>CM035140.1:18400100-23200100 GCA_020205605.1 Panax ginseng | reverse complement strand
GAGAATTGTTATGTGAATCTTTTATCAAGATGTATTACTTTCACAACTTTTGATTCGTTGTAGAAGGGTTATGTAAAGAGAATACTTATATTCTTTCAAATTTATATATAATTCTTATTACTTGCTTTAAAGACTCAAATGCTCATCCTTGCTTAAATTAAATGTTTTCGATTATGTATGAAGAACTTTGAAAGCTCTCGAGCGAAACAAAGGAAAAGGAAAGCTGATCGAATAAGTGTGTATTATGAGTTAATGGTTATAGTTTCATTGGTATCTATTCAAGTATTGTAAGGAATATGGTGTTATATGTTTTTATAGATGTATCAAATTGCCTCTTCTTCTCTTTTTGTGTGTATTCATAAATTTCCTACCCCTTTGTGTAATAGATATCAATATTGGCGGATATGTATTATATAAAAGTGCATAACTGACTATACCGACTGTAGGTAACTGACTGACTATCAAATACCGACAGTATGGAGTCCGTTTATTCTCTCCGTCTGAGCTGTCAAAGATATACCGTCCGTAGGTAACTGACTATCAAATACCGACAGTCATCTTCTAAGATTACCGACTTTTAAGCTGAATTAGCACTCGCGGATTCATACCCCGTACTATCTTCATAATTTAAACATTTGTGTCCCCCCCCCCCCCCCCCCCAACCTTCCCAATCCCAAAAAAATGAAACAAAAATTATAGCGGTGCCAAGTTGTTTGTTCTCTTGCTAATCTTATACAAAAGGTAGAGTGCCAATCATTTTGTCAAAATTCACGTGGATTAGTTAATGTGTATATTCATACTCCAGTAGGTAATTTTCCCCTGTTTCTTTGTGTTTCAATTTTTTTAGTACTGTTGATTAATCAGTTTGTTTCCAGTAGGTAATTTTGTTGATTTGTTGTTGTTAATTTGTTTCAATGTTATTTTTTTTAGTACTTCAATGTTTGTGTATGCTTGGACCATAATTTTAAGATTAATGTGATAACAATATGAAAATTAAAAATAGAGTAGAATAATAGAATAACCCTGCTCTCCATTATTATAGTTTATGGTAGGGGAGGGGTTATATTGTTGAAATTGTATTATCTTTTTAACAGTGATAATATGCTACCAATCTTGATATTCACATGCCGGTTGTAGTTTTAGAGTAGGGCACTCTTCATTTCTGTTCATCTATGACCTGTGTATATCTTATCACATTGACATCCTATACAAGTTGAGTCATGTAATGTGTTTTTTTAGCTTTCCATCCTTGTGTACATATTCTTATATATTGTAACCTTGTAATGCACAGGTCATATACTGCACAAGCTTGAGTTGGAGTGCTGATGGAAGCACATTGTTCAGTGGATACACAGATGGTGTTGTCAGGGTTTGGGGTATTGGGCGTCTCTAGAAAGGCAGATCTAGACGAGCAATTACTGAATTGACTTCCTCTTTTAAAGTCAAATATTGGTCCAGTTGAAAGGATATTAGATTGTCTAACAATGTTTGATGGTTTTGTGGCATCCACTGTTATAGTTTTTGGATATTTTGGCATCTGTTGTATTGGTCGTTTGTTGAGAGTGAAATCAAGATATACTAATGTCCCACACCCCAGTGTATGCCTGCAGTTTTCACAAGCAAGCTCAATCAATCTAGTATTTGTAATAAAAAAGTCTTCGTTTAGTTGGTTTTAAAAGAACAGTCTTTTTCCTTGCATGAGAGGGTTCATATGAATCTAACTAAACATCTTGTGCCTCCATGGCGGCCAGGCCAGTTTATAAATGGAGATTCATCTTCATTGTTATTGTGTGAACCGTATGAAAAAATGGAAGCAAAAAGACGTGATAGTTTTATACTCTCACCCCTCCCCTCCCTCCCTCCCCTCCCCCTCCCTCTCCCTGTAAACACCATTAAATTCCTTGTTCAAGCCTTTTCTGCTAGTGTCGCAATCAGTTTTGGTGGAGTTGTCAAAAGCTTAAATATTGATGCTACTGTTAAGGAAGTCTTGTGTTATTATTGGACTCATTTGTGATGATGATACAAGCAAATAGGTGAAAATTTTCTATGGGAATCAGATCTGAGCATTAAGAGAAGGCCTCTTTTATGGGCATGGGCTCGAAATGGAATCTAAAGTGGCGGCTAAGGAAACAATTGCAATCAACTCATTTTTAACCTAACCTTCTTGTTAACAAAACAATTGCTCATGGTAGTGTTTTAACTTTTAAGGGATGGCTGACTAGAGCTACTTAACCACCGAAGGAAGCTATTCTCCTCTACATTTGTTTGGTCAAACCAACTTATAAGTTGTTTTTATTATTGAAGTGTTTGGAGGTGACTTGTGAACAATAATAAAATGAATACAAAATAATTGGAACAAGGATTTGACACGGATAGTCCATGTCGTTAAGGTGTTTATTGCCTCTTACCAAAAAGTTTTTCTAAAGGCTCCCAGCAATTCACCTCCAGGATATATGTCAAGCCTATACCTATTCTCAGTGATAGCAACTCTCTGAAGAATCTCAATATATGTTGCTTTGTAAAGGTTGATGAGAAGAAAGAAGATGAAAGACTGCTCAGTTTCAAAACTGATAAAACTGAATTGTGAATAATGCATCAGTTTACAAAATAAATGATGTAATGATCACAGATCAGTTTATGACAGTTTAAAAACTCTTTTGTATCCATAATGATTAAACACAAAACTATTTAACCTTAAATGTAGTCTATTAATCTGGTTCAAGCTAAAAAAATAGGCTCTTGGCTCTTAGTGACGATCTGCGCGGTCTGAAAGTGCTTCTAAAGCGTCAATCTGACTTTGCGACCCAAGACCTACTTCCCCGTCGCGTGTGCATGCACCACGTCATTGTAGCCAAATTCAAGTCTTTCCTTTAGTATCACAAGTGAATTAAACTATTCCACTTATACTTATAAAGTATTAAATAGTTTTATTCATTCTTAATGTGGGACTTAAAAAAAATAGTTTTCTTAAACAATAATAAACCTTTTCATATACTCCACTTTGGATACAATTAAAACACAATATATAATTCCTATTTGAATCATATATTGCTCTCTGTCAATCTCCTTGTAATAGACTATCAAATGCACTTTTAATTTAATATAAATTCAATCAATTAATGGGTCTAAATTAATCCCAAAATTGATCAAATCTCATATAAGAAAATATGCAATTAATAATCCCCACTTGTTTGAAAAACTACTTTTCTTCAAACAATTCTCTATCTATCAACTCTAAGGTTTGTATGCATAATAGAAGGTGTGATTTAACATTGAACCTTCTTTTAGTATAAACAACTCAAAGTCATATTAAAATAGATGATCAGTAGACACTCGAATTTTCTATACACCGCTATCGACATCATTGCGGAGGGCAAATTAGTCTTTCGAGATAACCCCGAAGATGGCTCACATCATCCAGGATACTACCGAAAGTTCACCTCAACCCCGAACACACACCGAATAAGCATGTCCAACCCTGAGATAACCCCGAGGCACGCAGCTTCCTACACCGAAACATCCATCTCTAGAGATAACCTCGAGATATTCGGGCCTCACCCCAACACCGAAGAAGACTCTACCAACCTCGAGATAACCCCCCAAGGAATGCGCTTCCACGATAACCCCTAAAATGCTTGTTTAAATACAATCAACTTCAACCTCGACACTCACACCGAGGCACTCAAGACAAAACCCGTAGATAACACCGGAAGACAGTGCATACCTCGGAGATGACACCGAGGACTTCAACACTTACGCAGATCCAATCTCGTAGATAACCCCAAAGAACGCCTCGCTACTCACCCAAACCCACGACAACCCTGGTGAGGGGCAAAGTCATCATCTTGCCACTTTAACGCCACATCACGTCGTCTCAACATTTCAATACATACATTTCTACACAGCAATGTCCCACAATAACCAAGGAAAACCAATCCCGAGTGACTATTACGCAGGATAACAGACAGAATTTGAAACTTGAAGACCGGAGGGCATGGTCCCATCTTCCTGACTTCGTACAACCTCTAATCTCATATCATTGCGTAACTCTCGACAACGGCAGTCCGAAATAGGTCTTACATACCTCAATCGGATGCCCGGATTGTAATTCTGAAAGTTCGAGCGGACATTACAATGCATGTATTGCACGTCTTTCGAGACAACGGACCCATGAAGCCAGTAAGAACCTTGGCCAAATTAAGTAGTACAATCATGCGGCCAGACGCAGTATAATCGCCTCTATAAATAGAGGGCTTGGGGTGGCCATTTTGTAAGAGAAAACGACGAGGAAGTCCCGCCAAATTTGCTCAGACTTTCTCTTTGTATTGAGTGTTTTCTCATTTTAAACACTTGTGAGCTCACATATAGTTACTCTTGTAGACGTGGGAGTTGAGTGTTCATCCTTTTAAAGATATAGAAGTCTTCTTTGATGTTACCCAATCGTAAGCCTTCTCACACACTTTCAAGCATTTCTTTCATCTTTGCACACACTATTCTTCACGCTGATAATAGTCGTATTGCGTGTATTTACCCGGACTTTGGTCCGTGGTTTTATTTCAGCTTATCTATATATATATATATTTATATATATTTTTTATATATGGACTAACATTATCGTTTACCTTATTATATATATATATATTTACATTTAGTCCCACCTGGAGTTTACTTCGTGGCGGTTGACCGTCTTTAGAGCTTTATTTACTTTTCGTCCCTTTGGAGTTTACTCCGTATATGGCGGTTGATAACTTTACACTTTATTTACATTTCGATCCCCATGGAGGTGCTTCATGGTGGTGATCATGTCTCAGATATATATATTTACAACTTTTATATATATACCGCTATCGCTTTATTATCAATCATGGCATCACGTGAGCCTAGGATACACGTGATCACTGATTCAATTCTTCGGATCTAGATTCGATTCTCGTGATGGACATTTTCACCGTAAGTTAGACTTTGTAAATTTATTCATGGTGTTCAATTTCCTCGATGGTTATCATATTCCACGAGGAGTTCGGCACTATTTTGTCGTTATTTTCTTGAAGATGCTTCGCATCTCGAAAATTAAAAATAATCAAGCAGAACACTTAATATAAAATGAGAGTGTAAAAGGTCTCAATTACTATTGAGCACAAGGGTTTGAAAAACCTCTTTTATAAAACATCATTGTCATATCTTGTTAAAACTGAATTTGTACATAAATTTAAACCCTATGTATATAGGTGCAAACGAGGCCTCGCACTACTTCCAAATAATTGCACATTGATCCACACACACACACACACACATTCATATAACAGTTTCTTGAAAAGAGGCGGTCACCGTGGTAATACAGATGTCGGGGGGTGCCTAACACCTTCCCTCCGCATAATCAAGTCCCCGGACCCTAATGAATCTCGGTTTCAACCCGTTTAGCAGTGTCACATCCCTAAGTCAATGTGCAAACCTTTTCTCGGTTGTGTTGGTACAACCATATAAAAACCAATCATGACTCTTAACAAATCCATCGTCGACATTATACATTTCGGACCTTTTTTACTTATTTTTTCAAACAAATCTCACCTAACATGAGAACACCAAAGAACAAGTAACGAAAAGGGACAAATAAAAATCCCGGCGTCGACAGGTGGCGACTCTGCTGGGGACACCAGTAAGAGGACTTAAGTCGCTATTACAATATTTTCAAAATCTTTATATGCTTGTGTGTGAATGTTGCATTTACATTTATGATGAATGTGTACGAATGCATATATTTTTCTGCGCTTAATGCTTTACACTATATCTGCTTGTGATATTAGTGCTTCGAACATGTCATCATTTTCATAAACGGTGAGACACGTTGTATGTGAATGTATGTTATGTGGTTCCTCCACCAGGAGGCTATCCTGTCGGTATTTGATTACTGGACTCGTAGGAAGACTAATTCCAACGAGGCTCAAGAAAGGCACCACCCAAATTCGCTCTAGTTGAAAGACCGGATTAACTTCCCGTTGAGTAAATTGCGATGATTTGGGAACTTTCATGCCAAAAAGTCACGAGAGTAACCTAAGATAGGTCAGCCTCTGATAAACCAAACACGGAGGAAGGTCTCTTCATGCTTTTTCATTACTTGTAAAAATAATTACTTGTAATTTCATGCCATATTCATCTCCATGTAATGAGAAATATGAAGAAACATGTGTATATATATACATATTTTAAAACATGTTATCCTGAATTGCAAACAGCTAACCTCTGCCTTATAGGATAATATTCCTAGAACGGATACATAGCATGTAAACATTTTCACATTTCCTAAAGACTAAACTACGCAAGTCTTTTGCAGGGAAACAATCAGACCTATTACCCGATCAAAATCCAAAAAGACCACGAGCCTACAGTCAATTATGTCGTCATCAGACCAGACTGACCTTAATCCAGTCTCACTCAAAGAATTTGATGGATTAAGTAAACAAATCACATATTTGGCTGTTCTGCTTAAAGAACTACACTAGTCTACTCAGGGTACGAGGATACCCATACATGCTAAATCCTCTACACAAGGAGGAACCCAAGGTCCTGATAACGTCATTATAGAACCTAAAATGCAGTTGGATACGACCAACAAAAGTCATGATATCACCCATGTAATAACCCGAGATTTCCTAAATAAAATAATTAAGAAATTTTGCGTATAAATTTTTTTTTACGAGAATAAGTGTCTAGTAATGTGAACGATAAATATAAATTGTTCAGAATATTTAAATCAAGTATTTTAACTTGATATGCGAAAGAGAAGTCAGATATGAGATCCAAACCCTGAATTGGGATTATGATCAAGAGATGATAATAATAATATTATATTATTATTATAATGATTTTACAGTACAATAATTATGTACTGTGTGTATGCGGACAGATATTATTGAAAGAAACGACTATTAGGTAGTCATACAATATTACCGTCTTTGTGAAACCCTAATTATTAAACTCGGTTATGAGAAATGACCGAGTAGTATATGAAGTTCAATGTGTATATGAAATTACTTGTACATACGAATGCCTGTAATTAGAAGAAAAACCCTAATTACTATTTTTACGGCCGATAACTGGGGACAAACCCTAATTATTACAACCCTAATCCATTGAAGTTAGAGATCGTAATGACCGTGTTAGATCATACAGATAATTAGAGAACCCTAATGGTCAATTAGAAAACCCTAATTGATAACGTTAAGAAACCCTAATTAGAAAACCCTAATTTTCTATAGAAACCCTAATTTAAAATTATCGGGTTTAATTACGATGTTATTATATAAATGTTTTAATTTACCAAATGATAGAAATTAATTGGTAAATGGTAAGAATTATAATCTAATGGTTAAATATTACATTTAATGGCCTTTTACAAAAATGCCCTTGGAATTATATGTGAAATGACCAAAATACCCTTGTTGTCATTTTTTAGTGTATTATTATTTACATTGTTGATGGGATCTTGCAACAAGGATGCCCAACATACTTACCCCTACATGCTATCGCCTCTCAAACAAGGGAATCATCCCACTTTAGCATCCAAGGTATTTAAAATTATTTTTTTAAATTAAAGAAAAGGAAAATGCATTATTTATGTCCTATTGCTACCACTTGTCCACAAAATCCGGCCAATCCATCTAGAAATTACCTATGGGTCATAGTATTACCATCAATCACCATTATAATCATTACATGTATTATTTTATGGATTCAAGAGAGAAAATGCACCATTTTGGCCTATTTATATACAAGCACTTAGCTTCATTCTCCCAAGCTTAAACCTACGAAAATTCTCTCATCATATCGATTACATAAACAAGCCCCATTCACACCAATAACAAATCAAGAGCCAAAAAATCGAGAATCAAAGCTTAAAAAGGTATAAACCCTAGCTTGATTTTTTCTTAAACTTTTGGTGTTAGATGTTATGTTTAAATGTTAAAACATGTTGATTATAGTGTCTAAGGATGATCCGGGTTGCTTGATGTTGATTCCATAACATTCGAAGCTTCGGTTTGAAGATCTTCAAAATCTGAAATTTTCATTTTTGTGTTCGACAACAAATGTCGAGGTCATAGATCCCATCCTCGTTAAGAGTTTTGATGTTTAAAGCTTGTTATGTATAGCTTTCATGTTGTCTTTATTCTCGCAAAAGGAATCATGGTCATATCTCATTGTAGATTAGAAGTTATTTATGGTCAAACTACCATTGATCCGAATCGCTTTCAAAGAACTTTCTCGGGTTTTTCCGAAATGTTCAAAACGATTATTGAGGTCACATTTGACCGGCCTCTTTCTGTTGGATCTGTTGTTGTTATATGCCTTATATGTAATAGAGTTGTAGTATTACATGTTATCTACAACCTGGAAGCAATAGATCACTTAGATCAAACTCAGAATGAAAGATATAAAGATCCAAAGTAGCCTGCACGATCTGTTTTGAAATTTTGGAAAACCCAGAATTGGCATACAAGTTTTGTCAGAGAGTTTGATGATTTATATCTTTGGTATTGCTAATGTTTAGACTTGAAACTTGATTTAATCATGTTCTCTGTAAGTTGTACTTCACAGCCCGACGTATAAAACACCTATAACATGTACAGATCGACCAGAATAAGACCACTAAGGTCGTTGACCGGTGTTGACCAGAGTTTTCTGGGCAACCCGTAAACATGAAGAACACGCGTCGACAAGGTTTTCTATTGATCATATCTCTCGATTTGTTGTTGTTTGGTCATGAAATGAGTATATAGTTGTAGTATTACATTAAGTACTACAACATTGAAGTTTTCGTGCAAGTCCGTAAAACATTTAGATCACGGATTTAAGGCTCTACCAAACTAAAGACCTTTACGCACCGATACGAAGCTCAAGAACACCTATATATTTTGCAGTTACGTAAGCTATAGATGCCTTTAAGCGACGATTATCATTTTATTTTCCTAAATTAATTTAAAAATTAGAAAATTAGTTTTAATTATTAAAAATACCAAATAAATTATGAAAAATTATTTTAAAGTCCTAAAAATAGTTTTAATTATTTTGAGTATATTTCATAAATATTTAATATTTTGAAATATAAAAGGTATTTATTTATTTAATTATAATATTAAATAAATGATTTTAAAATAGTTTTAATTCATGAAAATCATGAAAAAATTATTTTATGGTATAAGAAAATATTTTGAGTTATAAAATATAACTTTTAATATTTAGAAGATAATTTCATGAATAATTATATATTAATAATATTTAGTTAATGATTTGTGATATTAAGTTTATTTAATATTTATATTAAATAAATAGTTTAAAAATGGTTTTATTTATTTAAAAATCATTTAAAGAGAATATTAAGGATTTAAAAATATTTTAAGTTATAATTAATGACTTTTAATATTTGGATAAATAGTACATTAATATTTATATATTAATGATGATTATTTAAAATGATTTTAATTGTTTTAAAAATTATTTAAGGATAAAATAAATGTTTTAAAAATAGTTTGAGTTATTATAAATAACTTTTATATTTTAGCAATGATTTCATTAATAATTTAATATTAATTAATTATTAATGATAATAGAATTGTTTGATGTTTAAGTCATATAATTATAATTCTGATGTTTGAAAGTGATATCCCATCAAACTAAATTTATTAGAGAAACCTAAGCATGAAGTCCGTGATTTGGTGAAGAGCAAACCATAAGTAATGAAGTTATATCACTATAAGCCTTGAGTGATGATTTGATTTATTTTAAAATTTTCAATTTACGAAAAAATTGAAAATGATTAAAAGTAAAATGTCCGATATTTACGATGTTGAGGTATGAATAAGAATCTTAGACTCAATATGTACCGATAAAAGTCGTTTATGACAGCGGCAACCCGCTTCGGACCCTATAATAGAAAGAAAAGACTACCGTAAGAACATGGATGAGATATTTGAAAAATGTATAAAAGTATAGAATGTGAACTAAAAGTATGATCACCGCGATTATGTGATGACATAATTAAAGTATGTCTTGACCATAATTGATGATTTCTATGTGTTATGATATATTGTTCTAATCGGACGAATGACCTGCTTTATTGATAGGTTGTGATAACGAGATAAGATCTAAGTTGAGATTTGTAATCAAGAAATCAGTAAGTATCCTACCTTTGCATTTCCTTTATGCAATGGACATGAGTAAGAAGTTTGAAATTATTCTATTCTCGCATGCATTATGTACGCTTTGATTATCAACATGTTAGCTCGTATATATATTCTGTTAAGTTAATTTCTAAATGGTTATACAAGTGTCCCCACTTGGATAATCATGGCATTTATTCACATGTTGATATACCATGTCAATTACCCGTATACATATATGTTGAATTACATATTATTGTTGAAAGAAGATTAAAAACCTTTGGGTTTGGAACCAGTACATGTATGAACATCCCGATAATGGGAAAATTTTTTATGCTGCTTTGCGACAAAAGGATGAGCGATGAATGTCGCTCAAGTTATGTAGTATTGATCAATACAGGTACAATCTGGCCGATCACCCTCCGTGTACTGTAAGTTATGACGGTTTCATGGATGAATTTCTATAAACCTTTTCAAAATGAAAACAATGTTCATAGTATGTTTTCTTAAACCCTATTCATGGGTGGAGCCTCATTTCAAGAAATTGAAAGAGAATTGTTATGTGAATCTTTTATCAAGATGATTACGTCACAACTTTTGATTCGTTGTAGAAGTGTTATGTAAAGAGAATACTTATATTCTTTCAAATTATATATATAATTGCTATTACTTGGGGCACTCAAATGCTCATCCTTGCTTAAATTAAATGTTTTCAATGTATGTATGAGCAACTTTGAAGGCTCAGTACGCGAACAAAGGAAAAGGAAAGTCGATCGAATAAGTGTGTATTATGAGTTAATGGTTATAGTTTCATTGGTATCTATTCAAGTATTGTAAGGAATGTATTTGAAGGTCTCAGACACAGGAAGTAAACTTTGATGTATGTAAATTAAGTTTGAATGTATTATTACTATTGTATTATTCAAATTTTATAAAATGGTATCGTGAAACACCGAGTTCGGGTTTCAAGTACGGATTGATTTGGGCGTCACAACCCATCTCAAAGGAGATCCGCATAATCGGTGACATCGGGAAAGAAAGTCCTTCAAATAGAAGAAACCCTTCGTCTGCAATCAAAGAAATTGGAGCACACACCTGGGAGTGTCTCATATCTCTTGACCTTTGTATATTCCCCGGGTTCATTATCCGTAAAAAGTTTAAAACTCATGATTTGAAAAGTATGATGGGTTAGAGATCCTTACACACATTTGAAGGTGTTCATTGGAGAACTTGGATCTTATGCAAAGGACGAGAAGCTCGGGATGCAACTGTTCCAGAAGAGTCTGACTGGAGAAGACCGTTCATGGTATACCAGATTAGCAATTCAAAGATCCATAGTTAGGAGGAGCTAGCTCACGCCTTCCTCACTCAATCAGCCTTCCAGCCTCGAGATGGCTCTGGCCGTGCAGATAACCAAGATCAAGAAACAAATCAACGAGTCTTTCAGAGTATGCTCAAAGGTGGAGCGCTTTCTTCAGCTCAAGTTATTTCTTCCATGATTTTAATCGAAATAGTCATGACTTTCATAGACATACAAAGCTCCTTCATATGAAAGAGTGTTAGCTGGCATTGGTAAACCATTTTCTGAAATGATTAAACATGGGGAGATGGCTGAGATGGGGTTAAATACACTTTTCCTCACTTTACTCTACCTCGGTTTACAAATGTATCACTGGACTGAATTTTTTTACGGTCAACTCATTAAACTATAACTTTTTAACAAAAATTAAAATTTTCGTCTAAAAATGTTAAAAGTTAATGGAAAGTCTACATGGCACCACATGGCCACGCTTATGTGTAATATAAGAGCCACCGTGGATTTTTTTAATAATAATAAAAAAATAACTTTAGTTTAAATTTTTTGGTTTTCAATCTTGAATTAATGAATTTATATTATCTTTTTAATTTTTATATATTTTAAATTAACTTTAAAGAAACAAAATTATCTAATATAATTTATCATCTTTTTCACCACAAATCCAAATCCAAATTTAAATTCATCATCTTCTTCACCACAAATCTAAATCTAATTCATCATCTTCTTCATTACAAATCCAAATCTAATTCATCATAGTAGTATGAACTAGCCGAAATCCAAATATATTTCATTATCTTCTTCACCACAAATTCAAATCAAAAATAATTCAAAATCAAAAATCTGAAACTCATCAAAATCAAAGAAAGAAAGTTCTAAAACTTTAACAACCCAGATCCGTAGTCGGAAGTCTCCGAAATCCAAATCTAATTTATCATCTTCTTCACCACAAATCCAACTCCAACAACCCAGATCTAAAGAAACCTTAGTTCAGATATGAAAAAAAAAACAAAAAATAGAGCACTATATCACCGAGTTTGGAGACCAGCTATCCTCGTCAAAATCAAAGGGCTTGTATTGAAAATTGTGGGAATTCTGGGTGGGAATAACATAGAAGGTGTAGGGTTGAAATCGAAAGAAATGTCACTGCTATTTTTTCGATCTGAACTTCTAATTTCTTGAAATGAATTACAAATAGAAAAACTCTATTTCCACTTTTTCTCTCTATAATTCTTCAGCTTCTTAAAATCTCAACAATTCTCGATAATCTTCGACAAAATCTAACAGTAATTCGTTTTGCTTTTTTCTAGTTATAATTACAATAATAATAATAATAATAATAATAATAATCCCTCCATTTCAAAATATTAGATAATTTAATATTTTTAAAAATATTTAAAATTAAAAAATATGAATTCATTAATTTTATATAAATACATTTGTAAAATTATACATTAATATATTTTATTATTAATTAATTTAATTAATTTATTTTATTATTACCTAATTTAATTAATATGTTTTATTATTAATTTGTTTAATTTATTTAATTATTTTTTATGTCTATTAATTTGATTTATATTTGGTTTAACTATTTATTATAAAATTCAAAGATAATTTAATTTAATTAATTATTCAAATTTTACCTTCTCTCTCTTCTCTCTTAAAAATATTTTAACTTTTTAACTTAATTTTTTATTTAAAATAATTTGATTTTTTTGTAATATATATATATATATATATATATATATATATATATATATAATATCACATTTAAGTAATTAATTTTTCTATTTTATAATTGTGAAGTTAAAAGATTTTATTTGGTTGCTTTTGGCTTTTGTGTATGCTATAATATTAAAGTTTTACCATACCAAACGAATATTAATGATTAAAATAAATTTTTAAAAAAATATTTTTATTGTAATTTAATTTTGCATGGATTGTTTTATTTATTTGATTTTGATTAAATATAGCATTAAATTGATACAAGTTTCCATCTAAGCATGCTAGAAAGAAAAATGTCTGATATGTTAGTTTTCTCTCTCTCACGTGGCAGCTCATGTACTTTTTCCCTCCAAAGTCAAACAATTTAATAGAATTTGTAACGGTTTGTAAAAAAATTGTAGTACAGTGAGTCGAATGAAAAAAAATTCAGTTCAATGATGTATTTATAAACCTACCCCTAGTAGAATGGGGAAAAGTGTATTTAACCCGACTGAGATGGGATTGAAGTCCTGAAAAATTCAAGATCTAATGCGCCTTTAAAGTCATTCTTTGAGCACATCCAATCCAAAAATTATGGAAACAACTTGAGGTCCATAAAAGAAAGAGGAAGATGTTTCCATGATACTACAGGGTCAAAAAGGCAATCAGAACATGTCTATCCAGAAGAGAAATTACACTCCCTTTCAAGCACAGTCTTCAAACCCTCTACTGTCAAAAGGTGGAGAAGTCAAACGCCCTCAAGTGTTCACACCCTTGGGGGATTCGCTCGAGAATATTCTCACTCTTCTGACAACTCAGAAGAAAATTACGCATCTTCTTCCACCAACCAACCCTAATGGGAGGAGTTTTAATGCTGCTCAAAAATGTTTTTATCATGCCGAGGTACCTGGACATGATACTCAAGATTGTTGGTCCTTGAAACACAAGATCCAAGATTTGATAGACAACGGTGAGATCGTGGTCACCAAACCAGATCAATCTCACGTACAAGACAACCCTCTTCCCCAAAACAAAGAGGAAGAGGTCAACATGATTAATTGGAGCAGTGGACAGAGTTCCAATTTTAACGATGAATCCTCCCAGACCCTCAAATATGGTGTTGACAAATGGGATTATGCAAAGTTCCAGTTCGCAATGAAACGAAAAATGAAAGCTCTGTGTAAACAGATTGAGCAATTGGCGGAATTAGTGACATATCAACATCAAATCACACACCAATTAGTCAGCCAGGAGCATGCTAGTCTGCTCCCTTTAGTTGTGAATACTCCCTCGTCACCTTCAGATAAAGAAACACTGGAAGACAAAGTGACGAAGAGAGCAAGTGCCAAAGCCTGTAGGAATTTTGCCAACAGAAGAGAATTTACATACATGGGCCAACCTATGGAGGAGATACTTCAAATGTTGATTAATGAATGAAGGATCACTTCTCTCCTTCCTCCAATCAATCCCCGTTCAGGACGGTTTAATTCTGATGGAGTTTGCCAATATCACTCCCATTCTCGCGGTCACAACACGGAAGAATGCTGGGCACTCCGCCACCTCATTCAAAATCTAATTGACAGCAGTGTCCTTCAGCTAGCAGACGATGATACTGTGCTATTTGAGTGTGAGAATACTTGCCCTATTAAATGGAAGGGATTGGTAGCAGTTATATCCATTGAGGCTGATAGGACTATTAAACCTCTCACAATAAAAATAATTCAGCTCAAAGGAATTGACAATCCTTTGAAAGTGGCTGCTCTCGAGCCAATCAAATTTCCATTCAGATCACAATAACTTGTTATCAGCTTACAAAAAGTTCCATGGAATTATGGAGATGCTGAAGGATCCACCTCATACAACAACTGCGAGCGAATGTCAAGGAAAATCCACCATCTCCCCCAACGGGTGATGAAGTCCACCATCAAGTCAAAGGGGAAAATACCCATGGAGAAGATTGAAAAATTCTTCCGCACTGTGGGACATAACGAAGCCTGTTAGAGTTTATGCCCTAGAGGTCAATTATTTGATATAATTGCTTAACATTTTGATATTATATTTGATTGAATAAATAAATGATTTTATTATGGTTTTATTTACTGCGTTATATAAATGTTAACATAATAAAAATCCTTAGAATATTGATACAAATTATATAGTTTCAAGTATGTGACTTGAACATGAGATTATATATTTATAATTAGTATCATTATTCTTAAATGTACCTAGTCGAGTATCATTGTTGATGGGACAACAATGATGCATTAAGACTAATATGTGGATTAACTGATGACCAAATATCATTGGTCATAAATATATGAGATATTAAGTCAATGCATAGTACACATGTTAGAGAATGATGTCTTTCGATGCAATCCACCATGAGAATTATATGTGGAGCATTATGCGAAGTGTCATTAGCAATTCTCATAGTGATAATGATGTAATGGTCCTCCCGGGCCGAAATCACTATATTTCTACACTGGAATTTATGTACTTTGATATCATTAAATGTCACCTTTAATAGGGTGGACTATAAAGGTGATTATTGGGTACATCATGAATCGTGTGAGGAATATGAGTGATCTAGATGGAATTTAACCATCCTATATATTAGGGGGTGATATCCATAGGTTTCTTGATTGAGTAGAGACTATGAAATGCATGGCCATGCTCAAATAGTGATTTGTTTCATATAGTCTACTCATTGATCAAGAAATACTCGGATTAAATTATGAAGAGTATGACACATTCCATGACTCGAGTTTAATCTAGGATATTAAGTTTAAAAGGATTAAATTACATTGAAACATTGGTCACGAAAAAGGTTGCATCGAATCATCGATCTTATTATTACTTGGGTAGCGATGATGCATTACTAGATGTCAGCCACCGCTTATAATTTTATAATATGATTTTAAAATTATTGTCAACGTAATAATAACCTATAGGGTCACACACATAGAACGTAATTAAAAAAGGGAATTAATTTAAATTGTAAAGATTTAAGTATATCAATATGATTGATAATATTTAAATTACGAATTTAAATTAATAGGATAATTTATATATAGGTATATTAATTAAGTAAGACTTAATTAAGATATATATATATAAATTCGAATTTTATTTTAATGAGATTAGGGTTTTGATTAATTCAGATTTACTGCTATATATATGATATATCAGCGTATTAGGGAAGTTAATCATAACCTAAAACCCTAGTCGCTCTTAGAGATAGACTAGAGAAAATAGTTTCGAAAATCCTCATCCTTGGTGGCTAGTACCGCAATTCCTTTTTTCTGCAGATCATACGATAATTCGCGTGGCGTTCGTGTGGATACCATAGAGACGATGTTCCGTTGGATTGCGTTGGAGATTCGACCGTATCGTTTCTAGCTTTCATAATCTGTATAATATCTAAACCACTGAATTAATTTCTATTTCGCATGGATCCTGTTTTGGGTTTCAGAAATTGCTTTGATTATTTTATATTTTCACTGCGTTTTTGTGCCAAAAACCCTATAAAGCCAAGGTGGTTTTAAGCTTAAGAGAAGCTCCACACCAAATTTCAATCCTGGACTTGGTTTTAACTTTCGAGGATCACAAAAAAATCTTACTGAAGGTTTTAGAAGAAGCCTACTTACCGACATCAGTGGATGTAGAAAAATTTCAACATTTGGTTGATCACATTTTTAACAACAATGTGATATCTTTCATCGATGATTTACATACCGCCTGAAGGGGACCCATTATTCGCAAGCCGTTGCACATTGCGATTTTGTCCTCCGGATATATGCTAGCTGGAGTTTTGATAGATGGAGGTTCGTCTCTAAATATATGTCCTTACGCTACGTTGCTAAAGATGAATGTCAATCTCAAACGGATCCGAAGTAGCCACACGGTTATTAAAACTTTCGACGGAGCCCGCTGCAATTCAGTCGGAGAGATTGAGCTACCAATCCAGATTGGTCCCCATACATTCTACGTATCTTTTCACGTGCTCAAAATAGATTCAGGATACAACCTGCTATTGGGAAGACCGTGGATTCATATGGCTGGGGCAGTCCCCTCCACTCTTCATCAGCAACTGAAATACATCATGAATGACAACTTAGTCACAGTTAACGCTGAGCCGGAATGTCCTAAACAGAGTGATATACCCCTCATCGGCTTCAATTCGGTTGAGCTTATCATTTTCATGCCCTCGAAGGTGAAGCGACACTCACTACCACCCTATCAGGGCGCACCTCTCTCACCTGAAGATTTCTGCCAAGTAATGCTCATTACTCAAGAAATTATATCTTTGGGTCATCAGCCAGGACAAGGGCTGGGTAAGAGTCATCAGGGTATTAAGCAACCGATTCAAGTTGTCAGTCAAATTGGGACAGCTGGACTAGGTTATTCTACCAGTTCCAATCACAGGAATCCACATAAGCATCATCAGATTCCTCCAGCTTCAGTTACACGACGTTTGTCTATACCTACAACTTCTGAGTCTGCACAACCTCCTGTAAAGGTGTCAGCCAGAGTCATGGCTATGTTATTTCCCAAGCCAATACCGGTAAGGGAGAAAGAAGTCTTTGTTCCAGACCCTAGAGTGGAGGATGGAGGAAGAGAAATAAAGAATTAAACAAGACGTCATCCGGATGATGTCAAGCATACGCATCATTGTCCATGATGAACATACAAACATATACACCCCAGACGATGATTGCCCAGACGTAATGGTCATCATTCGGGAAAAAGAAGACGATGACAATCCCTCCATCATTGTCGTCCCTCGGGACTTTGCCCTCGATAATTGGAGCATCACTCCTTGCATTGGTCGACGAGGTTAAAGCGGCAGGAACTCTTTCTGCCTTGTAGATATCATAACTGCTTACTTTTATGTACAGTACTAGCAGTTTTATTTTGTCAGTATATGCTAACACTGTGTATGATTAAACCATTTCATATATACTAAGTGAAAGCATATTTTTTTTCAGGACTCTAAATTTAGATGTGTCTGTGCTTGCTGATAAGGTGCCTTTTCTCCACAAGGATTGTAGCTTTGATGTAAAGCTGAATTTAGCCTTGATGGAAATACATGAGGACATTGAGGTGCCTCCAGAAATTCAAGAATGGGTCAAAGACCAACCTAAACCCAACCTTGATCAAACCACTTCCTTCAATCTCGGAACCTTAGAAAACCCTAAGTTAATCTAGATTGGTTCAGACCTTACCCCAAACCAAAGGAATGACATGGTTACGCTACTAACCCAATTCCAAGATGTGTTTGCATGGTCTCACGAAGACATGGTGGGTTTTTCCACTAATATTGTTCTTCATCGCCTTCCCATTAAAGAGGGATTCAAGCCAGTCAAGCAGAAGCTCAGGCGATTGAAACTTGAGTGGAGTTTAAAGGTGAAAGAAGAAATTGTGAAACAATTTCAAGCTGGTATTATCATGGTGTCTACATATCCTGAGTGGATATCCAACATCGTCCCCGTGCCTAAGCCTGGAGGAAAGATGCGAGTTTGCGTGGATTATCGGGATCTGAAACAAGCTTGCCTTAAAGATAGCTTTTCCGTGCCATTTATACACATTCTCATTGACAATACTGCTCAGTACGACATGTACTCCTTTGCGGATTGTTTCGCTGGATAACATTAAATTATGGTTGCTGAGGAAGATCGTGAGAAAACTGCTTTCATCACGCCTTGGGGAACTTTTTACTATAGACGGTTGTCATTCGGCCTCATCAACGCCGGAGCCACCTATCAACGAGCTATGATGGCTCTTTTCCACGACTTAATGCACAAAGAGATAGAGATCTGCATGGATGACATCATTGTCAAGTCCCGAAGGGAAGATGACCATTTAGACCATCTCGTGAAGCTATTCAACAGGTTGCGTAAGTACAACTTGAAGTTAAATCCAGCCAAGTGTTCCTTTGGCGTTAAATCAGGCAAGTTGCTAGGATTCCTAGTTAGCCATAAAGGGATTGAGTTGGACCCCACCAAAATCCAGGCCATCACGAAAATGCCCATTCCTCAGATAGAGAAGGAAATACGGGAATTTTTGGGAAGAATCAACTTCATTAGCAGGTTCATTTCTCAACTCACAGCAACCTGTGAGCCTATCTTCAAGTTATTAAGGAAGAACTCCTCCATGAAATGGAACGACGAGTGCCACAGGCCTTCCTCACAATCAAAGAATAGTTAGTTAAAGCTCTTGTTTTGGTACCACCCAGGGATGATGTTCCCCTGTTCATGTACTTTTCCATAAGTGACAATGCCATGGGCTACATGCTGGGATAGAAAGACGATAGAAGCCAAGAACGAGCTATCTATTACCTCAGCAAAAGATTTAGCAGCAGTAAACACAAGTACACTCTGATTGAGTAGACTTGTTGTGCTTTAGCATGGGCTGCCATGAGGTTACAATATTACCTCCATGGTCATACAACCCATCTCATATCCCGCGTGGATCCTCTCAAGTACGTGTTCAATAAACCCATGTTAAATTGTCGGCTGTCCAGATGGTAGTTGATCTTACAACAATTTGACATCGTGTACGTGACGCAAAAGTCTATCAAAAGTCAAGGAATTGCGGATCAACTGGCCGCCGCACCTTCAGCGGATTTCAAACCCTTGGAAACCTACTTCCCCGAGTAAGGGGTAATGACAATTCAGCAACACCATCAGTACATTACATTCCATACATAGAAAATGTATTTCGATGGAGCTGTTAATATGGAAGGTTCTGGAGATGGAGCAGCTTCGTATCTCGGTACGGGAGCAGATATCCGTCGCCATTAAATTGTAGTTTGTCGGACACAACAACACAAATTGAGTATATGAAGGTTGTCTCATGGGGCTAAAACTTGTTCGTTCAATGGGCATCAGGCGGTTAACTGTCTTTGGGGATTCAGAGTTGGTAATCAGACAATCCACGGGAATCTATCAAACCAACGAGCTACATTTGTTGCCTTACCATCGACAAGTTTTACAGATGGCTTTGGAGTTAGAAGAAATCTCCTTTTTACACAATCCTTGTAATATGAATGACTTTGCAGACATGTTAGCAACTTTGGCTTCCTTGATTCACATGCCTGACAAGGAACACATGCCAAGCGTCACATTTACCCTACACAAGGCACCAACCTATGGGAACTATGTTGGAGAAGTATCGGATGAGCTACCTCCCATCCATCATCATTTGTATCAGCATATCAAGGAGTACCTACGAGATGGATCTACACCCGCTTAGGCGAGCCCGACTGAGAAAAGGCAGATCCATCGACTTGCTATGAAATTCTACCTGAGCGGAGATACACTTTACAAAAGAGATGCATGACTAGGTCTCCTCAGATGTTTGGACCAGGACCAAGTTCAGAGACTCATGGATGAGGTTCATGGTGAAGTATGTGGCCCACACATGAGGGGGCCCCTGCTTGTTAAGAAGATCCTCAGAATAGGACACTACTGACTTACCCTCAAAGCTGACTGTGATGATCACGTCAAGAGGAATTATCAATGCCAAATTTATAGAAATGTCATCCATGCCCCTCCGAGGGAGCTCCACAATATGAGTTCACCTTGGCCCTTCTCAATGTGGGGAATGGACGTGATCGGACCCATCGATCCCAAAGCTAGTAATGGGCATCGCTTTATATTCACCATGATCGACTACTTCACCAAGTGGGTAGAAATAGCCTCCTTCCCCAGGGTTACCAAAGAAGTCATCATTGCTTTCATAAAAAATAATGTCATTTCTCGATATGGACAACCAGAGGTAATTGTGTCAGACAATGCTAAGAACCTCAACAACAAAATGATGGAGGAGTTGTGCAGTAAATTCCATATCAAACATCTTAACTCCGTCATCTACCGTCCAATGATGAATGGTGCTGTTGAAGCGGCTAACAAAAACATTAAGAAGATCATGCAAAAGATGTCCGCCAACCACAAAGAGTGGTCTGACTTATTGCCTCTTACTCTGTTAGCCTACAGAACATCAATACGCACTTCCACTGGGGCAATCCCCTACGCATTAACCTATGGGATGGAAGCAGTGCTCCCTATAGAAGTGGAAATAGAATCCCTCAGAGTGTTGATAAACGCTCAGCTGGATGAAGATCAATGGGTACAAGACAGGTATCACCAATTGTCTCTAATAGACGAGAGGCGAACCGCGACTATCTTCCATGGTCAGTTATATCAACAAAGGATCGCCAGATCCTACAACAGAAAAGTCCGGCTATGGCAGTTTAAACAACATGACTTGGTTTTAAAGAAGATCCTTGATAACCAAGATCAATCCAAGGCAAAATTTGCCCCTAATTGGGAAGGCCCGTTTGTTGTCAAGGAGGTATTAATAGGAGGCGCTCTCAGATTACAGGAAATGGACGGCGATGAATTTCCACAACTCATCAACTCGGACACCGTGAAACGATACTATGTCTGAAGTTACCATCAAGCAAACATCCTGGTGTTGGATCATCAAATCACCAATCATTTCGGTTCTTTAACCCTTCATCACATACAAGTCTTCACCATACTTTGCCCCTCAGGGAAACATACTCTTCAAACCAGCAGCCTGGTTTCACTACATTCATATAATTTCGGTTATCCCCCCAGGGATTGAACCTTTTACACCTGCAGTTTATCCTGAAGACGGGATTAAACTTTTCTACGCTTGCAGTTTGTCCTGAAGATAGGATCAAACTTTTGCACACCGGCAGTTTGTCCCAATCATGGGATCAAACTTTCTTCTCCCCAGAAGATAGCCTTTCTGCATGAGATTCACACTTCTCTTCGGCTGCGAATCGTCCTGAGGGGAGAGCTACGTCGACCTGATCTCCTCTTCAATAGGAGTACGTAGGCAACCATTTTATATGGCCCGGTCGCAATAAAACAAAAAAAACATAAACATCTCTACACCCTTCTCCTTACAAAAAAACAACAAAAACATTCCTACACCATTCCTGCCACATACATCGTTGAACCTCTTACACCAGGTTCGAACTACGCAGACCTGATCTCCTCTTCAATAGGAGTACGTAGGCATCCATTTATGGTTCGGTCTCACCCCTTACCAAAACACCAACATTTTTCAGCGGTACTGGGATCATCCTTTAATTCACCACATTTCATTCGACTTCAGACCAAAGGGATGGATTACCTTTACTCCTCCTAAATAGGAGATTCGGAGACCATCTAAGCTGCGATTGTGCCTCAAAGAGCAACACCAATCCATAAGAGATGGAATTAACTAGGCTTCTCACAAATAGAAGTACTGGCGACCATCTGTGGTGCGGTCAACCTCAGAGAGGAAAGCCACACTCCTCTCCACATTTCCATACAGAAACCAGTCCCAAGACACCAAAGGTGGTAGGGATTCATATGTTTCAACAATCCATTCTGAACTATCCAATGACAACTCAATGTCCATCCATCCGGGCATACACACGCAACACGACTCTCACGTGAAGAACGGTGTGTGCAAAGATGAATGGAAAGGCTTTAAAGTGTGTAAGAAGGCTTACAGTGGACTGCCAAAGAAGACTTCAATAACTTGAAATGGATGAACACTCGGCTCCCGCCAGTAAAAATATATCAATATATAAGCTCACAAGTGTTTAAAATGAGAAAACACTCAGTTTATAGTGTGTATAAAGCAAATTGGACAGGGCTTCCTCGCTTTCTCTCTATGAAAAATGGCTGCCCCAAGCCCTCTATTTATAGAGGGGATCCATGCAGTGTACCTACGAGTGGCCATGAGATGCACTTCATGGTTGCCGCCCGGTGCCCCGGTTCCGCATGGTCCCGCCGTCTCAAGATACGCACGATACAACATATTGTTCGCTTGAACTTTCAGAACTTCAATCTGGGCATCCGATCGAGGTGTATGAGACCTTTTACGGCATGCTGTTGTCGAGAGCTACACAATGACATGGGATTAGAGGTTGTACGAAGTCAGGAAGATGGGACCATGCCTTAGGTCTTCAAGCTTTAAATTCTATCCGGTGTGTTATCTTGTGCAGTAGTCACTCGGGATTGGCGCTCTTTGGTTCTTGTAGGACATTGCTGTGTAGAATATATGTATGTTGTTGTTGAGACGGCGTCATGTGGGTTTGGGATGGCAAAATGACGATTCTGCCCTTCACCGGGGTTATCTCTGGTTTGAGCTGATTTAACGGTCGTTGCTCAGGGTTATCTCTGAGATTGGACTGCTGCAGGTGTTGACCGTCCTCAGGGTTGTTTCTGAGGTGTGCCTTACTTCCCAAGGTTATCTCTGGGCTTGGAGAATGAGTGCCTCGGGGCTATTGCCGAGTGTTTGAAGCTGTTTGCATGGGTTTGAAACAAGCATTTTCGGGGTTATCTCCGGAACTGTAATTGCATGCCTCAGGGTTATCTTTGAGGTTGATAATATTTTTCCCAGTGTTGTTTTTGGGGCTGAGACTGAGTATCTCAAGGTTATCTTCGAGATGACACGGTCTTCTCCGGTGTGATTTTCGGTATTTGAACTGCATCCCTCGAGGTTATCTCCGAGGTTGAAACTGAAACTCCCGATGTTGTTTCCGGGTTTTAGGTTGAAACTTCCGGTGGTATTTCTGAGACTGAGCTGGATATCTCGGGGTTATCTCCGAGATGGTAATACTGAATATCCCAGGGTTGTCTCTGGGATTGAATTGAGTTGTCTTCAAGGGTTATCTCTGAAAGATGATTCTGCCCTCCTGCAATGTTAGTAACAGGTATGCAGAAAATTTTGAGTGTCTACAAGACAGAGTGACTTCTTACGTAAGAATCAATAATATGAATCATTGTGCAATACCGTGTGCTACTGTGGAATACCATGTACTACTGTGGAATGTATTTCAACAATTTAACGGTAAAAAATGTTGTCGCTATTTTTTTTATATAAAAAGTTATTTTTGTCGCTTTCTGTATCCAACAGTTATTCCATTATAGGAACCACCAATGATTGGTTAATTTGACACCGTTGTACGAATATTCCCTGATAAAAGAATATTTCTCGACAAAACGAATATTTTATGACAACTTGCTTACTTTCAAAAATTTGCACATATCATCCATAACTATAGCATTATATCAAATCAACACCTTAATATAAACAATTTAAATTCTATTAAAAGTCGGGGTCAACACCAAAACATATTTACCTCGAATAACATATAAACCAACTAACAATTTATTCAAGGTGCCTTTATTTATCACATTAAATCATTATTCATATCCCAAAACTTTAGAAGTGAATAATAAAACTTGAGAAATCTAAAACCTCATATGATAATTTATTTTTAATACGTCAATCCACTATTTTCGTATTATCACCATTTTTACTTTAACAATTTTTTTTTATCATAACTCATTCGTTACTTGTGTGTTTACATCCCAACACCTCATGAGGTTACTAACATTTCTAAAATATTTAAAATACTACATTCATTCCTAAAAGATTGTCGTTTAAGGTTTTTGCACATGGATTAAGAAAGTATCATTTACCAAGTAAAATTTGTTTGAAATTCCATCACTACCCCTTTATGGGAAGTTAAAAACTATTAATACAAGAGAGATAATTTCTTGGGACAATGAAAGAAGGTAGGGGTAATATAGGAAAGTAAATAATTTATTCTCATCGAAAGTTGTAAACGACAAACATTTTGGAACAAATTTCTTCTTCTAAAACGACAATCTTTTAGGAACGGAGAGATTATTATTCTGAACTTTCCAAACAATTTTCACATTTTTTGGATTATCCAATAATTTTCTATAATTATTTTTATTTATAAAAACAATTATTTAATAGCTTCAAAATAGAAATACTAACTCCACATACTTTTATATCTTTTAAAATATCATCAATATTAATCTTATATTATTATAATATTTTTCAGTAAATTTCATAATTTTTCACCATTAATAGAATTTTTTATGAATTTCTTCTATTTTTAAACTAACTATAAATAGTTTAAAAATATAATAATTATCTTTTTCAAGAATTCATCAAAAATTTACGTAAATTTTAAGATGATATTATAAGAATTACTCAAAAAATATTTCAAATTTCAAATAATTTTTTTTTGATAATTTAATTATAAATTCTAATATTCAGAAACTTAAATAATTCATAATAATTAGCCATTTTATCAGAAAATTACGGATCGTATGTCCTTTTTATGTGAAATTTAATTCTCTACAACTTTGTAGAATAAAGTTTTTCCAAATTTCGCTTCTAACATAGAGAAATAGTCTTACCAAAAAATTCTGCTATAAAAATTCTGAATCAGTCACCTCTTAAATTTCATAACAAATTAAACATTAATCTTTAATGGTTCACAATTTATGGACATATACTCTACTTATATATGTATAACATATCCAAAAATTACCATGTTCCAACGGTCGGATTACAATTTATAAATCACGTAATAAAGCTTAAGAACACTGATTTTTCAAACTACGAGTCATTCATACCAGTTTCATTCAAACAGTTACTACGAAAAATCCACAAAGAATTATTTGGGTTATTCTAATTTCTGCGTTTAGCTTACTTCCAGTACTTTCTTTTGATATATGGCTCATCCCCTAATTCATTATACACAAAGAGTTATTGATTTTACAAAATCAAGTAGTAAACTAATTTTTCTTAAAATTTCCAGATTTTATTTTTCATTTAGTTTCTTGATTTCTCTCATTTGATTCATGTTTATGCAAGTTTAAATCATCCAATACATACATAAATATGTACTCTTTACATAAAATCCATAAAAACTAAAATAATCAAGATTTTAAAAATACTTTTCTTGATTTCTTTTTCATTTCTTCATTTCTTCATTTCCTTCTTCTTCCTTCTTCTTCTCTTTTTCTCTTTATCCTCTCTCTCTATTCTCTTTTTTTGGTTTGATCCGAGAGGATGAAAAAATGAATGAGAAAAGAATGGGTGGTGAAGTATTATTATTATTATTCTTTCTTCTTTCCCTTTTTCTCTCTCCCTCTTTTCTCCTTTTTCTTTCTTTTCTTCTTTTTTTTCTTTCTTCTTCCCCACATGTTCCCCTTCTTCTCTCCCTCATTTCAGCCGCCCACATGGGCTACTCCTCTAAAAACTTATTTCATTTCCTCTTTATGTGCTCATTTATCCGATTAATTGTTCATTTGTCAATTTATCAATTTAATATTTTACTGTTTTAAAATAATAATTATAAAATAAATTAGAATTTTATTTCATAAAAATCGGGGTCTTACAGTAACAGTATCATCTGCATAATATTTTATATTATTAAATCAATAATTGAGACGACACAGTTATTCATATTATTATTTGCATTATTGACAATGTCTAGAAAGTTCTGTCGAGAAAAGGGGTTAGGTTATTTAATGCGCGCCAATTAGAAAAAGTCCTTATCAGAAAGGCCCCTCTTTTCTGGGAATTATCTGGTTGTCAATATTGTGAGTTGTAATATTAATGATGACTAATTGTTGAAAGATTAAAAATATGTTTATTGAAGATAAATGATTTGTGGAAATTATTTATTCAAATTTTGATATAAATAGAGGGATTTTCATGAAGTATTTGTTGTAAGTTTGACTTATTACATGGACCCCACTTACTCATTTTTTAAAATCGTCGGTAGAAAATTATCTCACTTTTATTTTATTATTATTATAATAATAAAAGAAATAGAAAACCTTTTATATAAAACATAGTACTTTTTTATATAAAACAGAGTACTTTTTATATTATATATAAAGTTATTCATTTTATTAGATTATAAATAGAATATATTATATTTTATTTAAAGTTTTTGTTTTATTAGAATATTTTATTGCACAATAATGAATAGTAAAATTAAATTTTTGTCGAATTCGTCTGTGAACATTCGCCTGTGATTTTTTTTTTCCTATTCATCCGTGCTTTTTTAAATAGTGCACTGTCATTCTCCTATAAATAGAATGTTTAGTTAAGTAATGAAAATCACACCAGAATTAAAAAATTCTTCTCCTATAACGATATTTTAAGTGTAGCAAATAGTGCAAGTTTTCTTCAAGAATATTTTCGTTATACCAGTCAGATTTACTCTCCTACTAAGGTAAGATGTGACGCCCCCAAAATAGGTCCATTCCACCCAACCCATTCTGAGTTGTCAATAACATGGTACAGAAATAACTACAACTTTATTAATACATTTGTCGTGCAAAATACGACAACACATAAACTCTGAGTTTAAATACAAATATTATCTTCTAGACAATATCCACACTCAAATAAATCCTCATCATAATTATTGATACATTATTTTACAAAAATGGTGAGGACTACTAAACAACTCTCTCTAGAACCTTCATTCCATACCCCGACTAGTACTTCGCTACATTCTCGCCTCCTCGAGAAGAAAAAATGGAACAAAAGGAAAAGAGTGAGCTCAACTAGCCCAAAGAAAGAATATTATGACTAAGATAATATATAACAAATTATCGTTAGTCTTCAACAGGAAAAATGAGAGAATACATTAAACAACAAGTTTTATATCAATATTCGCAATGAAAAAATAATAATTCATGTAAGAGTTACGTAGAGGATGAAATCTACTAATATCTATGAATTTAACGAATTCATCATCATTATTTTATCCCCTAACATCAATCAATATTTATCTTGAATCAAATATTCATCCTTGCACTACAAAAGTAAAAGATATTCATCACCATTATGTTCATCTAAACACTGCTCATCTTTGCACTACGGGCCAAAGATATTCATCAAGAAATCATTCATCTTTTACACTACGTGCCAAAGATATTCCGTTATATCATCATTTAGGACTGAGGATGATAAAAAAAATATTTTAAAGAAAACGAATCCAGTGAAGCAAAAGAACAAATATTAAGGATTCGCACTTTAAACAATTCCCATTCAAAAATACTTCATAACCAACCAGAGTGGGGTAAAATTCAAGAATGATCAAAACATGGATACAATCAAAGCTAGTATCCAGAATAGATATTTTGGACAAAAAGAAGAAATTTTATTTTTTCGGTGAATAGTGTCGTATTCGTGAATAAAGGTCAGATATCGTGAATAATTATTCGATCGTGAATAAGTAACTTCGACACCAAAAGATAGAAATTTCATAAAAAATATCATCACGCTTACGTGAATAGTACTCGTGAATAAGAACTCGTGAATAAGAACTCATGAATAAGAATCTCAGACATAAAAAGTTCCAAATTTGATAAAAAGTTCCAACCAATATTTCGGCATAATGATATTGAAGAAATAATATCATTTACGAAAAAAATAACATCCCTTACCTCGAAAGATAGTACTTCTAGTTAAAACACTGGATATAGGTTATGACTTGAACTTGCACCGTATATCAACACTCAAAGTATACTCACAAGAATACGCTCAAAATATCGAGAGAGAAAACTTCAGTTTCTGGTGTGATTTTCAATTCTAAACTAAGCTCCCTATTTATAGGAAAATACTTAGAACACCAAAGTAGAAAATTGAATATAATAATATTAATTATAAACAAAATTCCTTAGCCACCTTTGAAATCTGATTTCAGCCATAGCACATGTTAAATGAGGTTCACAAACTCACCAAAAACATTTTTCTCAAAATAATTAATTAAAACTCCCAAAAATCAATTATTTTGGAACTCTGAAACTTCAATAATTCATAATAAATAGACCTTTTATCAGAAAATTCGAATCGCGCGAGTTTTTATAAGAAATTCAATTCTCTACAACTTTGCAGAAGAAAGTTTTTCCAAATTCCAAACAGAAATTGATCGAAATTCACAAACGGGCGATTTTACAGTTTATAATAAATTTTCGGTCAAGAAATGGGTCCACCAACACACAAAACATGTGTTAAACATTTAATCCAACAAAAATACTCTTCCTCCTCATATACTCATATATCCCACATTCATTATAAAAATATCACCGTTAATATATTATTAAAATAATATATTTAAATGAATTATTTTATCAGAAAAAGATAAAATATTAATTTTCAATAATTGTCACATTAAAAATTTTCTCTATCTATATCCTCATAAAATCAATATTTTTCTCATCATATAAATCAACAATTAATTATTTACAAATAATATTACGTAATCACATTATTGATGACCTGCATAGCCTTCCTAAGAAAGAGGGGCTTTCCAATAAGAATTTCTCCTTACTCTGGCGCAAGAATTAGGTGACCAAACCTCTCCTTAGAAACCGTAACTTTCTAGACATTGCCAAAAATGTTTTCTAATAATATTATTCAGATAATATGAATTATTGCTTCGATAATAAAAAATACTGTGTAGTGACAATTATTGAAACAACAGTAATAAAATATCAACACAACAATTATTGAATCAATAAAATAAAATACTGAACAGTAATTACTGTAACAATTATTGAGTAGTGTCTTCTTACGTAAGAATTAATAATTGGTGCAATACCGCGTGCTTCTTCGCTCAACAACGCCAGATTAGTGTGTTTTAACCAATAAGGTATTCCAACAATATTAATTGGTAATAACTACGCCGCTTATTTATAAACAACTTATATTTGTCATTTTCTTCATCCAATCGCTTTCAAGTTATGGGGCCCACACAAGGTTATTGTACTGTCATATTTAATATTCCCCGACAAAGATTTAATATTCCACGACCAAACGAATATTCCCCGACAACAATGAATATTTTATAACCACATGCTTATTTAAAATATTTGCGCATTTTACCCATAACTTTTCACATTAATCAAATCAATCCTTACTATTTCAACATAATAAATAAAGGAAATTCTATTTATTTAAAAAAAATAAATAAATTCGGGGTCTTACATAAGAGATATTATTTTCGTTCAATATTCGTAAGAAATATTATTTTCTTTCATACTCTATAGTATGTAAGTAATATTATTTCGTTTTATATTCCTAAATCTACACTTATTTTGATAAGTATTACTTCTATACTCCTTGAAATTAGTAGAATATCTTTGAATTTTACACTTTATCTAGTATTGTTTCACTGGAATATTTTTCTGAACTTTCTTGCTAAATTTTAATCTGTTCATGTCGGGTTACTATTTATTCATACGGTACTATTCATATATACGGTACTATTCACGGGGTACTATTCACAAAATATTATTCACGAGGTGCTATTCACAATAAAAATTAGTTTTTTTTCTATCCAAATTATTTTTGATACATGAATATCATTCTTGAATTTTACTCCACAATTAGTTATCATGTTAACAATTTGCACATTCTTAAACTCTGGATAAATTAAATTATAAATCTTTAATATTTATCCTTGATCTCACTTGATTGATTTCTTATATCATTGTCATCATCCTCATGCTTATATTGTAATGAAAGTTATATTTGGCCCGTAGTGCATAGATGAACTGTTGATTGATATGATTATGACCAGGAATTATGTATTGGTATACTCATGACCTGTAATATTACAAACAAATGATGTGGTAAAAGTCTTCTTTGGCCCGTAGTGTATAGATGGACAGTTATTTGGCATGATCATGACCACTGGTGATACTAAAGAATATCTTTGGCCCATAGTGCATGGATAATTCGGTGATGTGGATTATTTATTGTGTTATGTTACAGAGATAAAATATTGATGATGAACTTTAAAATCATAGAAGATAGTAGACATCATGCTCTACTTGACTCTTCTAATGGATTACTTATTCCGCTGCAGATGTTAATATAAACTTATTGTCTATTGTATTCTATCAGTTTTTACACTATTGAGGACTAAGGATAATTTTTTATATATTATCTTAGTCATAATATTTTTTACTAGGTTAATTGAGCTCACCATTTTCTTTCATTGTTCTTTTCAGGAAATGAGAATATAGTTGGGACTAGTCGGGAAATGGAGTGATGGTTCAAGATGGTTGCTATAGTAGTCCTCACTATTCTATAAAATAGTGTGAAAATAATTGTAATTAGAACTTTATTTGAGTTTGGATATTGTCTACAAGACAATATTTGTATTGAAACTCAACTATTGTGTTGTCGTATTTTGCACGATAGTTGTATAAATGAAGTTTATATTTAAATTATGTACCATGTATTTAACGACTCAGAATGAGTTGTGTAGACCTATTTTGGAGGCGTCACATCAACAATACTACAAACTTTAGGGTAGGGGTGTTCATCAAGAAAATATCTACCGAACCCAACCAATCGAACCGATTCAAACTATAGATAATTGGGTACCGATATCAAAATCAAATGAACCCAAACCGAATCGATTAATAGCCGGCCGCATTTAATCGATTCCGATTTTTACCTAGGTTAAAACTTAATTTCAAATTTCAACCAATTTCAAATTTCAAAAATAAGATTTTTAGCCCAAAACTTTCAACCCAAAACTTTAAATATCGACTTAAATTTTAAGCCCAAAATTATGCCAAATTTCAAAAGCTTAGTAAGATAGACCTATTACAACCCAAACACAAAACTATAAGCCAAAAATTGGCCCAATTGGTTGGTATTTATTGTTACATGGTAATCATTTTATAAGGAAAATCTCCTTAAAATTTTACCAATTTAACCAATATGGGAGTTGTCCTAATTGGTATTTATTGTTACATGGTAATCATTTTATAAGGAGAATCTCCTTAAAGTTTTACCAATTTAACTAATATGGGACTTGGAGACAACTAAATAGTAAAGGCTTTCACTTGGTAGTGTTTTTATAAAGAAAACTTTCTTAAATTTTTATAATCTAATCAATGTGGGACTTAGAAACAAGTTATGTAAGATGGTGTCATAAGTTTCCTTATGTGATTTTCTTGGCATTCATTAGTGTCATTATAGTTGGTTTGATTTGATGAAAGTCTAAGTTTGTAAATTTACTTAAAGTTTTAGCAATGGTGTTTTTATAAAGAAAACTTTCTTAAATTTTTATAATCTAATCAATGTGGGACTTAAAAACAAGCAATGGTGCCATAAGTTCTTCATTAGCGTCATTATAAGGGTTAAGTTATTTACATCCTTATTACTAATAATGCTTTGATTATTTGTTATCTTAAATTTATTATTACATGGTAATCAATTTATAAGAAAATTTTCCTTAAAGTTTTACCAATTTAGCGAATATGGGACTTGGAGACAACTAAATAGTAAAGACTTCACTTGGTAGTGTTTTTATAAAGAAAACTTTCTTAAATTTTTATAATCTAATCTATGTGGGACTTAGAAACAAGTTATGTAAGATGGTGCCATAAGTTCCCTTATGTGATTTCCTTGGCATTCATTAGTGTCATTATAATTGGTTTGATTTGATGAAAGTCTAAGTTGGTAAATTTACTTAAAGTTTTAGCAATGGTGTTTTTATAAAGAAAACTTTCTTAATTTTTTATAATCTAATCAATGTGGGACTTAGAAACAAGCAATGGTGTCATAAGTTCTTCATTAGTGTCATTATAAGGGTTAAGTTATTTACATCCTTAATACTAATAATGCTTTGATTATTTGTTATCTTAAATAAATTATTACATGATAATCAATTTATAAGGAAAATTTTCTTAAAGTTTTACCAATTTAGCCAATATGGGACTTGGAGATTCACTTGGTAGTAATGTAGTCTGTCATCTATTGTTTAATAAGTCCCACATTGAATACATCCCACATTGTCTAGTATGCCATCTCTTGTCTTACCTCTATTCTATAAATAGAAGAGACTTTCAAGTTAATTTTACACGGCTAGACAAATAAACATTCCACATTGTCTAGTATGCCATCTCTTGTCTTACCTCTATTCTATAAATAGAGAGACTTTCAATTACTTTTACATAGTTAGACAAAAGAGTCTTAAAAAATTGGTCTTTCATGTTATTTTTTAATTTATTATTTAAATAATTGGTACGATCGGTTCGGTTCGGTATTTATCGACCAAGCCAAACATCCAATTGAAATCGGAACCGAAAATTTGGTATGTACCGGATTTTTGTATCGATCCAACCTAAGCTCAACTTTGTAATTTGACCGATCGATTCGAACCTATTGATTTCCCTAAAACCAAAAAAAAAGCTGAATTGGTTTGAACACCCCTACTTTAGGGTGCACAATGTCTTTTAGTCTTCATTAAAGACGGTGAATGCCTAATTTATAAATGTTCATCTTCTTTCTGGTTCTTCAGCAACTACTTATAATTTGATTCAAATAACTTATAAGTAATTTTTACGAGTCAATTGTTAGTGTGTAGCTTATATTATGACTTATAAGTTATTTTTGAGAAATTATAATTTTTTACTTCTCAAAACTTATAAGTTATTTTAAAATAATTAAATTTAATAAATGTACGTGATCTTTCACCTTTATTTTAGTTATCTTTACTATTCATTTCAATTTATAAATCATTTTAACTAAATAAATTTATAATTTATTTTAATTTAATTTCAAACTTATAAGTAAAAATAATACCGAACAATCTATCTAATAAAATACAAATAATTTTGAATTTTTCGCTCATTCAATAAATTATCTAGGCAGTTCAAAATTTAGAATAAATCTCACCGTCTAAATAATGCCGGAGGCACAGGACACATTTAGTTGTATTTATAAATCACAACTTAAATGACTTATAAGTCATTTAAAATTCACTCGTAAGTCATTTTAAAAATAAGTCATTGCCAAACAGGAATTCTTGAACCAATCCTCTGCCGTTAACAGTATAACCTAGAAAATCTTGGCAAGAAACAGAAAGAATTTCACAAATTGAATTTGTTTGTATATATATATATACACATATATATATATAGAGGGAGAGATAAAATTGAGAGAAGAGGAAATGGAAGCACAACAGCAGCATCCCTCAACAGCAATATCAACAGCGGCAGCAGTAACATACTCAACGTCGCAACCGTATCACCAACCAGCAACCCTCGAAGAAGTTCGAACCCTTTGGATTGGCGATTTACCTTACTGGGCCGATGAATCTTACCTCAATAGCTGGTTCGCTCCCTCCGGCGAGGTCCATTCCTTACTCTCTCTATATTTGTATTTCATTAATATGTATTAGGATTTTATTTGTTCTGCTAGTTATTGGGAAGGTGTATTTCATGATTAATTGCTTATTGTGTAAACTTATTAGTTAATGTTTTTTCCAAAATGTGGTTGTGTTTTTGAAAACATAAACTTGTCTTCACGGACACTTGTTAATATGTATTGCATACTTCTAGATACATTATGATAATTATTAGTATTTTCATTGAACTTAAACTTAAAGTTAACCATTTGCTTATAATTTATTTGTTGGGAATTTCATGCTTATAGCTATGTTATATAATTTACTTATTATATCAATATATATTTGTCTATAGAAATATATAAACTGTTCAGATGGTGAATTTTGATGTGGGTTTGTGATAACATACTAGTCTTAATTTATATATGCCTTTTCCTTTTTCCTTGGTATACCATTAAGATTCGGTTAAATATCAGCAGTCTAATTAGAAGGGTCAAATAAAGATTCCAACATCTTGTATTCTCTCTTTCATTAGTAATTTTTTTTATATCTTGGAAAAACATTGATTGAAAATCTGCTCGTTGGACACCTTTAAAAATCCCTAGATCTTTATTGGCTAAATCGTACTCCCTCCGTTCCATAGTTATAGGCTGATTTCTTTTGGCACATAGTTTAAGAAAATCAGTTTAACAATTTTTAACATAATTTTCCACATATACCCCTTAATATGAAATTAATGAATAAGTTAATTACTCCTTACTTATCACACTGGAACTCTCAATTTCATTGATTGATGTGTACTGACCATTAAAATTCATAACCATAGAACTTTAACCAAAGAGAATACAACAACATTAAATGTGGTGATAAAAATAATGACATTGAATGTTGTTTCTTCAAAAAAAGAGTAATGGTTGAATATTTATTAGAAGGACATAAAAGTAAAACAATGAACCAACTAAATTTTATAAATAGTAAGTAGCCTATATATTGGGACATCTCAAAATAGAAAATCAGCCTATAACTATGGGACGGAGGAAGTATGATTTTGCTAAATGGACATTTTGGAGTGACATGCATTCTTCGCACTTGTGGAAACTTGGATTGATATAATGTACCCTAATGGGGTATAGGTATAGTGTTGCATTTTAATCACATGAAGTATTATCAAATTAAGAAGAGAAGAGGATTTTCCTAGTTTAGTTACTTCACAACTCATACTGTAAGAGCTAAACGACCACTATGATCTACTTAGGTGCTTTCAATAAAAGTAATTCGTAACAAGATCACTAGTCAGCCGGAGGGTTATGGCTTTGTGGAGTTTTCTTCACACGCAACAGCGGAAAGAATTCTACATTCGTACAATGGAGCACAAATTCCTGGAACTGAACTAACTTTTAGGTTGAATTGGGCTTCTTTTGGGGTTGGAGAAAGACGGCCAGATACAGGGCCTGAGCATTCTATTTTTGTAGGTGATTTAGCACCTGATGTTACAGATTTCTTGTTGCAAGAGACCTTCCGAGGTCCATATCCATCTGTTAGAGGAGCCAAGGTTGTTACGGATCCACTGACTGGACGCTCAAAGGGATATGGCTTTGTTAAATTTGCTGATGAGATGGAAAGGAATCGTGCCATGACTGAAATGAATGGTTTCTATTGCTCAACTAGGCCAATGCGCATCAGTGCCGCAACACCTAAAAAGACTACTGGATTACAACAGCAATATGCAGGGACCAAAGGTAGAACTTTTTTCCTTTTTTTTTGTTTTATTCTTTTCATTATGTCAGTCCTAGTTCCAAGTTCTCACTGCATAGTTGTCTGTTATTTTGCGGTCTATTGATTTCTTTTCGTTGTTTGCTAGAATCTGCTATATAAACTTGTCCAACTTGAGATTTTTTTTTTGGTTTTGTTTTTTGTTTTTTTTTGGGTCTAGTTAGTATAATTTCTCACAGTAAACTATTGAGGATATGATATGAATAGTTGAGATAAATGTCTTTAACCACTTTTCAGAAGAAATATAATGAACAGTATTAAATTTTTTGTTGAAAATGTAACCTATGCCATATTTTTGGTTGAAAATGTAACCTATGCCACTGAGGCGCTAGATTGGAAATGTAGTTTAGCTGTCTGACTTTTTTGCAGGTGTTTTGAACTACTAAATATGCTCGTTCATAATAGAACATCTTATTGTCAATAGTTTGTCAAATTTCTATTCATGAAATAACCTCGATTATCTCACTGTTCTAGCACTTGTTCAGCACCATTTTGAACTGAATCTCCATTGTTCTTCACTTCCGAGCTCTGTTCCATATCAAAATCTCTACAAATCATACATTAGATCATAATTGTCAAATCGAGAATCGTATCGTGAATCGAAAACCCCGTATCGTGAATCTTATCGTAAGATACAAAATAATAATAATAATTATATTTATTTATTGAGAACACAATTTATGACTTAAATTTCATAACAATCAAGCATATAGTCCAACAAAAGGCCAAGTCCTCAATGTTTTAACTTTAAGTTGTCAAAAAGGCACAAACATAGAAAATTAGCAACTAAAGTTTATCAAATATGATTATCATTAATCATCGGTAATACTAATGTCAGTAAATTCATCATTTCCATGGAATGAAACTCTTTTTTCTTTGGCACCATTTGATATATAAAGCTGAAAATTATATTTTAATTAATACTCCCTCCGTCACATTATATCTGACGTTCTAGACATTTTCACGTAGAGTAAGAATAGATACAGTTTTACTATTTTACCCTTAATTAATACTTTAATCTCATTTAATTCTCCATTAACACCATATCCACGGAAACAAAAGAATAAAATTGTGAATCCCATGACTCCATAATTTCAAAGATCCACTAGATATTAGCAACTCTCGATGAACAACGCCTTATCCGATCAATCTCAAAGATCAATCGGTTGATTTTGATTTCTGCATTCACCATAATTTCAACCATGAATCCACCACCTCCGCTGAAGAACTTTTTTCCAACGGAAAAATTCTTTCGACTCAACTCGTTAAGGATAAAAATTTCACCCCAAAAGAATCTCCGCCACCGCCACTCCAACCGCCACCGCCACTCCAACCACCACCGCCACCACCACCACCACATGATGATCATCATGGCGGCGGAAAACCAATAATTTTGTCACATGCAGAAGATCAGAAGCAAAAGTCAAAGTCGTACCAGATAATACCAGATCGACTCCATTAACACCAGATCTAAGGTTAGGAGCAGATTTCGACGGATTTGATGAGTACATACGTACGGATTAGGAGGAGTAGGGAGAGTATAACCGACGACTCCATTAACACTAGATCGATTTGGATTTGATCGTGGCCAAGAATAAATTGAATTTCAGATCCGTTTATGTATTGGTATATATGAGACAGAAACAGGAGAGAGAAAGTGAATGGGATGGATTTGGTATTAATGGTGGTGGGGAAGGAAGGGTAGAGAAGGAAAAAAATAGGCAAAATATACTTGGTTTTGTAGAACGTCAAATATTTTGGAAAAAAAAAATAGTCTAGAACGTCAGATATAATGGGATGGAGGGAGTAACATATTAAGTATTTAAGTGTATAAATTGATTAATTAATTAATTATAAATTACAAACAAACTTTAATATAAATATTGTGTATAATAATATAAAAAGGAAACAAAGTAAATAAGTACTTCATGTGGGTGGAGAGTTTGAAAACATGGATAAGATTTAATGTTATTATAATATAATACTATTATACATAATACAACTCTTGCCCGCTATCTCAAGATAAGGTAAGGAAAATAAAACACGTCAATTGATTTGGGGGAGAAAACATCGGCGACGATGGCGGGAAAATTAAAGTCGACAATGATGGAGATAATCGAGCCAATCAAGCGACGAAAAACTGGTAACTTTTGAAATTTGTATTTTTTTTTTTTGCGTCTGTCTTCTTCCCGAATCGTTAGGGTACTGATGTATGGCTCGATACATGCGATTCCCCTTCGATACGTATGATTCTTGTTTAATTTTCGATACCCATACGATTATGTATCAATTGCTATATGTATCGTGTCAAATAAATCGCATTTATACGCACTTAGTATCGTCATTTATTTGACAACTATGCATTAGATTGATTGGTAAATGGATATATAATTAGCATTTTAGAATTTACAACTCCTTTGTTTCTTCTAAAAAATAAGAAACAAAGTTAACTTAAATTGGTGCAAGAATGGAATTTTCTTTGGTATTATGGGGAATTTAGAATGAGCATATAATGCTAAATAAACTGTTTAGCGCGAACTACTTATCTTTTAATTTATTTAGGGTCTCCATTTTGGAATCCTATTCTCCCCGACAATTCGGTATTGGAGCCACAGTTTGTGATCCTTACGAAGTTAAGTAATGCACAAGCCTCAACATGTTGAGTGTCGAGATTATATTTTCACAATCAAGGGAAGTAGTTTTTGATATTGGGACTCACATGTAAAGGAGCAGGTCATCGATGTGGGGACTCACATGTGAAGGGTGAGCTGGCATAGACCTACATCGGTTTTTGAATTTGAAGTTAAAGGTTTAATATTTAAGGTTGAGATCAAGACGTGTCAACTTAAACTTTTGGTTCAAGTTCGGTTCAACAGGTCATTATGGACTCCCAGTGCTCCTACTGAATTGGTATCAAAGCTATATTTCATATATTTGGAATGTTCTCAAATAATTGCTCAAGTAATGGGCAGGCCTCAACATTTTCAGTATTGAGAGTTCTCAAGTAATGCCCAAGTCTCAGTGTATTGAGTGCTGACATTATATGTTCACACTAAGGGGAGCAATTCGGTAAGGTTGGGAATTACATGTAGAGTAGGAGATTTGTCAAGGTAACATGTGAGTTGACATAGTTTCCTACTTTCAAGTGTAAACTTTACGGCTTAATGTGTAAGGTTGAGCTGAAGACCTATCAATTTAACCTTTAGGGTCAAATTGGGTTCAGCATGTGTATTAGGCATTCATTATGTAATCCACAAACTCCCTAACAGATGGATACTGTTATTTTTCTTGCATCCATTTGGCCGCAAGTTCTGAGGGCCTTTTGGGTTACTTTTGTGGCCGTCATTTGTTGAGATTAGAGGTCTGAACTTTTAGTGCTATTTTCGTCTTGCTCTCCACTAGTTTAGTGTGGGTGGACTTTTTGCCCCCTATTTATTTTCTTGTATTTATCACAAACAAATTTCTTTTTCTTTTTCAATAAAAAATAATTTCCTACCTTTTTTATGAGGCTAATTTCAAAGTCTATGGAGTCTATGAAAGACTACAGAGGGCCGACTACAGGACTACGACTACAATACAAGTCGCGTGATACCATACAATGTATAAAGTTAGATGGAGGAGACTAAGTATGAAGTTAGATGGAGACCCTCATATACTTTTTTGTAAGGAATTTATTGGATATGTGAAAGGATTTTATCGTTATGGTAATAGAAATTTGTGCCCAGGAATAACATATGGACGTGAAGAATGGATGCTGATTCTCTAGCTAATCAATTAATTTGTACACTTTGTTTTGCCTAAACTCAATACCGACTTACATTATAATTTCTTTCGGCAGGCGTATATTCTACTCCAGTTTACACTCCAGCAGTGCAGACAATCCCAGTAGATAATGATATAAATAACACCACAGTAAGTTAATTAATAACTTGACATTGTGGACTTATATATCTCGATTCTTTTTCTCATTATCATTCTATTGCAGATTTTTATTGGTAATTTGGACCCAAATGTCACAGAAGAGGAGTTGAGGCAAATCTTTGTCCAGCTTGGGGAAATTGTCTATGTCAAGATCCCTGCAACCAGAGGATGTGGGTTTGTGCAGTTTGTAGCCAGGTCTGTTTGGCATGTGAAAATATTAATGATTTCACATTACGAAAATCAAATAAACTTATATTCTCACTTTCTCCATTTCACCCTCTGTTTTTCCTTTAGTGGGGTTCTATATTTGGGTTTTCTTGGGTTGCGTGTTTATTATTTTTTTAATATTTGGACGTACTATGGGTATTTATTAATTTTAACTTTTGACATATGAGCCAAAGCAAGGACATATGGTCCTTTTGATAATGTTTTATTCCTTTCTTTAAAATCTTTGGATTGACATTTTTCTTTCATATTTGAATTCCAATATCAACTCACAACTAGTAATTTTTATTACCATTTGTAATATTATTATTTATCTTTTTAACCCCCTTTTTGTTGATGTTCTCTTTAGTTGATCAGTTTTTTCCTCATCAAAATGCTTGATGTTTTTCTGAACAGGTCATCTGCTGAAGAAGCGATACAAAGGATGCAAGGAACTGTTATTGGCCAGCAAGTAGTTCGAATTTCTTGGGGCAGGAGCCCTACATCTAAACAGGTGATTTTTGTTTTATCGGATTTTGTCTCTAGGGACTAGGGTCAGACATTCATGCTGAAAGTAATAAGAGCCCAAAAATTCAGAAAAATAAAAAGTGTATCCAGTGTGTTATTGGACTTGGAAATAACTTTTTATTTATGGCATTGAAATTTTTGGTTAAGAGAACCGTTAAAAGGCCAAAAGTACAGGGTCATATTAACCAATAAAATAGTTGATTTTCATTATTTTAAACTAATATTAGGGTACATTTGAGAACATAAAATTATCCTTAAAAGTTATCGCTTTGCAAATGTATCTCTAATTTTGTAATGAAGGGAGTATATAATATCACATTTAGAGCTAAAAGAAATATGGATAAATTTGCAAAGCTCATGTACTTGTTTTAATCCATCAAATACCACTCACCTTCTGAAAGGACAGTCATTGTTTTTATATTTGTTATACTTGCTGTAACAAAATACTTGTTACTATGTTATAGGATCAACCTGGAGTCTGGGGTGCACAGGCTGATCCAAGTCAATGGGGCAGTGGTTATTATGGTTACGGACAAAGTTATGATCCCTATGCTTATGGAGCATCTCATGATCAATCATCGTATGCTTATGGTGCATATGCTGGTTACTCACAGTATCCTCAACAGGCAAGACTTTCTTTATAATATTTACTGCATTTGATCTCTAAGGTAGACACAAAGACTGAATTTGTGATGATGATGGTCACTTGAAGTTTTTTAGTAGGTGGTTGGGGCACATTGTGTATGAATTCCCTAGGTAGTGGTTTACTTCATATTTAGCTACTTTATTTTGTGTAAGGTTATGAAGTATATGGTTGCTTGTTGCATAAGCCCTCCCTGCTGATTAAATATCTATATGATTCGTTTGCAGGCTGAATGCACTCAGGATGTGGGAGCTATGGCAGGTTCTGTCCCGGATGTCGAACAAAGAGAGGAACTATATGATCCCTTGGCCACGCCTGATGTTGACAAGTATCTCTCTCCTCATCTTTTTAATATAAATTGTAGGCATGCATATATGTTACCTTTCCATTTCAAGTATATAGAAGCAATATATACAAGTTTCCTTATATATATATATGGAAAATGTTATATAAGGCATGCTTTAGTCAAGATTGGCCAAAGCTATTTAATAAAACGGTCCACAACTGATGTTGACAAGTATCTCTTTCCTAAATTTTTTAATATAAAGGCATACATATATGTGCCTTTCCATTTTAAGTATATATAAGTTTCTTGACATATGTATGAGAATGATCCGTATATAAAGGTGCCTGTAGAGTGTGTACTAGCCAATCCATCTTGTACCGCTCATTCCCACATTCAGCGGACTCAATTTTGAAAAAAGAAATCAAGGAAATCATCGTACACATCATTATGGTGCGTATGGAAAAGTTCTCGTACACCATAATGGTGTATATGTAATTTTTTTAAATTGCACACCTACAAACCATAACGGTGCGTAGCATAGGAATTTTTTAAAATTGCATACGTTGAACCTTATAGTCGACAGTACAAGATGGGATGGCCACTACAAACTCCATAGCCACATTTAGCTATAGATCACTCCCCAAATATATCTATATATATACAGAGGATGGATCTAAAACACTATTCTTAAATAACATTCTCTCTTAAATAGCACTCCTTTATTAAAACTATGTCGTTTTGGAAATTATTTTAAAAAACAAGTAGGGCCGCGAGTGGCATTTTTTGTAAATTAAAAGAAAGCAAGTGGAAGCGCCATATTTATTAAGAAATTTTATTATTTATAAAAATTATTTATAGAAATAAATACATTATATATAGTTGATAATGTTAATTTTTATTACTTAAGAAATTATTTATACAAATATTTTATACATTGAAACTATTTAAATCTAACTAAGTTGGGAGTATTTTAGACATTTCTCCTAGTCACTTCTCCTACCTGCGGCCAGTAAAAAAAAAGATTTATAAATTTATTTTACTGAAGATGGTTGATATTTTTCCCCAGGTTAAATGCTGCTTACCTGGCTGTTCATGGAAGCGCCATATTGGGCCGGCCTATGTGGCAGAGAACTTCGACTCTCTCGCAACAAGCTTAGATTCCATACCTACCTCACCATTAGTCCTTTTGCAGTGTATATGAGAACTTAAAGCATGCCTGGGATTATAGAACTGCAGTCCGGCAATGAGACAGGCATGACATATCTGTTTTCTCCTTAATTCCTGTTGTATATGACACTTTGATTAGTGATGCAATCTGTTTTCATATTTTGAGGATAGGGTTATTCCTGAAATACTGAGCAACTTTTTTCAGATTTTAACTCGTGTTATGTAGTATTTATTTGGAATTATTATGACCACTAATATATACTTTTATCAATTATCAATTTAATTATTTATTGATTAAAATATGCATTGACTAAAATTGCTGTGCTAACTTCAGATTTTTACAACTTGGCTTAAACTATTGCATCAGCTGTATTTTGTATTTACTTTTTCATTTTTACCCATCTCTGGCTACGCTTTATTAAGGCTAAGTTTAAAAATTATAATTATATGTACTTATATTTGTATCATTTTTTTTTGTATTGATTACACATTTATTATTAATTCTATCAATTTTATATGTATTTTAATTATAAATTATTAATAGTTAACTTATCTAGACTTTACAATTTGCTACTTTTATAATTTTTTAAGTAAAATAGAAGTATAAATTTATTAAAATAATTAAAAAGTGAAAAAAGGGCCTAGCAAAGCTCCATTTGGTTCCTCATTTTCAGCTCAAAGGTCGTCCTGGATCGAATAAAATGTAAAAGTGATCACTACTCTTAGTATATTAAACCTTTATGTTACGAATGGGCGTTGACTACCGATGACATGTAAAAGTAAGCCACTACTGTCTACCATTAGTATATTAAACTTTTATGTGACAGTTGGGTATTGACTATCGATAACATGTAAAGTAAGCCAAATTAAGACTACGTCGAGATTTGAATTCAAAACATCAACATCATAATTGTAAATAACTATCCAACTAAACTAGATGATATAATTATAAATAAGATAACATAAATTTTATTAATACAAGCTTCTATATTATAAATTGAGAACGTCCAATTAACATTTTTATTGCAATTAAAAAAGAAAAGGTTAATATTGGATATTTTAAGTAAACATTTTTAACTTTATTTGGTCAAAAATAGCACTTTATTTTTATAATAATTAAGATGTTTTAATAAAGGTGCGTCATTTAGTATTCTTTGACTTGATGAATTAAAAGTGTAAATTAAACTAGTAAATAAGTTAAAACTTGCATTATAATACTGCAACTTAATACACAAAATTTTGAAGCACTTGAATTAAAACAAAGAATATGAGAATTTTTTTTCTATAGGCCTCTAGCTATATATCACCCTTAGTCTTAAAGAATTTTTTTGTGTAAATGGAAATACATAGTATTATTATAATTCCTAATCAATAAATAAATTAGATAAATATAAATTTGATTGATGAGTCCCTTGTTTAGTATGTTAAGAAAGTTCAAAATATCAAAATATACAATACATTATAGCATTCAATAAATGTAATTTTTTTTAAATCTTATGGTTATCAAAATAAACTTAATACTCCCCCTATAAATCAATACCAGACAAAACTTATTTACCAACTTATTTATCTTTTCTTTGTTATGGTTTAAATGGAGAAGCTTGAATAAATAAAATTTATGTTGTTTTATTTACAATTATATTATGTAGCTTGGTTGGATAATTGGTTAAACTTATTTAATTGAGGTTTTGAGTTCGAATCTTAACGAAAAGTGAATTTTTCAATCTTAGTTGGGCTTATTTATATGTCATCATAGTAGAGGGTTTGTTAAATGTTTCTGTTTTCCAAATTTTTATATAGTAAGAGTTTGTTTTGCATTGACCAACAAAAAAAAAACACAATATCCAAATATACTAAAAGTATAGTGATCACTTTTGTATTTTACTCGCCCGAACTTTATGCATGTCTAAGTTGGCCTAGTACAATACATTTTATTTTGGAACAATTACATTTTATAGTACATTTAAAAATATAATTACAAGAAAAGTGCCCTCATTAAATATTTACATAATTAATATCTTTAAAATTTTATTTTCATTATTAGTACATATTTATGATTCCTTTAATTATGGGATGTGTTTTAATTCTCAACCATCTCTCCCACAATTTTCTCCCCATCTCTCCCAAGATTTTCTCTCACTCCATTTATGTTTCCCTTCTTCTTCTTCTCTCCTCCTCCTCCTCCTCCTCCTCCTCCTCCTCCTCTGTCCAACCCCTCCCACCCCTCGCCTCCCTTCCTCCCGCCTCCCGCCTCCCTCCTCCCCTGCCCCCTTTCCCGCCCCACTCTCCTCCTCCCCCAACCACCCCACCCCACACCCTCCTTCCTCTTCCTCCGCCTCCTTTCTCCACCCACCGCCCCACGCCCCACCCCTCACTCCCCTCCCTCCTCCCTCCTCCGCCTCTCCCTCCTCCTCCCCCATCCGCCACCCCACCCCTCCTCCGCCACCCCCTCCTCCTCCCCCTCCTCCGCCACCCCCTCATCCTCCTCCCTCCGCCACCCCTCGTCCTCCTCCCACCGCCCACGCCCCACCTCTCTCTCGTATCGCACTGCTCAAGTCATAGCTTTTTTATAATGCAGCAGAGTAGCCAAACCTTTATATCAAGGTAACTAATTACATTTTATTAAGTTTCCAATTTATTTTGCATGTAATACTGATTGGTAGCCAAACCTTCGTGCGTTGTTGGTTGCCAAACTTTCGAATCAAGGTAACTAATTCATACTGCAGTGTGAAGGTAGATTGATTATCTTGGTATAAAAGTTTGATTACCTTGGTATAAAAGTTTGGTTACCTTGGTATAAAGTTTTGGTTACCTTGGTATAAATATGCAAAGGTTCTATTTTTTATTTACCACATGAAATTGGTTGCCAAACTTTTTAGACCAAGGTAACCAATTCAGGTTGTATTTGATTACCAATTTTATTTTAAATGTGATGCGCTTACTAGTCAATTTTGTGTGGCGTAATGGCCGATGAAGGCTAAGCTATGGTGGCTGATGAGAGAGGGAGGATGATGAACATTAGCTCCTTCATAATTTTTTATTTTTAATTTTCTCATTTTGATTTGAATTTTGAAATATGGATTTGAAATTGTTGTTAGAGACAAGATTTGAATTTGAATTTGAATTATTAGTTATCCTTGATTTTAGGTTTCTTTATTAATGTGAATTGTACTATTTTTGTAAATATGAGTCTTAATTACACTTTTTTGTAATTATTTAGTTGATGCACTTTTCTTGTAATTACTTTCTATTTGTTGTATACTTATGTAAAGGACCCTTTTATTTTTAACTTTTACTTTTACCTTTAAAAAAAAAAGTACATTTTACTTTTAACTTGGCTAGCTAGGTTATCCAAATTGGTATGCTTTCAATACCAACTTTCTTACAGGTAAGTTACCTTCTTTCCCAAAGTCAGATCGTCAATTCCGAAGAAGTTCGCCTCGCCCGAGTTCAAGATGCCATTTCCGAAGGCACCCAAACTCCCGAAGCCGAACCCGTAACTGTAAGACTTCAGTAACCTATACGCTAGCGACAATCCTCCAAATTCTAAGGCCATTAACGTATTATCCGATAGCTCGACATCAGATCCTCCTGCATCAACATTTATTATTAATTTTATCAATTTTATGTTATTTGTATTTTTAATTATAAATAATTAAAAGTTAAGTTATCTAGACTTTACAATTTGCTACTTTTATAAATTTTTTTAAGTAAAATAGAAGTATAAATTTATTAAAATAATTAAAAAGTGAAAAAAGACTCTAGAAAAGCTCCATTTGGTCCCTCTTTTTCAGATCAAAGACCGGCCTGGACTTTATGCATGTCTAAGTTGGCCTATTACAGTACACTTTTGTTGATTACATCACGTTGTAATAACCTAATATTTTAATGATGACTTTTTTATTGGTACTAAATTCTTTGTTGTGAATTTCAGGAAATTGTCTCAAGAATTGTTTGATGAATTATTCAAGAAGATTGAAGACGATTTGAGTCTTTAGAAAAATATGTAAGGTCATTGCAAATATTTAATTTTTCAATATAAGGCTCTAAGACATTTTATGTGAATTAATTGTGCATGTCTAAAATATGCTATTCATTGTTATTTGTTGTTAAGAGAACTGATTTTATTAGTATGCATGCACAAAAGCTTGTGGCGGTAAAGTTGATCATTATCTGTTGGTTGAATTAAATGCCTTAGTATTGGGAATATAAGATAATGATTATCCTTGAGAGGTGTGTGATGTTATACTTTCTTCTATTTACAAAGTTAACACTCTATTTGAAAAGAAGTATGATATCTCTTGTACACGTGTTATATTAGTGGCGGCAATTTTGTTAGAATCATAATTGCTACAGGTCTAGTCCTATTTGACTTGGTCTCTTTCTAGATTAGTTTTCATAGTCCTACAACTATTTAACATCCGAAGGTTATTGGATTTGTTATGATTATTTTCAACAGAATATCTTTGGAACGTTGCATTTTTATTTACAATGTAAACATTTATGAAACAATTCAAGAAATATTTCAGGCTATAAAAGGAACTAAGAACGGTGATAAAATTACACACTCACAATCAATTATTGCACTTATATATTGAAAAAGTTATTTAATATTTTGGTGCAATTGAAATCTGCTACTGTGCTACTATAATTCTGATTATACTCAGCATAATTTTGTGGGCTATAAATCTGTAATATCCTTCTGTTATTAATTGATCATTGCATACATTAGTTGAGCCTTGCATTGTTAAATTGCTTATTTGCTTTGATCATTAGACCTCTATAATTGTAATCTTATATTTTTAGACTAAGTGTTGTCTAAAGGATTTTAATCCAGGTGGATTAAGTTTTAAGTTACAAACAGGTTCAAGGAAGCTTAGGTGCTTAAGGGGTGCATTGGTGCACAAGGAGCAAGTGTGCTCAAGTGAATTATTGTAATTCAATTTGATAGAATCTGTTTTGTAACAAGGGTAATTTAAAGAAATAAAAGTGAGTCTCCAATACTAGTTGGTATTGGACGTGGACTAGGCTATTATTATAGAGGGTAATAGCTGAACCACGCAAAAAATCTTGGTGTTATTTTATTGCTTGATTTTCTTTAATATTTCTCAAGATAATTAGTTTTCTTAATATTTAAAATATAAACTTTTGCTTCATCTTGAGATATTGTATTTACATCAAGTATTTTATCTGACTTATAAATTCACCAAGATATTTTCTTAAACAAAAATTCAATTCGGTAGACTACATTCATTCAGCAAGTTGCATTCTTCGATACAGTAAGTTATATTCAATAGTTAAAATTTAAAGTTTAAAAATTGGTCATAGTTTACTCCCACACTTATTCAACCCCCCTTCTAAGTGTGTCATATCTGAATTTCATTTGGTATCAAAGCAAGACTCTCCTTACTTGGTCTTAAAGGTGACTTGTAGGGAAAGATTACGACACATGCACGGTTAAAGAACAACAATCAAGAAGGTCAATCAACCAATAGACCTCCTTTGCTGTTTGGAACAGAAAATTATAACTTCTGGAAATTCCGAATGAGGATCTATCTTAAAAGAGATCCTTGGGAATGGTGGGTTGTGGAGAACGGACCAGTTATGTAAGACCCCGAATTTTATGAAATAAAAGTATTCAATTTTTCTATTTAGTAAATAGTTAAATTGATAAAAAGGTTAAAGTTATGGGTGACATGTGAAATTTTTTCAAAATAAGCAAGTGGCTATAAAATATTCATTGTTGTCGGGGAATATTCGTTTGGTCGTGGAATATTCTTTACGTTTGAGAATATTCGCATTTAATGCACGCAGCCTATTTGTGGGTCCCATAACGAATAACCGCTTTGATGAAGAAAACGACAAAGTTTGAGTTTTTATAAATAACGGCGTAGTTATTACCATTAAGATCATTGGAATACCCGGTGGTTAAAATACGATGTACGGCGTGGTTGCCAAAGAAGATACCGGTATTGCATGTATTTTTAAAATTATTGATTCTTACGTAAGAAGGCACTACTCAATAATTGTTATAGTAATTATTGCTCAATATTTTATTTTATTGATTTAATAATTGCTTGCGTTGATATTTTATATTATTGTTGTTTCAATAATTGTCATTTGACAAGATTCTCCATTATCGGATCAATAATTAATATTATTTGAATAATATTATTAGATATCATTATTGGCAATGTCTAGAAAGTTCTCATCGAGGAGAGGTTTGGTCACCTAATTGCGCTACCAATAAGGAGAAATTCTTATTGAAAGCCCTTCTTTCCGGAACCGCCTCGGTTGTCATTATTGTGATTCTCGTAATATTATTTGTGAATAATTAATTATTGATTTAAATGATAAGAAATATTTATTTGATGTGGATATAAATGATGGATTTATTTATGTGGTTATAAATGAAGGAATTCTTCATTGATATGTTTTATCGATATTTTTGTCGGATTGAGGTATTAAAAGATCAAATCGATTGTTCTTACGACTTTATTGTGTGAGTTATAATTTTTAATCGACCGTTGGATCGTTGTGATTTTTGGATATGTTATACATATATAAGTTGAGTATATGTTCACAAATTTTGAACCGTTAAAAATGAACGAATGATTTGTTATGAATTTTAAGAGGTGACTGATTCAAAAATTAGGTTTATAAATGATTTTGGTGAAAAATTCTAGAAATGGGTGGGCCCCACTTTTGGTTGTTGGGGAAGATGGCTGATTTTTGGTGGGTGGAATAGTAGCAGGTAAAGCCATCAAGTAGCAGGTCAAGTCTGCTTCGACGTGCTAACATTTTCCTATAAATAGAGGGCTAAGTTAGAATTGAAAATCACACCAGAATTCATAAGTTTTCTCTCTTTTTCTCTCTAGATTATCGAGTGTATTTTGTGAGTATTTAGATACTTGGTGAGTTACTATTTATCGGTGCAAGTTTCCTTCAAATCATATCCGATATCCAAATGTCAAGTCTTTCTTTTTTTGAGGTAAGGGATTGTAAGGATGTTATTTTTTCAATAATGATGTTATTCTTTCAATATCATTATAATTTGAATTATTGGTATGGATTTTATTGTGGAATTTCTACCTTTTGTGTCGGGATTACTATTCACGATACTCAAGACTATTCACGATATCTGATTTCTGTATACGACCCCAAAATAGGTCCATTCAATCCAACCCATTCGAGTCGCCAAATACATGGTATGTATCATACAACTACAACTTTATTACAACAATTGTCGTGAAAATACAACAACACATATATTTGTGAGTTTGGATACAAATATATACCAAATGTGACACATGTCCCAACCGTGGACAACACCTCACAAAGGACACCTTACATAAAGGTTTAGTCAAAGACCTGCTTTTAGAAACTAAAATCTTTGGGAAGTGCTCAAGAAACCTTCATACATGGGGAGACCATGCGTCTAGGTTATGATAGATATCATATGGCCACGTAATTATCCTTGGTTGACCTAATAGACCCCAAAAGAAAACAAGAAGATTACTATCATATTCTTCCCAATGGTAAGTCTTCTCTTGATATATCATTATCTCCACTATCTCTAATTGAGAATTATACTTCAAACAAACACCAAGATTATATAGGTAGTGCTCGTATATATACTCAGCAAGTGGATGAGCACATCCTTATCTTATGATGATACGAGGTTGTATGTTATTAGACATCTTGTATGATAGTGACAAAACACCCTTCCAACGTTGGGTTTGCCTTTCACCTCAACAAATTTATGACCACCGCTTCTATTCCCCTCGTTATCCCCACTCGACCCAAATACACTTTTATTACACCGAAAGGAATTGTGAAGCAAAAGGATGAGCACAACTAGCTCAAGAAATAATATCATGACTAAAGATAAATAAATTATCAATAGTCTTCATCAATGTAAATCGAGATTTAGAACATACGGTAGATGATAAAACTTTTCAACCATAGTTGCGTGAATGAGCAATCCATTAGAAGAGTCGAATAGACTATAAAGTCTATTATCTTCTTCATGTTAAAAGTCCACCAACAATGTTTTATTCTGTAACATCAATCAACAATTCCGGCCCACAATCATATGAATAACTCATAATTGTAATTGTTGTTCTAAATTCCTTTTCTCATCCAGACAAAGATAATTTTCATCACCAAAACATCAAAGATTATGGTTATACCAAATCACAGCTTCATGTTCATAATCAAACTAATAAATTCATCTTTGCACTACTACGGGCCAAAGATATTCATCAACAGCTTCATCTTTTTGCACTACAGGCCAAAGATATTCATCAACAGTTCATCTTTGCACTACATGCCAAAGATATTCAACAACAAGTCATCTTTGCATTACAGGCCAAATATATTAATATCTCAAAGAAATATATAATCATTTCAGAATTTATATAAACAATAATTATAACCATGTTGATTAATTCACGTTTGCACTTAAGCTAAATATATTCAATTATAAATTCAAAGGTCATGATCATACCAGTCACAATTCAACTTTTCACTACTGGCCAAAGAGAACCCTAGTCATGATCATACCAATAATCTATCCATCTTTACACTCCAGTGAAAAAGAATTTCAACATCAGGGTTATAAAAATGTTATATATGATAATAAAATCAATATAATCAATATATAGTTTTAATCTCCAGAGTAATATTCATAAATCAACTATAATTTGGTTAGAAAAAGAAACTAATTTTGTCATGAATAAGAACTCATGAATAAGAACTTCGTGAATAAGAACTCATGAATAGTAACTCGTGAATAGTATCTCATGAATAGTAAACCCGACTCAAAAAGGTAGAAATTCTACAATAAAATTCATACCAATATTTAGGTATAATGATATTGAAAGAATAATATTTTTTTTAAGCTTATAAACAATTTATTTTAATTGTTTACACTTTACTAAATAATGCATTTAATCATTCTAAAATGTCAAACTCATAAGATTTCATCACCAATAACCAAAACCATCATCAAAAATCTGCATATACCTCATATAGGATTCTCAAGCCATAAAATCTTATTTTCCAATTTTCTTACTTCACATAACATATTTAATTCATTTACTCATAACTAGTCCATTTTCATGAAAAATACCAAATCAGTTCCAAAAATATTTCTTTTCTGAGATTTAGCAGAATATAGTCTCATATTGAACATATATTTTTCTCAGAATTTTTAAAATTCATTTACTATTTTTCATATGGCCAAAACCGTCGAATATTAAAACATTTATCATAAATTGTACTTTTATCCAAAAATTCCGAAATTTACAGAATATACTCATGTTATATATATGTACTCCCAATAAAAATTTCATCAATTTTGGAGTTAATCACAAGGAGTTATAAGCGGTTACTTTTAAAATAGTCTTTTCCCGTAAAATTCATAACTCTTAACTTATACATCCAAAAATCGCCATTTTTGGACACAATCAACAAAACTCATCAAATTATCATTTCAAATTTTTCCAGAATTTTTAATATCTGAAAAGTTACGAAACATGAAAAACATCACAACCCTTAAAATCCCTTACCTCGAAAGAAGCAAAAGATTTACATTGGAATAATATTGAATCGAACTTGCGATATAGCAACACTCAAGATACAAGAATATACTTGATAATATAGAGAGACAAATAGAGAGAAAACTTCAGTTTCTGGTGTGTTTTTCAATTATAACTTAGCCCTCTATTTATAGGAAATTGCTAGAACGCCAAAGGAGACTAAAATAATAAAATATATTATTTATTTTTCTTATTCCACACCAACCTTCACCAACCAATTTTGAAGGCCATCAGCCATCTTTGAACAAAAAAACATCAACCACCCATGTGCCAACAACCACAAAAACGTTTTTCTTAAATAAAATAATTAAAACTTTCAAAAATTAATTATTTCGGAACTCCGGAACTTCAATAATTCACAATAAATAGCCCTTTTATCAGAAAATTCGAATCTCGCTAATTTTTATAGGAATTTCAATTCTCTACAACTTTGCAGAAGAAATTTTTTCCAAATTCCAAACAGAAATTATCCGAAATCCACAAAAGGATGATTTTAAACACCGTTTCAACACCTTTTAAAATTCATAACAAATTATACGTTCGATTTTAACGGTTCAAAATTTGTGGACAAATACTCTACTTATATATGTATAACATATCCAAAAATCACAACGATCCAACGGTCGGATTAAAATTATAACTCACACAGTAAAGCTTTAAGAACACCAATTTGAGTTTTAATACCTCCAATCCGGCAAAATCTTGATAAAACACTTCAACAAAAGAATTCCACATAAATAAATCCATCATCTATATCCACATCAAATAAATATTTTCTTATCACATAAATCAATAACTAATTATTCACAAATAATATTACAGAATCGCAATAATGACAACCAGGTGATTCCTAGGAAAGAGGGGGCTTTCCAATAAGGATTTCTCCTTACTGGCGCGCAATTAGATGACCAAATCTCTCCTTGACAGAACTTTCTAGACATTGTCAATAATGCTATCTAATAATATTATTCAAATAATATGAATTATTGATTTGATAATGAGAAATACTATGCAGTGACAATTATTGAACAACAATAATATAAAATATCAACGCAGCAATTATTGAATCAATAAAATAAAATATTGAACAATAATTACTGTAACAATTATTGAGTAGTGCCTTCTTACGTAAGAATCAATAATTCAAAAATATCATGCGTACCGTGTATTTCTCGCAAGCAACAACGCCAGACATCGTATTTTAACCACCGTGTAATCCAATGATGTTAATTCGGTAATAATTATGCCGTTATTTATAAAAATACATACTTGTCGCTTTTCCTTATCCGATAATTATTCTCATTATGGGGCCCACAAATATGATCAAGCTACTATCGCATTTGGATATTCCCGACAAAAAGAATATTCCACGACCAAACGAATATTCCCTAATAAAAATGAATATTTTATAACCACTTGTGAAATTTGAAAATTTTATACATATCACCCTTAACTTTAAAATTTTATCAATTTAACTATTTACTAAATAGAAAAATTGAATACTTTTATTTCATAAAATTCGGGGTCTTACAAAGATTATTCACATATACTACTGACTATTTATGTATATGACATTATTTATGTATACTGATTCTTATGTACAAATACGAGTACTATTCATGAGTTACTATTCATGAGTTCTATTCATGACAAAATTAGTTTCTTTTTCTAACCAAATTATAGTTGATTTATGAATATTACTCTTGAGATTAAATCTAGATGTTTTGATTATATTGATTTTACTATTATATATAACATTTTATAACCCTAATGATGATATTTCTCTTTGACTTGAGTGTAAAGATGGGTAGATTTTTGGTTTGATCATGACTATGGGTTCCTTTGGCCGATGGTGCAAAGTTGAATTGTTGGTAGTATGATCATGACCATTAAATTTATAATTGAATATTTTTAGCTTAAGTGCAAAGGTGAAATGATCAACATGGTTATAATTATTGTTTATATAAATTCAAATGATTATATATTTCTTTGAGATATTAATATATTTGGCTTTGTAAGGCAAATATGAATCATTAAAGAATATATTTGGCTCAGTAGTGCAAATATGAACTGTTGAGGAATATCTTTGGCCTGTAGTGCAAAGATGAATTGTTGATGAATATCTTTGGCCCGTAATGTAAAGATGACCTGTTGTTGAATATCTTTGGCCTGTAGTGCAAAGATGGTCTGTTGATGAATATCTTTGGTCGTAGTGCAAAGATGAAATTGTTAATATAATTATAAACAGAAACTATGATTTGGTATAACCATGATCTTTGAGGTTTCAGGTAAAGACATGTGATGAAAATTATCTTCGTCCTGGATACGAAGAGGAATTTAGAATTACAATTATGATTATGAGTTATTCATATAATTGTGGAAAGGAACTGTTGATTAATGTTACAGGGATAAAACATTGTTGGTGAACTTTTAATGTGGAGAAGATAATAGACTTTATGGTCTATTTGACTCTTCTAATGGATTGCTCGTTCCGTTGCAACTATGGTTGAAAAATTTTATCATCTACCATATGTTCTAAATCTCTGATTTATTACTGTTGAAGGCTATTGATAATTTATTTATCTTTAGTCATGATATTCTTTACTGAGCTAGTTGTGCTCACCCTTCTGTTTTAAAGTTCCTTTCAGGTAATACGAGTGTAGCTGGGTTGAGCGGGGGTAACAGGGGAATAGAACAGTGGTCATCATTTAGTAGTTATATTTGATGAATCCAATAGGGTGAGGCGAACCCAACATTGGAAGGGTGTTTTGCCACTATCATACAAGATTTCTAAAGATATACAATCTCGTGTCATCATAAGACAGGGTTGTGCACATCCACTTACTGAGTATATCTATGAGCACTACCTATATAATCTTGGTGTTTGGTTGAAGTATAACTCTCAATTAGAGACAGTGGAGATAATGTTATGTCAAGAGAAGACTCACTATTGGAAAGAATATGATAGTAATCTTCTCGTTTTTCTTTGGGGTCTATTGGGTCAACCAAGGATAATTCTGTGGCTATATGATATCTATCATAACCTAGACGCATGGCCTCCCATGTACGAAGGTTTCCTTGAGCACTTCCCAAAGATTTTAATTTTTAAAACAGTTTTTGACTATACCTTTATGTAAGATGTCATGGTGACGTGCTACCCAAGTTGGTGTCAAGAGTCACAGTTGATATATATATTTTTATCAAAACTCACAACACATGAGTTGATGCATTTTGCACGAAAATTGTTGTAATAAAGTTGTAGTTGTTTTCTGTACCATGTATTTGGCGACTCAGAATGGGTTGGATGGAATGGACCTATTTTGGGGTTATCACAAGTTACTCCACGAAGAGATGATGGGACACCAAAGATTCTACTAGAAATGGATTCAACCGAAATCTACATGGTCTCATATGATTCAAAAGAAATGAACACACTTCTTAGCGGCATGGTACAATCTGAGATAGGTAAAGTCTCTTCATGCAACACAGCCAAAGAGATGTGGGATACTTTAGTGGTAAGTCATGAAGGCACTTCAAAAGTACGAGAAGTCAAGCTAAGCATGCTCATGCACGATTATGAAATGTTCAAGCTCGAAAAAGATGAGACCATCAAACTAGTTCAAACAAGATTTCTAGTTCTTATAAACTCCTTGAAATTGTTGGACAAGACTATTCCTCAAAGTGAGATCAACCGTAAGTTGCTTCGGGCTATGCCCAAAAGGTTTGCCTCTAAAATCACTACTCTTCAAGATTCCTCTACTATATCTACTATGGACACGCTAACTCTTTTTGGTGAACTTGAGGAATATGAACATCAGTTAAAAAGGTATGACGATGAGGACGAAACTCCTCGAAGAAAGGTTTTAGCTCTTAATGCAGGAAATGAAGAAGAGCTTGATGATGATTCTGATGAAGAGATAGCCATGATGTCAAGGAGACTCAAAGGACTCCTACAATGGAAGAATAAACGAAAGAATATCTTCAACTCAAATAAAGGCAAAGGAAAGCAAACTGATGAGACATGTTTTGAATGTGAACGCCCAGGACACTTCAAGAAAGACTGTTTTCAACTAAAGAATAAAGGAAAAACAGGCTTCAAGGATTATAAAAGAAACAAGGCACTGGTCACTTGGAGTGATGAAGAAGAAGATGAAGTTGAAGTTGATGCCAAGGATGAGATAGCTCAAGTATGCTTCATAGGAATAGAAGGTGAATCAAACGAGGTATCTAATTTTGAGCTTAATTCTTTGAAACAAGAAAATGATAAATTAAGAGAAAAGAATGCATATTTGAAAGACTTGGTAAATACATTAATGGGTGAAGTAAACTCTTTAATAGATGAAAAGAAAGATATTGAAAAGGAATCTACATGTAAAGAAGAAAAGGTTTTTATTGCTAAAATCAATTATTTAGATAATTACAACAAAATACTTTTTAACAGGGTAAATTTCTTGAATAATGAAATCCAAAAATTGACTAATGAATTGAAAATGAGAGATGTGTGTATTGATGCATTGATAAATCGCCTGTTAAAACCCCTCCTAATGACGAACTTCAAAAAGAAATAGCTTCACTAAAATCATCTCTTGCTAAATTCGTTCAAGGTGAAGAAAATTTAAATGTCATATTGGGTAAACAAAGACCTACTTTTGAAAGACAAGGAATTGATTATAATTCTATGCATGAAAAGGGTAATATGAAAATGCTAAAGTCAAAATCACGTTTTAGATTAAATTATTGTTCACCCTTCACAACATGTAGAAATTGTGGCATTAAAGGTCATTTGAACATAAACTGCTTTAAGAAAAATAAGATTAAAAAGGTATGGGTTAAAAAGGATGATTTACCTGCAACTAACATAAAAGGACCCAAAAAGATGTGGGTACCAAAAGGATTGTGACGCCCCCAAATTCGGGTTCCCTAACCTCGGGTTTGGTGCTCACGATCCATCATATCTATCACATCTAACTACTCATTCATTAATGAAAAACATCATTCATAATATTCCTTAATACAATTTATAACAAATATCCCAGGTTAACTAACCTTGACATAACTTACATACCCTTATATAGCCAAAAGGTTTACATAAATAATTACATAATAAAACATAACCATTAAAATTTGACACTAATTACTCCTGAACCTTGCCTTTGCCTTTGTCCCTGTTAGAACCTTCTGCTACATCAGCAATAGCTGAAATGTTTTATTTAAGCAAGGGTGAGCAACGAGTTTGCCCAGCAAGTTAAAATATACAATAAATGATATATATCATGAATAGAAGAGTCTAGCTTCTATAGAACTTCAACAATAATCAAAAGATTTCAGAGTAGCTGAATAATAATACAATCTCAATAATAAAACTTTTTTCCCATTTCCTACTGAATAACATATCAGAGATGAAAGAGTAAAATTCTTTCAAAGATTCAATAATATTCAATTGAATAAGAAGAATTAACAATCTTGCAACAATATTCAATAAAGTGGGATATACCCAGATTTCATCTTTGAGTGATCACAAAGGATCATGAACTAATAGAGGAATCATTTAGTTATTAAAACTAAATTTCCACAAGAATATAAATTAGTTATAAAAACTAAACTATACTCTTCTGCAAGTACCTGGAGCGGCCAACTCCTTTGTACCCTATATTATGCATAATACTCAATAATAGCGCATAGGTCGATTTACGACATTAAATTTGTTCATCTCAGTCTTACATCACGAGTCCGTACCACAACAATATGGTTTGGATTACTTTCAAAGAAATACTATGATTTCAATAATTAATAACAATACTAATCTAGCCGAAACCAATAGCATAGATCTTCCAATAACAATTCAGTTCATAATTAATAGAACATTTCATGCTGTAATAAATATTAGTCTTGCCAAAACAATTAGCTGAGACATGATTTATAAATAGTTCAAATAATAGAACAAGAATCAATTGCACTACGTACGAATTACAACAATCATTATAGATGTGAATAACTATCAATAATTATTCACTACCATGCTTGAAAAATAGTAACTCAAGTTGAGTTAGGAACTTGACTGATTCGTTGACTACTGCTACACAATTTAAGTTAACTTCTTTTGTAATACCTATCATTAATAAGATTGGTCTTTTAATCAACATATCATACTTTGTATCATAGTACAATTACTTTATCAATCAATTATCTAACACTTGATCACATAATTAAATATTAGATAACACCCTACAATATTAGTATTATTATCATCCTTTGCTAATTCTTTAATCTCTATATCATATACATTATGATTTAACACTCTAATCTTATATATTATAAGTTCTTATTTAATATCTCATAAGTCAAATACTAATCCAAAGAATCTGATTCCAAATCTAAAGAACACGGATTTCAAATCCAAAGAATTCAAACTACAATCCAAAGAACCTGGATTCCAAATTCAACAACTAGATTGTAATCCAGCAAGCTGGATTCAACATATTTTCAATTCAGTAAACTTCTTTTCAATTCAGCAAGCTGGATTCATCCGATTTTTCAATCCAGCAAGCTAGATTCCATATCCTTTTCACGAAAATACCAAATCAGCTTATTATTTTTCTATCCTTTGTCCAAACATATATACATATATTTCATACACAAAAAGTATTTTTTCCATAATTTTCCAACTTCCTTTAGTATTTTTTTAAAAATCATTCTTAGTTAATTCCTTAAGAAATTAGCTACCTCGTGCTTAACTCCAGAAATTCCCATCTCTTGACATAATCTTATACGTGTCAACATGAGCCTCCAGTTTAAATTTCGTGTCCATCGGAGTTATAGAACTCCGGTTATAGCGATTTTCGTCCGAAAAACCCAAATATTGAAATGGTCATAACTTGGTCATTTTAAGTCGGAATGAGCTCATTTTTGGACACAACCTACTTTATCCCATATATTTTTATCCCCCAAAAGGCCAGATTTTATCTCATTCAATAAGTGGCCGAAACAGCCCTTCCAAATTCTTCGCAGCAGCTTTTTAAGCATTTCCAGATTTTTCATCCTTTACTAAAATCATTCCACACGAAAATGTGTAAATCCTTTTTAAGTGATTCCACTTGGATATATTAGAAAACCCATAGATCTAACTCTAGGACTTGACCACACTCAAAAATTCAAAATATAATAGGAGATATGGTCATTTAAATTTCATGTATCATTTTCACAAAAATCTGATTTTCCACCCTTTGTGGTTTCTAAGAAAACTTCTATGTTCTCACATAATAACCAACATAACTCATCATACTACCTACTCATACTCCATATACCCATGAATCTACCATAATACATGATCTATTTCATCAATCAAGTATCAAACACAAAGTTAAACACCATTAAGGCTAATAAAAATTAGGTTCTCTACATTTTGAAAAACCTAGTTTCTGTCTCATACTTTAGATTTAACTTTTGATCCTCAAAAGGGTTAGATCTAAACATGAAACACTTATATACACCTAGATCTAAGGTTTTAAACCTCAAAATCAAAACTTCAAATTATATATATAAAAAAAATCAAATCAAATCAAACTAAAAAGGAAATTAGACTACATAAGTAGAAATTTGGTTATACCTTTGCTTGATTTTCTTTTTCCTTCTTTCTAAACTTTGATTATGGAGCAAGATGGCTTGCAAAAACTCTACCTCTCTCCTTCTCTCTCTCTATAGCCGAACCCCTAGACTTTCTCTCTCTCTTCTCTAGTCTCTCTCTTTCTTTCTTAGCTTTTGCTAGATAATAAGATGAAAAGAAAAAGATAAGACTTAGATTTTGGTTTGTTGGAAAAGTAAGTGTAGATATATTTGGTATATCTACCCCTAATCTACCAACATATCTAACTTTTCTCTCTCTAACTCAATTACCAAGTGGTTGCTTGCAAGTTTAGATAAAGTGTTGGTCAAATGAAAATTGGACACTTGTTGGAAGTTGTCCACCTATTAAAGTAAGCAATCATTACATTCTTCCCCCCTTTCTCTCCTCTCTAAATTTCGGCCAAGTGGCCTTTCTATTGTCCAAAATTGTTTTTATTTTATGCTTTAATTAACTTACTAAATGTCCAACATGTCCCCTCCCACTTGGGCTAAAGGTTAGGCCACTCCTTTAATTCTTTGGGCTAGTAATTTTAATTCTATGGACTTGCAAATCAACATAGTTCTATACTTATTAATTTATCTATTCCCCACTATTTAATTAGGGTTCCATTACACACATTAGCAAGCTAATTTCTTACTCATATATTTTTAATTTTATAACCCAATTAGACTTATTATTCTTTAGGTTATAAGATTAATTAATTGAGATGCATCAAATAAATCTCTTAGGATTAGTATATATTTTTAAATACTATCATTCTCTTAAATTATAACACATTAGGTTATTTAATTATCATACCTAATATATGTATTAGGTTACATAACTTTATTCTTCATCTCTTTACAAAATAAATGTATACACATTATATAATACATATTTACTCAATCACGTACATAACTCACATATGTCCTAATATATTTCCCCTAGTTTATTAACTTATTAGCCCAAATTGACTTAATAAGTTATAAACACATACATACTCATATCAATCATCAATTACTTAAGGATTGTAAATCCTTTTAATTTAATAATCAAGGCTAACATTCAAGCTATGTTAATTTCTTACATAACTTTCATTACTCTTCCTTGAGAATGATTAACTATACTTCTTAGTTAATAAATTAACTATCTAGCTTAATTATCATATGAACTTATATGATTCAAGTACTTTCTTTATTCTTTTTCTAAAAAAAAATTTATTCCAAAATTTTGAATTATGTGAAATTAAGGTTCTCACAAGGATGAATTACGTTTTCTTGGCAAGTATGTCTCAAGGCAAGGTTCCATCTCAAAATGGATTCTTGATAGTGGATGCTCAAGGCACGTCACATGTGGTGACAAAACAAAGTTCGTGGAGCTAAAAATCAAGAAGAAAAATGGTACGATTACATTTGGAGATAATCGAACTCATGAGATAATCGGAAAAGGTAAAATAGGAAATGGTAAGGTAAATATTGATAATGTACACCTTGTTAATGGACTTGAATTTAATCTTATTAGTATCAGTCAATTAATGGATAATGGTCACCAAGTTAGTTTTGATAAAGAAAAATGCACTATTTCTCATGGTACTAACAATGTTACTCTAGTTGAACAAAGAGAAGAAAATATATATACTATTAATTTTGAGCAACAGGATGAAGAATTATGTCTAGCATCTGTACAAGATGAGGCTAATTTGTGGCACAAGAGGATGTGACATGTTCACATGGATTTAATCAAGAAATTATCCTCAAAGAATCTCGTCAAAGGGTTGCCGAAAATAAAATATGAGAAGAAGGGAATTTGTGTTCCTTGTCAACTTGGGAAACAAGTAAGAACATCATTTACGACAAAGAACATGGTATCAACCTCTTTCCCTTTACAACTACTTCATCTTGATCTATTTGGTCCAGAAAGACATCCTAGTATAAATGGTAAGTTTTATGCATTTGTAATAGTAGATGATTTCTCTAGATATACATGGGTATTATTTTTGAGAACTAAAGATGAAGCATTTAAGGAATTTGAGAAATTAATCAGAAACTTGGAAACAAAGTATACCCTAAAACTTGTAAGGATAAAAAGTGATCATGGTACTGAGTTTCAAAAAGACTTTATAATATTTTGTGATCAAAAGAGAATCAGTCATGAATTTTTAGCTCCTAGAACCCCTCAACAGAATGGAGTTGTAGAAAGAAAGAATAGGACATTACAAGAAAGCAAATTAGAACTTTATTACAAGAAAGTAAACTTCCTAAAAGTTTTGGTAGGTCGTAAAAACACATCTTGTTATGTTTTGAATAGAGTACTTATTCGTCCAATTATTTTGAAGACTCCTTATGAATTGTTAAATAATAAGATTCCTAATATAAGTTATTTCAAAGTTTTTGGATCTAAATGCTTTATTCTAAATACTAGTGACAATCTCGGAAAATTTGATGATAAATCTTACGAAGGAATTTTCATTGGATATTCACAGAATAGTAAAGCATGTCGTGTATTTAACATTAACAAGTTGAGTGTTGAAGAATCTATTCATATTCGATTTAATGAAACTCACAATGATCTTCCAAAAGAAAGAGATGAGGATGCAGGTACTTTGGAGATATCAGTAAATCCAGCAAACCGAAAGAATCTATTCAGCAAACCAAATGAACAAATCCAGCAAGATGAATTGGAAAACTCACAAGATATAGAACATGATACAATAGAAGAATTTGAAGCAGAGTTTCCTCAACAAGAAGAAGTGATACATGATGTACAAATGCCAAAGACTGCAAGATATCTCAAGAACCATCCACTAGAAAACATCATTGGAGATATAAACAAAGGAATCATTACAAGAAGAGGATTGCAAAATCAATGTGCTTTCTCAGCATTTCTATCCCAAGTTGAGCCAAAGAATGCTAAGGAAGCTATCCTAGATGAAAGCTGGCTAATGGCAATGCAAGAAGAACTTCAGCAATTTGAACGATGCCAAGTGTGGGAACTTATGCCCCCTCCTAAAGATGTTTCTATTATTGGAACAAGGTGGGTCTTCAAGAATAAGCTTGATGAGCATGGAACTATCACTCGTAACAAAGCAAGGCTAGTAGCTCAAGGATACAATCAACAAGAAGGGATATACTATGAAGAAACTTACGCTCCAGTCGCCAGACTAGAGTCCATCCGCATCTTGTTAGCATTTGCATGTTACAAGAAGTTCACACTTTATCAAATGGACATAAAAAGTGCTTTTCTCAATGGATACATCAATGAAGAGGAATATGTAAAACAGCCTCCTGGATTTGAACATGAGAAGTATCCAAATCATGTCTACAAGCTAAAGAAAGCTCTCTATGGGCTAAAACAAGCTCCAAGGGCTTGGTACGACAGGTTGAGTAAGTATTTGCTTTCAAATGGTTTTATTAGAGGAAAAATTGATTCTACATTATTTATTAAGCATGAAAATAAAGATATTATTATTGTACAAATATATGTAGATGACATAATTTTTGGTGCTACTAATAATTTTCTTTGTGAGTGGTTTTCTAAGTGCATGCACAAGGAGTTCGATATGAGTCTAATGGGAGAACTTAATTATTTTTTGGGACTCCAAATCATACAAACAAAGAATGGTATTTACATCCATCAAACCAAATATACAAAAGAACTTCTCAAAAGGTTTGGTTTTGTAGGATCTAATTCAAAGGCTACACCAATGAGCACTTCAATAAAGCTTACGTCTGATGAAAAAGGTATAGATGTGGAGGTAACTAAATATCGAGGTATGATTGGATGTTTATTATATTTAACCGCATCTAGACCGGATATTATGTATAGTGTTTGTTTATGTGCACGTTTTCAAGCAAAACCTAAAGAATCTCATTTACAAGCTGTTAAAAGGATTTTTAAATATTTAAGTGGTAAAAATCAATTTGGGATTATTTTATCCAATCTGCAATCATTTTGTACTAATGGGTTATTCAGATGCTGACTATGCAGGGTGTCAAATTGATAGAAAGAGTACAAGTGGTGCTTGCACATTTTTAGGTCACAGTCTTGTTACGTGGCATAGTAAAAAGCAAACCTCAGTTGCTTTATCAACCACTGAGGGTGAATATCTAGCTGCAAGGAGTTGTTGCTCTCAAATTTTATAGTAAAAACAAACTCTATGTGACTTTGATATTTTATGTGATAATGTGCCCATATACTGTGATAATTCTAGTGCTATAGATATTTCTAAAAATCATGTATTACATTCACGTACAAAGCATATAGAAGTTAGACATCATTTTCTAAGGGATAATGTTTCAAAAGGATTAATTAAATTAATTTTTATTCCAATGAGAAAAAGCAGGTTGGGCGATATTTTACTAAACCTTGAGTGAAAAGGTTTTGTATGCTAAGGAGAGAACTTGGAATGTGCATGATATAATTGTGATTTACGTATTTATATGCAGGTTATATAAATATGTATCATTTATTTTTCTGCATGATATCTGATAAAGCATATCTGTTTGACATTCCTTATCTGTTTAAACTATATTCTAGATACACGCTTCTATTAATGTCGCCGAATGTCATTTAATTGGGAAACGTAAAGGTTAACACCTTGAGAAACGGAACAGCAGCCGAACAGACTTTCAAAATTAAAAAGATGCACGTCTTTCGGTGACAGAGTTTTAATTGATTTCTACTCTTTATATTTTCAGCTTTCTTCCTCTTAAATCAAACTTCATACCTCCATCATTCACTAAAAACCCTTCGTTTCATCTTTACAAATCTGTAACACCATGAAAACCAGGGCTAGCAAGCGATCGTCTGAAAAATCAAACGACGACGGATCATCGTTGAAGAACTTTACTGGACCTAGAATGAAATCCAAGCGAGTGCAAAAGAAATCCTATGTGCATGTATCGTCTGATGCCACAGTATTATCCGATGATTCGGATTCCAGTTTTTCTTTTTTAAAGGCTTCAGAAGCAGATCCATCTCAACACGACAAGTTGAAGCAGCAAGTGCATGAAGAATATCTTTTTTCACAGCCAGAGTCTCCTTCAAATCTGGTAAATCCATTTTCATCTTCCCCTGATTTGCCAGAAAGTTTCTTCAGAGGGTATAATTTTGAAACTCGTTTTAAAAATTCAATTGCTACAAAGCAATTTGTTTATGAAAAAACTCTGGATTTATTTTATTTCAAACATTTTGTGCTGGAAAAACTTTTCACTTCTTGCGAAATATCCTCTATGCTGCTTCCTCCTACTATTGTTTATCCTAGATTAGTTCAACAATTTTACACTAATCTTGAATGCAATGGGGATTGTTTTACAACATATATTAAGGGAAAATCATTGTTTTTCACTAGTATCAATTTTGGTAGCATTCTTGGTATTTCTTCTGCTGGACCTTGTCCTTTTACTCTTAAAGGTGCTGCTAATATTCATTTTCCTCCATTGGAACAGCTTCATGTTGTTATGAATGATTATTCTCTTACAACTCTGTTTCTTCCAAAAACTGTGAATGTGTGTCCTACTGCATGTGTTTTACATAAGTTGCTTAGGCATAATTTGTTTCCACGACTTGGTGGAGGTGCAAATTTTACTTATCAAGATTTAGTTATTGTGGCTATGATTCTTAAGGGAAAAATTTTCAATTTCTCTCAAATGATGTTGTCTCATATGCAAAGTTGCATTCGTCAAACCAAGAAGTGTCTTCCTTATAGCAAGTTTTTAACAAAACTCTTCCAACATTTCAAAATATCTTTTGATGATGAAATTTCATCACAAGTAATGAGCTTATCGATCTTTGTAATCGACAAAATCTCATATTACTTTTCATGCTGGTGAGTTTGTTCGTCTTCTTCCTGATCCTCCTCCTATTTCTCCTACTCACGATTCATCTTCATCTTCTTTACCAAATTCTCATGGGCCTGACATTATGAATGTTCTAAATGAGATTCTGCAAAATCAAAATTCTGTGAAAGCTGATTTGGTCGAAATAAGAAATCGACTTCTGATTCTTGAGAAAGGAAAACTACCAATGGATGCTCCAGAAATTAATAAGCTATATCATCGTGTTGAAGATGAATTCATTGATCTTCAAGAAGGTTTTGAGATTCAAACACTGGCAATGGTTGAAGCACTCCAAAGAAAACTCAATAGGAACACTTGTCAGTTGAGTCAAGAGGTTAAGTTTATTAGTTATCAACTCGGGGAGCTTGCAGATTTCATGGCAACAAAATTCAATGATATGGGACAACGATTCCATGTTCCAACCATGTATTCTCCAATCCCAGAATGGCTAATGTGTAATTGGATGGCTGAATACAAAAGCGATTTTCTTGACATGGCACTTCCTCCTACAACTGTTATACCAAGACCTCCTCGATTTGCAGCTGATTACTCTTTAGAAGAACGTCTTCATCGCATTCGACATCGTTCTTACTTCACTACACGTGCTGAACAGAGGGCTAATCTTGAGGACATTGATTGAATTTGATCATATTTTCAATCCTTTTTGGCTGATGACAAAGGGGGAGAATTCTTCAAATAAGTTCGTTCGTTTGTTTAATCGTTTTAATTTTCTATTTTTTTTAAGACTATGGTTTTTGATAGGCATGTCTGCCTGCATGCTAAGACTGATGGTTGTGGTTTTATTTAGTTAATATTATGATCTGTGTTGAATTACATTATTTGGTATGATACTAACATATGCGAATTCGTCTGAAATTTTTCCCTGAAATAAGTTATATGCATGAATTTAGGGGGAGTTTTCATTTATGTTGTCATCATCAAAAAGGGGGAGAATGTTGATTACACCACGTTTTAATAACCTAATATTTTGATGATGACTTGTTCATTGGTACTAAATTCTTTATTGTGAATTTCAGGAAATTGTCTCAAGAATTGTTTGATGAATTATTCAAGAAGATTGAAGACGATTTGAGTCTTTAAAAAAATATGTAAGGTCATTGCAAATATTTAATTTTTCAATATAAGGCTCTAGGACATTTTATGTGTACATTTTATGTGAATTAATTGTGCATGTCTAAAATATGCTATTCATTGTTATTTGTTGTTAAGAGAACTGATTTTATTAGCATGCATGCACAAAAGCTTGTGGCGGTAAAGTATTGATCATTATCTACTAGTTGAATTAAATGCCTTAGTATCGGGAATATAAGATAATGATTATCCTTGAGAGGTGTGTGATGTTATACTTTCTTCTATTTACAAAGTTAACACTCTATTTGAAAAGAAGTATGATATCTGTTGTACACGTGTTATATGAGTGGCGGCAATTTTGTTAGAATCATAATTGCTACAGGTCTAGTCCTATTTGACTTGGTCTCTTTCTAGATTAGTTTTGATAGTCCTACAGCTATTTAACATCCGAAGGTTATTGGATTTGTTATGATTATTTTCAACAGAATATCTTTGGAACGTTGCATTTTTATTTACAATGTAAACATTTATGAAGCAACGGTAAAATATTTCTGGGCTATAAAAGGAACTAAGAACGGTGACAAAATTACACACTCACAATCAATTATTGCACTTATATACTAAAAAAGTTATTTAATATTTTGGTGCAATTGAAATCTGCTGTTGTGCTACTATAATTCTGATTATACTCAGCATAATTTTGTGGGCTATAAATCGGTAATATCCTTCTGTTATTAATTGATCATTGCATACATTAGTTGAGCCTTGCATTATTAAATTGCTTATTTGCTTTGATCATTAGACCTCTATAATTGTAATCTTATATTTTTAGACTAAGTGTTGTCTAAAGGATTTTAATCCAGGTGGATTAAGTTTTAAGTTACAAACAGGTTCAAGGAAGCTTAGGTGCTTAAGGGGTGCATTGGTGCACAAGGAGTAAGTGTGCTCAAGTGAATTATTGTAATTCAATTTGATAGAATCTCTTTTGTAACAAGGGTTATTTAAAGAAATAAAAGTGAGTCTCCAATACTAGTTGGTATTGGACGTGGACTAGGCTATAATTATAGAGGGTAATAGCTGAACCACGTAAAAAATCTTGATGTTATTTTATTGCTTGATTTTCTTTAATATTTCTCAAGATAATTAGTTTTCTTAATATTTAAAATATAAACTTTTGCTTCATCTTGAGATATTGTATTTACATCAAGTATTTTATCTGACTTATAAATTCACCAAGATATTTTCTTAAATAAAAATTCAATTCAGTAGACTGCATTCATTCAACAAGCTACATTCTTCGATACAGTAGGTTATATTCAATAGTTAAAATTTAAAGTTTAAAAATTGGTCATAGTTTGCTCCCACACTTATTCAACCTCCTTCTAAGTGTATCATATCTGAATTTCAACTTTATTTTTAAATTTTACTTTTACCTTTCAAAAAAATATATATTCTAAAACCTTATATTATACGCCTCATGATAATACTTCTAAAAATTTTATATCCTATTTTATGTTTAAAAATAAAAATATATCTCTAACAATGGAAATGATATTAAAAAAATATATGCATATCTTCAATCAACCAAACTAATCCTACACAACAGCATCATGAATCCCACATTAAACCTACCCTTTGAACTGGATACAACTATGTCAAACTGTATGATATGACCATCTTTTGAGCTATATGATTCATCATCATGATTTCCAAATTAGATTATCAACTAAATAGAGTGGGGAAAAAATACACTCTTTTTTATTCATTCTTTTTCTAGACATGCAGGATAAAGAAAATCACTTTCTCCATAAGTTCTTAAATTAGAAATAAGAAAGTGCCCTTACAAATGAGTTATAATACAGTTCCTCTAAAAAATTTCATGTCAAAACTTTGAGACTGATAATCAATCCAAATAATGGTAATTCTGACCAAAGTACAACATAAATAACAATAATAAATTTGTGAAATTTGGAAGAAATTTCCAGAAAATAATCGAACCACTAGACGAAAAGTTGCAAGTTCATTGCTCTTACTAATAACTCATAGGTATTTAGCCAACCAAGGTGCTTCCTGACTGTCTTTTAGTGCAAAGGATACATCATCACTGCAAGAAATTAAGCAACATAGACATCATTAACACCAGGCTTTTGACAATAATCATACTTAGTTAAGGGTAGTAACTAAGTATAATTAATCTATAAACTAATCCATAAAGTGATTGTTCTTAAACCTCAATTAATCATTGAATCTGATATATGTAATTGATTTGAATTTTGAAACATATATTAATTATATAATATATGTTACAAAAATCTACTTGTATGAGGACTTGTAAATTTGTAATTACACATCAAGTGATGTTTCAATTACAATGGGATTACACCAGATTGGCATTAATCCCTTATCTTTTTGTCTTAGTTATGGATGAGCTGACAAGACATTTAGGATAAAGATTGTGTATATTGTTTGATATTATAGTGTTAATTTATTAGACCAAAGCATGTGTTAGTGCTAAGTTGAAGATATGTAAGTACACTGGAATCCAAGTAAGCAGACAGAGTATCTAATTAGGGCCAAGGGATTGGTAAGGAACTGACCTTGGAAAGTTGAGCTGCAATTTTTGCAACCTGTGCCTAGCTCCTGGTTCACACAGAATGATTCTACATTCACCAAGTTTACAGCTGCCCAGAAAAGGGGTGGGTGGGTGGGTGGGGGGGGGGGGGGGAAGGAAAAGGATTGGTTATAAATTCCCATATACTTGAGATTGAAAAGGTCAGTCATCTGATTTGATTAACAATTCTGACCTTGAAATAAACAAAACGAAAATGAGTATGTTGCTTAATGCTTACCCAACTTTCAAAAGTGTGTCCCAGCCAGGAAATGCTTCTCCATTGCTTGTACAAAAACACGAAACAGTAACTGCCAACTGCATTCGGGAAATGTATACTTATGACTTATGAGAGAAAATATTCATACATGATCAAGTTTCTACAACTATAAATGTATCTAATAAGCCCTAGCACAAAAGAGGTATCAACGAATAGTACATTTACTATTCGGAAAGACAATCTGGAACCAGTTTCAACCTTAGTGTGTGTCGGCAGTCATGTAATTCTAATTTGTGGCCATCAATGCCTGGGCAAGGAGGATGCAAAATTCAAAGTACGAAGCTTCTAGCATTTAACAATGCTGCATGGACGGATAGTATCTAAAATGAGCTTAACATGATATATCTGGATTCAACCTACCTTTTCTCCCCATCAAAAAAAAAATAGAAGGCTTTTTTTTTTTACTGATAATATTGCACCCTTTTGAGTGCCATGTCTCACCAACAAAAGAAAAAAGAAAAAAAGAGCGCAACGTCCACAAAGAAGATACTCCCTCCATCCCGTATTAAACGTCCTAATTGGTTTCAGCACGCTAATTAATAATATATTTTTTACCTAAATTACCCTTCTAAATTACTTTTTAATTAACATACCATTCACTTTTCTATGACCCCAACATTAATTATTTCTTCCCACGTGAATGAATTCTCTAGATCATTTTTATTGTTATTCTCACATTCCAATAAGTATATTTCTCTCTCCAAACCCACCCACTAATTACATGCATGCAAACCGTCTACCTTTGTTGGTATTAATTTCTAGCTACTTTATCATTTTTGTTGTTATTCTAAAATTAAATATAAGAGATGTTGTAATGATAATATGAGAGAGAAAATGGTATAACAATACATCACTTCCCAATGTAAACCTTTTATCATTTCTTAAGTTTCCAACAAAAGATGACTAAAAAATGTAAACCTTTTATCATTTCTCAAGTTTCCAACAAAAGGTGACTAAAAAAATTACAAGGGTATAAGTGAAAAAATAAGATAAAAATAGTTACTAATATAGAAATAGGACATTCATTGTGGAACATCCTAAAAAGGAAATTAGGATGTTTAATACGGGACGGAGGGAGTATATACAATGGCATTACATCTTGAGATCAAATAGACATAATATGCAAATATCAACAGTATGGCAAGTGAGATTCCAAAAATATCCAGGTAAGGATTTGAAAGTTGACCTGCTCAAAGGTGGTTTCACTCATTCCTGTTTTATAGCATTCATGCACCATAGCTGCCAAGAAGATCTTACTCAGTTTGGAACAACTTCTCATCACCTGAAAAATAATAAAATTCATGAGTTAATTTTCAGACCAAGGTCTTGGTGTTTCTGAAAGGTAAGAAAAAGCAGCTATCAACTAATTGGCTGTTGGGTCTTTTATAAAGAGATATAGCACAAAAATTGAGGAATAAGAGTAACTGAATTTTTTATGATGTCCTTCCTCCTTCCCTCGAGTATAATAAAATATTTGTGGCTTATTGTCTAAGCACATATGATGACTTTTGTTATTTTCTTTACCAAAAGATGAGCTTTTTGTTATTTCAGTTATTAATTAGTTGTAAAGAGGATTTAAAATGAATCTGTAATTGACACTTGAAGAAGCAAACTAAGGCTACAGTTCCAGTAGATACAACCATCAAGTGTATCACACAATAAACTGGCATTTGGTTGAATCAACAATTATTTACAGGGAAGTGAAGAAGAAGAATAAAAATGAATAATCATTGAAACTTCATTTGTGTTTAAGTGTTTATTTCACCTGAATATGAGGAGCCTGGAACATTTCCTTTATGGCTGCTTCCACTTCTGCCATACCAACAAGAACATTTCCTAGAAAACAGCAAAATGTAGATCCATTAAAAGGGAAGAACTGTCCTTTAGGATTGTGAAAATATCAGTTATTGAATATTGATAAAGTGGATACTTATTGGACACTGTGGTCCATCTGACCAATTCTATTATATGCAGAAAGGGAAGAATAGAACATCTTAAATATGTAAAATATATATTTTTAGGACAACTGTTGGAACACATTTACTGACGCAATTAAAATTTTACATAAATATTTTCAATGACTAATGTTAAGCTCTTGCATAAACAAATCCTTTAGTGGATACTCTCCCACTTAAAAAATTATGAGTAGACCATACAGGGGAATCCCTGAATAAAATAGTTTAGATAACCTACCTACATCTACTTTGTTATAGAGTCCCACGGTGATATTCAGTAACATAATCCTTGAAGAGCTAAAGCATCATCTGCCAACTAGGAGATTCTCATACGAATATCAGAATATCTATTGCTAGTTTCTCCAACCAAAAAAGATAGTTCAAAGGTTGTAGTTTCTTAAATATACTTCTGCATGGTCAGTCTGACAACTTGAGGACAGAGTCAAACTAATAAATTGAATAAATAATGTGAGAACACTATATTTCACAATTGGAGTTCCCACAATTATTCTCTTGCAACATATTTGGTGTGAAGATGAATTTGGACAACCAATCATGTGATTATGTATTACATATATACATGCATACAAATTTTTTTTTTCAAGATATCCCTTCTATAAAAGAAAAACAATATGAGAGAGCCCAATACATCACATTTGACAATTTTATCTTGGTAATGATGGCATTATGATCTCTCCCTTCATAAAATCAGGACTTCATAACATAGGTGTATGCCTTTCCAAGATCTCCTCTTAAATAGTCTGGTACTGCTTTATCCTAAGCTGATTCTTTCAAAGAGATTATTTAAACCTTACCAGTGTCACTTCACTAGGGTATGTGTTTAGTTCAAAAGGGTTATTTACTACTAAAAAAACATTGAATCTGAATGGAAATTATTCCAGCATTAGTAATTTGACTAATGTTTAATCATAAGCAAGCATCTATCAATAGTAGATCTAAATTCACTGAGTCCAAGGAATAAATATCGGATCAGCACTTGCACATATCCACTTGGCACGAGTATTAGAGTTTATTTACCTTCAGAAGAAGAATTGGGACAAGATGATTTCTTGATACAATAATCTGCAAATTCTGCTGCACGTCTACAAATCTCTAGTGCACGACGTGCATCTCCTGAGACAGCTGCCACCTACATAGGCATACAACATAATAAGAATATAATGATGGAGAAATCCAACAATCAACTCTTCTGGTTAATGACAAGGTGCTCACACTTTATAGAGAATACAAAAAGAAATAACACAGCAGAAATTATTGGTGAAAAATTCAGCCCAAGGAAAAACCTTTCTAGAAGCAAATTCTATTGCTTGTTTTTCAAATGCATCAATTCCTTTTAGGCGACTTGAAATGATTTCTTGAAGCTGCTGATAGTTATAGGGACCAAAACATAGCCTTTGTATGCCCATTCGGCTAGAAATGCGAGGAAGCAACTTCTCTGGAAGATCCATGGTATTTGCTATCCCTATAATGTTATTAGTTACAAAGAACATAGTTACACAAGTGCTCATCATGTTTCCCAAGAAATCTTTAGAAGAACAAGTTCTTACCTATCACAATCAGCTTGGAATGTGGTTTAGTAGGCCAATCAAGAATATTGTATAGAACCTGGGATATAAAAGAATGAGTGTGAATACATGAACTTGTTGGATGCTTCACACCCATGAGTTCGCACCAGAATAAGTAAAACTTACAGATTGATTTCTGGTCACAAGAAGATCAAGCTCATCAATGAGTAGAATACAAGGGCGGTTGTCACCACTTTTGGTTCCATTTGAAAATCGTTCATTAAGAAAGTGGAGTGCTTTTTTCCAGTTAACCCTATGGCCACTTAATGCTTCATAAATTACCTGAAAAGAATTGCGGTAATTATATTATATGGCAACGAGTAGTTGCTCTTTAAAATTGTGTAATTGATCAATTTGTTATAAATGTTACCCTGTAAATATTCTCAGGTGATGCCAATTTTAGACCATTAATTTCCACAAAGCAGTAAGGGTTAATAGTTCCTGCATCAACTTCAGCCTTTAGATTCCTCATTACTGCAAGTACGCTCATCGTCTGCAGTTCCACGCATATAAAGAACAAATAAAAATCATATAACATGTTCGGGATATAGTAAGACATAGCCAATTGCCAACACAAAACTATACGCGACTCAACTGATAGATTCTACCTTGCCAGTTCCAGGAACACCATGAATGTACAGGCAACGTCCTAGACATTGGGGATCACATATGGCACCCTTTATAAAGCCATTTATCTCTTCCATTTCTCTGCATAGAAGAACATATCCTGATTAGAACCTTTATCCCACATATACCAGAACCATAACATCTCAAATCACACGTACTTAGTTCTACAAGGCTGAGATTTGGGAAGAGTTGCCAACAGAAGTGTTGCTTTTGCCTTTTCAAGTTCTGTCTGCTTATGGCATCTCACATGTTCTGGAATTCTTTTAATCCCTATTTTTTGAAGTCCAAAGATTCGTCCCTTTTGCAAGTTCTATAGTATTAAGATAAACAGTCAGTCTTCACTTCAGGAAGCTACCAAGCTTTATATACTAAAAAGAATTGCCCATACCGCAGCCAAATGAACTGGAGATGGTCCAGTTAATAATTTATTTCTGTTTTCCTCTTCATAATCCAAGTCTTCTTCTGTGTCGGGGTCTGAATCATTGCCAAGATTCCAATCTTCATCCTTGTCAACTTCTTCACTACCCTACCAAATTAGAGTGTTGATTTATAAATTCAAAAGAATAAAAACCAGGATTTAAACAGGTAACCCCAGTAAATGCTTACTTATTAAGTGCTTACCTCTTCATCATTATCAATCTCTGCAACACGCTTGAAACTATGCCAGTGTATGTCATATTCATATTCACATAAGAAAACATCATCTCCTTCATTGTTGGCTTTGGTAAATTCTTTTGGGTTCATAACAAAACAATGCCTGAGGATTGATTCCATCTACGAACAAAATCAGAAACAACATAGAGAACATGAGTAAAGAAATATCACTTCTTTTAGACATATGCCTTTAACAAGTAGTAGCAGAGAAATAAGTCAAAGGTTATTAGTGTATACAGTTCTATGACAAGTACTATAGAGCAGCAGTGAAGAGATAAGTTAAAACTTTATAAAACATAATGAAGGATACCCAAATAAATTTGTAACTCAAGTTTTATATGTCCCCAAAAATAAACCAAAGGTACAAGTGCAGACTGAGTAATCCATGCATCAATGTTACTCCATGAAGAAAGAAAGCATGTATTCTGTAAAGGCAACAAAATCCTTCAAATCAAATTATGCATGAATGCATAAAATCTTATTCCTTAAGACCATTTCTACTTTTGATACTGAAATTAAGCAATATGACAGAAAACTGCCAGGCCACTACTATCTATCCAATTCAAGTTGATTAATATTCTTAATATATATCTAGACTCTAGGCATCGATGTCGACACTAGCTCTCCACCATCAGTATTAGTTTCTTTGGCTTAACATAAACTGCCTAAAACACATGGAAGAAAGAAGGATAGAGGCATGCAAGTGACAAAAGCAAAACGTACCTTTTTGTTTCATTTTACAACCACCATTCTTACTAAGTCCTCAAATTATTCCTTTTTTAACTTTAAGTTGGTGCAGCACTGGCCACAATCATTGTGTGTTCAGCCTTGGTCCAACGTGTTGTTGGAGAAATATACGAATAAATATAGGATTCAACTATATAATAAAAGGAGGGCAGAAATAAACTTATCGAATTAGAGCGAATAATTTTGAGCAGAGGCGTGCAGCGCACTGTCCTTAAGTAAAAATTCGCCCCTCGGAGAACTTTTCTCGGTGCTAAGGTCACTGACGAAATCCTACTCCCGGATTCAACGGCTCTTCACCCAACTAACCAGCACTTGAAATAGTTGAATGACCCAGGAACAGCTTCAAATTTTCTTTACTCAAACTCAAAATTGTACCATATATATATATAAATATATAAGTGGACAACTACAGCTTTTTTAGTATGTAAAAAGTAACAACTTTTTGTTGAAATTGACAGAAGCACTAAATATATATATATAGATATGTTCTAGCAAAAAGTGAGATGAAACAAAGTGAGCTCAGCCTTTTATAGGAAAAAAGTTGCAACGGTAATGTCATGAACGGTAAAAGAATTGCAACGGTAACATCTCTATATTAATGCAACGGTAACATCATTTTAATATATACCAACGGTAATATATTATTAATATCCCAATAATTAATATTTATTTTAACAGTTACAAATCTTCATAAATTAATATGTATATTTTATTTAACTTTGAAATATTTTAGTTTGTATAAAATACAACAATCCCCCACATATTTCAAAGTAAAAATAAAATAAATTGAGTAAGAAATATAAGAATGCAAATGCGTTAACACCGGTGCCTTTTGGACTATGAACCAATGTATAGAGTGAATAGGACTTGATTCATGAAATTTGGTGAAATAAAATTTCTATGAACCTTCTTCCTTATTATGAATCAAGAATCATATTACTCACACTACAAACTTTAATTGAAGCCGTTGTTCTAAAATCCTCGCTTAGGTCCGCCTAGGCCCCGCCAGCGCTTAGGCCCTCCTCTTGGCGCCTCTTTGAGTGCTAGAAGCCCTCCTTGGCGCCTCGCTTAGGTGTTAGCCCCCGACACCTCACCTAGGCCCAAGGCAAAGAAAAAAATCCTTCTAGAAAATTAAAGTAGTGGTCAGATTTTAGAGTTTTTTATTTTATTTTAATAACTATCCAAATCAGATCTTGATATATTTATTTTTTTAATGATTTACCATATTGATAATACAGATTGTAGCATATCAAATCACAACAAGAAGTAAACAATATCAATTCAAAATGGATAATTTTATTATAGTTGTAATTTTTTGAACTTTACCAACCTTTACCAACTTTAAATTATATAAATGATGATACATTTGTAATATTTAATTTAATTCAATATAATTCTTAAATTTATGTTTAGTTTCTTAAGTTTTATTATTGAATTAAATTCTTGAAATTCTTGAAATTTTATTATTTAATAACAATCTTGTTTATGAATAAAACTAATACGTTAAAAATATGTTTGAACTTTGAACAATTGCATGTTTGTGTTTGAACTTTGACATTAACAATATAGATATGTGTTTGAACTTCAAGCAAATGTCTTTATTATCTTTATTATAGGTTGTTTTACTTTATATTATTGTTTTGATTGGATAAATGTTAGATAAAATATTAAAATTGGCTTACAATAAAAAATCCCGCCTAGGCCCCCCTCCTACTCCGCCTCTCCCTTTAAATACTTTTTAGAACATTGATTGAAGTCGTTTCTACGCGATTTGGCACATTTTGGCCTTATACCATACACTACAAATTCATGAGCGCCTAGAAAACTCATTTTGTTTTCATAAGAGACGGCCACACCTCTACACTCATATAAGTGTTTCCATCAAATGTGTTCTACAGTTAAACACATCACCCAATAGGACTATGGAAAACATTAAGAGTATATAACTCAACCTCTAACACCAGAAATTACATTATCCTACACCATGTGGATGAACTCAAATATGTATAAGATGGATAGTGTCTCAACCAATCAACCAATGACTTGTTGTTACCCATATGAACCTATTTCCCGAGATTACCATTCATATAGGTTGGGTTACCATCACTTTATTGCTTTTACGTAATGCATAGTGAGTCCCATCCCCATTTATGTATTGCTCACTAGCCTCTTGCTTGTGGCTTTGTCGAGGATCCGCAAGATTTAACTCGACCTAACAAAATTAAGGGATATAATCCCGTCACATAACAAATTGTCTCACAATATTATGTCTTAGGCGTATATGCCTACTCTTGCCATTATAGCTCTTATTCTTAGCTCTCTTTATAGCGACTTGGCAATCATAATGTGAGACACGAGATGGAATTTGGTCTCATCCACAAAGGAATATTTCTTAAAAGATTTACGAGCCACTCTGCTGCTTAACACCCGCCTTCTCTAAAAGCGATAAACTCAGACTCCATAGTAGAGCGAGCTATACAAGTCTGTTTAGAAGACTTCCAAGACACTGCTCCTCCTCCTAAGGTAAATATGTAGCCACTCTTGGATTTGATTTCATCTGAATCAGAGATCCAGTTGGCATCACTATAGCCCTCAACAACTGCGGGATTACCGCAGTAATACAAGCCAAATCCAATAGTACCTCGCAGATACTTGAGTACTCTACATAAAGCAGTCCAATGATCCTTATTTGGATTATGAGTGTATCTGCTGAGTCTATTAACTGCATAAGATATATCAGGTCTTGTACAATTAGTAAGATACATTAAGCAACCTATGATTTGGGCATACTCAGATTGAGATACACTAGGTCCCTCATGTTTTTTTAAATGTAAACAAGAATCATACAGAGTACTAACAAGATTAACATTATAATGTCCAAATCTCTTAAGTATTTTCTCCACATAATGATCTTGAGAAATCATATACCCATTACACACTTTTCTCAAATTAATACCGAGAATAACATTTACTTCTCCCAAGTCTTTCATATCAAATTTAGTGGATAACATATTTTTAGTCTCATATATAACATCAATATTGGTTCCAAAAATAAGCAAGTCATCCACATAAAGACATACAATAACACCGCAATTCTCATTATTAAATTTGGTATATATACATCTATCTCCATCATTTATTATATATCCATTAGAAGTCATCACACTATCAAATTTATCATTCCATTGTTTAGGAGCTTGTTTAAGACCATATAAAGATTTGACTAATTTACAAACTTTATGCTCATTGCCTAAGGAAATAAATCCCTTAGGTTGGTCCATATAAATCTCCTCTTCTAAATCTCCATTAAGAAACGCAGTTTTAACATCCATTTGATGAATTATTAAATTTTAATAGCGGTAGAAAGCAATTAAAACTCTAATGGATGATGTTCTTTAACAGTGAATAAGTCTCAAAAAAGTCAAGATCTTGATTTTGTTTATAACCTTTAGCAACAAGCCTAGCCTTAAATTTATCAATTGATCCGTCAGGTTTTAATTTCCTTTTAAAAATCCATTTACAACCAATAGATTTAGAACCAGGAGGAAGGTCCACTAATTCCCAAGTGTGATTAGCCATAATAGACTCAATCTCACTATTTATGGCTTCTCTCCAAAAAGGAGCATCGGGAGAAGAAACTGCATCTTTAAAAGTTAATGGGTCATTATCTAAGAGAAACGTAAAAAAGTCGTCTCCCAGATTAATGGGTTTTCTAGTACGCTTACTCCTCCTTGGTTCAATTTCAGATTCCTCAATTGGAACTATATAAGAGCTCGTATGAAGCTCTGTTACTGGTCGATCCACTTTAGATTTCAAAGGAAAAATATTTTCAAAGAAATCAACATTTTTTGACTCAATGATTGTATTATGATCTAATACATCACTTTTTAAAACAAGAAATCTATAAGCAGCCCTATGTTCAGCATAACCAATAAACAAACAATCAGCGGTTTTAGAACCAATTTTCCTTTTCTTAGGGTCAGGTAACATTACCTTAGCAAGACACCCCCACACTTTAAGGTATTTCAAATTAGGTAAATGATTTTCCCAAAGCTCATAAGGTGTTATTCCAGTTTTCTTATAAATGATTCTATTTTGCAAGTGACAAGCAGAAAGAAGAGCTTCCCCCCACAAATTCGGTGGAGCCCCAGAACTTACTAACATAGCATTCATCATTTCTTTTAGTGTTCTATTCTTTCTTTCAGCAACCCCATTAGATTCTGGAGAATAGGGAGGTGTTACCTCATGTATAATTCCTTGTTCTTCACAATATTTACTAAGGGGTCCAGAGTCATATTCTCCACCTCTATCGGACCTGAGTCTTTTAATCTTCTTTTCTAATTTATTTTCAACTTCGGCCTTATAAATTAGAAATTTATCTTCAGTTTCATTTTTATTTCTAAGAAGATAAACTTTAATATATCTTGAATAATCATCTATAAAGGTCACATAATAATTTTTCCCACCTCTAGAAGTATTTCTAGACATATCACCTAAGTCTGAATGAATTAAACTGAGAGGTTCAGATTCTCTAACTAGTACTGGTTTACATATCTTTTTAGTAGTTTTGGCTTCTACACACACTTGACATTTATTGGTATTTGAAATTTTAACATCTTTTAAAATTCCCAAACTTTTCATTATTTTATATAAGAATAATTCACATGGCCTAATCTAGCATGCCAAATATCATCACACTCAACCAAGTAAGCAAAAGAAGTACTAGCATTATTATTCATGAGTTCAAGTACATTCAAATGAAATAATCCAGCATTAAGATACCCTTTTCCCACAAATACCCCATTTTTGGTTAATACTACCTTATCGATTCAAACATAACCTTAACCCCAACTTTCCCAAGTATCCCAATGAGATCACGAGATTGTAGCGAATCTCGGGAATATGAAGAACATCGGTAAGAGAAAGGATCTTCCTGTAAGTCAATTTTAAATTTACTTTCCTTTTACCCAACATTAGTGCAGCCTCGAATCGCCCATTATATACATGTTCATCTTTTCCCTCGAGGGAGTGTAAGAGATGAATGCACCACGATTCGCGCACAATGTGTTTGGTAGCACCAAATCCACTACCCATGCCTCTTTATCACTCACCATGTTCACCTCTCGGAGACAACCGCCACAATAGTATTGTGCCTCGCCTCAAAAGTTAGCTCTCTCGGAGGAATAGACCGTTGTTTCCCTTTTTGAACTTGCATTGAGTAGCATAATGACCTGGCCTTCTACACAAACAATCACCTTTAGGTTTTGAGGTTTTGGGTTTGAACTGATTTGGTTTTGCCTTCGGACCGGGGTTATAATTATGCCCATGTTTAGGATGTTTGTTGAACGGGTGACGAGGTTTGCGATCATCAACCAAATTTGCTTTGGAAGACATCTCTTTGGCTTTGGCAGTTTTATCTAAATTTTTGGTCTTTTCCTCAATACGAATATGAACAATTAACTCCTCTAAGGTCATGTCTTTCCTTTTATGTTTCATAGTATTCTTGTAATCTTTCCAAGAATTAGGCAATTTCTCTACAAGGGAGCCAACAATAAAAGGAGCGGGTAAGTTCATGCCTTCATTATTAAGTTCGGCTACGACAAGATGAAAGCCATGAATTTGAGAAGAGACATCTTTTTCATCGGTCATGTAAAAATTAAGAAAATTCCCAATTGCATACTTTTTGACACCAGCATCTTCCACAACATATTTCAAAACTAAAGCTTCCCAAATTTCAATAGCATGTTTATGTAGACAATAGATATCAAAAAGTTCATTTGACAAAGAGTTGAGAATGATAGCCTTGCAAATTTTATCGCCAAGACCAAGTACTTAACGAAGACTCATATTCTTTCTTTTGTTCATCGGTAGCATCGTAAGGGGGTTTCAACCGTTTTGGTTTGGTTAAGACATGGTCAACTTTAGCAATGTCCATAATCAAAAGTAATTTGGTTTGCCAACGTTTAAAATTTGTTCCATTAAAAGGCTCAACTTTGGTCAAATCAGGGACATATTTAGTGGCAGTAAGCATAGCAGAATCCATAAAATTTCTACTTAAGATTGTTGGAGAAATATACGAATAAATATAGGATTCAACTATATAATAAAAGAAGGGCAGAAATAAACTTATCGAATTAGAGCGAATAATTTTGAGCAGAGGCGTGCAGCGCACTATCCTTATGTAGAAATTTTACCCCTCGGAGAACTTTTCTCAGTGCTAAGGTCACTGACGAAATCCTACTTGAGGATTCAACGACTCTTCACCCAACTAACCAACACTTGAAATAGTTGAATGACCCAGGAACAGCTTCAAATTTTCTTTACTCAAACTCAAAATTGTACCATATATATATATATATATATATATAAGTGGACAACTGCAACTTTTTTAGTATGTAAAAAGTAACAACTTTTTGTTGAAATTGACAGAAGCACTAAATATATATATATATATATAGATATGTTCTAGCAAAAAGTGAGATGAAAGAAAGTGAGCTCAGCCTTTTATAGGAAAAAAGTTGCAACGGTAATGTCATGAACGGTAAAAGAATTGCAACGGTAACATCTCTATATTAATGCAACGGTAACATCATTTTAATATATACCAACGGTAATATATTATTAATATCCCAATAATTAATATTTATTTTAACAGTTACAAATCTTCATAAATTAATATGTATATTTTATTTAACTTTGTAATATTTAGTTTGTATAAAATACAACACGTGTTTCACTATAACTTCACTTGTGGAACAAAATTGCAAAGGAGTTGTGAAGTTATGGGGCTGTGGTGAAATATATTGGACTGGACGATGACCAAAGCACAATGATTTCTCGAATGTTGCAATCCGGATATCACTTAGAACCGGTGTTAAAAAATTGCTAGGCAACGGAGGGGGCGCCTAGCTATGTTACTCGGGTGTGGGTGTCGGGTGCGGGTACGAATCTAGGTGTCGGACACATGAAGTCAAAAAAAAAGATACGCGGATATGGATCCGAATTTGGACACGGGTGCGAGTATACGGTATGTTATGATTTTTTAACAATAATGTTTCTAATTGTATCACCAAGTTTTTTTTGCTCTAAGGACTGAAGTGCAAAAATATAAAGAAACAGGGGAAAAACTGAAACTTCAAGGGCTGAAATGGAAGAAAACAAAACTGCATGGATTGGTATATAATTTTTCTAGGGGCTTTGAACTTTTAGAAAACCTGAGGGACTAAATTAAAACACTATAAAAACTTTGGGGTACCTAACTGTAATTTTTTAGAGGATATTTTATCTCTATTTCTTCACGGGGATGAAACTATACCATATCTGCTCTCTCCGATCTCTTCTTCTTCTTCAGTCGATCTCTTCTTCTTTGATCGATCCTTCAGCCGTATCCGAATTGAAATTACCATGACACAAATCCCGCACCTGTGTCGAATCGTGTCGACGCGGGTACTCCATCCAAAATAGGCGAGTCCGAGTAATATAAGCGCCTAGTGCCTAGGTGTTTTCCTAGGCGAACTAGGCATTTGCTTAGATAGTCTCATTTTTTTATATTTCTATTGTATATACTTGTTAATACTATACAAAGCATATAATAGTGTAATTTTTTTTTAAAAATTCAGATGAAAAATTACCAAAAAAACAATCTTTTAAGGCTTAACAAATTCATTACAAGTATTGCAGAGCTTCATAGCCTTCATTCAATTGATATTGTAGGGGTCTAATTCCGCCTAGGCACCCACCCAAATTAAGGTGGCAAAGGATCTGCCAAGCGCCTAGGCGGGGATTAAGCAGACCTAGGCAAATATTTTAGATCAATGCTTAAACCACATGAAATGTTGTTTCTAGGTTAGGAGGGAATGCAGATTAGCAGGCAAATGTGCACTCTAAAAATAGATAAGGTGGTCTTCATTATTTTCACTCATCTAAACATCAGGAGCTACACAACTGATTCTAATAGCATCATGTTTCTCTACAGCTGTCTTCATTCTATTGTTTATACATAAAGTAACTCCTTAGTGTTTCTGTCAGGAGCTTGCTACTTATCACTTTTATCAAATAAATAACTGAAAATATGAACAGATATATGTGCATAAGAAACAACAATTAAGGAGCTAATTAGTGTCAAAGAAGAGATACTAATGGAAACTGATTCATTTGACATAAAAATTTGACATTGGACAAAAACAATTACTAGAGCAGCATAAAGATACAACACATTTATAAATAACATATATAAATAAGCACCTGGATAAATTTTATATCACCTCATTATCAGCAAAATCATTTGTTCTATAGAGCTCCCTCTTCAAATTATGAGGCTGTCTTCCAGCTGCAGTTTCCTCAGGAATTATATACCAGCGTCCCCGAAACCAGAAGGTACCATCCACCTCTTTCCACATACTGTAGATCCAACAATTTACAATTCTAATATAAGGATTACAACTTCAAACTCACATAATTAGAACAATTGATCATGCCAAGTTAGATAAATACTTTATACTTATCAGTTCCAAATTTTAAATAAATTCATCATAATGGAAATAATTTCTGTCTATTCCTTTGAAAGGAGACTCTACCTCGCAATCTGAACTGCCCATAAATCGCTTGAAAGAAGCTTTTCGTTCGCAGTCCGAACCCGTTTCTTCCCCTTTGGTGGCACTGGAAATTCAACCTTTTTGCCCAATTTCCGAGCCTCGCAAAACCCACAAATCCAATCCCCATCAGGAACAACCTTAAGAGGAGGCTTCAAACATTTCAAATGAAACCCACCCAAACAATCATCACACTCGATCATTACAGCCCTCCCTTCCTTGAAACAAATCCTGCATTCCTCCACTTCAGGATCCTCATCATCGGAGCTCGCATTCTCTCTCCTCTTCACATAAACATCATCCCCAATTGAAAACTCTCCCCCATCGTATGACACTTTCTTATAATACACCCTCCTCTTGGGCACCCCACCATTTCTCGAATCCCCAATTTTTCCTTTACGCGCAATTCGTTCACCCCAGTTCTTCCTCTTCTTCGCCTCAATTCGTTCTGGTGATACCGGAGATAACAAGGAATCAATTGCATCAGTAACCAATTTAGGATTCGGTGACTGAATATTATCGGTAGAATTAGGGTTTTGTTTGAATGGTGATTTTTTGGGGGTTTTCTGATTGGGATATGACAATGAGCGGCGAGATGATCGATTGGAAGATTGCGGAGGCAGTAGTGGTGGTTCAGACGGGGAATTGAGGCGGGAGGAGCGGCGGGGAGGGGCTGAGGTTTGTGGGGTCGTTGGGATTGGAGAATTTGGGGGAAAATGTGAGAAAGAGGGGGAGGGTTTAAGCTTCTTTTGTGGGGATTGCTCGGATTTCTTTGGGGTTTCAGCCATGGATGATGTCGTCGAGTTCACAGAGGAGGTGGCCGTCGGGAAGAGAGAGAGAAAGAGGAAGAGAGAGAACTACAAGTGGGGGAGTTTAGAGAGAGAAATGGCGGGAAGGATCCCTACTGTTTGGCGCCATCTTTTAAAAAAAAAAGGTGGACCGTTGTAGCGGGAAGGAGGAGCTGGATTATGTCAACGCTGGTTGGATGGGCCTAGAATTCGGACAATATAGAAGAATATCTACGTTTTTTTTTTAAGAATGAAATTTTAAATTTTAAGTTGTGATATAAATTTATTTTAATTTTAAATGATTTTTTAAAAACATATTTTTAAATAATTTTAAATTATAATTATTATATATTAATTAAATTAAATAAATTGACATTTATTTTAAATTTTAGAAACTTTGAGTATTATTTGTTGAGAAAATAATACTATACATTGTGAATTTATCTATGGACTTTTTTGCGTTCATTAACATAAATAAATATTATTAATAATATTTTTATAAAGATATATAATATAATAGATCACTTATTAATTATAACCAATCCCATGTATCGATGTACATCGCAAAAGTAACTCAATAGAAACTTGCGTAATACGTAACGAAATTTAAACACTTTAAATTTAGTATTAATAATTATTTATGATAAAATTATTTTTATTTTAATGACATGTCATGATCTTAATATATATATATATATATATGTGATAATAATTCATAATATTTATTTGCTATGAATTAAAAATAAACAACTAACATCTTTATAGTAAAATGGATAAATAGCATCTTAATCGTTCATTATAATTATTAATGCATGAATTTAAAAAATAAAGTCGTTGTCTGCGCTAGAATTACTAGCAGAGGACTTAAAGAAGACACTTTTGCCGACGAGCATCTAATCGCCATCGTCCATCGATCCTTTTCTTCATCAGTTGGAACATAATCAGAACTGTTGAGAAGATCCATCAACTTGCTCTCAATCATGAAATTCATCACTCCTTGGGATCCACAATTCCCTTAAAAGATAAAACAATTAATTAAAGACCATCAAACATATAGATAATTTATATGCCTATATATAATTAAGAAGAGGCCAGGGAAAAAAATATTAATTTGTGCATATTTAACAATATTTTAACTTCTTTTAAGATAAAACTTGCTTACAACACACTTAATCTCTTCTTAAATATTGTCTGATTTTGGGAAAAAAGTGTGAATGCATGTCAAATTCTTAGTCATGAACAAGTAGTTAAATATGATTTTTGGATAGAAATTAACATCATAATTAAATGCATGTACATGATAAAAAATAGTGAAATTTACAGATGGTGAAGGAACTAAACATGTTGCCTAGGGTATCAGAGAGGTCTTGGTAATTCTGGAATATCTTAAGCGGGGCGGAGGTACGTATGGGCTAAGGTGGGCTTTAGCCTGGGTGGAGTTTTTGGAAAATATTTAGTACTTATATATCTTCAATAGCCCAACTCAATATTGTTTTTCCCAGTGATCCATTAACAACAGTGAAGAGAGAGAGAGAGGTTCAAATGAAGAATTATTTGAATCTGGATAAGAGGGAACGAAATGAAATTATGGAATATTATGATCCAAAAAGCTAAAATTGAAGATATATTCAATATTGGTTGAATCTGAAGTTTGCTTCTGCCTCTCTTCTCTCTCTGGCTCTCATCCATCCTTCCTCTCTTTCTCATTTCACCAAATTGCAATGTTGGGGTTTGGTTTTTACCTCCAAATTTTATTTTTTTTAGTTTTATGTGGTTGCTTGATCTCTAGCTCCTTGCGTGGCTGCCCTGATTTGTTCAAATTTCAACTGCTTGTGCGGTTAGCCTCTTCCTTGCGGGTAATTGTAAGTACATACACGAACTACTTAATTGCATACTAATTTTTGGTTAAGCATATATTTATTTGAGAAATTTGTGCTAATTTTTTTGGAATTAATGATTTAGACATGTTTAATTTTTAGGTTTTGAATATGTAAACCATGTACTCATTTAAAAGAAATTCTGAAACACACAAATTCACACAACAGATCTACTTTTTATCGTTCTCAAAACAGGGATACAGATATTTTACAATTAGTTGAATAAAGTTTGGTTTTGACAGTTTGGGGCGATTAGGGCTTAATTTAGTCTATTCAAGTTTGTTATTATATATATGATTGTTGGGTGCTTGTGTACTTGTTATTGAACATTCAAACAAGGGAGAGAAAGGGGATATAAAACAACGCCCTCAAGGTATTCAATAAAAGTCTTGAGAGTGGGAAACGTTGGTTTTTAAGCAAGTTGGGGGGTGTTTGGCATGCACCAGTTTGTTATTATTTGAGAAATTGAAATGGCACCGAAGAGGTACCGCAGCAAGTCATTTTAATCTTAAACCCCGATACCATTTGACAACACTCGGTTTGTAAGCGTCGACGAGGGCTATTTTCATGACGTTCTAGTGGCCAACACTCAATTTGGTAGCCCAGGAAGGAACCCTTGATCTTAAGATCGACCTTGCGAAGGTTAGGTGCACCATCCAATTAGCTCAACTTCACAGAGGTAGCGCCGGCTCCGGTGAGGCTGCTCAGCTTTTCACCCTTCTCATTATGAGTGCTGTTTTTTTGAATAGAGAAGATATTCTTTCGGAACGATCGGATCAGTGGCCAACCTACAACTTGCGCTCTGAATTTTCATGCCATTCATGTGTTATTATGTACTATACATATTTGAGCACCCTCATTTATTTAGCTAGGTTTATCTAATGAGAGACATTTGGACATGAATTTAGAATGGTGGAAAATATCATGTATCACTATAATTGAATTTGAGAAGAAGTAAGAAAAATGTTCATATGTCAAGTTTGTTATATAGTCTACTAGACAATAATTAATACTCCCTCCATTCCTAAATAAGTGACGTTTTAAAAGAAAATTCAAATTATCTGCCGTTTACAGCTTTCTAGGAGAATAAATTATTTACTTTTCTATATCACCCTTAACTTTTCTCATTGTCCCAATTTCACCCTTAGTATTACTCCCTCCATCCCATTATATCTGACGTTTAAGGGGTTTTTATTTTCCCCAAAATAATAGATGTTTTACAAGTTCAAAGCTAAATTGTCCACTTTTATTACAATACTACCCTTTCTTCTTAATACTAGCATATATGTCGTTCGTTCTCTCCTTCAATAATCTCACCCACAGCGTGGGAATCCCCCGGAAAATGAAGCTCCGACTTTGTTTGGTAACCGGACCGACCTCGGAGCTCCGATGACCATGGTGGAACCAGTTGCAGTTGAGAGCCGCTTCTCGAATACAAAAACTCTGCTCAACGACATATCCGGTGAGGCCCGAGATGGAGAAATTCTCGCCGTGCCTTATTTAGATTTTCTAGTAGTGTCATTTAATGTTAAGATTTAGGTTTTGAACTGATCTGGATATCATGTTTGTCCTTCTTTGTTCATGTTTAGATTTGTTTTGGAATATTGTTATGTTCGAATCTGGTGTTATAAATCAGATCTAGACTTTCTTTGTTTCTTTTCAATTTATCAATTTGATTGTTAATGTTTAGAAAAATGATTTATTGGATTTGATTTCACTCCTTCCTCCATGTTCAGCCGTCCTCTCACCTCCGTCCATCCTTCCCTATCAGTCCTCTGTCGACCCACCCATTTTGGATCTGGTTTGGAGGCGTCGACTTGGATCTATTTATTTTTTGTGGTTGAAATGCTTATATGGGGTTTAGGCTTGATTGCTTCTCTATTAGACTTGATTCAATGTTCTTTTCAAATATTTTTAGTCATTTGTTGAGATGTTTTGTTGTGTTTTTGGGTTTGCTGCACTTCTTTGGTTTCTATGGCCTCTAGTGGTTTCACTGCTGTTCAAATATTCTTAATGTTTTTATGTCCCAATCGGAATCGACATAATTCACGATCCAATTCTATTATTCCTCGACGAGCCGACGTCGGGGCTCGATTCCACAAGCGCTTTCATGGTGGTAAAGGTATTACAGAGAATTGCACAGAGCGAAAGATATAATGGGATGGAGTAATTAATTAATTCTTGTCTGGTTAATTCATTTAATAAGGGCAAAAGAGTCATGTTCAATATTTCTTAATTGTTGCAAAGAATCCTTAAACGTCAGATATAATGGGAAGGAGGGAGTAATAGTTTTTAACTTCTCATAAAGGGGTAATGATGAAATTTCACACAGATTTTAATTATTAAATGACAGTATTAAATAACTTTCTTAATCCATGTGCAAAAACCTTAAACGACACTTATTTAGGAGTGGAAGGAGTAGTTAATACTCATAAACCATATTTATAGTGGTTACACGAGTGCAGTTGGTTGTATATAGAATTGACATGTATAATGGAGCTCAATAAAAAAAATAAAGTGAATTGTTAAATTCACAACACTTTTTGTTATTTCCACAACAAAAATGTCGTTGTAGATGTATAGTGACAGTTAGGATCTATAGCGACACTTTTATTATGGAAATAATAATTTATGTTGTAGATTTAATAATTTCCACAAAAAAAATGGACAAATTAGATGAATTCTTTTTCTTTTAAACTGTTTTGGGCAGTTATTGTATACCAAAATATATATATAACAACTTTTGTTTCATCACCATGTTAACTGAAATATTCACAAGTGAATTGATCTTATTTTCCTAACAGAAGATTGCAATTCTCAAAGCATATATATCCAAATTAATTCATAAAGATAACTAGCACCACCTATAAAATTAAGATTAATCGGTATACACTGAAAACATATTTGATTATATACTTTTTCCATCATAGTTTGAGAAAATACATTTAATTTTTGTAAATTCAAGGAAACATATTGATGAACTTAATATATAGTTAATTGTGTTATAATCACTATATATATATACGGTCTGGATCTTAAGCTCACCCCTTATCTAACATACCTTGCTCACCCCCCTTTAATGTACAATTTCAACGACGATTCTTGTTCATTCACTATATATATGTTGTCGTCTTTAAAAGCTAAGAGGCGACCATTCTATATATATATGACGCATCGTAATCAATCATCGCCTCGTCATTCGTCAAGCTAAAATGTGAGCAAATATGTAAATATCGGTGAAGAAGATCCTATCGCATATATATATATATATATGCTGTCCGGATCTTAAGCTCACCCATTATCCAACTCACTGAAGTTCACCCTTTAGCGGATGGACGGACGGTTCGATCATCTGAACCGTCGCCTATACTTTTAGCAATGAACAACATATAAGCGTCGCTAAAAGTATGAGCGACGATTAACATATAATGACCGAACTGTCACGTTCGGCCCTAAAGGGGGTGAGCTTCAGTGAGTTAATGTAAGACCCCAACTTTTATGAATAAAGATGAATTTTCTATAAATATCATTTTTGAATATTATGGAATGAATTTGATATAATGATATAGTTGTGGGTAATATTTATAAATTTTGCAAAGTACGTAAGTTGTTATATAATATTCGATTGGTTTGGGAATATTCATTTTAACAGGGAATATTCGTACAACGGCACAATCATTGGTGGACCCCACAACGGAATTATTATCGAATTGAGAAAACGACAAAAATACTTTTTTGAAAATAACGTACGAAGTTTTACCATTAACCTCGTAGAAACACCGTGTTAAAAGTATAAGAATACGGAGTGGTTACCGAGAAGCACACCAGAGTGATTATTGATGCTTACGTGAGAAGTCACCGCTTTTATTCAATGATTATTACAAAGAAAGACTCTAGGGACCCATGTGATGATGGCGAATATACTTAGCGAGTAACCGACTTTAATTGATAAAGTTAAAGTCGCTTCAGCTACTGCACTGGAGTGATGCGTATGAGGAAGAAAAGCAAGAAGGTGCTATATCTGAGGAAGCAAAAACCGATAAAGAAGGAATACTTCGAGTCAACTCCAGACTTTTTGTTCCTAACGACCCTGATTTAAAGTATAAAATCATGTTGGAGGCGCACAACACACCGTTTGTAATCCATCCTGGGAGTACCAAAATGTATCATGATATTCTTCATACATTTTGGTGGAGCAATATGAAGAGAGAGATAACTCTATTTTATCTCAAGGTGTCTAACTTGTCAACGAGTTAAAGCGGAGCATCAAGTACCAAAAGGTCCATTGCAACCACTTGAAATTCCGAGAATGGAAGTGGGAGCACATTACCATGGATTTCATTCTGGGCCTTCCTAAGGTTTCTCAAGGTATAGATGCGATTTGGGTCATTGTTGATAGATTGACCAAGTCCGCTCATTTCTTACCGATCACGAGAAACTTATACACTTGAACGTCTTTTCGTATGTACATACATAAACGATTGTAAGATCGCATGGTATGCCAAGATCCATAGTTTCGATCGAGACCTATGATTCACTTCACGTTTTTGTGGTAGTTTGCAGAAAGCTATGGGCACAGATTTACGATTTAGCTCAGTATATCATCCTCAGACGGACGGGCAGTTGGAGAGGACTATTCAAACTCTTGAAGATTTATTAAGACTCTGTGTCCTTGACTTCAAGGGAAGTTGGGATAAGTTCTTACCATTGGTGGAGTTTTCCTACAACAACAGTTATCAAGCAAGTATTGGCATGGCTCCATTTGAGGCGTTGTATATAAGAAAGTGTCGTTCTCAAGTATGCTGGGATGAGGTGGGTGAAGCAGCATTGTTGGGACTGGAGTTGGTACGTATGACTACGGAAAATATTCAAACGATCCGACAACGTATAAAAACCTCACAAGATCGACAAAAGAGTTATGCTGATCTTCATTGAAAGGACGTGGAATTCGATATAGGAGATCATGTGTTGTTACGTGTTGCTCCATGGAAAGGAGTTACGAGATTTGGAAAGAGAGAAAGCTCAATCCTCGATTCATCTACCCATTTTTAATCCTCGATCGAGTAGGAACTGGCCTATAGACTCGCTTTACCGCTAAGTATGTCTCGTGTTCATAACGTTTTTCACATATCCATGTTACGTAAATATGTGGAAGACCCGAACCACATTATTGAGTTAGAACCGGACGAAATAGCGGAAGATTTGACGTATGAAGAGGTTCCAGTTCAAATCTTAGATAAGAAAGAACATATTTTACTCCAAGGTTATACCTCAAGTCAAGGTTTTGTGGAGAAACCACGATGTTGAGGAAATGACTTGGGAGTTAGAATCTGAAATGAAATCAAGGTATCCTTACCTCTTCGACATACCAGGTACGTACCCTAATTTCAAGGGCGAAATTTCATAAGAAGGGGAGGTTGTAAGACCCCAACTTTTATGAATAAAGATGAATTTTCTATAAATATCATTTTTGAATATTATGGAATGAATTTGATATAATGTTATAGTTGTGGGTAATATTTATAAATTTTGTAAAGTACGCAAGTTGTTATATAATAGTCGATTGGTCGGGGAATATTCGTACAAAGGCACAATCATTAGTGGACCCCACAGAGGAATTATTGTGGGATTGAGAAAATGACAAAAATACTTTATGAAAATAACGGCGAAAGTTTTACCGTTAACTGTTCAAACACCTGGTGTTAAAAGTACAGTAATACGCGTAGTTACACAGTAGCACACGGTAGTGATTATTGATTCTTACGTGAGAAGTCACTCAGTTTTGTTCAATTATAATTGATGCATAGTATCTCACGTTATTTGATTCAATTATTGTTAATATTTTATAATCAATAATTGAGATGACAAAGTTATTAATATTATTATTTGCAATATTAACAATGTCTAGAAGCTCTGTCAAGGAGAGGTTTGGTCACCTAATTACGCGCCAATGGGGAGAAATCCTTATTGGAAAGCCCCCTCTTTCCTGGGAACGACCTGGTCGATTAATATTGTGAATTATAATAATGATGATGATTTTTATTTAATTAGTATTATTAATGTAATAAAACATAAAAGCTTTTTATATAAAACAGAATACTTTTATAAAGTTATTCGTTTTATTAGACTAATAAGAAAATCTTTTTATATAAAATGTAATACTTTTATAAAGTTATCTGTTTTATTAGACAATAATTAGAATATATTTTATTTTATTATGCATAGTGTTTGTATAGTGCTTGCATAGTATTTGCATAGTAAAATCTTTTTATATAAAACAGAATACTTTTATAAAGTTATTCGTTTTATTAGATTATAAATATAATATATTATATTTTATTGTAAACCAATCTGGATCAAATCCATTTAAAGTAAATCAATCTGGCCGTTCATGAATTAGTTACTATGCAATCCATTCTTCGATAAATAGAAGCTCATTCCTTCATTATTTCTTACTTTAATTCAATTGAAACTCTAGAGAGAAAAACTATAAAGAGAGTTCTTCTTCTATAATCTTGAAAGCGTATTTCTTTAGAGTTTAAGAAAGCTTTGAAGCGCAGCAAGTTTTCTTTTGAGTATATCATCGCCTACTACCAAAAAAAATACTCTTCTTTTTACTGTAAGGGATATTATTTGTTGTACTCGTTAGGGTATTCCTTCTTTCTTATTGGTAAAATTCTTTTGTTATTCCATTCTTTATTATTCTCGTTGGAATAACTTTTGATACGTGGGATACCCTATACTTGGTGAAATTCTTACATTATTCTATTATTTATTATTCATTTGAACATCCCAATACATGCGCTTATGCATGACCGGTTCCGTTGTTTATTATTCTGTTGGAACATCCCATCTTGGCTGCGTTTTTACGCATGACTGTTCCATTATTTATTATTCTGTTGGAATAACCTATCTCATCTTTGCTTATCGTCGCATGCCCGGTGATTTCTTTTGTTATTCCATTCTTTATTATACTTAGTTGGTTAAAGTTTTGACTTCTATACTCCATGAAATTAGTGGAATATCCTTGATATTTGCGCTTCATCCAAAGATATCTTTTCATGGAAATATTCTTCTTCGAGCATTCTTGAGTGTTACTCTACAAAGAAGTATCATGTGTTGACAATTTGGACATTATTAGTTCCTGGATAAATTAATTCTTGAACTTGTTTTATTGAATTCTTATATCATTGTCATCATCCTTATGTTTATATTATGTTGAAAGTCATATGTGGCCTGTAGTGCATAGATGGACTTGGTATGATTATGACCAGAGATTATTCGGTGTAATCATGACCGTAATGTTATAAATGATGTGGAAAAAGTCTTCATTGACCGTAGTGCATTGATGGACAGTTGTTGGCATGATCATGACCATTGATGAATACACGAATATCTTTGGCTGTGGTGCATTGATAATTTGTGGTTGTGATATTAATGAATATCCTTGGTCGTAGTGCAGGGATGATGTGGATTATTTATTAAGCTGAGTCTCAGCGATAAAAGTCATAAAAAATCTTTTAAATCATAGAAGATAGTAGATTTTATTCTCTACTTGACTCTTCTAATGGATTGCTTGTTCATCAGCTATGATTAAACTTGATGTTTGTTATATTTTATCGGTTTAACATTATTGAAGGCTAATGATAATTTATTCGCATTATCTTAGTCATAATATTTCTTATTGGGCGATTGAGCTCACCTTTTGCATTCATTGTTCTCTTGAGAAATGAAAACGTAGCGAGGACTAGTGGGGAACGGTGATGGTCCGATAATAGCATTAATAGTCCTCACTATTCTATGAAAAATAGTGTGATAATAAATATAATGAGGACCCCATTGAGTTTGTATATTGTCTAGATGACAATATTTGTATTAAAACTCACAACATATGTTTAGTCGTATTTTACACGACTATTGTATAATTAAGTTATATTTTAATTTTGTACCATGTATTTAGCAACTCAGAATAGGTGATGTATATCGATTTTGGGGGAGTCACAGTTGGTATCAAATCTTAGGGATATGATCCCTGTCTAAGATGTGAGAATAAAACTAGGAGGGGAGAGACGGGGAATTCCTTCGCTAGTATGACCTACCTAAGTTTATTTGGTATTTAATTGGTCGGTCAGAATATATGGATAATTTGTTACATGTCAATTAACTTTTGTTTTGTGGCAGTATCTGAAAATGACATCCGAGAATGTTGAGAATAGCAATGGAGCACAGGCGACCGTTGATTCACCACATATCAATAATCAGGATAATGTGCATCAGGAAGGCGATAATCCTCATGCAAACAACAACACTGACCAAATGATGAATGATGGAATGTTCAGAGGCTTTATGTAATTCATGCAACAGCAGGCGAGAGTGGCTCATGTCCAAAATGTGGGTGGAAACACTGGAAACTCTCAGACGGTCACCGCTAAATAGTTCAAGGAGCTGGGACCACCGGAGTTTATTGGAGAGCCAAAACCACTTAAGGCGGAAGCATGGATAAAGCAGGTCACCAAGATATTTGATGTCTTGGGATGCTCTGAGGAACAAAAGGTTCCCTCTGCCGCCTTTATGTTGCGAGGAGAGGCATATTACTGGTGGGAATCGGTAAAGCGTACTCAACCTGCCGCACTGAAGATGTCTTGGGAGAAGTTCCAAGAACTATTCAACGACAAGTACTTTCCCGAAAAAGTATTCGTCACATAAAAGAGGTAGAGTTCATCAAGTTGGAAGCGAAATAATATGGCCCGTGTCGCAAGATGATGAAGCTAAGTTTGTCGATTTATCTCGGTTTTAAATCCCCACTGGTGGATAATGAAGAGAATGACGCGGATGTTTTAAGAGGTTTAAAGCGGAGATACGTCAACATCTTATTTCTCATAAACCGTGTTTGTATTCGGATGTTGTAAATAGGGCTCGATTAGTAGAATGCGATAACGAGTCAACGTAACCAAAAGAGAGCGTAAACAAAATGATAATACCGGTGAGAAGCGATCATCGAGCGGTGACAACAAGCGTGGAGGAATCAATGTGAGGCCGAAGTGGTAACCACTTGGTGGTAATCGAGGCAAAAACAATAAGAATGGACATTTCAAGAAGAGGAGATTCAACAATGATGGAAAGACATCAAGACACAAAGACTGTTGGTAAGGAAGGAGAACGACCACCTATCATATGCTTCAAATGCGGAGGGGAGGGACACATCAGTCCAAACTGCGCTATGCCATCCAAATCATATTATAATTGTGGAAGAGAAGGTCACTTAGCCCGATTTTGTCGTTCACCGAAGAAAAGTTCAGCCGGATGGAGGCACCAAAAGTAGTCCCGAGAAAAGTCAAAGCCGGTAGTGCAAGGGAGAGCGTTTGTTGTGACCTCCCAGAAAGCAAGGAACCCGAATGAGGTCATCATGGGTAAGCTTATCATAAACTCTAGCGAAGTCTATACTTTATTTGATACCGGTTCTACCCATTCTTTTATTTCTCCTACTTGCGCTCAACGATTAAATTTGACTCCGGAGAAATTAGACTTTGACTTATCTGTGGAAACTCCATTGGGAGAAACTTTCATTACAACCAGTGTTTATAAGTTTTGTTTGGTTCAAATCGGTACCCTATCATTACCTGTCGATCTTATTCCAATGAAAATACTTGCATTTGATATGATTCTAGGGATTGATTGGTTAACTACTCATCATGCTAAAATTGATTGTTTTCGTAAGGTTGTTAGCTTTCATATTCCTAATCAACCTATTATGCGAATTCAAGAACCAAACCATTAAAATCAATCACGGTCATCTCAAGCCATAAAGCTATTCGTTTATTGAAAAATGGATGTCAAGCTTTCTTAGCTCATGTCACGGATCTAAACAAAAATACGTCGGTTTTGAATGATATTTCTATTGTTAATAAATTCCTGACGATTCCACAAGAACTTTCCGACCTACCCCAGAGCGTGAAATTGAATTTTGTATCGACCTTGAACCCGGTACAAAACCTATTTCCAAAGCCCCATATTGAATGGCTCCTATTGAACTTTAGGATTTAAAGACCCAATTGCAAGAATTGTTAGACATTGGTTTCATTCATCCTAGTACATCTCCTTGGGGTGCTCCTGTTCTATTCGTAAAGAAGAAAGATGGGAGTATGCGACTTTGTATTGATTATCGGGAGTTGAATCATGTCACCATCAAAAATAGGTACCCATTGCCACGTATTGATGACCTTTTGACCCGATTGCAAGGAGCCAAATTCTTTTCAAAGATTGATCTTCGCTCCAGATATCACCAATTGAAGATCGTAACCAATGACATTCCAAAGACGACTTTCGTAACTCTAATGCGGGCATTATGAATTCCTAGTCATGTCCTTTGGATTGACTAATGCTCTTCTTTGCCTTCATGGATATGATGAACCGAGTATTCAAGGAATATTTGGATCACTTTGTGGTCGCTTTTATTGATGACATCCTTATTTATTCCAAAAACCGTGAAGATCATGAGCAACACTTGAGGCTGACACTCCAAGAGCTTCGTGAATACAAGCTTTATGCCAAGTTGAAGAAATATGAGTTCTGCCTTGAGGAAGTAGCATTCCTTGGGCACGTAGTATCAAGTCGTGGAATATCTATTGACCCGGCAAAGATTGAAGCAATTCAAAGTTGGGAGCAACCTAAATCAGTGACCGAAGTACGTAGCTTTCTCGGCTTAGCTGGTTATTATCGGAGATTCGTGGAAGGATTTTCTCGAATAGCTAATCTATTAACTTAGCTGACTCGAAAAGATACAAAGTTCGGTTGGAACGAAGAATGTGAGAAGAGTTTTCAAGAACTCAAGAGGAGACTCATTTCAAAGACTGCTACGACAATACCATCCGCTCGGAGGGATTTGTCATCTACAGTGATGCTTCGGGCAAAGGGTTGAGATGTGTTCTCATGCAACATGGGAAAGTCATAACCTATGCCTCAAGATAACTCAAAGAATATGAGAGAAATTATCCTACTCATGACCTAAAGTTAGCAGCTGTTGTCTTCACACTTAAAATTTGGAGGCATTACTTGTATGGGGAGAAGGTGGAGATCTTTATGGATCATAAAAGCCTCAAATATTTCTTCACTCAAAAGGAACTCAACATGCGACAACGACGTTAGCTTGAACTGTTGAAAGATTATGATCATACCATCCAATACCATCCTGAAAAAGTGAACGTGGTAGCAGACGCATTGAGTAGAAGATCATATACAAGTACGAGTGCGATATTGTCAACAAAAAGGCCCATTTTTGTGTGACTTGCAAAGGATGGAGATAGAGTTAAAGACTCCAGGGACCCATGTGATGATGGCGAATATACAAGTAGAACCGACTTTAATTGATAAAGTTAAAGTTCGCTCAGCTACGATCCACGAAGGATGCGTATGAGGAAGAAAAAGTGCAAGAAGGTGCTATACCGAAAGCAAGAATCGATGAAGAAGGAATACTTCGAGTCAACTCCAGACTTTTTGTTCCTAACGACCCTGATTTAAAGTATAAAATCATGATGGAGGTGCACAACACACCGTTTGCAATCCATCTTAGGAGTACCAAAATGTATCATGATATTCGTCATACATTTTGGTGGAGCAATATGAAGAGAGAGATAGCGTTGTTTATCTCAAGGTGTCTAACTTGTCAACGAGTTAAATCGGAGCATCAAGTACCAAAAGGTCCATTGCAACCACTTGAAATTCCAGAATGGAAGTGGGAGCACATTACCATGGATTTCGTTACCGGTCTTCTTAAGGTTTCTCAAGGTATATATGCAATTTGGGTCGTTGTTGATAGATTGACAAAGTCTGCTCATTTCTTACCGATACGAGAAATTTATACACTTAAACATCTTGCTCGTATGTACATAAACGAGATTGTAAGATTGCATGGTATGCCAGTATCCATAGTTTCTGATCGAGACCCAAGATTCACTTCACAATTTTGGGTTAGTTTACAGAAAGCTATGGGCACAGATTTACGATTTAGCTTGGCATATCATCCTCAAACGGACGGGCAATCGGAGAGGACTATTCAAACTCTTGAAGATTTATTAAGACTATATGTCCTTGACTTCAAGAAAAGTTGGGATAAATTCTTACCATTGGTGGAGTTTTCCTGAACAACAGATTATCGCCAAGTATTGGCATGGCTCCATTTGAGGCGTTGTATAGAAGAAAGTGTCATTCTCCAAAGATATCTTTGGGATGAGGTGGGTGAAGCAACGTTGTTGGGACCGGAGTTGGTACGTATGACTACGGAAAAGATTCAAACGATCCGACAACGTATAAAAATCTCACAAGATCGACAAAAGAGTTATGTTGATCTTCATCGAAAGGACGTGGAATTCGATATAGGAGATCATGTGTTGTTACGTGTTGCTCCATGGAAAAGAGTTACGAGATTTGAAAAGAGAGGAAAGCTCAATCCTCGATTCATCTACCCATTTTAATCCTCGATCGAGTAGGAACTTTGGCCTATAAACTCGCTTTCTGCCAAGTATGTCTCGTGTTCATAACGTTTTTCACATATCCATGTTACGTAAATATGTGGAAGACCCAAACCACATTATTGAGTTAGAACCGGACGAAATAGCGGAAGATTTGACGTATGAAGAGGTTCCTATTCAAATCTTGGATAAGAAGGAAATATTCTACGCTCCAAGGTTATACCTCAAGTCAAAGTTCTGTGGAAAAACCACGATGTTGAGGAAATGACTTGGGAGTTAGAATCTGAAATAAAATCAAGGTATCCTTACCTCTTCGACATACCAGGTACGTACCTTAATTTCGAGGGCGAAATTTCATAAGAAGGGTAGGTTGTAAGACCCCAACTTTTATGAATAAAGATGAATTTTCTATAAATATCATTTTTGAATATTATGGAATGAATTTGATATAATGTTATAGTTGTGAGTAATATTTATAAATTTTTCAAAGTACGCAAGTTGTTATACAATATTCGATTGGTCGGGGAATATTCATTTTAACAGGGGAATATTCGCATAACCAAGACAATCATTGGTGGACCCCACAACAAAATTATTATCGGATTGAGAAAACAATAAAAATACTTTATGAAAATAACGGCGGAAGTTTTACTGATTAATCGCTGAAACACCCAAAGTGTTAAAAGTAATAGAATGTCTGTAGTGTTTTGCGCGATGAGATCTGGTAGTGATTATTGATACTTACGTGAGAAGTCACTTTCGGTTTTGTTCAATTATTATTACGATGAATTGCGACAAGATCTCACGTTATTTGATTCAATTATTGTCAATATTTTATAATCAATAATTGAGATGACAAAGTTATTAATATTATTATTTGCAATATTAACAATGTCTGAAGTTCTCACGATGAGAGATTTGGTCACCTAATTAGGCGCCGATGGGAGAAATCTTTATTGGAAAGCCTCCTTTTCCTAGAACGACACAGTCGATTAATATTGTGAATTATAATAATGATGATGATTTTGTTTTATTAGTATTATTAATGTAATAAAATGCGGAAAAAGCTTTTATATAAAAAATGAATACTTTTATAAAGTTATTCGCTTTTTATTAGACTAATAGTAAAATCTTTTTATATAAAATGAATACTTTTATAAAGTTATCTCGCTTTATTAGACAATAATTAGAATATATTATATTTTATAATGCATAGTATTTGCATAGTGCCTGCAGAGTGTTTGCATAGTAAAATCTTTTTATATAAAATAGAATACTTTTATAAAGTTATTCATTTTATTAGATTATAAATAGAATATATTATATTTTATTGTAAACTAATCTTGTGACGCCCCCAAAATTAGGTATACATCACCCATCTTGGGTCGCCAGATATATGGTACATAATTCAAATACAACTTACTAATACAACTGTCGTGTACAATACGACAAAACATAAACTGTGAGTTTGAATACAAATATCACTACAAGAAAATTCTCTATCTCATGACCAACCCTTTCAATGATCGCCTTTTCTTTCGTGATATATATATAATAATAATGACGGCTATTTGCAATGGGACTTGCTTAGTAGCTAATCATTATCGTGACCACGCGTCGGTCGACGAGCTGACTCATTGATTAATTTTCCCTCCCAAAATTTGGTGCCAAATGTTGGCGCGTTTAGTTTTTGCGACCAATCTCTATCAGCGACCGCTAGGTGGTCGCTGATGTGTCCACGTCATTAAAAATTAGCGACCGCATGCGATCACGGATGGCGGTCACTGATCATATTAACATTTACCAATTTCAGTCATTCACTCGACACAGGTGAAGAAGAAAAAAAAATGAGGGAGCAGAATAGAGAGAAGAGGGAGAAAGGGGAGAAGAGAAGAAGGAGAAGCCAGCCATCGCCACCACCTCACTCCGCCACCGACACCGGCATCTCCCACTCTGCCACCGGCCACCGCCTCTCCTCAAACCACTTGTGACCTTTGAATCATCAAGTAAGTTCATTTTGGCCGTCCTAATCCTTCGTCCTTGTTCCTTTAAATGATAGCAATTGGATTGTTAGGGACTAAGTAGCATAAATGGTTGATGTATTGGAATTAATACAATATATGACTATTTTAATTGCTATGTGAACTACTGTGATTGGGACTAAGTATGGTTATGTGCTTTTTGTTGTTTTAAGCCATAAGGTCAATAAGCTAAGAATTATGTATTATGTGCAAGTATATAAACTTCCCTCTATATGTTTGATAAATTGTCAAGTTAAGGACTAATTTAATTAGTATCTGTGTATACTAACTATTATATGGAGTCCAACTAAAGTAAAAATGCTCTTGTAATGGGGGTAATACCTCAAGAATAGTTTATGCTTGACCTCATCATAGTTCATTATGACTTGTAATCTTGGGTAGTTTAAAAAACTTGGACAAAGCAAGTAAGAATGGACTGAAATAGTAAGCTCCCTAATGACTATTATTTGAGACCAAAACAAAGGTAATGTCTATCATTTGCTTCTAATATGGTTAGTATACTATAACATGATATCTATCACTCCAACCCACTAATGCTTATAATTATGAATCTTAAGCTTGTTATAATTCAAGGAACCAAAATCAGTCCTTGTGACACTTTAAAGCTTCATGATAAGAATGTTAATGTCTAAGAGGTGTGGTCATGGATTGTCTAAGAAGTAGCTAAAGTAGGTCATCTAGATGAAAGACATACCTACTAGATATTATGTAAGTAACCAATTCTTGTTTACTTGTTGCTTTAGAAATGCAGATATTTCATTGCTTGGTACTGTTTTGGTGTAATGGTATTAAACCATGTCTATAATGCTCTATGTGAATTATAGTTGTGCGCATTCTGTTTTGTTGTTGGGATTATATTTTGCTGAAATTAGAATTCACATCCTTTGATTTGGGACTTCATATTATTTGGTAATGTTTTGTGTCTTGGGTGCCTAGAAATGTCCATATATGCATGCCGTCGTGCATGTGGCTAGTCCATATTGTAGGGAGACCACGGCGGATTTTTTTTAAGTATTATAAGTATAAGTTTGAAAAATGTTCATAAGTATTATAAGTATAAGTTTGTAGGAGAGTCTGGGTGTTGCTTATCAATTGGATATAAATATATTGGTGCTCCACTAGAGCCTATTAAGAAATTTGTTATGATGATAAATTGGGTCTTGGGGCTTGAGGAGGCCACACGAGATACCACGCCAAGCTTAACTTAAAGCCTCACGGGGCCAAAGCCAAGCTTGGTTGTCGACATATGGTAAGCTATTGAAATCATTAAAGCCAAAATAAGCGATCTTAGGGAACTATTAGTGCAACAGAGAAGGTAACTAGACACACTTGGTCAATAAAGAGACTGTTTTGGCGAATTACAGAAAAACAAGGGTATTTTAACAATTATGTATACAAGAATAAAGCTACAAAATGTTATAGAAGCTATAAATTGCTCAACCAAGTTGTGAATATCCCAAAACATAAAAGATTATAGAAAGATTATAGAAATATTTCAATGCATCTGAATACCAACCAAATATGTATACTGATATAAAGCTAGAATGAATGAAATACCTTACGTATTCACTTACGATTAACAATAAAAACAAATTTAAAACAAATTAAAATAAAATAACATGATAACTATTAAACTAAAGTCATATGGTTACAAGTATGCTCAAGTTATATGCTTACAAGTATGCTTAAATGTTAATCATATGCATGCTTACAAGTATGCTCAAGTTATATGGTTACAAGTATGCTTAAGTCATATGATTAATAAGCTCATGTTGTCTGTAGTAGGTACCATGGAATCATGGACCTCTATTTGGACCGTAGTTGGATGGCACGACGAAAGTCAAGTGCCCGGATAAATCTTCTGGTTTGAATTTAGAAATTTGGTTGCCAAGTATTTTTTTGGAGTATCGCGTATAGTCACCCTGGAATGTATGAATGGTAAATCATGAATCGATGTCCATGTTTGAAGTGTAAGAATGTAAATTATATGGACAGAGACATGATAAACTATCATTTACTTGTTTACGGGTTCATGAGAAATTACGAAGAATCTTTGGTGGTACACATGGGCGGAGAAGAGGTGCCGGCATCACACAAGTACACAATTCGGGCAAGAGTACTCATCGTATGAATGAAAATGGTTCATGATATTGCAGGGCGATTTTTGATTGGGAGCAAGCGCAGAGAGAAAACCTATGAATTCTGATGCCAAAGACTTCTTTAAGTTGTTAGACGAGGGTAGCGAGCCATTGTGGCATGGTTGCACCAAACACACTACATTGTCTGCAGTGGCGACATTACTTAACATCAAGGCTGATCACAACATGAGCCATGAGTGTTTTGAGTCGCTCTTGAAGGCCATTAAGAGTATGTTGCCTGACGGTGAGAAATTACCTGGTAACTATTACTTTTGTAAGAAAATGGTGAAGAAGTTGGGTCTTGGATACCAAAAGATCGATGCATGTCCCAACGATTGCATGTTGTTTTATAAGGAAAATGAACAGATGACAAGGTGCACGTTTTGCAGTCATGATCGGTTTAGGCCTAATAAAGAGGGTGTGACTACAAAAAAAATCAAGTATACCGTTTAAGATTCTAAGGTATTTTCCAATAACACATCGGCTAAAAAGATTGTACATGTCTTCAAGAACAGCTGAACATATGAGTTGGCATGCGAAATCTCCAGCTAAAGATGGAGAACTAAATCATCCCGCAGATGGGAAGGCTTGGAAAGATTTCAACTTAGCACATCCTGGATTTGCATTGGAACCTAGAAATGTGAGGCTTGGATTGTCCACCGATGGTTTCAATCCGTTTGCCCTCTCAAATTGCTCCATACTCATGTTGGCTTTGATTGTTACTCCGCATAACTGACTTGCCTCCTTGGATGTGTATGAAACAGCCATACTTGTTTCTTTCACTCGTGGTTCCTGGTCCTAAGAGTCCTGGAAAGAACTTAGATGTTTACTTGAGACCTCTTATAGACGAGTTGAAGGTATTGTGGGAGGATGGAGTACATACTTGGGATGTTGCAACGAAAACAAATTTCAACCTTAGGGCAGCGGTTATGTGGACTATAAGTGACTTCCCAGCTTATGGTATGTTAGCTGGATGGAGTACACACGGGAAGTTGGCTTGTCCGTATTGTATGGAGCATACAAAGTCGTTTAATCTATCAAAAGGTCGAAAGCCTTGTTGGTTTGATTTGTCATCGCTTGGGTTTCTTCCGTGTAGATCACCCGTTCAAGAAATAGAGAACACTTCAGGAAAGGGAAAGTAGATAATGATATGCCTGCACCGCGATTATCGAGAACGGAGATGCGAGATCGTGTGATGAGATTGTCGATTATCCCATTTGGTAAGGTTGATGCCACAAACATAATCAATGGGTTTGGTGAATCTCATAACTGGGTTCGGAGAAGCATCTTTTGGGAACTGCCTTATTGGTCTACAAATTTGATTCGTCATAATCTAGATGTGATGCATATTGAGAAGAATGTGTTTGACAATGTGTTTAACACTGTGATGAATGTTATGGGGAAGACAAAAGATAACGATAAGGCACGTTTGGACATGAAAGATATTTGTAAGCGTCCCGGATTAGAACTTTATGAATCTCCTAATGGTAAGATTGTCAAACCGCATGCAAGGTACACATTGTCCAAAAAGCAAGTTGAAGATGTGTGCACATGGGTTAAGTCTCTCGAAACTACCGGATGGATATCGTCCAAACATTGCAAGGTGTGTTACGGTGGGAAATTACAAGGATGAAGAGTCATGACCACATCATGTGTTCATGGAGAGACTTATGCCTATAACATTTCGGGATCTGCTTGATAAACCAATATGGGATGCTTTGACGGATCTTAGTCGTTTCTTCAAAGACTTGTGTTCAAAATCATTGAATGAGAAGGACATGTTTGTACTTGAGAAGAACATCATAGAGATCACGTGTAAACTGGAAAAATATATTCCCACCTGGATTTTTTGACTCCATGGAGCATTTGCAAATCCATCTTCCCTATGAAGCTCGTGTTGGGGGTCCAGTTCAATATAGATGGATGTACCCTTTCGAGAGGGTGATGGGAAACCTTAAGAGGAAGGTGAAAAATAGAGCTTATGTCGAGGGGTCGATATGCGAGGCATACTGAGCTTTGATGAGATATCTACGTTTGTCTCGCATCATTTTTTGGACGAAGTCTTGATAAAGGCCAATCAAGTATCGAGAGACATGATGATGGGGAAATGTTGAACTAAATGGTCGGCTCTCTATATTTGGTCTATCGGTCATGCGCTTATGGAAAAGGGAAGCGCATATTCCTCTCTGGGCAAGAATTACATCTTTACATATACTTACATTCTTCTCTCAATCATGAGGAGATTGACGAATTTGTGAAGTACACATGTAAACTTGATAATTTATCTTTTAAGTTGAAAATTTATTCCAATATGTTAATGTTTATAACATGGTATAGATTATACGATGATGAGTTAAAAGTGAAGCATCCCTAATAACCGATAAAGATATTCAAATCAATCGGGATAAAAATTTGCACTTTGGCTAAAGGACAAAGTAAGTTCAATTTTTAAGCACGTAGTATATATATATATATATATATATATATATATATATATATATATATACTGTTAACTATGAATTCATTTAATAAGATGGAGTTTTTGTAGGCTTTAACTTAGGGATCAACGATTCCTATTAATGTACAAGTCCTAGCTATGGGACCGGATATGGACCAAGTCACCATGATGGTTACAAAATAAATGGTTGTGAATTTCACACAAAGGCATATGGGCGCGGTAAAAGAACAACGAACTCTAGAGTGTGTGTCCAAGGAGATTGTTACAATGAGCTTGGTCGTGCCTTTTATGGGGAGTTGGAGGAAATCGTAGAGTTGTCGTCAAGGGCACGTACGGGGGTCATATTCACTTGTTCAAGTGCTGTTGGTTTGATTCGTAAAAAGGGATACGTGTTGACAGACATGGAATCATCGATATTGACCTCCATAGGTCCGCGTAATCCAACGAACCATTTGTTTTACCAACTCAAACAGTACAAGTATACTACACTCCTAGTCCTGTTAAGAAAAGGGATAGACCGCCTACAGATTGGCAAGTTATAATTCATACTCCCGCGCGTAGTCGTGTAGAATTAGTTGATGGGAGATTTACCAAGAGCAGATGCTTCATAGTCAAACTATAATAAATGTGGAGGACGACAATGAAGTAATCCAGTTAGATGGTGGAGATGAACCACATGAATTAGATTCTGAGTCAATACTTGTGTCGATGACATTTGATCTTCGAGGAGGAAGAGTTATTGACTGAATCTGACACTGAATCTAAAGCAGATGATGGTTATGAATCTGCAACACGTATACAAGAGGATTCTGAATCAGAAATTGACACTTGAAACAAATGAGGGAATCAATTAAAGCAGATATTGTTGTAATTAAACTATTTAAATGCAATTTTTGTTTATTGTCATTTTATATTTATATATATACATGTTTATATCACTGTCATGTTTATGTACTAAACTATTTAAATGTAATTTTTGTTTATTGTCATTTTATATTCATATATATATACATGTTTATATCACTGTCATGTTTATTGTCATATATATATGTAATCAAATATGACTCTGCAAAACATCTTGAAATTTGTAATATCTGATGGCTTCAAGCAGCAAGAGAAAAAGTGCTTGGCTTGGGTAGGGGCCTAATCATGTGCCCAAGGCCCCTACTAATCCGGATGATCGGATTCTTATTCAGATTCGCCCTTCTCCGAATAGCACGTATGTCCCGCATATATCAATTTTATATAAGCATTTAAGATTCCATTTATTATATTGGTAATGTTTTGATTGATATTATATTGGTTTGTGTCTTGGGTGCCTAGAAATGTCCATATATGCATGCCGTCGCGTATGTGGCTAGTCCATATTGTAGGGGAGACTCTGGCGAATTTTTTTAAGTATTATATAAGTATAAGTTTGAAAAATGTTCATAAGTATTATAACTTAGATGTAAATTGCTTAAATATATGCTAATTGATGTTGTATATTATAGTGATTTTTCAGATAATAAAATCGTCAAGTGCATATCACAGCTGTGTTTACAGAATTGGCCTACAGATTGTGATTACATGGGCGAGCACACCTATCGCCCACAAGGATGCTGTTTGGGCAGAATTTCAGGTATGTTTTTTTTAATTATGACATATAATATTAATATAATATTCAAAGGATAATTATTTAGTAATGTTATTATTGTTGTTTTATTTGCAGAAAAGGTATAGATGGGAGGACGCGCATGCTTCGGTGATTCAGACATTATTCTGGCAGAAATGCGCGGTCCGCACCAAGGACAACTTGAATAAAGAACGACAAAAAGCCATTCACAATGCCGAGATCGACCATCCAGGCCAGGGAGAGGATTATATGCACGAGCATAGCCCCTGGTGGTGCACCCAGTCCATATGGGCTGAGATGTGTGCCCAATGGAGAGTGAGAGTCGGTTAAAAGACGAAAAAAGATCGCCGCCACCAACAGAGCCTCGGGTGTATCCGATGGCACAAAGGCTAAAGGAACATACAAGGGCGGCAGTATTTCACAGTTGCAGCATATCACTGCCAGGGTACGTATTTACAAGTTTTAATATGTTTTCAATCATGAATTGTAGAAAATATATCCCATTTTTATTAGTAATATTGTGTTATTTTTGTATAGAGTCTCGGTCTCAAGGTCACCTATCCATTGGGTTGGATGTGTACGTACCACCCGTGATGGTTCACCTAAGGCTATCCAGATAGCGGTAATAAATTTTAACAACTTGATCTTTAATTAATGCTTACAAAATTAATTTATTTTTAACTATTTAATTGTTAACATGATGACAAGACACTTATAAGCGTTTATTGAATGAGCGCTATCCTCAAGGCACTCCACGTCCGCCTCATCGATCAAGAGTTATGGGAGAGGGCTCATTGTGAAGAAGAACTACATTAAAGGTCAAGGACAATGACGACGCCCATCCTTGATGGCTCATGGGCTCAGTCAGCTCTTCTACCCGATCTACACACATCATTGAGCCATCCAAATTATTCATACTTCCTACCGACCGTGTGAGAGCTATATGTCAAGATCAGGATCTTTTGAAGATACTTAAAGTGGACATCTGGGGCTCTGAAAATCTTGAGAGTTAGTTGAAGCGATGGCAGCGATGCAACATCACAAAACGGGGATGGCGACGAGGTATAAAATCAATTTATTGTATATTGTCGTAATATACCAATATTAACATAATTAGTATATATTTGTAACTTGTTTTATTATTTTGTTAATTACAGGGTGATCAAGGAGGCGGTGATGCTTAACGTACCTGCTTTAGATTAGTTTTATAGTTATAGTATAAGTTTGTACTTGTATATTCATTCTTAGAATGTTTGTATGTTACTTAAACAAGTTTTGAAATGTTATTATATTTATTCAAAATCATATTGGTTTTGAATGGTTTATATACTAGTTTGGTGTGTGTGTTGGTGGACGATGGATGTTTATATTGTTGTGTATGTTGTTGTTGGGTATGTGTGTTGGGATAAAACAGGTACAAAACAGGTACAGGTTTTTGGGATTTCTGCAAAACAACAAGATTCTATTTTTTTATTTTTCCATATCAGCGACCGCATGCGGTCGCTGATAGGTAATAGCGACGGATACTATTTGTGGACAACAGCGACCGCAGACGGTCGCTGATACCGGTCGCTGCCACGTGGAACACGTCAGCTTTGGCCCTGGACCATGCTGACTCAGCTTAGCGACCGGATTTGTCATTCCGGTCGCTCATAGCGGTCGCAGATATATCGGTCGCTAATAGTGGTCGCTGATGTGCATCTCAAATGACCGATTTTATCTGACGCCTTTCAAATGACGACATGCGGTCATTGATGGTTATCTCATGATCATATGTCACGATAAAAGCTTTTTTCTTGTAGTGTATTGTCTACTAGAGCTTATACAAACTCAAAAGGAGTCCTTATTACAATTATTATCACACTATTTCACAGAATAGTAAGGACTACTAATGCTATCCTCTGACCATCACTCCGCTCCCGACTCTAAATCCAAATATATTCTCTTTTTTCCAAGAGAACATTGAAAGAAAGGGTGAGCTCAACTAGCCCAATGAAATATTATAACTAAGATAATGCGAGAATAAATTATCATTAGTCTCCAACAATGTTAAACCGATAAAATATAATAGACATCAAGTTTAACTACAACTTAACAAGCAATCCATTAAAAGAGTCAAGTAGAAAATAAAATCTACTATCTTTTATGATTTAAAGGTTTTCATCATCTTTATTATCATTTGAGACTCGACTTAATAAATATTCCACATCATCGAATCACCCCTCTTACTACTGCCAAGGATATTCTTTAGTATCACGACCACAATTATCCATGCACTTCTGCCAAGAATATTTGTGTATTCATTAATGGTCATGATCATGCCAAAACTCATCCATCAATGCACTACGGGACAATGAGGACTTTTACCACATCATTTGTAACATTACTACCATGATTACACCGAATAATCCTCAGTCATAATCATACCAAGTCCATCTATGCACTACTGCCCGCAGATGACTTTCAAAAATATAAATATGAGGATGATGACAATGATATAAGAATTCAATAAAACAAGTTCAAGAATTAATTTATCTAGGAACTAATAATGTCCAAATTGTCAACATGATCATCGCTTTGTAGAGTAAAATTCAAGAATGCTCGTAAGAATATTTCCATGAAAAGATACTTAGATGAAGCCTTGAAATATCAAGGATATTCCACTAATTTCATGTAGTATAGTAGTCAAAACTTTAACCAACCGAGTATAATAAAGAATGAAATAACAAAAAAATCACCATACATGCGGTGCTTGCATAAAACACACACGCATGTGATATTCCAATGTAATAATAATAAAGATCGAACCAGTCCGACGTAAAAACACACACGTATGGATATTCCAACGAGAATAATAATAAAGATTTTAACCAGTCCCAAGCGTAAAAAAGCACGCATGTGATATTCCAATAGAATAATAAAGAGCGAAATCGGTCCCAGAAAAAAGCGCATGCATGTGGGATATTCCAAATGAATAATAAAGACGGAATAATAGAAGAATGTCACCAAGTATAGGGTAATCATGCGTACAAAGTTATTCCAACGAGAATAATAAGAAACGGAATAACAACAGCTTCTCTTCATGAATAAGAAAGAATAACACCCTTACCGTAAAAAGAACTTAATATAAGAGTAGTTAAGTAAGCAGTAAAAACTTTTCTTCTTTTCTCTCGTAATTTTCTCTCTCTAGAGTTTCAAAGGAATTCGTAAGAAATAATGAAGGAATGAGCTTCTATTTATATAAGAATGGAAGTGTACTGTTCATGAACGAAATAATTTTTCAAAATCATTTTCTTCAATCAACTACAATTAAGTCAAACCATTAACCAATAAGATTACAACACAAATTAAAATATAACACATATATGACACATATATATTAATTGACCAGGTCATTCCCAGGAAAAAGGGGATTTTCCAATAAGTATTTCTCCCTATTGGCGCGCAATTAGGTGACCAAACCTCTCCTTGACAGAACTTCTAGACATCGTTAATATTGCAAATAATAATATTAATAATTTTGTCGTCTCAATTATTGATTTTAACAATATAATAAATATCGACAATAATTGAATCAAATAACGTGAGATACTATACAACAATTACTATAGCGATAATTGAACAAAACTGAATGACTTCTCACGTAAGCATCAATAATCAATATCGTGTGCTAATATGCAACCACGCCAGATTCAGATATCTTTTACTACCGAGTAGTTCAACAAAGATCAACGGTAAAACTTCCGTTATTATTTTCATAAAAATATTTTTGTCGTTTTCTCAATCCGATAATAATTTTGTTGTGGGGACCACCAATGATTATACTAGTTATCTAATATTCCTCGCTAAAACGAATATTCCCAGACCAATCGAATATAATATAACAACTTGCATACTATGCAAAATTTATAAATATTACCCACAACTATAACATTATATCAATTTCACTCCATAATATTCAAAAATAATATTTATAGAAAATTCATCTTTATTCAAAAAATTGGGGTTTTACAAATCTGGAACGTCCATTTAAAGTAAATCAATTTGGACCGTTCATGAATTAGTTACTATCACGATCATTATTCTATAAATAGCAAATTCATTCCTTCATTATTTCTTACTTAATTCATTGAAACTCTAGAGAGAAAAACTATAGAGAGTTCTTCTTCTATAATTTTGAGCGTATTTTTCTTTAGAGTTTAAGAAAGCTTTGAGCGTAGTGCAAGTTTTCTTTGAGTATATTATCGCCCTACCAGTCAAAATACTCTTCTTTTGCGGTAAGGGATATTATTTGTTGTACTCGTTAGGGATATTCCTTCTTTCTTATTGGTGAAATTCTTTTGTTATTCCATTCTTTATTATTCTGTTGAAATAACTCAGATATCGCGGGATACCCTATACTTGGTGAAATTCTTCTGTTATTCCATTATTTATTATTTTGTTGAAACATCCTGTCTGTGCGTTTATGCATGACCTAGTTCCGTTTTTTATTATTACATTGGAACATCCTCAGCCGGTGCGCTTTTACGCATGACTGGTTCTATTATTTATTATTCTCATTGGAATATCCCGTCGATGCGTTCGCATGACCGATTCCATTATTTATTATTACATTGGAATAACTTTATCATCGTGAGGCTCATCGCATGCCCGGTGATTTCTTTTGTTATTCCATTCTTTATTATACTCAAATTGGTTAAACTTTTGACTTATATACTCCATGAATTTAGTGGAATATCCTTGATATTTGCGCTTCATCCAAGATCTTTTCATGGAAATATTCTTCCGAGCATTCTTGAGTGTTACTTCTGCAAAGAAGTATCATGTTGACAATTTGGACATTATTAGTTCCTCGGATAAATTAATTCTTGAACTTGTTTTATTGAATTCTTATATCATTGTCATCATCCTCATGTTTATATTATGTTGAAAGTCATCTGTGGCCTGTAGTGCATAGATGGACTTGGTATGATTATGACTAGGGATTATTCGGTGTAATCATGACCATAATATTACAAATGATGTGGAAAAAGTCCTCATTGACCCGTAGTGCATTGATGGACAGTTGTTGGCATGATCATGACCATTGATGAATACACGAATATCCTTGGCTGTGGTGCATGGATAATTTGTGGTTGTGATACTAATGAATATCCTTGGCCGTAGTCTGTGGGATGATGTGGATTATTTATTAAAAATCGAGTCTCAAAGTTGATAAAAGTCATGAAAACCTTTTAAATCATAGAAGATAATAGATTTTATTCTATTTGACTCTTCTAATGGATTGCTTGTTTCGCTGCAGTTGAACTTGATGTTTGTTATATTTTATTAGTTTAACACTGTTGAAGGCTAATGATAATTTATTCTGCATTATCTTAGTCATAATATTTCTTATTGGGCTAGTTGAGCTCACCTTTTGCTTTCATTGTTCTCTTCTTCAGAAATGAGAACGTAGCGAGGACTAGTCGGGGAACAGTGATGGTCCGTATAATAGCATTAGTAGTCCTCACTATTCTATGAAATAGTGTGATAATAAATGTAATGAGGACCCCATTGAGTTTGTATATTGTCTAGATGACAATATTTGTATTAAAACTCATGACATATGTTTAGTCGTATTTTAAACGACTGTTGTATAATTAAGTTGTATTTGAATTTTATACCATGTATTTGGCGACTCAGAATAGGTGATGTATACCGATTTTGGGGGCATCACAAGTTGGATAAGGGGTGAGCTTAAGATCCGGACCGTATATATATATATATATATATATATATATATATATATATATATATATATATATATGGTCTCCATCCACAAAGAATCGGTTGTTGGGGAAGCAACTCATTTTGTCCGTAAGGTACATCCACTTTCTATAGAACTTATAAAAATTTTTAAAACAACTAAATTTTTTTTAATATTTTATGGAACTGAAATTTTTATATAATATAGTGTTTTGGGTGTGATTTGGATACGTATAACAAAACAGGTCTGTACTGTCTGTACATACATATTTTGTTATGTGTATCCAAATGACGCCCAAAATATTGTATCATGAAAAAATTCCAGTTCCATAAAATATTAAATTTTTTTTATTTGTTTTAAAAAAAAGGGTCAGATTTGATCGGTCCGGGAGTCCGGACCTGATCCACTGTGTGTGTGTATATATATTATTACATGGAGACTGATCCATTGTTAACGTTGTCAAATTATGGTTATTCTTACAACATATCTTGGGCGTACGTCCATCCGTAGATCAAACGATTAATATATCCCCCTTCTAGTGCAAGTTCCACATCCGCAAAATTAAAATGCAGATCCTTTATTTTAAAAAAAAATAACTTCCGCAATATTAAATTGTGGAGTTTTAAAAAAAAATTACATCCACGGTATTAAATTAGGGTTGGTGAGTCAACTCATATTTCTTGTCTTTAATTACTTATATGCTCCACCTCTTCTACTTCTCTTTTCTTTTATGAAATTAACCATAAACACTTCTCCCATCCTTCATCAAATTTTGGATTCAAGATTCCTTGTATTAAAACTGATTAGTCTTTAATAGCTTATTTACTTTAGATTTCAGTTGTTCCTCCGTATTTGCCTCTTATGTAAATCTCGCAAATTTCGTTTCTAAAATGTTTCCGTCTAGCCGAAATCCTCTAAGACCCTCAACAGTCTTAATAGCAGCATCCAGTTGATCAAATCTTATTAATGCAAACCTTCCCAAAACTCCCACACATAACTCAAAATGATGTATTCCAAAATTAAAAATTTAACAATAATCAACATTTAAAAAAAATCTAAAAACAGAGAAAAGAATAGAGAAAGCGTAGTGAGGAGAGAACAAAGAAGTTGTGAAGGAAAAGATTTTATTCATTTATTTCTCATTACCAAAATATGGATCAGCTGCACATGGTTAGCCTGAAATATTTGGCAGTGGACTTATATTCCAACCTTCGCAGTTTAATATTGCGGAAGCCAAAGATTTTTTAAAAAAAGTTTTCTAGGCTCCATAGTTTAATTATGCGGATGGGGAATTTGCACTAGGAGGAGTATTTTGGATATTTGTCTCGTCCGCAATATTAAACTTTGGAATAATGGAAACTAAATTGCGGACATAATTATATTAATTGTTCGATCTATGGATGGACACTCAAGATTTATTGTGAAGATAACTTTAATTTGACAACGTTAATTAACTATAAATCAGTCCTATATATATATATATATATATATATATATGTGATGCCCCCAAAACAGGTATACATCACCCATCTTGAGTCGCATGAGATACAAGGTAATCAATACAAATACAACTTAATTATACAACAATCGTGTGTGAATACGACAAAACATAAAATCATGAGTTTTAATACAAATATTGTCATCTAGACAATATTCACACTCAATGGAGTCCTCATTACATTTATTATCACACTATTTCACGTAATAGTGAGGACTACTAATGCACCATCTAGGACCATCACTCTGTTCCCGATTAGTCCCAAATTCGTTCTCATTTCTGAAGAGAATAAAGAAAGAAAGGGTGAGCTCAACTAGCCCAAAGAAAATTATTATGACTAAGATAATGCGAATAAATTATCAATAGCCTTCAACAAAGATAACAACCGATAGAATATAATAGACAACAAGTTTTAGATCAAAAAGCTCGCAGAATAATAAGCAATCCATTAGAAGAGTCAAGTAAAGTATAAAATCTAATGTCTCCTATGATTTAAAAATTTTTTCATCAACTTTATCGCTGAGACTCAGCTTAATAAATAAAATCGAATCATCCCCGCCCACTGGCCAAGGATATTCATGTAATCATTTATGGTCATGACTATACTTAGAATAATCCTCGTCATAATCATACCAACAACCATCCACCAATGAACCACAGCCAATGAGGACTTTTACCACATCATTTAAATCACATTCTTGTCATAATTATACCGAATAATCCCTGGTCATAATCATACCAAGTCCATCTATCCATGTATGCCAAAGATGACTTTCAACATAATATAAGCATGAAGATGATGACAATTCAATAAAACAGGTTCAAGAATAAATTTTAAAGATTTATAAGTTAATTTATCCTGAACTCAATAACGTCCAAATTATCAACTTGATCTTCGCTTTGTGAAATAAAATTCAAGAATGCTCGGAAGAATATTTCCATGAAAAATATCTTTGGATGAAGCCTTGAAATATCAAGGATATTCCACTAATTTCATGGAGTATAGAAGCCAAAGCTTTAACCAACCGAGTATAATAGAATATATGAAACTATGAATGGATATTTGCCCGCCATGCGGTAATCCACGTGAGATGATCATTTCCACAATTTAATAAGGAATGAATACGAAGGTTCATTCACCACGCATGTGGTAATCCACATGACAAAAGTTATTCCAACGAATAATAAAGAATGGAATAATGAAGGATTCATCATGCGTCACGATAGATCGCATAAAACAGGTTATTCCCAATGAATAATAAATAATGGAACCCGGTCCCACAGAACGCACGCATGTGATATTCCGGCGTAATAATAAATAATGGAACCAGTCCCAAGATAAATGCACGCACGTGGATATTCTCGGCGAGAATAATAAATAATGGAACCAGTCAAACGTAAATGCACGAGCGAGGATATTCCGCGTAATAATAAAAAATGAGAATATTAGAAGAATTTCACCATGTATGCAAGATTGCATAAACATGTTATTCCAACAAAATAATAAGAATGGAATAATGTAAGAATTTCACCAAGTATAGGTCCACAGATACTGAGTTATTCCAATGAATAATAAAGAATGGAATAATGTAAGTTCTCTTCATGAATAAGAAAGAAAGAATACCCCTTACGAGTACAATAAATAATATCCCCTACCTTAGAAGAAACTGGATAATGGAGTAGTGAAGTAGCAGAATACTTTTCTTCTTTCTCTCTATAGTTTCTCTCTCTAGAGTTTCAGTGAATTCGTAAGAAATAATGAAGGAGTGAGCTTTTATTTATAGGAGAATGGACTGAATAGTAACTAATTCATGAACTGTCCAGAATGATTTACTTTTAAACGGACGGTCCATATTGGTTTACTATTAAAACTTAAAGCAACGGTTCATACTGATTTACTATTAAAAGAAATATATCTTACGGGTGAATAGTACCCCGTGAATAGTAAGTCGTGAATAGTAAGTTGTGAATAGTAACTCATGAATAGTAACTCATGAATAGTAACTCGTGAATTATACTCTGACACGAAAAGTGTCCCGAATACCCGATTGAACAATATAACCTCCAGACATCAAATATACTAACACAAATAAGTCCAACACAATGGAACTATAAAATTCATCTTTAATCAACACGAACTTATTCATCATTAATATTATAATTCACAATATTTAACAACCGTGTTGTTCCCGAAAAAGAGGGCTTTTCCGATAAGGATTTCTCCTTATTGGCGCAATTAGGTGACCAAACCTCTCCTTGTGAAACTTCTAGACATTGTCAATATTGCAATAATAATATGAATAACTTTGTCGTCTCAATTATTGATTTAATAATATAACATATTATGCGAGATGATATTGTAACAATAATTGAATCAATAATATGAGAGATATGATGCAGCAATTACTGTAGCAATAATTGAGTATAACCGAAAGTGACTTCTCACGTAAGCATCAATAATCAATACTCGTGTGTTACTATACAACCACGCCAGACATCAGCATTTTTTTACTACTGGGTAGTTCAACGGTTTTAACGGTAACACCTCCGCCGTTATTTTTATAGAAAGATAATTTTGTCGTTTTCTAACTACAACAATACTTTCGTTGTGGGGTCCACCAATGATTGTGCCGTCATACGAATATTCTCTGTTAAAACGAATATTCCCCGACCAATCGAATATTATATAACCACTTGCTTACTTTGCAAAATTTGTAAATATTACCCACAACTATAACATTATATTAAATCCACACCACAATATTCAAAAATATATTTCGAGAAAATTATTCTTTATTCATAAAATTTGGGGTCTTACAACCTCCCCTTCTTATGAAATTTCTTCCTCGAAATTAGGGTACATACCTGGTATGTCGAAGAGATGAGGATACCTTGACTTCATCTCAGATTCTAACTCCCAAGTCATTTCCTCCACATCGTGGTTTCTCCTCAAAACTTTGACTTGAGGTATAATCTTGGAGCGTAGAACATGATCCTTCTTATCCAAGATTTTAACAGGCAAATCTTCATACGTTAAATCTTCCTCTATCTCGTCTGGTTCTAACTCAATAATGTGGTTCGGGTCTTTCACATATTTACATAACATTGATATGTGAAAAATGTTATGAACACGAGACATACTTGGCAGTAAGGCGAGTCTATAAGCCACAGTTCCTACTCGCTCGAGAATTAAAAATGGGCCAATGAATGAAGGATTGAGCTTTCCTCTCTTTCTAAATCTCGTAACTCCTGTCCATGGAGCAACACGTAACAACACATGATCTTCAATATCGAATTCTATGTCCTTTCGATGAAGATCAACATAACTCTTTTGTCGATCTTGTGAAGTTTTTATACGTTATCGAATCGTTTGAATCTTTTCTGTAGTCATACGTACCAACTCCGGTCCCAACAATGTTGCTTCACCCACCTCATCCCAGCATACTGGAGAACGACACTTTCTCCCATACAACGCTTCAAATGGAGCTATGTCAATACTTGCTTGATAACTGTTGTTGTAGGAAAACTCCACCAACGGCAAGAACTTGTCCCAACTTCCTTTGAAGTCAATGACACAAAGTCTTAATAAATCTTCAAGAGTTTGAATAGTCCTCTCTGATTGTCCGTCCGTCTGAGGATGATATGTCGAACTAAATCATAAATCCGTGCCCATAGCTTTTTGCAAACTAACCCAAAATCGTGAAGTGAATCTTGGGTCTCGATCAAAAACTATGGATACTGGCATACCATGCAGTCATACAATTTCATTTATGTATATACGTGCAAGACGTTCAAGTGTATAAATTTCTCGTATAGGTAAGAAGTGAGCAGACTTGGTCAATCTATCAACAATGACCCAAATTACATCTATGCCTTGAGAAACCTTGGGAAGACCAGTAACGAAATCCATGGTAATGTGCTCCCACTTCCATTCTGGAATTTCAAGTGGTTGCAATGGATCTTTTGGTACTTGATGCTCCACCTTGACTCTTTGACAAGTTAAACACCTTGAGATAAACTCCGCTATCTCTCTCTTCATATTGCTCCACCAAAATGTATGTCGAAGATGATGATACATTTTGGTACTCCCACGATGGATTGCAAACGGTGTGTTGTGCGCCTCCATCATGATTTTATACTTTAAATCAGGGTCGTTAGGAACACAAAGTTTGGAGTTGACTCGAAGTATTCCTTCTTCATCGATTCTTGCTTCCGGAATAACACCTTCTTGCACTTTCTTCCTCATACATATCAGCTCCAGGTCTGTAGCTTGAACAACTTTAACTTTATCGATTAAAGTCGGTTCTACTCGTATATTAACCATCATCACATGCGTCCCTGGAGTCTTTAACTCTATATCCATCCTTTGTAAGTCATAAAAAATTGGCCTTTGTGTTGACAATATTACACTGCATTCGCGCATATGATCTTCTACAATGCCGCTACGACTACTACGTTAAACTTTACCAGATGGTATTGAATGGTATGATCATAATCTTTCAACAGATTCAAGCCAACGTCGTTCTTGCAAAGATGTTGAGTTCCTTTTGGGTGAATAAATATTTGAGGCTTTTATGATCCGTATAGATCTCCATCTTCTCTCCATATAGGTAATGCCTCCAAATCTTGAGCGCGAAGACAACAGCTGCTAACTCTAGATCATGAGTAGGATAATTCCTCTCATATTCTTTGAGTTACCGAGAGGCATATGCTATGACTTTCCCATGTTGCATTAGAACACATTGTTGATCGATTTCGCAATCAATGAATACGTGCAAGTATACACGGTCAACAAGTAATAAAGTGAAAGTAGAGTATCGTTCCCACGAGGAATTATTTAATAAAAATCACCAAGTACTAACTCTTAACCAAACTAATTTTATTTAAACAATTACAAATCGTGTTTTTTCTAATTAAGAAAACTAAATTAAACAATTAAAACTAAGATTTTAACGAATGAATTCAAATAAATAAAGATTAAGACTTCAATATCCCCAATTATGAATTATAAATCAATTATCCAATTATCCCAATTATTATGCCTCTTGAATTGTTAATGAGAATTCTCAAATGCCAAAAGTCCTTTTCAAGTGATCAATTGCCTTATTTAATCCAGATTAATTTTGCTATATCCTATGCAAAACAATTTAATTAAACTCAATTCAATCCCAATTCCTTACGTGTTACAATGCGTGACATGATATTTCCATTCAATTCACAAAACCTAATTTTTCACCATGAAAATAACTAAGTCACATGATATCATGCCCGATTCTAACCCTAGAATTCCTCTTCCAATTCCTTCAGAGTAACAAAGTAATTCTTGATCAAATAATTAAGCAATAAGCACAAGACAAGATAAACAACTCACTTTAACATAAATAATTAGAATATAATGAATAACTAATTCATAGCCATAAAAAGTTCAATTGAAATCTCAAAAATAGTTAGTTCATAATTAATGAATTAAAACCAAGAATCCACAACCTAATAGACATCAAAAGATAAAAGTAAGATGAGAGAAGAGAATAGAATCATTGTCAAGAAATCGATGCTCCCTCTTTGCTTCTCTTTCTCTTGATCTTCAATGGTCTCCAAGTTGCTTCAATCTCCAAAACTAATAAGAACTAGGGTTATTTTCTAATCTAAAGGAGTGTTTAATCTAGGCTAAGCTATGTAATCTCCCTTTATTTTATGCCTTACATCATGTATTTATAGGTTACAAGTACAATTTTTAGTTTTGGAACAACCCCAATCCTATTTGGAGTCAAAAGGTGTCAAAATTACCAAAAAGCAGCGTCCGCACTAAAACCCTTCCCCAGTACCAAAATACCGGGCAAAGGCGCTGGAGTTCTGCCCCCTAGCGCCCCGGCGCTGTAAAATACACTAAAAATCGCACCCCGGCGCTGGCCCAAAATCTGACATTTTCTGCTCCAACGTCCTTTGGGAAAATGGCCATAACTTCTTCGTCCGAACTTCGATTTTGATGATTCAAGATGTTCCGGAAATAGGAGAAGTAGATCTACAACTTTCATTCTTTGAGTTTTTTGAAATAATGTCAGGAGCTATAGTCAAAATGGCTCCGAAGTGGCTGCTGTGTAAATGGCAAGCCGAAAACGCGAATCTAGCCACCCCAAACATCGATCCATGTAACTTTTGTCCCAATTCCTATAAAATAATATAAAACATGCATGAATAGACACAAACACATAAAAACATCCTAAAAGACTTAAGAACAACAATAAATTAAGCCCGAATGTATCCAATTTATGGGTATAAAACTCACTCATCACACGTCTTAGCCCTTTGCTCAAGCATCATCAGAGATGACAAATCCTCTAAGCGATGGTATTGTCGAGCAATGTGTTGAAATGAGTCTTCCCTTGAGTTCTTGAAAACTCTTCTCATATTCCTCGCTCCAACCGAACTTTGTATCTTTTCGAGTCAGCTGAGTTAATGGAGTAGCGATTCGAGAAAATCCTTCCACGAATCTCCGATAATAACCATCTAAGCCGAGTAAGCTACGTACTTTGGTCACTGACTTTGGTTGCTCCCAGCTTTGAATTGCTTCAATCTTCGCTGGGTCAACAGATATTCCATGATTTGATATCACATGCCCAAGGAATTCAACTTCCTCAAGCCAAAACTCACATTTCTTCAACTTGGCATAAAGCTTGTTTTCACGAAGCTTTTGGAGTATCAGTCTCAAGTGTTGCTAATGATCTTCACGACTTTTGGAATATATGAGAATGTCATCAATAAAGACAACCACAAAGTGATCCAAATATTCCTTGAATACTCGGTTCATCATATCCATGAAGGCAGCAGGAGCATTAGTCAATCCAAAAGACATGACCAAGAATTTATAATGCCCGCATCGAGTTCTCGGGCGCTTTGGAATATCCTCAGTTTTAACCTTCAGCTGATGATATCTAGAACGAAGATCGATCTTTGAAAAGAATTGTGCTCCTTGTAACTGGTCAAACAGGTCATCAATGTGAGGTAATGGATACCTATTCTTGATGGTGACATGGTTCAATTCTTGGTAGTCAATACAAAGTCGCATACTCCCATCTTTCTTCTTCACGAATAGAACATGAGCACCCCAAGGAGACGTACTAGGACGAATGAAACCAATGTCTAACAATTCCTGCAATTTGGTCTTTAACTCCTGAAGTTCAATAGGAGCCATTCGATATGGGGCTTTGGAAATGGGTTTTGTACCAGGTTCAAGGTCGATACAAAATTCAATTTCACGCTCTGGGGGTAGGCGAGGAAGTTCTTCAGGGAATACATCAGAAAATTTATTAACAATAGAAATATCATTCAAAACTGACGAATTTTTGTTTAAATCTGTGACATGAGCTAAGAAAGCTTGACATCCGTTTTTCAATAAACGAATAGCTTTATGGCTTGAAATGACCGTGATTGATTTTAATGGTTTGGTCGCTTAAATTCGCATAATAGGTTGATTAGTGATAAGTAGGTTTTATACCTACTTAAATGGTATCTTTTACTTGAATTAATTGCTTATATTCACGTGTCTTAGTTAATTTTCATGCATTTTATGTTCATTTTGTAGGTTATACGTTTGGAAGCGGTGTGAGCGACTATTGGTAAAGAAAAGCAAGGAAAATGCAAAGAAAAACAATCCGGACATCATTTGGGCTTTCATGTTCATTTCATGTTCTTGGATTGGAACTTGGATTATATTGTAGAGCTTCTTCTTAGCTTTTCAGAATAACTTGAATCATTCCAATCGGAGTTCGGATGCAAGAGTTATGACATTTGTACCAACGGACGTCGAACGTCACTGTTTTGGGTGGCCATTTGCATAACAGTCACTCCCAGCCCAATTTCGACCTTTATCTGTTCGTTATTTCTAAAATCTCAAAGAATAAAAGTTGTAGATCCCGTCGATATCTTCGATTTGATAGGTGGCAGGCCTTGTAACTCTTCCTGGATCAAAAGTTATGGCCGTTTTCCCAAGGGACGTCAGAACAGAAAATTTTTCATCACAAAACCGCCGCCGAGGTGGGCGTACCGGCCACAAGTTAGAACCCTAGCCAAAGATGACTTTCAACATAATATAAGCATGAGGATGATGATAATTCAATAAAATAGGTTCAAGAATAAATTTTAAAGATTTATAAGTTAATTTATCCTGAACTCAATAACGTCCAAATTGTCAACTTGATATTGCTTTGTGAAGTAAAATTCAAGAATGCTCAGAAGAATATTTCCATGAAAAAATACTGGATGAAGCGCAAATATCAAGGATATTCCACTAATTTCATAGAGTATAGAAGCCAAAGCTTTAACCAACTGAGTATAATAGAATATATGAAACTGCAAATGGATTTTCGCCACGCCATGCGGTAATCCACGTGATGCATCATTTCCACAATTTAATAAGGAATGAATACGAAGGATCATTCACCATGTGGTAATCCACATAGACAGGTTATTCCAACATAATAATAAAGAATGGAATAACGTAAGGATTCACCATGCGTGCGATAGATCGCATAGACAAAGTTATTCCCAACATAATAATAAATAATGGAACCGAATCCCAGCCAGTAAACGCATGCAGACGTGATATTTTGACGAGAATAATAAATAATGGAACCAGTCCGCCAGAAACGCATTTATAAGATATATTTCGACAATATAATAAATAATGGAACTAAGTCCCACAGAACGTATTGCATACGATATGATATTCGGCGAATAATAAAGAACGGAATATTAGAAGAATTTCACCATGTATGCGCAAAGATTGCATATAAACAAAGTTATTCCAACGAGAATAATAAGAATGGAATAATGTAAGAATTTCACCAAGTATAGGGTATCCCACATGATACAAAGTTATTCCAATGTAATAATAAAGAATGGAATAATGAAGTTCTCTTCATGAATAAGAAAGAAAGAATACCCTTTACGAGTACAATAAATAATATCCCCTACCTTAGAAGAAACTGGATAATAGAGTAGTGAAGTAGCAGAATACTTTTCTTCTTTCTTTTATAGTTTCTCTCTAGAGTTTCAAAGTGAATTCGTAAGAAATAATGAAGGAATGAACTTCTATTTATAGGAGAATGGACCTAATAAGAACTAATTCATGAACGGTCCAGATTGATTTACTTTTAAAACGGACGGTCCATATTGGTTTACTATTAAAACTTAAAGCAAATCATGTCTATACCGATTTACTATTAAAACTTTAAACCAAATGATCCATATTGATTTACTATTATACTTTCCACCAAATGTCCATATTGATTTACTATTATATCTTCAACCAACTGATTCAAAAAATTAAGACATCTCCTCATGGAATAATATTGTACCCAAAAATGATTTGGACCGAAAAGAAATATATCTTACGGGTGAATAAGACTACCCGTGAATAGTAACTCGTGAATAGTAACTCATGAATAGTAACTCGTGAATAGTAACTCGTGAATAGTATTCCGACACGAAAAGTGTCCCAAATACCCGATTGAACAATATAACCTCCAGACATCAATTATACTAACACAAATAAGTCTAAAACAATGGAACTATAAAATTCATCTTTAATCAACACGAACTTATTCATCATTAATATTATAATTCACAATATTTAACAACCAGCCTGCTCCGTGAAAGAGGGGCTTTAGATAAGATTTCTCCTTATTGGCGCCAAATTAGGTGACCAAACCTCTCCTCGATGTAACTTCTAGACATTGTCAATATTGCAAATAATAATATGAATAACTTTGCCGTCTCAATTATTGATTTAATAATATAACATATTATGCGAGATGATATTGTAACAATAATTGAATCAATAATACGAGAGATATGATGCAAAGAATTATCAGAAGCAATAATTGAGTATAACCGAGTGACTTATCACGTAAGCATCAATAATCAATACCATGTACTACTACTATGCAACCACGCCAGACATCAGCATTTTTTTACTACTTTGGGTAGTTCAATGCTTTTAACGGTAACACCTTCGCCATTATTTTTATAGAAAGATAATTTTGTCGCTTTTAACTACGACAATACTTCCGCTATGGGTCCACTTAATGATTGTGCCGTCGTACAAATATTCCCTGTTAAAACGAATATTCCCCGACCAATCGAATATTATATAACCACTTGCTTACTGTGCAAAATTTATAAATATTACCCACAACTATAACACTATATCAAATCCACACCATAATATTCAAAAATATATTTCGAAAAAATTATTCTTTATTTATAAAAGTTGGAGTCTTACATATATATGTGTGTTTATCCAAATAGTGTATATTAAAAAAATAAAAATGTATAATAATAAAATTAAAAAAAAACAAGAATATGATACTGCATTAGAGGATAGTTTTTTTTTGTTTTGCTAAATGAGGATACTATTTCCCCTAGTATGTAAAACATGTATTAATATTAATACTGCATGCAGCTGTTGGAATTAACCTATCTTGCTTAGTTGCTCGTGATCAAGATTTCTTCGAGCCCAAAGTGCATGTAACAATGATTTTTTTTCCTCATAACATTAAATTTTGATGAATATTAGTTTATAAATTTCCTTAGAAAAACCTTGCTTAATTGATTAGAATAAATGTTCTATATATTGGACACCATAATAAGTTTTTAAAGCCAAACAATATATCATGCATGGTGTTGTAATACATAATACATGCATGAAAAAAAAACAAAAAGTTAATGGCAAAATTAAAATAAATGAATAGTTGGGAATTACTAAACTCATACTCCCAGCCGTCCTTAAAATGATGAGGAAAGTATAATTTGCATATATATTAAAAAAAATAAAATTAGAGAAAAAGTGAATAAAAAAGTTTTAAATTTATCGTTAATGATATAATTATTCTTTTGGAGGACGGGGTGGGGTGGGGTGGGGTGGGGTGGGGGTGGGGAGGGGGAGGGGGTTGGGGGTGGGGGTGGGGAATAAATCTATAATGAAAATGTTATTCTTTTTCCCAACATATCAGAAGTAAATTATTTTCTGTAAACCTTAAGTTGGCAATTAAGTATCAAAAATGAAAATATAAATAAAAATAATGACATTTTATTGTACTAGAGAGAGAGAGACATATGTCTGCAAGCTTATTGTAAAAATGGCAATTAATATATATCTAACATTATTGCATTGAGCAGTTTGAATAATAAACCTAGCTAGCTTGTGATCAAGATTTCTTCAAGCCCAATGTGGTAAGAGCAACACCAAGATAATCATATCTATAAACATTTTTAAAGAGCTGCAACTTGTGATCATTCCATGGAGGATACCTAAACCAAAAATCTGTGAGGAAACTTCTCCTTAATACAGCCTTCTCGTGGGTGAATGTATCAAACGAGAATTTCCCATGGTACCTTCCAAAACCACTTTCTCCGACGCCTCCGAATGGGATGGTGTCTGCCGCATACTGCAAAATAATTTTGACATAAAAAATTTCAAACTAAATGTGTCACTGAAATAATTATTGTATTAAGAAAAATAATGGCGTTGATAATACCATAACAATATTTATACGAGCAAATATGTATTTAACGACACTTTTACATTTTGTTTCAGATGTAATTCAAACTTTTAATGACATTTAAAATTCGAGACTCCAATTCGATAGTAATTAAAACAAAAATTTGAATCCATTTTAATATTCGAACATTTATATGAGCGGTCTACTGTTCACTCGTTTAGAGCGTCGAATTTAATTTACATGTTCACATACTTTGAGAAATGGAAGGAGTTTTTATATTTCTCGTATAAGACATCAATTCATTCAAGAGTGATAATCTTATGTCATTAATTTTTTTACGAGACTCGAGATCTAGTCAAATGTAGAATATTCTAAATAGTTGTCTAAGTTAAATTTTTTTATCTACATTATCATAATATAAATGATCTAGTTTTAATTCATGTATGTTTCAAATGCTTGCGAATCGAGTAACTCGACTAAAAAACAAGTCGAGTCGAGTCAAATTAACTCGACTACAATAAAATGAGTCGAATTCGTTTGATCAAAGACAAATCTGAGTACTTTAAAAAAGTTTTGAATAAAATGTGAGGAAATTAAATACTATTCAACTCGACTAGATATCATTTTCAAATGTGTCATTTGGACAAAGTCTTAAAAATTGTAATATACGTACTAGTTTTGAATCTTGACTTATGTAAGGGTGAAGTTATTATATAATTTCTTAGATTTTAATTACTCAAATTTTAGAAAATAAGAATATAAACTGCATGTAAAAAATGAACAAAAGTTTTGGATGAATTACTTGAAGTATAGCGTCGTTGAATGTTAGGCTTCCTGACGATGTCTCAGAAATCAGTTTTTCCTTGAATTTTTCATCATTCGTGAAGGCATAAATTGCAAGTGGATTAGCCCTTGAATTAATGAACTCAATACAGTCTTCAATTTTCTCCAACTGCATTCATCCAAAAACCAATTAAAGATTTATATCTATTCAATAGATATATATACATGTATATATTGAATGGTATGTGTATGATGCGAACTCCATACTAGACCGTAAGGAATAGTCCTACATCAGTTACAAATACAACATGATGTGGGTTGATATAGGCCTTAGCATCTCCCCTTGGGTAGCTAGCTTTTCAAGGTGGGTCAAAGGGGCTAAGGTTTGTATCATTGATGCTTTCATTGAGAGCCCTACTTGCAAGTCGGGACTCGTAAACGGGGTGACCTATGAAAAAGGCTACTTAGAGGCCGGATTAAAATACTGATAGGTGCAATCCGTCGTCTGCCATTATAGAATTTTTTAGTTCTAATCACAGTCGTTGATTTCTATATTGAACTATATAGAAATGATGTATGCTCATTTTTAATTTATAACAAATACATGCTATGTATCATTATCATAATGACCCATATATATATAGAAAAACTAAGGAATTTTCTCACTGTAATTATAGGAAGAAATGGACCAAAAATCTCTTCTGTCATGATTACAGCTTCGAGTGGGGGATCCATCAAAATTGTTGGCTCAATGAATCTGCATTAATTTCCAGTATATCATATGCACAAAAAGAACACTAAACGAAAAATCTACAAAGAGAAATTAAATTATAGAATAAATCTTCAACTCTTGTGTTGTGATCTACATTCTACATCATCATTTTACAGTTAAACTTTTCCTTGAAGCTTCAATTTAAAAGAGGGATCTCATTGTGTAATCTAACGGTCAATTTTTTTCAAAATAAAAAATAAAAATCGACATGCAAATTGACCAACACTTGCATGCATGCAGATGTTTGCAAGTAAAATAGTTCCATATGTATGTTAAACAAGAATTACTTACAAATTATTTTCATCAAACGAGCCACCATAAACTATAGAAGCTTCAACCACAGGATCATTCAAAAGATTCTTTAATCTCAAAAAATGATGTATGTTTATTATCCTTGCAACACTTTCATTTAGATTTTCTCCAAACATTTTCTTGATCCATATCTTCAGTTCTGACACCTGAAAAAAAAAAATTTCTTGTCAATTTATAACTTGAGCTAAAACAACTTTGTGTTGAATTGATGCGATAAGTACTATTAGAAAATTGTTATTTTTACAATACGTTGATATTTTCACATGAAAAGTGTCGCTATAAATGTATAGTGATGGAAAAAATCGTCGCTATAGGATCTATAGCGACACTTTTCATGTAGAAATATTATTTTCTGTTGTGGAAATATCAGTTTCCTTACTGTTAATTAATTTTCATACCAAAGTGGATGCAAATCTCTTTTCTACAAGGATATAATCAATTCCAATGCACGCTTTTGACCAGCACATGTCCCAAATTTACCGGCAAGAATCCGCTTAATTGTAGACTAATAAGTAACAAAAAATGCATTAAAATCTATAAAGAAGAAGATAAATATTCATAGGAAAATAATATATATTGTGAATGTTTATGTCGATTTTTTGGTTACCAGTTATGTGAAAAAATATTAGTGGTATCTTTTTTGAAGAGATGTGTACTAAGTGGAATCTTCCTATAATTTCAACCAATCTCATATATCAATAAATTTCACAATTATAACAGGACTCATATACATGAACAAATGTTTTTGAGTTGGTAAATCAAAGTAAAGATTGCGAAGTAAGTTTCATAGTTAAGCTAATTAACAAGTAACAATGTAGTACTTCACACAAATACTAACATATCTAATTCTTAAATTCTAGAGTTAACTAAGTTTATCCCATTTGTATATTGCATCCTATAATTTAAAATATAGCACTTTGCATCCCAACCTTTAAAAAAGTCAGCACATAACATTTTCCGACCCAAAATCCGACACTAAAAGTGAAGGATTAGCGATCGATTTGCATTTTTAGAGACAAATTTTTGGGTCGGGGGTGTTATGTGCTGATTTTTCTAGAGATTGAGATGCAAAGTACAACATTTTGAATTATAGGATGCAATGTACAAAATAAGATAAACTTGGGGGACATAAAGTGAAATTTACTCTAAAATCTATTATTAGTTAGAAAATTATCATATAATTTTTTTTTGTCCATGAGCTAACTAAGAAGATATATCTTAATTAATGCAGGTAATATAATTTTTAATAGAAAATTAAAGTCAAATAAGAATCTCGTAAATGGTAGGCATGTACCATACCAATCTATTAGACTCGTTTAAGTCCTAAAGAAACAATCTAAGCTTAATTAATTTTTTAGTTCAAGTAAACTAGTTTAGTAAGATCACAATTAGTTTAATGAAATAAGTTTCTTTAAAAATAATCTTAAGTGATCCTTTAAATTTAAACTGACGTGGGCTTGTCTATTTTGTTTGGGTATATGTATAACACAAATATCTCTTGGGATCCTAATAATTTGTCAATTTTAATAGGCCTAAAGCCCAGGATCGGTGCCGGAAGTGATTAATTTGAGCTCGACTTGATTGTGGGTACGTATATCGAGAAGTGGAGTTTAAACATTAATTTCAACTTTCTTTTAAATTCGGTTTCTCTATAAGTAAGTTAGTCAAATCAATTTAGTTATAAATTATTTTGTACTGTTTGAGTTAGTGTTCGTCTGTGACTTAATTTCTAACTTATAAATTAACGTATGTGGGCAAGAAAATTATAACTTGTTATGGTTAGAATTTTGTGTTAGCTGAAAAAGATAGAAATCCATTCGAGGAGTACGGAATTGAAGAGGGGAGAAAAACAAATAAGCGATTAGTTCATATATATATATATATATGTGTGTGTGTGTGTGTGTGTGTGTGTGTGTGTTAGTTCTTGTGATTAGTTCATATTTTTGTGAGTCCGACCAATGGTTACAATCACATGATAGTCAGGAGTCTTACTCTTCGCTGAGTGAGCGGTTGTCGGTAAGTTAGCGGGGATTGTAAGGGGGCAACACCTCTTAGAAGTCGAGCCCAATGTGATATAATTGGGTTTGAGAATTTTACTAATGTATTAAACTTGAACTCATGTTATACCATCTAGATTTTTCTAGTTATTATAAAATATTATTTAGTGTGTGAATCATTGTAGAACGTCTAAAACATTTAATTATGAATACATAAGATAAGAATGACTAATCAAATTGATAAACCTTGGTACATCACGTGTGCTTATTTTTCCATTCTTCTCTATTTTCTGTGTGAAATTGTTGTGGGATTGATCTTAAATTCTAACATGAATAATAAACCGGGTGTTCCGAGCATGAAGCTGTCGGGGATCCTAGATTTATCGTGATAGAATTATAGTAGCAAATTAAGTTGAGAATACAATTTCGCTTTATACTATTATTAATAATAAATTAAAAAAAAAACTTTGAATTTTTTTTTCTCCCCCCTCCCCCTCCCCGTCCCGCTCCCCCTCCCCCTCCCCCTCCCCCTCAAATAAAACTCTTAATTAAATAGATTAGTTAGCCTATATCATTCATTATTTTGGTATAAACATTAATTGTATAATTAAACATATCAAATTAATACAAGGTAGGTAGCTTAATTACCTCTCTATCCCAAGAACTAGAGAGTGAATCCACCACCGCAGGGCACTTACCACCTAACTCTAAGGTCACAGGCGTCAAATGCTTTGCAGCTGCCGTCAAAACAATTCGTCCAACTTGTGCACTACCTATATGTATATATACACACTATAATTAGTTGGAGAATTATAGAAAATTAATTGAGAAATAAATAAATTACGGTGGGGCCCTGTGATTAATTTTGAGCTTAGAAATGAATGAATAAATGTAGGACGTACATGTGAAGAAAATTAAAGGTAGGACCTACCTGTGAAGAAAATCTTGTCCCATTTATGTTGGAGGAGTTGTTGGCCAACAGAAACTCCACCTTGGATAACTTTGATAGCTTTTTTGTCAAGGTAAGTGCTGATGGAGTTTGCTAGAACTGAAGAACATGAAGGAGGTAACTCTGATGGTTTTAATACCACTACATTTCCAGCAGCTATTGCTCCAATCAATGGTTCAAATGATAAGCCTGCATGCAATTAATTATAATATATGTTCATTATAAGATATATATAACTCCACTGATATGCCTGCATGCAATTAATTATAATTATAATATATGTTCATTATAAGATATATATATTTCGCACTATATATAACTCGACTGATAGTTGAGTTTGAATCTTCTATCTTATTCTGTGTCTTATCTCCTATTTCATGTTACTTATATATGATTAACTTTTGAAATGGATAAATATTATCTGGATGAGTCTGAATCTTCTATCTCATCACCTATTTCATTTTACTTATTATATATGCATGAGTAACGTTTGAAACGGATAAATATCTATATTAATAAGATGAATCCATTTTGAATTTAGACGGAAAACACGAGAACGATTCAGATTCATTCTAATTGATTTGAGCGAGAAAGGGAGGTGGGAGAGGAAGGAGGAGAGAGAGAAAATGAAAGTGAGATTGTTGAAATGGAGAGAAAGGAATGATTTCGTTACGTTGTGACTTCAGGCACGGGCAATTACTAGTTTATATATGTAAGGGAATTGCATGTACAATCTATCTCATATCAATTCATTAATTACCAACACAACACATACTTGTGTAGACTGACCCAATAAGTATATTGAATCACTTTTTTATCCAAAAGGTTAATTTATTAGGTTGACACTGTAGGATTCCAACTTTTTGAATAAAGATTAAATTTTCTCGAAATATATTTTTGAATATTATGATGTAGATTTGATATAATGTTATAGTTGTAGGTAATATTTATAAATTTTGCAAAGTACGCAAAGTTGTTATATAATATTCAATTGGTCTGGAATATTCGCTTTTAACAGGAATATTCGTGACAACGACACAATCATTAGTGGACCCCACAACGGAATTATTGCTTGGATTGAGAAAACGACAAAAATATACTTTATGAAAATAACGACTAAGTTTTACTGTTAACTTGTTGAACTACCCTAGTAAAAATATGATACGGCGTGGTTGCATAAGAGCTACTTGGTATTGATTATTGATGCTTACATGAGAAGTCACTCGGTTATACTCAATTATTGCTACAATAATTCTTTGATCATATCTCTCATATTATTGATTCGATTATTGTCATAAGATCATCTGCGTATAATATGTTATTTTATTAAATCAATAATTGAGACGACAAAATTATTCATATTATTAAATTGCAATATTTATAATGTCTAGAAGTTCTGTCAAGGAGAGGTTTGGTCACCTAATTGCGCGCCAATAGGGAGAAATCCTTATTGGAAAGCCTCTTCTTTCGTGGGAACGACCTGGTTGATAAATATTGTGAGTTATAATATTAATGATGAATGTTATTAAAATTGAAGTTGTGTTCGGAGTTGAATTTGGAGACGCGGACGTGATATTTGAGTCCAGAATGATGAAATTAGTAAAAATAGTCTATAAACACAAAATTTTTCAGAATTTACTATTTGGTCAAAAAGTTAACAGTTGACTTTTTCGGGAAAAGTCAAACTTCGAAATTTCAAAATTTATATTTTTGATAAAAATGGTTTCATTGTGTTGGAATTATTAGTGTTAGTGGAAATCGACATCTATTCCGATGATAATTGATGTCTAGGGGTTATATTGATAAATCGGGTAATTTATCAGATAAATGAGCAATTAATTGCTACTAATTCACATGCTTATATAACTATTTATTCACATGTGTGTACTATTGAATCACATTATTTACTATTAGGGGAGTTGGTGCAAGATTGATAATACTTGCATGACTAAGTTAAAAATGGAGGTATAGATGGAGGTACTATACTGTAATTCATATTTTCACATGATTATACTATTGATTCACATGATTGAACTATTGATTCACATTATTTACTATTAGGGGAGGTGGTGCAAGTTTGATAATACTTGCAGGACTAAATTAAAAATGAAAGAAAAGTTGGAGGTATTGTACTGTAATTTTTCGAGCCCCAAAACGTGCATTTATCGAAACTATATTTTTCTATAAATAGAAGCTCATTCTTCCTTCATTTCTCACCAATTCACAAAAGCTTTAGAGCGATTATTATAGAGAGAAATTATAGAAAGAATAAGAGAAGTCTCGCTACATCACTATTCCAAAGATCCAGCTTTTTCTAAAGGTAGGGAGTATTATTTCTTTCTTATCCATGAAGAGAACTTCATTATTCCATTCTTTATTATTCTCATTGGAATAACTCAGATACGCAGAGCTACCCTATACTTGATGAAATTCTTACATTGTTCCATTCTTTATCATTCTGGCTGAACATCCTCGTCTGCATGCGTTTTACGGGACCGATTCCATTATTTATTATTCTCGTTAGAATAACCTCGCCTGTCTGATTATCGCATGCCCGGTGATTTCTTTTGTTATTCCAATCATTATTATACTCAGTTGGTTAAAGTTTTGACTTCTATACTCCACGAAATTAGTGGAATATCCTTGATATTTGCGCTTCATCCATTATCTTTTCATGGAAATATTTTTCTGAGCATTCTTGAATTTTACTCTACAAAGCAGTATCATGTTGACAATTTGGACGTTATTAGTTCCTGGATAAAATAATTCTTGAACTTGTTTTATTGAATTCTTATATCATTGTCATCATCCTCATGTTTATATTTTGTTGAAAGTCATCTGTGGCCTATAGTGCATAGATGGACTTGGTATGATTATGACCAGGGATTATTCGGTGTAATCATGACCGTAATGTTACAAATGATGTGGTAAAAGTCCTCATTGGCCCGTAGTGCATTGATGGACAGTTGTTGGCATGATCATGACGATTAATGAATACACAAATATTCTTGGCCCGTAGTGCATGGATAATTATGATCGTGATACTAAAGAATATCCTTGGCCGTAGTGTAGGGGTGATTCGATGATGTGAATTATTTATTAAGCTGAGTCTCAACGATAAAAGTGATGAAAAACCTTTTAAATCATAAAAGATAGTAGATTTTATTCTCTACTTGACTCTTTTAATGGATTGCTTGTTCCGCTGCAGTTAAACTTAATGGTTGTTATATTATATCAGTTTAACACTGTTGAAGGCTAACGATAATATATTCTGCATTATCTTAGTCATAATATTTCCCACTTGGCTAGTTGAGTTCACCCTTTTACTTTTATTGTTCTCTTCAGGAAATGAGAACGTAGCGAGGACTAATCGGGAAATGGAGTGACTACGGATATGATAAGATTAGTAGTCCTCACTATTCGTGAAATAGTGGGAAAATAAATGTAATAATATTAAATTTGAGTTTGTATATTGTCTGCAGACGACAATATTTGTATTAAAACTCACACTTATATTTCGTCGTACTTTTACCTACGCTTGTAAAATTAAGTTGTATTTGTATTCGCACTATGTAGTCAAGGCGACTCGTAATAGGCGATGTATACTGCTTTTGGGGCGTCACAATTGGTATCAAAGCTTAGGGATATGATCCCTGGCTAAGATGTGAGACTAAAACTAGGAGGGGAGAGACGGGGAATTCCTTCGCTGCTATGACCTACATAAGTTTATTTGGTATTTAATTGGTCACTCAGATTGTAGGGATAATATGTTTCATGTCAATTAACCCTGGTTTTGTGGCGATATTTAAAAATGGCATCCGAGAATGTTGAGAACATCAATGGAGCATGTGAGACCGCTGAGTCTCCACGGATCAATAACTCAGACAATGTGCATCGTGAAGGCGACAATCCTCATGCAAACAACAACACTAACCAAATAATGAACGATGGAATGTTCCGAGGCTTCATAAAATTCATGCAACATCAAAGCGAGCAGCCCTCATCCAAAATGCAGTGCAAACATCGACAACTCTTGGGCGGTCCACCGCCAAACAGCCAAGGAGCTGGACCATCGAAGTTTATTGAAAGCCAAAACCACTTAAGGCGAAGCATGGATAAAGCAGATAACCAAGATATTTGATGTCTTGGGATGCTCCGAGGAACAAAGGTTCCTTTCGCCACCTTTATGTTGCGTGAAGAGGCGATTCTTGGTGGGAATCAGAAACGCGTACTCAACTGACGCACTCAAGATGTCTTGGGAGAAGTTCCAAGAGCTGTTCAATGACAAGTACTTTCCCGAAAGTATTCGCCATATGAAGGAGGTGGAGTTTATCAAGTTGGAACAAAACAATATGACCGTGTCGCAATACGAGGCTAAATTTGCGAGTTATCCCGGTTTTGCATCCCATTTGGTTGATAATGAGGAGAATGACCAATGTTTTAAGAGGTTTGAAACCGGGAGATACGACAATATCTTATTTCTCATAAACCGTGTTTGTATTCGGATGTTGTAAATAGGGCTCGGTTGTTGGAGCGCGATAACGAGTCAACGCAACCAAGAGAAAGCGGCAAAGTGTAATGAAAATACCGGTGATAATACCATCGAGCGGTGACAACAAACGTGGAGGAATCAACATGCTAAAAATGGTAACCACTTGGTGGGTAATCATAGCCAAGACAATAAAATAGACATTTCAAGAAAAGGAGATTCAACAATGATGGAAAGACGTCAAGACCAAAGACCCGTTGTTAAGGAAGGAGAACGACCACCTATCATATGCTTCAAATGCGGAGGGAGGGACACATCACCAAACTAGCGCGATGCCAGTCTAAAGCATGTTATAATTGTGGAAGAGAAGGTCACTTAGCTCGATTTTGTCATTCACCAAGACAAATTCAAATAAGATGGAGGCACCAAAGGTCATTCCCGAAAAAGTCAAAGTTGGTAGTGCAAGGAGAAGCGTTTGTTGTGACCCCCAGAAAAGCAAGGAACCCGAACGAGGTTATCACGGGTAAGCTTATCATAAACTCTAGTGAAGTCTATACCTTATTTGATACCGGTTTCTACCCATTCTTTTATTTCTTCTACTTGCGCTCAACGCTTAAATTTGACTCAAGAAGAAATTAGACTTTGACTTATCTCGTTGAAACTCCATTAGGAGAAACCTTCATTACATCCACTGCTTATAAGTCTTGTTTGATTCAAATCGGTAATCGTGACGTTACTGTCGATCTTATCTCCTTAAAATACTTGCATTTGACGTGATTCTAGGGGATTGATTGGTTAACTACTCATCATGCTAAAATTGATTGTTTTCGTAAGGTTGTTAGCTTTCATATTCCTAATAAACCTATTATGCGAATTCAAGCGACCAAACAATTAAAATCAATCACGGTCATCTCAAGCCATAAAGCTATTCGTTTATTAAAAAACGGATGTCAAGCTTTCTTAGCTCATGTCACGGATTTAAACAAAAATACGTCAGTTTTGAATGATATTTCTATTGTTAATAAATTTCCTGACGTATTCCCTAAAGAACTTCCTGGCCTACCCCTAGAGCGTGAAATTGAATTTTGTATCGACCTTGAACCCGGTACAAAACCCATTTCTAAAGCCCCATATCGAATGGCTCCTATTGAACTTCAGGAGTTAAAGACCTAATTGTAGGAATTGTTAGACATCGGTTTCATTTGTCCTAGTACGTCTCCTTGGGGTGCTCCTATTCTATTCGTGAAGAAGAAAGATGGGAGTATGCGACTTTGTATTGATTATCGGGAGTTGAATCATGTCACCATAAAAAATAGGTACCAATTACCACGTATTGATGACCTGTTTGACCAGTTGCAAGGCGCCAAATTCTTTTCAAAGATTGATCTTCGTTCAGGATATCATCAATTGAAGATTAGAACCGATGACATTCCAAAGACGGCTTTCAAAACTCGGTACGGGCATTATAAATTCTTAGTCATGTCCTTTGGATTAACTAATGCTCCTGCTGCCTTCATGGATATGATGAACCGAGTATTCAAGGAATATTTGGATCATTTTGTGGTTGTCTTTATTGATGACATCCTCATATATTCCAAAAGCCGTGAAGATTATGAGCAACACTTGAGGCTGATACTCCAAAAGCTTCGTGAAAACAAGCTATATGCCAAGTTGAAGAAATGCGAGTTCTGGCTTGAGGAAGTTGCATTCCTTGGGCACGTGATATCAAATCATGGGATATCTGTTGACCCGACAAAAATTGAAGCAATTCAAAGTCGAGCAACCTAAATCGAAGGATCGAAGTACGTAGCTTTCTTGCTTTAATTTGGTTATTACTGGAGATTCAGTAGAAGGTTTTCTCAAATCGCTACTCCATTAACTCAAATTTACTCGAAAAGATAGAAAATTCAGTTGGAGCGTGGAATGTGAGAAGAGTTTTCAAGAACTCAAGAGGAAACTCATTTCAGCACCTGTTCTAACAATACCATCTGGCTCAGAGGGATTTGTCATCTACAGTGATGCTTCGGGCAAAGGGTTAGGATGTGTTCTCATGCAACATGGGAAAGTCATAGCCTATGCCTCACGGAAACTCAAAGAATATGAGAGGAATTATCCTACTCATGATCTAGAGTTGGCAGCTGTCATTTTTGCACTTAAAATTTGGAGGCATTACCTGTATGGGGAGAAAGTGGAGATCTATACAGATCATAAAAGCCTCAAATATTTCTTCACTCAAAAGGAACTCAACATGCGGGAACGACGTTGGGTAAAACTATTGAAAGATTAGGATCATACTATTCAATACCATCCTGAAAAAGCGAACGTAGTAGCTGATGCGCTTAGTAGAAGATCATATGCGGGTACGAGTGTAATATTGTCAACGCAAAGGCTCATTTTGTATGACTTGCAAAGGATGGAGTTAGAGATAAAGACTCCAGGGACCTATGTGATGATGGCGAATATACGAGTAGAACTGACTTTAATCGATAAAGTTAAAGCTGCCCAAGCTACAGACCTGGAGCTGATGCGTATGAGGAAAAAAGTACAAGAAGGTGCTATCTTAAGAAGCAAGAATCGATGAAGAAGGAATACTTGAGTCAACTCCGGACTTTGTGTTCCTAATAACCCCGATTTAAAGTATAAAATCATGATGGAGGCGCACAACACACCGCTTTACAATCCATCTCAGGAGTACCAAATGTATCGTGATCTTCGACATACATTTTGGTGGAGCAATATGAAGAGAGAGATAGCGAAATTTATCTCAAGGTGTTTAACTTGTCAACGAGTCAAGCGAGCATCAAGTACCAAAAGGTCCATTGCAACCACTTGAAATTCCAGAATGGAAGTGGGAACACATTACCATGGATTTTGTTACTGGTCTTCCCAAGGTTTCTCAAGGCATAGATGCAATTTGGGTCATTGTTGATAGATTGACCAAGTCTGCTCATTTCCTACCTATACGAGAAACTTATACACTTGAACGTCTTGCTCGTATGTACATAAACGAGATTGTAAGATCGCATGGTATGCCAAGATCCATAGTTTCCGATCGAGACCCAAGATTCACTTCAAGATTTTGGGTTAGTTTGCAAAAAGCTATGGGCACGGATTCTGATTTAGCTCGTAAGATATCATCTTCGATTTTGAGACGGACGAATGGAGAGGACCATTCAAACTCTTGAAGATCTATTAAGACTTTGTGTCCTCGACTTCAAGGGAAGTTGGGATAAGTTCTTACCATTGGTGGAGTTTTCCTACAACAACAGTTATCAAGCAAGTATTGGCATGGCTCCATTTGAGGCGTTGTATGGAAGAAAGTGTCATTCTCCAATATGCTGGGATGAGGTGGGTGAATCAACGTTGTTGGGACCAGAGTTGGTATGTATGACTACGGAAAAGATTCAAATGATCCTACAACGTATAAAAACCTCAAAAGATCGACAAAAGAGTTATGCTGATCTTCATCGAAAGGACGTAGAATTCGATATTGGAGATCATGTGTTATTACGTGTTGCTCCATGGAAGGGAGTTACGAGATTTGGAAAGAGAGGAAAGCTCAACCCTTGATTCATTGGCCCATTTTTAATCTTCGATCGAGTAAGAACTGTAGCGTATAGACTCGCTTTACTGCCATGTATGTCTCGTGTTCATAACGCTTTTCACATATCTATGTTATGTAAATATGTGAAAGACCAACCACATTATCAATTAGAAACGAAGATTTAGATAGAGGAAGATTTAACGTATGAAGAGTTACCTATTAAAATCTTGGATAAAAATGATCATATTCTACGCTCCAAGGTTATACCTCAAGTCAAAGTTTTGTGGAGAAACCACGATGTGGAAGAAATGACCTAGGAGTTAGAATCTGAGATGAAATCAAGATATCCTTACCTCTTCGACATACCAGGTACGCACCCTAAATTCGAGGACGAAATTTCATAAGAAGGGGAGGTTGTAAGACCCCAACTTTTTGAATAAAGATTAAATTTTCTCGAAATATATTTTTGAATATTATGGTGTGGATTTGATATAATTTTATAGTTGTGGGTAATATTTACAAATTTTGCAAAGTACGCAAGTTGTTATATAATATTCGATTGGTCGGGGAATATTTTTGACAACCCCAAAATAGGTCCATTCCATCCAACCCATTCTGAGTCGCCAAATACATGGTACAGAAAACAACTACAACTTTAATTATTACAACAATTGTCGTGCAAAATACAACAACTCATGTGTTGTGAGTTTGGATACAAATATATACCAACTGTGACTCGTGTCCCAACCGTAATGTGACAAATGTCCCATCAGTGGACAACACCTCATAGTGATATCTACATAAAGGTATAGTCAAAAACTGTTTTAGAAATTAAAATCTTTGGGAAGTGCTCAAGGAAACCTTCGTACATGGGAGGCCATACGCCTAGGTTATGATAGATATTATATGGCCACGAATTATCCTCGTCAATTGACCCAATAGACCCCAAAGAAAAACGAGAAGATTACTATCATATTCTTTCCAATGATGAGTCTTCTCTTGACATATCATTATCTCCACTGTCTCTATTTGAGAATTATACTTCAAACAAACACCAAGATCATATAGGTAGTGCGCGTAGATATACTCAGTAAGTAGATGTGCACAACCCTTTCTTATGATGACACGAGGTTGTATGTCTTTAGACATCTTGTATGATAGTGGCAAAACACCCTTCCAACGTTGGGTTCGCCTCACCCTATTTGATTCACCAAATATAACTACTAAATGATGACCACCGTTCTATTCCCCTGTTACCCCCGCTCGACCCAGCTACATTTTTATTACCTGAAAGGAATTGTGAAGCAAAAGGGTGAACACAACTAGCTCAGTAAAGAATATCATGACTAAAGATAATTAAATTATCAATAGCCTTCATCAGTAATAAATCAGAGATTTAGAACATATGGTAGATGATAAAACTTTTTAACCATAGTTGCAGCGGAACGAGCAATCCATTAGAAGAGTCAAATAGACCATAAAATCTATTATCTTCTCCATATTAAAAGTCCACCAACAATGTTTTATTCCTGTAACATCAATCAACAATTCTTGTCCACAATCACATGTATAACTCATAATCGTAATTGTAGTTCTAAATTCCTTTTCTCATCTAGGACAAAGATAATTTTCATCACCTGAAACATCAAAGATCATGGTTATACCAAATCACAGTTCATGTTCATAATCATATTAATAAATTTATCTTTGCACTACGGGCCAAAGATATTCATCAACAAGTCATCTTTGCACTACATGCCAAATATATTCATCAACAGTTCATCTTTGCACTACATGCCAAATTTATTCAACAACAGTTCATCTTTGCACTACGGGCCAAAGATATTCATCAACAATTCATCTTTGCACTACAGGCCAAAGATATTCAATATCTCAAAGAAATATATAATCATTTCAGAATTTATATAAACCATAATTATAACCATGTTGATAAATTCACCTTTGCACTTAAGCTAAAAATATTCAATTGTAAATTCAATGGTCATGATCATACCAGTCACAATTCAACTTTCCACTACTCGCCAAAGAGAACCCATAGTCACGATCATACCAATAATCTACCCATCTTTACACTCAAGTCAAAGAGAAATTTCATCACTAAGATTATAAAAATGTTATATATGATAATAAAAATAATATCATCAAAACATGGATTTAATATCAAGAGTAAGATTCATAAATCAACGATAATTTGGTTAGAAAAAAAAACCAATTTTGTCATAAATAGTTACTCGTGAATAGTAACCCACGAATAGTAACTTCGTGAATAGTAACTCATGAATAGTAACTCATGAATAGTAACTCATAAATAGTAATTCGTGAATAGTACTCCATATTCGTACCTAGTACCGTATACGTAAATAATGTCATATACGTAAATAGTGCCATATACATGAATAGTCTTGATACGTGAATAATAGTCTTGAGTATCGTGAATAGTAACCCCGAGTCAAAAAGGTAGAAATTCCACAATAAGATCCATACCAATATGTCAGTATAATGATATTGAAAGAATAACATCATTATGAAGAATATAACATCCCTTAATATCTCTTACTATCCCTTACAATTCCTTAAAATCCCTTACTATCCCTTACCTCAAAAGAGCAGCACTTCTGACTGGATATCGGATATGACGCTGAAGGAAACTTGCACTGATGAATAGCAACTCACCAAGTATCTAAATACTCACAAAATATACTCGATAATCTAGAGAGAAAACTTATGAATTCTGGTGTGATTTTCAATTCTAACTTAGTCCTCTATTTATAGGAAAATATTAGCACGCCGAAGCAGACTTGACCTGCTACCTGATGGATTTACCTGCTACTATTCCACCCACCAAAAATCAGCCATCTTCCCCAACAACCAAAAGTGGGGCCCACCCATTTCTAGAATTTTCCACCAAAATTATTTATAAACCTAATTTCCGAATCATCCACCTCTTAAAATTCATAACAAATCATTCATTTATTTTTAACGGTTCAAAATTTGTGAACATATACTCAACTTATATATGTATAACATATCCAAAAATCACAACGATCCAACGGTCAGATTAAAAATTATAACTCACACAATAAAGCTGTAAGAACACTGATTTGATCTTTTAATACCTCCAATCCGACAAAATACTGATAAAATACCTCAACATTAATTCCTTCATTTATAACCACATAAATAAATCCATCATTTATATCCACATCAAATAAAATATTTCATTATCATATAAATCAATAATTAATTATTCACAAATAATATTACAGAATCACATTTATGACAACCGATAGCCTCCTGTGAAATGTGGGGGCTTTCCGATAAGTATTTCTCTTTACTGGCGCGCAATTAGGTGACCAAACCTCTCCTTGACAAAACTTTCTAGACATTGCCAATAATGCTATCTAATAATATTATTCAAATAATATGAATTATTGATCTGATAATGGAGATACTGTGAAATGACAATTATTGAAACAACAATAATAAAATATATCAACGCAACAATTATTGAATCAATAAAATAAAATATTGAATAAAGAATTACTATAACAATTATTGAGTAAAGGCCTTCTTACGTAAGAATCAATAATTCAAAAATACTATGCAATACCGTCTGCCATATCTTCTTGTGCAACGCCAGACATCGTATTTTAACCAATAGGGTTCCAACAAAGGTTAATTGTGAATAACTACGCCGTTATTTATAAAAACTCAAACTTGTCGCTTTCTTCATCCGCCAGTTTATTACATTATATGGGCCCATAAATGGTCAAGCGTTAAATCGCATTTAATATTCTCCGACAAAAAAGAATATTCCACGACCAAATGAATATTCCTTGATAACAATAAGTATTTTATAGCCACTTGCTTATTTTGATTTTTTTTTTCATATATCACCCTTAACTTTGCTTTTTATCAATTTAACCATTTACTGAATAGTAAAATTGAATACTTTTATTTTATAAAATTTGGGGTCTTACAATCTCCCCTCCTTATGAAATTTCGTCCTCGAAATTTACGTACCTGGTATTTCAAAGAGTTGAGAATACCTTGCTTTCATTTCAGATTCCATCTTCCTTGTCATCATGATTTGTCCATTCCTCATCTCCTGTATTTCAGATATCATTCTAGAATACAGCTTCAAAACAAGGGTTAATTGAATAAATTAACATATCACATAATATCTCGATATTATGACTGACCAACAAATAAGCTTAGGTAGGACACACTAGCGAAGGATTTACTCATCTCTCCCCTCCTAGTTGTATTCCCCGATCTCCGCCAGAGATCATATCCCTAAGCTCTGATACCAAATGTGACTTTGGACACCAACTTGTGTCAGCACCTCACCAAGGTACTATCGACAGCACTTGCAGAATCAAGGCGTCCCTACGGAGAGTCTGGCTTCGGTGCATCCCTCATCAATAGGAAGTCACCAGATAGAGGCTCGGGGCTCTTTACTTATGGCTCTGATACCAACTGTGACGACCCCAAAATAGGTCCATTCCATCCAACCCATTCTGAGTCTCCAAATACATGGTACAGAAAATAATTACAACTTTAATTATTACAATAATTGTCGTGCAAAATACAACAACTCATGTGTTGTGAGTTTGGATATAAATATATACCAACTGTGACTCGTGTCCCAACCGTAATGTGACAAATGTCCCATCAGTGGACATCACCTCAAATGATACCTACATAAAGGTATAGTCAAAAATTGTTTTAGAAATTAAAATCTTTGGGAAGTGCTTAAGGAAACCTTCGTACATGGGAGGCCATACGTCTAGGTTATGATAGATATCATATGTCCACAGAATTATCCTTGGTTGACCCAATAGACCCCAAAGAAAAACGAGAAGATTACTATCATATTCTTTCCAATGATGAGTCTTCTCTTGACATATCATTATCTCCACTGTCTCTAATTGAGAATTATACTTCAAACAAACACCAAGATCATATAGGTAGTGCGCGTAGATATACTCAGTAAGTAGATGTGCACAACCCTTTCTTATGATGACACGAGGTTGTATGTCTTTAGACATCTTGTATGATAGTGGAAAAACACCCTTCCAACGTTGGGTTCGCCTCACTCTATTTGATTCACCAAATATAACTACTAAATGATGACCACCGCTCTATTCCCTCACATTTCCCGCTTCGACCCAAATTACACTTTTTATTACCTGAAAGGAATTGTGAAGCAAAAGGGTGAATACAACTAGCTCAGTAAAGAATATCATGACTAAAGATAATTAAATTATCAATAGCCTTCATCAGTAATAAATCAGAGATTTAGAACATATGGTAGATGATAAAACTTTTCAACCATAGTTGCAGCGGAACGAGCAATCCATTAGAAGAGTCAAATAGACCATAAAATCTATTATCTTCTCTATGTTAAAAGTCCATCAACAATGTTTTATTCCTGTAACATCAATCAACAATTCTTGTCCACAATCACATGTATAACTCATAATCGTAATTGTAGTTCTAAATTCCTTTTCTCATCCAGGACAAATATAATTTTCATCACCTGAAACATCAAAGATCATGGTTATACCAAATCACAGTTCATGTTCATAATCATACTAATAAATTTATCTTTGCACTACGGGCCAAAGATATTCATCAACAAGTCATCTTTGCACTACAGGCCAAAGATATTCATCAACGGTTCATCTTTGCACTATAGGCCAAAGATATTCAACAACAGTTCATCTTTGCACTACGGGCCAAAGATATTCATCAACAATTCATCTTTGCACTACATGCCAAAGATATTCAATATCTCAAAGAAATATATATTCATTTCAGAACTTATATAAACCATAATTATGACCATGTTGATAAATTCACCTTTGCACTTAAGCTAAAAATATTCAATTGGAAATTCAATGGTCATGATCATACCAGTCACAATTCAACTTTGCACTACTGGCCAAAGAGAACCCATAGTCACGATCATACAAATAATCTACCCATCTTTACACTCAAGTCAAAGAGAAATTTCATCACTAAGATTATAAAAATGTTATATATGATAATAAAAACAATATCATCAAAACATGGATTTAATTTCAAGAGTAAGATTCATAAATCAACGATAATTTGGTTAGGAAAAGAAACCAATTTTGTCATGAATAGTAACTCGTAAATAGTAACCCATGAATAGTAACTTCGTGAATAGTAACTTATGAATAGTAACTCATGAATAGTAATTCGTGAATAGTACTCCATATTCGTACCTAGTACCGTATACGTAAATAATATCATATACGTAAATAGTGCCATATACATGAATAATAGTCAGATATCGTGAATAAAGGCCGTATATGTGAATAAGAACCCGACTCAAAAAGGTAGAAATTACACAATAAGATCCATACCAATATTGCGAGATAATGATATTGGAAGAATAACATCATTATGAAGAATATAACATCCCTTAATATCTCTTACTATCCTTACTGATCCTTAAAATCCCTTACTATCCCTTACCTCAAAAGAAAGCAAAGACTTCGATTGGATATCTGATATACGACAACAAGGAAACTTGCACTGATGAATAGCAACTCACCAAGTATCTAAATACTCACAAAATACACTCGATAATCTAGAGAGAAAACTTATGAATTCTGGTGTGATTTTCAATTCTAACTTAGACCTTTATTTATAGGAAAATGTTAGCACGCCGAAGCAGACTTGACCTGCTACCTGATGGCTTTACCTGCTACTATTCCACCCACCAAAAATTAGCCATCTTCCCCAACAATCAAAAGTGGGGCCCACCCATTTTTAGAATTTTCCACCAAAATCATTTATAAACCTAATTTCCGAATCAGCCACCTCTTAAAATTCATAACAAATCATTCGTTTATTTTTAACGGTTCAAAATTTGTGAACATATACTCAACTTATATATGTATAACATATCCAAAAATCACAACGATCCAACGGTCAGATTAAAAATTATAACTCACACAATAAAGCTGTAAAAACACTGATTTGATCTTTTAACACCTCCAATCCGATAAAATACTGATAAAATACCTCAACATTAATTCCTTCATTTATAACCACATAAATAAATCCATCATTTATATCCACATCAAATAAATATTTCATTATCATATAAATCAATAATTAATTATTCACAAATAATATTACGAGAATCACATTTATGACAACCAGCAGCCTCCGTGAAAGATGGGGCTTTTCGATAAGGATTTCTCCTTCTCATGCCGCAATTAGGTGACCAAAACTCTCCTCGATGTAACTTTCTAGACATTGCCAATAATGCTATCTAATAATATTATTCAAATAATATGAATTATTGATCTGATAATGGAGATACTGTGAAATGACAATTATTGAAACAACAATAATAAAATATATCAACGCAGAGAATTATTGAATCAATAAAATAAAATATTGAACAAAGAATTATCGTAATAATTATTCAAGAAGTGCCTTCTTACGTAAGAATCAATAATTCAAAAATACTATGCAATACCGTGCGCTTCTTCGCAACAACAACGCGTATTCATCGTATTTTAACCACCGGTATTCCATTCAAAGGTTAATTGAAATAACTACGCCGTTATTTATAAAAACTCAAACTTGTCGCTTTCTTCATCCGACAGTTATTCTGTTATGGGGCCCACAAATGGCTGCGTAGTCTTACGAAACGAATATTCCTTGACAACAATAAGTATTTTATATCCACTTGCTTATTTTGAATTTTTTTTTTCATATATCACCCTTAACTTTGCTTTTTATCAATTTAACCATTTACTGAATAGTAAAATTGAATACTTTTATTTCATAAAATTCGGGGTCTTACAATATTCGTTTTAACAGGGAATATTCGTACAACGGCACAATCATTGGTGGACCCCCAACAACGGAATTATTATCGGATTGAGAAAACGACAAAAATACTTTATGAAAATAACGGCGAAAGTTTTACCGTTAATCGTTGAACTACCCATTAGTAAAAATACAATGAATACGCGTGAGTTGCATAGAAAGCGAGGCAGTATTGATTATTGATGCTTACGTGAGAAGTCACTCGGTTATACTCAATTATTGCTACAAGAATTGTTGCGATCATATCTCTATTATTATCGATTCGATTATTGTCATAAGATCATCTCGTATAATATGTTATTTTATTAAATCAATAATTGAGACGACAAAGTTATTCATATTATTAAATTTTAATATTTATAATGTCTAGAAGTTACATCGAGGAGAGGTTTGGTCACCTAATCAAGCTACCATGATAGGAGAGAAATCCTTATCGAAAAGCCTCCTCTTTCTTGGGAACGACTTCGGTTGATAAATATTGTGAGTTATAATATTAATGATGAATGTTATTAATATTGAAGTTGTGTTCGGAGTTGAATTTGGAGACGCAGACGTGATATTTGAGTCCGGAATGATGAAAATAGTAAAAATAGCCTATAAACACAAAATTTTCCAGAATTCACTATTTGGTCAAAAAGTCAATAGTTGACTTTTTCGGGAAAAGTCAAACTTCGAAATTTCAAAATTTATATTTTTGATAAAAATGGTTTCATTGTGTTGGAATTATTAGTGTTAGTAGAAATCGACATCTATTCCGATGATAATTGATGTCTAGGGGTTATATTGATAAATCGGGTAATTTATCGGATAAATGAGCAATTAATTGCTACTAATTCACATGCCTATATAACTATTTGTTCACATGTGTGTACTATTGAATCACATTATTTACTATTAGGGGAGTTGGTGCAAGATTGATAATACTTGCATGACTAAGTTAAAAATGGAGGTATAGATGGAGGTACTATACTGTAATTCATATTTTTCACATGATTATACTATTGATTCACATGATTGAACTATTGATTCACATTATTTACTATTAGGGGAGGTGGTGCAAGTTTGATAATACTTGCAGGACTAAATTAAAAATGAAAGAAAAGTTGGAGGTATTGTACTGTAATTTTTTGAGCCCCAAAACGTCTGATTATCGAAACTATATTTTTCTATAAATAAAGCTCATTCTTCCTTCATTTCTCACCAATTCACAAAAAGCTTTAGAGCGATTATTATAGAGAGAAATTATAGAAAGAATAAGAGAAGTCTCTTTACCTCACTATTTCAAAGATCCGGTTTTTCTAAAGGTAGGGAGTATTATTTCTTTCTTATCCATGAAGAGAACTTCATTTATTCCATTCTTTATTATTCGTTGGAATAACTCAGATACGCATGCTACCCTATACTTAGTGAAATTCTTCCATTGTTCCATTCTTTATCATTCTGCTGGAACATCCTGCATGCAATGCGTTTTACGGACCGGTTCCGCTCTTTATTATTCTCATTGGAATATTCTGTATGCATGCGCTTTTACGCTGACACGATTCCGCTCTTTATTCTTCCGTGGAATATCTTATGTTGCGTTTTATGCCGGACTTGATTCCGTTATTTATTATTCTGTTGGAATAACTCATTGTGCTGCGATTCATCGCGTACTGGTGATTTCTTTTGTTATTCCAATCATTATTATACTCAATTGGTTAAAGTTTTGACTTCTATACTCCACGAAATTAGTGGAATATCCTTGATATTTGCGCTTCATCCATTATCTTTTCATGGAAATATTTTTCTGAGCATTCTTGAATTTTACTCTACAAAGCAAAGATCATGTTGACAATTTGGGCGTTATTAGTTCTGGATAAAATAATTCTTGAACTTGTTTTATTGAATTCTTATATCATTGTCATCATCCTCATGTTTATATTTTGTTGAAAGTCATCCGTGGCCTATAAAGGTGCGTAGATGGACTTGGTATGATTATGACCGAGGATTATTCTTGTAATCATGAATCGTAATGTTACAAATGATGTGGTAAAATTCCTCATTGGCCCGTAGTGCATTGATGGACAAATTGTTGGCATGATCATGACGATTAATGAATACACAAATATTCTTGGCCCGTAGTGCATGGATAATTATGATCGTGATACTAAAGAATATCCTCGGCCGTAGTAGTGTGGGGTGATTCGATGATGTGAATTATTTATTGTCGAGTCTCAACGATAAAAGTGATGAAAACCTTTTAAATCATAAAAGATAGTAGATTTTATTCTCTACTGACTCTTTTAATGGATTGCTTGTTCACCTTGCAGCTTAAACTTAATGGTTGTTATATTATATCAGTTTAACACTGTTGAAGGCTAACGATAATATATTCTGCATTATCTTAGTCATAATATTTCCCACTTGGCTAGTTGAGTTCACCCTTTTACTTTTATTGTTCTCTTCAGGAAATGAGAACGTAGCAGGGACTAGTCGGGGAATGGAGTGACGGACCAGATGATAGCATTAGTAGTCCTCACTATTCTGTGAAATAGTGGGAAAATAAATGTAATAATATTAAATTTGAGTTTGTATATTGTCTAGACGACAATATTTGTATTAAAACTCACAGCTTATATTTCGTCGTACTTTGCATGACAGTTGTATAATTAAGTTGTGTTTGTATTCTGTACCATGTATTTGGCGACTCAGAATAGGTGATGTATACCTGTTTTGGGGGCGTCACAGACACTCTACGTAACTTACTTATTAACACATCTACACTCTTAAATTTATCTAATATAAAATAAACAATATATGAATAACAAAGTGGATGACATGGAAAACAATTCAACAATTTGAATTCCTAATAGTCAAATGACCACACTACTTCAATATTCTCATTTCCATACTTGAACACATTTCTGTCCCTTTTTAAATATCGTTTTAAAGAAATATTTTTATTTCTTAATATTTGATGTTTGAAAATTTTAATTAAGTATTAATTGCTTAGTTTTCAATATTATTTTAAGTATTAATTAAATATAATTTTGGTTCTCTCACTATTTTTTGTCCAATAAATAACACTATCTTTTTTTAATACAAGGACAATATTATATGCAATTGATATTATATTTAATGTTATATAATTATTTACTTGATATTTGTGCACAATTATAAAACGACATATATTAAGAGATGGAAAGAGTGCTGGGGGAGAGGGTTTAGGGATAGAGGTAATAAATCTCAAACAGTAATTCTGACAAGCCTCAATCAATTATAATGTTTTATTATATAAAATTAATAATAGAGTATATTACTGTTTATAATACTTTTAAATAATTTTTTTTAACGTAAATTAGATTCTAATTATAAGGTAATTATCCTAACTATAAATGTATTAAATAGTTAAAAACACAAATTTTAGAATTTTCTTCTATTTTTATGGACTTCCAAAATCTCTTATATTAATAAAACCAAGACAATAAGTATATATATATATATATATATATATATATATTCTACATCAAATGGGAATTAAGCACAACATGGATGTTGGATTTAACCAAATAATTTGCAATATGGTGTAAACTCAGGCTAATTAGAAACTCTCATATCACAACCTCTCGTTGGAATTGAAAAGTACTGGAACTCTCTTCCAGAAAAAATGGAATCTCTCCAAATCAAGTGTTTGAATTTTCAAATCTCACTGCCTTCTTTATTGAAATGTCTGGCTTAATATAGCCATTCAACAGTAACAAAATAGCAAAGATAACGCAACAAATAACAACTAAAAGTAACAAATAAGAAAAGAAAACAGAGCTATTCTAACAGCTTCAGCTAACTAAGGCTCCTTAAATTGCTAACTGTGATGTTTTGGAAGTTGAGATGGTCACGCAATAGACTTGGTCAAGTCCCTCACGTGCTCTGTTTGCATCAATTGCAACCCTCCCAGAAGAACTTGCCTCCGGCAAGTTTCGTTGTAGATAGTCTTCCATAATTTTGGGGTTCAAACGTAAAACTTCATTGGCAGGAAGCCACACAGAATCTGATAATGGTCTGTTCTTCCAGCTAACCAGAAACTTGTGATATCCTCCGTGACGTGTGGAAACAAATTGATGATCTCGGATAGCATCAATCTCATCACGTTTTGCTGGCACGGTAGGAATTCGAACCACTGGCTCCTCTGGTGGTTCATCTGTTATTGCCTCGCCTCGGATTCACAAATCTTCAACATTAAAAAAGCGGGCTAATACTGAAAGCTTGTGGGTAAGTTTATAACATATGCATTGGTGCCCAATTTCTTAAGGATTGAAAAGGCCCCGCTTCGAAAGCATGAAGTTTGTTATATAATTTGCTCGAGAAATCGTTCGGAACGAAGTCTTATCAAAACCATATCACCTACTGCATATTGTTTGTCCCGCTTTTTTTATTGGCGTGGTTGGAGTATTCTTCCATGTGGATCACAATCTTCTGCCGAACATCATCATGCATAGTGGACATATATTTGGAAAAATCAATTGCGGCCTCGCTAACCTGCAGTGGCATAGGAAGAGAGCTAATATCCAAGGGAGTCTTTGGACTGTACCCATAAACAATTTGAAACGGTGTGCACCCAGTTGTTCAGTTTACTGAATTATTAAAGGCAAATTCTGCTTGAGGCAAAATTAAATCCCAACTGGTCGTATGATCTTGCATGAGGCATCGCAGCAAATTGCCTAAACTCCAGTTTGTAACTTATGTCTGGCCATCTGTCTGTGGGTGGAACGCACTGGAAAAGGCTAACTTTGTACCCATCTTCGACCAGAGAGTTTTCCAGAAATAACTCACAAATTTCACATCACGATCAGAGACAATTATAGATGGGATTCCATGCAAGCGTATTATTTCCTTTAGGAACAAGGTTGCAACTTACGAAGCATCATAAGTCTTCCGGCATGGAACAAAATAGGCCATCTTTGAAAAATGGTCGACAATGACCATCACTGAGTCATTACCGCGAAGAGTCTTGGGCAAGCCCAACACAAAGTCCATGCTAAGATCAACCCATGGTCGGTGGGGTATCGGCATAGGAGTATACAATCCTGAATTTTGCTTAACCCCTTTATTAACTTGACACACTCGACAAAGGTTGACAATAGTGTGAACATCATGACGCATCTTTGGCCAGAAAAAACGATCGACAACTACTGCAAAGGTTTTGTCATAGCCAAAATGTCCTGCTAGACCACCCCCATGGAGTTCACGGATTATGAACTCTCTCAAGGACCCGTCGGGCACACAAACTCGAGAGTGTTTGGTGAGGAACCCATCTTTGATAGAGTAACCAGACACTACAGTAGACGGGTCGTGCTGGAGGTCCGCCCAAACAACCATAAAATCTGGATCTGTAGCGTATTGATCCTTCATTGCTTCAAATCCCGTAGTATTTACACAAAAATTGGGCAGCAGGTGTGATCGTCTACTAAGAGCGTCGGCAGCCTTGTTTTCCTTCCCAGCTTTATGTTTAATTACGAACTCAAATTGTTGGAGGTAATCAAACCATCGAGCATGTTTTGGATTCAACCTATTTTGAGAATGGAGGTGTTTCAAGGAGTCATGGTCTGTGAAAAGGATAAACTCACGATGGAGGAGATAGTTTACCGTTGTTTTAACGTTTGGACCAACGCATAAAACTCCATATCATAGGCGGAGTATTTTTGTCGTGATTCATTACGCTTTTCGCTAAAAAAAGCGATGGGTTGCCCTTCTTGACTCAAAACACCACCGATGCCGACGTGAGAGGCGTCACAGGCGACCTCAAAAACTTTAGAGAAATCAGGTAATTTGAGCACAGGGGTGGTGGACATCTTCTTTTTAATTTCAGAAAATGCATTATCTGCCGCAGTTGTCCAGTGAAACACCTTCGCCTTCAAGCATTCAGTAATTGGAGACATTATAGTGCTGAATCCTTGTATGAAACGTCTATAAAATGTTGCCAGCCCATGGAAGCTTCGAACATCAAAGAAAGAACAAGGGGTTGGCCAGTCAAGGATGGATTGAACTTTTGAAGGATCAGCCTCCACTCCTCTATGTGACACTATGAATCCCAAAAAATTAGCCCGTGGTTTAAGAAAAGAGCACTTGTTGCGATTGAGAAAAAGTTGCTCCTTTCGCAAGGTATCTAATACTTGACGAAGATGACCAAAATGGTCTAATACTGAATGACTAAAGATGAGGATGTCATCGAAATACACTACCACAAACTTTCCCAAGAATGGCTTAAGTGCTTGGGTCATTACTCGCATGAACGTACTAGGTGCATTGGTCAATCTAAATGGCATCACAAGCCATTCATAGAGTCCCTCCTTTGTTTTAAAAGTCGTCTTCCATTCGTCTCCAGGCCTAAGACGAATCTGGTGGTACCCACTAGGCAAATCAAGTTTAGTAAAGATGACCGAACCTCCCAATAGATTCAACATGTCATCGACCCGAGGAATGGGGAATCGATATTTCACGGTTATCTTGTTTATGGCTCTGCTGTCGATACACATGCGCCAACTTCCATCTTTCTTTGGCGTAAGTAATGCGGGCACGGCGCATGGACTTAAACTTTCGCGTACAAACCCATGGTCCAGCCACTCTTGGACTTGGCGCTGAAGCTCGGTGTGCTCAATTGGGCTCATCAGATAATGGGGCAGGTTGGGCAATGTGGACCTAGGTACCAAGTCGATGACGTGTTGAATATCTCGCAGGGGTGGCAGGTGGTGTGGTAGTTGATCAGGCATTAAATCTTGATATTCATGAAGCATCTCAGCAAGCTCGGTTGGTATCATACCGTCTGTCACTTTGGCATCCCTACCAACTAAGAAAAAGATCATTTGTTCTTTTGGTACAACCTTGGTAAACTGCCGAAGGGTAAGGACTGAGGTGGGTTGCTTAACGGCGTCGAATTCATTGATTGGGAGTGGTTTGAGCACAATTTTCTTATTTCGATAGATAAAGGAATAAGTGTTCTCAAAACCGTCATAAGTGACACACCGATCATACAACCAAGGTCTCCCCAAGAGCAAGTGACATACCGTCATGAGATGATATCACACCATACTTCATCTGCATATTTTTTTCCCAATGAAAACTTAACAAGACAACGGTACTCAACGGGAATTGAGTTGGTGTTATTTATCCAGCTAATACGATAGGGGGTAGGGTGTGCTTCTTGTTTCAACCCCAATTGTTCAACCACTTCTCCAGAAATGATATTCATGCCGCTGCCATTATCGATGATTACATTCAACGCCTTGCTGCCATGTTCGACTCGTGTGTGAAAAATGTTATTTCGTTTCCACCCATGGTCGCCTTGCTCGAACTTGCTATTGTACCCAACCAAGACTCTTTGAATGACACAACTAGGGAGTGTAGTAGCTTCCAATCGCTCTTCTTCAGGATCGACTTTTTCCATTACAACATCATCGTCTATCTCCTGCATATCTTCGGCGAGCAGCAGGTCATTCTCGCAAACATAAGCTATTCGTTGGTCTCGAGTGGGACAGACCACGACGAAATGGCCAAATTCCTTGCATTTGTAGCATTGAGGTCCCTCGCCAAACGCTTTAGCTTTTCCCTTCCAATCACTTGCAGTTCCTCCTTTGGGCATCTCCCGGCATGGCGGCGGTTTTTTGAATTGGAGTTATTCTTTGTCTGCATTGGTCCTAGCTTGGCAAATGGGAACCTCATGCAATACCGAATTCATCTGCTTTTTCTACTTGAGGGCTACTTGGTAAGCTTCATCGATTCCATAGACTCGCGTCGTTAACATTTCTCTTCTTATTTCACTCTTCAACCCATTGAGGTAACGGGCCAAGGTCTAGGTTTCGGTCTCCACCACCTTGCTTCGCACTGTTAGTTCATGAAACCGTTCAGTATATTGATCGACAGTTGCCCTCACTCCTTGTTTTAGTTGAAGCATGTCCTCATAAAATACTTGTTCGTAGTTGATCGGTAAATATTTCCCCTGTAGTTGTTCTTTCATTTCGCCCCCACTCGTAAAAGCAGGAGGTCGACGGTTCGGTCAATTGTTCTTCCTACGTTGCCCCACCACGCATGCGAAAGGGACCCTTTAGTTTCATTCTTACAAATCTTACTCGGCGGTCTTCTGAAACGGCAAACCATTCAAAATAATCTTCGAGAGCGATAAGCCCGGTCGAGGAAAGCATCAGGATCGAGCTTTCCAAAAAAATCGGGGACATCGACCTTCATCCTCTTGGTTACTTCATCCAGGGGCTCCCTTCGAACATACTGGTTGACTTCTAGTTGACCCCGCTGGCGATTTCCTTGTTCATGAAAGACTCTCCGTCCTCTTATTCCGCCCATTTGCACCTCTTCTTCTTCTTCCCGATCACTTTCCTCACCCCATTCTCCTCTCCGTGGATCCCTCCTATCTCCTCGTGGTTCCCTAAATTCCTCACGGTGTCGTCGCACATCCATGACATCCAACCTTCGTCGACCGCGTCCACCGTTTGGGAGAGCTGGTCCAGTTGTTGCTGAAGGCTTGCTTGTGCTGGGTTGGGATCGGCGTTGGAATTTTGATCCATGGGGTTGTAAGCTTGGCCACTTCTTGTTCGGGGCATATAGTGAGGGGCTCAGATCGAACAACGCTTTGATACCAATTTGGTGTAAACTCAGGCTAATTAGAAACTCTCATATCACAACCTCTCGTTGGAATTGAAAAGTACTGAAACTCTCTTCGAGGAAAAATGGAATCTCTCCAAATCAAGTGTTTGAAATTTCAAATCTCACTGCCTTCTTTATTGAAATGTCTGGCTTAATATAGCCATCCAACAGTAACAAAATAGCAAAGATAACGCAACAAATAACAACTAAAAGTAACAAATAAGAAAAGAAAACAGAGCTATTCTAACAGCTTCAGCTAACTAAGGCTCCTTAAATTGCTGACTGTGATGTTTTGAAAGTTAAGATGGTCACGCAATAGACTTGGTCAAGTCCCTCACGTGCTCTGTTTTCATCAGTCCTCACGTGCTCTGTTTGCATCACAATATATATATATAAAAATGATAGCATGCATGTAGGTAGGTTTATACATATATATACCAAAGGGAAAATTCCAGGAGGAAATAATGAGAACAAGACCAAGAGGTTCAGGAACCAGTTCTGCTGTTGAGGGGAATGCAACTATCGGTAGTTTAACCTGCACACAAACCAGCACCAAAATATATTAATTTATGGTTATCATGTTAATTCTCTGAAACAAAAATATTTCAAATTTCTCTTGTTTTGTTCTTTTTTGTTTTTGAGATAAATTAGTAGTTTAACAAGAGAGTGGATTACTACTACTTAACCTTCTTGCTTGACATCCAGTTCTTTAAGCCGCCCAATGCATAATTTACAGATTTTGTTACTGTTCCAATCTGCAGATAAAATTAATTCACAAAAAACTATATATATATATATTGTAAAGCAGGAGGGCGAGGGAGGAATTTGGCTCTCCTCAATAACAATTTCCCTCCATGCAATTCCATCCAATACACCAATTTGAGCTTAATAATTTCCTTAGTGTTGGGCCACTATATTTTCACTATTGGGCCGGACCTATTGGGCTCCTCCCCTATGTTATTCATTATGCCTAAAATATATTGGGCCTTTCATTTGGACCGGCCCATTAGGTAAATTATGTTTTAACCCATCTTTGACCGGCCATCATTACAAAGATAACAGTTGACTGTTATCTCTGCTATGCATTAATGAGGATGAGACTCAGATGATCGGCCGGCGATGGCAAAACAAAGGCGACATGTAGTGGATTTTGAATGCACACACTTTCTACCGAAATGACCTGGAGTGGGTATGGGTACGACCAGAGTGGGTGACACTAAAATCGGGTTTGGAGTGTATATGGGGCAACGATCACATAAAGAAAAAAGGTAACAACAACAAAACATCTATCTAAATTATTATCTCAAAACACTAGACATATTATTCCTCCATTTGTTAACCTTGTGATCGTCGATACTAACTTTTACGTCGGAGCTATCTCCCGACGGTCAAGCCGTCAAGTTTTTGGTGTTGACTTGTTGAATTGTACAGGATATCAGACGCGTTTTACGTGATTGGGACGTGAGGAAAGATCTTGGCGTTAACTCTTAGTAATGATGAAAATATGTTAATAAATTGTTGATGGTATTAAGATCAATCCTACTCAAACTTAGAATGCACATGTTCATCAAATATATAATTATTTTTATTTTTAAAATAATTATATTATTCAAAACTATAAAAATATGGTGTGGTGTATGAAATGGGGTGAAAAGTTTAATGGAGGGGAGCCAAGTCCGGGAAGAAGGAATTTTTCTTTTATATAAAACGGGCAGCAATATTTTATTAGCTATATCGTTCTACTACAATTTTCACTGCAAAAATTAGAGATCTTTAACACAATATGGATGTATAATATTTAACATTTTGCATTTTTACTTATATATATATATTACTCCCTCTGTCCCATAATAAATTTTATAATTTGATTTTTATGGTCAAATTGATAATTTTTAAAATTAATAAATCTTAAAAAAAATTCAACACATACGCTTAGAGATTATAATCATAATAAATTACGAAAAATGTACTACTAATGTCATGTTTCGTAATTTAAAAATTATATGTAAATATTTTTAATTATTTACTTTAAAAACGTTCAATTTGACCACTAAAATCAAATTATGATGTTTATTATCAGACTGGGGGAATATAACATTTTATACATTAATTATGAAAGCGACTCTCATTTTGGAACGTCCTAAAATAAATTTTAATGGACTCTTAATTTTGTAATATATGCTAGTCTGCAGTTTTAACAACCGAATTTAAGGTAGATATTATCATTTATTAATTGTTACCAACTTAATTAAATTAAGTTATCCATACGTTTTAGAGAAAATATAAAGATTAATAAATACAATTAATTCTTTGTCCCATTAAGCGAGATGAGTACTACTATAAAATTTCAATATTACTCTTCAAATTTTATTGGAAAAGATGAAAGATAAACAAATTAATATTTAATGTATAGCTAATATGGTAAAATAAATCATTAATACTTCTTTAAAATTTACAAATGACAAAAACAAAAAAAAACAAATTTTACTCTTTAAAAAGATAAATACAAAGAAACGGAGGGAATAAATCATTAACCATGACAATTTTTACTTGGAGTAGAACATATATTGAAAATGATAATAGGAAAAATGAATTAATTAGACAAATGCTTCTCCATGAGATATATGATATATCTTATGAAACAAACTAGCTCAAATATTTCTTTTCCCTAACCCCATATGCTTGAAAACATGAACAATTAATATATAATATTATTATTAAGAGTCCTAATATATCTTAGGACAAAATATATGAATAGCTTTTGTTGTCATCAGATACAAAATATAATACATTATGTATATGTAAAAAATGTAGATATAAGAAAATTAAATCTTAAGATGTGTCTTTATTCGTAACAAAAGTCTGCAATTTTTTTTTATCGCAAGATATATATCATTTTCCTAATATTAATATAATTACAAATTCTCAAAAAAAAACAAAACAAATATATTTATATATAAACACACATACAGACACACACACACATACATCCATACATACCTCATCTCTATAGGCTTCACAATGATGCTTCCCCAAATCCTGCCTAAGAGCCTTGAAAATGTCATCTTCTCTCTCCTTGAGGAGAGAGAGTAAGCCTTTAAGCTGAGACCTCCTCCAAGATGCATCCTTTGTCTTTCCAGAGTTGAAAGTCTCTCTCAGCTCTTCTAAATCTGCTTTGATATTCAAATCCATTGATGACTTTTGATGATCAATATTGTGAATAAATGATATTGCTAGCAATACCAGCAGCATGCATGTGGATTCCCTCCATCAAGATCAGCAATATATTTATACATATATATTCTCAATTATTTGATTGTTTGTTGATTTAACCCCCTAGGCCCTGTGTTGCTATATTGTCGATCGACTTTAATTTATAGGTAGAGACTAGAGCTAGCCAGTTATATGGTAGTGATGGAGCTAGATTTGCATGTAGCAGAAGTTTATACTTCATTTGTCCTTAATATATATTGTTTTAGATGATTTTATTTTTTTCTAATTATTTATCATTTTATATAATTTAGGAGAATTAATTATAATATTTTTAAACTTACCCTTCATGAAAAAATGTTACAGATGAGAGAGAGTATTAGATAAGTATAGTAATTATGAGAATTTAAGGATATTATAGACAATGATATTATATTTAATGCTATATATAAAATTATTTTTTTAATTCTTGTACACAACACTAAAACGACATATATTAAGGACGGAGTGAGGGAGTATATAACTAAGTGGACACAAAAGTAGTAAAGTAAATGATAATTAAATGAAGCAATAATTTAGTTGATTGCATTATTTGAATGTTTAAATTAATTAAGTTAGTAGCGTTATGTTTAATGCATTTAATTATTTGTATGTTTAAATTAAGTCAAGTGCTAGCTCTTGTATTTAATTTTAGAACCGTGGAAGTAGTTTGTTTGTCAGCATCATCTAACCGAACCAAAGTTTAGGGAGGATTCATTTCTAGGCAAAAAGATTGTGCGTCGATCTCTTTGTAATCAGATAACAAACCGCTCATGCAACTGGGCATGAGTTCAAATATCAACCATCCATCCATTCAGTCTCTATTGTGTTTTGGTTAAATGTTGTTATCTATATTATTAAGGGAGAGGAATGAAAATAATTGTTTTTTGGAAGCAGTCTTATAACATCTTTCTCCTAGTTTGTATCCCCAACTTTTTTTTAAAATATTTTCTCATCTATGTTTTACAATTTTTATTTAAATATTTATATTTTTAGTTGCATACACATGCAGTGTGTGCCACAAAGACTATTGTTTAATATGTCGAGATACTGCGTGATAACAAAATCTCATATCAATCGGAATACAAAGAAAGATTGATGACATATATACCCTAATGGACCGTAGACATAATAAGTTAATCTTTTTGGGTCAAAATGTGATTTCAAATGTGAATAGAGATCACACGTGTGTCGATGTGAATGGAGAACTCACGCGTTAAGTGAGAAATTATTGAGGTATCGCGTGATAATAAATTCTCATATCGAAATATAAGATAAAAGGTTGAGGAAATATATACTCTAATGGTGATATTTTCAACATAATAAAACCAACAAAAAAAAGACGAAGAAGACAAGAATATGGAACCAAGCCCAAGGTATAGCTAGAGATAATTGAATCTTTTTCAAGTAAAAATGATCCAATTATGACATGTTAAAATAATCAATTTGTTTTGAAAGTAATGTATACAGTCTATGGGGTATTTTCCATAATAAATTTCTTTAGTTTTTACCCAAAAATAAATAAAAAATTAATATTTCCTCAAATAAAAATGATGGTTACACAAACTGATCTTCTTAACATAAATTATAAATGGGTCTTAATATCATCCTGTGAAACTATCATTAAATTTCACAACTAAAAGTATTGATTCTCTATATATAATAAGAAAATGTTATTTACCTGTTAATTTCTCTTTCAAATGTTACTAGTACTCTAGAGTAGGTAAAATAGAGTTGCAATTCTTTCTCCTTTACAAATATATATGAAATCAAACCTAAAATAAGGGTAAATAAAATTTGCTTAATTATCTCTCTTTATGTGACACTCGTGACTAGGTGCAATAGGGGTAGGTTTCTTTCAATTTTTCATGTATGTATGTATTTATGAAAGGTGGGTTTCCTCTCTCTATTAGTGTGTCACTTTCTTAGTGGTCTTTAATCATAAAAGACACATGAAATTGGACAATGAGGGATCATTGGAAGTGTACTAATTCTTGTGCATGTATATTGATGGCTTCAACCACCCAAATACTAGTCCATGTATATTGATGGCTTCAACTACCCTAATACTAGCCCATCAGGTTTATTTAAACTCCCATTCTCATCCAGCTAACAGAGTTTCCATTAATAAGGGAACAACCCCATGGAAATGAACATGGTACAGTACACTCAAAATAAATAAGGAAAATGAACAAACTAAGGGTTCAGTACATTAATATATTTAAGAAATTATTAAATTCATAATAAAAATTATTATTTTTATAATAAAAATGTCGCTATAGATCCTATAACGATGGTTTTCACCGTCGCTACATCTACACCGACACTTTTTTTGTAGAAATAACAAAATGTGTCGTGGATTTAACAATTTCTATAATGTAAGTTCAATATATACAGGGAAATGATATTTCCACATGTAATTTTGATATTTCCACATGTGCTCCTCTCACATAAAGGTGAGACTCACCCTACTATCTTCTCGTGAGAGAAGATCATATGAAAAATATCAAAATTACATGTGAAAATATTACTCCTTTTTAAATAATTTCCAACTGCCAAGTACTGTCCGAAGAGAATTCATTATTAATTATAATTTAAAGTATTGAACAGACATGGATAAAAGAAGATAAAAATAAAAATAAAAGATGGGATTGATCAAGAAGAGACATTTAACTAACCACAATAACATAATAACAAACTCTAGTTCAAATGGTCATTCTTTGCTAGCCTCAGTAAAGGAACTATTCTATAGACTACAACCATTATAGCCTGGACTGAGTCACTGTTCTATTGCCATTGTAACATTTCCAAATAGAGTTTGAGATTAAATTATATTTCCTAGTATGATAATCTAATAACACATTTGACAGTGAATTCAATAATACCACCATATTTATAATCAAGAAATTAATTTAAGGTAAGTTTTGTTCTTTCAAATTGTCATCGAATGTCAACGTTGTTCGTAGAATTCATTTTTCATCAATTGGGTCATTAAAGAGACGAATTGGTGTCAATTTTGTTCCCTCCTAACCCCAACCCCAACCCCAACCCCAATTCCAATTTTCACCTAAATCCGCTTAAAGAAACTCGATTTATTCTTTAGGGCAAATTTGTTGGATATATTACATACACTACAAGAAAAAGGGCCATTTGCGACCAATAATATTAGCGACCGCCCTATCTGGTCGCTGATAATAGTAATAGTGACCGCTATCTGCGACCGCGAAGGATTCTAGTCGCTAGTATATATCAGCGACCGTATGCAGTCGCTGATCAGAGGAATTTTCCTCCCAAAATTTGGTGCGAAACTTTGGCGCGGCGACCAATCTATATCAGCGACCGCTAGCGATCGCTGATATGTCCACATCATTAAAAATTAGCGACCGCGTGCGGTCTCTGACGGCGGTCGCTGATTCTTATAACCTTAATCAGATTCAGGCATTCGCTCGAATCAGTCGAGAAGAAAAGAGAGAGGGAGAAACGCAGACGAGGAAGAAGAGGGAGTAGGGGGAGAAGGGAGTAGGGGAGATATTGCACCTTCACCACCAATCGCCGGCCGACTAAACATCGTACCACCGCCGACACAATATGTTAACTTTTCTTTCCCCTCAATGGATTTGGGCAATATATGGCCATATCATTTAATTCCTATTTTGTTTGTTTGATTTGCTTATATTCTTTGTTGCAATGGATGTTTGAAATGATTATTGCTGTAATTTTTCCAATCTAAGCAGTCTATATTATTATTATTATTCTTGTTGTTTTTATAAATGAACCTATTTTAGTTGTTTTTTAATAAGATCCTTTGGTGAATTAATATACTCAATATATATTAGCAATAGGTGGTACACTCATTGTTATAATTATTATTATTTTTTAAAAAAGAAGCCATTTGTTATGGATAAATTGATAATATTAAATGTAAGTATTTCAAATTTATCATCACGATTTCAATATCATGTCATCGTTACTTTAACAGGAAATACTAATTAGTAGTATATATGAAACAAAAATATATATTTTAGGGAGATAGAGGTAATAATAATATGTAAATTGAGCGAGCTTCCATCCTGATCCCACCATTCCATGTCAAACAATGAAAAGAGCACCCTTCATAATTTTGTTTCTTTAATTCCTATTTTGTTTCTTTCCCCTCAATGGATGTTTGAAATGTTTGAGTTGCTATGTTAAAATGTATTAAAATGTTTGAGTTGTTATGTTACTGCCGTAGGAAGTAAGTGACTGCTATGCTATTGTTGTATTGCACTAAATTGTTGAATTAAGCGCAGCTGAGTTTGTTTAAAAACAAGAATGTATAAAGTAACTAAAAATATGCTATGTAAGTAATAAATTGCTTGATGCAGGACTGTTAATGTTTTAATGTGACTGTGAGTCTTCTTGTTTTAAAGCCATAAGGCTGGGGCCAAGGAGCTAAAAGCATATGTACCATATGTATGAATGAGGGCTGCACACAACATGTTCAATAAAATGCATACTTGAATAGTGTTGGAAATGGGATTTGAATGAGAAAATTGACTCGGGTCGGATCGTGGACTCGGGGCGGGTCGTGGTCGTGACGGGCGGGTTTGTGAAACTACGTCGTTTTGACGACGGTTACATGCAAACTTTTTCTATAAATAAATGGTGTGGGGAAAGCATTTGAGACATACAAAAAATTCCCTTCCATTTCTAGAAATTTTTTCTGTCCCGTCCCGTTCTGAAAAACCCGTTCTAGAATTCCCGTTCTGCAGTTTTCCCGTCCCGTTCTGCAGATAATCCCGTTCTATTCCTTTCTGTCCCGTCCCGTTCTGTTCTACAGTCCCCGTTCTGCAGTGGATTTTTCCCGTTCCGTTTCTGCATTAATTTTTACAGTAAGTTCTCATGCATACATCATTCATGTTCATATAGTTTCAAAGTACATAACATAAATTTTGGTTCAATGAATTCTTAATTTTGTAATGCTACTAATTAAGAATTGAACTGCTTTTATCTTGGGAAGCAATTATTCAATTAACCTTTAAAGATCTGTGGGGGAATAAATTTGCTTTAAGGAGACTTTTATGAATTCAAAGGACTTCGGATTTATATTTTCATTTTTGCATAATTTATTTATATGCATTATTAAATAATACTATATATTACGTATAACAATCTTAAAGCAAATTTATCTTTTCTGTAATTTTAGTATTGTTTTATATGAACAAAAATTATATTTTATGAATAAAAATTGTTTTATAAAACAAGTTTTGGTTTGTATAAACTGCGTTTGTTCATTAAAATTCTACATGTTTGAGTTTTACATGCACAATATGTTAATATGGTTGAGTTTTGCAAAGTATTGCATTACCGTTGGTTTGTGCAGTAAATTAATATCTAGTAATAATGATTGCATGCTAATGGAAAGTTGTTGTTCCTGTTTACTTTAAGAAATTAATTTACTGTTATGGTTATGTTAATTGTTCCGGTTTTAATTAGTAACATGCAAATTGAATTAATTTCTGCAAATTAATTGTTCCGGTTTCTCATTAATTTCTGCAAATTAAATGTTCCGGTTTTTCATTAATTTCTGAAAATTAATTGCATGTTAGTATATATATATATATATATATATATATATATATATATATATATATATATATATATATATATATATCATGCGAAATAAACTGATTAATTTTATAGAAGCATTATTAGATATTGTTCCGTGAATAAATTCAGAGTTCTTTTGTTCCGTGAATAAACGTATTAGATATAAAATTGCATAAATTCGGAGTTTTTTTTTTTGTGTGCATGTTAACAATTTATTGCATGATAATGGGTATTCTGTTATTGTCTATTCATTATTGTCTATACATGTTAATACATTAAATGAGTATTGTCTATTCTGTAATCCGTATTCATGCATTGTCTAGTCTGTCATGATTATTATGATAAAAAGAATGTATATTCATGAGTATTGTTATGATTATTGTCATAAGTATTTTTAAGTAAATTAAATATATTTATGTTCATGCATTTAAAAGGTTCCTGTAAATGTATGTTGCATTCAGCGAGGAATGCCAATAAATGAATGTCAAAATAAGGAATGTCAACAGAATTTATAAGGAATGTTGCATTTATAACAATTATTTATCTGTTATTTTTTGTAAACCAGAAAATCATTTTTTTTTTCAGGTTTTAATTTATTACCGTATTACCTTTGTCTTTTAATATATTATAGTTGCAAATTTCGGCATTAGTTTGTGCATGTTTGTATAAAACAGAATGCATGCATGATAATATTTAGTTTGCATGATTCTGTTATTGTGTGCTGGTGCATAAATTTTAACAAGGTTCAAGTGTTCTGATAGATATTCATTACATGTTAATTCGTTTTGACTGTAATGTATTAATGTATTACATACTGCATGCATATTACAATGATTGCTTGGTGTAATAATGTTCTGCATGTTATGCCTTGGCCATATGTTCTGTAACTTAAATAGTGTTTTATGTAAACAGAAAATTGTTTGCATATTAATATCATTATTCTGTTATTGATTTTAAATTCATATAACAGTTTATTTTTATTGCTAATATATATTATTGTTACATCTTGTACAAACAGAAATTTGTTTCTGTCTATTGACAATAGTCTTTATTTGTATAACAGAAATGGCTTCTACAAGCACCATTCCTGCCGTGAGTATGTCTCATGGAGAAAAGCCTGAAAGGTTCAATGGAACTGATTTCAAGCGTTGGCAACAGAAAATGCTTTTCTATCTCACCACGTTGAACTTGGCAAGGTTTCTACAAGAGGACTGTCCTACTCTTGTTGAAGGAGAAACTGACAAGGAGAAAGTGGCTGCTGTTGATGCATGGAAACATGCAGATTTTCTTTGCAGGAACTATGTGATGAATGGATTAGATAACACATTGTATAATGTGTATTGTACAATCCAAACTCGCAAAAGAATTGTGGGATCTTTAGATAAAAATATAAAAGCAAGATCTTGGCATGAAAAAATTTATAGTCGGTAGATTTCTTGATTATAAAATGATAGATTCCAAAGCAGTTATTACTCAGGTTCAAGAATTACAAGTAATTCTACATGACATTCATTCTGAAGGAATGTCATTAAGTGAATCATTTCAAGTTGCAGCAATGATTGAGAAGCTTCCACCGTTTATGGGAAAGACTTCAAGAATTATCTGAAGCATAAACGCAAAGAGATAAATCTTGAAGAACTGATCGTGCGACTAAGGATTGAAGAGGACAATCGAGGATCTGAGAAGAAAAGTGGAAAGAATTTCATTGAAGCCAAGACAAATGTTGTAGAACAAAGGCCAAATAACAACAAAAGGAAGCGTGAAGGCAAAGATACCTTCAAGGCCAAAAAGAAATTCAAAGGCAAATGTTTCAACTGTGGCATTCCTGGACATAAATCTAATGAATGTCGAAAGCCAAAGAAGTTGAAGAAAGAACAAAAGCCTCAAGCACATGTGATGAATCGGAGAAGCTTTACAAGATGTTTTACATGAACCTTTGTGCAGTTATATCTGAATGTAATTTGGTAGGAAACCCTAAAGAGTGATACGTGGACACTGGAGCTACTCGCCACATATGTTCCAACAAATGGATGTTTTCTACTTACAAAGCAGTAGAAAATGATGATCAACTCTTTATGGGAAACTCCTCAAGTTCAAAGGTTCAAGGACGTGGAAAGATTATATCGAAAATGACATCCGCAAAGAACCGACTTTGAATGAAGTGCTTCATGTGCGGATATTAGGAAGAATCTAGTTTCTGGGTCACTGCTTAGCAAGAATGGCTTTAAGTTGGTGTTTGTGTCTGATAAGTTTGTACTTACTAAGAATGATATATTTGTAGGAAAGGGCTACATGAATGATGGGCTCTTTAAGATGAATGTTATAACTGTTGTACCAAAGTCTATTAATAATAATAAGATTAATTCTTCTGCTTATTTGTTAGAGTCTTCAAACATATGGCATGCTAGATTAGGTCATGTTAATTATAATACTCTGCATAGATTAATTAATTTAGAGTTCTTGCCTAAATTTGATATTAATCTAAAACATAAATGTGAAATTTGTGTGGAATCAAAATAACAAGATTACCCTTTCATTACATTGAAAGGAAAATCGAACCTTTAGATTTAATTCACAATTTACATATGTGACTTAAAGTTTGTGCAAACTAGAGGTGGGAAAAATATTTCATAACCTTTATTGATGATTGCACAAGATATTGTTATGTATATTTGATAAGAAGTAAAGATGAGGTCAGAAATGTTTCAACTTTATAAAAATGAAGTTGAAAATCAACTTAAAGAAAAGATTAAAGCAATAAGAAGCGATAGAGGTGGTGAATATGAATCTCCATTTGAAGAGATCTGCTTACTCATGGCATTATTCACCAAACTACCGCCTCCTTATTCACCTCAATCTAACTGGTATTCTTTGACGCAAGAACCGACCATAAAAAAGAAATGTTGAATGCTATGTTGAAGCAGCCTGGAGCACCCCGAAATTTGTGGGGGAAGCTTTGCTTTCTGCCAATTATATTCTTAATAAAATGCCTCATAAGAAAACTCATAAAACACCTTATGAATTATGGAAAGGTCATAGACCTTGCTATAAATACTTAAGAGTGTGGGGGTGTTTAGCAAAAGTGATGGTTCCTAAACCTAAAAAGGTTAAGATAGGACCAAAAACAATTGACTGTGTTTTCATTGGTTATGCAAATAACAGCAGTGCTTATCGCTTTCTTGTTCATAAATCTGAAATTAACGATATTCATGTTAATACAATTATTGAATCAAGAGATGCATCATTTTTTGAGAATATTTTTCCATATAATGGAAATAATGATTCAAATTCAAACAAAAGACCTTTGGATGCTACTAGTAATAATCCCGAAAATATGACAAAGAGTCTCATAGTGGATGAACCTAGACGTAGCAAAAGGGCAAGGACTTCAACGTCTTTTGGTCTGGATTTTCTAACATTTTTGTTAGAAAACGATCCTCGAACCTATAAGGAAGCAATATCCTCTCCAGATGCTTCTCATTGGAAAGAAGCGATAAATAGCGAAATTGAGTCCATTATGCAAAATCATACATGGGAATTGGTGGACCTTCCACCTGGTTCAAAACCCTTAGGGTATAAATGGATCTTCAAAAATAAGTTGAAAGCTGATGGCTCAATTGATAAATACAAAGCAAGACTTGTTGTTAAAGGCTATAGACAAAAGGAAGGATTAGATTATTTCGACACTTATTCACCTGTTACAAGAATTACATCTATTCGAATGCTAATAGCAATAGCATCTTTAAATAAACTTGAAATACATCAAATGGATGTAAAGACTGCATTCTTAAATGGTGAATTAGATAAAGAAATATATATGGAACAACCTGAAGGTTTCACTGCTCCTGGACAAGAGAGGAAAGTATGTAAACTTGTTAAATCATTGTATGGATTAAAACAAGCACCAAAACAATGGCACAAGAAATTTGATAATGTTATGTTATCAAATGGATTTAAAATTAATGAGTGTAATAAATGTGTTTATGTCAAAAGCACTCAAAAGGAATATGTCATTGTTTGTCTTTATGTGGATGATATGTTAATCATGGGTAGCAACAATGAAGTTATCAATTCTACTAAACGTATGTTGTCAAATAGGTTTGACATGAAAGACTTGGGGATTGCTGATATAATTTTAGGAATCAAGATTTCTAGAACCTCTGATGGAATTATGTTATCTCAATCTCATTACATTGAGAAAATACTTGAAAAATTTAACAAGTATAATATAATTCTGAATAAAACCCCAGTTGATATAAATCTTCATCTAGCTAAAATGAAGGTGATAGCGATATCTCAACCGGAATATTCTCGTATAATAAATGCATTAATGTATGTCATGAATCGCTATTTGACCGATATAGCTTATTCGGTAAGTAAGCTAAGTAGGTATCTGAGTAATCCGGTAAAGATCATCGGAAAGCAATTTTGAGAGTTTTAGGATACCTAAAACATACTCAAAAATATGGATCGCACTATACAAGATATCCAAAGTAGATTGGAAGGATACGGTGATGCTAATTGGATATCGACAATAAAGACTCAAAATCCACAAGTGGATATGTCTTTACCCTTGGAGGTGCAAAGATCTTGGAAATCCTCAAAACAAACGTGTATTGCTAGGTCTACAATGGAATCGAAATTCATTGCGTTAGACAAAGCGGGAGAAGAAGCGAGGGCCGTAATTTCTTAGAGGATATTCCAATTGGTCAAGACTGTGCCGGTATATGTATACATCGTGATAGCCAATCAATGATTGGAAGAACACAGAAGTCATTTATATAATTGATAAGTCACGTCATATCTGACGAAGACATAATCTGCTTAGACAATTGCTCTAAAATGGAATTATCTCAATTGACTATGTAAAGTCAAAAGATAATATTGCGGATCCGCTTACGAAAGGTTTAACAAGAGAGCAAGTGGAAAAATCATCGAGGGGAATGGAGGATCTAACTCAAACTTGATAAATTTTTGCTTGCCAAATTCATTTACAACCGCTTTGTACCTTGACTGCGAGCTATCACTTTCCTTCTTCACTTTTGGTACCCATTTATAGCAAAGAGCTTTTCTCTCTTGTTTCTCATGCAAGGCTTTTCTCCCATCTCGCACGGCTTTATACCACACCTTTTCCGCCTAACTCCCCATCTTCAACACCTCTCATATGTGCCTGCATCGTGTAAATAGTGTCTACCTTCTTAGGTCTAGTCACCACTAGAGACCCTTTAGTGAGCTTTTACTGACCTTCACCAAAGTAACTCTTATAACCATTCTCACCAAGATTACCAACAAAGATCAAATTAAGGTGATTATCTGGAACATGTCTGACTTCTATCAACATCAACCTCTAGCTACTGTTAGTCTCCAAACAAATATCTCCAATGCCTATAATCTTGGATTCACTTTCGTTTCACATCCGTACAAAGCCAAAATCGCCACTAGTGTAGTATGTGAATATCTCACCACGCGAAGTAGAATGAAATGAAGCACCCGAATCAATAATCCAATCATTAACATGACACTTGGGCTTATCACACAAACAATAGCTACATCAATGTCGGATAAATACACAATCGAATCTTTATCCTCATATTTTTCCTTTAGACTGCTTCTTCTTTAAAAATCTGCACTCTCGCCTTATGTGTCCCGACTTCTGGTAGTGGAAAAAAAGTACTTCTTTTCTATCTTTTGACCTTCCCCTTGATTTGTCATCTTCAGGAGAGCTTCTCCCTTTGTTTTTGCTCCTACCCTATGCGACAAAAACTTATGACTCAACACTAATCACCATGGTATCTCTTCACCTCTGTTCCTCATTAAACAAACTATCCTTGTCTGTATCCATAGTCAGCTTGCCATTAGAAGCGGATTTACTCAACGATACAACCAGTGTCTCCCAACTATCAGGCAAATAGCTCAATAACAAAACGTGCGTCTCATCGTCAATTACCATCTTCATCGTACTCAACTGATTTATCAAACTCTGAAAATCACTCAAGTGTTTTGCAACGGAGTTTCCATCCTTGAATTAGAATTCACAAGCTTCCTAATAAAAAAAGATTTATTTTGTGCCGTCTTCCTTTCATACATGGACTTTAATTTCGGCCAGAGCATAAACTTTAGTTTCCGTGGGAAAATGATGAAACACACTTTTATCAATCAACGATCTGATCAGGCCAATAGTCTTTTTGTTCATCTTGTTCCACTACACGTTACTCTTGTTTGTGGGCTTAACTCCATTGTTCCCAAGTGACTAGTACAAATTCTTGCAGTAAAGCAAATCCTCCATTCTTGGCTTCCAAATTGCATAATTTGTAGCATTAAGATTAATTATGCAACCTGCTGTCCAATTGTGACGCCCCCAAAATAGGTTCACACAACCCATTCTGAGTTGTCAAATACATGGTACATAAACTATATACAAACCTTTATTAATATAATTGTCGTGCAAAATACGACAATACATACGCTGTGAGTCTTAATACAAATACTATCATGTAGACAATATCCAAACTCAAATAAAGTCCTCATTACAATTATTGTTACACTATTTTATAAAATAGTGAGGACTGCTATAATAACCATCTTGAATCATTACTCCAATCCCCGACTAGTCCCAGCTATATTCTCGCTTCTTGAGAAGAACAATGGAACCAAAAGGAAAAGGGTGAGCTCAACTAGCCCAGTAAAAAAATATTATGACTAAGATAATGTAGAACAAATTATCCTTAGTCCTCAACAGGGAAAAAATCTGATAGAATACAATAGATAACAAGTTTTAGAATCAACAATTGCAGCGGAAACAACAATCCATTTGAAGAGTCAAGTAGAGCATGATATCTACTATCTTTTATGATTTAAAAGTCCATCATCAATATTTTATCCCTGTAACACCAATCAATAAATATTTCAAATCAACGAATTATCCATGCACTATGGGCCAAGGATATTCGTTGGTATCACCAGTAGTCATGATCATGCCAAACACCTGTATATCTTTGCACTACGGGCCAAAGATATCAATCAACAGTTCTTCTTTGCACTACGGACCAAAGATATTCATCAATCAGTAGTTCATCTTTACACTACGTGCCAAAGATAACTTTCAACATAATTTAAGTCTGAGAATTATGATAATTACATAAAGAATGAATCAAGTGAGATCATAACATTGATTCAATTTCAAGAATAAGATTCATAAAAGATAACTTGGACAAAGAAAAGAAATTAAATTCTATTGTGAACAGTACTCATGAATAATACCGTATGACTAGTACCGTATGAATAGTACCTTATGAATAGTGCCCATGAATAGTACAGTATGAATAGTACCCAGACATGAAAAGATTAAAATTTAATAAGAAATTTCAGACCAATATTCCAGTGAAATGATATTAAATGAAGCGCGATCCTTAAGAAATTTCTAATCATTTTAGGAATTATAGAAGCAATACTTACCATAGTAAGTTTAAATTTAGGAATATGAGATGAAATAATATCACTTAAATGATATGGAGTATGAAAGAAAATGATATCTCTTACGAGTATGGAAGGAAATAATATCATTTACGGGTATTGAAAGAAAATAACATTCTTTACGAGAAAATAATATCATTTACCTTAATAGGAAAGTAGTTCTGACTGGAATAATGGAGATTATGTTGAGGAAATCTTGCACTGCTATCAACACTTAAAATATCCTTATACTCACAAGAAATACGCTCAATATTATAGAGAGAGAATTTTCTGATTCTGGTGTGAGTTTCATTGTTTAACTAAGCAACCTATTTATAGAAAAATGCTAGCACACCACTTCTGACAAATCTTACACACACACGCACTAGTTTGGAAAAAGATGCAACACACCTCTTTGAAAAAGGAGATTTCAAATTCAAAATTATAACTCCCTCATTTATTCACATGTTTTAAATATTTAACAATTATTAAAAAGAAATTCAAATTAAATTTGCTCTCTTCCACCTCATTTTATTCTTATACCATAAATTTATTATAATAATATTATCATTTAAATTATAAAAATTATACTATTATATTGTAAGACCCCGAATTTTATGAAATAAAAGTATTCAATTTTTCTATTTAGTAAATAGTTAAATTGATAAAAAGTTAAAGTTAAGGGTGATATATGAAATTTTTTCAAAATAAGAAAGTGGCTATAAAATACTTATTATTGTCGGGGAATATTCGTTTGGTCGTGGAATATTCTCGTTGTCGGGAATATTCGCATTTACGGTTGCAACCATTTGTGGGCCCATATAATGAATAACCGCTTATGAAGAAAATGACAAATTTGAGTTTTTATAAATAACTACAGAATCGTATCTAATTAACATCATTGGAATACCCAATGTAAAAGTAAAGTAAAATGTCGCGTTGTTGCACAAAGATTACCACATGGTATTGCACAATATTTTTGAATTATTGATTCTTATGTAAGAAGGCACTGCTCAATAATTATTATAGTAATTAATGTTCAATATTTTATTTTATTGATTCAATAATTGCTACGTTGATATTTTGTATTATTATTGTGCAATAATTGTCACTGCACAGTATCTCCGTTATCAGATCAATAATTTTGTATTTGAATAATATTATTAAAGAGAATTATTGGCAATTTCTAAGGAAGTTCTGTCCAGGAAAGGGGTTTGGTCATGTAATTGCGCGCCAATAAGGAGAAATCCTTATCGGAAAGCCCCTTCTTTCTTGGGAACGACCTTGTTGTCATAATTGTGATTCTATAATATTATTTATGAATAATTAATTATTGATTTATATGATAAAGAAATATTTATTTTATGTGGATATAAATGATGGATATATTTATTGTGGATATAAATGAAGGAATTAATGCTGAGGTTTTTTATTAGTATTTTGTCGAAATGAGGAACGAAATTTGGAAATTTTTAGAAAATTAGTTTATTACTTGATTTTGTAAAATCTATAACTCTTTGTGTATAATGAGTTAGGAGATGAGCCATATATCAAAAGAAAGTATTGGAAGTAAGCTAATCGTAGAAATTGGAATCACTCAAAAATTCATTGTGGATTTTTCTTAGTGACTGTTGGAATGAAACTGGTACGAAGGACTCATAATCCAAAAAATTAGTGTTCTTGATATATATTGCGTGAGTTATAATTTTTAATCCGACCGTTGGATCGTTGTGATTTTTGGATATGTTAGATATATATAAGTTGAGTATATGTCCACAAATTTTGAACTGTTAAAAATTAACGTATGATTTGTTATGAATTGTAAGAGGTGTCTGATTCGGAAATTATGTTTATAAATGATTTTTGGTAGAAAATTCTAGAATGAGTGGGCCCCACCTTTGGTTGGTGAAGAAATGTGCTCAAATTTTATTTCAAAAGTGGTGGGTGGGAATAGTAGCAGGTAAAGCCATCAGGTAGCAGGTCAAGTCTGCTTCGGCGTTCTAACATTTTTCTATAAATAAGGTGCTGAGTTAGAATTGAAAATCACACCAGAAACAAGTTTTCTCTCTTTTTCTCTCTATATTATCGAACGTATTTTTGTGAGTATTTAGATACTTTGAGAGTTGCTATTCAGTGCAAGTTTCCTTCAGCGTCATATTCGATATTCTAGCAGAAGTACTGCTCTTTTGATGTAAGGGATATTGTCATTATTATAGTAAGGGATTTTAAAGGATTGTAAGGGATGTTATTTTTTTTCCGCAATGATGTTATTTTCTTCAATATCATTATGCCGAAATATTTGTATGGATTTTATTGTGGAATTTCTACCTTTTTCATTTCGGGGTTACTATTCACGTATACGACACTATTCACGTATACGTCACAATTCATGTATATGGCACTATTTACGTATACGATATTATTTATGTATACGGTACTATGTATGAATACGAAGTATTATTCATGAGTTACTATTCACGAGTTACTATTCATGGGTACTATTCACGACAAAATTGGTTTCTTTTTCTTACCAAATTATCATTGATTTATGAATCTTACTCTTGAAATTAAATGCAGTTGTTGATCATATTGTTTTTATTATCATATATAACATTTTTATAATCTTGGTGATGAAATTTTTCTTTAACTTGAGTGTAAAGATGGGTAGATTATTGGTATGATCGTGACTATGGGTTCTCTTTGGCCAGTAGTGCAAAGTTGAATTGTTGACTGGTATGATCATGACCATTGAATTTATAATTGAATATCTTTAGTTTAAGTGCAAAGGTGAATTGATCAACATGGTTATAATTATTGTTTATATAAATTCTAAAACGATTATATATTTCTTTGAGATATTAATATCTTTGGCCTGTAGTGCAAAGATGAATTGTTGATGAATATCTTTGGCCTGTAGTGCAAAGATGACCTGTTGTTGAATATCTTTAGCTTTAAGTAGTGCAAATATGAATCATTGATGAATATTTTTGGCCTGTAATGCAAAGATGAACTGTTGATGAATATCTTTGGCCTGTAGTACAAAGATGAATTTATTAGTATGATTATGAACAGGAACTGTGATTTTGTATAACCATGATCTTTGATATTTCGGGTAAAGACATGAGATGAAAATTATATTCGTCCTGGGTGCGAAGAAGGATTTAGAATCACAATTATGATTATGAGTTATTCATATGATTGTGGAAAGAAACTTTTGATTAATGTTACAAGGATAAAATATTATTGGTGGACTTTTAACGTGTAGAAGATAATAGACTTTATAGTCTATTTGACTCTTCTAATGGATTGCTCGTTCCGCTGCAACTATGGTTGAAAAGTTTTGTCATCTACTATATGTTCTAAATCTTTGATTTATTACTGATGAAGGCTATTGATAATTTATTTATCTTTAGTCATGATATTCTTTACTAGGCTAGTTGTGCTCACCCTTTTGCTTCACAATTCATTTCAGGTAATAAAAGTGTAGCTGGGTCGAGCGGGGATAGCATAGGAATAAAACGGTGGTCTCTAGCCGTGGAGATTCAACCTAAACAGTATAGAAAAGTGTGTTGTATTTTATACATCATTATATTTGGTGAATCAAATAGGGTGAGGCGAACCCAACGTTGGAAGGGTGTTTTGACACTATCATATAAGATGTCTAATGACATACAACTTCGTGTTATCATAAGATAGGGTTATGCACATCCACTTGCTGAGTATATCTACGTCCACTACCTATATAATCTTGGTGTTTGGTTGAAGAATAATTCTCAATTAGAGACAGTGGAGATAATGATATGTCAAGAGAAGACTCACCATTGGAAAGAATATGATAGTAATCTTCTCATTTTTGTTTGGGGTCTATTGGGTCAACCAAGGATAATTCTGTGGACATTTGATATATATCATAACCTAGATGCATGGCCTCCCATGTACGAAGGTTTCCTTGAGCACTTCCCAAAGATTTTAATTTTTAAAACAGGTTTTATTTGTACCTTTATGTAAGTGCCATTGTGACGTCTTATCCAAGGTTGGGATGAGAGTCACCGCTTGGTATATATTTGTATCAAAACTCACAACATATGTGTTGTTGTATTTTGCACGACAATTGTAGTAATAAAGTTGAAGTTGTTTTCTGTACCATGTATTTGGCGACTCAGAATAGGTTGGATAGATTGGACCTATTGTGGTGGCGTTACATTTGGTATCAAAGCTTAGGTATATGATCTCTGTCGGAGATCCGGGATTAGAACTAGGAAGGGAGTGACGAGTTGTGAGATCCCAAATTTTATGAAATAAAAGTATTCAATTTTCCTATAATTATTATTATATTTAGTAAATGGTTAAATTGATAAAAGGTTAAAGTTAAGGGTGATATGTGAAAATTTTGCAAAGTATGCAAGTTATTATAAAATATTCGTTTGGTCGGGGAATATTCTTTTTGTCGGGGAATATCCGTACGATGACACAATCATTGGTGGACCCCACAACGGAAATATTGTCGTAGTAAGAAAATGACAGAATTGTCTTTTTATAAAAATAACAGTGAAAGTGTTACCGTTAAAACTGTTGAACTACCCGGTAGTAAAAGTACAGTAATATGCGTGGTTGCATAGTAGCACATGGTATTGATTATTGATGCTTACGTAAGAAGTCACTCAGTTATAATCAATTATTGCTACAATAATTACCGTCATCATATCTCTCATTATTGATTCAATTATTGTCACAAGATCATCCGTATAATATGTTATATTATTAAATCATTAATTAAGACGACAAAGTTATTTATATTATTATTTTCAATATTGACAATGTCTAGAAGTTCTGTCAAGGTGAGGTTTGATCACCTAATTGCTTGCCAATAAGGAGAAATCCTTATCTAAAAGCCCTCTTTCCAGAAAACGACACAGGTTGTTAAATATTGTGAATTATAATATTAATGATGAATAAGTTCGTGTTGATTAAAGATGAAATTGATAGTTCCATTGTGTGGGAATTATTAGTGTTAGTGAAAATCGACATTTATTTCGATAATAATTGATGTCTGAAGGTTATATTGACCAATCGGGTAATTCACCGGATAAATGAGCAATTAATTACTATTAATTCACATGCTTATAACTATGTGTTCACATGTGTGAACTATTGATTCACATGATTTACTATTAGGAGAGTTGGTGTAAGATTGATAATATTTGCATGACTAAATTAAAAATGGAGGTATAGATGAAGGTACTATACTATACTTAATTTTTTTCACATGTTTAGAACTATTGAGTCACATGATTTACTATTGATTCACATGATTTACTATTAGGGGAGGTGGTGCAAGTTTGATAATACTTGTAGGACTAAATTAAAAATGAGGAAAAGAAAGGTATTATATCGTAATATTTCAAGCCCCAAAACGTGCAATTATCGAAAGTATATTTTCCTATAAATAGAAGCTCATTCTTACTTCGTTCTCACCAATTCACTAAGACTCGTAAGAGCAATTATAGAGAGAAAAACTATAGAGAGGGAAGCTATAGAGAGAAAGAAGAAGAGAAGTCTGCTACTTCACTATTCCAGTATCCAGTCTTCTTCTGAGGTAAGGGGTATTATTTATTTCATATTCTGAAGAGAAATTATTTTTTGTATTCGTATGAATATTATTTTGGTTTAATATTCGTAAAGGGTATTATTTCTTTCGTATTCATGAAGAGAGTTATTTTCTTTCAATACTCGTAAGGGTTGTTATTCCATTCTTTATTATTCTGTTGGAATAACCTGTATACGCGGACTACTGTATGCGTGGTGAAATTCTTCTGTTATTCCATTCTTTATTATTTTGTTGGATTAACCCGTCTGTGCGGACTACCGTATACATGGTAAAATTCTTCTCATTATTCCATTCTTTATTATTCATTGGAATAACTCATCTACGCAGATCGCTGCATGCATGGTGAATGACCCTTCGTATTCATTCTTTATTAAATTGTGGAAATGATCTGCTCACGTGGATTATCGTATGGCGGGTGAAAATCCATTTGCAGTTATCGATATTCTATTATACTGTATGAGATATCATTTCGTTTGTACTTTTCGTCATGGAATATTGTTTCCTTTTGTATTTTCCTTTTATGAGTACTATTCACGGAGTAATATTCATGAGTTACTATTTATGGGTTACTATTCACCCGATTACTATTCCCTCGAATATTATTCGCTCGGGTATTCGGGACACTTTTCGTGCCAGAGTACTATTCACGAGTTACTATTCACAGGTTACTATTCACCCGATTATTATTTACTAGAATATTATTCACTCGGGTATTTGGGGTACTTTTCATGTCGGGGTACTATTCAAGAGATACTATTCCCGAAGTACTATTCACAGAGTACTATTCTCGGGGTACTATTTACCCGAAAAATATATTTCTTTTCTGTCCAAATTATTTTGGGTACATGAATATTATTCTTGTATTTTACTCCATAAAGCAGTATCATGTTGACAATTTGGATATTTTTAAACTCTGGATAAATTTAAAGTCTTTAATATTTATCCTTGATTTCGTTTGATTAATGCTTATATCATTGTCATCATCCTAATGCTTATATTGTGATGAAAGTCATCTTTAGCTTACGTGCATAAATGGACTATTAATTATTGGTTTTACAGTTGTATATCTTTGGCTTACGTGCAAAGATGGAATATTGATTATTGATTTTATAGTTATATATCTTTGGTATACGTGCAAAGATGAACTGTTGATTGATAGCTTTGGCCCGTAGTGCAAAGATGGACAGGTGTATGACATGATCATGACCACTGGTGATAATAACGAATATCCTTGGCCCGTAGTACATGGATAATTCGATGATGTGATTGGTAGGATCATGACAATTAGTTAACAGTTGAATGTCTTTTGCCGTAGTGCACTGACAGATAATTGATTGGTATGATCATGACCATTGGTTTTATAGTTGAATATCTTTGGCCGTGTAGTGCGCAAAGATAGACAACTGATTGGTATGATCATTTTTATTACATTTGAATTTCTTTAGCCTTTCGGGTAAGGATATTGAGTAAACATTCTATTAAGCCTTTGTGGCAAGGAGAAACTATTGATTTACATGATTAAAAATATGAATTGTGGATTTAACTATAATCGTTGGTGGTTCAGGTGAAGACAGGTGATGAGAATTCTTTTTTTTTCTTGGGTATAATAAAGAACTATTGATTAGTATTGCAGGAATGAAATATTAACGATGGACTTTAATCTAGAGGAGATAGTAGACATTATGTTCTACTTGACTCTTCTAATGGATTGTTTATTTCGCTACAGTTGTTGATCTAAAACTTGTTTTCTATTATATTCTATCAGTTGTTATACTGTTGAAGGCTAAGGATAATTTATTCTGCATCATCTTGGTCATAATATTTCTTACTGGGCTAGTTGAGCTCACCCTTTTCTTTCACTGTTCTCTTGTGAAATGAGAATATAAATTTGAGGCCCGGTCTGGGAAGCGGAGTGACGGTCCAGATGTTGGCATTAGTAGTCCTCACTATTCAGTGAAATAGTGTGATAATAAATGTAATAAGGACTCCATTTGAGTTTTAATACTATCTATGAGACAATATTCGTGTAAAAACTCTAAGCTACGCTGTTGTCGTATTGTATAAAAGAAGTTTGTATTTGATTTATGTACTATATATTTGGTTTCTCAGAATGGGTGATGTATACCTATTTTGGGTGCGTCACAGTTGTTATCAAACCTTAGGGATATGATCCCCGACTGAGGTGTGAGACAAGAACTAGGAGGGGAGAGACGGGGAATTCCTTCGCTAGTATGACCTACCTAAGCATATGCGTTATTTAATTGGTCGGTTAGAATATAGGGATAATATATGGCATGTCAATTAACCTTTATTTTGAAGATGTATTTTAGAATGATATCTGAAATACAGGAGATGAGAAATGAAAAAATCATGATACAGAGGAAATAACCGGGAAGGTACAATCCGAAAAGAAAGCAAGGTATTCTCATCTCTTCGGCATACTAGGTACGTAAATTTCGAGGTCGAAATTTCATAAGGAGGGGAGATTGTGAGATCCCGAATTTTATGAAATGAAAGTATTCAATTTTCCTATAATTATTATTCTATTTAGTAAATGGTTAAATTGATAAAAGGTTAAAGTTAAGGGTGATATTTGAAAATTTTGCAAAGTATGCAAGTTGTTATAAAATATTCGTTTGGTCGGGGAATATTCTTTTTGTCGGGGAATATCCGTACAACGACACAATCATTGGTGGACCCCATAATAGAAGTATTGTCGTAGTAAGAAAATGACAGAATTATCTTTTTATAAAAATAACGGTGAAAGTGTTACCGTTAAAAAGCGCTGAACTACCCAAGTAGTAAAAGTACAAGAACACGCTGGTTGCATAAGTAGCACACGGTATTGATTATTTATGCTTACGTAAAGAAGTCACTCAAATTATACTCAATTATTGCTACAAATAATTATTGCATCATATATCTCATATTATTGATTCAATTATTGTCACAGTATTATCTGTATAATATGTTATATTATTAAATCAATAATTGAGACGACAAAGTTATTCATATTATTATTTACAATATTGACAATGTCTAGAAGTTCTATCAAGAAGAGGTTTGGTCACCTAATTGCGCTTCAATAAGGAGAAATTCTTATCGTAAAGCCCCCTGTTTCCTGGGAACGACCTGGTTGTTAAATATTGTAAATTATAATATTAATGATGAATAAGTTCGTGTTGATTAAAGATAAAATTGATAGTTCCATTGTGTGGGAATTATTAGTGTTAGTGGAAATCGACATTTATTTCGATAATAATTGATGTCTGAAGGTTATATTGACCAATCGGGTAATTCACCGGATAAATGAGCAATTAATTACTATTAATTCACATGCTTATAATTATGTGTTCACATGTGTGAACTATTGATTCACATGATTTACTATTAGGAGAGTTGGTGTAAGATTGATAATACTTGCATGACTAAATTAAAAATGGAGGTATAGATGAAGGTACTATACTATACTTAATTTTTTTCACATGTTTAGAACTATCGAGTCACATGATTTACTATTGATTCACATGATTTACTATTAGGGGAGGTGGTGCAAGTTTTATAATACTTGTAGGACTAAATTAAAAATGAGGAAAAAGAGGAAGGTAATATACTGTAATATTTCGAGCCCCAAAACGTGCAATTATCGAAAGTATATTTTCCTATAAACAGAAGCTCATTCTTCCTTCATTCTCACCAATTCACTAAGACTCACAAGAGCAATTATAGAGAAAGAAGCTATAGAGAGAGAAGCTATAGAGAGAAAGAAGAAGAGAAGTCTGCTACTTCACTATTCCAGTATTCAGTCTTCTTCTGAAGTAAGGGGTATTATTTATTTCATATTCTGAAGAGAAATTATTTTTCGTATTCGTATGAATATTATTTTGGTTTAATATTCGTAAAGGGTATTATTTCTTTAGTATTCATGAAGAGAGTTATTTCTTTCAATACTCGTAAGGGTTGTTAATCCATTCTTTATTATTCTGTTGGAATAACCTGTCTACGTGGACTACCGTATGCATGGTGAAATTCTTCTATTATTCCATTTTTTTATTACTCTGTTGAATAACTCAGATACGCGACTATCGTGATGTCGTGGTGAAATTCTTCCATTATTCCATTCTTTATTATTCTGCTGAATAACTGCTCTATGCCGACTCACCGTATGCATGGTGAAATTCTTCATTATTCCATTCTTTATTATTCTCGTTGGAATAACTTTTCTCTCGCGCTTGACTCACTGCATGCATGGTGTAGACACTGAAATTTTCTCATCATCATTGTCCTTAACATTGCGAAGGACAAATTCGTCTTTTAAGAGGAACCACGAAAGACAATCCATATCCATTCCGGATACTACCTAAGTTCGTAACCAACCGGAACACACACCGGAGTAATAATTCCAAATTTCTCGATATAACCCCGAGGCGCAGCAGATCCAATACCGAACACACACCGGAGAAGACCGATTAACCTCTGGAGATAACCCCAGGTATCAAGTCTCGATCATAATCATGGGAATAGCCACCAACCTTGGTGATCACCCTAAGGAATGCAGTTTCGATGATAACCCTGGAAATGCTTGTTTCAAATACAACCAGCTTCAATCTCGAAACTCACAACGAGATTGTGATGCCCCTAAAATTAGGTATACATCACCCATCTTGAGTCGCCAGATACATGGTACAGAATTCAAATACAACTTAATAATACAACCGTCAGTATACAATACGACAAAGCATAAAAATCGTGAGTTTGAATACAAATATTGTCTACTAGAGAGTATACAAACTCAAAAGGAGTCCTCATTACAATTATTATCACACTATTTCACGTAATAGTGAGGACTACTAATGCAAACATCTAGGATCATCACTGCTGTTCCGACTAGTCCCCAATTACGTTCTCATTTCACTCAAGAGAACGAAGGAAAGAAAGGGTGAGCTCAACTAGCCCAAAGAAGAAATATTATGACTAAGATAATGCGCATAATAATTTATCATTAGCCTTCAAAGAAGTGTTAAACCGATAAAATATAATAACTATCAAGTTTAACTGCAATGAACAAGCAATCCATTAGAAGAGTCAAGTAGGGAATAAAATCTACTATCTTCTATGATTTAAAAGGGTTTTCATCACTTTTATCACCGAGACTCACTTTTAATAAATAATCCACATCATCGAATCACCCCTCGCACTACTACTACCAATGATATTCTTTAAAGATCACGACCACAAATTATCCATGCACTACTGACTTAATATAATCATGTTTTCATCAATCAGTCCCGATCATGCCATAAAACAATTCATCTTTTACTACGACGACCAATGAGAATCCATAGCCATAATCATACAAAAAGCGTTCATCAATGCACTACGCCCAATGAGGACTTTTTTTTCCACATCATTTGTAACATTACTACGCCATGATTATACCGAATAATCCACAGTCATAATCATACCAAGTCCATCTATGCACTACAGAATACCACGATGACTTTCAACATAATATAAACATGAGGATGATGACAATGATATAAGAATTCAATAAAACAAGTTCAAGAATTAATTTATCCATGAACCAATAACGTCCAAATTTTCAACATGATACTTCTTTGTAGAGTAAAATTCAAGAATGCTCAGAAGAATATTTCCATGAAAAGATACTGGATGAAGCGCAAATATCAAGGATATTCCACTAATTTCATGGAGTACATAAGTCAAAACTTTAATCAACTGAGTATAATAACGAATGGAATAACAAAAGAAATCACCATGCATGCGGTACTTCGCATAGACAGGTTATTCCAACAGAATAATAATAACGGAACCAGATCGAGCAAAAATTAAGACCGAGCGGGATGTTCCAATGAATAATAAAGAATGAAATAACAACAGAAATCACCATGCATGCGGTACTTGCATAGAAGTTATTCAATGAATACTAAATAACGGAACCGGTCAAAGGTAATACGACCGATGGGATATATTCAACAGAATAATAAATAACGGAACCAGTCCCACGAAAATGCACAAATCGGATATTCCAACGGAATAATAATAAAGAATGGAATATTAGAAGAATTTCACCATGTATGCGTTATTTGCATATAGACAAAGTTATTCCAACATAATAATAAAGAATGGAATAACGGAAGAATTTCACCAAGTATAGGGTAGCTCACAGTATCTGAGTTATTCCAACGTAATAATAAAGAATGGAATAATGTAAGTTCTCTTCATAAATAAGAAAGAAAGAGTACCCCTTACGAGTACAACAAATAATATTCCATACCTTAGAAAGAAGAGTACTGGATATAGAAGTAGTGAAGTAGTAGAACACTTTTCTTCTTTCTCTCTATAGTTTCTCTCTCTTGAGTTTCAGTGAATTCGTAAGAAATAATGAATGAATGAATGAATGAGCTTCTTTTTATAGAAAAATGGACTGTATAATAACTAACTCATGAACGGTCCAGATTGATTTACTTTAATCAGACGGTCCATATTTAAAGCAAAATCTTTTAAATAAAATATAATATATTCTATTTATAATCTAATAAAATGAATAACTTTATAAAAGATTTTACTATGCAAACACTATCTGAAACACTTATGCAAAACACTATGCATAATAAAATATAATATATTCTAATTATTGTCTAATAAAATAAATAACTTTATAAAAGTATTTTGTTTTATATAAAAAAGATTTTACTATGCAAAATACTATGCAAACACTATGCAACACTATGCATAATAAAATATAATATATTCTATTTATAGAATAACTTTATAAAAGTATTCTGCTTTATTTAAAAAGATTTTACTATGCAAAACACTATGCGCAGACACTATGCATAATAGAATATAATATATTATATTTATAGAATAACTTTATAAAAGTATTCATTTTATTACATTAATAATACCAATAAAATAAAAGCGGTGACTTATCACGTAAGCATCAATAATCAATACTGTGTTTCTACTATGCAACCACGCAAGACATTCGTACTTTTAACACCGGGTGTTTCAACAGTTAACGGTAAAACTTCCGCCGTTATTTTCATAAAGTATTTTTGTCATTTTCTCAATCCGACAATAATTCTGTTATGGGGTCCACCAATGATTGTACCGTTGTACGAATATTCCCCGACAAATAAATATTCCCCGACCAATCGAATATTATACAACAACTTGTATACTTTTCAAAATTTATAAATACTACCTACAACTATAATATTATATCAAATCCACACCATAATATTCAAGAAAATATTTCGAAAAAGTTAAATCTTTATTCATAAAATCTGGGGTCTCACAAGATACTCCGTACCAACCCGGAGATAACACCGGGAGGACAGGCACACCTCAAAGATAACACTGAGGACCTTCAATAATTACGTGAATCCAATCTCAAATGAAGCCACTGAAAGAACGCCTACTTTATCATTAAATCAAGCGATAACACCGGTGAGGGGTAACATCGTCATCTCACCAACGCGATACCACGCCACGTCGTTCTCAACATTTCATACACATCTCTACACAACGATGTCCCACAAGAATAAAGGAAAACCAATCCCGAGTGACTATTGTGTAGGGTAATGGATGGAATTTGTAGCTTGAAGACCGGAGGGCATCGTCCCATCTTCAATGACTTTGTACAAACTCTAATCCTATGCCATTGTACAACTCTCAACAACGGCGGTCCGAAATAGGTCATATATACCTCAATCTGATACCCGGATTGCACTTCCGAAAGTTCGAAAGGACATTCGATGCCTTAGTACACGTCTTCTGAGATGACCCAACTCGAGAAACCCGCCAACCCGGTTGTCTCTACGGTACACTGCTGCCCAAATACAGTCCACCCTCTATAAATAGAGGGCTTGGGGTGGCCATTTTGCAAGAGAAAACGGCGAGAAAGCCCTGCCCAATTTGCTCTGCACTCACCCCACACTGTGTACTTTCTCATTTTAAACATCTGTGAGCTCATATATAGCTACTTTTGTACTTAAATAAGCCAGTGTTTACCCACTTTAAAGATATAGAAGTCTTCTTTGGCAGCCCACTGTAAGCCTTCTCACACACTTTAAAGTCTTTCTCTTCATCTTTGCACACACCCTTCTTCACGTTGAGAGTCGTGTTGCGTGTGCTTGTCCGGACTTTGGTCCGTGGTTTTATTTCAGTTTGTATATACCTATATATATATATATATATGTATATATATATATATTTATATATATTGACTAACATTATCGAGTTATGCCTCTATTGAGCCTAGAATTTGATTCGGAGCGTTTATTTGCTTATATATATATATATATATATATATATATATATATATATATATTATATATATGAATCGTATGTCGAACTTTGTTCGATGAGCCTGAGACTTGATGCCCGAGCATTTATTTGCTTTAATATATATATATATATATATATATATATATATATATATTAATTGTGTGTTAAACTCTGTTCGATGAGCCTGGATTTTACATCCGGTGCGTTTCCTCGCTTATATATATATATATATATATGAACTGTTGTCGAACTCTGTTTGATGAGTCTGGATTTTATATCCGGTGCGTTTATCGCTTTTATATATATATATATATATATATATATATATATATTTCATCCCACCTGGAGTTTACTTCGTGGTGGTTGATCGCTTTTACAGCTTTCATTACGTTTCGTCCTGGCTGGAGTTCACTTCGTGACAGTTGATTGCTTTGTACAACTTTATTTATATTTTGTCTCACCTGGAGTTTCCTCCGCAGGTGGTTGATAGCTTTACTGACTTTATTTACGTTTAATTCCTTTGGATTTTCCTCCGTAAGTGGCGGTTGATAGCTTTTACGACTTTATTTACATTTTTGATCCCCATGGAGGTGCTTCGTGGTTGGTGATCATGTCATGTCCGATATATATATTTATAGCTTTTATATATATACCGCCACATTTCATACAAATTGTGGTATCATAATACCTAGGAATAATGTGATCACATATTCAAATTTATTGGATCTAGATTCGGTTCCCATGATGGACATTTTCAATTTTAGTTACTTGTAAATTATTTTCATGGTGTCCGAATTTCCTCGATGGTTTCCATACCCATGAGGAAGTCGGCATTATTTTGTATATTATTTTCGTAAGGATGCCTCGCATCTCAGAAAATAAAATCAATCAATCGAACACTTAATAAAATGGGAGTGTAAAGGTCTCAATTACTATTGAGCATCAGGGTTTAAAAAACCTCTTTTATAAAACATCATTGCCATATCTTTCTAAAACTAAATTTTTACATAAATTCAAATCCTGTGTATATAGGTGCGAACGAGGCCTCGCACTACTTCCAAATAACAAAGACATCGACCCACACACACACACATTCGTGATAATAGTTTCTTGAAAAGAAGCGATCACCGTGGTAACACGGATGTCGGGGGGTGCCTAACACCTTCCCTCCGCATAAGCAAGTCCCCGGACCCTAATGAATCTCGGTTTCACCGACCCGTTTAGCAGTGTCACATCATCATCAATGTGCAAACCTTTTCTCGGTTGTGTTGGTACAACCATTTAAAAACCAATGGCGACTCTTAATAGTCCATCGTCGACATTATACATGTCAGACCTTTTTCACTTGTTTTTTCAAACAAATCTCACCTAAAATGAGAACACCAAAGAGCAAGTAACGGAAAGGGACATCTAAAAATCTCGACGTCGACAGGTGGCAACTCTGCTGGGGACTCCAGTAAGAGGACTTAAGCCGCTATTATAATCTTTTCAAAATTGTTATCTGCTTGTGTGTGGATGTTACATTTACATTTATGATGAATGTGTACGAATGCATTTACTTATTGCACTTAGTGCCTCGCACCATAACTTCTTGTGATATTAGTGCTTCGCACATGTCATCATTTTCATACGGTGAGACGCGATGTATGTGAATGTATGTTGTGTTGTCCCTCCACCAAGAGGCTATCCCGTCGGTGTTTGATTACTGGATTCGTGGGAAGACTAATTCCCCAAGGCTCAGGAAAGGCACCACCCAAATTCGCTCCAGTTGAAAGACCGGATTAACTTCTCGTTGAGTAAATTGCGATGATTTGGGAACCTTCATGCCAAAAAGTCGCGAGTGAACCTAAGATAGGTCAGCCTCTGATAAACCCAAAACGGAGGAAAGTCTCTTCATACTCTCATTTCAATTACTTGTGAACACAATTACTTGTAATTTCATTCCATATCTATCTCCATGTAATGAGAAATATGAAGAAATGTGTACACATACATATTTTAATTAACATGCTACAAACAACGGACATTCATTTTGCAGGATAAAATACCTAAAATGGACACATCACATAGCATGTTATTATACACATTCCCTAAAGACTAATGTGAGACCCCAAATTTTATGAATAAAGATTTAAATTTTTCGAAATATTTTTTTAATATTATGGTGTGGATTTGATATAATGTTATAGTTGTGGATAGTATTTACAAATTTTGCAAAGTAAGCAAGTGATTATATAATATTCGATTGGTCGGGGAATATTCGTTTTAACAGGGAATATTGTACGACAGCACAATCATTGGTGGACCCCACAACGGAAGTATTATCGTAGTTATAAAATTACAAAATTATCTTTCTATAAAAATAACGGCGGAGGTGTTACCGTTAAAACTGTTGAACTACCCGGTAGTAAAAGTACGATGAATACGCTGGGTTGCATAGTAGCACACGGTATTGATTATTGATGCTTACGTGAGAAGTCACTCAGTTATACTCAATTATTGCTACAGTAATTACTGTAGCATATCTCTCATATTATTGATTCAATTATTGTTAGAGTATCATCTGCATAATATGTTATATTATTAAATCAATAATTGAGACGGCAAAGTTATTCATATTATTATTTGCAATATTGACAATGTCTAGAAGTTCTATCAAGGAGAGGTTTGGTCACCTAATTGCGCGGCAATAAGGAAAAATCCTTATCGAAAAGCCCCCTCTTTCCTGGAAACGACCTGGTTGTTAAATATTATGAATTATAATATTAATGATGAATAAGTTCGTGTTGATTAAAGATAAATTTTATAGTTCCATTGTGTTGGAATTATTTGTGTTAGTGGAAGTTGACATTTGTTTCAATAATAATTGATGTCTGGAGGTTATATTGTTCAATCGGGTATTCGGGGAACTTTTCGTGTCGGAGTACTATTCACGAGTTACTATTCATGAGTTACTATTCATGAGATTACTATTCACGAGTTACTATTTACGAGTTACTATTCATGAGTTACTATTCACGAATTACTATTCATGGGGTATTATTCACCCGTAAGATATATTTCTTTTCGGTCCAAATCATTTTTGGGTACAATATTATTGCATGAGGAGATGTGCTAATTTTTCAGACCGTTGGTTGAAGATATAATAGTAAATCAATATGGACCGCTGGTGGAAAGTTATAATAGTGAATCAATATGGATCGCTGGTTTAAAGTTTTAATAGTAAATCAGTATGGACCGTTGCTTTAAATTTTAATAGTAAACCAATATGGACTGTTCGTTTAAAAGTAAATCAATCTGGACCGTTCATGAATTAGTTACTATTTAGTCCATTCTCCTATAAATAGAAGCTCATTCCTTCATTATTTCTTACGAATTCATTGAAACTCTAGAGAGAGAAACTATAGAGAGAAAGAAGAAAAGTATTCTGCTTCACTTCACTACTCCAAGATTAAGTTTTTCTAAGGTAGGGATATTATTTGTTGTACTCGTAAGGGGTATTCTTTCTTTCTTATTCATGAAGAGAACTTCATTATTCCATTCTTTATTATTCATTGGAATAACTTTTGATACGCTGGATACCCCTATACTTGGTGAAATTCTTCATTATTCCATTCTTTGTTATTATGTTGGAATAACTTTGCCTATGCAAAGTCTCGCATACATGGTGAAATTCGATGTTATTCCATTCTTATTATTCTCGTTGAATAACATGTTTATCGCAAGCACCGCATACATGGTGAAATTCTTCTAATATTCTCGTTTTTTATTATTCTGCTTTAATATCCTGTCTCGTGCGTTCTACGCCTTGACAGTTCCATCATTTATTATTCTATCGAATATCCTATCTCGTATGCGTTCTGTTTACCGACCGGGTTCCATTATTTATTATTCTCGTTTAATATCCTCATGCGTGCGTTTATGCGGGACTGGTTCCATTATTTATTATTCATTGGGAATAACCACATGCATGCGCCTATGGCACGCACGTGGTGAATCCTTCATTATTCCATTCTTTATTATTCTGTTGGAATAACCTGTCTATATGGATTACTATGGTGAATGATCCTTTGTATTCATTCCTTATTAAATTGTGGAAATGATCTGTATACGTGGATTACCGCATGACGGGTGAAAATCCATTTGCAGTTTCATATATTCTATTATACTCAGTTGGTTAAAGTTTTGGCTTCTATAATCCATGAAATTAGTGGAATATCCTTGATATTTGCGCTTCATCCAGTATCTTTTCATGGAAATATTCTTCTGAGCATTCTTAAATTTTACTGCACAAAGCAGTATCATGTTGACAATTTGTACGTTATTGAGTTCAGGATAAATTAACTTATAAATCTTTAAAATTTATTCTTGAACTTGTTTTATTGAATTGTCATCACCCTCATGCTTATATTATGTTGAAAGTCATATTTGGCTTACGTGCATAGATGGACTTGGAATGATTATGACCAGGGATTATTCGGTATAATCATGACCGTAATGTGACGAAAGATGTGGTAAAAGTCCTCATTGGCTCAGAATTCATTGGTGGACAGTTGTTGGTATGATTATGACCAGGGATTATTCGGTATAGTCATGACCTTTGATGATTACATGAATATCCTTGGCCGTGGAGCAGGGATGATTCGATTTTATTTATTAAGCTGAGTCTCAGCGATAAAAGTGATGAAAAGCCTTTTAAATCATAGAAGATAGTAGATTTTATTCTCTACTTGACTCTTCTAATGGATTGCTTGTTCCGCTACAGTTAAACTTGATATTTATTATATTTTATCAGTTTAACACCGTTGAAGGCTTATGATAATTTATTCTGCATTATCTTAGTCATAATATTTTTTACTGGGCTAGTTGAGCTCACCCTTTCTTTCACTGTTCTCTTCAGAAAATGAGAACGTAGCTGGGACTAGTCGGGGAACAGAGTGATGATCCTAGATGGTGCATTAGTAGTCCTCATTATTCTGTGAAATAGTGTGATAATAAATGTAATAAGGACTCCATTGAGTGTGGATATTGTTTAGATGACAATATTTGTATTAAAACTCACAGCATATGTTTTGTCGTATTTTACACGACTGTTGTATAATTAAGTTGTATTTGTATTCTGTACCATGTATCTGGCGACTCAAGATGGGTGATGTATACATGTTTTGGGGGCATCACAGTTGGTATCAAAGCTTAGGGATATGATCCCTGGCTGAGATATGAGATAAGAACTAGGAGGGGAGAGATGGGAAATTTCTTCGCTAGTATGACCTACCTAAGTTTATTTGTTATTTAATTGGTCAGTCAGAGTATAGGAATAATATGTGATATGTTAATTAACCCTTGTTTTGTGACAGTGTTTGAAAATGGCATCTGAAAATGCAGAGATAAGCAATGAAGCATATGAGACCGTTGAGTCAGCTCAACCAAAAGGTAACGAGCAACAACACGATAATAATAGTACCGGTGGCAACGGCCATCAGAACAATGTTAACCATCGTGGGGGAAATTATCATTCCAAGAATGATAACCACTTCGGTGGTAATCATGGCCAAGATAATAGAAGTGGAAATTTCAAGAAGAGAAGGTCATTTAGCTCGATTTTGTCGTATAATGAAGTCAAGACCAGCTGAAACGGTGGCACCAAAGGCGGATACAGACAAAACAAAGTCGGTGGTTTCAGGAAGAGCATTTTTCGTGACTTCTCAAAAAGTGAGTAACCCGAACGAAGTTAGCACGAGTTAGTTAATTATAAATTCTTGCGAAGTCTATACCTTATTAGATACCGGTTCTACCCATTCTTTTATCTCTCCTACTTGCGCTCAATGTTTAAATTTGACTCCAGAGAAATTAGACTTTGACTTATCGGTTGAAACTCCATTATGAGAAACCATCATTTCATGTGCTATCCAAGTCTTGGATGAGAGTCACAGTTTTGAATGATATTTCTATTGTTAATAAATTTCCTGACGTATTCTTGAAGACTTCTTAGCCTACCCCTAGAGCGTGAAATCGAATTTCGTATTGACCCCAGTACAAAACCCATTTCTTAAACCCTCAAATATTTTCTTCACCTAAAATGAACGTAACATGTGCCAAAGACGTTGGCTTGAGCTGTTGAAGATTACGATCGTACCATTTAATATCATCGTGGAAGAGCGAACATGGTAGCTGACGCGTTGAGTAGAAGATAGTATGCATTTACGAGTGCGATGTTGTTAACACAAAGACCCATTTCGTATAACTTACAAATGATAGAGATAGAGTTAAAGACTCTAGGGACCCACGTGAAGATAACGAATATACGATTAGAATAGACTTTAATTGATAAAGTTAAAGCTGCTCAAGCTACATACTCAAAGCTAATGAATGTGAAGAAGAAGAAGGTTCAAGAGGGCGTTATTCTAGAAGCAAGAATCGATGAAGAGAGGGAATCTCAACCCTCGATTTTATTGACCCATTTAAAATCCTCGATGAAGTAGGAACTGTGGCTTATAGACTCGTTTTACCGCCAACTATGACGCGTGTTCATAACGTTTTTAACGTATCGATGTTACGTAAATATGTGGATGACCCGAACCACATTATTGAATTAAAACTAGACGAGATAGCAGAAGATTTAACATATGAAGAGATACGTGTTAAAATCTTGGATAAGAAGGATCGTATTCAACACTCAAAGGTTATACCTCAAGTTAGAATCTGAAATGAAGTCAATGTATCCTCATGTCTTCGGCATACCAGGTACGTACGTAAATTTTGAGGGTAAAATTTCATAAGGAGGGGAGATTGTGAGACCCCGAATTTTATGAATAAAGATTTAAATTTCTCGAAATATTTTTTTAATATTATGGTGTGGATTTGATATAATGTTATAGTTGTGGATAGTATTTACAAATTTTGCAAAGTAATCAAGTGGTTATATAATATTCGATTGGTTGGGGAATATTTTTTTTAACAGGGAATATTATGCGATGGCACAATCATTGGTGGACCCCACAATGTAAGTATTGTCGTAGTTAGAAAATGACAAAATTATCTTTCTATAAAAATAACTATGGAGGTGTTACTGTTAAAACCTGTTGAACTATCCAAGTAGTAAAAAGTACGATGTCTGGCGCTGGTTGCATAAGTAGCACACGGTATTGATTATTGATGCTTACGTGAGAAGTCACACCATTTATACTAAATTATTGCTACAAAGAATTGTTGCATCATATCTCTCTCATATTATTGATTCAATTATTGTTAGAGTATCATCTGCGTAATAATATGTTATATTATTAAATCAATAATTGAGACTTGAAAAGTTATTCATATTATTATTTGTAATATTGACAATGTCTAGAAGTTACATCGAGGAGAGGTTTGGTCACCTAATTGTGCGCCAATAAGGAGAAATCCTTATCGGAAAGCCCCCTCTTTCCTAGGAACGACCTAGTTGTTAAATATTGTGAATTATAATATTAATGATGAATCTGTTCATGTTGATTAAAGATGAATTTTATAGTTCCATTGTGTTGGAATTATTTGTGTTAGTGGAAGTTGACATTTGTTTCGATAATAATTGATGTCTGGAGGTTATATTGTTCAATCGGGTATTCGGGGCACTTTTCGTGTCGGAGTACTATTCACGAGTTACTATTCATGAGATTACTATTCACGAGTTACTATTCACAAGTTACTATTCACGGGGTATTATTCACCCGTAAGATATATTTCTTTTCGGTCCAAATCATTTTTGGGTACAATATTATTCCATGAGAAGATGTGCTAATTTTTCAGACCGTTGGTTGAAGATATAATAGTAAATCAATATGGACCGCTAGTGGAAAGTTATAATAGTGAATCAATATGGATCGCTGGTTCAAAGTTTTAATAGTAAATCAGTATGGACCATTGCTTTAAATTTTAATAATAAACCAATATGGACCGTCCGTTTAAAAGTAAATCAATCTGGACCGTTCATGAATTAGTTACTATTCAGTCCATTCTCCTATAAATAGAAGCTCATTCCTTCATTATTTCTTATGAATTCACTGAAACTTTAAAGAGAGAAACTATAGAGAGAAAGAAGAAAAGTATTCTGCTACTCACTACTCTAATATTCAATTTTTCTAAGGTAGGGGATATTATTTGTTGTACTCGTAAGGGGTATTCTTTCTTTCTTATTCATGAAGAGAACTTACATTATTCCATTCTTTATTATTCAGGTTGGAATAACTCAGTATAATGTGGGATACCCTATACTTGGTGAAATTCTTCATTATTCCATTCTTTATTATTATGTTGAATAACTTTGTCTATGCAAAATAACGCATACATGGTGAAATTCTCGATGTTATTCCATTCTTATTATTCTGTTGGAATAACTTTATTTATCTGATACGCATACATGGTGAAATTCTTCTAATATTCTCGTTTTTTATTATTCGCTTTAATATCCTCATCAAATGCGTTTATTATGCTACTGATTCGATTCCATTATTTATTATTCCGCCGTAATATCCTATCTGCGTATGTTTATGCTTACGGACTGGTTCCATTATTTATTATTATGTCGAAATATCCTCGTGCGTGCGCTTATGCTGGACTGGTTCCATTATTTATTATTACGTTAGAATAACTCATCATGCTTGATCTATCGCATGCATGGTGAATCCTTCATTATTCCATTCTTTATTATTACATTGGAATAACTCATACTATGTGGATTACTATGGTGAATGATCCTTTGTATTCATTCCTTATTAAATTGTGAAAATGATCTCAGATATCGTGGATTACCGCATGGCGGGTGAAAATCCATTTGCAGTTTCATATATTCTATTATACTCAGTTGGTTAAAGTTTTGGCTTCTATAATCCATGAAATTAGTGGAATATCCTTGATATTTGCGCTTCATCCAGTATCTTTTCATGGAAATATTCTTCTGAGCATTCTTAAATTTTATTGCACAAAGCAGTATCATGTTGACAATTTATACGTTATTGAGTTCAGGATAAATTAACTTATAAATATTTAAAATTTATTCTTGAACTTATTTTATTGAATTCTCATCACCCTCATGCTTATATTATGTTGATAGTCATCTTTGGCTTACGTGCATAGATGGACTTGGAATGATTATGACCAGGGATTATTCGGTATAATCATGACCGTAATGTGACGAATGATGTGGTAAAAGTCCTCATTGGCCTGTAGTTCATTGGTCGACAGTTGTTAGTATGATTATGACCAGGGATTATTCGGTATAGTCATGACCTTTGATGATTACATGAATATCCTTGGCCGTGGAGCAGGGATGATTCGATTTTATTTATTAAGCTGAGTCTCAGCGATAAAAGTGATGAAAAGCCTTTTAAATCATAGAAGATAGTAGATTTTATTCTCTACTTGACTCTTCCAATGGATTGCTTGTTCCGCTGCAGTTAAACTTGATATTTATTATATTTTATTAGTTTAACACCGTTGAAGGCTAATGATAATTTATTCTGCTTTATCTTAGTCATAATATTTTTTATTGGGGCTAGTTGAGTTCACCCTTTCTTTCACCGTTACGCTCGTGAAATGAGAACGTGGTTTGGGACTAGTCGGGGAACAGAGTGATGATCCTAGATGGTGCATTAGTAGTCCTCACTATTCTGTGAAATAGTGTGATAATAAATGTAATGAGGACTCCATTGAGTGTGGATATTGTCTAGATGACAATATTTGTATTAAAACTCGCAGCCTATGTTTTGTCGTATTTTACACGACTGTTGTATAATTAAGTTGTATTTGTATTTTGTACCATGTATCTGGCGACTCAAGATGGGTGATGTATACCTGTTTTGGGGGCGTCACAACTAAACTATGCAAGTCTTTTGCAGGGAATCAATCAGACCTACTACCCGGTCAAAATCCAAAAAGGCTACAGGCCTACAGTCAATCATGTCGTCATCTGACTAGACTAAACTTATTCCAGTTTCTCGCAAAGAATTCGACGGATTAAGCAAACAAATTACAGATTTGACTGTTCTACTCAAAGAACTACACCAGTCCAATCAGGGTCCAAAAATACCCGTGCATACTGAATCCTCCACATAAGGGGGAACTCAGGTCATTACAATACCTGAACTGTAGTTGGATACGACCAACAAAACTCATGATGCTGCCCATCCCACTGGAGATCCAGACACTGGTGACATCAAAAAGAAAATCCTCCAAATGGAAGAGACATTGCATGCTATCAAAGGAATTGGAACACACGGGAGTGTTTCATGTGCTGAACTTTGCATTTTCCCTGGTGTTCATTATCCAGAAAAGTTTAAAACTCCCGACTTCAAAAAATATGACGGGTTAGGAGATCCTTATACACATTTAAAGGTGTTTATTGGAGAACTTGGATCTTATGCAGAGAACGAAAAGCTCGTAATGCAATTGTTCCGAAAAAGTCTAACCGAGAAGCTTGCTCAAGTAGGTACACAAGATTAGACAACTCAAAGATCCATAGCTGGGAAGAGCTAGCACATGCTTTCCTCACTCAATACAGCTTTCAATCTCAGATGACTCCTGATCGGTATCAAATTACCAAGATCAAGAAACAGTTTAACGAGTCTTTCAGAGAGTATGCTCAAAGGTGGAGACGCCTGGCTGCCCAAGTTAGTCCTTCCATGACAGAATCAGAGATGGTCATGACTTTTATAGACATACAAGAAGCTCCTTTCTATAAAAGAGTTTTAGCCAGCATCGGGAAACTATTTTTTGAAATGGTCAAACATGGGGAGATGACTGAGATGGGTTTGAAATCTGGAAAGATTTAAGACCTAACTGCCCTTAAAGTTGTTGCTGATCAAATCCATCCGGAAATTATGAAAACAACCCCCGGAGGGTCCATAAAAAGAAAGAGGAAGATGTTTCCATGATACTACAGGGTCAAAAAGGCAATCAAAACATGCCTATTCAAAGGAGAAACTACACTCCCTTTCAAGCACAGTCTGCGAAACCTCCAATACCAAAAGGTGGAGAAGTCAAACGCCCTCGAGTGTTCACACCCTTAGGGGATAACCTCGAGAACATTCTCACTCTTCTGACAACACAGAAGAAAATTACGCATCTTCTTCCACCACCAAATTTCAATGGACGGGGGTTTCAATGCTGCTCGAAAATGTGCTTATCATGCCAGAGTACCTGGACATGATACTCAGGATTGTTGGGCCTTGAAACACAAGATCCAAGACCTGATAGACAACGGTGAGATTGTGGACACCAAACCAGATCAACCTCACGTTCAAGACAACCCTCTTCCTCAGCACAGAGAAGAAGAGGTCAACATGATCATTTGGAACAATGGACAGAATTCCAATTTCAACTGTGAATCCTCCCAGACCCTCAAACATGGTGTTGAAAAATGGGATTATGCCAAGTTCCAGTTCACAATGGAACGAAAGATGAAAGCTCTATGTAAGTAAATTGAACAATTGGCAGAATTAGTGACTTATCGAAGATCAAGTGACTCACGATTAATCACCCGAGAGCATGCCGCCTCCTACCTCTTGTCATGAATATTCCTCGTCACTTTCGAAAATGAAATGATGGAAGACAAAGTGACAAAGAGAGCAAATGCCAAAGCTTGGTTGATTTTGCCAACAAAAGGGAATTCACCTATTTGGGCCAACCTATGGAGGAAATCCTTCAGATGTTAATCAATGAAGGAAGGATCAGTTCCCTTCTACCTCCAATCAACCCCCGTTCATGACGGTACAATTCTGATGGAGTATGTCAATATCACTCCCATTCTCATGGTCCACAACACGTAAGAATCTTTGGGCACTCCGCCACCTCATCCAAAATCTAATTGACAGTGGTGTCCTGCACCTAGCGGACAATGATACTGTGTTACGTGCAAGTGAGAATATAGGTCCTACTAAGTGGAAGAGTTTTGTAGCAGTCATATCCACTGAAACTGATGGGGCTAACAGATTACTCACAATGCCAACAATTCAACTCAGGGGAAGTAACAATCCTGTGAAAGTGGCCGCTCTTGAGCCAATCAACTTGTCGTGCAGAGCACAATATCCTATTGTTAGCTTGCGCAAAGTTCCGTGGAATTATGGAGAAGGTGAAGGATCCACCTCACATACAACTGCTACAGTGTCGAAGGAAAATCCACTATATCTTCCCCAATAGGTGATGAAGTCTACCATCAAATCAAAGGGGAAAATACCCATGGAGAAGATTGAAAAACTCCTCCACACTATGGGTCATAACGAAGCAAAGGTGGTTTTAAGCTTAAAAGAAGCTCCACAACAGATATCAATTTTGGACTTGGTCCTAACTTCCGAGAATCACTGGAAGGTCTTGTTAAAGGTTTTAGAAGAAGCCTATCTACCGATATCAGTTGATACGAAAAAATTTCAACATCTGGTTGATCACATTTTCAACAACAATGTGATATCCTTTACTGATGATGATATACCACTTGAAGGGACCGATCATTGTGAGCCGTTGCACATTGCGGTCTTGTCCTCTGGATACATGCTAGCTGGAGTCTTGATAGATGGAGGTTCATCTCTAAATATCTGTCCATACGCTACCTTGGTGAAGATGAATATCAATATCAACCGAATTCGGAGTAGCCATACTACCATCAAAGCTTTTGATGGAGCCCGTCGGAATTCGGTCGGAGTAATTGAACTGCCAATCGAAATTGGTCCCCATACATTCTGCGTATCTTTCCATGTACTCAAGACAGATTCAGGATACAACCTGCTCTTGGGACGACCATAGATCTATATGGCAGGGGCAGTCCCCTCCACCCTTCATCAGCAACTGAAATACATTATCAACAATAGCCTGGTCACAGTCAACGCTGAACCAGAGTGTCCTCAACACGGGGACATGCCATTCATCAATGTCAATGCAGATGTTGAACCAGTCAGTTTTCATGCCTTAGAAGTAAGCAATACCCAATACCATGTTATTGGAATGCCATTACTCGAACCTAAGATTTCTGCCGAGGTAATGTCGGCTACTCAAGAAATGATGTCGTTAGGTCATAAACCGGGACAAGGGTTGGGTAAAGATCGCCAGGGTATCAAGTACCCAATTCAATCAACCAAAAAAACTGGAACAGCTGGGCTAGGCTATTCTGCCAGTTCTAGTCATAGGAATCCTCATAAGCATCAGCAGATTCCTTCAGCTTTAACCATGCGGTGTTTATCTTCGCCTTCAAACTTTGATTCCTCACAACCTCCTGTAAAGGTGTCGGCCAATGTAATGGCTATGTTATTTCCCAAGCCGGTACCGGTAAAGGAGAAAGAAGTCTTTGTTCCAAATCCCACAGTAGAAGAGGAGGAACGAAGAATCAAGCAAGACGTCATCCGAATGATGTCAGGCATACGCATCATCGTTCATGATGAACATACCAACAGATACACCCCAGAGGATGATTGCCCAGACATAATGGCCATCATTCGGGATAGGGATGATGATGACAATCCCTCCATCACTGCGGTCCACCCGGACTTTGCCCTTGCCAATTGGAACATCACTCCTTGCATTGGTTGTCAAGGGTAAAGCGGGCAGAAACTCTTTCTGCCCTGTAGATATAATAACTGCTTACTTTTCTGTACAGTATTAGCAGTTTATTTTGTCAATATATGCTAACATTGTGTATGATCAAAATGTTTTATATATACTAAGTGAAAGCATATTTTGTTTCAGGACCCTGAATTTAGATGTGCCAGTACTTGCTGATACGGTGCCTCTTCTCCACAAGGATTGTACCTTTGATGTAGAGATGAATTCAGCCTTGATGGATATACAGGATGACATTGAGGTGCCTCAAGAAATTCAAGAACGGGTCATAGACAAACCTAAAACCAACCTTGATCAAACCACTTCTTTCAATCTCGGAACCTTAGAAAGCCCTAAGTTAATCCAGATTGGTTTAGACCTTACCCCAAACCAAAGGAATGCCATGGTTACGTTATTAACCCAATTCCAGGATGTGTTTGCATGGTCTCATGAAGACATTGTGGGTTTGTCCACTGACATTGTCCTTCATCGCCTTCCCATTAAAGAGGGATTTAAGCCAGTCAAGCAAAAGCTTAGGCGATTGAAACCTGAGTGGATTTTAAAGGTGAAAGAAGAAATTATGAAATAATTTCAAGCTGGAATCATCAATGTGTCCACATATCCTGAGTGGATATCCAACATTGTTCCCGTGCCTAAACCTGGAGGGAAGGTGCGTGTTTGCGTAGATTACTGGGACTTGAACAAAGCTTGCTTAAAAGATAGCTTTTCCGTGCCATTTATCCACATTCTTATTGATAATACTGTACAATACGACATGTACTCCTTTCTTGATTGCTTTACAGGGTACCATCAGATCATGGTTGCTGAGGAAGATCATGAGAAAACTGCTTTCATCACACCTTGTGGAACCTTTTGCTATAGACGGTTGTTATTCGGCCTCATCAATGCCGGAGCCACCTATCAACGAGCTATGATGGCTCTTTTCCTCGACTTAATGCACAAAGAGATCATGATCTATGTGGATGACATTATTGTCAAGTCCCAGAAGGAGGATGACCATCTAGACCATCTCAAAAAATTGTTCAATAGGTTGCGTAAATAAAACTTGAAGTTGAATCCAGCTAAATGCACCTTTGGAGTTAAATCAGGCAAGTTGCTAGGATTTCTAGTCAGCCACAAAGGGATTGAGCTGGATCCTGCCAAAATCCAGGCCATCACGGAAATGCCCATTCCTCAGACAGAAAAGGAAATACAGGGATTTTTGGGAAGAATCAACTTCATTAGCAGGTTTATCTCTCAACTCAGAGCAACCTGTGATCCAATCTTCAAGCTCTTAAGGAAGAACTCCTCCATGAAATGAAATGATGAGTGTCAAAATGCCTTCCTCACAATCAAGAAACAGCTAGTCTTAGCTCCCGTTTTGGTACCACCCAGGGATGATGTTCTCCTGTTCATGTACCTGTCCATAAGTGACAATGCCATGGGCTGCATGCTGGGATAGAAAAATGATAAAGGCCAAGAACGAGCTATCTATTACCTCAACAAAAGATTCAATAGCAGTGAACACAAGTACACTCTTATTGAGAAGACTTGTTGTGCTTTAGCATGGGCTTCCATGAGTTTACAACATTACCTCCATGGTCACACAACCCATCTCATTTCCCACGTGGATCTTCTCAAATATGTGTTCAATAAACCTATGTTAAATTGCCGGCTGTCCAGATGGCAGTTGATCCTACAACAATTTGACATCGTATATGTGACTCAAAAGTCCATCAAAGGTCAAGGAATTGCGGATTAACTGGTCGCCGCACCTTTAGGGGATTTCAAACCCTTGGAAACATATTTCCCTGATGAAGGAGTAATGACAGTTCATCAACACCATCGAAGACGATACGCTGGCCAATCATGGAAGATGTATTTTGATGGAGCCGTTAATCTGGAAGGTTCGGAGCCGAGCGCTTCTAGTATCTCGCACGGGAGCAAGCGATATCCGTCGCCATCAAATTACAGCTTTGTCGACCAACAACACAACCGAAATGAAGGTCGCCTCATGGGGCTAAAACTTGCCCGCTTAATGGGCGTCCAAAGGTTAAATCTTGTCTTTGGAGATTCAGAGTTGGCAATCAGACAGTCCACCGGAATCTATCAAACCACGGAACTACATTTGCTGCCCTACCATCGGCAAGTTTTACTGATGGTTGTGGAGTTCGAAGAAATCTCCTTTCTACACGTTCCTCATAATAAGAATGACTTTGCAGATGCATTAGCAACTTTGGCCTCCTTGATTCGCATATCAGATAAGGAACATTTGCCAAGCGTCACAATTTCCATGCACCAGGCCCCAACCTATGGGAATTACGTTGGAGAAGTATCGGATGAGCTACCTCCCATCCAACATCCTTGGTATCAGCATATCGAGGAATATCTACGAGATGGATCCACACCCGCGGAAGCGAGCCCGATTGAGAAAAGGCGGATCCATCGACTTGCTATGAAATTCTACCTGAGTGGAGATGCGCTCTACAAAAGAGATGCAGGACTAGGTCTCCTCAGATGTTTAGACAAAGGTCAAGCCCAAAGGCTTATGGATGAAATCCATGGTGGAGTCTGTGGCCTCCTCCTTGTCAAGAAAGTCCTCAGGACATGACATTATTGGCTATCTCTCAAAGCTGAATGCAATGACCACTTTAGGAGATGCTATCAGTGCCATATTCATGGGAATTCTATACACGCCCCTCCAAGGGAACTCCACAACATGAGTTCACCTTGGCCCTTCTCAATGTGGGGAATGAACGTTATCGGGCCCATTGAGCCTAAAGCCAGTAATGAACATTGATTTATCTTCACCATGATCGACTACTTCACCAAGTGGGTAGAGGCAGCCTCCTTCCCTAGGGTTACTAAAGAAGTCATCATTGCTTTCATCAGAAACAACGTCATTTGTAGATATGGACAACCAGAGGTGATTGTGTTAGACAATGCTAAGAACCTCAACAACAAAATGATGGAAGAATTATGCAGTAAATTCCACATCAAACATCTTAACTCCGTCATTTATCGTCCGAAGATGAATGGTGCTGTTGAAGCGGCTAACAAAAACATCAAGAAAATTATGCAAAAGATGTTCGCCGCCCACAAAGATTGGCCTGACCTATTGCCTCTTACTCTGTTAGCCTACAGAACCTCAATGCGCACTTCCACTGGGACAACCCCCTACGCATTAACCTATGGGATGGAAGCAGTGCTCCTCATAGAAGTTGAAATGGAATCCCTCAGAGTGTTGATAGACGCTCAGCTGGATGAAGACCAATGGGTACAAGACAGGTATCACCGATTGTCTCTAATAGACGAAAGGCGAACCGCAGCTATCTTCCATGGTCAGTTATATCAACAAAGGATCGCCAGATCCTACAACAAAAAAGTCCGGCTACGGCAGTTTAAACAACATGACTTGGTTTTGAAGAAGATCATTGGCAACCAAGATCAATCTAAGGGAAAATTCGCTCCTAACTGGGAAGGCCCGTTTGTTGTCAAGGAAGTATTGACGGGAGGCGCTCTCAGATTGCAAGAAATGGATGGCAATGAATTTCCACAACTCATCAACTCAGACGCCGTAAAACGGTACTATGTCTGAAGTTGCCATCAAGCAAACATCCTGGTGTTGGACCATCAGATCACCAGTTATTTCGGTTCTTTAACCCTTTACCACATACAACTCTTCCACACTTTGCCCCTCAGGGAAACATACTTTTCAAGCCAGCAGCCTCGCTCCTCTGCGTTCCTACGACTTAGGTCATCCCACTACAGATTGAACCTCTCGCATTTGCAGTTTGGCTACCCATACATGGGATCAAACTTCTCATACCTACAGTTTATCCTCAACCTAGGATTAAACTTTATCCTCCTCGCAATCTGACCTGCACATGGGATCACGTTTTTTATCTCGCCCTGAGGGGCGAACTACGTCGACTTGATCTCCTCTTCAATAGGAGTACGTAGGCAACCATTTCATATGGCTCGGTCGCAATAAAACAAAAACAACAAAAACATTTCCACCTTTTCCTTACAAAAACAAAAATAACAAAAACATTCTTACACCATTTCTGCCATATACAGCATTGAACCTCTTACACCAGGTTCGAACTACGCAGACCTGATCTCCTCTTCAATAGAGAGATGCGTGGGCGACCATTCATGGTTCGATCTCATTTCTACCAAAACACAAACCCTTGTCAGTTGGTACTGGGATCATCCTTCAATCCACTACATTTCATCGGCTTCAGACCAAAGGGATGGAATTACCTGAAATCCTCCCAAATAGGAGATTTGGCAACCATCTAAGCTGCGTTTATACCTTGAAGAACAAAACCAATCCATAAGAGATGGAATTAACTAGGCTTCTCCTAAATAGAAGTACTGGCGACCATCTGTGGTGCGTTCAATCTCAGAGAGGAAAGCCACACTCCTCTCCATATTTTTATTCAAAAACCAGTCCCAAGACACCAAAGATGGTAAGGATACATACAGATAGATGATCCATTCTGAACTATCCAGAGACAACTCAATGTCCATCCACCTAGGAGGAATTCAGGATACATCAAGATCACAAACCCTGAAGCATCAGGGAAAATATCAAGCAAGTAGCAAAGCATATGTAAAAGGGAAGTGATCCAAAAATATATTTCCCTGTCATATATATAATGCTGTTTGATATATACAATGTAAACTGTACATGTCAAAATGGCTAAGCTAGTCTGTGCAGGAAAATACAAGCTCATGTACAAGTAAGGGTATATATGAGCTAACAAGCCCAACATGGCGTCCCTCTCAGAAGAAGGAGGCGAAGCTGTGGTCTCATGTACGAGAATATCCACACGACCCAACAGATCTGCAGCCATCTACATGGTGACCATATGCTCATCAATGTAAGCGCTCATCTCTGCGATCATGCCAGTAGTAAGGGACCTCACTGCAGTACTATCTGTGATGGCTATATCCCGGGCAGATATAGCATTATCCCGCTTAACTATCACTGTATCTCTGGCTGATCTGGCCTCATCCCGCTCAACAACAGCGATATATCTGTGAGATAATGCCTCGTCTCTCTCTAATAGAGATGCGTCTCTCCCATCAAGGGCAGTCAACATCAAGGATCGAGCATGATCTCTCTCGAAGGTCATCAGATAAAGACTCTGCTCAAGGTACTAATAAGTGGATTTTATATACACTTATCCGATATCTTTTACTTGAATTAGTTGCTTATATTTATGTGTCTTAGTTACTTTTCATGCATTTTGTGTTCATTTTGTAGGTTATACATTTGGAAGCGGTGTGAGCGACTATTGGTAAGGAAAAGCAAGGGAAATGCAAAGAAAAGCAATCCGGATATCATTTGGGCTATCGTGTTCATTTCATGTTCTTGGCTTGGAACTTGGACTATATTGTAGAGCTTCTTCTAAGCTTTCTAGAACATCTTGAATCATTTCACTCGGAGTTCGGATGCAAGAGTTATGATCTTTGTACCAACGAACGTCGAACTTCGCTGTTTTGGTTAGCTAGTTTTATAGCAATCACTTCCAGAACACTTTCAGCCTTCATTCGTCCCGAAATTCTGAATCATCAAAGAATGAAAGTTGTAGAGCTCATCAATAGCTTCGATTTGATAGGTGGCAGACCCCGTAACTCTTCCCGGATCAAAGGTTATGACCATTTTACCAGAGCACAATCAGAAGCGAGAAAATCAACCTCGGCGGCTATGATTTCCTGCGTAATTGCGCCACCATGTGATTCTGATAGCAAAAAAGACGCGATTTAATACTTGCACGCAGCCGCGCCCAACTTTAGGCCAATTCTTGCGCGGCCGTGCCACTTCGGAAGTTGACCAAAAGCCGACTTTTTATTAAACAGTGCAATTGAAGCGTAACGGAGAGAGGGGTTCAATTAGGGCTTATATATTAGACGTATTTTCATTATGTAAGACACATTCCACCCCTTGGGGGCTAAAACTACTATTACTTTCTTCTTCCAATATTCGATTAGATTATATTAGAACCCTAGATTAGCTAAGATTTGGGGATTAAAGCAATTGAAGAACATTGGAAGTTCTGAAGTGAAAGAAGAGAAGAAACACAGATTTGCTATTCTTAATCCCTAACTCTCTTACTTCTATTTGTATCTTTCAATGTATATTCAATTGTGGATCATGGATTCTAATTCAACTATGAGTTAAATTCTATTTTGGGATTGCAATGGAATCTATTGCCTAGTTTATTTTGACATACTTCATTGTTAGCCTTATTGATTGCTATGGGATTGTCTATTAAGATTCATGCTTATTTGCTTAGTTGATTGGCCATCAATTACTGGGATAACCCATATGAACTTGAAAGACGGAGTATGGGTTTAGATTTGATCTTGATAGCTTGTGTTTGAATGTTCTACATGGTGATGGATTATATGATTCGCCCTGAAAACAATTGGTGTTATGACATGGACGATGAAACTGATGGAGAGCCAGAGGTGTTCATGCCACTGAATGAACTGAAAGGAGTGGACATTGAGGAGACAACTGGGGGTATGGAAAATTAAGATCATGAGCTGACTTGTATAATACCCTAAGTGCCTTCTCAGATAGAGTTGAAAAATTCAGTGAAATTTGCACACCCATGTCCCCTTAGTAGTCACATCCAAAGCAAGAAATTATGCGATTATGAGGCCTCTTACAAACCATGGTGGGCTGAGGAAGAGATAATAGAAGAAGATAATCATGTTGTATCTGTCATGCCTCAATGCAAAAATCTATTCACAGACACACAACCAAGAAGCGCTTTGCTATGCTGATAGAGAACTGGGGCATCATATATGAAAATATGCCAAAGTTGTTTCAATTCACAGACATGCAAGATGGGGAACCTACCTATGCACATTGCAGTTCTAATGGATGGAGGGTTCCTAGCTTATCGTAGAGGAATTGGATAGCGTTGTCAAGAAAAGAGTCTAGCTAACGGACTATAAATCGAGCGCTCGATGAGAGGCACCCCATCCAATCTTTCTCCCTCTTTGTTTAATTCTTTTTTTTTATATTTCCATATTTAGTAGATGTTAGATAGTGGTAAGTCTTAATAATAGTTTTATTGTTTCTCCTCTCAGGTTCAATCCAATTGGTATAAGCATTTAGGATCACACAGAAGTCAAAAACTGAAGCTGCCAGAGTACAGGGTCGCGCGGCCGCGCCCAACTACAAGCCAAACACCGCGCGGCCGCGCCATAGCTCAGTCACAGAAAAAAAATGCTAAATTTTTAGAATTTCTGACTCAAGCATTCGGACAGTTAGAAGCCCACACTCAGTCTCCAACTATAGAATATCTCAAACTTAGCCATCGCCTGATATACCATCGGATTATGAGGAGGAGAACGGAGATGACATTGCCACTTAGGGGAGTATTCTTTCACTTTTAATTATAATGAAGGCATTGTTTATTTTAAGTTTGGGGGTATTGGGTTGTAGTGAGTAGTTGTTGCATATAGTTTGATTGCATGTTTAAGTTGCATAGTAGGGGTATTTTAGTATGAATTTTTTTTTTAATTTTCTTTTGCCTTGTTTACTTAGTATGTGTTTAGTTGCATAACATTGCATAATCCCGGGCTTTTAGTTAGTTGAATTCTAATTTGGTCAATGATGACATAGAAATTTGATAGATTTTTGAATTTAGTGGATATCTTGAGCTTAGGTATAATTTTATACAACATATAATTCATGCTTGCGGTTTAGATGTTACCAGGTAGCACGATAATGTTCCTATTTGCTTGTTGGTTAAGATTAGCATGCTTGTCTGCTGAGAGGAAAATGTTGTTTTTAATGATAGAATTGTGTAGGAAGTGAGTAATGACTTTGAAGACAGTTAAACTCAAGTTTTGGGGAACGCATGGGTATGCTTGCTTTAAAAAAAAGAAAAAAATTGAATAATTACCGTGGCTAGTCTTGTTTTGGGGCCTTTGTTACTTGAGTAAAATGCTTGGGGGATTGTCTATACACCTAAGCGCCCTAAGGTCTTAATGGTGCAGGAGTCGTTGGTTGAAAGCTTCGCTAAGGGGTAAGCATTTATTAGCTAATGGAATGAGACATTGCACAGTCATGAGAAAGATAAAAAAAAATCAATAAACACCGCGGGAAAGTGCGAAAATCGCCCTCGCGAGTAAAAATAAAGCTGAATAAACCCATTGTTGAACATTAGTTTGTATTGATGTGTTGGAGTAGTTGATGTCTCATTAATATATGCAGTTCTTGATTTAAACTTCAATTTTCTGCCTTAAGCAATAAAGCATGTGGTATCTTCACCTTTGTCAAGCTTATCTGTGAACACATCACACACACACAACATCTTTATAGCAGGTTAGGACTATCTGATTGTATGTCATTATGCCTTTAGCTTAGTTTGATGCTTTGTTCTTGAATCTTGATATTTCTCTGAGGCATGTCTCACTAGAATTCATAACATGACTGAAAATATGGGGAATCATTGTCATAGTAGCTTAAGCTTGCATAGCATGTAGATTACATTATATTGTGTTGCTTGCGGACAAGCAACGGCTTAAGTTTGGGGGTATTTGATAAGTGGATTTATATACACTTATTCGATATCTTTTACTTGAATTAGTTGCTTATATTTATGTGTCTTAGTTACTTTTCATGCATTTTGTGTTCATTTTGTAGGTTATACGTTTGGGAGCGATGTAAGCAACTATTGGTAAGGAAAAGCAAGGGAAATGCAAGGAAAAACAATTCGGATATCATTTGGGCTATCGTGTTCATTTCATGTTCTTGGCTTGGAACTTGTAATATGTTGTAAAGCTTCTTCTAAGCTTTCTGGAACATCTTGAATCATTCCAATCGGAGTTCAGATGCAAGAGTTATGATCTTTGTACCAACGGACGTCGAACTTATTTGCTTTTGGTTAGCTTGCCATCATAGTAGTCACTTCCAGGACCACTTTTAGCCTTCATCCGTCCAGAATTTCTGAATCATCAAATAATGAAAGTTGTAGAGCTCGTCGATAGCTTCGATTTGATAGGTGGGAGGCGCCGTAACTCTTCCCAAATCAAAGGTTATGGCCATTTTATCGAAACTGCGCATCGAAAAATCAACCTCATGGTATGTGATTTCTGCGCATGATGGTAGCGAATTATAGTAGCAAAAAAGATAGCGATTTAATGCTTCATGCAGCAACACACTCCAACTTTAGTCCAATTCTTGCGGCAATTGCATACTTTCTAAGTTGACCAAAAGTGACTTTTCATTAAATAATGGCAATTGAAGCGTAACGGAGAGAGGGGTTCAATTAGGGCTTATATATTAGGCGTATTTTCATTATGTAAGACACATTCCACCCTTAGAAATTTGAAACTACTATTACTTTCTTTCTTCCAATATTCGATTAGATTAGATTAGAACCCTAGATTAGCTAAGATTTGGGGATTGAAGCAATTGAAGAACATTGGAAGTTCGAGAAAAAAAGAAGAGAAGAAACTTCAGATTCTTATTCTTAATCCCTAACTCTCTTACTTCTATTTGTATCTTTCAATATATATTCAATTGTGGATCATGGATTCTAATTCAATTATGAGTTAAATTCTATTTTGGGATTGCAATGGAATCTATTGCCTAGTTTATTTTGACATACTTCATTGTTAGCCTTATTGATTGCTATGGGATTGTCTATTAAGATTCATGCTTATTTGCTTAGTTGATTGGCCATCAATTACTGGGATAACCAATATGAACTTGAAAAACGGAGTATGGGTTTAGATTTGATCTTGATAGCTTGTGTTTGTATGTTCTACATGGTGATGGAATATATGATTCGTGCTTAGGATAGACATATATCGAAGCACCGCTCGTAATCAATTGAGAACTTGGGCTTAAACCCTAATTATTTGTAAATCACATAGACATATAGTGGTTTAGGTAATTTGGTTGTTCATATGTATTCTTTCAATTGGGGGATTATATTTGATATGGGTATGGTACATTGAGATATGGTTTGTATTTACTTTACTTTCGTGATCTCATTAGCAATCCGGTCAAGTAATTTGGCTTAACAGGAGTGCGTTGATTTAAATTATTCAATAGATGAAATTGTAATCTCAAGTCTTTATTATCTAGTCTCACTCTAGGAATAGTTAGGTTTATTTACTTTAATAGTTTAAATATAAAATATAATATCATTCGTTTAAATAAGACTGAAATGGTTATGGGCTAGTGCTTGGTGAATTTTATTAGTTAATTCTCCGTGGGAACGATACTTTACTTACTCTTTATTACTTGTTGACCACGTATACTTGCGTGTTGTGCATAATTAGATTTTACCCAATAGGTCTTTGTGTCTTAAGTCTTTGAATCACAACAAGATCTTTGGTCTGCTGGGAGAATCTTGAGGAATCTTTATGACCCAAAGAATGGGCTCCTCCTCGATGTGGGAATCGATGTCCTCCATGGGCTCTACATCATCTTACTCATTCCGTGATCGTGGATACTATCTGCGGTAGATAAAATCTACGCCTCCATCTATCACGGAATACTCTCTGAGAACAACCTTTGGATGACAGAGACGGAAAAATCAAATATCTCACGGCGATACCAACAAACGACACACGGGATCGGTCCGTTCTTTGAAAGATATCGAGAAGTTGAACGTTGACCTATCTCCCCCTCGAAAGGATGAAAATTCTGAAACTAGTCAAACTGCGACATCACGACCAGCGGGTGATAAGTAATCACGCCCCTCAAACCAGCCAGAGAGAGGTAGTCCATGCCCGGAGCGTGAGTAATAAAGTTGTATGGTGAGCTAAGCCCCGAACACGCCAATATGACAAATGGATCTCTGATATCTGCCAAAAATACGGACCAAGACAGAGCATCTATACACTCCGATGGCTGAAAGGAGTATGACATGGCTATATCATGGGTGAACCAGTACCCATGCCGTCTAAGAGTGCCAATCGGTCTCAAGTGGGACATAAACCACACATATAGCATGACCGAGCTATACGTGAACACTATTGTCGGATAAGTGCAACAGTAAGATGCTGACCGTATGGTCTCTGCTATGATAATCGGTATAATGGTACGACCCTCCCTGAGATCTCTCACCGCCATGATGACTCCGATGTCTATCTCATCCATGTACCATGGCATATAGACTTATGACAGTACGCATAATAGCAGTACATCAACCCTGGCTAAACGCCAATGATCCTCCAATGCGGTGAAACCCTCAGAATGTCGTGAATAACTATCCTCAGAGCCAACGGCATCATTGTCAATCATGCATACTCCTCCAGAGTAGGAGTCAACTCATGGATCCCAAATCGAAAAACCTGCCTATCCGATACCCAATGCTCTAACATGCCATCTACAAACCCTGCGGGAACCTGAAACATCAATAAGGTCATGGTATCTTTGCGAAAAATGATCTACTAGTCACCACATGCGATGGTGACATGCTATCATACCACGATCGCGATACCGATGCCACCAATGATGGTGGGGTATGATCTATACTGACTAATCGTCAAGAAGACATCTGTATGCGGGCCGTCATAAGACCATCCCGGGGTCAATCTTTGAATTATCTCCTGGACATACATACATATGCATAACATGATACATGTATAGCAGATAATAGATGACAATATGATATAGGGAATGAAAAACTATGCATACATTCCTAAGTATATCATCATCTAATACATCATCTCTGTACAACTACAAATACAGGGAAATGGGGCACAGACGCCCTACTACTAACAGAGGCCTATCAAAAGATATAATGAGAATACACATTAGAAGAAGACAATGGTGTCGATGTCCATATCATCAATCCTGTCCACCTGATGTAACTCCTCTTGAGTCACTGGATCTCTATCAACAGGGATGTCAGGCCTATATAGAGGAGGATCTGCACCGAAAAAAACCAAATGGGTCATCGAGGGCGGCGCTTTGTCTTTGGAAGGATCAAATAAAGTCCTCTGCTGGGATCTACGCCCAAATGCCGGATAAATATGTGCGTGGTCCAACTGCCAGGTCAAACTATCAATCAGTGTCATATGAGTCGGATCTCGGATACAAGCTATCCAATCCATCATCATCACGGATCCTGGAACCATATCCCCATAAAAGCGTATGGCGCGGATCAGGCTCCGATAATGCGAGGAACCACCAACGATGGAACGTCTCCTGAGTGCAAGGACCCTCTAATAATGTAAAACCGTCAACCCCAATAATGGGATATCAGTGATGGGTGACTACGATACAGGCCAATGACACCTAGCAGGAGGCAAGCTCGGCATACGAATCTCCCCTGTGGTGCTCCTAATAGCACGCTCTCCTAAATAGAGCTCCCAGCCTCCATCTGTAAAGAGAAAAACTTTCCTGGTGGAAATCACGTACTCGACTCCAGTCGGGTATCCATCCTCAAAGCCGATGGTCAAATGTTCCCCTGAATTGGGAATCCATGTGATGGTATCAGCTATCAACAACTCCAGCTGCATACGGCAGTGAGTGAAACCCTCAGCTACAGGTACCTCCGGAAAAATGGAATGATGTCATCGTCGTCCTCGTGGATATGTATCTAAACCTAACACACTCATAGGACGCAAACATGGGAGCCTCTCATAGGCCCAAAACTGGCAACACAGTGGCAAAACATCTGCGATCAGTAAATACTCTTAACCTATAAATGGGAAATGATAAGAGAAATACTCACCAGAAGAAAGGGGTAGAAGCCTAGCCAAGCCTTGGTCAAACCCTATGAGCACATACGCATGCCCCAGAGGAAATAGGCAAAGGTGTAGGAACCCCAATCATACTCTCCAATACGGTCCACATGACGCGTGGCACTGATCAAAGTGAAAGACACCGTAGAAGAGTTATCTGCTATGAAGCAGCCTCTAATGATCATCAGGAACAATCGCCGCAAAATGCGATCCCTGATTCTGACATCATCAAGCATGGGCTCACTCAAAAGCCCGCTCATAACATCTACGCTCAAAGGACATGAACGGACAGTCCTGCCTTTAAGCGCCTCCGCCGGAACTCCTAACAAGGATCTGACGGCAGTAGGGGTAATATTTGCCATGAAAGGCACTGACTCCCCTCCAAACTCCATACTTGTGATAAATTGCCAATCCATCAGCGTCATCATCACCTCGCAATCCAGCAGATGGAGTGACTGAGTCTGATAAAACCATCGCTCAGACAATGCCCTGAGGTAACCCCAGGGACAACGACGGGGAAGGATGGAGAATAATATCCCGAATCCCCAATCATGCACTACAACTCTGTAATCAAGATGAAGAGCCTAATACATGGAATGTATACTAAACCAATTCCCTCGAGGCTGTGTGAAGTCGTGAACCTGCATGAAATGCAGATCAATATCAGAATCCTTTACTCCTCGTCAATAGGAAAAGAAGGAAGATTAAGATCTAACGTCATACCTTGTTAGCATGCAAGTACATCGAGGGATGTCTGCTCAAATCACCCAAAAGCTCTGGGTTTGCCACCTGAATACAAGGGAGCTCCCTACAGGGAACATGTGCAGCAGGAGCGGGATCCTCAATCGGAATATCCTCATCCACATCCTCAACATCTGGCACGTCTGCCCGGACTGGACGTATCACGACCTCCAACAATCGACGAGGCTGTCTGATAGAACGAGGTCGAGGTCCATGATATCTGGACAACAAGTCTCCAAATCACCTTAGAAAGGGTGTGATATTTCCTTACCTTGAGCTTTTTAGAATGCATTTTATGACTATATGCATGCATGTATTTACTTTAACAAACAATAGAGTTAAAATGCATGACTACCCAATGCCTATATTTTGAAATTTTTTGGCATAATCCCCTTTGAAAATAAGACTATCCACATGCACATAGGCATGTCTAGGTGGCCATTCAGTAGCACACCTGCCCCAAAGTTATATACATAATATATGCATTAAAAATCAAAATCATCCATGCATAAGGTTAACCTCAATATCAGGAGTACTTTGCCTTTCTACCTTTTGCTCATTGGACCTCAAATAGGACAAAAAATAACAGAAAAAGGTGCCAATTTGACTGTCTCAAAAGTCAAAAAAATTTCACATCATTATGTTCAGCATGGTTTAATACTAACATTTACTATGTTGAATATTTTTTAGCAAGTCATTTGTGCATACATAATCACTACTATGTGTTTAGATGCATTTCATACGATAACTCAAAATCCAACAGATAAAAATTGGAAAAAATACATGCATACGTTACCAGGATAGTGCAGAACACTTGTACGGTGACAGAATTTACAGAAAATAGCCCGAACTCAGCAAATCTGAAGGAGGCTCTCGGATTTCTCTTCGCAAAAGAAGTTGAGAATAACTTGTGAGACCAACCTGCTAGATTATATCATCCACGGTTGGCCGCATGCTCATCTGCGGCTGCAATAGGTGTACCTATGGCACCCCTATGTGGGCCCCGCCCCTCCGGCTCGGTCAGTTCGAGTTGCAAAGGAGTTCTTGCGGACTAGAAAGGTCAAATCGAGAATAAAAACGCCACGCGATTGAGCAAAATAGCATGCAATCCTGGTCTTCTCAGATGAAACTTTGAGTCTGTACATCATTCATTGGTAGTCACCCGAACACGAGGTATACCCTGCCAATGATCTCATTTGTTATAAATCACATCCGACAATACCTTGTACAGGACCAATGCCATCAACTTTGGGTCATTACTCAAAAAGATCAACGTGGATCCCCGACGGGGGTTACAACGTGGATCCCGACGGGGGTTACAACGTGAAGTCCCGACAGGGGATTAAAATGCACATTTTAGGCGTTGACACACATATCAATGAAGGACAAACAACCTTGACATTATCTCAGCCGATGGCGATTAAACCTATCAAAGCTCGAGAGCTATTCGAGGATTTCATGCTCGATTACTCATATTCCCCAACGGATCCCCGGCGGGGGTCACAACGCAATGTTCCGTTGATTCACACGTCAGTGAAGGTCAAGCAACCTTGACAGTCTATCCCACAGAGTATCATCCGTTGATTCACTTGTCGGTGAAGTACACATCAACGAAGGTCAGGCATCCCTAACATCATTTGCTGTTGGCAGTAAATCCAACAGAATCTTGACATGTCTTGGCGATACCAACCAGGAAAGATCAATGTTATCAAGGAGGATCGATGATGGAATATGTTATACACATCCTCAAACAGACCAAGCTTTATCCCCACAGATCTCTTACACATAAGAGGTACATCTTCAGGATCAAGTCATTATCAAGGACCTAGGAATTTGGTGATAACCCCAACATCAACATCCTAACAGATTCGAATTACACATCAAATCTGGTCATCATTGCCAATCCCCAGTTGAAGCAACAGGGAGCCAGCAATCATCCCCAGCATGTTGGGCTACAACCCCGTACACATGCATCATACATTTGGATCATGTTGCTACATATAGTACCATGTTTGTCTTGTTGCATTTCAAGTGTCTAGGATTCTTTATCCTACCCATGCATCGCCATGCATGAGTATGATAAAGTGGGGCATCTGTAGACACTCAAAGTTTTCTCCATTCTTCATCATCACTAACATTGCGGAAGGATATATTAAATCTTTTAAGAGGAACCACGAAAGACAATCCATATCCATTCCTGATACTACCGAAGTTCAAAGACCAACCGGAACACACCTGGGGAGTAACAATTCCAACCTCGGATATAACCCCGAGGTTTGCAGATCCAATACCAAAACACACACCGGAGAAGACCGATTAATCTCGGAGATAACCCCGAGGTATCCAGTCTCAGTTCCAATCATGGGAATTGCCACCAACTTTGCTGATCACCCCAAGGAATGTAGTTTTTGGGATAACCCCAGAAATGCTTGTTTCAAATGCAACCAGCTTCAATCTCGGCGCTCACAACGAGATACTCTGTTCCAACCCAAAGATAACACCGGGAGGACAGGCACACCTCAAAGATGACACTGAGGACCTTCAACAATTGCAGCAGTCCAATCTCAGCGAAGCCCTGAGGAACGTCTACTTTATCAGCCCAAACCGGTGATAACACCGGTGAGGAGAAACATCGTCATCTCGCCAACGCGATACCACGCCACGTCGTCTCAACATTTCATACACATCTCTACACAATGATGTCCCACAAGAATCAAGGAAAACCAATCCCGAGTGACTATTGTGCGGGGTAACGGATGGAATTTGAAGCTTGAAGACCGGAGGGCATCGTCCCATCTTCAATGACTTCGTATAAAATCTAATCCTATGCCATTGTACAACTCTCGACAATGGCGGTCCGAAATAGGTCCTGTATACCTCAATCGGATGTCCGAATTGCACTTCTGAAAGTTCGACCGGACATTACAATGCCCGAGTGCACGTTCTACGAGACGACTCGACCAGAAACCCCGGCCAACCCGGGGTTGGCTCTAGTACACTATGCGGTCCAAATTTGAGTAGTCTCATGACTCCACCCTCTATAAATAGAGGGCTTGGGGTGGCCCATTTTGCAAGAGAAAAGCGGCGAGAAGCCACCTTGATTTGCTCTGCACTCACCCCATCTGATGTACTTTCTCATTTTAAACACATGTGAGCTCATATATAGCTACTTTTGTACTTACAAAAGCCAGTGTTTACCCACTTTAAAGATATAGAAGTCTTCTTTGGCAGCCCACTGTAAGCCTTCTCACACACTTTAAAGTATTTCTCTTCATCTATACACACCCTTCTTCACGCGTGAGAGTCGTGTTGCGTGTGTTTGCCCAGGACTTTGGTCCATGGTTTTATTTCGGTTTGTATATACACATATATTATATATATATATATATATATATTTATATATATATATTACTAACATTATCGAGTTTTGCCTCGATTGAGCCTGAACTTGATGCAGGAGGCGTTTATTTGCTTATATATATATATATATATATATATATATATATATATATATATATATATATATATATATATATATATATATATATATTTGTTAACTATGTTCGATGAGCTATAAAAGCGATAAACGCATAGGATATAAAATCCGTGCTCATCGAACATAGTTCGACAACAACAGTTATATATATATAAGTATATATATATATATATATATATATATATATATATATATATATATATATATATATTTACGTCCCACCTTGAGTTTACTTACGTGGTGGTTGATCGCTTTTACTGACTTTCTTTACGTTTAAATCTGCGCTCGGAGTTCACTTTGTGGCAGTTGATTGCTTTGTATAGCTTTATTTATATTTCGTCCCACCTAGAGTTTCCTCCGTGGTGGTTGATAGCTTTAAAGCTTTATTTACGTTTTGTCCCGCCTGGAGTTTCCTCCGTGACGGTTGATAGCTTTTATAGCTTTATTTACATTTTCTGATCCCCCATGGAGGTGATTCGTGGTTGGTGATCATGTCCGTATATATATATTTATAGCTTTTATATATACACACTTTCTCGCTTTCATATAAATTATGGTATCATAAGTGCTTAGGAGGAATCATGTGATCACTGATTCACTTATTGGATCTAGATTCGGTTCCGTGATGGACATTTTCAGGTTGTAAGTAGCTTTGCAAATTATTCTGCGGTGTCTGAATTTCCTCAGATGGTTTCCATACCCATGAGGAAGTCGACATTATTTTGTATATTATTTTCGTACGGATGCCTCGCATCTGTAAAATAAAATCAATCAAGCTGAACACTTAATAAAATGGGAGCGTAAAAGGTCTCAATTACTATTGAGCATCAGGGTTTGAAAAACCTCTTTTATAAAACATCACTGCCATATCTTTCTAAAATTGAATTTTAACATAAATTCAAACCATGTGTATATAGGTGCGAATGAGGCCTCGCACTACTTCCAAATAACAGCACATTGACCCACACACACACACACATTCAGATAATAGTTTCTTGAAAAGAGGCGGTCACCGTGATAACACGGATGTCGGGGGGTACCTAACACCTTCCCTCCACATAACCAAGTCCCCGGACCCTAATGAATCTCGGTTTCACCGACCTGTTTAGCAGTGTCACATCACTAGGTCAATGTGTAAACTTTTTCTCAGTTGTGTTAGTACAACCATTTAAAAAACCAACTGGCGACTCTTAACAGTCCATCGTCGACATTATACATGTCGGACCTTTTTCACTTATTTTTTCAAACAAATCTCACCTAAAATGAGAACACCAAAGAACAAGTAACGGAAAGGGACATCTAAAAATCCCAACGTCGACACATGGTGAATGACCCTTCATATTCATTCTTTATTAAATTGTGGAAATGATCTGTCTACGTGGATTACCGTATGGCAGGTGAAAATCCATTTGCAGTGTCGTATATTCTATTATACTCGTATGAGATATCATTTCGTTTGTACTCGTCATGGAATATTGTTATCTTTTGTATTTTCCTTTTATGATTACTATTCATGGAGTAATATTCATGAGTTCCTATTTACGGATTACTATTCACCCGGTTATTATTCACTCGAATATTATTCACTCGGGTATTCGGGACATTTTTTGTTTCGGAGTACTATTCACGAGTTACTATTCACGGGTTACTATTCACCCAGTTATTATTTACTAGAATATTATTCACTCGGGTATTTGGGGTACTTTTCATGTCGGGGTACTATTCAAGAGATACTATTCCCGAAGTACTATTCACAGAGTACTATTCTCGGGTACTATTTACGAAAAAATATATTTCTTTTCTCATCCAAATTATTTTTGGTACATGAATATTATTCTTGTATTTTACTCCAAAAAGCGATATCATGTTGACAATTTGGATATTTTAAACTCGGATAAATTTAAAGTCTTTAATATTTATCCTTGATTTCATTTGATTAATGCTTATATCATTGTCATCATCCTAATGCTTATATTGTGATGAAAGTCATCTTTGGCTTACGTGCATAAATGGACTATTAATTATTGGTTTTACAGTTGTATATCTTTGGCTTACGTGCAAAGATGGAATGTTGATTATTGATTTTACAGTTATATCTTTGGTATACGTGCAAAGACGAACTGTTGATTGATAGCTTTGGCCGTGGTAAAAGATGGACGGTGTATGACATGATCATGACCATTTGGTGATAATAACGAATATCCTTGGCCCGTAGTGCATGGATAATTAGATGATGTGATTGGCGGGATCATGACCATTAGTTAACAGATTGAATGTCTTTGGTAGTAGTGCAGCGACAAACAATTGATTGGTATGATTATGACCATTGGTTTTATAGTTGAATATCTTTGGCCCAGTGCAAAGATGAGCGGTGATTAGTATGATCATTTTTATTACATTTGAATTTCTTTAGCCTTTCGGGTAAGGATATTGAGTAAACGTTCTATTAAGCCTTTGTAGCAGGTCAAGTCTGCTTCGGCGTTCTAACATTTTTCTATAAATAAGGTGCTGAGTTAGAATTGAAAATCACACCAGAAACAAGTTTTCTCTCTTTTTCTCTCTATATTATCAAGCGTATTTTTGTGAGTATTTAGATACTTTGAGAGTTCTTTATTCGGTCTGCAAGTTTCCTTCAAATCATATTCGATATTCTAGCGGAAATCTGCTCTTTTGATGTAAGGGATATTGTCATTATTATAGTAAGGGATTTTAAAGGATTGTAAGGGATGTTATTTTTTTCCGCAATGATGTTATTTTCTTCAATATCATTATGCCGAAATATTTGTATGGATTTTATTGTGGAATTTCTACCTTTTTCATTTCGGGGTTACTATTCACGTATACGACACTATTCACGTATACGTCACAATTCATGTATATGACACTATTTACGTATACGATATTATTTATGTATACGGTACTATGTATGAATACGAAGTATTATTCATGAGTTACTATTCACGAGTTACTATTCATGGGTACTATTCATGGGTACTATTCACGACAAAATTGGTTTCTTTTTCTTACCAAATTATCATTGATTTATGAATCTTACTCTTGAAATTAAATGCAGTTGTTGATCATATTGTTTTTATTATCATATATAACATTTTTATAATCTTGGTGATGAAATTTTTCTTTAACTTGAGTGTAAAGATGGGTAGATTATTGGTATGATCGTGATTATGGGTTCTCTTTGGCCAGTAGTGCAAAGTTGAATTGTTGACTGGTATGATCATGACCATTGAATTTATAATTGAATATCTTTAGTTTAAGTGCAAAGGTGAATTGATCAACATGGTTATAATTATTGTTTATATAAATTCTAAAATGATTATATATTTCTTTGAGATATTAATATCTTTGGCCTGTAGTGCAAAGATGAATTGTTGATGAATATCTTTGGCCTGTAGTGCAAAGATGACCTGTTGTTGAATATCTTTAGCCTGTAGTGCAAATATGAACTGTTGATGAATATTTTTGGCCTGTAATGCAAAGATGAACTGTTGATGAATATCTTTGGCCTGTAGTACAAAGATGAATTTATTAGTATGATTATGAACAGGAACTGTGATTTTGTATAACCATGATCTTTGATATTTCGGGTAAAGACATGAGATGAAAATTATATTCGTCCTGGGTGCGAAGAAGGATTTAGAATCACAATTATGATTATGAGTTATTCATATGATTGTGGAAAGAAACTTTTGATTAATGTTACAAGGATAAAATATTATTGGTGGACTTTTAACGTGTAGAAGATAATAGACTTTATAGTCTATTTGACTCTTCTAATGGATTGCTTTCGTTCATTATGACTATGGTTGAAAAGTTTTGTCATCTACTATATGTTCTAAATCTTTGATTTATTATTGATGAAGGCTATTGATAATTTATTTATCTTTAGTCATGATATTCTTTACTAGGCTAGTTGTGCTCACCCTTTTGCTTCACAATTCATTTCAGGTAATAAAAGTGTAGGTTTGAATTGACGGGGATAAGATAGAATAAAACGGTGGTCTCTAGCCGTGGAGATTCAACCTAAACAGTATAGAAAAGTGTGTTGTATTTTATACATCATTATATTTGGTGAATCAAATAGGGTGAAAGCGAACCCAACGTTGGAAGGGTGTTTTGACACTATCATATAAGATGTCTAATGACATACAACTTCGTGTTATCATAAGATAGGGTTATGCACATCCACTTCTTTGAGTATATCTACGTCCACTACCTATATAATCTTGGTGTTTGGTTGAAGAATAATTCTCAATTAGAGACGGTGGAGATAATGATATGTCAAGAGAAGACTCACCATTGGAAAGAATATGATAGTAATCTTCTCATTTTTGTTTGGGGTCTATTGGGTCAACCAAGGATAATTCTGTGGACATTTGATATATATCATAACCTAGATGCATGGCCTCCCATGTACGAAGGTTTCCTTGAGCACTTCCCAAAGATTTTAATTTTTAAAACAGTTTTTGACTGTACCTTTATGTAAGGTGCCATTGTGATGTGCTATCCAAGGTTGGGATGAGAGTCACCGTTGGTATATATTTGTATCAAAACTCACAACATATGTGTTGTTGTATTTTGCACGACAATTGTAGTAATAAAGTTGAAGTTGTTTTCTGTACCATGTATTTGGCGACTCAGAATAGGTTGGATAGATTGGACCTATTGTGGTGGCGTTACATTTGGTATCAAAGCTTAGGTATATGATCTCTGTCGGAGATCCGGGATTAGAACTAGGAAGGGAGTGACGAGTTGTGAGATCCCAAATTTTATGAAATAAAAGTATTCAATTTTCCTTTAATTATTATTATATTTAGTAAATGGTTAAATTGATAAAAGGTTAAAGTTAAGGGTGATATGTGAAAATTTTGCAAAGTATGCAAGTTATTATAAAATATTCGTTTGGTCGGGGAATATTCTTTTTGTCGGGGAATATCCGTACGATGACACAATCATTGGTGGACCCCACAACGGAAATATTGTCGTAGTAAGAAAATGACAGAATTGTCTTTTTATAAAAATAACAGTGAAAGTGTTACCGTTAAAACTGTTGAACTACCCGGTAGTAAAAGTACAGTAATATGCGTGGTTGCATAGTAGCACATGGTATTGATTATTGATGCTTACGTAAGAAGTCACTCAGTTATAATCAATTATTGCTACAATAATTGCTGCATCATATCTCTCATATTATTGATTCAATTATTGTCACAGTATCATCTGTATAATATGTTATATTATTAAATCAATAATTGAGACGACAAAGTTATTTATATTATTATTTTCAATATTGACAATGTCTAGAAGTTCTGTCAAGGTGAGGTTTGATCACCTAATTGCGCGCCAATAAGGAGAAATCCTTATCGGAAAGCCCCCTCTTTCCTGGAAACGACCTGGTTGTTAAATATTGTGAATTATAATATTAATGATGAATAAGTTCGTGTTGATTAAAGATGAAATTGATAGTTCCATTGTGTGGGAATTATTAGTGTTAGTGAAAATCGACATTTATTTCGATAATAATTGATGTCTGAAGGTTATATTGACCAATCGGGTAATTCACCGGATAAATGAGCAATTAATTACTATTAATTCACATGCTTATAACTATGTGTTCACATGTGTGAACTATTGATTCACATGATTTACTATTAGGAGAGTTGGTGTAAGATTGATAATATTTGCATGACTAAATTAAAAATGGAGGTATAGATGAAGGTACTATACTATACTTAATTTTTTTCACATGTTTAGAACTATTGAGTCACATGATTTACTATTGATTCACATGATTTACTATTAGGGGAGGTGGTGCAAGTTTGATAATACTTGTAGGACTAAATTAAAAATGAGGAAAAAGAGAAAGGTATTATACTGTAATATTTCAAGCCCCAAAACGTGCAATTATCGAAAGTATATTTTCCTATAAATAGAAGCTCATTCTTACTTCGTTCTCACCAATTCACTAAGACTCATATGAGCAATTATAGAGAGAAAAACTATAGAGAGGGAAGCTATAGAGAGAAAGAAGAAGAGAAGTCTGCTACTTCACTATTCCAGTATCCAGTCTTCTTCTGAGGTAAGGGGTATTATTTATTTCATATTCTGAAGAGAAATTATTTTTTGTATTCGTATGAATATTATTTTGGTTTAATATTCGTAAAGGGTATTATTTCTTTCGTATTCATGAAGAGAGTTATTTTCTTTCAATACTCGTAAGGGTTGTTATTCCATTCTTTATTATTACATTGGAATAACTTTGTATCATGCGACTCTTTGTATGCGTGGTGAAATTCTTCTGTTATTCCATTCTTTATTATTTTGTTGGATTAACCCGTCTGTGCGGACTACCGTATACATGGTAAAATTCTTCTGTTATTCCATTCTTTATTATTCTGTTGGAATAACCTGTCTACGCAGACTGCCGCATGCATGGTGAATGACCCTTCGTATTCATTCTTTATTAAATTGTGGAAATGATCTGTCTACGTGGATTATCGTATGGCGGGTGAAAATCCATTTGCAGTGTCGTATATTCTATTATACTCGTATGAGATATCATTTCGTTTGTACTCGTCATGGAATATTGTTTCCTTTTGTATTTGCCTTTTATGAGTACTATTCACGGAGTAATATTCATGAGTTACTATTTATGGGTTACTATTCACCCGATTACTATTCCCTCGAATATTATTCGCTCGGGTATTCGGGACACTTTTCGTGCCAGAGTACTATTCACGAGTTACTATTCACAGGTTACTATTCACCCGATTATTATTTACTAGAATATTATTCACTCGGGTATTTGGGGTACTTTTCATGTCGGGGTACTATTCAAGAGATACTATTCCTCAAGTACTTATTCACAGAGTACTATTCTCGGGTACTATTTACCCGAAAAATATATTTCTTTTCTGTCCAAATTATTTTGGGTACATGAATATTATTCTTGTATTTTACTCCATAAAGCAGTATCATGTTGACAATTTGGATATTTTTAAACTCTGGATAAATTTAAAGTCTTTAATATTTATCCTTGATTTCGTTTGATTAATGCTTATATCATTGTCATCATCCTAATGCTTATATTGTGATGAAAGTCATCTTTAGCTTACGTGCATAAATGGACTATTAATTATTGGTTTTACAGTTGTATATCTTTGGCTTACGTGCAAAGATGGAATATTGATTATTGATTTTATAGTTATATATCTTTGGTATACGTGCAAAGATGAACTGTTGATTGATAGCTTTGGCCCGTAGTGCAAAGATGGACAGGTGTATGACATGATCATGACCACTGGTGATAATAACGAATATCCTTGGCCCGTAGTACATGGATAATTCGATGATGTGATTGGTAGGATCATGACCATTAGTTAACAGTTGAATGTCTTTTGCCGTAGTTCACTGACAGATAATTGATTGGTATGATCATGACCATTGGTTTTATAGTTGAATATCTTTGGCCCGTAGTGCAAAGATAAACAACTGATTGGTATGATCATTTTTATTACATTTGAATTTCTTTAGCCTTTTGGGTAAGGATATTGAGTAAACATTCTATTAAGCCTTTGTGGCAAGGAGAAACTGTTGATTTACATGATTAAAAATATGAATTGTGGATTTAACTATAATCGTTGGTGGTTCAGGTGAAGACAGGTGATGAGAATTCTTTTTTTTTCTTGGGTATAATAAAGAACTATTGATTAGTATTGCAGGAATGAAATATTAACGATGGACTTTAATCTAGAGGAGATAGTAGACATTATGTTCTACTTGACTCTTCTAATGGATTGTTTATTCCGCTACAGTTGTTGATCTAAAACTTGTTTTCTATTATATTCTATCAGTTGTTATACTGTTGAAGGCTAAGGATAATTTATTCTGCATCATCTTGGTCATAATATTTCTTACTGAGCTAGTTGAGCTAACCCTTTTCTTTCACTGTTCTCTTCAGGAAATGAGAATATAGCTGGGACTAGTCGGGGAACGGAGTGACGGTTCAGATGTTGGCATTAGTAGTCCTCACTATTCAGTGAAATAGTGTGATAATAAATATAATAAGGACTCTATTTGAGTTTGAATACTATCTATGAGACAATATTCGTGTAAAAACTCTAAGCTACGCTGTTGTCGTATTGTATAAAAGAAGTTTATATTTGATTTATGTACCATATATTTGGCGACTCAGAATGGGTGATGTATACCTATTTTGGGGGCGTCACACGAGTAATATCTTTCGCTAGTGTGTGTCCTACCTAAGATGATTTTTGTTACTTGATTAGTTAACAAATTGTGATATGTCAATTAACCTTTGTTTTGAATCTGATATCTGAAATACAGGAGATGAGCAATAGAGAAATCATGACGACAAGGAAGATGTAATCTGAAATGAAAGCAATGTATTCTCAACTCTTTGAAATACTAGGTACGTAAATTTCGAGGACCAAATTTCTTAAGGAGGAGAGATTGTAAGACCCCGAATTTTATGAAATAAAAGTATTCAATTTTTTTATTTAGTAAATAGTTAAATTGATAAAAAATTAAAGTTAAGGGTGATATGTGAAATTATTTCAAAATAAGCAAGTGGCTATAAAATACTTATTATTGTCGGGAATATTCGTTTGGTCGTGGAATATTCTTGTTGTCGGGGAATATTCGTACGACGGCGCAACCATTTGTGGGCCCCATAACATAATAACTGTCGGATGAAGAAAACGACAAATTGGAGTTTTTATAAATAACAGTATGTCGTTCACAATTTAACATCTTTGTTGGAATACCCGGTTAAAGTAAAGTAAAATAATACGCGTTGTTTCACAAGAAGCACCAGATTGTTGCACATTATTTTTGAATTATTGATTCTTACGTAAGAAGGAACTACTCAATAATTGTTACAGTAATTGCTATTCAATATTTTATTTTATTGATTTAATAATTGCTACGTTGATATTTTATATTATTGTTGTGCAATAATTGTCACTGCACAATATCTCCATTATCAGATCAATAATTTTGTATTTGAATAATATTATTAAAGATCATTATTAGCAATGTCTAAGGATGTTCTGTCTAGAAAAGGAGTTTGGTCACCTAATTGTGCGCCAATAAGAAGAAATCCTTATCGGAAAGCCCCCTCTTTCCTGGGAACGACCTGGTTGTCATAATTGTGATTCTGTAATATTATTTGTGAATAATTAATTATTACTTTATATGATAAGGAAATATTTATTTTATGTGGATATAAATGATGGATATATTTATTGTGGATATAAATAAAGGAATTAATGCTGAGGTGTTTTTATTAGTATTTTGTCGAAATGAGGAACGAAATTTGGAAATTTTTAGAAAATTAGTTTATTACTTGATTTTGTAAAATCTATAACTCTTTGTGTATAATGAGTTAGGAGATGAGCCATATATCAAAAGAAAGCCTTGGAAGTAAGCTAACCATAGAAATTAGAATCACTCAAAAATTCATTGTGGATTTTTCTTAGTGACTGTTGGAATGAAACTGGTACGAAGGACTCATAATCCGAAAAATCAGTGTTCTTGAGATATATTGCGTGAGTTATAAATTTTAATCCGACTGTTGGATCGTTGTGATTTTTGGATATGTTAGACATATATAAGTTGAGTATATGTCCACAAATTTTGAACCGTTAAAATTAACGTATGATTTGTTATGAATTGTAAGAGGTGACTGATTCAGAAATTAGTTTATAAATAATTTTTGGTGGAAAATTCTAGAATGAGTGGGCCCCACCTTTGGTTGGTGAAGAAATGTGCTCAAATTTTATTTCAAAAGTGGTTGGTGGGAATAGTAGCATGTAAAGCCATCAGGTAACAGGTCAAGTCTTCTTCGGCGGTCTAACATTTTCCTATAAATAGGGTGTTGAATTAGAATTAAAAATCACACCAGAAACAAGTTTTCTCTCTTTCTCTCTATATTATCGAGCGTATTTTTGTGAGTATTTAGATACTTTGAGAGTTGCTATTCAGTGCAAGTTTCCTTCAGTGTCATATTCGATATTTCAGTCAGAAGTACTGCTCTTTTGAGATAAGGGAAATTGTCATTATTATAGTACGGGATTTTAAGGGATTGTAAGGGATGTTATTTTTTTCCGTAATGATGTTATTTTTTTCAATATCATTATGCCGAAATATTTGTATGGATTTTATTATGGAATTTTTACCTTTTTCATGTCGGGGTTACTATTCACGTATACGGCACTATTCACGTATACGACACTATTTACGTATATGATATTATTTATGTATACGATACTATGTATGAATACGGAGTACTATTCATGAGTTACTATTCACGAGTTACTATTCACGAATTACTATTCATGGATACTATTCACGACAAAATTGGTTTCCTTTTCTGACAAAATTATCGTTGATTTATGAATCTTACTCTTGAAATTAAATGCAGTTGTTGATCATATTGTTTTTATTATCATATATAACATTTTTATAATCATGGTGATGAAATTTCTCTTTGACTTGAGTGTAAAGATGGGTAGATTATTGGTATGATCATGACTATGAGTTCTCTTTGGCCAGTAGTGCAAAATTGAATTGTTGACTGGTATGATCATGACTATTGAATTTATAATTGAATATCTTTAGCTTAAGTACAAAGGTGAATTGATCAACATGGTTATAATTATTGTTTATTTAAATTCTGAAATGATTATGTATTTCTTTGAGATATTAATATATTTGGCCTGTAGTGCAAAGATGAATTGTTGATAAATATCTTTGACCCATTGTGCAAAGATGGCCTGTCGTTGAATATCTTTGGCCTGTAGTGCAAAGATGACCTGTTGTTGAATATCTTTGGCCTGTAGTGCAAAGATGAACTATTGATGAATATCTTTGGCCTATAGTGCAAAGATGAACTGTAGATGAATATCTTTGGCCCGTAGTGCAAAGATGAATTTATTAGTATGATTATGAACAGGAACTGTGATTTGGTATTGTTGGTCGATTTCGCAATCAATGAATACGTGCAAGTATACACGGTCAACAAGTAATAAAGTGAAAGTAGAGTATCGTTCCCACGAGGAATTATTTAATAAAAATCACCAAGTACTAGTTCTTAACCAAACTAATTTTATTTAAACAATCTCAAATCGTGATTTTTCTAATTAAGAAAATTAATATAACTAAATAAACTGAATTGCTTTATAAATGAATTCAAATAAATAAAAGTTAAGACTACAATATCCCCAATTATGAACTATAAACTAATTATCCAATTATCCCAATTATTATGCCTAATGAATTGTTAACGGGAATGCCAAGTGTCAAAAGCCCTTTTCCAAGTGATCAATTAACTTCTATTTAATCCAATTAATCTTGTTATATTCCTATGCAAAACAATTAAATTAAACACATTAAATTCCAATTCCCAACGTGTTACATGTAGTGAACAGATATTTTCATTCCATTCACAACCCTAATTATTTGTCAAGCAAATAATTAAGAATACAAGTTACAGTAAAACCTCTATTTAGGAACACTCTATATAAGAATAACTTCTATAATATTATAAAAAAAATTGGTCCCAATTTGAGCCAGTTATAAATAGGAATAACCTCTAAATTGTAATATGTTATATACTTTTTAAATCCCGTATTAGGAAATTATACCTCTATATAGTATTAATTTTATATATATATATATATATATATATATATATATATATATATATGAGAGAGACAATATTAATTTTAAAAGACTAATTTTTTTTATAAAAGACTACATTTTCCTATAAAAGAACTACATTTCCTATAAAGGACTACATTTTCTTATAAAAAACTACATATCCTATAAAAGACCACATTTTTCTATAAAAGATTACTTTGCATAAATATTTTTTGAACAATAATTATTAGGTAGTTCTTATTGATATTTTTGTGAAAGTTGATATTTTTGGGTGTTCGGAAAATATTTTGTACCAATACTTCTATTTAGTAATAACCTTTCAATTAGAATACAAATAGTTTGGTCCCAAGTCTATTCCTAAATAGAGGTTTTACTGTATCATGTCTAGTTCTAACCCTAGATCTCCTATCCCGAATCCTTCTAGAGTAACAAGGTAATTACTGATCAAATAATTAATCAATAAGCACAAAACATGATAAACAATTCACCTTGACATAAATACTTTGAATAAACCAAATAATTAATTCATAGACATAAAAGGTTCAATTGTAGTCTTAATAAAAGTGTTAGTTCATGATTAATGAATTAAAATCAAGAATCCACAATTGAATAGACTTTAAAAGATAAAAGTAAGATTAGAGTGAAGAATAAATCTGTTGTTAGCAAATCTTCATCTTCCTCAAGCTCTTGCTCTTTTTCTTCAATGGTCTCCAAGTTGCTTCAATCTCCAAAACTAATAAGAACTAGGGTTATGTTCTAATCTAATGGAGTGTATCTCTAATCTAATCTATGTAATCTCCTTTTATTTTATGCCTTACATCATGTATTTATAGGTTACAAGTCTAATTTTTAGCTTAAGAACCAATCATATTTGGAGTCAAAAAAGTGTCAAAATTCACCCCAAAACACGTCCAAGCTTGCCCAAACTCTTCCCTCACTCCCATTGTTGGAGCACGGCATTGAGAAGCTTTCCCCCTAGTGCCCCGACACTGCAAATAAGCTTGATTTGGGCGCCCCGACGCTGGAACATTTCTGGAAATTTTCTGCTCCGACGTTCTTTGAAAAAATTGCCATAACTTCTTCATGCGAATTCTGATTTTCATGATTCAAGATGTTCCGGAAAGAGGAGACATAGATCTACAACTTTCATTCTTTAAGTATTCCGAAATAAGGTCCAGAGAAATATTCAAATTGGCTCTGAAGTGACTGCTGTGTAAATGGCAAGCCGAAAATGCGAATCTAGCCACCCCAAACGTCGATCCAAGTAACTTTTGTCCCAATTCCTACAAAACAACGTAAGCACATGCATAAATAGACACAAAAACTAACATCCAAAAGATTAAGCTCAAACACACTCAATTCATGTGTATAAAACTCACTCATCAAATACCCCCAAACTTAAACATTTGCTTGTCCTCAAGCAAAAATACAAAAAAAAAACTAAAAATAAACAACCGAACTAAACTACATGAATTCATATGCATGATCTACTTCCTAATATACCTACAAACCCAGTAATAAATCAGTATGATATATAGCAACAGGCCTCAAAGATACCATTGATAGTCAAACAATATATCTAATCAAGTCAAAATCCATAACTCTAACCAATTAGTCAATCCAAACCAGTCATCACCCATGTTGTGTGTGTGCTTGTTAACCATTCTAACCAACCACAGTTCAAGATAATCAAATAACAAACTTCTTAGAAGGAAAATTTCAGTTCCAATTCAATTACTTTTGTGAACATGACAACTCCAGTTAAAACTAAGCAATTACCAAGTCTAAGGGTAAATACAAGATTTATTTATACTTGTATTCAACTACGAGGGCATTTTGGCTCTTTCTTGTGTTTTATTCATTTTTTTTATTTTTTTCATGGCTGTGCAATGTCTTATTCCTTAGGCTTTTCAAAGTCTTACCTTACGAAGCTTTCGACCAATGACTCCCAAGCCATTAAGACCTTAGGGCGCTAGGTGTAAAGACAATCCCCTCGGGCTTACTTACTCAAGTAGCAAAGGCCACAAACCTAGACAAGCATGCCACAGTGTTTATTCATTTTTTTTCTTCTCATCATTTCTTTTTTTCATTTTCTTTTTTTTTTTCATTTTCATTTTGTATATATATACCCCATAGATTCCCCCAAACTCAAGCTTTTACGGCATTCCAACCTTTACCGTCAGTTCACTAATTTTCTTAAATTTTAACCAAGATTTTCCCTCAGAAACAAATTATAAAACCATTGAACCAAATGGATTAAAACAGTTAAACTTTAAGTGCTAACCGGTTACATAAGTTTAAGACAGACTCAGATTATCATCATGATTAAAATTAGAACTCATCATCAATTATCAACACTGTTCAAGTTAACATGCAAAACCAATCGTATCATAGGCCGAGCTAAGACCACACCAAACCGATCACACAGATTCATGTAAATTTTTTTTTTGTTGCAATTATACTACATGAACACATACTAATGCAACACATATATGAATATGCAAATAACTACCATGTATTATATGTAACCTAAAAAAAACACAACGCTAACACATAAAAAAATAAACTACCATGAAGATAACTAATTATATGCAATACGACACTAAAATGCCCCCAAACTTAAACTAGACATTGTCCTCAATGACTAAAATAGAAAAAATTAAAGCAGAGGACTTCCTTGAAAATATAACAATCTTCCTCCTTGTCCGCTAAGTTTGGAAAATAGGTTAGGCACATGGAACAAATTGGGCACCACACTTGAATTTGACTTGAATAACCTGTAAACCATGATAGAAACAATTTTATCAAATTCTAAATAAATGCAAATTCAAAACTACTAATATAAAACCTAATAAAAACTAAAAAATAAAAATTAAACTTGGGTTGCCTCCCAATAAGCGCTTGTTTTATAGTCTCAGTCTGACTTCTTCAATTCTCAATCCAATTCCCCTACGAAAATTGAGGAACCCTCCATCCATCAGAAGCAATGTCTCTTTTGGGAGGTTCCCATTAGTAATGACCCTTGAATGAAAGTCACCTAGCATGCTCTTTGTATATATATTCCCCATTAAGAACGTCCAAAAACTAGGTGTTTCTTCCATTATGTCGATGATCAGATTAGGGCATTGAAGCTTAATAAACATAATGGAATCTTCATCTATCTTCTCTTTTTTATCCCACCATGACTCCACAACTGTACTAGCTCTTATGTCACAAAGAGCTTTGCCGATGACATGACTGCCAATTGGGCATGGGTTTGCAAAATTGCCCGGATTATTGAACTTTGGTGGAGGAGGCACATGAGATACTAATGAAATTGGTTCATCTTCGTTGAATCTTACAGTTAAATCTTCGTCGATCTCCTTTTCTTGGTTCCTAATTGTTTCCTCTCTTTCAACATCTTGTGGCTCATCTAGTTGCAGATTTTGTTCAGGCTCTCCATCAGTGTCGGAATCCATGTCATAGGGCCAAGTGTATTGATGACAAATGTTCGAGGCATTGGTTAGTTGTTCCATTTGGTTCGTAAAATTTTGACTCAATATCTCTCGATTAATCCTCCACTCCTCACCTGAAGCTATGAACTTGGACAAAACTTTCTCCCAATTTGAATGTTCTTCCTGTTGTAATGGAGATGGACACGAGAAATCTGGTGGGTATGTTGGACTTGGAGCATAAAATTGTTCTTGATGAGTATGGCTCTATGAAAAATCCGGGTGATACTCCCAATCCTGTAATAGTTATTGGGATAGACATAATTGTTGGGGTAATCACCACCATACGGTATCGGCTCGAAACTGGTGGTGCATTGATGACTCATATGATTTCCAGCACAATAATCACAAGTAATCGCCACACTTTGACGACATTGAGCTTCAAAAGCGTCGACCCTCTTCGAAAGTGTCACAATTTGTCTTTGATAATCGCGAAAGTCTCATGTCGTGAGTCCATCATTCTCCGCTCCCCTTGGCTGAGTCATTCTCGTATTTGGCCATTGATAATTAAATTCCGCTATGAAACCTGAAAAGAAAGAAAAAAAATAGAAAGAGAATTAAAGAAAAAAAAATGTTTAAATTAAAACTAATTTGATAAAAATTAATATTGGAAAAATTATTAAACTAATTCCCAAAGAATGATTGCCAAAAACTTGTTGGTCGATTTACGAATCAATAAATAAATAAATGCCAGTATACACGATTCAACAAGTAATAAAGTGAAAGTAGAGTATCGTTCCCACGAGAAATTATTTAATAAAAATCACCAAGTACTAGTTCTTAACCAAACTAATTTTATTTAAACAATCTCAAATCGTGATTTTTCTAATTAAGAAAACTAAATTAACTAATTAAATTGAATTGCTTTATAAATGAATTCAAATAAATAAAGGTTAAGACTACAATATCCCCAAATTATGAACTATAAACTAATTATCCAATTATCCAAATTATTATGCCTAATGAATTGTTAACAGGATTTTCAAGTGTCAAAAAAATTAATCTTGCTATATTCCTATGTAAAACAATTAAATTAAACGCATTAAATTCCAATTCCCAATGTGTTACATGCAGTGAACATATATTTTTATTCCATTCACAACCCTAATTATTCGTCATGCAAATAATTAATAATACAAGTTATCATGTCCAGTTCTAACCCTAGATCTCCTCTCCCGAATTCTTCTAGAGTAACAAGGTAATTACTGATCAACTAATTAATCAATAAGCACAAAACATGATAAATAATTCACCTTGACATAAATACTTGGAATAAATCAAATAATTAATTCATAGACATAAAAGGTTCAATTGTAGTCTTAATAAAAGAGTTAGTTCATGATTAATGAATTAAAATCAAGAATTCACAATTGAATAGACATTAAAAGATAAAAGTAAGATTAGAGTGAAGAAAAAAATCTTTTGTCGGCAAATCTTTATCTTCCTCAAGCTCCAGCTCTTTTTCTTCAATGGTCTCCAAGTTGCTTCAATCTCCAAAACTAATAAGAACTAGGGTTATGTTCTAATCTAATGGACTGTATCTCTAATCTAATCTATGTAATCTCATTTTATTTTATGCCTTACATCATGTATTTATAGGTTACAAGTCCAATTTTTAGCTTAGGAACAAACCCAATCATATTTGGAGTCAAAAAAGTGTCAAAATTCGCCCCAAAACGCGTCCAAACTTGCTCAACTCTTCCTCAAATATACAAGGCTGGCACTGCAACCTTGGAAGCTGCCTTCTAACCTTGCCGCTGCAAATAAGCTTGATTTGGGTGCCCCAGCGCTGGAACATTTCTGGAAATTTTCTTCTCCGATGTCCTTTGGGAAAATGGCCATAACTTCTTCGTCCGAACTCCGATTTTGATGATTCAAGATGTTCCGGAAAGAAGAGACGTAGATCTACAACTTTCATTCTTTAAGTATTTCGAAATAAGGTCCAGAGAAATATTCCAATTGGCTCTGAAGTGACTGCTTTGTAAATGACAAGCCGAAAACGCGAATCTAGCCACCCCAAACGTCGATCCAAGTAACTTTTGTCCCAATTCCTACAAAACAACGTAAACACATGAATAAATAGACACAAACACTTAAAAACATCCAAAAGATTAAGCTCAAAAGCACTCAATTCATGTGTATAAAACTCACTCATCAGGTATAACCATGATCTTTCATGTTTCAAGTAAAGACAGGTGATGAAAATTATCTTCGTCCTGGGTGCGAAGAGGAATTTAGAATCACAATTATGATTATGAGTTATTCATATGATTATGAGTTATTCATATGTTACATGGATAAAACATTGTTGGTGGACTTTTAATGTGGAGAAGATAATAGACTTTATAGTCTATTTGACTCTTCTAATGGATTGCTCGTTCCGCTGCAACTATGGTTGAAAAGTTTTGTCATCTACCATATGTTCTAAATCTCTGATTAATTAATGATAAAGGCTATTGATAATTTATTTATCTTTAGTCATGATATTCTTTACTAGGCTAGTTGTGCTCACCCTTTTGCTTCACAATTCCTTTCAGGTAATAAAAGTGTAGCTGGGTCGAGCGGGGATAACAAGGGAATAGAACGGTGGTCTCTAGCTGTGGAGATTCTCCCTAAATAGTATAGAAAAGTGTATTGTATTTTATACATCATTTAGTAGTTATATTTGGTGAATCAAATAGGGTGAGGCAAACCCAACGTTGGAAGGGAGTTTTGACACTATCATACAAGATGTCTAATGACATACAACCTCGTGTTATCATAAGATAGGGTTGTGCACATCCACTTGCTGAGTATATCTACAAGCACTACTTATATAATCTTGGTGTTTGGTTGAAGTATAATTCTCAATTAGAGATAGTGGAGATAATGATATGTCAAGAGAAGACTCACCATTGGAAAACATATGATAGTAATTTTCTCATTTTTGTTTGGGGTCTATTAGGTCAACCAAGGATAATTCTGTGGACATATGATATCTATCAGAACCTAGACGCATGGCCTCCCATGTACAAAGGTTTCCTTGAGCACTTCCCAAAGATTTTAATTTCTAAAATGCTTTTTGATGCACTTTTATGTAAGGTGCCATTGTGACGTCTTTGTCAAGGTTGGGATGAGAGTCACAGATTGGTATATATTTGTATCAAAACTCATAATATATGTGTTGTTGTATTTTGCATGACAATTGTAGTAATAAAGTTGTAGTTGTTTTCCATACCATGTATTTGGCGACTCAGAATAGGTTGGATGGATTGGACCTATTTTAGAGGCGTCACATATATTATCACATTATACTATTATAATGTAATATTATAATAATATATAAATATATTATCAGAGAAGATAATTATGGTTTCATAAAAAAAAATAACAACTTTTGACAATTGTCTCATTCTAAAATTCCTCCATTTATACCAAAATTTAAAGAAATATTTACTTACCATATTCATCAATTATTTATAATTCTTCAATAATTATTTCTAATTAATATTATAGATTCACAATACTGACAACCATATCGTTTTCAAGAAAGAGAGGGCTTTCCGATAAGGATTTCTCCTTACTGGCGCGTAATTATATAGCCTAACCCCTTTCCTCGACAAAACTTTCTAGACATTATCAATAATTCTATCTAGTAATATCATTTCAATAATATGAGTTACTGTGTCATGACAATTATTGAATCAATAATATAAAATACTATTCAATTATCATTGTAGCAATTATTGCATCAATAATATGAAAGACTATGCACTTTTACTTTATCAATTATTGAGTGACTTCTTACGTAAGAATCAATAATAAGAGATACTTTGCAATATTGTGTGCTACTGTGCAACCACACGTATTACTGTACTTTTATCACCGGGTATTTCAACAGTTAACGGTAAAAGTTATGCTGTTATTTTTATAAAAAGGTTATTTCTGTCGCTTTCTATGTCCGACAGTTATTCCATTATGTGTTCCACCAATGATTGTGTCGTCATACGAATATTCCCCGATAAAAAGAATATCCCCCGACCAAAACGAATATTCCCCGACAAAACAAATATTTGATAACAACTTACTTACTTTGCAAAATTTGCACATTTCACCTATAACTAAAGCATTATATCAAATCAAAACCTTATTATCCAAAATAATAATTAGAGAAATTAAATCTTTATTCATAAAAAGTTGGGGTCTTACAACCTCCCTTCCTTATGAAATTTCATCCTCGAAATTGATATATATGTACCTGGTATGTCAAAAAGGTGAATAGACCTTTTTTTCATTTTAGATCCTAACTCCCAGGTCATTTCTTCAATATCCAGGTTTCTCAATAAAACTTTAACTTGAGGTATAACCTTTTAGCGTAGAATATGTTCCTTTTTATCCAAGACTTTAACAAGTACCTCTTCATACGTTAAATCTTTTGTTATATCGTCTGGTTCTAATTTAATAATGTGGTTCGGATCTTTCACATATTTACGTAACATAGATATTTGAAAATTTTTATGAACACGAGACATATTTGGCGGTAGAGTGAGTCAATAGGCCACAGTTCCTACTCGATCGAGGATTTCAAATGGACCGATAAATTGAGGGTTGAGATTTTCTCTCTTTCAGAATCTCGTAACTCCTTTCTATGTAACAATACATGATCTCCAACATTGAATTCCACGTCCCTTCGATGAAGATCAACATAACTCTTTTGTCGATCTTGTGAGGTTTGTAGACGTTGTCGGATCATTTGAATCTTTTCCGTAGTCATGTGTACCATTTCTGGTCCCAACAACGTTGATTCACCCACATCGTCACAGCATACTGGAGAACGACACTTTTGTCCATACAACGCCTTGAATGGAGTCATGCCTATACTTGCTTGTTAACTGTTGTAGTAGGAGAATTCCACTAATAGTAAATACTTGTCCCGACTTCCTTTGAAGTCTAGAACGCAGAATCTCAATAGATCTTCAAGAGTTTGAATACTCCTTTCTGACTACCCGTCCGTCTGAGAATGATATGCAAAACTGAATCGTAAATTAGTGCCCATAGCTTTCTGCAAGCTGACCCAAAATCGTGAAGTGAATCTTGGGTCTCGATCAGAAACTATGGATACTGGCATACCATGCAATCTCACAATCTCATTTATGTACATACGAGCAAGACGTTCAATTGAATAACTTTCTCGTATAGGTAAGAAATGAGCAGACTTGGTTAATTTATCGATAATGACCCAAATTGCATCTATGCCTTGAGAAACCTTAGGAATACCAGTAACGAAATCCATGTTGATGTGCTCCCACTTCTATTTTGGAATTTCAAGTGGTTGCATTGGACCTTTTGGTAATTGATGCTCCGCCTTGACACATTGACAAGTTAAACATCTTGAGATAAACTCTGCGATTTATCTTTTCTTATTGCTCTACCAAAATGTATGTCGAAGATCATGATATATTTTGGTACTCTCAGGATGGATTGTAAACGGTGTGTTGTGTGCCTCCATCATGATTTTATACTTCAAATCAAAGTCGTTAGGAACACAAAGTCTGGAGTTGACTCGAAGTATTCCTTCTTTGTCGATTCTTGCTTCTGGAATAACACCTTTTGTACTTTCTTCTTCATAAGCACCAGCTCCGGGTCTGTAGCTTGAGCAGCTTTAACTTTATCGATTAAAGTCGATTCTACTCGTATATTTGATATCATCACGTGGGCCCCTAGAGTTTTTAACTCTATCTTCATCCTTTGTAATTAGTACAAAATGGGTCTTTGTGTTAACATCATCGCACTCGTACCCGCATATGATATTCTACTCAACGCGGTAGCTACCACGTTCGCTTTTCTAGGATGGTATTGAATGGTATGGTCGTAATCTTTCAACAACTCGAGCCAACATCGTTGCTGCATGTTGAGTTCCTTTTGGGTGAAGAAATATTTGAGGCTTTTATGATCTGTATAGATCTCCACTTTCTCCCCATACAGGTAGTGCATCCAGATCTTTAGTGTGAAAACGACTGCTGCCAACTCTAGATCATGAGTAGGATAATTTCTCTCATATTCTTTGAGTTTTCATGAGGCATATGCTATGAATTTCCCATGTTGGATGAGAACACATCCTAAATCTCTGCCTGAAGCATCACTGTAGATGACAAATCCCTCCGAACCTGATGGTATATATTGTTAATAAGTAGGTATTATACCTACTTATCCGGTATCTATTACTTGAATTAGTTGTTTAAACCTATGTTTCGTAGTTACTTTGCATGCATTGTGTGTTCATTTCATACATTTTATGTTATTTTGTAGGCTATTGGCCTGAAGAAGCAAGGAAAAGCAATTCAAACATCTTTTGGACTAAAATATGCAAGCAAACTTGGAGTTCTGAAAACAAATATTGATGAACCTTGAGTCTTTGAAGTTCTGATATTTTAACACATACATATTGTTGAGTTATGAGTATACATAAGCATGAGAAGTGATTTAAAGTTTCTTTACTTATTATCAACTTACAATAGCTTAGTTGAAAATGATTTCTAAAGAAAACTTAAAACTTTGAGAACGAACTTAAAGAAAATTGTGTACTTAAAGTTCTAAACGTGATAACATGCGTACATGGCTTAGTTAACTATGAAATGAGATTTAAAGTTTAACCGAGTTGCTTTAACTTGGCCTAGAATGACTTTTAAAAGTAAACTTGAATGTTTTGCAGACTTATATCTATGAGCAGTGTGTTGCTCATATTTTGGGCTTATAGGGATTGCATGTTAGTATCTTTTAGGTCAATAAACATGGTCGATAAGTGCACTCATCTAGTTTGACAAAATAAAAGTCATTCAAACATGTTTTAAAAGTAAGTTTTCAAGTGATAAACTATGTTAGTCATATGTAGATGAAATGACTATTTACAAGCATGATGATATTTATATTCTAAACTTATAGGATGGAATGTTGATACTATTCGTGTCTTTAAACATGGCCTTATAAGTGCACACACATAGTTTGAGACAATATAAGTCATTGGAGCATAATTTTAAATGAGTTTTAAGTGATGAATGACTCTAGCTACGTGTAAATGATGTGAATACTTGCGAGCATGCATTTTACAGATTATATGACCTTCTCATATAACTAGATGGATAACATAGTTGGCCTCATGATTTCATGAACTTAGTTGGCATATCATCCTCAGACGGACGGGCAGTCAGAGAGGACAATTCAAACTCTTGAAGATCTATTAAGACTCTGTGTCCTTGACTTCAAGGGAAGTTGGGACAAGTTCTTACCATTGGTGGAGTTTTCCTACAACAACAGTTATCAAGCAAGTATTGGTATGGCTTCATTCGAGGCGTTGTATGGAAGAAAGTGTCGTTCACCAGTATGTTGGGATGAGGTGGGTGAAGCAACGTTGTTGGGACCGAAGTTGGTACGTATGACTACGGAAAAGATTCAAACGATCCGACAACGTATAAAAACCTCACAAGATCAACAAAAGAGTTATGCTGATCTTCATCGAAAAGACGTAGAATTCGATATAGGAGATCATGTGTTGTTACGTGTTGCTCCATGGAAAGGAGTTACGAGATTTAAAAAGAGAGGAAAGCTCAATCCTCGATTTATCGGCCCATTTTTAATCCTCGATCGAGTAGGAACTGTGGCCTATAGACTCGCTTTACCGCCAAGTATGTCTCGTGTCCATAACGTTTTTTCACATATCCATGTTACGTAAATATGTGGAAGACCCGAACCACATTATTGAGTTGGAACCGGACGAAATAGCGGAAGATTTAATGTATGAAGAGGTTCCTGTTCAAATTTTGGATAAGAAGGAACATACTCTACGCTCCAAGGTTATACCTCAAGTTAAAGTTTTGTGGAGAAACCAGGATGTTGAGGAAATGACCTGGGAGTTAGAATCTGAAATGAAATCAAGGTATCCTTACCTCTTCGACATACCAGGTACGTACCCTAATTTCGAGGGCGAAATTTCATAAGAAGGGGAGGTTGTAAGACCCCAACTTTTTAATAAAGATGATTTTTTTTCTATAAATATCATTTTTAAATATTATGGAATGAATTTGTTATAATGTTATAGTTGTGGGTAATATTTATAAATTTTGCAAAGTACGCAAGTTATTATATAATATTCGATTGGTCGGGGAATATTCGTTTTAGCAGGGAATATTCGTACAACGGCACATCATTGGTGGACCCCACAACGAAATTATTGTCAGATTGAGAAAACAACAAAAATACTTTATGAAAATAACGGCGAAAGTTTCTGAAGCAATTACAGTTAATCGTTGAAACACCCGTGTTAAAAAGTAATGATACGCTGCGTGGTTTCATAGTAGCACACGGTATTGATTATTGATGCTTACGTGAGAAGTCACTCAGTTTTGTTCAATTATTGCTACAGTAATTGTTGCATAGTATCGCACGTTATTTGATTCAATTATTGTCAATATTTTATGTATTATTAAATCAATAATTGAGATGACAAAGTTATTAATATTATTATTTGCAATATTAACGATGTCTAAAAGTTCTGTCAATGAGAGGTTTGGTCACCTAATTGCGCTACCAATGGGAGAGAAATCCTTATTGAAAGCCCTCTCTTTCACAGGAACGACACAGTCGATTAATATTGTGAATTTTAATAATGATGATAAATGTTGTTAAAATATTGAAAGGATTTTTATGAAGTCTTTGATATGAATTTTGTTTATTATTTGGATTTTCATTTGCCCATTTTTCAAAATAATCGAAAGGAAGTTATAAAGTATGCATATATATATATATATATGTATATACGTATCATATATATATATATATATATATATATATATATATATATATATATATAATTGTATAGCATGTGGGTGAGTGGTGGTGGTCTAGTAGATAAATTTGGCAGGATATGGAGTGATTTTTCAAGCTTGATCATTATTGGCCAATTTGTTTTAATCATGCAGCATTGTTGACAACTTGAGATGTGGGGTTCTTTTTAATTGGTAAAGGCTTCCATAGTGGCATGTGTAGTTTTTTCTAATTGGCCAACACTTTGAAAAAGAATACTGATATGTTGAACCGTGAATCTGTGATGTTAAGTCCGTGATAATTTTTTTTGCGTCCGTTTCTTAGCAGTATCCCTTCCATTCTCTTATAAATAAAAGCTAATTCCTTCATTATTTCTTACAAATTCACTGAAACTCTAGAGAGAGAAACTATAGAGAGAAAGAAGAAAAGTATTCTGCTACTTCACTACTCCTATATCCAGTACTCTTCTTTCAAAGGTAAGGGATATTATTTATTGTACTCGTAAGGGGTATTCTTTCTTTCTTACTCATGAAGAGAACTTCTGTTATTCCATTCTTTATTATTCCATTGGAATAACTTTTGTATCTGCAACTACCTATACTTGGTGAAATTCTTCTGTTACTCCATTCTTTATTATTCTGTTGGAACATCCTGTCTATGTATTACGCATGACCTGGTTCCGTTATTTATTATTCTGTTGGAACATTCTGTCTGTGCGTTTACGCATGACCTGGTTCCGTTGTTTATTATTCTGTTGGAATATCTTGTATGTGCGTTTACGCATGACCTGGTTCCATTATTTATTATTCATTGGAATAACTTTGTCTGCAATGCGGTCTATCGCATGCACGGCGTTCTTGCTTCATCTAAAGATCTTTTCATGAAAATATTCTTCTGAGTATTCTTAAATTTTACTCTACAAAGCACTATCATGTTGACAATTTGGACGTTATTAGTTCCTAGATAAATTAATTCTTGAACTTGTTTTATTGAATTCTTATATCATTGTCATCATCCTCATGTTTATATTATGTTGAAAGTCATCTGTGGCTTCATAGTGCATAGATGGACTTGGTATGATTATGACCAGAGATTATTCGGTATAATCATGGTAGTAATGTTACAAATGATGTGGTAAAATTCCTCATTGGCCCGTAGTGCATTGATGGACAGTTGTTGGCATGATCATGATCATTGATGAATACACGAATATCATTGGTAGTAGTGCATGGATAATTTGTGGTTGTGATACTAATGAATATCCTTGGCGTCAGTCGGGGATGATGTGGATTATTTATTAAGTTTGAGTCTCAAATGATAAAAGTAATGAAAATCTTTTAAATCATAGAAGATAGTAGATTTTATTCTCTACTTGACTCTTCTAATGGATTGCTTGTTCCGCTCTTGATTAAACTTGATGTTTGTTATATTTTATCAGTTTAACATTGTTGAAGGCTAATGATAATTTATTCTGCATTATCTTAGTCATAATATTTCTTACTGGGCTAGTTGAGCTCACCCTTTTGCTTTCATTATTCTCTTTAGGAAATGAGAACGTAGCAGGGACTAGTCGGGGAACGGAGTGACGGTCCAGATTATAGCATTAGTAGTCCTCACTATTCTATGAAATAGTGTGATAATAAATGTATTGAGGACTTTTTTTGAGTTTGAATACTGTCTAGAAGACAATAATTGTATTAAAACCCACAGCTCATGTTGTATATTTAAGGTTGTATTTGTATTCTGTACCATGTATTTGGCGACTCAGAATAGATGAGGTATACCTATTTTGGGGGCGTCACAATAATATTGTATCAAAAATGATTTGGACAGAAAAGAAATCAATTTTTATCATGAATAGTACCCCGGGTCAATAATACCCGAGTGAATAGTACCCCGTCCGTGAATAGTACCCCGACATGAAAAGATTAAAAATTATCAAGAATGTTCAGAATAATATTTTCATAAAAAGATACTAGATGAAGCGCAAATTTCAAGGACATTCTACTAATTTCACTGAGAATAGAAACAATACTTAAAAAAATGAGTGTAGAATTAGGAATCTGAAACGAAATAATATTACTTACATACTACAAAGTATGGAGGAAAATATTATTTCTTACGAATATTGAACAAAAATAATATCTCTTACCTTAAAAGGAGAGTACTTCTGACTGGTAGGGCGGAGATATTCTTGAAGAAAACTTATACTGTTTTCTACACTCAAAGTTTCCTTAAACTCAAAAGAAATATGCTCAATATTATAAAAGAAGAATTTTCTGATTTTGGTGTGATTTTTAATTCTAAACTAAGCATCCTTTCAGAGGATTAAACATGATGTCCTTCATCAACTTCTTTAACTTTACCACGTCCGGCCCAATAGTGAAGAATATAAGGGTCTGTGGGGCATTGAGATCAGTCACCATGCCAACGACCTTCCTAAACCCCTTTAAGTAATGACTCAAACTCTTATTCTGCTGTTGTTTAATCTACATGAAGAAAGTCGTCAATTTTCCTCTCCTCTTATTACTCCCGAAGTGGTCATAGAACTTATCGCACAACTCCTTTCATGACCTAATGAAGTTCGGGGGTAGTGATGTCATCTACAGCCGAGCTCCTTGTTTCATGGTCGTAACAAACATGTGGCACTTAACAACATCAAAGTGATCATAATAACGCATAAGACGGTCGTATGCATGCGTATGGTCATAAGGGTCGCTGGTGTCGTCGTAACTTTCCATATGCGACATCTTCTTGACCGAATCAACCCAAACCCGATCAATTTTAGGAGTAAAGGGTGACATTAGGTCAACTAGAGACTCGTTTACCGGGGTCATCGCTGCCAATTTTTGTTCCACTTCTGCAAGCATTAGTGCAAGGGGGTTAATTATTTCCTTCAGGGGAGATAACCTATGTCGATCCCTTACATACTCCGGAGAGGCTCTTCGTTGCCATCATCCGGATCTTGATTGCCCTCACTAGTATCCCTAGAATGTGATATGCTCTTGCTCCTCCCTTCTCGAGAGGCTTTCAAACGATATGTCTTGGATCTGCCTTGTGACGTGGTCTCCCGATAGTGGTGCCGACTCGAGGAGATCTCTTCTTCCCCTTCCAATTCAGCCAATTGCACATCTAACTCCTTTTGTTGGAGGCGCAGAGCCTCCATAGCATCTTTGGTTTGTTGAATTTCTCGTGCCCGAATAAACTCTCGTTGGTCCTATACATCATGTTCCTGATGTGTACACGTCCGGGACTGACTGTTTACGACATGACTTCGGGAATTAGGAGTCCCCTGACTTGCAGAGAACAATTCTCGTCCCATCTGATCATGCGTCAGATCTACAAGGACGTTATTAGGGCCAAGCCTATCCTTGATTGACCCTCTTGGTTGCACCGATGAATTGACTGAGGATCTCTCTTGCTTAGAAACTGTTTTCCCTTTACTCGTCATGTTTTGCATTCAATCAGTAGGTGATTGAAAAAATTAGCACTAAAGATGCCCTCCTAGCACTAATGTTAGCGTCATGATCCGTCCAGTTGCCCAATCACCAAACAACGAGTTAAATCCTGCACATAAAATGTGAAAACAAATTGAGGAGTCTGGCGGTCGGAGTCGTCGAGGGATAGTTCCAATGTGAGAATAATTATAGACTAGAAAAAAGGTTAACAATTGTGGCACGTTAATGCTTTAGTGCTTGTGATAGACAATGTGTCATTACCTGTGAAGTAGGGCAAACTACCTCATCACGCCTGTCCTCGGATAAAAATATAATTCCTTATTACATCAATTACCATGTATGGTGAAAAATTAATTTCCTCAAAGATGTCGAAGTCAATCCAAACTGTTTTCATAAAAATAGAAAGTTAATTTAGAAAAAAGAATCACAAATCGATAATGAGAATATAAATTTCTTAAAGTGTCAAACCTCCTCCGTTACGTAAAATTGATCCTACTGAATCAACCGGACCATGAAATCATGTACCAACAGTCTCAATTTTATATAGGCAAAAAAGTAGCATTCACTTTATGAGGACAAGAATCTAGTTCATATCTCGGTATTCTTATAGTTATTTCAATTAGATCATAAAGTAAGGAAACTGTTGATCTCACTTGTCCAAATTTTTTTTTGGCAAAAAACATTTTTACATTATTATGGTTGGAATGTTTTAAACAATTAATCACTGTGCTTTTAAAATATTCAATTAGCCTACTGTACTTTTTAAAAATGTTTAATCAACCCATTTCGTCTAATTTTTTGGACGGACGTCAAATAATTACACACGTGACAGTTCAAAAGTAAAATAAAAATTAAAAAATGACATGTAAATGCTGATGTGGCTTATCTTCTTCTTCAGTCAGGTCAACCCGACCCGTGCACATTCTAAAAGGGTCAAATGTCATAACTCTCTTATTTTAATTCTAAATAATATAAATAATATATCAAAAATTTTATATTTACAACATGTTATTAATTTCAGAAAAGAAAGTCAAAAATCAAGCAGATCTGGTCATTTATTTGGCTAATCAGACTCGAAATAAAAAAAATGAGAAACCAAATCAAAGTGTTGTGGAGACAAGAAGAAGAATCAGAGGTATAGAAATCAAAATTAAAGCAAATAGGGAACACAGAGAAGCTGATGAACCAGATTATGGAGCTCAAGTTCACAGCCAAGAGCCTCCAACGCCAAGCAAGAAAGTGTGAGACCAACATCAGTAAATCCATGTCCAACATCGTCAAATCAGAGAATTTGTTAGGGAAGGATGGTGAAGTTGTGACTGAAGGAGAGCTTCTGGATGAAGGAGAGCTTCTGTAAATTCTATGTTTACAGGTTTGATTTTGGCCGAAAAAAATGGGGAATGATTGAATCTTGGGAGATGAATATTTTGATTATTTGTATTATTTAGAATTAAAATAATTAAAAGAAAGGAAAAGAGATAAAGGAAAAGAATACAAATAAAGAAAATGAATTAAAATATTTATTTTAATTATTTTTTTGTCACATAATTAATAATTTTTATTTTATTTTTTTTGTTGAAATTAATGTAATGTTGTAATAGATCTCATTGATACAAAATTTTGATATATTGTTTGTATTATTTGGAATTAATTTTAAAAATAAAATAATTATTAAAAGAAAGGAAAAGATAAAATGATTTTAATTATTTTTTTACCACAATGATTTTATTATTTTATTTTTGTTTGAGAAAAAAAAAATTATAAAGAAAATCCATTAAAAATTTGAATATTTTGTTCTAAATAATTAAATTTTTGAATATTTTGATTATTTGTATTATTTAGAATTAAAATAATTAAAAGAACGAAAAAAAAAAAAAAATTAATGAGGTATTGATTGTATAAAACATACATATTATAAATATTATAATATTAATTTTTATTAATATTATACATATTATAAATATTTAGGTAAAGAAAAAAAAAGAAAATAAAACATAAAATATTTTTATTTTTAAAAATTTTATAAGTATTTGAAAACATAAAAGTATTTTTATTTTTATTTTTAAAATAAAACATACATATTATATATATTATGATATTAATTTTTATTAATATTATACATATTATAAATATTTAGGTAAAGAAAAAGATAGAAAATAAAACATAAAAATATTTTTAAAACCACAGTGGTCCAATTGTATTTTTTTAAAGTGCAGTGGCTCAATAGTATTAAAACTTTGGCTGACTGGCTTGTCATGTAGGAAATAATGAATTTTTGATTATTTTTTTCCAATGCCACGTGTGTAATTATTTGACGTCCGTCCAAGAAATTGGACGGAATGAGTTGATTGAACATTTTTAAAAAGTACAGTGGGCTAATTAAATATTTTAAAAGCACAGTGATTAATTACTTAAAACACTACCACCACAATGGTATAAAAGTATTTTTTGCCAAATCTTTTTCAACTACATAATTAAATAGAAGAAATGCAACACAAATTAACGTGTGCACCACTTTTACTAATATCTACTAATAGTAATGATTACTGAACACAATCATAATGAAAGGAAGCTGACTTTGTACCCTTCAATCAATCTTAATGTCCGGGTGGGCTAATGACCTAACTAATTATTCCCCATTACAAGATCTACCACACTATTAATCTTAATTGATTTCCTCTTGAAGGAGGATGATCACTTTAATTATACTAATTTGACCACAATTTTATTTATTTATTTATTATTATTTTTTGTCATGGTTCAAAATTCTCAATGCAATGTGGTTTTTCTTATTTTCTTTTTTACTCTTCCAACTGCAATTTTTTTTTACTGTAATATCTGATCCAGAAGTCTTGGATTAAGATAATTTAGATATAATAATTTTATAAATATTTTTCCAAAATAAACAAATATATATTTATAAAGAATATTTTTAAAAAATTATATTTTAAATATTTTCTCTAAATATATATGTTGTGAATGTTTTAGAATTTGTGCCCAAATTCAAGTTATGAAGCCATGTGATACATAATTTAAGAGGGATATTGATGTTTACAAACCCTATAACTTATATATAGTTTACACCCAAATGTCAAAGTGATTATTAAATTATCACAAATAAATGGGAGACAAATTAATGCATATACATTTTGAAGTTTTGGTAGTTAAATCACTATGACATGGATGAATGTGATATATTGAGAGAGAGATTTGGACAATTTTATAAAAAATTAATAAATTGGTATAATTAAGATGTTACATTTCTGTTATTTAAATTATACAAGTAATACATAATTGTAAGCTATATCAATGCTACTGGTTTCTATAGAATTGTCCAATAAAGTGTCTTAGAATCAGGATCCTATATATAAATATGTGCAGCTATAGAGCATGCATATCAACAACCTTTGAGAAGGATTTATGATCAACTGTACAGAGAGAAGAAGTGAGAAGTGAAAAGGAGGAGAGAGATCTAGAATTATACAAGTATATTCATCAGTTTAGCACAAAAACTTATCTTCACCTAATAACAGATTTTCAACAACACAATCTTTTGTAAAAAGACCCCATGATAATTAATTAACTACAATATTTCCTCTACTTTTATGACTATTCACATCTCTTGACAGGTATATAAAAGGATTATTACAACCAGCCGGAATCAATTGAGAAATTATGACCAAATTGTATCATTGTCTGAAGAACATGACAAGGTACGTACGTATAGAAAATTAATTCATGCATCTATACAAGAATTACATTGCATGGCCACACTATATATATATATACCTACTTTTGACAGTGACCCTTATTTCAGAATCTTCATTAATATATATCATCTACCTTCTGATTCCAACAGTTTCTTTCTTGAAGCTAGAATAGGGTATGAATCGAATTTTGGAGTTTCTAAAAAAGGAAAGGAAAATTTTGAAAGGAAAAGGAAATAAAGAGGGAAAGTACAAAAAAAGAAAATGATTTTTTTTTTTTTTTTGGGGGGGGTAATTGAGGAAAATGGATTATTGTACTTGGAAGTCAAGGGAAGGAAGGAAAGAAACATCTCTCATCAATTCTTCCAAGTCCCATTCCCCAACTCTTAAGTCATCTCCTTCCCAATAATTTTCATACCCTTCCACTGTTTCCACTTTACTATTATTCAAGTGGCTTAAATTGTTACTATATAGGGAATTATTAGGTGCCCTAATTGAGGAATTTTCGAAATTCTCAATTTTCACATTTTCTTCAATGCTAATGCTCTCTAAAGGAGGAACAAATATATCTCCTTCCACCCCAATATTTCCACCAAAAATCCCATTACCACTTATTCCAGCTTGTGTCGAGCTCTGTGGGACATAGTATGACCTATTTTCACCCGATACGTTTAGGCCGTTATCGATCATCGAGGCCAATGCCGGATCAATGATGTGATTTAGAGCCATGTTTGGCACGAAAAAAGGCGATGATGGGGAAGATGAATCCATGTACATGGACATAATGTTATGTTCTTTCATGGAAAAAATCCCTCCTATGGCTGCATGATCTTTAGGCTCCGAAGATGAATCACTTGTGTTTGGTGAGGGCGTGGAGGATGAATTTTTGAGCCTCTTTTTTATTGTTGAATTCCAAAAATTCTTGATTTCATTGTCGGTACGCCCCGGTAAGCGTGCTGCAATTTGAGACCACCTTCAAAAGGAGAAATTAAGGGAAATATATAAAAATCAAATCAACAAATTAACATCAGTTAAAGTTAAGTTAGGTGTATTATTGTAGAAGATGTTTTTACGTTATCTAGCTAATGAAATGCATGATCTGCATGGGAAGCTTGATTTTCAAAACAACAATTGATATGGACTTTAGAGTATCTTCAACTCAAAGGGTAGGTGTAGACATACCATAATTGATGATTTCTCATGTCTTTTTCCTAGTCTTATTTCCTAAGGACTTCAAGTAGGATAATATTTATTAAACACACACACATACACACAAACATACATATATATGTGTATATATATATATAGGGGACGGATAGTTAACATTGTAAGGATACGATTATCTTTAAAATATATCGTGACCGTCCATCCGTTGATCGAATTGTTTAATCAACGGATAGACGATCAGTCCTTATATATATATATATATATATATAGACACTCACAAACTCAAGGAAATAGATAAAATTTGATGGCTTTATCTTTCTTTTGGAAGTGGTTAGCATGAAGTTTATTTTTGGGTAAATTGGTTAATTAACCAATAGATTCTTTGACACGCAATGCGCCGTTTCTATATGTGTCACAAGATGATCTATTAAATTTAATCGACCAAATTACTAAAATATAAATTTCATGCTAACCGGATCCCTTTCTTTTAAGCCTTCCTTTTGCATGTAATATATTTACAACCAATATACATTAATTTACGTAAAGAATTAGAGATCAGACAATGTGGTGAATTATTTCAATCAAGCAAAACAAAACTTAAAAAGGTAACAGAAACATCAAACATCTGCACCAATATACAATTTTATGACATTGATTACTTTGAATTTTGTCAAATCAACTTTCAACGTTCAATTATTGTTATGAATTATCTTAAGCTGTGAATTATTGTTATTTTATATCCGTTTTGGTCAAAAATGCAAAGATTAAATTGCAAATATCATCATTAAGAAAACACGCGCTTCTATAAAACAATGATTTGATATTTAGGTTGGAGGAATAAAGTAGGTGTAGATAAACAGGTAGACAATACAGATTATATACAACCACATGCATGTATGTGGGTGGGTGTACATATATATATCTTATTATATTCTTATAAAAGAATTAATTATAAAAGAAGAAGAAGAAAAATAACTGCTTATTCTTGAGGTTGTGTAACATTTACGACACAAATAAAAATTTACTTTTTTGAAAAACTAGCTTTACAGAGAAATATATTGTGTATGTCAAACAATTATATTACCATCAAATGGTGTCAATGAATTTTATGAAAAGCAAGACTATATATACACTACTAGCTAGTTAAAGAAAGATCACCTAGCACAATTAAACAAAGAGAAGACATGATATTAAGGGTTTTCCCAGAGAGATCATTTGGATATCATTTTCTTCATCGATGATTCAATATTATTAACATTTTGACCGTATTTATGTCAAGGTAGTTCTATAACAATATTTCATACGACTAAAGTTCGTTAATATTGACAGAGTAAAAATAATATTGTTAGAGAAAATATATATTTAACATACTTTTACAGTTGTTCTCGCAATATTTCTCACTTTAAACAACATTTATTATTACTTTGGCAATATAATATTTGCTCTATGAATATTAGCTGCGCCTAAAAAAAAGTTAAAAGAGGCACTCATTTTGGGTCATACAGGGGGAGAGAGATAACCTGTTGCCAAGAAGAGAATGAAGATGGACGATGAGATCCTCTTCTTGAGGAGAAAATGCTCCTCGTTTGAGGTCAGGCCTCAAGTAGTTAATCCAGCGAAGGCGACAGCTCTTGCCACACCTTTGCAAGCCAGCATTTCTTGCTACATCACTCCAGCAGCCTTGTCCATTGGTGAGCATATACTTCATCAGCTTCTCATCTTCTTCTGGTGACCATAATCCTTTCCTAAGCTTCATAACTGTCCCATTATTACTTCCCACATTTTTATTCTTATCATTCTTCATACATTGATCTGGCTTTCTCATTTTAAGCTAGCTATTTGGCCTTTTGATATGATCTATGGATGGATATAGGATCCCTCCAAGGCCTTTTTCTCTCCCAACTGTTTTGATGTAATGCAGTGCTAATTTTATAGACATGAGAGAGAGAGAGAAGGCGAAAGGGGGGGGTTCATGGAGTACTGGAAACTAAAATCATGATGAAAAAGATGGTTGTGGGGTTTGCTTACAAATGGGGAGAGAGAAAGAGAGAGAAATAGTGAAAAAAAGGAGAGAGATAAAAAGAGAAAATGAGGGATTTTGATCCCAAACTATTTAAAATGGACTTTTATTATTTGAATGAACGGCCTACAGAAATAAGTTGTTACATTATGTACAACAAAAAATTGTATTCGAATAATTTTTGTTATATAAATATTATATAATTATATCACAATGTAATTATATAATATTATTGTCCAATTTAAACTAATTTAAATTTAAAAAAGGGAGAGAGAGAGAGAGAGAAAGAGGAGTTGGTTGATAGGTCGAAGTGAAAACGGTTTGGAGAGAGATAGGTGGTCGTCTTGTCTTTGACTCCATGGTCTTGTCTTTTTCCTTTACATGTATATCTTCACTCACAAGGTAATTATTAAATGCATATTTTATTTATTAACGTATGATATGATAGAGAGCCTGAAAAACTAGAAGGTTTGTTTTGTAACCAAGCTAACTAGGATATTTGCTTCCACTACACATAATCTCTCTCTCTCTATCTCTCTCTCTCTCTCCCCTTACACACGTACGTGTAAATGAAGATAACCAAATAACATTATATATATTATAGAAAAGTTTAAATATTATACATGTGTCAAATAGGGCTTAGTTGTCAAGATCATCTCGTTTATTATTATTTTTATTATATATATATATATATATATATATATATATATATATATATATATATATATATATTTTGATTCGCTTTTATTGTCTTCAGCCATTAGTCTTGCCGTATATATTTACAATAGGTATTTTTATGCAAATGACTTGGAAGAAATTAATTTTTGAAAAATAAAATTATGACTTGCATGGTTTAATATAACATGACTACTTTCATTAAAAAGGATATTATTTTAACAAAACAAACAAAGAATTAGTCCTACAAGACCTCTAATTCTAACATAAACAATAAATTTCTCATATTCAATTCACGTAAGTAATTAAAACTACCTCTTAGACAAATTTTAATTTTAATATTAACGTAAATAATTATCAACAATACGTACATGTGGCAAATAGGGATTAGTTTGAAATAATTATGTTCTTTTTATTGATATATATTTAACATCTTCCATTTTAAAAGCAAGGAAAAGTAGAAAAGACTTCACTAACGTAACATGTGGTGGGAACAATGAAGGAAACCTCGAAACTTCTCATTTGAGAAATGTAGGAGGAGACAAAAGAAAAAGGTATAAACTTTTCTCAGGAATTCATTTAAAGTTTGCTCAAAACAGTCTCTAATGGAAGTTTGATTATGTAAAAAAGATATTTCCCATCAACATATTATATCAATGTGTTCATGCAACAATGATATTTATGTTGTCAAATCAAATATATCGGATGTGGGAATTTAATTTAAGGGTAGACAATTTTTAACTATTAAAAATACTCATAAAAATAAAAGTTAAATGAAAATATATAACTTAATCAACTTAATATAAGAAATTTACCAAAAAATCTCAACTAATTATATAAACAAAGCAAAGTACTATTCAACTTTTAAGTTCTTTGAATGGATAAAATAATTAACAGGCTAAGTTAACGAGCTTTAATACTCATTTAATTTGTTTCTAAATTAGAGATACATTATTAATTTTTAGCCCGATTTAAAATTATATCAACATTTATATTTTCATATTCTAAAGTGACGTGAAATATTATTTATATACTATTATTTATATTTTAGGTAGATTAGTATAATCATACTTCTACTACTACAGTTTCATCAATTATCAGGATGTTTGAAAAATTAAATATTTATTGAAAATATATAGTTATACTTTAAAATGTACTCTAGTTTTGAAATTAAACGAATATATATTTAAATAAATATCAATATACTAATAGGAAATTAGAAAAGTTTAAAAGTTGACAATTGACCACCCTTAATTACCACACTTTTATACTTATTTTAATTATATTCCAAAGTTTTAACTACCATTATTGTTCTTATATATCAACGGACTTTTTATTTTTCTAGTATCGATAATTATAAAATAAAATAAAAAACAATGGGTGCATTTCAAACAATGTGAACTCAGTGAGTTTGCATGATTCCCGTTGATAAAAAAATAATTGCAACGTTTATAATATTAACATAAAAAATATATGAGACGAAAGAAAAAGGTACACACCTTTCTCAAGAATTCAAATAAAAGTTTGCTAAAAATGTAGTCTCCAAAAGAAGTATGATTTTTTAAAAACATTAATTCCCATCAACATATTAATTCAATTTATGGGTCCATTTGTTTTTCTTTTATTTTCATTACTTTTTATTAATTGTTTTTGTTACATACGGAAAACAACTACTGCTGGTCCATTTCCAACAATGTGTTCTTAATACGTTTGAATGATTGCCGTTGATAAAAAAAATAATTGTAACGTTTAGTATTAACATGAAGTCATGAAGTACAGAATGAATTGTTTGTGATTTAAGTAAGCATGATTTTTAATTTTTAATTAATTAATTATTGGTTTGCAGATACATCAAGGCTCTAGCAGAAGTCAAAAATAAGCAGCATGCATCAGAAAAACAAGAAAGAAATGCTGATAAATGACTTTTTTTAAGGAACCAAATCTTCAGCAGCCAAATCTATCTAACAAAATACAATTGATTTTAAATTTTTCGCTCACCCTAATAAATCATCTGGACCGTCCAAAGTATGGAATAAATCTCACAAATCACGTAGTAGTAATTATTAATAGACACGAGACACAACTGAAATATATATATATATATATATATTAAAGAAAGAAATATATATACACAGTTGTGTAGTACACAGTCGCCTATAACGACGATTTTTTTAAACTAAATAAATAAAGTTGATTAAAATTAACTTAATTTGTGTACATAAATTTACCCATATTCATGGATGTTAAATCACATTCATTTTATAAATATCATGATCATATTTTGACTCGACGATTAAACTATATTACGATCTTGTTGACGATAAATTAATATAACCACTAATTCAATCATACTAATTGACTTTCATGAAAACTTTAAAAGCATAACATTTTGTCCCCTATTTTATGTCGTCTTATAGTTCATTAATCACCATGAGTATGTTTCATATTACATATGAACTCCTATCTTATGATTATCCGGATAATAATGGAAATGTAACTACCCTAAAAATAGGAAGATAAGTGACAAGTAGTAGATTCATTAATTTGAACTTGGTTGGTCACTTTAATATGGGCGCCCCATGGACCGATCCGACTCATATTTTAACAACTTGTTAATTTTCATTTCATGGTCCAAATTTAAAATGTGTTGAAATGTGATATTGTTGGGAACTTGTGACTCATAATATGAAAGCCGCTAAAAAAGACTAGTGCGGAGCCTAGCGGATCTCGGGCCGAAGGTCGGGAACCACATAAATCTCTTGTGTTCTTCTTAATTCTCTATCGTTTGTGTGCGTGTGTGTGATCCTATATTCTAACAGATATTATATATGATGATGAGAGCTAGAGAGAGAAATAATGATGAAGAATATACAAAGAATGGAGAGTCTCTATTTCATTTGAAATAGAGAGGATCCTAGTACGTGGAATAACTTTAGCTAGCTAGGTTTTGTATTTCAGAGTATTAATTGGTTAAACAATTAGCTGACCTAGCTTTCCTAAAATTTGTTGCACTAACTTCATTATGAAGGTAGTTTATTTAGAGAGCATATCATTTGTCCCTATTTTTTTGTCTCTCTTGTGTCCCCCACTTAAATGTTGGCACCTAACCTCTTATTTAATTTTAGAATTAATTGATGTTAAGTAAGAGGCTAGGTGTCAACATTTAAGTGGAGGGACACAAAGGAGACAGAGAAAATGGGAACACATGATCTGCTCTCGTTTATTTCAGGAAGCACTTTTTCCAGCAAAAGATCAAGGTTATAAAAGATCATGAGAAACAACACTTAACTCGAATTCTAAAACAAAGTAGTAATTCTTACTAGTATTGTGAGACCCCAGATTTTATGAATAAAGATTTAATTTTCTCGAAATAATTTTTTTTATATTATGGTGTGGATTTGAGATAGTGTTATAGTTGTGGGTAGTATTTATAAATTTTGAAAAGTATGCAAGTTGTTATATAATATTTGATTGGTCGGGGAATATTCGTTTTAACAGGGAATACTCGTACAACGGCACAATCATTGGTGGACCTCACAGCAGAATTATTGTCGGATTAAGAAAATGACAAAAATACTTTATAAAAATAACGGCGAAAGTTTCTACCATTAATCTTTGTTGAACTACTTTCGGTGTTAAAAATACGATAATATCGTGGTTGCGTAGTAGCGCACGGTATTGATTATTGATGCTTACTTGATAAGTCACTTTCGGTTTTTATTTTATTAATATTATTAATGTAATAAAAGCAATAAAATATTTTTTATATAAAATAGAATACTTTTATAAAGTTATTTATTTTATTAGACTATAAATAGAATATATTATTTTTTTTATTATGCATAGTGTTGCATAGTGTAGCATATAGTATAGTATTTTGCATAGTAAAATCTTTTTATATAAAACAGAATACTTTTATAAAGTTATTAGTTTTATTTAGATTATAAATAGAATATATTATATTTTATTTAAAAGATTTTGCTTTAAATATGGATAGTCCAGAGATTAAAGTAAATCAATCTGGACCCGTTCATGAATTAGTTACTATCTGATTCATTCTTACATAAATAGAAGCTCATTCCTTCATTATTTCTTACGAATTCATTGAAACTCTAGAGAGAAACTATAGAGAGTTCTTCTTCTATAATCTTGGCGTATTTCTTTAGAGTTTAAGAAAGCTTTGAAGCGTAGTGCAAGTTTTCTTCAAGTATATCCTCGCCTACTACCAATTGAATACTCTTCTTTCAAAGGTAGGGATATTATTTGTTGTACTTTCGTAAGGAGGGGTATTCTTTCTTTCTTATTCATGAAAAGAACTTTTGTTATTCCATTCTTTATTATTACATTGGAATAACTTTTGTATCTGCAAGGATACCTATACTTGGTGAAATTCTTACATTATTCCATTCTTTATCATTATGTTGGAATAACACATGGAATAACTTCTTGGTGATTCTTACAATTCCATTTTTATTATTATGGTGAAATTCTTACATTATTCCATTTTTATTATTACATTTGGAATATCATCATATACGTGCGTTCTGCATGACTTTAGTTCCATTATTTATTATTACATTGGAATATCACATGTATTAATGCGTTTTTCGCATTCTTTATTATTACACGGAATTCATTATTTATTATTACATTGGAATAACTTTATCGGTGCGATCTATCGCGTCGCGGTGATTTCTTTTATATTCCATTCTTTATTATACTCGGTTGGTTAAAGTTTTGACTTATATATTCCATGAAATTAGTGGAATATCCTTGATATTCTTTCATCCGATATCTTTTCATGAAAATATTCTTACGAGCATTCTTGAGTGTTACTCCACAAAGCGATATCATGTTGACAATTTGGGCGTTATTGGTTCTGGATAAATTAATTCTTGAACTTGTTTTATTGAATTATTATGTCATTGTCATTGTCATCATCCTCATGTTTATATTATGTTGAAAGTCATCTGTGGCTTTGTGGTGCATAAATGGACTTGGTATGATTATGACCGAGGATTATTCGGTATAATCATGGCCGTAATGTTACAAATGATGTGAAAAAAAAGTCCTCATTTGGCCGTAGTGCATTGATGGACAATTTTGGTATGATTATGGCTATGGATTCTTTTGACCAAGGGTGCAAAGATGAATTGTTTTATGGCATGATCGGACCGTTGATGAAAACATGATTATCTTTGGCCGTGTAGTGCATGGATAATTAAGTGGTCGTGATCTTAAAGAATATCCTTGGCACATGTAGTGTAGGGATGATTTGATGATGTGGATTATTTATTAAAATTGAGTCTCGTGATAAAAGTAATGAAAAACCTTTTAAATCATAGAAGATAGTAGATTTTATTCTCTACTTGACTCTTCTAATGGATTGCTTGTTCCGCTGCAGTTAAACTTGATGGTTGTTATATTTTATCAGATTAACACTGTTGAAGGCTAACGATAATTTATTCTGGATTATCTTAGTCATAATATTTCTTACTGGGCTAGTTAAGTTCACCATTTTGCTTTCATTGTTCTCTTCAGGAAATGAGAATGTAGCAGGAACTAGTCGGGGAAAATAGAGTGATGGTCCTAGATGGTGCATTAGTAGTCCTCACTATTCTGTGAAATAATTTGATAATAAATGTAATGAGGACCCCATTGAGTTTTTATATTGTCTAGATGACAATATTTGTATTAAAACTCACAGCATATGTTTAGTCGTATTTTACACGACTGTTGTATAATTAAGTTGTATTTGAATTTTGTACCATGTATTTGGCGACTCAAGATGGGTGATGTATACCTGTTTTGGGGGCGACACAGTTGGTATCAAAGCTTAGGGATATGATCCATGACTAAGATGTGAGACTAGAACTAGGAGGAGAGAGACGGGGAATTCCTTCGCTAGTATGACCTACCTAAGTTTATCTTGTATTTAATTGGTCGGTCAGAATATAGGGATAATATGTGATATGTTAATTAACCCTTGTTTTTTTTGGCAGTGTTTGAAAATGGCAGTTGAAAATGTTCACAATGGACTGAATGAGACCGTTGAGACACCTTTAATCACTAACCAGGTTAATGTGATGTCAAGCGAAGAAGAAATTAGAGATATCTACGTGGTGAGTGAAGAACTAATAGTTGCACTTTTAGAGGTAGTTCTTGGATGTAGCATGAGTGAGAGTGAGGAAGAAGAGGAACACGAGGAGAATTGGTTAGAAGAATTTTATGATTGAAACTTAGAATTACAAAATCGTATTCATGAGTTAGAAGAAGCGAAATTTGAAGAACGGCGGCGATGGTCGTGGAACAAAGAGATGTAACAATTCAAAATTATGTTTACCCGATGTAATGCGATGCTTGAGCGAAGCACTCTTTGGCGAGTATAAGATATTAGAGCTGGAATCGAGAATGCTATGATCAAAGTTTTGATGAAAGAAGAAACAACTGAACGAAGGAGAATAAATGACGCATGGGTAAAAGCCGCATGCGATGTGTAGATATTGTAAAAAAGGCGTCGATCCAATAAAGCCAAAATAGATGAAATGGATTTTGCTTTTTGGACAACAATTAGGAGAATCAACATCAAATTGAATTATCCGATTGTCTTTGGTCAACCCCAATTCGATATGGATCGGAGAATAATGATTCAAATCATGGATCAAGAATGTGAAGAAGCACTTAAGGGTGGAATGTACCTTATAACAAAGTCAAATCCAGTAGTTTAAGTGAGAGCATTTGTCGAGGAACCCAAACGAAGTTATTACGGGTAAATTAATGATAAACTCTTGCGAAGTTTATACCTTATTAAATACCAGTTCTACCCACTCTTTTATTTCACCTAGTTGTGTTCAATATTTGAATTTAACTCCGAAGAAGTTAGATTTTGATTTATCTGTTGAAACTCAGTTGGGAGAAACCTTCGTTACATCCACTATTTATAAATCTTGTTTAATTCAAATTGACACTTTCACGTTACCTGTCAATCTTATCTCTTTGAAAATACTTGCCTTTGATGCGATTGTAGGAATTGATTGGTTAACTACTCATCATGATTTTCGTAAGGTTGTTAGCTTTCATATTCTAACCAACTTTGTTATCTGAATTCAAACAACCAAACCACTAAAGTCAATCATTGTCATATCAAGCCATAAGTAAAGAGCCCCGTCCTTTCGTTGTTGACTTCCTTGTGTGGAATGCTGCCTTTGAAGCCGGACTTTACGTGGCGACGTTTTGAATGACGATGGCAAGTTGATAGGTATCAATGTGACGTCTTATCCAAGTCTTGGATGAGGTCACGATTTTGAATGATATTTCTATTGTTAATAAATTTCCTGACGTATTCTTGAAGACTTCTTAGCCTACCCCTAGAGCGTGAAATCGAATTTTGTATTGACCCCAGTACAAAACCCATTTCTTAAACCCTTAAATATTTCTTCAACTAAAGCTAACGTAACATGCGCCAAAGACGTTGGCTCGAGCTGTTGAAGATTACGATCGTACCATTCAATACCATCGTGGGAAAGCGAACGTGGTAGCTAACACGTTGAGTAGAAGATCGTATGCGTTTACGAGTGCGATGTTGTTAACACAAAGACCCATTTTGTACGACTTACAAATGATGAAGATAGAGTTAAAGACTCTAGGAACCCACGTGAAGATAACGAATATACAAGTAGAATCGACTTTAATCGATAACGTTAAATCCGTTCAAGCTACACACCCGGAGCTGATGAATGTGAAGAAGAAGGTTCAAGAGGGCGTTATTCTAGAAGCAAGAATCGACGAAGAGAGGAAATCTTAACCCTCGATTTAATTGGCCTATTTGAAATCCTCGATGAAGTAGGAACTGTAGCATATATACTTATTTTACCGCCAATTATGTTGCGTGTTCAGAACGTTTTTTTTACGTATCGATGTTACGTAAATATGTGGACGACCCGAACCACATTATTAAATTAGAACTAGGCGAGATAGCAGAAGATTTAACGTATTAGGAGATACGTGTTAAAATCTTGAATAAGAAGGATCGTATTCAACACTCAAAGGTTATACCTCAAGAATTAGAATCTAAAATGAAGTCAAGGTATCCTCACCTCTTTGGCATACCAGGTATGTACGTAAATTTCGAGGGCAAAATTTCATAAGGAGGAGAGATTGTGAGACCCCAGATTTTATGAATAAAGATTTAATTTTCTCAAAATATTTTTTTGTATATTATGGTGTGGATTTGAGATAGTGTTATAGTTGTGGGTAGTATTTATAAATTTTGAAAAGTATGGAAGTTGTTATATAATATTCGATTGGTCGGGGAATATTCGTTTTAACAGGGATATATTCATATGGCAGACACAATCATTGGTGGACTCCTGATGGAATTATTATCGGATTGAGAAAATGACAAAAATACTTTATGAAAATAACGGAAGGAAGTTTCACCATTAATAGCTGTTGAAACACTCGGTTAAAAAATACGATGTCTGGCGTGGTTTGCATAGTAGCATACGGTATTGATTTTTGATGCTTACGTGATAAGTCACTCGGTTTTGTTTTATTAGTATTATTAATGTAATAAAACTTTTAAAAGCTTTTATATAAAATAGAATACTTTTATAAAGTTATTTGTTTTATTAGACTATAAATAGAATATATTATTTTTATTATGCATTATAGTGTTGCATATAGTGCTGCATAGTATTGCATAGTGCTGCGTAGTATTTTTTGCATAGTAAAATCTTTTTATATAAAATAGAATACTTTTATAAAGTTATTTTTTTATTAGATTATAAATAGAATATATTATATTTTATTTAAAAGATTTTGCTTTAAATATGGATCGTTCGATTAAAAAGTAAATCAATCTGGACCGTTCATGAATTAGAATACTATCTGGGTCCATTCTTCATAAATAGAAGCTCATTCCTTCATTATTTCTTACAATTCCTTTGAAACTCTAGAGAGAGAATTTATAGAGAGTTCTTCTTCTATAATCTTGGCGTATTTCTTTAGAGTTTAAGAAAGCTTTGAAGCGTAGTGCAAGTTTTCTTCGAGTATATCCTCGCTTCTACCGGTTGGAATACTCTTCTTTCAAAGGTAGGGATATTATTTGTTGTACTTTCGTAAGGGGTATTCTTTCTTTCTTATTCATGAAGAGAACTTACATTATTCCATTCTTTATTATTACATTGGAATAACTTTTGTATCTGTGGATACCCTATACTTGGTGAAATTCTTACATTATTCCATTCTTTATCATTATGTTGGAATAACTTTGCTTATCTTCAATCTGCGCATACATGGTAAAATTCTTACATTATTCTATTTTTATTATTACATTTGGAACATCATGTACGTGCGTTTACGCATGACACTGATTCCATTATTTATTATTACTGTGGAATATCATCATATTGATGCGTTCTGCATGACTGTTCCATTATTTATTATTACATTGGAATATCACATGCGATGCATTTAAGCATGACACAGTTCTATTATTTATTATTACATTGGAATAACACATTTATGCATGCGATCTATCGCATGCACGGTGATTTCTTTTGTTATTCCATTCTTTATTATACTCGGTTGGTTAAAGTTTTGACTTCTATACTCCATATTCCATGAAATTATATGGAATATTCTTTTCATGAAATATTCTTGAGTTCTTACTTTTACTCACAAGCGATGATCATGTTGACAATTTGGGCGTTATTGGTTCTGGATAAATTAATTCTTAAACTTGTTTTATTGAATTATTATGTCATTGTCATCATCCTCATGGTTATATTATATTTGAAAGTCATATGTGGCACATAGTGCATAGATGGACTTGGTATGATTATGACCGAGGATTATTCGAGTATAATCATGGCCGTAATGTTACATGATGATGTGGAAAAAAGTCCTCATTGGCCGTAGTGCATTGATGGGCGATTTTTGGTATGATTATGACTATGGATTCTCTTGACCCGAGGGTGCAAAGATGAATTGTTTTATGGCATGATCAGGACCGTTGATGAAAACATGATTAACTTTGGCCCGTAGTGCATGGATAATTCGTGGTCATGATACTAAAGAATATCCTTGGCCTGTAGTGCATGGATGATTTGATGATGTGGATTATTTATTAAACTGAGTCTTAGCGATAAAAGTAATGAAAAATCTTATAAATCATAGAAGATAGTAGATTTTATTCTCTACTTGACTCTTTTAATGGATTGTTTGTTCCGCTGTAGTTAAACTTGATGGTTGTTATATTTTATCAGATTTACACTGTTGAAGGCTAACGATAATTTATTCTGCATTATCTTAGTCATAATATTTCTTACTTGGCTAGTTGAGCTCACCCTTTTGCTTTCATTGTTCTCTTCAGGAAATGAGAACGTAGCAGGAACTTGTCGGGGAAAACAGAGTGATGGTCCTAGATGGTGCATTAGTAGTCCTCACTATTCTATGAAATAGTGTGATAATAAATGTAATGAGGACCCCATTGAGTTTGTATATTGTCTAGATGGCAATATTTGTATTAAAACTCACAGCATATGTTTAGTCGTATTTTACACGACTGTTGTATAATTAAGTTGTATTTAAATTTTGTACCATGTATTTGGCGACTCAAGATGGGTGATGTATACCTGTTTTGGGGGCGTCACAAGTATAGTATGGGTTTAGACCTACATTTAATCACTTCTGTCTCCAATTCTTGTTTGAAATCCGGCTTTTGGCCATACTATATATATTTAGAGTAATGCTAGAAACACAACTTATTCTATAACTATTTTATAAATTGATGATGTGGCATACTCTACCTCAATATATTGATTAGGACTGAGCAAAAATGGGTATAATAGAATTATCGAACCGAACCGAAATAATTTAATCGAAGTTTTCTGATAATTCAGTTATTTTTAACAATTCGGTTATATTCGATTTTTTTTACGGTTTTCGGTTAGTTTATACGGGTTTTACTTTTGGGTTATTCGGTTTAACCGAATAACCGAATAACACTCTCACTTTTTTAAAGACTTTTCGTGCATAGACATAGAGAGAGAATAAATATATATATATTAGTAGTACTAGCCTCTCTCTCTCAGTAGTACAAAAATATATATATATATATATACACATTAGTAGTACCACCAAATCTCTTTCTATGTTCCTTTTCTTCTTCTTCTTCACTGTCCAAAACTCTCTCTCTTTGTTCCATTCATCCTCTCCCAGGATGACCTTAAGGACCCCACCGTGGTAGATTCCTCTTCCCCGATTCTCGACGCCTCCAACTCCGATTGGGACGAGTTCGGCGACTCGAGTCGAAATCATGATGACGAGCTCGACCCGAGATCCTGGCGCCCGATCTTGAGCGACTTCACACACGACTCGTGGCTTCGGCGGTGATGGACCAGTTGTTGTTGCAGATGGAATGGGAGGGGCTGCTATATTTGAACTGGTTCGTGTTGGGCATGACAATCTTATTGGGGAAATTATTCAATTGGAAGGAGATTCTGCTATAAGGTAAATATGCTACATGATTTCGCTTATTTCCTTTGAGCATTGGCCTTGAATGAAAGTGGATTGGACCTCAATTGCACAAGATCTTAACTTCTTCATTTATGTTACAGCCTCTATATATCAGTGGAGTTGGGTCCTGGAATATTGGGGAATATATTTGATGGTATCTAGATTTGTCCAATTTTTGTTCAACTTTTAATTGTTTTGGTCCTGAACCTTTTAATTTTGGTTATTAACCGAATAACCGAATTATTAATTCGGTTATTCGATTATCATGTGTTTCGGTTAGTTGTTCGGATATTCAAAACAGTGCAATTTCGGTTTTCGGTTATAACCGAAATGTTTATTTGGTTCGGATAATAGCCGAATGCTCACCCCTAATATTGATGAACAAATTATTTCAATGTAGTCTTCAACCCCATATAAAAGTTGAGGTGAAGTATGCCACATCAACAAATTGTAAAATAGTTATAGAATAAGTTGTGTCTCTAGTATTATTTATATATTTAATGTATTTAAGGTTTTGGAATTTATTTAATTTATTCTCCATTTTAGCTATTTTTTCTCTTCACAACTTATATTCTTCGCATTTTGTTATAGTAATATTTTTTGATTTTTTTATTTGATTTTTTCACATAAATCTTGTATTCTTGTCTTTATTTTGATCATTGATTTTCTAATATTAATTTGCCATAATTTGTTCTAACATTTTTTTTGTCTTTCTTTCTTTATTTTTTTTTTAGAAAGATCCAAGCTATAAAATTCTCCTTGAAAGAACCCAATCGAGCCAAAGAATGATCTTATTCCCCTCAAGTGGAGTAAAGGATCAAACGAAAATAAGAAAAAATAAAAGTTAAAATCTAAGGCAAATCTTCAACTATTAAACCATGGATTATATATATATATATATATATATATATATATATATATATATATATATATATATATATATATATATATATATATATATCCACGCTAAAATCTTTAATCATAATACTACTAATAATACTCCATTCGTTCTTTAATGTAGGTCGTTTTAAAGTTGTGAACAAGTATTAAGAAAATGATTGTAAAATATTAAATATAATAACAATTGTCTATATTACCCTTGTATTAAAAAAATTATGTTATTTATTGGACAAAAAATAGTGAGAGAACCAAAGTTATATTTAATACTCGGGGTAATATTGGAAACCAAACAATTAATTTTTACTTGAAATTCCCAAACGACTTTTATTAAGGATCAAAAACATTTTTTTTAAATGACTTATATTAAGGAACGGAGGGAGTAGTACACAAATTTGAATAATTGAGTAGACAAATGTTAAAATTAAATTCAACCCAAAATTTTCAGTTTTGGAAGGTGGGATTATCAACAAAAATATAAATGGTTGTTATATATGTAGAAAATAAGAAGTAATTAGTTGAAATCAAGTTTATTTTATGACAATGATAATGTCGGAACATTAATGGCCGCTGAAAATTCAAAATATCGCTGAAACTAGATCTGGCAAAATTGGCCCAAGTTCGCGGGCCGGGCTGGCCCGTAAAAATTGGGTTTTGGGCTTAACTTTTTTAGTCCAAGAAAACTTGGGCCATTTTGGCTCGGCCCAACATGGAACAGCTCTCCCAAGTGATTAATGACAAAAAGGGGGAGAAAAAGAGGCATATAAAGTTGCATAGTAAGAGGCATTCAAGAAAGAGGAAGGAGAGCAGAAGGAAAGAAGAGAAGAAGGCAGCAGAAGAAGAAGCTAAGTCATCATCTGAGGGGGAGCCAAAGGATGATGAGCCTGTGTTTGCAGAGGCTGAGGGGGAGCCAGAAAAAAGAAGAAGAGGAGCATATATCTGAGGGGGAGCAGACAAAAGAAATGAAGTCCACATCCCAGGGGGAGCAGGAGCAAGAAGATCAAACAGATGAATAGCTGATCAACGGACATCTTGGAAACATACATGGAGCCAAAGAGGTACATCTCTAACTAGTTAGGTATGTTCTGGATCCAGGATGTAAAATGTCAGAGTGTATTAAATTCCATATTATTATAAATGACATTCATGATTATCTGTTTTAGAAATACAGTTGCTCACTGTATATAAGATTCATTCATAACATGCATATGCACTTATTGTTTTTGTCATAATCAAATAGGGGGAGATTGTCAGGAATAAGCATGTGAATGATATTCCTATTTACATATGATTTGATTATGATATATATGAATGAATATGCAAGTATGTTTGCATTAAGAAAAGATGTAAAGTCCTTTGATAGATAATAGAAACATATGTACAATGACTTAGAATGAATTGATTAAATATGTTAGGTTGATCCTACATAAACAAAACATCTTTACAAAGTCCTTAAAAAGAAATGATATACAAGGACTATAAATATAGAAAGATCAAGCATGTTAGGTTGATCTTATGATGTAATAGATAGACTTGTCTGATCGTCGAAAACCTTTTGCACTGAAAATCGTGATGCCAGAGAGTCGAGGAAAACTCGAGAGCTATCGAGGCAGAATCGTAGTCTGCAAGATAGTAGATCTCGAAGTTCGTAGACTGCCAGGAGAGACGAGGAAGGATCGTAGTGTGTCGAGTAGAACTTCCTCGGAGCCGTAGTCTTCTGAGCAAGTCATGTTCAGAATCGTAGAGACAACCTGCCTACGAGCCGACTGAGCATCTGCAAAGCCAAGTCAAGAATCGTATACTACACTCGGAGTCGTAGAGTCTACTAATCACATCAGAGGCAGCGATCGTAATCGAGCAAGATCAGATGAAGACAACAAGCACAAAGTTAGAAATCGTAGAGTGTCAAGATCTGATCTCGGAGTCGTAGTATCTACACAGCCGAAGCTAAATCGTAGAGTGTAGAACTAAGACTTCAACAAATGTGCTCACAACGCCAAGGCAGAATTGTAGAGCAAATACAATTCTAAATAAATGAGCACTCCCGGAATATCCAAAGGAATGAAGCCTCTGGTTGGTACTACAAAGATACATCCCACCTAAAGGAAACCAGAGAACACTCAACGAATGGCATGTAAGCTAACAGAAGATCTAAGCACCAACTCAATCAACATCAAGATTGAGTTGTGAAGTCGTTTAAGATGAAGTCTTCCATAAGTTGATCAGAAGAAGACTTCAGTAACTAACTAAGGAAAGTCAGCAAGTGCAGTAGCTGTCAAGTAAATAGAAGATGACGATCTTGAAAGCAAACAGGATCGTAGTGTTTGCCAAACAAAGAAGGAACTAATGGAGTATACACAAAGATACTGGTCAGCCTCTAAAGAACAAGGCTAAAGTGATTAAGCATTGGGTCAGTCCATTGATGATAAGTGAATGGGAGATCACAAAGAGAAAGCGATCTAGACACGCCATAACTCTGAAGTGTCTTGCTATATTCTAAGGACCGGAGAAAGGAGTCGAGCCATCGATTATCGAGGCGCGGTTAAAAATAAGCGAAGTGTTGAAGCCTTTGCATAATAGAAGGAAGAGGTGTTCTACACTGAAGATCAAATGAACACTCTTCAAAGATCGTAGTGTTGTCTCTACATGTCAATGAGCAACAGTCAACAAGACATTACGATCAGGTCCAAGAAAGCATGCATCAGAATCGTAGAGTTTGGTCATCCGAAGATTGAAGCATTGGCAACGGTTCAATCTGAAGGTTGGTATTCGGACAAGAGCTTATTGAGAGCATAGATGCAAAAGGACAACCTCTGATCAAGAAATTAGAAGGAGGAAATAAAGTCATCGACCTGTCCAAGACATCAGAGTGACATCTCTGACGGGGTAGGTGAAACAGTATAGTGCAGTGTCAGAAAGTCAGAAAGGGGGATATCATGTCACATCTGCAGTCTACACCAAATAACTCGAGATCTGTGAAGCAATTCAAAAAGGTTTTAACGGCTACTTTCCAACGGGAAGATTGGGAAGGAGTATAAATCAACAGAGCTTTAAAGATCAAGAGTTGCTGATGATTGCCATGTTGTAGAATCGTTGAGTTGGTAGAATGCTAACGTTGACTCTACGAGTTCCACCTGATCTTAACAGAACAAGTCTCAGTGACAATGAGACTACGAAGGTGGAAGTGAAGCAGCTTTGAAGAAGGAATTGAACAGACCAAAGCTTCACTCAACAAAGATGAGAATGCCACTTGAATTGGCATTTAATTTGAGAACCGAGAAGGACAAGATGATATCATTTAGAAGAGTGGCAAAGCACAAGGAAGATCCTGAGAGCCACTCTATGATTCACCATGAACCTAAAGTTGAACCAGAGCAAGTGCAGAACCATATGAAGATGGGCAGAACAGAAGGGTTCATGAAATGGTGATGGTGCACAGCTAATACTATATGAAGATGGGCAGAACAGAAGAAGATCAGCTGAGCCAAAGAAGATGAGGTCCAGACTCAAAGCAGAATGCAAAGAGGACCACACCAAGCTACTAAGTACAGAAGATGTTCAGAGCTTAAAGATATCTTAGCAGCTCAGCACCAACAACAACAACAAACAACATCAACAAGAAGCCAGGGCCTGAGGGGTCCTTGTCCGAATGTACTAAATGAAGTTCCAAGCCTACTAGGCTTGAAGAGTTCCTAGGGAACTAGAGAGGTTCCAAGGTTGCTGGCCTTTAAGAGTTTTTAGTGAACTGAAGTCTCAAGGCTGCTGGCCTTGAAAGAAATCTTAGTGATTCAGGGTGCTGCCCTTCCTTAGTGGAAATCCTACTAGTTGAAAGCAGAAGCGTGGATTAGGAGCTTGAGTTTCTGAACCACTTAAAATCTCTTGTGTCTTTTACCTTATGTCATTTACATTATGTACTTAACTGCTATAACTACTATGTATGTTTTAACTGCTTACAATCGAACTAACTCTAAGAACAATGTATGTATAATTATGAATATATCATTGAAGGGGATCTTTTACTTATTATGATGTACTTGAAAAGATTCTTATGTTTGTCATATGCTAAATCATTAGTATTTGATGTAAATATGTTATGTTTTGAATTTTAGTATTTTGATTAAATGATGTAAATGTGTTATACAACTTATTTTATTTAATTAGTTGTTTTGATTAGTTAACAAAATAATTTGAATTTTATTATTTTGATTAAATGATGTAAATATGTTATGCTTTTTTATTTTGAATTTTAGTATTTTTTTTGTTTTGATTAAATGATATATATTGTTTTATTTAGAATATATTTTATATTTAAGCTTGCAACGTCATCACATTTGAACCCCGTTTGTCTTATGTTAATGGCAGGGGAACTGGCGACCCAAAAAATGTAACGTTAAGTGGAAGACCCCGACTTTTATGAATAAAGAATAATTTTCTCGAATTATATTTTTGAATATTATGGTGTGGATTTGATATAATGTTATAGTTGTGGGTAATATTTATAAATTTTGCAAAGTAAGCAAGTGGTTATATAATATTTGACTGGTCGGGGAATATTAGTTTTAACAGGGAATATTCGTACGATGACACAATCATTGGTGGACCCCACAACAAAAGTATTGTCGTAGTTAAAAAATGATAGAATTATATTTTTATAAAAATAACGGTGAAAGTTTTACCGTTAAAAATCGCTGAACTACCCTTAGTAAAGGTACGATGAATACGTGTGGTTGCATAAGAGCACACCTGTATTGATTATTGATGCTTACTTGAGAAGTTACTTAGTTATACTCAATTATTGCTACAGTAATTGCTGCATCATATCTCTCATATTATTGATTCAATTATTGTCACAGTATCATCGACATAATATGTTATATTATTAAATCAATAATTAAGACGACAAAGTTATTCATATTATTATTTGCAATATTGACAATGTCTAGAAGTTCTGTCAAGGAGAGGTTTGGTCACCTAATTGTGCGTCAATAAGGAGAAATCCTTATCGAAAACCCCATCTTTCCTGAGAACGACCTGGTTGTAAATATTGTGAATTATAATATTAATGATGAATAAATTCGTGTTGATTAAAGATGAAATAAATAGTTCCATTGTGTTGGAATTATTAGTGTTAGTGAAAATCGACATTTATTTCGATAATAATTGATGTCTGGAGGTTATGTTGACCAATCGGGTAATTAACCGGATAAATGAGCAATTAATTGCTATTAATTTACATGATTATAACTATTTATTCACATGTGTGTACTATTGATTCACATTCTTGTACTATTAGGGGAGGTGGTGCAAGATTGATAATACTTGCATGACTAAGTTAAAAATGGAGGTATAGTTGAAGGTACTATACTGTAATTCGTATTTTCATATGATTATAACTATTGATTCACATGATTGAACTAATGATTCACATTATTTACTATTAGGAGAGGTGGTGCAAGTTTGATAATACTTGCAGGACTAAATTAAAAATGAAGAAAAAGAGGAAGGTATTATACTGTAATATTTTGAGCCCCAAAATGTGCAATTATCGAAACTATATTTTCCTATAAATAGAAGCTCATTATTCCTTCATTTCTCACCAATTCACTAAATCTATAGAGCAATTATTATAGAGAGAAATTACGAGAGAAAGAAGAAGAAGAAGCTGCCTCTCTATTCCAAATCCAGCTTTTATTCTAAGGTAAGGGTATTATTCTTTCGTATTCATGAAGAGAGTTATTTTCTTTCAATACTCATAAGGGTTGTTATTCCAATCTTTATTATTATATTGAATAACTTTATCTATCTGCATCACCGCATACATGGTGAAATTCTTCTACATTATTCCATTCTTTATTATTCTCGCTGAAATAACTCATGCATGCGGCGGCTTACATCGCATGCCCGGTGAATTCTGTTGCTATTTCATTCTTTATTATTCTGTTAGAATATCCTCGTCTGCATGCGATTACGCATGACCGGTTCCATTCTTTATTATTACATTGGAATATCCATGCATGCAAGATTACGCGTGACACAGGTTCCATTCTTTATTATTTGATTGGAATATTATATGCATCTGCGAATTAATTACGCACGCTGGTGAATTCTTATGTTATTCCATTCTTTATTATTCTGTTGGAATAACCTGTCTATGTGGATTACCGCATGCATGGTGAATAATCCTTCGTATTCATTCTTTATTAAATTATGAAAATGATCTGTCTACGTGGATTATCGCATGGCGGGAAAAAATCCATTTGCGGTTTCATATATATTCTATTATACTCAGTTGGTTAAAGTTTTGGCTTCTATACTCCATAAAATTAATGGAATATCCTTGATATTTGCGTTTCATCTAGTATCTTTTCATGGAAATATTCTTCTGAGCATTCTTGAATTTTACTCCACAAAGAAGTATCATGTTGACAATTTGGACGTTATTGATTTCTGGATAAATTAAAATTATAAATCTTTAAAATTTATCCTTGAACTTGTTTTATTGAATTATTATGTCATTGTCATCATCCTCATTCTTATATTGTGATTAAAGTCATCTTTGGCTTACGTTCATAGATGGACTTAGTATGATTATTACCAGGGATTATTCGGTATAATCATGACCGTAATGTGACGAATGATGTGGTAAAAGTCCCCATTGGCCTGTAGTTCATTGATGGACAGTTGTTGATATGATTATGACCAGGAATTATTCGGTATAATCACGACCATTGATGATTACATGAATATCCTTGGCCGTGATGCAGGGATGATTCGATTTTATTTATTAAGTTGAGTCTCAGCGATAAAGTTGATGAAAAACTTTTTAAATCATAGAAAATAGTAGATTTTATGCTCTACTTGACTTTTCTAATGGATTGCTTGTTCCACTACAGTTAAACTTGTTGTCTATTATATTCTATCAGTTTAACATTGTTGAAGGCTAATGATAATTTATTCTCGCATTATCTTAGTCATAATATTTCTTCTTTGGGCTAGTTGAGCTCACCCTTTCTTTCACTGCTTCTTCTCTTGAAAAATGAGAGCGTGGCCGGACTAGTCGGGGACCGGAGTGACGGTCTAGATGATAGTATTAGTAGTCCTCACTATTACATTAAATAGTGTGACAATAAATGTAATGAGGACTCCATTGAGTGTGGATATTGTCTAGATGGCAATATTCTTATTAAAACTCTTAGATTATGTTTTGTCGTATTTTACACGATTTGTTATATAATTAAGTTGTATTTGAATTTTGTACCATGTATTTGGCGACTCAAGATGGGTGATGTATACTGTTTTTTGAGGCGTCACGGTTAATATCAAAGCTTAGAGATATGATCCCTGGCTGAGATGTGAGACAAGAACTAGGAGGGGAGAGACGTGGAATTCCTTCGCTAGTATGACCTACCTAAGTTTATTTGGTATTTAATTGGTCGTTCAGAGTATAGGGATAATATGTGATATGTCAATTAACCCTTGTTTTGTGGCAGTATATGAAAATGGCATCCGAAAATGTTGAGATAAGCAATGAAGCACATGAGACCGTTGAGTCACCAACGATCAATACCCAGGATAATGTGCATCAAGATGGAAATAGAACTCAAGAAAATAACAACGCCGACCAAATGATGAACGATGGGATGTTCAGAGGCTTTATGCAATTCATGCAACATCAGGCGAGAGCGGCTTCTATTCAAAATGCAGGTGGAAACACTGGCAACTCACGGGCGGTCACCGCTGTTTAGCACCGGAGTTTATTGGAGAGCCAAAACCACTTAAGGCGGAGACGTGGATAAAGCAGATCACCAAGATATTTGATGTATTGGGATGCTCCGAGGAGCAAAAGGTTCCCTTTGCCACCTTTATGTTGTGAGGAGAGGCATATTACTGGTGGGAATCTGTAAAGCGTACTCAACCTGCTGCACTGAAGATGTCTTGGGAGAAATTCTAAGAACTGTTCAACGACAAGTACTTTTCCGAAAGTGTTCGTCACATGAAAGAGGTAGAGTTCATCAAGCTGGAGCAGAACAATATGATTGTGTCATAGTACGAAGCTAAGTTTACTGAGTTGTCCCGGTTTGCGTCCCACTTGGTTGATAATGAGGAGAGAATGACGCGGATGTTTCTAAGAGGTTTGAAACCCGAGATATGTCAATATCTAATTTCTCATAAACTGTGTTTGTATTCAGATGTTGTAAATAGGGCTCAGTTATTGGAGCGCGAGAATGAGTCAACCCAACCAAGAGAAAGCAGCCGGCAAAATGAAAATATCAGTGGTGGCAGTCATAGAAGCGGTGACAACAAACGTGGAAGGAATCAACATGCCAGAAATGGTAACCACTTCGGTGGTAATCATGGCCAAGATAATAAGAATGGACATTTCAAGAAGAGTAGATTCAACAATGATGGAAAGACGTCAGCACCAGCACTTGTTGTTAAGGAAGGGGAACGACAACCAATCGTATGTTACAAATACGGAAGGGAGGGACATATCAGTCCAAACTGTACGCAGCAATCCAAAGCGTGTTAAAATTGCGGAAGAGAAGGTCACCTTGCCCAATTTTGTCGTGCACCGAAGTCAAGTCCAGCTGGGATGGAGGCATTAAAGGCCGTCCCAGACAAGATAAAACCAGTAGTTCAAGGGAGAGCGTTTGTTGTAAACTCCCAAAAAGCGAGAAATCTGAACGAGGTGATCACGGGTAAGCTAGTCATAAACTCTAGAAAAGTTTATACTTTATTTGATACCGGTTCTACCCATTATTTTATTTCTCCTACTTGCGTTCAACGTTTAAATTTGACTCCCGAGAAATTAGACTTTGATTTATCTGTTGAAACTCCGTTGGGAGAAACCTTCATTACATCCACTGTTTATAAGTCTTGTTTGATTCAAATCGGTAACCGCACGTTACCTATCGATCTTATCTCCTTAAAATACTTGCATTTGACGTGATTCTAGGGATTGATTGGTTAACTACTCATTATGCTAAAATTGATTATTTTCGTAAGCTTGTTAGCTTTCATATTCCTAATCAACCTATTATGCGAATTCAAGCGACCAAACCATTAAAATCAATCACGGTCATCTCAAGCCATAAAGCTATTCGTTTATTGAAAAACGGATGTCAAGCTTTCTTAGCTCATGTCACAGATTTAAACAAAAATACGTCAGATTTGAATGATATTTCTATTGTTCATAAATTTCCTGACGTATTCCCTGAAGAAATTCCTGGTCTACCCCCAGAGCGTAAAGTTGAATTTTGTATCAACCTTGAATCCGGTACAAAACTCATTTCCAAAGCCCCATATCGAATGACTCCTATTGAACTTAAAGAGTTAAAAACCCAACTACAAGAATTGTTAGACATCGGTTTCATTCGTCCTAGTAAGTCTCCTTGGGGTGCTCATGTTCTATTCGTGAAGAAGAAAGATGGAAGTATGCAACTTTGTATTGATTATCGGGAGTTGAATCATGTCAACATAAAAATTGGTACCCGTTACCTCGTATTGATGATCTGTTTGACCAGTTGCAAGGCGCCAAATTCTTTTCAAAGATCGATCTTAGATTACGGATATCATCGGTTGAAGATTAAAAGCGATGACATTCCAACGATCGCTTTCGTAACTTCGAATGCGGGCATTATGAATTCTTAGTCATGTCTTTTGGATTAACTAATGCTCCTGCTGCCTTCATGGATATGATGAACCGAGTATTCAAGGAATATTTGGATCACTTTGTAGTCGTCTTTATTGATGACATCCTCATATACTCCAAAACCCGTGAAGACCATGAGCAACACTTGAGGCTGATAATCCAAAAGCTTCGTGAAAACAAGCTATATGCCAAGTTGAAGAAATGCGAGTTCTGGCTTGAGGAAGCTGCATTCCTTGGGCACATGATATCAAATCATGGGATATCTGTTGACCCGGCAAAGATTGAAGCAATTCAAAGCTGGGAGCAACCTAAGTAAGTGACCAAATCGTACATAGCTTTCTACTTAGCCGGTTATTATCGGAGATTCAGTAGAAGGGTTTTCTTGAATCGCTACTCCATTAACTCAGCTGACTCGAAAAGATACAAAATTCAGTTGGAGCGAGGAATGTGAGAAGAGTTTTCAAGAACTCAAGAGAAGACTCATTTCAGCACCTGTTCTGATAATACCATCTGGCTCGGAGGAATTTATCATCTACAGTGATGCTTCAAGTAAAGGGTTAGGATGTGTTCTCATGCAACATGGGAAAGTCATAGCATATGCCTCACGACAACTCAAAGAATATGAGAGGAATTATGTGACGCCCCCAAAATAGGTCCATTCCATCCAACCCATTCTGAGTCGCCAAAATACATGGTACAGAAACAACTACAACTTTATTAATACATTTGTCGTGAAAAATACGACAACATATATACTATGAGTTTAAATACAATTATTGTCTTTTAGACAATATCCATACCCAAATAAATCCTCATCACAATTATTTATACATTATTTTACAAAAATGGTGAGGACTACTAAACAACTCTCTCTAGAACCTTCATTCCATACCCCGACTTGAGTACTCGCTTATATTCTCCTCCTCGAGAAGAAAATGGAACAAAAAGGAAAAGGGTGAGCTCAACTAGCCCAAGAAAGAATATTATGACTAAGATAATATACAACAAATTATCGTTAGTCTTCAACAGGAAAATCTAATAGAATACAATAGACAACCAGCTTTTAAATCAATCTTCGCAATGAAATAATAATTCATTAGAAGAGTTAAGTAGAGAATGCAAACTACTATCTTCTATATATGAATTTAAAAGTTCATCGTCAATATTTTATCCCCAGTAACATCAATCAATATATATCTCGAATCAAATATTCATCTTTGCACTACAGCCAAAGATATTCATCGATTAATCATGTTCATCTAAACACTGCTCATCTTTTGCACTACGGCCAAAGATATTAATCACCGGTCATGTTCATCTCAACACTGCTCATCTTTGCTACTACGGCCAAAGATATTCATCAAGAAATCATTCATCTTTGCACTACAGTGCCAAAGATATTCAAGAATATCATCATTTAGGACCGAGGATGATGAAAAATATTTTAAAGGAAACAAATCCAGTGAAACAAAAGAACAAATATTAAGGATTCGTATTTTAAACAATCCAAATTCAAAAATACTTCATAAATAATCAGAGTGGAGTAAAATTCAAGAATGATCAAAACATGGATACAATCAAAGCTAGTATCCATAATAGATATTTTGGACCAAAAGAAGAAATTTCATTTTTTCTAATGAATAGTGCCAGATTCGTGAATAGTCTCAGATATCGTGAATAATTATCGATACGTGAATAAGTAACTCCGATACCAAAAGATAGAAATTTCACAAAAAAAAACATCTTCACGCTTTCGTGAATAGTACTTTGAAATGAATAGTAAGTCGTGAATAGTAACTCATGAATAGTAATCCCGACATGAAAAAGTTCCAAATTTGATAAAAATTTCCAATCAATATTTCTAAGATAATGATATTGAAGAAATAATATCATTTTTGAATAAAATAATATCCCTTACCTCGAAAGACAAGATTTCTAGTTGAAACACCTGGATATAGGCTATGACTTGAACTTGCACCGTATATAACAATACTCAAAGTATACTCAAAATACTCACAAGAATACGCCGATAATATAGAGAGAAAACTTCAGCTTCGTGTGATTTTCAATTCTAACCCAAGCACCCTATTTATAGAAAAATCTTTAAACACCAAAAGTAGAAAATTTAATATAATATTATTATTTATATTAACCATTCCTACGCACACCTTTGAATTCAGAATTCAGCAATTGCACACATGCAAAATGAGGCCCACACATTGAAAAAACGTTTTTGTTAATATAAATATTTAAAACTTTCAAAAATTAATTATTTCGGAACTTCAGAACTTCAATAATTCACAATAAATAGCTCTTTAATCAGAAAAATTCAAAACTCAGTACTTTTTAAAGGAAATTCAATTATCTACAACTTTGCAGAAGAAAGTTTTTCCAAATTCCAAACAGAAATTGACCGAAATTCACAAATCAAGCGATTTTACAAATTTATAATCAAATTTCGGTCAATAATTGTGTCCACCAACACACAAAATATGTGTTAAACATTTAATGCCACAAAAATACTCTTCCTCCTCATATACTCATATATCCCACATTCATTATAAAAATATCACCGTTAATATATTATTAAAATAATATATTTAAATTAATTATTTTATCAGAAAAAGATAAAATATTAATTTTCAACAATTGTCACATTAAAAATTTTCTCCATCTATATCCACATAAAATCAATATTTTCCTCATCATATAAATCAATAATTAATTATTCACAAATAATATTACGTAATCACAATATTAAGAACCGGTAGTTCCTGGAAAGAGGGGCTTTCCAATAAGGATCTCTCTTCTTCTTGGCGCTAATTAGGTGACCAAACCTCTCCTTAGATGTAACTTTCTAGACATTGCCAATAATGTTATCCAATAATATTATTCGGATAATATGAATTATTGTCTCGATAATGGAAAATACTGTAAATGACAATTTATTGAAACAACAATAATATAAAATATCAATGTAGCAATTATTGAATCAATAAAATAAAATATCAATTGAGCAGAATTATTGTAACAATTGTTGAGTAGTGCCTTCACGTAAGAATCAATAATTGGTGCAATACTGGTATCTACTCTTTTCAACAACGCCAGATTAGTGTGTTTTAACCACCGGTATTCCAACAGTAATTAATTGGTAATAACTACGTCGTTATTTATAAACAACTTATATTTGTCGCTTTCTTCATCCAATCGTTTTTCCATTATGGGGCCCATAAAAGATCTGCTACTGTCGCATTTAATATTCCCCGACAAATTTGAATATTTCACGACCAAACGAATATTCCCAACAATAATGAATATTTTATAACCATTTGCTTATTCAAATATTTAATGTATTTTACCCATAACTATCCACATTAATCAAATCAACCCTTACTATTTCAAAATAATAAATAGAGGAAAATAAATTTCATTAATAAAATTTGGGGTCTTACAACCTCCCTCCTTATGAAATTTCGTCCTCGAAATTGACGTCACGTGCACAGTGTTTTGAAAAGATGAGAATACCTCGCTTTCATTTCGCTTCCAACTCCCAAGTCATTTCCTCAATAGCATGGTTTCTCCACAAAACCTTAACTTATGGTATAACCTCGGTACATAGGACATGTTCTTTCCTATCCAAGATCTTGACACGTACCTCCTCGTTCGTTAAGTCTTCGGCTATCTCGTCCGGTTCTAACTCAATGACGTGGTTCGGGTCGTCCACATATTTACGTAACATCGATACGTGAAAAACGTTATGAACACGCGTCATACTTGGCGGTAAAACGAGTCTATAGGCCATAGTTCCTATTCGATCGAGAATTTCAAATGGATTAATAAATCGAAGGTTTGAGCTTTCCTCACCTCACCGATTCTCGCTTTTGAAATAACAACTTCTTGCACCTCCTTCTTCAAATTCATCACTCGGTTGTGTAGCTTGAATGACTTTAACTTTATCGATTAAAGTCGATTATACTCAGATATCATCACGCGGGTACCTAGAGTTTTCATCTCCATCTCTATTATTTGTAAATTATATGAAATGAGTATTTGACAATATCGTACTCGTGCTTGTGTAATGATCTTCTACTCAACACGCCGCCTACCACGTTCGCTTTTCTAGGATGGCATGGTCGAAACATGTGTCTTTGAAATGAGTCTCCTCTTGAGTTCTTCAAGCTCTTTCCACATTCCTTGCTCCATTCAATTTTGTATCTCTACCAAATACAAAGAATGGAATAGAGATTCGAGAATATCCTTCAACGAATCTCCGATAATAACCAACTAAGCCTAGAAAGCTACGTATTTCGATTACCGACTTAGGTTGTTCTCAACTGTGACTCATATCCCAACCTTAGATAGCACGTTACAATGACACCTATCAGTTTACTATCGCACGAATATGGTGTCCCCTACGGAGATTCTGGCTTCGGTGCATTCCACAAAGGAAGTCACCAGATAAAGGCTCAGGTACCAAATTCTATAGTTGAATTTTTAACTCCTGAAGTTCAATAGGAGCCATTCGATGTGAGATTTTAGAAATGAGTTTTGTACCGGGTTCAAAGTCGATACAAATTCAATATCAAGCTCTGGGAGTAGGCCAAGAAATTCTTCAGGAAATACGTCAGGAAATTTACTAACAACAGAAATATCATTCAAATCTGACTTATTTTTATTCAAGTCCATGACATGGCTAAGAAAACTTGACATCCATTTTTCAATAAACGAATGACTTCATGGCTTGATATGAAAATGTTTGACTTCAATGGTTTGATTGCTTGAATTCGAATAACAGGTTGCTTAGGAATATGAAAACTAACAACCTTACGAAAGCAATCAATTTTGGCATGATGAGTAGTTAACCTTAAAATCACATCAAAAGCAAGTATCTTTAAAGAAATAAGGTCAACAGGTAATGTGATAGTGCCAATCTGAATCAAGCAAGATTTTTAAACAGTGGATGAAATGAAAGTTTCTCCTAACGGAGTCTCCACAGATAGGTCAAAGTCTAATTTTTCCGTAGTCAAGTTCAAACGTTGAACGCAAGTAAGTGAGATAAAAGAATGGGTAGAACCGGTATCTAATAAGGTATAAACTTCTCAAGAATTTATAATTAACTAACCCGTGCTAACTTCGTTCGGGTTCCTCGCATTCTGACCGGTCATAACAAACGCTCTTCCAGGAACCGTTGACTTTGACTTTTCTGGGACAACCTTTTGAGTCACCATCCTCATTGGACTTGGTTTCGCTATCACAAATCGCGAAATGATATGTCCTTCCTTTCCACAATTATAACATACCTTGAATCTGTTGTGGGCGGTTTGATGATATGTCCCTCTTTCGCATTTATAAAGACATAATCGGTGGTCGTTTCTCCTCCTTGGAACCCGATTCTTCGAATCGCTGCCTTTCATATGGTCGTTGTTAAATCTCCTCTTTTAAAATCTCCTCCCGACTCGCTTCTTCTATTTTCATGGCCACGATTACCACCGAGTGGTTACCGCTTTGTCCGTATTCTTCTTTCTCCATTTGGTTATCGTTATTCGATGGATCGCTATCTTCGATATGATCCTCGGTTATGGTCCCTCGGTTGAACGTACTCGTTATCTCGCTTTCTAACAATCGAGCCTCAATGACAACATCTCGAATAGAGAGAAAATTTATGAGAAATGAGATATCGACGTATGCCGGGTTTCAAACCTCTCGTAAACATCCGCGTCATCGTTCCTCATTCTCCACCAAATGAGGTGCAAACTCGGATAACTCCGCTGAACTTCGCCTCGTCTTCGGGACACCGCCATGTTATTCTCGCTCCGCCTAATAAACTCCACTTCCTTCATATGACGAATACTTTCGTGGAAGTACTTGTCATTGAATCAAGTTTCTGAAATGTCTCCCATGACATCTTTGAGTCAACTGGATGGGTACGCTTCACGATTTCCACCAATGAATCACCTCGTTACAGAAACATAAAAGTAGCGAATGGAACTTTCTTTTCTCCGCGCATCCCAAGACATTGAATATCTTGGTAATTTGTTTGACCCACGTCTCGCCTTAATCGGATCCGGCTTCCCTGCACTCGTGGTCCCAACTCTTTGAACTCGCTTGCGTGACCACCCGTGAATTGCTATCATTTCCTCCCGTATTTTGAACACGAGTCTCCTCGTCGATTTTGCATGAACCGAAAAAAGCTTCTAAACATCCCTCGCTCATCATCTCGCTTTCCGCATGGTGTTGTTCACAGAGGTACATTGCCAACTGTTGCACGTTTCTCCTCGTTGGTAAAATGTCTGAGGCATCTCCACGGTCTCATTTACTCCATCATTAATATTCCCATCGACATTCTCAAATCATCATCATAAAACAAGGGTTAATTAAGGAAATCAATATATCACATAATATCCCTATATACTAACCAACTAACAAATAAGCTTAGGTAGGACACACTAGCGAAGGATTTACTCGTCTCTCCCCTCCCAGTTCTATTCCCTGATCTCCGTCAGAGATCATATCCCTAAGCTCTGACACCAACTGTGACGCCCCCAAAATAGGTCCATTCCATCCAACCCATTCTGAGTCGCCAAAATACATGGTACAGAAACAACTACAACTTTATTAATACATTTGTCGTGAAAAATACGACAACATATATATTGTGAGTTTAAATACAATTATTGTCTTCTAGACAATATCCATACCCAAATAAATCCTCATCACAATTATTTATACATTATTTTACAAAAATGGTGAGGACTACTAAACAACTCTCTCTAGAACCTTCATTCCATACCCCGACTAGTACTCGCTACATTCTCGCCTCCTGAGAAGAAAAATGGAATAAAAAGGAAAAGGGTGAGCTCAACTAGCCCAAAAAAGAATATTATGACTAAGATAATATATAACAAATTATCGTTAGTCTTCAACAGGAAAAATCTAATAGAATACAATAGACAAACCGCTTTTAAATCAATCTTCGCAATGAAATAATAATTCATTAGAAGAGTTAAGTAGATAATGCAAACTACTATCTTCTATATATGAATTTAAAAGTTCATCGTCGATATTTTATCCTCAGTAACATCAATCAATATATATCTGAATCAAATATTCATCTTTTTGCACTACAGCCAAAGATATTCATCATTAATTCATGTTCATCTAAACACTGCTCATCTTTGCACTACGGGCCAAAAATATTAATCACCATCATGTTCATCTCAACACTGCTCATCTTTTTGCTACTACGGCCAAAGATATTCATCAAGAAATCATTCATCTTTTACTACTGTGCCAAAGATATTCAAGAATATCATCATTTAGGACCGAGGATGATGAAAAATATTTTAAAGGAAACGAATCCAGTGAAACAAAAGAACAAATATTAAGGATTCATATTTTAAACAATCCAAATTCAAAAATACTTCATAAGTAATCAGAGTGGAGTAAAATTCAAGAATGATCAAAACATGGATACAATCAAAGCTAGTATCAATAATAGATATTTTGGACAAAAGAAGAAATTTCATTTTTCTATGAATAAAGGCAGTATTCGTGAATAGTGGTCAGATACGTGAATAAGTAACTCTGATACCAAAAGATAGAAATTTCACAAAAAAACATCTTCACGCTTCGTGAATAGTACTCGTGAATAGTAACTCGTGAATAGTAACCCCGACATGAAAAAGTTTCAAATTTGATAAAAATTTCCAATCAATATTTCGGCATAATGATATTGAAGAAATAATATCATTTTCGAATAAAATAATATCCCTTACCTCGAAAGACAGTACTTCTAGTTGAAACACCGGGTATAGGCTATGACTTGAACTTGCACCGTATAGCAATACTCAAAGTATACTCAAAATACTCACAAGAATACGCTCGATAATATAGAGAGAGAAAACTTCAGTTTCTGGTGTGATTTTCAATTCTAACCTAAGCACCCTATTTATAGAAAAATGCTTAGAACACCAAATTAGAAAATTTAATATAATATTATTATTTATATTAACCATTCCTACGCACACCTTTGAATTCAGAATTCAGCAATTGCACACATGCAAAATGAGGCCCACACATTGAAAAAACGTTTTTGTTAATATAAATATTTAAAACTTCCAAAAATCAATTATTTCGGAACTTCGGAACTTCAATAATTCACAATAAATATCTCTTTTATCAGAAAAATTCTAAACTCAGTACTTTTTAAAGGAAATTCAATTATCTACAACTTTGCAGAAGAAAGTTTTTCCAAATTCCAAACAGAAATTGACCAAAATCCATAAACCAAGCGATTTTACGGTGCTATAATCAAATTTCTATTAATAATTGTGTCCACCAACACACAAAATATGTGTTAAACATTTAATGCCACAAAAATACTCTTCCTCCTCATATACTCATATATCGCACATTCATTATAAAATATCTCCGTTAATATATTATTAAAATAATATATTTAAATAAATTATTTTATCGTAAAAAGATAAAATATTAATTTTCAACAATTGTCACATTAAAATTTTCTCCATCTATATCCACATAAAATCAATATTTTCCTCATCATATAAATCAATAATTAATTATTCACAAATAATATTACGTAATCAAAGTACTAAAGAACTGTGCCGTTCCTGAGAAAGAGGGGGCTTTCGAATAAGGATCTCTCCTTATCATGCGCCAATTAATTAGGTGACCAAACCTCTTCTCTGTATGTAACTTTCTAGACATTGCCAATAATGTTATCCAATAATATTATTCGGATAATATGAATTATTGCTCTGATAATGGAAAATCTACTGTAATGACAATTTATTGAAACAACAAGAATATAAAATATCAATGCAAAGAATTATTGAATCAATAAAATAAAATACTTGAACAATAATTCATCGTAATAATTATTGAGTAAAGTGCCTTCTTACGTAAGAATCAATAATTGGTGCAATACTGTGTGTCTTCTTTGCTCAACAACGCGGCGTATTAGTGTGTTTTAACCAAGGTATTCCAACAAGATAATTCTGTGAATAACTACGCCAGTTATTTATAAACAACTTATATTTGTCGCTTTCTTCATCCAATCGCTTTTCTGGGGCCCACAAAAGATCATGGCCGTCGCATTTAATATTCTCTCGACAAGACGATTAATATTCCACGACCAAACGAATATTCCCCGACAATAATGAATATTTTATAACCATTTGCTTATTCGAAATATTTGCGTGTTTTACCCATAACTATCCACATTAATCAAATCAACCCTTACTATTTCAAAATAATAAATAAAGGAAAATAAATTTCATTAATAAAAATTTGGGGTCTTACAAATTATCCTACTCATGATCTAGAGTTGGCAGCAGTCGTTTTTACGTTTAAGATTTGGAGGCATTACCTGTATGGAGAGAAGGTGGAGATCTATACAGATCATAAAAGCCTCAAATATTTCTTCACTCAAAAGGAACTCAACATGCGACAACGACGATGGCTTGAGCTGTTGAAAGATTATGATCATACCATCCAATACCATCCTGGAAAAGCGAACGTAGTAGCTGATGCATTGAGTAGAAGATCATATGCGGGTACGAGTGCAATATTGTCAACGCAAAGGCCCATTTTGTATAAATTACAAAGGATGGAAATAGAGTTAAAGACTCCAGGTACCCATGTGATGATGACGAATATACGAGTAGAACCGAATTTAATCGATAAATTTAAAGCTGCTCAAGCTACAGACCTGGAGCTGATGCATATGAAGAAGGAATACTTTGAGTCAACTCCAGACTTTGTGTTCCTTACGATTCTGACTTGAAGTATAAAATCATAATGGAGGCGCACAACATATCGTTTGCAATCCATCCTGGGAGTACCAAAATGTATCGTGATCTTCGACATACATTTTGGTGGGGCAATATGAAGAGAGAGATAGCGGGGTTTATCTCAAGGTGTCTAACTTGTCAACGAGTCAAGGTGGAGCATCAAGTGCCAAAAGGTCCATTGCAACCACTTGAAATTCCAAAATGGAAGTGGGAGCACTTTACCATGGATTTCATTACTGGTCTTCCCAAGGTTTCTCAAGGAATAGATGCGATTTGGGTCATTGTTGATAGATTGACCAAGTCTGCTCATTTTTTACCCATACGAGAAACTTATATACTTGAATGTCTTGCTGGTATGTACATTAACGAGATTGTAAGATTGCGTGATATGCCAGTATCCATAGTTTCTGATCGAGACCCAAGATTCACTTCAAGATTTTGGGTTAGTTTGCAAAAAGCTATTGGCACGAATTTATGATTTAGTTCGGCATATTGTTGAGTAAAATCAATACGCTCAAAACACGCAATCTGTGCTGCAAAACACGCAATTTAGTTCGGCATATAGTTACAAATAACTGCAATCCTTCGACTCCTTTGGGCTGCAAAAACGTCCAACTTCCTCGAAAGTTCTTCAATCTGTGCTGACATTGCAGAAAGTGTCGCGAGTATGTCAAACTCCGCTCCCCTTGGCTGAGTCATTCTTGCCATCCTTCGACTCCGTTGGGCTGCGATAACCTCCAACGTCTTCGAAGTTGCCTCAATTTGTATTGGCTCTATAGAAGATGTATTAAGTCCATCAATCCCTGTTTCCCTTGGTTGAGTCATGTTCGTGTATGGCCATTGATACGCAAAGTCATCCATGGTACCTGAAAAGAGAGAAATATAGGAAGAGAATTAAAAATAAAAATAAAAATGTTTAAATTAAGACAAATTTGATTGAAATTAATATTGGCAAAGAGATATTAAACTAATTCCCCGGCAATGGCGCCAAAAACTTGTTGGGTAAAATCAAAATGCTCAAAACACGCAAGTGTACGTAGTCAACAAGTAATATAGTAGTGAATAGAGTATCGTTCCCACGAAGACAAATTAGCAAGAATTTTAACTTCACAATTATCAATTTTCTATTAACCCTAATTTTATTAAACTAATCAATTCAATGGTTTTAAATTATAGAAACTAAGTTAATAAATAAACAAACTATCACAAAACAGTCACCAATATCAAAATCCGGAATTTCAAACAATTAATGGAGAATTAGACTTATGATTTCACCCTGAGCTTTACTCTGATTTTCAAACCTTTATTCCAACCTAATTTAATATCCCAGTTTATTAATCAAAAACACGAATGTAATACTAGCCACCTCTCGATGCACTAATACCGTATTAACATCAATCCATAATTAAGATAGAAATTTGTTAAACACCTAAATTAACCAACTCACTATATCTCTACGTGAACTGCAATTAAAGAAGGTTTAAGTTCAAGCTCTCTATATGATTACATATGATGTCAAGCGTATCTCTACCTTAACAATAATCAAAAATCTGCTATTGACAAAATTCATGACACATACTATATTAACTAGGTCTAGATTCGAATCTCCTCTCTCGATTTCATTCAAATCCACAAAAAATTGTTGATCAGGCAATTCATAAATTCATGCTCGAATTAACATAGATAAACTAAAAATATATTATTGAATTGGAAATCAAAGCTTTAGAATCATCGTTTCGCCCAAAGATCCATCATAAGTCTAATAAGTGAATTAGTTCATAACGAATGAATTAAAAACTGAATAATACACTGAAAACATCCTTCCAATCACAAATAAGACTTAAGAGAAGAAGAATATTGAAAACCCCTTCACATAGACTCGATTTGCAATTGTCGTGACAATCTCTGAAAATTACTCCTTCAAAGTTGCACTTGAATCCTAGAAATCCTCTTGAATTATGCTCCGTGTGTTGTATGATTGTTGTATATCAAAGTAATATCAAGCTCTTCTACTTATTCTGGCCGAAGTCCCCTCATATAAAGTCTAGGAGCCTAACAGAGTCCCAAAAACCGTGCACCAGCATACATCAAAATTGAATGAACACTTCGTAACGGACCTCACTTTGGCTAAAGCATCGCTAAAGGATTTTTTCGCTTTCATGCGTTTTTCCACTTTTGCTCCAAAACTCCGCCATTCTTCACCTCTTGCATCCATGACCACCCTACATATAAATTAACACGAAATGAGTGAAAACGAACACAAAACACGAAGATAACTATGAATTTAAACTTGAAATTAATATTGATTCGTGTATATAAAATCCACTTATCAAAATCCTCCAAACTTAAACCGTGCTAGTCCTCGAGCACAAAACAAACTACATGATATGCAATGCAATGAAATGCAATAACATTCTAAATGCCTAAAAATCCAACAATATCGCATAAACTAACTTATCCCATCGGCCTCAGAGAAAACAAGCAACTTTACAATACAAATTACCAAAACCAATCCACACTTACGTATTAATTCTCAAATCTTGAACAATTATCACTGGTATAACGTGCGTGTGTGATCAACATCTAAGATAACTGATACAGACCCAAATTCAATACATAAACAACTTCTTAGAAGGAATCATACAGTACAAACTTAAAAATCTCAAAAATAGGCACAACTTAACTAAAATTAAACAAAACCAAATTCAAGGGTACATGCAGGATACTTATACTTTCTTCTCTTTTTTTTATTTTTTTTCACACGGGGGCTTTTTGCTCTTTTCCCGTCATTATTTCCCTTTTATTTTTCTTTTGATAGATGGTTGGTGAGTGCGTTTTACGCTCCATCTCACGCTTGTGTTTATGGAGAGTGTTTCTCCTCAATCCACCACAAGACTCAACATGTTTCATTCTTTTTTTTTCTTCTTCTTCTTTTCAAAGTTTATATACCCCACATATATTCCCCCAAACTTAGGTTCTTGCCTTATTTAAGCCTTCACTGCCTATCCTTGTCGTTTTCTGGTTCACCCTAGCATTATCCTTTAGACACTATTTATGTATCAATTTGAACTGACTGGTCAACAAAGATGTTATTAGTGCTAACCTTTTTATAACAGTTTCAAACAAGTCCAAGAATTGATTCATAACAAAAATTATATCACAGTTCTAATAATCCATACTATATTGGTTAACTTGTTCATAATCTCATCATTGGCCCACGAATAACATGAAAAATGCGACACCGTTGGACATATGCAAACACACTATTAAACTAAATTTTTTATTTTTTATTTTTTATTTATTTTTTTTAAATAACATTTATGACAACAATGCAAAATCATAACTACTATGCAAATACCTAATCTATAATGCAAAACTAGATATAAAAACAAAAATAAAAAAATGCATGCAACTAAACAAATAAATCCCCCAAACTTAAATAAGACAATGCCCTCATTGGATAAAAATTAAGTGCATGAGGACTTCCCTGGAATCGTCTAAGTCTGGGGAGGTGGTTGGTGCTCTTTTTCATCGGAATCACTTGGAGGAAATCGAGGTAATGGTCCGGGTTGTTGATATAGAAATTGAGCCACCGGGTTGAAACTTTGGAGTGTTGTGTTTAGTGAGGCGAAAGATGCGTTCATGGCATCAAACATGTGATCTTGGCGCATCGCCAATCGCCGCATTTCCCGACGTGCTGCCCTATTGTGCGCATTCATATGATTTTGGAACTCAAGGAACTGAGGACTAGATATTGCCTCGGTCTGCGGTACCTGCTCGATTCCTTGATCTCCCATCGCTTCATCCTCATCCCCCGAGGTATCTTCGGCATCGACTTCGTCTTCCGACGCCGATGGAAAAATAAAACCCAGACCTCGTGGATGTGACTCCCCTCCTGCCCAAAATGAATACCACGCAATAATTCTGGAATCAAGCAAAGCGAGCGGCATTTGAGTGGGCTCATCATCAGAATATCTCACCCTGGCGTTGCGTCACAACGCACATATAAGTGATGGGTGTGGCAAACCGCCCGAAAAGTTCCCACGTAAACACCGGCGGATGGAGAAATTGATAATGGCCCCGACGTCAATAATGAAATCTTGCACAATGGCGTATAACAGTAACGCCTTCTCTTTGGTGACATCCGAAGTGTGTTGGGATGGAAGCAATTTCGCGCAAAAGAATGCGTACCATATTTTCCATACCGGCTAAGGTCCTTACTATTGAACACCGTTCCTCCCTTTCTACCGTTGATCCACGATGTGCCCGGCTTTGTCATGTTTGTAATAACCTCCTCATAGTCCGGGTCAAAATCCCTCAATTGGGCATAATGACAATGTCATGGCACCCGCAACTGATAGTAAACATTAATGGCATCGTCACTGAACGGAACCATGCGACCCCGCACAAATGCTTTGAAAGGAGTTTAATCTTCAGCGTTTGCATAGAATTCCTTGACAATGTTAACAACGGCGGGTATCGGATGTTCAGTGAAGTGAAGCCTCCCCTTTTGGTAAATTTGAGACATCATCTCCCCATCATTCCCCTCGGGGGCCAATCCCCGCTCTGGCATAAGTGCCTTGGTTAGCATGTACTCATACCAATCGACGGCGGTGGCACTCACAAATTTTCGGCGATCATAGGTTCGTGGCGGTTGAGCGGTGCTTGAACTCTCCCCCCATTGGCGTTTGGATGTCGGTTGAGAAGCCATTGAATTTCAGCAGTTATCTCTTGCTAGTAAACACTACCTTTCCCGGAAACTTGGTTCAGTCAATTTGTCAAACACTTGGTGTGCATGTTTCGTTCTTCCCCCAAACTTAGGTTGTTTCTATGGAATTCAAATGAGAAAAGATGAAAACTTGACACGAACGCAACTTACTCTCAAGTGTGCTATGTGTTTCCTAATTTCTTGAAGAATTCGAGTTTAGTGGTGATGAATATGGGAAGTCTGGGGTAGGGTTTATATAGGAGTGATGAATGAGAGAGGAAGTGGTGTACTTGAATGTGGGAAGTAATGGAATTCGTGGGGTAGAAAGTGGGTGTAATGGATTTAGGTAGTGGGTAGTAGTGGGTTGGTATGGAGGCTAGGTAGTGTGGTTGAGGGAGAATAAGAGCAAGAGAGGGAATAGGCGTGTGTGTGGGGAAATAAGGAAGGGACGTGCGTTTAAGATGAGCGTGTCTGCCCAAAATTAAGGACCCCAGCCCCGGCGGGGGGTGCCACTGACTTCGACTTTTTTGCTTCAAAACGTGCAGATCAAAATTCTCTGATTTTGCTTGTTTTCTTGCCCGTTGTTGCTCTTACTCACTTTGGGCCCCTCCTGCAACCATAAACATGCAATATGATAGATTAATTACGACTTGGAGTTTCATTGAGATTTTTAGCAAAAGTTTTACTTGATAAGACCTAACTACTGCTTACTAAAAACTACATCCTAACAATTAAACATGAACTATGAAAAATAAAGAAAAGTTGGGTTGCCTCCCAATTAGCTCTTGATTTTAAGTCGTTCAGCCTGACTACTCCCTGTTTTACTGTGTATCGGCGAGGGTAATGTCGTCGGCGTCCCAGTTCGACTCGCCACCCCAGTAATGCTTTATCCGTTGACTATTGACCTTGAACGTCTCTAATGGATTACGACTGTAGAGTTCAACGGCGCCATGAGGAAATACTCGTTTTATAGTGAATGGTCCCGACCATCTCGACTTAAGCTTTCCTGGGAACAATCGCAGCCGTGAGTTGAACAAGAGGACTGATTGACCCGGCTCGAATGTTCATTACATAATTTTCTGGTCGTGCCATCTTTTAACCTTTTCTTTGTATAGCTTGGCATGCTCTCGTAGGCTTGGAGTCGGAATTAAATCGAGCTCATTTAGTTGAGTAGCCTCTTTTCTCCCACAACCGCTTGATCAAAATTCAATTTCAGTATGGCCCAAGAGGGCTCAGTCTTGTAGCTCCACCAAGAAGTGGCATGCTTTTCCATACAAGAGTTGATAATGTGACATCCCGATTGGTGTGTTTTTACGCAAATTCACATTTATAATGTGTCATCCAACCGAAGTGACCAATCTTTTCGACTCGGATTTACAACTTTTTCCAATATCTTCTTAACTTCTCTGTTTAATACCTCGGCCTGTCCATTAGATTGAGAGTGATACGCTGTAGCCACCTTGTGGTTGACCCCATACTTAGCCAAAAGAGCTGTAAATGACTTATTACAGAAGTGACTACCTTCATCACTGATTATTGCTCTTGGCGTGCCAAACCTTGTGAAAATGTTTTTCTGAAGGAATTTGAGGACCACCTTGGCATCGTTAGATGGTAGTGCTGTAGTTTCAACCCATTTCGAGACGTAATCCACCGCGAGTAGAATATACTGATTGCTCAAAAACGAAGGGAATGGTCCCATGAAATTGATGCCCCATACATCAAAGATTTCCACTTCAAGAATTGTTTGTAGGGGCATCTCATTCCGTTTAGATATGTTTCCCACCCTTTGGCATCTATCACATGTTTTCACAAATTGGTGGGCGTCTTTGAACAATGTAGGCCAATAAAACCCGGATTGAAGCACTTTTGCCGCGGTGCGCTCCACTCCCATAATGTCCACCATATGCCGATGAGCGACATTCTTGCAGTACGTTGTGCACTACACTGTAGGGGATACATTGCCGAATCATCTTATCCGCGCACTGTTTGAATAGATACGGCTCATCCCACATGTACCACTTGACGTCATGAAGAAACTTCTTTTTCTGTTGTCGTGTAAGATCCGGGGGAAGCATTTTGCTTACCACAAAATTTGCGATATCTGCATACCACGGATATTCTGCATTTAACCCAAATAGTTGCTCATCAGGGAATGACTCGTTGATCGCGCATCTATCTTCATCCTTTTTCTCTGTATTTTCCAGCCTTAATAAATGGTCGGCAACTTGATTCTCCGTCCCCTTTCTATCGTTAATTTCTAAATCAAACTCTTGAAGTAGAAGAATCCATCGGATAAGGCGTGGCTTAGCATTATTTTTTGCTATTAGGTACCGAATCGCCAAATGGTCTGTGTAGACTATTACCTTAGTTCTGATCAAGTATGCCCAGAATTTGTCAAACGCGTACACCACTGCAAGCAATTCCTTTTCCGTGGTAGTGTAATTCATTTGAGTCTCTGTGAGTGTTTTGCTTGCATAGTATATGGCGTGAAACACCTTGTCTCTTCTTTGTCCCAAAACAGCCCCAATCGCATAATCGCTCGCATCACACATAAGCTCAAATGGCATTTTCCAGTCCGGTGCGACTATCACGGGGGCTGTAGTTAATTTCTTCTTCAATAGGTCAAACGCGGACTTTCATTCCGTAGTGAAGCTGAAAGTGGCATCCTTCTCTAAAAGACTGCATAGAGGTTTTGCAATCTTAGAGAAGTCTTTTATGAACCTCCTGTAGAACCCAGAATGCCCCAGAAAACTTCTAATACCCTTAACTGAGCTCGGTGGAGGTAGTTTCTCGATCGTATCCAGCTTTGCCTTGTCCACCTCCAATCCTTGAGTCGACACCTTATGGCCCAAAATTATGCCCTCTTCAACCATGAAGTGGCATTTTTCCCAATTGAGTATGAGGTTTGTATCCTTACATCGCTGCAAAACAATGACCAGATTCTCTAGGCGAGTATCAAAATTGTCTCCATAGACCAAGAAATCGTCCATAAAGACTTCAACATTCTTCTCCACCATATCTGAAAAAATCACCATTATACACCGTTGGAAAGTTTCTGGTGCGTTGCATAGCCCGAATGACATCCTCCTAAATGCAAATGTGCCATAAGGGCATGTAAATGTTGTCTTTTCTTGATCCTTATGAGCAATGGCGATCTGATTATAGCCCGAGTATCCATCCAATAAACAATAAAACTCATGTCTCGCTAACCTGTCTAACATTTGATCGATAAAAGGTAGCGGGAAATGGTCTTTTCGGGTTGCCTTATTCAATCTCCTATAATCGATGCACACCCTCCAACCTGTCACTGTCCTTGTTGGAATTAACTCGTTGTCCTCATTCTGTATCACCGTCATTCCCCCTTTCTTCGGCACACAATGAACCGGACTAACCCATTTACTGTCAGAAATTGGATATATGATACCGGCATCTAATAATTTTAGAATTTCTTTCTTGACCACTTCCTTCATGATTGGGTTAAGTCGACGTTGATGCTCCACCGATGGTCTTGCATCTTCCTCCATCAGAATCTTGTGCATGCAAAATGATGGGCTAATGCCCTTTATATCCGCAATCGTCCATCCAATCGCTGATTTGTGATCCCTAAGCACCCTCAACAACTTTTCTTCCTGTAACTTTTCACCCTCAGCAGAATTTGAATTGCCTAAATACGCATACCTGAGATGTTTAGGGAGTGGTTTAAGTTCCAATGTTGGTGGCTCCTCCAATGATGGTTTTAATTTTTCTGCAACTGTCTCCTCAGTGTGCAGAGGTTCAACCGGTGCTCTGAATCGGCTAACTCATGGCAACGAGTCTAGCATCTATAATAAGTCCACAAATTTCGGGTTGTCTTTTTCTTTATCCCCCAATAAATTTGTTTCTAACGGATCGTTGATCAAACTCTTGCTCATATCTTCGCTGGTAATTTGCTCAATTAAATCCATTTGAAAACACTCTTCCCCGTCCGTAGGGTATTTCATGGCCTTAAACACATTGAATTTTATTTCTTGGTCTTGGACTCTCATAGTAAGTTCTCCTTTTTGCACGTCTATGAGTGTCCTTCCCGTGGCCAAGAAAGGTCTCCCTAGGATGATCGGGATGTTCTTATCTTCATCAAAATCTAGAATGATAAAGTCCACAGGGAATATAAACTTATCCACTTTAACTAGAATGTCCTCTACAATGCCTCTCGGATATGTGAATGACCTATCCGCCAAATGCAATGAAATATTTGTAGGCTTTGGCACGGGCAAACCCAATTCTGAGTATACTAACAATGGCATCAGGTTTATACTCTCCCCCAAATCATATAAGCATTTGTTAAATGACATTTTCCTGATCGTGTACGGGATAGTAAATCTCCCTGGGTCTTTGAGTTTTGGTGGTAGCTTCTTCTGTAACACTACACTACACTCCTCTGTTAGTGCCACTGTTTCGAATTCTTCCCATTTCTTCTTCCTCGACAGAATTCCTTTCATAAACTTCGTATAACTTGGCATTTTCTCTAGGGCCTCTGCGAATGGGATGTTAATCTGGAGTTTCTTGAACACGTCTAAAAACCTTGCGAACTGCTTATCTGATTTCTGTTTTTGGACCCTCTTCTGAAACGGCGGTAGAGGAAAAACAATCGGCTCATTATTTAACTTTATTTCCTCATTTTTGTTACCCTCCACCACGTTACTGTCATCAACTTTTTCCTCCGGTGTTGCTGAATTTTCTGCACTATTTCCCCCGAGATGTTTTCCACTTAACATAACTGCTTGACATTGCTCATGATTACCCTTTGGATTTCTTTGGATTTCTCTCGGTGTCGCTAGGTAATGTTCCTTGTGGTCTATTATTCAATGCTAACGCAATTTGACCTATCTGATTCTCTATATTTTTGATAGCCATATCTTGATTCTTCATAGCAAAATCGTTGCTAGTCATGTATTTTGCCCACGCTTCCTCCGCATTGGTTTTCCTTTCCTGCTGTTGAACCGGTTGTGGGTGACTCTGAAAACCAGGGGGATATGATGGTCATGGACCATGAGTTTGCTGGTTATTGCTCCACGAGAAATTTGGGTGGTTCCTATTCCCCTGATTGTAGGTGTTTTGGTATGTATTTTGTGGAATTCTGTTATAACTGCCTATGAATTGGGCGGATGCTAGGTTAATCGCGCATTGATCTGTCGGATGATCACCTACACATAATTCATATACTATCGTGACCTGCTGAACTTGATCCCCTTTCGTAGTATTAACCTTATCATTCATAGTATCAAACTTCTTGGACAGTGCAGAAATCTGTGCTTGTATAGCTGACACTCCATCTAATTCCAAAATCCCAGCCGCCTTCACCTGTGTTAATCTTGTTGTGGGCCACTAGTAGTTATTTGTCGCCATTGTTTCGATCAAATTGTAGGCATCCTCATAACTCTTAGCCATGAATGCACCGCCCGATGCCGCATCAATGCTGGTTCTGACATTCCCAAGTAGCCCGTTATAGAAGGTGTTCATTTGTAACCACTTGGGCAATCCATGATGTGGGTACTTTCTAAGTAATTCCTTGTATCGCTCCCATGCCTCATATAGTGACTCCCCATTCTGCTGCTCAAACATCGTGATGTCATTCCTCATTTTAGCAGTCTTCGCTGGTGGGAAAAATTTGGCAAGAAATTTTTTAGCCAAGTCTTCCTACGTAGTGATCGATCCAGGTGGTAGAGAATGTAACCAACTCTTCGCCTTCTCCCGTAAAGTGAATGGGAACAAGTGAAGTCTTACTGCCTCATCCGACACCCCATTGTACTTGAATGTGTCGCACATTTCCAGAAAACTGATTAAATGCTCATTCAGATCGTCATTTGCAATTCCCCCAATCTGACATGAGTTCTGCATCATCTGAATGGTCCCAGGCATGATTTTAAAAGTATTCGCAGCTATTGTATGCCTAGTAATGCTCAACTACAGATCAGTCACCCTAGGTGTTGCAAAATCCCTCAACGCTTTCTGGTCTTCGGCAGCCATCGTTTCTTCCTTATAAGAATTTTCGAATTCGTTCCTCGATCCACTTACTCAACCTCTGAAATCTTCTTTTAATGTCGTCCTCAAAAGGAAGCAAGTCTGGATGTTTGGATCGCGTTTGTATAAACCAATATCAAAAACCTGAAATAGGAGAAACAAGAACAAAAAATGTTTAAGTAAAACTGGACTAATTAAACTGATATCGTAAAAAATATTAAAATCTCGGCTAAATTGTCCCCAATTTGGGTAAAATCTATATACGCACAACACGCAAGTATACGTGGTCAACAAGTAATAAAGTGATGAGTAGAGTATCGTTCCCACAGAGAATTATTTAACAAAAATCATCAAGTACTAACCCGTAACCAACTCAATCTTATTTAAACGAATGAATTTCAAATTATATAAATTAAACTACTATTAAATTCCACTAGTTAAATTAAGATAACTAGATTTAAGATCACAACTTCAATTATTGCTTCATTTAAGTTAACACACTTCTTATCAATTATTCTCTATCCCAATTGTTAATCAAGAACACTAAAGCGAGATAAAACCACCTCGCGATGCATAATACCCATATTAACGTCAATCCACAATTAAGATAGAAATCATTAAACACCTTAATCAACTAACCCACTATATCTCTATGTGAATTACAATTGAAGAAGGTTTAAGAATAAGTTCTCTATCGAGATTACATGCGATTATCAAACATATCTCTACCTTAGCACTCATCAAGTTTAAAATTACTAACAAAATCATGAACACATGCTATCATGATAAGATCTAAATCAATACTTCATCTCTCGAGTTCATATAGATTATCACGGTAATTGATGGCCAATCAATTAAACAATTAAGTCCAAATCATAATAGACAATCCTCACAATAGAACATAATAATTGATAAATAAGCATATTAAAATAAACTACACAATAAGATCCATTGTAATCTCAAACAAAGAATTAGTTCATTGAATTAAAACTAAGAATCCACACTTGAAATAACATTAAAAGATAAAAATAAGAGTAGAGTAAAAATAAATCATGTTGTCAAGAAATCTCCATCTTCCTCAAGCTCCCGCTTCTTTGATCTTCAATGGTCTTCCAAATAGTTCTTCAATCTCCAAATCTAATTAGAACTAGTGTTTTGATCTAATTTACTCTAATCTAATCTAATGAAATCCTCTCTCTAGTCTCTAAAATCTTTTAATCCTTGTGATTCTCCTCCTTTTATAAGTCTCTTAATATGTCTTTAAGTCCTCTTGGAATTCATTGTGTCAATCAGATCGAAACAATCCTTTCCGGACTCAAATTAGACCAAAATTCGTATTTTCGCGCATTTTCTGGGCATACCCTCGCCCCGGCGGGGGTCTAGGCTTGTTTTGGGCCCGCCCCGGCGGACTAGGGGCCTGTCTTGTGACTTGCATACCCACCCCGGTGGCGGTTTTGTGAAGAAAAATTTTCTGCTCTGACGTCCTTTGGAAAAATGACCATAACTTTTGATCTGAGAAGAGTTACAAGGCATGCCACCTATCAAATCAAAGATATCGACGAGATATACAACTTTCATTCCTTAAGAATTTAGATATAACGGACGGATGAAGGTCGAAATTGGCCTGTAAGTGACTGCTATGCAAATGACCACCCAAAACAGGGACGTTCGATGTCCGTTGGTACAAATGTCATAACTCTTCCATCCGAACTCCGATTGGAATGATTCAAGATGTTCCAGAAAGCTAAGAAGAAGCTCTAAACTATAATACAAGTTACAAACCAATAACATGAAAGCCCAAATGATGTCCGGATTGCTTTTCTCTGTATTTTTCTTACCAATAGTCGCTCACACCACTTCCAAACGTATAACCTACAAAATGAACACAAAATGCATGAAAAGTAACTAAGAAACATGAGATTAAGCAAATAATTCAAGTAACAGATACCAGATAAGTAGGTATAAAACCTACTTATCAAATACCCCCAAACTTAAACCTTTGCTTGTCCTCAAGGAAAAACACAAAACAATAATGCAATGCAATGCAACTAATCTATATGCCTACGAATCCAGCAGTAATGACAGAAACAAGTCTATTCAACCGGCGTTAGAAAAATCAAGTAAATACGATAATACATCATATCAGAACTCATCAGTAACTTCTTAATCAATCATCAAATCTTAGACTGTTATCACGAATATAGTTCGCGTGTGCTCCACAACAATGTTAACTAATATAAAATCAAATTTAACACATAACAAGTCTCTTTGAAGGAATCATACAGTGTAAACTCAAGGAATCCAAAAATAAGCTAGATCCAACTAAAATCAAATAATTACCAATATCGAGGGTCAACATGGGATACTTATGCTTCATTTTTCATCTACGGGGGCTTTTTGCTCTTATTTCCTGTTTTATTTATTCTTTTTTTTTACATATACATAGCTATGAAATGTCTTATTCCCTTAGGCTTTTCAATGCTACCTTAACGAGCTTTCGACCAACGACTCCCAGACCATTAAGACCTTAGGGCGCTAGGTGTAAATACAATCCCCTCGGGATTACTTGCTCAAGTAACAAAGGCCACAAAACTAGACAAGCACGCCACAGTGTTTATTCATACCTTTCTTTTTTTCTTTTTCTTTTTTCTCTTTTTTTTATAGCTTATATACCCCAAATATTCCCCCAAACTTAGGTTCTTGTCTAACTTTCGCCATCACTACTTGTTCTTGTCATTCTATCATTCAAACTAGCATTATCCTTTAGAATCCCATTATGTATCAATGTAAACTCAATCATTCAACAAGTTGTTTTTCTTTGTCTTATCCTTATTATACCGCCTTTCAAAGTAAAAAGACTCAATTCATAACAAGAAATCACATCAAAGCTCTAATAGTCAGTATTATACTTGTCTACCTAATTCCAATCTCATCATTGGCCAAAATAAACTATAACTATCTAACAGTTGTAATCATGCAAAATGAACATAGTAACTAACTATTATCTCATCGTATTTTTTTTTAGTTATAAATAAAAACTATTATGCAACTACTCTACTATGCAAACTATTATGCAATTACACTACATGAATGCACACATAAATAAAACTAAATTATTTAACTCCCCCAAACTTAACAATTACAATGTCCTCATTATAAAATAAAGCATGAAGTGGACGAGGACTTCCCTGTAATCATTTAATCTTGTGGTGATGGTGGCGTTGGCGGCGACGATCATTTTTCTATCCATTTGACCTCCAATACCTGCAATGAAGAGAGACAACATGGATTAGAATAACACTTGGATTCCTATCTACTAAATAAACTAGGAAAGCATATAAATAAATAAAAAAAATCTTGGGTTGCCTCCCAATTAGCGCTTGAATTATAGTCTTTCAGCCTGACTTTGTCTGATCAACGCTATCCAATTCCTTTTTGAAATTTAAGGAACCCTCCATACATCATAAATAATGTAGCTTTTGGTAGGTTCCCATTTGTGATAGCCATTGCATTAAAGTCACCTAGCATGCTCTGATTTGGTATAATCTCCATGAAGAAGGGCAAATAACTAGGTGCTATCTCCATTGTGTTTGTGATCATATTTGGGCATGGAAGTGTGTCAAACACAATGGGTTCTTCGTCTATCTTCTCTTCCTCGTCCCACCACGGCTTCATTGTTGCCCTAGCTCTTATGTCATAAAGAGCTTCGCCGACGACATAACTACCTAGCAGCATGGTTTTGCAAATCTAACCGGATCCTTGAACTTTGGTGGTGAAGAAAATTGGGGCAATAATAACATCGTCTCATCCTTGTTAGTACTTATAGTTAGTTCTTCACCGACCTTGTTGTCATTATCCCCATTTGTCTCCACATTATCCCCAGCAACGGCGCCAAAAACTTGTTGGGTAAAATCTATATACGCACAACACGCAAGTATACGTGGTCAACAAGTAATAAAGTGATGAGTAGAGTATCGTTCCCACAGAGAATTATTTAACAAAAATCATCAAGTACTAACCCGTAACCAACTCAATCTTATTTAAACGAATGAATTTCAAATTATATAAATTAAACTACTATTAAATTCCACTAGTTAAATTAAGATAACGGAGATTTAAGATCACAACTTCACTTATTGCTTCATTTAAGTTAACACACTTCTCATCAATTATTCTCTATCCTGAATTGTTAATCAAGAACACTAAAGCAGATAAAACCACCTCGCAATGCATAATACCCATATTAACGTCAATCCACAATTAAGATAGAAATCTGTTAAACACCTTAATCAACTAACCCACTATATCTCTATGTGAATTACAATTGAAGAAGGTTTAAGAATAAGTTCTCTATCAGATTACATGCGGTGTCAAACATATCTCTACCTTAACACTCATCAAGTTTAAGCTACTAACAAAATCCTGAACACATGCTATCATGATAAGATCTAAATCAATACTTCATCTCTCGAGTTCATATAGATTATCACGGTAATTGATGGCCAATAAATTAAACAATTAAGTCCAAATCATAATAGACAATCCTCACAATAGAACATAATAATTGATAGTAAAGCATATTAAAATAAACTACACAATAAGATCCATTGTAATCTCAAACAAAGAATTAGTTCATTGAATTAAAACTAAAAATCCACAATTGAATAATCATTAAAAGACAAAGATAGAAGAAGATGAGAAGATAGAATCTATTGTCTGTAGATTTGATGCACCCTCCTTGCTCCTACTTTGAATCTTCAATGGTCTCCAAGTTGCTTCATTCTCCAAATCTAACAAGAACTAGTGTTTTGATCTAATTTACTCTAATCTAATCTAATGGAATCCTCTATCTAGTCTCTAATCTCCCATAATCCTTGTGATTCTCCTCCTTTTATAAGTCTCTTTACATGTCTTTAAGTCCTTTTGGAAGTCCTCCTGGAAGTCCTTGTGTCAATCAGATCAAAACAATCCTTTCCGGACTCAAATTAGACCAAAATTTGCATTTTCGCGCATTTTTTGGGCATACCCCCGCCCCGGCGGGGATCTAGGCTTGTTTTGGGCCCGCCCCAGCAGACTAGGGCCCTGTTTTGTGACTTGCATACCCACCCCGGTGGCGGTTTTGTGAAGGAAAATTTTCTGCTCTGACGTTCTTTGGGAAAAAGGCCATACCCTTTGATCCGAGAAGAGTTACGAGTCCTTCAACCTATCAAATCAAAGATATCGACGAGAGCTACAACTTTCATTCTTTAAGAGTTTAGACAAAACGGACGGATGAAGGTCGAAATTGGCCTGGAAGTGACTGTTATGCAAATGACCACCCAAAACAGTGACGTTCGACGTCCGTTGGTACAAATGTCATAACTCTTGCATCCGAACTCCGATTGGAATGATTCAAGATGTTCCCGAAAGCTAAGAAGAAGCTTTACAATGTAATCCAAGTTCCAAACCAAGAACATGAAATAAACATAAAAGCACAAACGATGTCCGGATTTCTTTTCTTTGCGTTTCCATACCAATTCTTTGCGATTTCAACTTCCAAGCATATAATCTACAAAACGAACACAAAATGCATGAAAAGTAACTAAGAAACATGAGATTAAGCAAATAATTCAAGTAACAAATACCGGATAAGTAGGTATAAAACCTACTTATCAAATACCCCCAAACTTAAACCTTTGCTTGTCCTCAAGCAAAAACACAGAACAATAATGCAATACAATGCAACTAATCTACATGTCTACGAATCCAGTAGTAATGACAGAAACAATTCTATTCAACCGGCCTTAGAAAAATCAAGTAAACACGATAATACATCATATCAAAACAAATCAATAATTTCTCAATCAATCATCAAATCTTAGACTGTTATCACTAATATAATGCGTGTGTGCTCCACAACAATGTTAACTGATATAAAACCAAATTTAACACATAACAAGTCTCTTCGAAGGCATCATACAGTATAAACTCAAGAAATCCAAATACAAGCTAGATCCAACTAAAATTAAACAATTACCAATATCGAGGGTCAACATGGGATACTTATGCTTTATTTTTCACTTACGGGGGCTTTTTGCTCTTATTTCCTATTTTATTCATTTTGTTTTCTTTTGGTTTATATACATATAGCTATGCAATATCTTATTCTCTTAGGCTTTTCAATGCTACCTTAACGAGCTTTCGACCAACGACTCCTAGACCATTAAGACCTTAGGGTGCTAGGTGTAAAGATAATCCCCTCGGGCTTACTTGCTCAAGTAACAAAGGCCACAAAACTAGACAAGCACGCCACAGTGTTTATTCATACTTTTCTTTTTTTCTTTTTCTTTTTTCTCTTTTTTTTATAGCTTATATACCCCAAATATTCCCCCAAACTTAGGTTCTTGTCTAACTTTCGCCATCACTACTTGTTTTTGTCATTCTTTCATTCAAACTAGCATTATCCTTTAGAATCCCATTATGTATCAATGTAAACTCAATCATTCAACAAGTTATTTTTACTGTCTATCCTTATTATACCAGCCAAATGAGAAAAAGACTCAATTCATAACAAGAAATCACATCAAAGCTCTAATAGTCAAGATTATACTTGTCTCACCCAATTCCAATCTCATCATTGGCCAAAATAAACTATAACTATCTAACAATTTGGAATCATGCAAAATGAACATAGAATTAACTATTATCTCTCACGATTTTTTTTTTTTTAGTTATAAATAAAAACTATTATGCAACTACTCTACTATGCAAACTATTATGCAATTACACTACATGAATGCAAACATAAATAAACCTAAATTATTTAACTCCCCCAAACTTAACAATTACAATGTCCTCATTGTAAAATAAAGCATGAAGTGGACGAGGACTTCCTTGTAATCATTTAAGCTTGTGGTGATGGTGGCACTGGCGGCGACGATCATTTTGCTATCCATTGAACCTCCAATACCTGCAATGAAGAGAGACAACATGGATTAGAATAACACTTGGATTCCTATCTACTAAATAAACTAGGAAAGCATATAAATAAATAAAAATAAAAAAAATTCATAGGTTGCCTCCCAGTTAGCGCTTGAATTATAGTCTTTCGGCCTGACTTTGTTTGGTCAACGCTATCCAATTCCTCTTCGGTAATTGAAGAACCCTCCATCCATCAAAAATAATATAGCTTTTGGTAGGTTCCCATTTACGATGGCCAAGGCATCAAAGTCACCTAGCATGCTCTGATTTGGTATGATCTCAATCAAGAACGTCCCACAGCTAGGTGTTTTCTCCATTGTGTATGTGATCACTTTGGGGCATGGAAGCTTGTCACACACAATGGGCTCTTAGTCTATATTCTCTTTCTCTTCCCAACATGGATTGAAAATTATACTCACTCTTATGTCAACAAGAGCTTCGCCGACGACATGACTACCAAGTGGGCATGATTTTGCAAATCTGAATGACTCTTTGATCTTCGGTGGAGACCCATTTAGATCTTCGTGGACCTCTATTTCATTATCCCCAATTGTCTCCACACTTCCTATATCTTGTGGCTCATCCAGGTGTAGATTTGGCTCGAGCACTTCATCAATCTCAGAATCGTCGTCATAACACCAATTATTTTGAGGAAGGTTGCTTACGGCTTTGGTCATTTGCTCTATCTGATCCATAAGATTTTGAATTGACCTCGCTTGATTACTCATCTTCTCCTCATTTACTGCTACTAACTTGGAAAATAATTCCTCCAACCTTGAATTATCTGTCTCTTGTGACACTGGAGGTGGACATGAAAATTCCGGTGTGTATGATGGATTTAGAGCGTAATGTTGGTCTTCATAAGTATCGCTCCATGATGAATCTGGGTGATACCCCCAAACTTGATGATAATTAGCATATGTATAATCGTTGAGGTATTCACCATACTGTACCGGCCCAAGATTGATGGTGCATTGATTACTCGGGTGATTTCCAGCACAATAGTCACAAATAACTGCAATCCTTCTCCTTTCAATTGCAAAAAACGTCCAACTTCCTCGAAAGTTCTTCAATCTGTGCTGACATTGCAGAAAGTGTCGCGAGTATGTCAATCTCCGCTCCCCTTGGCTGAGTCATTCTTGCCATCCATCATTCTTGAGTCATGTTCGTGTATGGCCATTGATACGCAAAGTCATCCATGGTACCTGAAAAGAGAAAAATATAAGAAGATAATTAAAAATAAAAATAAAAATGTTTAAATTAAGACTAATTTGATTGAAATTAATATTGGCAAAGAGATATTAAACTAATTCCCCGGCAATGGCGCCAAAAACTTGTTGGGTAAAATCAAAACGCTCAAAACACGCAAGTGTACGTAGTCAACAAGTAATATAGTAGTGAATAGAGTATCGTTCCCACGAAGACAAATTAGCAAGAATTTTAACTTCACAATTATCAATTTTCTATTAACCCTAATTTTATTAAACTAATCAATTCAATGGTTTTAAATTATAGAAACTAAGTTAATAAATAAACAAACTATCACAAAACAGTCACCAATATCAAAATCCGGAATTTCAAACAATTAATGGGGAATTAGACTTATGATTTCACTCTGAGCTTTACTCTGATTTTTAAACCTATATTCCAACTCAATTTAATATCCCAGTTTATTAATCAAAAACACGAATGTAATACTAGCCACCTCTCGATGCACTAATACTGTATTAACATCAATCCACAATTAAGATAGAAATCTGTTAAACACCTAAATTAACCAACTCACTATATCTCTATGTGAACTGCAATTAAAGAAGGTTTAAGTTCAAGCTCTCTATACGATTATATGTGATGTCAAGCGTATCTCTACCTTAACAATAATCAAAAATCTACTATTGACAAAATTCATGACACATGCTATATTAACTAGGTCTGGATTCGAATCTCCTCTCTCGATTCCATTCAAATCCACAAAAAATTGTTGATCAGGCAATTCATAAATTCACACTCGAATTAACATAGATAAACTAAAAATATATTATTGAATTGGAAATCAAAGCTTTAGAATCATCGTTTCGCCCAAAGATGCATCACAAGTCTAATAAGTGAATTAGTTCATAATGAATGAATTCAAAACTGAATAATATACTGAAAACATCCTTCCAATCACAAATAAGACTTAAGAGAAGAAGAATATTGAAAACCCCTTCACGTAGACTCGATTTGCAATTGTCGTGACAATCTCTGAAAATTACTCCTCCAAAGTTGCACTTGAATCCTAGAAATCCTCTTGAATTATGCTCCGTGTGTTGTATGATTGTTGTATATCAAAGTAATATCAAGCTTTTCTCCTTATTCTGGCCGAAGTCCCCTCATATAAAGTCCAGGCGCCTAACAGAGTCCCAAAAACCGTGCACCAGCAGACATCAAAACCGAACAGGACACTTCAGAAAATGGAACCCCATACAAGCGAAGGTATTGACAAAAAAGCCCCTCCCCGTGGCTGAGGCTACTTTCTTAAAGGATTTTTTAAACTTTCGTGCGTTTTTTTCACTTTTTGCTCCAAAACTCCGTCATTCTTCACCTCTTGCATCCATGACCACCCTACACATAAATTAACACAAAATGAGTAAAAACAAACACAAAACATGAAGATAACTATGAATTTAAACTTGAAATGAATATTGATTCATGTATATAAAATCCACTTATCACATATCATCCTCAAACGGATGGGCAGTCAGAAAGGACTATTCAAACTCTTGAAGATTTATTAATACTTTGTGTCCTTGACTTCAAGGAAAGTTGGGACAAGTTCTTACCATTGGTGGAGTTTTCCTACAACAATAGTTATCAAACAAGTATTGGTATGGCTCCATTTGAGGCGTTGTATGGAAGAAAGTGTCGTTCTCCAGTATGCTGGGATGAGGTGGGTGAAGCAACGTTGTTGGGACCGGATTCGGTACGTATGACTACGGAAAAGATTCAAACGATCCGACAATGTATAAAAACCTCACAAGATCGACAAAAGAGTTATGACGATCTTCATCGAAAGGACGTGGAATTCAATATTGGAGATCATGTGTTGTTACGTGTTGCACCATGGAAAGTAGTTACAAGATTTGTAAAGAGAGGAAAGTTCAATCCTCGATTCATTGGCCCATTTTTAATCCTCGATCGAGTAGGAACTATGGCCTATAGACTCGCCTTACTGCCAAGTATGTCTCGTGTTAATAACGTTTTTCACATATCTATGTTACGTAAATATGTGAAATACCCGAACCATATTATTGAAATAGAACCAGACGAGATAGAGGAAGATTTAACATATGAAGAGTTACCTGTTAAAATCTTGGATAAGAAGGATCATATTCTACGCTCAAAGGTTATACCTCAAGTCAAAGTTTTTTGGAGAAACCACGATATGCAGGAAATGACCTAGGAGTTAGAATCTGATATGAAGTCAAGATATCCTCATCTCTTCGATATACCAGGTACGTACCCTAATTTTGAGGACGAAATTTCATAAGAATGGGAAGTTGTAAGACCCCAACTTTTATGAATAAAGAATAATTTTCTCGAATTATATTTTTGAATATTATGGTGTGGATTTGATATAATGTTATAGTTGTGGGTAATATTTACAAATTATACAAAGTAAGCAAGTGGTTATATAATATTCGATTGGTCGGAGAATATTCGTTTTAACAGGGAATATTTTTATGACAGCACAATCATTGGTGGACCCCACAATGGAAGTATTGTCGTAGTTAGAAAACGACAGAATTATCTTTTTATTAAAATAACGACGAAAGTTTTACTATTAAAACTGTTGAACTACCCTTAGTAAAAGAAATACGATGTCTGGCGTGGTTGCATAGTAGCACTTGCGGTATTGATTATTGATGCTTACGTGAAGTCACTTAGTTATACTCAATTATTGCTACTGATGAATTGATGCATCATATCTCTCATATTATTGATTCAATTATTGTCACAGTATCATCTGCATAATATGTTATATTATTAAATCAATAATTGAGACGACAAAGTAATTCATATTATTATTTGCAATATTGACAATGTCTAGAAGTTACATCGAGGAGAGGTTTGGTCACCTAATTGCGGCGCCATAAGGAGAAATTCTTATCGGAAAGCCCCCTCTTTCCTGGGAATGACCTGGTTGTTAAATATTGTGAATTATAATATTAATGATGAATAAGTTCGTGTTGATTAAAGATGAAATGGATAGTTCCATTGTGTTGGAATTATTAGTGTTAGTGAAAATCAACATTTATTTCGATAATAAATGATGTCTGGAGGTTATGTTGACCAATCGGGTAATTAACCGGATAAATGAGCAATTAATTGTTATTAATTCACATGATTATAACTATTTTTTCACATTTGTGTACTATTGATTCACATTCTTGTATTATTAGGGGAGGTGGTGCTAGATTGATAATACTTGCATGGCTAAGTTAAAAATGGAGGTATAGTTGAAGGTACTATACTGTAATTCGTATTTTCACATGACTATTGATTCACATGATTGAACTATTGATTCACATTATTTACTATTAGGGGAGGTGGTGCAAGTTTAATAATACTTGCATGAATAAATTAAAAATGAAGAAAAAGAGGAAGGTATTATACTGTAATATTTTGAGCCCCAAAACGTGCAATTATCGAAACTATATTTTCCTATAAATAGAAGATCATTCTTCCTTCATTTCTCACCAATTCACTAAATCTATAGAGCAATTATTATAGAGAGAAACTATAGAGAGAAAGAAGAAGAGAAGTCTGCTACCTCTCTATTCCAGTATCCAATTTTATTCTAAGGTAAGGGGTATTATTCTTTTGTATTCATGAAGAGATTTATTTTCTTTCAATACTCGTAAGGGTTGTTATTCCAATCTTTATTATTATGTTGGAATAACTTGTCATCTGAATCACCGCATACATGGTGAAATTCTTCATTATTCCATTCTTTATTATTACATTTGAAATACCTGTTGGTGTGGTCTATCGCACACACGATGAATTCTGTTGTTATTCCATTCTTTATTATTACATTGGAATATCACATGCATGCGGATTACGCGCAACTTTGGTTCCATTCTTTATTATTACTGTTGGAATATCTTATGCATGCGGATTCGCATGACACAGTTCCATTCTTTAGTATTCGGTTGGAATAACATGTACATGTGGATTACCGCATGCATGGTGAATGATCCTTCGTATTCATTCCTTATTAAATTATGGAAATGATCATCTCACGTGGATTCTTGCATGACGGGCAAAAATCCATTCATGGTTTCATATATTCTATTATACTCGATTGGTTAAAGTTTTGGCTTCTATACTCCATGAAATTAGTGGAATATCCTTAATATTTGCGCTTCATCCAATCTTCTTTTCATGGAAATATTCTTCTGAGCATTCTTGAATTTTACTCCACAAAGAAGTATCATGTTGACAATTTGGACGTTATTGATTTCTGGATAAATTAAAATTATAAATCTTTAAAATTTATCCTTGAACTTGTTTTATTGAACTATTATGTCATTGTCATCATCCTCATGCATATATTATGATTAAAGTCATCTTTGGTTTACGTGCATAGATGGACTTGGTATGATTATGACCAAGGATTATTCGGTATAATCATGACTGTAATGTGACGAATGGTGTGGTAAAAGTCCTTATTGGCCTGTAGTTCATTGATGGACAGTTGTTGGTATGATTATGACCAGGGATTATTCGGTATAATCATGACCATTGATGATTACATGAATATCCTTGGCCGTGATGCAGGGATGATTCGATTTTATTTCTTAAGCTGAGTCTCAGTGATAAAGTTGATGAAAAACTATTTAAATCATAGAAGATAGTAGATTTTATGCTCTACTTGACTCTTCTAATGGATTGCTTGTTTCGCTGCAGTTAAACTTGTTGTCTATTATATTCTATCAGTTTAACATTATTGAAGGCTAATGATAATTTATTCTACATTATCTTAGTCATAATATTTCTTACTGGGCTAGTTGAGCTCACCCTTTCTTTCACTGTTCTCTTGAGAAATGAGAACATAAGCGGGACTAGTCGAGGAACTCGGAGTGATTTATTCCAAATGATAGTATTAGTAGGCCTCACTATTATGTTAAATAGTGTGATAATAAATGTAATGAAGACTCCATTGAGTGTGGATATTGTCTAGATGAAAATATTCTTATTAAAACTCTAGATTATGTTTTGTCGTATTTTACATGACTGTTGTATAATTAAGTTGTATTTGAATTTTGTACCATGTATTTGGCGACTCAAGATGGGTGATGTATACATGTTTTGGGGGCGTCACATTTAGGATACTTTTGGGAAAAAAAATTAGTTTAGGGTACAAGTGGGACATCGAGGCAAACATCAAGGGCTTTTTCGACCCTTTGCCCTTTTTTGAAATCTTTCAACTATTGTGATGTATACACAATGACCTTGCCATACTGCATTAATACACATCCAAGTCCTCTATGCGACGCATCACTATACATTACAAATCCTCCCGTATCATCTGGTAATGATAATACAAGCGCTTCACTCAACCTCCTCTTCAACTCTTGAAAACTATCTTCGCATTTGTCCGTCCATACGAACTTCACTGTCTTCCTTGTTAGATTGGTCAACGGGGTTGCTATCTTAGAAAAATCTTGGATAAATATTCGATAGTACCCGACTAACCCTAAGAAAGTTCTTACTTCTGTTGGCGTCGGTTGTTCCCAGTTACTTACTGCCTCCACTTTTGCAGGATCCACAAAAATTCCATTTTGATCTATCACGTGTCCTAAAAACTGAACCTTCTTCATCCAAAATTCACATTTTGAAAATTTAGCGTACATCTTTTCCTTTCTCAATGCTTCCAATACCATCTTCAGCTGTTCGGCGTGCTCTTCCTTAGTCTTTGAATAAATTAAAATGTCATCGATAAATACTACTACGAACTTATCTAAGTATGGCTTGAAAACTCGGTTCATCAAGTCCATGAATGTTGTCGGAGCATTAGTCAACCCAAATGACATCACTAGAAATTTATAATATCCGTAACGAGTTCGAAACGTCGTCTTTTGTATGTCCTCCTCTCGCACTTTCAACTGATGATAACTCGTTCCTAAGTCTATTTTGGAAAAACACTTCGCTCCCTTCAGTTGATCGAAAAGGTCGTATATCCTTGGCAACGGATATTTATTCTTAATCATCACTCGGTTCAACTCCCGATATTCGATACAGAGCCTCATCGATCCATTCTTCTTCTTTACAAACAACACTGGTGCTCCCCAAGGAGACACACTCGGCCAAATGTAACCCTTATCTAGCAACTCTTGCAATTGAATCACCAATTCCTTCATTTCTAATGGCGCCATACGATATGGGGCTTTCAAAATCGGTGCCGTTCCTGGTTCTAAGTCTATTATGAATTAGATTTCTCTGTCTGGTGGAAGACCAGGCAAATCATCTGGAAACATATCTTGGAAATCTCTCACTACTGATATATTTTTCTTTTTTACTCCCTTTTTTTGAGTTTCCACTATATAGGTTAAATAACCTACACGTCCTTTCTTTAGCAATTTCTTGGCCTGCATCATCGTAAGGCAAAATGATTGCTTGAGCGATGAGCTACCATAAAACACTACCTTAGACTGATTTGAATTCTGAAGGTTCATGTTTTTCTTTTAACAATCGATTATCGCAGTGTGGCTAGATAACCAATCCATTCCTAATATCACATCAAACTCTTTTAGTCTAATCAAAATTAAGTTTACGTTTAGTTCGTGACCTCTAATGTTTGCACAACAATTTTGGTAAACGAACTCTACGGGAATCACTTCCTTATTCGCAATCTCTATGTTCAACGAATTTTCTAAGTGTTCATGGGGTAGGTTTAATCGATTAGCAAAGTCTTCAGACACAAAGAAACAGGTAGCACCCGAATCAAATAATACATAGGCATTTATATTATTGATTGGGAGAATACCTGACACCACGTCCTTCGCAGCCACTGCATCTTGGACAATCATGTTAAAGGTTCGGGCATTACATAATCCATGTACATCTGTTTATACATTCACTCATACATTACACATTGAATTATATAATACATGTAGATTGGTTTATTTCAAAGGATATTTACATTAGACTAGAATATAATTTAGTTGGGTACCAATATTATTTATCATTCCTATTCTATTAAAATAATCATTTAATATTAATTATTGATTTAGTCAAAGTTAATTTCTCTCATAGGTTTAAAATACACATTTAATTACTCCCACACACAATATGATGTCACATAAGACTATTTTTGTAAGACCCCAACTTTCATAAATAAAGATTAAATTTTTCTCGATATATGTTTTGAACATTATGGTGTGGATGATGTTATAGTTGTGGGTAATATTTATAAATTTTGCAAAGTATGCAAGTTGTTATAAAATATTCGATTTGTCGGGGAATATTCGTTTTAACAGGAAATATTCAGTATGACCAAGACAATCATTAGTGGTCCCCACAAAATTATTATCGGAGTTAGAAAGCAGCGAAATATCTTTTTATAAAAGTAACGACGAAAGTTTTACCGTTAACTATTGAAATACCCGCTGATAAAAGTACAATAATACGCGTGGTTGCATAGTAGCACACGGTATTGATTATTGATGTTTACGTGAGAAGTCACTCAGTTATATTTAATTATTGATACAGTAATTGTTGTACATTATCTCACGTTATTTGATTCAATTGTTGTTAATATTTATATTATTAAATCAATAATTGAGATAACAAGTTCTTCATATTATTATTTACATAATTAACAATGTCTAGAAAGTTCTATCGAGGAAAGGGGTATGGTCACCTAATTGCGCGACAATAGGGAGAAATCCTTATCGGAAAGCCCCCTCTTTCTTGGGAACGATCTGATTGTGAATATTGAGAATTATAATAATGATGAATAAATGTTGTTAAAAATATTGAGGGGATTTTTATGAAGTATTTGTTGTAAATTTTACTTGTTATTTGAACCCCCATTTACCCCTTTTTCAAAATAATCGGTATAAAATTATTTAGTATATATATATATATATATATATATATATATATATATATATATATATATATATATATATATATATATGTGTGTGAAAGTGACATGTGGGGTGGTGGGGCCCACATGTGGGATGAAAAAAATGAAAATGGGGTGGGGGGAGGAAACGTGTTTGGGAGGAGTATTAGTATTATATATATATATATATATATGGTGGGATCAAGAGCATACCCTTATCTAACTAACTCACCCAGAGCTCACCCTCCTTTTAGCGACGGACGGACGTGACGGTTCGGTCATATAACAAATCGTCATACTTTTAGCGACGCTTATATGTTGTCCATCGCTAAAAGTATGAGCGACGGTTGTATGGCCGAACCATCGCATCGTCAATCCAAATCATTAAAGGGGGTGAACTTTCGGTGAGTTAGATAAGGGTAAGCTCTTGATCCTTATATATATATATATATATATATATATATATATATATATATATATATGTGTGTGTGTGTGTGTGTGTGTGTGTGTGTGTGTGTGTGTGTGTGTGTGTGTGTGTGTGTGTGTGTGTGAGTGTTGCCTTTGTAGTAGGGTAAAGGTTTATATATATATATATATATATATATATATATATATATATATATATATATATATAAGAGATCAAAACATTCTTCTTAAATAACATTCCTCCTTAAATAGCACTCCTTTTATTAAAACGACGTCGTTATGGAGTGACTTAAAAGAGTGTGGTCCCACTTGTTTTTCTTTTATTTTCAAAAATGCCACCATGCCACCACTCCAACGGCGTCGTTTTAATAAAAGAGTGTTATTTAAGGAGGAATATTATTTAAGAGAAATGCTCTTGATCCTTCCTCTATATAAATATATATATATATATATATATATATATATATATTATAAATTTTATTTTATATAAAATAGAATATATTATATTTTATTATGCATAGTGTTTGCATAGTAAATCATTAAAAAAATCAGTCGAACGTTGCCCGTTACTGTGCAGTCCGTGATTTTCTAAATTCAAATAGTATCCTTCCATTCTCCTATAAATAGGATGTTTAGTTTAGAATTAAAAATCACACCAGAATCAGAGAATTCTTCTTCTATAATATTGAGTGTATTTCTTTAGAGTTTTAAAAAGCTTTGAGCGTAGAAAATAGTGAAAATTTTCTTCAAGAATACGCCTGCTATACCAGTTGGAATACTCTTCTTTTTAAGGGAAGGGATATTATTTTTGTTCAATATTCGTAAAAAATAATATTTTCTTTCATACTCTATAGTATGTAAGTAATATTATTTCATTTCAGATTCCGAATTCTACACCCATTTTGTTAAAGTTTTGGCTTCTATACTCCATAAAATTAGCAGAATATCCTTGAAATTTATGTTTCATCTAGTATCTTTTAATGGAAATATTATTCTGAACATTCTTGATAAATTTTAACTTTTTCATGTCGGAGTACTATTCACGGGGTACTATTCCAAAAGTACTATTCACGAAAGTACTATTCACGAGGGTACTATTCACCCGGGGTACTATTCATGACAAAAATTAATTTCTTTTCGGTCCAAATCATTTTTGATACAATATTATTCTTGAATTTTACTCCACAAAGCAGTATCATGTTGACAATTTGGGCGTTTTTGAATTCTGGATAAATTAAATTATAAATATTTAAAATTTATCCTTTGCTTTCATTTAATTGAATTACTATATCATTGTCATCATCGTCATGCTTATATTGTGATGAAAGTCATCTTTGGTCGTAGTGCATAGATGGACTATTGATTGGTATGATTATGACCAGGGATTATTTGGTATATGCATGACCGTAATGTTACAAATGATGTGGTAAAAGTCCTCATTGGCCCGTAGTGCATTGATGGAAAGTTGTTGGCATGATCATGACCATTGATGATTACACGAATATCTTTGGCCCGTAGTACATGGATAATTCGTGGACATGATATTAATTAATATCCTTGGCCAATAGTGCATGGGTGATTCGATGATGTGGATTATATATTAAGCTGATTCTCAGCGATAAAATTAATGATAAAGTTTTTAAATCATAGAATATAGTAGATATAATGCTTTATTTGACTTTTCTAATGGATTGCATGTTCCGCTGTAGTTAAACTTGATATTTATTATATTTTATCAGTTTAACACTGTTGAAGGCTAACGATAATTTATTTTGCATTATCTTAGTCATAATATTTTTTACTGGGCTAGTTGAGCTCACCCTTTTGCTTTCTTTGTTCTCTTCAAGAAATGAGAACGTAGCCGAGACTAGTCGGGGAATGGAGTGACGGTCCGAGATGGTTGTTTTAGTAATCATCACTATTTAGTGTGATAAGAAATGTAATGAGAATTGAATTTAAGTTTGAATATTGTCTAGAAGACAATATTCCTGTTAAAACTCTTAGCTATGTTTTGTCGTATTTTACACGACAGTTGTATTGATTAAGTTTGTATTTGAATTTTGTACCATGTATTTGGCAACCCAAAATGGGTGATGTATACCTATTTTGGAGGCGTCACAATTTCACACAACTTAGTAAATTACATAAGTTAAGCTTACTTTTATCATATAGTTTTATATAATAATTATTTACATCCCAATGTCACACCTCATTTTATATTGGAGGAAAAACCTTATTATATATGATTTCTCCTTACATGTTATTGTTCATGATAATAGGAATTAGTCAATCACATTATGTAATTATTTATTTATTAATAGTACTAATTAATTTAATCAATTTCATTATTAATTAAATTAGTACTTTCTCATTTCAACACTTTGCCACACTAGGCATAATTTCACAAGCTTATACTAAGCTTCTCATCACTTCTACTACATTGCTTAATTATAACATGCTTATTCAATTAAATTAGTTACCACAACTCATGCCAACACTATATATATTTATATTCAAATAAATATTCAAACAATCTTTATTCTCAATATTAATACTTATTAAAATTCGCGGGTATTACAGCACCAATAAAGAAAACATTGACACTTCAAGTCGAGAGTAACAATGAAAGTGATCACGGAGATTTTGATGAAGAAATTGAAATGCTCTCAAGAAAAATCGAGAGACTACTTCAAAGAAAGAAACAAAGGAATAATCAAAAAGGTAGCAAAACTCCAATGATTAAGTCCAAAACAGAACAAGAAGAAGAATCTGGCCAACTTTGTTTCATAGGACTAGTAGATGATGATCAACTTGAGGTAACGAATTTTCATGAAGATTTTGAAATATCTACATCTGATTATCTTCCTTTACAAAAAGAAAATTAATTAAAGAGAGAAAAGAAAATGAATATCTTAAAAATGAAAATGAATTTTTAAAAGAAAATTTGAAAATGAGAGATGCATGCATAGATGCTTTTAATGATGGAAAATGATGAATGTGAAACATGATGATGCTATAACAAATGCAGAAATATCATCTTTCAAAAATGATCTTGCTAAATTTGTGCAACGACAAAAGAACCTAAATGTTATGTTAGGGGCACAGAGGTCTAGTCTTGATAAACAAGGAATTTGGTATAATCCTTTAAAATGTGGAAAATAGAACTAATAATAATATTAGAATGATTAATAAAAAATGAATGCATAAACCACTTTATTGTTCACCATTTGTTACTTAAAAAAAATATTGTTTTAAAAGTCATTTTAATTCTAATTGTAATAAAACTAGAATAAAATAAATTTGGGTAAAGAAATGTGATTTATATGCTATTAACCCAAAAGGATCTAAGAAGATTTGGGTATCAAAAAGGTAGAGACTATTTGTTTGTTTTGTAGATATCTCAAGGTCAAAAAGGAGACGGATAGTACTTTACTTTGAGAAAGTAAGTTACCTATAAATTATTTGGCGGAATCTGTAAGTACCTCATATTTTTTTTGGAGTTTTAATTAGATATATTATTATGAAAACTCTATGGATTTCTTATTACAATGGTTCATATCATAATTTATTCAAAAGCTTTTGTTGTGCTAAATGTTCTATATTTTATACAAATGATAATATTTATAATAGGTTGAGGAATCTGTATTTGTAATTTTAGATGAATTTAACCATGATCTGTCAAAGGAAGAGAATGAGAATTTTGCAGGAAAAGTCAACATAAATCGTGGAAATTAGACAGCTCAATCCAGATAGTCTAACAAGTCTGCATCAGAAGGAAAAATAGATGAACCAGGAAAATAGACATATGAAATCAGACAGCCTAACCCGTCTATTTTAGAAGAAAAATTAGATATGCAGACACTTAAATCCAGACAGCTCGACCCGTCTGCTTTAGAAGAAAAGTCAGACAAACATTCATAGGAAAAAGCTGTAAGACCCCAACTTTTATGAATAAAGATGAATTTTCTATAAATATCATTTTTGAATATTATGGAATGAATTTGATATAATGTTATAGTTGTGGGTAATATTTATAAATTTTGCAAAGTACACAAGTTGTTATATAATATTGATTGGTGGGAGAATATTCGATAAATGACACAATCATTAGTGGACCCCACAACAAAATTATTATTTGATTGAGAAAACAACAAAAATACTTTATGAAAATAATGGCGGAAGTTTCTACTGATTAACTGTTGAAACACCCGGTGTTAAAAGAAATGCGATGTCTGGCGTAATTGCACAAAGATGGCACTTACGGTATTGATTATTGATGCTTACGTGAGAAGTCACTCAGTTTTGTTCAATTATTGTTACAATAATTGCTGCATAGTATCTCACGTTATTTGATTCAATTATTGTCAATATTTTATAATCAATAATTGAGATGACAAAGTTATTAATATTATTATTTGCAATATTAACGATGTCTAGAAGTTCTGTCAAGGAGAGGTTTGGTCACCTAATTGCGCGCCAATGGAGAAAAATCCTTATTGGAAAACTCCCTCTTTCCTGGGAACGACCTGGTCGATTAATATTGTGAATTATAATAATAATGATGAGTTTTGTTTTATTAGTATTATTAATGTAATAAAACATAAAAGCTTTTTATATAAAACAGAATACTTTTATAAAGTTATTCGTTTTATTAGACTAATAGTAAAAAAAATTTATATAAAACAAAATACTTTTATAAAGTTATCTGTTTTATTAGACAATAATTAGAATATATTGTATATTATTATGTATAGTGTTTGCATAGTGCCTGCATAGTAAAATCTTTTATAAAGTTATTCGTTTTATTAGATTATAAATAGAATATATTATATTTTATAGTAAACCAATCTGACCGTCTGTTTAAAGTAAATCAATCTGGACCGTTCATGAATTAGAATTCTTATCTTACGATCCATTCTTCATAAATAAAGCTCATTCCTTCATTATTTCTTACGAATTCACTTTGAAACTCTAGAGAGAAACTATAGAGAGAGTTCTTCTTCTATAATCTTGAGCGTATTTCTTTAGAGTTTAAGAAAGCTTTGAGCGTAGTGAAAGTTTTCTTTGAGTATATCCTCGCCTCTACCAAATCAAAATACTCTTCTTTTTTTGGTAAGGGGTATTATTTGTTGTACTCGTTAGGGTATTTCTTCTTTCTTATTGGTGAAATTCTTTTGTTATTCCATTCTTTATTATTACATTTGGAATAACTTTTATATCTGGGATACCCAATACTTGGTGAAATTCTTCTTACATTATTCCATTATCTATTATTACATTTGGAACATCACGTGCATGCGTTTACGCATGACTGTTCCGTTTGTTTATTATTACATTGGAATATCCATCCGGTGCGTTCTGGCATGACACAGTTCCATTATTTAATATTACATTAGAATATCTTGTCGGTCGCGTTCTGCATGGCACAGTTCCATTATTTATTATTCTATTAGAATAACACATGCATGCGATCTATCGCGTGCACGGTGATTTCTTTTGTTATTCCATTCTTTAATATACTCGGTTGGTTAAAGTTTTGACTTCTATACTCCATGAAATTAGTGGAATATCCTTGATATTTGCGCTTCATCCAAAGATCTTTTCATGAAAATATTCTTCCGAGCATTCTTGAGTGTTACTCTCTGAAAAAGTATCATGTTGACAATTTGGACATTATTAGTTCTGGATAAATGAATTCTTGAACTTGTTTTATTCAATTCTTATATCATTGTTATCATCCTCATGTTTATATTATGTTGAAAGTCATTTGTGGCTGTGGTGCATAGATGGACTTGGTATGATTATGACCGAGGATTATTCGGTGTAATCATGGTAGTAATGTTACAAATGATGTGGAAAAAGTCCTCATTGACCCGTGAGTGCATTGATGGATAGTTGTTGGCATAATCATGACCATTGATGAATACACGAATATCCTTGGCTGTGGTGCATGGATAATTTGTGGTTGTGATACTAATGAATATCCTTGGTCGTAGTGCAGGGATGATGTGGATAAAAGTCATGAAAAACCTTTTAAATCATAGAAGATAGTAGATTTTATTCTCTACTTGACTCTTCTAATGGATTGCTTATTCCGTGCAGGTTAAACTTGATGTTTGTTATATTTTATCAGTTTAACATTGTTGAAGGCTAATGATAATTTATTACGCATTATTTAGTCATAATATTTCTTCTTTGGGCTAGTTGAGCTCACCCTTTTGCTTTCATTGTTCTCTTGAAAATGAGAACGTGGCGAGGGGACTAGTCGGGAAGCGAGTGATGGTTCAGATAATAGCATTAGTAGTCCTCACTATTCTATGAAATAGTGGGATAATAAATGTAATGAGGACCCCATTGAGTTTGTATATTGTCTAGATGACAATATTTACATTAAAACTCACAGCATATGTTTAGTCGTATTTTACACGACTGTTGTATAATTAAGTTGTATTTGAATTTTGTACCATGTATTTGGTGACTCAGAATAGGTGATGTATACCGATTTTGTGGGCGTCACAGTTGGTATCAAAGCTTAGGGATATGATCCCTGGCTAAGATATGAGAATAGAATTAGGAGGGGAGAGACGGGGAATTCCTTCGCTAGTATGACCTACCTAAGTTTATTTGGTATTTAATTAGGCGGTCAGAATATAGGGATAATATGTTACATGTCAATTAACCTTTGTTTTGTGGCGATATCTCTGAAAATGACATCCGAGAATGTTGAGAATAGCAATGGAGCACAGCGGACGACGTTGATTCACCACATATCAATAATCGAGATAATGTGCATCGAAGGCGACAATCCTCATACAAACAACAACACCGACCAAATGATGAATGATGGAATGTTCGAGGCTTTATGCAATTTATGCAACAAAGAAAGCGAGAGCGGCTCTGTCCAAAATGTAGGTGGAAACACTGAAACTCTCGGACGATCACCGCTAAAGCGATTCAAGGAGGGGACCACCGGGAGTTTATTGGAAAGCCAAAACCACTTAAAAGGCGGAAGCATGGATAAAGCGAGATCACCAAGATATTTGATGTCTTGGGATGCTCCGAGAGCAGCAAGGCTCCCTTTGCCACCTTTACGTTCTTGGGAGAGCGGATTACTAGTGGGAATCGGTAAAAGCGTACTCAACATACCGTCTTGAAGATGTCTTGGGAGAAGTTCCAAGAGTCATTCAACGACAAATACTTTCCCAAAGTATTCGTCACATGAAGGAGGTGGAGTTTATCAAGTTGGAACAAAACAATATGGCCGTGTCGCAATACGAGGCTAAATTTGCGGAGTTATCCGGTTTGTGTCCCACTTCGGTGGATAATGAAGAGAGAATGACACGGATGTTTTTAAGAGGTTTGAAGCGAAGATACGTCAACATCTTATTTCTCATAAAATGTGTTTGTATTCGGATGTTGTAAATAGGGCTCGATTAGTAGAGCGATAACGAGTCAACGAACCAAAAGAGAAAGGTACGGCAAAAGATAATACCAAATGAGAGGCGATCATGAAGCGGTGATAACAAGCGTGGAGGAATCAACGGGCCGAAGTGGTAACCACTTCCGGTGGTAATCGAGGCCAAAACAATAAGAATGGACATTTCAAGAAGAGAGATTCAACAATGATGGAAAGACGCGTCGACACCAAAGACCGTTGTTAAGGAAGGAGAACGACCACCTATCATATGCAAATGCGGAGGGAGGGACACATCGATCAAACTGGCGATGTCGTCCAAAGCATGTTATAATTGTGGAAGAGAAGGTCACTTAGCCCGATTTTGTCATTCACCGAAGACAAGTTCAGCTAAGATGGAGGCACCAAAGGCCGTCCTAGAAAATTCAAAGCCGGTAGTGCAAGGGAGAGCGTTTGTTGTAACCTCCCAGAAAGCAAGGAACCCGAATGGTCATCATGAGTAAGCTTATCATAAACTCTAGCGAAGTCTATACTTTATTTGATACCGGTTCTACCCATTCTTTTATTTCTCCTACTTGCGCTCAACGATTAAATTTGACTCCGGAGAAATTAGACTTTGATTTATCTGTGGAAACTCCGTTGGGAGAAACTTTCATTACATCCACTGTTTATAAGTCTTGTTTGGTTCAAATCATTACCCTCACATTACCTGTCGATCTCATTTCATTGAAAATACTTGCATTTGATGTGATTCTAGGGATTGATTGGTTAACTACTCATCATGCTAAAATTGATTGTTTTCGTAAGGTTGTTAGCTTTCATATTCCTAATCAACCTATTATGCGAATTCAAGCGACCAAACCATTAAAATTAATTACGGTCATCTCCAGCCACAAAGCTATTCATTTATTGAAAAACGGATGTCAAGCTTTCTTAGCTCATGTCACGGATCTAAACAAAAATACGTCAGTTTTGAATGATATTTATATTGTTAATAAATTCCCTGACGTATTCCCTAAAGAACTTCCTGGCCTACCCCCAAAGCATGAAATTGAATTTTGTATCGACCTTGAACCGGTACAAAACCCATTTCAAAGCCCCATATCGAATGGCTCTATTGAACTTGGGAGTTAAAGACCCAATTGTAAGAATTGTTAGACATTGGTTTCATTCGTCCTAAGACGTCTCCTTGGGGTGCTCTGCTCTATTCATTGGGAAGAAGAAAGATAGGAGTATCGACTTTGTATTGATTATCGGGAGTTGAATCATGTCACCATCAAAAATAGGTACCCATTGCCACGTATTGATGACCTGTTTGACCAAATTGCAAGGAGCCAAATTCTTTTTAAAGATTGATCTTCGTTAGGATATCACCAATTGAAGATTAGAACCATGATATTCCAAAGACAGACTTTTAGAACTCCAGACGGCATTATGAATTCCTAGTCATATCTTTTGGATTGACTAATGCTCTTCTTTGCCTTCATGGATATGATGAACCAAGTATTCAAGGAATATTTGGATCACTTTGTGGTCGCGTCTTTATTGATGACATCCTTATTTATTCCAAAAGCCGGAAGATCATGAAAGCGGCACTTGAGGTGACACTCCAAAAGCTTCATGAATATAAGCTTTATGCCAAGTTAAAGAAATGCGAGTTACGGCTTGAGGAAGTAGCATTCCTTGGGCACGTGGTATCAAGTCATGGAATATCTGTTGACCCAAAGAAAGATTGAAGCAATTCAAAGTTTGGGAGCAACCTAAATCGATGTGATCAAGGTATGCGTAGCTTTCTTGGCTTAAGTTGGTTATTATCGGAGATTCGTGGAAGGATTTTCTCGAATAGCTACTCCATTAACTCAGCTGACTTATAAAGATACAAAGTTTGGTTGGAGCGAAGAATGTGAGAAGAGTTTTCAAGAACTCAAGAGGAGACTCATTTCAGCACCTTTTCTGATAATACCATCTGGCTCGGAGGGATTTGTCATCTACAGTGATGCTTCGGGCAAAGGGTTGGGATGTGTTCTCATGCAACATGGGAAAGTCATATCCTATGCCTCAAGACAACTCAAAGAATATGAGAGGAATTATCCTACTCATGACCTAGAGTTAGCAGTTGTTGTCTTCGCACTTAAAATTTGGAGGCACTACTTGTATGGGGAGAAGGTGGAGATCTTTACGGATCATAAAAGCCTCAAATATTTCTTCACTCAAAAGGAACTCAACATTTGATAACGACGTTGGCTTGAACTGTTGAAAGATTATGATCATACCATCCAATACCATCCTGGAAAAGCGAACGTGGTAGCTGACGCATTGAGTAGAAGATCATATGCAAGTACGAGTGCGATATTGTCAACGCAAAGGCCCATTTTGTGTGACTTGCAAAAGATGGAGATAGAGTTAAAGACTCCTGGGACCTATGTGATGATGGCGAATATACGAGTAGAACCACTTTAATTGATAAAGTTAAAGCTGCTCAAGCTATAGACCTGGAGCTGATGCGTATGAGTAAGAAAGTGCAAGAAGGTGCTATGCCGGAAGCAAGAATCGATGAAGAAGGAATACTTCGAGTCAACTCCAAACTTTGTGTTCTTAACAACCCTGATTTAAAAGTATAAAATCATGATGGAGGCGCACAACACACCGTTTGTAATCCATCCTGGGAGTACCAAAATGTATCATGATATTCGTCATACATTTTGGTGGATCAATATGAAGAGAGAGATAGCACTGTTTATCTCAAGGTGTCTAACTTGTCAACGAGTTAAAGTGGGGCATCAAGTACTAAAAGTTCCATTGCAACCACTTGAAATTCCAGAATGGAAGTGGGAGCACATTACCATGGATTTCGTTACCGGTCTTCCTAAGGTTTCTCAAGGTACAGATGTGATTTGGGTCATTGTTGATAGATTAACCAAGTCTGCTCATTTCTTACCAATACGAGAAATTTATACACTTGAAAGTCTTGTTCATATGTACACAAACGAGATTGTAAGACTGCATGGTATGTCAGTATCCATAGTTTACGATCGAGACCCAAGATTCACTTCACGATTTTGGGTTAGTTTGCGAGAAAAGCTATAAGCGCAATTCTGATTTAGCTCAAGATATCATCCTCGAATGAGACGGGCGTTGGGAGGACTATTCAAACTCTTGAAGATTTATTAAGACTACGAATCCTTGACTTCAAAGGAAGTTGGGATAAGTTCTTACCATTGGTGGAGTTTTCCTACAACAACAGTTATCAAGCAAGTATATGGCATGGCTCCATTTAAGGCATTGTATAGAAAAGCTGTAGCTCTCGATTATCTTTGGGATGAGGTGGGTGAAGCAACGTTGTTGGGACCAGAGTTGGTACGTATGACTATGGAAAAGATTCAAATGATCCGACAACGTATAAAAACCTCACAAGATCAACAAAAGAGTTATGCTGATCTTCATCGAAAAGACGTAGAATTCGATATAGGAGATCATGTGTTGTTACGTGTTGCTCCATGGAAAGGAGTTACGAGATTTGAAAAGAGAGGAAAGCTCAATCCTCGATTCATCGGCCCATTTTAATCCTCGATCGAGTAGGGCTGTGGCCTATAGACTCATTTTCTGGTCAAGTATGTCTCGTGTTCATAAATTTTTTTCACATATCCATGTTACGTAAATATGTGAAAGACCCGAACCATATTATTGAGTTAGAACCGGACGAAATAGCGGAAGATTTGACGTATGAAGAGGTTCCTGTTCAAATCTTGGATAAGAAGGAACATATTCTACGCTCCAAAGTTATACCTCAAGTCAAAGTTTTATGGAGAAACCACGATGTTGAGGAAATGACTTGGGAGTTAGAATCTGAAATGAAATCAAGGTATCCTTACCTCTTCGACATACCAGGTACGTACCCTAATTTCAAGGGCAAAATTTCATAAGAAGGGCAGGTTGTAAGACCCCAACTTTTATGAATAAAGATAAATTTTCTATAAATATCATTTTGAATATTATGGAATGAATTTGATATAATGTTATAGTTGTGGGTAATATTTATAAATTTTGCAAAGTACACAAGTTGTTATATAATATTCGATTGGTCGGGGAATATTCATTTTAACAGAGAATATTCGTATAATGGCACAATCATTGGTGGACCCCATAATGAAATTATTGCCGGATTGAAAAAAACGACAAAAATATCAGATGAAAATAACTACGCGAAAGTTTTACCGCTTAATCTGTTGAAACACCCATTTATTAAAAAATACGATGTCTGGCGTAGGTGCACAGATGAAGACACGGTATTGATTATTGATGCTTACGTAAGAAGTCACTAAGTTTTGTTCAATTATTGTTACAGTAATTGTTGCATAGTATCTCACGTTATTTGATTCAATTATTGTCAATATTTTATAATTAATAATTGAGATGACAAAGTTATTAATATTATTATTTGCAATATTAACGATGTCTAGAAGTTACATTAAGGAGAGGTTTGGTCACCTAATTGCATATGGCCAATTGGGAGAAATCCTTATTGAAAATCCCCTCTTTCTTGGGAGCGACACAGTGGATTATTAATATTGTGAATTATAATAATGATGATGAGTTTTGTTTTATTAGTATTATTAATGTAATAAAAGCAGAAAAGCTTTTTATATAAAAGCGTAATACTTTTATAAAGTTATTCGTTTTATTAGACTAATAGTAAAATCTTTTATATAAAACAAAATACTTTTATAAAGTTATCTATTTTATTAGACAATAATTAGAATATATTGTATTTTATTATGCATAGTATTTGCATAGTAAAATCTTTTTATAAAGTTATTAGTTTTATTAGATTATAAATAGAATATATTATATTTTATTGTAAACCAATCTGTAGGCAGTCCGCTTTAAAGTAAATCAATCTGATAGTTCATGAATTAGTTACTATCTGATTCCATTCTTCTATAAATAGAAGCTCATTCCTTCATTATTTCTTACTAATTCACTTTGAAACTCAAGAGAGAGAAACTATAGAGATAGTTCTTCTTCTATAATCTTAAGCGTATTTCTTTAGAGTTTAAGAAAGCTTTGAGCGTAGTCAAGTTTTCTTTGAGTATATCCTCATACTACCAAATCAAAATACTCTTCTTTTTACTACGGTAAGGGTATTATTTGTTGTACTCTCGTTAGGGGTATTCCTTCTTTCTTATTGGTGAAATTCTTTTGTTATTCCATTCTTTATTATTACATTGGAATAACGGTATATCTGGGATACCCTATACTTGGTGAAATTCTTACATTATTCCATTATTTATTATTACATTGGAACATCCATCTATGCATTTACGCATGACCTGTTTCCGTTGTTTATTATTCTATTGGAACATCCTGTCTGTGCGTTTACGCATGACCTGGTTCCATTATTTATTATTCTGTTGAAATATCATGTCGGTGCGTTTACGCATGACCTGGTTCCATTATTTATTATTACATTGGAATAACTCATGCATGCGGTCTATCGCATGCCTGGTGATTTCTTTTGTTATTCCATTCTTTATTATACTCAGTTGGTTAAAGTTTTAACTTCTATACTCCATGAAATTAGTGGAATATCCTTGATATTTGCGTTTCATCCAGTATCTTTTCATGGAAATATTCTTCTGAGTATTCTTGAGTGTTACTCTACAAAGAAGTATCATGTTGACAATTTGAACATTATTAGTTCCTGGATAAATTAATTCTTGAACTTTTTTTATTCAATTCTTATATCATTGTCATCATCCTCATGTTTATATTATGTTGAAAGTCATTTGTGGCACCAGTAGTGCATAGATGGACTTGGTATGATTATGACCGAGGATTATTCGATTGTAATCATGGTAGTAATATTACAAATGATGTGGAAAAAGTCCTCATTGACCCGTAATGCATTGATGGGCGAGTTGTTGGCATGATCATGACCATTCATGAATACACGAATATCTTTGGCTGTGGTGCATGGATAATTTGTGGTTGTGATACTAATGAATATCCTTGGTCGTAGTGCAGGGATGATGTGGATTATTTATTAAGATGAGTCTCAAATGATAAAAGTCATGAAAAACCTTTTAAATCATAGAAGATAGTAGATTTTATTCTCTACTGACTCTTACAATGGATTGCTTGTTCAAACTGAGCTTAAACTTGATGTTTGTTATATTTTATAAGTTTAACACTGTTGAAGGCTAATGATAATTTATTCTGCATTATCTTAGTCATAATATTTCTTACGGGGCTAGTTGAGCTCACCCTTTTGCTTTCATTGTTCTCTTCAGGAAATGAGAATATAGCAGGGACTAGTCAGGGAACAGAGTGATGGTCCATATAATAGCATTAGTAGTCCTCACTATTCTATAAAATAGTGTGATAATAAATATAATGAGGACCCCATTGAGTTTGTATATTGTCTAGATGACAATATTTGTATTAAAACTCACAGCATATGTTTAGTTGTATTTTACACGACTGTTGTATAATTAAGTTGTATTTGAATTTTGTACCATGTATTTGACGACTCGAAATAGGTGATGTATACCAATTTTGGGGGCGTCACAAAAGCTGACATTCCGGAACATGAACTAGATGAGTGATTGTCCAATGTCATACTTCCTAGATCGTCCAGAATAGCAAAAAATCATACTCCTAACCTGAGCAATAAAAGACCTTAACATTAGGATGACCAAAAGAAGAGATTTTGAAGAAATTTGATCAAAAAATCCAAAGTCCAAAATTACACTAAGGAGCACAACCATCAAGCTTTTTACTGGTAAAAATGTTGACATATAATTGACAAATCACAAAGGTATGATCTTTTTATTTTCTTTTTATATGTGATATTGTTCTAAACTTGGATCAGTTTCCTTCTTTATCTTTGAACTTATTTTTTGTTGATGTCAAAGGGGGAGCGATAACTAAATTGATATGCAACTTGTGCTTAATGATTAATATGCATGGTTTCATTTGTCACTTTGTGATAATGACAAAGGGGAGAGATATTTGTAGTTATGCTGACAGGTTGAAGTCATTTATTGCTCCTTAATAAGCATAAATTTAGGGGGAGCCATATAAATAGGGGGAGCATGTTAATTACAAAATTTAATATATTGTCATCATCAAAAAGGGGAAGAACGTTGGTTTATACCTTTGTGTTTTTAATAATGACGATATATTTGGGTTTTTGTAATGGTCTTATTTGATTTATCTGGACTAATATATATGTTTGTGCATGAAGATAATATTCTTTGCATAGAAACATTGTTCTTTGCATAAAAATATTATATTTTGCATGGAGTGATTTTTTTAGCAGGGTCATTTTTTTTAGCTGGTCTAAACTGATATATGTGATTTTTTTTATTAACTCAAAAATGTATTTATAGTCCATGTGAATCTTCTTAATGGATCCAAGTCTTTTATATTTGCATGGAAATTTCTAGTATACTATAAATTCTTATTCGTTGTTGGAAGTCATTTCTTAAATATAGCATGTGAAGAATTCCTTTATAATATATAATCCTATTTGAAAAGGAGTCCAAAAAGGTAACAACTCTGAATAGTGTAACTGATTAGTTATTGAATTGAAACAAACTTTATTTAATATCTTTTTCATTCATTTAATTAAGCTATTTCATTTTGTTTAGAAGTCCATATCATGGATATTTGATTCTAAGGAATATATTATATCCGTTGGGAATATATTGTTGCTGATATTATGGGTTATTCCATCCTTGATCTTAGCAGTCTTATTAACCATCCTTTATAGCCGTTAGTTCACTGCTTATATATGGTCTTCCTCCATGGCAAAAAAGGCAGAGCACGAGAAGCTACATCAGGAGCTATTTCAGAGAAAAATCCTATTGAGAGCTTGTGTTGTTAATTTCCAGCTAGTTATTGAATTGTCTTTAATTCTTTGTGGCTGGAAAATAAGAAGCCTATTGTAATACTTTCTACTTTATACTGAGTGTAAGTCTTGGTTGGCTTGGTCTATCTAGCAATAGATAGGGTCTATTCATAGAGAGATTTCAAGGTCTCTGCGGTGAGAAAGGTTGCAGAGGTGCAAAGGGGTAGAGGTGTTCATCGCAATGGAAAGCTTTATTTGAACAGGTAGTTCTTTTTATTGTATTTAATTGAGTATTAAGTTTAATAAAAAGAGTCTCTAATACCATTTGACATAGGACGTGGATGTAAGCCATTAGACTAGAGGTTAAGGGTTGAACCACGTATAAATCTTGGTGTAATTTCATTTCTACACTTTTCTTTATTCTGCATTTTATGTTCTAACATGTGCTTGAAGATACACTAAAACAGACAAGGCTTACATGTATGATTATAACTAACGAAGAACATACACTAAAACAAACAGGGATAACCTGTTCGATTCTACTGGTGAAAAACATATACTAAAAAAGACAGGGGTTACCTGTCCGATTATAATCTGCAGTAGCAGAATTTAAAAAGTTGATCATCTTTGGGTTTGTAAACCTATTTGCCCCCCTCTAGGTGTGCTTATTTACAGAATTACACTTCCAAACAATAATCATACACTACTCAGCTCCTATTTTTTTTTTTGTATTTTTAAAAGAAACTAGTAGAAGGAAATAATTTAACTTAGTGAGTTGGTGAGAAAAAATTTTAACTCCCGATAACGGCGCCAAAAAATTGTTATGGATGTTTTATATACTCGCAAGTGCACGAATCGAATTCTTAGTATAGCTTACAAGTGCGAGGTCGAACCTTAAGGACTTGAGGGATGGAACGTGTTTATCTCACTCACTAATTCTAATTCATTCCTAATCTAGCTTAGAAATTTCAAGGGAATTTTTATCAACTAAAAGTAGGGGTGCAAAAATGGCCATGACATGACTTAACAACTCGATTCGGCTTGACACGGCTGGGTCAAAGCAGGCTGGTCAAAGCTTTGACCCGGTCGGGGCCCCGACTGCAAAGGCTATCAACAAACCAAAGAATTTTTAGTACAAATCCGGTCTGACCTGGCCTTTTAAGAAGCCTGGTCCGGCCTGGCCTACAGATTGGACCAACCCGAGGCCTGGTCTTATATATATGGAAAAATTGGACTTAAAACTCATACCTCTCTTGTATGTTTTAAGCTAAGGACCCATACGGGATGCAAGTTTATTTTTGAAGGATGCATGTATTTATAGTTTTAATAGCCTATGATAAATTAGTGGTTAGGAGATGTGGGACTTAAACTAAGATCCCATATGATCAGCCTAATAATAAATTTCTTCTTCCTCTTTTTTTATTCACTTTGATTCCATTTCTATTAATCTTAAATCTTATAAACAATCTACAAAACACCATTGTTGGTAGAAGGCAATGGAAGAAGAATTGAAGGGCCATGTGAAGGTTCTGCATTGCAAGGATAAGATTTGCAATCATTAACTTATTGGTCGTGGAGACAACTTTGTTACCAACTAGAATTCGGATTATGTTAGTGGCAGGTACATAAGGTACAACATTAGTTTTTAGCCAGTTTTGAGCAAAATTGAGCTTGGTGAGAGATGGGATTTGGTCATTTGGAATGGTGACAATAATAGCAATACATGTGTAAGCAAAGGCTTTGAGGATATCGGAGTTGGTGTCAAAGAGCCTAACGCGATTGATGATGGTGGATTCTCGGAGGAAGTCGTGACTTGTGCTTGATTGAGGAAGGTTATCTGCCATGGTGCCATAATTTACTCCCATTGTTCCTTCCACTCCTAAGTAGCAAAAAGGAAAGAAACATTAGCTTGTTTAGTAATTTATGGAGACGAAAATAATAAAGCTTTATATAACAACATTATTGAAATGCTAATGAGTGTATTGATTTATTATACCTTTGATGTAAGTTGATGCTATGAGAAGTGGTATTCCGGTGAAGATCATTAAAACTACTAGATTAACCATGGTGGCATTTTTCTCCATGGCTGCTTTTGGGTGGTATGGTGAAGGTCAGGAATGGCTCCTTCAGCTCTTAAACTTCAATTCCCTTTCACTTAATATAAAACATGTGGAATGAAAGAACTGGAAGTTTGTTTACAGAAAAGGAAACTAAGTTTGAAGGAATTAATTGAGTTTTATAAAAGGATTTTTCTTTCTCCCTACGTTTGTAAACTAGTTGAGTTATTCACTCTATTGATCAATAGGCTATCCACTCTAAACTTGTTCAATTGTATTTTTATTTCAAAGTCCCACATAGTCTAGTTAACATATCTTGTTCCTACTTTTCATCTATAAATAGAGGAGATGCCGAGTAGGAAATTTTCAAGTAAAATGTACTTGGGCTTGTGTTGAATTTGGCTAGACTTGGCATAGTCCCACATAGTCTAATAAAAAGTTTTTGTCCCTACCTTTCTACCTTTCTTTATTAAATGGAGGGGAAGTTGAGTTTAATTTTGTTAAGTAAAGAGCACTTAGGCCTGGCTCGGCCTGGCCTGTTGGCCTCAACAGGTCGCCTTTTTATGATCTAAACCTGGCCTGGCCTGGCCCGGCCTTATGGTCAAAAAGTCAAGGCCTAGTCAATTCGATGGCTAAGGCTGTGAGGCTTAGGCGGACCGAAGCCAGTAGGCTGTTAAAGCATCACTAACTAAAAGTACCTAAATAAAATGATCAATAATAAAATACTAAGGTGGCGAAGTCATATATTTGATATCATTCACTACCAAAAAAGGGTTATTTCCGACAGAATATTCTGTCGGAATTAAGCATAATCTGTCGAGATTATGTTAATTCCGACGGAATATTCGGTCAGAAATGTAGTCAGATATAAGCACGTCGAAATTAAGTCCATTGATATTTTAGTCAGAGATATATATCCTCGACTGACTAACCTCAACGGAATATTCGGTCGATATTAATCTATTCTCGACTGAATTCTATCCGTCGAGAATATTCGGTCGAGACTAACCTGCCACGTGGCATCCACTACAAGAAAAATGCTTATCAATGATAGTATCCGGTCATGGATAGTGTTCGCGACCAGTCTTGGTCGTTGATAGTCGTCGCACAAAATCTAGTCATTTGGGATGCACATCAAATGACCACTACTATAATGACCAAACCTATCACGGCGACCGATATGAGCGGACAAACGAAGACAAATGTGATCATTAAGTTTGAGTCAGCATGGTCCAGGGCCAAAGCTGACGTGGTCCACGTGGTAGCGACTGCTATCAGCGACCGCATCCGGTCGCTGATACACTCAAATGTTTAGTCGTCTGATCTGCAAAAAATGAAAAGATTTTTGTTGTTTTACAGAATTCCCAGAAACCTGTACCTGTTTTGTACCTGCTTTATCCCAACACACAATCACAACAATATAAACAGCATGCACAACCATATAAACATCCATCCTCCACCGACACATACACCAAACTAGTATATAAACCTTTAAAAACCAATATGAATTGAATAAATATAAACAAATCTAATATTGTTTAAGTAACATACATCACTGGTTTGCAGAATGAATATACAAGTACAAGCTTATTAAATAACTATAAAAAAACACTAAAGCAGGTACGTCAAGCATCATCGCCTCCTTGATCACCCTGTAATTAACAAAATAATAAAATAAGTTACAAATATAGTAACTATGTTGATACTAGTATATATTACGACAATATATACAACAAATTGATTTTATACCTCATCGTCATCACCATGATGTCCTCATTCATTGTCATCCATTCGCTTCTTGACTAACTCATCGGGACTCGAGCCCCAGATGCTGCGCCGAAAGATCTTGAAAGATCTCGATCTCGACATATAGCTTTCACACAATCGGTAGGAGTATGAGCAATTTGGATGACTCGATGACTCTGAGATCGGGTGGAAGAAGCGACTTGAGCCATCATCAAGGATGGGCGTCGTCGTTGTCCTTGACCTTTAATGTAGTTCTTCTTCATCTCTCCCATAACTCTTGATCAATAGGCGGACGTGGAGTGCCTTCAGGATAACGCTCATTCAATAAATGCTTACAAGTATCATGTTATCATGTTAACAATTAAATAGTTAAAAATAAATTATGTAAGCATTGATAAACAAAATCAAGTTGTTAAACTTATTGCCGTTATCTTGATAGCATCAGGCAGACCATCACGGTGTAATACGTACACATCCAATTAAATGGATAGGTGACCTTGAGGCCGAGACTCTATACAAAAAATAGCACAATAATACTAAGTAAAAATGTGATATATTTTCTATATTTCATGATTGTAAACATATTAAAACTTGTAAATACGTATCGTGGCGCTTATATCTTTTATGACGGTGAAATATTGCCATACTTGTTGTATGTTTCTTTTAGCCTTTTCGCCATCGAGTACACCCGAGGATCTCATTGGTGGCGATATCTTTCGTCTTTTCACCCAAATTTCCTCACTCTCCATTGGTGTCGCACATCTCAAATTTATGGATCGGTGCACCACCAGGCTATACTGTGCATGTAATCCTCTCCCTAGCCTGGATGGTCGATCTCGCCATTGTGAAGGGCTTTTTGTCATTTTTTGTTCAAATTATCCTTGGTGCGGACAGTGCACTTCTGCCAGAATAATGTCTGGATCACTGAAGCTTGCGCGTCCTCCCACCTATACCTTTTCTGCAAATAAAACAACAATAATAACATTACTAAACAAGTATCCTTAATTAGAATATTATATTATCCATCATAATTAAAAAACATACTTGAAATTCAAATTTCAAACAAACATCCTTGTGGGCGATAGGTGTCTTCATACGTAATCACAGTGTGTAGCCAATTACAGAAACACGGTTGTGATATGCACTTGACGATCTTATTATCCGAAAAATCACTATAAGCATCTGACAATTTACATCAACGATAAGTAGATATATTAAAGCAATTTACATCTAAGTTCTATATATCTTGTATAAATGGAATCTAAAATGCTCATATATAAATGATGTGAGACGTATGACGGCACAATTATTGGTGGACCCCACAATGGAATTATTGTCGGATTGAGAAGACGACAAAAATACTTTTTATGAAAATAACGGCGTATTCACAGTTAAAATCGTTAAACTACCCTAGTAAAAGTACGATGAATATTGTGGGTCGCATGCGTAGTAGACACTACGATTTGATTATTAATGCTTACGTGAGAAGTCACTCAATTTATACTCAATTATTACTACGATAATTGCTGCGATCATATCTATTATATTATTGATTCAATTATTGTCACAGTATTATCTGTATAATATGTTATATTATTAAATCAATAATTGAAACGAAAAGTTATAAATGATTAATAATTGTTGAAAGATTAAATATGTGTTGATTAAAAATAAAATGATTTGTGGTAATATTTATTCAATCCTTGATGTATATAAAGAGTCTATTATGAAACGTTTGTGGTAAGTTTGGTTATTTTATGGGGGGCCCATATGTCATCATCTAAGAGTCTCTTCACAATGGTAATTACCTTAAATCAATAGTAATTACATTAAATCAATAATAATTACCTTCGTCGAATAGTAATTACCTTCGTCAATAGTAATTACCTTCATCAATAAGTAATTACCTTCAATAATACTAACTACCTTTACCGGACGTCAAACCACTTGCCGTTTTCATATTACAGCGGCCGAACCAATTGTCCTTTCACATTACAGGCGTCAAACCACTTTTCTTTTCACATCACCAGTCGTCAAGCCACTTGCCTTTTCACATTTCAAGTGCTAAAGTAGAAATCTTCTATAAATAGAGGCCTAGTGCTTCATTATTTTTCACGAATTCATTCAAGCTATAGAGAGAAAAAGTATAGAGAGAATAAGAGAGAAGAAGAAGAGTATTCTCATTACTACACTACTGCAGATTCAATCTACTACTAATGTAAGGGTGTTATTCTTTCTTATTCATGAAAAGAACTGTTGTTATTCCATTGCTTATTATTCTGCTGGAATAACTCAGTGTATGCTGCTAATTACCCTATATTTGGTGACATTCTTCTATTATTCTCATTGGAACATCCTATTTGTGTTTTTACATCTGACTGGTTCCGCCTTTTTATTATTATTCATTGGAACATCCGCTCATGTGTTTTTTAGGACTGGTTCCGCTTTTTATTATTATTATTCTGTTGAACATCCTCATCATGTGTTTTACAGGACTGGTTTCGCTCTTTATTATTACATTGGAACATCCCGCTTGGTTGCAAAATTTGCACGACTGGTTCCGTTATTATTATTCTGCTTGGAATAACTTTGCATCTATGCAAAAGTACCGCATGCATGGTGATTTCTTTTGTTATTCCATTCTTTATTATACTCGGTTGGTTAAAGTTTTGACTTCTATACTCCATGAAATTAGTAGAATATCCTTGATATTTATGCTTCATCCAATGTCTTTTCATGGAAATATTCTTCCGGTCATTCTTGAATTTTACTCTCAAAGCAAAGATATCATGTTGACAATTTGGACATTATTAGTTCTGGATAAATTAATTCTTGAACTTGTTTTATTGAATTCATATATCATTGTCATCATCCTCATGTTTATATTATGTTGAAAGTCATCATGGCATGTAGTGCATAGATGGACTTGGTATGATTATGACCGTGGATTATTCGGTGTAATCATGGTAGTAATGTTATAAATGATGTGGTAAAAGTTATCATTGGCCCGTAGTGCATTGATGGACGACAGGCATGATCATGACCATTAATGAATACACGAATGTCCTTGGTCATGGTCATGGATAATTTGTGGTCCCGATACTAAAGAATATCCTTGGCTAGTAGTGCGGGGGTGATTCGATGATGTAGATTATTTATTAAAATCGAGTCCCGATGATAAAAGTAATGAAAAACCTTTTAAATCATAAAAGATAGTAGATTTTATTCTCTACTTGACTCTTTTAATGGATTGCTTGTTCCACCGCAGCTTATACTTGATGTTGTTATATTTTATCGCTTTAACATCATTGAAGGCTAACGATAATTTATTCTCGCATTATCTTAGTCATAATATTTCTTCTTGGGCTAGTTGAGCTCACCCTTTCTTTCACTGTTATCTTCAGGAAATGAGAAAATAGAAGGGACTAGTCGGGGAACGGAGTGACGGTCGAGATATAGCATTAGTAGTCCTCACTATTCTGTGAAATAGTGTGTTAATAATTGTAATGAGGACTCCTTTTGAGTTTGTATAATCTCTAGTAGACAATAATTGTATTCAAACTCACGAGTTATATTTTGTCGTATTGTACCTGACACGCTTGTATTTAATTTTGTACTATGTATCCGACGACCCAAGATGGGTGATGTATAACTAATTTTGGAAGCGTCACGATTGGTATCAAAGCTTAGGGATATGATCAATGGCTAAGATGTGAGAATAGTACTAGGAGGGAGAGCGGGAATTCCTTCGCTTAGTATGACTGCTGCCTAAGTTTATGTGGTATTTAATTGGTCATTCGAATTTAGGGATAATATGTTACATGTCAATTAACCATTGTTTTGAGGCGATGTCTGAAAATGACATCCGAGAATGTTGAGAATAGCAATGGAGCACAATGTAATCGATTGATTCACCACATATCAATAATCGGGATAATGTACATCGTGAAAGCGACAATCCTAATGCAAAAACAACAACACCGACCAAATGATGAATGATCAAATGTTCAATTGGCTTTATGCAATTCATGCAATGAAAGATGAGGCGGCTCTCATCCAAAATACTGAGTGGAAACACTTTGAAACTCTCGGCTGTCACCGCTAAAGCAGTTCAAAGAGCTGGGACCACCGGAGTTTAAGGGAGAGCCAAAACCACTTATGGCGGAAGCATGGATAAAGAAGATCACCAAGATATTTGATGTATTGGGATGCTCCGAGGAGCAAAAGGTTCCCTTTGCCGCCTTTATGTTGCGCGGAGAGGCAGATTACTGGTGGGAATCGGTAAAAGCGTACTCAACTTTGCCGTCTCAAGATGTCTTGGGAGAAGTTCCAAGAACTGTTCAACGAAAAATACTTTCCCGAAAGTATTCGTCACATGAAGGAGGTGGAGTTTATCAAGTTGGAACAAAACAATATGACCGTGTCGCAATACGAGGCTAAATTTGCGGAGTTATCCGGTTTGTGTCCCACTCGGTGGATAATGAAGAGAGAATGACACGGATGTTTTAAGAGGTTTGAAGTCGAAGATACGTCAACATCTTATTTCTCATAAAGCGTGTTTATATTCGAGATGTTGTAAATAGGGCTCGATTAGTGGAGTAGCGATAACAAGTCAACGCCTTGAAAAAAAGAAGCGGTAAGCAAAATGATAATACCAATGAGGCGATCATCGATCGACGGTGACCACAAGCGTGGAGGAATCAACAAAGCGAAATGGTAACCACTTCGGTGGTAATCATGGCCAAAACAATAAGAATGGACATTTCAAGAAGAGAGATTCACAAATGATGGAAAGACGTCAAGACCAAAGACTGTCGTTAAGGAAGGAGAACGACCACCTATCATATGTTTCAAATGTGGAGGGAGGGGCACATCGGTCCAAATCAAGCGATGATGCCGTCCAAAGCATGTTATAATTATGGAAAAGAAGGTCACTTAGCTTGATTTTGTCGCTTCACGTAAGACAAATTCAATAGAGATGGAGGCACCAAAGGTCCGTCGAGAAAAGTCAAAACCAATGGTGCAAGCAGGCGTTTGTTGTGACCTCCCGAGAAAGCAAGGAACCCGAATGAGGTCATCACGGTAAGCTTATCATAAACTCTAACGAATTTATACTTTATTTGATACTGGGTTCTACCCATTCTTTTATTTATCCTACTTGCGCTCATCGATTAAATTTGACTCAGAGAAATTAGACTTTGACTTATCTGTGGAAACTCCGTTGGGAGAGAAACCTTCATTACATCCAATCTTTTTATAAGTCTTGTTTGGTTCAAGTTTGCACCTTCACACTTTATAAAATCTTATTTCATTGAAAATACTTGCATTTGACGTGATTCTGTGGATTGATTGGTTAACTACTCATCATGCAAAAATTGATTGTTTACGTAAGGTTGTTAGCTTTCATATTCCTAATCAACCTATTATCTTAATTCAAGCGACCAAACCATTAAAATCAATCACGGTCATCTCAAGCCATAAAGCTATTCATTTATTGAAAAAGCGGATGTCAAGCTTTCTTAGCTCATGTCACGATTTAAACAAAAATACGTCGATTTTGAACGATATTTCTATTGTTAATAAATTTCTGACGTATTCCCGAAGAACTTCTGGCCTACCCCTGAGCGTGAAATTGAATTTTGTATCGACCTTGAACTCGGTACAAAACCCATTTCAAAGCCCTATATCGAATAGCTCTATTGAACTTGAGTTAAAGACCCAACTGCGAATTGTTAGACATTGGCTTTATTCGTCCCTACTACTTCTCTTTGGGGTGCTCTGCTCTACATTCGTGAAAGAAGAAAGATGGGAGTATGCGACTTTGTATTGATTATCGGGAGTTGAATCATGTCACCATCAAAATAGGTATCCATTGCCACGTATCGATGACCTGTTTGACCAATTGCAAGGAGCCAAATTCTTTTCAATGATTGATCTTCGTTCCGGATATCACCAATTGAATATTAGAACTGATGACATTCCAAAGACGGCTTTCAGAACTCGGTACGGGCATTATGAATTCCTAGTCATGTCCTTTGGATTGACTAATGCTCCTGCTGCCTTCATGGATATGATGAACCGAGTATTCAAGGAATATTTGGATCACTTTGTGGTCGTCTTTATTGATGACATCCTTATTTATTCCAAAATCCGTGAAGATCATGAGCAACATTTGAGGCTGACACTCCAAAAACTTCGTGAGTATAAGCTTTATGCCAAGTTGAAGAAATGCGAATTCTGGCTTGAGAAAGTAGCATTCCGTGGGCACGTATTATCAAGTCATGGAATATCTGTTGACCCAGCAAAGATTGAAGCAATTCAAAGCTAGGAGCAACCTAAATCAGTGACCGAAGTATGTAGCTTTCTCGGCTTAGCTGGTTATTATCGGAGATTCGTGGAAGGATTTTCTCGAATTACTACTCCATTAACTCAGCTGACTCGAAAAGATACAAAGTTCGGTTGGAGCGAAGAATGTGAGAAGAGTTTTCAAGAACTCGAGAGAGACTCATTTCAAAGACTGCTTACGACAATACCATCTGTCTCGGAGGGATTTGTCATCTACAGTGATACTTCGGGCAAAGGGTTAGGATGTGTTCTCATGCAACATGGGAAAGTCATAGCCTATGCCTCAAGAAAGCTCAAAGAATATGAGAGGAATTATCCTACTCATGATCTAGAGTTGGCAGCTGTTGTCTTTGCACTTAAAATTTGGAGGCATTACTTGTATGGGGAGAAGGTGGAGATCTTTACGGATCATAAAAGCCTCAAATATTTCTTTACTCAAAAGGAACTCAACATGCGACAACGACGTTGGCTTGAACTGTTGAAAGATTATGATCATACCATCCAATACCATCTTGGAAAAGTGAACGTGGTAGCTGACGCATTGAGTAGAAGATCATATGCAAGCAAAATCTGAGTGCGATATTGTCAACGCAGCCCCATTTGTGTGACTTCCAAGGATGGAGATAGAGTTAAAGACTCCAGGGACCCATGTGATGATGGCGAATATACAAGTTGAACCGAATTTAATCGATAAAGTTAAAGTTAATCAAGTTACAGACCTGGAGTTGATGCGTATGAGGAAGAAAATGCAAGAAGGTGCTATGCCGGAAGCAAGAATCGATGAAGAAGGAATACTTGAGTCAACTCCGGACTTTGTGTTCTAACGACCACGATTTAAAGTATAAAATCATGATGGAGGCGCACAACACACCGTTTGCAATCCATCCTGAGAGTACCAAAATGTATCATGATATTCGTCATACATTTTGATGGAGCAATATGAAGACAGAGATATCGTTGTTTATATCAAGGTGTCTAACTTGTCAACGAGTTAAAGTGGAGTATCAAGTACCAAAAGGTCCATTGCAACCACTTGAAATTCCAGAATGGAAGTGGGAGCACATTACCATGGATTTCGTTACCGGTCTTCCTAAGGTTTCTCAAGGCATAGATGCGATTTGGGTCATTGTTGATAAATTGACCAAGTCTGCTCATTTTTTATCGATACGAGAAACTTATACACTTGAACGTCTTGCTCATATGTACATAAATGAGATTGTAAGACTGAATGGTATGCCGGTATCCATAGTTTCTGATCGAGACCCAAGATTCACTTCACGATTTTGGGTTAGTTTGCAAAAAAAGCATGGGCACAGACTTACGATTTAGCTTCTAAGATATCATCCTCGATTTTGACTGAACGGACAATGGAGAGACTATTCAAACTCTTGAAGATCTATGAAGACTTTGTGTCCTTGATTTCAAGGAAGTTGGGACAAGTTCTTACCATTGGTGCGATTTTCCTACAACAACAGCTTATCAAACAAGTATTGGCATGGCTCCATTCAAGCGTTGTATGGAAGAAAGTGTCGTTCTCGATTATCTTTGGGATGAGGTGGATGAAGCAACGTTGTTGGGACCGAGAGTTGAATGCGTATGACTATGGAAAAGATTCAAACGATCCGACAACGATAAAAAACCTCACAAGATCAACAAAAGAGTTATCTTGATCTTCATCGAAAAGACGTAGAATTCGATATAGAGAGATCATGTGTTGTTACGTGTTGCTCCATGGAAAGGAGTTACTGAGATTTGAAAAGAGAGAGAAAGCTCAATCCTCGATTCATCTACCCCATTTTAATCCTCGATCGAGTAGGAATCGTAGCTATAGACTCGCTTTTCTGGTCAAGTATGTCTCGTGTTCATAAATTTTTTCACATATCCATGTTACGTAAATATGTGAAAGACCAACCATATTATTGAGTTAGAACCGGACGAAAATAGCGGAAGATTTGAAGTATGAAGAGGTTCTGTTCAAATCTTGGATAAGAAGGAACATATTCTACGCCTCCAAAGTTATACCTCAAGTCAAAGTTTTGTGGAGAAACCACGATGTTGAGGAAATGACTTGGGAGTTAGAATCAAATGAAATCAAGGTATCCTTACCTCTTGACATACCGTGCACGTACCACCTAATTTCGAGGGGCCAAATTTCATAAGAAGGGGAGGTTGTAAGACCCCAACTTTTATAAATAAAGATGAATTTTCTATAAATATTATTTTTGAATATTATGGAGTAAATTTGATATAATGTTATAGTTGTGGGTAATATTTATAAATTTGCAAAGTAAGCAAGTTGTTATAAAATATTCGTTTGGTGGGAGAATATTCTTTTTTGTTTGGGAATATTCGCATATGACGCAACACAATCATTAGTGGACCCCACAACGGAATTATTGTCGGATTGAGAAAGCGACAAAAAATACTTTTATGAAAATAACAACGGAGGTGTTACCGTTAAAACTATTGAACTACCCTAGTAGTAAAAAATGCGATGTCGCATGATTGCATAGTAGCAGCTACGGTATTGATTATTAATGCTTACGTGAGAAGTCACTCAATTATACTCAATTATTTCTACAAGAATTGTTGCATCATATCTCTTATATTATTGATTCAATTATTGTCACGCATATCATCTCATATAATATGTTATATTATTAAATCAATAATTGAGACGACAAGTTATAAATGATTAATAATTGTTGAAAGATTAAATATGTGTTGATTAAAAATAAAATAATTTGTGGTAATATTTATTCAATCCTTGATGTATATAAAGAGTCTATTATGAGACGCTTGTGGTAAGTTTGGTTATTTTATGGGGGGCCCATATGTCATCATCTAAGAGTCTCTTCGTCAATAGTAATTACCTTCGTCAATAGTAATTACCTTCGTCAAATAGTAATTACCTTCATCAATAGTAATTACCTTCGTCAATAATAACTACCTTTACTGGACGTCAAACCACTTGTCATTTCATATTACAGATGTCCGAACCAATTGTCGTTTCACATTACAGACGCCAAACCACTTTTCTTTTCACATCACCATTAAATCGAGCCACTTGCCTTTTCACATTTCAAGTGCTAAGCTAGAAATCTTCTATAAATAGAGGCCTAGTGCTTCATTATTTTCACTTAATTCATTCAAGCTATAGAGAGAGAAGTATAAAGAGAATAAGAGAGAAGAAGAAGAGTATTACATTACTACACTACTGCGATTCAATTCAATCTACTACTAATGTAAGGGGTGTTATTCTTTCTTATTCATGAAAAAAACTGTTGTTATTCCATTGCTTATTATTCATTGGAATAACTTTGATACGTCTGCTGATTTACCCTATATTTGGTGACATTCTTCTATTATTCTCATTTGGAACATCCTCATGCATGTGTTTTACATTGGACTTGGTTACATCTTTATTATTATTATATTGGAACATCCTGTCATGTGTTTTACACCGGACTGGTTCCGCCTTTTTATTATTATTCTCGTTGGAACATCTTGTGCATGTGTTTTACATCTAACCTAGTTTACGTCTTTATTATTTTGTTGGAACATCCTGTCGGTGCAAATTTTGCCTGACCTGGTTCCGTTATTATTATTCTGTTGGAATAACCTGTCTATGCGAAGTACCGCATGCATGGTGATTTCTTTTATTATTCCATTCTTTATTATACTCAGTTGGTTAAAGTTTTGACTTCTATACTCCATGAAATTAGTAGAATATCCTTGATATTTATGCTTCATCCAAAGATCTTTTCATGGAAATATTCTTCCGGTCATTCTTGAATTTTACTCTACAAAGCAGTAATCATGTTGACAATTTGGACATTATTATTTCTGGATAAATTAATTCTTGAACTTGTTTTATTGAATTCTTATATCATTGTCATCATCCTCATGTTTATATTATGTTGAAAGTCATTTGTGGCTCAGTAGTGCATAGATGGACTTGGTATGATTATGACCGAGGATTATTCTTGTAATCACGTAGTAATGTTACAAATGATGTGGTAAAAGTTATCATTGGCCCGTGTAGTGCATTGATGGACGATTGTTGGCATGATCATGACCATTAATGAATACACGAATGTCCTCGGCTATAGTGCATGGATAATTTGTGATCGTGATACTAAAGAATATCCTCGGTGTAAGAGTGCGGGGGTGATTCGATGATGTAGATTATTTATTAAAATTTGAGTCCCAAAATGATAAAAGTCATGAAAACCTTTTTAAATCATAAAAGATAGTAGATTTTATTCTCTACTTGACTTTTTTAATGGATTGCTTGTTCACCGCAGCTTATACTTGATGTTGTTATATTTTATCGGTTTAACACTGTTGAAGGCTAACGATAATTTATTCTGCATTATCTTAGTCATAATATTTCTTACTAGGCTAGTTGAGCTCACCCTTTCTTTCATTGTTCTCTTCAGGAAATGTGAACATAGCAGGGACTAGTCGGGGAACGGAGTGACGGTCCAGAGGATAGCATTAGTAGTCCTCACTATTCTGTGAAATAGTGTGTTAATAATTGTAATGAGGACTCCTTTTGAGTTTATATAATCTCTAGTAGACAATAATTGTATTCAAACTCACAGTTATGTTTTGTCGTATTGTACACGACAGTTGTATTAGGAAGTTGTATTTGAATTTTGTACCATGTATCTGACGACCCAAGATGGGTGATGTATACCTAATTTTGGGGGCGTCACAAAGGCGATAATGTTTATGTAGGAGTTTGGCACTTGCTGGGCGAAGCCTATGCCGATGAACCCCAGAAGGGTAAGGATGAAGGCATGAAGGGGAAATCGAACCTCTTTTTCCAAAAGGGTGAGCAGTGTAGCAGTTAAACCATCAGTTCGATGGTATATTATGGGGCTTTGATTTGATGGGTGGCGAGGATGTGATAGTGTTCTCTGATTACGGTGAGATCTGCTTCAGTGATTCAAGAAGGGGTGTTGGCGTGGGAAACTTTTCCTCGTTGGATTACTCTCGCATCATTTTTTAAAAATCATTTTTAACCTCGGTAAGGTTTTGGGTACGGTTAGACGAGTTGGGGATGGCAGTGGTGGAGACGATGGTTGAGTCAGTGGCGCTGACATTGGCAGTTTTTTTGGGGTTTTTAGAGAAGGTGGATGTGGCAGTTGTTAGTAGGATGGGGATGGAAGAAAGGGGAATAGCCCTAATGGGTTCCTCGGTTCAGATTACCCTGATGGATTCGTCGGTGTTTGGGGAGGAGGTAGCAAGGATATTCGAGGAAGCCATGGATTGGTAAATTTGGGAGGCTGTTGCCGGTGGAGGGGAGTTGCAAAGAGAAAGGATAGATTTTGCAGAGAGTTAATAAAGTTTTTGAAATTGGGGATATGGTTTTGTTTAAATTGGGAGCGCAAAAGTTTAAGTGGTTTATCTTTTTAGTTTCGTGCGCATATCAAGGAACATCTATTTAATGAGGGGTTATGATTGCAGGCGTGGGATGAGGCTGATGAGACATTTCTTTATGGGTAGTGTGAGTTTCTGAGGAGGCTATTGGGCTTTGCAGCATTTATTGCCAATTATTGGGCTTTGTTTGAAATACTCTTCAATTAAATGTTTCATTCAACCGAAGACTGAAGGGCAATGTTGGGGCGTGGTTATTAGGGCCCGAATTATATGGTGGGACAAAGTCCACGTGCAGTTATTTTAACTCACGAAGGAACCTTTTTGGTAGTAGAGTAATTTAAGGAATTGAAGATTCCTAATTATATTTAGTTTCTAATCCCTAATGAAAGTGTCAGGTTTTAAACCGACTTCCTTTCCTTAAGGGAATTATGTTTGATCCTATTAAGGAATTACACCTGATAGGGATTTATAATTCTATACGGTGAAGGACTCTATAGAGGTGGTGAGATCACTATAAATACAAGGTTTTACCCTGATTCTAAGGTGCACAACTTATTATTATTTTCCAGCACTAGAGCATTAAGCCTCCATTGTTAACCTTATTCAGCCTTTACTTATTCTAACTAACACCGAGTTATCCTCTACGTATTGAAGTCGTCTAGCTTTTGTGTTTACTCATTTTTGTCTTGAGGATTTTGTGGCTTTGATAATTGGAAGTAGCGTGGAAGAATCTTGGCGCTAACACATATATATTTCAAAACATCTTGTGTTCATTCCCAACACCAAAAATATACATATATATATATATATATGAAAACATTATTCCTGTTTTTATTCCCATCATCACAAACAATAATAAACACAACTAATTTACAATGAAAAGTAAAAGTAACACAAATTTTTTACAATGATACTAAATGTTCTAAAAAATACAATTTACAATGTAAATTAAAAGTACAATTTACAAACTAACTAAAAATATAAATAATTACAACTATAAATAATTACAACTAAAAAAATTGAGTAAAACTAACTACAAGCGACAAGCACTACTAACTACCATCATTATGGGGTGGATCGTCCGATGGAGGTCGACATGACAGCTTCGGTGTATGAAAATTATCGTCATCATCCTCCGCTCGTCATCGCCACCCTGTCTGACATCTCCATCTTGTTGATACAATAGAAAATATAACATATTAGTAAACATGAGATTTAAATAATTAGCTAGATAATAATTTAATAACATACATAATATACAACTTTATATGAATATAGTAATTAAGGAGTTTAGTTATGGGTCAACAATAGCCCAAAATCCTCCGTCGTGAGGGTAGACATCATCTGTAAGACCTCGTCGCGTATCGCAATGAACTGCTACAGAGGGATCCTCTTCATCTCTGTTGCCGCCCCTATTGTAATGTCCTGAGCAAGTTGATGTGGACGAGCATAACTTGGCAGTACCTAATCACAGAATATCGAATCAATCGCATACGTCTTCGACACCCACGTCATCACCCTCTGAAATAGTCCATCGTTCAAGTCAGCGCCCATATGAGATGTTCCAACATGGGCTCTCGGACGCGGACGCGGACGCTAACTACAGCCTGTGAAAATACAAATATCTTAATAAAGTATTTGTGAGGCGAAATAAATAACAAAAAAATGAGAAACATAAAAAAATGAATACCTCTACCTAATGTATAGGTTGGTATCCTAGACTGATTTGACACTTGATATTTATCGGTAGTACTGCTAGGGGGATCTTGAGACGCGATCCAAAGAGTTATCTCCTTTTCCCAAGATAACATAATCGATTTTTTTGCAGTATGGAGCTTCAGTTTAAGAGTATACTTTTTAAATAGTTGTCATTATGTCATAATCATGAATAGTTTATTAAATTATGTTTCATTGATCATCGCTATAAGGTTCAAAAAACTATAGCTTATACCTATGGTTAGGATCGTTGTTATAGACATCTATAGCTATGGTCATGATTGTAGCAATAGTCCCTAGTGATCGTTGGTAAAGATCAAAAACACGATTTTGGCATAATCTATAGCTATAGTAGCAATCGTCGGTAAAGACCCCTCAAACCGTAGCTAAAGGCTTTAGTCACGTGACCTACGACGAGGGTTGGTGACCGTCGGTAATACCTATAGCTACGGTTACAAGGCCTACTCGCTATAAGCCTTTTTCTAGTAGTGATCTCAAGCGGTGAGATAGTGGAATATAACGACTCGGGATCTCCACTAGCTGCCCGTAATTCAGTTATACGTTGGTCTTAAATCTTTTGAAATCAATCTTATAATGTATTATCTACATGTATGTTATTTTAAGAATTTAATTAACTACATAATATTTAAAATTATTTTTTTAAATAACTAATACTCATATAGATAATTCTGTAGGAGACATAGTAGGTGTGTCCTTTAGTGTGGGCTCTATCTCAAAACCCGAAAAGGTTTCTAGGTCGACCCAAAGCTATTTGCATGGCCTAAGCAATACATTCATTTATCAGTTAAGTAGTAACTAATAACAATGTTAAAATAAATAACTAAATACACAAACATACTGCCTTACATTCTGTAAATAACTATGAACCAGTAGTATGTACTACTCTAAGCTTGCTACGATTCTTCTCCATCTGTTCGGATTTCTTCTTGAAAGTCTCTTCATCCTAGTAAGATCACATAATCTCCCATGCATTATCAAATATATGTTGCGGCTAATGATCGCGAAGGCTACTCCCAGGCTGGTCACGAACCTCTCGTGTGTCCCTCCTTCTCATCTCATACAATCAACCAAAATAATTCTTCGCAATATGAGCCATAATGACCGTATCGCCATCAGTAAGAGATACGTCATCCTCATATGTATAGTAAGTCTATATAAAACCAGTACAAAATATGGTGGTTCTAATATTTATATGTATTGTTTAAGTTCTTTTAATTTTACTTACGTGAAATTCTCGCAACACATTCTCCATTAAAGAAGAATTGTACCGCGCATACGTCGTAAAATGCATGCAGCTGATGGGAAGGTGGGACAAATATATGGCGTGAATAGTCATCCCCTCAACCACAAGGGTTAATATACAATAAAAATTATATAAGAGTTAGATATTGTGTCATAAAATAAAAGTAGTAAATAAAACCTATCAATTAATAAATCATACTGTGCGGAATTATCAACGGGCGTCCTCTACGAGGCAAAGATGCGGAATTACTGGCGGACATCCAAATAAATTGAGATTAGTCCCCCGCCGACATCGACAAACTCTATCTGTAAGTATAATACATACATAGTGTAAATATAAAATTTGTATAACTAAAAATATAAACAACACTATATAACATAAATATCAAATAAACTTACTGGATGATAAGGACCCACCTTGACTACCCTCAGCTGAACTTGAACGACCACAACCGCATTGACCACCGCAACGACTATCGCCGCTATTGTGACACTCCCAAAATAGGTATACATCACCCATTTTGAGTCGTCAAATACATAGTACAGAAATAACTACAACTTCATTAATACAATTGTCGTGCAAAATACGACAACACATAAACTGTGAATTTAAATACAAATATTGTCTTCTAGACAATATCCACACTCAAATAAGTCCTCATTACAATTATTGATACACTATTTTATAAAATAGTGAGGACTACTAAAATAACTATCTTGAACCATCACTCCACACCTCGACTAGTTCCCGCTTATATTCTCGCCTCCCGAGAAGAAAATGGAACAAAAAGGAAAAGGGTGAGCTCAACTATCCCAAAGAAAAGAATATTATGACTAAGATAATGTACAACAAATTATCCTTAGTCTTCATAGGGAAAAATCGATAGAATATAATAGACAACAAGTTTTAGATCAACAACCTAAGTGGAAAACAAAGAATCCATTGTAAGAGTCAAGTAAAGAATGAATTATATTATCTTCTAAGATTTGAAAGTCTATCATCAATACTTTTTCCCTCAGAACATCAATCAATATATATCTTGAATCAAATATTCATCTTTGCACATTTACTGACTCAAAGATATTCATTTGTATCACCAAGTTGGTTATGTTCATCTCAACACATGTTCATCTTTACACTACGGCCAAAGATATTCATCGAAAAATCATTCATCTTTTTACTACTACAGCCAAAGATATTCAATAATATCATTATTTAGGACTGAGGATGATGAAAAATATTTTTAAGAAAACGAATCCAGTGACACAAAAGAACAAATATTTGGGATTCGTACTTCGGTTTATCCATGTTCAAAAACACCCCATAATATACCATAGTGGAGTAAAATTCAAGAATAAAGATCAAAACATGGATACAATCAATGATAGTAACAAAATAGACATCTGGGACAAAGAAGAGAAAATTTTATTTTTCGGTGAATAGTATCGTATTCGTGAATAGTGTCGTATACATGAATAGTATCGTATACATGAATAGTAACCCCCACACAAAAAGGTAGAAATTCTACAATAATATTCATATCAATATTTTCGGCATAATGATATTAGAAGAAATAATATCATTTATAAAAAATAACATCCCTTACCTCAAAAGAATAGTTCTTCTGACTGAAATATCAGATATAATGTTGAAGGAAACTTGCACCATATAGCAACACTCAAAGTATTGAAATACTCACAAAAATACGCTCGATAATATATAGAGAGAAAACTTCAGTTTCTGGTGTGATTTTCAATTCTAACCTAAGCACCCTATTTATAGGAAAATGCTTAGAACACCAAAACAGAAAATTTAATAAAATAATATTATTTTTATTTAAATTTCCTACGCAACCTTACAATCTGAATTCAGCATTTACCACATGCAAGTGGGTCCCATCAAAATGAAAAACATGTTTTAAACATTTTTTTGTAACAAATCAATTCAGACCCAATATTTCGGAACATCAATAATTCATAATAAATATCCCTTTTATCAGAAAAATTCGAATCCTATGTCCATTCCATAAGAAATTCAATTCTCTAAAACTTTGTAGATTTAAGTTTTTCCAAATTCTAAACAGAAATTGATCAAAATCCACATACGGACGATTTTACAGGCTATAATCAAATTTCAGTCAAAAATAGGGCCCACCAACATGTTTAACATGTTTTTAGCTTTTATTGTAACAAAAATACTCTTCTTTCTCATGTATTCATATATCACACATTCATTGTAAAAATATCACCATTATTATATTATTATAATATAATAATATATTTAAATAAATTATTTTATCAGAAAAGATAAAATATCAATTTTCAACAATTGTCACTTTTCTAAAAATTCCTCCATTTATATCCACATAAATAAATATTTTTCTTATCGTATAAATCAATAATTAATTATTCACAAATAATATTACAGAATCACAATACTGACAACCAGACCGTTCCCAGGAAAGAGAGGGCTTTCCAATAAGGATTTCTCCTTACTGGCGCGCAATTAGGTGACCAAACCTTTCCTTAGACAGAATTTTCTAGATATTGCCAATAATGTTATCAAGTAATATTATTAAAATAATATAAACTATTGATCTGATAATGAGAAATACTGTGTAGTGACAATTATTGAAACAACAATAATATAAAATATTAACGTAGCAATTATTGAATCAATAAAATAAAATATTGAATAGTAATTACCGTAACAATTATTGAGTAAGTGCCTTCACGTAAGAATCGAGAATTGGTGCAATACACAAGCCATCTTGTCAACAATCACGAGACATCGTGTTTTTAACCGCCGGGTATTCCAACAAATTAATAACTCAGTAATAACTACTGCGTTATTTATAAAAACTCATATTTGTCGTTTTCTTCATCCAATCGCTTTCAAGTTATGGGGCCCACACAAAGTCGCGCGTCGTAAATGCAATATTCCTCGAAAAGCAGAAGAATATTCTACGACCAAACGAATATTCCCGACAACAATTAATATTTTATAACCACTTGCTTATATAAAATATTTGCACATTTTACCCATAACTAATCACATTAATCAAATCAACCCCTTACTATTTCAAAATAATAATTAGAAAAAATTAAATCTTTATTTATAAAAAGTTGGGGCCTTACAGCTATGTTTAGCCATATAAAATATTGAAAAAATCACGTGCACGTAATTAAGTCAAGCTACAAAAATAACCTAACTAATAATGCATTCTTATAAAATATACATAAAGAACATGAAATTTACTATAATGAGAATATATCCTAAACTACGTCATCTAACTCGTCAGAATTAACATCATTCTCATCCTGTGATTATGTCTTTTCCTCTTCATTGTCAATTTTTTCATCGTTGTCATGCTCAACGACGACATAGTCATTAACGACCACTTCATCTTTGAGTTTCACTTTATCGAGTACGTCAATGACATCAAATATAAGCACACTGTCATCATTTAGCACTATCGGCTGGGGTTGCTAACATTTTCTTGCAACGCCTCATCATGTTTAGACAGACTCGTACCATCAAATGCCCGAGTTTTTATTATCACGACTATATATCATGGACTTTTAGAATTGACGATATTTTCCTCACCTCAAATGATTCCCCGTGATGAATCCATATGAAGTACCCATCCACAAACCCACGTGAAAATAAGTCAAATTTAATTAGTAAAATTCATTTATCTATATATATATATAAGAAAACATTAAATATATGTTTGGTTACTCAGTGTTTGGTGCGTTTAGAGCATTTGGAAATTCAAATTCACTTGAAAATCTTATTCGTTTAGTAACAGTTTATTTTAAACACAACTTATTTAATTCATAAATTCAGTGTTTAGGCCTCAAACGCAATGTATGCGCCAAAATTGGTGTTGTGTTTGGAAGTCCAAACGCTGCAAATACTGGTAGCTGAACAAACCCTAAATATTCAACAACAGTTAAGACTCATCAATTGTTCCATATTTATCACCAAAAATAATAACTTAGAAGTTAAGTAGTGGTTGGGTGAATATATTTTAGATAGGTTATATATTGTTATTTTCACAAGATCGAAATTTGAAATTTTTACAAGATTCTACTCACGTAAATATGAATCTCATTTAGACATTTATTATTCATATGAGAAGAGTTTTATGAAATTATTAAACTTCTTTATAAAAATATCAATTTTTTATTAGACAATGCTAAAGGTCTCATATAAGATTTATATTTTGATTTTAGCAATAGTCATGTGATGTTTTTACTTTTTATGGAAGAATCGTACAACTAAGGCTGTAAAATGAGCAAACAGTTCGGGGTCAATTTGTATTCGTTCAACTAAAAATTAGATTCGAGCTCGACTCGAAATATAAATGATTCAAATATAAGCAAATTTTAAAGTTCAATAAAATATTCGAATCTATTCAAATTATAATTTTTTATTGATACTCGGATCATATTCGTTCGAAAAGTTCAAACTGCTCGGGCTCGATTTGAGATCGTGCTCGACTCGGTAGGTAAACGAGTCTCAATCAAATCCTATTTTATACTGGATAAATTTTATGAATCAAATCTGAGCAATTAAATACTCGGCTCGACTCGATTTATTTACACCTTTACCCTTACGTACGGCCTCTCCTCACACGGAGCTAAAAAAGAGGCAGATTTAGGTGTTGTTTGTTTATATTTGTGACGCCCCCAAAATAGGTATACATCACCCATCTTGAGTCGCCAAATACATGGTACAGAATTTAAATACAAACTTAATTATACAACAGTCGTGTAAAATACGATAAAACATATGCTGTGAGTTTTAATACAAATATTGTCATCTAGACAATATCCACACTCAATGGTGTCCTCATTACATTTATTATTATACTATTTCACGTAATATAGTGAGGACTACTAATGCACCATCTAGACCATCACTCGTTCCCGACTAGTCCCATTACGCTCTCATTTCACAAGAGAACAATGAAAGAAAGGGTGAGCTAAACTAGCCCAGTAAGAAATATTATGACTAAGATAATGAAGAATAATTTATCGTTAGCCTTCAACAGTGTTAAACTGATACAATTTAACAAACATCAAGTTTAACTGCAGCGGAACAAGCAATCCATTAGAAGAGTCAAGTAGAGAATAAAATCTACTATCTTCTATGATTTAAAAGGTTTTTCATCACTTTTATCGCTGAGACTCAGCTCAATAAATAATCCATATCATCAAATCATCCCTGTACTATAGGTCAAGGATAATCTTTAGTATCACGACCACGAATTATCCATGCACTACGGGCCAAAGATAATCGTGTTTTTCATCAACTATTCTGATCATGTCATAAAATAATTCATCTTTGCACCCTTGGTGAAGAGAATCCATAGCCATAATCATACCAAAACTCATCCATTAATGCACTACGGGCCAATGAGGACTTTTTTTCACATCATTTATAACATTACGGTCATGATTACACCGAATAATCCCTGGTCATAATTATACCAAGTCCATCTATGCACTACAGGCCACAAATGACTTTTAACATAATATAAACATGAGGATGATGACAATGATATAAGAATTCAATAAAACAAGTTCAAGAATTAATTTATTCAAGAACTAATAACATCCAAATTGTCAACATGATACTTCTTTGTAGAGTAAAATTCAAGAATGCTCAAAAGAATATTTCCATTAAAAGATACTGGATGAAACGCAAATATCAATGATATTCCACTAATTTCATGGAGTATAGAAGTCAAAACTTTAACCAACTGAGTATAATAAAGAATGGAATAACAAAAGAAATCACCATGCATGCGGGCATAGACAGGTTATTCCAACAGAATAATAATAACGGAACCGAAAGTAAGTGAAATTACGCACCGACAGGATGTTCCAACGTAATAATAAAGAATGAAATAACAACAAAATCACCATGCATGCGGTACTTTTGCATAGACAGTTATTCCAATGAGAATACTAAATAACGAAACTGGTCGAAGCGTGATACGCACACCGACGAATATTCCAATGAATAATAAATAACGAAACTAGGTCCAACAGAAAAAGCATGCAGACGAGATATTCTAACAAATTAATAAAGAATGGAATAATGAAAGAATTTCACCAAGTATAGGGTAGCTCAGCGTATCAAAGTTTATTCCAATGTAATAATAAATAATGGAATAATGAAGTTCTCTTCATGAATACAAAAGAAATAATACCCCTTACGAGTACAACAAATAATATTCCCTACCATAAGAAGAAGAGTACTGGTGTAAGACCCCGAAATTTATGAAATAAAAGTATTCAATTTTTCTTATAATTACTATTCAATAAATGGTTAAATTGATAAAAGTTAAAGTTAAGGGTGATATATGAATTTTTTTCAAAATACGCAAAGGTTTATAAAATATTCATTGTTGTGGGAATATTCGTTTAATCGTGGGAATATTCTTTCCGTCAGGGAATATTAAATGGGACGACATATGACCATTTATGGGCCCCATAATGTAATAACCGCTTGGATGAAGAAAACGACAAATTTGAGTTTTTATAAATAACGGCGTAGTTATTCACACTAATTAACATTGTTGAATACACAGTGGTTAAAATACGATGTCTGGCGTGAATAACAAAGAAAGATTACGGTATTGCGATATTTTTTTCAATTATTGATTCTTACGTGAAGACACTACTACTCAATAATTGTTACGATAATTCTTGCTCAATATTTTATTTTATTGAATCAATAATTGCTTTGCGTTGATATTTTATATTATTGTTGTTTCAATAATTGTCATCAAGACAAAGATCTCCATTATCGGATCAATAATTCATATTATTTGAATAATATTATTAGATAGCATTATTGGCAATGTCTAGAAAGTTACATCAAGGAGAGGTTTGGTCACCTAATTGCGGCGCCAAGAAGGAGAAATCCTTATCGAAAAGCCCCTCTTTCCGAGGAACTACCTGGTTGTCATTATTGTGATTACAAATATTATTTGTGAATAATTAATTATTGATTTATATGATAATGAAATATTTATTTGATGTGGATATAAATGATGGATTTATTATGTGGTTACAAATGAAGGAATTAATGTTGAGGTATTTTATCAGTATTTTGTCGATTGGAGGTATTAAAAGATCAAATCGATTATTCTTACTGACTTTATTGTGTGAGTTATAATTTTTAATCTGATCGTTGGATCATTGTGATTTTTGGATATGTTATACATATATAAGTTGAGTATATGTTCACAAATTTTGAACCGTTATAAATAAACAAATGATTTGTTATGAATTTTAAGAGGTGACTGATTCAGAAATTCGATTTATAAATAATTTTGGTGGAAAATTCTAGAAATGGGTGGGCCCCACTTTTGGTTGTTGGGGAAGATGGATAATTTTTGGTGGGTAGAATAGTAGCAGGTAAAGCCATCAGGTTATAGGTCAAGTCTGCTTCGGCATGCTAACATTTTCCTATAAATAGAGGACTAAGTTAGAATTGAAAATCACACCAGAATTCATAAGTTTTCTCTCTTTTTCTCTCTAGATTATCGAGTATATTTTATGAGTATTTAGATACTTGGTGAGTTGCTATTCATCAGTGCAAGTTTCCTTCAGCGTCATATCCGATATCCAGTCAGAAGTGATGCTCTTTTGAGGTAAGGGATAGTAAGGGATTTTAAGGGTTGTTATGTTTTTCAATTTCGTAATTTTTCTGACCTTCAAAAATTCTGAAAAAATTTGAAATAATAATTTGATGAGTTTTCTTGATTGTGTCCAAAAATGGTGATTTTTGGATGTATAGATTAAGAGTTGTGAATTTTATGAGAAAAGACTATTTTAAAAGTAACCGCTTATAACTCCTTGTGGTTAACTCCAAAATTAGTGAAATTTTTATTGGGAGTACATGTATATGATAGAAGTATACTATGTAAATTTCGGAATTTTTGGATAAAAGTACATTTTTTGATAAATATCTAAATATTCGACTGTTTTGGCCATATGAAAAATAGTAAATAATTTTTAAAAATTCTAAGAAAAATATATGTTCAATATGGGACTATATTCTACTAAATCTCAGAAAAGAAAATTTGTTTGTACTGATTCGGTATTTTTCATGAAAATGGACTAGTTATGAGTAAATGAATTAAATATGTTATGTGAAGTAAAAAATTAGAAAATAGGATTTTATGGCTTGAGAATCCTATATATGAGGTATATCTGATTTTTGATGAGGGTTTTGGTTATTGGTGATGAAATCTTATGAGTTTAGAATTTTAGGATGATTAAATACATTATTTAGTAAAGTGTAAACAATTAAAATAAATTGTTTATAAGTTTAAGAAATGTTATTTCAATATCATTATCTTAGAAATATTGGTATGGATTTTATTGTGGAACTTCTACCTTTTTGTGTCAGGGTTACTTATTCATGAGTTACTATTCACGAGTTACTTATTCATGAGTTACTATTCATGGGTTACTATTCACGACAAAAAATTGGTTTCTTTTTTCAACCAAATTATAGTTGATTTATGAATATTACTCTTGAGATTAAATCTAGATGTTTTGATTATATTGATTTTACTATTATATATAACATTTTATAACCCTAATGATGATATTTCTCTTTGACTAGAGTGTAAAGATGGGTAGATTTTTGGTATGATCATGACTATGGGTTCCTTTGGGCGATGAAGCAAAGTTGAATTGTTGGTTGGTATGATCATGACCATTGAATTTATAATTGAATATCTTTAGCTTAAGTGCAAAAGGTGAATTGATCAACATGGTTATAATTATTGTTTATATAAATTACGAAATGATTATATATTTCTTTGAGATATTAATATATTTGGCCCATAGTGCAAATATGAACTGTTGATGAATATATTTGGCTGTAGTGAAAATATGAACTGTTGATGAATATATTTGGCATGTAGTGCAAATATGAACTGTTGATGAATATATTTGGCATGTAGTGCAAATATGAACTGTTGAGGAATATCTTGACGTTAAGTGGTGCAAATATGAATTGTTGATGTATATCTTTGGCCGTAGTGCAAAGATGACTGTTGTTGAATATCTTTGGCACAGTAGTGCAAAGATGGTGCATTGATGAATATCTTTGGTAGTAGTCAAAAGATGAAATTGTTAGTATGATTATAAGCGAAACTATGATTTGGTATAACCATGATCTTTGATGTTTTAGGTAAAGACATGTGATAAAATTATCTTCGTCTTGGATGCGAAGAGAATTTAGAATTACAATTATGATTATGAGTTATTCATATAATTGTGGAAAGGCTGTTGATTGATGTTACGAGGGATAAAACATTGTTGGTGGATTTTTAACATGGAGAAGATAATTGACTTTATGGTCTATTTTGACTCTTCTAATGGATTGCTTTCGTTCAATTGCAACTATGGTTGAAAAGTTTTATCATCTACCGTATGTTCTAAATCTACGATTTATTCTTGATGAAGGCTATTGATAATTTAATTATCTTTAGTCATGATATTCTTTCTTGGGCTAGTTGTCTTTCACCCTTTTGCTTCACAATTCCTTTTCGAGGTAATAAAGAGTATGTAGGTTGAATGGCGAGGTAATGTGAGGAAATAGAAAGGTGGTCTCTAGCTATGGAGGTTGTCCTAGCGGTATAGAAAGGTGTTATATACATCATTTAGTAGTTATATTTGGTGAATCAAATAGGGTGAAAGCGAACCCAACGTTGGAAGGGTGTTTTGCCATTATCATACAAGATGTCAATGACATACTGACCTTGTGTCATCATAAAAAAAGCAGGGTTGTGCTCATCCACTTCTTTGAGTATATCTCTGAGCACTACCTATATAATCTTGGTGTTTGGTTGAAGTATAACTCTCGATTAGAGGCGATGGAGATAATGATATGTCGAGAAGACTCACCATTGGAAAGAATATGATAATAATCTTGTCATTTTCTTTGGGGTCTATTAGGTCAACAAGGATAATTACATGGGCATATGATATCTATCATAACCTGAGCGCGTGGCCTCCCATGTATGCGAAGGTTTCCTTGAGCACTTCCCAAAGATTTTAATTTCTAAAAGCAGTTTTGACTATACCTTTATGTAAGATGTCATGGTGACGTCTTTACCCAAGTTGGTGTCAAGAGTCACGATTGATATATATATTTGTATCAAACTCTCACAACACATGAGTTGTTGTATTTTGCACGACAATTGTTGTAATAAAGTTGTAGTTGTTCTCTCATACCATGTATTTGACGACTCGAGAATGGGTTGGATGGAATGGACCTATTTTGGGGTTGTCACAACCGGATATATGAGTAGTGAAGTAGCGAGAATACTTTTCTTCTTTCTCTCTACAGAGTTTCAAAGAATTAAGTAAGAAATAATGAAGGAATGAGCTTCTATTTATAGAAGAATGGATAGCATAAGAACTAATTCATGAACGGTCCAGATTGATTTACTTTAATCGATGGTCCATATTTAAAGTAAAATCTTTTAAATAAAATATAATATATTCTATTTATAATCTAATAAAACGAATAACTTTATAAAAGATTTTACTATGCAAACACTTATCGCAGCATTATGCAAACACTATGCATAATAAAATATAATATATTCTAATTATTGTCTAATAAAATAGATAACTTTATAAAAGTATTACATTTTATATAAAAAGATTTTACTATTAGCCTAATAAAAAGCGAATAACTTTATAAAAGTATTATGTTTTATATAAAAGCTTTTCTGTTTTATTACATTAATAATACCAATAAAACAAAATTGAGTGACTTATCACATAAGCATCAATAATCAATCTTGTGTCTTCTACTATGCAACCACATCGTATTCTGCCAGGCGCCCCAAAATTAGGTATACATCACCCATTCGACGAGTCGCCAGGATACATGGTACAAAATTCAAATACAACTTCATTTATATAAATTGTTGAGTCATCAGATAGAATACGACCACGCTTAATCGTGAGTTTTAATACAAATGTATGTAACTCTCGTGGTGCCTCGACCACAACCTTACAATGGTACTTTACATAAAAGTATAGTCAAAAACTGCTTTTAGAAATTAAAATCTTTGGGAAGTGCTCAAGGAAACCTTCGTATACATGGGAGGCCATGCGTGCAGGTTAGAATAGATATCATATGGCCACGAAATTATCCTTGGTTGACCTAATAGACCCTAAGAAAAATGAGAAGATTACTATCATCTTCTTTCCAATGGTGAGTCTTCTCTTGACATATAACTATCTCCACTGTTTCCAAGTGAATATTATATTTTAAATCAACTCCAAGATCATATAGGTAGTGCCCGTAGATATACTCAGCAAGTGGATGCGAACAACCCTGTCTTATGATAACACGAGGTTGTATGTCATTAGACATCTTGTATGATAGTGGCAAAACACCCTTCCAAAGTTGGGTTCACCTCACCCTATTTGATTCACCAAATATAACTACTAAATGTTGTGTAGAATACAACACATATTTCTATACTATTTAGGGAGAACCTTCACAGCTAGAGACCACTGTTCTATTCCCCTGTTATCCCCGCTCGACCCGGCAACACTCTTATTACCTGAAAGGAATTGTGAAGCAGAAAGGGTGAACAAAACTAGCCCAGTAAAGAATATCATGACTAAAGATAATTAAATTATCAATAGCTTTCATCAATAATAAATCAGAGATTTGGAACATATGGTAGATGATAAAACTTTTCAACCATAGTTGCAGCGGAACGAACAATCCATTAGAAGAGTCAAATAGACCATAAGGTCTATTATCTTCTCCATGTTAAAAGTCCACCAATAGTGTTTTATCCTTGTAACATCAATCAACAATTCATGTCCACAATCATATGAATAACTCATAATCATAATTGTGATTCTAAATTCCTTTTCGCACCCAGGACGAAGATAATTTTCATCACATAGCTTCACCTGAAACATCAAAAATCATGGTTATACCAAATCACAATTCATGCTCGTAATCATTAAATCATCTTTGCACTACGGCCAAAGATATTCATTATTATCACATCCATGAATTAATATTTATTGTTGAGACTCAGCTCAATAAATAATTCACATCATCGAATCATCCCTGCACTACAGACCAAGGATATTCTTTAGTATCACGACCACGAATTATTCATGCACTACGGGCCAAAGATAATCGTGTTTTCATCAACGGTCCTGATCATGCCATAAAACATTTCATCTTTGCACCCTTGACCGAAGAGAATCCATAGCCATAATCATACCAAAAACTGTCCATCAATGCACTACGGGCCAATGAGGACTTTTTCATTAGTATCACAACCACAAATTATCCATGCACTATGGGCCAAAGATAATCGTGTTTTTATCAACGGTCCTGATCATGCTATAAAATAATTCCTCTTTGCACCCTTGGTCGAAGAGAATCCATAGCCATAATCATACCAAAAATTGTCCATCAATGCACTACGGGCCAATGAGGACTTTTTTCACATCATTTGTAACATTACGGTCCATGATTATACCAATAATCCACAGTCATAATCATACCAAGTCCATCTATACACTACTACCAAAAAGATGACTTTCAATACAATATAAGCATGAGGATGATGACAATGATATAAGAATCAATCAAATGAGATAAATGATAAATATTAAACATTTATAATACAATTTATCCAAATATTCAATAATAACCAAATGTTATCAATCACTTAATAATCTCATAATCTAATATCATTAATGTTATAACAATATTTTAATCATTTCTTAAACTTATACATAATTTATTTCAATTGTTTACACTTTATCAAATAATGCATTTAATCATTTAAAAATGTCATACTCATAAGATTTCATAATCAATGATCAAATCCCTCATCAAAAATCTGCATATACCCTATATAGGATTCTCGAGCCATAAAATCCTATTTTCCAATTTTATTACTTCACATAACATATTTAATTCATTTACTCATAACTAGTTCATTTTCATGAAAAATATCAAATCAGTCCCAAAAATATTTCTTTTCTGGGATTTAGCAGAATATAGTCCCATCTTGAACATATATTTTTCTCAGAATTTTTAAAATTCATTTACTATTTTTCATATGGCTAAATCTTCCGAATATTTAGACATTTATCATAAATTATACTTTTGTCCAAAAATTCCGAAATTTACAGAGTATACTTCTGTTATATACATGTACTCCCAATAAAAATTTTACCAATTTTGGAGTTAACCACAAGGAGTTATAAGGGTTTACTTTTAAAATAGTTTTTTCTCATAAAATCCATAACTCTTAATCTATATATCCAAAAATCGCCATTTTTTGACACAATTTAGAAAACTCATCAAATTATCATTTCAAATTTTTTCAGAATTTTTGAGGGTCAGAAAAATTACGAATCTGCCCCTGGCATAAAACCCTTTTTAATGAAAATATTATTCGTATGAATACGAAGGATCATTCACCATGCATGTGGTAATCCACATAGAGCGAGTTATTCCAATAGAATAATAAAGAATGGAATAACGTAAGGATTCACCATGCGTGCGATAGATCGCACCGACGAGTTTATTCCAAATGTAATAATAAATAATGGAATCGGTCCCACGTAACGCATTGCATGTGATATTCCGATGAGAATAATAAATAATGGAACCGGGTCCAATGTAAACGCATGACGAGCGATATTACGACGGAATAATAAATAATGGAACCGTGTCCTACGTGAACGCGTGCATGTGATATATTCGGCGAATAATAAAGAACGGAATATTAGAAGAATTTCACCATGTATGCAGTGCTTGATAAACAAAGTTATTCAACATAATAATAAAGAATGGAATAACGTAAGAATTTCACCAAGTATAGGGTAGTCCTCGTATCTGAGGTTATTCCAATGAGAATAATAAACAATAATAATATCCTTTACGAGTACAACAATTATATCCCCTACCTAAAAAAAAAGTATTCCGACTAGTAAGACGGGAATATACTTGAAGAAAACTTACACTACGCTCAAAGCTTTCTTAAACTCTAAAGAAATACACTCAAGATTATAGAAGAAGAACTCTCTATAGTTTCTTTTCTAGAGTTTCGATGAATTAAAAAGAACTAATGAAGGAATGAGCTTCATTTATGAAAAATGGACTACATAGTAACTAACTCATGAACGGTCCAGATTGATTTCCTTTAATCTGCATTCATCCATATTTAAAGCAAAATCTTTTAAATAAAATATAATATATTCTATTTATAATATAATAAAATGAATAACTTTATAAAAGATTTTACTATGCAAACACTATCAGAACACTATGCAAACACTATACGCAGCCTTATGCAAATACTATGCATAATAAAATATAATATATTCTATTTATAGAATAACTTTATAAAAGTATTACATTTTTATATAAAAAGATTTTACTATGCAAAACACTATGCATAATAGAATATAAATATATTCTATTTATAGAATAACTTTATAAAAGTATTCTGTTTTATATAAAAATATTTTCTGTTTTATTACATTAATAATACCAATAAAACAAAATTGAGTGACTTATCACGTAAACATCAATAATCAATAATGTGACGCCCCCAAAATTAGGTATACATCACCCATCTTGAGTCGCCAGATACATGGTACAGAATTCAAATACAACTTAATAATACAATTGTCGTGTACAATACAACAAAACATAAACTGTGAGTTTGAATACAAATATTGTCTACTAGAGATTATACAAACTCAAAAGGAGTCCTCATTAAAATTATTATCACACTATTTCACTAAATATTGAGGACTACTAATGCACCATCTAGGACCATCACTCCATTTCCCGACTAGTCCCAGCTACGTTCTCATTTTCTGAAGAGAACAGTGAAAGAAAGGGTGAGCTCAACTAGCCCAATAAGAAATATTATGACAAAGATAATGCAGAATAATTTATCATTAGCCTTCAACAGTGTTAAACTGATAAAATATAATAACTATCAAGTTTAACTGCAGCGGAATAAGCAATCCATTAAAAGAGTCAAGTAGAGAATAGAATCTACTATCTTTTATGATTTAAAAGTTTTCATCACTTTTATCGTTGAGACTCAAATTTCAATAAATAATCCACATCATTAAATCATCCTGCACTACTACGGCCAAGGATATTCTTTAGTATCACGACCACGAATTATTCATGCACTACGGGCCAAAGATAATCGTGTTTTCATCAACAATGATCTGATCATGCCATAAAACAATTCATCTTTGCTCCTTGGCCGAGAAGAGAATCCATAGCCATAATCATGCCAAAACTCGTCCATCAATGCACTACGGGCCAATGAGGATTTTAATTTTCACATCATTTGTAATATTACGGTCATGATTACATACAAATAATCCTCGGTCATAATCATATACAAGTCCATCTACGCACTACAAAGGCCACCGATGATTTTCAACAAAATATAAACATGAGGATGATGACAATGATATAAGAATTCAATAAAAACAAGTTCAAGAATTAATTTATCTAGGAACCGATAACGTCCAAATTGTCAACATGATCTTTTGCTTTGTAGAGTAAAATTCAAGAATGCTCGGAAGAATATTTTCATGAAAAGATATCTTTGGATGAAGCGCAAATATCAAAGATATTCCACTAATTTCATGGGTATAGAAGTCAAAGTTTTAATCAATCGAGTATAATAAAGAATGGAATAACAAAAGAAATCACCATGCATGTGATGAAATAGCATAGGCGAGTTATTCCAATGTAATAATAAATAACGGAATCAAGTCCCAGTAAAAACCAGCATGATGCGACGGATATTCCAACAGAGAATAATAAAGAATGGAACCGGTCCCACGTACGCGCACGCATGACGGATATTCCGGCGAATAATAAATAATGGAACCCGTCCCATGAACGTAAGCGAGACAGGATATTCAACAAAATAATAAAGAACGGAATATTAGAAGAATGTCACTATGTATAGGGTAGCTTGGCAGCGTACATGTTATTCTAACGAAATAATAAATAATGGAATAACGTAAGTTCTCTTCATGAGTACAATAAATAACATCCCTCACCGTAAAATAATACTTGATATAAGAGTAGTGAAGTAGCGAAAAAACTTTTCTTCTATCTCTCTATAGTCTCTCTCTATAGTTTCTCTCTCTCTAGAGTTCAATTGAATTAAATAAAAAATAATGAAGGAATGAGCTTCTATTTATAGGAAAATGGAATGCATAGTAACTAATCCATGAACAGGTCCGTATTGATTTACTTGACGGTCCATATTTAAAAAAATCTTTTAAATAAAATATAATATATTCTATTTATATAAAAAAAAATTTACTATGCAAACACTATGCAGCACTATGTCAAAAATACTATGTATAATAAAATATAATATATTCTATTTATAGAATAACTTTAATAAAGTATTCATTTTATATAAAAAAGATTTTACTATGCAAAACACTATGCATAATAGAATATAATATATTCTATTTATAGAATAACTTTAATAAAGTATTCTGCTTTTATATAAAAAGATGTTTCTATTTTATTACTTAATAAAACAAAACTTTTAAATCAACAATAATTGAATCAAATAATGTGAGATACTATCAAAAACTATTGTAGCAATAATTGAACAAAACCGGTTGACTTCTCACATAAAGATCAATAATCAATACCGCAGGTGTCTACTCTTGCAACAACGCGTATTCATCGTACTTTTACTACCGAGTAGTTCAACAAAGATCAACGGTAAAACTTCCGCCGTTATTTTCAATAAAATATTTTTGTCGCTTTCTCGATCGACAATAATTTCGCTGTGGGGTCCACTAATGATTGTCTTGTCATTCTGAATATTTCTGTTTTAAAACGAATATTCCCACCAATCGAATATAATATGACAACTTGCATACTTTGCAAAATTTATAAATATTACCCACAATAATAACATTATATCAAATCCACACCATAATATAAAAAAAAATATTTCAAGAAAATTAATTCTTTATTCATAAAATCTGGGGTTTCACAATCTCCCCTCCTTATGGAATTTCGCCCTCGAAATTTACGTACGTACCTGGTATGCCGAACAAGTGAGGATACCCTGACTTCATTTCAGATTCTAACTCTTGAGGTATAACCCTTGAGTGTTGGATACGATTCTTCTTATCCAAGATTTTAACACGAGATCTCATATGTTAAATCATCCGATATCTCGTCCGATTCTAAATTAATAATGTGGTTCGGGTCATCCACATATTTACGTAACATCGATACATAAAAAAAAGTTCTGAACACACAACATACTTTGCGGTAAAACGAGTCTATAGGCCACAGTTCCTACTTCATCGAGGATTTCAAATGGGCCAATTAAATCGAGGGTTGAGATTTCCTTTCTTCAACAACTCTTGCTTCTAGAATAACGCCCTCTTGAACATTCTTCTTCACATTCATCAGATTCGGGTATGTAGCTTGAGCGTCTTTAACTTTATCGATTAAAGTCGATTTTACTCGTATATTCGTTATCTTCACGTGGGTCCCTAGAGTCTTTAACTCTATCTTCATCATTTGCAAGTTATACGAAATGAGTCTTTGTGTTAACAACATCGCACTTGTAAACGCATACGATCATCTACTCAACACGTCAGCTACCACGTTCGCTCTTCCACGATGATATTGAATAGTACGATCGTAATCTTCAACAGCTCGAGTCAACGTCTTTGGCGCATGTTACGTTCATTTTAGTTGAAGAAATATTTTGAGGGTTTAAGAAATGGATTTTGTACTGGTGTCAATACAAAATTGGATTTCAAGCTCTTGGGTAGGCTAAGAAGTCTTCAGGAATACGTCAAGAGATTTATTAATGATAGAAATATCATTCAAAACTGTTACTCTCATCCAAGACTTGGATAAGACGTCACATTGATACCAATCTGTGACTTCTATCCCTTAACCTAGATATCACCTCACAATGATACCTATCAACTTGTCATCGCTATTCATGACATCGCCACAAAAGTCCGGCTTCTGCATTCCACACCGTGAAGTCATCAACAAAAGGATCGGGGCTCTTTGGTCTTGGCTTGATATGACAATGATTGAATTTAGTGGTTTGGTTGCTTGAATTCGCATAATAGGTTGGTTAGGAATATGAAAGCTAACAACCTTACGAAAAACATGATGAGTAGTTAACCAATCGTTTCAAAAAAAAACACATCAAAGGCAAGTATTTTCAAAGAGATAAGATCGACAGGTAACGTGAAAATGTTGATTTGAATCAAACAAGATTTATAAACAGTGGAGGTAACGAAGGTTTCTACTATTGAAGTTTCAACCAATAAGTCAAAGTCTAATTTCTCCGAAGTCAAATTTAAACGTTGAGTGCAAGTAAGAGAGATAAAAGAATGGGTAGAACCTGTATCTAATAAGGTATAGACTTTGCAAAAATTTATAATTAACTAACCCGTGCTAACTTCGTTCGGGTCACTCGCTTTTTTTTTGAGAAGTCACGAAAAATGCTCTTCCTGAAACCACCGACTTTGTTTTATCCGTATCCGCCTTTGGTACCACCGTCCCAGCTGGACTTGACTTCAATATACGATAAAATCGATCTAAATGACCTTCTCTTCTTGAAATTTCCACTTCTATTATCTTGGCCATGATTACCACCGAAGTGGTTACCATTCTTGGCATGATAATTTCCCCACGATGGTTATCATTGTTCAGATGGTCGCTGCCACCAAAAGATGATTATTATCGTGTTGTTGGTCGTTACCTTTTGGTTGAAATGACTCAACGGTCTCATGTGCTTCATTGCTTATCTCAAAGATTTTCATATGCCATTTTCAAACACTTGTCACAAAACAAGGGTTAATTAACATATCATATATTATCCTATACTTTGTTGAACTAATTAAATACCAAATAAACTTAGGTAGGTCCTACTAGCGAAGGAATTTCCCATCTCTCCCTCCTAGTTCTAGTCTCACATCTTAGCCGGGATCATATCCTAAGCTTTGATACTAACCGTGACGCCCCAAAATTAGGTATACATCACCCATCTTGAGTCGCCAGAGATACATGGTACGTAATTCAAATACAACTTAATAATACAACCGTCGTGTATATACTTACAAAACATAAACTATGAGTTTGAATACAAATATTATCTACTAGAGATTATACAAACTCAAAAGGAGTCCTCATTATAATTATTATCACACTATTTCACGTAGAATATTGAGGACTACTAATGCACCATCTAGACCATCACTCCATTCCCCATTAGTCCCAAATTTACGTTCTCATTTCACGAAGAGAACGGTGAAAGAAAGGGTGAGCTCAACTAGCCCGATGAAATATTACGACTAAGATAATGCGAGAATAATTTATCGTTAGCCTTCAACGATGTTAAGCGATAAAATATAATAACTATCAAGTTTAATCTGCGGTAACAAGCGATCCATTAAAAGAGTCAAGTAGAGAATAGAATCTACTATCTTTTATGATTTAAAAAGTTTTTCATCACTTTTATCGGCGAGACTCAAATTTCGATAAATAATCCACATCATTAAATCATCCATGCACTATATAGGCGAGGATATTCTTTAGTATCACGACCACGAATTATTCATGCACTACTGGCCAAAGATAATCGTGTTTTCATCAATGATCTTGATCATGCCATAAAACAATTCATCTTTGTTCCCTTGGCGAAGAGAATCCATAGCCATAATCATACCAAAAAGCGTCCATCAACGCACTACGGGCCAATGAGAATTTTTAATTTTCACATCATTTGTAATATTACGGTACATGATTACAATCAATAATCCTCAATCATAATCATACCAAGTCCATCTATGCACTTCTGAAGCCACGAATTTACTTTCAACAAAATATAAACATGAGGATGATGACAATGATATAAGAATTCAATAAAAACAAGTTCAAGAATTAATTTATCTAGGAACTGATAACGTCCAAATTGTCAACATGATACTGCTTTGTAGAGTAAAATTCAAGAATTCTCAAAAGAATATTTTCATGAAAAGATACTGGATGAAGCGCAAATATCAAAGATATTCCACTAATTTCATGGGTATAGAAGTCAAAGTTTTAATCAACTGAGTATAATAAAGAATGGAATAACAAAAGAAATCACCATGCATGTGATGATCAGACAAAGCCGAGTTATTCCAATGTATAATAAATAACGGAACTAGGTCCCAAGATAAAACGCATTGATGTGATATTCCAATGTAATAATAAAGAATGGAACCAGTCCGTAAACGCATGCATGTGATATTACGTGTAATAATAAATAATGGAACCGGTCCCAAGGCGAACGCAGAGAGGCGGATATTCCGGCGAATAATAAAGAACGAAATATTAAAAGAATGTCACCATGTATAGGGTAAATTGGCGTATACATGTTATTCCAACAGAATAATAAATAATGGAATAACAGAAGTTCTCTTCATGAGTACAATAAATAACATCCCTTACCGTAAAATAATACTTGATATAAGAGTAGTGAAGTAGCAGAAAACTTTTCTTCTATCTCTATAGTCTCTCTCTATAGTTTCTCTCTAGAGTTCAAGAATTTGAATTAAGAAAATAATGAAGGAATGAGCTTCTATTTATAGGAAAATGGAATGCATAAGAACTAATCCATGAGCGGTCAGATTGATTTACTTGACGGTCCATATTTAAAAAAATCTTTTAAATAAAATATAATATATTCTATTTATATAAAAAAAAATTTACTCTGCAAACACTATGCGAGCCTTATGCAAATCTACTATGTATAATAAAATATAATATATTACATTTATAGAATAACTTTAATAAAGTATTACATTTTATATAAAAAGATTTTACTATGCAAAACACTATGCATAATAGAATATAATATATTATATTTATAGAATAACTTTAATAAAGTATTACATTTTATATAAAAAGATGTTTCATTTTATTACGAATAAAACAAAACTTTTAAATCAACAATAATTGAATCAAATAATGTGAGATACTTGTCAAAGAACTATTGTAGCGAATAATTGAACAAAACCGGTGACTTCTCACATAAATATCAATAATCAATACTGTAATCTTTCTTACTGCAACAACGCCAGACATTCATTTCTTTTACTACCGAGTAGTTCAACAAAGATCAACGGTAAAACTTCCGCCGTTATTTTTAATAAAATATTTTTGTCGTTTTCTCAATCTGACAATAATTCCGTTGTGGGGTCCACCAATGATTGTGTCGTCGTACGAATATTTTCTGTTTAAAACGAATATTCCCTGACAAATCGAATATAATATGACAACTTGCATACTTTACAAAATTTATAAATATTACCCACAACAATAACATTATATCAAATTCACACCATAATATAAAAAAAAATTATTTTGAGAAAATTAATTCTTTATTCATAAAATCTGGGGTTTCACAAATACCGTGCTATTTACCAAAATAGAAAAAAAAATTGAATACTTTTATTTCAAAAAATTCGGGGTCTCAACCTGCATTTTTTTACTACCGAAAGTAGTTCAACAAGATAATTGGTAAAACTTAGTCGTTATTCTCATAAAAATATTTTTGTTGTTTTTTCCATCCGATAATAATTCCGCTTTGGGGTCCACGAATGATTGTATCTATATCGCATTTGGATATTCCCCGACAAAAAGAATATTCTCGCACTAATCGAATACAACAAACTTGCATACTTTTCAAAATTTATAAATACTACCCACAACTATAACATTATCTCAAATCCACACCATAATATTAAAAAAAATATTTCGAGAAAATTAAATTCATAAAATCTGGGGTCTCACAATATTTGATTGCCTCTTAATGGACTGTCTCTTATTCGCTAAGAGGCATGGTGTTATTTTTTTTTTGTTACCTCTAAATGCCTCTTAATCGATAAGACAGAAAATAAAATCTTAATAATTAAGAGGTACTTCTTAATGAAAATTTTTTGATAAATTTTTTATATAAATATATTCAACAATATTATGCACTCATTTTTATTAAATTGAATATTTAAAATTATTAAATAAAATTTTACCTTTTAAAATGATAAAATAATGTCATTAGGACATAATTTATTTTTTATAATCATTCAGATGATCTAATTTATTAAGACATTATAATCATTTAAATTTTAATTCTCAAATTTATCAAACACAGACTTTTAATCCTTCCTACCCTCATTGTCTCTCTTCTTTAGATCTGAAATCTACACCTCACAGGCTCACACGCTTTGTGTTTTGGGCTTTTGGCCCTTTTCAAGACTTCTCAAGTCCTTCCTTCCTTCCCACGTGCATTTCTGTGGTCAGTATTTCACCAGCCCCTTTTTTGTCATTTACCCTCCAATCCAAAATCTCCTCTACTTTTTCCGCATCCGTCCATCATCATCATCTAACTTCCAAATAAACTCAACTTCAGATTCACTCTTTTTCTGCCATGTGTCACGCCCGTATCCATCCAGATTCAAAAACTAAAATCTTTCAGACCAATATGTCAAGTAAAGTTATAAAATGGACCAACGACTTCAGACTCAATTCGTATTCGAACTCCATTCGAAATAAAACTAACTAGATCTCGTATTTTTCGTATTATATAGACGGTAAAATTTATTTTAAATTTTAAACGATTCAGATGATTTATTAAATGAGTAAAAAATTCAAAATTATTTATATTTTATTAGATATATTTAAATATAAATAAATTTTAAAATTCAATAAATTACTCAAATTTCTTTAAATTATATTTTTTTAATCTTTTTAAAACGATTCAAATCGTCTTTCGATTGAATTAAATTAAATTAACTTCAATCAAACATAATTCAGTACCCGATATTTTTTTGTAAACTAAATTCGAACAACTCAATACTTTGCTTAATATTCGGTTAGTAATATTCTTAATCGCAATATTTATGGCAGTAATATCTGACGTGTTTATGTCTTGTATTTGAAGATTAAATATTGAATTTATGAATTAAATAAATTGAGTCCGAAACAAGTTAGTGTGACCTTTATGTCTCGGATTCAATTATCACAGTAGATGAGTTTATTTTCTTCGTTATGAAAGTTTGTTTTTCTCTTCATGTGATGATTGTTTATTGGTTTATATATTTCTTTTTATTTGATTAATTATTAATATTGTAATAATAATAATATACTTAATTATGAAATTATATTATACTTCGTAAAATGGGACTTTACGAGTGATTGGATAATATAATTTTTACAAGGAACTTATTTAAAAAATATATATATTATATAAGTAATAAAGTTTTACTTAAACTCAATTTTATTATTTGGTGTATTTAATTTTAATTATTTTATTACTTAATTTTTTAATTATTTTTATTTAAAAATCTCTATTATTATTATTTGATGTATTTAATACTGATGAATGAAAATTTAAGATTTATAAAATTTTAAAAAATAAATAAATAAACAGTTTCTCAACTTATTTGCCTATGGAATTCTGTAAAGTCATATTTCCTCTCTGCCCTTTGCAGAACTCCAAATGCTGCTCTGGCCTCTGAGCCTCTGAGCCTCTGACGGAGATTGCAATATTCTTTTGACCGGACTTAGCTAAGCAAACAAGCCAGCAATAAAAACTCCAAGCTTGGCCCCCTCAAATACCGTATATTCCAAACCCCACCTCCACCGTCCGATCCTCATATTCAACGGCACAGATCATCTCCCCTTATCTCCCCATTTATTATTCCCTCTCTTTCTCTCTCCTCCATTTCTCTCTCTCTGTGTACTCACCACACTACAGAGATCTCCCGAAGCGCCATCGTTTCGATGGCGTCCCTCCCTCTCACCACCTCTCTCCGGCTGAATTTCCGATCTGTCCCCAAGCAATCCCCATTGTTAAATCTCCATTCCACCGCCGGCAGATCCAACGACCTACAACGCTCTTTCTCTCTCCAAATCCCCACATTCTCTCCTCTCAAGCTCGCCAAAACCCCCAGAAATGGATTCATCTCCATCAAAGCATCAGCTGCGGCTTCACCGATATCAGTCCCAGCAAAACCTGACCCACCAAAATCCCCGACTGCCGGCGCCGCAATCGCCCCGTTGCTCGCCTCAATCGCCACCGGAATCATCCTCTGGCTAATCCCAGTCCCGGCCGGCGTCAACCAAAACGCGTGGCAGCTGCTCTCCATTTTCCTCGCCACAATCGTTGGAATCATCACCCAACCTCTCCCCCTCGGAGCAGTTGCTCTCATGGGTTTAGGCGCGTGCGTTTTAACCAAAACCCTAACGTTCGCCGCCGCCTTCTCCGCCTTCGGTGACCCAATTCCATGGCTAATTGCCCTTGCATTTTTCTTCGCCCGAGGGTTTATCAAAACAGGGCTTGGAAATAGAATTGCTTATCAATTTGTATCCTTATTCGGTAGCTCATCTTTAGGGTTAGGGTACAGTTTGGTTTTCAGTGAGGCATTATTGGCTCCGGCAATTCCCTCGGTCTCTGCGAGGGCTGGAGGAATTTTCTTGCCTCTGGTGAAATCATTGTGTGTTGCTTGTGGGAGCAATGTGGGTGATGGGACTGAGCATAAGTTGGGTTCATGGTTGATGTTGACTTGTTTTCAAACCTCTGTGATTTCGTCTGCTATGTTTTTGACAGCTATGGCAGCGAATCCGTTGAGTGCCAATTTGACATTTAATACAATTAAGCAGACAATTGGGTGGACAGATTGGGCAAAGGCAGCCATTGTGCCAGGTTTGGTTTCGTTAATTGTGGTGCCATTGTTGTTGTACATTGTTTATCCGCCTTCGGTTAAGAGTAGTCCTGACGCGCCAAAGCTTGCTAAGGAAAGGTTGGAGAAGATGGGACCAATGTCGAAGAATGAGATAATAATGGCTGTGACTCTGCTTCTTACGGTATAGCAATCTTGAAACTGCTATTTTTACTTTCCTTTCTATCTAACTCACTTTCAGTTTGTGTTGCATCAACTGTCATGGTATGTGAAAACAGATTATGTGTTCTGTGTCTTACACAACTGTTTTGTGCATAGCAGTTGGAAGTAGAAACTGATGGTTTGAAGGTAGTTATAGGAATTGTTTTAAAGTATGCCACATTAGCTATGCTAAATAGAGTTTTTACAACATTTCATACATATACAAATATGATTAAATAAATCATGAATTTGGTTGAGGGTGGAGGTAGGGAGATAAAATATTGCCATGGGAGTAATTCTAGTGGTCACAAACCACCTGAGAGAATTTACGATCAGGTAGATTTACCTTGTTGGATATGAAGTTGGTTGATGGGAGAATTCTTCAGGCGATGGAGGATAGAAATTTCTGGGGAGCATTCAGCTCAAGGATTTGAAATTCCATAGTTAGTTTTTGCAATTGGGGTAAGCCATCAAATTTGCAGTCAATAATACTCGTAACCCTAAAATTGCTGGTAAATGTTCATGGATGCACAAACTGCCACATGCTAACGATTTAGTTTGAAGTTTCTAATTGGTCATTTACTTAAAAGTAATTGGTCTAGGTAACCTAATTGCAGTTATGGTGGTGCCCAACTAAATATTAGAAATAAGGAAACTTCCAGATAATTAAATTCTAATTTTGCTGCCAAATTGTTAGATACACCTTATCCTATATAAGATACATCATGGCAAGTGAGTATATTTTCAAGGCATGCATTGACGTGCAATATCATAAAAAAAAAAAAAACTTGAATGCGATTTTTCTGTGTTCCTCAAGAACTAAAAAGTTCCTTACCATTCTTTCTGCTACATTATATCAGGTTGGGCTCTGGATTTTTGGAGGGGTGCTGAATGTGGATGCTGTTACTGCCGCCATTCTTGGATTGTCTGTCCTCCTTGTTACTGGAGTTGTGACATGGAAGGAATGCTTAGCTGAATCTGTTGCCTGGGATACCCTTACATGGTTTGCTGCACTCATTGCAATGGCTGGATATTTAAATAAATATGGTCTCATATCCTGGTTCAGCCAAACTGTTGTTAAGGTTTGTCTTCTTTTACTTTCTGATTTAGTTTCCATACCTTTTATCATTTTCAATGTTATTTGTGTTTTGTGTTACCACTTAATTTGGTAATTGGCAAGTAATTTCAAATGGCTTTTCAGTTTTACAACTCTTACATTGTAGAAATGTTTATATGAATCAGAAAACAATGGGATTTACTTCATAGCTATCTGTAGTTTCTAATGCTCCTGGGCTTATTCACTTGTTGTGAGTCCAACATTTTGGTATATATTTTATCACAACATCTAGGGTGATAAGCAAGATTTCCAGGCTTTGAAAGCTTTACGCATTGGCTTTATTTAGTGGACTTAGCCTTTCGATATTGAGCTATCAAGAACTAGCTAGGTTTTAGATAGATATGTCTTAACTTGGTACTTTTAAGAATCCATGTTTTAATTCATTGTCATTTATGTTCAACAAAAATAGTTTCTGCCAACTTGGATATAGTATTTACTTCTCAATCATATGCTGTTAGTATCAACTAACTCCACTCATTACACACTTTGCAGTTTGTTGGTGGACTGGGTCTTTCATGGCAGCTATCTTTCGGCATTCTTGTTCTACTCTACTTCTATTCTCACTACTTTTTCGCTAGTGGAGCTGCTCACATTGGTGCCATGTTCACAGCTTTCTTATCTGTTGCTAGTGCTCTTGGTACTCCACCATACTTTGGAGCCATGGTACTTGCCTTCCTCTCCAACCTCATGGGTGGACTCACCCACTACGGAATTGGGTCAGCACCTGTATTCTATGGCACGGGCTATGTTCCTCTTGCCAAGTGGTGGGGTTATGGATTCCTCATGTCCGTTGTCAATATTATTATCTGGCTTGGAGTTGGAGGTGTTTGGTGGAAGTTCATCGGTTTGTGGTAGAAAGTGCTTGTAATTTGCCGAATCCAAGTTTAGTGCAGTTCTCATTTTGGTCTGCCTTTGGTATGAGTTTCATTTCCATACTTTGGATAGGTGTTAACATTCTAGTTTTGATTGTTTAGAGCGGAAATAAATTTTTGGCGACTTTGGTGGAGACCGTGTAGAGAAAGATGGTATACACATTGAGGTCTATATTTCATAGCAGAAGTTAGATTGTACTTGAAATTTTGGATATGGCATGAAAAACTGCCTGCAATATATTAGTTTGACTATTGGGATGATTGAAATGTTTCATTTCTCTAGATACTTATTGATGAAAGCCAGTATTTTTTTATATGAATATTCTGTGATTGTATTCAATATTGGAAAGAATTTTCTAAACTTGGGTAAGATGTAGCCCTTTGTTTTGGCAGTCCCTTGGTCAAGTAAGAGGCATAAAATGTCTCCATGACTTCTTATTAACCAGCTGTGCACTAAGAGTATGTTTTTATTGTAAACTGGTGTATAGTACACAGATTTTTGTATACAATGGAACAGTTGATAGATAGAAAGAAAAAATTATCAATGAGATGTTATTGTATTAATCAGGCTTAGTTTGTAATTTCAGCGGCTTTCGTGTTCCATTTCCACATTTTAAGTTTGAATTAAAGTTTAATACAATAGCAATATATACACAAACGGTGTTAGCATAGATGTGTTTGACGAAATTACCTTAATAATGTTTCATAATTTTCAATGTAAATTTCTATATGTACGAAATATTCCACAAAGCATATACACTTTCAATGTAATTTTCCACATGTAAGCAATATTCCATAAAGTAAGTACATTCTATAAAGGGTATAAATCAACTTTTGGTACCTGTACTGAAACATGATTTATAATTTGGTACCCGTTTCGATTAAACAGTAGGGTTTTATCCCTATTCTGTTTAAAAATTTGACAGATTAGATGCAAGGGATGACATGAGGATGACGGGGCAACAAAGTTGTATCGGAGGATTTGGAGAGTAGCTGATGATGAGAGAGAGTAGGGCAATGGTTTTTTCTGTGCCGGTGGGCATTTTGAGGAGAGAGTGGCCTTTGGCATCTAGGGCACGCTTCAGTTCCACCATGTATGAGTATTGTTCTGGGTAAATGTGATCGTATGGGAAGTACACAGTAACATCTTCGATTTGAAACTTCATCTCTCCCTCTGCAATACTTTCTCTAATCTATATCTATATCTATATGTTTCTGTAAAGAAAGATTAAAGTTCAATTTTCAGTAGGATGAGAAAGACGATGGACGAACAGTCTAGGACGGTGATGAGTTACGGTGGCTTCGTTTCTTTTTATATTGGAATTGGAATCTAAATATTATGCGTAACTGGGGAAAGGAAAAATATAGTCAGCAGCGAGAGCGAGAGCCTTTGATTCGAATTTATGGGCATCAAGGTTCGAATTTATGGGCGAATATATGGAGCATTTGATTCCAGTGGTTTGTTTTAATAGATGGCTTGATTATGTGTATTTCGATTTGTCAATTATGTTTTACTGTTAATTTTTAATTTTCAGCTTTGAATGTTTTTGGTCTGTTATTCCTACGTTCATGTCTTTGTTCATGGGTGTTTTTGATCTGTTTGTCCGATTGGTCTGTGTTCCATTTCAACTTGTTAGGGGCATGATGTCTATTTTGGGTTGCAGCTAATTTGGAGGTTCTATCCATTCATACTTTCTTTTTGTTGTTGTATGATTGATTTGGCTTTAGTTGGGGTTGTCTCTTGGTGATCTCCGACCTATTTCTGGCGGCTTGGTTCATTTCTATTTTTTGAAATTTTTTGTTATGGCTGGTCTAATGATCTAATCTCCTTTCTGATTTCATGCTCTGATTGCATCTATCTCCTCCAACTAATCAATTAAGGGTGTTTGTTTATCTGGATTGTCCTAATAGCTTCTGGTTCGGCGTCATGCAGCTTCGGCTGATTTTGGCAGTTTGCCAAATAATGTTGGTAGGTGCAACAGAGGCGGTCTAGCTAACTTTGGTGTTGTACATGGGTTCCATTTTGGGGAAGTGTGTTGCTAGCTATTGGGCCCCACGTAACTATCAGTTGTAGGAAGGATCCGGTTAGGATGAAATTTATTTTTTAGTAGTTGAATTGATTGGTACTATAGAATCTTGACACATAGGGGAATGCAAATCTGCAGTCAAGACTCTATTTTGTCAATTGACTAACTTACCCAAAAATAAACTTCATGCTAGCCACTTCCCTCAGTTGTGTTGCACTTGGGCAATAAATAGTTTATCATTATTCACGTCAGATGAGTAAGTCACGTTAGAATTTTCCATCTACTCTGTTAGTCAATTTTAACGATTATTTTAAAATTGGAAAGTACAAACACCAGATTGCAACATTTTTCGAGTACAATCACCAGTTTGTAATTTTTTTCGTTTTGGGTACCAAATTGTAAATCGTGTTCCAGTACAAGTACCAAAAGTTGATTTATCTCTTCCATAAAGTAAGTACATTGAGTAAGTTTGGACGTCCGTCCAATTTTTTGGACGGAATGGGCTGATTGAACATTTTTAGAAAGTACAGTGGGCTAATTGAATATTTTAAAAGCACAGTGGCTAATTGTTTAAAACACTACAATTACAGTGGTGAAAAAGTGCTTTTTGCCGAGTAAGTTTATACTTATATAGTAAAATATGTTCAGGCCTCTTGATACATTTTGTTCTAGGGATAACTATTTGTACATGAGTTTTTGATATTTTTACATGGTCTCTTTTCATATAAAGACGAGACTCACTTTTTTCTCACGTATAAAAATATCAAAAATACGTGAAAATATCAATTTATTTTGAGTTATCCTCTTGAGATTTTGGCTACGTTTCTTGTCAATCAGTAGTTATTTAGTTAAATTTTAATTATAACTAAATCTAAAGGCAGATGGATCTATGGTTCATAAAACTCAACCAAGGGTAGACTTGGCAAAAAATAAGTTTGGGTTGGTTTTGGGTTACATAAAATAAATTTGGGTTAATTTTGGAATCAAAACTATATTACCTATATTTAATAATATGGGTTATGTGATTTCAATTTAAATGGTTATGGGTCGAATCCAAAATCAATTTAAGTATTAAAATATTAATTTTGTTATTATAGGCACTTTCAAAAAAATTTATATTAATAATTATTATGTTAATTAAAATCAATGAAATTATTAATTTACATTAATAATTATTAAAATTAATGAAATTTTGTTATTATACCTTTTTTCACTTTTAATCTCACCTTTCTTTTATTTTTACTATCCAACAGTACAGTAGTAACAAGATTTTAGGGAGAGTGATTTTTACTTGAAGGCATTTGCCTTGATGATTTAAATGAGTTATTTTAATTAATTAAGGGAGGAGATATTAATTATTTAAATTAATAGTTCGAAACACTAAAAGTGTTAACTTTATTATGAATTAATTCCACAATAAGTAAAATGGTTTTTATACATAATTACAAAAAAAGTATGTAATATGTATATAATGTAATATGTATAATGTATTTGTGTTATATAAGAATGTAGTATAATAAAGCATACATGTTGATGTATTAGCTCTACAAAGTGTAAAAAACTATTATAGATTAATGTGGATCAAAAATAGTTAAACTAGATCCAACCCATATTTATAATACTCCCTCCGTCCCAGGATAAAAGTCTTTATTACTATTTTGGATAGTCCCATGTTAAATGTCCACTTTTTTTAATAACCAAACTTTTACACAGTTTTTCCTATTATGCCCGTAGCATTAAATATCTCATACTTTTCTTATTCTAATTCTCTCTCCGTATTTAATGACATTATTATGGGCAATTTTGTCATTTTATTCCTCTTCTTAGTATGCGTGAAAAGTCCACAGGACTTTTATCCCGGGAGGGATGGAGTAATAAATATGGTACAAAACCAAACCAACCCTAGGAAGCAACAATAAAACAACCATTTTTAAGAAAATTTAGCTCCTGAGAAAGCTCCAAGGTCCTGTTCCAGTCCCTATTCTGCAAATGTAGGAGCAAAAATTTAGAAAAGTTAATAACAAGTTGATTGATAGGCATCTTCTACTAATGTGGCTTCTTTGAATACTTTACAGCAAGGCAATTAACTTACCTCCAAAAGCCAGCAAAAGATCTCAGGCTCATATAGATGGTTAGAGCAACCCAGAGTCCAACAAATCCATGACTGGAGGATAGAACTAACAGTGATATGATGCTGAATATAGCCACCAGAACCTAGAGAAGAAAGAACATGTTGCACAAGTTTTTTACCATTCGATTGATCAGTAAATTAAATAGAGTTACCAGATCGATACTCTTATGACATAGTGAATCGCGTATTGGTACTTGCGTACCTAAACATGGCTCCAAATTTAAGCATAATAGATTGCAGGTGTTATTACCATAGAGTTTGCGGAATACAAAAAATCAGAAGCTCCAAAGTTGACACCGTCGAAAACAAAGGCCAAGGCGTTGATTGGTTGAGTGGCTGCAACAAACTGATACAAAGGAACATAAAATAAATTTGAGGTTCTGAGTTATTGGTTGTACTTGTATAGAGTACAGACCCAAGGAACTAGTAGTATTCTTTCAAGGTATGTTTGTTTGCAAGTTCCGGATAGGATTATTAATCTCAAATGTCTTGTTTGTTTTCAAATTTAAGCTTGGAACTATTAATCTACTAGAGATTATAAAATAGCTTAATAGTCTTGGGATTATAATTACAATCCCGAGAAGTAAAAGAATAGGTACCGACCGGGATTCCAACGGTAATAAGGTGGAGGACCTCAACATCTTTTGTAAAAAGTCTTCCTCCGAATGGTAATCCAACTCCAAGGATAATGGATAACACCAATCCAAGGACCAGGCCTAACTGCATTATTGATTTTATAGACAACATGAGAGAAAATCACAAAAAGGAAAATGAAATCATAAATAATTTAAGCACCTGCAACACTCTGGATGTAACGGTAACCACACTGCCAAAATCCTCCTTAGCAAATGCGCTAGCAAGTAATGCCTGAAAGAGTGAAACCCTTGTTATGTTTCATACCACGAATTAGACTCGAAACATATAATCTATCTATTGAGGCAGTTGTCAAGTTTGGAACATAACGAATATGATTCTAGGGAATGCCAACCAATGTAGCTAAATGAGTGCCTTGTGGGTGTTCGTAAGTGATAACATTGCGTAATCTCCTTAAAAATGTACTTATTATGACGCTACGCTTAAAAACAAACAAGTATAAGTTATATCTCAACTAGTTTTAACTATATCTCAAGTATTTTTAACTAAATCTTTTTTAGAAATTATTTGCCAGCGTATATATCATGTTCCAGATAAACGTAATTTAATTCATACTACTTGAGTGATTCGAAGAAACTTAGTACCCTACTGTATTCTGTACCATGAATAATTAAAGTTTCCGTTACCGATTTTGTTCCAGGATGTAGGTAACATTGGTTCTAGCACTATTGCTAACATGGTGGTATGTTAAAGATTTTTATATTCGCAAGGTTCCTTGATTAATTGTGGTAAATACTCATGATTTGACAACCAAAGCAACAATGTGCTGTTTATTATCATGAATCTGTGTCTTGTTTCTATATATCAAAAGGAAAATCCTTCAGCCATTGTTAATTTTCATTGGCCTGCATCTTTTTATGCATGAATTTTCCTTTTCAAACCAAAATATGAAGTCAGTTTCACTTATTTTGTAGCGTCAGGCAGGTGAATTATAAACTGTGATCCCAACCCTCCTGCCAACTGATATACCCACAATTACTATATAACTACAAGGATTTGTACCTCTGTAGTACAAAGGTTTTGAGAAATCACAATCTTCTTCTAAAAGCAAGACATGTTCTCCATGTTATACATATGCTGATAACTGTTTAAGCATAAAAGTTCATCCATTTCTTCTCAAAGGCGAGCATATGAAAAATAGTCGCAATGTTTATATATGCTAAGAGATCATTTCTAACCTGCCCAGCAACAGCTAAGCCATCAGCTAGAAGAGACGTTGCTAACCAAACCTGCAAGCAGACCTGAAATGCGGCCATTGATGTTGGTCCCTGGCGTGCAGCCATAGACGTTGCCAGTGTTACACAGAATGTGGCAGCTATAACCCTCATCAATAAAAGAAAACCTGCAGCAATGACAAAAGATGCTAAAAGATTATGTTGATACAATCATTAATATCATAAATTACCTAAAAAGTAATATTATTTATAAGATTTATTGTTTTCAAAGACTTAAATGAATCATATACTAGGTAGGGGTACTTGACATGAACTTGTTAAATTCTCCCCATTTCAGCCAGAGACTATAGTATAGGTTTCAGGTTTCTAATATTCATACATACATGGCTTCATTACTAAACAATCTCATTGAAATATGGACATGTATTTGCAGAATATAGTCCACACCGTTTTTAAGAAATCGAGCAAATTGTAGATGTTTGAGACTAGGAGGTAAAACTTCAATTTGTTTCGTTAGTCTCCAAAAGAGTATAACTGAGATCACGTACCTACCATACCAACAAGTAAAAGTCGAAAACAAATTAGAACCATATACAGTATACAAGAACATTGAATAAGCATATTGGAAAGCAGTAAGAGATAACTTACTGAGATATAACATGAGCAATAGCTGCACCACTGACACCCAGACGAAAGATAAAGATAAATATTGGGTCCAGAACTATATTTGTTGCGTCTCCTGCCACTAAAATAGATCCGATAAACAAATGACTCAGAAATAAATAAACTTACTAATAACAAATAAAAATAGGCGGGGATTTTTATTAAATTTTTTTGCTTTTATAATGATAAAGACAAAAGATACGCTTTCTGTATGTTCGGGTGCTTGTGTGTGTTCTTGAGCAATCATAGTATATATATTTTTTCTCATATTTTTACTTACAACAGGCATAGAGAGGAGTTTTTGTGTCCTTAAATCCACGGAATACACCTTGCATGGCCAATGAGAGAAGAACAGCTGGAGCACCGATAGACCTCAGTGTTAAGTACTGTTGTGCAGGTTTTAGCATAGGTGAATCCTACATATGTATGAGAGTGTGATCGACCATCAAAATCTCTCAAATCCAAGTACTAGTTTTCACAGAGTCTAGTTGGATTGTGGACTGCCATTCTTTTGTTTTCACTTGAGGCAAAACTAATGAAGTGAAGGCAAGAGTCTTACATATTACTTACAGATTTGACCCCCATAAACTTCAAGGCAGGCTTTGCTACAGATATCAGGAATGCGGCTTGGATGAGGCCAAGGATGCCACCAACTATTAAAGCTGATGAGGCTGATGGGATATGTCTCTTTTTACGGTTACTATTGGCTCTATCAAAGCTGCTACCGCGTAACTCTAACATGCTGGCACTCTCGTCAGACTCTGATATGAACACATGACATGAAGATCTTGATGTTAAGGGAGTTGAATAAACCATTAGCTACAAAATGACAAATATTGATGAACCTCACATACATACCTTTTGTTGGAATCAACTTTTCTTCTTCAGTACTTATAAGTGTACCCATTTCCAAGCGTTGTGCTCCAGGACTCGCTTGGGCAATAGCATCTTCCTCGGCAACAAAGGAGGTAGTGACACTGACAAGGGGCAAAATAGCAATTTTTGACACTTGATTGAATATAGCAATAGAAATGCCTACAGCAGCAAGTTCCACTGGACCTGTGCAAGTTAATACCAATCAGAAAAGAACTCACTCCATTTATTTACTGACTGCAAAATATACGGTATGGGATAGTCGAGAAGGGTATTCCCCTTTTCAATAAAACTAACTCAAGCATAGAATTTTTACCTATTTGGCCAATGAATGCTGTGTCAATGAGAGATGCAATTGGATCCGCTGTCAAAGCCAGTGCTGCCGGGAAAGCAATCCTTGCTATTTCTAGACCGAGATTATCCATTCTAAATACTAATCTGTTCATATGATTGCATATAGCGATTATTAGCTTCTAAGCATATGAAAGACAAAAAAGAAACTCTTAATTGTAATATCAATAAAAAGGGCGTCTAAATCGTATGTTTAAATGTTAAGACTTTCATGTAAGCTGCTGCAACTGCAAAACATGGCTTTTTTTGGACATTGTTTCAATTCCTAGTACAATTGAAACTTGCAAGCACTGGAAAGTGCTGGGTTAATTTCTTTCAGGTTTGGTTTTTAAACATTGTAAAGTAGCTAAATCCTGCCTTAAAACCTTATATGGGCAGCAGAAGCACTACTTATCCCTTTGTGTAGTCAGCCATTAGAACAAACTACATAAATACACTACAACTGTGGAAAATATTCCAACTACAAAACATGCCAAAAAAGAGTGCGTGCCTGACATCCTTAAAGAATATGCAAATGGGATTTTTCCAGTTACTCTGACATGGGTATGTTTTATCTTTCTCAGCCATGATTAGGAAAGCCTTGTGGCTGATAGTCCTTCATGGAAAAGTATAGACTCGAAGTTTCCCAGAGCCCGCCAGTTTAATCAATCAAATGATGCCATACATAGAAATTAATAACAAGTTTCAGAATTGGTACCCTGCAAATTTCATCACATTAAAAAATCAAGAAACAATTGCTTAAAATTCAAATGAAGGAAAGAAAGGGCAAAAGGCTCAAGAATTCTACCTGAAAATTAATCTGCTAAGCTACACCACTTTGAACCTCAATCCCAATTAAACAAGAGTTACTTAAGTTTGAAATCTCAAGAACCTTTAACTGCTTTTAATATTAAAGTGGCTTCCAATATTAAATGCACCACAACTATAGATATGGGACATATGACATTCCTATCAACTAACCAACCAAAAAATAGATACTACCTTCCCCTCTCTCTATCCCCTATATAATTCCTGGCCAGAAGATACTAAAGTTTGAAACTTAACTAGGCCGTGAAAAATCCACATGAGCCAAGAGGCTCTTTTCAGACGAGGAACTAGAGAACTCGGGAGTGGTTAACATGAAGTTAAACTTGGTCAATTAATCAAATACAGTGTCGACACATAAGTCAGGATGTGATCTCTATCTGTCTGTAAGCATTGTATTGGTTAATTGACCAACTTACCATGAAATTAATTTTATGGTAACCGAATCCGAAAACTCTTATTGTCTTGCAGAACACGAACTAAAGTTCCAAATCATGGTAAGAAATCAAATGTCTTGTGCATTTTACCATAAATAGCGTTTTTCATTACCATTTTGTTTCACATACCCGGTCTATTAGCGTTCCTGTGTTTACGACATTGTATGAGTGCTTTCCAACTGTCCATCTATTTTAGAGTCCTTCTACGGCGACATTGAAGTGGCGACATTGTAGCGATATTTTCTTTTATGGTTTTTTTTTGTAGTACCTCTCAAAAATGTATAGTATTTATTCCAACTGAAATTTTTGTAAAAAAATAGTGTTTTAAGTGTAATTTGGATACATACAAGAAACTGAGCCTGTACAGTCTGTACAACTCTGTTTCTTGTATGTATCCAAATTATACCTAAAACGCTGATTTTTACAAAAATTTCAGTTGGAATAAATACTATATATTTTTTGGGAGGTACTACAAAAAACAAACCAAAATAAATAAATAAATAAAAAATATCACTAGAAATGTCACTAAAAAATGTCCCCCTAAACTTATTGTCTATTTTATGCATATTATTATTGACACTAAATTACATGACCCAAAAGCAAGAATTTATTAAGTGTGAAACTTGTCTCATAGACATCCCAAAACTTTTAGCCTTCATCATGTCACTAAAGTTGGATATCTACAAGATCCAATTCAATAAATGAACAAGGTCATCTCTATTAAAAATTTATATGAACTTAATTTTTATTTTATTTTTTTGTTTGTTTAAAGAGGTTGATATAATCTAAGTAACTAATTATTTTATAATAAAAATAAAATTGCATTCTGAGTAACTAACTAGGCCATACAAGTTTTCCCTCTTTCTATTCATGAAAAGGACATCAATAGGTTTAATTTGTGCCATGTTCTTCCCTACGAATCTGGTTAGCATGAAGTTATTTTTTTGGTAAGTTGATCAATTGGTCAATAGAATACTGACACACATACAACATCGTCTGCATGTCAGTATTCTATTGGTCAATTGACCAACTTACCCCAAGATAAACTTCATACTAACCACTTCCCTTCTCTACATAAATACATAAAATATATTAAATGGCTGCCAACCATTATTCCTAAATGTTACAAGGCTAAACTTTCTCCGGTTATCACTATTACTAGGTAATACCTAAGATTTTTTAATAAAAAATGAATCTCTCATTTTAAATTAATACAATACTATAACTAATGCTTAAAGTTAACTATTCACTCCATCACTTAATATAAAGAACTATTTTTTTCTCTTAATATTTGTCGTTTGAGAATTTTAAGTAAGCATTAATTGTTTAGTTTTTAATATTATCCTAAGTATTAAATACTCCCTTTATTCCTATTTATTTGACGTTTTAGAGAAAAAATTTTGTTCCTATTTATTTGACGTTTGTAGATTTTTAGGAGATATTAATTACACTACATCCTAAATTACCCCTAAACATTTAATACACTCCTTAATTCTCTCCTACTTTTCAAGGGCTATTTTTCTCCCTTTTTCTCTTTCTCTCTCTTATAATTTCTATATTTTCTTTACTCTCTAACAATATTTCTCTCTCATCTTTATTATCTACTACTCCCTCCGTCCCATAGTTATAGGCTGATTTTCCATTTTGAGATGTCCCAATATATAGGCTACTTACTATTTATAAAATTTAGTTGGTTCATTGTTTTACTTTTATGCCCTTATAATAAATATTCAACCATTACTTTTTTTTTTGAAGAAATAACATTCAATGTCATTATTTTTATCACCGCATTTAATGTTGTTGTATTCTCTTTGGTTAAAGTTCTATTGTTATGGACTTTAATGGTGTACTTGGTTATGAACTTTAATGATCAGTACACGTCAATCAATGAAGTTGAGAGTTCTAGTGTGATAAGTAAGGAGTAATTAACTTATTCATTAATTTCATATTAAGAGGTTTATGTGGAAAATTATGTTAAAAATTGTCACTTAAATTGATTTTCTTAAACTATGTGCCAAAAAAAATCAGCCTATAATTATGAAACGGAAGGAGTACAATTTATCTTTTTATTTATCTATGTAATTCTTGGTAATACATAGTAATTTTAGTGGAGTTTTTATAAGAGTTTTAACTTCTTTAATAGTTGTGCAAAGCTCCAAAACATCAAAGAATAAAGAATAGAGGGAGTATAATTTTGGCTGTGTCACTATTTTTTACTTAATAAATAACACTTTTTTTTTAATATAAAGACAATATAAATAATTGATATTATATTTAATATTATCTAATCTTAAAACGGCTTATATTATGAACGAATGGAGTAGTGCTCTTTTCTCTTATCCTATACACTCTCAAACAAAAGGAAGTAATAAACATCATTCCTCCCAAAAATTTCCATAACAAATTTTTAGGCAGACAATTAATCTATTTTTGGGCACAATAATGGTACAAAAACCAGCCAAATCACTACTTATTTTATTTTCTGAGCTTCTTCAATATGTAAAGATTATATATAAACTACTCCTTAAGTCCCAAATTACTTGTCCTTTCTTTATTCAGCTGTCCCACAAACAAGACAACTAGTTTTTTGTTGTTTGTGGGGGATAGAGAAATCAAAGAAGAAGATGAAGTACTAAAACTCAAACTACTATTCTTACCCTTTTCTTACCCCCAATGAGTTCTTTTTGGGAGGAAAAAAAAACAGTAGTGAAATTTTGTAGTGTTTTCCTAATTTTCAGAAGATATTTGTTTGGCCAAATAAAATATTTTCTGAAAAATATGAACAATAGAAACTGTGGAAAGTCTAAACCTGGAAACTGATATAAAACTATTTAGTTACTTCCATGAGAATCATGACTTATCTTCAACACATACACGCCAATCTTATCTAACAACCTTTCAGGATGAACGTACCTGTATTATCAAACCTCCATTGGCTCCCCTTAAAACCCAAGGAAAACCCCATCCATGACTCTAAACACTGGAATTCAGTAATCAAACACTACATCAAACTCAAAAATGACCCTGCAATACTTACCACATACACCCAAATGGAAGCCATCGGCATTTTGCCCGATAACACCACTTTGCCTCTGGTTCTCAAAGCTTGTGCTCGGCTTCAAGCCGTAGAAAAGGGAAAGAAAATACATAACGATATTTGTAATATGGATTTGATAGATGATGTTCGGATTCAGACTGGCCTGGTTGATTTTTATTGCAAATGTGGGTTGTTTGAAGATGCCCGGTACCTGTTTGATGAAATGACTGAGAGAGATGTGATTGCGTGGAATGCCATGATTTCTGGGTGTGTGGGGTGTTGGGAATATGAGGATGCGATATTGTTGTTTGAACGGATGCAAAACGAAGGTTTGAAAGGTAATTCAGTTACGGTGGTGGCATTGCTTTTGGCGTGTGGGGAGCTCTTGGATTTGAGGCGTGGGAAGGAGATTCATGGGTATTGTTTGAGGAATGGGTTGTTTGATTTTAGTCCCCATGTGGGTACTGCTTTAATGGGGTTTTATTTGAGATTTGATGTGAGAATTTCGTGTATTGTTTTCCAATTAATGGATTTGAAGAATATTGTAAGTTGGAATGCGATGATTACTGGTTATTTTGATGCCGGGGATTACTTGGAGGCTTTGAAACTCTTTTTTCAAATGCTTGTAGATTGTTTTAAGTGTGATTCTATCACAATGTTAGTTGTTATACAGGCCTGTGCAGAATCTGGGTTTGTTGAGCTTGGAATGCAAGTTCATCAAATGGCTATAAAGTTTGACTTTTGCAAAGATTTGTTCATAGTAAATGCATTGATGAATATGTATAGTAAGAGTGGAATGTTAAGATCCACACATGATTTATTTGAATCTATATCGACCAAAGATGTTGCTTTGTGGAACTCTATGATTTCTGCATTTATTGAGTTCGGCTCAGTTGAGGAAGCATTGAGTTTGTTCGCCGAAATGCGACTTGCAGGTTTCAAAGATGATGCACGAACTGTTGTTATCGTATTGCCTTTATGTGCAGAGTTACCCAACGGTTTGAGAAATGGTAAAAGCTTACATGCTTATGTGATTAAGAATGGGATGGAGAGGAACACACATGTTGGAAATGCTTTGTTAAGTATGTATGCAGAGTTGAATAGTGTTAAAGACACTATGAAGGCTTTTTGTGAGATTAGAGACGTTGATGTAATCTCATGGAACACTTTCATAATGGCACTGGCCAAGAATAAATTGAGTGGTCAAGCATGGGACATCTTCAGGAAAATGGAAGAATCAGAGGTCAGCCCTAACTCTCACACAATAATTTCTATTCTTGCATCCTGTGGAGATGAAACCTTTCTGACCATTGGCAGGTCCATACATGGTTATGCGATAAAACACGGTATAGAAAAAGACCCATCATTGAACACTGCACTCACGGAGATGTACATAAACTGCGGTGATGAAGTAACAGCTTCAAAATTATTTGAGAGATGTCATGATAAAGATCTGATCTCATGGAATTCTTTGATTTCAAGTTTTTTTAAAAGCAATGAAGCAAACAAGGCTCTGTTGCTTTTCAACCGCATGATCTCAGAAATTGAGCCCAATTCAGTCACAATCATAAATGTTCTCTCATCTTGCACCAATTTAGCCAATCTTCCTCAAGGTCAATGCTTACATGCTTACACAATAAGGAGGCAGTCCTCGTTCGGGTTCGATTTATCTCTTGCCAATGCGCTCATAACCATGTATGCCAGATGTGGTAATATGCATTATGCTGAAAATATCTTTGAAACTTTACAGAGAAAAAACATTGTTTCATGGAATGCTATGATTGCTGGTTTTGGTATGCATGGACGTGGGCATGATGCTATGCTTTCCTTCTCAAAAATGTTAGAAGATGGCTTCACACCAAACAACATAACTTTTGTATCGGCATTATCTGCTTGCAGTCATTCTGGTTTAGTAGAGAAGGGCTTGCAGCTTTTCACTCCATGGTTCAGGATTTTATATAACGCCTGAGGTTGTCCATTATGCGTAAGGTCGTTGATCTCCTTTGCCGTGGAGGTTCTTTAAATGAAGCCAGGAAGTTCATTAATTCAATGCCTATTGCACCAGATGCATCTGTTTGGAGAGCTCTGCTCAGTGGTTGTCGAGTTTATTCTGAAACCAAACTAGCTAAAAACATATCTGAAAAACTTGTCGAGCTAGAACCAACAAATGCAGGAAATTATGTTTTGTTATCTAATATTTATGCTGCAGCGGGTCTTTGGTCAGAGGTTAGAAAATTGAGAACACTGGCTGAAGAGAAAGGTTTAAGAAAGCCTCCGGGAAAAAGTTGGATTTCTGTTAAAAGTGAAATTCACTATTTTACAGCTGGGGATAGATCGCATTGCCAATCTGACAAAATATATTCAAAATTGAGTTCGCTGTTGTCCTCGGTTAAGAAAAGTGGATATGTTCCTGATCTTCATTGGGTTCTCCACGATGAAGAGGATGAGGAAAAATTGAAAAGGCTTTTAAGCCATAGTGAGAAACTTGCTATAGCATTTGGACTGATCAATGTGAGTAATGGTACCCCAATATTGATAAACAAGAATCTAAGAGTTTGCGGCGATTGCCATGAATTTGGAAAACATGTCTCTAAACATGTGCAGAGGGAAATAATTCTCAGGGATGGAAGCCGTTTCCATCATTTTACCAATGGTTTCTGCTCATGCAAGGATTACTGGTGACGCCTAAATGCCTAATAGACGCAGAAAGATCTGTTGAGGTTGGAATGTTGGAAAAAGCTTTTCCGGGTTATGCAGTTTCAACCTGGGACTCGGAAAGGGAGAGGTCAAAAAACATTCTGAAAAGCTGAGGTCAGCGCTCTAACATTAATATATGCAAATAATGTTGGCAGTGGGAATTGGTAAATATGATTTTTTTAGCGTAAATATTATAGATCTAACAAAATCAACAGGAGTTAAGGATTCTTCTATCCTTAATCATTCTTCAATTATAATGTTTTACACCGTTATTTCATGTTTGATTTTATAATTCATATTGTAGTCAGAATATATCATGATAACTGGACAGTCAATGGTAACTGAAATCTTCAAAACAGTTAATATAAATTACATGGAAAAATAGATTTTTTAACTGAATTTCAGTAACCGAGATCACCCATGGCTGGATAGCACTCTACCGTTATTAATTGATAATTGCAAACTGCACTAGCTTCTCAATATGAATATCCCACTTACTTAGAGTTTAGAGTTTCTTTATCTTCACATTATCAGCAAATTTCTTGTCTAAGATGTCACTAAATCCTTATTTTATAATCATTTGGCCCTGAATCATTTCTAAATTTAGACTTTTCACAATACTTGCTAGTACTTATGTTATTCATGTTAGATAACCTTTACTTTCATATAGTAATATAAAAAGCCGTATAATTAAATTGATCGATATATTTCTCGAAAGAAAAGAAAAGGAAACGAACGATGAAACAAAAATCATGGATCAACTAAGCCCTCTCGAGGACTTTCAAAATGGTGTTAACTTTAGTTTTATATTTTAGCAAGAGTTTGTTTTGATTTCAAACTTTAGGGCTTATTTGATTACCATCTTTGTTCTCCATCTTCATATTTAGTTTTTGATCTCGATTTTCCGTCATCTTTTCTTAATATTTGTAATGTGAGTATGTCTTTAAATCCAAATTTAATTTCATTGTCGAATATTTTCTTTTGAAGAATTTCAGAAAATTACATAAGAAAAAAAATATACTCTCGTTTACACATTAAGTGTACAATATCTCCTCACTACATTGCACTGATTATGTTTTGTCATAGTTTCTGTATCTTTGACCTTTTGTTCTATTCTAAAAACAGCCATAAACAGTTTTATTCAATTTGATGATCTATGTTTGTTCCAAGAGTCTTTTATTGGACTGTTGGAAAGTGGCATACTATAGCTTATGTGCAGCTTAGTCTGCAGTTGGATTTGGCAACTTTTGTTATGCACGCCTTTTGGACTATACATTTGCTAGTACATGAATGTATTGCAAGGGTCATGCATTGATTCATGAGTGAAGGGAAATGCACTATTAAGTGGTTAGAAGTCTTAAAAGTTTCTTTGTGGTCTTATAAATGTAGTTGAGCCAGTTGAAGGCAGAGTGAATTGAATAGAAATTTTTATCATCTTATACAAGATGTTGTGCTGATGCATCTCTTTCCTTTGTTTGTTTGCCTTCTATTCTTTTTCCAAGATCCGTCACGAAGTTTTACGCTACGCTTGAATTGAAGAAATGGAATTAAAAACGAATTGAATGATTTTGTAGCATATGAAGTGCATGTTTGGTTGGTGGTGGTGGGTGGTGCAATGGAATGGCATATTGGACACATTCATTCCATTGAAATGCAAATAAGGGAATGAAATGAAGTTTTCCTCCACCGGAATGGTTTATCTGGAAATGAATAATCAGATACACTTTTTTTCATTCCATTATTTCATTCCTTTTCAGACCGGATTTTTTCAATCCAAATGCTGCATTAGGTTCTAAGTTGATAGCTTAATTCAGATCCAATATAACATTGATAATAATTTCTTAGTTTACTATTAATATACTTGTGATTTATGAGTTACAAGAATGCTACTCAACTGGGTACGTAAAACGAAATCAAATATGAGAAACGCAATTTATGATCAAATGCACAAGACAATTAGTTCTTGAACTATAATTTGGAACCAACGTAAGACGATAAGAATTCTCTGATGACCTTTATGTAACGTTTGGTTTGGTGGAATAGAGTGAGAATGAAATAAATCATTCCAATGGAATGAGAAAAAGACTGTTTGGTTTGTTTATTCCGGCAGAAATGATGTATTCCTATTGGAATGTAATCTACTTAAAATTGTATTTTTAATTCCTGTCAAGGGGTCTGCCCTGTTTGTTGTTGATAATGAAGAAGGGTTTATTTAGATTTGTATTGTAAGAATAACCAGTATGATAAGAAGTTGAGAAGTAACATAAAGATTTTCATAAGAAAAGTTGAATATTTTGGGGGAAATTTGTTCTGGTTTTGTCTTCCTTCTTCAGTGGATTTTCATAACCAGTATGTACATCTTTATACGCCAATAACGCAATGAAACCTTGATTGTTTGTGTTATATCAGAGTTACCTACTGCTACAAGCCTACAATTACATTGAAGGGTTCTTCCTTATTTTGTTGTAGGTGAAATTAGCAGCTCGTGTAAATAAAATTGCTTGCAGTTTTTTTTTTTTTGGATACTGCTATGATATAATTTAATTACTGTGTTTTACTATTTTTATTTTTTTTAATTACTGTGTTATCTTTTTTTTTCCTCTAACTTGTTTTAGGTGCACCAAAAGAGAGCAAATTGGCATAACAATCCATTTGTTACATTTGGCAAGGATAGAGCAACTGGAAAAGATGCTCTATCGACTGCAGAAATGATCGAGTTAGATGAAGAGATCCAAACAAATGATGGAGATGATGACTTGACTCCAACCCGCAATGAGGAAATATCTAGCAAGTCCTCTAGTTTCAAGAAGAGGAAGAGAACGTCAAATTTCGATATTGATTCTGAATCTGTCATGGAGAGGACTGCTATTATTGTGAGGAGGGGTTGATGGTGGTCTTCTTTAGCCTTCCCGATGAGCGAAAAGAGGGTTTTGTCAAGGATTTATTGAGTTGAGTGTTATACTTGTTATTTAAACATTTTACTATGTTGGTTATTGAATGATGATATTGGGATTTTGTCAAGGATTTATTGATGGGATCATTACTAGTTGATTAGATATTTTATTAAGTTGTTGGTTGTTGAATGAAGTTATCCGATATGTTATTCGATTTATCATCACATTTTATTATTGAGTTGGTGTTATAGTTGATTTAGTTTTGTTGGTTGTTAACTCCAAGTTTCGCCGGCGCGTCCAATCACAGAATCCACGCGTTAGAACTCAAGATGCAATGGATCACACGGAGAGCTTGACGGCTTATCTTGCCATGAGGGATAACTCCGGTGTGAGAATGAGTCTGATAGTTACAAGGTTTAACAATAGAGGATAAGTATTTAGTGCTCAAAAATAGGTATTACCTCATAATGATAACCTAGGCCTCATATTTATAGTACTCACCACCTTAGGATCCTTCTCCTATCGGATTAGGACTCTAGTGTATGGTAGTTACCATAACTTGGATCCAACACAATCTCCTTAAAAGGTGCAAGTAGAGTCCAATCTCATTACCACCTTTGGAGTTACCTTATATGCATCTGAATAGGTATTCTTGACTCAGACGCAGGAGAGCCCACTGTCTTGAGCCTAAACGGTTCTATAATCTAATCTGGGCTTCGGCCCAAAGAACTCAAAGACCCGACCGAACATCACAAGCCAAGGTTCATTTATGGTCCCGAGGGTTTCAAATGCCAATTCAACACCTCCAACACTTTCATGGGCTTGACCCCATCTGTCTCTCAAATTTACGGTATTGAATCTTCTACCCAAAGGAGGGCTTCAGAAAACGCCTCCCGAACATTGCCCCCAGGTCTAATCATAACATATTTATGATTGGAGACTTGAAAGGTCATGACTTGAATGGTCATGACAGCTAATGATGAACTGTCTGTGGAAGCCGTACAGTCACTTCTTGATATTTGAAATGTTGCACGTCTTTTCACGCCTGGGCCCACCTCAAGGACTTAATAGCCGCCTTAGGGTTCCGTGCCGTACTCCTTATAAAAGCCCCACTTCCCCCCTCATTATTACTTTTACTGACTCTCTCTCCCCAAACTCTCTGTTTTCATTTTTTTCGGCAAGGCGATTTTCGGCAAGCTTGTTTTTTACTCAATCTGCACCATTTCCCAACAGCATCTTGATCTTGAGTGCCACTCTTGTTTATCTCCTCCCCCAAAACTTCTTATTTGCATCACCTTACTTCCAATTTCACATCCAAATGGCTGATTCTAGCATCATTCCGGCCACTGAGCCTATCATTGCCTCTGTCACCACCGGCGACCTGTTAGAGGTCGAATTACCAAAGTGTCTAATCTGACACTACTTCCTCCCCCCTTTACTTTAGCCGAATCTTTGAGGTTAGAGTTCGGAACGCCTACCACTTCCTCGGGAGTTTTCTCACCTACACACCCCTTCTACTCTCACCCCTTCTCAAATCTCCGATATCCGAACCCTCTTCAAAATATCCAAAGAATACAGACTCAGGATCCCTCGGCCCGATGAGAAGATGTTCTGGAGGCTCGAGGGTGAATGGGTAGCCGTTCCCCTGTATGTGCTGAAATACGGGGTTCGGTTTCCTCTGCATGACTTCATTTCTTCCTTCCTCAGCTTCGTGGGGATCGGGTTCGCTTTCATTGGTGCCGAACTCGTACATCCACCTAGTTTCCTTCATAGCCACACAATCAGAGATGGGAATCACTCCCTACCGCCTCGACCTCTTCTTCGCCTCTCTTCACCATCCATGTGGGTCTAAGGAGCCCGCCTTGGCAACTCAACAAGCGCCCCAATCGCTCTGCATAAGCCGATCAAGACCCTTCCAAAGAATAAGGGATGGCACGAACAATGGTTCTTTGCAAAAGGAACCGACCTTCACTTTTCTCCCCACAGGCCCATCCAAATAGATTCCACAGCCAAAATTTCAAGTTCCCCGAGTGGTCGAACCGCGCCTTGAAGGCATTCTACAAACAATGGAACAGATCCAAATGGAGTTTGGGGCTTCGATGGACGAAGCTCGGTCAGAGTAAACACGGTTGTCGTGCCCCTTTTACCGGTTTTGTTTCTTATTGTTTTTTTTATGCTTCATCCCTTAATCTGTTTGTCTCTGCAAGTGGGATGACAATCTTCAAACTGAGGGTGTTGGCGACCTCTTCATTCCTATTCTGTCAACCCCGGATTCATCCGACTTCAGCTAATGACGACTCTCCCCGAGGAGGACACAATTCCAATCACCGAGTTGTCACTGGGGTCCACTTCGGGCCCGAGCCCCACCACACAAAAAGGGGCGAGGATGAGCCATGGAGAAGGCGGCTTCTTGAAGTCTAAGCCCTCCAAACCGACCATCAAAGTGCCTCCAAGTCGCTTCCACCTTCTCTCTGCCGGGCCGACTTCTCCCGTAGCCCTCCTCCGATCGCCGAAGGCGATCGAGGATCGGAGGACAGAAGAGGTTCTTCTCGAACCCCGATCAAAAAGACCTCGGTTGTTTGAAGGTTCTGATCACCGACGGGAGAGATGGTGGTTCCCGGTTTGGACCGTTCCACCACTCCTTCTTCCGGTCCCCAGCTCTTCCCGGGATCGCCGACTACTGTTGGCCCAAGAGCCGTCGAAGTTTTCCTTTTACCCTTTTCGATCACTTCAAACTACACGGTGATGCGACGAATAGGTTCAAAGGATACTCTTCCGATCGCCTTGGTGGCTATATGTTCGCTCGCACCTGTAATTCCCTTTGTCACTCGATTCTTTGCTATTAACTTTGACCTTTACTTGTAGATCGATGTATGTGTTCACTGCGCAGCCAACGCTTATACTCGCCGAGCCATCCTCCTCCTCTCCGATCCACCAAGAAAGAAGTTCAGCTGGGGACGGAGGTGGAGCTTCTTTGGAGGTCAAGTTCGGTCTGCAATCGACTGAAGAAGGAACGGGATTCTCATGCTGAGACCCGAGGCCAGGTGGCCCGAGCGGAGGGCCGGGTCGAAGAACTGGAGCATGAGCACAGTGCTCTTCTGGCAGAGAGGGATCGTCTGCTCCAAGATGTCAAGGATCGGGAGAACGCTATTGACAGCATTACACACAAGTTCTTCGGGATGCACGACGATGTTCTTGATCAAGGAGAACAACACCTAGACTGCTACCGTCAACGCCTTTCCCAAAAAGATAATCGAAGCCAGACAGCAAGCCATCGCCGAATACGAGGAATCTGAAGCCTTGAACGATAAGGTCATAGCCCAATTTGGTGAAGGGTATGAGACTCATCGGAAAAAGGCTAAAGCAGAGTTAATGGCTGCTGGGCTTGGTGTCTCCATCCTTGACTCTTCGGATGACGAGTCTGACGCTGAAGATGACCCCCCTGCCGAGTAGATATGTAGGATTTGTAATAAAGAAAATTTCTTTCTTCTCTTTTGTGCTTAGCCCGAATCGTAAGCGACCGGGTTTGTAAAGTAAAAATTTTCTAAGTATAAATAAGATATACTCTTTGCCCATGAATGTTTATTGTCAGTTTCACTTATGACTAATCTCGATCGATTGTGTCCACGAACCTTCCGATCGGATCGTCATAGAGTTTATCGATTGTAGAGGTCAACAGTTATACAGAGACTTATCTCGATCGATGGTGTCTTCCCGAACCTCTTGATCGGATAGTGCCTAGAGATCTGTACTTTAAGCATATTAAACTCTCGGTCAAGAATGCTCGGACTTATCTCGATCGATGGAGTTTTTGAGGCTCTTGATCGGATAGTGCGAAGCATGTCTGCTCAAGTAAAGAATGTGAAATATAGGAATATAGATGAAGTTAAACATTGACAAAAATAGGAACTTTCATTTATATCATTTGAATTGGAACGATTACATGGATAAAAACAAGAACGACATAACTATCACTGGTAAAATTTTCTAAGTCTTCCAACGTGCCATGTATTCTTTACCTCCGAACCGCAGTCATTGCTCGAATTCGGTGGGTTCCTCGCTTTGTGACTCCTACCACCTCATAAGGCCCCTCCCAGGTTGGGCATTAGCTTGTCGATTTACAGGGGTTGATTCCTCCAAACTCTGGAGGACCAAATCTCCTATTGCAAACCTCCTTGTCTTCACCTTCTGATTATAGTGTCGGGTTGTTCGCTGTTGATAGATCGCCAACCTCATCATTGCTGAATCTCGAACTTCATCTAACAAATCTAAATTCGTTCTCAAACCCTCATCATTATATAGCTCTTTGTATTGGCTGACTCGAAGAGTTGGAGATCCGATCTCAACCGGAATGAGTGCATCGGTCCCGTATGCCAACCTGAATGGGGAGTCTCCAGTTGTAGTTCTTGGGGTAGTTCGATACGCCCACAAAACAGATATAGCGATTCTTCTGCCACCGAACCTTTTTAATTCATCCAATCTGCGTTTAATCCCATTGAGTAGGGTTCAATTGGTCACTTCCACTTGGCCGTTTGACTGAGGATGGGCAACCGAAGTCTTGCGATGCTGGATCCCTAATTCTTTTAAAAAGCCTTCAAACTTAGACCCCACAAACAGTCTGCCATTGTCTGAGACCACTGCCCTCGGGATACCGAACCGGTAGACTACCCCTTCTTTAAAAAACTTCAAACACTCATGTTCGGTGATCTTTTGCAGTGGTTTGGCTGCGACCCACTTTGTCATGTAGTCGATAACCACGATCACAAAGTTAACTTGTCCCTTAGCTTTTGGAAGAGGCCCCAGAATGTCGATTCCCCAAACAGCAAAGGGGATTGGGGACAAGACGGAATATAGTTCTTCGGGGGGTTGGTGCGGGATATTGCTGTTCAGCTGGCACTTGGGACACCTCCTAACGAATTCCTTTGCTTCAGTGTAGATAGTTGGCCAGTAATACCCCTGCCTCAAAATCTTATCGCCAGGTGACTTTGCTCCCATGTGATCTCCACAGATTCCTCATGCACCTCCCGAAGTGTGTAGTCTGCCTCTGAAGGAGTCAAACATTTGAGCAAAGGAGAGCTAAAGGCCCTTCGGTATAGATCTCCATCTATGAGGGTGAAGTTCGAACTTGGTGTTTGACTTGCACAGCTAGATGCTATCCGAAAGGAGATTCCCATCGGCTAAATATGAAATGTAAGGTGTGAGCCAAGAATTGAGCCATCCCAAAGCCAAGATTTACATGTCTTCGACACTTTGGGTTTTTCCAGAATCTCCAAGTACACTGATCCATTGAAAGAGCTTGCTTCAGTTGTTGCCAGCCTTGCCAAGGCAGCTGCTATCATATTCTCTGACCGGTCCACCCCCTGACAACTGTATGAAGTGAAGTACATAAGCTTATCCTTTACCTTAGCCAAATATTTGGTCATCCTTGTCCCCCGAGCTTCGTACTCGCCCGATAACTGCTTGACCACCAGCTGTGAATCACTGTAGATGATCAACCTCCGTACCTCTAGGCTTCGGGCCAATCGTATCCCTGTTAAGATGGTCTCATACTCTGCTTCGTTATTTGTGACCTTGAAACCAAACCGAATAGCTTGCTGCACCTTGAACCCCTCGGGACTTGTTAGGATGACCCCTGCTCCACTGACATCCATAGTTGACGATCCATCCACGTATAGAGTCCATGAGGTCTGGATTGGTTGTGTTTCGGCTACTATATTCGCCTCCGGTTCGGTGAAAGAACACTCAACCACGAAGTATGCCAACGTCTGCCCTTTGATTGCCGTTCGGGGACGATACTCTATAACAAATTGTGTCAATTCCTTTGCCCAAGCGGCTAACCGACCTGATACTTCAGGCTTGTACAAGATCTTCTTCAAAGGTTGGTCTGTGTAGACCACTATCAACCGACCCTGGAAATAGTGCCTGAGTTTCCTGCTAGCAATTATGAGGCGTAAGCAAATTTTTCCAGTTTCGTATATCTCGTTCTGCGTCTCGGAGAACATGGGCGACATAGTACAATCGGAATTGCTTATCTCCTCATCCTTTACCGGTCCGCCCCTACGCCATCCTGCCTCGCAACCAAGTATAAGTATAAAGGTTACGGGGATCGGTTTCATTAACAATGGTGCCGAACCCAAATATCTCTTGATCTCCTGGAACGCGTCTTCGCATTCTGAAGTCCACTGGAAACTCTTGTCATTTTTTGGGCCTTTGGGAGTGTCAAAAAAGGGTAGACATCTTTCAGCTGACCTTGACATAAATCTCCGAAGAAGCGACCGCCATCATCCTCTGGACATCTTTATATGTCTTTGGAGATTTCATGTCTAAGATCGTCGAGATTTTTCTTGGATTGGCCTCGATTCCCCGTTTACTGACCAGATATCCTAGGAATTTTCCTGAACCCAATCCGAAGGTGCATTTGGTCGGGTTTAGTCTCAGCTTGTGTTGTCTCACCGTTTCGAAGCAGTCTTCTAAGTCCTCCAGATGATCCCGGACTGACATGCTCTTGACGATCATGTCGTCCACATACACTTCCATACTTCGCCCCAGCTGCTTTCGGAATACGAAGTTCATCATTCGTTGGTAGGTTGCTCCTGCGTTTAGTAGTCCGAAGGTCATCTTCCGATATGCATATATAGCCCGATGAGTGATGAAGCTAGTCTTGGGGTATCCTCCTTGTGCATCGATATTTGGTGATATCCCGAGAAAGCGTCCATGAAACTCGAAGATTCTATACCCGTGGCATCAATTAATTTGGTCTATGTTGGGTAAGGGTAGAAGTCTTTTAAGCGCCCTTGTTCAGTCCTGTAGTAGTCAATGCACATCCTCTACTTCCCATTTTGCTTCATACCAATACCACATTCGCCACCCATTCGGGATAGTCAATTTCAAAGATGAACCACACTCTCTAACAATTTAGTAACCTCTTCGTCTATAATCTTCTGCCTTTCCGGGCAAAGATCCTTCTTTTACAGATCACCGCTTCCTCTTGGTCGGTATGAAGTCTATGTAATGCGATTGATTCACTTACTCCGGGCATGTCGCTAGGTTCCCAGGCGAAGATGTCGGCATACACCCAAAGTAATTCCACCGGACTGCTTCGCAATTGCTTCGAGATAATCCTTACCGATCTTGACCGGTTTATGCGGATTCCTGTACCAACTCAACATCCTCTGCTTTCTTCTGTTTGGTGAGAGCCATGGGTTCGATCTTGCCTTTCCGTGAACGGCTCTATCTCGATGGTCATCGTCTGTTTCTGCTTACTGACCCCGACTCCTGAAGAAATCAAGGTATTCCGATAACATCTTCGGGCGATGTCGAGATCTCCGTTTACCTCCCCCATCCTGTTTCGATTGTCGAAAACTTGATTTTGAAGTGGGGTATAGATGTTACCGCTTACGGTCTGCTTTTTAGTAGGCCTTCCCAAAATGGCGTTATAAAGTCGAATCCACTTGTCACGACAAAAAATTTTTCCATGATTTACATCTGCTCGTGGGGCCGTCTAGAACTTACCGGTAAGGTTATTGTGCTGTCGCGCCACATGAACCGGTCGCCACCGGAAGCCGTATAACGGCCTCTCCTCCTAATTCCATCTTCTTTCCTCCCAGATTCATCCGTTGGTATGCATGTGTGTAGAGTATATCAACCAAGACCCGTTGTCGATCATCATCCTCTTCATGTCCATCGGCCCGACTCGAGCCCCAAGTTATTACCAATGATAATACGGCTTGAGATGCCCATTCCTTTTCACCGCGAAATCCACGCCTATATAGACCACTGATATCACATCAATAACTCCTCGGGCTTGTGGGTTCGGTTGCAGCTGTGCTTGTCGGGTGAGCTCGCTATTGTCCTCTCCTGGGGCTTCCGACCCTTCTCTGCCAACTACGTACTGTACCAACTTCCCGTTCTGGACATTCTTTTCTATTAAATCTTTCAAGTTGGTGCAATCTTCTATCGTGTGACCCCGACTCTGGTGGTACGCACAATACTTGTTTCGACCCCTCTTCCCTGGCTTCGGGATCGTTTGACATGGTTCGAAAAAGGGCTTGCTTTCAGATCTCTTCCAATATCTTGGCCCGATCAGATTGAGTGCAGTGTACACCTTGTTGACCCCTTTATTTGGGAAGGGTGGCCTTCCACCGTCCGACCCCCTCCCCCCCCGTTGTAGTTTTTCTTTTAGCTATCCGACCTCCCCTGATTGTCAGACTTCTGATAGCTCTGTTTGTCCCGATCTCGGTACTTCTCGTGGGATTGTGGTTTGAAATTCCCCATCGCTTCCTTGATCGCTATGTGATCTTCGGCCCTATGGAAGGCCTCTGTCAGGTCGGTCGGGGGGTTGATCACCAGGTCCTTCATCAGCTTCTTTGATTTTCCGATGTCAAGCCCCGTTATGAAAAATCCCAAAGCTTGTGGGGAATTCAGCTCCACCACCGACCCCACAGCCTCCCGAAATCTCTTAACATACTGCCCCAGGCTCTCATCTGATCTCTGCCTGACCTGCATGAAGGATGCTGTGATCTTCCCCCGTCTCTTATTACTCCCGAACCGTGCATAAAATTTTTCCCGAAGGTCTTTCCATGAAGTTATCGATCCCGACGCCAAGGTTCCCATCCATTCCCGGGCGTTTTTCTTCAAGGTAGTAGCAAACATGTGGCACTTGGCTGCATCAGAGTGACCATAATACGTCATCAACCTGTTATACCCATCAGAATGGTCGTAAGGGTCCCCCAGCCCGTCATAAGTCTCCATCGGGGGCATCTTCCTTTTGGGGTCCACTATCTCCTGATTAATTTTTGGAGAGAAGGGAGACCCTATATAGGTCGAGGGCGCTTCGATCGGGCTCTTGACCAACAACAGCTTCTCCAATTAAGCAACCCTTCGAGCGAGGGGGTCGGATTCTCCTTCGTGAGGGGGCGAATGGGGTATGTCCTTCTCACGTTCGGGAATCTCGTCTTTCCTCCTCTACCCAGACCGACCCGGGTGCTCGGAACGTCGTCCTGCTGACCGGCTTCTTCTCCGGCTTCGGCCATCCCTCGAACGACTTCGATACCTACTTCTCTCCCTTTCAAATTTCCCTTCCTTCGGGGGGTGGCGAGAGGCCATTATGGTGCTGCGTCTCTTAGAGGACGCCTCTTCCTCACCAAGCACGTTAGCCATCTGCAGTTCGAGCTCTTCCTGCTGAAGACGTAGGGTCATTATGGCATCTTTGTTTTGCTGCATCTTTTTCTGCAGGATGAATTCTCTCTGATCTCGACTACCCTGGCTACGACTCTTTTCGGCGCCTCAGGCCATTCGCGAATTAACCGTTCATCCGACCGGCTTTGTTCATGGGTATCTTTGGCTCTCATGGAAGAGTCTTCGTCTTGGGAGCCACCATACCCATCCATCGATCGTCTGGGTTCTAGAGCCCAGTCTGTCTTTCACCGACCCTCTCACCTGAGTGGTTTGGTGTGTTTTGGCCTTTTCACGGTCGGAAACTGCATACTCCACACTCGCCATAGTTTCTTGCCTGAAAAGGGTTCAATTGTGATTGTTATTTAAGCACTCCCCTCCTTCTAGCGCCAATGTTATCTTTAGTTTTCATCAATTAAAATAAAGTTAATTCTAGAGAAATAAAAAAAACTATAAAAATAAATAAATTATAAGTAAGAAAAAATTATATAAAAAATTATATGAAAAATTATAAGTAGAGAAAAAAAAGAAGAAAGATAGAATTATAAAAAAAATCTACAAAAATACGAGTCAAATTTTAAATATAAATTAAATTTAAGTTAAATTTGAATAGTTGGGGGTACTTAGGTCAGTTTCTAATTACTCTTACGTTCCTTAATATAAGTCGTTTTATAGAATTGTTTTTGTTCTTTAATATAAGTCGTTTGAGAATTTCAAGTAAGCATTAATTGTTTAGTTTCCAATATTGTCCCAAGTAATAAATATAATTTTGGTTCTCTCACTATTTTTTGCCTAATAAATAATACTCTCTTTTTCAATACAAAAGCAATATAGACAATTGATATTATATTTAATGTTATACAATCATTTCCTTAAATACTTGTGCACAATTCTAAAACGACTTATATTAAGGAACGGAGGAAGTGTTTATTTCATTCTTGGATGTATTCCTAACATCAACCAAACATGTACATGAAATAATAAAAAGTCGGTCCATTCTCCTGCCTATTCCATTCTCTCATTTATCTCATTCCTTCCATTATTCCATTCCTTCAGTCCAAACGTAGCATTAGCACAAACTTTAATCTATCATTGAAAGGATTAAAAAAGTTGTTTCTGTCCTAATACTATGTTTGTAAGTTTTTTTTTAAGGGGAAGGAAAGGGAAGGGAAAATAATTAAATTCCCTCCAAATCTAATATTTTGAGTTTTTTAGGAGGGGGAGGGATTTGGAGATAAAGTTAATTTTATTTTTGACTTAAAACTTTCCCCTCAAAAGTGGGAGGATTAGGAGGGATGATAAAAGATGAGAAAGTTAGATATTTTAAATTATTTAAATTAACATTTCAAAATAAAGCATATCATTTATTACTAAAATTTTCGTGTGTGCACACCTAGAAGGGGGGATTGAATAGGTAATTATGATTGAATTGATTAACAATGACAAATTTAATTTTTTTTTACTCCAGAAGAAATCCAGACACGTAGGACATGTCTGCTTTGGAGTTTGAATTAAATTGTTACTAAGAACCAGACAGGTAGGACCTGTCTACTTTGATGTCTGTATTAAATTGTTAAGTAGAACCTTCTTTATATTAGTTCAAATTTAACAGTGTATGCATATGTATGGATAGTGTTCTAATGCAAAATTAAGCAAGATAAACAAGATAATCAGCAAACCACAAACACACCAAAACATTTACGTGGTTCGGCCCCTAACCTCTATTCTAGTGGTCTACTCCACGTCTAATACCAACTGGTATGTATTGGACTCTTTTATTAATAAATTGTTAAATTAATTACAAGACTCCATGTACAAATAAACTTTGACCACTGTTGGACACTACTGCCCCCTTTGCACTACTACAACTGCTTGCACCACTGCAACTTTTGAGCTTCCTTTGTACGTACATATTCACCACTAGATCAATCACAAACCAATATAGGCTTGTATGCAAGTTTTAACACAAAAAATATGATTATAAGATATAATTATAAATTTGCAGCAATAAAAATTTTAAAACAAGGCAAGAACAATTTGCTAGAAAAACTTTTATGTGAAAAACACTCTTGTTTTTCTTTTTATTTGTTCACTTCTCTGAAACTTTAGCTGAGAGGAATATCTATATAATAAAACAGAACCCATTTTGAATCTTTCATTTGACAAAACACAAAGACGGTTCAGATTCATTCTAACTTCATTTTTTTAACTTAATCTAAAGGCTCATATTTCTTCCCGTCCAAATCAAATTCACTCATACACCCTACTCTCTCTCATGTTCTCATAAAAAATCTTTCTCTCTCCTCTCTTCTTCACACACACACACAAACAAATAATAATAGTACTAAAAATAAATATTATTATAATTATAATAAAAATTATAATAGTACTAATAATAATAATAATTATAATTATAATTATAATTATAATTATAATTATAATAATAATAATAATAGTAATAATAGTCTATGTAATAAATATTGATTCATTCTAATTGATTTAAGCGGTAAAGCACAAGTACGGTTCAGATTCATTCTAATTTTAATTCAAAATAATAATTATTATAATATAATTAATATTAATAATTATAATAATAATAATAGTAATAATAATAATAAGGCTTAAATATGATTTACTACCCTAAACTATAGGTCATATTCCACTTCGGTGATCCACCTTTCAATTTTGTCAATTAGGTGATTGAACTATCAATTTTTTTCGATTTCATTCAATTGGGTATGCCACGTCAGAAATTGCTGACGTGGCATCCTAATATGCAGCAGGAGTGCTTATGTGTAAAAATATTATATATTTTTAATGAGATCAAAGGACAAAAAGGTAAAATAACAAATAAAACAACTAAAAATTACACAAATAATATAAATTAGTTGTATAATTATTTATTTATAGTTATATAAATAATATAAATTATTATATAAATAATATAATAATTATTTTTATTAAAAAAAATTACATTTTTTTAATTTTTTTTATTAAAAAAATTGTGTTTAATATTAATGATAATAAAAATAAAAATATTAATGATAATAAAATAAAAATAAAAGTACAATTTTTTAATAAAATAATAATAATTATTTTATTAAAAAAAACAACCAACTAACGCTTTTTTTAAAAATAAAGCAATCTGCGTTTTTATTTTTATTAAAAAAAACTAATCGTTTTTTTATTAAAAGAACAACATTTTTTTATTATTAAAAAAAAATAGCGTTTTTTTATTACAAAAAAACTGCATTTTATTTTATTTTATTATCATTAATATTTTTATTTTATTATCATTAATATTAAACACAATTTTTTTAATAAAAAAATTAATAAAACACGCTTTTTTAATAAAAATAATTATTATATTATTTATATAATAATTTATATTATTTATATAACTATAAATAAATAATTATACTACTAATTTATATTATTTGTGTAATTTTTAGTTATTTTATTTGTTATTTTATCTTTTGTCCTTTGATCTCATTAAAAATATATAATATTTTTACACATAAAGACTTCTCACGCTTATTAGGATGCCACGTCGCTAATTTCCTCGACGTAAGCATCTAATTGAATGAAATAAAAAAAAATTGATAGTTCAATCACCTAATTGACAAAATTGAAAGGTGGATCACCGAAGTGGAATATGGCCTATAGTTTATGGTACTAAATCATATTTAAGCCTAATAATAATAACAATAATAATAATAATAATAATAATAATAATAATAATAATAATAATAATAATAATAATAATAATAATAATAATAATAACAATAATAATAATAATAATAATAATAATAATAATAATAATAATAATAATAATAATAATTATTGTGATGGTGTGGTGAATTATGATAATTGTTATTGATAATTGTAAGTTTTGCACACAAGTTTAAATTTTTCTAGATATCTTTTTTTAAAGAAAAATTAATTATTGTGGTAGTGTGGTAAATTATGATAATTATTATGTCTGATTATAAGTTATTTTAAGTTGCAAAGAGTCTTTAGGTAATAAAGTATTTTTCGAATTTTAATCTAATTTTTTTCATTCTGCGCATGTGCCTTGAGTACGCAGACAATTCTATCTATATAATAAAACAGAACCCATTTTGAATCTTTCACTTGACAAAGCACAAAGACGGTTCAGATTCATTCTAACTTAATTTTTTTAACTTAATCTAAAGGCTCATATTTCTTCCCGCCCAAATCAAATTCACTCATACACCCTACTCTCTCTCATGTTCTCACAAAAAATCTTTTTCTCTCCTCTCTTCTTCACACACACACACAAACAAATAATAATAGTACTAAAAATAAATATTATTATAATAATAATAATTATAATACTACTACTACTACTACTACTACTACTACTACTACTACTACTACTACTACTACTACTACTACTACTACTACTACTACTACTACTACTAATAATAATAATAATAATAATAATAATAATTATTATTATAGTAATTATAATTGTAATAGTAATAGTAATAGTAATAATAATAATAATAATAATAATAATAATAATAATAATAATAAATATTCAGATTCATTTAATTGATTTGAAAGTAAAAGCACAAGATGCAGCCTCAGATTCATTCTAATTTTAATTCAAAATAATAATTATTATAATAAAATTAATATTAATAATAATAATAATAATAATAATAATAATAATAATAATAATAATAATAATAATAATAGTAATAATAATAATAACAGCAACAATAATAATAATAATAATAACAATAATAACAATAATAATAATAATAACAATAATAATAACAATAATAATAAATATTGTGATGGTGTCGTGAGTTATGATAATTGTAAGTTTTGCAAACAAGTTTAAATTTTTTTAGATATGTATTTTTAAAGAAAAATTAATTATTGTGGTAGTGCAGTAAATTATGATAATTATTATGTCTGATTGTAAGTTATTTTAAGTTGCAAAGAGTCTTTAGGTAATAAAGTATTTTTTGAATTTTAATCTAATTTTTCGTTGCGCTGTGCCTTCAGGCACGAGCAATTACTAGTATAGAGATAAAGTCTAACGGCATAAAGACACATATTGCTGAGAATCAGTAATCCCATCGAAAATTAATTTCAAACTGATAAGGAAGGATTTTGAATTTTGAAAACAGACAGCTTGAAATTAGGACAATCATAGATAAGTTCTCAACTGATTTTAGATAGAAAAAATCTAATCACGTAAAATCAGCCTAACCAACTTTTTTGAAAATATCTTGATTTTGATAAATCCTTATAAATCATAGCTGAAAATATGATCAACTGATTTAGTTTTCAATTTGATATAAATTATTAATGGATCAGAATTTTTAGCCCATGAACATTTTTAAAAGACTTTTCCAGCAAAATAAAATTGTCTTACGATTAAAAACTTAGGCTAGAAATTCTTACATAATTTCCTAAGTGATTTTTTAGAGACCTAATCCAGTAGTGCCTCTATGGACTCTTTCTCCACGACGGGCCTTTTGAAATCCAGAACTCATTTAACATCTATATGTGATCAGCCCAAAGTCCAAACCTGAAAAACACAATATATATATATATATATATATATATATATATATAAATATGTTGTCATCATTAAAACAAAACATATAAACCAACATTTCCTCCATTTTTGATGATGACAATATATAACTCCCCCTAAATATATGACTCCCCCTAAAATTATGCATATAATCATTAAGCACAAGTTGATGCATATCAATTTTGTTATCTATCTCCCCCTTTGTCATCAACAAAAAATAATTCATAAGAATTTTTTAAACTCATAATTTAGTTATCTCTCCCCTTGACTTCAACAAAAAATAAGCGTGAAGATAAAGAAATAAACTGGTCATCCTTATCAGTTTGTATATGATAGGAATACATAGAAAGCACAAAAAATTTGTGCACTCCTTCTTGTGGTCATCCTAATGTTGAGATCTTTAATTATCAAGTTAGGAGGATGATTTTTTACTGTTCTGGTTGTTCTTGGAAGCCTAACTTTAGTCATTTGTTCATATGGTTCATGGGGATAAGGTCCAAAAATGCCCCTGACATTTTCCCCAATGTCTACCGAGCACCCTATACTTTTTTTTTCCAAAAATACCTTCAACGTTACGTTTTTTGGGTCAATTGTACCCCTGCCATTGACAGACATGCCAAATAAACAAACGGAGTTGACAGCTGGACATATTTTGCTGACGTGGCTGCCACATGGAAGTCAAAATACTAAAATTCAAAACATATTTGATGACATGGCTGCCATATGGAAATCAAAATATTTATTAAAAAATACTAATTAAAAAAATACACTAAAATACTAATTAAAAAAATACATATTTACATCAAATACTAAAAATACTAAAATACTACTTAAAAAAATTACTAAAATAGTAAAAAAAATCAAATTAAAATATTTAGTATATTTACATATCCTCCTCCTCTCCAGATCAAATTAAATGTTCCTCCTCTCCAGATCTCCAGATCTTCAGATTCTACTTCCAGATCTTCAGCCACAATCTTCCTCCTTCTCTCCCCTTGGTAGTAACCCTTGGCAGCTCATCCTCTGCTGCATAAAACCCCCTTCAGATCAATTCTCTTTCATCTACCAAAAAATGGAATGAACGCCTCCGCCAAATTCGAACCACCATCTATATAACGACACTCAGCCGACGAATTGTAAACGCCAACTCCTGCTCACATTAATGGTCTTCATCTACCTAAGCTTGGAACCCGAACGACCGAACAACAAAGATAATCGAAGACTCAAAGATGCGTCTCCGTACCGATATCGGCGAGAACCTCATCGCCTTCCACGTGTACTCCTTCAGCTCCTTCCTCTTCTCCAGCCTCATCGTTGTTGTGGTTTATTATATTTGGTAGGAAAGGAATGCTAGATTACCTGTTAGAATTCTAGACCCACATCGTGTTTTACCTGTTAGAACTATTGTGGCGACATTTTTCATATTTTAAAGTAGTGTAAATTGCATTCTCGCATGAAGTTTCAGAAAGTCAAGTATAGATCTTATTTTAGGCACATGGGCTTGTAGTTTTATTTATGATGTGGTATGTGATGTTTGGTTTGTGGTGTCTGGGTTTGCAGCCGTGTGAGCATATTGTGGCTCCGTTCTATGGATAGACTATTGATGTTGGTTTGTTGATGTTGTTACGACCTCTCTTGTTAGATCGGCTGGATCTGAAGATGGCGTGATTTTGAGAGGCGGCGGTGCATAGTGGTGGATTTGTTGGTGATAATCTGAAATTTGTTGGTAGACTGGTGGTGGTGGTGGACTGGTGGTTCACATGGTACAGTAGCATTTTTTGTTTTAATTATTAATAAAATACAAATAATAAATAAATTATCAATGATATATAAAATATTATTTTATACACATCGATGGTACAATAACATTTTTGTTTTAATTATTTGACACATCAATAAAAATATGTCCAAATCGAACTCCGCTTGTCTATTTGGCATGTCTCACAATCAAGAAGTGGTAAAATTGACCCAAAAAACGTAACGTTGAAGGTATTTTTGGAAAAAAAAAGTATAGGGTGCTCAGTAGACATTTGGGAAAATGTCAGGGGCATTTTTGGACCTTATCCCTATGGTTCATGCTTAGGAATGTCTATTCTAACTTTTGAAGGAGACGGGTTAAGCTAACTGATTTTAGATGTCTCCTTTACAAGTTTTAGCCTCCTTGTCTGATTTCGTGCAGAATCTTCATCATCTTCTTTTGACAAATCATGGTTAAGTTCATCAAAAATAATATGTGTCCTGATTACTCAATCTCTCAAAGTACTTTCCGTCTCCTTTTTGACCTTTGGGATACGCCTATGATCCTATTAAGACTTTCTGGGCCACATCTACAAAACAAATAAATAGTCTCTACCTTTTTGGTACCCAAATCTTTTTAGTTCTTTTTGAGTTGGTAGCATGTAAATCACATTTCTTTACCTATATTTATTTATTTTAATTTTATTACAATTAGAATCAAAGTGACCTTTAAAACTAATTTTTTTTGCAAGTAACAAATTGTGAACAATAAAGTGTTTTATGCCTTGGTTTCCTATTAATTATTATAATATTATTATTAGATTTATTATTAACATTTAAAACATGATTATATCTAATTCCTTGTTTCTCAATACTAGATCTTTGTGCCCCTAACACAACATTTTGTTTCTTTTCTCCTTACACAAATTTAGCAAGATCACTTTTTAACGATGTTATTTATGCATTTGTTACATTATTATCAAGTTGCACATTCATCATTTTTTCATCATTAAAAATATCTATGCATGCATCTCTCATATTTAAATTTTATTTTAAAACTTTATTTTTATTTTTGAGATATTCATTTTCTTTTTTCTCTTCAATAAGTGACTCAACTTCATTTATTAGCTCATTTATGCAATTCTTTAAATATGCATGTTTCTTTTTGAGCTGTTGATCTTCATTTTGTAAATTAAGATAATCAGTCGCAGTTATGAAAATTGTTTACATCGTCTTCTAGTCCTATGAAATAGACTTGGAAAATTTCTTCTTATTATTCTATTTTGGACTTACTCACTGGATTTGAGGTACATTTTTTATCCTTTATTTGTTTCTTCCTTTAGAGTTTTCTTGAGAACATTTCAATTTCTTCATCGAAATCTTTGTATTGATCATTATGACTAGTCTCGGTTTGAAGTGCTAATGTCTTCTTTATTGGTGTCTCCTCTTCATCATCATACCTCTTGAGTTGATTTTCAAACTCTTCAAGTTCACCAAAGAGTGTGAGAGTCTCCATAGTGCTAATTGTTGGTGAGTCTTGGAAGGTGGTAACTTTTGGAGCAAATCATTTTGTCATGATTCTCAACAGTTTTCTATTGATTTCTTTTTGATCAATTTTTCTTCCTAGTATGTTGAATGAGTTCATTAGTGTGAGAAACTTCACTTGAGCTTCTTTAATTGTTTCATCTTTCTCTAACTTGAACAACTCGAAGTCTTGCATTAGTATAATTAATTTAACCTCCTTGACTTTGGAAGTACCTACATGGCTAATCAAGATAGTGTCTTACATTTATTTTGTTGTGTTACACGATGATACTTTATCAATTTTAGCTTGGACCATTCCGCTTAACAGGGTATTCATGGCTTTTGAGTCGTAAGACATCATGTATGATTCATTAACGTCCATTGCCATAAGTGCTTTTGGTTTGCCATCATCATTCCTTGGAATGATATGTTTTTGTCAACCACCTACCATTTCCATGGATCCCTGTTGAGTTATATCTTCATTCTAAATTTTCAAAAATTAAAATTCTCACAGCTGAACAACAATGGGAGCTTGATAGTGGACTGTCCTTTTTAAAAATTAAGGTGTGTCATAGGATCTTACCATACGGTCATTAAAGACAATCGTTAGTATAGTTAAGCTTTGATACTAAATAAATTTTCAGACGTGCACACCTAAAAGAGGTTGAATAGGTGTATATAATTGGATTGATTAAAAATGATAAATTTTAAAAAAATTCGCTACAGAAGAAATCCAGACTGATAGGACATGTCTTCTTTAGAGTATGTATTAATTTGTTACTAAGAACTAGATAGGTAGGACCTGTCTGTATTAAACTGTTAAGTAGAACCTTTTTATATTACTTCGGATTTAACAGTGCAGTGTATGCAGATGTAAATATAGTGTTCTAATGCAAAATTAAGTAAGATAAACAAGATACTCAACAAACCACATACACACCTAGATTTTTACGTGGTTCGCCTCCTAAACTCTATTCTAGTTGTCTAATCTACGTCCAATACCAACTCATGTTATTTGAGACTCTTTTATTAATAAATTATTTAATTAATTACAAAACTCTTTATACAAATAAGTTCTGAACATTGTTGGACACCATTGCCCCCTTTGCACAACTGTAACTACTTCTTGCACCACGACAACTTTAGAGCTTCCTTTGTACAGACATATTCACCACTTGATCAATCACAAACCAATCTAGAATTGTATATAAGTTTTAACAAGAATGAATATGATTACAAGATATAACTATGAATTTCCAACAATAAGAATTTAAGAACAATGCAAGAACAATTTGCTTGAAAAACATTTTTGTGAAAAGCACTCTTGTTTTTCTTTTTATTCATTCACTTCTCTGAAACTTTAGCCGAGATGAATATATAGAGATAAAGTCTAACGACATAAAGACTGATTGTTGAAAATCAACAATCCCAACGAAAATTATTAAACTGATAAGGAATGATTTTGAATTTTGAAACCAGACAACTTGAAATTAGGACAATCATAGATAAGATTTGAGCTGGTTTCAGATAGGAAAAAGCTAATCACAAAAAATCAGCTCAACCAACTTTTTAGGAAATATCTTGATTTTGTTAAATCATTAGAAATCATAGTTGAAAATATGCTTAATTGATTTAGTTTTCATTTTGATATAAATTCTTAATGGATTAGAATTTTAAGCCCATGAACCTTTTTGAAACACTTTTTTAGCAAAATAAAAATTATCTTGCAATTAAAAAATTAGGCTGTAAGAATTTCCTAAGTGATTTCCTAGAAACCTAATCTAGTAGTGTGATGCCCCCAAAATAGATATACAAAACCCATTCTGAGTCGCGAAATACATGGTACATAATTTAAATACAACTTCATTTATACAATATGACAAAAATGTAGCTGAGAGTTTTAACACGAATATTGTCTCGTAGACAATATCTAAACTCAAATGAAGTCCTCATTACAATTATTATCACACTATTTCACAGAATAATAAGGACTACTATAGTAACCATCTGGACCGTCACTCCATTCCCCGACTAGTCCCAGTTATATTCTCATTTCCTGGAGAGAACAGTGAAAACAAATGGTGAGCTCAACTAGCCTAGTAAAGAATATTATGACTAAGATAATGCAGAATAAATTATCGTTAGCCTTCAACAGTGTTAAACTGATAGAATACAATAGACAACAAGTCTAACTGTAGCGGAACAAACAATCCATTAGAAGAGTCAAGTAGAACATGATATCTACTATCTTCTATGATATAAAAGTTCATCATCAATATTTTATCACTGTAACACAACTCAATAAATAATCCACATCACTGAATTATCCATGCACTACGGGCCAAGGATATTCATTAGTATCACATCCACGAATTATCCATGCACTATGGGGCCAAGAATATTCTTATATCACCAATGGTCATGATCATGCCAACAACTGTCCATCAATGCACTACGGGCCAATGAGGACTTTTACCACATCATTTGTAACATTACAGGTCATGATTATACCGATACATAGTCATAATCATACCAATCAACCCTCCATTTATGCACTACGGGCCAAAGATGACTTTCATCACAATATAAGAATGAGGATAATGACAATGATATAAGAATTCAATCAAACGAGATCAAGGATAAATATTAAAGATTTATAATTTAATTTATCTAGAGCTTAAGAATGTCCAAATTGTCAACATTATAACTGCTTTGTGGAGTAAAATTCAAGAATAATATTCATGTAAAAATAATTTAGACAGAAAAGAAATTAATTTTTATCATGAATAGTACCCCCGGGTGAATAGTGCCCGAATGAATAGTACCCTATGAATAGTACTTCGGCATGAAAAGATTAAAATTTAACAAGAATGTTCAAAAAAATATCCTTGTGAAACGATACTAGATGAAGCGCAAATTTCAAGAATATTCTACTAATTCAAGGAGTATAGAAGCAATACTTATCAATATGAGTGTAGAATTAAGAATACGAAACGAAATAATATTACTTACATACTACAGAGTATGAAAGAAAATATTATTCCTTGCGAGTATTGAACACAAATAATATCCCTTACCTTAAAAGGAGAGTACTTCTGACTGGTATGGCGGGGATATTCTTGAAGTAAAATTTTACTATTTTCTATGCTTGAAACTTCCTTAAACTCAAAAGAAATACACTCACTATTATAGAAGAAGAATTCTCTGATTCTGGTGTGATTTTCATTTCTAAACTAGGCATCTTATTTATAGGAGAATGACATGATACTATTTAGAAAAATAATCATGGACGCAGAGTAAAAATATTCGGGCGTAATTTTATCAACATATATTTGAGACCACTAATAAGGGAGTGCCTTCTTGAGGAGGTAACTAACAAAGTGGGAGATAAGGACCAATGAGGGAGCGCCCTCTTTTAAAGGTAACTAGCAAATGGGGAGATATGGACCAATGAGGGAGCACCCTCATTCATAAGGCAGTGAACAGTAGCTGCATTATTTGAAAAGTTGGTTAATTATTATAACATACGGAAGAATTTTGTACCCTAAACAAACTAAATGAACAAACACCAATTTAAAAGGATAATTGAATAAACATCTTCCACTCATCAATTATTATTCTTATCTTTAATCATCACGAACTTATTCATCATTAATATTATAACTCAAAATATTTACAACCAGATCATTCCCAGGATAGAGGGGGCTTTCCGATAAGGACTTCTCCTTATTATCGCGTAATTAGGTGACTAAACCCCTTTTCTCGACAGAGTTTTCTAGACATTGTCAATAATGCAAATAATAATATGAATAACTTTTTTGTCTCAATTATTGATTTAATAATATAAAATATTGTACATATGATATTGTGACAATAATTGAATCAATAATATGAGATACTATGCAGCAATTACTGTGGCAATAATTGAATAAAACTAAGTGACTTCTCACGTAAGCATCAATAATCAAAGATAATGTACAATACCGTGTGCTACTATGCAACCACGCGTATTATTGTACTTTTACCACCGGGTATTTCAACAGTTAACGGTAAAACTTTTGCCGTTATTTTTATAAAAAGTTATTTATGTCATTTTCTAACTCCGACAGTAATTCTGTTGTGGGGTCCACCAATGATTATGTCGTCGTACGAATATTCTCCGACTAAACGAATATTTTATGACAACTTGCTTACTTTGCAAAATTTGTAAATATTACCCACAACTATAACATTATATCAAATTCACACCATAATATTCAAAATGATATTTAGAGAAAATTAATCTTTATTCATAAAAGTTGGGGTCTTACAACCTCCCGTTCTTATGAAATTTCGTCCTCAAAATTCGTGTACGTACCTATTATGTCGAAAAGGTACCTTGTTTTCATTTCAGATTCTAACTCCCAGGTCATTTCCTCAACATCGTGGTTTCTCCACAAAACTTTGACTTGAGGTATAACCTTAGAGCGTAGAATATGTTCCTTCATATCCAAGATTTTAACAAATAAATCTTCATACGTTAAATCTTCCGCTATCTCGTCTGGTTCTAATTCAATAATGTGGTTCGGGTCTTCCACATATTTATGTAACATAGATATGTGAAAAATGTTATGAACACGGACATACTTGGCGGTAAGGCGAGTCTATAGGCCACCGTTTCTACTCGATCAAGGATTTCAAATGGGCCAATGAATCGAGGATTGAGCTTTCCTCTCTTTCCAAATCTCGTAACTCCTTTCCATGGAGCAACACGTAACAACACATGATCTCCAACATTGAATTCCACGTCCCTTCGATGAAGATCAGCATAACTCTTTTATCGATCTTGTGAGGTTTGTATACGTTGCCGGATTATTTGAATCTTTTTCATTGTCATGCGTACCAATTCTGATCCAAACAACGTTGCTTCATCCACCTCATCCCAGCATATTGGAGAACGACACTTTCGTCCATATAAAGCCTCGAATGGAGTCATGCTTATACTTGTTTGATAACTGTTGTTGTAGGAGAATTTTACCAATGGCAAGAACTTGTCCCAACTTTCTTTGAAGTCAAGGACATAGAGTCTTAATAGATCTTCAAGAGTTTGAATAGTCCTCTCCGACTACCCGTCCGTTTGAGGATGATATGCCGAAATGAATCGTAAATCCGTGCCCATAGCTTTCTGCAAACTGACCCAAAACCGTGAAGTGAATCTTGGGTCTCGATCAGAAAATATGGATACTAGCATACCATGAAGTCTTACAATCTCATTTATGTAAATATGAGTAAGACGTTCAAGTGAATAAGTTTATCGTATAGGTAAGAAATGAACAGACTTGGTTAATCTATCAACAATGACCCAAATTGCATCTATGCCTTGATAAACCTTGGGAAGACCAGTAACAAAATCCATGGTAATGTGCTCCCACTTCCATTTTGGAATTTCAAGTGGTTGCAATGGACCTTTTGGCACTTGATGTTCCACCTTGACATGTTAACAAGTTAAACAACTTGAGATAAACTCCTCTATCTCTTTCTTCATATTGCTCCCCCAAAATGTATGTCAAAGATCACGATACATTTTGGTACTCCCAAGATGGATTGAAAATGGTGTGTTGTGCGACTCCATCATGATTTTATACTTCAAATCAGATTCGTGAAGAACACAAATTTTGGAGTTGACTCGAAGTATTCCTTTTTCATCGATTCTTGCTTCCGGAATATCACCTTCTTTTACTTTCTTCCTCATACGCATCAGCTATAGGTCCGTAGCTTGAGCAACTTTAACTTTATCGATTAAAGTCGGTTCTACTCTTATATTTGACATCATCACGTGGGTCCCTGAAGTCTTTAATTCTATCTCCATCCTTTGTAAGTCATACAAAATGGGCCTTTGCGTTGACAATATCGCACTCATACCTGTATATGATCTTCTACTCAACGCGTCAGCTACCGCGTTCTCTTTTCTAGGATGGTATTGAATGGTATGATCATAATCTTTCAATAGCTTAAGCCAACGTCGTTGTTGCATGTTGAGTTCCTTTTGGGTGAAGAAGTATTTGAGGCTTTTATGATCTGTATAGATCTCCACTTTCTCCCCATATAGGTAATGTCTCCAGATCTTTAGTGCGAAAACAACTGCTACCAACTCTAGATTATGAGTAAGATAATTCCTCTCATATTCTTTGAGTTATCGTGAGGCATAGACTATGACTTTCCCATGCTGCATGAGAGCACATCCTAAACCTTTGCCTGAAGCATCACTGTAGATGACAAATCCTTCCGAACTAGATGGTATTGTCAGAACAAGTGCTGAAATGAGTCTCCTCTTAAGTTCTTGAAAACTCTTCTCACATTCCTCGCTCCAACCGAACTTTGTATCTTTTTGATTTAGTTGAGTTAATGGAGTATCGATTCGAGAAAATCCTTCCACGAATCTCCGATAATAACCAGCTAAGCCCAGAAAGCTACGTCTTGATCAATCGACTTAGGTTGCTCCTACTTTTTTGTATTGCTTCAATCTTCGTTGGGTTAACAGATATTTCGTGATTTGATATCACGTGCCTAAGGAATGCTACTTCCTCAAGCCAGAACTCGCATTTCTTCAACTTGTCGTATATCTTGTTTTCACGAAGCTTTTGGAGTATCATCCTCAAGTGTTGTTGATGATCTTCACGACTTTTTGAGTATATGAGAATGTCATCAATAAAGACAACCACAAAATGATCCAAATATTTCTTGAATACTCGGTTCATCATATCCATGAAGGCAACAATAGCATTAGTCAATCCAAAAGATATGACTAAGAATTCCTAATGCCCGTACCGAGTTCTGAATGCAATCTTTGGAATGTCATCAGTTTTAATCGTTAACTGATGATATCCGAAACGAAAATCGATCTTTGAAAAGAATTTGGCACCTTGCAACTGGTCAAACAGGTCATCAATGCGAGGTAACAGTTACCTATTTTTGACAGTGACATGATTCAACTTCTGATAGTTAATGCAAAGTCGCATACTTCCATCTTTATTTTTTACGAATAGAACAGGAGCACCCCAAGGAGACGTACTAGGATGAATGAAACCGATCTCTAACAATTCCTGCAGTTGGATTTTTAACTCCTGAAGTTCAATAGGAGCCATTCGATATGGGGTTTTGGAAATTGGTTTTGTACCGAATTCAAGGTCAATACAAAACTCGATTTCATACTCTGGGGGTAGGCCATGAAGTTCTTTAGGAAATACGTTAAGAAATTTATTAACAATAGAAATATCATTCAAATCTGACATATTTTTGTTTAAATCCATGACATGGGTTAAAAAAGCTTGACATCTGTTTTTCAATAAACGAATGGCTTTATGGCTTGATATGACAGTGATTGACTTTAGTGGTTTGGTTGCTTTAATTCACATAATAGGTTGGTTAGGAATATGAAAGCTAACAACCTTACGAAAATAATCAATTTTAGTATGATGAGTAGTTAACCAATCAATCCCTAAAATCACATTAAATGTAAGTATTTTCAAAGAGATAAGATCGACAGGTAATGTGAGGATGCCTATTTGAATCAAACAAGACTTATAAACAGTGGATGTAATGAAGGTTTCTCCCAACGGAGTTTCAACAGATAAGTCAAAGTCTAATTTATCTGAAGTCAAATTTAAACGTTGAGCGCAAGTAGGTGAAATAAAAGAATGGGTAGAACCGGTATCAAATAAGGTATAGACTTCACAAGAGTTTATGATTAGCTTACCCGTGATAACTTCGTTTGGGTTCCTCGCTTTTTGGGAGGTCACGACAAACGCTATCCCTTGAATTACCGGCTTTGACTTGTCTGGGACAGCCTTTAGTGTCTCCATCCCAGCTGGACTTGTCTTCACTACACGACAAAATCGGGCTAGGTGACCTTCTCTTCCATAATTGTAACACACTTTGGGTTGCTATGTACAGTTTGGACTGATGTGTCCCTCCCCTCCACATTTGTAGCATATGATCGGTGGTCGTTCTCCTTCCTTAACAACGGGTGTTGGTGCTACTGTCCTTCCATCATTATTGAACCTTCTCCTCTTGAAATTTCCAATTCTATTATCTTGGCCAGGATTACCACCGAAGTGGTTACCAATTCGGGCATGTTGATTTCCTCCACGTTTGTTGTCACCGCTTCGATGACTGCTTCCACTGGTATTATCGTTTTGCCGGCTGCTATCTTTTGGTTGGACTAACTCATTATCGCGCTCCAATAACTGAGCCCTATTCACAACATCTGAATACAAGCAAAGTTTGTGAGAAATGAGGTATTGACGTATTTTGGGTTTCAAACCTCTTAGAAACATTCGCGTTATACGCTCTCATTATCTACCAAATAGGATGAAAACCGGGATAACTCCACAAATTTAGCCTCGTATTGCGACACGATCATATTTTTTTGCTCTAGCTTGATGAATTCTACCTCCTTCATGCGATGAATACTTTCACGAAAGTACTTGTCATTAAATAATTCTTGAAATTTCTCCCTAGACATCTTCAGTGCGGCAGGTTGAGTATGTTTTACAGATTCCCACTAATGATCTGCCTCTCCTCGCAACATGAAGGTGGCAAAGGGAATCTTTTGCTCCTCGGAGCATCCCAAAACATCAAATATCTTAGTGATCTGCTTAATCCACGTCTCTGCCTTAAGTGGTTCTGGTTTTCCCAAAAACTTCGGTGGTCCCAGCTCCTTAAATTTCTTAGCAGTGACCAACCGTGAGTTGCCAGTGTTTCCACCTGTATTTTGCACATGAGTCTCTCTCAGCTGATGTTGCATGAATTGCAGAAAGCCTCTAAACATCCCATCGTTCATCATTTGGTCGGTGTTATTGTTTACCTGAGGATTATTTCCTTCCTGATGCATATTATCCTGGTTATTGATCGTCGGTAACTCAACGGTCTGATGTGCTCCATTGCTTATCTCAACATTTTCAGATGTCATTTGCAAACACTGCCACAAAATAAGAGTTAATTGATATGCCACATATTATACCTATATTCTGACAGACCAATTAAATAACAAATAAGCTTAGGTAGGTCATACTAGCGAAGGATTTACCAGTATCTCCCCTCCTAGTTCTAGCCTCAAATCTCAGTCAGGGATCATATCCCTAAGCTTTGATACCAACTGTGATGCCCCCAAAATAGGTATACACAACCCATTCTGAGTCGCCAAATACATGGTACAAATTTAAATACAACTTCATTTATACAATACAACAAAAAACGTAGCTGAGAGTTTTAACACGAATATTGTCTCGTAGACAATATCCAAACTCAAATGAAGTCCTCATTATAATTATTATCACACTATTTCACAGAATAGTGAGGACTACTATAGCAACCATCTAGACCGTCACTCCATTCCTCGATAATATTTATTGAGTTAGGCATGCTAGATATTTCCTCTTAATTTGTTGGAATATTTATAAAACAAAATCTTTGTATAATTTTATATTACAATATTTATTAATGTTTAAACAAATTTTAGTTTAACAATATTTATCTTAATCTTATTTATTTTTATTAATCCTTGATTAGATTATATATTTATATAGTATTTTTTAAAACTAAAATATTTATATTTTTAACAATATTTGTTTCGCTATTTTATAAATAAATATTTTTATTTTATCATTACTAAGTCAATATATATATATATATATATATATATCAAAGGATTAAATATGCACCATTAATTTTTGTACAAATCAAATGGTCAGAATTGACCCATCCATGTCTCTCAATCGAACCAATCAGATATCATGAGGCACACGGATCATCACCAAAGCCATTCGATCAAAATTAAGCCTTAATCTCAGTCGTTGGATCTAGGTCAGTTTAAGAAACACAACTGTTCATCTTCAAAATAAATCCTCGCCGTTAATTTCAGTCCAGATCAAGTTTACACCATTGGATCAAGATGGTGAGTCAAACTATATATTCAAAATTTTCATTTTTTAATTTATTTTCTTTTCTTATCTCTCTCTCTTCTCTCACGCTTGACTCTTCCTTCTCGCCCCTTTCACACACCTCCGGCTATCTCTCGCTTCTCTCTTCCTTTTCTCTGATCAATCTCCGGCTTCTAGTCATGCTACCTCAAAATAGTTTACAAACTCTATTTATTTGGTTAATCGATAAGATTAATTATATAAACTTACAGCACTTAAAATCCCTTTAGGGTTTAGATTTGTTTTTTGTTCTAGGGTTTTCGGATACTTAAATATGAACTTCTTATCATTTTTTTCAAAACTTTATGGTTCCTACTCAAAATCGGTTCTGATTCAGTTTTCAAACCAAATTTTTGGGTTTTCAAAATAGATAAACTTCTAGGGTTTTTAATTTGTGAAACTTCTGATGTTCAACTCTCTCATATATAATTTTTTGTCTCGTCTGACTCAAAAGATCGACAAATCTTGTTTTTTAAATTTGGGGACCGATGCAAATCGTTTCGTCTACTTCATCAAATCCACTGTAATCTCTGGTAAGTTCTGCTTGATTTTTTTTTAAAACCCTAAGCTCTCTCTAATGTTTTAACAAAAAAAAATTTACTCATTATTGTGACGCCCCCAAAATTAGGTATACATCACCCATCTTGGGTCGTCAGATACATGGTACAGAATTCAAATACAACCAACTAATACAACTATCGTGTATAATACGACAAACATAAACTGTGAGTTTGAATACAAATATTATCTACTAGAGATTATACAAACTCAAAAGGAGTCCTCATTACAATTATTATCACACTATTTCACAGAATAGTGAGGACTACTAATGCTATCCTCTGGACCATCACTCCGCTCCCCGACTAAATCCCAAATTTATATTCTCATTTCACGAAGAGAATAGTGAAAGAAATGGTGAGCTCAACTAGCCCAAAGAAGAAATATTATGACTAAGATAATGCAGTTAAATTATCATTAGTATCCAACAATGTTAAAAACGATAAAATATAATAGACATCAAGTTTAACTGCAAGTGGAACAAGCAATCCATTAAAAGAGTCAAGTAGAAAATAAAATCTACTATCTTTTATGATTTAAAAGGTTTTCATCATCATTATCATTTGAGACTCGACTTTAATAAATATTCCACATCATCGAATCACCCTGCCTTTCTACTACCAAGGATATTCTTTAATATCACGACCATAATTATCCATGCACTACGGGCCAAGAATATTTGTGTATTCATTAATGGTCATGATCATGCCAACAACCGTCATCCATCAATGCACTACGGGCCAATGAGAACTTTTACCACATCATTTATAACATTACGGTCATGATTACAATCAATAATCCCTCGGTCATAATCATACCAAGTCCATCTATGCACTACAAAAGTTGCTGGATGACTTTCAACAAAATATAAAATATGAGGATGATGACAATGATATAAGAATTCAATAAAACAAGTTCAAGAATTATTTTATCCAAAGAATTATTAACGTCCAAATTGTCAACATGATCTTGCTTTTGTAGAGTAAAATTCAAGAATGATCGGAAGAATATTTCCATGAAAAGATATCGATGGATGAAGCGCAAATATCAAGGATATTCTACTAATTTCATGGAGTATAGAAGTCAAAACTTTAACCAACCGAGTATAATAAAGAATGGAATAACAAAAGAAATAACCATGCATGCGGTGCTTGCATGATAGAGTTATTCCAACAGAATAATAATAACGGAACCAAAGTCGTGCAAAATTTGCAATCGACAGTGATGTTCCAATGTAATAATAAAGATTTAACCAGTCCCAATTAAAAACACACGCATGTGATGTTCCAATGTAATAATAATAAGATTTTAACCAGTCCCGTGTAAAACACACATGCATGTGATGTTCCAACGGAATAATAATAAAGATTTTAACCAGTCCTGTAAAACACACAGTATGTGGATGTTTCCAATGTAATAATAGAAGATAGTCACCAAGTATAGGGTAGATCACAGACATCAAAGTTATTCCAATAGAATAATAAGAAATGGAATAACAACAGCTTCTCTTCATGAATAAGAAAGAATAACACCCTTTACGAGTACAACAAATAATATTTCCTACCTTAAGAAGAAAGAGTAATCGGATATATAAGTAGTGAAGTAGCGAATACTTTCTTCTTTCTCTCTATAGTTTATCTCTGTAGTTTCAAAGGAATTAAAAGAAAATAATGAATGAATGAGCTTCTATTTATAGAAAAATGGAATGCATAAGTAACTAACTCATGAATCGGTCGAGATTGATTTACTTTAATCTGACGGTCCATATTTAAAGCAAAATAAAATATAATATATTCTATTTATAATCTAATAAAACGAATAACTTTATAAAAGATTTTACTATGCAAATACTATGCGAGCACTATGCAAAACACTATGCATAATAAAATATAATATATTCTAATTATTGTCTAATAAAATGTATAGCTTTATAAAAGTATTCTGCTTTTATATAAAAAGATTTTACTATGCAAAACACTATGCATATATACTATGCAACACTATGCATAATAGAATATAATATATTCTATTTATAGAATAACTTTATAAAAGTATTCGCTTTTATATAAAAGATTTTACTCAGATTATTACATTAATAATACCAACAAAACTGAAAGTGACTTATCACGTAAGCATCAATAATCAATACCGTGCTACTACTATGCAACCACGCCAGATTCTCGTATTTTTTTAACACCGGTTGTTTCAACAGCTTAACTGTAAAACTTCCGCCGTTATTTTCATAAAGTATTTTTGTCGCTTTCTCAATCCGACAAATAATTCCGTTAGTAAGGTCCACCAATGATTGTGCTGTTGTATTTAATATTCCCCGTTAAAACGAATATTCCCCACCAATCGAATATTATATAACAACTTGCGTGATTTTGCAAAATTTATAAATATTACCCACAACTATAACATTATATCAATTTCACTCCACAATATTCAAAAATAATATTTATAGAAAATTCATCTTTATTCAAAAAGTTGGGGTTTTACAATTATATTTTCTGATAATTTTTGTTAAAAAAAAACCAAAAAAACCCACAAATTTTCTTAATATTACCAAACCTCTTATTCATTCCTTTGTTTACTATGATGTATAACCATACTTTCTTTATTTATGCTTTCTTCTGTGAGTTCTTAATTTTTTTAATACCGTTAGTTCATCATTTTTTTAAAATTTTATGGTTAAGGTTTCATTTTTTTAACCCTAATTTTTTTTAACAAACTATGAAAATCGATTCTCTGATTTTAGGGTTTTGGCCGAAAGCATGTTTTTATAATTTTTTTTCATACCTCCAATTGACCTTTAATAGTCTTTACAAATCTTCATTCTCTTTGATCGATAAATTCTTTCTTTAAAACTCGAGCAGTATGTGATTTGGGCTCATTCTCTTACCTTTAAATTTTGACTGAATTTCTTTTCAAATTTTTCTATACATATTGTATACTTTTACCCTTATATATATATATATATATATATATATATATATATATATATATATATATATATATATATATATTGTTCAATTCTGCTTGAGTAAATAATTTTCTCATTGAGAAATTGCATACGAATAAGCATGTCAAGCTGACCTTCTCTCTATGGAACTGATATAATTTTGCTTAAGCTACTCACTCAGGTATAACCCTCCATTGTTTCAATACTGTCTACTATAAATTGTGTGGATACTGATGTCCACTTGGTTTATTTCTACATCTCTTATATATTGTGTGGATATTGATGTCCACTGGGCTTGTTTATTGCATTAGCTGCTATATGTTCTATCTATCTGAGATTTGCTATAAATGTTAAAATCTTGCAATTTACCTGCCTCTTTGAAAAAAATTCTTTTGAAATGATATGTGATGATTCAACTTGACTTTACTCTTCTCAGTTTACTGGTTTCTTGCCGTGTTTTCTCAAAATTATTTTAAATGATACATCTTCATATCTTTGGTAATCATTCTTAAGGTTGACTGAACTTCCTTATTCTCTGTGTGACACGTGGCTATCTTATGTTACTGTGTTCTTTCTCTTCTTAAATAACAACTTTTAAAATGTGTTATCTATTCTACTATTTAACTTAAATGATATCTGGTCCTTATTACTATTTTATGTATAGTCATATTACTTGCTACAACATCAGTTTATTACCTGCATCATATCATTTTTTCTATCTATATAAGGTCTTTCAAAAATGGTGCATTCATATCTCCAGTCTTTACTTAGCCTGATTCTCTCTCCTATCCTTCCTGCATCTCTATTAATAATGTCTAATCTGTTTTCATCCAAAAGAAAAACTCTTCCTCTAAATTCTGAGTTACAATTTTCTAAAGTTGTCCCACACCTCATAGTTTTCCAAACCTGTTTGAAAATTTTAAAAATATTGGGTGGGAATGTTTAGTCCTTTTTTATGATAAATCAATCTATCCTAGTCTTGTAGCTGAGTTTTATGCTCACATGGAATTTTCTACTGATTCTTCTGGTTTATTAAAGAGCATCACCACCTGCATTCAAGGTCAAACCTACATAATTGATGAACTATTTCTTGCCCATGCACTGCAATTACATCCCTCCACTTTAGAACTGCCTAGGTTCAACTCTTATCTCATTCCATCTGGTATATCTGTAGAGGAATGTATGTTGTTTAAACACAATCTATCTGTTGTAACTGATCAAATGGTGCCAGCACTCTTATTTGATTATCCTTGCAAGATTGGTTTAGAATTTCTCACTACTGAGTGTCAGTTTTTGGGCAAAATTTTAAGAAACAATTTCATGCCTATGAGAGATGATCGAAAACTGATGCCATTTGATTTGGAAATCATAAAGAGTATTTTAAATGAATGTATGCCCTACAATTTGGCCTACTTCTTGCTGTCATCTTTTGAATTTTGTTTTCAAAATAACTGTCTTGATTTTGATCTACTACTCACACATGTTTTCAATTATCTGAGCATTACTTTGTCAAACCATCAGTCCCAACGTTCCCACTAGCAACATTGTATATCCTACTTAAATCTGCCACCACAATCACTTATTATTTTTAAACCAATTGATCATGAGATTCTTGAAACCAACATCAATATGGCCACAAAAATTGATTCTCTGAATAGTATGAACCAACTTCTTCTACATAACCAAACTCTGATTTTAGAAAGGTTAGAAGATGTTCAGTTATCCTTACTCACTGTTAAGTCTATGGAGAACAATAGCCTGCTGATGGGTCCTTATCTGTTTAACATCAATACCACTGCTGACTCCACTGCTCCTGTTCCCCACCAAGAAGATCCTGATGGCACCATTCCTGAAATTTCTCATTTCTCTCCTCTGAATCTAGAGGACATCTAACCAATTTGTCTAACTATTCGGATCATTGTAAACTTAAACTTCCCCAACCCCTCTCCCCTACTCCTACTACTACTGATTTCATATCTTTACTAAGTTTTACATATTTTTGCTACTAACTATCTGTGCAGGTTTCCTTAACCAAATATTTTCTGCAAGTTTAACTTTTTCTTTTAACCCCATCATTTTCTATGATGACAAAGGGGGAGAAGAAAAATATTAACTGATATAACTGTTATATCACTTCTATGTGAATGAATATAACTGTTATATAACTGCCATGTGAATGGATATAAACTGTTATATCAACTGCTATGTGAATGGATATAAACTGTTATGTAAACTAATATAAACTGCTATGTGAATAGATAAAACTTGTAAGACCCCAAATTTTATGAAATGAAAATTTTGTTCAATTTTCTTATAATTATTATTTTATTTCGTAAATGGTTAAATTGATAAAAGGTTAAAGGTAAGGGTGATATGTGAAAATTTTGCAAAGTAAGCAAGTTTTTATAAAATATTCGTTTGGTCGGGGAATATTCTTTTTGTCGGGGAATATCTGTACGACGACACAATCATTGGTGGACCCCATAACGGAAGTAGTGTCGTAAGAAAACGACAGAGTTATCATTTTATAAAAATAACGGCGAAAGTGTTACCGTTAAAACTGTTGAACTACCCGGTAGTAAAAGTACAGTAATACGCGTGGTTGCATAGTAACACAATGTATTGATTATTGATGCTTACGTAAGAAGTCACTCAGTTATACTCAATTATTGCTACAGTAATTGATGCATCATATCTCTCATATTATTGATTCAATTATTGTCACAGACGACAAAGTTATTCATATTATTATTTGCAATATTAACAATATCTAGAAGTTCTGTCAAGAAGAGGTTTGGTCATCTAATTGCGCGCCAATAAGGAGAAGTCCTTATCGAAAATCCCTCTCTTTCCTGGGAACGACCTGGTTATTAAATATTGTGAGTTATAATTTTAATGATGAATAAGTTCGTGTTGGTTAAAGATGAAATTGATAGTTCCATTGTGTTGGGATTATTAGTGTTAATGGAAATCGTCATATATTTTGATAATAAATGATGTCTGGAGGTTATATTGACCAATCGGGTAATTAATCGGATAAATGAGCAATTAATTGCTATTAATTCACATGCTTATAACTATTTTTTCTAATGTGTGTACTACTGATTCACATGCATGTACTATTAGGGGAGATGGTGCAAGATTGATAATACTTGCATGACTAAATTAAAAATGGAGGTATAGATGAATGTACTATACTGTAATTAGTTTTTTCACATGATTATACTATTGAGTTGCATGAATGAACTATTAATTCACATGATTTATTATTAGGGAAGGTGATGCAATTTTGATAATACTTGCAAGACTAAATTAAAAATGAAGAAAAAGAGGAAGGTATTATACTGTAATATTTCGAGCCCCAAAACGTGCAATTATCAAAACTATATTTTCCTATAAATAGAAGCTCATTCTTCTTTCATTCTCACCAATTCACTAAGACTCACAAGAGCATTTATAGAGAGAGAAGATTTAGAGAGAAAGTAGAAGAGAAGTCTGCTACCTCACTATTCCAGTATCCAATCTTCTTCTGAGATAAGGGATATTATTTTGTTCAGTATTCCTAGAAATAATATTTTCTTCCATACTCTGTAGTCTCTGAGTAATATTATTTTGTCTCGTATTCCTGATTATATCATCATTCAGTTAAAGTATTGCTTCTATATTCCGTGAAATTAGTAGAATATCCTTGAAATTTGCGCTTCATCTAGTATCGCTTCACAATGATATTTTCTGCACATTCTTGTTAAATTTTAAGTTTTTCATGCCGAAGTACTGTCCATGAGTACTATTCAGTTATACGATACTATTCACAAAGAACTATTCACGGAGTAATATTCCCGGGGTACTATTCACTCGGGTACTATTCACCTGGAGTACTATTCATAACAAAAATTGATTTCTTTTCGGTCCAAATTATTTTTGATACAGTATCATTCTTGAATTTTACTCCACAAAGAAGTATAATATTGACAATTTGGATATTTTTAAACTCTGGATAAATTTAAAGTCTTTAATATTTATCCTTGATTTCGTTTAATTAATGCTTATATTATTGTCATCATCCTCATGCTTATATTGTGATGAAAGTCATCTTTGGCTTACGTGCATAGATAAACTATTGATTGGTATGATTATGACCTGGGATCATTCGGTATAATCATGACCCGTAATGTTATAAATGATGTGGTAAAAGTCCTCATTGGCCCGTAGTGCATTGATGGACAGTTGCTGGTATGATCATGACCATTGATGAATACACGAATATCCTTGGCCCGTAGTGCATGGATAATTTGTGGTCGTGATACTAAAGAATATCCTTGGCCAGTAGTGGTAAGTGATTCGATGATGTGGATTATTTATTGTCGAGTCTCGGCGATAAAAGTGATGAAAAACCTTTTAAATCATAGAAGATAGTAGATTGTATGCTCTACTTGACTCTTCTAATGGATTGCTTGTTCCGCTGCAGTTAAACTTGATGTTTGTTATATTTTATCAGTTTAACACTGTTGAAGGCTAACGATAAATTATTCTGCATTATTTTAGTCATAATATTTATTATTAGGCTAGTTGAGCTCACCCTTTTGCTTTCATTGTTCTCTTCAGGAAATGAGAATGTAGCTGGGACTAGTCGGGGAACGGAGTGACGGTCCAAATGATAGCATTAGTAGTCCTCACTATTCTATGAAATAGTGTGATAATAAATGTATTGAGGACTCCATTTGAGTTGAATAATCGCCTAGAAGACAATATTCGTATTAAAACTATCGGGCTTTATATTTTGTCGTATTTTACACGACAGTTGTATTATTAAGTTGTATTTGAATTTTGTACCATGTATTTGGCGACTCAAGATGGGTGATGTATACCTATTTTGGGGGTGTCACAGATTGGTATCAAAGCTTAGGGATATGATCCCCATTTGAGATGTGAGACAAGAACTAGGAAGGAGAGACGGGAATTCTTTTCGCTAAGATGACCTACCTAAGTTTATTTGGTATTTATTTGGTGGTCGAGTATAGGGATAATATGTGACATGTCAATTAAGCCTTATTTTGTGGCGATGATTTGAAAATGGCATCCGAAAATGTCGAGATAAAGAATGAAGCACATGAGACCGCTGAGTCACCAATGATCAATACCGTGATAATGTAACAGGAAGACAATAATACTTAGGTAAACAACAACACCGATCAGATGATGAACGATGGGATGATCAGAGGCTTTATGCAATTCATGCAACATCAGGCGAGAGAGACTCCTGTTCAAAATGCAGGTAGAAACACTGGTAACTCTCGGATGGTCACCGATAAACAGTTAAAAGAGCTGGGACCGCCGGATTTTTTGGGAAAGCCAGAACCACTTAAGGAGGAGACGTGGTTAAAGCAGATCACCAAGATATTTGATGTCTTGGGATGCTCCGAGGAGCAAAAGGTTCCCTTTGCCACCTTTATGTTGCGTGAAGAAGCAGATTAATGGTGGGAATTTTTAAAACGTACCCAGCCTGACGCACTCAAGATGTCTTGGGAGAAGTTTCAAGAACTGTTCAACGACAAGTACTTTCCCAAAAGTATTCGTCACATGAAAGAGGTGGAGTTTATAGAGTTGGAGCAAAACAATATGACCATGTCGCAGTACGAGGCTAAGTTTTCCGAGTTGTCCCGGTTCGCATCCCATTTGGATGATAATGAGGAGAGAATGACGCGAATGTTTCTGCGAGATTTGAGACCCGAAATACGTCAATACCTCATTTCTCACAAATTGTGTTTGTATTCAGATGTTGTGAATAGGGCTCAGTTATTAGAGCGCGATAATGAGTCAGCACAACCAAAAGGTAACGAGCAACAACACGATAATAATCATACCGGTGGCAACGGCCATCGGAACAATGATAACCATCGTGGGGGAAATTATCATGTTAAGAATAGTAACCACTTCGGTGGTAATCATAGCCAAGATAATAGGAGTGGAAATTTCAAGAAGAGAAGTTTCAACAACGATGGAAAGATGGCAGCACCAACACCCGTTTTCAAGGAAGGAGAACAACCACCAATCGTATGCTTCAAATGCGGAGGGGAGGGACATATCAGTCCAAGCTGCACGATGCAGTGCAAGGCATGTTACAATTGTGGAAAAGAAGGTCACCTAGTCCGATTTTGTCGTGCACCAAAGTCAATTCCAGCTGGGACAGTGGCACCAAAGGCGGATACGGAAAAAATAAAGTCGGTGGTTTTAGGGAGAGCGTTTTTTCTTGACTTCTCAAAAAGTGAGTAACCCGAACAAAGTTAGCATGGGTTAGTTAATTATAAATTCTTACAAAGTCTATACCTTGTTAGATACCGGTTCTATCCATTCTTTTATCTCTCTTGCTTGCGCTCAACGTTTAAATTTGACTCCGGAGAAATTAGACTTTGACTTATCGGTTGAAACTCCGTTAGGAGAAACCTTCATTACATGTGATATCCAAGTCTTGGATGAGAGTCACAGTTTTGAATGATATTTCTATTGTTAATAAATTTCCTGACGTATTCCTGAAGGACTTCTTAGCCTACCCCTAGAGCGTGAAATCGAATTTTGTATTGACCCAAGTACAAAACCCATTTCTAAAACCCTTAAATATTTCTTTACCTAAAACGATCGTATAATGTGCCAAAGACGTTGGCTCAAGCTGTTAAAGGTTACGACTATACCATTCAATATCATTGTGGAAGAGCGAACGTGGTAGCTGACGCGTTGAGTAGAAGATCGTCTGTTTTTACGAGTGCGATGTTGTTAACACAAAAACCCATTTCGTATAACTTACAAATGATGAAGATAGAGTTAAAGACTCTAGGGACCCATGTGATGATGGCGAATATACGATTAGAATCGACTTTAATCGATAAAGTTCAAGCCGCTCAAGCTACATACCCGGAGCTGATGAATGTAAAGAAGAAGGTTCAAGAGGGCGTTATTCTAGAAGAAGAAAAAATCGACGAAGAGAGTAAATCTCAACCCTCGATTTAATTGGCCCAGTTGAAATCCTCGATGGAGTAGGAACTACGGCCTATAGACTCGCTTTACCGCTAAGTATGTCTCATATTCATAACATTTTTTTTGTATCGATATTACGTAAATATGTGGACGACCCAAACCACATTATTGAATTAGAACTAGACGAGATATCAGAAGATTTAACGTACAAGGAGATAAGTATTAAAATCTTGGATAAGAAGGATCATATTCGATACTCAAAGGTTATACCTCAAGAGTTAGAATCTGAAATGAAATCAAGGTTTCCTCACCTCTTTGGCATACCAGGTACGTACGTAAATTTCGAGGGCAAAATTTCATAAGGAGGGGCGATTGTAAGACCTTGAATTTTATGAAATAAAATTCTTCAATTTTCTTATAATTATTATTTTATTTCGCAAATGGTTAAATTGATAAAAGGTTAAAGGTAAGGGTGATATGTGAAAATTTTGCAAAGTAAGCAAGTTGTTCTAAAATATTCGTTTGGTCAGGGAATATTCTTTTTATCGAGGAATATCCGTACGATGACATAATTATTGGTGGACCCCACAACGGAAGTATTGTCGTAGTAATAAAACGACATAGTTATTATTTTATAAAAATAACTACGAAAGTGTTACCCTTTAAAACTATTGAACTACCCTAAGTAGTAAAGTACGATGTCTGGCGCGGTTGCATAGTAGCAAGACGGTATTGATTATTGATGCTTAAGTAAGAAGTCACTCGCTTATACTCAATTATTGCTACAGTAATTGCTGCATCATAGCTCTCATATTATTGATTCAATTATTGTCACAGTATCATCTGCATAATATTATGTATTATTAAATCAATAATTGAGACGACAAAGTTATTCATATTATTATTTGCAATATTAACAATGTCTAAAAGTTCTGTCAAGGAGAGGTTTGGTCATCTAATTGCGCGCTAATAAGGAGAAATCCTTATCGGAACGCCCCATCTTTCCTGGGAACGACCTGGTTGTTAAATATTGTGAGTTATAATATTAATGATGAATAAGTTCGTGATGGTTAAAGATGAAATTGATAGTTCCATTATGTTGGGATTATTAGTGTTAATGGAAATCGACATCTATTTCGATAATAAATGATGTCTGGAGGTTATATTGACCAATCAGGTAATTAATCAGATAAATGAGCAATTAATTGCTATTAATTCACATGCTTATAACTATTTGTTCACATGTGTGTACTATTGATTCACATGCATGTACTATTAGGGGAGATGGTGCAAGATTGATAATACTTGCATGACTAAATTAAAAATAGAGGTATAGATGAATGTACTATACTGTAATTAGTTTTTTCACATGATTATACTATTGAGTCGCATGAATGAACTATTAATTCACATGATTTACTATTAGGGAAAGTGATGCAAGTTTGATAATACTTGCAGTACTAAATTAAAAATGAAGAAAAAGAGGAAGGTATTATACTGTCATATTTCGAGCCCCAAAACGTGCAATTATCGAAACTATATTTTCCTAGAAATAGAAGTTCATTCTTCTTTCATTCTCACCAATTCACTAAGACTCACAAGAGCATTTATAGAGAGAGAAGATTTAGAGAGAAAGTAGAAGAGAATTCTGCTACCTCACTATTCCAGTATCCAATCTTCTTCTGAGATAAGGGATATTATTTTGTCCAGTATTCATAGGAATAATATTTTCTTCCATACTCTGTAGTATGTGAGTAATATTATTTCGTCTCGTATTCCTGACTATACCATCATTCACTTAAAGTATTGCTTCTATATTCCGTGAAATTAGTAGAATATCTTTAAAATTTGCGCTTCATCTAGTATCGCTTCACAAGGATATTTCTGCACATTCTTGTTAAATTTTAAGTTTTTCATGCCGGAGTACTATCGATGAGTACTATTTATTTATATGATACTATTCACAAAGTACTATTCATGGAGTACTATTCCAGAAGTACTATTCATGGGGTACTATTCACTCGAGTACTATTCACCCGGAGTACTATTCATAACAAAAATTGATTTTTTTCGGTCCAAATCATTTTTGATAGAGTATCATTCTTGAATTTTACTCCACAAAGCAATATCATGTTGACAATTTGGATATTTTTAAACACTGGATAAATTTAAAGTCTTTAATATTTATCCTTGATTTCGTTTGATTAATTCTTATATCATTGTCATCATTCTCATGCTTATATTGTGATGAAAGTCATCTTTGCCTTACGTGCATAGATGGAATATTGATTGGTATGATTATGACCAGGGATCATTCGGTATAATCATGAACCGTAATGTTATAAATGATGTGGTAAACGTCCTCATTGTCCCGTAATGCATTGATGGACAGTTGATGGTATGATCATGACCATTGATGAATACACGAATATCCTTGGCCCGTAGTGCATGGATAATTTATGGTCGTGATACTAAAGAATATCCTTGGCCGTAGTGCAGGGGTGATTCGATTATGTGGATTATTTATTAAGCTGAGTCTCAATGATAAAAGTGTGATGAAAAACCTTTTAAATCATAGAAGATAGTAGATTTTATGCTCTACTTGATTCTTCTAATGGATTGCTTGTTCCGCTGCAGTTAAACTTGATGTTTGTTATATTTTATCAGTTTAACACTGTTGAAGGCTAACGATAAATTATTCTGCATTATCTTAGTCATAATATTTCTTACTGGGACTAGTCGGGGAACAGAGTGAGAACGTAGCTAGGACTAGTCAGGGAACGGAGTGACGGTCCAGATGATAGCATTAGTAGTCCTCACTATTCTATGAAATAGTGTGATAATAAATGTATTGAGGACTCCATTTGAGTTGAATACCGCCTGAAGACAATATTCGTATTAAAACTCTCAGTTTATGTTTTGTCGTATTTTACACGACAGTTGTATTATTAAGTTGTATTTGAATTTTGTACCATGTATTTGGCGACTCAAGATGGGTGATGTATACCTATTTTGGGGGCGTCACATACCTGCCATGTGAATGGATATAAACTGTTATATAAACTGCTATGTAAACTGCTCTGATTGGATATAACTGCTGTGTGAATGGATATAAAGTGTTCATAGTTTAAGGGGGAGCCTCTTAAGGGATAAAAATATTTTTATAATTGTCATCATCAAAAAGGGGGAGATTAATAGGTATAATTTATTTTATAGATTTTGATGATAACAATTATATTGTAATTAATTTAATATATAATTATTTAATTATTTTTATTATTTTATTTTCTGATTTTACTTGAATTAATTTTTATTGACCTTGATAAAATTAAATGTCAAGTGTTAAATAAATTAATTCATATAAAAATTCAAGGCAAGAAGATCCTATTTGTTTTTAAAACTAAAGATGGACAAAAATGATTTATTACATACATGCATACATATAACATTATGTGTATTAAAATAATATATATGTATAAATGCATGAGCCTTATATATGTTTTAAAGCATAAATCATACATGCATATTATGTATATCTATATGTTTTATATATTGAATGCATATGCTTTACTTATATAATTATTGCATGCATGTGCTGGCAATTGTGACACCCCCAAAACAGGTATACAACACCTATTCTGAGTCGTCAAAATACATGGTACAGAAACAACTACAACTTTATTAATACAACATAAAAATCATGAGTTTAAATACAAATATTGTCATCTAGACAATATCCACACTCAAATAAGTCCTCATTCCAATTATTGATACATTATTTTATAAAAATGGTGAGGACTACTAAAATAACTTGATGAGTGTATATTATTCATTTATTTGATTCCTTTATATTTAGTTTAATTGCATGTTTCATGTGTATATGAGCTTATTAAGGTGTTTAATGATTTCAGGAAGAATTGGAGCTGAAATGAGGAAAAAAGGGAAAATTACAGGGTTTTTAGCATTAAGTTGGATGCATGGTCTTGGCTTGACTTGGATTTTATTGTAGAGCTCTTTTTCTAGCTTTTCAAACATCTTGAATCGTCCCCAATCGAATTTATATGAAAAAGTTATGATCTTTTTACCAGACGAAAGTTGAACCTCAAAGTTTTGAAGTTGCAATTTGCATAGCAGTCACTTGGAGCCTGTTTTCGACCTTGATCCAGCCAGAATCTATCAAAGCGTAAAGAATGAAAGTTGTATATCTCGTCGATATCTTCGTTTTGATAGGTAGCAGGTCCCGTAACTCTTCCCAGATCAAAAGTTATGCTTGTTTTACCAAAGGACGTCGCAGCAGGAAATGAAAATTCGCCCCAGCGAATTTTGAGCGGGAAAATTGGAAAATCTTTGATTTTTGGAAAGTTTCTAAAAGCGATTTTAAGTGAGATTTCTACATGGAATTGGATTGATATTTTTATTAGCTTTAGGATTTCCTTTAGACTAAGATTTATTTCCAAATTGGATTCTATTTCTTTATAGAAACTAGTTATGATTTGTAATTCCTTTTAGGATTTGGATTTCTACATCCTATAGGATTTAGGACTTTGTCTAGCACTATAAATAGAGGATGTTAGTAAGGGTTTTATTCATTCAATCATCTACTACATTCTCTCATCTACAACATCGAGGATTGAAGATATGAGCTAAGTTCTTTTTATTCAGCCTAAGGATGTTGAACCTTATTTATAATTAATGATTAATTGAGTATTCATTATTTATTCCTTCTCACATGAAATTCATTCTTGATAATCTGATTTAATTTCTCAATGCTATTTGGCTTAACTCGATTTGATTTCTGCAGGATTGAGTTGGTTAACTAATATCATATGCTAGATCAAGGAATAATATTACGTAATTGATATTGTTTCTAATCACAAGTAGTAATTAGTAATACCCGATTGTGGACAAGCTTTTGAGTATTGCTATGATTATCGTAAGACAAGTTAAACAATCCGAGCTTATGTGTTTGTTGCTTGAATAGTCTAATTCCTAGTTCTTAATGTCCGCTATTATATTAAATCTAGAGAGCTTATTCTAGGTTATATAATTGTTAGAATCTTGTGAAGAGCTTGTTTCATCGAAAGTGACAATCTAAGGGGAGTTTCGTAAAGCAGCAGAGCTTGTTGTTACTAGGGCTATTAGTTTCATCAAGGGTAAATAATGTTACACTTGATTAATCTATTATTGTAAAAAGGTGATACCGAATCAAGAATCAAGCTTTTTATTCATTGTTTATTCTTATTAGTTTATTCTTGTTAATTTAATTAATTAATTCAAAATCCCTTTTTTATTAGAAATCATAGGATAAATATAAAACAAATCACTCTCTCGTGGGATCGATCCTTGCTTACTACTGTGCTAATTGTTTAAATTTGTAAAGTGAAAGTGAGGTTAATTTAGGAGTGTAAACGACATTTCCCAAATTTTGGCGCCGCTGCCGGGGAGTGTTATTTGTTTTGTTTATTCTTTGTTTTCGCTTATTTTTTATTTATTATTTTGGTTTTGTTTTTATTTTTTTTTTATAACTTAATCCTCTCACTCTATCGACTTAAATTTTGTTCAAGAGATAGAGAAAATCATAGATATAAAGAAACTCTTGTTCCATCACTTGAAGAGAAAAAGATGGTGGTGCCAAACAAAAAATAGGACTTTAAAAAGAACTCAACTACTACTCGATCTTTATCAATCATCATTTTGTATTGAGTATCCTACTTTAGATGTTGCTTTTGAACTTAACTCTAGACTAATTCATCTTTTGCCTACTTTTCGTGGTCTTATAAGTGAAAATCCATATAAGCATCTAAAGGAGTTCCATGTGGTGTGTTCCACGATGAAAGCACAAGGAGTGGCAGAGGAGCAGATCAAGCTTAGACTTTTTCCATTCTCATTAGCATATTTGGCTAAAGACTGGTTATACTATCTACCTTCTGGATCAATACGATCATGGACTGATATGCAAAGGTTATTCTTGGAGAGGTATTTTCCTGCATCAAGAGTTACCGATATAGAAAGGAGGATATGTGGAATCGCATATTCAATGGAGAGAATCTCTATGAGTATTAGGAAAGGTTCAAGAAGTTGTGTTCCAAATTGCCCACCTCATGGAATTGATGAACATTACTTGATCCAAGATTTCTATGAGGGGTTGCTACCAATGGAAAGAAGCATGATTGATGCAAAGAAGTGGAGGAGCACCGTAGACAAGACTCCGTGGTTTAAAGGAACTTAATTGCAAACATGGCAAATAACTCACAAAGAAGATGGAACTAAGATGGATCACACACTACAAAGGGTAAATGGGGTAAAGACGAGAGACTTAGAGCAAAGAGATTGATTTAACTACTTTGGTTCGACAAATGGGTCGCAAGGAATACACAAGTTATTCAAAGAAGCTCAACCTCAAGACCACACAAAAAACCAAGAAGTACCACACCTCGGGGACATTTATGGAGGATATGTTCAAGGCATTCATGAACCAAACACAACAGCTTCATGTGTCGACACAACAAATTCCAAAGAGGAGACAAGAACTTCGCTCAAGATCCGAGGGACCAAGTCAATAACTTGCAACCACAAGAGGAAGGTCACTTTCACACCGTTGAAAATGTAAGTTCCATAACATCGAGATGTGGTGCAGAGGATCAACAAGAAGAAAAGTCAATACAAAGTAAGTCCGATAATAAGGAAATAGGCAAAGAATGATGTACTCAAGCACAAATTTCCACCTCTTTCAAATTATGAACCGAAACTACCTTTTCCCCAAGTTCTAACAAGGAATTGGAAAGTTGGAAAAATTCAACGTGGTATACAGAGTCTAATGAAAAATTCCTCAAGAAATGGCTAATAGGAACAAGAACTTAAAGATGAGAAGGAGTTCACTAGTGGAAACCATTTGATGTGCTCGAGACTACTCGCTAAATTTGAAGAAAAATCGTGTATTCAAAGTCCTAAAATGATGAACAAGAGGTAGAGATGGAAGAATTAATAATTCCCGCAGATTTCTATAAGGAGGACATAGATGATGATACTTTCCTTGTACCAAAGAATAACACACGATGATAAACACCATGGGACCTTACACGTGGAATTGACGACGACACATGTCCAGCTTCATATATAAAGTTAAGAGGTATCTTGGTAATGTTAATTCTATTTTTTCTATTGATGTTGTTGACTTACAAAGGCAGAATCTCTTGAGCAAATATATAAGGAGGATTTAAGGGTCGGAATGGAGCAAAATCAGATCCGAAAGATGCTCCTAATGAAGAATTGAAATTGTTACCACCCACTTGAAGTACACAAGTCCAATTACATAGATGAGAAGGATGATGTCAAGCCAATGACAATAAACAAGGGCAGCTGCTTGGGAGGCAACCCAAGATTCCAGATTTGATTTTTCTATCCCTTTACTTTTTAGTTTTTTTTATTGCATGTTAGCTAGTAGTATTTTCTTCTTTACATGATTTTCTTACATTGGGGACAATGTAAGGTTTGAATGTGGGGGGAAGATTTAGGTTTTTATTTTATTTAGGAATATTGATCCGATTTTGATGGGGAATTTAAAAAAAAATTAATGCTTTTGAAAATTTTGATTTCATGATTCTATCTGGCTATGTGTTAAAAAGATTTTAAAGTCAAAGATTGAAAATTAATGCTACATTTCAAAATCTATTTAATGCTTAGTTGGTTAATGAATGATGAAAACTAAGCCATGATCCATAGTAATTGATTTAAATTGAATTTGTGATACATGAGTACTTGAATATGAGAAACATGTTTATTTGGCTAAGTTATTTGTGGAGTTGTCTATGTGCACTGATTTCATGACTTAGAACTGTTTAACTTGCTTATGTTGTTGCAGAACCATGTGAAATAATGATGAATGAAAAAAAAAAAAAAAAAAAAAAAAAATTGAAATTGAAAATCTGCTTCAATGTCCATCAGGCGTAAATAACTGGGTATCTAAGCCTCTGGAAGCATCGAGATTCACGCCCGAAAAGTGCGATGGATAAAAGCAACTTGACTAGTCGACTTTTGTGGCCTTTGTTACTTGAATAAGTAAGCCTTAGGGGTGTCTCTACACCTAGCGCCTCTAAGATCATCTAGTTTGGGAGTCGTTGGTGGAAAGTTCGCTAATGGGTAACTCCTAAAAGCCTAAGAAAAGGAGACATCGCACATGTCAAGAAAAGAAAAAAAAATATATAAAAAAAAGAAGCATGAAAATACATTCATCTGTAAGCAAAAAGAAGGTTCTATGAAAAAACTTAAAAAGCAAGAAAAATTTGTTCTTGGTCAGAGTCACAGTAACCCACGATTTTTTGCTCCATAAGAACTAAGTTAAGTAAATATGATGATTTTGGAAAAGTTACTTATGTGGTTATAGTTTGATTTAATGAACTTCATTGGTGAAATGGTAAGGTTGGTAATTGTGAGTTGATTGATAAGGCGTTGATTAGATTTTTGCAAATTTAGTGTTGATAATCATGATTTGTACCTTGAAATCTTTTGACATAAAGGTTGAATAGAATTTTTCTGAAAATCAAACTTTTGTTTTACACGAGGACGTGTAAAGGCTAAGTGTCGGGGAATTTAATGAGTGTATATTATTCATTTATTTTGATTCCTTTATATTTAGTTTAATTGCATGTTTCATGTGTATATGAGCTTATTAAGGTGTTTAATGATTTCAGGAAGAATTGGAGCTGAAATGAGGAAAAGGGGAAAATTGCAGGGTTTTTAGCATTAATTTGGATGCATGGTCTTGGCTTGGGACTTGGATTTTATTGTAGAGCTCTTTCCTAGCTTTTTGAAACATCTTGAATCGTCCCAATCAGAGTTTATATGAAAAAGTTATGATCTTTTTACCAGACGAAAGTTGAACCTCAAAGTTTCGAAGTTGTAATTTGCATAGCAGTCACTTGGATCCTAATTTCGAACTTGATCCAGCCAGAATCTATCAAATCATAAAGAATAAAAGTTGTAGATCTCGTCGATATCTTCGTTTTGATAGATAGAAGGTCCCGTAACTCCTCCCAGATCAAAAGTTATGCTTGTTTTACCAAAGGACGTCGCAACAGGAAATGAAAATTCGCCCCAGCGAATTTTGAGCGGGAAAATTGAAAAATCTTTGATTTTTGGAAAGTTTCTAAAAGCGATTTTAAGGTGCATTTCTACATGGAATTGGATTGATATTTCTATTAGCTTTAGGATTTTCTTTAGACTAAGATTTATTTCCAAATTGAATTCTATTTCTTTATGGAAACTAGTTATGATTTGTAATTCCTTTTAGGATTTGGATTTCTACATCCTATAGGATTTAGGACTTTGTCTAGACTATAAATAGAGGATGCTAGTCAGGGTTTTATACATTCAATCATCTACTACATTCTCTCATCTACAACATCGAGGATTGAAGATATGAGCTAAGTTCTTTTTATTCAGCCTAAGGGATGTTGAACCTTATTTATAATTAATGATTAATTGAGTATTCATTATTTATTCCTTCTCACATGAAATTCATTCTTGATAACTGATTTAATTTCAAATGCTATTTGGCTTAACCGATTTGATTTCTCGCAGGATTGAGTTGGTTAACGAATATCATATGCTAGATCAAGGAATAATATTACGGTAATTGATATTGTTTCTAATCACAAGTAGTAATTAGTAATACCGATTGTGGACAAGCTTTTGAGTATTGCTATGATTATCAGAATACAGGTTAAACAATCCGAGCTTATGTGTTTGTTGCTTGGAATAGTCTAATTCCGTAGTTCTTAATGCTGCTATTATATTAAATCTAGAGAGCTTATTCTAAGTTATATAATTGTTAGAATCTTGTGAAGAGTTTGTTTCATTGAGTGACAATCTAAGGGGAGTTTCGGGTAGCAGAGCTTGTTATTATCTAGGGCTATTAGTTTCATTGAAGGGTAAATAATGTTACATTTGATTAATCTATTATTGTAAAAAGGTGATACTGAACTGAAGAACTGAAGCTTTTTATTCATTGTTTATTCTTATTAGTTAATTCTTGTTAATTTAATTAATTAATTCACAATCCCTTTTTTTTATTAAAAATCATAGGATAAATATAAAACAAATCACTCTATGTGGGATCGATCCTTGCTTACTACTATGCTAATTGTTTAAATTTGTAAAGTAAAAGTGAGGTTAATTTAGGAGTGTAAACGACAGCTCCCAATAATACAGAATAAATTATCGTTAGTCTTCAACAAGGAAAAATCTAATAGAATACAATAGATAACTTGTTTTAAATCAATATTCGCAGCGGAAATAATAATTCATTAGAAGAGTTAAGTAGAGAATAAAATCTACTATCTTCTATATATGAATATAAAAGTTCATCGTCTATCTTTTATCCCTGTAACATCAATCAATATATATATCTGGAATCAAATATTCATCTTTGCACTACAAAGCAAAGATATTCATCACTAGTCATGTTCATCTAAACACATGTTCATCTTTCTGCACGTGCCACAAGCCAAAGATATTCAGTAATATCATCATTTAGGACTGAGGATGATGAAAAATATTTTAAAAAAAACGAATCCAGTGAAACAAAAGAACAAGTATTAAGGATTCATACTTTCAATAACCCAAGTTCAAAAATACTTCATAAATAACCAGAGTGGAGTAAAATTCAAGAATGAAGACCAAAACATAGATCCAATCAAAGATAGGAACTATAACAGACGATCTTGGACACAGAAAAAAAAATTTAATTTTTCTGTGAATAGTGTCATATTCGTGAATAGTGTCATATACGTAAATAGTGCCGTATACGTGAATAGTAACTCCGACACTAAAAGATAGAAATTTCACAAAAAAAATCATCATGCTTCGTGAATAGTACTCGTGAGTAGTAACTCGTGAATAGTAAATAATGAATAGTAACCCTTACATGAAAAAGTTCCAAATTTGATAAAAATTTCCAACCAATATTTCGGCATAATGATATTGAAGAAATAATATCATTTTCGAATAAAATAACATCCCTTACCTCAAAAGGATAGTATTTATAATTGGAATACTAGATATAGTGCTGAAAGAACTTGCACCATATAGCAATACTCAAAGTACTAAAATACTCACAAAATACGCTCGATATTATAGAGAGAGAAAGAGAGAAGATTTCAGTTTCTGGTGTGATTTTCAATTCTAACCTAAGCACCCTATTTATAGGAAAATGCTTAGAACACCAAAGCAGAAAATTTAATAAAATATTAATATATTATATATAAATTCCTACGCACACATTCAAGGATCTGAATTCAGCCATGCTTAACAACAAGTGGGTCCCACCAACCACAAAAAACATGTTTTAAATAATTTTTGTAACAAAATAAATTTAGACCCAATATTCCGGAACTTCAATAATTCATAATAAATAGCACTTTTATCAGAAAAATTCAAATCTTGTGTCTCGCTATAGGAAATTCAATTCTCTACAACTTTGCAGAAGAAAGTTTTTCAAATCCAAAATGTAAATTGACCAAATCCATAAATGTATTTATTTTACAAAGCTATAATCAAATTTCAACCAAGAAATGGGCCCACGTACATGTTTAACATGTTTTAAATAACTTTTGCAACAAAAAATACTTTTCCTCCTCATATACTCATATATCCCACATTCATTGTAAAATATCATCATTATTATATTATAATAATATAATAAAATATTATTTTATCGTAAAAGATAAAATATCAATTTTCAACAATTGTCACTTTAAAAATTTTCTCCATCTATATCCACATAAAATGAATATTTTCCTCATCATATAAATCAATAATTAATTATTCACAAATAATATTACAAAATCACAATCATCGACAACCAGCGCCTTCAGAAAGAGGGGCTTTCCAATAAGAATTTCTCCTTATCATGCAAGCAATTAGGTGACCAAACCTCTCCTTAGATGTAACTTTCTAGACATTGCCAATAATGTTTTCTAATAATATTATTTAGATAATATGAATTATTGCTTCGATAATGGAAAATACCGTAGTAGTGACAATTATTGAAACAACAAGAATATAAAATATCAACGCAAAAATTATTGAATCAATAAAATAAAATACCGAATAAAGAATTACATCGTAATTATTGAGTAAAGGCCTTCACGTAAGAATCAATAATTGGTGCAATACCGCAAAGCTTCTCGTGCAATAACGCCAGACATCGTGTTTTTAACCACCGGTATTCCAACAAAGATTAATTGGTGAATAACTCACGCCGTTATTTATAAACAACATATACTTGTCATTTTTTCATCCAATCGCTTCTCCGTTATGGGGCCCATAAAAAGATCAAGGCTGTCAGCACGATTATTCCCCGACAAAGAAGAATATTCCACGACCAAACGAATATTCCCGACAACAATGAATATTTTATAACCACCGCTTATTTAAAATATTTTCAAGCATTTTACCCATAACTAACCACATTAATCAAATCACCCTTTACTATTTCAAAATAATAAATAGAGGAAAATAAATTTCATTTATTAATAATTTGGGGTCTTACAACCTCCCTCCTTATGAAATTTCGTCCTCGAAATTGATGTACGTACTGTGTTTTGAAAAGATGAGGATACCTCGCTTTCATTTCCGCTTTCCAACTCCCAAAATATTTCCTCAATAGCATGGTTTCTCCACAAAACTTTAACTTGTGGTATGACCTTCGTGCGTGTAGGACATGCTCCTTCCTATCCAAGATCTTGACAGTACCTCTTCAGACGTTAAGTCTTCTGGCTTATCTCATCCTGGCTTCTAACTCAATGACGTGGTTTGGGTCTTTAACATATTTACGAAGCACAGATATATGAAAAACATTATGAACACGAGACATACTTGGAGGTAACGCAAGTCTATAGGCCACATTTCCTACTCGTTCAAGAATCTGAAATGGACCAATAAATCATGGATTGAGCTTTCCTCTCTTCCCGAATCTTGTAACTCCCTTCCATGGAGCCACACGCAACAATACATGATCCCCAATACTAAATTTCACGTCCTTTCGATGAAGATCCGCAAAACTCTTTTGTCGATCCTGTGCCATTTGTATACGTTGTCGAATCGTTTGGATCTTTTCCGTAGTCATACGTACCAACTTGGGTCCCAACAATGTTTCTTCACCCACCTCATCCCAATATATTAGAGAGCGACACTTTCGTCCATACAATGCTTCAAATGGAGCCACACCTATACTTGCCTGATAACTGTTGTTGTAGGAGAATTCCACCAATGGTAAATACTTATTCCAACTGCCTTTGAAGTCTAGGACACAGAGTCTTAATAGATCTTCAAGAGTTTGAATAGCCCTCTCTAATTGTCCATCCGTTTGAGGATGGTATACCGAACTAAATCGTAAATCCGTCCCCATAGCTTTTTGCAAGCTAACCCAAAATCTTGAAGTGAATCTTGGGTCACGATCCGAAACTATGGATACTGGAATGCCATGCAATCTTACAATCTCATTTACGTACATACTAGCAAGACGCTCAAGGAATAAGTCTCACGTATAGGCAAGAAATGGGCTGACTTGGTTAATCTATCAACAATAACCCAAATCGCATCTATGCCTTGAGAAACCTTGGGAATACCCGTAACGAAATCCATAGTAATGTGTTCCCACTTCTATTTCAGAATCTCAAGTGGTTGCAATGGACCCTTTGGTACTTGATGCTCCGCCTTTACATGTTGACAAGTTAAACACATCGAGACAAACTTTGCAATCTCTCTCTTCATATTGTTCCACCAAAATGTATGTCGAAGATCACGATACATTTTGGTACTTCCAGGATGGATTGCAAACGGTGTATTATGTGCCTCCATCATGATCTTGTACTTCAAATCAGAATCGTTAGGAACACAAAGTCTGGAGTGGACTCGAAATATTCCTTCTTCATCAATTCTTGCTTCTAGAATAGCACCTTCTTGCACTTTCTTCTTCATATGCATCAGCTCCGGGTCTGTGGCTTGAGCAACTTTAACTTTATCTATTAAAGTTGGTTCTATGCGTATACTTTACATCATCGCACTCGTTCCTGCATATGATCTTCTACTCAACGCGCACGCACTACCACGCTTGCTTTTTTTTCCGTGATGGTATTGAATAATGTGTGGTCGTAATCTTCAACATTTCGAGCCAACGAGTTACCGCGTGTTGAGTTCTTTTTGAGTGAAGAAATATTTGAGGCTTTTATGGTCCTAATATATCTCCACTTTCTCCCCATATAGATAAGTGCCTCCAGATCTTTAATAATAAACGATCACGCTAACTCTAGATCATGAGTAGGATAATTCCTCTCATATTCTTTTTTGTTGTCGCGAGGCATAGGCTATGACTTTCCCACGCTTGCATGAGAAAACATCCTAACCCTTTGCTCAAGCATCATCAGAGATAAAAAATCCATCCGAACCAGATAGTATTGTCAAAACAGTGCCGAAATGAGTCTCCTCTTGAGATCTTGGAAACTCTTCTCGCATTCCTCGCCTCCATACGAATTTTGTATCTTTACGAGTCACCGAGTTAACTGAGTAGCAATTCTAGAAAATCCTTCCACAAATCTCCGATAATAACCAAATAAGCCCAAAAGCTACGTGATTTTGGCCACCGCCTTTGGTTGCTCCCAACTTTGTATTGCTTCAATCTTCACCGTCAATGAGACACTCCATGTTTTGACACCATGTGCCCAAGGAATGCTACTTCCTCGCCGCCGAACTCGCATTTTTCTTCAAATTTGGCATATAGCTTGTTATCACGGCCTTCATAGACTAAATTTCAAATGGCGCCATGATCTTCACGGCTTTTTGAATAGATGAGGATGTCATCAATAAAGACAACAACGAATCGATCCAAATATTCCTTGAATACTTGGTTCATCATATCTATGAAAGCAAAGAGAGCATTAGTCAATCCAAAAGACATGACTAAGAATTCATAATGCCCGTCTGCGAAGTTCTCGAAAGCGCCTTTGAATATCCTCTGCTTTAACCTTCACCGATGATATCCGTAATCGAAGATCGATCTTTGAAAAGAATTGTGCTCTTGCAATCGGTCAAACAGTCATCAATACGAGGTAATGGATACCTATTCTTTATAGTGACATGGTTTAATTCCCATAATCAATACAAAGTCGCATACTCCCGCTCTTTCTTCTTTACAAATAAAATAGAGCACCCCAAGGAGATGTCCTAGGATCTAATGAAACCGATGTCCAACAACTCTTGTAGTTGGACCTTTAACTCCTCAAGTTCAATAGAGCCATTCGATATGGGGTTTAGAAATGGGCATTGTATCGTGTTCAAGGTCAATAAAGAATTCAACTTCACGCTCGGGGTAGACCGAGAAGTTCTTCAGAAATACGCCGTGAAGTCAATAACAACAGAATATTATTCAAATCTGACGTGTCTTTATTCAAATCCATAACATGGGCTAAGAAAGCTTGACATTCATTTTTTAATAAACGAATAGCTTTATGACTTGATATAATAGTGATTGATTTTAATGGCTTAGTTGCTTGAATTCGCATAACAGGTTGGTTAGGAATATGAAAACTAACAACCTTACGAAAGCAATCAATTTTGGCATGATGAGTAGTTAACCAATCAATTCCTAAAATCACGTCAAATACAAGTATCTTTAAAGAGATAATGTCAACAGGTAATGTGATGGTGCCAACTTGGATCAAACAAGATTTATAAAGAATGGATATGATGAAAGTTTCTCCTAACGGAGTTTCCACAGATAGGTCAAAGTCTAATTTTTCCGGAGTCAAGTTTAAACGTTGAGCACAAGCGGAGAGAGATAAATGAATGGGTAGCACCCCAGATTCAAGTAATGAATAAACTTCGCATGAATTTATGATTAGCTTACCCGTGATCACCTCGCTTGGGTTCCTCACATGTTGACCAAATACCACGACAAACGCCTTCCGTGAACCGCTTGACTTTGACTTTTCTCGGATGTTTTGAGTCACCATCCCCACTGGACTTAGTTTCGCCATGATGCGATCTCGAGCGATATGCCCTTCCTTTCCACAATTATAACATACCTTAAACTGCTAGGCAAGGGGCCAATGATATGTCCTTCTTTTTCGCACTTATAAGATATAACCTAGTGGTCGTTTCCTCCCTTAGAACCAAATACTCACCATTGGTGTCGATGTCTTCACATTGTCATTGTTGAATCTCCTCTTTTAAAATCTTCCCAACTCGCTTCTTCTATTTTCATGGCCACGATTACCACCGTGAGTGGTTACCACTTTTGTCTCGAATGTTTTCATCCCCGCATTGGTTTTCATTGTTCACGATCACGCCACCATCCAGATGACCCCGGTCATGGTCCTTGGTTAAACGTACTTCGCTATCTCGCTTCTAATAATTAAGCCTCATTGACAACATCCGAATATAAAGAAAATTTATGAGAGATAAGATATTGCCGAATCTCGGGTTTTTAAACCTCTCAGAACATCCTCGCTATTCGCTCCTCATTCTCTACCAAATGAGGTGCAAACTCGATAACTCGCGAACTTCGCCTCGTATTGGGACACCGCCATATTGTTTTGTTCTAGTCTAATAAACTCTACCTCCTTCATATGGTGAATACTTTCAGAAATTATTTTTTTGTTGAAAAGTTTTTGAACGCTTCCCAAGACATGCCGAAAATGCGACAGCTGGTCCGCTTTACGACTCTCACCAAGAATCCGCTTCGCCACTTTTAAACATAAAGGTGGCGAATGGAACCTTCGTTCTCTCCGCATCCCAAGACATCGAATATCTTAGTAATTTGCTTGATCCACGTTTCCGCCATGATCAGATCTAGCTTTCCCTTAAATTCTGGTGGTCCCAACTCTTTGAACTTCTTGGCTGTGACAAGCCATGCATTGCTAGCATTTCCACCACAGATTCTGCACACGAAGTCTCCTCGTCTCGGTTTTGCATATAAATCGCAAAAAGCTCCTAAACATCCCGCTGCTCATCGTCTTCGCTTTCAATGGTGTTGTTTACAGGAGGAATATTGCCTTCCTGTTGCACGTTCTCATGGGTGGTGATTAAAGGTATTTCCACGATCTCATTAACTCCACCGTTAATATTTTCAGCTGCTATTCTTAAATACTGCCATAAAATAAGGGTTAATTAAACAAATTAACATATCACATATTAACCATATACTTCAACTGACCAACAAATAAGCTTAGGTATGACACACTAAATAAGGATTACCTGCCTCTCCCTCCTAGTACTATTCCCCGATCTCCGCCAGAGACCATATCCCTAAGCTCGATACCAAACCGCGACGCCCCAAAATAGTATACAAACCCATTCGAAAGTCATCAAAATACATGGTATGTAAACAACTACAACTTTATTAATACAACATAAAAACTCGTGAGTTTAAATACAAATATTGTCATCTAGACAATATCCACACTCAAATAAGTCCTCATTCCAATTATTGATACATTATCTTACAAAATGGTGAGGACTACTAAAATAACTTCTAGAACCATCATTCCATACCCCGACTAAGACTTCGCTACATTCTCGCCTCCCGAGAAGAAAAATGGAACAAAAAGAAAATGGTGAGCTAAACTAGCCCAAGAAAGAACATTATGACTAAGATAATACGTAACAAATTATCGTTAGTCTTCAACAGGAAAAATCTAATAGAATACAATAGATAACAAGTTTTAAATCAATATTCGCAGCTGAAATAATAATTCATTAGAAGAGTTAAGTAGAGAATGAAATCTACTATCTTCTATATATGAATATAAAAGTTCATCGCTCATCTTTTATCCCCAGTAACATCAATCAATATATATCTCGAATCAAATATTCATCTTTGCACTACACAGCCCAAAGATATTCATCATCGAATTCATCTCATGCTTCATCTTTGACTACAAAGATATTCATCCAAAGATATTCAAGAATATCATCATATTCAGGATATATCATCATTTAGGACCGAGGATGATGAAAAATATTTTAAAGAAAACAAATTCAAAGAAACAAAAGAACAAGTATTAAGGATTCATACTTTAAATAACCCAAGTTCAAAAATACTTCATAAATAACCGTAGTGGAGTAAAATTCAAGAATGAAGACTAAAACATAGATCCAATCAAAGATAGAACTATAATGCATAATCTTGGACATGAAAAAGAAAATTTAATTTTTCCGTGAATAGTGTCGATTCGTGAATAAAGGTCAGATATCGTGAATAAAGGTCGATATCGTGAATAAGAACTCCAACACTAAAAGATAGAAATTTCACAAAAAATCATCATGCTTCGTGAATAAGACTGTGAATAAAGAAATAGTAATAATAGTAACTCGTAATAATAACTCATGAATAAGAACCCCTACATGAAAAAGTTTCAAATTTGATAAAAAATTCCAACCAATATTTCTAAGATAATGATATTGAAGAAATAATATCATTTTCGAATAAAATAACATCCCTTACCTCAAAAGGATAAGATTTAATCGAATACTAGATATAGTCTTTGAAAGAACTTGCACCATATAGCAATACTCAAAGTACTAAAATACTCACAAAATACGCTCGATATTATAGAGAGAGAAAGAGAGAAGATTTCAGTTTCTGGTGTGATTTTCAATTCTAACCTAAGCACCCTATTTATGGGAAAATACTTAGAACACCAAAGCAGAAAATTTAATAAAATATTAATATATTATATATAAATTCCTACGCACACATTCAAGGATCTGAATTCAGCCATGCTTAACAACAAGTGGGTCCTACCAACCACAAAAAACATGTTTTAAATAATTTTTGTAACAAAATAAATTCAGACCCAATATTCCAGAACTTCAATAATTCATAATAAATAGCTCTTTTATCAGAAAAATTCAAATCTTATGTCTCTCCATAGGAAATTCAATTCTCTACAACTTTACAGAAGAAAGTTTTTCCAAATTCCAAACAGAAATTGACCGAAATTCATAAACGGATGATTTTACAGGCTATAATCAAATTTCAGTCAAGAAATGGGCCCACAAACATGTTTAACATGTTTTAAACAACTTTTGCAACAAAAATACTCTTCCTCCTCATATACTCATATATCCCACATTCATTGTAAAAATATCATCATTATTATATTATAATAATATAATAAAATATTATTTTATCAGAAAAGATAAAATATCGATTTTCAACAATTGTCACTTTAAAAATTTTCTCCATCTATATCCACATAAAATGAATATTTTCCTCATCATATAATTAATCAATAATTAATTATTCATAAATAATATTATGAAATCACACTAATCGACAAACCGCATAGCTCCTCAGAAAGAGGGGCTTTCTAATAAGAATTTCTCCTTACTGGCGCGCAATTAGGTGACCAAACCTCTCCTTAGACAAAACTTTCTAGACATTACCAATAATGTTTTCTAATAATATTATTCAGATAATATGAATTATTGCTTCGATAATGGAAAATACTATGTAGTGACACAATTATCAAAACAACAAGAATATAAAATATCAACGCAAAGAATTATTGAATCAATAAAATAAAATATCGAATAAGAATTCATCGTAATAATTATTGAGTAGTGCCTTCTTACGTAAGAATCAATAATTGGTGAAATACCATGTGCATCGCGTAAACAACGCCAGACATCGTGTTTTTATCCACCGTATTCCAACAAGATAATCTGTGAATAACTAGGCCAAGTTATTTATAAACAACATATACTTGTCGCTTTCTTCATCCAATCACTTTCACATTATGGGGCCCATAAAATAATGTGCCGTCAGCATTTAATATTCCCCGACAAAGAAGAATATTTCCGCGACCAAACGAATATTCCCCGACAACAATAAATATTTTATAACCACCTGCTTATTTAAAATATTTGCGCATTTAACCATAACTAACCACATTAATCAAATCAACCCTTACTATTTCAAAATAATAAATAGAGGAAAATAAATTTTATTTATTAATAATTTGGGGTCTTACAGCAATGGTTTCAAAAATCGAGTGTGTGTGTGACATTCTTTTCGGGACTAAAGAAAATCGTGTATGGTGGCATTAATGTCAGCTGTAAACATGTGGTAAAATGAGAGTATTAAATGCTATGTTGATGACAAACTGCCCGGGCGATTTTTTAAGAACCTACGCGTAATATCTATTCCAATCTGGACCGATCAATTCAAAAATTCTTCATCCAAACCGTGCATTCAAAAATCAATTTTTATAATTACATTTTTTCCCCAACTTCGAAAATTCTATAAATAGGGAGTATGTTATTCATTTGGTTTTTACTAATTCAGTGAAAAGCAAAGTATACTCTTCTTACCTACATTCTCTCTAAAAGCTTTATATCTCTTCTTACAAAAGTTATGATTATTTTAGAAGGGAAAATTGATCCAAGTATTGAGATACGTTTAATTTTTGTTGAATTATTTCTTACTTGTATTACATCTATAGATATACGAATATACATTGTTCTACACAATTCTATATATCTATATTTCATCTATTTGTCAAATAAAAGGATACTTGGGCGCCGCAAGGCTACGGAGAAACACCTCTACGGAGAAGAATTCAAACCGTACAATTCCTTATAGTCTTCAGTAACCTTTTATCGACATTATTTATAAATATCGTAAAATAGATACGACATTTGATAGCTCAAGACAACACTGAGATATTACTCCAAAAAGAGTATTCATCCGAACTGGACTTGAGAATCGTAGTGATCTATTGAAAATATTTATATAAATATCAATTGTGAAAATTATAAATTTTGTCTTACTTAGACGCCGCAAGGCTACGGAGATACACATCTACCAAGAGGAATTTGAATCGTACGATTCCTTATAGTACTAAGTGACATTACCTATAAAAGTTCACATAATAGATGAAATATATATTCTTATATATTATTTGAGTTAAACAATAATATTTGTTATATCAGTTTGTGCCTAACTGATTTAAATATTATACTTGATAAATATTGTTTGAATTAATTTATTCTTTTTATACAAGTATTGATCTATAAACATCTTTCATATAATACTTGTTAAAGATTATCTGAGAAACAATTTTATATAATCCATAGAAAAACACTATTTATTTTCAAGAGTTTATAATTCTTTATCAAGTGCGTTAAACTTTTGAAACTGCTTAAACCGAAGCATTATTGAACTAAAGCTAAAATTAACTTATCTGCTTATTTAAGAAGCTTCCATCAAAAACATAAAAGTTACTTGAACTTTTATAACTGTGCATATTTTATATATTTGCTTAAACAGAAGCATAATTTGATCTAAACATAACCTCTCTATCTGCTTTCAAAGAAGCATATTTTTAAATATAAGAGTCTCTGATTTTTTATTTATTCTATAATTAATATCTGCTTATTTAACAAGCCTTCATCTTTACTAAATTCTTCTATGCTTATTTGAGAAGCACATTGTTGTAAATTTATCTGTAAAAAGAGAAAAGGTTATAATTAGTTTGTTTTATGTACCTGTGAGAAAGTCGAGCAATTCTTCGACCAAGACCAGCGTCTTAGAGAGGTCGGTAGGAAGTTGGGTCTCTAATGTACTTGTGAGGTGAGGAAGAGACTGTTGTTTCAAGACCAGATCATAGAATAATACTGAACTCAAAAGGTGGTACAACTAGACTTGAGGAGGGAGCGGGGAGCTTGCCATCCAAGATAGATTAGTTGGGAATAGTTGGAAGTTTGTCTATACAACTTTGTAAAGGCTTCTCCGCCTGTTGAAGGAGTGTTTATTACTGATAGTAATAGGATCTCAAGTTCCAAGTAGGGAGACTTGAGACTAGACGTAGCAACATACCAAGGGGTGTATGTTGTGAACTAGATAAATCTTTGTGCATTGTGTGATTGAATTTTTACTATCTTGCATATTAATATCTAAAACTGCAAATTGATTATTAAAAATTCAAAAAGGCCTAATATAATTTTTTTTAACCTGTAATAATCTATTCAACCCCCCCCCCCCCACCCTTTTAGATTATTATTGGACTTTCAGTGTAGAATTAGGAATATGAAACGAAATAATATTACTTACATACTACAGAGTAAGAAAGAAAATATTATTTCTTACGAGTATTGAAAAAAATGATATCTCTTACCTTGAAAGGAGAGTACTTTTGACTGGTATGGAGGGGATATTCTTGAAGAAAATTTGTACTATTTTCTACGCTCAAAACTTCCTTAAACTCAAAAGAAATACGCTCAATATTATAGAAGAAGAATTCTCTAATTCTGGTGTAATTTTCATTTCTAAACTAAGCATCCTATTTATAGGAGAATGATAGGATACTATTTAGGAAAATAATCACAGACGCACAGTAAAAATATCCGGACGCAATTTCATCAGCATATATTTGAGACCAATAAGGGAGTGCCCTCCTGAGGAGGTAACTAACAAAGTGGGAGATAAGGACCAATGAGGGAGCGCCCTCTTTTGAAGATAACTAGAAAATGGGGAGATATGGACCAATGAGGGAGCACCCTCATTCATAAGACAGTGAACAATAGCTGCATTATTTGAAAAGTTGGCCAATTATCATAACATACGAAAGAATTTTGTACCCTAAAAAAACTAAATGACCAAACACCAATTTACAAGGATAATTGAACAAACATCTTCCACTCATCAATTATTATTCTTATCTTTAATCAACACAAACTTATTCATCATTAATATTATAACTCACAATATTAACAACCAGATCATTTTCAGGAAAGAGGGGGCTTTCCGATAAGGACTTCTCCTTATTGGCGAGCAATTAGGTGACCAAACTCCTTTCCTCGACAGAACTTTCTAGACATTGTCAATAATAAAAATAATAATATGAATAAATTTGTCGTCTCAATTATTGATTTAATAATATAAAATATTGTGCAGATGATATTGTGATAGTAATTGAATCAATAATGTGAGATATTATGCAGCAATTACTATGACAATAATTAAATAAAACTGAGTGCTTTCTCACTTAAGTATCAATAATCAAAGATACTTGATAATAATCGTGTCTTACTATGCAACCACGCCAGATTCTCGCACTTTTATCACCGGGTATTTCAACAGTTAACGGTAAAACCTTTGTCATTATTTTTATAAAAAATTATTTTTGTCGTTTTCTAACTCCGATAGTAATTTCATTGTGGGGTCCACCGATGATTGTGTCGTCGTACGAATATTCCCTGATAAAACGAATATATCCCAACCAACCGAATATTTTATGACAACTTGCTTACTTTGAAAATTTTGTAAATATTATCCACAACTATAACATTATATCAAATTCACACCACAATATTCAAAATGATATTTAGAGAAAATTAATCTTTATTCATAAAAGTTGGGGTCTTACAAGTAATATCTTTATTGGACGCTTTCTCCATGATGGACCTTTTGAAATCCCGACCTCATTTAGCATCCATATATGATCAGCCCAAAGTCCAAACTTGAAAAATACAAAACATCTTCATACAAAATATGTTGTCCTATTTAAAAAAAAACATTAAAACTAACAATTATATTAATATGTAAGGGTAATATAGTAATAGTGTAGTTTACAAATAAAAATATTTTTCATTCCCTTCCCTCTTTTTAAACTCACAAACAAGAAAAAATATAATTAAAATCTCATCCATTCCATTCCTTTCTAAGGTGGTTTTTGTTTACCTCTTAATACTTCTTAACAACTTTATATCTGATTCGGTAAGAGGATAAAATTATTTGATAAAATTTTGTTTACATCTTATCGTCTTTTAATCGGTAAAAGAAAAATATAAATCTAAATCATTAAGAGTCGTCTCTTAATGAAAAATTTAAATCTATGGAGCCTCTATAAATATTGTACTCCCTCAATTCTAAATTTAAAAATTATTATTCAGGTTTGAAAAGTCAATTTGAGATATTTTTAAATTTAAAATTTATATTTTTAAATTTAAAAATCATTCAGATGTTTTATATTTTTTTTAGTTACCAAACAACTTTTTAAGTTCAGATGATTTATGATCTAATTTATTAAAATATACTAATCATTTAGATTTTGCTTAGTTTTATCAAATACCATCTAAAACTCACAAACATAATAAAGAAAAATTATAATTCATTCTCATTTCTTCTCATTCCTTCTCATCCTATGTTTTCCCTTCCTATCCATCCCTCCAAACTCACAAACGGAGCATAAATCTCGAGTTTTGTCTAAGGCTGAGGGGAAAAGAAATTACTTTTAGAGCAACTCTTCATGATGTGGCAAGAATTTTAAAGAATAATTAACATTGACAAATGCAAAAAATGTCTTCTCTTCTTTAATTAATTTTTTTAAAAATATTTTGAACAACAAAGAAGTTACTAATTTATGAGAATTCTTAATTCATTCCATTTATTTTAGTATAAAATTTTCAAAAATGTTAATTATTAAACTATAATCTATTTTTGAAAATTATATATATATATATATATATATATATATATATATGTGTGTGTGTGTGTGTGTGTGTGTATATTTCAACTTTTAAAATTAAATTTAGAATCTTAGAATTTAAAATTAAATTGGGTTCATGAAAGTTTTGAAAGAAACAAAGATGTAGTTAGTAGTATTTCTAAAATTTGTTTATAATAGTTATACTAGTTTATATTAACATTAAGAGTATTGTGATATATTGTGAAAATTTTAAGCCAATTATGATTACGACGTATATGCATACATAGATAAATATGAATTAAGAAATGTCTCGTTTTAATTTATTTTATCTATTCACATGCATTCCCACGTTGGTCACTGTGACGCCCCCAAAATATGTATTCATCACCCATCTTGAGTCGCCAAATACATGGTACAAAATTCAAATACAACTTAATAATACAACTGTCGTGTAGAATACGACAAGACATAACTGAGAGTTTTAATACGAATATTGTCTTCTAGACAGTATTCAACTCAAATGGAGTCCTCAATACATTTATTATCACACTATTTCATAGAATAATGAGGACTACTAATGCTATCATCTGGACCGTCACTCCGTTCCCCAACTAGTCTTGGCTACGTTCTCATTTTCTGAAGAGAACAATGAAAGCAAAAGGGTGAGCTCAACTAGCCCAGTAAGAAATATTATAACTAAGATAATGCAGGATAATTTATCGTTAGCCTTCAACAGTGTTAAACTGATAAAATATAACAAACATCAAGTTTAACTGCAGTGGAACAAGCAATCCATTAGAAGAGTCAAGTAGAAAATAAAATCTATTATCTTCTATGATTTAAAAGGTTTTTCATCACTTTTATCGCTGAGACTCAGCTTAATAAATAATCCACATCATCTCTGCACTACGGCCAAGGATATTTATTAGTTTCACGACCACAAATTATCCATGCACTACAGGCCAAGGATATTCGTGTTTTCATCAATGGTCATTATCATACCACCAACTGTCCATCAATGCACTACGAGCTAATGAGGACTTTTACCACAATATTTGTAATATTACGGTCATGATTATACCGAATAATCCCTAGTCATAATCATACCAAGTCCATCTATGCATTACAGGCCACAGATGACTTTCAACATAATATAAACATGAGGATGATGACAATGATATAAGAATTCAATAAAACAAGTTCAAGGATAAATTTTTAAGGATTTATAATTTAATTTATCCAGAAATCAATAACGTCCAAATTGTCAACATGATATTTCGCTTTGTGGAGTAAAATTCAAGAATGCTCGTAAGAATATTTCCATGAAAAGATCTTCGGATGAAGCCTTGAATATCAAGGATATTCTACTAATTTCATGGAGTATAGAAGCCAAAACTTTAACCAACTTAGTATAATAGAATATATGAAACCGCAAATGGATTTTTTGTCCGCCATGCGGTAATCCACGAGATGCATCATTTCCACAATTTAATAAGGAATGAATACGAAGGATCATTCACCATGCATGCGGTAAATCCACACGCATAAAAGTTATTCCAATGAATAATAAAGAATGGAACCAGTCATGTGTAATCCGCATGCATACATGATATTCCAAATGTAATAATAAAGAATGTAACCGGTCATGCGTAATCCGCATGACATGTGATATTCCAACGGAATAAGAAAGAATGGAATAACAACAGAATTCACCAGGCATGCGATAGAGATCGCACAAACAAAAGTTATTCCAACTCGAATAATAAAGAATGGAATACCGGAAGAATTTCACCATGTATGCGGTACTTTGCATAGACAAAAGTTATTCTAACATAATAATAAAGAATAGAATAACAACCCTTACGGTATTGAAAAAATAACTCTCTTCATGAATACGAAAGAATAATACCCACGACCTTAGTAGGAGATTAGATACCGCAATAGTAGTAACAATAATACTCTTCTTCTTTTCTTTATTCTAGCTATACTTTCTCTCTCTATAGCTTGAATGAATTGGTGAAAAAAATAATGAAGAAATGAGCTTCTATTTATAGTTTTGGCGGAGTAAGGGTAAAATAGTCTTGTCGCCATAATTTATGACATCATCGATCATATTACATCATTGCTTTACTCTCATCGTCCGATGACATCATCGTCAGATCATCACGAATTCAAATTCAATTTGTTCTCTTCCACCTCCTTTTACTTTTATACCATGAATTTACTATAATAATGCTACCATTCAAATTATAAAAATGTACTATTATATAATCACATCATACTACTATAATATAATATTATAATAATATATTTGAATTAATTATTTTATCGAAAAAGATAAAATACCAACTTTCAACAAATGTCACATCTTAAAAATTCCTCGCTTTAAATCCACTTGAATAAATATTTTCTTATCATATATATCAACAATTAATTATTCACAAATAATATTACAAAATTACAATATTGACAACCAGACCGTTCCTAGGAAAAAGGGGACTTTCCGATAAAGATTTCTCCCTATTGGCGCGCAATTAGGTGACCAAACCCTTTTCCTCGACAGAACTTTCTAGACATTGTCAATAATATAAATAATAATATTATTCAAATAATATGAATTATTGATTTGATAATTTGAAATACTGTGTAATGACAATTATTGAATCAATAATATAAAATATCAACGTAGCAATTATTGAATCAATAAAATAAAATATTGAACAGTAATTACCTTGATTTCATTTTAGATTCTAACTCCCAGGTCATTTCCTCAACATCATGGTTTCTCCACAAAACTTTGACTTGAGGTATAACCTTGGAGCGTAAAATATGCTCCTTCTTATCCAAGATTTTAACAGGAACCTCTTCATACGTTAAATCTTTCGCTATTTCGTCCGGTTCTAACTCAATAATGTGGTGCGGGTCTTTCACATATTTACGTAACATAGATATGTGAAAAACGTTATGAAAATGAGACATACTTGGCGGTAAAGCGAGTCTATAGGCCATAGTTCCTACTCGACCGAGGATTAAAATAGGGCCAATGAATCGAGGATTGAGAATTTCTCTCTTTCCAAATCTCGTAACTCCTTTCCATGGAGCAACACGTAACAACACATGATCTCCAATATCGAATTCTACGTCCTTTCGATGAAGATCAACATAACTCTTTTGTCGATCTTGTTAGGTTTTTATACGTTGTCGGATCGTTTGAATCTTTTCTGTAGTCATACGCGCTAACTCCGGTCCCCAACAACGTTGCTTCACCCACCTCATCCCAAAGATCTTTGAGAATGACACTTTCTTCCATATAACGCCTCGAATGGAGCCATGTCAATACTTGCTTGATAACTGTTGTTATAGAAAAACTCCACCAATGGTAAGAACTTGTCCCAACTTTCCTTGAAGTCAAGGACACATAGTCTTAATAGATCTTCAATAGTTTGAATAGTCCTCTCCTGGCCACCCGTCTGCCCCGAGGATGATATGCCGAGCTAAATCAGAATCTGCGCCCATAGCTTTCTCTGCAAACTAACCCAAAATCGTGAAGTGAATCTTGGGTCTCGATCAGAAACTATGGATACTGGCATACTATGCAGTCTTACAATCTCATTTATGTACATACGAGCAAGACGTTAAAGTGTATAAGTTTCTCGTATAGGTAAGATGTGACGCCCCCAAAATTAGGTATACATCACCCATCTTGAGTCGTCAGATACATGGTACAGAATTCAAATACAACTTAATAATACAACTATCGTGTACAATACGACAAAACATAAACTGTGAGTTTGAATACAAATATTGTCTACTAGAGATTATACAAACTCAAAAAGGAGTCCTCATTACAATTATTATCACACTATTTCACAGAATAGTGAGGACTACTAATGCACCATCTAGGACCATCACTCTTGTTCCCGACTAGTCCCCTCGCAACGCTCTCATTTCTCAAGAGAATAAAGGAAAAGAAAGGTGAGCTCAACTAGCCCAGTAAGAAATATTATGACTAAGATAATGCAGAATAATTTATCGTTAGCCTTCAACAATGTTAAATTGATAAAATATAATAACTATCAAGTTTAACTGCAGCGGAACAAGCAATCCATTAGAAGAGTCAAGTAGGGAATAAAATCTACTATCTTCTATGATTTAAAAGGTTTTTCATCACTTTTATCGCTGGGACTCAGCTTAATAAATAATCCACATCATCGAATCACCCCGCACTACTACCAAGGATATTCTTTAAGATCACGACCACAAATTATCCATGCACTACGGGCCAAGGACATTCGTGTATTCATTAATGGTTATGATCATGCCAACAACTGTCCATCAATGCACTACGGGCCAATGAGGACTTTTATCACATCATTTGTAACATTATGGTCATGATTACAATCAATAATCCCCGTCATAATCATACCAAGTCCATCTATGCACTACAGTGACACGTAGATGACTTTCAACAAAATATAAACATGAGGATGATGAAAATGATATAAGAATTCAATAAAACAAGTTCAAGAATTAATTTATCTAGGACCGATAACGCCCAAATTGTCAACATGATATCGCTTTGAGAGTAAAATTCAAGAATGCTCGTAAGAATATTTCCATGAAAAGATATCGGATGAAGCGCAAATATCAAAGATATTCCACTAATTTCATGGGTATAGAAGTCAAAGTTTTAACCAACCGAGTATAATAAAGAATGAAATAACAAAAAAATCACCATGCATGCGATAGATCAAGACAGCAAAAGTTATTCCAATGTAATAATAAAGGATGGAACCAGTCCCCACAGAAACGCATGCATGTGATATATTCCGCGTAATAATAAATAATGAAATCCGTGTCCCACAGAACGCACGCATGTGATATTCTTAAATGTAATAATAAAGAACGGAATATTAGAAGAATGTCACCATGTATAGGGTAGCTCACCAGATACAAAGTTATTCCAACAAAATAATAAATAATGGAATAATGTAAGTTCTCTTCATGAGTACTACAAATAACATTCCTTCACCGTAAAAGAAACTAAATATAAGAGTAGGAAGTAGCGAATACTTTTCTATAGTTCTCTTATAATTCTCTCTCTAGAGTTTCAAAGAATTCGTAAGAAATAATTAAGGAATGAGCTTCTATTTATAGAAGAATGGACCGTGATAAGAACTAACTTATGAACTATCCGTATTGATTTACTTTAAACCTGACGATCCAGTTGGTTTACTATTAAAACTTAAAATAACGATCCATACCGATTTACAATTAAAACTTTAAATCAATGATCCATATTGATTTACTATTATAACTTCCACCAATGTCCATATTGATTTACTATTATATCTTCAACCAACTATTCAAAAATTAAAGACATCTCCTCATGAATAATATTGTACCCAAAAATGATTTGGACCGAAAATAAATATATCTTACTAGGGTGAATAGTACTTTGAATAAGAACTCGTGAATAAGAACTCATGAATAAGAACTCATGAATAAGTAACTCGTGAATAGTAACTCGTGAATAAGACTCAGACATGAAAAGTGTCCCGAATACCCAATTGAATAATATATCCTCCGGACATCAATTATACTAACACAAATAAGTCCAACACACAATGGAACTATAAAATTCATCTTTAATCAACACGAACTTATTCATCATTAATATTATAATTCACAATATTTAACAACCAAATGCTTCCAGAAAGAGGGCTTTCCGATAAGGATTTCTCCTTATTGGCGCCGCAATTAGGTGACCAAACCTCTCCTCGATGTAACTTCTAGACATCACAATATTGCAAATAATAATATGAATAAATTTGCCGCCTCAATTATTGATTTAATAATATATCATATAATGCGATGATAATCATAAATAATTGAATCAATAATATGAGAAATATGATCAAAGAATTATCAGAAGCAATAATTGAGTATAGTGGAGTGACTTCTCACGTAAGCATCAATAATCAATATCGTGTGCTCTCTTGTGCAACTACGCCAGACATCGTATTTTACTACCGGGTAGTTCAACAGTTTTAACGGTAACACCTCCGCCGTTATTTTCATAAAGTATTTTTGTCGTTTTCTCAATCCGACAATAATTCCATTGTGGGGTCCACCAATAATTGTGTCATTGTACGAATATTCCGTGTTAAAACGAATATTCCCCGACCAATCGAATATTATATAACAACTTGCGTACTTTGCAAAATTTATAAATATTACCCACAACTATAACATTATATCAAATCAATACCATAATATTCAAAAATATAATTCGAAAAAATTATTTTTTATTCATAAAAGTTGGGGTCTTACATAAGAAGTGAGCAGACTTGGTCAATCTATCAACAATGACCCAAATTGCATCTATGCCTTGAGAAACCTTGGGAAGACCGGTAACGAAATCCATGGTAATGTGCTCCCACTTTCATTCTGGAATTTCAAGTGGTTGCAATGGACCTTTTGGTACTTGATGCTCTGCCTTGACTCGTTGACAAGTTAGACACCTTGAGATAAACTCCGCGATCTCTCTCTTCATATTGCTCCACCAAAATGTATATCGAAGATCATGATACATTTTGGTACTCCCAGAGATGGATTGCAAACGGTGTGTTGTGCGCCCCATCATGATTTTATACTTTAAATCATGGTCGTTAGAACACAAAGTCCGGAGTTGACTCAAGTATTCCTTTTCATCGATTCTTGCTTCCGAGATATAGCACCTTCTTGCACTTTCTTCTTCATACGCATCGCCCCGTCTCCGTAGCTTTGAGCAACTTTAACTTTATCGATTAAAGTCTGCCTCTACTCGTATATTCTCTATCATCACATGGGTCCCCGAGTCTTTTAACTCTATCTCCATCCTTTGCAAGTCATATAAAATGGGCCTTTGCGTTGACAATATCGCACTCGATTCAAGATATGATCTTCAACTCAATGCGTCGCCTACTACGTTCGCTTACTCGGATGGTATTGAATAGTATGATCATAATCTTTCAGCAATTCAAGCCAACGTCGTTGCAGCATATTGAGTTCCTTTTGAGTGAAGAAATATTTGAGGCTTTTATGATCCGTAAAGATCTCCATTTTCTCCCCATACAAGTAATGCCTCCAAATTTTAAGTCTTGAGACAACACCGCTAACTCTAGATCATGAGTAGGATAATTCCTCTCATATTCTTTGAGTTACCGAGAGGCATAGGCTATGACTTTCCCATGTTGCATGAGAACACACCCTAACCCTTTGCCCGATGCATCACTATAGATGACAAATCCCTCCGAGCCAGATGGTATTGTCAGAACATGTGCTGAAATGAGTCTCCTCTTGAGTTCTTGAAAACTCTTCTCACATTCCATGCTCCAACCAAATTTTATATCATTCCAAGTCAGCTGAGTTAATGGAGTAGCGATTCGAGAAAACCCTTCTACGAATCTCCGATAATAACCAACTAATCCGAGAAAGCTACGTACTTCGGTCATTGATTTAGGTTGCTCCCAGCTTTGAATAGCTTCAATCTTTGCCGGGTCAACAGATATTCCATAACTTGATACTAGGTGCCCAAGGAATGCTACTTCTTCAAGTCAGAACTCGCATTTCTTCAACTTGGCGTAAAGCTTGTTTTCACGAAGCTTTTGGAGTATCAGCCTCAAGTGTTGCTCATGATCTTCATGGCTTTTTGAATATATGAGAATGTCATCAATAAAGACGACCACATAGTGATCCAAATATTCCTTGAATACTCGGTTCATCATATCTATGAAGGCAGCATGAGCATTAGTCAATCCAAAAGACATGACTAAGAATTCATAATGCCCGTACCGAGTTCTGAAGGTAGTCTTTGGAATATCCTCAGTTTTAACCTTCAGCTGATGATATCCAGAACGAAGATCGATATTTGAAAAGAATTGTGCTCCTTGCAACTGGTCAAACAGGTCATCAATGCGAGGTAACAGATACCTATTCTTAATGGTGACATGGTTTAATTCCCGGTAGTCAATACAAAGTCGCATACTCCCATCTTTCTTCTTCACGAATAGAACAGGAGCACCCCAATGAGACGTACTAGGACGAATGAAACCATTGTCTAACAATTCCTGCAATTGGGTCTTTAATTCATGAAGTTCAATAGGAGCCATTCGATATGGGGCTTTGGAAATGGGTTTTGTACCGGGTTCAAGGTCGATACAAAATTCAATTTCATGCTCTGGGGTAGGCAGAAGTTCTTCGTGAATACGTCAGAAATTTATTAACAATAGAAATATCATTCAAATCGATTTATTTTGTTTAAATCATGATATGAGCTAAGAAAGCTTGACATCCATTTTTAATAAACGAATAGCTTTATGGCTTGAGATGACAATGATTGATTTTAATGGTTTGGTTGCTTGAATTCGCATAATAGGTAGGTTAGTTAAATATGAAAGCTAACAACCTTACTTAAAATAATCAATTTTTGCATGATGAGTAGTTAACCAATCAATCCCTAGAATCACGTCAAATGCAAGTATTTTCAATGAAATCGATCGACAGTAATGTGAGGTACCCGATTTGAACCAAACAAGACTTATAAACAAAGGATGTAATGAAGGTTTCTCCCAACCGGAGTTTCCACAGATAAGTCAAAGTCTAATTTCTCCGGAGTCAAATTTAATCGTTGAGCGCAAGTAAGAGAAATAAAAGAATGGGTAGAATTGGTATCAAATAAGGTATAGACTTCGCTAGAGTTTATGATAAGCTTACCTATGATGACCTCGTTCGGGTTCCTTGCTTTCTGGGAGGTCACAACAAACGCTCTCCCTTGAACTACTGGTTTGGACTTGTCTGGGACAGTATTTTGTGTCACCATTCCAACTGGACTTGTCTTCGGTGCACGACAAAATCGGGCTAGGTTACCTTCTCTTCCATAATTATAACACGCTTTGGATGGCATCGCGCAGTTTGGACTGATATGTCCCTCCCCTCCGCATTTGAAGCATATGATAGGTGGTCATTCTCCTTCCTTAACAACGTGTGCTGGTGATGACGTCTTTCCATCATTGTTGAATCTCCTCTTCTTGAAATGTCCACTTTTATTGTCTTGGCCATGATTACCACTGAAATGGTTACCATTTCTGGCATGTTGATTCCCTCCACATTTGTTGTCACCGCTTCGATGACTGCTACCATTGGTATTATCATTTTTCCAGTTGCTTTCTCTTGGTTGGGTTTACTCGTTATCGCGCTCCAATAAATGAGCCCAATTTACAACATCTGAATACAAACACAGTTTATGAGAAATTAGATATTGACGTATCTCGGGTTTCAAACCTCTTAGAAACATCCGCGTCATTCTCTCCTCATTATCAACCAAGTGAGACGCAAACCGGGATAACTCGACAAACTTATCTTCGTACTGCAACATGGTCATATTGTTCTGCTCTAACTTGATGAACTCTACCTCTTTCATGTGACGAATACTTTCGGAAAAGTACTTGTCATTAAATAGTTCTTGGAACTTCTCCCAAGACATCTTTACTGCGACAGGTTGAGTACGCTTTACCAATTCCCACCAGTAATTTGCCTCTCCTCGCAACATAAAGGTGGCAAAAGGAACCTTTTGCTCCTCGAAGTATCCCAAGACATCAAATATCTTGGTGATCTACTTTATCCACGCTTCCGCCTTAAGTGGTTTTGGATGTCCAATAAACTCCGGTGGTCCCAGCTCCTTGAACTGTATAGCTATGATCGTCCAAGAGTTTCCAGTGTTTCCACCTACATTTTGGACAGGAGCCGCTCTCGCCTGATGTTGCATGAATTACATAAAGCCTCTAAACATTCCATCGTTCATCATTTGGTCAGTGTTGTTGTTTGCATGAGGATTGTCGCCTTCCTGATGCACATTATCCTAATTATTGATCTGTGGAGACTCAATGGTCTCCTGTGCTCCATTGCTATTCTCAATATTCTCGGATGTCATTTTCAAATACTGCCACAAAACAAGGGTTAATTGGCTTGCAACTTATTATCTCTATACTCTGATCGACCAATTAAATACGAAATAAACTTAGGAAGATCATACTAGAGAAGGAATTCCCCGTCTCTCCCCTCCTAATTCTTGTCTCACATCTCAGCCAGGGATCATATCCCTAAGCTTTGATACCAACTGTGACGCCCCCAAAATAGGTATACATCACCCATCTGAGTCACCAAATACATGGTACAAAATTCAAATACAACTTAATAATACAACTGTCGTGTAGAATACGACAAGACATAATTGAGAGTTTTAATACGAATATTGTCTTCTAGACAATATTCAACTCAAATAGAGTCCTCAATACATTTATTATCACGCTATTTCTTAGAATAGTGATGACTACTAATGCTATCATCTGGACCATCACATCGTTCCCCGACTAGTCCCGGCTACGTTCTCATTTCCTGAAGAGAACAATGAAAGCAAAAGGGTGAGCTCAACTAGCCCAGTTAGAAATATTATGACTAAAACTGATAAAATATAACAAACATCAAGTTTAACTGCAGCGGAACAAGCAATCCATTAAAAGAGTCAAGTAGAGAATAAAATCTACTATCTTCTATGATTTAAAAGGTTTTTCATCACTTTTATCGCTGAGACTCAGCTTAATAAATAATCCACATCATCCCTGCACTACGGCCAAAGATATTCATTAGTATCACGACCATAAATTATCCATGCACTACGGGCCAAGGATATTCATGTTTTCATCAATGGTCATGATCATACCAACAACTGTCCATCAATGCACTACAGGCCAATGAGGACTTTTACCACAGCATTTGTAACATTACGGTCATGATTATACCGAATAATCCCTAGTCATAATCATACCAAGTCCATCTATGCACTACAGGCCACATATGACTTTCAACATAATATAAACATGAGGATGGTGACAATGATATAAGAATTCAATAAAACAAGTTCAAGGATAAATTTTTAAGGATTTATAATTTAATTTATCCAGAAATCAATAACGTCCAAATTGTCAACATGATACTGCTTTGTGGAGTAAAATTCAAGAATGCTCAGAAGAATATTTCCATGAAAAGATACTGGATGAAGCGCAAATATCAAGGATATTCTACTAATTTCATGGAGTATAGAAGCCAAAACTTTAACCAACTTAGTATAATAGAATATATGAAACCGCAAATGGATTTTTGTCCGCCATGCGGTAATCCACGTAGACAGATCATTTCCACAATTTAATAAGGAATGAATACGAAGGATCATTCACCATGCGCACGGTAATCCACACGCATAAAAGTTATTCCAACGAATAATAAAGAATGGAACCAGTCGTGTAATCCGCATGCATATGATATTCCAACGTAATAATAAAGAATGAAACCAGTCATGCGTAATCCGCATGCATGACGAGGATATTCCAAATGTAATAAGTAAAGAATGGAATAACAACAGAATTCACCAGGCATGCGATAGACCGCACAAACAGGTTATTCCAACTGAATAATAAAGAATGGAATACCAGAAGAATTTCACCATGTATGCGGTACTTTGCATAGACAGGTTATTCTAACATAATAATAAAGAATAGAATAACAACCCTTACGAGTATTGAAAAAAATAACTCTCTTCATGAATACGAAAGAATAATACCCCTGACCTTAGTAGGAGATTGGATACTGCAATAGTGTAGTAACAGAATACTCTTCTTCTTTCTCTCTTATTCTAGCTATACTTTCTCTCTCTATAGCTTGAATGAATTGGTGAAAAATAATGAAGAAATGAGCTTCTATTTATAGGTTTGGCAGAGTAAGGGTAAAATAGTCTTGTCGCCATAATTTATGACATCATCGATCATATTACATCATTGCTTACCTCATCGTCCGATGACATCATCGCTTGCATCACAGGAATTCAAATTCAATTTGTTCTCTTCCACCTCCTTTTACTTTTATACCATGAATTTACTATAATAATGCTACCATTCAAATTATAAAAAATGTACTATTATATAATCACATCATACTACTATAATATAATATTATAATAATATATTTGAATTAATTATTTTATCAGAAAAGATAAAATACCAACTTTCAACAAATGTCACATGCTAAAAATTCCTCAGTTTAAATCCACTTCGAATAAATATTTTCTTATCATATATATCAACAATTAATTATTCACAAATAATATTACAAAATTACAATATTGACAACCAGACCGTTCCTAGGAAAAAGGGGACTTTCCGATAAAGATTTCTCCCTATTGGCGCGCAATTAGGTGACCAAACCCTTTTCCTCGACAGAACTTTCTAGACATTGTCAATAATGTAAATAATAATATTATTCAAATAATATGAATTATTGATTTGATAATTTGAAATACTGTGTAATGACAATTATTGAATCAATAATATAAAATATCAACGTAGCAATTATTGAATCAATAAAATAAAGTATTGAATAAAGAATTACTATAACAATTATTGAGTAGTGACTTTCACGTAAGCATCAATAATCCAAGATATCATGATAATACCGCGTGCTACTATGTAACCACGCCAGACATTCGTACTTTTTACCACCGGGTATTTCAACAGTTAACGGTAAACCATTCGCCATTATTTTTATAAAAGGATAATTTTGTCGTTTTCTAACTCCGACAATAATTCTATTGTGGGGTCCACCAATGATTGTGTCGTCGTACGAATATTCCCAGACAAAAAGAATATTTTCCGACCAAACGAATATTTTATAGCAACTTGCTTACTTTACAAAATTTGTAAATATTACCCACAACTATAACATTATAACAAATTCACACTTTAATATTCAAAAATGATATTTATAGAAAATTCATCTTTATTCAAAAAATTGGGGTCTTACAGTCGCAATCTAACTTCGTCAAATATTTGCCAACATGTATATCATTTTTCTTATATTAAATATGTAACGCCCCCAAAATAAGTTCACACAACCCATTCTGAGTCGCCAATTACATGGTATAGAAATCAAATACAACTTCATTTATACAACTATTAACTATCGTGAAAAATACGAGAAAACATAAGTTGTGAGTTTTAATACAAATATTGTCTCGTAGACAATATCCAAGCTCAAATAAAGTCCTCATTATAATTGTTATCACACTATTTTATAGAATAGTGATGACTACTATAGCGACCATCTTAGACCATCACTCCATTCCCTGACTAGTCTCAGCTATATTCTCATTTCCTGAAGAGAACAATAAAAGAAAATGATGAGCTCAACTAGCCTAGTAAAGAATATTATGACTAAGATAATGCAGAATAAATTATCCTTAGTCCTCAACAGAGAAAAATCTGATAGAATACAATAGACAAAAAGTTTTAGATTAATAATTGCAGCGAAAATAACAATCCATTAGAAGAGTCAAGTAGAGCATTACTATATTCCATGATTTAAAAGTCCGTCATCAATATTTTATCTGTGTAACACCAATCAATAAATATTTCAAATCAATAAATTATCCATGCACTATGAGCCAACGATATTCGTTTGTATCACCAGTGGTCATATCATGCCAAACACCTGTCCATCTATGCACTACGGGTCAAAGATGACTTTCACCATAACATTTGTCTGTAACATTACAGATCATGATTATATCAATACACAATTTCTGGTCATAATCATACCAATCAACAATTCATCTTTGCACTACAGGACAAAGATGACTTTCACCACAATATAAGCATGAGGATGATGATAATGATATAATGAATCAATCAAGTGCGATCAAGGATAAATATTATAGATTTATAATTCAATTTATCAAGAGTTCAAGAATGTCCAAATTGTTAATATGATAACTAATTGTGTAGTAAAATTCAAGAATGATATTCATGTATCAAAAATAATTTGGACAGAAAATTAAGAAATCAATTTTGTCGTGAATAGTACCCCGTGAATAGTACCCCAAGTGAATAGTATCTCGTGAATAGTACCCTAAATGAAAATATTGAAATTTAATAAGAAGGCTCAAATAAATATTTCTGTGAAACGATACTAGATGAAGCGCAAAACTTAAGGATATTCTACTAATTTTAGGGATTATAAAAGCAATACTTATCATAGTATGTGTAGATTTAAGAATATGAAACGAAATAATATCACTTACATACTATAGAGTATGGAAGAAAATAATATTCCTTACGAATATTGAACGAAAATAATATCTTTTACGAATACGAAAAATAATATCCCTTACGAATACGAAAAGTATTCTTATACTAGAAAGAAATACGCACAATATTATAGAAGAAGAATTCTCGAATTCTGGTGTAATTTTCATTTCTTAACTAAACATCTTATTTATAGGAGAAAGACATGACACTATTTAAGAAAATAATCACAGATGAACAGGAAAAAAATTCACAGGCGAATTTGGCGAATTTTCTGATTTTTACTATTCATCATTGTGCAATAAAATATTCTAATAAAACAAAAACTTTATATATAATATAATATATTCTAATTATAATCTAATAAAATAAATAACTTTATATATATTATAAAAATTATTCTATTTTATATAAAAAGTTTTTTGTATTATTATTATAATAATAATAATAAAACAAAACTGAGACAACTTTCTATCGGCGATTTTGAAAAATGAGTAAGTGGAGGTCCATATAATAAGTCAAACTTGCAACAAATACTTCATGACAAACCCCTCTATTTATATAAAAAATTAAATAAATATTTATCACAAATCACTTATCTTCAATCAATCCATTTTTAATCTTTCAACACTTATTCATCATTAATATTATAACTCATAATATTGACAACCAGATCATTTCCAGGAAAGAGGGGAATTTTCGGTAAGTACTTCTCTTTATTGGCGCACAATTAAATAACATAACCCCTTTCCTCGATAGAACTTTCAAGACATTGTCAATAATGCAAATAATAATATAAATAATTGTGGCGTCTCAATTATTGATTTAATAATATAAAATATTGTGCAGATGATACTGTGAAAATAATTGAATCAATAATATGAGATATTATGCAACAACTACTGTGACAATTATTGAATGAAACTAAGTGACTTCTTACGTAAGAATCAATAATCAGAGATACTATGCAATATCGTGTGCTACTGTGCAACCACGCATATTACTGCAACCACGCCTTGTTCCCAATCAAAATTCAGCCCTGCAATATCATGAACCATGTCATTCATACGATGAGTACTGCTGCTTGGATTGTGTACTTGTGCGTTGCCACTATCTCTTCTCTGCCCATGTGCCCACCAACATTCTTCGTAATTATTCATGAACCCAGAAACAGGTAAATGATAGTTTACTATTTCTCTGTCCATATAATTTACATTCTTACACTTCAAACAAGGACATCTTATCTTGTTCTGACCATTAACACATTCCGGGTGACTATACACATAATCTAGAAATATTTGGCAACCAACTCTAAATTCTGTTGTAGCATATATCTGGGCACTTGACTTTCATCTTCTCATCCAACTACGGTCTGAATAGAGGTCCATGATACTATGGTACCTATGTTGACATGAATTATTGTATTCCCTTGCTAGAGATTTACAATTCAGCTCAATGCCATTTATGATGCTTATAAATACATATAGATGTATACGTACATATATAACATGAGTGTGCATCATATATGATTATTCGGGAATTGAACAAGGATACATGCCAAAAAGAATTTACACAGCTTGAGATCGACTACCCAAAGGCATGGTATATTGTTATGGATCTTAAATTAAAATGAGGTATGGTCTTATGTCATCCTACATATTTTAACTGACACCAACCTAAAGACAATAGATTCCCAGGGGTAGAATATGAATCATTGCATCATGCATGGTCTGCATATGCACGAGGTACAAGTCTAAATTACCTGACCAATGAAAAAATTTCGGCAGAGTCTCCCCTATAATATGGACTATCCACATACACGAGGGCATGCATACTTGACCATTTATAGGCATATGAGAGCAACAAGAATGTATAAGCAATTAAAATAACATCACATATACTCATTGCCTTCATATATTCTAGGGTCCATATCTAAACACAACAAAAACTCTTCTACGTACATAGGATATGACATACTTGACCATTTGTAGGCATATAAGAGTAACAAGAATGTATAAGCATGATAAACTTCTTTGAACCTTCTTCTTGATTGAATTATGGATAAACTTAATTCCTAGTTATGTTTTATGTCATACTCATGTTCATGATATTGGAATGGTATAAGTATGATCATATATTGCAACCAAGGTTTTGGGTTAAGCCCTAATATTTAAGATTATGTTTATTGCCAAGGAATTCTTTTTGATATTTAGAAGTATCATAATTGTTTGTTTTCAAGTGGATACCAAAAGTGATGTTCATAATCTTAGTAAGCCACTAATAGTTAGAAGTATAGTAAATTTTACTTAGTTTATTTTTATATTGAGAGTTTAAGTAAAATATATTAATAATTAATAGGCCCACGGATTTTCAAATAATATAAAGTTCCAAATTAAAGGATGTGAATTTCAATTTCAGCAAAATATAATCCCTACAACAAAACAGAATGTGCACAACTATAATTCAGGGCATAATTTAGGAGAATCCAATATATTCAGTAAATTTATTAAACTGGTGTTAGTAGTAAATTGATTGTAGTTTCTTTTGGTTATAATCCATTCACCTGAGTATGAGTGAATTTATATTTTTAACTTAGTATGAGTATGGCTTATTATATTTTTTTCTTTTTGTGAAACCAACACTATAGTGAGAAGTAGATGCACATAATTGCATAGTGATTTTGCTGATCTTGCTTTAGCAGAATACTTTGATATTCTTGTTGTTTGTAATAACATATTTGGAGTACTGTTTTTATTTTTTAGTTGATTAATTTAAGGTAGTAACAACTTATTAGAGGATATCTCTCATTATTAGTCTAATTTCCCACTGATTCTTGCATTCATATGATAAATCCATATCCATCCCATTACTAACTTATAACCATTGTTTATACATGGAGTATATTGTGTTAACGGATATTTTATTTTCTATTGTATGAAGCAAAATCCTCTGCTTCCTCAAATATATTAGGTCATGAAACCCGAGGGTATGAAATAAATATTTCAATTTATATAAAGAAAATTCTGAAAACCTAAGTAGTAATGTTATATTCAAAAAATTTCTAAATTTCAGCAACTGCTATTCAGTAATAACAAATCATCCAACTTCACATAATCTCGTATTAGAACACATATTAACCCTAAATATAATTTAACCTAAAAAATTCAGTAATCTCATAAAACTCTTTGCAACAATTTTAATATCAATACTTATATATAAATACAGCAAAAGCTATCTTTTCAAATCAATTTGAAATCAATTTCAGATCAAATTGATTTTCAATTATAGTAACAGTCCAAAATCAATTTCAAATCAATATCTTCCAATTTGATTTTCAACAGGCATTTAACAGGCATTATCCTCCTCAATCAATTTCAAATCCAACTCAATCAATTTCAACCTTAATCAACAGCACAGCCCCCAATTAACTCAATCACTCACACTACAATCGACAAAACCGTTCCTCTTTCTAGATTTTCCAACTCTTCCTCTTCCTCTGCTTCACTACACTCAGCCCTATTTCACTTCCATATACATGCTCCCCTTCTCTCACTCCTTTCACTTGGTCCAACGCCTCACTGGCCCTTCTTCTTCCTCCTACTCTTCCACATCCCCCGCCGTCGCCGCCGCCTCCTCCGCCTCGACCCGCGGAGATGTCTCGCCGGCAGCGAGACTGGCTTCCATAGTAGAAATAGAGAGAGGGAAAGTTCAGTGACCTTATGGGTATGGTTCAAGGCTTCGAAATGGGTCAATTTCTTGGGATTTTATCACCGGCGTCGGCGACTCTGCCACCGATCCAACATGGGTTATGGATAGCCTCTAAGAAGGAAGAATACCACGGTATATTTAATTTTTATTCTATTTTATTTTGAATCTGTTATGTTTCTTTCTCTTTATTTTGTAAGTGTTCTTAATATTAAAAGAAATTGTTACACCCTTTACTGTATCCATCTATCAATACATATAATTGCCCATGCCCATGAATGTTGTTATCTTATGGAATTCTGCCTTCTTTGGGTTTAGCGCCGGAGGATGGAGGGGTATTCTGTGTACTGTAAAAGAGTCAAAAGTGGTCGAATGGAGGATCAGTACTCAGCCGTTGGTGGACTTGAAGGAGATTCTAAACAGGTTTGTTAAATTAAAATTAAAAATTTTATCTTCTGGGAAAAAAATGAAAATTGGATTATTATATTTAATAATTTGAAAGTCAAATGTTTGTATAGACTAAAGTGGAATTTTTTTAACTTATCATCAATCAATTCCTATATATGCTTTGTGTTTTCTTTCGTTGGATTTAAGAATTTCTCACTTTCTTTGTTTATAGTATGCGGGTTTAAAAAATTATGTTTTTGAGATGATGAATATTGAAGCTCGATTTTTGATGTAATCATTGACTGATATGAAACATGATTGAGTGTGTATGTGATCAGCTATATGTGAGTTGAAATTCTACATTCATGGAAAGTTATTTTGCAGTGGCTTACCTTGCAATTGCTTCAATTTAAGAAATGACCAAATCGACATTTCAAAGTACAGATAAATTTTCTCAAAAGAGGCTGGATATGGCCAGTGTCAAGCCCATCACCGTATCGGTCAGTTAGCTATGACTCATACTCGCAATTTCCAAAAAGTACGTATATATATATATATTCGTATATATTTATCTGCCTAAATATTAATTAGGGAAACTATAAATCCTTTGACCTTAGCATTACATATTTTTCCTTGATTTGGGCAATTTTGTTTTTACTTTTGTAGTTTATTGTAGCTACAACCCTGCAAATGATATAAGGATTCAATTTTTATTTGGGGTTTATATGCTTTAGGTTTCTGAGAAATCAAACCATGTGTGTATCCATCTTTGGGTCTTCTTGGAATGGATGCAAAGTAAAGAAAACAATTTTATTTGTGTTTTTATGCTATGGCTACCCCCATTTCCCATACAGCACTTACGAAGAACTTACAATCATTAACACCTTGGTAAAACAAAAGGCTAATTATTGAGAAAAAAAATGACATCCAAGCAGGTTGGTGAATATGAACTTTTTAGTTTTTACTGGAAATTAATTGGCAATTAGTCATCAATGCCAACATATATTAAACAATGCTAATATATGTTGGCATTGATCACGTCTAGCCCCTAAAAAGTACACTTGAAATTATAAAATAACTACAAAACATAATACAGTTTGTTTTGGGGAGAACATGATGTCGATATATCTTAGTCCTTTGGTTGTAGGATATACTCTTCTATTGTTGAAACAATTGTTGGGTTGATTTATGAATAGTAAAGGTGTATTCCTACAATTATTTAGGACATTCTTTTTACTGGAGATGTATCATGTATAGGCATTCATTACATTATACATGTGTAACGCTCAAGATAAATTTGGAATTGTAACAGGGAATTGGGGTTGTGGTGCTTTTGGCGGAGATCTTGAACTAAACGCCATAATTCAGTGGATTGCTGCTTCTCAGGTGATTACTCTTCCGATCATTTGTTAGCAACTTTGCTTTTTTGTTATCTGTTCAATTACTAATGGTTAGAATCATCCAATTTTGTGCATGATCATGTCCATAAATTTCATTATAATAAGCTTTTTCTAATAGAGGTTGTACATTCAACTGATGATCATTAAAACAAACTAAAAATGACTTCTGTACTTTTCAAAAGAAAAAAAGAAGCTAACATTGTTGAATTGTTGTTTGCTATAGAATTGTCTTGATATTTTTTTGCATATTGAATTTCCTCATTGTGGTTTTGTATGTTAGTTGGTGCTAATTATATATCATCTGGAATCGTATAATGATGCTCATGTGTAAATTTTCAGATTGCTATTTAAATATGTTGGACTTTGGTCAAGTTTGGAGTCTATGTTGTGACTATTTAAAAATTTGTTTTTGATCCTATAATTTGTTTATATTTGATTTGAAATAATTGAATTTGGTAATGACCATACAAGTGATGCAAAACCTGAACGATGAAGAAAATTACCCAATTTATAAACTAGGGAGTTACCCTTTTGTTGATGAGACTTATGAATTGTCGATGGAAGCCGGATGGATGTGATATTCCAAGGTTAGTGTTCTTCGATCCCATATTTAATAACGTGATAAAGGTTTGCTTTCTTTATATTTATTTTCCTATCGAATGTTATGAGAGTATACTAATGTATGGAATTATCTGGATGATTTTCTGCATATTGAATTTCCTCATTGTACTTTTGTATGTTGATGCTAATTATATATCATCTGGAATGGTATAATGATGCTCGTGTGTAAATTTTCAGATTGTTTTTTAAATCAAATGGACTTTGGTCAAGTGTGGAGTATATGCTGTGACTATTTAAAAATTTGTTTTTGATCTTATAGTACAGTACTAATATGCTTCCTTTTTTTTTCTTTTTCAGCCCCTGCACTTGGCTATTTAATGTGCATGAGAACTTCTTTGTCCCCTCTTTTTTGAACTCAATCAATGATTTTATTAAGTACTCCCTCCGTCCCAAATTAACTGCTCAGTTTTGACTTTTTTAAGTCAAATTGACTATTTTTAGAATTAATAATTAAGCATATATAAATATATTTCTAAAATTATAAAAATTAGGATTAGTAATAAATTGTATATACTTTGTTTTGGTTATAATCTTTTTGCCTATATTTTAGCAAAAATAGTAAAAAGATTAGTTTTAAAAATGGTCAATTTGACTTTAAAAAGTCAAAACTGAGCAATTAATTTGGGACGGAGGGAGTATCATATTAAGTTTGAGACTTATTCATTATATAGCTGAGGTATCATTTTAGATGACATTGGCCTGGAAACAACGCTTGACAAGTTAATGCAACTCTATATTCTTCTTATATGACTATATCTAAAGGTAATAAATCTGTTCACAACTATAAAATTTGAGCAACAATTATATATATATATATATATATATATATATGTATATAAACATAAAATGGGTAACATAGTTTAATGATGGAGTATTGACTCTCTAAATCCTCTTTCTACTTTGTGCTAATTTAGTTTCTGTACAGTTTTCTTTCCTGAAGTTGGTGGAGCGACATTTGCTTCTCATTATGCATTCGTCATGTATGGAATGAATAAAAGCGTTGACCTTGGTGGGTCAGAAGAAGAAATTTATCAATTTCTATTTTAACCCTCAATTAATGTGCAAGTCAGAAGGTAAGAGTTAATTAAAAAAAATTATTTGATAAAGACTTTTCCAATAGTATGGTTGAATTTATGTTTTCATGTAATGGAAATACAAGTACATGAACTCTTACAAATTTTTGTAATCTTATGAAATCAAGACAAGTCATTTAATTATATTGGATCTTGACATTTTTTTTAAGTAGCCATTTACAGATTTGTAATAAATGAAATTTCTCCTATTTCTTTCTGTGTTAGATGTTTGTTTATTGATATTCTATAAATTTTACTTATCAAGGGGTTATACATCATTTTCTCTCTTTTATGTATATTATATGCGTGAATATTTGGACTTCACTGTCATTATTTATACTACCAAGTTTCATTTATGATTGATATGTTTATGTGGACTTCTGTGAACATATGGACCAAAGAATTTGATGTCTAACATGCTTCCATATATCATAAAACTATGATTATAAATAATCTATTGAATCAATAAGAAATTCATGCCAAGTAATTATAGGATGAATGATCTCTAAAGTCATTTTTAATTGTTAAGTAATTATAGGATGAATGGCCTCTAAAGTCATTTTTAATTGTTATAACAGGTAATACATTTTCAATTTTGAGGTTGACCATGCTAATAAAGATAATTCAATATTTCATCTTTTTAGATGATTAACATGCATGCAAAACAAAATAATGGTATGGACGTAATGAGTATTTTTCTGTTTCTTGGGAAGGAATCTCTTTGTCCCTCTCATCTTATCTGCTTCGCAAATGTATAATGAATTTGGTACTGATGGTGCAACAATTGAATGACTTTTAATACAATCTTTATCGCATTAAAGGTGAAAGTATTATTATAGCAAAATCAATATACTTCCAAATGTACTTGATATGTGATGTAAAAATGTATTGAAAAGTTTATAAAAAAGAATAAATTTTAAAATTTTAAAAAATCATCGTAATTTTAACAAATTATACAATTTATTATTGAAACTAGCCCGTGCATTGCACGGGCTATCAACTAGTATTCCCAATTTTAATAAGAAGCTATAAATTTCAGTAATCCAAAAATCATTTTCATTACTTCAACTCTTCGCAATAAATTAACTCTTAAAACAAAAATTCGTAGCAAACATACTGATTTGGAGAAGAATGAACAAACATAACAAACAACCAAAAAATAAACAACCAAACAAAGAAGAAGAAGTTAAAAAGTATTTCTTACTTCTAAAATTAGTCTCTGATTTGGAGAAGAATGAACACACGAACGTAATGAACCAACTGGCCTCCCTCTTCTCTTCTTCCCCTTCTCCCTCTTCTCCCTCTCTTGTCTCCCTCTTTTTCTTTCTCGTCTGCTGAACGAATGAATGCCTGAGACTGATTAAGTTTAAGATTTATCGGCGACCGCGATGCGGTCTCGATTTTAATGGCGTGGGCGTGTCGTGATAGCCGTCGATCATTGATAGAGATTAGTCGCAAACAAAATCGCTCCAAGGTTTCACACCAAATTTTTGGGAGGGAAATTTATACCAAATGAATCGAGCGCGCAATACGATAAGAACTAATACTAAAATCGGGTCTCTTTGTGCCAGATGGCGATCGTATTATACTAATATTAGCGACCACATCGGACGGTCGCTGATATCATTGGTCGCAGATGACCCTTTTTCTTGTAGTGTATATCCGATAATTATTTCGTTGTGTGGGGTCCACCAATGATTGTGTCGTCGTACGAATATTCTCGATAAAAAGAATATTCTCCGACCAAACGAATATTTTATGACAACTTGATTACTTTGCAAAATTTGCACATATCATCCATAACTATACCATTATATCAAATCAACACCGTATTATTCAAAATAACATTTAGAAAAAATTAAATCTTTATTCATAAAAAGTTGGGTATTACAAAAAAAATTTATATCAACATTTGAAATTTTAAATTACTTAAATTAATTTGAAAAATTAAAATATCTCTTTTGAAAATTAGTTAGCAATATACATTATCAACTTTTTTAATACTTCCTATACTCTAATGTCATGTTTATTTGCAAAAAGCATGTTCCAATTAGATTATTTATCTTAATTTAATATTATTTTAAACTATTTAATCATTTGACGAGTAAACTATTAATTCTTTAATTCGAGACTATTAATCTATAAAACCATTTGATAGCTTAAAATGGAATCCCACATTCATTGTGAAAGTATATAATTTCTCATAAATAACTTTAAAGAATGACGAAAATTTGTGCATAAATTATAGAACTATTTAAAAGATTATTAATACTCTATTATGAAATAAAATAATTCAAAATAATATTAAATTAAAATAAATAATTCAATTCCAAACATATATGCTAGTTTATATGAACTCGATCATTTAAGTTTTAAAAGTAACATATATGCTAATTAGTACTCCTTTTATTAAAGAAAAAAAAGGTTTTATTTACTGATTTGTTTAAGAATATCTTTTAGTCCATATTTATTCGAAATTTATTAAATGTTTAAATTAATAGAGATTGTGATGGTAATTCAGAATTTTATGTTATTCTATATTACTATAAATAAAAATAAGATAAGATAGTTTATAAAAATCTATAAATTAATCTCTTTTTAATATCAAGAAAAAATATACATTTTAGTTAATTTAATATCAAGAAAAATTCATTCTAGAATTTAGTAAATTGACATTAAAAAATTTAAAATTATCACCATCCCATTATAAATACACAAAATTATCTCTTACCATATTTTGTTCTCTCTCACACACACTTATCACGCAGAAACACACGCACATGACAATTATCGCAGAATGCCAGCATCCGCCACAGCCTCATCGTCGTCTCACCGCCGGCCAGATGACCTAATTTCGCGGCTGAGCTCCGGCGCCTCTGACGACGGCGAAGCTAAGCTTAAGGCCTTGAGAGAGCTCAAGAATCAGATAATTGGCAATCGCACCAAAAAGCTCTCCTACATCAAGCTCGGAGCCGTCCCCTACGTCGTCTCAATTCTCTCCTCCGCCGTATCCGCTTTTCCGTACGGCGACGGAAATGTCAATTCTCTTTTGGTCCAGTCCGTAGCTGCCATTGGAAGCTTCGCGTGCGGAGTTGATGCCGGTGTTAAGGCGGTGCTCGATGCCGGAGCTTTTCCTCATTTATTGAGTCTCATTTCTCATCCCAACGAAAAGGTACAACACAAGCCAATCCAATTTTCATGCTTTTTGGGCTTTTTCATCATTTAATTTTCATTCCCGGCGAAAGAATTAGGTAAATTTCAATTGAGTCACTGTATTAGGCACAGTAACGATTTATAATTGATTTGGAGTCTCCTTTTATGTATCCACTTGCGAGTTTTCTCAGCAAGGAAAAGGTGAAATGAAAGTCTAGTCTATGACAAAATTGAGTTAAAAACAGGGAGAAAAGCATGTTCTTAAAGGTCTATTTATGGAATTGTTTGAAATTGAATTCATTCATGGCCATTTTGAGATGTTAGTGAGATTAACCTTCTTGTTACTATAAAATATTGAGTCAATTGAAAAGGGTGAAAAACTTTCCTTTAATGAACATTGATCACTCAACAAAAAAGGAGAATAATGCTGTTGTGCTTGAAGAACACAAAGGATGAAACCTTACTTGAAGAAATATGGGACTTAACGTACAAGATAATCATAATGGATTGGTATTAAAGGCTATTAACTTATCCTCTTTAATCCTTCCTAATGGTAAACAATTTTTCCAATGTGAGGTTTGGATCTTCAAGTTTTCTCAGTACCAACACCAAACTAGAGTGCACATTGTATTTGTGTAAACTAATCCAAGGAGAAACTCAGAACAAAACCATTGGGCAGGGCACATTGAATTAAGATACGATTCACTTGTTCACCTTTACTTCATTATCACATATTATGAACTTTCTCGTAATAATTAAGTTAACGTAACAGTCTTCTCAAAGATTGTCTTTTGAAGTATGACTGTAAGAGTACTTTATTTTACAGAATTGATTCTAAGAGGCATATTCCTTGAATTGATGACATATCTGCTTTTCATCCTACTCCTATGATGTTGTGTTGAACTTTTTAAATCGCATCTTCTTTTTTTTTTTTGGTAACTTAAGCATTTGAAGAAACAAATTTTAATATAACTATCTTGATAAGTACCAAAAATTGTCATTATTCACCGACATTATAGCTATCCATTTCCGTAACTTGCTTTTATGATTTTGTCCTCTCGAAATGTATGCTATTGAATAATTTTCACTTGAAATGCTCTGAACGTTAATATGAATGTGTATCTGTCTCCACATCCAGCATTGTTCAACATAACCTTTCAAACATGGTATTTTCAACAGACTTCTTAAAGAAATTAATTATACGATCTTACTTTTGATGGTTGGAGTAGTGGATTCTTTTTGTAAGATCATTCGAACAGGGGTCTCAGAACCTATACCGGTATACCCTTATCGTTTTGCACAATGTGAATGTGAAGGGCAATAGGGGGGAATAAAGGGTTGCGGTGTTAGTTTTCTCGATCTTTTAATTTTTTCCCGATAATTCTCTCCATCACGTAATTTGTATTTTCAAATTGAGATTTTCATCTTTTCAAGACCAATAATTTTGATCTTCTTGATTAAATCTTAGATGGTAATGTCTGTTTTGCAGGTTGTCGATGCTGGTGCTCGTTCCCTTAGAATGATATATCAATCAAAATTGGCCCCAAAGTATGATTTTCTTCAAATAGAAAACATGGAATTTCTACTATCACTGTTGAATAGTGAGAATGAAAATGTTACTGGACTTGGTTCTAGTATCATAACACATTCCTGTGAGACAAACATAGAGCAGAAGGCACTGAGTGATGCTGGAGTCGTAAAGAAGCTTGTTTCTCTTCTTGGAGGTTCTCTAAGCCAGAGAGATGCTAGTTTAGAGTCTCTAGCGTCAATAATGAAGGAAAATCCTGAAGTAATCTCAAAGTTTGTTGGAACTGAAAGTGGAAGAGCATTGAGTGGTTTAACTGAGTTAACAAAGGATAGGTACCCTCGGACAAGATTGCTAGCCTGTACGTGTTTGATTGTTATAAGAATCACTTCTCCTTCCTATCTTCAAGGTGTTGGAATCAAAATGAAATTGATATTTATATTACTTGAGCTTCTAGATGATCCTGGTCAAGTTGGGGATGAATCAGGCTTTGTTTTATCTAGTTTAATTGCAGAAAAAGAGGATATACAGAAATTAGCATACGAGGCAAATGTAGTTGATAAACTCTGTGACCACTTGCAGAGAGTTTCATCACAGCCCAAACGTTATCAAGGGTTATTTTTGGCACTGGCTGCTCTATGCTCAAAATTGGAATGCTGCAGGTCAACGATCATTTCACACAAGGTCCGTTGTCTCATAGAATGGCGTCAACTTGAAGTTTTGGACTTTTCTTGTGCTGCTGCACTTTTTTGCAGACAGTTGTTTCTTTTCTATATTTCTTTTGTTTATTTAATTTTCATATTTCCTTTACTTTCCATCTTGCATTTCCTAGCCGAGCAGTTCTGAAAGTTAGCTGAACCAGGGACCTGGATGTCTGACATAACCCTTCAAACTGCTCAGATGTATATATCTTCTACTTTTTTTACTTCCTCGTGTTTTTGGGGGGGGGGGGGGGGGGTTCCTTATAGGTGTAGACTATATTATTTGTCAATTGGAACACTGCTAGGGTTCATGTGGACAAAAAACTCACCATTAAAGTGTTTATGCAATCCCCACTAAGGAGAAGCAAGAGAAGAGTCGGAGAGCGAGTTATGACAAAAGATTATCTATAAAGGGTAAGAATTGTGTGGTTAGAGGTACGTGGCTTAGAATGTGGAGGAGAGAAAGAGAAAGAGGTAGTAGGTTTTTTTTTTCTCGACTCTTGTGGCTGAGAATCTTCCACTTTTAGCACAAAGAATTTAAATTCTAAAAAAATTTGAGTTGAAAAGTATGCGAAGAAGAAAGTATGATCTAGGGTTCTAGGAATAAGGCTTAGAATGTGGGAAGAAGATTAGGTGTAAGTGGTTGATAAGGCAATGGAGTTGGAATTGTTGGGTTGCTTACTTGCTGTTCCAGCACTGTGAATTGTGTCCATGAATATTGGCTAGCATCATTTTTGTAGGTTCAGATTATTGAGGTTGAATGTTGTTGGAGGAGAGAGCTGAATTTGATAACATGGTGTAATGGGGTTGATGACGTTTGTCAGGATTGACCCTAGATGTTGACTTGATTTTAATCTCAACAAAGTTATAACAACTAACAATCAAAGTTAGTTGATGAATTAGAGAAAAACAGTAGCAAAACAATACTGATGTAGTATGAATTTAGGCAGAAAATAGTAAGAAACAATAAGAACTAGGTGAAGAAGATAAAAGAGCTAGATAGAGAATGACTAAACCATTTTCCCATTGAAATTCAGATTAAATGCAATTAATGTCTTCTACTATTTATACTACTAGAAGACTTAAAACTAAAATGAACCACTATCTTGCTCCCTAACTATTTTCTCTCACACACAAATGCTACCTTGTCCTTAATCTAAAAACCTCTATTACAATTTAGCAAACCTACAACTAGAATTATGTTACTACGGCCCTTGGCCTTACTCCTGCCCCTTTCAAATGATCCATGTACTCATGGATACCAAGCTGTTGTTCCCTTAGCCTTCGCCCTTCATCAAATTTGAAGTGTTGGAATTGGCATAACTCTACCTTTCCATAGCCAAATCCTTTGATGTAAGTAATGAAGAACTTTGTCTCAAGATTCTCTGGAAATGACTTGGGTGTGCCTTGTACACGTATTCTATTGCTTCTAAAAATCACAAAAGTAGTCCTGCTTCATCTCTACCTGAAGTTCTTGGACTAAAATGCTTTAGGCTTCTTGTGTTAATACATTCATGACCCCTTTGAGATTGCCAACAGGCTAAACTAAATTTCATCACAGAGAGTGAAATTCTTTGCTTAAGAGTGGCTCCATGTTGATAATTTTTTCGTGGTACACAATCTCATTTTCTTTCTCATGGAGTATCATCCTTCAAGCTTGAAGATCCACCAAAATGGAACCAAGTTCCTTCAACCAGTAATCACTAAACATTATATCACCAATTTTTAAAGCTATCTTCATCATTTGGGCTTTAACTCCTTCCTTCATGTTCCATTCGAGGTTAGGACTCTCAATTCATTGAGTTTTTAGATATAGACAACAAGGGTTTCCATAAGATTAAAGGACTCAAGGATGAACCTGAGGACCCTAGTGCTTATAGGCATATTAGGAATGACGTATTTAGTAATGTAGTAAAATTAAAGAAATTTGCAGTATGAACATAATAATGCTGAATTGTGTACTTAGTAGAGATGCCTAATCCTGAAATGCAGGCCTTCAACTTTATGATTGATGCCCTAAATCATGATAGTGAGGAGGTACGTGCTGCAACATGCGTTTGCTTAAAGAATGTCTCTCGGTCAGTCCAGGTGCAATTTTAATTCCAAATATCTGGTTTATTGATTATGGCGTTAGTCTGTAATGATCTTTGCTGATATGATGTCATTCAGCATCTGAGTGCAGGTAGTTTTATGAATGAAGTAATCATCATGCCCTTGGTTCAGCTTTTAGATGATTCTTCTCCTTCTGTGCAGGTACATTTTTTATTTTTTTGTTAGTAATATCCCTAAATGCAGGATTATTCAGTCTGCAGTGATATTTCGTTGAGGATTGAAACTTATTATTCTTCCTTGCATCTCCTTAGCAGATTTTGGGGTTTTGGGAGGAGTTGGGATGGGAAGATTTTGTTATGTTGCACGTGTTTTTTCATTATGTGGGTGTCTGGACAGAGGAATGAGGGGGATTTTTGTGTTAGATGCACGATCACTGCTTTGGATACGGTTTAATGCTTTGCTTCCCTTAAAGCTTCTATGGGCGCTTTCCTGGGTTTTCATTTCTATTTGCATAAGGTTGGAGGAAGCTCCATTAAGGATTTTGATGTTTTTCACTTCTTCATTATCTTTTTTACTTTTCCCTTTTCTGAAGGCATCTTGTCCTCGTGCTGCTTTGTAATTTTTTGATTTTTATGAAATGAAATCCTTTTCTTTAAATGGGTTGATTGTTACTTGGGTTTTCTTCTTTAAGGTATGGTTGAGTGATTGGACAAAGTAAAAAGTAGGGTTTGTCTAATAGGGATGTTTAAGGGTATGCAAGGGTAGTAATGTCTGATTGTAGGGTTTAAAGGCTAATACGTTTGAAATAGTGTTATAGAATCCAAGGTATCAATCCTAGGGTATGAATTGCATCACGCAATCCCATATTCAGCTAACATATTATATATTTGTAGTATGAAAACTCGTGAATAAATCTGAAGCGGCATGATATACGCAATATGACAATGTTTATGTAAGCCAATTAACCTAAAAAACTTTATTCATGTCTCGTGGGTCTTGCAAAGTTTCAAGTTAAACAAAGTTTTTATATGTTTATCTACATTCAGATTTTCCCCTCTTTTATTTGTAAAATCAAATTTCTTAGAGACTTCTGCTTGCAGATCTGGGAATGATTACTTTCAAACTAAAGTCACTATTTTTTATTTTCAATGTAATACTCCATTTTTAACCAATTAAATTTGATGGGCAGATGGTTCATATATGAATTTCGAAATAAGGTGGAAAGTACACTCACAAGTATCAATTAAATAAAGATACCAATTGTCACATAATAGCTTGCTTTTTGAAGTGGGTAAAGGTTAAAAATTTAAACAAAACAGGAATATATGATATGTCCTATTGGATTTTCCTCTTTAAGAAATGGCATGTGAATATGTGATGGAGGTGCCTTTGTAACTTTATAATAAACTATACATACCCAAAAAATAAGAAAAAGAATATAAAGAATAATTTCAATTTATAAAATTGAATATGCCTCTTTATTTAAAAAGTGGTATCAAATCATAAATCTTTAGGTTCTTGGATATAGTAGTTTAGTGTCTTACTCCTTTTTTTTTTTTTTTTTTTTTTGCTATGAGGAGTTTCCCGGTCTTGCAACTATATCTCCCCTCCCCACCCCAAACAAGGCTTTCGAAACACGTCGAAACCTGCGGTCCGTGGCTCCTATGTTTTTTTCAGTGGGTGTTGAACTCAAGACCTCTGGGTTTATGGTTGACTCCCTTAAACCACTGAGTCAAGCGGCGGGGTTCTCTTATTCTTTTCTCTGAGCATTTATTGTGTTTCTGATGATTTCTTCGGGATCTGTTCATCATTCTTTTTGTTTCTTCTGCAAACTTGCTAATATTAGATAGGTGCATTGCCAAATAAAAACAATTTGGGCCATTCCCTCTATGGTAACTAAAATTCAGCCAAAATAGTCCAGATGATTTGGCTCATATGGAAACTTACAAAATTAAGCGAAATCTACTTGAATTGTTAATTTGATATTTAGTGCGAGTATATTTTAGCCTAATATAGGTCATTTGACTTAATTTTTTTTATTTATAAACCTCCGTGTTTTCTTAATTATTTAATAAACCTCGTTTTTACTTAAAATATTTCATAAATATGTCCAACGCTCCACATCACTACTGGTTACTCTAGCTGATCATCAACAAAATAACATTCACTCACTCAATTCATTATCGGAGCCTCTCTCTCTTCCCATTTCTCCTAAATCTTTTAAGTACTTTCTTGTTAGAGTACTGCCGCTTTGTTATTTTCTTCCCTCTTTCTCATAATTCTATAAATCTCAATTCTTACCACCCTCCCTAGCAACACAGCCTATATTCACCAACTTTCCAAGGCTGTCCTCCACAAACAACGTCAAATGAAAGTTAGAGCCGTACATATATCCCATGTTAGGAGGCAATCTACTCGTGAAAAAAGCGTAGAGGTTTAGGAAAATAATATGGTACAACTAGCTGATAAGCAACAAGGTCAACTGGGGAATAGGTTTACTTAACACCATGTGACAAAAACTGTCAAGGTTGGTGACAAATAGGCGTAAAGGAGGTTATTTCACAGTGAAGTGTGTCAAAAGCAAAGAAAATCAAAATTAGTAAAATTAAAAATCACGTCTAATCTGAAATAACTCCCTAATGCTTCAAGAAAGATATTCACGATTTTAATATAACTTCAAGTGTTCAAATTCTTCACTTTTTCCTGGGACTCTTTTCCTTGAAAAAAGAATCATTCCTTTTTCTCTTAGTAGTCGGTATTATTTAAATCAATTGTAATCATTATCTAAATATGTTTTATCATTTACCTTTATCCTTAGTTGCCCCAAGGCTTGCTTCTGCTTGCTTCTATGTGACTTGACTTATCTATTCGCCGACTGATAAATGTGCCTTAAATAGAAAAATGTTTAAAAAAATAATTAATATGCAGCTTTCTCTTTCTTTTGTAATCCCATTTCCTAATCTCTAAAGTATTTTCTTCTTAAAGTATCTCAGCTATGCTCTCTTCTTTCTCTCATTCCTATTATATATACACACACACACACACACACACAAACACAAGTAAAGACGTTATCTACACATGAATTACCTAGGCGTGACGAAATATAATACGGTGCAACCATCTAATGAGCAAGTGATAAGAAACTAGACAAACTATGGAATAGGCTTAGTTTTCAACTTTTGACAAAAGCTGTCAAGCTTGGTGACAAGCCTGTAGGTGCAAAGGAGCTTACTAGACAGTGAAACACATCAAAGGCAATGAAAAGCAGAATTCGTATAAGCACACTTCTAATATGAAACTCGAGTTTATTTTTTACAAGTATGTTTTTAATTATTATGGCATAGGTTACTAATTTAGATGTTATGGTAGTGAAAAGGATACAATTGAGGGCAGGAGTTGGGGTGTTATGCTGGTGATGCAAAAGAGCTTGGACATTAGATGCCGCTTTGCGTGTGGTTATCATATTAGAATATTACAGATGTTAACTGGAGTTTGATTTTGGTTGATTGGTCAGCTATGGTAATGGTGGTTAATACATTTTTTTGGGTGCGTATGTTTGGGGACTTTCTGTTTTTCCCCTTGTGGTGGGTGGTGGAGGTTGTAACTGCAATAATTTCTTAAGCGGACATTTTACTCATTTTCCATATTAATGTTATGAAAATTATGATTCCTAAAGAAGCATTCACCTTAAACAATGTCAATGAGATTTTGTAGAATTGATGATCCTTAAACAGTATGCTACTGTATTATGTTAGTGCTAAATGTTGCATAATTGATAATCCTTCAATTTTCTCTGTTTTTCAGGTTGCTGCCCTTGGTGCAATTAGCAATATAGTGGTTGATTTCGCCATGCACAAGTCAATTTTCATAAAATGTGGAGGCCTTAAACAGCTTGTTCAGCTATCAAAATCTATGGATTCTACTATTAGGGTAAATGCCGTATGGGCTTTGAGAAACTTGATGTTCCTGGCAGACAACAGTTCTAAAGAAGGAATTTTCTTTGGGCTTACAGCAACCACATTAAGAAGCCTTATCTGTGGTAATCTTCATGGCTATATTTTGTTAGGAAAAATGCATTGATTTTATGATACCGTACGCTTACTAATGCACACAAATATTGTACATTCAGACCCGAAGCCTTCTGTCCAAGAGCAAGCTCTAGGCCTTGTTCGCAATCTTGTTGATGGACCTATGAATTCTATTGAGTATGTCTTTGTTGAGGATTGTCTATTACTCCATGCTGTTGGAAGGCAACTGCAGAGTGCTACAAAAACACAAGTTTTAATCCAGGTTAACTCTAGCGCCACAATTTTTTGTTAAAAGTGAATAGTTGGAGGTTAATACTGGTTTATTTTACACTTTTGGTCGAAAATGACATTGTGTTACCTATTGCTAATATTCCACCCCCCGCGGAAACTCCACTAGTAAACTGCAACAATCATTAGTAAAATGTCTCATGTGAGCCCTTGAATATTAATTCCACTTGTTGGAATGCTGGAATACATTAAACTGTGGCTTTGCTAAGAGCAACTTACAAAGTTTTACTTGGTGATACTCTGAAAACCCCTTTATGGAATTAAAATAGTGACTGCTGTAAGTATCCCTGGTATTATAAACATTGTAGTCTGTCATTATCATTAATGATATTTTGGGTTGGGGTTGGGGTGGGGGGAGTTGAGAGAGCAGTGATAGGATGATGCACTTTTATGGAAAAATAGTACTCGTAACATGGCAGAGATGTAAAGTAGCCATATTTTTGACACTCTGAAAGCTTTGCTAGGTTGATATACACATCCACTGTTACGTGAAAATGGTACTCGTAACATGTGTACATTTTTGTAGTTGCTTAAATTTGATTTATTTCTTATGAATTATGATAGAGTATGAACATCCTTTTGATATAGGGAATGTACATCCTTTGCAATGTGGCATCTGGGAACGAGATCCACAAGGAAGCAGTTACGCACCAACTCTTGCCACAAGCAGACAATGAGACCCAATCTGTCATGGTCAAGTTCTTGCAGGATAATGACAGTCGATTACGTTCAGCTGCTGTCTGGACATTAGTAAATCTCACCTCTCCTAGCAACCCTGGTGCGTCTGGTCGGGTTGCAAAACTGAAAAATGCTGGTGTAGTTCACCAATTGAAGACTATGGTCAGCGATCCCTGCCTAGAAGTAAAGGTCAATATCATGATTTATATAGTTAACATTGTCATACTATATTTTTTGTCATCTGATTCGTCTCCCCCCCCTTTCCCTCGTTTTCCCAGCTTCGTGTAAGAACAGCACTTGGGCAATCTATGGCTTTTGGCGATGGCTTGACATGATCGTCTTTTTCTCAATATGTTGAACTCAACTGCCAACTACAAGAAACTGATGCAAAATGGTGGTTTATCTGACCTGTAGAAGCATGCAACAGAGTATGGTTCATGGAGGTTTATCGTGCCCATTAGTCAGGGTCATAGAGATCAGACATGTATTTTGGTATCATTATTATAGTAAAAAAAAATGTAAATTTTGATTTTGTTTCCAATGAATTGAGATCTATAATGATCTCATACATGGAATTTGTTTTTTTTTGTTGCTATAATCTACTGAAATTCTATTATTTTATCTCAGACACCTAAAATCTTATGAGTAGTTTTTTTATCATCGAGTCATGAGAGGCTTGGTAATTTGAATTTTCTCAGTGTAAGATATTATTTTTTTACTGATTTTGAAGTCTCAATATAGGTACACGGGAATTGATATTTTTACATAAAAAATTGATATTTTCACGTTATCTCTCTCATATGAATAGTGAGTGGGTCTCATTTTTATGTGAGAGAGAATTGTGTGGAATACTATTTTAACATGTGAAAATATTAATTTCTTAGGCAAAAGTGCAAATTTTTAGAGTTGTAAAAATATAAAATTAATCTAAATCTTTTGGATTCAGTTTATATTTTTTCATAAATAAGAATATTTACTACCTTTTGCTAAGAAAACAAGTAAATGTTTTAAGCAAATTGCATTGATATTAGGAATGGATGTCTCCAAACTTTGCAAGATATTGGGACGCAGAGGGACTGGTATTTACTTCCCTGTCTCAGCTACGGCCCATTATAGTTATGTAGAAAGACACTTCTGTCCTGTAAGTTGCTACGCACTTTCAAAAACCTCCTTAAAGTTTATATTTTTGTCAATTAAGTCCTTAAAATGATATTTTTTCGTGATTCCGTTTTTTCTGCCCGATATAACCCCTATCCGACCTATTTTTGACCCAATTTTGACTCAACTCGACCCACCCCAATTTTTAATAATTTAAGATAAAATAAATATTTTTAATATTTAAAAATAAAATATTATTTTTAAAATAATAATTATATTTAATATTAAAAATAAATTATTATTTTAAAAATAAATTATTATTTTAAAAATAAATTATTATTTTGAAATTAATAATTATTTTTAATATTATAAATTTATAAAATAGTTATTTTAATATTTTAAAACACAATATTATTTTAAAATAATAATAATATTTAATATTTTAAAATAAAATAATTTAAAAATAATTATTATTTTTAATATTTTAAAAGAAAATATTATTTAAAAAAATTCAAATACTAATTAAATTTAATATTTTAAAATAAAATATTATTTTTAAAATATTTTTCAAATAATAATTGTTTTTTATATTTAAAATAAAATATTATTTTTAAAAAGTTTTAAAAATAATTACTCCCTCCGTCCCAGGATAAAAGTCCTTATTACTATCTTGGGTAGTCCCATGTTAAATGTCCACTTTCCTTTACTAAAATTTTTTTTACATATTTTTTCTTATTATGCCCGTAACATTAAATATCTCATACTTTTCTTATTTTAATTCTCTCTCCATATTTAATGACATTATTATGGATAATTTTATCATTTTATTTATCTTCTTAATATACGTGAAAAATCCATCATGACTTTTATCCTGGGACGGAGGGAGTATTATTTTAAGGAAAAAATATTATAAACTTTTATTTTTTTTAAATGAGTAAAGTTTCATAAAATATAGATTTAAAAAAATTAAAGTTCAAACTTGTTAACGTGAGCCAATACGAAGAGAGAGATCGCATAATTTATCTCAACGTGTCTAACTTGTCAATGTGTTAAGGTAAAGAGCATCAAGTGCCAAATAGTCCGTTGCAACCACTTGAGATTCCAAAATGGAAGTGGGAACACAGCAACATGGATTTCGTGACGGGTCTTCCTAAGGTTTCTCAAGTCTTGGACGCAATTTGAGTCATTGTCGATAGATTAACTAAGTCTACTCATTTCTTGCCTATACGAGAAATTTATTCACTTGAGCGTCTAGCTAGTATATACATAAACGAGATTGTAAGATTGCATGACATGCCAATATCCATAGTTTCTGATCGATACCCTAGATTCACTTCACGATTTTGGGTCAGCTTGCAAAAAGTTATGGGCATTACGATTCAATTCTGCATACCATCCCCAGACAGACGGACAATCGAAAAGGACTATTTTAACTCTTGAAGATCTATTAAGCCTCTGCGTACTAAACTTCAAAGGAAGTTAGGACTAGTACTTACCGTTGGTGGAATTCTCTTATAACAAAAGTTATCAAGTAAGTATAGGCATGACTCAATTCAAGGCGTTGTATAGAAGAAAGTATCGTTCTCCAGTATGTTGGGACGAGGTGGGTGAAACAACATTGTTGGGACCAGAATTGATACACATAACTATGTAAAAGATTCAAATGATCCAGCAACGTATATAAACAACACAAAATCGACAAAAGAGTTATGTTGTTTTTCATCGAAGAGACGTGGAATTCAATGTCGGAGACCGTGTATTGTTATGTGTTGCTCCATGGAAAGGAGTTACGAGATTCAGAAAGAGAGGAAAGCTCAAACCTCGATTTATTGGTCCCTTTAAAATCTTCAACTAGAAACTGTGGCTTATAGACTCACCTTACCTCCAAGCATGTCTCGTGTTCATAACGTTTTTCACATATTCATACTACTTAAATATGTGGAAGACCCAAATCACATTATTGAATTAGAACCAGACGAGATAACAGAAGATTTAACGTATCCCGTAAGTCAAAGTTTTATGGAGAAACCATGATATTGAGGAAATGACCTGAGAATTAGAATCTGAAATGAAAGCAAGGTATCCTTACCTCTTCGAAATATCATGTACGTACATCAATTTCGAGGACAAAATTTCATAAGGAGGGGAGGTTGTAAGACCCCAACTTTTTATGAATAAGATTTAATTTTATTTATATATTATTCTAAATAGTAAGGTGTTGATTTAATAAATATTATAGTTGTGGGTGATATGTGCAAATTATACAAAGTAAACAGTTGTCGGAAAATATTCGTTTTGTCGGAGAATATTCTTTCTACCGGGGAATATTATATCAGGAAAAATACGACGGCGACGCCAAAATAACCAATCATTGGTGGACTCCCCACAACGGAATAACTGTCGGATATAGAAAGCGACATAAATAATATTTTTAAAAAGTGATGACACAACTTTTACTGTAAGACCCCAACTTTTATGAATAAAGATTAATTTCTCTCGAAATATATTTTTGAATATTATGGTGTGGATATGATATAATGTTATAGTTGTGGGTAATATTTACAAATTTTGCAAAGTAAGCAAGTGGTTATATAATATTCGATTGGTGGGGAATATTTGTTTTAACAGGAAATATTAAATGCGACAAGACAATTATTAGTGGACCCCCCAAACGAAGTATTATGCGTAGTAGTAAAAAAGCAGAAATTATCTTTTATAAAAATAACTTGGCGGAAGTGTTACCGTTAAAACCGTTGAACTACCCGGTAGTAAAAAATACGATGTCTGGCGTGGTTGCATAAGAAGCACTCTACCATATTGGTTATTGATCTTCGTGAGAAGTCACTCGGTTATACTCAATTATTGCTATAGTAATTCTTTGCATCATATCTCTCATATTATTGATTCGATTATTGTCACAAATGATCATATGCATTATATGATATATTATTAAATCAATAATTGAGACGACAAAGTTATTCATATTATTAAATTGCAATATTTATAATGTCTAAGTTACATCGAAGAGAGCTTTGGTCACCCTCATTGCTACTAATAAAGAGAAATCCTTATCGAAAAGCCCCCTCTTTCTTGGGAATGACCAGGTTGTTAAATATTATGAGTTATAATATCAATAATGAATAAGTTCGTGTTGATTAAAGATGAATTTGATAGTTCCATTGTGTTGGGATTATTAGTGTTAGTGGAAATCGACATATATTCCGATGATAATTAATGTCTGGGGGTTATATTGATAAATCGGGTAATTTATCGGATAAATGAGCAATTAATTGCTACTAATTCACATGCTTATATAACTATTTGTTCACATGTGTGTACTATTGAATCACATTCTTGTACTATTAGGGGAGTTGGTGTAAGATTGATAATACTTGCATGACTAAGTTAAAATGGAGGTATAGATGGAGGTACTATATCAGTAATTGTATTTTTCACATGATTATACTATTGATTCACATGATTGAACTATTGATTCACATTATTTACTATTAGGGGAGGTGGTGCAAGTTTGATAATACTTGCAGGACTAAATTAAAAATAAAAGAAAAGTTGGAGGTATTATACTGTAATATTTTGAGCTCCAAAATGTGCAATTATTGAAACTATATTTTTCTATAAATAGAAGCTCATTTCTTCATTATTCTTCACCAATTCACTCAAGCTATAGAGCATTTATTATAGAGAGAAATTATAGAGAGAAAGAAGAAAAGAAGTCTGCTATCTCACTACTCCAGTATCCAGTCATTTTCTAAGGTAAGGGGTATTATTTTTTTTGTGTTCTTGAAGAGAGCTATTGTTATTCCATCCCTTATTATTCTATTGGAACATCCTGTCTGTGAAAATTACGCATGACCTGGTTCCGTTATTTATTATTCTGTTGGAATAACTTTATACTCATGCAAGTATCGCATACATGGTGAAATTCTTACATTATTCCATTCTTTATTATTACTGTTGGAACATCCATGCATACGTATTACATGCATGACCAGTTCCATTATTTATTATTCTCGTTGGAATAACATGTATGCATGCGATCTATCACATGCATGGTGAATTACATTGTTATTCCATTCTTTATTATTCAATGGAATATCACGTCTGCATGCGTTTACGCATGACTGGTTCAATTATTTATTATTACATTGGAATAACCTGGCCAAGTGCGGTCTATCGTATGCCTGGTGAATTCTTTTGTTATTCCATTCTTTATTATACTCAGTTGGTTAACATTTTGACTTCTATACTCCATGAAATTAGTGGAATATCTTTGATATTTTTGCTTCATCCAGTATCTCTTCATGGAAATATTCTTCTGAGCATTCTTGAATTTTACTCTACAAAGCAGTATAATGTTGACAATTTGGACGTTATTGGTTCCTGGATAAATTAATTCTTGAACTTGTTTTATTAAATTCTTATATCATTGTCATCATCCTCATGTTTATATTATGTTGAAAATCATCTGTGGCTTGTAGTGCATAGATGGACTTGGTATGATTATGACCAGGGATTATTCGGTATAATCATGACCGTAATGTTACAAATGATGTGGTAAAAGTCCTTATTGGCCCGTAGTGCATTGATGAACAGTTGTTGGCATGATCATGACCATTAATGAATACACGAATATCCTTGGCCCGTAGTGCATGGATAATTTGTGGTTGTGATACTAAAGAATATCCTTGGCCTTAGTGCAGGGGTGATTCGATGATGTGGATTATTTATTAAGCTGAGTCTCAGCGATAAAAGTGATGCAAAACCTTTTAAATCATAAAAGATAGTAGATTTTATTCTCTACTTGACTCTTTTAATGGATTACTTGTTCCGCTGCAGTTAAACTTGATGGTTGTTATATTGTATCAGTTTAACACTGTTAAAGGCTAATGATAATTTATTCTGCATTATCTTAGTCATAATATTTCTTACTGGGCTAGTTGAGCTCACCCTTTTATTTTCATTGTTCTCTTCAGGAAATGAAAACGTAGCAGGGACTAGTCGGGGAACGGAGTGATGGTCCAGAGGATAACATTAATAGTCCTCATTATTCTATGAAATAGTGTGTTACTAAATGTATTGAGGACTTATTTTGAGTTTGAATACTGTCTAGAAGACAATAATTGTATTAAAACTCACAGCTCATGTTGTATATTTAAGATTGTATTTGTATTCTGTACTATGTATTTGGCGACTCAGAATAGGTGATGTATACCTATTTTGGGGGCGTCACCGTTGGTATCAAAGCTTAGAGATATGATCCTTGGCTAAGATGTGAGACTAGAACTAGGAGGGGAGAGACGGGGAATTCCTTCGCTAGTATGACATACCTAAGTTTATTTGGTATTTAATTGGTCGGTCAGAGTATAGGGATAATATGTTGCATGTCAATTAACCCTTATTTTGTGGCAGTATTTGAAAATGACATCTGAGAATGTTGAGAATAACAATGGAGCACAGGAGACCGTTGAGTCTCCACAGATCAATAATCAGGATAATGTGCATCAGGAAGGTTATAATCCTCATGCAAACAACAACACTGACCAAATGATGAACAATGGAATGTTCAGAGGCTTTATACAATTCATGCAACATCAGGCGAGAGCGGCTCCTGTCCAAAATGTAGGTGAAAACATTGGAAACTCTCGGATGGTCATCGCTAAACAGTTTAAGGAGCTGGGACCACCGGAGTTTATTGGAGAGCCAAAATCACTTAAGGCGGAAGCGTGGATAAAGCAGATCACCAAGATATTTGATGTCTTGGGATGCTTCGAGAAGCAAAAGGTTCCCTTTGCCACCTTTATATTGCGAGGAGAGGCAGATTACTGGTGGGAATCGGTAAAGCGTACTCAACCTGCCGCACTTAAGATGTCTTGGGAGAAGTTCCAAGAACTATTCAATGACAAGTACTTTCCCGAAAGTATTCGTCACATGAAAGAGGTAGAGTTCATCAAGTTGGAGCAGAACAATATGACCGTGTCGCAGTACGAAGCTAAGTTTGCCGAGTTGTCCCGGTTTGCGTCTCACTTGGTTGATAATGAGAAAAGAATGACGCAGATGTTTCTAAGAGGTTTGAAACCCGAGATACGTCAATATCTGATTTCTCATAAACTGTGTTTGTATTCAGATGTTGTAAATAGGGCTCAGTTATTGGAGCGCGATAACGAGTCAACCCAACCAAGAGAAAAGCGGTAAGCAAAATGATAATACCGGTGGTAGCGATCATCGAAGCGGTGACAACAAACGTGGAGGAAATCAACATGCCATAAATGGTAACCACTTCGGTGGTAATCATGGCCAAGACAGTAAAAATGGACATTTCAATAAAAGGAGATTCAACAATAATGGAAAGACGTCAGCATCAGCACCCGTTGTTAAGGAAGGAGAACGACCACCTATCATATGCTTCAAATGCGGAGGGGAGGGACATATCAGTCCAAACTACACGATGCCATCCAAAGCGTGTTATAATTGTGGAAAAGAAGGTCACCTAGCCCGATTTTGTCGTGCACCAAAGACAAGTCCAGCTGGGATGGAGGCACCAAAGCGTCATTCCCAAAAAAAGTCAAAAGCCGATGGTTTAAGGGAGAACGTTTGTCGTAACCTCCCAGAAAGCAAGGAACCCGAACGAGGTCATCACGGGTAAGCTTATCATAAACTCTAGCGAAGTCTATACCTTATTTGATACTGGTTCTACCCATTCTTTTATTTCTCCTACTTGCGTTCAACGTTTAAATTTGACTCTGGAGAAATTAGACTTTGACTTATCGGTTGAAACTCCGTTGGGAGAAACCTTCATTACATCCACTGTTTATAAGTCTTGTTTGATTCAAATTGGTAACCGCACGTTACCTGTCGATCTTATTTCTTTAAAAATACTTGCATTTGACGTGATTCTAGGGATTGATTGGTTAACTACTCATCATGCTAAAATTGATTATTTTTGTAAGGTTGTTAGCTTTCATATTCCTAATCAACTTATTATGCGAATTCAAGCGACCAAACCATTTAAATCAATCACGGTCATCTCAAGCCATAAAGCTATTCGTTTATTAAAAAACGGATGTCAAACTTTCTTAGCTCATTTCACAGATTAAAATAAAAATACATCAGATTTGAATGATATTTCTATTGTTAATAAATTTCCTGATGTATTCCCTGAAGAACTTCCTAGCCTACCCCCAAAGTGTGAAATTGAATTTTGTATCAACCTTGAATCCGGTACAAAACCCATTTCCAAAGCCCCATATCGAATGGTTCCTATTGAACTTCAGGAGTTAAAAAACCCAACTACATGAATTGTTAGACATCGGTTTCATTCATCCTAGTACGTCTCCTTGGGGTGCGCCTGTTTTATTTGTGAAGAATAAAGATGGAAGTAACCGACTTTGTATTGATTATCGGGAGTTGAATCATGTCACCATAAAAAATAGGTACCCGTTACCTCGTATTGATGACCTATTTGACCAGTTGCAAGGCGCCAAATTCTTTTCAAAGATCGATCTTCATTCTGGATATCATCAGTTGAAGATTAAAACTGATGACATTCCAAAGACTGCTTTCAGAACTCGGTACGGGCATTATGAATTCCTAGTTATGTCTTTTGGATTGACTAATGTTCCTGCTGCCTTCATGGACATGATGAACCGAGTATTTAAGGAATATTTGGATCACTTTGTGGTCGTCTTTATTGATGACATCCTCATATACTCCAAAACCCGTGAAGACCATAAGCAACACTTGAGGTTGATACTTCAAAAGCTTCGTGAAAATAAGCTATATGCCAAGTTGAAGAAATGCGAGTTCTGGCTTGAGGAAGTTGCATTCCTTAGGCACGTGATATCAAATCATGGAATAATCACGACCCGGCAAAGATTGAAGCAATTCAAAGTCGGTAAGAACCTAAGTCGATGATCAAAATCGTAGTTTTCTCGACTAATTTGGTTATTATCGAAAAATTAAAGAAGGTTTTCTCAATCGCTACTCCATTAACTCAAATTGACTCGAAAAGATACAAAGTTTGGTTGGAGCGAGGAATGTGAGAAGAGTTTTCAAGAACTCAAGAGAAGACTCATTTTAGCACCTGCTACGACAATACCATCTCGCCTCGGAGGGATTTGTCATCTACAAAGTGATGCTTGAGCAAAGGGTTAGGATGTGTTCTCATGCAACATGGGAAAGTCATAGCCTATGCCTCACGACAACTCAAAGAATATGAGAGAAATTATCCTACACATGATTTAGAGTTGGCCGCCATCGTTTTTGCGCTTAAGATTTGGAGGCATTACCTGTATGGAGAGAAGGTGGAGATCTATACGGATCATAAAAGCCTCAAATATTTCTTCACTCAAAAGGAACTCAACATGCGGCAACGACGATGGCTTGAGTTGTTGAAATATTATGATCATACCATCCAATACCATCCTGGAAAAGCGAACGTAGTAGCTGACGCATTGAGTATAAGATCATATGCGGGCACGAGTGCAATATTGTCAACACAACGGCCCATTTTGTATGACTTGGAAAGGATGGAAATAGAGTTAAAGACTCCAGGGACCCATGTGATGATGATGGCGAATATACGAGTGGAACCGACTTTAATCGATAAAGTTAAAAGCTGCTTCAAGCTACTGCACTGGAGTCGATGCGATGAGGAAGAAAGTATAAGAAGGTGCTATCTTGCCAAGCAAGAATCGATGAAGAAGGAATACTTCGAGTCAACTCCAGACTTTGTGTTCCTAACACCCTGATTTAAAATATAAAATTATGATGGAGGCGCACAACACACCATTTGCAATCCATCTTGGGAGTACCAAAATGTATCGTGATCTTCGACATACATTTTGGTGGAGCAATATGAAGAGAGAGATAGCAGAGTTTATCTCAAGGTGTTTAACTTGTCAACGAGTCAAGACGAAGCATCAAGTACCAAAAGGTCCATTGCAACCACTTGAAATTCTAGAATGGAAGTGGGAGCACATTACCATGGATTTCGTTACTGGTCTTACCAAGGTTTCTCAAGGCATAGATACAATTTCGGTCATTGTTGATAGATTGACCAAGTCTGCTCATTTCCTACCTATACGAGAAACTTATACACTTGAACGTCTTGCTCGTATGTACATAAACGAGATTGTAAGACTGCATGGTATGCCAGTATCCATAGTTTCTGATCGAGACCCAAGATTCACTTCAAGATTTTGGGTTAGTTTGCAAAAAGCTATGGGCACAGATTTACGATTTAGCTCAGCATATCATCCTCGATTTGACGACGGCGATGGAGAGGACTATTCAAACTCTTGAAGATCTATTAAGATTCTCCGTCTTTGACTTCAAGGAAGTTGTCGACAAGTTCTTACCATTGTTGGAGTTTTCTTACAACAACGATTATCAAGCAAGTATTGGCATGGCTCCATTCGAGGCGTTGTATGGAAGAAAGTGTCGTTCTCCAAGATGTCTTTGGGATGAGGTGGGTGAAGCAATGTTGTTGGGACCGGGAGTTGAGTACGTATGACTACGGAAAATATTCAAACGTTAAAACAACGTATAAAAACCTCACAAGATCGATAAAGAGTTATCTTTGATCTTCATCGAAAGGACGTGGAATTCGATATCGAGATCATGTGTTGTTACGTGTTGCTCCATGGGAGTTACGAGATTTGGAAAGAGAGGAAAACTCAACCCTCGATTCATTGGCCCATTTTAATCCTCGATCGAGTAGGAACTTTGGCCTATAGACTCGCTTTACCTTAAGTATGTCTCGTGTTCATAATGTTTTCATATATCTATGTTACGTAAACATGTGAAAGACCCGAACCACATTATTGAATTAGAACCCGATTTAGATACAGGGAAAATTTAACGTATGAAGAGTTACCTGTTAAAATCTTGGATAAGAAGGATCATATTCTACGCTCCAAGGTTATACCTCAAGTCAAAGTTTTGTGGAGAAACCACGATATGGAAGAAATGACCTGGGAGTTAGAATCTGAGATGAAGTCAAGATATCCTCACCTCTTCGATATACCAAGTACGTACCCTAATTTTGAGGACGAAATTTCATAAGAAGGGGAGGTTGTAAGACCCCAACTTTTATGAATAAAGATTAATTTCTCTCGAAATACATTTTTGAATATTATGGTGTGGATATGATATAGTGTTATAGTTGTGGGTAATATTTACAAATTTTGCAAAGTAAGCAAGTGGTTATTTAATATTCGATTGGTCGGGGAATATTCGTTTTAACGGGGAATATTCGTACGACGGCACATTCATTGGTGGACCCCACAACGAAAGTATTGTCGTAGTAAGAAAAAATGATGAAATTATCTTTTATAAAAATAACTTGCGGAAGTGTTACCGTTAAAAATTGTTGAACTACCCAGTAGTAAAAGTACAAAGAATGTCTGCGTGGTTGTATAAGTAGCACAAGGTATTGGTTATTGATGCTTACGTGAGAAGTCACTTCGATTATACTCAATTATTGCTATAGTAATTGCTGCATTATATCTCTCATATTATTGATTCGATTATTGTCACAGTATCATCTGCATTATATGATATATTATTAAATCAATAATTGAGATGACAAAATTATTCATATTATTAAATTACAATATTTATAATGTTTAGAAGTTCTGTCAAGGAGAGGTTTGGTCACCTAATTGCGCGCTAATAAGGAGAAATCCTTATCGGAAAGCCCCCTCTTTCTTGGGAACGACCTGGTTATTAAATATTGTGAGTTATAATATTAATAATGAATAAGTTCGTGTTGATTAAAGATGAATTTGATAGTTCCATTGTGTTGGGATTATTAGTGTTAGTGGAAATCGACATATATTCCGATGATAATTAATGTCTGGGGGTTATATTGATAAATCGGGTAATTTATCGGATAAATGAGCAATTACTTGCTACTAATTCACATGCTTATATAACTATTTGTTCACATGTGTGTACTATTGAATCACATTCTTGTATTATTAGGGGAGTTGGTGCAAGATTGATAATACTTGCATGACTAAGTTAAAAATAGAGGTATAGATGGAGGTACTATACTGTAATTCATATTTTTCACATGATTATACTATTGATTCACATTATTTACTATTAGGGGAGGTGGTGCAAGTTTGATAATACTTGCAGGACTAAATTAAAAATGAAAGAAAAGTTGGAGGTATTATACTGTAATATTTTGAGCTCCAAAATGTGCAATTATCGAAACTATATTTTCCTATAAATAGAAACTCATTTCTTCATTATTCTTCACCAATTCACTCAAGCTATAGAGCATTTATTATAGAGAGAAATTATAGAGAGAAAGAAGAAGAGAAGTCTGCTATCTCACTACTCCAAAGATCCAAATATTTTCAAGGTAAGGGTATTATTTCTTTCGTGTTCTTGAAGAGAGCTATTGTTATTTCATCCCTTATTATTCTCATTGGAACATCCCATCTGTCAGCGAATTACGCATGACCGGTTCCGTTATTTATTATTCTGTTGAATAACTTTTATCATGCCAAGCACCGCATACACGGTGAAATTCTTCCATTATTCCATTCTTTATTATTCTTTTGAACATCCTGCGTCTATGCGTATTACGCGTGATCCGGTTCCATTATTTATTATTCTCGCCGGAATAACTTGTCATGCGATCTATCGCATGCATGGTGAATTTCACCGTTATTCCGCTTCTTTATTATTCATTTGGAATATCCCGTCGTGCGTGCGTTCTGGCATGACTGGTTCCATTTTTATTATTACATTGGAATAGGTATGCGTAATGAAGTCGGCTGCCGAACTTGGGCTTTGACCACCCAGCCTGTGTCGTTGACTTTTTGACCTCCAGGCCGTGCCAACCAGCCTTGGTCATTTCAGGTTGTGGCTTGAAGCTAGGCCGAGCCGGCACTCCAGCCAAGCCAGCCTGGCACCTGCACCCAAGGCCAAGGCAGCTAGGCCCAATGCCTTTGGTATGCCCGGTCCCTTTTTTAATGTTACATAGTAAATATTAAAAATATAAATAATAAAATATAAATTAATAAATTTTGTAAAATATTAATTTGTAGATTACTTAAATAATCGCAGATTAAAATTTATTTTTTGAATATAAAGTAAGTTTCGATTTTATTTTCTTATAGTACGTACTAGGATCGGTTGAACATATATTTTATAAAGTTTAAACACACATATATATATATATTTTTTATGATCATTAAACTCTTACATTGTTATATCTCAAGTATTAATTCTAGTTAATTTTCTAATTACTTTATGGAATTTTTATTTAAATTGGTACAACATAATTAATACCTAAAAAAAACTAAAATCATAAATTCTCCAAGAATTTAACATATCCAAATTAATGAAGAACATGAGTATTTACAAGAAGCTACCTTATTAATAATATTTAATATTAAAAATTAGTTTATTGATGTATTAATTAATGTTAATATTTAATATTAAAGTAACAAAGAATATTAATAAAATTTTATTGTTAAATATTAGTACTTTAGTATTTATAATAAATTAACTTATTATTAATATTTAATCAACTAAGTAACTAACTTATTATTAATATTAAATATACTAACTAGTTATATTCATTGAAGATGTATATTAATTAAATGTATCAACAAGAAATCAAGAATGAATAATTAAAATTTTATTGATGTATTAATTAAAACTAATGTATTATAATTTATAAATTACAATAATGAATAAGTAAAATTTATTCTTTATTGATGAATAATTATAAATTTAAAGTTCAAAAATTACAAATAATTGGATAAAAAATATGTAAGGTCTCAGTGTCCGAAAGCCAGAGCCTCACGCCAGCCTAAGTAGAGCCAGTGCCGCCAAAGTTAGGCCTTTTTTTTGCCATGCCAGGCCAGATTTTTGTCTAAAAAAATAGCCTTTTCAAGCCTTCCAGTCAGGGTTCGACCTACCAGCCTTAACTTACCGGTCGAACTTTGGACGTAGGGCCAGCCGAGATCAAGGCCAGCCGCAGCCTCGGTCTTTTTGTGGCATCCTTCATTGGAATAACCTATTCATGCGATCTATCGTATGCCTGGTGAATTCTTTTGTTATTCCATTCTTTATTATACTCAGTTGGTTAATGTTTTGACTTTTATACTCCATGAAATTAGTGGAATATCCTTGATATTTGCGCTTCATCTAGTATCTCTTCATGAAAATATTCTTCTGAGCATTCTTGAATTTTATTCTACAAAGTAGTATCATATTGACAATTTGGACGTTATTGGTTCCTGGATAAATTAATTTTTGAACTTTTTTTTATTGAATTCTTATATCATTGTCATCATCCTCATGTTTATATTATGTTGAAAATCATCTGTGGCTTGTAGTGCATAGATGGACTTGGTATGATTATGACCAGGGATTATTCGGTATAATCATGACCGTAATTTTACAAATGATGTGATAAAAGTCCTCATTGGCCCGTAGTACATTGATGGACAGTTGTTGGCATGATCATGACCATTAATGAATACACGAATATCCTTGACCCGTAGTGCATGGATAATTTATGGTCGTGATACTAAAGAATATCCTTGGCCGTAGTGCAGGGGTGATTCGATGATGTGGATTATTTATTAAGTCGAGTCTCAAATGATAAAAGTGATGCAAAACCTTTTAAATCATAAAAGATAGTAGATTTTATTCTCTACTTGACTCTTTTAATGGATTCCTTGTTAGTTGCTACCGCAGCTTAAACTTGATGGTTGTTATATTGTATCGCTTTAACATCATTAAAGGCTAATGATAATTTATTCTGCATTATCTTAGTCATAATATTTCTTACTGGGCTAGTTGAGCTCACCCTTTTGCTTTCATTGTTCTCTTCAGGAAATGAGAACGTAGCAGGGACTAGTCGGGGAACGGGTAATGACTGTCGTGAGGATAGCATTAGTAGTCCTCACTATTCTATGAAATAGTGTGTTAATAAATGTATTGAGGACTTATTTTGAGTTTGAATACTGTCTAGAAGACAAAATTGTATTAAAACTCACAGCTCATATTTTATATTTAAGATTGTATTTGTATTCTGTACCATGTATTTGGCGACTCAGAATAGGTGATGTATACCTATTTTGGAGGCGTCACATTTACCGTTAAACTGTTGAAATACCCGTTGATAAAAGTATAGTAGTACGCGTTATTGCATAGTAGTACACGGTATTGCACAATATTTTTTTATTATTGATTCAATAATTGCTACAGTAGTAGTCACACAGTGTTTTATATTATTAATAATTGCCACAATAGTTACTGCATAATATTTAATATTAGTAGTTCAATAATTTCTACAGGGATAATTGTACAATGTTCCATATTATTGATTCAATTATTGTTACAGTAACATCTACACAATACTTTATATTATTAAATCAATACTTATTACGACATAGTAACTCATATTATTGAAATGATATTAGTGATTAGCATTATCGACAATGTCTAGAAAGTTCTATAGAGAAAAGGGGTTATGTTATCTAAATTGCGTGCTAGTAAGAAGAAATCCTTATCGGAAAGCCCCCTCTTTCTTGGGAATGATCTGGTTGTCAGTATTGTAAATCTCTAATTTTAATGATGAATAATTATTGAAAGATTAAAAATGTGTTGATTGAAGATAAGTGATTTGTGGTAGATATTTTTTCAATTTTTGATATAAATAGAGAGGTTTATCATGAGGCGTTTGTTGTAAGTTTGACTTATTATTCTATAGACCCCCACGTGCCAATTTGTCAAACCGTCGACACAAATTTATTTTAGTTTTGTTTTATTATTATTATAATAGTAATAAAAAGGAAACTTTTTGTAATATATATAAATTTATTTGTTTTATTAGAATATATTATATTATATATAAAGTTATTTGTTTTTATTCAAATATTATATTACTTTTAAAAAAAATCAGATGAACGATTGTCCGTTCGTGAACTTTCAATTGTTCGTCTGTGATAAATAGGTTGCTTAGCAGAAGTATGAAACTTATACTAGAATCACAAAATTCTTCTTCTATAATATTGTGCATATTTCTTTTGAGTATAAGGATACTTTGAGTGTAGCTAATAGTGCAAGATTTCTTCAAGATAATCTCTGTTATACATGTCAGATCTAGTCTCCTACTAAGGTAAATGATGTTATTTTCTTTCAATACTCGTAAATGATATTATTCCCTTCCATACTCGTAAAGGTTATCATTTTTTGTCATACCTCATATTATGTAAGTGATGTTATTTCATTTCATATTCCTAAATCTAAACTTACTATGATAAATATTGCTTCTATAATTTCTGAAATGATTAAAAATTTCTTGAGGTTTGCGCTTCATCTAATATCATTTCACTTGAATATTTGTCTAAACTTTCTTATTAAATATTAATCTTTTCATGCATGCCGGAGTACTATTCATGACGGAATTTAGTTTCTTTTCCTTGTCAAAATTTATTTTGAAATATATCTTAAATATCATTCTTGAATTTTACTTCACAATTGGTTATTATGTTAACAATTTGGACATTCTTGAACTCTGGATAAATTAAATTATAAATCTCTAATATTTATCTTTGATCTCACTTTTATTCATCATTTATATCATTGTCATCATCCTCATGCTTAAATTTGTGATGGAAAGTTATCTTTGACCCGTAGTGCAAAGATGTACTGTTAATTAGTATGATTATGATCAGGAACTGTGTATTGGAATAATCACGACCTTTGATGTTACAGAAAAATGCTTGTGGTGAAAGTTCTCTTTGACTCATAGTGCAAAGATGGACAAGTGTTTGGCATGATCATGACTACCAGTGATATAAATAAATATATTTGGTCCGTAGTGCAAAGATAAATTATTGATTTGAAATAATTATTGATTGGTGTTACATGAATAAAATATTGATGATGGACTTTTAAATCATAGAAGATAATAGACATCATGCTCTACGCGACTCTTCTAATGGATTGCTATATCCGTTGTAGTTGTTAATATAAAACTTGTTGTCTATTATATTCTATCAGATTTTTCACTGTTGAGGACTAAAAATAATTTAATCTTCATTATCTTAGTCATAATATTCTTTACTGGGCTAGTTGAGCTCACCTTTTTCTTTCATTGTTCTCCTTAGAAAATGAGAGTATAGCTGGAATTAGTCGGGGAATGGAGTAATGGTCCGATATAGTCACTATAGTTGTCAGTATGACAATAATTGTAATGAAGACATAATTTTGAGTCTGGATATTGTCGTATCTGATATGGTGCAATATTTGTATTGAAACTCACAGTATGTGTGTTGTCGTATTTCACACGACAGTTAATAGTTGTAAATAGGAAAGTTTGTATTTAGATTTTGTAGTATGTATTTAGCAACTCAAAATGGATTGTGTGGACCTATTTTGGGGGCGTCACATTTTGTTCCCATGTACACAATAATTCCTGTTTAAGGTTGTGTGTTTGATATGCTTTCTTTCTTCCAATGCTCTTCTTTGGCACATACTGATGGGAAGAAAAATTATGTCCACAAGCTTGACAACATTTGTCTGTGTCTGCATTCCGGAGTTTATCTCTTTGTATGAAACAAAAAGACTGGTGCAAGAACTCAGTAAATTTGAGATAGACACGAATTAATATTATTATTAATCAAGTGTTTTTTGATGAGAATGTATACTTCCCTTGTTCATTAGATGGTGTTTAGTTTAGAATCACTTAATCATTGCCTAGCACAGAAGCTAACTTCTATCAGGTTTTGGTTATAATTTTAGCTGTTGAATCGAAGTTGCTCAATGCTAGAATGAAGATGCAACAAAAATAGCTTGATCGTTTCATAATTTTATAATTCTCCCTTTGTTTCATAGTAATTCATCCGCTTCATAAAAAGAGTTTTATTCACTTCATAAAATAAAACAAAAAAACAAAAAAATTATTCCAAAAAATAGTTCTGTTTGTATTAGTAATATTAAAAATGATACAACGTCATCAAGTACTGCTAATTAAATTTAGTAATCAAAATTATAAAAAGATAAAATAAAAATTATATCCTTAAAATTCATTAATTTTTTAAATGAGACTTGTTTTGTAAAATTTACGGAATATAAGATCTCAAATTGGCTTTCAAAAAGTTAATTTTACATATTTATTAATATATCCTTCTGTCCCACAAAAATATTTTCAATTATAATAATATTTTGCTCAACAAAATATTTTTTTTAAATGAATGATAATATAAAATATTAAATTCCACAGGGATTTAAATCTCTCATGAGACCGAGGATAAAGGTATGGTGTGTAATCTTTGTCTCGCCTCATTGACATTCCTAATAGATATAGATTGTGACTTGGAAACTTTTTGGTTTTCCTTTAACTATTTTGTGATATTATGTTTTACTTATAATATCTCCGCTTATAGCAAGTTAAATAACACACTAGCTAAGGCTTGAACCTTAATCACCCCATGTAACAAGAGTTTGATACAATTTGATATAGATATAGGACTGTCAATTGAATCGATCAAGCTCGAAGTCCAATCGTTCAACCCATTAAAAACTCGCTCAAATTTATTTGGAAGTGAGTCGAACCGAGTTTGGACAAAAATTCAAATGCAAAGTGAAATTCAGACCGAACTTGGTCAATAGATCATTCGGCATATTATATGCCCAAACAAATTATAGTGCTAAAATCGTATATATATATATATATATATATATATATATATATATATATATATATATATATATATATATATATATATATAGAGAGAGAGAGAGTTCGGTTCCTATTCTGACTTCCGCATTTTCTTAAAATGTGATTTTTTTTAAAACAACTAATTTTTTTTTAATATTTTTACATAATACATTGTTTTGGTGTGATTTGGATACATATAATAAAAGCAGTGCATACATAAGGGTTAAAGAATTCAGTAACTTAAGAAAGTCCGGACTCTTGACTGGATCCGTGATATATATATATATATATATATATATATATATATATATATATATATATATATATATATATATATATATGTGAAATTTCAAGAGCATAAGGGTTAAAGAATATAACTCCAGAAAAGCAGAAGTATTTAAACTTTTGTGTTTTTTTAACATTCTCTTTCCTCGGGGCACACTTCGTTCTCTAGACAATCAAATGAAGGGAGCCCTAGAAAGAAACCAGTCAAATCAATTTTTTTAAATTTTTTGAACAAAGGGAGCAGAAGTCTTGAACGAAGGGAACTCAATTTCTCCTCTGAATCGGAATCGAACGAAGAACGAAGCCCTAGAATTAGAACACAATTTCTTTTCCAAATTGGGATCAAACGAAGAAATTGATCCCTACAATCGGAACCTAACCTACTTCGAATCAATAAATCCTTTCTTTATTTGTCTAATTTCGTTTTATGTTGGTTTTTTTTTATTCTTTTTGTGTGTTATTTTGGTTTTTTTTTTTTTTCTTTCTGTGTATTATTTTGGGTGTGAATTGGCCATTGGGTCTGATGTTTAGAGACTCCTAACTCTGTTTCTATGGATTCAGTTTGCCAAAATCCTAACTCGAGATTTAATTACATCTTCTCTTCGGATTCAGTTTGCCAAAATCCTATTTTTTTTGTCTGTACAAAGAGTTGCACTTTTTTCAATGGCCATATAGATTTCAGTACTCTTTAAACTTGGAGAGTTTGGGTTATAGTAGTAATTAATGTTAATATTTTTTCTTGAAGCTTGGAATCTAGCTTGTTGGATATCATGTGCAAGAGCACTAAGGAAGATAATATTGAATTGAACAAGCTTTACAAATAGTATGTGCATTTATTTCAGAAAGAAAGTATGTTTTTTGAGCTCAACTAAGATAATATTTTCCCTACTACTGGAGGGCAGATGGATTGTAAATGATCCCTAAATTGGAAATATGTTTGTTCACTGTCGTGCCACTTCATACTAGCTAATTACCTCTTCTTCGCGTCGTTTCTGTTATTGTTAGGTGTTTTTTTGATAAGTTGCTTTCTCATTTTGGTGTTTAGGCTTTTTTTCAAATAGACCTTTGGTCTTTTCTTGGCACTGAAGCTTTCTTTATTTTTTATTGTTTGCATTGAATATTATTGGATCCTTACAAGATAACTAGTCAAATTCTTATTTATGGATTTGGATCAATGTATATTTTTTCTGTGGATAAATTGAAAGTTCTAATAGGCAACCTAAATTGAAAGTTTTCATCTCTATTTTTTTAGTCTAGTAATTTGTTGGTGTGAAAATGTCTTATGATGCTATATTGAATATTTGAAGTACTCATTCCAACCTAGCGTCAAATTATCATTTGTAAATTATCTTGATTGCATCAAGTTTTATGTTTATCCAGGTGTAAATATAATGGATGACATGGAGCATGAAATAGGGAATTACGGGGATAATGTAGAAATAGGTTTGGAAATAGAAATGGATGAGGATGACTTGCGTGCAGAGGGGTTGAATGTGAACAATACTAACTCTTTTGTCTACTATCCTTAAGTAGCCGATGAATTTACGCTTAAGCTAGGTCAAGAATTTCAAACATTAGATGATATTCACACTTTTTACAATACATATGCAATGCATGTTGGTTTTAGTGTATGAAAGTTTTATGAGAGAAAAAAGGCGGGAAGCGATGAGATTTGTAGGAAGGAGTATGTGTGTTCTAAGAAAGAAAATGGCAAACTATTAGCCGATGTGGTTGTAAAAAGAAAACATGGATCGATAAATTAAAGAAGGTTGTAGTGCAAGAATTGTAGTGCTAAAAAGAAAGGACTTATACGTAATTACTAAAATTGAAGAGGGTCATTGTCACCCATTGTCAACCCCACATAAGAGACAACTTTTACGATCGCATCATAATGTGTCAACTGCCCAAAAATCTTTGAGTCAGCAACTTGGCATGGTGAATATACCACAATGCCAACAATACAATTTTCTTGCAGTTTACGCGGGAGGGTTTGAAAATATTGGTTGCACGTAACGAGATTTGTATAACTTTGAAAGAGACAATCACAATGAGTTGAAGGGACATGATGATGATATGTTGAATGAGTACTTAAAGTTGGAACAACAAAAGAATCCTCCATTCACTTTCACAATTGACACAGACGATGAAAAAAGGATTACACGTTGTTTCTGGGCCGATGCAAGTTCTAGACGGGCTTATAATGTTTACGGCGATGTTCTCATTTTTGATACCACATACAATATTAATCGTTACGAAATGATATTTTCACCACTACTGGGGGTTAATAACCATGGTCAAACTACTGTATTTGGTTGTGCTTTCTTAAGTGATGAGACCATAGATACTTTTTTTTGGCTTTTCAAGTGTTTTTTGGAAGCAATGTCAGGTGATGCACCTGTGATGATTATCACTGATCAGGATCTGGTTATGACCAAATTTTCAGAAAATATTGACTCATTAAAATTCAAAGATTATTATAAGGAGTTTTCAGATTGCATTTGGAATTTGGAGACTGGAAAAGTTTGACTCCATGATGATTGGGTTTTATATCTATGAATTGAATGCGTTTGAGTGCGTTTGAGCTTAATCTTTTAGAAGTTTTTAAGTTTTTTGTGTCTATTCATGCATGTTTTACGTTGTTTTGTAGGAATTCGGACAAAAGTTACTTGGATCAACGTTTGGGGTTGCTAGATTCGCATTTTCGGCTTCCTATTTACATAACAACCACTTCAGAGCCAATTTCAGCAATACTCCAGCCCTTATTTCAAAAAACTCAAAGAATGAAAGTTGTAGATCTACGTCTTCTCTTTCCGAAAAATCTTGAATCATCAAAATCGGAGTTTGGACGAAGAAGTTATGACCATTTTCTTAAAGGACATGATAGTAGAAAATTCTCAAAAAAAAAAAAGGTCCCAAACACGGCACCCATTTCTAGTTCATTTACATTATTGGGGCACTAAGAGAGATTCTCAATTTGGGGCGCCTGAGGTCCTGCTAGAAAAGTTGAACGCTTTTAGGTAATTTTGATACTTTTTTGATTCCAAATTGGATTGGGTTTGCTCATAAGCTAGAAATTGGACTTGTAACCTATAAATACATGATGTGAGACATAAAATAGAGGGATTAGATAGATTAGATTAGATAAAACACTCTATTAGATTAGAACATAAACCCTAGTTTATATTGAATTGTTGGAGATTAAAGCAACTTGGAGATCATTGGAGATCAAGAGCAGGAGCAAGAGGGGAGCATCAGAATTGCAGACAACATATTTTATTCTCTACTCTACTTCTATTATTGTCTTTTAATGTTTATTTAATTATAGATTCTAGACTTTAATTCAATAACAATGGACTAAATTCTTGTTTAAGGTTACAACGAATCTTATTGCATAGCTTATTTTAGTATGCTTCTCTGTTAATTACTGTGATCTATTCTATGGATTATCTATTATGTTGCATATATTTGTTTAATTGTCTGGCTAACAATTACCATGATAATTTATATGAAATCGGGAGATGAAATATAGATTTAGATTTGATCATAATAGTATGTGATTATGTTTTCTGCATGGTGTTGGAATTCATGATTCGTGTTTAGGATAGGGATATGCCTTTACGCCGCATTTAATCTGATAGGGAACATGTGTTTTAAATCTTTTTTAATTGTAATTTATATAGGAATATAATGAATTAGTTAATTAGGGTGTTTGATTCAATTCTATCAATTGTGGATTTGGATTAATATGTTTGTGATGCATCGGAAAGTGGTTATAAATACTAATAAATTCCTGATTAACAATCCAAAATAGTGAGCATAATTAATAAGAAGTGTTTTAATATAAGTGAAGCAATAAGTGAAGTTGTGATCTTAAATCTCCATAACCTGATTTTCAACTAGTGGTAGTAGTAGTAGTAGTAGTAGTAGTAGTAGTAGTAGTAGTAGTAGTAGTAGTAGTAGTAGTAGTAGTAGTAGTAGTAGTAGTAGTAGTAGTAGTTTAATTATATATTTTAATTCACAACATTAAATCGATTGTTTAAATAAAATTAGTTTGGTTAAGAACTAGTACTTGATGATTTTTATTAAATAATTTCTCGTGGAAACGATACTTTTCTTATCACTTTATTACTTGTTGACTGTGTATACTTGAACACATATATTGATTGGGAAATCGATCAACACTCCACTTCGGTGGAGCTGGTGGAGAAAATTAAAGTGGGTTGAATGCTAATAAATGGTTACAATCAATTTATGACATCCGTTGTAGATGGGTACCCGCACATGTGAATCATGTTTTCTCAGCCGACATGTCAAGTAGCCAACGAGCAGAGAGTTCTCATTCATTTTTTTTAAAAAAAATTCTAAAAGAAATTCTTTAGTGGATTTTATGATTCAATTTGGTCGGGGTTTTCAAAATCAACGACATGCAGAGTTGGTTTTGTATAACAAAGATTTGGTTGAGAGGCCGAGAATGAAATATCGTCATGACTTCTTAGTTCAAATGGTTGACATTTATACACACTCTATATATTATAAATTTGAAGAAGAGTTGTGTGAAAGTTTGAATTATAGGTTTGATCTTATGATGGAGGATGTCAACTACCATGACTATAAGATTTAATGAAGGAATGTCAACAACTGTAAAGTAAGAGAAATTCATTATGACAAATCCTTAGATTATGCAACATGCACTTACAACAAGTTTGAGAGTTTGGGAATCCTATGTCGATATATGTAATAGTTTACTTGCATAAGTATCATGATCTTGACAAATTGCCTACAAAATATATTTTGAAGAGGTGGATAAAGACAACAAAATCAAGTGGTGTAATTGATGATAATGGTGTGGCGATAAAAGATGACAAGTTATACTTACTCTTGCGGAGTCAATTGATTCAACAATATTTAGATTTCATTGATAGGGCTGTCACAAATAAAGAAGCCACAAATGTTTTAAAAGAATGATTTGGTGGTGTGGATGAAAAGATCAATCAAATTATTGAAAAAAATGGTTATGAAAGAAACAATGAAATGGAGTGTGGTGGGATGACTGTATCCAAGTCGGTTAACATGACTTGTACTACTGATCATAGTTATATTGAGCTAAACTAAGTACGAGTAAAAGGGTGTGGCAAAAGGCTGAAGGGTGGCAAAGAAAGGGCTTTGGGTATAACTAAAAATCACAAGGATAGACGTTGTAATGGATGTGGATTGGTGTGACACACGATAAAAGTAACTGCTTAGTGCTTAATAATCAGTAAGCAAGTTTACGTATATTGACTGTGCTATTTGTTTAAAATTGACTTTACTATTTATTTAAATTTGACTTTGACTTTGCTATTTGTTTAAATGTAGAACTAGAACATCAAATGATGATGCTACTTAGAATACAATTGACAAATTGAACTAATGATCATGAGGTTATCTCCCTGCAAGCTGAACCAGCTCATTACTTGTGAGATGAAAGGAATAAAATTATCTGTGAGGAGGGTCCTTTTTTTTTCATCTGCTCAATCCACTTTACCTTTTCATGTTTTTTTTCTGATGTCTTTTTTATTAGTTTTTTTCGTGCGCATGATGTCTTTTCTAGCTCATGTATGGTTAAGATGTTGGCCTCCTTCAGTTACATTTTAGTTATGGTTAAGATGTTTTTTTGTTGTCAGCTTATGCGATTATTTGAACTCTAGTGGGAGTAGCTATGAAACAAGGTATTACAAAATTTATGTTATTTTGGCCATTTAGTAGGGCCTTATTTCATGGCTCATGCTAATTTTTGGAAATTAAATCATGCACGTAACTTTGGAAACCTGGATTATTTCATTTTCTTTTGGCTGTTGCATTGTTTCTCATGTCCTGCAACAATTCTAGTTTTGGTACAAGCCAATTTAGACAGTATTTATTTCCCTTAAAAATTCTATAAGAGTTTGTTATTGTGATTGATGCATGCATGATGACCATTTTTAGATATTTCTATTTGTATTTTTTGGTTGCTTATGTACTGGTTTGGGTGATTTACAGGTTTGTGACAGAACCTACATCTATTAGCTTGAATGTTGGCCTTGATGTCATTTTCCAAAAATCTGAAGCCACAATCAATGAAGGTTTCCAAGAAACAAGTTTTTCTTTTGGAGTACCAAAAGCCATTTATTCTCCTCAATTGCATTATGCCTATTTAAAAGGCTTGAAGTACTATAATGGCTCTTACACAGCTTGGTGCATTGTAAAAATTGACTACTCAGCCTGGTGCATTGTAAAAATTGAAGTGGTCATTGTATTACTATAATGCTTTTTTGATTTATTAGTAACAGTAGTGGAATTTTTGTTCAAGAACTCCAAAAGAATGTAATAGTTTAGTCGGATGATATTTTATTTTTGGTTTCAGCTTCTGGCTCTTGACATTCTATTATCTATTAGTAGTACCATAATGATTTGCTTCTTTTTCCTGTACAAATTATGCCCACTGCTAAGTGCTAATCATGGATTTGTATGAATTTATGTTAATTTATATGATATTCTCCATGGGTCATTGTTTTGATTCGAAAAGTCTTGCTCCTGGATTGTAGTTTTGATGAATTTTATTTTACTTTTAAGTAGGAATTAATGGCAGGTTAAATTGTTTTTCTGTGATAAACCAAGATGATAATTCCTCCTTGAGTATTTCAACTTAAAAACTTTACTACCCCGTTCCACAAAACAATTTATATTTGTCATTCAAAAATCTCGCACATAATTAATGGTAGAATAAGATGTTAAATAAGGGAACAACAACTTCATTACATTAAACAATTTCATTACAAAGCATCTCTTTTTTCTTCAGTCTTTCATTGTTCAATTTTATCTCCTCAATTTTTGCCACCAACTCTTGATGTTTCTTTTCTACAATAGCTTTGTCATTTTTGGCATTGACAATAACAATAGTAAGATCATAAATCCTTTTTTTTCAAAACTTCTATTTCAGACTTCAATTCATTGTTTTCACGATAATACTAAGCAATTCTTGAGCCCCGTGACATTGGTGGATCAATCCATTCAAACGAGTCACATGGTATTATTTTATAATTTGTGCAACCAAAAAAATCGTCTTCTGGGATTTGTTTTGGTCCATGAAACCTTCATAGGTGAAGGAACTCCACATTTGCAACTGCGGGATGAGCTCTCTAATGAATTTGTGGTCATGACTTGAGGGGGGGAATTAGTTAGGGTTTATATCGTTGTTAACATAAATTCAGATTAATCAATTAAAACATAAATATGGAACACAAATAAAAGTTACTAGACTAAGAAAATAGAAATGAAACATGTCCATTATATTTACACCATCATCAATAAGAACAACAACTTTCTACAGAAACCAACAACAACTTTCACCATAACAGTTTTAATATTTAGCTTATAAAATTTTCTGGCTCAATTTTTATTTAAATTTTATCTTCATTCTTGTGAAGTTTAACATTTAAAAGTTCAACCCCATGAAAATTCATGACCAAAATAGTTGTCCTATATATCTTTCCGTGCTTATGTGTTTGTTGTTTGGAATAGTCTAATTTTCTAATTCTTAATGCTACTGTTATATTAAATTTAGAGAACTTGTTCTAGGTTATATAATTGTTAGAATCTTGTGAAGAGCTTGTTTCATTGAGTGACAATCTAAGGGGAGTTTCGGGTAGCAGAGCTTGTTGTTACCTAGGGCTATTAGTTTCATTAAAGGGTAAATAACGTTACACTTGATTAATCTATTGTTGTAAAAAGGTGATACTGAACTGAAGAACTGAAACTTTTTATTCATTGTTAATTCTTATTAGTTTATTCTTGTTAATTTAGTTAATCAATTCAAAATCCCCTTTTCATTAAAAATCATAGAAAAAATATAAAACAAATCACTCTCTGTGGGATCGATCCTTGCTTACTACTGTGCTAATTATTTTAATTTGTAAAGTAAAAGTAAAATTAATTTAGGAGTGTAAACGACAGATCCCAAATTTTGGCGCCGTTGCCGGGGAGTGTTAATTGTTTTTTTATTCTTTGCTTTTGTTTATTTATTATTTTCTTTTTATTTTTCTTTTTATTTTTATTTTATAACTTAATCCTCTCACTCTATTGACTTAAATTTTGTTCAAGAGATAGAGAAAACTGCAGATATCTTGTTCCATCACTTGAAGAGGAAAAGATGGCGGTGCCAAACAAAAATAGGACTTTAAAAGAACTAGCTACTCTCGATCTTGATCAATCATCATTTTGTATTGAGTATCTTACTTTAGATGTTGCTTTTGAACTTAACTCTAGACTAATTCGTCTTTTACCTATTTTTCATGGTCTTACAGGTGAAAATCCATATAAGCATCTAAAGGAGTTTCATGTGGTGTGTTCCATGATGAAAGCACAAGTAGTGGCAGAGGAGCAGATCAAGCTTAGACTTTTTCCATTCTCATTAGCAGATTTGGCTAAAGACTGGTTATACTATCTACCTTTAGGATCAATATGATCATGGACTGATATGCAAAGGCTATTTTTGGAGAGGTACTTTCCTACATCTAGAGTCGCCCACCTAAGGAAGGAGATATGTGGAATCAGGAAATTTAATGGAGAAACTCTCTATGAGTATTGGGAAAGGTTCAAGAAATTGTGTTCCAGCTGTCCACCTCACAGAATTGATGACCATCACTTGATCCAGTATTTCTATGAGGGGTTGCTACCAATGAAAATAAGTATGATTGATGCGACTAGTGGAGGAGCACTGGTAGACAAAACTCCAGACGCTGCAAAGAACTTAATAACAACCATGGCAGCCAACTCACAACAGTATGGTACTAGGATGACTCATACATCACAAAGGGTAAAGGAAGTGAACACGTGTAATCTTGAGCAACATGTTTATGAATTAACTGCTATAGTTCGACAAATGGTTGCAACGTTTTCAGCAAGCTCAACCTCACTAACACACAGAAAACCAAGAAGTACCTGTCAATTCTGGGACATCTATGGAGGATATGTTCAAGGCATTCATGAGCGAAACACAACAGTTCATGAGTTAGACACAACAATTCTAGAAGGAGACACGAACTTATGTTCAGGATCTGAGGAACCAAGTTGGTCATCTTGCAACCATAGTAGGAAGGTCACTTTAACAAACTGTTGAAAATGTAAGTATCATAATATTGAGATGTGGTGCAGAGGATCAGCAGCAAGGAAAGTTAATACAAAGCAAGTCCAAAAATAGTGAAACAGGCAGCAGTGATGTACTCAAGCACAAATTTCCACCTCTTTCAGCTTATGAACCGAAACTACCTTTTCCCCAAGTTCTAACAAGGAATTGGAAAGTTGTAAAGAATTCAACGTGGTATGCAGAGTCTAATGAAATTTTTTTGGAAGAAATGGCGAATAGGGAACAAGAACTTAAAGATGATGATGAGTTCACTAGTAGAAACCAGTTGGAAGTGCTTGAGGCTACTACTGAATTTGAAGAAGAAATCAGGTATTCAAGGGTTTGAAAAGGATGAACAAGAGGAACAAGAGAACACTTTGATAAGTTCTGCAGATCTTTACAAATAGGATATAGATGATACATCAGTGCAAACAACAAAAACTGTAAGACCCTAACTTTTTAATGAATAAAATCAAATTTTCTTTATTTATTATTGTGAATAATAAGATGTTAATTTGATATAATGCTTTGGTTATGGGTGAAATGTGCAAAATTTTCAAAATAAGCAAGTGGTTATAAAATATTCATTGATGTCGGGGAATATTCGTTTGGTCGTGGAATATTCTTTTTCATGGGAATATTCGTGCGACCAAGCAACCATTTAGGGGGCCCATAACGTGATAATCTTCGTAGATGAAGAAAACGATAAATTTGAATTTTTACAAATAACTACGTAGTTATTCACAATTAACAACACTGCTGGAATACCCGGTGGTTAAAATACTGAATACGCGTTGGTTCATGCAAAAAGAAGACACCTGGTTTTGCACAATATTTTTGAATTATTGATTCTTACGTAAAGAAGGCACTACTCAATAATTGATACAAAAGAATTAATGTTCAATATTTTATTTTATTGGTTCAATAATTCTTTGAGTTGATATTTTATATTATCGATGTTTCAATAATTATCACTACACAAATATTTTCCATTATCGGATCAATAATTCATATTATTTGAATAATATTATGAGATAGCATTATTGGCAATGTCTAGAAAGTTTTGTCAAGGAGAGGTTTGGTCACCTAATCAATTGCGCTACCAATAAGGAGAAATCCTTATCTAAAGCCCTCTTTCCAGGAACTAGTGCGTTGTCATAATTGTGATTCTGTAATATTATTTATGAATAATTAATTATTAATTTATATGATAAGAAAATATTTATTTTATGTGGATATAATTGAAGGAATTAATGTTGAGGTGTTTTTGTCAGAATGGAGGTATTAAAAATTAAATCATTGTACTTGAGATATATTGCGTGAGTTATAATTTTTAATCTGACCGTTGGATCGTTGTGATTTTTGGATATATTATACATATATAAGTTGAGTATATGTCCACAAATTTTGAACCGTTAAAAATGAACGTATAATATTTTATGAATTTTAAGAGGTGACTGATTTGGAAAATTGGTTTATAAATGATTTTGGTGGAAAATTCTAGAATTGAGTGGGCCCTACTTGTGGTTGGTGAAGAAATGTGCTGAATTTTATTTCAAATGTGATGGGTGGAAATAGTAGCAGGTAAAGCCATTAGGTAGCATGTCAAGTCTGTTTCGGCGTGTTAACATTTTCCTATAAATAGAGGGCTAAGTTAGAATTGAAAATCACACCAGAAACATAAGCTTTCTCTCTTTCTCTCTCTATATTATCGAGCGTATTTTGTGAGTATTTAGATATTTTGTGAGTTTCTATTTATCAGTGCAAGTTTCCTTCAATCTTATACCGATATTCCGATCAGAAGTACTGTTATTTTGAGGTAAGGGATTTTAAGGGTTGTTATGTTTTTCAGTTTCGTAATTTTTCTGACCTTCAAAAATTCTAAAAAAAATTTGAAATGATAATTTGATGAGTTTTCTAGATTGTGTCCAAAAATGACAATTTTTGGATGTATAGATTAGGAGTTATGAATTTTATGGGAAAATACTATTTTAAAAGTAAGCCCTTATAACTACTTGTGGTTAATTCCAAAATTGGTAAAACTTTTATTGGGTGTACATGTATATAATGTATATACTCTTGTAAATTTCAGAATTTTTGCACAAAAAAGTACAATTTATGATAAATGTCTAAATATTCGCGATTTTGGCCATATGAAAAATAGTAAATGAATTTTAAAAGTTCCGGGAAAAATATATGTTCAATATGGGACTATATTCTGCTAAATCCCGAAAAAGAAATATTTTTGGGACTGATTTGATATTTTTCATAAAAATGGACTAGTTATGAGTAAATGAATTAAATATGTTATGTGAAGTAAGAAATTGGAAAAATAGGATTTTATGGCTTGAGAATCCTATATGAAGTATATGCAGATTTTTGATGAGGATTTTGATTATTGGTGATAAAATCTTATGAGTTTGGCATTTTAGAATGATTAAATGCATTATTTAGTAAAGTGTAAACAATTAAAATAAATTATTTATAAGTTTAAGAAATATTATTCTTTCAATATCATTATACCGAAATATTGGTATGAATTTTATTGTGGAATTTCTACCTTTTTTATGTCGGGATTACTATTCACGAATTACTATTCATGAGTTACTATTCACGACAAAATTAGTTTCTTTTTCTGACCAAATTATCGTTGATTTATGAATCTTACTCTTGAAATTAAATCCATGTTTTGATCATATTGTTTTTATTATAATATATAACATTTTTATAATTCTGGTGAAGAAATTTTTCTTTGACTTGAGTGTAAAGATGGGTAGATTATTGATATGATCATAACTATGGGTTCTCTTTGGCCAGTTGTGCAAAGATGATCTGTTGTTGAATATCTTTGGCCAGTAGTGCAAAGATGATATGTTGTTGAATATCTTTGGACTGTAGTGCAAAGATGAACTGTTGTTGAATATCTTTGGCCCGTAGTGCAAAGATGAACTGTTGTTGAATATCTTTGGTTGTTGAATATCTTTGGCCTGTAGTGCAAATATGAACTGTTGATGAATATCTTTGGCCCGTAGTGCAAAGATGAATTTATTAGTATGATTATGAACAGGAACTGTGATTTGGTATAACCATGATCTTTGATGTTTCAGGTAAAGACAGGTGATGAAAATTATCTTCGTCCTGGTTACGAAGAGGAATTTAGAACTACAATTATGATTGAGTTATTCACATGATTGTGGACATGAACTGTTGATTGATGTTACAGGGATAAAACATTGTTGGTGGACTTTTAACCTGGAGAAGATAATAGACTTTATGGTCTATTTGACTCTTCTAATGGATTGCTCGTTCCGCTGCAACTATGGTTGAAAAGTTTTATCATCTATCATATGTTCTAAATCTCTAATTTATTACTGACGAATACTATTGATAATTTATTTTTCTTTAGTCATGATATTCTTTACTGGGCTAGTTGTGCTCACCCTTTTGCTTCACAATTCCTTTTCGTAATAAGAGAGTATAATGGGTGAAATGGGGTAATGAGGGAATAGAACGATGGTCTCTAGCGGTGGTAGTTCTCCCTAAACAATATAGAAAAGTGTGTTGTATTTTATACATCATTTAGTAGTTTTATTTGGTGATCAAATAGGGTGAGGCGAACCCAACGTTGGAAGGGTGTTTTTCCACTATCATACAAGATGTCTAGTGACATACAACCTCGTGTTATCATAAGACAGGGTTGTGCACATCCACTTGCTGAGTATATCTACGAGCACTACCTATATGATCTTGGAGTTTATTTGAAATATAATTTTCAACTGGAGACAGTGGAGATAGTTATATGTCAAGAAAAGACTCACCATTGGAAAGAACATGATAGTAATCTTCTCATTTTTCTTTGGTGTCTATTGGGTCAACCAAGGATAATTCTGTGGACATATGATATCTATCATAACCTAAACGCATGGCCTCCCATGTACGAAAGTTTCCTTAAGCACTTCCCAAAGGTTTTAATTTCTAAAACAGTTTTTTACTATACCTTTATGTAAGGTGCCATTGTGACTTGTTATCCAAGGTTGGGATGAGAGTCACAGTTGGTATATATTTGTATCAAAACTCACAACATATGTGGTGTTGTATTTTGCACGACAATTATTGTAATAAAGTTGTAGTTATTTTCTATACCATGTATTTGGCGACTCAGAATAGGTTGGATGGATTAGACCTATTTTGGGGTTGTCGCAAAAACACTACATGATACATACTATGTGACCTTACACATGGAATTGGATGGTGCACATGTCCAGTTCAGCATATATGAAGTTAAGAGGTTTTTTGGTAATATTAATTTTGTTTTTGCTATTGATGTTGTTGACTCTATAGTGCATGAATCTCTTGAGCAAATATACAATAAGGGTTTGAGGGTTAGAATGGAGCAAAATCAGGATCTGAAGGATGCTCCTAATAAATTGAAACTGTTACCAGTCCACTTGAAGTACACAAGTCCAATTACATAGATTGAGAAGGATGATGTTAAGCCAATGACAATAAACAAGGGCAGCTGCTTGGGAGGCAACCCAAGATCTCAAATTTGATTTTTCTATCCCTTTACTTTTTAGTTTTTTTATTGCATGTTAGCTAGTAATATTTTCTTATTTGCATGCTTTTCTTACATTGGGGACAATGTAAGGTTTGAGTGTGGGGGGAAGATTTAGGTTTTTATTTTATTAGGGGATATTGATCCGATTTTGATGAGGAATTTGAAAAAAATTAATGCTCTTGAAAATTTTGGTTTCATGATTCTATTTGGCTATGTGTTAAAAAGATTAAAGTCAAAGATTGAAAATCGATGCTAAAATTCAGATTCTACTTAATGCTTAATTGGTTAATGAATGATGAAAACTAAGCCATGATCCATAGTAATTAATTTAAATTGAATTTTTGATACATGAGTACTTGAATATGAGAAGCATGTTTATTTGGCTAAGTTATTTGTGGAATTGTCTATGTGCACTGATTTCATGTCTTAGAACTGTTTAACTTGCTTATGTTGTTGTAGAACCATGTGAAAAAATGATGAATGAAAAAAAAAGAGAAGGAAAAAATAAAAATTAAAAATCTACTTCAATATCCATTGTGCGAAATAACTGGCTATCCAAGCCTTGGGAAGTATTGATATTCACGCTGAAAAGTGTGATGGATAAAAGCAGCTTGACTAGTTGAGTTTTGTGGCCTTTGTTACTTGAATAAGTAAGCCGTAGGGGTGTCTCTACACCCAACGCCCTTAGATCATCTGGTTTGGGAGTCATTGGTGGAAAGTTCACTACATGGGTAACTCTGAAAAGCCTAAGAAAAGGAGACAGCACATGTCAAGAAAAGAAAAAAATACGAGAAAAGCATGAAAATACATTCATCTATGCTAAAAAGAAGGTTCTATGAAAAAAATTAAAAAGCAAAAAAAATTTGTTCTTGGTTGTGAGTCAGTGTGCATGATTTTTGCTCCATGGTAACTAAGTCGAGTAAGTATAAAGATTTTGGGAAAGTTACTTATGTGGCTACAGTTTGATTTAATGAAATTCATTGGTGAAATGGTAAGGTTGGTAATTGTGAGTTAACTGATGAGACATTGATTAGATTTCTGTGAGTTTAGTGTTGAAAGTCATGATTTGTATCTTGAAATCTTTTGACATAATGGTTAAATAAATTTTTTCTGGAAATCAAACTTTTATTTTACACGAGGACGTGTAAAGACTAAGTGTGGGAGAATTTGATGAGTGCATATTATTCATTTATTTTGATTCTTTATGTTTTGTTTTATTACATGTTTCAAGTGTATGTGAGCTTATTAAGGTGTTTAATGATTTCAGGAAGAATTGGAGCTGAAATGAGGAGAAAGGAAAAATTGCAGGGTTTTTAGCATTAAGTTGGATGCATGGTCTTGGCTTGGGACTTGAATTTTATTGTAGAGATCTTCCTTAGCTTTCCGGAACATCTTGAATCGTCCCAATCGGAGTTCATATGAAAAAGTAATGATCTTTTTACTAAACAGACGTTGAACCTCAAAGTTCGGAAGTTGCAATTTACACAGCAGTCACTTGGAGCCCAATTTCGACCTTGATGCAGCAAGAATCTGTCAATTCTCAAAATATGAAAGTTGTAGATCTCGTCGAGAGCTTCGATTTGATAGGTAGAAGGCCCTGTAACTTCTCCCGGATCAAAAGTTATGGTTGTTTTATCAAAGGGCATTGCAATAGGAAATATGGGCGAATTTGAGCGGGAAAAATGGGAAATCTTGGATTTTTGAAAAGTTTCTAAAAGTAGATTTTGTCAGATTTCTACATGGAATTAGATTGATATTTCTATTAGATTTAGGATATCTTTTAGACTAAGATTTATTTCCAAATTAGATTCTATTTCTTTATGGAAACTAATGTGATTTGTATTTCATTTTAGGATTTGGATTTCTACTCCTCATAGGATTTAGGTCTTTGTCTAGCACTATAAATAGAGGATGATAGTCATGATTTTATTCATTCAATCATTTACTACATTCTCTCATTTACAACATTGGAGGATTGAAAACCTGAGCTAAGTTCTTTTTATTCAGTTCTAAAGGACGTTGAACCTTATTTGTAATTAATGGTTAATTGAGTATTCATTATTTATTCTTTCTCATATGAAATTCATTCTTGATAATCTGATTTAATTCTGAATGCTATTTGGCTTAACTAATTTGATTTCTACAGGATTGAGTTGGTTAACGAATATCATATACTAGATCAAGGAATAATATTACGTGTAATTGATATTGTTCCTAATAACAAGGTAGTAATTAGTAATACCTGATTGTGCACAAACTTTTGAGTATTACTATGATTATCAGAATACAAGTTAAACAATCCGAACTTATGTATTTGTTGCTTGGAATAGTCTAATTCCCTAATTCTTAATGTTATTGTTATATTAAATCTAGAGAGTTTGTTCTAGGTTATATAATTGTTAGAATCTCGTGGAGAGCTTGTTTCATTGAGTGACAATCTAAGGGGAGTTTCAGGTAGCAGATCTTGTTGTTACATAGGGCTATTAGTTTCATTGAAGGGTAAATAACGTTACACTTGATTAATCTATTATTGTAAAAAGGTGATACTGAACTGAAGAACTGAATCTTTTTATTCATTGTTAAAGTTTATTCTTGTTAATTTAGTTAATCAATTCAAAATCTCCTTTTCATTAAAAATCATAGGAAAAATATAAAACAAATCACTCTCTGCGGGATCGATCATTGCTTACTACTGTGCTAATTATTTTAATTTGTAAAGTGAAAATGAGATTAATTTAAGAGTGTAAATGACAGCTCCTAGAACAATTATAACCAACTTGACAGTTGACTTTTGCTTTCTGAAAAAAACAGAGAAAAACTAATCCCACCGTCATGTAAACAGTCCATCAAAATATAACAACATTATCAACTTTTTTAATCAATTACTTTTTGAAATCAATTTAAAATCTTACACTAATTTTCAAAAGTCAACAATAATTTAACAATTTAGCCATCTCTCTACCCCCCAAAAAAAAAAACAAAAAAACAAAAAAACACAAACAGATCACAGTCAAAACTGATTCTTCAATAAAAAGAGAGTAAAAAGGGTTTAAAAAAATATATACAATGCAGCCTTAGGCTTGCCTTTCTATCTACCTAAAGAGTTTCTTACTCCTCAAGTTCTTCAAAATTTCATATAAGCAGAAAATTTAAAATAAAAGAGAAGACTGGGTACAAAATATAGAAGAACTGGTCAAAAGAAGCTACAGCTTCGAATTCTTCTCATATAACTAAATCTAAATGGTTTATATATACAACATTTGATATACCTTACATGAGAATACTTAGTAATTGGTGGAAAGTAATACAAATTTGCAGATCAAACTAGTTAATTTTGGAGCATGGATATGACCTACCCAAACGATAAGGTGAACCGGGTAAGGATCACTTCTAGCCATTCATCCAATATTCTCCGTGTTTGTGTCGTCTGAGGGCCATATCACGGTCTCAATGAGCCGTTCACGCATCAACTCCAAGTTCTGGTCGGAAATCTTGTCGTACATTGCAGCATGATCACATTTCTAAAACACCCAAAAAAAATTTTTTAATTCACATGTCAAATGGAAACCCTTGAGGAACATAATGGATTCAGTACCTTCACCCATTTTCCATAGAGGTGAAGGCGTGTTATCATCACTCTTTCTGCAAGTTCCTGCTTCTCCTGTTGATTGTGAACAATATTAATGTTGTCATTTTTCCGGGTGAGAGACATTATTAGAAACAAAGCTCATTGTTAGGAAATTTGATATAACTTGTCGAGGTCGTTACCTTTACAAGGATGCGAAGAAACCGTTTTCCATCACCGGGCTTGTTTGACACAACAAAACTGTCGAGAAAAATAACAAATGACAAATAACGAATATATTGAAATAATGTTTGACGGATGAGGAACTTTGTGGCATACCTAGGGCAAATATAAATCAGGCAGCACTTTTTTTTATCATTATCAAAATCGAAAGATTGTTCAAATTGGGACTTTTGATCTAGATTTCTAAAGCCTGGATTTGCTTTGGTTAGTCTCAAGCTTAAATTTTTTGTGCAAGATCTTGTTTTTGTGCTAGTCAGAATTGATACCAAACCAAGGCAACATGAATATTCTTGCACTCTTTCAGACTTTATGGAAAAGTTGTCAATTTTGGCTCTGAGATAGCCAAAATCTAATTTTAAGTGGTAATTGTTAAATACATGTGAAAGAGAAAGATTGCAAGTATACAGGAGTAGCTGATGCTTTAAGAGACTCTTAACATGAGGCGAGATAGGAGAAAGACTTGTAACTAGATCTAAATGGTGCACTTAAACTGGTGAAAAGTTGTCTTTTAGTTTTGAATGTAATTGTTCTACATGACCTACCGGATCAAGAACAGATTAACACATGTTTTGAACCTGCCTAGTCACAAGTAAATGACGAAGTTACCAGAACATGGAAGACAGCAGAAGCTATTATTAAAATTGATTTCTAGGAATAATCACAACAAAAGAAGGGTATTTTGATAAGATGTTGATGGCACTTACTCATAGAACCACCGGTATTGGGTCGGGTTCATCTCATACAGCTGGTTTAAAACAGTTCTCACAGCTTTGTATGTAAATAAATTAATTATTTGCTGCAACAAATACAATTTGTAGTTGTAAGAACACTAAACAGAGTAGTTAATAATGATCAAGGAGAACTGAAATATATTCTTCACCTTTATATTGTTATATGCGAGATATTTTGGGAGAATACAAGTAAAACTGCATAACAAAGATCAGTATAGGCTTTCTCTACAAAAACTAGTATGCATAAGTACATGCATATTCAGCCATCAAAAGTAGATACATTCGCAATATATCTCACATGTGCATATGACTGCACTAGCTACGTGCATATAGAAGCTTTTGCAGACATGAACAAACATACTCATTTGTATCATGTTATATACAAAGTAAATCCAAGAGCATAGTATCTTTGCTAAATTATAATGTATCCAAGAAATACCTACATAAAAATTCCCATTTTCAATATGTAATCCTTATTCACAATTTAGAGTGCGTAAATAAAGAGTCAATTTCCCAGAGTAAAGATACCAATTTCAAGATATTCCACATTTTACCCCTTAAAGTCACTAAAGGGTAAGTTCTTTCTAAGAATAGTATTTTAAAATGGAAACTCTAGTTTTGATACGGAGGGGAGCTGCAGAACGTAGATCATATCCGATATGTTAATATACATTTGCATACTTTTTACTGAAGTATAACTAAATGATCTATATTACTATTATGTCCTTACTTTAAAATTCTGGAAACTACAATAAATTTTCAAATAAAGTTAGACATTTTCTACAAACTTCAAAACAATGTTAGACATCCCTTAACTAAATAAAAGAATTTTAAGATGTCTTAAATTGGTAAGCTTTATTCAATTTATCTATTATAGTTTGTTAATCATAGTTACCAAAAAGGCTAAATTAGTAGTGAATTGCATTTTGGTACGAACATTACACAACATTGCACTTTCGTTCTGGGATAGAGAAAGTGACGATCCAAAACTTTTTTGCCTACCTACCTACTTAAATTTCTATTTTTCAAGAATGATTATAACATTTTATGATTTATAAATGAGAAACGTCCTCTTATATATCTCTTGGACCATATAGAATGAACGGCTAAGATTGACTATCTACAATCATCCTCTAAAATACTAATGATATTTTTGAAGTATAATGATCCTATGAATAAATTTAAAATACTCCATTAGTAAACGTTATACATGTGTGCGCGTGTGTATATATATATATATAGAAGGTTCTAGAAATTTTTTGTTGTGACCCTCCGTTTAGAAACTAAGCGAGATTTCATTATGCTGCAACATCAAAACATGATTAGTTAACATTGGTTCAAATCAAGATCTAGAATCCTATAGCTGCTTTGGTTGGTCCGAAGATTAGAAAGTTCTATTGATTATTACCCAATTTGTTGCTCCAGAGAGGAGGCTGGAAAAAATCCAAACAGTAAGAAATTCAATTTATGAAGTAAAATCAACACGTTTTTAGAAACCACATGGATGAAGCCTTATTACATCTGATGAAGTCTTCCATTATATCATACATTGAATATATACCGTCAAACATAGTTTACATTGCAAGTCATTTTCAGGATTACTACTAAAACTATCATGTCCAACCAAATCTTTCGGAACAATTTCCATGTTGAAACAAACAGGGTATACAATCAAAAAACATTATAATAAACAAATGAATCCAATAAATTGTCTCTTAATTGAAACTAATCCATAAATATATATATATATATATATAATAAATTGAAAAATTATTCTTACAGTTTTAACATCCTCAAAACTGTCTTCATACTGTCCAGCCACTTCATTGACAATCACAAGACTCCTAGCCTTGCGCTGCTTCTTTGAATTCTTGTTCCTTGAGAGGCCTTTCGCGGAAAGCCGCCTTAAGTAAATGAAAGAACTGCCCAACTCCAATGAGGATCCCAATCTAGGCAAATTAACCTTTTTACTCATTGAATTCCCACTGCCCTTATGACTCGTACTGTTTGATTCCAAAGAATCCAAAAATAAACAAGGACAAGTGTGTGAATCCACCATTGATGAACCCACCACAGCTAAAGCCCCCACCATTTTCATACACACACAAAATCAAAACTCCCCAAAAAAGGCCACTTTTTTTTTTTTTTTTTTTTGGGGAAATTAAAATTATATACCCAAATTGAAGAACACCAAGAACTCAACTTATAATTAGAAATTGAGACCCAATTTAGAAAACCAAGAAAAAGTAGGTGGGTGTCCAAGGAATCTGGGGAATGACAAGTGTAGACAAAAATTCATGAACTTGGATGAAAAGGTTAAGTAGATACAGATAGGATGGTTGAAGAAGTGAAGGGAATTTGGGGGAAAAAGAAGAGTTTTTTAAGGGTTATGTGAATTAATTTTTGAGGTCCAAAATTCCCCAGCCACAATAGGGACTCAAATCAAAGTATTAAACAGTTAGCTCAAGTGAGTGCTTTAGTATCTCTCTGCCCTTTCCATTTGGACGGTTGATCAAATTATTTGCTGGTTGTGGTGCCACGCGTGAGAGCATTGTTTGGACGTTTGTATATTGTTGAACCTTTTTTGTAACAAAAGTTGAGGTCTTTTAGGTGAATATAAAAATTAGACACGAGTATAATAGAAGTGACAACATTTTTTGGAAGTTTGTATATTGTTTAACCTTTTTTGTTTGAAAGTGTTTAGTTGATAATGATTTATAAGTTAAAATAAAATATAAAGATTATTAAAAAAGACATTAATTAAAAGATACATTTATTCAATACCTAAATAGAAGAGGGACAACATGAATATTACATCGAGTCAAATCAACTTATTAGGAATAACTTATAAGTTCACTAAACGTGGCTCGCTAAGAAATACCTAATGAAGTTTTACTTGTTTGTTAATAGAAATTCCTCTACTGATAGTATTACAAGTGATTCTTAAACTTGAAATCATCATAGTATCTTGTGCATGGTGAATTATATTTTGATGTGTCCCTTAAGACCCTTAAGATATATCAAAGGGTATGTTTGGGTATAATTAGTGGTACATGGACATAATGAATGATCAACAAAGAATCTACTGCTTCTAATAAAAGAAATGAATGTCCTATGTGGTTCAATAAATGACAACTTCGGAATCATTGACCAATGTAGAATGAAATTAGAAAGGAGTTTCTAATTTACATTATTTAGAGTTGTGCATTTGAAAATCGAAATACATATAATTAAATAAAATAAGACTTAACAGTAATTTCATGTCTTATATTTAATTGGATCATTGTATGGTACAAGGAATGAATTGTACGGTAACTATTTACTCAAAGGTTCTTTTATGATTAATGTTGAAATCTATATTATCTGGAAAGTCGTTCATCGCCAAATGAGTTTACCCTTATTGTAAAATAAATGTTATTTATTTAAATTAATTAAATAATTTAATTTATTAATTTAAATAAGATTAAAATTGTTCTAATTGATTTATTCACAACTGGTTTAATATGGAGAACCTAAAGAGTCGCACTGTAAAAGAAAAATATTTATTTAAGAAATAAATCGCATAATCGTAATAATAAGTTAAGTGTATTTAATTTAATCTATGGTAACAGAATAAATTAAATAGGTTAATATTTATTATTTAATATTTTAGAAATATTAAATATAAATTAATAAGAGAAGTCTTATTATTATTATTATTATTTAATTACTAAAAGGGTTTGAGAATTAATTAATAAAATTACTATCATATATTCCTAATTGGATTAGAAGCCTAATTAATTAAAGGAGTTTAATTAATTAAAATAAAACCTTAATCCTAAATTATTTAAGAGGGTTGCCTACATTTATAAATAAGAGAAGCTTTATTATGATTTAAGGTTACTAACAATTCCAAGAGTTGGGAGAGTACGTATAATTCTATAAAGATAGAATCTAGGGTGTGACGCCCCCAAAATAGGTTTACATCACATATTCTGAGTTGCCAAATACATGGTACAAAATACAAATACAATCTTTAATATACAACAAGAGAGTCATGAGTTTCAATACAAATATCGCCTTCTGATAATATCCACTCTCAGAATAAGTCCTCATTATATTTATTGTCACACTATTTAACAGAATAGTGAGGACTACTAATACTATCATCTGATTCATCACTCCGTTCTCCGACTCGTCCCAGCTATATTCTCATTTCCTGAAGAGAACAATGAAAGAAAAGGTGAGCTTAACTAGACCAGTAAGAAATATTATGACTAAGATAATGCAGAATAAATTATCATTAGTCTTCAACAATGTTAAACTGATAAAATATAATAGACATCAAGTTTAACTGCAGCGGAACAAGCAATTCATTAAAAGAGTCAAGTAGAGAATAAAATCTACTATCTTTTATGATTTAAAAGGTTTTTCATCACTATTATCGCTGACTCAAATTTTAATAAATAATCCACATCATCCCCGCACTACTACGACCAATGATATTCATTAGTATCACGACCACAAATTATCCACGCACTACGGGCCAAGGATATTCGTGTATTCATCAATGGTCATGATCATGCCAACAACTCGTCCATCAATGCACTACGCCCAATAAGGACTTTTACCACATCATTTGTAACATTACTACCATGATTACAATCAATAATACCCGGTCATAATCATACCAAGTCCATCTATGCACTATAGGCCACATATGACTTTCAACAAAATATAAACATGAGGATGATGACAATGATATAAGAATTCAATAAAACAAGTTCAAGAATTAATTTATCCAGAACCAATAACGCCCAAATTGTCAACATGATATCGCTTTGTAGAGTAAAATTCAAGAATGCTCGTAAGAATATTTTCATGAAAAGATATCGATGAAGCGCAAATATCAAGGATATTCCACTAATTTTATGGAGTATAGAAGTCAAAAATTTTAACCAACTAAGTATAATAAGGAATGGAATAACAAAAAAATCACCACCATGCGATAGATCAAGCACCGGCGTGTTATTCCAATGTAATAATTATTAATCTTAACCAGTCCGCCAGAAACGCATGCATGTGATATTCCAACAGTAATAATAAAGATTTTAATCAGTCCCACAGAAAAAGCGCATGCATGTGATATTATTCAATGTAATAATAAAGACGGAAATCAGTCCTACAAGTGAAAACGATGTATACATGATATTCCAATGTAAATAATAAAGACTTTAATCAGTCCGGCGTAAAATGCATGCATAAGATATTCCAATAGAATAATAACGAATGGAATAATAGAAGAATTTCACCAAGTATAGGGTAGCTCACAGATACAAAGTTATTCAACCTAATAATAAATAATGGAATAATGTAAGTTCTCTTCATGAATACAAAAGAAATAATACCCTTTACCGTAAAAAAGAATGTGATATAAGAGTAGGGAAGTAGCAGTAATACTTTTCTATAGTTTCTCTATAATTTCTCTCTCTGAGTTTCAAAGAATTCGTAAGAAATAATGAAGGAATGAGCTTCTATTTATAGGAGAATGGAAAGACACTTTGTAATTCACTAAATTTAAATCATACACTAGATTTTCAAAATCAAATTTTATAATATATATATATATATATATATATATATATAACACATGCTATATTAGAAAAATTCTACCACCCATGCATCATTTGTCAAGGTGTCAAGCCAATTGTAAGAAATAGAAAAAAAAAACTAAGACACGCTTAAGTTTGAGAAAATGGCTTTATGCACATGTTTGATAGCATTATTGGTTTGTTCAACCAATAAGGTGCAAGCTTGAAAATCATATCACATATCATGTTAAACTTCATCCTCCATCATAACCCACTCACCCACATTTAATATATATAAACCTATTATTCACATAAACCTATTATTCACACACACCACAACCCACTCACCCACATTTAATATATATAAATATTTACTATTCTCACACACCCACACTTCACCACTCCTCCCCCATTCACTTGGTTGAAAATTTCTTCACCAAAATCCTCCACTAAGTATTTCAACCAAATATATATATATATATATATATATATATATATATATATATATATATATATATATATATATATAAAAAACTTTCTACCGATTACTTTGAAAAAAATGGGTAAATGGGGGTCCATAAAATAAGCAAAACTTCATAAAAATCACCTTAATAATTTTAATAACATTTATTACCTTTATTATAATTCACAATATTAATCGACTGTGTCGCTCCTGTGAAAGACGGGCTTTCCAATAAGGATTTCTCCCTATCATCATGAAGAATTAGGTGACCAAACCTCTCCTCGCGTAACTTCTAGACATCGTTAATATTGCAAATAATAATATCAATAACTTTGTTATCTCAATTATTGATTTAATAATATATAAAATATCGATAATAATTGAATAAAATCGAATGACTTCTCACGTAAGCATCAATAATCAATACAAAGGTGTCTACTATGCCACCACGCCAGACATCAGTAGTTTTACTACCGAGTAGTTCAACAAGATTAATCAGAAAACTTCCGCCAATTATTTTTATAAAATATTTTATCATTTTCTCAATCCGACAATAATAATCCCATTGTGGGGTCCACTAATGATTGTAGATTGTCGCATTTAATATTCCCCGACAAAAAGAATATTTTCCCACCAATCGAATATAATATGACAACTTGCATACTTTGCAAAATTTGTAAATATTACCCACAACTATAACATTATATCAAATTCATTCCATAATATTCAAAAAATGATATTTATAGATAATTTATTTTTATTAAAAAATTGGGGTCTTACAACCTCCCCTTATTATGAAATTTCGCCCTCGAAATTATGGTACGAACCTGGTATGTCGAAGAGGTAAGGATATCTTGATTTCATTTCAGATTCTAACTCCTAGGTCATTTCCTCAATATCGTGGTTTCTCCACAAAACTTTGACTTGAGGTATAACCTTAGAGCGTAGAATATGTTCCTTCTTATCCAAGATTTGAACAGAACCTCTTCATACGCCAAATCTTTGGCTATTTCGTCTGCGGTTCTAACTCAATAATGTGGTTCGGGTCTTCCGTGATATTTACGTAATACGCATATGTGAAAAACGCATGAACACGAGAGACATACTTGGTGGTAAAGCGTGTCTATAGCCACAGCTCCTACTCGATCGAGGATTAAAATGGGCCAATGAATCGAGGATCGAGCTTTCCTCTCTTTCCAAATCTCGTAACTCCTTTCTATGGAGCAACACGTAACAACACATGATCTCCTATATCGAATTCCACATCCTTTCGATGAAAGATCAACATAAATCTTTTGTCGATCTTGTGAGGTCTTTATACGTTGTCGGATTGTTTGAATATTTTCCGTAGTCATACGTACCAACTTCGGTCCCAACAACGTTGCTTCACCCACCTCATCCCAACATACTAGAGAACGACACTTTCTTCCATACAACACCTCGAATGGAGCCATGCCAATACTTGCTTGATAACTGTTGTTGTAGGAAAACTCCACCAATGGTAAGAACTTATCCCAACTTCCCTTGAAGTCAAGGACACAGAGTCTTAATAAATCTTCCAAAGTTTGAATAGTCCTCTCTAATTGTCCGTCCGTCTGAGGATGATATGCCGAACTAAATCGTAAATCCGTGCCCATAGCTTTTTGCAAACTAACCCAAAATCGTGAAGTAAATCTTGGGTCTCGATCAGAAACTATGGATACTGGCATACCATGCAGTCTTATAATTTCATTTATGTACATACGAGCAAGACGTTCAAGTGTATAAGTTTCTCGTATTGGTAAGAAATGAGCGCATTTAATCAATCTATCCACAATGACCTAAATTGCATCTATGCCTTGAGAAACCTTGGGAAGACCAAAGAATCTAAATCCATGGTAATGTACTCCCACTTCCATTCCGAATTTCAAGTGGTTGCAATGGACCTTTTGATACTTGATGCTCCGCCGACTCGCTGACACAAGTTAGACACCTCGAGATAAACAACGCTATCTCTCTTCATATTGCTCCACCAAAATGTATGTCAAGATCATGATACATTTTGGTACTCCTGATGGATTGCAAACTAAGTGTGTTGTGCGCCCATCATGATTTTATACTTTAACTCGTGGTCGTTAGAACATAAAGTCCGGAGTTGACTCAAGTATTCCTTCTTCATCGATTCTTGCTTCCTAAGATAAGCGACTTCTTGTACTTTCTTCCTCATATGCATCGACCTCGTGTCCAGAGCTCGAGCATCTTTAACTTTATCAATTAAAGTCGGTTTCTACTTGTATATTAGCCATCATCACGTGGGTCCCTCGAGTCTTTATCTCTATCTCCATCCTTTGCAAGTCATACAAAATGGGCCTCATATTGACAATATCGCACTCGCATCGCATATGATCTTCTACTCAATGCATCGCCTACCACGCTTTGCTTTTCCAGATGGTATTGGATGGTATGATCATAATCTTTCAATAGCCAAGCCAACGTCGATGTCGTATGTTGAGTTCCTTTTGAGTGAAGAAATATTTGAGGCTTTTATGATCCGTAAAGATCTCTACTTTTTTCCCATACAAGTAATGCCTCCAAATCTTAACTGCGAAGACAACAGCTGCCAACTCTAGATCATGAGTAAGATAATTTCTCTCATATTCTTTGAGTTGCCTAGAGGCATAGGCTATGACTTTCCCATGTTGCATGAGAACACATCCTAACCCTTTGTCCGAAGCATCATTGTATATGATAAATCTCTCCGAGCCATGTTTTTTTCATAGAAAATTTCATTATCTACAACTTTACAGAAGAAAGTTTTTCCAAATTCCAAACAGAAATTGACCAAAATCCACAAACCAAGCGATTTTACAAAAAGCTATAATCAAATTTCAAAAGAAATGGGCCCATGTACATGTTTAACATGTTTTAAACAACTTTTGCAACAAAAAAATACTCTTCCTCCTCATATACTCATATATCCCACATTCATTGTAAAATATCATCATTATTATATTATAATAATATAATAAAATATTATTTTATCGAAAAAGATAAAATATCGAATCACAATATCGACAACCGTGCGCCTCCGAGAGAGGGGGCTTTCCAATAAGGATTTCTCCTTCGCGCGCCAAGCAATTAGGTGACCAAACCTCTCCTTAGATAGAACTTTCTAGACATTGCCAATAATGTTATCTAATAATATTATTCAGATAATATGAATTATTGCTTCGATAATGGAAAATACCGTAAAAGGACAATTATCAAAACAACAAGAATATAAAATATCAATGCAATAATTATTGAATCAATAAAATATCGAATAAGAATTATCAGTAATAATTATTGAGTAGTGCCTTCTTACATAAGAATCAATAATTGGTGCAATACCGCAAATCGCGGCAACAACGCCAGACATCGTGTGTTTTAACCAATTCGGTATTCCAACAAGATAATTGTGAATAACTACAATTGTATTTATAAACAACTTATACTTGTCATTTTCTTTATCCAATCGCTTTCCAAGCATGGGGCCCACATAAGGTCATACTTACCGTCGCATTTAATATTCCCCGACAAGAAGAATATTTCACGACCAAACGAATATTCTTCGATAAAAAATGAATATTTTATAACCACTTGCTTATTTGAAATATTTGCGCATTTTACCCATAACTAACCACATTAATCAAATCAACCCTTACTATTTAAAAATAATAAATAAAGGAAATTTAATTTCATTATTAATAAGTTGGGGTCTTACAACCTCCCCTCCTTATGAAATTTCATCCTCGAAATTGACGTACGTACCTGGTGTTTCGAAAAGATGAGGATACCTCACTTTCATTTCCGTTTCCAACTCCCAGGTCATTTCCTCAATAGAATGGTTCCTCCACAAAACTTTAACTTGTGGTATGACCTTCGTGCGTAGGACATGCTCCTTCCTATCCAAGATCTTAACACGTACCTCTTCGTACGTTAAGTCTTCGGCTATCTCGTCCGGTTCTAACTCAATAACGTGGTTTGGGTCTTTCACATATTTACGAAGCACGGATACGTGAAAAATATTATGAACACGAGACATACTTGGAGGTAACGCGAGTCTATAGACCATATTTCCTACTTGATTAAGAATCTGAAATGGACCAATAAATCGTGGATTGAGCTTTCCTCTCTTCCCGAATCTTGTAGCTCCCTTCCATGGAACCACATGCAACAATACATGATCCCCAATACTAAATTCCACGTCTTTTCGATGAAGATCCGCATAACTCTTTTGTCGATCCTGTGCCATTTGTATACGTTGTCGAATCATTTGGATCTTTTCTGTAGTAATACGTACCAACTCTGGTCCCAACAATGTTGCTTCACCTACCTCATCCCAACACACTGGAGAGCGACACTTCCGTCCATATAATGCTTCAAATGGAGCCACACCTATACTTGTCTGATAACTGTTGTTGTAGGAAAATTCCACCAATGGTAAATACTTATCCCAACTGCCTTTGAAGTCTAGGACACAGAGTCTTAATAGATCTTCAAGAGTTTGAATAGTCCTCTCTGATTGTCCGTCCGTTTGAGGATGGTATGCCAAACTAAATCGTAAATCTGCGCCATAGCTTTTTGCAAGCTAACCCAAAATCTTGAAGTGAATCTTGGGTCACGATCCGAAACTATGGATACTGGCATGCCATGCAATCTTACAATCTCATTTACATACATATGAGCAAGATGTTCAAGGGAATAAGTCTCCCGTATCGGCAAGAAATGTGCATACTTGGTTAATCTATCAACAATAACCCAAATAGCATTTATGCCTTGAGAAACAGTGGGAAGACCCGTAACGAAATCCATGGTAATGTGTTCCCACTTCCATTTCGAATCTCAAGTGGTTGCAACGGACCCTTAGGTACTTGATGTCTCGCTTTTTACACGTTGACAAGTTAAACACCTCGAGATAAACTTTGCAATCTCTCTCTTCATATTGTTCCACCAAAATGTATGTCGAAGATCACGATACATTTTGGTACTTCCAGGATGGATTACAAATGGTGTATTATGTGCCTCCATCATGATCTTGTACTTCAAATCAGAATCATTAGGAACACAAAGTCTGGAGTAGACTTGAAGTATTCCTTCTTCATTGATTCTTGCTTCTGGAATAACACCTTCTTGCACTTTCTTCTTCATAAGCATCAGCTCCGGGTCTGTGGCTTGAGCAACTTTAACTTTTTTGATTAAAGTTGGTTCTATACGTATACTTGACATCATTATATGGGTCCCCGGAGTCTTGAATTCTATCTTCATCTTTTGTAAATCACACAAAATAGGCCTTTGTGTTAACAACATCGCACTCGCTCCTCGCGATATGATCTTCTACTCAACGCTACGCCTACCACGCTCGCTTTTTCGGATGGTATTGAATGGTGTGGTCGTAGTCTTTCAACAAATTCGAAGCCAACGTCGTTGCCGCGACGTGTTAAGTTCCTTTTGGGTGAAGAAATATTTGAGGCTTTTATGGTCCTAATATATCTCCACTTTCTCCCCATATAGATAGTGCCTCCAAATCTTTAAGCGCTAAACGACTCATCGCAAATTCTAGATCATGAGTAGGATAATTCCTCTCATATTCTTTAAGTTGTCGCGAGGCATAGGCTATGACTTTCCCACGCTGCATGAGAACACATCCTAACCCTTTGCTCAAGCATCATCAGAGATAACAAATCCATCCGAACCGGATGGTATTGTCGTAACAGTGACAAAATGAGTCTCCTTTTGAGCTCTTGAAACTCTTCTCGCATTCCTCGCCCATACGAATTTTGTATCCTTCCGAAAGTCACCGAGTTAATGGAGTAGCGATTCGAGAAAATCCTTCCACGAATCTCCGATAATACCCAACTAAGCCCAGAAAGCTATGTCATTCGGTCACTGACTTCGGTTGTTCCCAACTTTGTATTGCTTCAATCTTCGCCGGGTCAACAGATACTCCATGTTTTGACACCACGTGCCCAAGGAATGCTACTTCCTCCAGCCAGAACTCGCATTTCTTCAACTTGGCATATAACTTGTTTTCACGAAGCCTTTGGAGTACCAGCTTCAAATGGTGCTCATGATCTTCACGACTTTTGAAATATATGAGGATGTCATCAATAAAGACAACAACGAACTAATCCAAATATTCCTTGAATACTCGGTTCATCATATCCATGAAAGTCGCAGGAGCATTAGTCAATCCAAAAGACATGACTAGGAATTCATAATGCCCGCATCGAAGTTCAAGGCGCTTTTAATATCCTCGCTTTTAACCTTCAAATTGATGATATCCGTAATCGAAGATCAATTTTTGAAAAGAATTGTGCTCTTTTGCAATCGGGTCAAACAGTCATCAATTCGAGGTAGCGGATACCTATTCTTGATAGTGACATGGTTCAATTCCCAAGAATCGATACAAAGTCGCATACTCCCGCCTTTCTTCTTTACAAATAAAACAGGCACCCCAAGGAGATGTACTAGATTTAATGAAACCGATGTCCAATAACTCCGTAGAGTTGGACCTTTAACTCCTCAAGTTCAATAGAGCCATTCGATATAGGGTTTTAGAAATGGGTTTTGTACCAGGTTCAAGATCAATAAAGAATTCAACTTCACTTTCTGGGGGTAGACCGGGAAGTTCTTCAGGAAATACGTCAGGAAAGTCAATAACAACAGGAATATTATTCAAATCTGACGTGTCTTTATTGAAATCCATAACATGGGCTAAGAAAGCTTGACATCCGTTTTTTAATAAATGAATAGCTTTATGACTTGATATAACAGTGATTGATTTTAATGGCTTAGTTTCTTGAATTTGCACAACAAAGTTGATTAGAATATGAAAACTAAAGAACCTTACGAAAAAATAATCAATTTTGGCATGATGAGTAGTTAACCAATCAATCCCTAAAATCACGTCAAATGCAAGTATCTTTAAAGAGATAAGGTCAACAGGTAAGGTGATGGTGCCAACTTGGATCAAACAAGATTTATAAACAGTGGATGTGATGAAAGTTTCTCCTAACGGAGTCTCCACAGATAAATCAAAGTCTAATTTCTCCAAAGTCAACTTTAAACGTTGAGCACAAGTAGGAGAAATAAATGAATGGGTAGCACCGGTATCTAGTAAGGTATAAACTTCGCATGAATTTATGATTAGCTTACCCGTGATCACCTCGTTTGGGTTCCTCGCATGTTGACCCGCTTATGACAAAACGCTTCTTCCAGGGAACCATCGACTTTGACTTTTCCGGGACAACCTTTTGAGTCACCATCCTCACTGGACTTGGTTTTGCTACAAAGGCAATCTCGAGCGATATGTCCTTCCTTTCCACAATTATAACATACCTTAAACTGCTAGGGCGCTTTGGTGATATGTCCTTCTTTTCACACTTTATAGCATATAACCCGGGGTCATTCTCCTCCTTGGAACCAGCTTCTTCTTTGGTGTTTGACGCCTTCAGATTGTCATTATTGAATCTCCTTTTTTTAAAATTTCCTCCCGACTCGCTTCTTCTATTCTCATGGCCACGATTACCACCAGCGTGGTTGCCGCTCTTGTCCGTATTCTTCTTTCTCCGCAGGTATCGTTGTTACGATGATCACACACGGGATATGATCCTGGTTGTGGTCCCTCGGTTGACCGTACTCGTTATCTCGCTCTAATTATTGAGCCTTGTTGACAACATCTGAATAGAGAAAAAATTTATGAAAAATGAGATATTGACGTATGTCGGGTTTCAAACCTCTCAGAAACATCCGCGTCATACGTTCCTCATTCTCCACCAAATGAGGTACAAACCTAGACAACTCTGTTAACTTCGCCTCGTACTGGGACACCGTCATGTTATTTTGTTCCAATCTAATAAACTCTAACTCCTTCATACGACGAACACTTTCAGGAAAGTATTTGTCATTAAACAGTTTTTGAAATGTCTCCCAAGGCATGCTGAGTGCGGCAGGCTGAGTACGCTTCATAGACTCCCACCAGTAGTCTGCCTCTCCATGTAATATAAAGGTGGCGAATGGAACCTTCTGTTCCTCCGTGCATCTCAAGACATCGAATATCTTGGTAATTTATTTAACCCACGTCTCTGCGTTGATCGGATCCGGCTTTCCAATATCTGGTGGTCCCAACTCTTTGAACTGCTTGGCTGTGACAAACCGTGAATTGCTATCATTTCCTTCTGTATTTTGAACACGAGTCTCCCTCGTCTTATTTTGCATGAACTGCAAAAATCTTCTTAACATCCCATCGTTCATCATCTATTCAGTGGTGTTGTTCACAGGATGAACATTGCCAGCCTGTTGCACGTTCTCCTCGTTGGTGAGTACAGACATCTCCATGGTCTCATTTACTCCACTGTTAACATTCTCAGTTGCCATTCTTAAATACTGCCATAAAACAAGGGTTAATTAAACAAATTAATAAATCACATAATACCCCTATATTATGACCGACCAACAAATAAGCTTAGGTAGGACACACTAACGAAGGATTTACTCGTCTCTCCCCTCCTAGTTCTATTTCCCGATCTCCGCCATAGATCATATCCCTAAGCTCTGATACCAACTGTGACGCCCCCAAAATAGGTATACAACACCCATTCTGAGTCGTCAAAATACATGGTACAGAAACAACTATAACTTTATTAATACAACATAAAAACTGTGAGTTTAAATACAAATATTGTCATCTAGACAATATCCATACTCAAATAAATCCTCATTACAATTATTGATACATTATTTTATAAAAATGGTGAGGACTACTAAAACGACTTTCTAGAACCATCATTCCACACCCCGACTAGTACTTGCTACATTCTCGCCTCTTGAGAAGAAAAATGGGACAAAAAAGAAAAGGGTGAGCTCAACTAGCCCAATAAAGAATATTATGACTAAGATATTATAGAACAAATTATCGTTAGTCTTCAACAGGGAAAAATCTGATAAAATACAATAGACAACAAGTTTCAGATCAATATTCGCAGCGGAAACAATAATTCATAGAAGAGTTACGTAGAGAATGAAATTTACTATTATCTATGAATTTAAAAGTCCATCATTAATATTTTATCCCCGTAACATCAATCAATATACATCATAAATCAAATATTCATCTTTGCACTACAGGCCAAAGATATTCACCAGTTGGTCATGTTCATCTAAACACCTGTTCATTTTTGCAATACGGGCCAAAGATATTCATCAGAAATCATTCATCTTTGCACTACAGGCCAAAGATATTCAGTAATATCATCATTTAGGACTGAGGATGATGAAAAATATTTTAAAGAAAACGAATCCAGTGAAACAAAATAACAAATATTAAGGATTCGTATTTCAGTTTATCCATGTCCAAAAATACCTCATAAATAATCATAGTGGAGTAAAATTCAAGAATGGTCAAAACATGGATACAATCAAAGCTAGTATCCATAATAGATATTTAGGACAAAAAGAAGAAAATTTCATTTTTCGGTGAATAGTGTCAAGATTCGTGAATAAAGGCCAGATACGTGAATAAGAACTCCGACACAAAAAGTTCCAAATTTGATAAAAAGTTCAGATCAATACTTTGGCATAATGATATTGAAAGAAATAATATCATATATTAAGAAAATAACATCCTTACCTCGAAAAAAGACAAAGATTTTACCGAATACTCGATATAGAAATGAAGGAACTTGCAGATATATAGCAACACTCAAAGTCTTAAAATACTCACAAGAATACGCTTGATAATATAGAGAGAGAGAGAGAGAAAAACTTGTTTCGTGTGATTTTCAATTCTAACCCAAGACCCTATTTATAGAAAATGCTTAGAACACTAAAGCGTAAAATTGAATATAATATAAATATATATATACAAATTTCCTACGTGCACACCTTTTGGCAATCTGAATTCAAATTTCTAAGACATGTTAATGATGCCTCAAAGTGTAAAAAAAATGTTTTTATTAATAAAATAAATAAAACTTCCAAAAATCAATTATTTTAACTTTGTAACTTCAATAATTCATAATAAATAGCCCTTTGTCGTAAAAATTGAACCACATGTCTTTTCTATAGGAAATTTCATTATCTACAACTTTATAAAAGAAAGTTTTACCAAATTCCAAATAGAAATTGATCGAAATCTACAAACCAAGCGATTTTACAAAGTATAATCAAATTTCAATCCAAGAATGGGCCCACGACATGTTTAACATGTTCTAAATAACTTTTGCAACAAAAATATACTTTCCTCCTCATATACTCATATATCCCACATTCATTGTAAAAATATCATCATTTTTATATTATAATAATATAATAAAATATTATTTGATCGTAAAAGATAAAATATTGATTTTTAACAATTGTCACTTTAAAAATTTTCCCCATCTATATCCACATAAAATGAATATTTTTCTCATCATATAAATCAATAATTAAATATTCACAAATAATATTATCAAATCACAATATCGATAACCAGCAGCTTCCTCAGAAAGAGGGGGCTTTCAATAAGGATTTCTCCTTCTTGGCGCCAAGCAATTAGGTGACCAAACATCTCCTTAGATGTAACTTTCTAGACATTGCCAATAATGTTATCTAATAATATTATTCAGATAATATGAATTATTGGTTCGATAATGAAAAATACCGTAATGACAATTATTGAAACAACAAGAATATAAAATATCAACGCAGAATTATTGAATCAATAAAATAAAATATCGAATAAAGAAATCAGTAACCATTATTGAGTAGTGCCTTCACGTAAGAATCAATAATTGGTGCAATACCGCAATCTTCATCGTGGCAACAACGCCAGACATCGTGTTTTAACCACCGGGTATTCCAACAAGATAATCTGTGAATAACTATGTCGTTATTTATAAACAACTTATACTTGTCGCTTTCTTCATCCAATCGCTTTTCCGTTATAGGCTCCATACAAAAGGTCACACGTAAACGCATTTAATATTCCCCGACAAAGAAGAATATTCCACGACCAAACGAATATTCTATGATAAAATTAATATTTTATAACCACTTGCTTATTTGAAATATTTGCGCATTTACCCACAACTAACCACGTTAATCAAATCAACCCTTACTATTTAAAAATAATAAATAGAGGAAATTTAATTTCATTATTAATAAGTTGGGGTACAATAAGCTTACCCGTGATGACCTCATTCGGGTTCCTTGCTTTCTGGGAGGTCACTACAAACGCTCTCCCTTGCACTACCGGCTTTGACTTTTCTGGGACAGCCTTTAGTGCCTCCATCCTAGCTAAAATTGTCTTCGGTGAACGACAAAATGGGGCTAGGTGACCTTCTCTTCCACAATTATAACATGCTTTGACTAAGATCGCATCGCAGCTTGGGTGATGTGTCCCTCCCCTCCGCATTTGAAGCATATAAAAGGTGGTCGTTCTCCTTCCTTAACAATGGGTGCTGGTGCTGACGTCTTTCCATCATTGTTCAATCTCCTCTTTTTGCAATGTCCATTCTTATTGTTTTGGCCCTGATTACCACCGAAGTGATTACCATTTCTGGCCTGTTGATTCCCTCCACGCTTTTTGTCACCGCTTCGATGACTGCTCTCACTGATATTATCATTTTGCCTGCTACTCTCTTTTAATTGTGTTGACTCGTTATCGTGCTCCAATAACTGAGCCCTATTTACAACATCTGAATACAAATACAGTTTATGAAAAATAAGATATTGACATATCTCCGGTTTCAAACCTCTTAAAAACATTCGCGTCATTCTCTCCTTATTATCAACCAAATGGGACGCAAATCGGGACAACTCTAAAACTTGGCTTCAGACAAGCGATACTTGGCCATGTTGTTTTGCTCCAACTTGATGAGTTCTACTTCTTTCTTGTGATTTAATACTTTCGGAAAGTACTTGTCGTTGAACAATTCTTGGAACTTCTCCTCAGTCATCAAGCAAGCAAGTTGTTGAGTACGCTTTACCGATTCCCACCAGTAATCTGCCTCTCATCGCAACATAAAGGTGGCAAATGGAACTTTTTGCTCCTCGGAGCATCCCAAGACATCAAATATCTTGGTGATCTGCTTTATCCATGCTTCTGCCTTAAGTGGTTTTGGCTCTCAATTAAACTCCGGTGGTCCCAGCTCCTTGAACTTTTTAGCGGTGACCGTCCGAGAGTTTCCAGTGTTTCCACCTACATTTTGGACAGGAACCGCTCTCTCCTGATGTTGCATGAATTGCATAAAGCCTCTAAACATTCCATCATTCATCATTTGGTCAGTGTTGTTGTTTGCATGAGGATTGTCGCCTTTCTTATGCACATTCTCATGATTATTGATATGTGGAGACTCAACGGTCTCCTGTGCTCCATTGGTATTCTCAACATTCTTGGATGTCATTTTCAGATACTGCCACAAAACAAGGGTTAGTTATCATATCATATATTATTCCTATACTCTGACCGACCAATTAAATACCAAATAACTTAGGTAGGTCATACTAACGAAGGAATTCCCCGTCTCTCCCCTCCTAGTTCTTGTCTCACATCTCAGCCAGGGATCATATCCCTAAGATTTGATACCAACTGTGACGCCCCCAAAATAGGTATACATCACCTATTCTGAGTCGCCAAATACATGGTACATAATACAAATACAATCTTTAATATATAACAAGAGAGTTGTGAGTTTCAATAAAAATACTGTCTTCTAACAATATCCACTTTCAGAATAAGTCCTCATTATATTTATTGTCACACTATTTAACAGAATAGTGAGGACTACTAATACTATCATCTGATCCATCACTCCGTTCCCCGACTCGTCCCAGCTATATTCTCATTTCCTGAAGAGAACAATGAAAGAAAGGGTGAGCTCAACTAGCCCAGTAAGAAATATTATGACTAAGATAATGCAGAATAAATTATCATTAGTTTTCAACAATGTTAAACTGATAAAATACAATAGACATCAAGTTTAACTGCAACGGAACAAGCAATCCATTAAAAGAGTCAAGTAGAGAATAAAATCTACTATCTTTTATGATTTAAAAGGTTTTTCATCACTATTATCGCTGGGACTTAGCTTAATAAATAATCCACATCATCCCTGCACTACGGCCAAGGATATTCATTAGTATCACGACCTCAAATTATCCATGCACTACGGGCCAAGGATATTCGTGTATTCATCAATGGTCATGATCATGCCAACAACTGTTCATCAATGCACTACGGGCCAATGAGGACTTTTACCACATCATTTGTAACATTACGTTCATGATTACAATCCGATAATCCTCGGTCATAATCATACCAAGTCCATCTATGCACTATAGGCCACATATGACTTTCAACAAAATATAAACATGAGGATGATGACAATGATATAAGAATTCAATAAAACAAGTTCAAGATTTAATTTATCCAGGAACCAATAACGCCCAAATTGTCAACACGATCTTTCGCTTTGTAGAGTAAAATTCAAGAATGCTCGTAAGAATATTTCCATGAAAAGATAATTGGATGAAGCGCAAATATCAAGAGTATTCCACTAATTTCATGGAGTATAAAGTCAAAACTTTAACCAACTAAGTATAATAAGGAATTAAATAACAAAAGAAATCACCAAAATGCGATGAATCCATGCCGGAGGATATTCCAAATGAATAATTATTACGGAACAAAGGTCCCACGTAAAACGCATGCATGTGATATTCCAATGTAATAATAAAGATTTTAATCAAGTCCGCGTAAACGCATGCATGTGATATTCCAACGGAATAATAAAGACGTAAATCGAGTCCCACAAAATGCATGAGGCGAGGATATTCCAAATGTAATAATAACGAATGGAATAACGTAAGAATTTCACCAAATATAGTAGTAGCAGATATACAGTTATTCCAACCGAATAATAAATAATGTAATAATGAAGTTCTTCTTCATGAATACAAAAGAAATAATACCCTTACCGTAAAAAGAACTGGATATAAGAGTATGGAAGTAGCGAGAATACTTTTCTATAGTTTCTCTATAATTTCTCTCTCTCTACGCTTTCAAAGAATTCGTAAGAAATAATGAAGGAATGAGCTTCTTTTTATAGGAGAATGGAAAGGCACTGTGTAATTCACTGGCTTAAATCATACGCTAGATTTTCAAAATCAAATTTTTATAATATATATATATATATATATATATATAATATAACACATGCTATATTAGAAAAATTCTACCACCCATGCATCATTTGTCAAGTCTTTGCCAATTAGAAGAAAGAGAAAAAAAACTAGTACACGCCAAGTTTGAGAAAATGACTTTATGCACATGTTTGATAGCATTATTGGTTTGTTCAACCAATAAGGTGCAAGCTTGAAAATCATATCACATATCATGCCAAACTTCATCCTCCACCACAACCCACTCACCCACATTTAATATATATAAACCTATTATTCACACTCACCATAACCCACTCACCCACATTTAATATATATAAATATTTACTATTCTCACACACCCACACTTCACCACTCCCCCCATTTACGGTTGAAAATTTCTCCACCAAAATCCTCCACTAGTGGCCCCAACCAAATATATATATATATATATATATATATATATATATATATATATACCAAAAACTTTCTACCGATTACTTTGAAAAAAATGGGTAAATGGGGGTCCATAAAATAAGCAAAACTTCATAAAAATCACCTTAATAATTTTAATAACATTTATTACCTTTATTAAAATTCACAATATTAATCGACTGTGTCGTTCCCAAGAAAGAGGGCTTTCCAATAAGGATTTCTCCTATCAAGCGCCATAATTAGGTGACCAAACCTCTCCTCGCGTAACTTCTAGACATCGTTAATATTGCAAATAATAATATCAATAACTTTGTTATCTCAATTATTGATTTAATAATATATAAAATATCGATAATAATTGAATAAAACCGAATGACTTCTCACGTAAGATCAATAATCAATACAATTGTGCTACTATGCAACCACGCCAGACATCGTAGTTTTACTACCGAGGTAGTTCAACAATATTAATCTGTAAAACTTCCGCCGTTATTTTTATAAAATATCTTTGTCGTTTTCTTAATCCGACAATAATTCCGTTGTGGGGTCCACCAATGATTGTCTGGTAAATTTAATATTCCCTGACAAAAAGAATATTTTCCGACCAATCGAATATAATATGACAACTTGCATACTTTGCAAAATTTGTAAATATTACCCACAACTATAACATTATATCAAATTCATTCTATAATATTCAAAAATGATATTTATAGAAAATTTATTTTTATTAAAAAATTGGGGTCTTATATAGGGTTTTGTCAAACACCCATCTTCTTGAATAATTATTCTTCCTTGGTGGATCACCTCTACAGACCAAACGTTTGGGTGTCTAACGTTGATCAAAGAAAGGAATCCAACCCATTGAATCTAGTGAGAATGTTAAAGGAATTAGAGGTGAACTCGTACCTGAAGAAGCTCGTTTTTACAAGGGTATGAATCTGATTCTCCATCTCTTTTCTATTGATTGATAATCGAACACAAAGTATGATCATGGTGATGGTTTGTATAAAAATTTTAAAATCCATTTTATATCGCTTCCACTACTTTTATGTAATTTGATTGCATGTATGTGTAACATACAAACCTAACAGTGGTTTTAGAGCCTAACTTTGTGTCAATTATCGATTTTGATGATTTCATATATGTATGGTATGCAATTGGATCGAATTTTCTAGGTAAAGAAAAAAAATATGTTTCAGCTACACGACCCACTCGTCTCCAGAAAAACGATTCTAGACTTGCAACGCGGCCGCGCTGCTTCCAAGTTCATTTTGGGCAGGTCGCGCCACTATCCAGAATTTGAAATTTTTTGTTTATTCAATAGAAATAAATGATTTATTTAATTGATAAAAGTTTAAAATAAAGATTTTTATTTTATTTAATTGATTTATTTAATTTTGATTTGGTTTTTAATTAAAATAAAAGAGTTTATTTTGTTTCAAAACTAAATTTTAGCAAACTTTTGTCCATTAAATTATATTGATGCATATATAAAATGAATTTATTATTCATGAGATGAATGTTATTTATTGATGCATCTAGTGATATGTATGATAATAAATGAGATTGATTATGGACTATTGACCAATATGATTGTATTTTATTTTAGTTGGATGCATGAATGATTGGGTTTTATAAATAGGGTTTGCGTGCCTCGTATTCTCTAGTTTTTCCTGATGTAATTTCTATCTCCCTCCTATGTACTTCCCCTTGACTGCTGATCAAGATTTCTATTTATTGTAAATTGTTTATGTAATATGATTAGTTATAATTACTTGAAGAATTAGAGACAAATGAGTGTTTGAAGACCCGTTTGTAATGGAGTCTGAATTTAAATGAAATAATTATGTTTAAATTCAGTTCTTGCACCTTAGGTTTGACCATTTGGTTCACTTGGTGACTCTAGTGAGCCAAACTAGAATAAAAGTCTATAATCAATCAGGGTAGAATATAGTTCTATATGTGCATGCTTATATATATATATATATGTGTGTGTGTGTGTGTGTGTGTGTGTGTGTGTGTGTGTGTGTGTGTGTGTGCGCATGCATGCGTGTAAACAAGATGAAATAAATTAATAAAAAAACCTCAAAAAATACGTATAGAATATGAGCTACTAACACTTATTGTGACGCCCCCAAAATAGGTATACATCACCCATTCTGAGTCGCCAAATATATGGTACAGAAATAAATACAACTTCATTAATACAATTGTCGTGCAAAATACGACAACACATATACTATGAGTTTAAATACAAATATTGTCTAATAGACAGTATTCAAACTCAAAAGGAGTTCTCATTACAATTATTGATACACTATTTTACAAAAATAGTGACGACTGATAAAACAACTTTCTAGAATCATCACTCCATACCCCAGCTAGTTTCTGTTAAGTTCTCACATCCTGAGAAGAAAAAATGGAACAAAAAGGAAAAGGATGAGCTCAACTAGTCCAGTAAAGAATATTATGACTAAGATAATATACAACAAATTATCATTAGTCTTCAACAGGAAAAAATCTGATAAAATATAATAGACAACAAGTTTTAGATCAACAACTGCGGCGGAAATATCAATCCATTAGAAGAGTCAAGTAGAGAATGAATTCTAATATCTTCTAAGATTTAAAAGTCCATCATCAATATTTTATCCCTATAACATCAATCAATATACATCTTGAATCAAATATTCATCTTTGCACTACAGGTCAAAGATATTCATTTGTATCACCAGTTGGTCATGTTCATCTCAACACCTGTTCATCTTTGCACTACGGGCCAAAGATATTCATCAGTTAATCATTCATCTTTGCACTACATGCCAAAGATATTCAGTAATATCATCATTTAGGACTGAGGATGATGAAAAATATCTTAAAGAAAATGAATCCAGTGAGATAAAAGATCAAAGATTAGGGATTCGTACTTTAGTTTATCAAAGTTCAAAAATACCTTATAATAATCAATTGTGGAGCAAAATTCAAGAATGAAGATCAAAACATGGATACAATCAAAGATAGTAACCATAATAGACAACTTGGACAAAGAAAAGAAAATTTCATTTTTTTCGTGAATAGTGTCATATTCGTGAATAGTGTTGTATACATGAATAGTAATCCTGACACAAAAAGGTAGAAATTCCACAAGAAAACTCATACTTTGTGAATAGTACTCGTGAATAGTACCGTATTCGTGAATAGTGTCGTATACGTGAATAGTGCCGTATACGTGAATAATAACCTCAACATGAAAATGTAAAATTTTCATAATAAAATTCATATCAATATTTTTGTATAATAATATTGAAAGAATAACATCATTTACGAAGAAAATAACATCTCTTACCTCAAAAAGAACAAAGATTTCCCATGGAATATTGGATATAATCTTCAAGGAAACTTGCAATCGAATAAAGAACTCTCAAAGTATCTAAATACTCATAAAATATACTTGATAATATATATAGAGAGAGAAAACTTGTTTCTGGTGTGATTTTCAATTCTAACTAAACACCCTATTTATTGAAAAATGCTAGAACGTCAAAGGAGACTAAATTAATAAAATAATATTATTATTTTTCTTCACTTCTACGCATGCCCACCAACCAAGACCAGCCCACCTCATTTGAACAAAAAATTTCAGCACGTGTTTTCAAAAGCAAAAGTGGGTTCCACCCATAATTTTAATAAAATTATTTAATTTCTGAAACTTTAATAATTCATAATAAATATCTCTTTTATCAGAAAAATACGAATTTTATGTCTATTTCATAAGAAATTAAATTCTCTACAACTTTGTAAGTTTAAGTTTTTCCAAATTTCAAACAAAAAATGTCTGAAATCCATATACGGACGATTTTCAAAACCTCTATTCTTACAAAATACTGATAAAACACCTCATCATTTATCCCTTCATTTATATCCACATAAAATAAATATATCCATTATTTATATCCACATAAAATAAATATTTTTTTATCATATAAATCAATAATTAATTATTCATAAATAATATTACAGAATCACAATTATGACAACTAGGTTGTTTCGAGGAAAGAGGGGGCTTTCCGATAAGGATTTCTCCTTATTAGCGCACAATTAGGTGATCAAACCCTTTCTGAAATGTAACTTCCTTAGACATTGCCAATAATGCTATCTAATAATATTATTCAAATAATATGAATTATTGATCTGATAATGGAGATACTGTGCAGTGACAATTATTGAAATAACAATAATATAAAATATCAACGTAGCAATTATTGAATCAATAAAATAAAATATTGAACAGTAATTACTGTAACAATTATTGAGTAGTGCCTTCTTACGTAAGAATCAATAATTCAAAAATATTGTGCAATATCGGTAATTCTTCTTTATGCAACCACGCCATTCATCGTATTTTAACCATCGGGTATTCTAACAAAGTTAACTTGGTAACCATTACGTCGTTATTTATAAAAACTCAAACTTGTCGTTTTCTTCATCCGAATAGCTTTTTCGTTATGGGACCCTGATAATGGTCATGCATCATCGTATTTAATATTCCCCGACAACAAGAATATTCCACGACAAAATGAATATTCTCCGAATATTTTATTACCACTTGCTTATTTTGCAAAATTTGCATATTTCACCTATAACCAAAGCATTATATCAAATTAATACCTTATTATTCACAATAATAATTAGAGGAAATTCGATTTTATTTATAAAAAGTTGGGGTCTTACAACCTCCACTCCTTATGAAATTTCTTCCTCGAAATTTACATACGTACCTGGTGTTTCGAAAAGTTGAGGATACCTCATTTTCATTTCTGATTCTAACTCTCTTAACTTGTGGTATAACCTTGGTGCGTAGGACATGCTCTTTTCTATCCAAAATCTGAAAAGGTACCTCCTCGTACGTTAAATCTTCGACTAAATCGTCTGGTTCTAACTCAATAATGTGGTTCGGGTCTTTCACATATTTACGAAGCATAGATATATGAAAAACATTATGAACACGAGACATGCTTGGAGGTAATGCGAGCCTATAGGCCACATTTCCTATTCGATCAAAAATCTCAAATGGATCAACAAATCTTGGATTGAGTTTTCCTCTCTTCCCAAATCTTGTAACTCCTTTCCATGGAGCAATACGTAAGAATACATGATCCCTAATATTAAATTTCACGTCCTTTCAATGAAGATCCGCATAACTCTTTTATCGATCATGTGCCGTTTGTATACGTTGTCGAATTGTTTGGATATTTTTTGTAATTATGCGTACCAATCCTGGTCCCAATAATGTTGCTTCACCCACCTCATCCCCACATACTGGAGAACGGCATTTTCTTCCAACAAAGCCTCGAATGGAGTCATGCCTATACTTGTTTGATAACTGTTGTTGTAGGAGAATTCCACCAATGACAAGTACGTATCCCAACTTCCTTTGAAATCTAGGACACATAGTCTTAATAGATCTTCAAGAGTTTGAATAGTCCTTTCTGATTACCCATCCGTTTGAGGATGGTATGCCGAACTGAATCATAAATCCGTGCCCATAGCTTTTTACAAGCTAACCCAAAATCGCGAAGTGAATCTTGGGTCACGATCCGAAACTATGGATACTGACATGCCATAAAATCTCACAATCTCATTCATATACATACGAGCAAGACGTTCAAGGGAATAAGTCTCCCGTATAGGCAAGAAATGAGCAGACTTGGTTAATCTATCAACAATGACCCAAATCGCATCTATGTCTTGAGAAACCTTAGGAAGACCCGTAACGAAATCCATAGTAATGTGTTCCCATTTCCATTTCGGAATCTCAAGTGGTTGAAATGGACCCTTTGGAACTTGATGCTCCGCCTTTACACGTTGATAAATTAAACACCTCGAGATAAACTTTGCGATCTCTCTCTTCATATTGTTCCACCAAAATGTATGTCGAAGATCATGATACATTTTGGTACTCTCAGTATGGATTGCAAACGGTGTGTTGTGTGCCTCCATCATGATTCTATGTTTCAAGTCAGAATCGTTTGGAACACAAAGTCTGGAGTTGACTCGAAGTATTCATTCTTCATCGATTCTTGCTTCTGGAATAGCACCTTCTTGCACTTTCTTCTTCATACGCATCAGCTCCATGTCCGTAGCTTGAGCAGCTTTAACTTTATCGATTAAATTCGGTTCTACTTGTATGCTTGATATCATCACGTGGGTACTTGGAGCCTTTACCTCTATCTCCATCTTTTGCAAGTCATAAAAAATGGGCCTTTGTGTTAACAACATTACACTCGTACCCGCATATGATCTTTTACTCAGTGTGGCAGCTACCACGTTTGCTTTTCTATGATGGTATTAGATGGTATGGTCGTAATCTTTCAACAACTCGAGCCAACATCGTTGCCGCATGTTGAGTTCCTTTTGGGTGAAGAAATATTTTAGGCTTTTATCATCTGTATAGATCTCCACTTTCTCTCTATACAGGTAGTGTCTCCAGATCTTCAACGCGAAAACGACTGATGTCAACTCCAAATCATGAGTAGGATAATTCCTCTCATATTCTTTGAGTTGTCGCGAGGCATGGGCTATGACTTTCCCATGTTGCATGAGAACACATCCTAACCCTTTGCCTGAAGCATCGTTGTAGATAACAAATCCATCCGAACCAGATGGTATTGTCAGAACAAATGCCGAAATGAGTCTCCTCTTGAGCTCTGAGAAACTCTTCTCGCATCCCTCGCTCCATAAGAATTTTGTATCTTTCCGAGTCAGCTGAGTTAACGGAGTAGCGATTCTAGAAAATCCTTCCACGAATCTCCGATAATAACCAGCTAAGCCCAAAAAGCTACGTACTTCGGTCACCGACTTCAGTTGCTCCCAACTTTGTATTGCTTCAATCTTTGATAGGTCAACAGATACTCCATGTTTTGACACCACGTGCCCAAGGAATGCTACTTCCTCAAGCCAGAACTCGTATTTCTTCAGCTTGGCATATAGCTTGTTGTCATGAAGCCTTTAAAGTACTAGCTTCAAATGGTGCTCATGATCTTCACGGCTTTTGGAATAGATGAGGATGTCATCAATAAAGACAACAACGAACTGATTCAAATATTCCTTGAACACACGGTTCATCATATCCAAGAAAGCAGCAGGAGCATTAGTCAATCCAAAAGACATGACAAAGAATTCATAATGCCTGTACCGAGTTCTGAAGGCAGTCTTTGGAATATCCTCAATTTTAATCTTCAGCTGATGATATCCAGCACGAAGATTGATATTTGAAAAGAATTGTACTCCTTGCAACTGGTCAAACAGGTTGTGAAACCCCAGATTTTATGAATAAAGAATTAATTTTCTCGAAATAAATTTTTTTATATTATGGTGTGAATTTGAGATAATGTTATAGTTGTGGGTAATATTTATAAATTTTGCAAAGTATGCAAGTTGTCATATTATATTCGATTGGTCGGGGAATATTCGTTTTAAACAGAAATATTCGATGCGGCGACACACAATCATTAGTGGACCCCACAATTGAAATTATTATCGGATTGAAAAAAACGACAAAAATATTTTATTGAAAATAACGGCGGGAAGTTTTACTGATAAGCTGTTGAAACACCCGGTTAAAAGAAATGATGTCTGGCGTGGTTGCATAGTAGCACGGTATTAATTATTGATGTTTAAGTGATAAGTCACTTTCGGTTTTATTGGTATTATTAATGTAATAATACGAGAAAATCTTTTATATAAAAAAATGAATACTTTTATAAATTTATTCTATAAATAGAATATATTATATTCTATTATGCATAGTGTTTCATAGTTATACTGCATAGTGTTTTGTATAGTAAAATCTTTTTATATAAAAAGAATACTTTTATAAAGTTATCTGCTTTTATTAGACAATAGTTAGAATATATTATATTTTATTATGCATAGTGTTTTGCATAGTGCACGCATAGTATTTGCATAGTAAAATCTTTTATAAAGTTATTAGTTTTATTAGAATATAAATAGAATATATTATATTTTATTTAAAATATTTTGCTTTAAATATGGATGAAAATCGATTAAAAGTAAATCAATCTCGATTGTTCATGAGTTAGTTACTATGCATTCTATTTTTCTATAAATAGAAGCTCATTCATTTATTATTTTCTTACTTAATTCACTTTGAAACTACTAGAGAGATAAATTATAGAGAGAAAGAAGAAAGTATTACGCTAATTCACTATTTATATATCCAAAGACTCTTCTTCTTAAGGTAGGGAATATTATTTGTTGTACTAAGTAAGGGGTACTTTTTTTCTTCTTATTTATGAGAGAACTTTTGTTATTCTATTCTTTATTATTACATTGGAATAACTTTGTATCTGCTGCTACCCTATACTTGGTGAAATTCTTACATTATTCCATTCTTTATTATTATGTTGGAATAACTTGTCTATGCAAAATCTGACATACATGGTGAAATTCTTCTAATATTCCATTCTTTATTATTACATTGGAATATCACATGCATGCGTTTTACTGTGGGACACAGTTCCGTTATTTATGGAATATCCTGCATGCATGCGTTTTCGTCGGACTGGTTCCGCCTTTTTTATTATTATTACATTGGAATATCACATGCAATGCGTTTCTGTTGAACTCGATTCCGTCCTTATTAGTATTCTCGTTGGAATAACTCGTCACATCACGAAGTCTGCATGCATGGTGATTTCTGTTGTTATTCCATTCTTTATTATTACATTGGAATATCACGTACATGCGTTTCTGGGACTCGGTTCCGTTATTTATTATTACATTGGAATATCACATGCATGCATTTTACGGGACTGGTTCCGTCTTTTATTATTATTACATTTGGAATATCACATGCGTGCGTTTTCTGGCTGGACTGATTCCGCCCTTTTAGTATTCTCGCTGAATAACTGTCTATCTCATCACCGCATGCATGGTGATTTCATTGTTATTCCATTCTTTATTATTACATTGGAACATCCCAGCTTGTCTTAATTTCTTTGACACAGTTCCGATTATTTTGTATTCTGTTGGAATAACTTTGTCATGTCATCACAATCTGCATGCATGGTGATTTCTTTTGTTATTCCATTCTTTATTATACTCAGTTGGTTAAAGTTTTGACTTCTATACTCCATAAAATTAGTAGAATATCCATGATATTTGCGCTTCATCCAGTATTTTCATGAAAATATTCTTACGAGCATTCTTGAATTTTATTCTACAAAAGAAGTATCATGTTGACAATTTGGACGTTATTGGTTCTGGGACAAATTAATTCTTGAACTTGTTTAATTGAATTCTTATATCATCGTCATCATCCTCATGTTTATATTATGTTGAAAGTCATCTACGTGGCACATGTAGTTCATAGATGGACTTGGTATGATTATGACCGAGGATTATTCGGTGTAATCATGGCCGTAATGTTACAAATGATGTGGTAAAAGTCCTCATTGGCCCGTAGTGCATTAATGGACAAATTGTTGGCATGATCATGACCATTAATGAATACACAAATATTCTTGGCCCGTAGTGCATGGATAATTGTGGTCGTGATACTAAAGAATATCCTTGGCCGTAGTGCGGGGGTGATTCGATGATGTGGAATATTTATTAAAATTTGAGTCTCAAATGATAATTGATGATGAAAACCTTTTTAATCATAAAAGATAGTAGATTTTATTTTTACTTGACTCTTTTAATGGATTGCTTGTTCAAACTGCAGCTAAACTTGATGTCTATTATATTTTATCGCTTTAACATTGTTGGAGACTAATGATAATTTATTCTGCATTATCTTAGTCATAATATTTCTTCTTGGGCTAGTTGAGCTCACCCTTTCTTTCACCGTTCTCTTGTGAAATGAGAATATAGGCCGGGACGAGTCGGGGAACGGAGTGATGGTCCAAAGGATAGCATTAGTAGTCCTCACTATTCTGTGAAATAGTGTGATAATAATTGTAATGAGGACTCCTTTTGAGTTTGTATAATCTCTAGTTGATAATATTTGTATTCAAACTCACAGTTTATGTTTTGTCGTATTGTACACGACAGTTGAATTAGTAAGTTGTATTTGAATTCTGTATCATATATCTGGCGACCCAAGATAGGTGATGTATACCTAATTTTGGGGGCGTCACACAGGTCATCAATGCGAGGTAATGGATACCTATTCTTGATGGTGACATGGTTCAATTCTCAGTAGTCAATACAAAGTCGCATACTCCCGTCTTTTTTCTTTACGAATAACACATGAGCACCCCAAGGAGATGTACTAGGGCGAATGAAACCAATGTCCAACAACTCCTGTAGTTGGACCTTTAACTCCTGAAGTTCAATAGGAGCCATTCGATATGGGGTTTTAGAAATAGGCTTTGTACCAGGTTCAAGGTCAATAAAGAATTCAACTTCACGTTCTGGGGTAGACCGGGAAGTTCTTCAGGAAATACGTCAGGAAATTCACTAATAATAGAAATATTATTAAAATCTGACATGTTTTTGTTCAAGTTCGTGACATGGACTAAGAAAGCTTGACATCCATTTTTCAATAAACGAATAGCTTTATGGCTTGATATGACAGTGATTGACTTTAGTGGTTTGTTTGTTTGAATTCACATAATAGGTTAGTTAGGAATATGAAAACTAACAACCTTATGAAAATAATCAATTTTGGCATGATTAATAGTTAACCAATCAATCCCTAAAATCACATCAAATGCAAGTATTTTCAAAGAAATAAGATCGACAGGTAATGTGATGGTACCAACTTGGATCAAACAAGATTTTATAAACCGTAGATGTAATGAAAGTTTCTCCTAACGGAGTCTCAACAGATAAGTCAAAGTCTAATTTCTCCGGAGTCAAGTTCAAATGTTGAGCACAAGCATGAGAGATAAAAGAATGGGTAGAACCGATATCTAATAATGTATAAACTTCACAAGAGTTTATGATTAGCTTATCCGTGATCACCTCATTCGGATTCCTCGCATTTTGGGCAGTCACGACAAATGCCCTTCCAGTAACCACCGACTTTGACTTGTCTGGGACTGCCTTTAGAGTCACCATCCCCATTGAACTTGGTTTTGCAACAAGACAACCTCTAGCTATATGACATTCCTTTCCACAGTTATAAAACACCTTGGATTGTTGTGGGAAGTTTGGGCTGATGTGTCCCTCTTTCCCGCATTTATAATAAACGACAGGTGCTCGTTCTCCTCCCCTAGAAATAGTTGATGTTTGTGCTGACGTCTTCATGTTATCATTTTTGTACCTTCTCTTTTTGAAATCTCCCCCCGACTCACTTCTTCTACCATTATGGCCACGATTACCACCAAAGTGGTTACCGCTTTTGTCCGAATGTTTTCCTCCCCGCTGGTTTTTATTGTTCCGATGACTGCTGCCACCGGTATGACCCTAGTTGTGGTCCCTCGGTTGAACATACTCATTATCTCGCTCTAATAATTGAGCCCTGTTTACAACATCTGAATATAAAGAAAATTTGTGAGAGATAAGATATTGCCGAATCTCGGGTTTTAGACCTCTCAGAAACATTCGCGTCATTCGTTCCTCGTTCTCTACCAAATGAGGTGCAAACCTGGATAACTCTGCGAACTTTGCCTCGTACTGGGACATTGTCATGTTGTTTTGTTCCAGTCTAATAAACTCTACCTCCTTCATTTGATAAATACTTTCAGGAAAGTACTTGTCATTGAACATTTTTTGAAACGTTTCCCAAGACATGTTGAGTGCGACTGGCTGGGTACGCTTCACAGACTCCCACCAGTAGTCTTTTTCACCACGGAATATGAACGTGGCGAATGGAACCTTCTGTTCCTCCGTGCATCCCAAGACATCAAATATCTTGGTAATTTGTTTAACCCACGTCTGTGCCTTGATCGGATCTGGCTTTCCTATAAATTCTGGTGGTCCTAACTCTTTGAACTGCTTGGCTATGACAAGCGGGGCATTGCTATCATTTCCACCCGTATTTTTTACACGAGTCTCCCTCGTCTGATTTTGCATGAACTGCAAAAAGCTTCTAAACATCCCATCATTCATCATTTGTTCGGTAGTGTTATGAGAATGCATATTATGATTTGATGTTTTAATGTATATGCTCATGATTATTTGTAAAGTCCTTCAAGTAAGATATGTACAAGGACTTAGTGATAGATCAAATTTGTTAGGTCGATCTAAGCTCTTAACGTATCATTCTTTAATGGAATGTATAGATAGAAAGATCAAAGTCATTAGGTTGATCTTGAGATGTAATAGATAGGCTTCAAGAAATCGAAATGTGTATAAATCGATCAACATTGCGTAAGTCAAGGCGTAAACGTAGAGCTTCAAAGATCGTAGTGTGCCGCGCTTTCAAGGGCCTCTTTCGAAAATCGTAGAGTGGTCCCAACGCTTGTTTGAGCCAACTCAACGATCGTAGAGTGTCCCAACGTTTCAAGGAAACGTGAGAGTTTATAAGTCAACGATCGTAGAGTGCTCTCGAAACGTAGAGTTTACAACTCAAGCAAGCAAAGATCGTAGTGTGCAAAGACTTAAGAGAAATCAGAGTGCTTCACCGATAAAGATCGTATCAGCACCAAGGCGACAAGTCACCATGATCCTAATCGTAGAGTATCATCTGCCTTGTGTCGAAAACGCCGAGCCTCATAATTTGTGTGGAGATAGATTCCAACAAAAGAGGAATGGATTCTAAACGCCGCAAAGACTCACCAAATTCCCCAAAGTCATAAGAAATATCCTTAGTATGCAACAAAGAGCGATTCAAGAAGCTAAGGAAAGTACCATCAGGTAGGGGAAAACACCTTTTCAGTGTTAGAGGTGAGAAAGCAAATCAAAGGTCAAGCAATGGGCCGTAATGCGCTTCGTAAGATGTGCGTAAATGTTCCATCAAAGAATCGTAAAAGTCAAATGCATTTAATGCCTTCAACGGATGGATCCAACTGATAGTTTTCAAGATCACATATATGCAAATCAAGCAGATGAGAGAAGAAGAAAGCAAGCATTGAACAAACAACGTGAACAACTCTCAAAGCTCAACTCTACGATCCGAGAAATTGCAAAGCTTGCTCACCACTCAGCTTTTTCAACAAGTGCTTAAACAAAGAATCGAGTAGCAAACATCAAGAACTCAACATCTATCAATCAATCAAGAAGAGTACCAAGTCTCATTGACTTGAAGAGTTCTAAGTGAACTCAGAAGAGAACCAAGTCTCATTGGACTTGAAGAGTTCAAGAGTGAACTAAGAAGTTCCTAGATCACCGGGTCTAAGGAATCTGTGTGATTCGTGGTTGTAAAAGACATCCTTAGTGGATTTCCTACTCGCTGAGTAAAGAGTGACTAGAGCTTTAAGTGCTCAACCACTTAAAACGACTCGTCTTTTACATTCATACTATAACCGCTATATCCGCCATAACCGCTATAACTCGCCTCACTCTCATAACTCCACTACTTTTGCAAAGAGATTAAAACAAACATAAATTCCGCTAAGTTTTAATCATCATTAAAGAACAAGTTTAAAACGAAAAAGATTTTTTAAATATCTATTCAACCCCCCCTAGATAACTATTGTGCCAACTAGAACTAACAATTGGTATCAGTAGCAGTGTTCTATTATATAGCCATAAGCTTTAGTAGATCCAATGGCACACGCATTCAAGCTTAATCTAGAATCGAGGAGGCAAAGAAGCCACCAATGTGCAACAAGGATAAAAATTTGCAAACCGAAAGTCGATGCAAGCATACATGGACTCAATAGATGAAGATCTATTTGAGACCGCTCAAAATGGGCCCTATATTCCAAACGGCTTGCACCAACCAATCGACGATCCAAATGTAATACAAATCAAGGTTAAAGAAGAAGTGGATGACAACGAGAAGAGAGTCATCCAACTTGACAAAAAGGCCAAGAACATCCTGTTCCAATCCTTAGAAGACGATCTGTTCGAAAACGTTGTCAACAGCAAAATAGCTAAGGAGGTTTGGGAAGCATTGTTGATCATGCACGAAGGAACTGAAGAAGTCAGAGAAAACAAACAATCTCTCCTGACACAGTAGTATGAGATGTTTGCTCATGTTCAAGGAGAAAACGTGACTGCCACCTATGAGAGATTCAACGCTCGCTTCAACTCTCTACGAAAGCATACGGGAAGATCTATCCTAACAAAGATCTGATCATAAAGTTCATGAGAGCCCTACCGAGCAAGTGGGATGCCAAAACCACTGCTATAAGAGAGTCAAAGAATCTTCACGAGATGACAGTTCAACAACTATATGGCAATCTCCCCGACATACTTAACCGGAGTCGACTCAACGAAATAAAACCCTATCGTAAGGAAGAAGGAAGGATAAGGGTGTTGCTCTCAAGGCAACCGAAAGTGCATCAAAGGTCAACACCGAGATCGACTCGATTATGATGAGGACGATGATGAAGACCTTGCTATGCCGGTAAAAGATTAAAGGTTCATGCGCACAAGGCAAACCCAAAGAAGCCAAAGAAGGTCAAGAATTACAAAGCAGCCCAGAGCAAATAAATGATCTATGCTACAACCGCAAAGAAGCTCTCGCCACTTCATCGCCAACCGCAACAAACCTCTAAGAGAAGAACTAAAGAAGAAAACAACATGCAAAGAAGGAATACAAAGGCAACAAAAGGCCTTAAGTAAGAGACAAAGGCCCGGTAGCCGGAGGATCGTGGAGTGATTCGCATAATGACTCCAATGTCGACTTCTGAGATGATGAAGAACCACAAATGGCTAATCTGCGCTTAATGGCCAAACATGCAAAGGACAAACAAAACCTCAACATACATGATGTAAGTCTCGATGAGGTATTTGACTTCAACTCACCCGATGTAGACATAAATGATTTAAGAACTGCTCACGCATGGCATAACCACCGATCTACATCAATACATGAAGTGGTTCGTAGTTTTGTCTAAGGATCATTCACTTCTTCAAGAGAGAAGAAGAAAGTTCAAGAAGATCTTGAAACAACCCTTCTAAGTACTAATCTTCTCTCCAAGCTTGAGGCTGAGAATAAGACCTTAAAACAGATAAACACACTCAATGCACAAAGAGAGTCTAATCTAACCTCTAAAATCGAGGAACTAGAAAAGACTATCTCATATGGAACAAATCCTCATCATCCATGGACTCCCGCTTCTCTAGTCGAGAAGACATTCGATAGAATGTGCTTAGGCTTTGGGGAATCCATCTCAGAGCCATGTGTGAAAAAGACAAAGGAAACTAGCACTAGTAATGCCTCAAGTTTTAGTAGAAGCATTACCTTTGTGAAATCCTCACAGAAGGAAGAAACAAGTTCAACCTTGTTCTACTGTCTCCATTCATACTCAAAGGAGTAAAGGATCTCATGCTGGTCTGGTATTCATAAAAGAGAAGATTAACCTAACCTCTACTCACCAACCTCGAAGAATCATAGAGTCAAGCAAGACCAACTCTACGAATCAACTGGAAGATACAGTAGAGGTAAGGCACACTCATCACTATTTATGAAATCCAAGGACACGTGGAAGAATGAGAATCAGTTTAGCAGAAGGATAACGAAAGAACCACACAAGTCCAAATGGAGGATGAATCATCATACACACACAGGCATGCATCATACTAGATGTTTTATATGCAATAAATATGGTCACAAGGTTGCCAAGTGTTATTATAATTCCATGCATGTAAGACCCAAGATTAAATGATTTGGGTCCCCAAAGGCACTAATAAAGAAGGACCCATGCAAATATGGGTACCAAAATGAAGGTTCAATGTTTTGACAGAAAAGAGCTCCACGATCACTACATGGTATCTCGGACAAGGATGCTCAAGGCACACGACCGAACAAAGCCCTTCTATCTAACTACATAGAGAAGGAGGGTCCCTCACCATCTTTGGAGACAACGGCCAAGGCAAGACAAGAGGATATGGCTCACCGGCAATGGTGCAAAGATCGCTCAAAGAAAGTAGCATATATGGAAGGTCTCCAACACAACCTTCTAAGCATCACCAACTCGCGACAAGGGTCATCAAGTAACATTCCTCAACAACCAATGTCAAGTCGAGATTTGAAGACATCCGCATGAAAGCTAACCGACAAGAGAAGGAAATGTCTACACAAAGGAATCTTGGTCAACTAAGCTCAAATGAGACAATATGTTTTCTCGCAAAAGCATCTCAAGAAATGAGTCAAGCATGGCATGTATTTTGGTTGTCTCACTTAAACTTCAAAAGTATGTCCAAACCGGCATCAAAAGATCTCGAAGTCGCCTACCTAAGTTCAACTTCAGTAAAAGAAAGGCCATGCAATGCCCGCTACTTGAAAGCAAACCGTAAGCTCATTCAAGAGCAAAACGCCAACTCTATCGACAAGCCCCTCGCAGCTTGCTTCACATGGATCTATTTGGGCCAATTCCAACAACTAGTCTTGAGGAAAAAGATACTCTCTAGTTATAGTCGACGACTACACCAGAATTCACAGGGTATTCTTCCTAACTTCAAAGGATGAAACGAGCTCCCAATTAATCAAGATGTTCAGACTGGTGATGAACGAGAAAGGAGAGAAAATCAAGGCCATAAGGAGTGATCATGGCAGAGAATTCGACTTCTCAGAAATGGACCAGCTCGCATGCATAATGGCATCACCATAACTTTTCACCCACTTAACTCCTCAACAAAATGGAGTAATTGAAAGAAAGAATGTAACCTCGATAGAGGTCGAAGAACTCTACTAGCAGCAAGAAATTCATCTCGCTCGAATACTTCTGGCGTGTCGCAACACCGCATGCTACACGCAGTAATGTATCACCGATACACTCTACGACGATCAAGAAGACGCCTACTTAACCGTGGAAAGGAAGAAAGCCAAATGTCACTACTTTCATGTTTTCTACCAGGCATGCTACATTCTCAACAATGGAAAGCAAGACTGACAAAATTTCAAAATTTCAAGTCGACGAAGGAATCTTTCTTGATATGCCATGCATAAAGAAGGCCTACAGAGTGTTCAACAAGAAGACACCGAGTGTTGAAGTCTCATCCATATCATCTTCGATGAAACAGACTTAGACAACACAAAGGCTTCAAGACACTACGAATCGATAAAGGCAGTATACACTACTAATGAAATCGTCGAGCCCAACACTACGATCAGTAGTGCCGAGATAGTGGTAATCGCTGAAGCAACAAAATGAGATCGTAGAGAGGTCTATGCAAGACAATGAACCTCCACACCAAGAAGAAGAAATAGATCTTGAAGACTTAAGACAAGAAGGCATCAGATGTATGTCCCAACCGGTAATGAGATGGGCCAGAGATCACACTCAGATCTAATCATCGAGATCCGAAAAGTGCTAGAGTCAAAACAAGAGTCGCCACTCAAAATGAATGCTTTTATCTAAGCTTTCTATCTCAAATAGAACCAAAGAAGATAGAGGATGCTATGGAAGACTCTAGGCTGATAGAAGCCACGCAGAAGAACTCAACCAATTTGAACGGGTTAAAGTATGGAGATCGGTACCAAGACCAAAGAGTCATCCCGTCATCGGAACCAAGTGGGTCTTCGTAAACAAAATGGATGAAGATGGAGTTATAACCAGAACAAGGCAAGATTAGTGGCAAAGGGCTACTCTCAAGAAGAAGGCATCGACTACGATGAGACATTTGCACCGCTGCTGCATTAGAAGCCATCGTAATCTTTCTTGCCTTTGCGCTCATCACATGAAGTTCAAAGTCTTTCAGATGGATGTCAAAAGTGCATTCCTAAATGGAGAACTCCAAGAAGAAGTCTATGTAGAGCAACTCCGTGTTTCATCAATCCATCTCTTTCCAATTATGTTTATAGATTAGACAAAGCCTTATATGGTCTTAAACAAGCACCTAGAGCATGGTATGAAACACTAACTAACTTCTTAATTGAAAATGGGTTCACTAGAGGTAGAGTAGATACCACACACTGTTTCTTAGAAAGCATAAAGACAAAGTCTTATTAGTTCAAATATATGTTGATGATATTATTTTTTGTTCTACTCGACGAAAAAGTTATGCAAGAGATTCTCTAAGTCGATGCAGCAGCAAGTTTGAAATGAGCATGATGGGTGAGAGTCAATTTCTTCCTCGACCGCAAGTAAAGCAGATCGATGAAGGAATTTTCATAAACCAAGCCAAGTACATCAAAGACTTACTCAAGAAGTATGGCATGGAATCACCTCTCCCATGAAAAAACACCAATTGCTCCTCGCAACCAAGCTTCGACAAAGATGAAAAGGGTAAAAGTATTGATATAACTCAATACAGAGGTATGATAGTTCTCTTTATATCTAACTCGCCAAGAGACTGCATATAATGTTTGCAACATGCATATATGTGCTAGATTTCAAAGCTAACCCTAAAGAGTCACATTTATCTCATCAGAAAGAGGATCTTCAGTATCTCAAGGGTACACCTTACTTGGGGCTTTGGTACCCCAAGGAATCCTCATTTGAACTAACAGATACATACAGATGCCGATTTTGCAGATGCAAAATAGATAGAAAGAGTACCAAAGGGCACCTCAAATTGCTAGAAATGACTTGTGTCCCGGTTTAGCAAAAAGCAAAACTCAAAGGTTCTACTTCAACCGCAGGTTTAATACATTGTCACCGGCAAATGCAACAAGGCTCAGATCCTATGGATGAAAAATCAACTAGTCGACTATGGGTTTGATTTCAAATCTATTCCCATTCACCGTGATAACACAAGTGCCATAGCAAATAACTCATAATCCTCAAGTATGCATTCTAGGACTAAGCATATAGAGATAAGGTATCACTTCATTAGGGATCATGTACAAAAATGGAACTATATCTTTACAATATATCCCACCGAAAATCAACATGCAGATGTTTTTACAAAACCTCTAGATGAATCCAGATTTAATAAGTTAATAAGTGAGCTAGGCATGCTAAATCTACAACCATAAAATATATGCTCTAGATTGTGCTAACCATAACAGATACAAAGGTCAACTCAAAATCGTAGACATGATCAAGGGAAGTCCACGATCGTAGAGTCAAGAGACAAAACCACCTCAACGATCGTAGAAGAAGACTCTCAACCATCGTAGAGCGCGTACTCAACGATGACAAAAGCCCCATCAACAAAGCAAGAGTGCATCCTGTGATGATAAGCTTCAAAACACAAAGAATCCTCCGATAAGCGCCTCAGAACAAACCTAACCTCGACTCACTCCAAGAGGTCAGGCCCTTCCCGAGTTACCTTAAAAGAATGCTATGTCAAAAACTCATCACAAGGATCCGGACAGACTCGACGATCGAGATCGATATCGACGAATGTCGGATGCATGACGATCGACGATCGTAGATCGTATACACGATTTAAATGTCGATGAGACTCGACGATCGAGATCGACTCGACAACAAATGCAAAGCACTCAACGATCACAAAACTACCTCAACGATCGTAGTCCTCCCTAAGGACACCTCACCCAGCAGAGCCAAGGGCAAATCAAGACAAATCCTATCACCAAAATCGAGAGAGCCAAGCAAAGTCGACACCTGTCCCACTAAGCAAAAAAGGAGAGAGGAAGTTACAAGTACAAATTGAAATCATATTTTTGAAATCGTAGTTCAAAAGATTATCTCTCTCATCCTCTCTCAAAGCAGTAAACCCTAAATCGTAAAAAAGCTCACCATATCTCACTTCCAACTACAAAATCAATGGCGGCATCCAAAGTTATCTCAAAGCATGCACTCTGCTTTGACGAGTTCAAAATAGCTCAACCTAAGTTCCACAAGACTCGGCCTTATCAAGAAGGCAGTGTCTCAAGAAGCCTTGAGCACATATACATTTGATTTATCCCATGTTAGTGAAAGAGTTTCTACAAGAATGGAGTATTTGAAAACGACATCATCACTACGAGAGTAAGGGATGTGGAAATCGATCAAGGTCAAGACATCAACCTCGCCCCTAGGTCTCAAAAAAATGAAGGGCATCCATTCTTAGATAAATGTAGACTTCCAAGAGGGACTTAAGAATGCATCATCACAAGAAACTCCCTCCGTGAAAGGGTACAAGAAGAAGGAGTTCCCACAGAGGTATGAATTTCTAGCCGATATAGTTGGGAAAATGTATATGCCGCAAGAGCTCAGTCATGACTCATGTGAATGAAGTTCAACTTAAGCTCACGACCGCCATGAGTTATGGAATACAACTCAACTATGGAGCCCTATTGCTCGATTGATTGGTAAGTGGCTCATCAACTCAAAGAAGTCAAAAAGCCCTCAAGATGCTATACGGAGATTCATAAGTATCATTCTACAATCACTCCTCAAGACAAAATTGGGGATGAAGAAGGAGAAGCTATCAACCCAAATAGACGAAAATGACCCGTAAATTGTTTGAAAATCGGAAGAGGAACCCAAATTGAGTATGTTCGAATGATGACCGAATCCAAAGGAAGAACTGGGATCCAAGGACTCAGCCTTCCAGAAACATGTCTGTGGTCGTGAGATCAAGAAGAAGAAGAAACCAACAAAGAAGAACCCTCCGTCTCTTACCAAAAAAGAGCAAGGGCAAGAGGAAGCTAAAGGCTAGACCGGTAGAAGAGCCTCAAGGATCTACCATCGATATACCTATAGAGTCCTCCGATATAGAGACTCGAGGAGGATGCTAAGAAGAAAGCAAAGAAGAAGATGAAGCAGATGAGGATCAAAGCTACCATATCCTGCATCCTCAAGAAGAAACAAAGTTGGTCATAAGTCCAAAAGGCCATCAACACCTCAATCGTAGAGAGTCTCTACTCGCTCAGAGAGACCGCACTCAAGCACGGCAAAAAGGAAGTAGCTGCTTCAAGCATAAGGGTCATTGAATGAGACAACACCGAGGTTCAAGAAAGTCCTCAAGCTGTGGCTAAGCCTAGTAAATCAAGGAGAAAGTCGGTCAAGAAGTACATTCTTGAGAATGAAAAAGTGCTCAAGAGGAAGACAAGAGCATGGTTGCCCAAGAGAGAACTAAGCTCCAAAGAGGGGAGATCCCCAAATTCTCATGATCCCAAATTCTCATGATAGAGAATACACCACCGAGGGGAGATGCCCAAAGCTCAAGAAGATGCTCCAATTGAGGGGAGTTTATGAGCTTACAAGAAGATGATCAAGTTGAGGGGAGCCTCAAGATATCTCCATGGCAGAAGAAGATGTCCCCGCCAGTAAATGAAGAGGAACCAAAGAAAAGATCATCAAGAGCCCATCGAGATAATGGAGTCCTCCAACGAAGACAGAGAGAAGAGGAAGAAGATGATGATGACCTTCAGATCACCGTGTGGGCAGATGGGTATAGAAGCTATCTCTACAATCGATGTTCTCATACCTACCCATGATGCCATATCATCAAGCCCAAATCCTAAACTCTTGGGATCACATGTTCTGGAGCTTCAAAGAGTATCCAGCCATCTCAGTATTGGCTCATGGATTTCCAGGGAGATTCAACTTTGCCAAGAAATTGCTTACCAACAACTCTTCCTCAAAGGATAAACTTGAGGTACTCGCTCTATCCCAAACCTCTTCAGTAGTTAATCACTTGCCATCATCCTCATTTAGCTATTTTATGAATTCCCACGATGGTCGGAAGTGATACTTCATCCACTAAATCAATTTCCAAATAGCAGAATCCCAAAATTGTAGAATCGAGGAACCAAATGCAAATAACTTTATTTTGCTCCCCATTAAACCACCAACTCTACGATCCCCGACTCTAGTCCCATCAGAGAGTCCCAAATAGAAATCAGAGAGCCACATATTCCAAACATAAAAACTCAGCCCTCCATCGATATATACCATCCTCCTCCTCCAATGACTATTTTAGTCTTGATCTTGCTCTCTCTACTCACGCAAGATCAATCCTAAAAAGATCCCCTCCATTCAACAATCCTCAAACCAATGATACTCTTCCAAATCGCCCACAAAAGATGACTTGAAATGAAGTGTCCAAGAACATGGTCAAGAACATCAAAGAAAGCCCGACACTCACTCGCACCTCATTCATCTCCTATCAATCAAATGATCACAACCGCAAATAATATCCCCGCACTCTAAATGCCGAGCTTACAAAGAAGTCGAGGAAATTATCCAAGAAATTCTTCAAAGCATGAAGGATGTAGATGAGATTCACTTCCAGATAGCCACCAAGCAAAGAGAGGTTGTTCTTGAAATGCGTAAAAATCAAGAAGTCCAAAATAAACTCATGCCGAGAACATCATAAACTTGAAAGCTTCAAATCCAAGAATTCCAGAAATCTTATGTCAATCAGGAACGACAGAATGACATTGTTCTCACTGCCCTCCAAAACAAAGAAGCTAGATCTGAAATCCAGATCAAGGAAAGTCGAGAGGATATTGCTCAAACACAAAGCCAACTAAACGAGCTTGTCCAAGGAGTAAATCGACTTTCTACAGACATTCAACCCTCGATGCCGACATAAAGGGGGGAGAATAAAGGAAAAGGAGTTCAAGGAGCACAGGAGATCAAAAGGCAGGCGCAGGAGGAGGTCAAGGAAACCAAGAAAGGGGAAGAGGACAATTTTCACGAAGCCTCTCCCAAAAGACAGCCCACCAACAGACTCCACGATCAAGCAATCGACTCAACGATCCGATCAAATAGAAGTCTTGATGGCTCACCTTTAAGAAGTCAAGGGCCAACTACCAAATTTCACCAAATGTGACCACCACAGCCTAAGAATGCCAATTGAGATCCAAAGATTCATGAATAGGCATGATCACAACCCGATAGTAAGTCCAAGTGAGCTGGAAGAGTTAGCCAGAAGGGATGAAGCTAGCAGGAAAAGAAGGGCTGAGGAGTATGCCAATCCTCCAAGGAAAAGGTCAAAGAAATAGAGATAAGTTGAAACTTTAAATTCTTATTGATGTAAAGCTAAACTGCAATATTTCTTGAACATCAATAAATTCATGCTTATTCTCTAGAAATTTCAAATTACCACCAAAATACTAAAGTCATGTTTAAATTTCCTCAAAAATGCATCTAGACACTAATAATCATGACAACAAATCTCCTTGGTTATGTCAACATCAAATAGGGGAGATTGTTGGGAGAATGCATATTATGATTTGATGTTTTAATGTATATGCTCATGATTATTTGTAAAGTCCTTCAAGTAAGATATGTATAAGGACTTAGTGATAGATCAAATTTGTTAGGTTGATCTAAGCTTTAACGGTATCATTCTTTAATAGAATGTATAGATAGAAAGATCAAAGTCAAGTAGTTGATCTTGAGATGTAATAGATAGGCTTCAAGAAATCGAGTGTATAAATTGATCAACATTGCGTAAGTCAAGGCGTAAACGTAGAGCTTCAAAGATCGTAGTGTGTGCCCGCCAAAGGGCCTCTTCTGGAAATCGTAGAGTGGTCCCAACGTTTGCCGAGCCAACTCAACGATCGAAGTGTCAAGGAAACGAGAGTTTACAAGTCAACGATCGTAGAGTGCTCTCTAAACGAGAGTTTACAACTCAAGCAAGCAAAGATCGAGTGTGCAAAGACTTAAGAGAAATCAGAGTGCTTCTCGACGATAAAGATCGTACTCAGCACCAAGGCGACAAGTCACCATGATCTCAATCGTAGAGTATCATCTCAATCGCCTTCAGTGTCGAAAACGCCGAGCCTCATAATTTGTGTGGAGATAGGTTCCAACATAAGAGGAATGGATTCTAAACGTCAGCAAAGACTCACCAAATTCCCCAAAGTCATAAGAAATATCCTTAGTATGCAACAAAGAAGCGATTGAAGAAGCTAAGGAAAGTACCATCAGTAGGTGGGGAAAACACCTTTTCAGTGTTAGGTGAGAAAGCAAATCATAAAGGTCAATGGGCCGTAATGCGCTTCAAAGATGTGCGTAAATGTTCCATCAAAGATCGTAAAAGTCAAACGCATTTAATGCCTCAACGATGGATCCAACGGATAGTTTTCAAGATCACATATATGCAAATCAAGCAGATGAGAGAGAACAAAGCAAGCATTGAACAAACAACGTGAACAACTCTCAAAGCTCAACTCTACGATCCGAGAATTAAGAAAGCTTGCTCACCTACTCAGCTTTCTTCAAACAAGTGCTTAAACAAAGAATCGAGTAAAGAACCATCAAGAACTCAACATCTATCAATCAATCAAGAAGAAGAGTACCAAGTCTCATTGACTTGAAGAGTTCTAAGTGAATCAGAAGAGAACCAAGTCTCATCGGACTTGAAGAGTTCAAGAGTGAACTAAGAAGTTCCTGTGATCACCGGTCTAGAAGGAATCTGTGTGATTCGTGTTGTAAAAGACATCCTTAGTGGATTTCCTACTCGCTGAGTAGAAGAGTGGACTAGAGCTTTAAGTGCTCAAAACCACTTAAAATGACCGTGTCTTTTACATTCATACTATAACTGCTATATCTGCCATAACTGCTATAACTGCCTCACTCTCATAACTCCACTACTTTGCAAAAGAGATTAAAACAAACATAAATTCCGCTAAGTTTTAATCATCATTAACTAACAAGTTTAAAACGAAAAGATTTTTAAATATCTATATTCATTCAACCCTTCTAGATAAAGATATTCATTTAGGCCCAAACTAGAACTAGTGAATAAGACCGTATTCGTGAATAATATCGTATACGTGAATAGTATCGTATACGTGAATAGTAACCTCGACATGAAAAGGTAAAATTTTCATAATAATATTCATACCAATATTTCTGTATAATGATATTGAAATAATAACATCATTTACGAAGAAAATAACATCACTTACCTCAAAAGAACAGTACTTCTGACTGGAATATCGGATATAGTGCTGAAGAAAACTTGCACTAAATAGCAACTCTCAAAGTATCTAAATACTCACAAAATACGCTCGATAATATATATAGAGAGAGAAACCTTGTTTCTGGTGTGATTTTTAATTCTAACTAAGCACCCTATTTATAGGAAAATGCTAGAACGCCAAAGGAGACTAAATTAATAAAATATTATTATTATTTTTCTTCACTTCTACGCATGTCCACCAACCATGACCAGTCCACCTCCTTTGAACAAAAAATTTCAGCACATGTTTTCAAAAACAAAAGTGGGACCCACACATAATTTTAATAAAAATATTTAATTTTCGAAACTTCAATAATTCATAATAAATAGCCCTTTATCAGAAAAATACGAATTTCATGTTTACATTCCATAGGAAATTAAATTCTCTACATCTTTGTAAGTTTAAGTTTTTCCAAATTCCAAACAGAAAATTTCCGAAATCCATATACGGATGATTTTCAACACTTCTATTCCGACAAAATACTGATAAAATACCTCATCATTTATTCCTTCATTTATATCCACATAAAATAAATATATCCATCATTTATATCTACATAAAATAAATATTTATTTATCATATAAATCAATAATTAATTATTCATAAATAATATTACAGAATCACAATTATGACAACCAGATCATTCTCAGGAAATAGGGGGCTTTCCGATAAGGATTTTTCCTTATTGGCACGCAATTAGGTGATCAAACCCCTTTCCTAGACAGAACTTCCTTAGACATTGCCAATAATGTTATCTAATAATATTATTCAAATAATATGAATTATTGATCCGATAATGGAGATATTTATCAAGAAAAATTATTGAAGCAAAGAATAATATAAAATATCAACGTAAAGCAATTATTGAATCAATAAAATAAAATATTGAGCAAGAATTATCAGAACAATTATTGAGTAGTGCCTTCACGTAAGAATCAATAATTCAAAAATATCAGACAATACTGGTATGCCTTTGCAACAACACGTATTCATCGTATTTTAACCATAGGGTATTCCAACAAAGTTAATTCTGTAACCATTACTGTAGTTATTTATAAAACTCAAACTTGTTGTTTTCTTCATCCGACCATTTTTCGTTATTGGGCCCACAAAATGATGCTCCAATCGCGAATATTCTCCGACAACAAGAATATTCCACGACCAAACGAATATTCCCCGACAACAATGAATATTTTATTACCACTTGCTTATTTTGCAAAATTTGCACATTTCACCCATAACCAAAGAATTATATCAAATTAACACCTTATTATTCACAATAATAATTAGAGGAAATTTGATTTTATTTATAAAAAGTTGGGGTCTTACACTTATGTTACATCAAATACCACCAAAATCACAATTTACTACTTCAAGTACCTAATTCGTATAATATTTATATAAATACTTATTTTGACTTATTAAATTTGTATAAATCCTTATACATAATTATTATATGTTAAATTATTAAAATTTAATATTAATACAAAGATTACCAAATATATTTTTTTAGTTTAAAATTTTAAAAAATACTTAATTACCGAATAAATCAATAAACTTTTAAACATACAAATTATATTTTTAACACGAATAACATTAAATTTTTATACAATTGGCAAAAGTTCCCAAAATTTAATTAATTAAATAATACCCTTTTTATATTGGAAGAGCATATAAAAGGATGAGAAAAAATTGAAAAAAATAACTCATTTGCTCTCTCTCCTCTCTCTGTGACGAACGAGACTTTAGTAATAAATTTTAAAATATTTATTGAATTAAATAAATATTTTGTTGTTTTATTTATTGAGTTAAATAATTATTTGATGGAATTGTTAATTTAATTAAATGTGTTACATTAATTAAATTAACGAGGAATAATTTTATAGTTCAAAGTGTGAATTTAATTAAGATAATTAAATTAAATGAGTTGTTAAATAATTTTAATATTATTTTAATTAATTTAATAATTAATTAGAGGTTTATTTATTTGTTATAAATAATAAATGGGAATTTTAAGTATGTGATGATGTGATTTAATGGGTAATATTTTCTTTTATTTAATTGAGTTAAATAATATTATTTCATTAATTAAAGTGTGACAAATAAACTATATAATAACCGAATTAATTAAAATAATGAGAAAGGAGATAATTTGGCGCTAGCCAAACATGACCTAAGGAACATGGGAGCAGTTAATTCCTTGTTGCGCTTAATTGCATCCCATAATCCCACCAGTTATTTTGTATACGTAATATATACTACTGTGACACCTCCAAAATAGGTATAGATTACCCATTCTGAGTCGCCAAATACATGCTACATAACTTAATTATAAACTTCATTTACACAATACGACAAAACATAGCTGAGAGTTTTAACACGGATATTGTCTCGTAGACAGTATCTAAACTAAAATAAAGTCCTCATTACAATTATTATTACACTATTTCATAGAATAGTGGGGACTACTATATCCACCATCTCGGATCATTACTCCGTTTCCCGACTAGTCCCAACTATGTTCTCATTTTCTGAAGAGAACAATGAAAGCAAAGGGTAAGCTCAACTAGCCCAGTAAAGAATATTATGACTAAGATAATGCATAATAAATTATCGTTAGCTTTCAACAGTGTTAAACTGATAGAATAATTAACAACAAGCACTACAAAAAAATAGACATTTGGCAATAATTTTTCGGATAACGACTTATAAAGTCGTTGCCAAAAATGCATATTTAGCAACAAAATTTGTCATTCGTTGCAATTTATGAAATGCTTTCATTTTTTGCAACGAAATTCATAAGTCGTTGCAAAAATTCTTTGCCAAATCGTTGGCGGAAAAAAAAACCCCACCACCTATTTACTTTTTTGTTGCCGATGAGATTTCTCCTCATCGTCGGCAACGAAAACTTTTTTATTGCTATATTTCGTTGCCTAATATAGGCCACATTCATTGACAACAATTTTTTTTCATTGCGTATTTAATACTTTTTTTGCAACAACTAGTATATTGTTGCCCAAAATTAAGACAAACCCAATAAGCATGCCTCTTCCCCCCCAAAAAAAACACATCATTTTTCATTTAAATTTTTTTATTTATTTGGACACAGTTTTATACAGTGAAATGTTTTACTCAGTCCGTCTCAAAATAAATGCACAATTTTTTTTTTTTAAAGTTATAATTTTTTAAATTAAAATTGAGCACATATAGATATATTTTTTAACTGCAGCGGAACAAGCAATCCATTAAAAGAGTCAAGTAGAGCATGATATCTACTATCTTCTATGATTTAAAGAGTTTATCATCAACTTTATTGCTGAGGCTCAGCTCAATAAATAATCCACATCACTGAATTATCCACACACTACGAGCTAAGAATATTCATTAGTATTACATCCACGAATTATCCACAGTTTGGACCGATGTGTCCCTCCCCTCTGCATCTGTAGCATACAATCGGTGGTCATTCACCTTCCTTAAAAACATGTGCTGGTGTTGTTGTCTTTCCATCATTATTGAACCTTCACTTTTTGAAATTTCCACTTGACTCATTCCTTCTATTATTTTGGCCATGATTACCACTGAAGTGGTTACCATTTCTGGCATGATGATTTCCTCCACGTTTGTTGTCACCGCTTCGATGACTGCTACCACTGGTATTATCATTTTGCCGGCTGCTATCTTTTGGTTGGGCTGACTCATTATCGTACTCCAATAACTGAGTCATATTCACAACATCTGAATACAAGCAAAGTTTGTGAGAAATGAGATATTGACATATTTCGGGTTTCAAACCTCGCAGAAACATTCGCATCATTCGCTCCTCATTATCAACCAAATGGGATGCAAACCGGGAAAATTCTGTAAATTTAGCCTCGTATTGCGATACGATCATATTGTTTTGCTCCAACTTGATGAATTCTATCTCCTCCATATGACGAATACTTTCAGAAATACTTGTCGTTGAATAATTCTTGGAACTTCTTCCAAGACATCTTTAGTGCGGAAGGTAAAGTACGTTTTACAGATTCCCACCAATAATCCGCCTCTCCTCACAACATAAAGGTGGCAAAGGGAACCTTTTGCTCCACATAGCATCCCAAGACATCAAATATCTTGGTGGTCTGCTTCATTCACGTATCTGCCTTAAGTGGTTCTGGCTTTCCTAAAAACTCTGGTGGTCCTAGCTCCTTGAATTGCTTAGCGGTGACCAGCTGAGAGTTGCCATTGACTCCACCTACATTTAGAATAGGAATCTCTCTCGTTTGGTGTTGCATGAATTGCAGAAAGCTCCTAAATATCCCATCTTTCATCATTTGGTCGGTGTTATTTACATGAGGATTATTGCCTTCCTGATGCACATTATCCTGGTTATAAATTAGCGGTGTCTCAACAGTCTCATGTGCTCCATTTCTTGTCTTAATTTTTATATGCCATTTTCAAACACTGCCACAAAACAAGGGTTAATTGAAATGTCACATATTATCCCTATATTTTGACCAATCAATTAAATAACAAATAAGCTTAGGTATGAGCCGTATGACACACTACCGAAGAATTTACCTGTCTCTCCCCTCCTAGTTCTAGCCTCAAATCTCCGCCAAGGATCATATTCCTAAGCTTTGATACCAACTGTGACGCCCCCAAAATAGATATACATAACTCATTCTGAGTCGCCAAATACATTGTACATTATTTAAATATAAACTTAATTTACACAATACGACAAACGTAAGCTGAGAATTTTAACACGAATATTGTCTCGTAGACAATATCCAAACTCCAATAAAGTCCTCATTATAATTATTATCACATTATTTCATAGAATAGTGAGGACTACTATAGCCACCATCTTGGACCATCACTCCATTCCCCGACTAGTCTCAACTATATTCTCATTTCCTGAAAAGAATAATAAAAGAAAAGGGTGAGCTCAACTAGCCCAGTAAAGAATATTATGACTAAGATAATATAGAATAAATTATCATTAATCTTCAACAGTATAAAAGCTGATGGAATACAATAGACAACAAGTTTAACTGCAGCGGAACAAGCAATTCATTAGAAGGGTCAAGTAGAGCATGATGTTTACTATCTTCTATGATTTAAAAGTTCATCATCAATATTATATCTCTGTAACACAGCTCAACAAATAATCCACATCATCGAATTATCCATGCACTACGGGCCAAGGATATTCGTTAGTATCACATCCACGAATTATTCATGCACTACGGGTCAAGGATATTCGTTATTATCACCGGTGGTCATGATCATGCCAAACAACTATCCATCAATGCACTACGGGCCAATGAGGACTTTTACCACATTATTTGTAACATTACAGGTCATGATTATACCGATACATAATTCATGGTCATAATTAGGGGTGAGCATGGTGCGGCTTGGTGCGGTTTGGTGCGGTTTGAACCGCATGCAAAACCGCTTAAATCTTGATTGAAAAATTCAAAACCACACACGAAACCGTTTGTGATTGGTGCGATCTTGGTTTTAAAGTGTCTTGCGGTCTTGGGTTTTATTTGGTACGGTTTCGGTTCCAAAACCAATTGAAACAACAAAAAGTCTAAGCCTTCAATAAAATTTAACATAAAACTTACATCGAGCAATTAACTTAGTAATGAGTCGAATGAGAATTATATCAAGCATGCTTTAAAACTAAAACATACGCTATATAAAACAACGGAGACCATATATTCAATAACAAGCAAAAATGTTTATCTAGTTCCCTAAAAATTAAAAGTATATACTGGAGATATAATGAAATTCTATCTCATATATTGCAGGGAGGACTTATAGAATATAATCCTAACTATACCTATTTTGAAAAATCTATTAGACTATTACTATTATAGCATTGACATTAACCAATGCATCAAGTGCTCGAGCCCCTCAGCTATAAGTCCCTCCAATAACGCATCAAACAAATTCAAAATTTCAAAATCTAATTGCATAATTTTTGACTATATAACCTCTAACATCTTCTTTCAATTGGTGAAAAAATGACAATGCAATACTGGGGTTTTCTTTGAGCGTGTTCAAGTGAAAAGTAAATTTAGAATTTACTAGAGATAATACATATGTAAGACCCCAACTTTTATAAATAAAGATGAATTTTCTATAAATATCATTTTTTGAATATTATGGAATGAATTTGATATAATGTTATAGTTGTGGGTAATATTTATAAATTTTACAAAGTACGCAAGTTGTTATATAATATTCGATTGGTCGGGGAATATTCGTTATAACAGGGAATATTCGTACAACGGCACAATCATTGGTGGACCCCACAATGGAATTAGTGTCGGATTGAGAAACCGACAAAAATATTTTATGAAAATAACGGCGGAAATTTTACCGTTAACTGTTGAAACACCCAGTGTTAAAAGTACGATAATACACGTGGTTGCACAAAGATGGCACTCAGATTGATTATTGATGCTTACGTGAGAAGTCACTCAGTTTTGTTCAATTATTATTACAGTAATTGCGGCATAATATCTCACGTTATTTGATTCAATTATTGTCAATATTTTATAATCAATAATTGAGATGACAAAGTTATTAATATTATTATTTGCAATATTAACGATGTCTAGAAGTTCTATCAAGGAGAGGTTTGGTCACCTAATTGCGCGCCAATGGGGAGAAATCCTTATCGGAAAGCCACCTCTTTCCTGGGAACGACCTGGTCGATTAATATTGTGAATTATAATAATGATGATAAATTTTGTTTTATTAGTATTATTAATGTAATAAAACAGAAAAACTTTTTATATAAAACAAAATACTTTTATAAAGTTATTCGTTTTATTAGACTATAAATAAAATATATAATATTCTATTATGCATAGTGTTTTGCATAGTAAAATCTTTTTATATAAAATGCAGAATACTTTTATAAAGTTATTTGTTTTATTAGACAATAATTAGAATATATTATATATATTTTATTATGCGATGTGTTGCATAGTGCTTGCATAGTGTTTTGCATAGTAAAATCTTTTTATATAAAATGTAATACTTACATAAAGTTATTTTTTTTTTATTAGATTTTAAATAAAATATATAAATATATATATATATATATACATTTAGAATATATTATATTTTATTGCATAGTCGCAAAGATAGTATCCTTTCTATTTTTTCTATAAATAGGATGTTTAGTTAGAATTGAAAACCACACCAGAAGTTCAGAGAATTCTTCTATAATCTTGGCGTATTTCTTTAGAGTTTTAAGAAGTTTTGAAAGTAGTGTAAGTTTTCTTGAAAATATCCTCGCCCTACCAAATTGAATACTATTCTTTTCTTTTACGGTAAGGGATATTATTTGTTGTACTGTAAGGGGGTATTCTTTCTTTCTTATTCATGAAGAGAACTTATTATTCCATTCTTTATTATTACATTGGAATAACCTATATACGCTGCCACTACCCTATACTTTGTGAAATTCTTCTGTTATTCCATTTTTTATTATTCTGTTGGAACATCCTATATGTGCTTTACACATGACCTGGTTCCATTATTTATCATTCTGTTAAAACATCATGTATGTGCTTTACGCATGACCTGATTCTGTTAATTATTATTCTATTGGAATATCCTGTCTGTGCATTTACGCATGACCTGGTTCCGTTATTTATTATTACATTGGAATAACTTTGTCATGCATGCTTGATCTATCGCATGCCTGGTGATTTCTTTTGTTATTTCATTCTTTATTATACTCAGTTGGTTAAAGTTTTGACATCTATACTCCATGAAATTAGTGGAATATCCTTGATATTTGCGCTTCATCCAGTATCTTTTCATGAAAATATTCTTCTGAGCATTCTTGAGTGTTACTCTACAAAGAAGTATCATGTTGACAATTTGGACATTATTAGTTCCTGGATAAATTAATTCTTGAACTTGTCTTACTGAATTTTTATATCCTTGTCATCATCCTCATATTTATATTATGTTGAAAGTCATCTGTGGCCTGTAGTGCATAGATGGACTTGGTATGATTATGACCGTGGATTATTGATCGTAATAATCATGACCGTAATGTTACAAATGATGTGAAAAAAGTCCTCATTGGCCTGTAGTGCATTGATGGACAGTTGTTGGCATGATCATGACCATTGATGAATACACGAATATCCTTGGCCGTAGTGCAGGGATGATGTGGATTATTTATTAAGTTGAGTCTCAGCGATAAAAGTAATGAAAAACCTTTTAAATCATAGAAGATAGTAGATTTTATTCTCTACTTGAATCTTCTAATGGATTACTTGTTCCGCTGCAGTTAAACTTGATGTTTGTTATATTTTATCAGTTTAACACTGTTGAAGGCTAATGATAATTTATTCTGCATTATCTTAGTCATAATATTTCTTCTTTGAAGGCTAGTTGAGCTCACCCTTTTACTTTTATTATTCTCTTCAGGAAATGAGAACGTAACAGGGACTAGTCGGGGAACAGAGTGATGGTCCTAGATGGTGCATTAGTAGTCCTCACTATTCTGTGAAATAGTGTGATAATAAATGTAATGAGGACCCCATTGAGTTTGTATATTGTCTAGATGACAATATTTGTATTAAAGCTCACAGCATATGTTTAGTCATATTTTACACGACTGTTGTATAATTAAGTTTGTATTTGAATTATGTACCATGTATTTGGCGACTCAAGATGGGTGATGTATACGTATTTTGGGAGCATCACAGTTGATATCAAAGCTTAGGGATATGATCTCTGGCTAAGATGTGAGAATACAACTAGGAGGGGAGAGCGGGGAATTCCTTCGCTAGTATGACCTACCTAAGTTTATTTGGTATTTAATTGGTCGGTCAGAATATAGGGATAATATGTTACATGTCAATTAACCTTTGTTTTGTGGCAGTATCTGAAAATGACATCCGAGAATGTTGAGAATAGCAATGGAGCAAAGGAGACCGTTGATTCACCACATATCAATAATCAAGATAATGTGCATCAGGAAGGCGACAATCCTCATGCAAACAACAACACTGACCAAATGATGAATGATGGAATGTTCAGAGGCTTTATGCAATTTATACAACAATGAAAGTAGAGTGGCTCCCTGCCCAAAATGTAAGTGGAAACATCGGAAACTCTCGAGACGGATCCACCGCTAAACAGCTTCAAGGGGGACCACCGGAGTTTATTGGAGAGCCAAAACCACTTAAGGCGGAAACGTGGATAAAGCAGATCACCAAGATATTTGATGTCTTGGGATGCGCCGAGGAGTAAAAGGTTCTCTTTGCCACCTTTATGTTGCGAGGAGAGGCAAATTACTAGTGGGAATAGGTAAAGCGTACTCAACCTGCCGCACTGAAGATGACTTGGGAGAAGTTCTAAGAACTGTTCAATGACAATTACTTTCCCGAAAGTATTCGTCACATGAAGGAGGTAGAGTTCATCAAGTTGGAGCAGAATAATGTGACCATGTCGCAGTACGAAGCTAAGTTTACCGAGTTGTCCCGGTTTGCGTCCCACTTGGTTGATAATGAAGAGAGAATGACGCGGATGTTTTTAAGAGGTTTGAAGCCGGAGATACGTCAATATCTTATTTCTCATAAACCGCGTTTGTATTCGGATGTTATAAATAGGGCTCGATTAGTGGAGCGCGATAACGAAGTCAACGAAACCAAAAGAGAGCGCGTAGCAGAAAATGATAATATTGGTGAGAAGCAACATCGGAAGCGGTGACAACAAGCGTGGAGGAATCAACATGCGAGAAATGGTAACCACTTCGGTGGTAATCGTAGGCCAAAACAATAAGAATGGACATTTCAAGAAGAGAGATTCAACAATGATGGAAGGGCGTCGACAGATCAAAGACCCGTTGTTAAGGAAGGAGAACGACCACCGATCATATGCTTCAAATGCGGAGGAGGAACACATCACTCAAAACTAGCGATGCAGTCAAAGCATGTTATAATTATGGAAGAGAAGGTCACTTAGCTCCGATTTTGTCATTCACCAAGACAAGTTCACTAGAATGGAGGCACCAAAGGTCGTCCCGGAAAAGTCAAAGTCGATAGTCTGGAGAAGCGTTTGTTGTGACCTCCCGAAAAGCAAGGAACCCTGAACGAGGTCATCACAGGTAAGCTTTATCATAAACTCTAGCGAAGTCTATACCTTATTTGATACCGGTTCTACCCATTCTTTTATTTCTCCTATTTGCGCTCAACGATTAAATTTGACTCCGGAGAAATTAGACTTTGACTTATCTGTGGAAACTCCATTGGGAGAAACCTTCATTACATCCACTGTTTATAAGTCTTGTTTGGTTCAAAACGGTACCCTCACATTACCTGTCGATCTTATTTCATTAAAAATTCTTGCATTTGATGTGATTCTAGGGATTGATTGGTTAACTACTCATCATGCTAAAATTGATTGTTTTCGTAAGGTTGTTAGCTTTCATATTCCTAATCAACCTATTAAGCGAACTCAAGCGACCAAACCATTAAAATCAATCATGGTCATCTCAAGCCATAAAGCTATTCGTTTATTGAAAAATGGATGTCAAGCTTTCTTAGCTCATGTCACGGATCTAAACAAAAATACGCCGATTTTGAATGATATTTCTATTGTTAATAAATTCCCGACGTATTCCTGAAGAACTTCTGGCCTACCCCGGCGTGAAATTGAATTTTGTATCGACCTTGAACCCGTACAAAACCCATTTTCAAAGCCCTATATCGAATAGCTCTATTGAACTTCGTGAGTTAAAGACCCAACTGCAGGAATTGTTAGACATTGGCTTTATTCGTCCCTAGTACTTCTCCTTGGGGTCCTCCCCATTACTATTCGTGAAGAAGAAAGATGGGAGTATGCGACTTTGTATTGATTATCTGGAGTTGAATCATTTTACCATCAAAATAGGTACCCATTGCCACGTATTGATGACCTGTTTGACCAGTTGCAAGGGGCCAAATTCTTTTCAAAGATTGATCTTCGTTCCGGATATCACCAATTAAAGATTAGAACATATGACATTCCAAATACTGACTTTGAAACTAAGATGCGGCATTATGAATTCCTAGTCATGTCCTTTGGATTGACTAATGCTCCTGATGCCTTCATGGATATGATGAACCAAGTATTTAAGGAATATTTGGATCACTTTGTGGTCGTCTTTATTTATGACATCCTTATTTATTCCAAAAGCCGTGAAGATCATGAGCAACACTTGAGGCTGGTACTCCAAAAGCTTCGTGAATACAAGCTTTATGCCAAGTTGAAGAAATGCGAGTTCTGGCTTGAGGAAGTAGCATTCCTTGGGCACGTAGTATCAAGTCATGGAATATCTGTTGACCCGGCAAAAATTGAAGCAATTCAAAGCTGGGAGCAACCTAAATCAATGACCGAAGTATGTAGCCTTCTCAGTTTAGCTGGTTATTATCAGAGATTCGTGGAAGAATTTTCTCGAATCGCTACTCCATTAACTCAGCTGACTCGAAAAGATACAAAGTTCGGTTGGAGCGAAGAATATGAGAAGTGTTTTCAAGAACTCAAGAGGAGACTCATTTCAGCACATGTTCTGACAATACCATCTGGCTCGGATGGATTTTTCATCTACAGTGATGCTTCGGGCAAAGGGTTGGGATGTGTTCTCATGCAACATGGGAAAGTCATAGCCTATTCCTCGCGACAACTCAAAGAATATGAGAGGAATTATCCTATTCATGATCTAGAGTTGGCAGTTGTTGTCTTTACACTTAAAATTTGGAGGCATTACTTGTATGGGGAGAAAGTGGAGATCTTTACGGATCATAAAAGCCTCAAATATTTCTTCACTAAAAAGGAACTCAACATGCGACAACGACGTTGGCTTGAACTGTTGAAAGATTATGATCATACCATCCAATACCATCCTGGAAAAGCGAACGTGGTAGCTGACGCATTGAGTAGAAGATCATATGCAAGTACGAGTGTGATATTGTCAACGCAAAGGCCCATTTTGTGTGACTTACAAAGGATGGAGATAGAGTTAAAGACTCCAGGGACCCATGTGATGATGGCGAATATACGAGTAGAACCGACTTTAATCGATAAAGTTAAAGTTGCTCAAGTTACGCACTCTAGAAATGATGCGTCTGAGGAAGAAAGTGCAAGAAGGTGCTATCTTAGGAGCAAGAATCGATGAAGAAGGAATACTTGGAGTCAACTCCGGACTTTGTGTTCCTAAAGACCGACGATTTAAATTATAAAATCATGATGGGCGGCGCACAACACACCGCTTGCAATCCATCTTGGGAGTACCAAAATGTATCATGATCTTCGCCATACATTTTGGTGGAGCAATACGAAGAGAGAGATAGCATTGTTTATCTCAAGGTGTCTAACTTGTCAACGAGTTAAAGCGAGCATCGAGTACCAAAAGGTCCATTGCAACCACTTGAAATTCCGTAATGAAAGTGGGAGCACATTACCATGGATTTCAAGCATCGGTCTTCCCAAGGTTTCTCAAGGCATAGATGCAATTTGGGTCATTGTTGATAGATTGACCAAGTCTGCTCACTTCTTACCTATACTAGAAACTTATACACTTGAACGTCTTGCTCGTATGTAAGGCTGTAAAATGAGCAAACTGTTCGGACTGGATTCGTACTCGCTCGACTAAAAGTTCGATTCGAGCTCAACCCGAAATATAAATGAGTCAAATATGAGCACATTTTAAAGTTCGATAAATTACTCAAACCTCATCAAATTATAATTTTCTATTGATACTCGGATCATATTCGTTGAAAAGTCCAAACTACTCGGGCTCGATTCGGAATCGTGCTAGACTCGGTAGCTAAATGAGCCTCAATCAAACCTTATTTTATACTCGATAAATTTTGTGAACCAAATCTGAGTAACTCAATACTCTGATCGACTCGGTTCGTTTACACCCTTACTCGTATGTACATAAACAAGGTTGTAAGATTGCATGGTATGCCAGTATCCATAGTGTCTGATCAAGACCCAAGATTCACTTCACAATTTTGGGTTAGTTTGCAAAAAGCTATGGGCACGGATTTACGATTTAGCCCGACATATCATCCTCAGACGGATGGGCAATCAGAGAGGACTATTCAAACTCTTGAAGATCTATTAAGACTACGTGTCCTTGATTTCAAGGGAAGTTGGGACAAGTTCTTACCATTGGTGGAGTTTTCCTATAACAACAGTTATCAAGCAAGTATTGGCATGGCTCCATTCGAAGCGTTGTATGGAAGAAAGTGTCGTTCTCCAATATACTGGGATGAGGTGGGTGAAGCAACATTGTTGGGACCGGAGTTGGTACGTATGACTACGGAAAAGATTCAAACGATCCGGCAACGTATAAAACCTCACAAGATCGACAAAAGAGTTATGCTGATCTTCATCGAAGGGACGTGGAATTCGATATTGGAGATCATGTGTTGTTATGTGTTGCTCCATGGAAAGGAATTATGAGATTTGGAAAGAGAGGAAAGCTCAATCCTCGATTCATTGGCCCATTTTTAATCCTCGATCAAGTAGGAACTGTGGCGTATAGACTCGCTTTACCGCCAAATATGTCTCATGTTCATAACGTTTTTTACATATCCATGTTACGTAAATATGTGGAAGACCCGAACCACATTATTGAGTTAGAACCGGATGAAATAGCGGAAGATTTGACGTATGAAGAGGTTTCTTTTCAAATCTTGGATAAGAAGGAACATATTCTACGCTCCAAGGTTATACCTCAAGTCAAAGTTTTGTAGAGAAACCACGATGTTGAGGAAATGACCTGGGAGTTAGAATCTAAAATGAAATCAAGGTATCCTTACCTCTTTGACATACCCAGTAATGCACCTAATTTTGAGGCGAAAATTTCATAAGAAGGGAGGTTGTAAGACCCCCAATATTTATAAATAAAGATGAATTTTCTATAAATATCATTTTTGAATATTATGGAATGAATTTGATATAATGTTATAGTTGTGGGTAATATTTATAAATTTTGTAAAGTACGCAAGTTGTTATATAATATTCGATTGGTCGGGGAATATTCGTTTTAGCAGGGAATATTCGTACAATGGCACAATCATTGGTGGACCCCACAACGGAATTATTGTCGGATTGAGAAAACGATAAAAATACTTAATGAAAATAACGGCGGAAGTTTTACCGTTAACTATTGAAACACCCTGTGACGCCCCCAAAATAGGTATACATCACCCATTCTGAGTCGCCAAATACATGGTACAAAAATAAATACAACTTCAGTAATATAATTGTCGTGCAGAATATGACAACGCCTATACTGTAAGTTTGAATATTAATATTGTATACTAAAGAGTATACAAACTCAAAAGGAGTCCTCATTACAATTATTCAAACACTATTTTATAGAAATAGTGAGGACTGCTAAAACATCTTTCTAGAACCATCACTGCATCCCATTTAGTTCCTCGCTATGTTCTCACCTCCCGAGAAAAATGGAACAAAAAGGAAAAGGGTGAGCTCAACTAGCCCAAGAAGAATATTATGACTAAGATAATATACAACAAATTATCGTTAGTCTTCAACAGGAAAATCGATAAAATATAATAGCCAACAAGTTTTAGATTAACAACTGCAATGAAACAACAATCCATTAGAAGAGTCAAGTAGAGAATGAGTTCTACTATCTTCTAAGATTTAAAAGTCCATCATCAATATTTTATCCTCCGTAACAACAATCAATATACATCTTTAATAAAATATTCATCTTTGCACTACTGAGGCCAAAGATATTCATTTAGATCACCAGTTGGTCATATTCATCTCAACACTGCTCATCTTTGCACTACGGGCCAAAGATATTCATCGATTAATCATTTATCTTTGCACTTCTGAAAAGCCAAAGATAATTAGTAATATCATCATTTAGACTCGAGGATGATGAAAAATATTTTAAAGAAAATGAATCCGGTGAAACAAAATAACAAATATTAGAGATTCAGACATACAGGTTTATCCAAGATCAATAATACTCCATAATCACCAATTTCAAGCAAAATTCAAGAATAAAGATCAAAACATGGATACAATCAAAGATAGTAACCATAATAGACATCTTGGATAAAAAGAGAAAATTTCATTTTTCGATGAATAGTGTCAGATTCGTGAATAGTCTGCCGTATCGTGAATAAGAACCCCACACACAAAAGTTCAAAATTTGATAAAAAGTTCATACCAACATTTCTAGATAAATGATATTAAAGAAAATATCATTTTAAGAAGAATATAACACCCCTTACCTCAAAATATCGCATTTCTAATCTAATATCGGTAGATAAATTTCAAGGAAACTTGCAATCCGATTAATAGAAACTCACAAAGTATCTAAATACTCATAAAATACACTCAATAATCTAGAGAGAGAAAGAGAAAACTTGTTTCTGGTGTGATTTTCAATTCTAACTTAGCCCTCTATTTATAGGAAAATGTTATCACGCCGAAGCAGACTTAACCTGCAACCTGATGGCTTTACCTGCTACTATTCCCACCCACCACATTTGAAATAAAATTCAGCACATTTCTTTACCAACCAAAAGTGGGGCCCACCAATTCTAGAATTTTCCACCGAAATGATAAATTCTGAAAATTTAACAATTTCTGAACCAGTCACCTCTTAAAATTCATAAAAAATCATACGCTTATTTTTAACGGTTCAAAATTTGTGGACATATACTCAACTTATATATGTATAACATATCCAAAAATTACAACGATCCAACGGCCGGATTAAAAATTATAACCCACGCAATATATCTCAAATACACTGGTTTAATTTTTAATACCTCCATTCCGACAAAAATACTGATAAAACACCTCAATATTAACTTATTCATGTTTAACCACAATAAATATATCCAACATTTATATCCACATAAAATAAATATTTTCTTATCATATGAATCAATAATTAATTATTCACAAATAATATTACAGAATCACATTTATGACAACCAAAGTAGCTCCTGAGGAAAGGGGGCTTTCCAATAAGAATTTCTCCTTCATTGGCGCCAAGCAATTAAGTGACCAAACCTCTCCTGATGTAACTTTCTAGACATTGACAATAATGCTATCTAATAATATTATTCAAATAATATGAATTATTGATCCGATAATGGGAAATACATGTGCGTTGACAATTATTGAAACAACAATAATATAAAATATCAACGCAAAGAATTATTGAATCAATAAAATAAAATATTGAATTAAGTATTGTAATAATTATTGAGTAAAGTGCCTTCACGTAAGGATCAATAATTCATCAATACTTGTGCATCCACGCCAGATTCAGTATTTTAACCACCGGTATTCCGACAAAGGTTAATTGGAATAACTACTGTCGTTATTTATAAAAACTCAAACTTGTCATTTTCTTCATCCGAGCGGTTATTCATTATGGGGCACAAAAATGATCAAGCTACCATTGTACTGAATATTCTCCACAACAAGAATATTCCATGACCAAACGAATATTCCCCACAACAATGATTATTTTATAACCACTTGCATATTTTGCAAAATTTGCACATTTCACCCATAACCAGAGAATTATATCAAATTAATACCTTATTATTCATAAATATAATTAGAGAAAATTCGATTTTATTTATAATAAGTTGGGTGTGACGCCCCCAAAATAGGTATATAACACCCAACCCATTCTGAGTCACCAAATACATGATACAAAAACAAATACAACTTCAAGAATACAATTGTCGTGCAAAATACGACAACACACATATCTTGTGAGTTTAAATACAACTATTGTCTAATGGCGGTATAAAAACTCGTAAGGGCCCTCATTACAATTATTGATACGCTTATTTCACGTAATAGTGAGGACTACTAATGCAACCATCCGGATGTCGAATCCATTCCCCAGACTAGTCCCAAAATTATATTCTCATTTCACGAGAGAATAAATGAAAGAAAGGGTGATCTCAACTAGCCCAAGAAAGAATATTATGACTAAGATAATATACAACAATTTATCATTAGTCTTCAACAGGGAAAATCGATAAAATATAATAGACAACAAGTTTTAGATCTACAACCGCAATGAATAAGCAATCCATTAGAAGAGTCAGTAGAAAAAGAATTCTACTATCTTTTAAGATTTAAAGTTCATCATCAATATTTTATCCTCGTAACATTAATTAATATACATCTTAAATCAAATATTCATCTTTGCACTAAGTGCTAAAGATATTCATTTGTATCACTTAGTTGGTCATGTTCATCTCAATACACTCATCTGCATGCTACTGGCCAAAGATATTCATTAGAGTAATCATTCATCTTTGCACTTTCTGAGCCAAAGATATTCATCGATTAATCATTCATCTTTTTGCACTACAGTGCCAAAGATATTCAAAGAATATCATCATTTAGACCGAGGATGATGAAAAATATATTAAAGAAAACGAATCCAGTGAAATAAAAGATCAAATATTAGGGATTCATATTACAGTTTATCCAAGATCAATAATACTCCATAATAACCAATTTTGAAAAAAAAAATTCAAGAATAAAGATCAAAACATGGATACAATCAAAGATAGTAACCATAATAGACATCTTGGACAAAAAGAAGAAAATTTTATTTTTGGTGAATAGTCTTAGTATTCGTGAATAAAGGTCATATATCGTGAATAGTCTTGATCGTGAATAGTAACTTCCCGACACAAAAAGTTCCAAATTTGATAAAAAGTTCAGACCAATATTTCGGCATAATGATATTGAAGAAATAATATCATTTACGAAGAAAATAACATCCCTTACCTCAAACGAACAGTACTTCTGATCGGAATATCGGATATAGTATTGAAGGAACTTGCACCGTATAGCAACACTCAAAGTATCAAAATACTCACAAGAATACGCTCGATAATATAGAGAGAGAAAGAGAGAAAACTTATATTTCTGGTGTGATTTTCAATTCTAACTTAGCCCTCTATTTATAGGAAAATGTTAGCACACCGAAGCAGACTTGACCTGCAACCTGATGTCTTTACCTGCTACTATTGCCACCCACCACATTTAAAATAAAATTCAGCACATTTCTTCACCAACCACAAGTGGGGCCCACTCAATTCTAGAATTTTTCACCAAAATGATTTATCATTTAAACAATAATCAGAAACTTTAATAATTCATAGAAAATATCCCGTTTATCAGAAAAATACGAATTTTATATCCATTCCACATGAAATCGAATTCTCTACAACTTTGTAGCTTTGAGTTTTTCCAAATTCCAAACAGAAAAATACCCGAATTCCACAAACGGATGATTTTTAAATACTTCCAATCCGATAAAATACTGATAAAACATCTTAGCATTAATTCTTTCATTAATAACCACATAAATAAATCCATCATTTATATCCACATAAAATAAATATTTCCTTATCATATGAATCAATAATTAATTATTCATAAATAATATTACAGAATCACATTTATGATGACCAGTCGTTCTTCCTGGAAAGAGGGCCTTTCCGATAAGGATTTCTCCTCATTGGCCGCAATGAATTAGGTGACCAAACCTCTCCTTGATGTAACTTTCTAGACATTGCCAATAATGCTATCTAATAATATTATTCAAATAATATGAATTATTGATCTGATAATGGAGATACTGTGCAGTGATAATTATTGAACAACAATAATATAAATTATCAACGCAGCAATTATTGAATCAATAAAATAAAATATTGAATAATAATCATCGTGACAATTATTGAGTAGTGCCTTTCTTACCTAAGGATCAATAATTCAACAATACTTGCATGTAATACCGTAATCTTTCTTGTGCACGCGCAGCGTAATAATATTTTAACCACGTGTATTCCAACAAAGTTAATTGGTAACAACTACGCCGTTATTCAATTTTGTCGCTTTTCTTCATCCGATAGGTTATCCGTTATGGGGCCCATAAAATGGTCACTACCACATACGAATTAACCCCATGTGACAAGAATATTTCACGACCAAACGAATATTCCCCGACAAAATGAATATTTTATAACCACTTGCTTATTTTGCAAAATTTTCACATTTCACCCATAACCAAAGTATTATATCAAATTAACTCCATATTATTTCAAGATAATAAATAGAGAAAATTAAATTTTATTTATAATAAGTTGGGGTCTTACATTGGGGTCTTACAACCTCCCCTCCTTATGAAATTTCGTCCTCGAAATTGACATACGTACCTGGTGTTACGAAAAGGTGAGGATACCTCGCTTTCATTTCTGATTCCAATTCCCAGGTCATCTCTTCAATAGCATGGTTTCTCCACAAAACCTTAACTTGTGGTATAACCTTGGTGCGTAGGACATGCTCTTTCATATCCAAGATCTTAACGAGTACTTCTTCGATACGTTAAATCTTCTACACATCTCGTCTGGTTCTAACGCAATAATATGGTTCGGTCTTTCACATATTTACGAAGCATGGATATGTGAAAAACATTATGAACACGAGACATACTTGAAGGTAATCGCGAGTCTATAGGCCACATTTCCTATTCTACGAGAATCTCAAATGGACCAACAAATCGTGGATTGAGCTTTCCTCTCTTTCCAAATCTTGTAACTCCCTTCCATGGAGCAACACATAACAATACATGATCCCCAATATTAAATTCCACATCCTTTCGATGAAGATCAACATAACTCTTTTGTCGATCTTATGAGGTTTGAATACGTTGTCGAATCATTTGGATCTTTTCTGTAGTCATGCGTACTAATTCTGGTCCCAACAACGTTGCTTCTCCCACCTCGTTCCAACATACTAGAGAACGACACTTTTGTCCATACAACGCCTAAAATGGAGTCATGCCTATACTTGCTTGATAACTGTTGTTGTAGGAGAATTCTACCAATGGCAAGAACTTATCCCAACTCCCTTTGAAATCTAGGACACAAAGTCTTAATAGATCTTCAAGAGTTTGAATAGTCCTCTCTGATTGTCCGTTCGTTTGAGGATGGTATCTTGAATCAATCATAAATCCGCGTGCCCATAGCTTTCTCGCAAGCTAACCCAAAATCGTGAAGTGAATCTTGGGTCACGATCCAAACTATGGATGCTAGCATGCCATGCAATCTCACAATCTCATTCATGTACATACTAGAAAAAAATGTTCTAAGACCAAAAAATTTTTAAATAAAAGGAATTTCCTTTATTTATTATTTTGAAATAGTAAGGGTTGGATTTGATTAATGTGGTTAGTTATGGGTAAAATCATAAATATTTTAAATAAGCAGTGGTGATATAATATTCATTATTATTAGGGAAATATTAGTTTGGTGGTGGAATATTAAATCTTTGTCGGGGAATATTAAATGCGACGGTAGCGACCATGTGTGGGCCCCATAACTGAAAGCGATTGGAGGAAAAAAGCAGCAAGAATAAGTTGTTTATAAATAACTTGGCGTAGTTATTCTGAATTATCTTTGTTGGAATACCCGATGGTTAAAACACACTTGTCTGGCGTTGTTGAGCGATAGCACGGTATTGCACCAATTATTGATTCTTACGTGAAAGACACTTTACTCGATAATGGTTACGATAATTCTTTATTCGATTTTTTTATTTTATTGATTCAATAATTCTTTGCGTTGATATTTTATATTCTTTGTTGTTTGATAATTGTCATTACGATTATTTTTCATTATCGAAGCAATAATTCATATTATCTGAATAATATTATTAGATAACATTATTGGCAATGTCTAGAAAGTTACATCTAAGGAGAGGTTTGGTCACTAATTGCTTGCGAGGAGAAATCTTTATTGGAAAGCCCCTGCTTTCACAGGAGCTGCACAGTTGTCGATATTGTGATTACATAATATTATTTGTGAATAATTAATTATTGATTCATATGATGAGAAAAATATTGATTTTATGTGGATATAGATGGAGAAAATTTTTAATGTGACAATTGTTGAAAATTGAAATTTTATCTTTTTACGATGAAATAATTCATTTAAATATATATATATATATATATATATTTTTAATAATATAATAATGGTGATATTTTACAATGAATGTGGGATATATGAGTATCTGAGGAGGAAGAGTATTTTTGTTGCAATAAATGTTTAAAACATATTAAACATGTCGGTGGACCCCATTTATTGGTTGAAATTTGATTATAGCACAATAAAATCGCTTGGTTTGTGGATTTGACCAATTTACATTTGGAATTTGGAAAAACTTTCTTACGCAAAGTTGTAGAAATTGAATTTCCTATAAAAATTCATGAGATTCAATTTTTACGGCAAAAGGGCTATTTATTATGAATTATTGAAGTTTGAGTTCCAAAAATAATTGATTTTGGAAGTTTTAATTATTTTAAATAATAAAAAAACGTTTTGGTGAGTGTTCACATGTTATAAATGTGTCATGTTGCTGAATTCAGATCTAGGAAGGTTGGCGTAGAAAACTTAATATATATATTATTATTTTATTAAATTTTTACTGCTTTTGGTGTTACTAAGCATTTTCTATAAATAGGGTCTTGGGTTAGAATTGAAAATCACACGAAAGCTGAAGTTTTCTCTCTCTATATTATCGGCGTATTCTTGTGAGTATTTTGAGTATACTTTGAGTATTGCTATATCTGGTGCAAGTTCAGTCATAGCTTTATATCAGGTGTTTTATTAAAATCTTGTCTTTTCGGTAAGGGATATTATTTTTTTCTCGAATGATATTATTTCTTCATATCATTATGCCAAAATATTGGTTGAAACTTTTTATCAAATTTGGAACTTTTTCATGTCGGGGTTCTTATTCATGAGTTTCTTATTCACGATTCTTATTCATGAGTTCTTATTCACGAGTTCTTATTCATGAGTCTTATTCACGAAGCGTGAAGATGTTTTTTTTGTGAAATTTCTATCTTTTGGTGTCGAGATTCTTTGTTCACGTATCGGCCTTATTCACGTATCGACCTTATTCAGAAATCGGCCTTTATTCATCGAAAAATGAAATTTCTTCTTTTAAGTCCAAAATATCTAATACGGATCTAGCTTTGATTGTATCCATGTTTTGATCATTCTTGAATTTTACACCACTATGATTATTTTGAGGTATTTTTGGATATGGATAAAACAAAATCTGAATCCTTAATCCTTAATCCTTGTCATTTTGTTTCCTTTGGATTCGTTTATTTAAAAATATTTTTTTCATCATCATCCTCGGTCTTAAATGATGATATTATTGAATATCTTTGGCACATAGTGCAAAGATGAATGATTTATGATGAATATCTTTGGCACATAGTGCAAATGAATGATTTCGATGAATATCTTTGGCGTAGTGCAAAGATGAGCAGTGTTTAGATGAACATGACCAAGTGATGAATATCTTTGGCACATAGTGCAAAGATGAATATTTGATTCGGATATATATTGATTGATGTTACGAGGGATAAAAGATGAGCGATGAACTTTAAAATTCATACATAGAAGATAGTAGTTTGCATTCTCTACTTAACTCTTACAATGAATTATTATTTCATTGCGAATATTGATTTAAAACTTGTTGTCTATTGTATTACATTAGATTTTTCCTGTTGAAGACTAACGATAATTTTGTTGTATATTATCTTAGTCATAATATTCTTCTTTTGGCTAGTTGAGCTCACCCTTTTCCTTTTGTTCCATTTTTCTTCTCGGGAGGCGAAATGTAGCGATTCTTAGTCGGGGTATGGAATGAAGGTTACAGAGAGTTGTTTAGTAGTCCTCACCATTTTGTAAAATAATGTATCAATAATTATGATGGGGATTTATTTGCGTGTGGATATTATGCAGATGGCAATATCGTATTTAAACTCACGATTTATATGTTGTAATAATAAAGTTGTAGTTATTTACGTACCATGTATTTGGCGACTCGAAATGGGTTGGATGGAATGGACCTATTTTGGGGGCGTCACGGTTAATATCGAGCTTAGGGATATGATCTCTGGCGGAGATCGGGGAATAGAACTAGGAGGGAGGCAGTAAATCCTTGTTAGTGTGTCTACTAAGCTTATTTGTTAGTTGGTTTAGTATATAGGGATATTATGTGATATATTGATTTCCTTAATTAACCCTTGTTTTATGGCGATGTTTGAGAATGTCGTTGAGAATATTAACGATGGAGTGAATGAGGCCAGTGGAGATGCTGTGTCTTTTACCAGCGAGGAGAGAGCGTCTGACGGTGGCAATGTACCTCCTGTGAACAACACCAGCGCGGAGATGATGAGCGAGGGGATGTTTAGAAGCTTTTTGCGATTCATGCAAAAATCGGACGAGGGAGACTTCGTGTTCAAAATCTGAGGAGAAATGATAGCAATTCACGGGTGGTCACGGACGCGATTCAAAGTTGGGACCACGAGTGCAGGGAAGCGGGATCCGATTAAAGGCGGAGGCGTGGGTCAAACAAATTACCAGATATTCGATGTCTTGGGATGCGGAGAAACGAAAAAGTTCCATTCGCTACTTTTATGTTAAAATGTGAGGCGGATTCTTGGTGGGAATACGTGAAGCGTACCCATCCGTACCTTTCGGCGTGTATCGTGGGAGGCGTTTGAAAGCAGTTCAATGACAAATACTTCCACGAAAGTATTAAATCGTATGAAGGAAGTGGAGTTTATTAGGCTGGGCGCGAATAACATGGCGGTGTCCCGATGCGGCGAAGCGAAGTTCGCGGAGTTATCGAGTTTGCACCTCATTTGGCGGAGAATGAGGAGCGTTATGTGTGGATGTTTACGAGAGGTTTGAAACGGCGTCGTCGATATCTCATTTCTCATAAATTTTCTCTCTATTAGATGTTGTCAAGCGGGGCTCGGTTGTTAGGCGAGATAACGAAATACGTTCAATGAGGACCATAACGAGGATCATCTGAAAGATAGCGATCATCGAATAACGATAACCGGTGGAGAAAGAAGAATCTGGACAAAGCGGTAACCACTCTGGTGGTAATCGTGGCCATGAAAATAGAAGAAGCGAGTCGGGGGAGGAGATTTTAAAGAGAGATTCAACAACGACCATGTGAAGGCGTCGGCGCCCGATGTGGCTGGTTCGAGGAGGAGAAAAGACCACCGGTCGTATGTTACAAATCTTGGGAGAGAGGACATATCATTGAAGCTACCTAGCAGTTTAAGGTATCTTATAATTGTGGAAAAGAAGGACATATCGCTCGAGATTATGCGGTGGCGAAACCAAGTCCGGTGAGGATGGTGACTCGAAAGGATGTCGAGAAAAATCAAAGTCAGCGGTTCTGGAAGGCGTTTGTCGTGGCCGGTCAAAATCGAGGAACGAGCGAAGTTAGCAGGTTAGTTAATTATAAATTCTTGCGAAGTTTATACCTTATTGAATCTGGGTTCTACCCATCCTTTTATCTCTCTTGCTTGCGCTCAGCGTTTGAACTTGACTACGGAGAAATTAGACTTTGACTTTATCTGGGAGACTCAGTTGGGAGAAATTTCATTACATCATTTGTTTAGAAATCTTGCTTGATTCGAGGTTGGCACCACTTATCTTACACATTGACCTTATCTCTTTAAAGATACTTGCTTTTGATGTGATTTTAGGGATTGATTGGTTAACTACTCATCATGCCAAAATTGATTGTTTTAAATAAGGTTGTTAGTTTTCATATTCTAATCAACTTTGTTGTTGAAATTCGAACAACTAAACCATTAAAATCAATCATTTTCATATCTAATCATAAAAGCGATTAGTTTATTGAAAAGCGGATGTCAAGCTTTCTTAGTCCATGTTATGGATTTGAATAAAGACACGTCGATTTGAATAATATTCACATTGTTATTGATTTTTTCTGGCGTATTTCTGAAGAATTCATTGGCTTACTCCTCGGGCGTGATATTGAATTTGTATCGACTTTAAATCCGGTACAAAACCCATTTCTAAAATCTCATATCGAATGGCTCTATTGAACTTGAGTTAAAAACCCAATTTATAAGTTGATACGAGAGCCTCTGTCTGGTGACTTCCTTTGTGGAATGCAAAAAGCGATTCTCCGTAGGGGACACCATATTAGTCGCGATAGTAAAGCGATAGGTGTCATTGTGACGTCTTATCAAGGATTGGGATATGAGTCACGATTGAGAACAACCTAAATCGGTAATCAAAATCGTAGCTTTCTAGACTTAATTGGTTATTATCGGAGATTCGTTGAAGGATATTCTCGAATCGCTATTCCATTAACGGTGACTCGTAGAGATACAAAATTCGAAATGGAAGCGAGGAATGTGGGAAGAGCTTGAAGAACTCGAGGAGACTCATTTAACACGTGTTACGACCATGCCATCTGGAAAAAGCGAGCGTGGTAGGCGGCGTGTTGAGTAGAAGATCGTATACAAATCTGAGTGCGATATTGTCAAAGACTCATTTATTATAATTTACAAATAATAGAGATGGAGATGAAAACTTTAGGTACCCGTGATGATATCGTGTATAATCGACTTTAATCGATAAAGTTAAAATTTTTCAAGCTACACACCGGGTGATGAATTTGAAGAAGGAGGTCTGCGAAGTTGTTATTTCAAAAGCGAGAATCGGTGAGGTGAGAAAAGCTCGAACCTTGATTTATTAATCCATTTAAAATTCTCGATCGAATAGGAGCTGTGGCTATATAGACTCGTTTTATCGCCAAGTATGTATGGCGTGTTCATAACGTTTTTCACGTATCGATGTTACGTAAATATGTGGACAACCCGAACCACGTCATTGAGTTAGAACCGGACGAGATAGCCGAAGACTTAACGTACGAGGAGGTACCTATCAGGATCTTGGATAGGAAAGAACATGTCCTATGTCTGGGGTTATACCACAAGTTAAAGTTTTGTGGAGAAACCATCTTTATTGAGGAAATGACACGAGAGTTGGAAAGCGAAATGAAAGCGAGTATTCTCATCTTTTGAAACACACCGAATCGTCGTCGATTTAGAGAGACGAAATTTCATAAGGAGGGAGGTTGTAAGACCCCAAAATTTTTTAAAATAAAAGGAATTTCCTTTATTTATTATTTTGAAATAGTAAGGGTGGATTTGATTAATGTGGTTAGTTATGGGTAAAATCATAAATATTTTAAATAAGCAGTGGTGATATAATATTCATTATTGTTAGGGAAATATTAGTTTGGTGGTGGAATATTAAATCTTTGTCGGGGAATATTAAATGCGACCAGTAGCGACCATGTGTGGGCCCCATAGCGAAAGCGATTGGAGGAAAAAAGCGACAAGAATAAGTTGTTTATAAATAGCTTGGTAGCGATTATTCTGAATTATCTTGTTGGAATACCCGATGGTTAAAACACACTTGTCTGGCGTTGTTGAGCGATGCTTGCGGTATTGCACCATTATTGATTCTTACGTGAAGACACTTTACTCGATAATGGTTACGATAATTCTTTATTCGATATTTTATTTTATTGATTCAATAATTCTTTGCATTGATATTTTATATTCTTTGTTGTTTGATAATTGTCATTACTGGTATTTTTTCATTATCGAAGCAATAATTCATATTATCTGAATAATATTATTAGATAACATTATTGGCAATGTCTAGAAAGTTACATCTAAGGAGAGGTTTGGTCACTAATTGCGGCATTGATGAAGGAGAAATCTTTATTGGAAAGCCCCTGCTTTCTGGGAGCTGCACAGTTGTCGATATTGTGATTACGTAATATTATTTGTGAATAATTAATTATTGATTCATATGATGAGAAAATATTGATTTTATGTGGATATAGATGGAGAAAATTTTTAATGTGACAATTGTTGAAAATTGAAATTTTATCTTTTACGATAAAATAATTCATTTAATATATATATATATATATATATTTAATAATATAATAATGGTGATATTTTACAACGAATGTGGGATATATGAGTATCTGAGGAGGAAGAAGTATTTTTTGTTGCAATAAATGTTTAAAACATATTAAACATGTCGGTGGACCCCATTTATTATTTGAAATTTGATTATAGCACAATAAAATCGCTTGGTTTGTGGATTTGACCAATTTACATTTTGGAATTTGGAAAAACTTTCTTACGCAAAGTTGTAGAAAATTGAATTTCCTATAAAAAAAAATCGAGATTCAAATTTTTACGGCAAAAGGGCTATTTATTATGAATTATTGAGTTTTGAGTTCGAAAATAATTGATTTTTGGAAGTTTTAATTATTTTAAATAATAAAAACGTTTTTTGGTGAGTGTTCACATGTTATAAATGTGTCATGTTCTTTGAATTCAGATCTAGGAAGGTTGGCGTAGAAAACTTAATATATATATATATATTTTATTAAATTTTACTTTTTACTTTGGTGTTACAAGCATTTTCTATAAATAGGGTCTTGGGTTAGAATTGAAAATCACACGAAAGCTGAAGTTTTCTCTCTATATATTATCGGCGTATTCTTGTGAGTATTTTGAGTATACTTTGAGTATTGCTATCTGGTGCAAGTTCAAGTCATAGCTTTATATCCAGGTGTTTATTTAAAATTGTCTTTTCGAGGTAAGGGATATTATTTTTTTCTCGAAATGATATTATTTCTTGATATCATTATGCCAAAATATTGGTTGAAACTTTTTATCAAATTTGGAACTTTTTCATGTATGGGTTCTTATTCATGAGTTCTTATTCACGAGTTTCTTATTCATGAGTTCTTATTCACGATTCTTATTCATGATTCAGTCTTATTCACGAAGCGTGAAGATGTTTTTTGTGAAATTTCTATCTTTTGGTGTCGAGATTCTTTGTTTCACGTGTCGGCCTTATTCACGTATCGACCTTATTCCGAATCTGGCCTTTATTCATCGAAAAATGAAATTTCTTCTTTTAGTCCAAAATATCTATTACGGATACTAGCTTTGATTGTATCCATGTTTTGATCATTCTTGAATTTTACACCACTATGATTATTTTGAGGTATTTTTGGATATGGATAAAACAAAATCACGAATCCTTAATCCTTAATCCTTGTCATTTTGTTTCCTTTGGATTCGTTTATTTAAAAATATTTTCATCATCCTCGGTCTTAAATGATGATATTATTGAATATCTTTGGCACATGTAGTGCAAAGATGAATGATTTATGATGAATATCTTTGGCACATAGTGCAAAGATGAATGATTTCGATGAATATCTTTGGCGTAGTGCAAAAGATGAGCAGTGTTTAGATGAACATGACCCGATGAATATCTTTCTTTGGCACATAGTGCAAAGATGAATATTTGATTCGGATATATATTGATTGATGTTACGAGGGATAAAAAATGAGCGATGAACTTTAAAATTCATACATAGAAGATAGTAGTTTGCATTCTCTACTTAACTCTTACAATGAATTATTATTTCATTGCGAATATTGATTTAAAACTTGTTGTCTATTGTATTACATTAGATTTTTCCTGTTGAAGACTAACGATAATTTTGTTGTATATTATCTTAGTCGTAATATTCTTCTTTGGGCTAGTTGAGCTCACCCTTTTCCTTTTTGTTCCATTTTTCTTCTCGGGGAGGCGAGAATGTAGCGATTCTTAGTCGGGGTATGGAATGAAGGTTAGAGAGAGTTGTTTAGTAGTCCTCACCATTTTTGTAAAATAATGTATCAATAATTATGATGGGGATTTATTTGCGTGTGGATATTGTCTAGATGGCAATATCGTATTTAAACTCACGGTTTATATGTTGTAATAATAAAGTTGTAGTTATTTACATACCATGTATTTGGCGACTCGAGAATGGGTTGGATGGAATGGACCTATTTTTCATCAATGCGAGGTAATGGATACCTATTCTTGATGGTGACATGGTTCAATTCTCTTAATCAATACAAAAGTCGCATACTCCCGCCTTTTCTTCTTTACTTAATAAAACAGAGCACCCCAAGGAGATGTACTAGACGAAATGAAACCGGCGTCTAATAACTCCCGTAGTTGGACTTTTAACTCCTCGAAGTTCAATAGGGGCCATTCGATATGGGGTTTTAAAATGGGTTTTGTACCCGCTTCGGTCAATAAATAATTTAACATCACGCTCGGGGTAGACCGGGAAGTTCTTCAGGAAATACATCAGGAAATTCTCTAACAAAAGAAATATTATTTAAATCTGACTTGTCTTTGTTCAAATCCATAACATGGGCTAAGAAAGCTTGACATCCATTTTTCAATAAACGAATAGCTTTATGGCTTGATATAATAGTGACTGATTTTAGTGGTTTAGTTGTTTGAATTGTATTTACAGTTGGTTAGGAATATGAAAACTAACAACCTTACGAAAACAATCAATTTTGGCATGATGAGTGGTTAACCAATCAATTCCTAAAATCACATCAAAAGCAAGTATCTTTAAAGAGATAAGATCAATGTGTAATGTGATAGTGCTAACTTGGATTAAGCAAGATTTATAAACAAAGGGATGTAACGAAAGTTTCACCCAACTGAGTCTCCACCGATAAATCAAAGTCTAATTTCTCCTGAGTCAAGTTTAAACGCTGAGCACAAGAAGGAGAGATAAAAGAATGGGTAGAACCCAGATTCTAGTAAGGTATAAACTTCGCAAGAGTTCAAGATTAGCTTACCCAGTAATCACCTCGTTCGGGTTCCTCGCGCGTTTTGGCCACCACGACAAACGCTTCTTCCAGAACCGTGATTTTGACTTATCCGGGACATCCTCTTGAGTCACCATCCCCGCTTGAACTTGGTTTTGCTATGTGAAACAATCCCAAGATATGTGGCCTTCCTTTCCACAAATTGTAACATACCTTGGATTGTTGTGGATAGCTTGGGTTGATATGTCCTCTCTTTCCCGCATTTGTAACATCTAATCGGCGGCCGTTCTCCTCCCCTAAAATTTGTTGTTGGTCTTTGTGTCATTTCTTTGATGTCTTCCCGTCATTGTTGAATCTCCTTTCAAATTTCCACTGACTCACCTCTCCTATTATCATGGCCACGATGACCACATTTGAGTGGTTACCGCTTTGTTCGTATTTTTCCTCTCCTCGTTGGTTATCATCGCTCGATGAATGTCATGCAAGATGACCTCGTTGGGTCCCTCACAGCACATACTCATTATCTCGCTTAATAATTGAGCCATGTTTACAACATCCGAATATAAAGAAAATTTATGAGATATAAGATATTGTCAATCTCTAAGCTTTAGACCTCTCGAAACATCCTCGCTATTCGCTCCTTATTTTCACCAAATGAGGTGCAAACCGATAATTCTCGCAAACTTCGCCTCGCATCGGGACATCGCCATGTTATTTTGTTCCACCGATAAACTCTACCTCCTTCATACGACGTAATACTTTCGTGAAAAATACTTGTCATTGAATAGTTTCAAACGCTTTCCAAGACATATTGAGTGCAAAGAGTCGGGTACGCTTACGACACCCACCAAGAGATCCGCCTCACCGCGAACATAAAGGTGGCGAATGGAACCTTCGTTTCTCTCGTGCATCCCAAGATATCGAATATCTTGGTAATTTGCTTGACCCACGCTTCCGCCTTGATCGGATCCGGATTTCTAATAAATCCGTGGTCCCAACTCCTTGAATCGCTTGGGCGTGATGCACGCACGTTGGTATCACTTGCACCAGATTTTGTACACGAAGTCTCCTCGTCGATTTTGCATGAATCGCAAAAAGCTCCTAAACATTCCATCATTCATCGCTTGCTTTCAGAAGTGTTGTTTACAGGAGGATTATTACCTTCCTCGCTGCACGCTCTCCTGCTTTGTAATTAGAGGTTGTTCCACGCCTCATAGACTCCATTGTTAACGCTTCAAATGCCCATTCTTAAATATCGCCATAAAATAAGGGTTAATTAAACAAATTAACATATCACATAATATCCATATATTATGACCGACCAACAAATAAGCTTAGATAGGACACACTAATGAAGGATTTACTCATCTCTCCCTCCTAGTTCTATTCCCCGATCTCCGCCAGAGACCATATCCCTAAGCTTTGATACTAACTGTGACACCCCCAAAATAGGTATACATCACCCATTCTCGAGTCGCCAAATACATGGTACAAAAACAAATACAACTTCAAGAATATAATTGTCGTGTAGAATAATGCATAACGCCTATAATCGTAAGTTTGAATACAAATATTGTATACTGTAGAGTATACAAACTCAAAAGGAGTCCTCATTACAATTATTCAAACACTATTTTACGTAAATAAGTGAGGACTGCTAAAACATCTTTCTAGAACCATCACTCCGCATTCTCGACTAGTTCCTCGCTATGTTCTCATCTCCCGAGAAAAATGGAACAAAAAGGAACAGGTGAGCTCAACTAGCCCAAGAAGAATATTATGACTAAGATAATATACAACAAATTATCGTTAGTCTTCAACAGGAAAAATCGATAAAATATAATAGCCAACAAGTTTTAGATCAACAACAATCGCAGCGAAAACAAAGAATCCATTAAGAGAGTCAAGAGAGAATGAGTTCTACTATCTTCTAAGATTTAAAAGTCCATCATCAATATTTTATCCTCAGAATAACAATCAATATACATCTTTAATCAAATATTCATCTTTGCACTACAGGCCAAAGATATTCATTTGTATCACCAATAATCATGTTCATCTCAACACATGTTCATCTTTTGACTACGGGCCAAAGATATTCATCGCTAATCATTTATCTTTGCACTCACAAGCCAAATATATTTAGTAATATCATCATTTAGGACTGAGGATGATGAAAAATATTTTAAAGAAAATGAATCTAGTGAAACAAAATAACAAATATTAGAGATTCGTATTACAGTTTATCTAAGATCAATAATACTCCATAATCACCAATTTTGAAGCAAAATTCAAGAATAAAGATCAAAACATGGATATAATCAAAGATAGTAACCATAATAGACATCTTGGACAAAAAGGAGAAAATTTCATTTTTCTAAATAGGCCGTATTCGTGAATAAAGGTCAGATATCGTGAATAAAGGCCGTGATCGTGAATAAGAAACCCGACACAAAAAGTTCCAAATTTGATAAAAAGTTCTTACCAACATTTCTATGATAATGATATTAAAGAAAATATCATTTTAAGAAGAATATAACACCCTTACCTCAAAATATCAAGATTTCCGATCTAATATCGGTATAAGGTCAAGGAAACTTGCAATCGATTAATAGAAACTCACAAAGTATCTACATACTCGTAAAATACACTCAATAATCTAGAGAGAAAGAGAAAAACTTGTTTCCGTGTGATTTTCAATTCTAACTTAGCCTCTATTTATAAGAAAATGTTAAGACAATCAAGCAGACTTAACTCCAACCTCGATGGCTTTACTCGCTACTATTCCCACCCACCACATTTGAAATAAAATTCAAAGACATTTCTTCACCAACCAAAAGTGGGGCCCACCAATTCTAGAATTTTTCACCAAAATGATAAATTCAAAATTTCAATAATTTCAACCAAATCCTCTTAAAATTCATAACAAATCATACGCTCATTTTAACTACTCAAAATTTGTGGACATATACTCAACTTATATATGTATAATATATCCAAAAATCATAACGATCCAATTATTTAATTAAAAATTATAACTCACGCAATATATCTCAAAAACACTGGTTTAATTTTTAATACCTCCATTCCGACAAAAATACTGATAAAACACCTCAACATTAATTCTTTCATTTTAACCGCAATAAATATATCCAACATTTATATCCACATAAAATAAATATTTTCTTATCATATGAATCAATAATTAATTATTCACAAATAATATTACAGAATCACATTTATGACAACCAAAGCTCCTCAGAAAGGGGGCTTTCCAATAAGAATTTCTCCTCATCGCCAAGCAATTAGGTGACCAAATCTCTCTTTGATGTAAATTTCTGTACATTGCCAATAATGCTATCTAATAATATTATTCAAATAATATGAATTATTGATCCGATAATGGGAAATCTTGTGTAGTGACAATTATCAAAACAACAATAATATAAAATATCAACGCAGTAATTATTGAATCAATAAAATAAAATATTGAACAAAGAATTATTGTAACAATTATCGAGTAAAGGCCTTCACGTAAGGATTAATAATTCATCAATACCGCATGCATCCACGCCAGACATCAGTATTTTAACCACCGGGTATTCCGACAAAGTTAATTCGTGTAATAACTACGCCGTTATTTATAAAAACTCAAACTTGTCATTTTCTTCATCCGATAGCAGTTATTCTCATGCTATGGGGCCCATAAAAATGATCGCTACTGCATTCGCATTTAATATTCCCCTAACAACAAGAATATTCCACGACCAAACGAATATTCTCCGACAACAATGATTATTTTATAACCACTTGCATATTTTGCAAAATTTGTACATTTCACCCATAACTGTAGAGAATTATATCAAATTAATACCTTATTATTCACAAATATAATTAGAGGAAATTCGATTTTATTTATAATAAGTTGGGGTCTTACACTTTTTGCAGTTAAAAGTATAGTAATACGCATAGTTAACAGACAAAGAAGACATAGTATTGATTATTGATGCTTACGTGAGAAGTCACTCACTTTTTTGTTCAATTATTGTTACAAAGAATTCTTGCGACAAGATTTCACGTTATTTGATTCAATTATTGTCAATATTTTATAATCAATAATTGAGATGACAAAGTTATTAATATTATTATTTGCAATATTAACGATGTTCTGTAAGTTCTATCAATGAGAGGTTTGGTCACCTAATTGGCGCTTAATCGGGAGAAATCCTTATCGAAAGCCCCATCTTTCCGGAAACGACACTCGTCGATTAATATTGTGAATTATAATAATGATGATGAGTTTTGTTTTATTAGTATTATTAATGTAATAAAATGTAAAAAGCTTTTTATATAAAATGTAATATTTTTATAAAGTTATTCATTTTATTAGACTATAAATGTAATATATAATATTATATTATGATAGTGTTTTGCATAGTAAAATCTTTTTATATAAAAATGTAATACTTTTATAAAGTTATTTGTTTTATTATACAATAATTAGAATATATTATATTTTATTATGCATAGTGTTGCATAAAGCCTGATATAGTGTTTTTTGTAGTAAATTTTTTTATATATAAAATAGAATACTTTTATAAAGTTATTTGTTTTATTAGATTTTAAATAATATATATATATATATATATATTTAGAATATATTATATTTTATCGCATAAAAAAGATAGTATCCTTTCTATTTTCCTATTAATAGATGCTTAGTTAGAAATAAAAACCACACCGTAAGTTCGTAGAATTCTTCATAATCTTGAGCGTATTTCTTTAGAGTTTTAAGAAGCTTTGAAATAGTGTAAGTTTTCTTCAAGAATATCCTCGCCTCTACCAAATTTAATACTATTCTTTTACTAGAAAGGAAATTATTTGTTGTACTCGTAAGGGGTATTCTTTCTTTCTTATTCATGAAGAGAACTTCATATTCCATTCTTTATTATTCTATTAGAATAACTCAGATAATGCCGAACTACCCTATACTTGGTGAAATTCTTCTCATTATTCCATTTTTTATTATTCTATTGAACATCCCGTTCTGTGTTTTACGCATGACATTGGTTCTATTATTTATCATTCGCTGAACATCCTCGTATGTGTTTTACGCGTGACCCAGTTCTCGTTAATTATTATTCATTGAATATCCTCGTCAAGGCGCTACGCATGACCATTCGTTCCGTTATTTATTATTCTCGTTGAATAACTGTTTATCGCGATCATCGCATGCCCGGTGATTTCTTTTGTTATTTCATTCTTTATTATACTCGCTTAATTAAAGTTTTGACTTCTATACTCCATGAAATTAGTGGAATATCCTCGATATTTGTGCTTCATCCAAAGATCTTTTATGGAAATATTCTTCTCGAGCATTCGTGAGTGTTACTACTACAAAGAAGTATCATGTTAACAATTTGGACATTATTAGTTCCTGGATAAATTAATTCTTGAACTTGTTTTATTGAATTCTTATATCCTTGTCATCATCCTCATATTTATATTATGTTGAAAGTCATCTGTGCCCTGTAGTGCATAGATGGGCTTGGTATGATTATGACTAGGGATTATTCGGTGTAATCATGACCGTAGTGTTACAAATGATGTGGAAAAAGTCCTCATTGGCCTGTAGTGCATTGATGGACAGTTATTGGCATGATCATGACTATTGATGAATACACGAATATCATTGGCATGTAGTGCATGGATAATTTGTGGTCGTGATACTAATGAATATCTTTGGCCGTAGTGCAGGGATGATGTGGATTATTTATTAAGCTGAGTCTCAGCGCTAAAAGTAATGAAAAACCTTTTAAATCATAGAAGATAGTAGATTTTATTCTCTACTTGAATCTTCTAATGGATTGCTTGCTCCGTTGGAGTTAAACTTGATGTTTGTTATATTTTATCGCTTTAACATCGTTGAAGGCTAATGATAATTTATTCTCAGATTATCTTAGTCATAATATTTTTCATGGGCTAGTTGAGCTCACCTTTTTACTTTCATTATTCTCTTCAGGAAATGAGAACGTAGCAGGGACTAGTCGGGGAACAGAGTGATGGTCCTAGATGATGCATTAGTAGTCCTCACTATTCTGTGAAATAATGTGATAATAAATGTAATGAGAACTCCATTGAGTTTGTATATTGTCTAGATTACAATATTTGTATTAAAACTCACAGCATATGTTTAGTCATATTTTACACGACTGTTGTATAATTAAGTTTGTATTTGAATTCTGTACCATGTATTTGGCGAATCAAGATGGGTGATGTATACCTATTTTGGGGGCGTCACAACATACATACACACACATGGTGCGGTTTCGGTTTTATGTGTGCGGTTTTGGCTAGTAACCAAACCGAAACTGTAAATTTGGTTATTCAACCCACCTAAAACCGCCATATACGCCGGAACCATTAAAAGGGTTTTAATTGGTGCGGTTCATAAGCGGTTTTTAAAAGTGGTTTCGGTTCCAATTTGGTTACTTGCTCAGCCCTAGTCATAATCATACTAATCAACAGTCCAGTTATGCACTACGGGCTAAAGATGACTTTCATCACAATATAAGCATGAGGATGATGACAATGATATAAGAATTCAATTACGTGAGATTAAGGATAAATTTTAAAGATTTACAATTCAATTTATCCAAAGTTTAAGAATGTCCAAATTGTCAACATAATAACTATGACGCACTCAAAATAGGTATACATCACCCATTCTGAGTCTCCAAATACATGGTACAGAAAACAACTACAACTTCATTATTACAATTGTCGTGCAAAATACGACAACATATATGCTATGAGTTTAAATACAAACATTGTCTTCTAGACAATATCCAAACTCAAATAAGTCCTCATTACAATTATTGATACGCTATTTTACAAAAATAGTGAGGACTGCTAAAACAACTTTCTAGAACCATCATTTCATACCCCGACTAGTTCCCGCTATATTCTCACCTCCTGAGAAGAAAAATGAACAAATTGGAAAAGTGTGAGCTCAACTAGCCTAGTAAAGAATATTATGACTAAGATAATGAACAACCAATTATCGTTAGCCTTCAACAAATCAGATAAAATATAATGGACAATAAGTTTTAGATCAATATTCGCAACGAAAATGGCAATTCATCAGAAGAGTTAAGTAGAGAATGAAATCTACTATCATCTATGAATTTAAAAGTTAATCATCAATATTTTATCCCTGTAACATCAATCAATATACATCTTGAATCAAATATTCATCTTTGCACTACGGGCCAAAGATATTCATTTGTATCACCAGTTGATCATGTTCATCTCAACACCTATTCATCTTTGCACTACAGGCCAAAGATATTCATCAGGTAATCATTCATCTTTGCACTACAGGCCAAAGATATTCAGTTATATCACCATTTAGGACTGAGGATGATAAAAAATATTTTAAAAAAACGAATCTAGTGAGATAAAAGAACAAAAATTAGGGATTCGTACTTTAAATAATCCAAGTTCAAAAATACTCCGTAATAAACCATAGTGGAGTAAAATTCAAGAATGAATATCAAAACATGGATACAATCAAATATAGTAACCATAATAGACATCTTGGATAAAGAAGAGAAAATTTTATTTTTTTGTGAATAGTGTCGTACACGTGAATAGTGACGTATATGTGAATAGTAACCCAAACACAAAAGATAGAAATTCCACAAGAAAAATCATACTTCGTGAATAGTACCGTATTCGTGAATAGTGCCATATACGTGAATAGTGTCGTATACGTGAATAGTAACCTCGACATAAAAAGGTAGAAATTTTACAATAAAATTCATACCAATATTTCGGCATAATGATATTGAAAGAAAAATATCATTTACGAAGAAAATAACACCCTTTACCTCAAAAGAACAATACTTTCGGCTGAAATATCAGGTATAAGGCTAAAGAAAACTTGCACTGAATAGCAACTCTTAAATTATCTAAATACTCACAAAAATACGCTCGATAATATAGAGAGAGAAAACTTATGATTTTGGTATGGTTTTTAATTCTAATTAAGCACCCTATTTATAGAAAAATGTTGGAAGGCCAAAGCAGACTGACTTGATACCTAATGGCTTTACCTGTTACTATTCACGCCCACTACTTTTGAAATAAAATTTCAGCACATTTCTCACCAACCAAAAGTGGGGCTCACCATATTTTTATTAAAAACATTTATTTTCGAAACTTCAATAATTCATAATAAATAGTTCTTTTATCAGAAAAAATTCGATTCTCATGTTTATTCAATAGGAAATTTAATTCTCTACAACTTTGTAGAAGAAAGTTTTTCCAAATTCCAATAAAAAATGTCTAAAATCCACATACGGATGATTTTTAATACATTCATTCTGAAAAAATACTAGTAAAATACCTCAACATTAATTCCTTCATTTATATCCACATAAAATAAATATTTCTTATCATATAAATTAATAATTAATTAATCACAAATAATATTACAGAACCACAATTTTGACAACCAGGTCGTTCCCAGAAAAGAGAGGGTTTTCCGATAAGAATTTCTCCTTATTGGCGTGCAATTAGGTGACCAACCCTCTTTCCTAGACAGAACTTTCTTAGACATTACCAATAATGCTATCTAATAATATTATTCAAATAATATGAATTATTGATCTGATAATGGGAAATATTGTGCATTGACAATTATTGAAACAACAATAATCTAAAATATCAACATAGCAATTATTGAATCAATAAAATAAAATATTGAACATTAATTACTGTAATAATTATTGAGTAGTGACTTCTTACGTAAGAATCAATAATTCAAAAATACTTTGATAATACCACGCTTCTTCATACAACCACGCCAGACATCAGATTTTAACCAACGGTATTCCAACAATGTTAATTCAGAATAACTACTACGCGTTATTTATAAAAACTCAAACTTATCATTTTCTTCATCCGACCGCTTTTCGTTATGGGGCCCACAAATGGTTAAAGTATGTCGCATTTAATATTCCCAAGCAAAGAAGATTATTCCACGACCAAACGAATATTCCCCGATAAAAATGAATATTTTATAAGAACGTACTTATTTTGCAAATTTTGCATATTTCACTCATAACTAAAGCATTATATCAAATTAACACCTTATTATTCACAATAATAATTAGAAGAAATTCGATTTTATTTATAAAAAATTGGGGTCTTACAATAACTGCTTTGTGGAGTAAAATTCAAGAATAATATTCATGTATCAAAAATAATTTGAACAGAAAAAAATTAATTTTTGTCGTGAATAGTACCCTGTGAATAGTATCGTATGTATGAATAGTGCCCATTAATAGTACTCCGGCATGAAAAGATGAAAATTTAACAAGAATATTCAGAAAAATATTTCAGTGAAACGATACTAGATGAAGCGCAAATTTCAAGGATATTCTACTAATTTCAAGGAGTATAGAAGCAAAACTTATCAACATAAGTGTAGAATTAGGAATATGAAATGAAATAATATTACTTACAACCACAGAGTTTGGAAGAAAATATTATTTCTTACAAATATTGAATGAAAATAGTATCCGTTACCTTAAAAGAAGAGTACTTCTGACTTTTATAGACTGGTATAGCGGAGATATTCTTAAAGAAAACTTGCAATATTTGCAACACTCAAAGTTTCCTTAAATTCAAAAGAAATACGCTCAATATTATAGAAGAAGAATTTTGTGATTCTGGTGTGATTTTTATTTCTAAACTAAGCATCCTATTTATACTATAGAGTATGGAAGAAAATAATATTCTTTACGAATATTGAACGAAAATAATATCCCTTACCTTAGTATGAGACTAAATCTGATTGGTATATCGGAGATATTCTTGAGGAAAACTTGCACTATTTGCTACACTCAAAGTATTCTTATACTAGAAAGAAATACACACATTATTATAGAAGAAGAATTCTCTGATTCTAGTGTGATTTTCATTTCTTAACTAAGCATCCTATTTATAGAGAATGGCAGGGCACTATGTAAGAAAATAATCACAGACGCACAATAATATTTTCACGGGCGAAGAATTCGATGAAAATTTGATTTCACTATTCATCACTGTATAATAAAATATTCTAATAAAACAAAAATTTTATATAAAATATAATATATTCTAATTATAATCTAATAAAATAAATAACTTTATATATAATATAAAAAGTATTATGTTTAATATAAAAGGTTTTCTGTTTTATTACTATTATAATAATAATAAAACAAAATTGAGACAATTTTCTACCAATGATTTTGAAAAATGAGTAAGTGGGGCTCCATGTAATAAGCCAAACTTACAACAAATACTTCATAACAAAACCCCTCTATTTATATCAAAAATTGAATAAATATTTACCATAAATCACTTATCTTCAATAAACACATTTTAATCTTTCAATAATTAATCATCATTAATATTATAACTCACAATATTGACAACCAAATCATTCCCAAGAAAGAGGGGACTTTTCGATAAGAATTTTTCATTATTGGCGCGCAATTAAATAACATAACCCCTTTCCTCGACAGAACTTTTTAGACATTGTCAATAATGCAAATAATAATATGAATAATTGTGTCGTCTTAATTATTGATTTAATAATATAAAATATTGTGTGGATGATACTGAGACAATAACTGAATTAATAATATGAGATATTATGCATCAACTACTGTGGCAATTATTAAATGAACTGAGTGACTTCTTACGTAAGCATCAATAATCAGATATATTGTACAATACCGTGTGATACTATGCAACCACACGTATTATTGTTCTTTTATCACCGGTATTTCAACAGTTAACGGTAAAAGTTTTACCGTTATTTTTATAAAAAGGTTATTTCTATCGCTTTCTATATCCAACAGTCATTCCGTTGTGGGGTCCACCAATGATTGTGTCGTCGTACGAATATTCCCCGACAAAAAGAATATTTCCCGACTAAACAAATATTTTATGACAACTTGTTTACTTACAAAATTTGCACATATCATCCATAACTATATCATTATATCAAATCACACCTTATTATTCAAAATAATATTTAGAGAAAATTAAATCTTTATTCATAAAAAGTTGGGGTCTTACAAATATTTTAGCAATAGTACTTTTGTAGCTAAATTTTATTTTATAAAAAAAGATATAAAATAATGTGTATGGTAAAGGAGAGTGAAAAATTTTATTCCCATCTCTTTGCCTATAAATGCTTTCTTGTAAATTTTGATTACAATCACTGTACCTACCAATGTACAGTAAATTATCTACTAATTAAATTTTAAAATATCATTTTATAAACTAATTTTTTGTAAGAATTTTTTAGAAGTACAACAAGACTCATCTTTTAGTGTCCATAAGTGCCTAACTTGATTTCCTATTGTCCATAACTGCCTAACTAGATTTCCCATCATAAAATGATGACCATATCTTATTTGTCACAATATTAACAAAAATTACATGAAGTATACATGCAGAATTTTAGTACATCCTATTACAAAATCAAGAATTAATCAAATTTTATTAAAAGAGGAAGAAGTAAATTTATAAACAAACCTCACATAAAGAGAAAATAAACTTTTTATAATGGAAGAATAAACTCACCTAAGTGAGAATCGAACCTGAGATTTTGAAGGGATTTTAATTATTTTTCATTCTCGTCCTTTCCCCTTAAAAAACAACTTACAAACATGATTTAAAAGTTACATAACTCAATTTTAACCACAAAGACTGATTCAAGTATTTCAAATCTTTTTTTTTTTAAAATAAAATAAAATAAGATTCAATTCAAACAAGGTGAGTTAATTAAATGAAGACAATTACGGATACTCGTTTATGTTATCCATTGTAATTAATCTATTTATTATATATTTTACTTATTATAATTACACATTACAAATTAAACATTTTCATAGTTTTATATTCTTAATAATATTTAATATTTTTAAAATTAAAAAGATAGAAGGATACTTGACCCAAGCTTGCATTGGCTTGGGCATGGGATAGCCTAGTTGACGTGCTTTAAGCAAGACACTTATTTCAGTTCGAAAATTTGGCCTGACCTATCTTAGTTGGAATATATCTGGGCATAACTTGGTGTAACTTTGCCTGGAGTATTTGATTAGCACCGAATGACTTACCGATTCAACTATTCAGTGCGTTTGTTTTGAAAAAAATCGTGTTAAGTCCTATTTTTTTGCTTGAATAGGTTAAATGATTTTTTTTTACAATTTAACTATTATATTGAGTAATATTAAATGAATTTACAACAATTTTGAATTTTTTCAGAGAGGTGAAATAATAAAAATATGTTATTCAGATGTTTCAGACATATCAATTATCAAACAATTTTTTTCATTCAGATTCAGCTCACTCGGATTCAAATTCAAATTCATTCAGTTTTTATCAAACACCCCCTTAAGGGTTGTTTGTTTAGGTCTGAATGGCTGAATTGGTCAACCATTAAATGCGTTTGTTTTGGAAAAAAAATCGTCTGAATGACTGAATCGGTCAGCCATTCAGACAATTTGGGCTGAATGGTTTAATGTCATTTTTTAAATTGAATAGGCTGAATGAGGGCCGAATGAAGTTTTTTTTACAATATTAACTATTATATTAAGTAATATTAAATGCATTTATAACAAATTTAAATATTTTTTAGAAGGGTAAAACAATAAAAATATGTTATTCAGATGTTTCAGATATGTCAATTATCAAACAATTTTTTTAATTCAGATTCAAATTTAGCTCATTCAAATTCAAATTCAAATTCAAATTCAAATTCAGATTGATTCAATTTTTATCAATTACCCCTTAGACTAGGGGTGAGCATGATGCGGTTTGAAGCTCAAACCGCACACGAAACCGCTTAGGTGCGGTTTGAAAATTCAAAATCGCACATAAAAACATTTGTGATTGGTGCGGTACGGTTTTAAACCGTAAGATTTAGTTTCATTTGGTGCAGTTTCGATTCCAAAACCAATTGAAATAACAAACCCGTAAAATAATTAGCAAAATTATTCACGCAAACGTATTATGCAACGAACACAATCATGAAGCTAATTTAGCAAAATAGATCCAGGCATCAACAATTATATAGTTAATTAATACTGTTATCACATTTAATTTAGGAAATATCAAGCCATTCTTGATTTGCAAACATAATTGATACTATTTATCTTTCATTCAACCATGCAATATATGTCTTCTGAAATAAAATAAAGGAGAATATTTTATAGTAGAGAGATTATATATACTTGTAGCAAATTTGAGAAAACATGATGATTATTTGGTGCGATTTCGATTTTATGCGTGCGATTTTGACTAGTAACCAAATCGAAACTGTAAATTTATTTTTTTAACCAATCTAAAACCGCAACATACGCCGGAACCGTAAATACAATTTTATTTGGTACGATTTATACGATTTTTAGTACGATTTCAATTCCAATTTAATTCTTTCCTCAACCTTACCTTAGACTCATATGTGCATGTATGCCCGACGATCCTGTTAATTATTTTGAGGAGATTATATTTATATATTCTTTTTCACTCGTAAATTTTTATTTTTTTTTATGAATCGTAATAGATTTACATAGGCAATAAATTTCAATCCTTTTTTGGACTATTTTAAAAATAATAATAAAAAAAGCTGCTTCCGCAAATGGCCACAACAACAATGCCCACGACGTCGTTACAATTGTACCAAGGAAACCTAACATCATCAATTCATCATACAGACACCGACATACATACGGCGCGACCCAATTTCTCCTTAAAAATTCCAGAAAACAGAAAGTAATCTAGGAACGAAAGATCAAGCTCCAGGTTTCAAAATGTTCTACAGAGGGTAAGATTATTTTGGGTTTTTAATTTCAAATTTTGACACTTGCTGTATAAGTTTAGAGTATATAACACATACATCTATCAAATTTACAAGAATCATAGACCCATAAGCTGAATTTTTTGATTTTTCCTTCATTCTATAGGATAAAGATAGTAGTGAAATGTTAGAATTATATTTAATTGGGAAAGTCGGAAGCAATTTTATATTGATTCCAAAATAGTGTCTTTTTAGGTTTTACTCAAATTTTCACCATAAAATATTAAGTACCCAATTTGATATTAACCTTGAGATTTCTCGTATGGGGTTTATGTATACTTGTGAATGTTTTTGTAATTGAAATTTTTGAGGAATATCTTTTGATTGAATATAATTGGTACTATTCAGTTTTTTATCACCTTTTCAGTTCTCATGTCGATCTGATAAAAGAAAATACGAGATACACATCTAAGCTTTATTTATGAATATGTTTTGTAATCAATAGTCAGTAGTCAATGAGTCAAATTTGTTAGAACTTGGTTGAAATTTCACTTCTTTGAAGAGGTTTGTTAATGAAAAATCCTCAATTTGTAATGTATGTATTCCGGTGCTGAAATTTCTTAGATCTTTTTGAAAGTAAACTTTCTAAGTTTAGCTGATGTGTTTAATTTAGATTACAAGAAGCTACATTTCTAGCCCTTTTATGGAATTATTTTATATGCTTTTATGTTGTTCACCAATGAAAATTCGATTCGAAGTTCAAGGTAAGAGTACATGAATGTTACAAATTCATAATTTTTTGAGTACAGTACTGAAGTGTTTATTATTTCGTGTTTCCTTCTACCGGTACTGAAGTAGTTACATGGATGGTGGTGATCCCCGTGAGTTGGGTTTGAAAAGGCAGCGAGTGATTGATCAGAGTTCTTCTTATTATGGAACTGCACCAGGTTCGAGTTACATGTACAGTCCTCCAGCTTACTCTTATGTTAGTCAGCTGCCACCCTTTCCTGTTGTCAGGCTTCGGGGCTTACCCTTTGATTGCTCAGAAGCTGATATTGCTGAGTTCTTCCATGGTCTTGACATAGTTGATGTTCTATTTGTCCATAAGAATGGAAAGTTCACGGAGAAGCTTATTGTGTATTAGGGTATCCTCTTCAAGTTGATTTGGCTCTTCATAGGAATAGACAGAATATTGGAAGGAGATATGTTGAGGTTTTTAGAAGCAAGAGGCAGGAATACTACAAGGCAATAGCAAATGAAGTTTCAGATGCTCGGGGTGGTTCACCTCGCCGTACTATCTCAAGGGCGAAATCGTCTGATGAGGGGAAAGAGTCTGCGGAACACACTGGGGTATTGCGGTTGAGGGGATTGCCATTCTCAGCTGGCAAGGATGACATTTTGGATTTCTTTAAGGACTTTGCACTATCAGAAGACTCAATTCATTTTACAGTTAATTCAGAAGGAAGGCCAACAGGGGAAGCGTTCGTGGAGTTTGCAAGTGCAGAAGACTCGAAAGCTGCAATGGTGAAAGATAGGAAGACCCTTGGGAATCGCTATATAGAGCTTTTCCCTTCATCACTGGAGGAGTGGGAGGAAGCTGTTTCAAGGGGCCGGTGATTATTCTTTACTGATTTATTCCGTTTGCCTTTAGTTTGTTCTGGTATCTTTTAAATCCTGGGTGTTCGTAAACTTATGTCTTAGTAGTTTTAATAGGTGGTCACAAACTTTCTGATAGTTGTTTTAGCATATGGATATTTGTCTTTTTAATGTGTGTATTTACTTTAGAACATATTAAAGTAGTTCATTTCTAGCCTGTTCATCATCGAATATATATCATGCATTTGTTTGTTTGCTGTTAAGTTTCTGCTTTGGTTATAAATATAGTGAATATTGATTATCATCTAGCTTGGAATTTTTTAGTTATTCTTTTTGGTATATGTCCTTATTGTCTTCCTAGGAAGCAAGTGTGTGCCAGTTTTGCAACAAAATAAAGTCAGTGATCGATTGCCTTTGGGTTTTGCTAGACTGGCGTCAAGATATGCTTCTCTTGTCTTCCCTTTTTTCCCTTTTTTCTCCTCCTCTTTCTTAATCGGCTTCTTACCTTTGGGCTTTGCTAGATCGGTATTATGATATGCTTCCTTCCCCCCCCCTTTCTTCCTCCCTTTTCCCCCTTATCTTTCTTAATCGGATTCTCTTTTATCTCTTGTTGATTGTGAGTGGCTTTTCTTTTTTCTATGGGAGAGAGAAATTGAATGAACAGAAGTTATTGGCTTATAGTATAAAGATGGCTTGGTTGGCAATAAACATTTTCGTGAGAGAATGAGTTGAGGAATACACATTTTCCACATTTCCTTTTTCTACTTGGTCAAAATGGAATTCAGCATGTTGCTTAGAAAATTAATAAAACTAAATGACATGAATAGATTACTTAAATTCCCTTTGTTAGCTCAACATAACTCTATCGGCAGTACAATAGCGAGCGTAATAATTTTTCCGTTTCTGTTTGTTTTTGTGGCAATTATATCCTTGCACTTATTATTTTTATTTTCATAAATTGACAACATATTTATATATATAGTAATTAAATGTGTCGTATCCCCTCTGCACTCAAATCCCCATATTTTTCGGATTTGACGAACTATGTATCCCCATGTCAACATGTATTCCTGCACCTGTATCCTTGCTTCCTAGTTGTCTGTAGTTATATGGTGTTCTATCAACTAAGATAAATTATAGATAATATCATAATACCTTATTCATTCTTATTAGCACAAAGTCTGTTTGGTATGCAAATTGCATTGCCTGATGCAAAGAGCAGACCCAAGAACTGGAAATAGTTTCAATTGTTAATTTGTTGCTTTATGTAGTGTTTAGAAGGTGCTTTAATCTTGACCAAATCAGGCCTACGTGCTGTAATGTTGTATAGATGTGATACGAAATTCATTTCTTTTATTACAAACTTATCCAGCAAAATTTTAGAAAGGCAATAGATCTTTGAGCAGCAAAGGGAATATTACTATAGCAAACATTCACTGAATGTTTTACGGGGTACTGTGTCTTCGTGACAAGTTAGTTTGGGAGTGTGTTTTAAACTATTTTCTTGAAAATATTTCTTTTGAATCCAAGAGGAGATATGCATCCCCCATAAAAGTGAGTAATGAATACTAGGGGTTGATATACCCTTTATTATTCAAGCATATTGATTTTAGAAGTTGATACATATTTCGTATTTATTTTTCCAGCCATCATTGTGCCTTGAGTTTTACCTCAGTAGTTTATTATATTTCTACTATTTAGCATTTTGGGTCTAGTTGACCGCTAGCAATACTTATAGCAAGAGTGAAGAATCCTAGTCGTGGTTCATTTCTGGGTAACTTGGTGGGATCTCAACTGAGAAAATAACTTGGCTTTTGTTTTTTTCAAAAATCCCTTATTACTAATACACACTTAGTGCTTGCCCATTCATCTAAAAGGGAAGATGAATGTTTGGTTGTGGATTTCTTCTGATGACCTATAAATGGAGTTCAACTTTTGCTCCTGGATATGCCAATGATTAATTGCTTAGGTGTCTTAATATACAAAACTTATGTTTCTTGTTCCCTTCATTTATCAAAAGGAAATAAAAAAAGTACTATGTAAAGCTTTTGGGACCATGCGTTGACACTTGAAAACTCATGAATTGGGGCTTTATGTACATATCGAATTATGCCCTGGCGTGCAATATGAACCTTAAAGCTTGGGTTGCTACTGTATTTGTTGAGATTTATTGAGTCATAATGGTGTCTGTTAAGTATTTGTTTGCCGTTCTTTTACTTTGCTATATCTTGTACTTAACATAATGTTGGCTAGATTTCCTGTTGTGGCGATACGATACCGTCCATTGGGTTGGTCATGGCTTTAAATTTTGGTTAGTAAAATACAACTTACAATATGAAACCCTGTGTGCTAATTTTGACATCTCAAGGGTGGGGGGGTCGCTGTTAGTTGTGACTTATTTTTTTCATTGATTGTTGTATTCTTGAAATTTATTTAAATTCCATCTGGTAATAATCTTTTGAAACATCAATTTATGAAAAGGAGTTTCTTAAAACTCTAGACAAATGTGTAATGCAAAGCTTTCTTAATCAGATCCATAACCTCACACGAGGGAAGCGACGCACCTGAAGAGACTACAGTATTGCGAATGAGGGGATTGCCATTTTCAGCTGGGAAGGATGATATAATGGATTTTTTCAAAGAATATGTGCTGTCGGAAGACTCGATTCATATCACATATAATATGGATGGAAGGCCAACTGGAGAAGCTTTTGTAGAGTTTGCAAGTCTGGAGGATTCGAAAGGAGCATTGGCGAAGGATAGGATGACACTCGGAAGCCGTTACATAGAGCTGTTTCCGTCATCACCTGAGGAAATGAAGGATGCAGGTTCTAGGGGACGGTGACTTTTGTTCTGGCTTTATGTTGCTTTTCAATGCTTCAATAATATGTATTGCAGTAGATTTTCTGGCATTGTGCTTGCAGCTTTGGTGGTTTAATTTTATGAAGCTATAAACTTATATTACTAGTTGATAGCGAACAATACATGGAACCATTCATATGCTCTACATATGTTTCTTAGGCAATATATCATTTTGTTCATGTACAGGTCTTTTATCTGAATTCTGAAGTAATGCATATGTCATGACATTTGTATGCCTTTTAGTGCCATAGCCTTGAGTCTAGCAAGTGTGATTTGATTTTTTTTATTTGATTAGGTGGCTTCCATTTAATTGTTGCATTAATATGTTTATCTTGTTAATTACTTATAGAAAGAAGCATTCATCTTTGTTTAAAAATTTCAAGCAAGAGTGTATGTAGCTTTTTGTTGTCTTTAAAATGTTGCGATTTCTCTTGTGCCCATTTTGCTCACTCGTCTTATATTTAGGATGCATTGGACTTTGTCAAAAAAAAGAACAGTGCCATCGTGCTTTGTCTTCATAGTCGAAACTAGTTAGTTTCACAGTAAGTAGTATGTCATTGGTTTTCAAATGGATTCTTGGTGTCTTTCTTAATGTAGTTCTTTACTTTTTTTCTCGATCCAGATTACAAGTAGTCCAATATTGGCAGTCTATAGAATGGGTTACATTTGTATAGTAGAGAGTTTGCATTTCGGATAACCTTTCTTATACAAGTATTATACAATTACGATTTTATGCAAACGAGCAACTTATTTTATAGAATTGTCCAGATGAACTGCTTAATTTGTACTGCTTGAAATACAAATCTGTTTCATCTCTTGACTATGCTTCTAAAAATAGGTCCTATGGTTTTCGTATGCCATTTTTCCTAGCTAGTATTACCCATATAGAAAGATGATTGCGTAGGACGATGACAAGACGCTATCAGATACATTTGCATATTGATAATATGGACTGTGGGCATTCATGTTTTTCTTTTAGTTGGGAAAGATATTGACATTGTTGAAAGTTTGTCATATTGCTTATGCTACATCAGTGTGTTACGTAGTCTGTTGTTGGTTGGCCTAGTTAAAGGTCTTGCAGGAGTATAAGACTATTCTACCATTTTATTCTTTATGGTATCCTAGCAGAACTATACTAGTTGTTTGAATTCTGTTATATACGCTATCAGGTCCTATTTTTCGCCCATATTAGGCTGTGGAATAGCTATGTTTTGCATTATATCTAGTTGTCTGAAACGGTCGTCCATTATGTAGGTAACAATATTCATATTGAGAATGAGGTTCCGGAGTCTATATTTGCTGGAGACTATGCATGTGCATCCCGTATGGGCTGCAATTTTTGAACATTCTACGTAAATAATAGATTTTCATTACTATAGCAGTAGTCTATCATGGTTGCACTATTATGTGGAGAGCATGACTGTAATATATGGAGAGCATAATAATTCTTTGCATGTGTTTTCTCCTTTAAGATTCAAATCTGTGCCCCATTATAGCTTGGAATTCTAGTTCAGTGTGTACCTATGACCTATGTTATTTGTACATGTAACCTTGTGAGTTATGACACAAAATGAAGAAGCTCAACCTTACACAAAAAGTCTCTTTGCAATATTTTCTTTTTGAAGTGTCTACGGGCTCGTGTGTTGGTGTGCGTGCAGGGGCGGATCTACATACAACCAAATTTCACAATTTATCGCACTACGAGATGTAACTGTAGTCGGAACTGTAGTCGGAACAAGTGTTGTTAAAATACATTTGCTTTGATAGTATCAATGAAACTCTGGCATTATTAACAGCCTTGACAAAACACTCAAAATTTTATGCTTATCCCCTCCCCCTCCCCCTCCCCCTCCCTTTTCGGGGAACAACTGTTGCTCCCTTTTTATCAAAAATCCTGGCATTGCCGCACAAATGTGAATGTTTTCACCTGTATAGAAAAATTTCTGATTTTGCCCCAGATGGAGGTGGGGGAAGCCTTTTCTTTTTGCTGGTACTGGTACCTTTTTTGCTTTTGAGGCAGGCAGTGATGGAGGTGGAGTTGAATTAGTTTACTTTTATTATTTTGTAGTTTACTTTTATAGTTTAGTTTAGTTAATTATTTTATAGTTTTCTTTTATTGTTTGGTTTTTATTTAGACTTTTTACTTTTATAATTTAACTAGCAAAGTGTACTGTGCGACTACTAGTTGTTTATTAAATAAAATTATTTTTAATTTTTTATATATATTATATAGGGGAATATGGAGGTGCATAGGCGTTAAAAATTACACGATAAATTCACTTTACAATCGTAGAGTAGTTACTCTACAATTTGTGAATTCACTCTACTATTGTAGACTACTTTACGATAGTAGATTGAATTCACTCTACTATCGTGGAGTGACTATTCTACGATCGTAGACCGTGTAACTTTTGTAATTGTGTACCTCCATTTTTACCTATTATATATGATAATTATAAAATATCTTTTTTTCAATTTCAAATCAGTTTACTATTATTATTAGAATGTTTACAAATTTTGCTACTAGTACTTTTTAAATAATATATAATATTTTTTATTATATTAGTTATGAGTTTGAAAATATTTTAAATTGATTTTGAAAAACAAATAATAATGTTATATTTCAGAACGGAGTATTTTACTTTTTTCAATTTTACTTTTTTCAATTTATAAAAGGAGTTAGTATTTCATAATTAGTAGTATTTGTTTGATAGTTTATAACTAAGGATGTAAATGAACCGAGTTGAGTCGAGTATTGAATTGCTCAGATTTAGTTCACAAAATTTATTGAGTATAAAATAAAGATTGATTTAGGCTTGTTTAGCTACCGAGTCGATCACAATCTTGAATATAGTCCAAGCAGTTTGAATTTTTCGAACGAATATGATCCGAGTATCAATAGAAAATTGCAATTTGAGGAGGTTCGAGTAATTTATTGAAATTTAAAAGTTGCTCATATTTGAATCATTTATATTTCGAGTATAATTTGAATCGAACTTTTAGTCGAACGAGTACGAATCGAACCCGAGCTATTTGCTCATTCTACGACCTTATTTATAATTGTTTAGCTAGTTTCTTTCAAGTATTTCTTTATTGTGTTTGTAAATACATTTTGTGATATAATATAATTCGATTTTGTAGAGATTTTATGTGATATAATATAATTACTTTGTTGAAAATTTTTTTACAAGAAAGAGGTTAGCTCTGTTTCATTTCCTTCGTCTTTTTCTCATCAACTACCAAAAGCTTTTCCTTTTCAATGCCAAAGTTTAAACTTGATACAAGAATACATTTAATTTTAGAGAAAATAATTATAAAAACTATAAAATATTTAAAAAGTATTACTAATTATAAGTTAAATAAGTCAAACTATAATTTTGAATTTAAAAGCATTTCAAACTAACTTTAAAATGTCAAATTTAATATAGGTTCATAACTATATAATTTCAACCTGCACAATCAATATTAAAAATGAGTAATATAATTTTAATTTTTAAATAAAATCATAATCAAATTTTGTAAACGATTGGTAGGGAGGGGGAGGGGGAGGGGGAGGGGGAGGGGGGGCGGGTATAGTACCTGGTGTTTGTATGTGGCAGCCTGTGTTTATTCCTCAGGTTTACTGGATATCAAACACAAGACTACGGCCTAACATTAACTAACGGGAAATGATATTTTTACAATAATTTTTGATATTTTTATACGAAAAGTGTCGCTATAGATCCTATAGTGACGATTTTTATATCTACAACAACACTTTGCGTGTAGAAATATAAAAGAGTTTAATGCATAATATGATAAAATCATCCTTTGAAAAAACTTTGCCCAATAATTCCGTATTGCTCTTGTTTTTTGTTGATAAAAGGAAAAAAAAAAAAATCAAGAACATACTCACTACACTATTTACTCAATGTTTCACTATACATATTTACCAATATAAATATTATATTGAGAACCTCGTCGCTTGTCTCAGTGGTTTAAAGGAGAACTCGGGTCCAACGGTAAATTCGGAGGTCTTGAGTTTAATTCTCACTTGAAGCAGCATAAGAGTCATGGACCGCAGGCGTAAACCTGTTTCAAAAGCCTTGTTTAATTCGGGGTGGGGTCACGGACCGCAGGCAGAATCAACGTCACAATTATTTGCGAAGATCATTAGTATTGCTCAAGGTAATATCTTGTTACTAAGGGGGGTGTATTCAATTAAGATTTTTAAAGACTTTTTTTAAGCGACAAACTTTTGTAGAATTTGTGGGATTTTAATGACTTTTACATACTTTAAAGACTTTTTTTAAATGACTTTTATAGACTCCATGAAATAAGTAACAGACTTTTATAAACTTTTTATCAAGACTGTGATAGACTTTTATATACTTCTAATATATTTTGCAACTTATATTAATTGTTAATTAGCCCATGTGTACAACCTCTCACTCTTTTTTCATGAACTAGAGTAAATCTCATTATATTATATTGTGGCATGAGATTTTATATATGTTGAAAGCGTTCACATTATTCTACTCATTTCATGATACATTTGGATACTCGGATACCAATAAAATTTTAGAAATTACAGACGCAATACAAAAATTAAGCTCACTTTTTATTGAGCTATATATACTTTATGCATATGCGTACGCTTTTTACTATTAATTGATTGCTTTACTAATATATATATATATATATATATATATATATATATATATATATATATATATATGATGATTGTGATTCTATCAACCCAATTTTCCATCTTAATCTTCTTTATTAATTTTGTTTGATTGTGTGGATCTTTTTATCTACTTAATGTATATCAAAGCAGTGCGTTTTTTCCTTTTTTATAAGGGAAAGATAACGATTCTGTCAATTTGTCATGCAGGAATACAACCACATGTTACATTATTTCATTATGATACACCAAAGACATTTGAAGACGAATATGGAGGATGTCTCAAAAATTAACAGTGATTTCCTTCGTTTAAAATGTCAAAAATCTAAAAAAAAACATATACATACACATCTTATATTTTCTATTTTCATATATTATAATACATAATCTTTACAATTGATATGAGAGTTTTATGATTTTATCTCACCTTTGTTGAACAAATCTCTTTCCTCTTTCTATTGGAAGCTTTCGAACGACTGCTTTTTTCCTCACCAATTCAGATTAGGTCTAGTTATTTGTTTACTTATTAATATATATTGTTAATTCTCTTATAATAAAATTATAATAAATCCAATTATTTTTATGGCCCAAATTTTACCAAATTATTTATTCATCACATATTAATATTTATTAGCCCAAATAAAATAAATAACTAATTTGACCCAGTAAAAGACAAAGTCCAATTAATAACTAGTTTTATCCACCTTTGTGTTTATTTGAAAGTCTTTAGTAATCTTTAGAGATGAGATAAGACTTTGGATATGGGTTGATAGTTATAATTCTTCTTCTAAAGTCTGTCAAAGTCTACCATTTGATAGAAATCTTTAAAATCTATGACTTTTTGAATACCAAAATACTTTTATAGACTTTATAAAAATCTTAATTCAATACCACCTAACTTTTAAAGACATTAAAAAAATTGTAATTGAATACTACTAAACTTTTATAAACTCTTTAAATATCTTGATTGAATACAACCAAACTTTTAAAGTCTTAATTGAATACACCCCCTGTTAACGCCAAGATCTTCTCCAACGTCCCAATCACGTAAGACGCCCTGATCCTGCACACTAAACACAGTCAACACCAAAAGCTTGACGGCTTCGACCTTCGGGGGATAGCTCAGGCGTGAGAGTCAGTACAGGCGATCACAAGGTTAACAATGGAGGATAAAATATCTAGTGTATTGAGAGAGCTAAAATTCTCAGTTGTATGTGTGTACCTTTTTCTTGAAGACTTCCTTGCTAGGTTATACTCTCTTTCCCGGTTTACCGTGCCACCCACTAATGTCTGACACAGCCCCCCCACTCCTCAGTGATCTCTGTCGACTGCATGTAGGCTATCACTTTTTTCCTCCACTGTGTATGCCGCCGGCCGGCTATAATCCCATCCACATTAATGATCTGCAGACTTTTGGTTAACATCCTTCCCTTCTCATCATTACAAGTCAAAGACAGAGATATTAAAAGATCTAGTGGGTCAACCCACTGGTCCAACCCGAGCTTGTAAGGGCCCAACAGGAATAAGATAGTGACTAGGCCCAATAACCTTAGGACCCAATAATAAAGACCCAATGGACTAACTAAATAAGTAGGCCCAATCCATTCGGCCCAATAGGTGAAATATCATGACCCAACATTGCCCCCTAGTTTTTTATTAAATAGGATATTTAATAGAAAACTATAAATGGTTCATGATATTATAGAATTTGATAGGGTTGAAATAGGCCCCAAAACGAAACTTACCAAAGCCCAACCGGTGAAGGATAAAAATAAAAATAAAATTGAAAAGATGGGTTAAAACCGGAAGTCCAATTGAAGGGTCCAATTTGTTAAATGCTTGAGAGTTAGCCCGGACGCCACCCTTTCAAATTCGTAATTATGACTATCAATTAAATGTGCCGCCCTCATGTAACGTGTAATCGTCAGTATAAAAAATAAACTTTGCCAAATTTGACAATTTTACCTGCCAATTTGAATTTCAGACCTTTAAGCTTTCTTCTTCTCTCCAGAACTTTTCTTCCCTTCTCTGCAAAACCTCAACAATGGTGGTCCTCAATTCAAACCAGAACTCACCAATTCGGGCAACCCCCCTCACGACCGTTCAACCTGACCCAAATCCCAACAAAGAGGCATCGAGCTCCAACCCTCAAGCTGCTACTCCAAGCAAAACAAAAATATCTTCCAAACCTCGACCCACTCCTTCTGAATTCTTTAGAAATAAGGAACTTTTTACCCATACGAACACTCCGTCAACTGTCACCGAAGCTGAATTACGAAAGATTAGAGAACGATGCCATATTCCAGATACTCATTTGGTAAGGGCTCCTAGGTCTGAGGAGAGAATGTATCAACGACCTGAAGGATGGACAGCAGTCCCTGTGACGATCCTCGAGAAAGGAGTCAGGTTCCCTCTTCACATATTCCTAGTGACTCTTTTAGGTTTTATTGGTGTCGGGTTCGCCCAACAAGTGCCGAACTCGTACATCCATATCTTAGCCTTTATAGCCTTCTGTCATGAAGTAGGGGTCGAGCCTACTCTCGATTTCTTTTTCACTGTGTATAAGATCGGTCAGTCCCGAGAGAAGGGATTTAAAGCTATAAGTAAGCAGGCATCGAAGGTAGGTGAAAAATTTAAAAGACGATCGCTGGTCTCTACTCCATCTAGCAACAAAGGATGGCACAAAGGATGGTTCTTCATCAAGGGACCAGATATTGCCTCTATACCGAACTGGGCCACTGATGAGAAAGTCACCGCCGACTTCGGGGATGTTCCTGAAGAACGCATAGCTGAAATAATAGAACTTTTTGACAACTTTCCGAAGGAAGAGTGGAAATATGGACTACTTTCTAAGCAATCATGGTTGTATAACCACAAATGTAAGTTTGAAACTTTATTTTTGATTTCTCAGAATTTTTGATGATAAATATTCTGAAATGTGCTATCTATTCTTCTTGCAGTATCTTTAATCAAGCCGAGCCCTGAAGAAGAAAGGGACTGTGAGGACTTCCTATCCGAAAAATCTATAGAAGATGCTGAAACTCCATTGATAGAAGCCTGTCCTGAAGACAACCCACCTACCAAAACACCTACTGTTGAAACAACCAATGTTGAACCCCAAACCATCGAGCCAGAAGCCGAAGAGCCCATTCTAGCAGAAGAAATCCTTCAACCTCATCGAAAGAAGAGAGCCATCCGAAAACCCCGACCAATTTCTATACCATCTGATTCTGAAACCCTCTCTGAACCTGATCCAAATATTAATCCAACACCTACTCGAGGAAGTTTACTTGATTTACCTGCGGATCATCGAAAACAACTCCTTCGAGCCAAAAAATTGAGGACCAAGATTACTCCCCTAACCCCCGATGAGCTTAGAGTACCTTTTTCAGTTGTTCTTCCCCCAACAACCCTAGTGGTGACTCAAACTGCCAATGAACAAGAACAAATCGAACCCACTGCAGCACTATCTCGAAAGAGAAAACAACCATCTAGCAGTCAACCTAGTTTGATATCTATCCCTTCACCCGCTCGTGAATCCACTCTGGTTCGTTCCCCTTCCCCCGAAAATATATATACAAATCCTATACCATCACCACCTCGGGAAGAAACTGTGCCCTTCTTTTCAAGGCCTTCTGTCGATGAGTTTAAAAATGATGCTATGGGGTCTCCAACTTTATGGCCCTAGTTCAATGCCAATTTCCCCTTCCAATTATTCAATTCATTTGTCAGAGATACCGATGAGCATCGGTTCGACAATAGTTCCATTATGGACTTGATCAAGGAAGGCATGAGCTATCACGCCAAGGTAAATAGTTGTTTATTTGTTCATTTGAAATTATGCCTATCTCTTGAAGATTTAACTGACTATCTTCGGATTTTTACAGGCAAATGCCGTCTTTGGACGTCTTCTTCCTCGATACCAAGAAGTTGAAGTTGAAGCTGAAGAAGACGCAGCTAGAAAAGAAAATATCATTATGAAGTCAACATTGGCCCAAGAGAGGAGTCAGCATGGAGATACTCTTCATACCAATGAGGGTCTTCGGAGAGAGTTGGCTCAGACTAAGGAAAATCTTAAGGCTTCCAATGACGAACTGAGCTCGGTTAAGGAGGAGCTGAAGGCGGATAAGGTCAGTGAACAAAAATTGGCTGACATGAATGTCAGTTTTGTTGAAGAGACCGAAGCTCTAAAGGCCAACAATGAAGAACTGGTTACAGCCAATCAAAACTTGGCGATAAAAGTCAACAATCTTCAGGTGAAGGCCCGTGAAGAAAAAGAAAAACATTCATCTAAACGTCGGAAGCTTCGACATAAACTGAAAGCCTTAAAGGAGCGAAGTCCTCTTTTGACCGAAGAACTGCGAAAGCAAATACAGACCAAATACCAAACATCCGATGAGCTGAATATAGAAATACTTCGGGTATACTCGGAAGGTTATGAAGTTTGTCGAGGTCGAGGGAAAGAAAAATTGGCGGCAGCCCAACTAGATCCGGCCTTGCTTGACTCCGAAGATGAAGATAATGCTTGAACATGATCTTGCTGTTTTTATCTTTTAGAATTTTGTGTAAAAATTACCATCTTTTTGTGTAATCGATTAAGTATTAATGAATAGTTAATTTTGTTCCTTATGACTTCTGTGCAATTATTTTTGGTCAATGTTTCGATATCAATCAACTTAAAAAATGTACAAGCCCTTTATGAACTTAACTTAAATTGTGAATCAGATAAGGTATATAACAGTTAAATTGAAGAATGACATTGATCATAATAAATTGGAATCAATGAACTGAACTGAATGAATCGAACTCAACACTTGGATAAAAATAGAGTAATGGATACTTATCGTTACCGAAGTGTGAGGCAGATTAGGCATAAGGTGAATTCGGATGATCCGTCTCGCACCATCGGGATCTTGTTTACCACTCGGGGTAAAATAAGTATATAAGGACATTTGTTTACCACTCGGGGTAGAACAATTTCATAAGGACACACCTAACAATAAGGCTACCATCGAATGGCCAGCGAGTCCCCCCTAACCTCCTTACTTCAGTGCATTTTGTTTACCACTCGCGGCAAAACAAAATTAAAAGGACTGTGGAATTTGTTTACCACTCGCGGTAAATCAAACCCATGAGGACATTCCTTCCGAAAAGGCTACCATCGAATGGTCAGCGATTCCACCCCGTCCTCCTTACTTCGATGAAGTTTGCCTACCCCGAAGGGCCTGACAAATTCATAAGGACCACCCGCCAAAAAGGCTACCATCGAATGGTCAGCGAGTCCCCCCCGTCCTTCTTACACCACTGTGAATTTAGGACCAATAGGAAGAAGATCAATTTATGAAAAAGTGAATCTTTTATTGATGATGAACCACCATTTACAGACTTCCGATAAACTAACTCGATCTCTACTGAAAGTATTTCCGAAGCTTTGCCAAAGATGCCAAGTATTCTTGATCTCGATCCGTCCAATGCCTTCAACCTAGAAGTTCCGTGGCTTTGGTACTTCAATTACCTCATCTGGCGCTTCCTACCGGCATCGCTTTCCCATGTTCTGTGGCATAGATGCTTCGACTTCTCTGAGGACGAAGTCCCTCACTTCAAATCTGCGAAGCTTTACCCCCTTATTATAATGCTTGGCTACTCTCCATTGATAGTCAAGTAACTTGATCAAAGCCACCTCTCGACTTCTTCCAACAGATCCAAGTTGACCTTGACCCTTCTTCATCAGTTGTAGATCTCTTTACACCGACGACGACCAAGACTTGAGATTCAATTTCAACTGGGTAAGGAATCGCACTATAGCCAATCTGAAGGTGAATCCTCATGCATATCCTCGGTGTAGTCCGGTAAGCCCATAACACGCGAGAAGTTCCTCCGCCATCTTCCTTTAGCCCGTCCATCTGCGCTTGATCCTGCTTCAAAGCAGTTCTCATGGTCACTTCAACTTGCCCGTTCGACTGTGGATGAGCCACTGAAGTCTTCTTGTGCTGACTCCTTCATGAATTTCAAGCACTCTTGTTCCGTTATCAACCGAAGTGGCTTTGCTTCTACCCATTTGGTCATATAATCTATGGAAATTATAACAAAACTGACCTGACCTTTAGCTTTCGACAACGGACCCAGTATATCTACCCCCCAGACATCAAAGGGTATAGGAGATAATATCGAGTATAGCTCTTCTGGTGGCTGATGTGGGATCGGACTGTTGAGCTGGCACTTCTCACACTTCTTCACATACTCCGTAGCTTCCTTGAAGATCGTAGGCCAGTAGTACCCCTACCGAAGTACTTTGTAAGCTAATGACTTAGCAGCCATATGGTGGCCGCAAATACCTTCGTGAACCTCCCAAAGAGCATACTCAGCCTCAGACGGAACCAGACATCTCAACAATGGTGATGAAAATGCCCTTCGATAAAGATCCCCATCAATAAGAACGAAGTTGGCACTCTTGTACTTGATCTTCTTTGCCATCATCTGATCCGAAGGAAGGACGCCATCTGCCAGATATTCAATGTAGGGAGTCATCCAACAGTTAGAGCGCTCAATGCACATCACCGCTTCGTGCTGGATACTCGGCTGCTGCAAAACCTCCAAATAAACTGACCCATTGAAGACAATAACATCCGTAGTGGCCAGCTTTGACAATGCATCGGCAATGGAATTTTTACGTTCTATGCCCTGAAACTCATAAGAAACGAAATACTGAAGCCGGTCTTTCAACTCTGCCAAATACTTGACCATTCTCGCCCCCCGAGCTTCATAGTCTCCCGATAGTTGCTTGACGACCAGCTGAGAGTCACTGTAGATGATCAACTTCTAAACTTCTAGACTTTTTGCCAGTCTAACTCCTGCCAGCATTGCTTCATATTGGCCTCGTTGTTCGTTGCTCTGAACCCAAATCTGATGGCCTGTTGCACCTTGAATCCCTCCGGACTTGTCAAAATAATCCCTGCTCCACTGACATCCGCGGTAGAAGATCCATCTGCATACAGCGTCCATGAATTCTCGACTGCCGTCAAGAACTCAAATGCTCGATCGGATGTTTCACTTTTCCGAAGCTCAAGATTCACTTCAGAGAACGAACACTCCACCATGAAATCGGCCAAGGCTTGACCTTTGATAGCAGTTCGGGGGTGATATTCAATAAAAAATTGAGATAATTCCATAGTCCACGCTGCTAATCTCCCCGAAACTTCTGGCTTGCTCATCACCTTCTTCAATGGTTGATCCGTGTAGACGACCAGGAGCCAACCTTGAAAATATTGCTGAAGCTTTCGACTAGCAATTATCAAAGCAAAAGCAAATTTTTCAATATTTGGGTACCTGGTTTCAGCATCTCTTAGGACATGACTGACATAATAAACTGGATGCTGCTTCCCACCTACTTCCCGAACTAGAACAGCTCCCACTGCCAACGAGCTAGCTGCTAGATATAAGTACAAAGTCTCGGCAGGAGCAGGTTTCACCAATAGAGGAGCCGAAGACAGATATGTCTTTATGCCTTGGAAGACGTCTTTATCCCTTTAGTGTATGAAAGAATGGCAGGCATCTCTCTGCCGACTTGGACATAAACCTCCTCAAAGCTATAATCCTACCAGTCAGACGCTGAACGTCTTTGAATGATTGAGGAGTCTTCATGTTTAGAATAGCCTGGATCTTCTTTGGATTGGCCTCAATGCCCCTTTGACTGACCAGATAACCTAGGAACTTCCCTGCACCGAGTCCGAAGGTACATTTTATGGGATTGAGCCTCAATTTGTGATGACGAACTGTCTGAAAGCATTCCTCTAGATCATCCAGATGCTTCTGAACAATCATGCTTTTAACGATCATGTCATCCACATACACCTCCATGTTCCTTCCCAGCTGCTTCTGGAAGACAAAGTTCATCATTCTCTGGTAAGTGGTTCTAATATTTATCAGGCCGAAGGTCATCTTCTTATATGCGTACACCGAACGGTGTGTGACGAATGCTGTCTTCAGAATGTCCTATTTGCACATAGATATTTGATGATAACCTGAAAAAGCATCCATAAAGCTTAGTAGTGCATACCCCGAGGTCTCATCAATAAGTTGATCAATGTGAGGCAGAGGATAGAAGTCCTTCGGGCATGCTTTATTCAGGTCGGTGTAGTCAATACAAACTCGCCATTTACCATTCTGCTTCTGCACCAGCACTAGATTCGCCATCCACTCCGGATAATCAATCTCGAAGATGAAATCAGCAGCTATCAGCTTCGCGATCTCCTCATCAATGATCCTCTGACGCTCAAGTGCAAAGATCCGCATTTTCTGCCGAACTAGCTTCTTTGATGGATCCACATTCAGTCGATGCTCGGCAATGTTTCGGCTGATTCCAGGCATATCTTGTGGCTCCTATGCAAAGATGTCCGCAGAGCAGCGAAGAAGTTCCACAAGGTTTGTCCGAAGAGGTTCTGGCAAACCCGAACCTATCTTCACTGTTTTATCTTTCTTCCCTGGGACTAGCTCGATCTCCTCCGTCTCTCCTGCAAGAATAACCAATGGCTTCGAACTGCTTTCAGTGAAGGGCTCGATCTCAATTTCCATGGTTTGCTTCTACTTGTCAATTTCTACTCCCAGAGGAAATAATGACGTTACGATATCAAATGTCGGGCCGATCCAAGTCCCCGCCACCTCTCCAACTCAGGTGTCTTTGTTGGGAACTTGATCTTAAAGTGAGGGATGGAAGTCACTGCTTGGAGATCAGTCAAGGTAGGTCGTCCCAGTATAGCGTTGTAGGCCGAATCTACATGCACAACATAAAATTTACATGTTATTTCTACCTGTTGTGGAGCAGTACCGAAGATGACCGGTAGCTCAATAGTTCTTGCCACTTTGACCGGATCGTTGCTAAAGCCATATAAGGCAGCCTCCTACCCAACCTCCATCTTTCACCCATCAAGATACATCCTCTGATAAGCATGGGCATACAGAATATCCACAGAAGACCCGTTGTCTATCATCATGCGCTTCACATCCACCGAGCCTACTTGCGCAGTGATCACCAGTGCTCCTTCATGAGGCTCGATGGGCTCCGAAGGATAATCTGCATCGGTGAAGGATATAACAGTCCCTGGAAACGGTCTGTCGATCTTCAGGAGAGCACCCGCCACGGACATGACCGAGTCTAGATATCCTTTTCTCTTCTTCCCTACTAATTTCCCTGCTGTCCCGCCGGTTATTACATCAACGACGTGCCTTGGTGGCTGATTTAGAGCAGGCTGCACGGGGGGAACCATTTGAACCGTCTGAACGGTATGGTCAACATTATACTGCTCTTGTTGGTCCCTCCCGGTCACATATTGAACCAGCAAACCGCTTTGAACTTTCCTCTCCAAAAAATCTTTCAAATTACAACACTCATTAGTGTCGTGACCTGCAGCTTGATGATAGCCACAATATTTTCGAGCATTGCCATGTCCTGGCTTGAAGTTATCACGAGGTGGTTCAAAGAATGGCTGGCCCCTGATCTGATCCAGAATCACCGACCTATCCGTATTCAGTTTAGTGTAAACCTTATTCACCTTCTAGGCGGGAGCAGGTGGGCGATTACTTCCTTGTCGCCATGTATTATTGTACTTCTTTGAGCTGCCCTCTGGTCGATCATTATACCCCCCACCTTCTTCTGATCGCCTTTAGCTTTAGGAGTATCTGCCTCCTTTATTCGGTCCGAAGAAGGACGTTTCAGGCTATTCATGGCCTCCTCCACCACAATATAGCCTCATGCCTTATCAAAGGCTTCTGCCAAGCTCTTCGGATGGTGAAACATCAGCTTCTTCACCAACTTTTCGGACTTTAGCAGATCTAGCCCATTCTGAAACAACCTCACAGCCTGAAGATCATTAAGGTCAGACACCTGGCCAACTGCTTCCCTGAACCTCTTCACATACTGACCCAAGGACTCATTGGTGAACTGTCTGACCTGTGCTAAAAAACCTGTGGGCCAACCACGATGAGACCGAGTCTGCAGGTAGAGTCCCCATCCACTGCCTCGCATCCTTTCTTAACGTTGTAACAAACGTGTGGCATTTAGCAGCATCGGTGAAATCATAATAATCCATTAGTCGGTCGAACGCCTGACTATGGTCATAAGGATCTCCAGACCCATCGTAACTCTCCATGTGAGGCAATTTCTTGGTGGTATCTGCCTTCTCCTTAAGAATATCCGAGGAAAATGGGGACGCCTTCTTTCCCGGAGTATCCTTCACCTGTTGAACCTCAGCTAATTGCTTCCGGAGCTCCTTCAATTCTTTCACCAAGAAATCCACACCTTTTTGCTGCGAGGAGACTTCTTTCTCTAGCGACTCTTTCCTCTTCGGAATGGACCGACCCTCTCTAACGGAAACCACCGCCCTTGATGGGCTTCTGGACTTACTTCGGCGTGTGGCCCTTCCATCACGGTGAGAGTGCTCATGACGTTGCTCTCTCCTACTTTCTGGCACGATCTCCCTCGACCTACTCCTCCATCGGCCACCATCTCGGCCTTGAGAACCGATGACAATATGTGCTCCCTTTGATGCCTCAGGAGTTCTGCTCCTTGATCTCCTTCGATCATGAGAACGGTCCCGAGACACATGTACAGAATGTTCCGACTCTTTCCCCTCTCGCCGTTGTACATCCTTATGCTTACTACGCCTCTCAGACTGGACATAAGTGGACGCCTCGTCCTTCAGATCGGCCATCCGAAGCATCTGCACAGCTATATCTTCCCTTTACTTTAGAAGAACCTCCAAAGCTTTATCCGCCTCTTCTGCCATCTTTGCCAACTTGGCAGCTTTATCATCTCGACCACTTCGGTGATGGGTTCTAGGCGGAGAACCCTCCACTTGCCTTCGGTCTTGGTCTCGGCCTTTATCATCAACAAACACCAACCTCCGTCTGGAACCACCATGAGCTCTCGAACGAGAACCCTTGGAAACATGCTTGGAAGCAGTGCTCTCACTCTCATGAGCACTCTTCGAAGGACCCAAATAATCCTTGACAGAAATATGTTGGACAGATGAGCTTTCAGCCCTCGGTTGTCCTTCCGGTGTATCTGCTCTACTACTCACCATCTTATCCGACGTAGAACAAATGAAAGTTGTGATTGAAAATTACAAGACACTAGAACTCAGCCCTTCTAGCGCCAATGTTAACGCCAAGATCTTCTCCAACGTCCCAATCACGTAAGACATACGATCCTCACGCACTAAACACAAACGACACCAAAAGCTTGACTACTTCGACCATCTGGGGATAGCTCGGCGAGAGTCGATCTGAAGCGATCACAAGGTTAACAATGGAGGATAAAATATCTAGTGTATTGAGAGAGATAAATTCTCAGTTGTATGTGTGTACCTTTTTCTTGAAGACTTCCTTGCTAGGTTATAATCTCTTGCCGGTTCTAGTACCACCCACTAATGTCGACACACATTTCACTCCTCGGTGATATCTCACCCGATCGCATGCGAAGCTATCACATTTTCCTCCATCGTGTATGCCACGTACACGTACTATAATCCCATCCACATTAATGATCTGCAGACTTTTGGTCAACAACATTCCCTTCTCATCATTACAAGTCAAAGACAGAGATATTAAAAGATCTAGTGGGTCAACCCATTGGTCCGACCCGATCTTGTAAGGGCCCAACAGGAATAAGATAGTGACTAGGCCCAATAACCTTAGGACCCAATATTAAAGACCCAATGGACTAACTAAATAAGTAAACCCAATCCATTCGGCCCAATAGGTGAAATATCATGACCCAACACCCCCCTAAGTATATTAGTAGCTCTAATGATCTAATCAAGGCATGTACAACTAGGGCTGAGCAAGTAACCAAAAACAAATTAAGAAGCATGCATGTGAACAAGTTGAATGTGATGTTGTTCATCCAAAAATCAACACAAAAGACAAAAAGGTTGAAATTATTTTATGATATGGTATCTATTTGAATTTTGATAAACCAACCAAATTCCAAAAAATTCAGTGAATTGCATGTGTGTTAATAAAGTATAATAAATTGGACTTTAAGGTCACCTGAGATTTAGGGGAGGGGATATCCAAAGCCCAAAATGTGTCCTATAAAATGTTAAAAAAATGAAAAATGTGCCCTAACCAAGGGTATCCTATCCCTATCCTATTCTTTATGTGAATCGATAATATGTCTGAATTTAGGTGGTGTAATACTTATTTAACATCTTTATATCTGATTCGGTAAGAAGGTAAAGTGATTTGATAAAATTTTGTTTTTTTATCTCGATAAAAAAAAGATATACATCTAAATCATTAAGAGGTAGATTTTAAATCTATGGAGCCTCTATAAATAGTGTACTCCCTCCATTCTAAATTTTAAAATTATTATTGATTTTTTAAAAAGTCAATTTGAGATACTTTTAAATTTAAAATTGATTTTTTTTAAATTTAAAAGTCATTCAGATAGTATATACTACTTTTTAGTTATCAACTTGTTGATCGAGATATATTAACTATACAAATCTTAATTGCTTAATTTTATTAAACATCACCTTAATTAAAAGAAATGGCCTTGTGTAGGGCTGACAACAAACAAACAGCAGTTAATGTCTTTTTCCCAAACTCATTTAATTTTAATTTATTTTAATAACTTCATTTTACTTGTCATCAAAGAATCCTACTCCATATATTAAGTTAAGATCCCTACATGAACCTAATATATATATATATATATATATATATATATATATATATATATATATATATATAGAAAATTGATATTTTTCACAACATTTTTTTTGATATTTTTACATAAAAATGTAGCTATATAGATGCATGTATTTGAGAAAAATCGTCGCTATAGAATTTATAGGGATATTTTTCATGTAAAAATATCAGTTTCTGTTTCTGAACGGGACTATATATATATATATATATATATATATATATGTTAATGCCAAGATCTTCTCCAACATCCCAATTACGTAAGACGCATACGATCCCGCACGATAAACACGATAAACACCACAAGCTTGGCGACTTGGGGACGTACGGGGATAGCTTCGGCGTGAGAGTCGATATCGTGTTCACAAGGTTAACAATAGAGGATGTAATGTCTAGTGTATTAAGAGTGATGATAATTCTCAATTGTGTGTGTGTGAATATGAATGTGAACGTACCTGTTTGTGAAGACTTAGTTGATAGGTTGTACTTTCTTTTGCCATTCTGGTACCACCATACCTACCTACGATCATGACCCCGATATGATGGATTACGCTTAACCGGGTGTTGTATACCCACTACCTTTGGGTACTGTTTATGCTTCTGGCCGGCTATATTTCAATCCACATTAATGCATGGCAGGTGTTTTAGTCAACTGTCATGCTTTTTCATCATTACAAGTCAAAGTAATAGTTATTAAAAGATCCAATGGGTTAGTCCAATGAACCGACCCGGTTTCATAGGGTTAAATAGAAGTAATATGGTGACTAGGCCCAGTGGCTTTCAATGTTCAATAATAAAGGCCCAATAGATTAATTAAATAAGTAAGCCCAATTTACTCGGCACAAAGAGGGGAAATATCATGACCTAACATTGCCCCCTAGTTTTTTGTTGAACAGAATGTTTAATAGAAAACTATAAATAGTCTATGATATTTTACTAAAGGTCCATAATGAGAAGTAATCGAAAGGTACCCGGTTATGGTTCATGAGATGAAATGAGAGGAGACCGGAGGCCCAAATCAGAAAGGCCCTGTCTGATAAATATCTGGACCCAGAACCGGACACTTCCCATTCAAATTCTAAATCATTACTAACATTTAATGTGCCGGCCTTGTACACCGTGTAACCGTCAGTATAAAAGATAAACTTTACCAATTTTGACAGTTTTACCTGCCAATTTGAACTTTGAACCTTTGAGCTTTCTCCTTCTCTCCAGAACTTCTTTCCCTCTCTCTGTGAAATCTCAAAAATGGTGGTCTTGAATACCAATCAGAGTTCTCCTCTCTCAGTGACTCCCATTAACACCGTTTTCCCAAATCCAAACCCTGATCAAGAGGGTTCGAGTTCAAATCCCCAGTCCACAACAACCATGGGGAGGAATCCGCCCTCGATACCCTCTCTGCCACCTACTGACTTCTTTAAAGATGGGGAACAATTTCCTCATGCCAATACCCCCTCTCTTTATTACGGAAGTCGAGATCGTATCCTCCGGACTCATTATCGATTAGGATATGTATCTGACAAGGGCTCCTCGCTCCCGAAGAACGCATGTACCATCGGCCGGATGGTTGGGTCGCCATGCCAGTTACTTTTCTCGAAAAGGGAATTCGCCTTCCCCTTCATGCCTTCGTCGTTACCCTCCTAGGGTTTATTGGAGTGGGATTTGCCCAGTTGGTTCCTAATTCCTATATCCACATTCGGCATTCATTGCCTTACATCGTGAACTAGGATTCCTCCATCTGCCGACATCTTCTTCACCTCTTCTCAAATAGGTAGATCCCGAAAACGAGGTTTCAAAATGTTGAGCAAACAGTCTCCTCGACCCAACGCCAGATTTGAGAAGAGACCCCTGATGGATTCCCCTTCAAGCAACAAGGGTTGGCACGAAAAATGGTTTTTTGTTACAGGACCCGAAATCTCTTCTCTTCCTAATTGGACTATCTCTGATCGGATCTCTGCTGACTTTGGAGATATCCCCGAAGAGCGTGTGAAGGAAATGGCAGATTTTTTGAAGAAGATTCCTCCGAAGGAATGGAGTTTTACACTTCTGACTAAGCAAGCCTGGTTATATGACCATAAATGTAAGTTTCGAACAACTTTGTAACATAGTTTTTTGAGATATTTAAGTGACATGGGTTCCGATACATGGTTATTTGCAGTGTCTTTGATCAAACTAACTTCTTCGGAAGTAAAAGAGTTGGAAGACTTCTTGGCTGGGAAAACCGTGGATGCAAGTGAAGAGCCTCCGACTGAAGAATCTCCCCGAAATTGATCCCCTCATTCTGATCCACCTTGTTTCTCTTCTGGGATGACGAGCCCCAAACTGATGAACCCATTGTTGTTGAAGAATCTCTTAGGCCTCGTCGAAGAAAAAGAGCCGCCAAAAAATCTAAGTCCACCCGGCCGGAAACAAATCTTGAGAGCGATCCGGAAATAATTCCATAAGCAATTCCACAAGCGAACCCTTCATCCAACCCTAGTTCGTACCTTACGAATACATTACGATTAAGAAAGCCTCACTTGACATACCTCTACACGATCGGGCGAAGGTCCTCCGTGTTAAGAAGTTAAGAACAAAGATTACTCCATTAACTGCCGATGAGCTCAGAGTTCCATCGTCTTCGACTGACATTCCCCCAATAGTCCCAACGGAAATTCAAGTGCCTGATGATGAACCGTGAATCTATCCTCGTCCTATCTAGGAAAAGAAACAACCATCGAATGACCATCCGTGTTCATCCTTTGCTCACTCACGGATCCACGAACCTAATCTGTTCGATCTCCTTCTCCTAGGAAAATATATATCTGGATCCGTCACGAACTTCGCGATCACCTTGTGCCTTCTCCTCTAAGGCAATACCACCTCTTCAATTTCAAAGATGATGCTATGGCCTCTCCAACCATGTGGCCTTGATTTAATGCCAACTTTCCTTTTCAACTGCTTGACGCTTTCGTCTGGTGAGACCGATGACCATCGATTTGGGAAACAGATCGAACGGGGATTTATTTATGAACGAAGGCATGAGCTATCCGGCGAAGGTAAATGGTTCTCTCTTTAATTTTCGTATTTATCTTCATACTTATCTGATTGAAACCGATCAAATGATCTTTGGACATGCGTGGCGAATCTTTGTGTTCGGACGTCTGCGTCCAAAGTCTATCGGTGAAACCAAGAAGAGAAGCGATGAAAAGGATAATGCCATCCTAAAGTCTGCTCTGGCTCGGGAAAGGACTCAACGTGAGAGCGTTCTTCACACAAATGAAGGTCTTCAGAAAGAGTTGGCCCAAGCCAAAGGAGATGTGAAGATATCCAATGAAGAACTGAAGTCAACTAAAGCACAATACGAGGAGATCGTCAAGATGAACGTTGATTTGGTTCAGAGGAGCAAAATAAGGATGGAGAAGATCAACGAGTTAAAGGCTGATGCTAAGATCTTGACTAAAACGGTCCAAAAGCTAGAGCTAGCAGAAACTCGTCATCTGAATAAGCGTCAGAAGCTTGAAGAAGAAATCCGAGAACTCAAGGCTCTTCGGGACCTTGGGCCTCCTTTGACCGATGATCTTTGGAAGCAGATTTGTGAAGAGTATCGGACATCGGATGAGATTAACGGAGAGATCATGAAGATATATTCTGAAAGCTATGAGCTCTGTCGAAGTCGTGGCAAGGAAAAGTTGATATCAGCTAAGGTGGACCCAACTTTGCTCGACTCTTCAGATGGCGAGGATGATGCATGAAGTGAATACTCTTGTCTTTCCTGGATTTTATTTAAGAATATTTGTGAAAAATTCTGTTATTTTGGAAATTGTTTAAGGATTTGGTTTTAAAAACTTTTATCAGGACTTCTATTGTTCTGAAATTATGTTGGAATTTATGTTTCTGCATAATAGGTTTATCGTTATGTACGAATCAGACTAATATTTATTAATGAATTTTCTATTGGTTATGTCCTGACTTCGGCATAATACTTTTCGTTTCTTGTCAATAATTCAGTACCAATGGACTTGAATGAACTGAGCTTAAATGGTTAATTAGTTAAGGCATATAACAGTTAAGAATGAAATGAAGTGAACTGAATTTAATGGATAGAATTTAATGAACTGAATTGAATGAACTGAACTCAACACTTGAACAAAATAAAGTAATGTATACTTATCGTTTCCGAAGTGTGAGATCGGTCATGTGTCGATGAATTCGGTGATCCTCTTTGCACCATCGAATTTTGTTTACCACTTAAAGGTGAAACAATTATATAGGAACCAAGATATAAGGATCATGGAATTTGTCTACCACACTTTCGGTCACAAATTCATAGGGGACACTCTCGACAATAAAGGTCGCCATCGAATGGCCAAAGTAAGTCCCACCATACCTCTTTACTTTCTAGTGCATTTTGTTTACCACTCATGGGTATAACAAAACCATAAGGACACTCCTGCAGAAGAGGCTACCATCGAATGGTCAGCGAGTCCACCCCGTCCTCCTTACTTCGGTGAACTATTGATTTACCGCCATCGGTTAAAGCAATATAAAGGAACATAGGATTTGTCTACCACGCTGGGCAACAAATAAATGGGCTACCATCAAATGGCCAGCGAGTCCGACCATACCTCCTTACACCATCGTGAACTTAGGACAAATAAGAAGAGGATCAGTTGTGAAAAAGTGAACTTTTATAGATGGTGAACAATCATGTATGAACTTCTTGGTAAACCGACTCGATCTTTCTTTGAAATATTTTTTGAAGCCTGCCTGCATGCCAAGTGTTCTTGATCTCGGATCCATCTAATTCTTTTAAACGATAAGTCCCTGGCTTTGGTACTTCGATCACCTCATACGGCTTTTCCCAGTTCGGTATTAACTTTCTTGTGTTTTGAGGCGTAGACGCTTCGGCTTCTCTGAGGACGAAGTCTCCTACTTTGAATCTGCGAAGTTTAACCCCTTTGTTGTAATGCTTAGCTACTCTTCGTTGATAAGCAACTAATTTGAGCAAAGCTACCTCTCTGACTTCTTCTAGCAAATCCAAGTTAGCCTTCAGTCCTTCGTCATTGTAGATCTCTTTGAATTGACTGACCCGAAGACTTGGAGATTCAATTTCCACTGGGACTAAGGCATCAGTACCATAGGCCAATCGAAAAGGTGAATCCCCTGTGGTGGTCCTCGGTGTAGTCCGGTAAGCCCACAAAGACCTGAAAGCGATTATTTCGCCATCTTCCTTTAGCTTCATCCAATGCAAGGCTTGATCCCATTCAGACGTCATTCCGTTGGTCACCTCGACTTTTGCCCTGCTCGATTGTGGATGTTCCAATCAAGTCTCCTTGTCTTTGAACCCCACTCCTTCAAAAATCCTTCAAATTTTGATCCCACGATGGCGTCCATTGTGCGATATCACCACTTTGGGAATTCAAGCGAAATATTACGGACTCTTTCATGAACTTCAAACATTCTGCTCGATCAACCAAGTGGCTTCGCCTCTACCCACTTGGTCATGTAATCAATAAGAATTATTACGAAGCTAACTTTGTCCCTTAGCTTTTGGCAATGGACCCAATATATCAACCCCAGCACAACAAAGGGTATAGGAGATAGAATCGAGTATAGCTCTTACAGTGGTGATGTGGATCGATTTATTGAGTCCGACATTTCTCACACTTCTTCACATACTCTCGGTAGCTTCCTTGAAGATCGTTGGCGATGAGTACCCTTCTCAAGAACTTTGTATGCTAATAACTTAGCTTAGACCATATGATCACCGCAAATGCCTTCATGAACTTCCCGAAGAACATACCGACTTGAATGAACGGACACTTCAATAATGGTGACAAAATGCCCTTCGATAGAGATCCCCATCAATAAGAAACGAAGTTGGCACTCTTGTACTTGATCTTCTTCTGCCAAAGATCCGATCCGCCACAAGGATGCCATCCGCCAAATATTCGATGTAGGAGTTATCCGATGAGTTAGATCGCTCGATACACATCACCGCTTCATGTTGAACACTTGGCTGCTACAAAACTTCCAAATAAACCGATCCGTTGAAAACATCTGCATCCGTAGTGGCCAGCTTCGACAGTGCATCGGCAATGGAATTGTCGTTACGCTCTATGCCCTGAAACTCATAAGAAATGAAGTACTGAAGTCGGTCTTTTAATTTTGCCAGATACTTGATCATCCTGGTCCCACGAGCTTCATAATCTCCTGTTTGACGACTAACTGAGAGTCATTATAAATGATTATCTTCTGGACCTCTAGACTCTTCGTCAGTCGAACTCCTGCTAACACTGCTTCATACTCGACCTTGTTGTTCGTCGTTTTAAACCCGAATCTGATGGCCTTCTGCACTTTGAATCCCTCCGGACTTGTCAAGATAATTCCTACCCCACTAACAGTCACTGTAGAGGATCCATCTGCGTACAACGTCCATGCACTCTGTCCTCGCCAAGAATCGTTCGCTTTCGACGGACGTCTCGACTTCAGGCGATTCGATCTGCTTAACGGTGAATGAGCACTCCACCATAAAATCGGCCAAGGCCTGACCTTTGATAGCGGTTCGGGGATGATACTCAATAAAAAATTGGGACAACTCCATAGTCCACGCTGCTAATCTCCCTGAAACCTCTGGCTTGCCCATCACTTTCTTCAAAGGCTGATCCATGAAAACGACCAGGAGTCGACCTTAAAAATATTGCCGAAGCTTCCGACTAGCAATTATTAAAGCAAAGGCAAATTTCTCAATATTTGGGTACCTGGTTTCTGCATCTCTTAGACGCGTGGTCGACATAATAGATAGTTCTTTGCTTCCCATCGACCTCCGAACCAAAGACCGCTTCTAATCGCCAAACGAACTTGCTGCAGAAGGTACAAATATAAGGTCTCTCTTAAGGGCGCTTCACCAATAAAGGAGCGAAGATGATATGTCTTTATGCCTTGAAGGCTTCTTCACACCAAGTCCAAAGAGAACGTCTTCGCATTCTTCGGCCCTTTCAATGTGTCGAAGAACGGCAAACATCTCTCCGCAGACTTCGACATAAACCTCCTCAGAGCTGCAATCCTGCTAGTCAAACGTTGGACGTCTTTGAACGACTGAGGAGTCTTCATGTTAAGAATGACCTGGATCTTCTCCGGGTTGGCTTTGATACCCCTCTGACTGACTAGATATCCCAGGAACTTTCCTGCACCAAGGCCGAAAGTGCATTTGGCCGGATTGAGCCTCAGCTGACGATGACGGACAGTCTGGAAGCATTCCTTCAAATCGTCCAAATGCTTCTGAACCTGCATGCTCTTCACGATCATATCGTCTACATAAACCTCCATGTTTCTCCCTAGTTGCCTGTTGAAGACGAAGTTCATCATTCTCTGGTAAGTGGCTCCAGCATTTATAAGGCCAAAGGTCATCTTTTTATAGACATACACTGAACGGTCCGAAGAAGGACATTTCAGGCTATTCATAGCCTCCTCTACAATAATATATCCTTCTACTTTGTCAAAAGTTTCTGCCAGGCTCTTCGGATGGTTGAACATCAACTTCTTCACCAACTTCTCAGACTTTACCAGATCTAGCCCATTCTGAAACAAACCTACGGCCTGGAGATCATTGAGGTCGAACACCTGACCAACTGCTTCTCTGAACCTCTTCACATATTGACCCAATGACTCGTTGGTGAGTCAGTTTGACCAAGCTAATGAACCAAATGGGCTTCCTCTCTCTTCGGTTGCTCCCAAAGCGGTCATGAAACTTATCACAAAGCTCGGTCCAAGAGGAAATTGAATCTGACGGCAAAATCCCCATCCACTGCCTCGCATCTTTCCTCAATGTCGTAACAAATGTGTGGCACTTGGCAGCATCAGTGAAATCATAATAATCCATGAGCCGGTCGAACGTCTGGCTATGGTCGTAAGGGTCCCCGGACCCATCGTAACTCTCTATACGAGGCAACTTCTTGGTGATATCTGCCTTCTCTTTGAGAATATCCGAGGAAAAAGGGGATGCCTTCTTTCCGAGTGTCCTCCTTCACCGTTGAACCTCACCCAACCTTTGAAGCTCTTTCAACTCCTTCACTAAAAATCAACACCTTGAGTGCGAGAGACCTCTTTCTCTGAACGACATTCTCCTCGAGTGGATCGACCTCCCCTGCCGATTCCATTGCCCTTGTGGGGCTTCGGATCTACTCCGTACAATTACATCCCTCATGATGAGAATGGTCACACCGATGCTCTCTTCTTCGGTTTCGCACGATATCCTCGACTCGCTTCCTTCGTGCGTGTCAGTCGTCTCGATCTCGAGAACCAACGACCACCAAAGCCTTCTTCGAGGCCACGGGAGTTTTGCTCCTCGATCTCCTCCTACCGTGAGAACGATCCCTAGACACATGTGTAGAATGCTCAGGCTCTTTACCCTCTCGTCGGGGCATCTCCTTATGCTTACTCCGCCTTTTGGACTGAACATGGCTAGATGCTTCGTCCCTTAACTCCGCCACCCGAAGCATCTGTTCGGCTATATCTTCTCTCTACTTTAACAGAACCTCCAAGGCTTTATCTGCTTCGTCTGCCAGCCTCGCCAACTTGGCATCTCTGTCCTCCTGACCACTTTGACGATGAGTCTTAGTCGGTGAGCCCTCTGCTCGCCCCCGACCACGATCATGTCCCTTATTCGCATCAAAGACCAACCTCTGTTTGGCTCCACCATGGATCTTCGGACGGAGATCACCCGAATTATGTTTAGAGGCCGTGCTCTCATGAGCACTTTTAGAAGGACCCAGACGATCCTTTCATCAAACACGAGGCGGTGATGAGCTAATGACCATCGCTCGCCTCCTTCATGCGTACCATCTCTACTCTCACCATCTTCCAAGTAGGTTAAATGATTGTGATTGAAAATTTCAATGACACTAGAACTCAAATTTCTCCTTCTAGCGCCAATGTTAACGCCAAGATCTTCTCCAACGTCTCAATCACGTAAGACACCCGATCCTTACAAGAACACGATAAACACCACAAGCTTGACGGGGACCGCCGGGGGATAGCTCAGGCGTGAGAGTCAGTATACGTGTTCACAAGGTTAATAATGGAGGATGTAATGTATAGTGTATTGAGAGTGATGATAATTCTCAGTTGTGTGTGTGTGAATATGAATGTGAACGTACATGTTTGTGAAGACTTAGTTGATAGGTTGTACTTTCTCTTTTGCCTTGTTCTCGGTACCCACTACCTCCTACGACGACATTACGATATGATGGATTCTGCCGATCGAGTCTTTGTATACCCAAGACCTTTGGTCACTGTTTATCTTGTCGTACTTATATATTTCCATCCACATTAATGCATGGCAGGTGTTTTAGTCAACTGTCATGCTTTTTCATCATTAGAAGTCAAAGTAATAGATATTAAAAGATCCATAAGTTAGTCCAATGAACCAACCCGGTTTCATAGGGGTTAAATAAATAATATGGTGGTAGGCCCAGTGGCTTTCAAGGTTCAATAATAAAGGCCCAATAGATTAATTAAATAAGTAAGCCCAATTTACTCGGCCCAAAGAAAAGAAATATAATGACCCAACAATATATAAAGATATATATGAATCAGAAGGACTAGATGCAATTCACCATGGTACAAGGATGATCATAATTAATGTTTCCCAATATGGGTCCAAAATATAGAAATAGACAATGTTAGGATTGTTAAACTAATATATGGGATCATAATTAATGTTTCCCAATATGGGTCCAAAATATAGAAATAGACAATGTTAGGATTGTTAAACTAATATTTGAAATCATCCATCCAATATAGTTTTTATCTCATTCTTTGGGAGAGATTAATACTAGTAACTAATAAATTATTGTTATTATTATTTGACATAAATAGGGTTTTTAATAATATCAAAGTAATATTTATGTTAATAATTACAATATATATATGTATATATATATATACAACACTATTGCAATATTCAAAAAAGGTTGAAAGTTTATTTCCCTCTTAGCTAGTATTAAGTATATTTTCTTTAATAATATAAAATGACGATGGGCCTTATCATGTTACACTTTTTTAAATACATAAATTTTAAATTAAAATTTGAATCTTAATTACAAAGATTGCGTTTGAATAAAACAATTTGCTTTAATTTGAGTTATGACTCCAATTTCAAATTCAATTACCGAAGTGGTAGCCGGTAGGCAGATAACACAAATAACAGTAATTTAAAAAATGTTAAAAAAATAAATAAGCTAAATATCTTTATTTTTTAAAATTAATACTACTAATATTTAAAGGCGGCTTGATTTGAGCTACTTAACTATAACTGTCCGGCGGACAGTAGTAGTGGGAACCTGCCCATATATATATATATATATATATATATATATATATATATATCACTTTTTCGTCCATATAAACCCTATTACTGCAAGTCCCAAAAGTGTTAGATCTCTTTCCTCTCATTTTATTATCTAACTAGCTAGCTAGCTAGGGTTTTTGTTAGGGCTTTTCCTCCTCCATAGGGTTTTCTTCTTAATTTCTGCATTTTTATTTATAACTTTTTCTTCATGTCAAAATTTCGATAGCTTTGGTTTTTAATTTGAAAAGGGGTTTGTTTGATTGATTGTCTTCTTTTTAAATAAATATTTCTAGATTTTCTTGTCAAAACTTAAATACTTTTTTTTTTTAATTAGGAAAAATTAAGATTTGAGGATTTGAAATGGGGGTTTGTTTGAATATTTCATCTAAAGAAAATTTTCATTTTCATTTTTTTTTGCAGTTTAATTCTTGTAGTACTAATTGATTATATTGTATTTGAATCTTTTTTCCTCTTAATTTCTCAATTATTAATTTAAATTAAAATTTCAAGTTTTTGACTAGAATTAAATAGTACTAGATATTTTGATTATTCTCTCAACAGTACAATGGCTCCATATGGATCAAGAAGAAGGAGAAGAACAAGGAGTAGTACTACTACTACTACTACTACAAGAAAAACAAGAAGTAGCCAGAAAAAGCAAGAAAAATATTCATCAAATGATCAAGAGATTTCAAATAATCATGTTTTGGCTGATGTTGATGATGATAGTAATTTATTGAAGAAGATTAATGATGAAGGGGATGATCATATTAATTGTGTTGAAATTTCTAACAATGGATGCTCTACCCCTAAAGGCAAGAAATTCCGAATCCCGAGGAATAATACATGCCCACCAGCACCAATGAAGAGAAGATCATCATCATCACTGCTATCTTCTTCAAATTGTTCATTGAGAAGAACCCCCATAGCTTTGTTTGCTCCACCAGATTTAGAGCTCTTCTTTTTCTTTGCATCTGATCATTTGTGTCTTAATCATACTACTTTAGCTTCTTCTTTTTAATTACTTAGTTTGAGTTATATATTAAGTTATGAATTAATGAATCTCTTATTTTAATTATGACCTAGTGATCATATTAAACAAGTTAATTAATGTTAACTTATGTAATCTTTGGTTTGAATTATTTTTAAAAAAAAACTTTTTTTTTTTATGTGGGGTTGGATTTTTATTTGTAAGTGTGGTATGTTTTAGTTTGGAGTTTGGCTTTTGTTTTGTATGGTAAGTCAACCAAAGAAAATGAAAGAATAGACTAGTTTTAGTGTGTGAACAATGTGTATATTAATTTTTTGGATTAATTTTGCCTTTGATAGTGGTATGTATGTATGTGATTGTGCACTAATTTGTGGAATTTTATTTTCTATGTTAGCTTCAATCAAGAGTGGGCCCATATATACATACATATTCATATTTTTTTAAAAGTATATATAGTGGCAAAAATAAAGATAATCTTATGAGAATTATATATATATTATTTAATTTTGGTCAATTGACTAATATAATATCAACACGTAGATCAAAAGACGATCTCTCTTTGCGTGTCACCATTTGAAGTAAAATATTTTTTATATTTTTAGATATTTTGTATGAGAATGGAAAATTTTTGAATGGAAATCCTTTACCTAATCAAAAAAGCTCAATCAAACGTAGTATCAAAAAATGAGTTGCCATTTTTGACATAGTAACTTGATTTTTTAATTTATATATATGTTTGTGTGTGTATGCATATAATATATATAATTGACTCTCTCCAGCCTCCAGCGAACAATATGGAGCTAACTAAAAATGAACCGGTTATAACGACGATTTTATCTGTCGCTATAGCATAAAAAATTTATTTTTTATGTTATAACGACGGATAAAACCATAACTATAGTCGGTTCGTTTTTAATTCGCTCCTTATGATTTATTGGTGGGACGGATATATATATATATATATATATATATATATATATATATATAGCAAGGATCTTAAGCTCACTTTTATTGAGCTCACTCAAGACTCACCTGTTTTTTTTTTTTATAAAAAAAAACATAACTAATAAAAATGTATAATAATTTTTGAATTGAAGTTTTTTAAAAGTGTGTTTTTTGGGTGTGATTTGGGTACATATAACAAAATAGTGTTATACACTGCATAAATACCTTTGCTTTTGTTATATGTACCAAATCACATCCAAAACACTTTTTTAAAAAAAAATTTCAATTCCAAAAATTATTATACATTTTTATTATTAGTTATATTTTTTAAAAAAAAAAAAAGGCACTGATGAGCTCAATAAGGATGAGCTTAAGAAATGGACTATATATATATATATATATATATATATATATATATATATATATATATATATATATGGGAGCCTTCCATATGAATCCTGTTCTTTGTGAGAGAATCTCAACAACCCTTTTTGACCGTTGATAAATTGATCGCATGACCGAGATGAGTCTTAATATTTGATAAGCCTACATAACTGCGTACTTTTTTATTTTAATATAAACACCTACATGGTCAACATCTTGTCGAGACATTTAAAAAAAAGCGAATTTTTATTATTAAAAAACACACATTAAATTACATGACATGCAATTTGTGTCTTTTTTTTTTAACGCATAACAAGAACTCCTATATATATATATTATTTGTAGCTTTACGGTACATGAAAAAAAAAAAAAAAATTCAATAAGACAACCTCTTACTATAAAAAAAAAAAATATCGATCAAACACACTTTTACCTCTTACGGCTTGCACAAAAGTTCTTTACTTGTTATTCCAAATAAAATATTTGTTATTTTTATAACTCTTTCATTTAATAACAAATAAAGAATTATAATTCAAATAAAAAATAATATCCTATTTTATAAAAATATATTTTATAATTTTTTATTTGCTATTTTTATAAAATATTTTATAAAAATAAAGAATACAAAATATTTTATAACAAATAAAGAATATAAAATATTTGCTATTTTATTTGCTATTTGTTATAAAAATATTTTATAACAAATAAAGAATATAAAATATTTTTATAACAAATAGCAAATATTTTATAATTTTTTTTATATTCTTTATTTGTTATAAAATATTTTTATAACAAATAAAGAAATAAAAATAAAGAAATATTTTATATTCTTTATTTGTTATAAAATATTTTGTATTCTTTATTTTTATAAAATATTTTTATGAAAATAGCAAATAAAAATTATAAAATATATTTTTATAAAATAGATATTATTTTTTTTATTTGAATTATAATTTTTTATTTGTTGTTAAATGAAAGAGTTATAAAAATAACAAATATTTTATTTGGAATAGCAAATAAAGAACTTTTGTGCAAGTAGTAAGAGGTTGTCTTGGTTTTGATTGAGATTTTTTTTTTTAATAGCCAAGAGGTTGTGTCGGCTTTGAATTTTTTTTTTTTTTTTAATGTTTTATAAGAGCTTGTCCCGCTTTGGAATTTTTTTTTTTTTTTTTTAGTAAAAAAGCACAAATATATATATATAGGAGTTATCATTATGCGTTAAAAAAAGACACATTCACAACAAGTCGTGTTTCTTGGGATTGGTGTTTTTTAATAATAAAAATTCGCTTCTTTTAAATGTCTCGACAAGATGTTGACCATGTAGGTGTTTATATTAAAAATAAAAGTTTGCATGTTTATCTTATTTATCAAAATATTAAGACTCATCTCACCATGCGATCAATTTATCAACTATCAAAAAGGGGTTATATACGCTTCTACAAAGAACCGATTGTTATGAAATTTCTCTCTCTCTCTCTCTCTCTCTATATATATATATATATATATATATATATAACATTTTGCCTTTAATTTTATTGACATTTATAACCTAAGGTTCCACGTAAGGCTTTGTTGTCCAAGTGATCATTAATCTGTAAAAGATTTTCCAGAAAAAGCCGTCAGTCTACTTTTTGACTTGTAGGTAGAATATCCAACATGCTGCTATGCATTTAAATAAAAATTGATATTAATAAGAGAAAAGCATGAGCATATAATAGTTATCCGAGTAATTCTTGGGCGACCGTGTATGGGGGATCGGAATTGGCGATCGGTTTAATTTTATTTTATTTATTTTTTTAAATTATCTTTCAAATAATTTATAAAATTTACTAAAATTGGAATTTTTATAGAAAAAAGTATTTTGGATGTCATTTGGATACAGGCATATTTTTTACATGTATCCAAATGACATCCAAAATATTTTTTCTGTAAAAATTCCAGTTCCAGTAAATCTTATAAATTATTTGGGAGACAGTTTAAAAAAATAAAATTGGACCTGATCATAATTCCTATTCCCATACTACCATCCCCTAGACTTTTCTAGTTATCCTCTTCTTATCAAAGTAGATCGGTTTAATGATTGGGTTTACATGCCACTTTTTTTTTTTTTTTTTTTTTTATAACTCTCAAATAATTTATAAGATTTATTGGAACTGAAATTTTTATATAATCCAGTGATTTGGATGTCATTTGGATACATGTAAAAAACAAGAGTCGCATGATGCATAACCTCTATTTTTTTACATGTATCCAAATGACATCCAAATTACTGAATTATGTAAAAATTTCAGTTCCAATAAATTTTATAAATTATTTGGGAGTTATAAATTTAAAAAAATAAAAAATAAAGTGGTCGGTCGCCATCCCCGATCACTAGAAACCGGTCGCCCTAGAAGTACTCTATTCTCTTAAAACAAATATGACCTTATCACTAAAATGTATGGACTATCAGTGGCGAAGCCAGCATTTCTTGTCAGTGGGGTTGAAATTATTACTGAGCTACAAATAATTTGACGGGGGTTCGGGGGCAGCGGCCCTGAGCCAATTTTTTTTAATACTTTATATATATATATATATATATATATATATATATACTATATTACAATAAAAATATAATGAGTAATAATATATGGTATATATATACTATATTGACTCATACTAGACTTTTTTAATCACAACTGCTCATAAGTAAGTAATTCATTATTTATTTTTAAAATAATATAAATTAGATTATTATTTAGTTTAAAATATTACAGAGAGATACATATATTAAGAGTATATGAGTCATATGTGATTAAAATTTGATTGACAAAGTTATAAATTTTCAATTTGTCCCCGTATAATAGAAAATTTATAAAATTTTAGTGGGGTCAATTTATATATAATACTTAAAAATTTTAAAATTTACCTTATATTATAAAACAATTTTTTTTTCAGTGGTGACGATTGCCCCCATACCACTCCATGTGACTTCGCCACTGATTATCATCATATATATCGCAATTACTATAATTAAATTTCATTATTAAAAAGTTATTTGTTTAAAATATAAATATTTATCTATGTTCATAACTTTGCCATGTTAAAACTAGCTCAGGAAAAAAATAAAAGTTAAGGGTATGTTGAATTATCAAAAAGTGTACAATATTTAAAAAAATAATACTTAGTATATTTGGCCATCACATTAAATTAATGATATAATTTGATTATAAATTATATTTAAAATAAATTATGTATATATAAATACATATTTAAAATAACTCTAAATACACTAAACGACTTCATAAATTGAATAAAAAATAAATCATTAAAGTTTTTCTAACATTGTGGGAACAAAACAAAAGAGTTGGGGGATGTTGATATTAAAAAGTAGTAGAATAAAGGAAGGTAGGATGGTGTAGGGTGTCAGATTGATTGTGGGTAGCTGTGTTTTGTCTGACCAGAAGCAAACATTGATAGGAGAATCCAATGAAACAAGACTCGTGCGCTTTGAAATCATTGTCACACTTAATACACAGAATCTCAATATATATATTTATATATATATGAAAAATATATATACACAATTATATAATACATAGTCGTTTATGACGACGATTTTTTCGGTTAAAACGACGATTCATCCGTCGTTATAGCTATTCTAGTCTATGACAACGGGTGAACCATCGCCATAACACAAAAAAATCGTTCTTATAAACGATTTGTATCTTCATACGATTGTGTATATACATATAATATAACCCTATATATATATATATATATATATATATAGTATAATGATCCATATAATATATTTGTTATAAATTATTTTACAACCTACATCACTTATACTATTAAAAATAATAAAGAACGATCATAATTGAAAATTGAAAATCGAAAATCGACGTTCGTTATTAATAGTAGTCGACGACTGTTATTTTCAACGATATCTGTTACTATTAATAACAGACGATACCGGTCATATTAAATGATAGAGATAATTGATGTATACTTATTTTTGATCCATAATAAATATATACTCCCTCCGTCCCAAATTAATTGTTCAGTTTTGATTTTTTTAAGTCAAATTGACTATTTTTAAAATTAATAATTAAACATATATAAATATATTTCTAAAATTATAAAAATTGGGGTTAGTAATAAATTGTATATACTTTCTTTTGGTTATAATCTCTTCACTTATATTTTAGCAAAAATAATAAAAATATTAATTTTAAAATTGATCAATTTAATTTTAAAAAATTAAAATTGAATAATTAATTTGGGACCGAGGGAGTAATATAGATCATTCATAATATATATAAATTGACATAGTAATTCATTTTCTCTTTCTTTCTTTTTTGTACTTGTGATTGGTGATGTTGCAGTTCAGTCCATTGATTTGGATAGCCTCAAGTTGTGACATAGGATTCCAATGACAAAATATTATCACGTACTCCAAAGAAAAGACATTAATATTTTGTTCCAAGAGAATATTTGAAATAGATAAATAAATAAAATATTAATTTATTTAATAATGCACATCTCCCATACAAATACTTTACTTCCTAATGTGTTAAACAAACAAAAAAATATTACTAATTAAAATATCTATAACTTTATAGTTTTAAATAGATCATATTATTTAAAATTTTAAAAAGATAATTTTTCCCATCTATAATATAGATATAGTTATAATTTATTTTACAATCTCTATGACTCCCTCGTCTACTTTAATCTTTTTAATTTTATGTGAAATATGTACTTTCGATGTAATTAATCTCCCGAAAAGGGAGTGCCTTTTACCACTATTTTTTTTTTAATTCTTGCTCTAATAATTTTAATTTTTTTGATAAATAAAGAAGTGACACCATTATTAATTTGGATAGTGAAATAGTTATATAGCAAGGATCAAGTCATACACCCTTATATATATATATATATATATATATATATATATATATATGATCCGGGATCAGTCATACCCCTTATCTTCTTTCACAGTCATTCTCTTCCCTTAAGCGACGGTTTCGGTTATATAATCGTCGCTCTATACTTTTAAATGACGATATATGTTGTTAAATCAGCTAAAAGTATAGTACAACTTGATTGCATGACCAAATCTGCCAAAAATGCATGAGCACGTGAGTGAAGAAGAAGGGTATGACTGATCCTCTTCTCTCTCTCTCTCTCTATATATATATATATATATATATATATAGTCCGGATCAGTCATACCTTATCTTACTCACCACGTCTTCACCTTTCTTTTGATGATTTTGATCATACAACTGTCGTCAATATATACTTTAGCGACGGACAACATATATATCATTAAAAGTATGAGACGACTTATTATATGACCAAACCGCCGCTTAAAAAGGGCTGAAGACGAAGATAAGAAGAAGATATCTACTTCGATCCTCGCTTCTATATATATATGTCAAATTAGAAGTGCAATAATGATTACTCATGTCCCCATAAGTATATCATCAGTTGAGATAAAGAAACACTAATGGAGGATAAAGCTTTGGCTTTTGATACCGCTTTTGTTGAATATGTATTTATATAGCAGAAGGACTATGTAATGGATGGTTGCATTCATTAATTAGAAGCCCTTCTTCTTTAATCATGTCTCCCCCCTTTTTCTCCTTAAAAAAAAACATATTTTGGCCCTCTACACACGTGTGTGAATATTATATAGAAGAAGATGAAAAGAAAACTTCAAATTCTGCACTCATAGTAATTTTGAATTCCAACATGTCATAAATAAATTTTAAGAAATTTAAAAATAGAACTCCAACTTAACCTCATCCGTCATTTATAGTGTTTTTACTTGAAAAATACTGATCTGACGTCCTTTATACCGATCAGTATTTTAATTCAACTTTAAGTTACTTTTTTTATAAGTCGTCTCGTTTATGTGCACCGACTCACAAGCATGTTCAAAGAACGAGATTAAGATCTTTATCGAATCGCACCAAATAAATAAAATTTAGTTAACATTTTAATGGTCTTAAAATTAAGGTTTCATTTAGCTTTTAAATTTCTATGCTTTCTTAAATTTGTCACACACACTTAAACAAAGGTTATATGTTCTTTGGGGGATGAGGGTTTTGTGATATAGAGTTTTACCCCTCTATTTATATATTGGGAAATTTTATGACTTTGCTTGGTAATTCACATCATTGAGAAATAAGTCAATATCAAGTGAACAGTCACATGTTTAGTAGTCACGAGGATTGCATATTGTAGCAATATATAGGTATGCAAATGGCATTAATAATAATCATTCATGAATTGAACCCACAACTTTTTGTTAAATATTATTGTAGACTGAATTGAATTTGATCACTTAATAAGTTATATTTTTTTACTTGCCTAGACTATAATTCTGACTCCTACACTATTTAAACATATAAAATATAAATTGGTAAATAAATTTTGTCCAAATATGTTTTTATCTTGTCTTTCATGTCCAAATATATTTTTCTTTTTTTCTTTTTTCTTTGGTCAAGAGCCCTTCATCTCACTATAAAAAAAAAAGAATATTTTATTAGCGAAAAAATTGTCACCAAGGGAGAATGCGTATTTTTGACGAAATTCAGTCCGAAATAACGTATTTTCGATAAAATTATACTCGATTGAATTTTTCGTCGAAATTTCTTATTTTCGCAGAAATGAGTTCGGTCAGAAATAATTCCGTAAGAAATACGCTATGTTCTTGTCGTGTCTTAGATCTCGGGATACCTTTTTTTTTTTTAGAGATACGTACACCCTCTCCTAAATCTAGGCATGCACAACAAATCGATATGGGCCTCGCAGACCTTGGACGTTGACCAGACCAGAGCGGACCTTGACTTTTGAAACTGGCGGTGCCAAAGTAGGCTTGACATAAAACGTGGTATGTTTATGTGCCATGAGTCGTGCCAAGGCTAGTCAAGTCTGGACGATCTAGCCTTTTTTTATTCTTACTTTTAATGTTAAATATGAAATATGAAATATTAATTAAAATAAAAAGTATAAATTATAAAGTATAAGCTAATAAAATTTAGTAAAAATAATTTTTTTAACGAAGAATTAGAGTATTTACAAGAAACTAAAGTATTATTATATTTGGCTTAAATACATTTCACTACCTTAAACTATCTGACATATTCCACTTTGGTGATCCACCTTATATTTTTTCAATTAGATGATTAACCTATTGATTTCTTTCAATTCTGTCCAATTGAGGCTGCCACGTCAGAAATTCCTGACATGACTATTTGGTTGGGGGCATAAAGCAGCTGATGTGTGTAAAGAAATATCTTTTTTATTTTAGGATTAAACATTAGCTATATATTGAAGGGTAAAACGGTCATCCCCTTTTCATTAATACATTCAGACTAATTAATAAACATTAAAACTAAACAAAAACAACAAAAGGCTAAAACCATCATAACCCACCAGACAAAAATGTAAATACAACATAATTAAAATTAATAAAATCAAAACCCAACCGCCTGCGATATATGAACCACCGGACATGGATTCCAGCCACACTACAAATCACTGAACCCAGAACAATCAAACCAAAACTGACCTTGCCCAATAACATATGTCGATGTCGGAATTTTTATTTGTCCCTTTTATGTTCTTGTCTTTTGGTGTTCTCATGTTAGGTGAGATTTGTTTGAAAAAATAAGTTGTGAAAAGGTCCGACATGTATATGTCGACGATTGGATTGTAAGAGTCGCCAGTTGTTATTTTTAAATGGTTGCACCAACTCAACCAAGAAAAGATTTGCATATTGACCTAGTGATATAACACTGCTTAACTGGTCTGTGAAACCAAGATTTGTTAGGGTTCGGGGGCTTGATTATGCGGAGGGAAGGCGTTAGGCACCCCCCGACATCCGTGTTGACACTGTGACTGCCACTTTTCAATTTAAACTCTTATCTGAATGTGTGTGTGTGTAGGTCAATGTGAAATTATCTGGAAGTAGTGTTATGCCTCGTTTGCACCTATATACAATGGGTTTGAATTTTGTATAAAAGTTCAATTTTAACAAGATATAGCAATGATGTTTTGTAAAAGAGGTTTTTCAAATTCTTATGCTCATTAGTAATTGAGGCCTTTTATACTTCCATTTTATTATGTGTTCGGCTTGATTGCTTTTATTTTCGAGATGCGAAACATCTTTGAGAAAATAAGATACATAGCAGCGCCGAACTCCTTATGGGCATAAGAGTCTTCTAAGAAAATTCAGACACCGTAAATAAATTACAAGTTGGTTGCAACTGAAAATATCCATCACGGGAACCGAATCTAGATTCAAGAACTGAATCTCTGATCACATGATTCCTAAGCTCACATGATGATGCAGTATGTATGAAAGCTATAAATAGTTATATATATAAAAGCTGTATATATATATATATATATAAGAGAAATAATGTGAAATAAAAGGCGGCGACTTGAAATTTTGAAGATTGATTATGGAGTGATTTTAATTAATGACTTAATGATAGAGAAGATAGAGAATATGAAATAAAATGATGGAGATGAGAGGGAGAGATACACTGTAAGACCCCAACTTTTATGAATAAAGATTAATTTTTTTTTGAAATACATTTTTGAATATTATGGTGTGGATTTGATATAATGTTATAGTTGTGGGTATTATTTATAAATTTTGCAAAGTAAGCAAGTGGTTATATAATATTCGATTGGTCGGGAAATATTCGTTTTAATAGGAAATATTCGTACGACGGCACAATCATTGGTGGACCCCATAACGGAAGTATTGTCATATTTAGAAAACAACAGAATTATCTTTTTATAAAAATAACGGCGAAAGTTTTACCGTTTAACTGTTGAACTACCCGGTAGTAAAAGAACAGTAATACGCGTGGTTGCATAGTAGCACACGGTATTGATTATTGATGCTTACGTGAGAAGTCACTCAGTTATACTTAATTATTGCTACAGTAGTTGTTGCATAATATCTCTCATATTATTAATTTAATTATTGTCATAGTATCATCTGCATAATATTTATTATTATTAAATTAATAATTGAGACGACAAAGTTATTCATATTATTATTTGCAATATTGACAATGTTTAGAAAGTTTTGTCAAGGAGAGGTTTGGTCACCTAATTGCGCAAATAGGAAAAAATCCTTATCGGAAGGCCCCCTCTTTCCTAGGAATGATCTTGTTGTTAAATATTGTGAGTTATAATATTAATGATGAATAAGTTCGTATTGATTAAAGATGAAATTGATATTTCTATTGTGTGAGAATTATTCGTGTTAGTGGAAATCGACATCTATTTCAATAATAATTGATGTCTGGAGGTTATATTGACCAATCGGGTAATTAATCGGATAAATGAGCAATTAATTGCTATTAATTCACATGTTTATAACTATTTATTCACATGTATGTACTATTGATTCACATGCATGTACTATTAGGAGAGGTGGTGCAAGATTGATAATACTAGCATGACTAAATTAAAAATATATAGAGGTATAGATGAAGGTACTATACCGTAACTGTGAGACCCCAGATTTTATGAATAAAGATTTAAATTTTCTCGAAATAATTTTTTTAAATATTATGGTGTGGATTTGATATAATGTTATAGTTGTGGGTAGTATTTATAAATTTTGAAAAGTATGCAAGTTGTTGTATAATATTCGATTGGTCGGGGAATATTCTTTTTGTCGGGGAATATTCGTATGATGGTACAATCATTGGTGGACCCCCATGATCGTAATTATTGGATTGATTGAGAAAACGATAAAATATTTTATGAAAATAACGGTGGAAGTTTTATTTTAATAATCGTTGAACTACTTTCGGTAGTAAAGTATGATGTCTACGCGTGGTTGCATAAGTAGCATACACCGGTATTGATTATTGATGCTTACGTGATAAGTCACTCAGTTTGTTTTATTGGTATTATTAATGTAATAAAATAGAATACTTTTATAAAGTTATTCTATAAATAGAATATATTATATTCTATTATGCATAGTGTTGCATAGTAAAATCTTTTATAATAAAACAGAATACTTTTATAAAGTTATTCTATAAATAGAATATATTATATTCAATTATGCATAGTGTTGCATAGTATCTGCATAGTATTTTGCATATAAAATCTTTTTGTATAAAACAGAATAATTTTATAAAGTTATCTGTTTTATTAGACAATAATTAGAATATATTATATTTTATTATGCATAGTATTTGCATAGTGCCTGCATAGTGTTTGCATATTAAAATCTTTTATAAAGTTATTCGTTTTATTAGATTATAAATAGAATATATTTTATTTTATTTAAAAGATTTTGCTTTAAATATGGACTGTCAGATTAAAGTAAATCAATCTGGACCGTTCATAAGTTAGTTACTATGCAGTCCATTCTTCTATAAATAGAAGCTCATTCATTCATTATTTCTTACGAATTCACTAAAACACTAGAAAGAGAAACTATAAAGAGAAAGAAGAAAAGTGTTCTGCTACTTCACTACTTCTATATCCAATACTCTTCTTTCTAAGGTAGGGGATATTATTTGTTGTACTCGTAGGGAATATTATTTGTTGTACTCATAAGGGGTATTCTTTCTTTCTTATTCATGAAGAGAACTTATGTTATTCCATTCTTTATTATTTTGTTGGAATAACCTGTATACGTGGGATACCCTATACTTGGTAAAATTCTTCTGTTATTCCATTCTTTATTATTATTCATTGGAATATCCATGCATGCATTTCTGTGGGACTGGTTCCGCCTTTATTAGTATTCTGTTGGAATAACTTTTCATGCATCAAGCACCGCATGTATGGTGATTTCTGCTTTGTTATTCCATTCTTTATTATTCTGCTGGAACATCCCATTGGTGAGAATTTCACCGACTCGGTTCCGTTATTTAGTATTCGTTAGAATAACTTTTATACATCTGCAATCTGCATGCACGGTGATTTCTTTTGTTATTCCATTCGTTATTATACTCAGTTGGTTAAAGTTTTGACTTTTATACTCCATGAAATTAGTGGAATATCCTTGATATTTGCGCTTCATCCAGTATCTTTTCATGGAAATATTCTTCTGAGCATTCTTGAATTTTACTCTACAAAGCAGTATCATGTTGACAATTTAGACGTTATCAGTTCCTAGATAAATTAATTCTTGAACTTGTTTTATTGAATTCTTATATCGTTGTCATCATCCTCATGTTTATTATGTTGAAAGTCATCTGTGGCCTGTAGTGCATAGATGGACTTGGTATGATTATGACCAAGGATTATTCGGTATAATCATAACCGTAATGTTACAAATGATGTGGAAAAAGTCCTCATTGGCCCGTAGTGCATTGATGGACATTTTTTGGTATGATTATGGCTATTGATTCTCTTTGGCCGTAGTGCAAAGATGAATTGTTTTATGGCATGATCAGGACCGTTGATGAAAACATGATTATCTTAAGCCGTAGTGCATGGATAATTCGTTGTCGTGATACTAAAGAATATCATCGTAGTAGTCGCAGGGTGATTCGATGATGTGGATTATATATTAAGTGTCCCCCGATGATAAAAGTGATGAAAACCTTTTAAATCATAGAAGATAATAGATTTTATTCTCTACTTGACTCTTCTAATGGATTACTTGTTCCGCTGTAGTTAAACTTGATGTTTGTTATATTGTATCAGTTCAACACTGTTGAAGGCTAACGATAATTTAGTCTGCATTATCTTAGTCATAATATTTCTTACTGGGCTAGTTGAGCTCACCCTTTCTTTCATTGTTCTCTTCAAGAAATGAGAACGTAGCTGGGACTAGTCGGGGAACAGAGTGATGGTCCTAGATGGTGCATTAGTAGTCCTCACTATTCTATAAAATAGTGTGACAATAAATGTATTGAGGACTTATTTTGAGTTTTAATGTTGTCTAGAAAACAATATTTGTATTAAAACTCACAGCTCATGTTGTATATTTAAGATTGTATTTGAATTTTTTACCATGTATTTGGCGACTCAAGATGGGTGATGTATACCTATTTTGGGGACGTCATAGTTGGTATCAAAGCTTAGGGATATGATCCCTGGCTGAGATGTAAGACAAGAACTAGGAGGGGAGAGACGGGGAATTCCTTCGCTAGTATGACCTACCTAAGTTTAATTGGTATTTAATTGGTCGGTCAGAATATAGGGATAATATGTGATATGTTAATTTGTTTAATTAACCCTTATTTTATGACAGTGTTTAAAAATGGCATCTGAAAATATTGAGATAAGCAATGAAGCACATGAGACCGTTGAGTTAGATCAACCAAAAGGTAACGAGCAACAACACGATAAAAATCATACCGGTGGCAACGACCATCGGATCAATGATAACCATCGTGGGGGAAATTATCATGCCAAGAATGGTAACCACTTCGGTGGTAATCATGGCCAAGATAATAGAAGTAGAAATTTCAAGAAGAGAAGGTCATTTAGCTCGATTTTGTCATATAGTGAAGTCAAGTCCAGCTGACGGTGGCACCAAAGGCGGATACGGACAAAACAAAGTTGGTGGTTTCAGGAAGAGTGTTTTTCGTGACTTCTCAAAAAGTGAGTAACCCGAACGAAGTTAGCACGGGTTAGTTAATTATAAATTTTTGCGAAGTCTATACCTTTTAGATACCGGTTCTACCCATTCTTTTATCTCTCTTGCTTGCACTCAACGTTTAAATTTAACTCCGGAGAAGTTAGACTTTGACTTATTGGTTGAAACTTCGTTAGTAGAAACCTTTGTTACCTCCACTATTTATAAATCTTGTTGATTCAAATCGACACTTTCACGTTACCTGTCAATCTTATCTCTTTGAAAAAACTTGTCTTTGATGTGATTTTAGGAATCGATTGGTTAACTACTCATCATGCTTTTTGTAAGGTTGTTAGCTTTCATATTCCTAACCAACCTATTATGTGAATTCAAGCAACCAAACCAATCATTGTCATATCAAGTCATAAGTAAAGAGCCCTGAGCCTTTAAAGTGGTGACTTCACTTGTGGAATGCACCGCAAACTTTCCGTAGGGGCGCGCTGCGAATAATCGGGGCAAGTTGATAGGTATCAATACGACGTGCTATCCAAATCTTGGATGAGAGTCACAGTTTTGAATGATATTTTTATTATTAATAAATTTCCTGACGTATTCTTGAAGACTTCTTAGCCTACCTCTAGAGCGTGAAATTGAATTTTGTATTGACCCCAGTACAAAACCCATTTCTAAAACCCTTAAATATTTCTTTAACTAAAGTGAACGTAACATGCGCCAAAGACGTTGGCTCGAGCTGTTGAAGATTACGATCGTACCATTCACTACCATCGTGGGAAAACGAACGTGGTAGCTGACGCGTTGAGTAGAAGATTGTATGCGTTTACGAGTGCGATGTTGTTAACACAAATGCCCATTTTGTACGACTTACAAATGATGAAGATAGAGTTAAAGACTCTAGGAACCCAAGTGAAGATAACGAATATACGAGTAGAATCGACTTTAATCGATAAAGTTAAAGCCGCTCAAGCTACACACCCGGAGCTGATAAATGTGAAGAAGAAGTTTCAAGAAGGCGTTATTCTAGAAGCAAGAATCGACGAAGAGAGGAAATCTCAACCCTCGATTTAATTGGCCCATTTAAAAGTCTCATCGAGTAGGAACTGTGACCTATAGACTCGCTTTACAGCCAAGTATGCCGCGTGTTCATAACATTTTTAATGTATCCATGTTACGTAAATATGTGGCAGACCCGAACCACATTATTGAGTTAGAACCAGAAGAAATAGCGGATGATTTAACGTATGAAGATGTACCTGTTAAAATCCTGGAATATATTCTATGCTTAAAGGTTATACCTCAAGAGTTAGAATCTGACGAAGTGTCTTCATCTGTTCGACATACCAGGTACGTACGTAAATTTTGAGGGCGAAAATCCATAAGGAGGGGAGATTGTGAGACCCCAGATTTTATGAATAAAGATTTAAATTTTCTCGAAATAATTTTTTTAAATATTATGGTATGGATTTGATATAATGTTATAGTTGTGGGTAGTATTTATAAATTTTGAAAAGTATGCAAGTTGTTGTATAATATTCGATTGGTCGGGGAATATTCTTTTTATCGGGGAATATCCGTATGACGGTACAATCATTGGTGGACCCCGCAACGGAATTATTGTCGGATTGAAAAAATGACAAAAATATTTTATGAAAATAACGGCGGAAGTTTTACCGTTAATACTGTTGAACTACTCGGTAGTAAAAAAATACGATGTCTGGCGTGGTTGCATAAGTAGCACACCAGTATTGATTATTGATGCTTACGTGATAAGTCACTCAGTTTGTTTTATTGGTATTATTAATGTAATAAAACAGAATATTTTTATAAACTTATTCTATAAATAGAATATTTATATTCTATTATGCATAGTGTTGCATAGTGTCTGTATAATATTTTGCATAGTAAAATCTTTTTATATAAAATGCAAATACTTTTATAAAGTTATCTGCTTTTATTAGACAATAATTAGAATATATTATATTTTATTATGATAGTGTTTGCATAGTGCTGCATAGTGTTTGTATAGTAAAATCTTTTATAAAGTTATTCATTTTATTAGATTATAAATAGAATATATTATATTTTATTTAAAAGATTTTGCTTTAAATATGGATGAATCATTAAAGTAAATCTATCTCGACCGCTTCATAAGTTAGTTACTATGCTGTCCATTCTTCTATAAATAGAAGCTCATTCATTCATTATTTCTTACGAATTCACTGAAACTCTAGAGAGAGAAACTATAGAGAGAAAGAAGAAAAGTGTTCTGCTACTTCACTACTTCTATATCCAGTACTCTTCTTTCTAAGGTAGGAGATATTATTTGTTGTACTCGTAGGGAATATTATTTGTTGTACTCATAAGGGGTATTCTTTCTTTCTTATTCATGAAGAGAACTTATGTTATTCCATTCTTTATTATTCTGTTGGAATAACCTGTATACGCGGGATACCCTATACTTGGTGAAATTCTTCTGTTATTCCATTCTTTATTATTATTCTGTTGGAATATCCTGTCTGTGCGTTTTACGCCGGACCTGGTTCCGTCTTTATTAGTATTCTGTTGGAATAACCTGTCTACATGCAATCTAATCGCATGCATGGTGATTTCGTTGTTATTCCATTCTTTATTATTCTCATTGGAACATCCTCGCTTGCAATTTAATTTCACCGACCGTTCCGTTATTTAGTATTCTGTTGGAATAACTGTCCATCCAAGCACCGCATGCATGGTGATTTCTTTTGTTATTCCATTCGTTATTATACTCAGTTGGTTAAAGTTTTGACTTCTATACTCCATAAAATTAGTGGAATATCCTTGATATTTGCGCTTCATCTAGTATCTTTTCATGAAAATATTCTTCTAAGCATTCTTGAATTTTACTCCACAAAGCAGTATCATGTTGACAATTTAGACGTTATTAGTTCCTAGATAAATTAATTCTTGAACTTGTTTTATTGAATTCTTATATCATTGTCATCATCCTCATTTTTATTATATTGAAAGTCATCTGTGGCCTGTAGTGCATAGATGGACTTGGTATGATTATGACCAAGGATTATTCGGTATAATCATAACCGTAATGTTACAAATGATGTGAAAAAAGTCCTCATTGGCCCGTAGTGCATTGATGGACGCTTTTGGTATGATTATGGCTATGGATTCTCTTTGGCCGTAGTGCAAAGATGAATTATTTTATGGCATGATCAGGACCGTTGATGAAAACATGATTATCTTAAGTCGTAGTGCATGGATAATTCGTGGTCGTGATACTAAAGAATATCCTTGGTCGTAGTGCAGGGGTGATTCGATGATGTGGATTATTTATTAAGCTGAGTTCCAACGATAAAAGTGATGAAAACCTTTTAAATCATAGAAGATAATAGATTTTATTCTCTACTGACTCTTCTAATGGATTGCTTGTTCATCAAGAGCTAAACTTGATGTTTGTTATATTGTATCGCTTTAACAACATTTGAAGGCTAACGATAATTTATTCTGCATTATCTTAGTCATAATATTTCTTACTGGGCTAGTTGAGCTCACCCTTTCTTTCATTGTTCTCTTTAGGAAATGAGAACATAAATTTGGACTAAGTCGGGAACGCAGTGATGATGGTCCTAGATGGTGCATTAGTAGTCCTCACTATTCTGTAAAATAGTGTGACAATAAATGTATTAAGGACTTATTTTGAGTTTTAATGCTGTCTAGAAGACAATGTTTGTATTAAAACTCACAGCTCATGTTGTATATTTAAGATTGTATTTGAATTTTTTACCATGTATTTGGCGACTCAAGATGGGTGATGTATACCTATTTTGGGGGCGTCACAGTTGGTATTATTTTGTCTCGTATTCCTGATTATACCCTCATTTTGTTAAAATATTGCTTCTATACTCCGTGAAATTAGTAGAATATCCTTGAAATTTATGCTCTTATCTAAAGTATCGTTTCACAAGAATATTTTCTCGCACATTCTCGTTAAATTTTAAGCTTTTCATGCCGAGTAATCTTGTCCATAGGTAGTATTCATTTTACTAGATTATTCACAAAGTACTATTCACGAGGTACTATTCACAAAGTACTATTCATAAAATACTATTCACGAGTACTATTCCCGAAGTACTATTCACTCGGGCATTATTCACCCTGGGAATTATTCATGACAAAAAAATTGATTTCTTTGCTGTCCAAATCATTTTTGATACAATATTATATTTGAATTTTACTCCACAAAGCAGTATCATGTTGACAATTTGGATATTATTGAATTCTGGATAAATTAAGTTATAAATCTTTAAAAATTTATCATTTGCTTTCTTTTAATTGAATTCTTATATCATTGTCATCATCATGCTTATATTGTGATAAAAGGCATCTGTGGCTTACATGCATAGATATACTATTGATTGGTATGATTATGACCAGAGATTATTGGGTATAATCATAACTGTAATTGTGACGCCCCCAAAATAGGTATACAACACCCAACCTGTGACAACTCCAAAATAGGTCCATTCCATCCAACCCATTCTGAGTCGCCAAATACATGGTACAGAAAACAACTACAACTTTATTAATACAATTGTCGTGCAAGATACGACAACACTTAAACTGTGAGTTTAAATACAAATATATACCAACTGTGACTCATGTCCCAACCGTGGACAGCACCTCATAATGACACCTTACATAAAGGTATAGTCGAAAACTGTTTTAAAAATTAGAATCTTTGGAAAGTGCTCAAGGAAACCTTCGCATACACGGGAGGCCATGCGTCTAAGTTATGATAGATATCATATGGCCATAGAATTATCCTTGGTTGACCCAATAGACCCCAAAGAAAAATGAGAAGATTACTATCATATTCTTCCCAATGGTGAGTCTTCTCTTGACATATCATTATCTCCACTGTCTCTAATCTGGTATTATACTCCAAATAAACACCAAGATTATATAGGTAGTGCTTGTAAATATACTCAGCAAGTGGATGAACACAACCCTGTCTTATGATGACACGAGGTTGTATGTCATTAGACATCTTGTATGATAGTGGCAAAACACCTTCCAAGTTAAATTCACCTCACCTCAACATCTATGTACCACCGCTCTATTCCCCGTTATTCCCCGCCATTGTCCCATCTACACTTTTATTACCCGAAAGGAATTGTGAAGCAAAAGGGTGAGCATAACTAGCTCAAGAAAGAATATCATGACTAAAGATAAATAAATTATCAATAGCCTTCAACAAAGAATAAATCGTAGATTTAGAACATATGGTAGATGATAAAACTTTTCAACCATAGTCATAAAATGAACGAGCAATCCATTTGAAGAGTCAAATAGACCATAAAATCTATTATCTTCTCCATGTTAAAAGTCCATCAACAATGTTTTATCCTCGTAACATTAATCAACAATTCCCCATCCACAATCACGTGTATAACTTATAATCGTAATTGTAGTTCTAAATTCCTTTCCTCATCTAGACAAAGTTAATTTTCATCACCAAACATCAAAGATCATGGTTATACCAAATCACAGCTTCATGTTCATAATCCTACTTAATAAATTCATCTCATCTTTTACTACGGCCAAAGATATTCATCAACAAGTCATCTTTGTACTACGCACCAAAGATATTCATCAACAAGTCATCTTTGCACTACATGCCAAAGATATTCAACAACAGTCATCTTTGCATTATGAGCCAAAGATATTCATCGAAAATCATTCATCTTTGCACTACACTACAGCCAAAGATATTCAAATATATCATCATTTAGGACCGAGGATGATGTAAAATATTTTAAAGAAAACGAATCCAAAGAAAACAAAAGAACAAATATTAAGGATTCGTACTTTAAACAACCCAAGTTCAAAAATACTTATAAATAACCAGAGTGGAGTAAAATTCAAGAATGAAGACCAAAACATAGATCCAATCAAAGATAGGAATCATAATGCATAATCTTGGACACAAGAAGAAAACTTAATTTTTTTTCGTGAATAATGTCGATTTGTGAATAAAGGCCGATATCGTGAATAATAACTCCGACATCAAAAGATAGAAATTTCACAAAAAACATCATCATGCTTCGTGAATAGTACTCATAATAAGAATAACTCATGAATAAGAACTTATGAATAAGAACTCATGAATAAGAACTCATGAATAAAAGAATCCCGATATGAAAAAGTTCCAAATTTGATAAAAAGTTCAAACCAATATTTCGGCATAATGATATTGAAGAAATAATATCATTTATGAAGAAAATAATCTCCCTTACCTCGTAAAAAGAATAATACTTACGATCGAATACTAGATATAGTGCTAAAAAACTTGCAACAGAGATAGCAATACTCAAGTACTAAAATACTCACAAAAATACGCTCGATATCTAGAGAGAGAAAGAGAGAAATTTTTAGTTTCTGGTGTGATTTTCAATTCTAACCTAAGCACCCTATTTATAGGAAAATGCTTAGAACACCAAAGTAGAAAATTTAATATAATATTAATATATATATCAAAAATTCTTATGCCCACTTTCTCAGATCTGAATTCATCCAACAAATAATAACAAAAACAAAAAAAACATTTTTGTTATTAAAAATAATTAAAACTTTCAAAATCAATTATTTTAACTTCGAACTTCTATAATTCATAATAAATAGCCCTTTATTAGACAATTCAATCTCATGCTTTTTTATAGGAAATTCAATTCTCTACAACTTTACGTAAGAAAGTTTTTCAAATTCCAAACAAAATCGACCAAATCCACATACAGACGATTTTATAAAGCTATAATCAAATTTTAGTCAAGAAATGGGGTCACCAACATGTTTAACATGTTTTAAACAACTTTTACAACAAAAAAATACTCTTCCTCCTCATATACTCATATATACCACATTCATTGTAAAATATCACCATTATTATATTATTAAAATATAATAATAAATTATTTTATCAGAAAAGATAAAATATCAATTTTCAACAATTGTCACTTTAAAAAATTTTCTCCATCTATATCCACATAAAATGAATATTTTCCTTATCATATAAATCAATAATTAATTATTCACAAATAATATTACAGAATCACAATAATGACAACGAGACAGTTTCCAGGAAAGAGGGAGCTTTCTAATAAGGATTTCTCCTTACAGACGCGCAATTAGGTGACCAAACCTCTCCTTAGACAGAACTTTCTAGACATTGCCAATAATGTTATCTAATAATATTATTCAGATAATATGAATTATTGCTTCGATAATGGAAAATATTGTGTAAAAAACAATGATTAAAACAACAAGAATATAAAATATCAACGCAAAGAATTATTGAATCAATAAAATAAAATCGAATAAGAATTATTGTAACAATTATCGAAAGTAAGGCCTTCTTACGTAAGAATCAATAATTGGTGCAATACTGCATGCTATCGCAACAACAACGCCAGATTATCAGATTTTTAACCACCGGGTATTCCAACAAAGGTTAATCTTTTAATAACTACGCCGCTATTTATAAAAACTCCTTTTGTCATTTTTTTCATCCGACAATTATTCATATATGGGCCCACCAATGGATGCGCCATCGCATTTAATATTCCCCGATGTAAAGAATATTCCACGACCAAACGAATATTCCCAAGCGAGGAATGAGTATTTTATAACCACTTGCATATTTTGAAAAAAAATTCATATATCACCCTTAACTTTAACTTTTATCAATTTAACCATTTACTAAATTGTAATTATAAGAAAAATTGAATACTTTTATTTCATAAAATTCGGGGTCTTACACAACCTATTCTGAGTCGCCAAATACATGGTACAGAAAACAACTATAACTTTATTACAACAATTGTCGTGCAAAATACAACAACACATATGCTGTAAGTTTTGATACAAATATATACCAACTGTGACTCACATCCCAACCTTGGATAGCACGTCACAATGGCACCTTACATAAAGGTATAGTCAAAAACTGATGACACGAGGTTGTATGTCTTTAGACATCTTGTATGATAGTGGCAAAACACCCTTCCAACGTTGGGTTCGCCTCACCCTATTTGATTCACCAAATGTAACTACTAAATGATGACCATTGCCGCTTCTATTCCCCTCACACCTTTCCGACCCATACTACACTCTTATTACTTGAAAAGTATTGTGAAGCAAAAGGGTGAACACAACTAGCTCAGTAAAGAATATTATAACTAAAGATAATTAAATTATTAATAGCCTTCATCAATAATAAATCAGAGATTTAGAACATATGGTAGATGATAAAAAATTTCAACCATAGTTGCAAATGAACGAAGCAATCCATTAGAAGAGTCAAATAGACTATAAAGTCTATTATCTTCTCCATGTTAAAAATCCACCAACAATGTTTTATCCTGTAACATCAATCAACAATTACGGTCCACAATCATATGAATAACTCATAATCATAATTGTAGTTCTAAATTCCTCTTCTCATCCGGATTTAAGATAATTTTCATCACCAAACATCAAAGATCATGGTTATACCAAATCACGCTTCATGTTCATAATCATACCAATAAATTTATCTTTGCACTATGGGCCAAAGATATTCATCAACAAGTCATCTTTGCACTACTGGGCCAAAGATATTCAACAACAGTCATCTTTGCATTACGAGCCAAAGATATTCATCAACAAATCATCTTTTTGCACTACAGCCAAAGATATTCAACAACAAGTCATCTTTGCATTACGAGCCAAAGATATTCATCAATAATTCATCTTTGCACTTTCAAAGCTAAAGATATTCATTATCATTTCATCTTTGCACTACAGCAAAAAGATATTCAACAACAAAGTCATCTTTTTCACTACACAGCCAAAGATATTCCTCAACAGTCATCTTTGCACTACGGGCCAAAGATATTCATCAATAATTCATCTTTTGCCTTACAGCCAAATATATTCATCAACAGCTCATATTTTTTTACTACTGTGCCAAATATATTCATGTCTCAAAGAAATATATAATCATTTCAGAATTTATATAAACAATAATTATAACCATGTTAATCAATTCATCTTTACACTTAAGCTAAAGATGTGAGACCCCGAATTTTATGAAATAAAAGTATTCAATTTTTCTATTTTGGTAAATAGTTAAGTTGATAAAAGTTTAAAGTTAAGGGTCATATTTGATAAATTTTCAAAGTAGACAAGTTGTCATAAAATACCCAGTTACTATTCACTCCAGTATTATTCACTCGGGTATTTGGGACACTTTTCGTGTTGGAGTACTATTCACGAGTTACTATTCATGGGTTACTATTCACCCAAATTACTATTCACTCTAGTATTGTTCACTCGAGTATTTGGGACACTTTTTGTGTTGGAGTTACTATTCATGAGTTACTATTCATGGGTTAGTATTCACCCAAATTACTATTCACTCTAGTATTATTCACTCGAGTATTTGGGACACTTTTTTTGTTAGAGTACTATTCACGAGTTACTATTCATGAGTTACTATTCATGAGTTGATATTCACGAGTTGATATTCACGAGTTACTATTCACGAGTTACTATTCATGAGTTACTATTTACGAGTTACTATTCACCCGAGCAATATATTTATTTTCGGTCCAAATCATTTTTGGGTACAATATTATTCCATGAGGAGATGTGCTAATTTTTCAGACCGTTGGTTGAAATTATATTAGTAAATCAATAATTCATTTAAATATATTATTATAATATTATATTATAGTAGTATAATGTGATTATATGATAGTATGTTTTTTTATAATTTGAATGGTAACATTATTATAGTAAATTCATGGTATAAAAGTAAAATGAGGTGAAAGAGAACAATTTGAATTTGAATTCTGATGATGTAAGCGATGATGTCATCGAACGATGAGGTAAAAATGATGTCATCGTAAGGATGATGTAAGCAATGATGTCATTTGATCGATGATATAAGCAATGATGTCATATGATCGATGATGTAAGCGATGATGTCATAAATTATGGTGAAAAGACTATTTTACCCTTACTCTACCAAGCTTATAAATAGAAGTTCATTCCTTCATTATTTTCTTACGAATTCATTGAAACTCTAGAGAGAGAAACTATAGAGAGAATTCTTCTTCTATAATCTTGAGAGTATTTCTTTAGAGTTTAAGAAAGCTTGAGCGTAGTATAAGTTTCCTTCGAGTATATCCTCGCCCTACTAGTCAGAATACTCTTCTTTGAAAGGTAAAGGGATATTGTTATCGTAAGGGATATTATTTGTTGTACCCGTAAGGGGTGTTATTCCTTCTTATTCATGAAGAGAACTTCATTATTCCATTCTTTATTATTCTGTTGAATAACTCAGATACGCAGATTCACGTATACCGGTGAAGTCTATTGTTATTCCATTCTTTATTATTCTGTTGAATAACTCAGATACGCTGAATTACCGTATACCTGGTGAAGTCTATTGTTATTCAATTATTTATTATTCTGTTGGAATAACCTGTATGCGCGGTTTACCCTATACTTGGTGGAATGACCTGTATATGCGGTTTACCCAATACTTGGTGATCTTCTTTTATTATTTCGCATTTATTATTCTCAGCATTTATATCTCGCTTGGTGTGAATTTCACCTAACCCGGGTTCCAATATTTATTATTCTCAATTTATTATTCGTTTAATATCCTCTGTCAAGGCGTTTCGCCTCAACCGGGTTCCATTAATTATTATTCCTCATTTATTATTCTATCGGGAATAACTCATCTGCATTTGGCCTCTCTATCGCATGCATGGTGATGTCTTTTGTTATTCCATTCTTTATTATTCTGTTGGAATAACCTGTCTATATAGATTACCACATGCATGGTGAATGATCCTTTGTATTCATTCCTTATTAAATTGTGGAAATGATCTGTATACGTGGATTACCGCATGGCGGGTGAAAATCCATTTGCAGTTTTATATATTCTTTATTATACTGTTGGTTATTAGTTTTACAGTTGTATGTCTTTGGCATGTAGTGCAAAGATGATATGTTGTTGAATACCTTTGGCCTGTAGTGCAAAAATGATCTGTTATTTGATAGCTTTGACCCGTAGTGCAAAGATGGACAGGTGTATGACATGATCATTTCCACTAATGATACTAACGAATATCCTTGGCCGTAGTGCATGGATAATTCAATGATGTGATGGGTAGGATCATGACCATTAGTTAACAATTGAATGTCTTTGGTCAGTAGTAGTAATCGCCAGCAATTGATTGGTATGATCATGACCATTGGTTTTATAGTTGAATATCTTTGGCCCATAAAGGCAAAAGATAGACAACCGATTGGTATGATCATTGTTGTTACATTTGAATATCTTCAACCTTTGGGGTAAGAATATTGAGTAAACATCCTATTAATCTTTTGTGACCAGAGAGAAATCATTGATTTACATGATTGTAAATATGAATTGTGAACTTAATTATAATCTTTAGTGGTTCGGTGAAGGCGGTGTGATGAAAGTTCTCTTTGTCTTGGGTACAACGAAGAACTGTTGATGAGTATTACAGGAATGAAATATTAACGATGGACTTTTAATTTTGAGGAGATAGTAGACATTATGTTATACTTGACTCTTCTAATGGATTGTTGATTCTGCTGCAATTATGGTTGAAAAGTTTTATTATCTACCATATGTTATAAATCTCTGATTTATTATTGATGAGAACTATTGATAATGTAGTTATCTTTAGTCATGATATTCTTTACTGGGCTAGTTGTGTTCACCCTTTTGCTTCACAATTCCTTTCAGGTAATAAGTGTAGCTGGGTCGAGCGGGGATAACAGGGAAATAGTGAGATGGTTTGAGACTGTCGAAGTTTCTCAATACATTATAAAACGGTATGACATACAATATATAATTGTATTGAGGACCTAAGATGTGGGTGTCGTATTTTATACGTCACGTAATATTTAATTTTGGTGAACTATAATAGGGTGAAGTGAACCCGACTTTGGAAGCGTTATTTGCTGTTGTATTATATATGGCATTGTAATAATTTCAGTTTGGATACTGTCTATGAGACTATATTATATTAAAACTCACAGTTAACTATGGTCGTATTTTTTACGACAGTTCAACAGTTGTATAAATGAAGTTGGTATTTGATTTTTATAGTGTGATATCTGGAGACTCAGAATGGGTGTTGTATACCTATTTTGGGGGCGTCACAATTAGTATCAGAGCTTAGGGATATAATCGCTGGCGGAGATAAGAGTCTAGAACTAGGAGGGGAGAGACGAGTTATATACTTCGCTAGTGTGTGACTTACCTAAGGTTGAAATTGTTTACTTGATAAGTTGACAAATTGTGATATGTTAATTAACCTTTGTTTTGAAGCTATATTCTAGAATGATATCCTATATACGGGAGATGAGAAATGGGAAAATCATGATAGCGAGGAAATTACCGGAAGGTACAATCTGAAAAGAAAGCAAGGTATTCTCATCTCTTCGAATATCAGGTACGTACGTAAATTTCGAGGGCGAAATTTCATAAGGAGGGAAGATTGTGAGACCCCGAATTTTATAAAATAAAAGTATTTAATTTTTCTATTTTGGTAAATAGTTAAATTGATAAAAGTTTAAAGTTAAGGGTCATATTTGAAAAATTTTCAAAGTAGACAAGTTGTCATAAAATACCCAGTTACTATTCACTATAGTATTATTCACTCGGGTATTTGGGACACTTTTCGTGTTGGAGTACTATTCACGAGTTACTATTCACCCAAATTACTATTCACCCAAATTACTATTCACTCTAGTATTGTTTACTCAAGTATTTGGGACACTTTTTGTGTCGGAGTTACTATTCACGAGTTACTATTCACGGGTTACTATTCACCCAAATTACTATTCACTCTAGTATTATTCACTCGAATATTTGGGACACTTTTTGTGTCGGAATACTATTCACGAGTTACTATTCATGAGTTGATATTCACGAGTTATTATTCACGAGTTACTATTCATGAGTTACTATTCACGAGTTACTATTCATGAGTTACTATTCACCCGAGAAATATATTTATTTTTAGTCCAAATCATTTTTGGGTATAATATTATTTCATGAGGAGATGTGCTAATTTTTCAGACCGTTGGTTGAAATTATATTAGTAAATCAATAATTCATTTAAATATATTATTATAATATTATATTATAGTAGTATAATGTGATTATATGATAGTATGTTTTTTTTATAATTTGAATGGTAACATTATTATAGTAAATTCATGGTATAAAAGTAAAATGAGGTGAAAGAGAACAATTTGAATTTGAATTCTGATGATGTAAGCGATAATGTCATTGGAACGATGAGGTAAGCACTGATGTCATCAGAAGGATGATGTAAGCAATAATGTCATTTGATCGATGATGTAAGCAATGATGTCATATGATCGATGATGTAAGCGATGATATCATAAATTATGGTGAAAAGACTATTTTACCCTTACTCTACCAAGCTTATAAATAGAAGTTCATTCATTCATTATTTTCTTACGAATCTATTGAAACTCTAGAGAGAGAAACTATAGAGAGAATTCTTCTTCTATAATCTTGAGAGTATTTCTTTAGAGTTTAAGAAAGCTTTGAACGTAGTATAAGTTTCATTCGAGTATATCCTCGCCCTACTAGTCGGAATACTCTTCTTTGAAAGGTAAAGGGATATTGTTATCGTAAGGGATATTATTTGTTGTACCCATAAAGGGTGTTATTGTGACGCCCCCAAAATAGGTATACATCACCCATTCTGAGTTGTCAATACATGGTACAGAAACAACTACAACTTTATTATTACAACAGTAAAACTGTGAGTTTGAATACAAATATTATCTTCTAGACAATATCTATACTCAAATAAATTCTCATCACATTTATTGATACATTATTTTACAAAAATGGTGAGGACTACTAAACAATTCTCTCTAGAACATTCATTCCATACCCCGACTTGTACTCGCTATATTCTCGCCTTCTGAGAAGAAAAATGGAACAAAAAGAAAAAGGGTGAGCTCAACTAGCCCAGTAAAGAATATTATGACTAAGATAATATACAACAAATTATTGTTAGTCTTCAACAGGAAAAAATCTAATAGAATACAATAGATAACAAGTTTTAAATCAATATTCGCAGCGGAAATAATAATTCATTAGAAGAGTTAAGTACAGAATGCAAAAGAATTTCCAATAAACTTCCCTTTTATCAGAAAATTCGAATCTCGCGAGTTTTTATAGGAAATTCAATTCTCTACAACTTTGCAGAAGAAAGTTTTTCCAAATTCCAAATAAAAATTGACCGAAATCCATAAACGGCCAATTTTACAAGCTATAATCAAATTTCAGTCAAGAAATGGGGTCCACCGACATGTTTAACATGTTTAAATATTTATTGCAACAAAAATACTCTTTCTCCTCGTATACTCATATATCACACATTCATTGTAAAAATATCACCATTATTATATTATTAAAAATATAATAATATATTTAAATGAATTATTTTATCAGAAAAAGATAAAATTTTAATTTTCAACAATTGTCACATTAAAAAATTTTCTCCATCTATATCCACATAAAATCAATATTTTTCTCATCATATAAATCAATAATTAATTATTCACGAATAATATTACAGAATCACAATATTGACAACCAGGCAGTTCCCAGGAAAGAGGGGGCTTTCCAATAAGAATTTTTCCTTCTTGGCAGCGCATTAGGTGACCAAACCTCTCCTTGAGCGAACTTTCTAGACATTGCCAATAATGTTATCCAATAATATTATTCAGATAATATGAATTATTGCTTCGATAATGAAAATCTTGTGTAGTGACAATTATTAAAACAACGAAAGAATATAAAATATCAACACAAAGAATTATTGAATCAATAAAATAAATCTTGATAAATAATTATCGTAACAATTATTGAGTAGTGCCTTCTTACGTAAGAATCAATAATTGGTGCAATACCGCGTGTCTTCTTGTGTTTTAACCAATTTAGTATTTTAACAAAGATATTATGATAATAACTACGCCGTTATTTTTAAACAACTTATTCTTTGTCGTTTTCTTCCTCCAATCGCTTTTTTGTTATGGGGCCCACACATGGCGGCATTTGCGAATATTCCGGCATGCATTTAATATTCTCTATTCCAGAATTTAATATTCCTCGACCAACCGAATATTCCCCGACAATAATGAATATTTTATAACCACTTGCTTATTTCAAAATAATAAATAGAGAAAATTAAATTTCATTAATAATAAGTTAGGGTCTTACAACCTCCCCTCCTTATGAAATTTCGTCCTCGAAATTGACGTACGTACCTGGTGTTTCAAAAAGGTGAGGATACCTCGCTTTCATTTCTGTTTTCAATTCCCAGGTCATTTCCTCTATAGCATGGTTCCTCCACAAAACTTTAATTTGTGGTATAACCTTCGTGCGTAGGACATGCTCCTTCCTATCCAAGATCTTGACAGGTACCTCCTCATACGTTAAGTCTTCGGCTATCTCATCTGGTTCTAACTCTATAACGTGGTTCGGGTCTTTCACATATTTACGAAGTACAGATATGTGAAACACATTATGAACACGAGATATACTCGGAGGTAACGCGAGTCTATAGGCTACATTTCCTACTCGGTCAAGAATCTGAAATGGACCAATATATCATGGATTGAGCTTTCCTCATTTCCCAAATCTTGTAACTCCCTTCCATGGAGCTACACGCAACAATCGTGATCCCCAATACTAAATTCCACGTCTTTTTCGATGAAGATCCGCATAACTCTTTTGTCGATCTTGTGTGCCGTTTGTATACATTGTCGAATCATTTGGATCTTTTTCGTGAGTCATACGTATCCAACTCGGGTCCCAACAATGTTGCTTCACCCACCTCGTCCCAACATACCGAGAGCGACATTTTAAATCCATATAATGCTTCAATGGAGCCACACCTATACTTGCACGATAAGCTGTTGTTGTTGTAGGAGAATTCCACCAATGGTAAATACTTATCCCAACCGCCTTGAAGTCTAGGACACATAGTCTTAATAGATCTTCAAGAGTTTGAATAGTCCTCTCTGATTGTCCGTCTGCTTGAGGATGGTATGCGAATCAATAAATCTGCGCCCCATAGCTTTTTGCAAGCTAACCCAAAATCTTGAAGTGAATCTTGGGTCACAATCCGAAACTATATGGATCTTGGCATGCCATGCAACCTCACAATCTCATTTACATATATACTAGCAAGACGTTCAAGGGAATAAGTCTCAAGTATCGGCAAGAAATGAGCAGACTTGGTTAATCTATCAACAATAACCCAAATAGCATTGATGCCTTGAGAAACCGTAGGAAGACCCGTAACGAAATCCATGGTAATGTGTTCCCACTTCCATTTCGGAATCTCAAATGGTTGCAACGGACCCTTAGGCACTAGATGCTCCGCCTTTACACGTTGACAAGTTAAACACATCGAGATAAACTTTGCAATCTCTCTCTTCATATTATTCCACCAAAATGTATGTCGAAGATCACGATACATTTTAGTACTTCTAGGATGGATTGCAAATGGTGTATTGTGTGCCTCCATCATAATCTTGTACTTCAAATCAGAGTCGTTAGGAATACAAAGCCTGGAGTGGACTCGAAGTATTCCTTCTTCATCAATTCTCGCTTCCGGAATAACTCCTTCTTGTACTTTCTTCTTCATATGCATCAGCTCTGGGTCGGTGGCTTGAGCAACCTTAACTTTTTCTATTAAAGTTGGCTCTATGCGTATACTTGACATAATCGCACTCATTCCTGCATATGATCTTCTACTCAACGCGTTAGCTACCACGTTCGCTTTTCCAGGATGGTATTAAATAATGTGGTCATAGTCTTTCAATAGCTCGAGCCAACGTCGCTGCCGCATGTTGAGTTCTTTTTGAGTGAAGAAATATTTAAGGCTTTTATGGTCTGAATATATCTCCACTTTCTCCCCATATAGATAGTGCCTCCATATCTTTAAGCAAGAATAACGATTGCTTTGCTGACTCTAGATCCCGAGTAGGATAATTCCTCTCATACTCTTTAAGTTGTCGCGAGGCATAGGCTATGACTTTCCCGCGTTGCATGAGAACACATCCTAACCCTTTGCACGAAGCATCAGAGATAACAAATCCATCCGAACCGGATGGTATTGTTAGAAACAGTCTTAGAAATAAGTCTCCTCTTAAGCTCTTGGAAACTCTTCTCGCATTCTTCGCTCCAAACAAATTTTGTATCCTTCCGAGTTAGTTTGGGTTAATGGAGTAGCGATTCGAGAAAACCCTTCCACGAATCTCGATAATAACCAATTAAGCCCAAAAACTACGTACTTGATCATCGACTTGGTTGCTCCCAACTTTGTATTGCTTCAATCTTGGCGGGATCAACAGATACTCCATGTTTTGACACCACGTGCCCAAGGAATGCTACTTCCTCGAGCGAACTCGCATTTCTTCAACTTGGCATAAAGCTTGTTTTCACGAAGCCTTTGGAGTACCGACTTCAAATGGTGCTCATGATCTTCACGACTTTTGGAATATATGAGGATGTCATCAATAAAGACAACAACGAATTGATCCAAATATTCCTTGAATACTCGATTCATCATATCCATGAAAGCAGGGAGCATTAGTCGATCCGAAAGACATGACTAAGAATTCATAATGCCCGTCTGGGGTTCTAAAGGCGGTCTTTGGAATATCCTCGATTCTAATCTTCAATTGATGATATCCGAGCGAAGATCGATCTTTGAAAAAATTGTGCACCTTACAATTTGGTCAAACAAGTCATCAATACGAGGTGAGGATACCTATTCTTGATGGTGACATGGTTCAATTCCCGATAGTCAATACAAAGTCGCATACACCGTCTTTCTTCTTTTTACTGAATAAAACAGGAGCACCCCAGGAGATGTACTAGGGCCAATGAAACCGATGTCCAACAACTCACTGTAGTTGGACCTTTAACTCTGAAGTTCAATAGGAGCCATTCGATATGGGGTTTTAGAAATGGGCTTTGTACGGGGTTCAAGATCAATAAAGAATTCAACTTCACGTTACGGGGTAGGCCAGGAAGTTCTTGAGAATCGTCGGAAAGTCAATAACAACAGAATATTATTCAAATTTGGCGTGTCTTTATTCAAATCCATAACATGGGCTAAGAAAGCTTGACATCCGTTTTTCAATAAGCGAATAGCTTTATGATTAGATATGATGATGATTGATTTTAATGGTTTAGTTGCTTGAATTGAAACAACGGGTTGGTTAGGAATATGAAAACTAACAACCTTACGAAAATAATCAATTTTGGCATGATGAGTAGTTAACCAATCAATCCCTAAATCACATCAAAAGCAAGTATCTTTAAAGAGATAAGGTCAACATGTAAGGTGATGGTGCCAACTTGAATCAAACAAGATTTATAAGCGATGGATGTGATGAAAGTTTCTCTAACGGAGTTTCCACGAGATAGGTCAAAGTCTAATTTTTCGGAGTTCAATTTAAGCGTTGAGCACAAGTAGGAGAGATAAATGAATGGGTATGCCCGGTATCTAGTAAAGTATAAACTTCACAAGAATTTATGATTAAACTTACCCGTGATCACCTCGTTTGGGTTCCTCGCATTTTGACCGATCACAACAAACGCTCTTCCGAGAACAGATTGACTTTGACTTTTACGGGACAATCTTTTGAGTCACCGTCCCCGATGAACTAGGTTTCTTCTTCTGGTACAATCCGGCGATATGTCCTTCATTTCCACAATTATAGCATACCTTGAACTGTTGTGGGCGGTTTGGTGATATGTCCCTCTTTTCGCATTTTATAGCATACGATGGGTGGTCGTTCCCTCCACTTGGAACCGATTCTTTCTTTGGTCTTTGTCGTCTTCACATGGTGGTTGTTAAATCTCCTCTTTTAAAATCTCCTCCGACTCGCTTCTTCTATTTTCATGGCCATGATTACCACCGGAGTGGTTACCATTTTTGTCCGTCTTTTTTTTTCTCCGTTTGGTTATCGTTGTTTTGTTGATTTGCTATCTCGGTATGATCCTGGTTGTGGTCCCTCGGTTGGCCGTACTCGTTATCTCGCTCTAATAATTGAGCCTGTTTACAACATCTGAATAGAGAAAAATTTATGAGAAATGAGATCTTGGCGTATCTTAGGGTTTCAAACCTCTAAAAAACATCCGCGTCATCGTTCCTCATTCTCCACCAAATGAGGTCTGAACACGGATAACTCTGCAAAACTTTGCCTCGTCTTTGAGACAAATCATGTTGTTTTGCTCTAATCGATGAACTCCACTTCTTTCGTATAGCGAACACTTTCGGGAAAGTATTTGTCATTAAATAGTTCTGAAATGTCTCCCAAGACATCTTTGAGTCTTGTTGGATGGAGTGCAACTTCACAGACTCCCACCGATGATCTGCCTTTCGCCACGGAACATAAAAGGTGGCGAATGGAACCTTCTGTTCCTCCGTGCATCCCAAGACATCGAATATCTTGGTAATTTGCTTGACCCATGTTTCCGCCATGATCGGATCGGCTTTCCCTTAAATTCAGTGGTCCCAACTCTTTGAAGCGCTTGGTGTGACAACAGACGTGTAATTACTATCATTTCCTCCTGTATTTTGAACACGAGTCTCCTCATCGATTTTGCATGAGCTGCAAAAAACTTCTAAACATCCCTCGTTCATCATCTGCTCGGTGGTGTTGTTCACGGGAGGAACATTGCCGACTGTTGCGTTCTCCTCGTTGGTGAGTCTGAGCGTCTCCACGGTCTCATTTCCATTGTTAATATTCTCGATCGACATTCTCAAATCTTGTCATAAAACAAGGGTTAATTAAGAAATCAATATATCACATAATATCCTATATCTTGACCAACTAACAAATAAGCTTAGGTAGGACACCTTTAGCGAAGGATTTACTCGTCTCTCCCTCTCTAGATCTATTCCCCGATCTCATGGAGATCATATCCTAAGCTACGATACCAAGCTGTGGCGCCCCAAAATAGGTATACATCACCCATTACGAGTTGTCAATACATGATGCGAAAAACAACTACAACTTTATTATTACAACGATAAAAGCTGTGAGTTTGAATACAAATATTATCTTCTAGACAATATCTATACTCAAATAAATCCTCATCACATTTATTGATACATTATTTTACAAAATGGTGAGGACTACTAAACAACTCTCTCTAGAGAACCTTCATTCCATACCCAGAGCTAAACTTTCATTATATTCTACGCCTCTCGAGAAGAAAAATGGAACAAAAAGGAAAAGGGTGAGCTCAACTAGCCCGATAAAGAATATTATGACTAAGATAATATACAACAAATTATCGTTAGTCTTTCAACGGAGGAAAAATCTAATAGAATACAATAGACAACAAGTTTTAAATCAATATTAGCGGTGAAATAATAATTCATTAGAAGAGTTAAGTAGAGAATGCAAACTACTATCTTACATGTATGAATTTAAAAGTTCATCGTCTATCTTTTATCCTGTAACATCAATCAATATATATACGGAATCAAATATTCATCTTTTTACTACTGAGCGAAGATATTCATCGATTAATTCATGTTCATCTAAACACACTGTTCATCTTTTTTTTTCTGGGCCAAGATATTCATCGAAAATCATTCATCTTTTTTGCTTACGGGCCAAAAGATATTCAATAATATCATCATTTAAGGCGAGGATGATGAAAAATATTTTTAAAAAAGCGAATCCGATGAAACAAAATGACAAGAGATTAAGGATTAAGGATTAGTACTTTGTTTTATCCATGTCCAAAAATACCTCAAAAATAATCATAGTGGTGTAAAATTCAAGAATGATCAAAACATGGATACAATCAAAGCTAGTATCCACAATAGATATTTTAGACGAAAAGGAAAATTTTCATTTTTTCGATGAATAATCTTAGTATTAAGTGAATAATGTAATTATCGTGAATAGTCTTAGTATCGTGAATAGTAACTCAGACACCAAAAGTTCTAAATTTGATAAAAACTTGAGATCAATATTTGACATAATGATATTGAAGAAATAATATCATTACGAAAAAAATAATATCCACCTCGAAAAAAGATTTATTACTTAGCTTTGGAATCTTATAACTTGGATATAAGCTATAACTTGAACTTGCACCGTATAGCAATACTCAAAGTATACTCAAAATACTCACAAGAATAAACTCGATAATATAGAGAAAAACTTCAATTTACGGTGTGATTTTCAATTCTAACCTAAGCACCTATTTTTATAGGAAATGCTTAGAACACCAAGCGAAAAAATTTAATAAAATATTAATATATATTTATTAAATTCCTCGCACACACCAAAATCTGATTCAAACCATCAATTGACAAGAGTGACTCACCTTGCCTAACTCAAAAAAAAAACGTTTTTCTTATTAAAAATATTTAAAACTTCAAAAATTAATTATTTGAACTTGAACTTCAATAATTCACAATAAATAGCCCTTTTTGTCGGAAAATTCAAATCTCATGAGTTTTTATAGGAAATTCAATTCTCTACAACTTTGCGAAGAAGAAAGTTTTTCCAAATTCCAAACAAAATTGGCCAAAATCCATAAGCAGGCGATTTTACAAGTATAATCAAATTTCGATCGAGAAATGGGGTCCATGAACATGTTTAACATGTTTTAAACATTTATTGCAACAAAAATACTCTTTCTCCTCGTATACTCATATATCACACATTCATTGTAAAAATATCACCATTATTATATTATTAAAATATAATAATATATTTAAATGAATTATTTTATCGAGAAAAAGATAAAATTTTAATTTTCAACAATTGTCACATTAAAAAATTTTCTCCATCTATATCCACATAAAATCAATATTTTCCTCATCATATATAAATCAATAATTAATTATTCACGAATAATATTACGAATCACAATATTGACAACGAGGCGGTTCGAGGAAAGAGGGGCTTTCGATAAAATTTCTCCTTCTTGGCGCGCGAATTAGGTGACCAAACCTCTCCTTAGAGCGAACTTTCTAGACATTGCCAATAATGTTATCCAATAATATTATTAGGATAATATGAATTATTGCTTCGATAATGAAAATCTTGTGTAGTGACAATTATTGAAACAACGATAATATAAAATATCAACCTGACAATTATTGAATCAATAAAATAAAATCTTTGAGCGATAATTCTTTGTAACAATTATTGAGTAGTGCCTTCTTACGTAAGAATCAATAATTGGTGCAATATCTGTGTCTTCTTGTGTTTTAACCACAAGAGTATTTTAACGATGATATTAGCAGTAACAACTTCTGTAGTTATTATTTTAAACAAACTTATTCTTGTCGTTTTTTTTCCTCCATCGCTTTTTAGTTATGGGGCCCACACATGGGCTTTGTGTCGTCACGAATATTCCCACAAGCGATCTGAATATTCCTCGACCAAACGAATATTCCCAAATAATAATGAATATTTTATAACCACTTGCTTATTTTGAAATATTTGCGTATTTTACCCATAACTATCCACATTAATCAAATCAACCCTTACTATTTCAAAATAATAAATAGAAAATTAAATTTCATTAATAATAAGTTGGGGTCTTACACCTCCCTCTTATGAAATTTAGTCCTCGAAATTGGCGTACGTACACAGTGTTTGAAAAGGTGAGGATACCTCGCTTTCATTTCCGTTTCAAATTCCCGGTCATTTCCTCTATAGCATGGTTCCTCCACAAAACTTTAACTTGTGGTATAACCTTCGTCGTGGGACATGCTCCTTCTATCCAAGATCTTGGCGGTACCTCTCTCATACGTTAAGTCTTGACTATCTCGTCCGGTTCTAACTCTATAACGTGGTTGGGGTCTTTCACATATTCTGAAATACAGATATGTGAAACACATTATGAACACGAGACATACTCGGAGAATGCTTGCGAGTCTATAGGCTACATTTCTACTCGGTCAAGAATTTGAAATGGACCAATATATCATGGATTGAGCTTTCCTCTCTTCCCCAAATCTTGTAACTCCCTTCCATGGAGCTACTTCATGACAATACATGATCCCCATACTAAATTCCACGTCTTTTCGATGAAGATCCATAACTCTTTTATCGATCTTGTGCTTTTTGTATCGTTGTCGAATCATTTGGATCTTTTAAGTGATCATACGTACTAACTCGGGTCCCAACAATGTTGCTTCACCCACCTCGTCCCAACATATTGGAGAGCGACATTTTCGTCCATATAATGCTTGAATGGAGCCACACCTATACTTGCACGATAAGCTTTGTTGTTGTAGGAGAATTCCACCAATGGTAAATACTTATCCCAAGCGCCCTTGAAGTCTAGGACCACGAGTCTTAATAGATCTTCAAGAGTTTGAATAGTCCTCTCGATTGTCCGTCCGTTTGAGGATGGTATCTTGAAAGCCCATAATAAATAAATCCGTGCCCATAGCTTTTTGCGCAAGCTAACCCAAAATCTTGAAGTGAATCTTGGGTCACGATCCGAAACTATGGATCTTGGCATGCCATGCAACCTCACAATCTCATTTACATATATACTAGCAAGGCGTTCAAGGAATAAGTCTCCGTATCGGCAAAGAAATGAAGCGGAACTTGGTTAATCTATCAACAATAACCCAAATAGCATTGATGCCTTGAAAGCCGTAGGAAGACCCGTAACGAAATCCATGGTAATGTGTTCCCACTTCCATTTGAATCTCAAGTGGTTGCAGCGGACCCTTAGGTACTAGATGCTCGCCTTTACGTTGACAAGTTAAACACATCGAGATAAACTTTGCAATCTCTCTCTTCATATTGTTCCACCAAAATGTATGTGAAGATCACGATACATTTTAGTACTTCGAGGATGGATTGCAAATGGTGTATTGTGTGCCTCCATCATAATCTTGTACTTCAAATCAGTCGTTAGGAACACAAAGTGCAGGAGTGGACTCAAAGTATTCCTTCTTCATCAATTCTAAACTTAGGAATAACTCCTTCTTGTACTTTTCTTCTTCATATGCATCATTTCAGATTGGGTGGCTTGAGCAACCTTAACTTTTTCTATTAAAGTTGGCTCTGTCGTATATACTTGACATCATCGCACTCATTCACGCATATCTTCTTCTCAGCGTCGTTATTTACCACGTTAAGCTTTTCGGGATGGTATTGAATAGTGTGGTCGTAGTCTTTTCAATAGCTCGAGCCAGCGTCGCTGCCGCATGTTAAGTTCTTTTTGAGTGAAGAAATATGTAAGGCTTTTATGGTATGAATATATCTCCACTTTCTCCCCATATAGATAGTGCCTCCATATCTTTAGCGCAAAAACAACTGCTGCCAACTCTAGATCATGAGTAGGATAATTCCTCTCATATTCTTTAAGTTGTCGCGAGGCATAGGCTATGACTTTCCCATGTTGCATGAGAACACATCTTAACCCTTTGCCCGAAGCATCGTTTAGAATAACAAATCCATCCGAACGGATGGTATTGTTAGAAACAGTCTTGAAATAAGTCTCCTCTTAAGCTCTTGGAAACTCTTCTCGCATTCTTCGCTCCAAACAAATTTTGTATCCTTAGAGTTAAATTTGGGTTAATGGAGTAGCGATTAGAAAACCCTTCCACGAATCTCCGATAATAACCATTAAGCCCAAAAAACTACGTACTTGATCCATGACTTGGTTTGCTCCCAACTTTGTATTGCTTCAATCTTGGCGGGATCAGCGGATACTCCATGTTTTGACACCCGCGTGCCCAAGGAATGCTACTTCCTCAAGCGAACTTCGCATTTCTTCAACTTGGCATAAAGCTTGTTTTCACGAAGCCTTTGGAGTACCGACTTCAAATGGTGCTCATGATCTTCACGGCTTTTGGAATATATGAGGATGTCATCAATAAAGACAACAACGAATTGATCCAAATATTCCTTGAATACTCGATTCATCATATCCATGAAAGCCGCGGGAGCATTAGTCAATCAAAAAGACATGACTAAGAATTCATAATGCCGTCTTCCAAGGAGTTCTAAAGGCGGTCTTTGGAATATCCTCGATTTCTAATCTTGGTGATGATATCGAGCGAAGATCGATCTTTGAAAAAATTGTGCCCCTTACAAGCTGGTCAAACAAGTCATCAATACGAGTGGTGAGGATACCTATTCTTGATGGTGACATGGTTCAATTCCGATAGTCGATACAAAATCGCATACTCCGTCTTTCTTCTTTCTGAATAAAAAGCGGGAGCACCCCAAGGAGATGTACTAGGGCCAGAATGAAACCGATGTCCAACAACTCCTGTAGTTGGACCTTTAACTCCACGAAGTTCAATAGGAGCCATTCGATATGGGGTTTTAGAAATGGGCTTTGTACGGGTTCAAGATCAATAAAGAATTCAACTTCACGTTACGGGGTAGGCCGGGAAGTTCTTGAAAATCGTCGGAAAATCGATAACAACAGAATATTATTCAAATTTGGCGTGTCTTTATTCAAATCCATAACATGGGCTAAGAAAGCTTGACATCCGTTTTTCAATAAGCGAATAGCTTTATGATTAGATATGATGGTGATTGATTTTAATGGTTTAGTTGCTTGAATTGAACAACGAGTTGGTTAGGAATATGAAAACTAACAACCTTACGAAAACAATCAATTTTGGCATGATGAGTAGTTAACCAATCAATCCTAAAATCACATCAAAAGCAAGTATCTTTAAAGAGATAAGGTCAACGGGGTAAGGTGATGGTGCCAACTTGAATCAAACAAGATTTATAAGCGATGGATGTGATGAAAGTTTCTCTAACGGAGTTTCCACGAGATAGGTCAAAGTCTAATTTTTCGGAGTCAAATTTAAGCGTTGAGCACAAGTAGGAGAGATAAATGAATGGGTATGCACCCGTATCTAGTAAAGTATAAACTTCACAAGAATTTATGATTAGCTTACCGTGATCACCTCGTTTGGGTTCCTCGCATTTTGACCGATCCACAACAAACGCTCTTCGAGGAACAGTTGACTTTGACTTTTACGGGACAATCTTTTGAGTCACCATCCCATTGAACTAGGTTTTACTTCTGCGTCAATCCGAGAAGCGATATCCTTCCTTTCCACAATTATAGCATACCTTGAAGCTGTTGTGGGCGGTTTGGTGATATGTCCCTCTTTTCGCATTTGTAGCATCTGATGGTGGTCGTTCCCTCCACTGGAACCGATTCTTTCTTTGGTCTTTGTCGTCTTCACATAGTCGTTGTTAAATCTCCTCTTTTTAAAATCTCCTCCGGACTAAACTCTTCTATTTTCATGGCCATGATTACCACCACAGTGGTTACCATTTTGTCCGTCTTTTTTTTTTCTCTCGTTTGGTTATCGTTGTTTTGTTGGCTGCTATCTAGGTATGATCCTCGGTTGTGGTCCCTCGGTTGGTAGTACTCGTTATCTCGCTCTAATAATTGAGCCACATTTACAACATCTCTGAATAGAGAAAAATTTATGAGAAATGAGATCTTGGCGTATCTTGGGTTTTCAAACCTCTAAAAAACATCCGCGTCATCGTTCCTCATTCTCCACCAAATGAGGTGCAAACACGGATAACTCTGCAAACTTTGCCTCGTCTTTGAGACACTTGAATCATGTTGTTTTGCTCTAATCGATGAACTCCACTTCCTTCATATAATGCGAACACTTTCGGGAAAGTATTTGTCATTAAATAGTTTCTGAAATGTCTCCCAAGACATCTTTGAGTCTTGGTGGATGGAGTGCGCTTCACAGAGACTCCCACCGATGATCTGCCTCCCATCCACGGAACATAAAGGTGGCGAATGGAACCTTCTGTTCCTCCGTGCATCCCAAGACATCGAATATCTTGGTAATTTGCTTGACCCATGTTTCCGCCATGATCGGATCTGGCTTTCCCTTAAATTCTGGTGGTCCCAACTCTTTGAACTGCTTGGTTGTGACAACCCGTGAATTGCTATCATTTCCTCCTGTATTTTGAACACGAGTCTCCTCGTCTGATTTTGCATGAACTGCAAAAAGCTTCTAAACATCCCCTCGTTCATCATCTGCTTTCAGTGGTGTTGTTCACAGGAGGAACATTGCCAGCCTGTTGCACGTTCTCCTCGTTGGTGAGTCTGAGGCGTCTCCACGGTCTCATTTCCATTGTTAATATTCTCGATTCGACATTCTCAAATCTTGTCATAAAACAAGGGTTAATTAAGAAATCAATATATCACATAATATCCTATATCTTGACCAACTAACAAATAAGCTTAGGTAGGACACCTTTAGCGAAGGATTTACTCGTCTCTCCCCTCTAGATTCTATTCCCGATCTCATTGGAGATCATATCCTAAGCTACGATACCAATTGTGGCGCCCCCAAAATAGGTATACATCACCCATTACGAGTTGTCAATACATGATGCGAAAAACAACTACAACTTTATTATTACAACAATAGTAAAAGCGTGAGTTTGAATACAAATATTATCTTCTAGACAATATCTATACTCAAATAAATCCTCATCACATTTATTGATACATTATTTTACAAAAATGGTGAGGACTACTAAACAACTCTCTCTAGAACCTTCATTCCATACCCGACTAAATACTACTATATATTCTACGCCTCTCACGAGAAGAAAAATGGAACAAAAAAGGAAAAGGGTGAGCTCAACTAGCCCGATAAAAGAATATTATGACTAAGATAATATACAACAAATTATCGTTAGTCTTCAACGAGGAAAAAATCTAATAGAATACAATAGACAACAAGTTTTAAATCAATATTATGATGAAATAATAATTCATTAGAAGAGTTAAGTAGAGAATGCAAACTACTATCTTACATGTATGAATTTAAAAGTTCATCGTCTATCTTTTATCCTGTAACATCAATCAATATATATCGGAATCAAATATTCATCTTTTACTACTGAGAAAAGATATTCATCGATTAGTCATGTTCATCTAAACACATATTCATCTTTGCACTCTGGGCCAAAGATATTCATCGAAAATCATTCATCTTTTACTACTGAGGCCAAAATATATTCAATAATATCATCATTTAAGAGGCGAGGATGATGAAAAATATTTTAAAAAAGCGAATCCGATGAAACAAAATGACAAGGATTAAGGATTAAGGATTAGTACTTTGTTTTATCCATGTCCAAAAATACCTCAAAAATAATCATAGTGGTGTAAAATTCAAGAATGATCAAAACATGGATACAATCAAAGCTAGTATCCACAATAGATATTTTAGACGAAAGGAAAATTTTTATTTTTTTGATGAATAGTCTTAGTATTAAGTGAATAGTGTTAGTATCGTGAATAGTCTTAGTATCGTGAATAGTAACTCAGACACCAAAAGTTCCAAATTTGATAAAAACTTGGATCAATATTTCAACATAATGATATTGAAGAAATAATATCATTCTGAAAAAAAATAATATCCACTTACCTCGGAAAACAGTACTTCTAAGCTGGAATCTTTTGATATAAGCTATAACTTGAACTTGCATAGTATAGCAATACTCAAAGTATACTCAAAATACTCACAAGAATAAACTCGATAATATAGAGAGAAAACTTCAATTTAAATTGTGATTTTCAATTCTAACCTAAGCACCTATTTATAGGAAAATGCTTAGAACACCAAAGCGAAAAAAATTTAATAAAATATTAATATATATTTATTAAATTCCCTCGCACCAAAAAAATCTGATTCAAACCATCACCCACACAAGAGTGACTCACCTTGCCTAACTCAAAAAAAACATTTTTCTTATTAAAAATATTTAAAACTTCAAAAATTAATTATTTGAACTTGAACTTCAATAATTCACAATAAATAGCCCTTTTATCGAGAAAATTCGAATCTCGCGAGTTTTTTATAGGAAATTCAATTCTCTACAACTTTGCATAAGAAAGTTTTTCCAAATTCCAAACAAAAATTGACCAGAAATCCATAAGCAGAAGCGATTTTACAAGATTTATAATCAAATTTCGGTCGAAAATGGGGTCCATAGAAACATGTTTAACATGTTTTAAACATTTATTGCAACAAAAATACTCTTTCTCCTCGTATACTCATATATCACACATTCATTGTAAAAATATCACCATTATTATATTATTAAAAATATAATAATATATTTAAATGAATTATTTTATCGAGAAAAAGATAAAATTTTAATTTTCAACAATTGTCACATTAAAAAATTTTCTCCATCTATATCCACATAAAATCAATATTTTCTCATCATATAAATCAATAATTAATTATTCACGAATAATATTACGAATCACAATATTAACAACCGGCGGTTCGAAGGAAGGGGGGCTTTCAATAAAATTTCTCCTTCTTGGGCGCGATTAGGTGACCAAACCTCTCCTTAGATGAACTTTCTAGACATTGCCAATAATGTTATCCAATAATATTATTAGGATAATATGAATTATTGCTTCGATAATGAAAAATCTTGTGTAGTGACAATTATTGAAACAACGATAATATAAAATATCAACACGACAATTATTGAATCAATAAAATAAAATCTTTGAGCGATAATTCTTTGTAACAATTATTGAGTAGTGCCTTCTTACGTAAGAATCAATAATTGGTGCAATCTGAAGTCTTCTTCTTGTGTTTTAACCACAGGTATTTTAACGATATTACTTGAGTAACAACTACTGTAGTTATTTTTAAACAACTTATTCTTGTCATTTTCTTCCTCCAATCGCTTTCCGTTATGGGGCCCACACATGGCTGCGCCGTCGTACGAATATTCCCCGACAATACGAATATTCCTCGACCAACCGAATATTCCCCGACAATAATGAATATTTTATAACCACTTACTTATTTTGAAATATTTGCGTATTTTACCCATAACTATCCACATTAATCAAATCAACCCTTACTATTTCAAAATAATAAATAAATTTATTAGAAAATTAAATTTCATTCCATTCTTTATTAATAAGTACTTTCGGATTATCGTATACAGTGGTCTTTGTTATTCCACGTGGATTACTGCATGGCGGTGAAAATCCATTTGCAGTTTCATATATTCTTTATTATACTGTTGGTTATTAGTTTTACAGTTGTATGTCTTTGGCATGTAGTGCAAAGATGATATGTTGTTGAATACCTTTGGCATGTAGTGAAAAGATGATCTGTTATTTGATAGCTTTGACCCGTAGTGCAAAGATGGACATGTGTATGACATGATCATTACCACTAGTGATACTAACGAATATCCTTGGCCGTAGTGCATGGATAATTCAATGATGTGATGGGTAGGATCATGACCATTAGTTAACAGTTGAATGTCTTTGGCCGTAGTGCACTGCCAGGCAATTGATTGGTATGATCATGACCATTGGTTTTATAGTTGAATATCTTTGGCCCATAGTGCAAAGATAGACAACTGATTGGTATGATCATTGTTGTTACATTTGAATATCTTCAGCCTTTGGGGTAAGAATATTGAGTAAACATCCTATTAATCTTTTGTGGCAAGGAGAAACTGTTGATTTACATGATTGTAAATATGAATTGTGAACTTAATTATAATCTTTAGTGGTTCAGGTGAAGGCGGGTGATGAAAGTTCTCTTTGTCTTGGGTACAACGAAGAACTGTTGATGAGTATTACAGGAATGAAATATTAACGATGGACTTTTAATTTTGAGGAGATAGTAGACATTATGTTATATTTGACTCTTCTAATGGATTGTTGATTCCGCTGCAATTATGGTTGAAAAGTTTTATTATCTACCATATGTTATAAATCTCTGATTTATTATTGATGAGAACTATTGATAATGTAGTTATCTTTAGTCATGATATTCTTTACTGGGCTAGTTGTGCTCTCACCCTTTTGCTTCACAATTCCTTTCGTAATAAGTGTAGGCTTTGGTCGAAATGGGGGATAACGAGGAAATAGTGAGATGGTTCGAGATCGTCGAAGTTTCTCAATACATTATAAAACGGCATGACATATAATATATAATTGTATTGAGGACCTAAGATGTGGGTGTCGTATTTTATACGTCACGTAATATTTAATTTTGGTGAACTATAATAAGGTGAAGTGAACCCGACTTTGGAAGCGTTATTTGCTGCTGTATTATATATGGCATTGTAATAATTTGAGTTTGGATACTGTCTATGAGACTATATTGTATTAAAACTCACAGTTAACTGTGGTCGTATTCTTTACGACAGTTCAACAGTTGTATAAATGAAGTTGGTATTTGATTTTTATAGTGTGATATCTGGCGACTCAGAATAGGTGTTGTATACCTATTTTGGGGGCGTCACAATTGGTATCAGAGCTTAGAGATATGGTCGCTGGCGGAGATAAGAGTCTAGAACTAGGAGGGGAGAGACGAGTTATATACTTTGCTAGTGTATGACTTACCTAAGCTGAAATTGTTTACTTGATAAGTTGACAAATTGTGATATGTTAATTAACCTTTGTTTTGAAGCTATATTCTAGAATGATATCTCATGTCTACAGGAGATGAGAAATGGGAAAATCATGATAGCGAGGAAATTATCGGGAAGGTACAATCTGAAAAGAAAGCAAAGTATTCTCATCTCTTCGAATATCATGTACGTACGTAAATTTCGAAGGCGAAATTTCATAAGGAGGGGAGATTGTGAGACAGCGAATTTTATGAAATAAAAGTAATTCGTGAATAGTAACTCATGAATAGTAACTCGTGAATAGTAATTCATGAATAGTAACTCGTGAATAGTACTCCGTATTCGTACATAGTACCGTATACATAAAAAATGTCATATACGTAAATAGTGCCATATACATGAATAATTTCGTATACGTGAATAGTCCCGTATATGTGAATAGTAACCCCGACTAAAAAAGGTAGAAATTCCACAATAAGATCCATACCAATATGTCAGTATAATGATATTGAAAGAATAACATCATTATGAAGAATATAACATCCCTTAATATCCCTTACTATCCCTTACCTCAAAAAGAGCAAAGACATTTGGATATATCGGATATGACGCTGAAGGAAACTTGCACTGATGAATAACAACTCACCAAGTATCTAAATACTCACAAAATACACTCGATAATCTAAAGAGAAAAAGAGAAAACTTATTAATTCTGGTGTGATTTTCAATTCTAACTTAGCCCTCTATTTATATAAAAATGTTAGCACGCCGAAGAAGACTTGACCTGCAACCTGATGGATTTACCTGCTACTATTGCCACCCACCACATTTGAAATAAAATTCAGCACATTTCTTCACCAACCACAAGTAAGGCCCACTCAATTCTAGAATTTTCCACCAAAATCATTTATAAACCTAATTTCCGAATCAATCACCTCTTAAAATTCATAATAAATCATACGTTTATTTTAACGGTTCAAAATTTGTAGACATATACTCAACTTATATATGTATAACATATCCAAAATCACAACGATCCAACTCACGATTAAAAATTATAACTCACACAATAAAAAACTGTAAGAACACCGATTTGATCTTTTAATACCTCCAATCCGACAAAATCTACCGATAAAATACCTCAACATTAATTCCTTCATTTATAACCACATAAATAAATCCATCATTTATATCCACATCAAATAAATATTTCATTATCATATAAATCAATAATTAATTATTCCCAAATAATATTACGAAACACAATAATGACAACGAGTGGTTCCTGGAAAGAGGGGCTTTAGAAAAGGATTTCTCCTTCTTGTGCCTTGCAATTAGGTGACCAAACCTCTCCTTATGTAACTTTCTAGACATTGCCAATAATGCTATCTAATAATATTATTCAAATAATTTGAATTATTGATCCGATAATGGGAAATATCGTAAAAGTTGATAATTATTGAAACAACAATAATATAAAATATCAACGCAACAATTATTGATTCAATAAAATAAAATATTAAACAGTAATTACTGTAACAATTATTGAGTAGTGCCTTCTCACGTAAGAATCAATAATTAAAAAAAATCATGCAATACTGTCAGTGTAATGCTTCTTTGTGCTACATTGCAGCGACATTCAGATTTAACCACCGGGTATTCCAACAATGTTAATTCGGTAACCATTACGCCAATTATTTATAAAAACTCAAATTTGTCGCTTTTTCTTCCATCCGAGCGGTTATTCATTATGGGGCCCACAAATGACTGCATACTGGTCGCATTTAATATTCCCGACAAAAAAAGAATATTCTACGACTAAACGAATATTCCCCGACAACAATGAATATTTTATAACCACTTGCGTATTTTGAAAAAAATTCATATATCACCTTTAACTTTAATCTTTTATCAATTTAACCATTTACTGAATAGTAATTATAAGAAAAATTGAATACTTTTATTTCATAAAATTCGGGGTCTTACAATCTCCCCTCCTTATGAAATTTTGTCCCCGAAATTTACGTACCTGGTATTTTAAAGAGTTGAGAATAACTTGATTTCATTTTAGATTTCATCTTCCCTGTCATCATGATTTCTCCATTGCTCATCTCCTGTATTTCAGATATCATTCTAGAATACAGCTTCAAAACAAAGGTTAATTGAACAAATTAACATATCACATAATATCTCGATATTATGACTGACCAACAAATAAGCTTAGGTAGGACACACTAGCGAAGGATTTACTCATCTCTTCCCTCCTAGTTCTATTCCCCGATCCCGCCAGAGACCATATCCCTAAGCTCTGATACCAAATGTGACAACCCCAAAACAGGTCCATTCAACACCCAACCTATTCTGAGTCGCCAAATACATGGTACAGAAAACAACTATAACTTTATTACAACAATTGTCTTGCAAAATACAATAACACATATGCTGTAAGTTTTGATACAAATATATACCAACTGTGACTCACATCCCAACCTTGAATAGCACGTCACAATGGCACCTTAAATAAAGGTATAGTCAAAAACTGTTTTAGAAATTAGAATCTTTGGGAAGTGCTCAAGGAAACCTTCGTACATGGGAGGCCATGCGTCTAGGTTATGATAGATATCATATGCCCACAGAATTATCCTTGGTCAACCCAATAGACCTCAAAGAAAAACGAGAAGATTACTATCATCTTCTTTCCAATGGTGAGTCTTCTCTTGACATATAATTATCTCCACTGTCTCTAATTGAGAATTATACTTCAAATAAACTCCAAGATCATATAGGTAGTGCGCGTAGATATGCTCAGTAAGTTGATATGCATAACCCTGTCTTATGATGACACGAGGTTGTATGCCTTTAGACATCTTGTATGATAGTGGAAAAACACCCTTCCAACGTTGGGTTTGCCTCACCCTATTTGATTCACCAAATATAACTACTAAATGATGACCACTGTTTTATTCCCCTGTTACCCCGCTCGACCCAGCTACACTCTTATTACTTGAAAAGTTTTGTGAAGGAAAAGGGTGAGCACAACTAGCTCAGTAAAGAATATCATGACTAAATATAATTAAATTATCAATAGGCTTCATCAATAATAAATCAGAGATTTAGAACATATGGTAGATGATAAAACTTTTCAACCATAGTTACAGCGGAACGAGCAATCCATTAGAAGAGTCAAATAGACTATAAAGTCTATTATCTTCTCCATGTTAAAAATCCACCAACAATGTTTTATCCCTGTAATATCAATCAACAATTCTGGTCCACAATCATATGAATAACTCATAATCATAATTATAGTTCTAAATTCCTCTTCTCATTCAGGACGAAGATAATTTTTATCACCTGAAACATCAAAGATCATGGTTATACCAAATCACAGTTCATGTTCATAATCATACTAATAAATTTATCTTTACATTACGGGCCAAAGATATTCATCAACAAGTCATCTTTGCACTACAGGCCAAAGATATTCAACAACAGGTCATCTTTACATTACGAGCCAAAGATATTCATCAACAAATCATCTTTGCACTACAGGCCAAAGATATTCAACAACAAGTCATCTTTGCATTACGAGCCAAAGATATTCATCAATAATTCATCTTTGTACTACAGGCTAAAGATATTCATTATCATTTCATCTTTGCACTACAGGCAAAAGATATTCAACAACATGTCATCTTTGCACTACAGGCCAAAGATATTCCTCAACAGTCATCTTTTTACACTACGGGCCAAAGATATTCATCAATAATTCATCTTTGTACTACAGGCTAAAGATATTCATTATCATTTCATCTTTGCACTACAGCCAAAAGATATTCAACAACATGTCATCTTTGCACTACAGGCCAAAGATATTCCTCAACAGGTCATCTTTGCACTACGGGCCAAAGATATTCATCAATAATTCATCTTTGCACTCACAAAAAAATATATTCATCAACAGTTCATATTTGCACTCTGAGGCCAAATATATTCATATCTCAAAGAAATATATAATCATTTCAGAATTTATATAAACAATAATTATAACCATGTTAATCAATTCATCTTTACACTTAAGCTAAAGATGTGAGACCCCGAATTTTATGAAATAAAAGTATTCAATTTTTTTATTTTGGTAAATAGTTAAATTGATAAAAGTTTAAAGTTAAGAGTCATATTTGAAAAATTTTCAAAGTAGACAAGTTGTCATAAAATACCCAGTTACTATTCACTCTAGTATTATTCACTCGGGTATTTGGGACACTTTTCGTGTTGGAGTACTATTCACGAGTTAACAATTATAAATTCAATGATCATGATCATACCAATTAACAATTCATCTTTGCACTACTGGCCAAAGAGAACCCATAGTCACAATAATACCAATAATCTACCCATCTTTACACTCAAGTGAAAGAGAAATTCAACATCAGGGTTATAAAAATGTTATATATGATAATAAAAACAATATGATCAACAACTGCATTTATTTTCAAGAGCAACAATCATAAATCAATGATAATTTGGTCAGAAAAAGAAACCAATTTTTTGTCGTGAATAGTACCCGTGAATAGTAACTCGTGAATAGTAACTCATGAATAGTAACTCGTGAATAGTACTCCGTATTCGTACATAGTACCGTATATGTAAAAAATGTCATATACGTAAATAGTGCCATATACATGAATAGTGTCGTATACGTGAATAGTGCCGTATATGTGAATAGTAACCTCAACTCAAAAAGGTAGAAATTCCACAATAAGATCCATACCAATATGTCAGTATAATGATATTGAAAGAATAATATCATTATGAAGAATATAACATCCCTTAATATCCATTACTATCCCTTACAATCCCTTACCTCAAAAGAAGCGAAGACTTACATTTGATATCGGATATGACGTAAGGAAACTTGCAGATCGATGAATAACAACTCACCAAGTATCTAAATACTCACAAAATACACTCGATAATCTAAAGAGAAAAGGAGAGAAAACTTATTAATTCTGGTGTGATTTTCAATTCTAACTTAGCCCTCTATTTATATAAAAATGTTAGCACGCCGAAGAAGACTTGACCTGCAACCTGATGGATTTACCTGCTACTATTGCCACCCACCACATTTGAAATAAAATTCAGCACATTTCTTCACCAACCACAAGTAAGGCCCACTCAATTCTAGAATTTTCCACCAAAATCATTTATAAACCTAATTTCCGAATCAATCACCTCTTAAAATTCATAATAAATCATACGTTTATTTTTAACGGTTCAAAATTTGTAGACATATACTCAACTTATATATGTATAACATATCCAAAAATCACAACGATCCAACGGTCAGATTAAAAATTATAACTCACACAATAAAACTGTAAGAACACTGATTTGATCTTTTAATACCTCCAATCCGACAAAATACTGATAAAATACCTCAACATTAATTCCTTCATTTATAACCACATAAATAAATCCATCATTTATATCCACATCAAATAAATATTTCATTATCATATAAATCAATAATTAATTATTCCCAAATAATATTACAGAAACACAATAATGACAACCAGGCAGTTCCTTCCTGAAAGAGGGGCTTTCAGAAAGGATTTCTCTCATCTTGGCGCCGCAATTAGGTGACCAAACCTCTCCTTATGAAACTTTCTAGACATTGCCAATAATGCTATCTAATAATATTATTCAAATAATTTGAATTATTGATCTGATAATGGGAAATACTTCATGCGGTGATAATTATTGAAACAACAATAATATAAAATATCAACGCAACAATTATTGATTCAATAAAATAAAATATTAAACAGTAATTACTGTAACAATTATTGAGTAGTGCCTTCTCACGTAAGAATCAATAATTAAAAAAATCTTGTCTTGCAATACTGGTGTGCTTCTTTGTGCACAACTCGCGTAGACATCATATTTAACCACCGGGTATTCCAACGGTGTTAATTAGCAGTAACCATTACGCCGTTATTTATAAAAACTCAAATTTGTCGTTTCTTCATCCGAAGCGCTTATTACATTATGGGGCCCATGAATGATCGCTACTGCCCGTCATTTAATATTCCCAAGCGAAAAAAGAATATTCTACGACTAAACGAATATTCCCAAACAACAATGAATATTTTATAACCACTTCGTGATTTTGAAAAAAATTCATATATCACCTTTAACTTTAATTTTATCAATTTAACCATTTCTTGAATAGTAATTATAAGAAAAATTGAATACTTTTATTTCATAAAATTCAGGGTCTTACAGTAATGTTACAAATGATGTGGTAAAAGTCCTCATTGGCCTGTAGTGCATTGATGGACATTTGTTGGTATGATCATGACCATTGATGATTACATGAATATCCTTGGCCCGTAGTGCAGGGATGGTTCGATGATGTGGTTTATTTAATAAGATGAGTCTCTGCAATAAAGTTGATGAAAAACTTTTTAAATCATAGAAGATAGTAGATATTATGCTCTACTTGACTCTTCTAATGGATTGCTTGTTCCGCTGCAGTTAAACTTGATGTTTATTGTATTTTATCAGTTTAACACTGTTAAAGGCTAACGATAATTTGTTCTGCATTATCTTAGTCATAATATTTCTTACTGGGCTACTTGAGCTCACCCTTTTGCTTTCATTGTTCTCTTCAAGAAATGAAAACGTAGCCGGGACTAGTCGGGGAACAGAGTGATGGTCCGAGATTGTGGCTATAGTAGTCCTCACTATTTTATGAAATAGTTCGATAATAAATGTAATGAGGACTTCATTTAAGTTTGAATACTGTCTATGAGACAATATTCGTGTAAAAACTCTAAGCTACGTTGTTGTCGTATTGTATAAAAGAAGTTTGTATTTGATTAATGTATATACCATGTATTTGGCGACTCAGAATGGGTGATGTATACCTATTTTGGGGGCGTCACATACACTTACAGAGAGAAAGAGACTAGTCAATTTGCATGGAAAAGAAGAGGAAATGTTGTTTTAATTAATGTTAGTTTGCAACTTAATTGGAGGAGAGTGACTGTGACGCCCCCAAAATAGGCCCAATCCATCCAACCTATTCTGAGTCGCCAAATACATAGTACAGAAAACAACTACAACTTTATTACTACAATTGTCGTGCAAAATACAACAACACATATGTTGTGAGTTTTGATACAAATATATACCAACTGTGACTCTCATCCCAACCTTGGATAGCACGTCACAATGGCACCTTATATAAAGGTACAATCAAAAACTGTTATAGAAATTAGAATCTTTAGAAAGTGCTCAAGAAAACCTTCGTACATGGGAGGTCATGCGTCTAAGTTATGATAGATATCATATGTCCACAGAATTATCCTTGGTTGACCCAATAGACTCCAAAGAAAAACGAGAAGATTACTATCAAATTGACCATAAAGTCTATTATCTTCTCTATGTTAAAAGTCCACCAACAATGTTTTATCCCTGTAATATCAATCAACAGTTTTGGTCCACAATCATATGAATAACTCATAATCATAATTGTGGTTCTAAATTTCTCTTCGCATCCAGGACGAAGATAATTTTCATCACCTGTCTATACCTGAAACATCAAAGATCATGGTTATAAGAAATCACAGTTTCTGTTCATAATCATACTAATAAATTCATCTTTACACTACGGGCCAAAGATATTAGTCAATAGTTCATCTTTGCACTACTGACCAAATATATTTAACAACATGTCATCTTTGCACTACGGGCCAAAGAAATTCAACAACAGGTCATCTTTGCACTACATGCCAAAGATATTCAATAACAAGTCATCTTTACACTACATGCCAAAGATATTCAACAACAGATCATCTTTGCACTACAGGCCAAAGATATTAATATCTCAAAGAAATATATAATCATTTCAGAATTTATATAGACAATAATTATAATCATGTTGATCCATTCACCTTAGCACTTAAGCTAAAGATATTCAATTATAAATTCAATGGTCATGATCATACCAGTCAACAATTCATCTTTGCACAACTGGCCAAAGATAATCCATAGTCACAATCACACCAATAATCTACCCATCTTTACACTCAAGTCAAAGAGAAATTCCATCACCAGGGTTATAAAAATGTTATATATGATAATAAAAACAATATGATCAACAAGCGCATTTAATTTCAAGAGTAAGATTAAAGAAAACAGCGATAATTTGGTTAGAAAAAAAACCAATTTTTTAAGTGAATAGTACCCGTGAATAGTAACTCATGAATAGTAACTCATAAATAATAACTCGTGAATAGTACTCAAGTATTAAATACATAGTCTAGTATCGTAAATAATGTCATATCGTAAATAGTGACATATACATGAATAATCTTGTATATCGTGAATAGTCACAGATATCGTGAATAAGTAACTCCCAACACAAAAAGGTAGAAATTCTACAATAAAATCCATACCAATATTTCGGTATAATAATATTTAAAGAATAACATCATTATGAAGAAAATAACATCCCTTACAATCCCTTAAAATCCCCTACTATAATAATGACAATATCCCTTATCTCAAAAGAACCGTACTTCCGGCTGGAATATCGAATATGACGTTGAAGGAAACTTGCACTGAATAGCAACTCACAAAGTATCTAAATACTCACAAAATATAGTCGATAATATAGAGAGAGAAAGAGAGAAAATTTGTTTTTGGTGTGATTTTCAATTCTAACTCAGAACCCTATTTATAGGAAAATGTTAGAACGCCGAAGCAGACTTGACCTGCTACATGATGGCTTTACCTGTTACTATTTCCACCCACCACTTTTGAAATAGAATTTTAGCACATTTTCACCAACCAAAGGTGGGGCCCACCAATTCTAGAAATTTCGAAAATTATTTATAAATTTAGAAACTTCAACAATTCATAATAAATAGCCCTTTTATCAGAAAAATACGAATTTTATGTCCATTTCATAAGAAATCGAATTTTCTACAACTTTGTAGCTTTAATTTTTTCCAAATTCTAAGCAGAAAATATCCGAATTCCACAAACGGATAATTTTTAACACCTATTAAAATTCATAACAAATCATACGTTAATCTTTAACAGTTCAAAATTTGTGGACATGTACTCAACTTATATATGTATAACATATCCAAAATCACAACGATCCAACGGTTTGGATTAAAATTATAACTCACTTGATAGAGCTTTAAGAACACCGATTTGATTTTCTGACTATAAGTCTCTCGTGCAGTTTCACTCAAACAAATACCACAAAAAATCAACAAATAATATTTGGGTGATTCAAATTTCTACACTTAGCTTACTTCCAGGGCTTTCTTTTGATATATGGCTCATCTCTTAACTCATTATACACAAAAAGTTATGAATTTTATAAAATCAAGTAATAAAATAATTTTTCTGAAAATCCCATATTTTGTTCTTCATTTCGACAAAATACAAATAAAACACCTCAGCATTAATTTCTTAATTTATAACCATATAAAAAATATATATTTCCTTATCATATAAATTAATAATTAATTATTCACAAATAATATTACAGAATCACAATTATGACAACTAGGCCGTTCCCAGGAAAGAGGGGGCTTTCCGATAAGGATTTCTCCTTAATGGCGCGCAATTAGGTGACCAAACCTCTCCTTGACAGAACTTTCTAGAAATTGTCAATAATGCTATCTAATAATATTATTCAAATAATATGAATTATTGATCTGATAATGGAAAATACTGTGCAGTGACAATTATTGAACAACAACAATATAAAATATCAACGTAGCAATTATTGAATCAATAAAATAAAATATTGAGCGGTAATTCTTCGTATGCTTGATTATTGAGTAGTACCTTCTTACGTAAGAATCAATAATTCAAAATATCATGCAATCTGGTGCCATCTTTGTGCGCAACCAATGCCATTCATCGTATTTTAACCACCGGGATATTCAACGGTGTTAGCAGTATAACTATGTCGTTATTATAAAAACTTATACTTGTCATTTTCTTCATCCGATAGTTATTCTGTTATGGGGTCCACCAATGATTTTGTCGTCGTACGGATATTCCCCGACAAAAAGAATATTCCCCGACCAAACGAATATTTTATAACAACTTGCTTACTTTGCAAAATTTTCAAATATCATCCTCAACTTTAAACTTTTATCAATTTAACTATTTACCAAAATAGAAAAATTGAATACTTTTATTTCATAAAATTCGGGGTCTTACAATCTCCCCTCCTTATGAAATTTCGCCCTCGAAATTAACGTACTCGGTATTTTAAAGAGTTGAGAATACATTGCTTTCATTTCAGATTCCATCTTCCCTGTCCTCGTGATTTCTCCATTGCTCATCTTCTGTATTTCAGATATCATTCTAGAATATAGCTTCAAAACAAAGGTTAATTGACATATCACAATTTGTCAACTTAAGTAAGAAAATTTAGCTTAGGTAGGACACACACTAGCGAAGGATATTACTCATCTCTCCCCTCCTAGTTCTATTCCCTGATATCCGCCAGAGAACATATTCCTAAGCTCTGATACCAACTGTGATGCCCCCAAAATAGGTCCAATCCATCCAACCTATTCTGAGTCGCCAAATACATGGTACAGAAAATAACTACAACTTTATTACTACAATTGTCGTGCAAAATACAACAACACATATGTTGTGAGTTTTGATACAAATATATACCAACTGTGACTCTCATCCCAACATTGGATAGCACGTCACAATGACACCTTACATAAAGGTACAGTCAAAAACTGTTTTAGAAATTAGAATCTTTGGAAAGTGCTCAAGAAAACCTTCGTACATGGGAGGTCATGCGTCTAGGTTATGATAGATATCACATTTCTACATAATTATCCTTGGTTAACCCAATAGACCCCAAAGAAAAACGAGAAGATTACTATAATATTATTTCCAATGGTGAGTCCTCTCTTGACATATCATTATCTCCACTGTCTCTAATTCAGAATTATACTTCAACCAAACACCAAGATTATATAGGTAGTGCTCGTAGATATACTCAGCAAGTGGATGTGCACAACCCTGTCTTATGATAACACGAAGTCACATGTCATTAGACATCTTGTATGATAGTGGCAAAACACCCTTCCAACGTTGGGTTCGCCTCACCCTATTGGATGCACCAAATATAACTACTAAATGATGTATAAAATACAACACACCTTTCTATACTGTTTAGGGAGAACATCCACAGCTAAAGACCACCGTTCTATTCTCCTGTTACCCCCGCTGGACCCAGCTACACTCTAATTACCTGAAAGGAATTGTGAAGCAGAAGTGTGAGCACAACTAGCCCAGTAAAGAATATCATGTCTAGAGATAAATAAATTATCAATAGCCTTCATCATTAATAAATCAGAGATTTAGAACATATGGTAGATGATAAAACTTTTCAACCATAGTTACAGCGGAACGAGCAATCCATTAGAAGAGTCAAATAGACCATAAAGTCTATTATCTTCTACTATGTTAAAGTCCACCAACAATGTTTTATCCTCGTAACATCAATCAGCAGCTTACGGTCCACAATCATATGAATAACTCATAATCATAATTGTGGTTCTAAATTCCTCATCGCATCCGGATTGAAGATAATTTTCATCACTGTCTTTACACAAAACATCAAAGATCATGGTTATACCAAATCACGATTCATGTTCATAATCATACTAATAAATTCATCTTTTTTACTTACTGGGCCAAATATTCGCCAATAGTTCATCTTTGCACTACTGGCCAAAGATATTCAACAATAGGTCATCTTCGCACTACGGGCCAAAGATATTCAACAACAGGTCATCTTTGCACTACATGCCAAAGATATTCAATAACAGGTCATCTTTACACTACATGCCAAAGATATTCAACAACAGATTATCTTTGCACTACAGGCCAAAGATATTAATATCTCAAAGAAATATATAATCATTTCAGAATTTACATAGACAATAATTATAACCATGTTGATCCATTCACCTTTGCACTTAAGCTAAAGATATTCATTTATAAACTCAATGGTCATGATCATACCAGTCAACAATTCATCTTTGCACTACTGGCCAAAGAGAATCCATAGTCACGATCACACCAATAATCTACCCATCTTTACACTCAAGTCAAAGAGAAATTCCATCACCAAGGTTATAAAAATGTTATATATGATAATAAAAACAATATGATCAACAACTGTATTTAATTTCAAGAGTAAGATTCATAAATCAACGATAATTTGGTCAGAAAAAAAACCAATTTTTTCGTGAATAGTACCCGTGAATAGTAACTCATGAATAGTAACTCATAAATAGTAACTCGTGAATAGTACTTCGTGATAAATACATAAGTCTGGAGTATCGTAAATAATGTCATATACGTAAATAGTGACATATACATGAATAATGCCGTATACGTGAATAGTGTCGTATACGTGAATAGTAGCCCCGACACAAAAAGTTAGAAATTCCATAATAAAATCCATATCTATATTTCGGTATAATAATATTTAAAGAATAACATCATTATGAAGAAAATAACATCCCTTACAATCCCTTAAAATCCCTTACTATAATAATGACAATATCCCTTATCTCAAAAAAGCAACTTAAATTCCTACCGAATATCGAATATATTGTTGAAGGAAACTTGCACCTTTGAATAGCAACTCACAAAGTATCTAAATACTCACAAAATATACTCGATAATATAGAGAGAAAAAGAGAGAAAACTTGTTTTTGGTGTGATTTTCAATTCTAACTCAGCACCCTATTTATAGGAAAATGTTAGAATGCCGAAGCAGACTTGAACTGCTACATGATGGCTTTACCTGTTACTATTCCCACCCACCACTTTTGAAATAGAATTTCAGCACATTTTCACCAACCAAAGGTGGGGCCCACCAATTCTAGAAATTTCCAAAATTATTTATAAATTTAGAAACTTCAACAATTCATAATAAATAGCCCTTTTATCAGAAAAATACGAATTTTATGTCCATTTCATAAGAAATCGAATTTTCTACAACTTTGTAGCTTTAATTTTTTCCAAATTCTAAGTAGAAAATATCTGAATTCCACAAACGGATAATTTTTAACACCTATTAAAATTCATAACAAATCATACGTTAATCTTTAACAGTTCAAAATTTGTGGACATGTACTCAACTTATATATGTATAACATATCCAAAAATCACAACGATCCAACGGTCGGATTAAAATTATAACTCACGCAATAGAGCTTTAAGAACACTGATTTGATTTTCGGATTATAAGTCTCTCGTACCAGTTTCACTCAAACAGTCACCACAAAAAATCAACAAATAATATTTGGGTGATTCAAATTTCTACACTTAGCTTACTTCCAGGGCTTTCTTTTGATATATGGCTCATCTCTTAACTCATTATACACAAAAAGTTATGAATTTTACAAAATCAAGTAATAAACTAATTTTTCTAAAAATCCCATATTTTGTTCTTCATTTCGACAAAATACAAATAAAACACCTCAGCATTAATTTCTTAATTTATAACCATATAAAAAAAATATATTTCCTTATCATATAAATTAATAATTAATTATTCACAAATAATATTACAGAATCACAATTATGACAACTAGGCCGTTTCCAGGAAAGAGAGAGCTTTTCGATAAGGATTTCTCCTTAATGGCGCGCAATTAGGTGACCAAACCTCTCCTTGACAGAACTTTCTAGAAATTGTCAATAATGCTATCTAATAATATTATTCAAATAATATGAATTATTGATCTGATAATAAAAAATACTGTGCAGTGACAATTATTGAACAACAACAATATAAAATATCAACGTAGCAATTATTGAATCAATAAAATAAAATATTGAACAGTAATTACTGTAACAGTTATTGAGTAGTACCTTCTTACGTAAGAATCAATAATTCAAAAATCTTTGTGCAATACTGGTGTATTCTTTAATGCCACCCATAGCGTATTCTTGTATTTTAACCACCGGGTTAATTATTACCAAAGTAGAAAAATTGAATACTTTTATTTCATAAAATTCGGGGTCTTACAGTGACTACCAACACATAAGGGACAAATATGAAATTGGGACCTATATTGCAAAGTAATGATATCCTTAATATGGGTGTTTTATGTAATAGCGACTAATAAATTGGAACTAAGGGAGTATGACGTTTTAAATGATTTAATGTTTTTCAAATTATTTGACGTTTTATATAATATAGAAAAATTAAGCATAATCTTTTTAAAATTACCACTCATGAGAAATTGTTACATATGAGATAGATGGAGAGTATGCGATAAGTATGGTAAATGGTATTATAGACAATTAATATTATATTTAACGATATACAATTATTTCCTTAATTTTTGTGCAAAACTCTTATATATATATATATATATATATATATATATATATATATATATATATATATATATATATATATATATATATAATACATTTTTTAGTGCATACCCTTTATTTTACATACTTTGCTCACTATCTTTTGCAATGAATTTGGTAGGACAATTTGTTTGGTCCGTCGCTATAGAACAGATAAACGGTTTATATGTTATGGCAACAGTTCGATGCGTTACTAAAAGCTAAGACGACGGTTCTCTGATATACGCGACGGACTGAATCGTCGTCTGGTTCATCATTAAAGGTGGTGAACAAGATATGTTAAATTAATAGATATACATTTGATTCTCTCCGTGTGTGTATATATATTATGGGACGGAGTGAATATTACTTATGTATGTGCATGTGTCTTGCACGTAGGCCAAAAAGGGATATACTGACTACATAAAAGAATACTTAATTTTATCGAATTGTGTTCAATATATATATATATATATATATATATATATATATATATATATATATATTTGATCTGTTAGGACTTAGGACATGCTTAAAATCACGATTCTTTTTTTTTAAAACAACTAAATAAAATAAAATAAAAAATTATGAAACTTGAATTTTACATAATACGATGTTTTGGTTATGGTTTGGATACATATAACAAAATTATTTATTTATTTTTTTAAGTTATTTAAAAAAAAGATCCGAATTTGGTCCTAAGTTAGAGTCCTGGGACGATCCGACCTATATATATATATATATATATATATATATATATATATATATATATATATATATATATATATATATGTGTGTGTGTGTGTGTGTGTGTGTGTGTGTTGTTCATTAATAAAAGTATAATCTTCTAAGATCAACCTTAAAAAACTCAAATATTCCTCTTACTTTAAAGCAGGGAAAATTCTTTGAATTTTCCTTTATCCAGTCTCTTTCAGCCGACAGTGGATGGGAAAATAAGTTTGAAGAAATTATTTTGGTGTCTCATCCTTCCTAAATTTATAAATTTTATTTTTATAAGATAATATGAAATAACTCATTTCAACTAAAATGTATTATTTCAATTAAAATCAAATAAATCATTCCATTCTCTATTCAATTCCTTCATCTATTCTATTCATTCAACCAAACGTAGCATTAATAGAGTGAATGTTGTTGCTTGCTAGTGCTAGTGTTGGATTAATATCATGAGTTTATGGCATTAATTTAGACTTTGTCATATAGATTATGTACTTATATATTGTTAATTTAAAATCATTAAACTAGACTTTGTTAAGCTTATGAATTATTATGGTTGTCAATTATATTGAATATTGCTTGAAAATATGAAAATATTAAAATTCAAGGGCTAATTTAAAGAATTTTAAACTTAAGGACTAAACTCGAGTTTGTTAATTATATTTAAACACTAGATTTTATCTTATTTTATACAAAAATAAAATACTAATATTTATTGTAAATGAGATTCGATGCATGTCTAGACTTCATTAAAATTAGAATGATTTCATGTGTTGCCAAAATTGAAGTACTTATTAAAATTAGAATGACTTCATGACCTCATTAAGTTTTTGGTATTTTTACCTTTTTTTTGTCAAAATAGATTTCGCTTTTATTTTTTTCAAGAATTAAAACAGTTAGCAAACAACATTTTGTACTATTAATTTCAAAAAATATTAAAAATAAAAAATTAGAAACAAAAATAGTTATATATATATATATATATAGAGAGAGAGAGAGAGAGAGAGGAAGGAAGGATTTATTGGAATGGGGGTTTGATACAATCTCTTTACTTCATAAAGAAACTGCGTTTGGATTGATGGCTTTCTGCTAAAGTTTTTAATGATAATATATATAGACTGATTACTTTTCCAATTTCATTGATATATATATATATATATATATATATACGATCCAGATATTAAGCTCACCCATTATCTAACATATTTTGTATATCTCCTTTAGCGACGGATCGGGCAACAATTCGATCCGTTGCTATATATAAAATCATCGTCTTAACTGAACGTCGCATTAGTTATAACCGGTTATAGCGACGGTTTTCTATGCTATAGCGACGAAAAAAATTGTCGTTATAGCCAGTTCGTTTTTAATTGATATAAGAATATATATATATATATATATATATATATATGAAAAGATTTTTGCTTTGATTTATAAATTTACTTTTAATATACAATGGAATGAGTTTATTTTCTTTAATTAACTTTTGGGTCAAAACCATCAACAGCTACATGAATCATTTGTACCTTCTACTCTTAATATCTCTTGTTCATTTTTCTTTCTTATTCTAAAAATATGATTTCGTGCACTAAAATTTATTTATTTGACTATACAATTGTAAGCTCACTAAAGTATGTAATTCTTTAAATAATTCTTTCTTTTATATGAGAGAGTTTCTTTTTCCTCTCTCGTAGAATCTTTTACACATAATTTTTTTCACTTTAGTTCAATTAAACTTAAAGATGATGGGTTCACAAAGACAAAATAATGAGAGTTATAGACTTTTTAATTGGTTTTCTCCATTAACTAAAAGCTCAAGTACATAAAAAGTGATTATGTGTAAATTGTGTTCTAATAATTTAATACCATTTTTTCTTTCTGTTTTTGTTTGAAAATTTAGGTGTTAATGATAGTGATCAGTAATATTTTTATAATTATTAGTTAGTTTTTTTTAATAAAAAGAAACTCTTAAATAGATGTTTCATTTTTAAATTATTTTTAGTTTTTGTTGTTAAATTATAATATAATATTACATTTATGCCTATTTGGTTTTTAGAAAATGATTTAAACTAATTATAAAATAAGTATTGTTTTAACACGTCATCATATGTAATTTAGTTGCATTGATATCGATTATGGCTTGATTTTTTTATTATTTATTTTCCTATAAATATTTTGTGATATTTTTTTTAATTATATTATCCCCATGTAAGAGGAGTTTGATATAACTTGATATACAGATGAGTGGTCACACTTCATTTATGTCCAAGAATCTCAATAATAACAAGAATGTTGATAACAAAAATATGCTTGAGAAATATGCTTGTCCAAGCTCGCTTCCTATTAATTTTAAGATTATAATTATAATTTTAAATTTATTAAGTTATTTTATAATTTCTAGGACTATGTTTTAAAAAAAATTATAACTCCGGTATTATAATCCATGATATTATAATCCCAAGATTATTAATCCTAAGATTATAATCCTGAGATTATAATTATAATCTCAAGACAATTATGTCATTTTATAATCCATATACTATGTTTGTTTGTAAGGATTATATTTGGAATATGATTATTAATCACACGTGTCTTGTTTGTTTTCAAATTTAGATTTCAGACTATTAGTCTAGAGATTATAAAATGACTTAATAGTCTTGTGATTATAATAATAATCCCGGGATTATAATCCTAGGATTAATAGTCTTGGGATTATAATCCCATGGATTATTTATAATCCCATGGATTATTTATAATCCCGATATTATAATGTTTGCAAACAAACATAACCCTAAACTAATAATCTCAAGTCTAAATTTGAAAACAAACAAAACATTAAATATTAATAGTCATATCTCAAGTATAATTCTTACAAACAAACATAGACTAGACTAATAGTCTCAAGTGTAAATTTAAAAATAAACAAGACACTTGCGATTATTAGTTATATTTCAAGTATAATTTTTATAAACAAACATAGACTTAAGTTAAATTTTTGTATAGAATTTAGTTATAAGTTTCTCTGAATCTGATTAAAAGGCTAGACATAGTGAACATATATTGTTGAAATGGTATTAACCTAAACGAAATAGGGAGGTGGATATTATGTATTAACATTTAAGCCCTAATTCCTTGTCAAGTAACATTCTTCATAACCCTATTTTACTTTCCAAACAACAATTTATTTTTTTAGAGGGAAAATCTTGAATCTAAACTAGATTTGATCTTAAATAAATATTAAAATTTCAAAACAGCATTATTATTTATATATTCCCTCCGTCCCATAGTTATCGGTTGATTTTCCATTTTGAGATGTCCCAATATATAGGCTACTTACTATTTATAAAATTTAGTTGGTTCATTATTTTACTTTTATGCCCTTATAATAAATATTCAACCTTTACTCTTTTTTTGAAGAAACAACATTCAATGTCATATTTTTTTATCACCACATTTAATATTGTATTCTATTTGGTTAAAGTTATATGGTTGTGGACTTTAACACGTCAATCAATGAAGTTGAGAGTTCCAGTGTGATAAGTAAGGAGTAATTAACTTATTCATTAATTCCATATTAAGGGGTATATGTAAAATTTTATGTTAAAATTACCACTTAAACTAATTTTCTTAAACTATGTGCCAAAAGAAATCAACCTATAACTATGGGACAAAGGGAGTATAACTCACGATATGGTAGAAATTATGCAAACTTATATCTCTGTGATAAAATCATATTGGAATATGGATTAATTTTTTGATTGTCAGTTACGTGAATAAGTATTAGTGATAATATATATGTGTAATAAGTGGGGTCCTCCTATAATTCTTACCAATATTATGTTATGATAAGTTTCACAATTGTAATTCGACATAAATTTATCGCAATACATAGCAGGACTCAAATCTAAATTTGATCTTCAGCAATATTATTAATCACAACCATAAAATTATAAATGCCATGTAAATTTTAATATGCCATACTGTGAATTATTGAGACTTTGTCATTATTAATAACATAGCCAGCAAATCATGTAAATTTATACATGTGTATAATTCTACTTCTTATAATTAAGGACAAAATGACTATTACAAGTGCAATGGAACTATGCCCTATACATGTGTATAAGAATTACTTAATTGTATTTTTTTTTAAGTAGTTTAGCTATGCACTTTTTTTCTATTCGATTTATGTTGTGTCCTGTTGAGCAATGCAAAATTTTCATATACCATTTAAGTTTGGAAACTGATAATCCCACAACAAAAAATGATATTTTTACATGAAAATCGCCGCTATAGATTCTATACATGAAAACCGTCGCTTTTTGTCCAATATACCTCCTTCATACATACCTAAAACATGTCCATCGCTCCACCCTAGCTTCAAGGAATTGAAGAGGAATGGGAAAACTGGGTAAGAATACCACCAGCCATCTTCGCTAGATTTTCCATATTCATCTGCCATGAAGAAAAATAGAGATGACGAGTACCAGTAAAAAATAAGGGGAAAAATAAAAATAAAATCGTTATCCTATCGGGAAAAAAAGGTGAAATAAAACTGTTATCCTATCAGGGAAAAAAGTGGTGCAAGTTCTCATATGCTAAATTAAAAGAAGAGAGTAAAATAAGTTCCTAGGGTTCTCTTTGACAACACATGGGAGATGGTGGGTTTTAAAAAATGTGTCCATATGTGATAGGCAAATGCACTCACACCCTCTTAATTTAGACATAGTATAGCTAGAAAAAATCCATCCTTAGTGTACCATCAGTGCAACAAAACAATATTTAGTGACTGAACAGAAAGAACAAATAAAACATAAAACCACATGAAGCTTTGATGATATTCGAAGGAAACTGATATTTCCACACGAGTCTCTCACATGGAGGTGGGACCACTCACTATTCAGGTGAGAGGGATTATGTGAAAATATAAATTTTTTATGTGGAAATATCAGTTCCCTATTTGAAACTCAAAAATAACCCCAGAGAGGAAAAAATCAATATGTAAAACTAACCACAATAACTTCTGGAATTTATATCAGCTCCAATCTAGAGCAATAATGTAACAATGGATTAAACACAAGTAGATAAGGTGGATATAGGTTTACCTCATTACGACCATTAACAGCGGCGTAGTGAAGAGGAGAGTAAAGGACGCAAAAACACGGTACATCCGGTAAGGCAAGGAATCAAGAAGCAGCTTTGACACCAAGCACTCGAAATATTTCCCTATAAAACTTAATTTCAAATAAGTACTATGACTGAGCTCATTGATCAAATTAAGTCATTTCTCCCTTTGGATTTACAATGACACCAGCAGTGTCTGCAAATGGAACAAAGTTATAGATTAATAACAATGAAAAGAACATGTAGATATAGGCAAAGAGACGAGACAATTTTCTAATTTATCTACAAAAAGAAATATATTTACAGAAAAGGAAGTATCTTTCCAACAAATTACAATATTAAAGACAGAATAGTTAATTTAAGACAGTAATTCCTTATTACCACGACATTTTGTTGAGCTTTTTTCCTTAATCTTATGCAGATAATTACATGACTATTGACAGTCCCAATATTTAAGTGCTTTCTTCAAAAAACTGATTCCAGCAATGAATAAAGAATTAACTGGCACACTTGAGATGCAACACCACATCAATCTTCTCTAAAATAGAGAACAATATAGAACAAGTAATCCAGTATTTCAACATGATACTGCTATATATAGGAAAGATAACACAGTGAATGTAAGATATAATTGGAGCAGATGCTTGAAAAGCGTCGGCATATCTGTAACATTAGATACTTGTCACTTTTCCAGATTAGTAACCGTATCAACCATGGATATGGAGTATACAACTGACTTAAATCTGGATATAATGATTTGGCAGGACCACACATCTTCAATAAATATTCACATCAAAGAATTCAAATGCTATATGCTATAAAGCATAGTTATAAACTCACGAGAACTGCCAAGTTTCAAAAATAATAAATGCAAAAACAGTTAAAACTTGAGCAGAACTATCTGAATCTTCAAAGAAGAGAGCTAAAGAGATGGCAATGGTTCCTTAAACATTAGATTTCCTAACAACAATAGCAATTTCATGTACAAACAAGCAAAATCAACATTTGACTAAATAATGTATCGGATTGTGGCAGGCGGGATTCAGAAAGGAGATCCAGCTTGATATATATCTGATTTTTAACTTTAATATGGCTTATATCAGGATGTATCATATCATTACACTTGTATACTCAACAAGTTGATGGGATACACATGCATCAAGACATGCCTTAACCAGCTTAAACTATTAATCTAATCAGTAACAAAGTTGAAGATACTACAAGGTTCGTAGGTCCAAGAATGTATATAAAAGGAATAAATAAGAATTAAAGCCTCCACTCAAACTAATGGTATTATACAGAAAATACAAAGGTATTTATTTTTAAAAAAAAAGCAACTTCCTTTTCAAAGAATTTATAAAGTAGGGACTGATGAGAAATAAGGGCCATATTTAGACACATGACTTAATAATGGCCCAAAGGGGCTTACATAACCAAGTTACAAAAGGATAAAAACAACTGATTAAATTTGGAAAGAACACAGGTTATGTTGCTGCAGGGTATTATATGATATAACAACTGATTAAATTTGGAAACACTTGTTAGTTCTGCTTGTGTCAAGCAAATTTATACCAACATACATCACATTACAAAAATTCCCTCAAAAAAGAAAAGATTGAATCTAAGCCAAAAAGAAAAGTAATATTCCAGCCTCAACAGGGGTGAAAAACTGGAATTTTATCTAGCTGGGTATGGGAGGTGAGGAGAAACCTTCATTAAAAAAATTCTCAGCACCACATCACCAGAAAAACCAACTACAGAAAAGTTAAAAGTCGTAATATCCGTGAAATTTATGAATAATATTAATAATTAAATTAATAAAGGTTGAATATTTATTTGAATATAAATATATATTTTAGTGGCATGAGATGTGATAATTCAAATTAAATTGAATTAAGTGCGAGATAATCAAGAAATGTGGTGGAAATGATAATGAAGCTTATTTAAGCTTATGACCTAGTGTAGCAAAGTGATGAAATAAGTAATTTATTAATTAAATTAATAAAGGGAATAATTAAATAAGGTGATGGATGCTACCTAGGTCATAATCTGCTACCTAGTATTTTACAAAATTAATACATACATCAAACTAGCATATTAGGACCGCAAACCGGATGCCTAGATAAGCGTGCGCGAACTGTTTCCAGAGTGGAAAAATTTCTGGAAATCCCAGAATCTGCAGATTTTTCCTTATGAACATGCTTGCTACCGAATTTCATATCTTGCTTAATTTAACTCCGTTTCTTATGAAATTTGGTCTGGTTATACATCATACTACATAGTATTTTACAAAATTATTACCTACCATAATCGGGTCACAGAAACCATGATTCCAAGGCTCCGAAAAACCCGAAAAGTCACATATTTCAAGTTTTAACCAACTTTGACAAAATTCATGATTTCGATTCTAGCATGCATGGAATTAGTTCCTATGTCCAGATCATAAATACTCATATAAATACACATGTTACAACAATTGAACTTACTAAATTTCCATGATATGATCAAATTATCATCATTGAGTCATATTATCAAATATTTGGCATGCATGACATAATTTCTTGATTCTCTACGATATTAAGGCATGATTAAACCAGAACTTTCGTTCTTACATCCACATAACATCAACTAACAGTAGCATGGCATCACAAGGTCCAAAAATAATCGTTTGCAAAAAAATCACATAAGCATATTCTCTCATTTTTATTAAAGAACATGGAAGAGAGAGTTCATGGCTACCTCTTTGGTGAATTCTTCTTGCTCGAACTAAGCTCCTCCAACGTTTCTCCTTGCTTGATTAGTCTAACTCTAGAATTCGCCACCCTCTCAAGCTCCTTCCTCTCTCACTCTCAACTTCGGAAGACGAGCTTGGATAGGTAGTATATATAAACATGATAACCATTGTTTTTTTTCAGCCCTTCTATCTCCAACATCAATTATATTTATTAAGTATATTGTATAAATTCAATTTAGCATGGGTGGGGGTTAGAGAAAGGAAGAGTCTTGCAATTGTAAAGGGTTTGTAACTCCCTCCCCCCTCATTACCTTATAATATGAATACTCCCTCTCTTGTCCCAATTTGGTTGTCACGTGGGCCCCACATCTGCTGCACTTCTTTATTAAAATATTAATATAATCAATTTAATCGCTTAATACACTATTTTGACCATTTTGCCCTTCGTAGCCAAAAATTTCGATACCAATATCGATTGTGTCAGACCGCGATTCACAGCAAGTTTCTGGAAAAGTTTTCAAGAACGCAACTGAGGTTGAGCACCGCGTATCATCCTCAAACAGATGGGCAGAGCGAGAGAACTATTCAAACGTTGGAAGACATGCTGAGAGCATGTGTTATGGACTTCAAAGGAAGCTGGGATGACCACCTACCATTGGTGGAATTTGCATACAACAACAGTTATCACGCGAGCATCGGTATGCCACCTTATGAAGCTTTATATGGAAGGAAATGCAGAACGCCATTGTGCTGGGATGAAGTAGGAGAACGTCAATTGCTAGGGCCAGAATTGGTGCAGCAAACTGCGGATGTGATCAAAACGATACGTGCAAGATTAGTGACGGCTCAAGATCGACAGAAGAAATATGCTGATCAACATTGACAACAACGAGACTTCGATGTCGGCACTTGTGTGTTTCTAAAGGTTTCACCTTGGAAAGGGAAAATGAGATTTGGGAAGGGAAAACTTAGTCTCAAATTCATAGGACCCTTTGAAGTGTTAAGACGAGTCGGTGAGGTAGCTTATGAAATAGCTTTACCTCCGGAATTAGAGCATGTACATAATGTGTTCCACGTATCGGTTCTACGACCCTATAAGCAAGACTACAAGCATGTCATAGAGTATGAACCCATCTAGTTTGAAAAGGACTTAACCTATGAAGAGGTTAAAGAGGTTCCTGTACAGATAATTGATAGAAAAGAACAAGTGTTACAAAATAAAATAATACCTTCTGTTAAGGTAGTATGGAGGAACCACAACGCCGAGGAGGCTACGTTGGAACTCGGGGAGAAAATGATGAAAAATTACCCTAGTCTTTTTGTTTAACTTGTAATGATTCCGGGGACGGAATTCTTTTAAGGGAGGGTGAATGTAATATCCGAAATTATTATGTAATTTACTAATTATCAATAAATGAATTTATGTGAAACTCTTGTGTGATTTCTATTATTAGATGTATATGTGTTATACGTACATGTTTAATTTTAAGTTTATGTGATGAGGTATGCGTAAATAGTTGGTTTAGATTAATTTAACTATTTGAGTTGGTTATGTAAATAAAGTGATTAATTGCGTGGGAGGGGATTAAAACATGAGATGGATTTCGGAGCAGAATTTAGGGACGTGAACTGCGTATTTGAGTCCGGAACGTCGAAATTAGTCAAGATAGACTGTAACCACAAAATGTGTCGCGGTTAACTTTTTGGTCAAAGTCAACCACGAATTTTGGGGGGCTAATTTGACGAAACGGATAGTCCCATGACGTTCGGAACGTCGATTTAGTAGGAATCAATATTGGTATCGAAACGTTTGGCTACGGAGGTCAAAATGGTCAAAATAGTGTATTAAGCGATTAAATTGATTATATTAATATTTTAATAAAGAAGTGCAGCAAATGTGGGGGCCACGTGACAATCAAATTGGGACAAGAGAGGGAGTATTCATATTATAAGGTAATGAGGGGGGAGGGAGTTACAAACCCTTTACAAATCCAAGACTCTTCCTTTCTCTAACCCCCACCCCATACTAAATTGAATTTATACAATATACTTAATACATATAATTGATGTTAGAGATAGAAGGGCTGGAAAAAAAACAATGGTTATCATGTTTATATATACTACCTATCCAAGCTCTTCTTCCTCTTTGTAAAAATCCTACCGTGAGTGAAGTTCAGAGTGAGAGGAAGGAGCTTGAGAGGGTGGCAAATTCTGGAGTTTTCAGAGACTAATCAAGCAAGGAGAATCATTGGAGGAGCTTAGTTCGAGCAAGAAGAATTCACCAAAGAGGTAAGCCATGAACTCTCTTTTCCATGCTCTTTAGTAAAAATGAGAGAATATGCTTATGTGATTTTTTAGCAAACGATTTCTTTTGGACCTTGTGATGTCATGCTACCGTTAGTTGATGTTATGTGGATGTAAGAACGAAAGTTCTGGTTTAATCATGCCTCAATATCGTAGAGAATCAAGAAATTATGTCATGAATGCCAAATATTTGATAATATGACTCAATGATGATAATTTGATCATATCATGGAAATTTAGTGAGTTCAATTGTTGTAACATGTGTATTTATATGAGTATATATGATCTGGACAGTAGGAACTAATTCCTTGCATGCTAGAATCGAAATCATGAATTTTGTCAAAGTTGGTTAAAACTTGAAATCTGTGACTTCGGGTTTTTCGGAGCCTTGGAATTATGGTTTCTGTGACCCGATTATGGTAGGTAATAATTTTGTAAAATACTATGTAGTATGATGTATAACCAGACCAAATTTCATAAGAAACGGAGTTAAATTGAGCAAGATATGAAATTCGGTAGCAAGCATGTTCATAAGTAAAAATCTGCAGATTCTGGGATTTCCAGAAATTTTTCTAACTCTGGAAACAGTCTGCGCACGCTTATCTAGGCATCCAGTTTGTGGTCTTAATCTGCTAGTTTGATGTATGTACTAATTTTGTAAAATACTAGGTAGCATGATGTCTAACCTGACCAAGTTTGAATGTAATCCGAATTAAAACGAGCAAGATATGAATTTTGGGAACTAGCAAGAAAATAATCAAAATCTGGAAAACCCAGAAAATTTTCTTACTCTGGAAACAGTCCGCACATGCTTATCTATGCAATTGGTTTGTGGTCTTAGCATGCTAGTTTCATGAATGTTATATTTTTGTAAAATAGCTTGTTGTATGAAGTTTATTGTGTCCAAGTATCATGATCATATCATCTGTAGATTAGTGTGAATAAAAGCGCAAAAGTGGCTGCAAGAAACGAAAATTTCAATGTCAGGTCGGAAAAAAAAAATCTTTTTTTCTCAGGTTCTAAAATTGTACAATTCTACTTATATGATGCGACACGTTATGTGACTAATTTGTATTGATAATAGAATGAGAATTAAATATATATTCTAATTGAAATGAAAAGAATCATTTATCCTTAAAACTAGTATTTATACTTAATTGCTTAATGTGACTTAAATGAATAGGTTACGTGAAGAACTAGTACATAGCTTTAATTATAGAAGACTTATTAGGCAAGTTTCTTGACTCTATTTTTTTTCCAATGAGCAAGTTTCTAAACTTTACTCTTTTAATTGAGTAAATATTATATCCTTATTCAGTGATCGTGAGTTTCTTAACTTGTGCTATTTATTAATATGTACAAGTTTCTTATGACGTAAGTTATACAAATTCACTGTACAAGCTTTATTGATGATTACTCAATTGTTATTTCAATCGTTATGCTTTAAAGTTCTTAATTATTTATGAACTGCTTTCAAGTATGCTTTCTGGCCTTTTGCTCCGGCTAGACATTATTGATGTGAAACGTTATATTATTTGAATTATTCAGATTCATTATAGTTAATTAAAGTCTACCAATCCAAATTATTTTGGTGCGGTCCCGCATGAATACTAAGATGAACAACCCGGATAACGGGGTAAAACTGACGTCGGGCATATAGTCCCATTTACGCTTATGCGTTTAAACTTTATACTTGTGCACAATGTAGGGTACGATAGGCTGATCACCTGGAGTACTTGCAGAGACTGTTTACAATCTATTTGATTGTTAAACCGTCTGATTTTTTCGATGAAACAAAGTAATGTTTAGGGTATCTAGCACCCCTTAGTATGCTATTGAGAATTCCAGAACTCTTATCTTGATATTCCTGTTTATCTCTTGATAATTATTTCAACTGTTGAGAAATATTCATACAAATGCTTTTACTCCTGATGTATGTTCTCAAACTACTTTATATACTTGTTGGGCAATTTGTGTTCATTCTTGCTTAAACCTTTCAATTAAGGCTGATAATGCTAAGGGCTCGGGCAAGGACAAGGGAAAATCTAAGATGAAATGATGAGTTATTTATGTAATAAGTTATATTTCTGCATATGATGTAATGTAGCGATAAACGCTAAGTTAAAATTTCAATTTATTTAAGGTTGTAAAGACTTGGGATTTTATTTAAATAGATATGTAATAGATATTATTATTATTATTATTTCCGGAGTTTATATAGTTAGATGGTTATGTATGTGTATCGTGAACACCATGTCCTGTAATCGATCTTACACGGATTTGGGGCGCCACAATCGCGCACCACTTCTTCAAAGACAAACTCAAGTGGGCTACACTTGCTACCGATCTTGAAAACCAATTTTGGTTGCCTTCTGATATTCTGAGCATGTTAGTTTGACTTACTAAGTATGTTAATGGGTCAAACATGTAATTTAAAGTTATTTTGCATGTAATGAGTTGCATTAGCTTGGGTTATAATGATTTTAAAAGGACAAACTTGAAGTTTTGAAAAACAAACCATGATGGACCTTGTGCTTTTAAGTTCTGATCTTTCTAGCCTATATATGTGGCTTAGTTATGTGTACAAATGAGTATGAAATATGATTCGTAGTCGCTTTGCATATTTAGTTCGGTTTAGCATGGATTTTAAAAAAGGAAAACTTAGGAATTTGAAACTACGATAGATGAAACATCGAGTTACATGTATTCTGACTTTTGAGCATGTATGATAGAACTCCTTATACCTCTAAACAGGACTAATATGTACACCCAACTAGTTAAGCATGATATAGACTATATAAGCATGTTTTAAAGTAAGTTCTCAAATGATGGACTATACTAACTATGTGCAAATGAATTAAACGCATGCTAGCATGCGTAGTGAAGGTTGTTTAGCAGCATTATGTGGTTTAATGGCTAGTGTAGCTAGTCCTTGATGCCAATGTTCAAAAAAGATAAAAGCGGTACGAGGCGTTTTTCTCCGGACGAGGCGAGGCGTAAGCTTCGAGGCGGAGCGAGACGTAAGACTCGATTTAAAAATGAAAAAGTCTCCAAAAAATTATAAGACCAACAACATTAACATGATGACCAAGATCAAGACCAATTAAATTTATTTTGGCGTCATTAGCAATTCATGTACACAAACACAAACAAAAATTAATGAAAAAACAGTCAAGCACTTGCAGTCAAGCACAAACAGTCAAGCAATTTTTTGAATCAGATCTTTATATTTTCCATCTTTGGCAAGATCTTTCGTCTCATCAAATCATATTTCAGTAAGAGAGATCATATAACACCCGTTCTTCTACATGCCCCAAGTCAAGCCCCAGTACATCACGAATCATTAAGAGTGTGAAAAGGTATTTAAAAAATAGGAAATACAGCAGTACCAAACTCCAAAATGTTACTTAAAAATTCAAATTTCACAACTCCAGAAAATTCTTATGCTTAATATAATTTTAAAGCACATCAAGTTAATGCCAATATTTGAGTACTTTGTACATCCTAGGTATACCTTTAATAATTTTTTGAAGAGTACTCCAAACGAAAAATTAATAGGTATGATTCCATTTCAAGACAAATTAACTTGCTCACAAGACAGTACATAGGAAGTAAATAAATAAAAAATCAAGAACGGGAAAAAAAAAATTAACCAGCTAAAAACAGAATACAAACTTAACCAGCTGAAAGCTGAAAACAGAGGACTACATTGTTCGAAAAAGAAAAAAACAGAAGACTATACTGTAACATAAGAAGACTACACTATAACAGAGGACTACACTGTCACTTAGCAAACGGAAAAAAAAGAAGCATAAAACAGAGAGGAAGAAGAAGAAGTCGGTCGAAGAAGAAGTCGCCAAGTCAGTCGACGGAGGAAGAAAGAAAAGAAAGAAGAAGAAGAAGAAGAAGAAGAAGAAGAAGATACCTGGAGAAGGCTGAGCCATCGCAGAAGAAGTTGAAGAAGTCGTCCTTGAAGCAGTCGGTCGAAGCCAATGAAGTCGTCGAAGCCAAATCGGTAAGTGAAGTCAGATACTTAGGGTATTTTTAAGCCAAATCGATGACACAGGCCTCGCGACGCCTTGAAGCGCACAGCCACGAGGCGTAAGCCTCAACCGAAAAAGGCGTAAGTTGATGGAGTTCCAGAATAGGCGCATGCCTCGCCTCAGCATTCTTCCGCCTCGCTACGAGGCGCGCCTCGAGGCGCATGCCTCGAGCGCTATTTTGAACATTGCTTGATGCATAAACTCTTTTAACCTTGTTAAATAGAAAATTTTCAACTATAACTATAACATGTTTGAAAGTAAATAGATGGGACCAAACCTAGTCCAAAACCCCTTAACATGTGTTTCTGCTTTATATTAGTATCATAGTATACCAAGAATGAATTTGTGTAAGAAGAAAACCAACTCGGTCAGTGCGATCGGGGAGCGGTAATGCACACAAGACATATTCGCTAGAATCTGTCTGACTGTGTTATTTAAAGATTGAACCTTGCAGCATGTGTACATTAATTTCTTAAGCTATAATACATGATTAGAATGATATCTGAAGTGTTCAAGCGTGTAAAGGTGATGTGGAATCAAGAATCTAAAAGTTTTACAAGTTTTCTAAGTAAAGTTTCCAAAAAGTAAAACAACATTGATATGGTAACCATATGGTCTGATTGTGTAACTAAGATAGGACTGAAAATAAATGTTTAACAATTATGAATGCACTTGTGTATCATAGGAGTGTAAGATTGATTGTTGGTTTACGTAGCTTGTATATATATATATAAAGGATAATATAAGACTTGCAGTGACGTTAAGCTTTAGAGTTGTAATATACGCGAAATGCAAGTTTCCTAACTTACACAACTTTGGATATTGTGCAAGTTTAAATTGTTGTTATATCAACTACATATTTGGGCAAATACATCTATTGCTTGTATAATCGTTTTATTGAATAACTCGTGTTATCAAAATTCTTGGAAGTTATTATTCATGCTTTTGAAATGAAATCACAATTATATTCTTGAAATCATGTTATACACCTTGAACTGGCGAATCATTCTAAAGTGTATTGAGAAAAGGTGTCTAAGCCATTTGATTCGGCTAGACCATTATCTATGAATTTGAAAAACTATCCAAACCAATTGACTTGGTGCGGACTCTTATAATTGCTAAGACGAACAAACCTCTTAGCAGGGGAAATTTTATATTGTCGGGAAACCGACATGTGCACAAATAACATGTTTAAATGTTATGCATAACGTAGAGTAGTATAGGTTGATCACCTGTTGTACTCGTTTATATTGAATTGTCAGTTAAATACTGTTAATTCTAGCGGGAGTTCTTGGTCCATAGTGACTTTTATTTCAATTCAAAGGACAGATTTGGAACTGTAATGCTTCTTTGTTTACAACATTATTCCTTAAACTCTCGAATTACCATTCATCTTTATACTTTCGAGATTAATATCTTAATACTTATGTCTATTCACCCTTATTGTTATATTACTTGCTGGGCAAATTTGTTGCTCATTCTTGCTTTCCTTAAACATTTCAGTTAAGGCAGAGTCATGTGGACCTTCAGGCAAAGATAAGGGAAAGGGCAAGGCTATGGATTAGCTTTAGTCCTCTATGCTAGAAGATTATTATTATTATGTAATAAGACCTGTTTAATATTATGTATTAAGTTATGTTTGGATTTAAGTTAGTCATGGTTGCAAGACCTTAGGACGAGAATATTTATATTATAACAATGTAAATTATTCTATTATTCCGTTGTTTGAGATTTTAGTATGCTATTAGAGTTAGATCGTGAAGCACCAAATTCGAGATATAAGTATCTGAATTTGGGGGCGTCACAATTTCTACTTTCATTTTGAAACTATGCAGACCGTAGATATTAAGCAGAATATCCCAAACTTTTTATAGAAGCAAACAATACCCAAGACTAACGAATACTAATATAAAACATGAAATTAACATAAAATGATTAAAGTTTACTGAGCAAACCTTCAAAATACATGAAAACACCATCCTTTCGGCGCCAAGGTTTGTACTGTCTGACAATGACATCTGGCACCACCTTACGAAGATCAGGCTTCCCCTTCTTCACAGTAGCCATCACCATATCTCTCACACAAGCTGAAGGCAATCTGTTCAACCAACCCTTAATCCCCTTCACCGAAATGATATAGAGATTCTTTGCCCCAGTATTATCAGCGCAATTCACTGTGGCTGCCACTGGCAGACCTAGTGACATCCGAAACTTGTTACCTGCTGACCCTTCTCGCCCTAGTATCAGCAAAAAACAAGAAAAAATAAATAACTGGGAATAAACTATATCAAGCAACTAGGGAAAGTTCAGCATAACAAACTAATGGTAAAATCTGCCTAAATGAATTAACAGTTGTAAATTTAGAAATAGAATTTCTTTCAATTTTCTGATGGGGCAAATTTCTAAGTCCATTTGATTTACAGTCCAGTTCCTAACAACAAATGGAACATAAAACATTTTCAATATACATCACATTTCTTTTGAGGATCAAGTCATCATTTTGATTGCTGATATTTCAAGATTCAGTTTCAATTCAAATCAATCATTTATAAAGATGCAAAACAGAACCTTGGTGGCAAAAGTTGATGTTTAATAAAGATGTATAGATACATAATCCTACATATATATATATATATATATATATATGTATGTATATATGTAGAAATAATTAATGGCTCGACTTATAAATATATGTGAATTGGAAAATCAAATAAATTTGAAATTAACCACAAGAATTTCTGGAATTTACTTCAGCTCCATTATCAACCGAAAATGCAACAAGCACAACCTAATAACTAAATCAGTAAAAATATATGCTCCAACACACCAAATATAACAAATTAAAAAGGAAAATGATGAGTTACACAAATAGATAAGGTGGATATAGGTTGACCTCGTTATGGCCTTTAGCAGCAGCAAAGTGAAGGGTATAGTGAAGGACACCAAAGACTGCATTTGGCATCACAAGGAATCAAGAGCATTGTCGAAGCAATCAAAAAAATTCCCTACAAAACTCAATTTCAAATAAGGAATCAAATAAAGTCAGCAACAAAAAAAGTAGACAATAACAAAATAAACCTGGTTGTTTTTAAAACAGGTGATTTTGAGGGTTTGCGTTTGGTAACACAAAATGAAGGGCAATAAAGGATTGCTTCCTAGTTTATATATTGAAAACGAAAAAGAAAGTGGATTTAAAAATACACCCAGACTTCAAAATCACAAAACTCTACTTGAAGCATCCAATTTCATCATTGTCAGTTGTCCAGCCCCCAAAAATCTTTGATATCCGCCATGAATAGAGAAGACTGGAATTGCAGAGATCAAATGTTTGCGCTGAGGGTTTTGAGGAAAATGAAGATCAATACAAAACATATATACAAAGTTTTGAATTAAGATAGCGGGGGTGAATTAGAGAAACAAATTTCAGATGAAAAAAGTATATATAAATGAAGATGTTTTGTGTCATTCATTAGTGGAGTATCACTATACCGCCAAAGTTAGTTTGACATTACTTGTAAGTGCAATCGTAAACATTGTAATGACTTGCATGAGATAGAGATACACAAAACTATAAGCTTTTGAATTCTTGCATTCACTAGATAGAAAAGAGAGACGACACAGTATACGTAATTTGAGGCTTATTTGGCTTATATGGCTTAAATACACACCAGGAGAGATTTATGAGAAACAAGAATATAATCATACCTATGAGACATTCTCAAGGACAGAGAAACTTAAAAGTTAACAACATTGAAATTCTCAATTACAATATCTGATGGTTGCATCTTGACACTCTTTATCTATAATAATATTCAGGGAGAGAAGGTTTCCTTCCAGATGCAGTATCTACACTCGATGCGTGCTGAATTTAAACTCAATATTTTTGTTTGTTGTAAAGTTGAACTACATTGTATTATATTAACATGGTATTTATTAGAATAAATGAGTTTATTTCATTCAACAGCTACAGCATAAGATTACTATGTGCCAATCATATTATCTAAATATATGGACTTTGGTTCAACATTTCATCAAACATAATTTTGCCTATTTCCAAAGCATTTACCTACCACATGTCACAGGATTCATGTTACAGTAAAACTTAACTGATGCAATAACACAGATTTAAGAGAGAACTCACAGTAAAACTTCTTCCTACTGGAGTATTCAAAAAGTCACTGAGCTGTGTCCTGTACTGCAAGGATAGAAAGCAAGAAAAATGGCATTATTATTTCAAAGTTATATAAAAAGCATGTACATTATAAAGAATGGAGCTATTAGGCAATAACAGTCTCAGTTCGTCTTTGAATAAGTAAATTAGGCAAATTTTTGAATTGATATGAATTGAAATAAAGATCACAAAACAATTGAACAATTGTTAAGTAAATAACACAATGTATGATAACGTGTAATTCTCATACAACAAGGGAAGAAATAAAATGTTTTTTTAAAAAAAACAAATGTTTCTGACAAAGCATGAGTCAAACAAATGAAAGTTATTAATGAAGTGCAATTTTAATACTATAAAATATACTATAATATAAGCATGATATTATATATCCATACCAAGTAGTTTAGAATTCTTCTCCAGTGGCAGCTGATCAGATAGTATATGTGGTGCTTGATAATAATGTTTGAACAGTTCATCCTTCTCCATGTGACTGGTAAGCATGGATAAACATCTATATACCATTTCTGCTTGTGGGATTGATTTGTCTTCAACAAAGAAGGGTTTTATAATCCCATCGACCTCAATCCAGCTACACCCAGGATTCTTTTTCAACCCGAGCTCTTTCATTTTCAATCTGACCTTGCGTGCCTTGTTCCATTTCTTGTCAGAAGCATACATGTTCGCCAAAATAATGTAAGTTGATGGATCATCAGGATCCCTCTGAATTAGCAAACTTGCAATTTCCTCCCCTAAATCTAATTCACCGTGCATACGACACGCAGAAAGTAGGTTGCTTAACAAATCAATATCCTCTCTGACGCTTGGGTTTCTTTGGAGAATCCCATAAGCTTCATGCAATCTTCCAGAACGACCAAGGAGATCTATCAAGCACGAGTACTCTGCAGTTGTGGGTTGAATTCCATAGTTATTGATCATTGTGTAGAAATAGTATAGGCCTTCATCAACTAATCCTGTATGACTACATGCAGAAATAATTGCAAGGAAAGTAACTCTGTCAGGTCTTATATTAGATTGCTGCATTTCCCTGAAGAGCTTCAAAGCTTCAGATGCTTGACCATGAGACCCATAAGCCATTATCATTGATGTCCATGACACAAGGTCTCTCACGCGTAACTGATTGAAAACACTAATAGCTTCATTCACAGCACCACATTTAGCGTACATGTCAAGAAGAGCCCCAGCAACTTTTCCATTTGATTCAAGCATAATTGCATTGATAGACTTGTGAATATCCTTACCTTGCTCTAAGGCCGCTACTTGTGAACAAGCTGCTAGGACACTAGTGAACGAAAAGGCGTCCGGTTTTATGCCAGATTCCTTTATGTCATTGAATATGCCAATAGCCTCAAAATAACAACCTGATGATACATAGCCAGAAATCATTACATTCCATGCCACTACATTTGTCTTTGTCATCGCTTTGAAAATGAACTCAGCATACAAAACATGTTGGCAATTGAAATAAAGATCTATAAGTGTGCTTGAAATGAAAATATCAGCTTCTATGTTGTTTCTTATCATATAGCCATGAAGGAACTTTCCATGAAGCAGTTTCCCTGAGTTAGAACAAGCCATTAATAAGCTGCTTAAAGTTGTTGAAGTGGGTTTAATTCCTTCTTCATTCATTCTCCACAAAAGTTCAATGCCCGACTTGCTACCACCTCTCAAACTGTATCCCGCAATCATGGAATTCCAGGAAACCAAGCTCTTTCTTGGTATTTGATCAAAAACCTCTATAGCCATCTCTAAACAACCACATTTTCCATACATGTCCACAAGAGCAGCACTAACAAAACCATCCATCACAAACCCATTTCGCAACAACTCATTGTGTATCCTTCCCTCTTTCCAAGTCCAAAAGCCTCGCACACGAAGAGATAGCAGTTGTATAAGTCACCGAATCAGGCATAAATCCACAACCCTTCATTCTGCCAAACAATTCCAATGCTTTCTCACATTGCCCATCATGATAATAACAAGAAATCACAGTATTCCAACACCCAACATCTCTCTGAGGCATTTCATCAAACAGGTGCATTGCATTTTCAAACAAGCCACATTTGGCATACATACCAACAACAGAACTTGCAACAACAACATCCGAATCATACCCACTTTTCATCACAATGGCATGAATCATTTTACCATAATCAACTCTACCCAACTCACCACAACACTTGAAAACACTAGGGTATGTGTAACTATCAGGGTTAAGATAAGAAAAGTGCAATAAACTCCCGAAAAGGTTAAGAGCATCAGTGAACCTGAAGTTCTTGGTGTAAGCTGCCATGAGGCCATTCCACAGAGAGATGTCTAATGGGTTTTCTATGGTTTGAAAAACTAGCTTCCCAGATTCAAAAACTTGGCAGGAAAAGTAGAAATTGATAAGGGTTTTTCCCAGTGCAATGTTGTTTTGTAAGCCTAAGGTGATTATCTTTTGGTGAATAAGTTTGCCTTGTTTTACTGATTTAGAATTAGTGCATTTCTTCAAGAAAGACAATTGCTTTGGTGTGTCCATCCAGGAAACTAACCGCGCTCTGTAGTTAATAACAGAGGAAGACGAAGGCTATCTGTCCCTCCGTGCTCAATCAAGCCAAGGTATAGTACTGAAGCCTAATTTTCAAGTCAACGAAGCAAAGTTATGCTCTTTATGCTCTACCAAAAAAAATTAATTTTAAATTTAAATTTATAAATATTAAAAAAAAAATTATGTTCAATCAAAAAATTGATAATATAAAATTAATAATAAAATTATTATGACATTATGTAATGATGATATACTAAGATCAATAAAAATATTACTTTTTTTAATAAAAAAAAATACAAATCGGACTATTTTTAAGAGTACTCGAGGAAGAATGAAACTATAAAAATGCTCATATATTTGGTAATTAAAGAAAAAGAGAAGAAAAAAAAATGAAAAGGGATAAATTTTATAGTTGAAATCTTGTACTTGGATTAATTAATTCTTTGGTCTTATTGATGCACGAGTTTATATTGGAATCCATAAGAAACATAACTACTTGGTTCCAATATATATAATTCATATTAAAATAGGATATATAATTTAATTTTTAATGAAATCATAATCATATTTTATAAATAAAAACTAAACCAAATCTAGTTTTTACCTCGTCTAATCTCAAATAATAATTTATTCATTATTTTTGTTTTGATGAACATGTGGGTTGGGCTCAACGTTTATAAATTCTCAACTTAAATAGTAATAGTGTCAATAAATTGATATTGTAAAACACACTAAGGCATATATGTTGTACTTATGTGGTGCTATTTTGTTTCTAACCAAGAGTAAAAATATTGTTCATCCTAAATATTTGTTGTTATTAAATATATTGAAAGAAATAATTACATATGCTTGGGGGCAGCAATTTTATGGCATTTGTATAGGAGGTTTAAATGATGTTACTCGCGAAAAAATTCGCAGGATGTGCAAATCTGCTTATGATGTGGGCTCGTGAAAGGTTCAACATTGATTGTCCTATCCCTAGGCCTAAGTCCCAAAAGTTGATAACTAGGGCATTATCTTGGGCATACTATTCTTTTGATTTTGATTCAAAACATTATCAATTCCGCAAAAATTCACATCATCATCTTGTGTTTTACCGAGGAGAGTTTGATAATATGTTGGAAACAGATTGGGTGTGGCGTCTATATCAGTTATTTGATAGACGTTTAGCTTGGGACTTTTTTTAGGCAAGGTTAGACGGAGCCGCTCGTATACTTTTGATACATTACGACATTGTTGAGTTTCAAATGCCTAATAGATTTATGAGGCAATTTGGATATTTGCAGTCGTATCCATCTAATAATGAAAACATGGTGGAACTGAGGAAGGAACATAAATTTTTTGAGAGAATAAATTATGAAAATCATAGGGCCAATTATATTTGATTGTGGGAGGCCTACATGGAGATTTTAGAAGGAAAAATATTGGAGGATTTGCAGCAGATATCTACCGAAGATTATATGACATTGTTGGAGTGTGAATTCTCTCTCCCCGTGGTTTTTCTCCAATTGGATTTCCACGTAAATTCTTGTTTCATACTTTATATTTCTTTTGTTTATGTTTATATATATGAATATATTTCGTGAGTTTGATTTCACAACAATTACTCCATCAACCGTCATGCTTATTTTGGTCACGTCCTTTTTTGGGTGATTTAAATCAGTACGTATAAAATCGAGGCATTAACATTAAGCGGCGTCATGGGAAATAAGACACTTGTTCTAGTGTCAATTTAAAATCACCGATTCACCGAAGGAGATAAGTGATTCTTTTTTATTAAATTAAATATATACTTATGCGTGTGTGTATATATATATATATATATATATATATATATATATATATATATATATATATATATATATATATTATGCATGTAGTGGTAGTATTCACATGATGCATGTAAAATCTAAACATTAACACTTTGGTTCGGTGATGATAAATTAGTCTTTGAGTCACCGCACTTTTGATGTAATTCAACCAATTAGCAGAGATAAAAGTTTAAGCTTTTATATCATTGAAGTGCTCTAAAGGCGGCTTCAGTTTCATCAAACTGAAGGAAATTCGGAGGACATAAATCCAAAGGATAAAAATTCAGAGGATATAAATTCAGAGGATATAAATCCAGCGGATAAAAATCCAGCGGATATAAATCCCGCGGATAAAAATCCCGCGGATAAAAATTCCACGGATAAAAATCCCGCGAATATACATCCCAAGGATATAAATTCCGAGGATATAAATTCCGATGATAAAAATCCCGAGGAGACTTTTTGTATACTCTCTTATTTTAAGTTATTTACAATTCCTTGTAAATAAGAGACTGGGGGGCAATGTTGGAGTGTGATTATTTGGGTAGTCAGAGAGTCCTTATTAAAGTAAAATTGTATTTCCTTATGTGGTGGGATAAGGAAGTTTAATTTGGGAAGGAATCTATTAGCCATTAATTGCAGTTATAAGGTGATTCTGAAAAGGACTCATACTCCTATCTATAAATACATCAATAAGCAAGGGATTGAAGGAGGAAGGGCACAAGAGATACAACACAAATACACAACTTGTACTCCCAATATTATTATAGTGGATTACTCTCTCTCCCCCTGGTTTTTCCCCAATTGGATTTTCACGTAAATTCTTGTGTTCTTATTTTATATTTCTTTTGTTTATGTTTATATATATGAATATATTTCGTGAGTTTGATTTCACAATAATTACTCCATCAAACGTTGGCGCTATTTTGGCATGTCCTTTTGGGTGATTTCGTCAGGCGTACAAAATCAGGCGTTAACAGACATGGTATAGAGAAATTATTCGGAGACGAATACACCATCCTCGACCCTTTAGGCGTTAAGGGGAAGATTTTACGGGCATTTATTGACCAATATGTGGCTGTAAACACTGTAAGTTTTTCAATTTATAATATTTATTATTGTTTTTGTTTTAAATTGATGACCTTATTTTATTAATATAAATTTTGTTATTTTAAAATTCTAGATTGAGACTGCAAAAGATATATTTGAAATTTTTTTGTCAATTGAACTGCCAACTGAGTTAAGAAACATGTATGAGTCATGGTTCAATACACTGTACCATCCGTTTATGAATGATTATAGAGGGGTTCCAACCAAACAAAATTCAACGCAACCTCGAGTTGGACAAATGGAGATTGACATAACGGGACTCCAGCCTACGGTTCAAAAAACTCAGCGTAGCGTTGGCCTTTATACTCAACATAGTAGGAAATTACCGGTTAGAAGGAGAGAGGGAACAAATCACACTCACTTTGTTAAGTACTTAAAGATTGAGAAAATCACTTGGTTAAATCACCGTTTGTTTAGTCTAACTCACGACCCATCAAAATTTCCTCATATCCATCCAGACAGTCTATATAAGTTAGAGTTTAAGGATGTGAACTGTCTGAGAGCCAATGGTTGGTTATGAGCGCATGTATTGGATGCATATTTGTTGTTGTTGAGAGACAAAGAAGCTAAGATGATGAGTGAATGTATCCAACGATGGACTCTAATTTATTTCATGCCAACGTACTTTGCGGAGTTGGGCACCCAAAACTTGCCGAGTGCCAGAGTAAGCAAAGCAACCACACTCAAATTTTTAAGAAGTTGCATCAATCCTCCAGTTGGTGCCCCAGCACATGAGTGTCATTACATATTCTTTCCATTCATCAATGAAAGCAACAGTCATTTCTGCCTATTTATTTGGAGTGTCAACAAGTGGAAAGTAATGTTATTTGGCCCACTTAATACTAACAAATCATTAATGCCATTGTTCAATTATATCAAAACTTTTTTGCGGTTGTGGTGAGTTCATTAATATATTACTTATTTTTTCATGTCATCACACAGACATATATTGTATATTGGGAATTAATTAATTGTTTTGTGGTTTATAACTGGAGTTAATTCCTTTGTTGCTTAGTCTGGAGAATCCTAAAGCAAAGTGGTCAAGATCGAAGCCGAAAGTTTAAGTCTGTGTGAATAGGCTGAGACAATGGAATTCAGACGATTTGGGCGTTTATGTTGCAAAGTACGTAGATTTTTTTTTGTACCTGATAAACATCATGAAGGAAACGAGGTGGACTCCAAACGAGGCTTATAACTTTAGATTTAGAATAACACATGAGCTTATGATGTGCAAAGCTAGGGACATTCCTAAAAAATATCTTTGTAACGACCAAACTTTAGATTCGGATTCAAATGAAGACTAGTGAATGTATATTTGACTCAATTTCGTAATACGTGGGTTTATTAACTCAGATGAATAGTTACAAAATGATTCCATTATTGTACTATTAGATGTCTTGAAATACTATAATATTTTCTTTCTTAATTTGTCATATCAATTTGTTGTATGCTTTGATTTAAACCTCATTAATAATTGGAATGCTTTATGACAACTTTTTCTTTTAATGCTTCAGTTATTGCCTGTCAGCATATGTAACTTTTGAACTTCATTTTATGGATTATTTTGTAGCTAGAGTTCAGTTTATGGATTGATTTGTAACTTTTGAACTTCATTAATAATATTTTCTTTTCTTTTTTGGTTTGATTATTGTTTAATTGGTGATGAAAAAGGACCATGTGAATGCTAAAAATCTGGTAACTGCAAATTAGTTTTTGGATATGCAACCCCCACCATAACTATCAACAATAAAGATAACTTTTTCATGGTTTGTGTTTCTTGATTACAATTATTTCTTATAGTAAGCTTATCAACGTGGTTGTCCCTGGTACCATAGACGAGCAAGCTATAAATATTAAGAGTGTTCTTAACCCATCAGCTGCACTGTAGTTAACATTGGCCAGAGTAAGTTAATTTTATGCTATAATGAAGGGAGAAATTGATTGGAGTGTGGTCATTTTAATATTCAATTTGAGGCTAATGTAATGATGTTCCATGACATTTGTAATGACAAAGAATTTTAAGTGACATTATAAATAAAATTAAGAATTTAATTTCTAATGAATTAAATTTTGTGTGAATTAATTTAAACCATAATGTGATTTGGGTGACTATGTGACTATATGGTTGATTTAATTAAAGGAAGGTTCAATTAATGGATATATTAAATTAATGGGCTAAACTAAGAGTTTTAATATCAATAAATTGATAAGATAATTGAACCAAATAAATATCTAATTAACTTTGAACATAACAAGTTTAATTAGATTATATAATTTAATTAATGTGAGACCATTTAATGTAAGACCCCGAATTTTATGAAATAAAAGTATTCAATTTTTCTTATAATTACTATTCAGTAAATGGTTAAATTGATAAAAGTTAAAGTTAAGAGTGATATATGAATTTTTTTCAAAATACGCAAGTGGTTATAAAATATTCATTATTGTCGGGAATATTGGTTTGTCGTGGAATATTCTTTCCGCGTAGGGAATATTCATACGACGGTATGACCATTTATGGGCCCCATAATGAGAATAACCGCTCGGATGAAGAAAAAGCGACAAAAGGGAGTTTTATAAATAATTCACAGTAGTTATTACTGATTAACATCATTGGAATACCCGGTGGTTAAAATACGATGTCTGGCGTTGTTGCACAAGAAGACGCCAGATTGCACTAATTATTGATTCTTACGTAAGAAGGCACTACTCAATAATTGTTACAGATAATTAATGCTTCGATTTTATTGATTCAATAATTGTTGCGTTGATATTTTATATTCTTTGTTGTTTTAATAATTGTCACTACACGAGTATTTTCCATTATCGAAGCAATAATTCATATTATCTAATAATATTATTAGATAACATTATTGGCAATGTCTAGAAAGTTACATACAAGGAGATGTTTGGTCACCTAATTGCGCGCCAGTAAGGAGAAATTCTTATTGGAAAGCCCCCTCTTTCCTAGGAACTGTCTGGTTGTCATTATTGTGATTTTGTAATATTATTTGTGAATAATTAATTATTGATTTATATGATAAGAAAAATATTCATTTTATGTGGATATAGATGGAGAAAATTTTTAAAGTGACAATTGTTGAAAATTGATATTTTATCTTTTCTAATAAAATAATATTTTATTATATTATTATAATATAATAATGATGATATTTTTACAATGAATGTGTGATATATGAGTATATGAAGAGGAAGAGTATTTTTGTTGCATTAAATGATTAACACATATTTTGTGTGTCGGTGGACCCCATTTCTTGGTGAAATTTGATTATAGCACAGAAATCGTCCAGTATGTGAATTTGGTCAATTTACATTTGGAGTTTGGAAAAAACTTTCTTCTGCAAAGTTGTAGAGAATTGAATTTCCTATAAAAAAAAGCGCGATATTCGAATTTTCTGATAAAAGGGCTATTTATTATGAATTATTGAAGTTCTGAATTTCCAAAATAATTGATTTTTGGTTGTTTTATTTATTTTTATTAATAAAAACGTTTTTTATATTTTGTGGCCTCATTAAACATGTGCAAAGTGCTAAAGCTAGGGAATTCAAAGTGGGCGTAAGAAAATTTAATTATATATTAATATTTTATTAAATTTTCTGCTTTGGTGTTCTAAGCATTTTCCTATAAATAGAGTGTTTAGGTTAGAATTGAAAATCACACCAGAAACTGAAGTTTCTCTCTATTTCTCTCTCTATATTATCGAGTGTATTCTTGTGAGTATTTTGATATCTTGAGTGTTGTTATACGGTGCAAGTTCGTTCAGCGTTATTCCAGTCAGAAGTACTGTTCTTTTGAGGTAAGGGATAATAAGGGATTGTAAGGGATAGTAAGGGATTTTAAGGAATCGTAAGGGAGATTATTTTCTTCATAAATGATATTATTTTTTTCAATATCATTATGCCGAAATATTGGTTTAAACTTTTTATCAAATTTGAAACTTTTTCATATCGGGGTTACTATTCATGAGTTACTATTCATGAGTTACTATTCACGAGTACTATTCATGAAGCATAATGATGTTTTTTGTGAAATTTCTATCTTTTGGTGTTGGAGTTACTATTCACGTATACGACACTATTCACAAATACGACATTATTCCCAGAAAAATTAAGTTTTCTTCTTTGTGTCCAAATTGTCTGTTATGATTCCTATCTTTGATTGGATCTATGTTTTGGTCTTCATTCTTGAATTTTACTCCACTCTGGTTATTTATGAAGTATTTTTGAACTTTGGGTTGTTCAAAGTACGAATCTTTAATATTTGTTCTTTTATTTCACTGGATTCGTTTTCTTTAAAATATTTTGCATCATCCTCAGTCCTAAATGATGATATAACTGAAAATCTTTGGCCTGTAGTGAAAAGATGAATGATTTCTGATGAATATCTTTGGCTCGTAATACAAAGATGACCTATTGTTGAATATCTTTGGCATGTAGTGCAAAGATGATATAAATGAATATCATTGGCCTGTAGTGCAAAGATGACTTGTTGATGAATATCTTTGGCTCGTAATGCAAAGATGACCTGTTATTGAATATCTTTGGCATGTAGTGCAAAAATGATATAAATGAATATCTTTGGCCTGTAGTGCAAAGATGACTTGTTGATGAATATCTTTGGCCCGTAGTGCAAAGGTGAATTTATTAGTATGATTATGAACATGAACTGTGATTTGGTATAACCATGATCTTTGATGTTTAAGGTGATGAAAATTATCTTTTTCCTGGATGAGAAAAGGAATTTAGAACAACAATTGCGATTATGAGTTATACATGTGATTGTGGACCGGAATTGTTGATTAATGTTACAGGGATAAAACATTGTTGATGGACTTTTAACATGGAGAAGATAATAGATTTTATGGTCTATTTGACTCTTAAATGGATTGCTTTCGTTCATTGCAACTATGGTTCAAAAGTTTTATCATCTACCATATGTTCTAAATCTTTGATTTATTCTTTGTTGAAGGCTATTGATAATTTATTTATCTTTAGTCATGATATTCTTTCTTGAGCTAGTTGTGCTCACCCTTTTGCTTCACAATTCCTTTCAGGTAATACGAGTGTAGCTGGGTCGAGCGGGGGATAACAGGGGAATATAACGGTGGTCATCATTTAGTAGTTATATTTGGTGAATCAACTAGGGTGAGGCGAACCCAACGTTGAAAGGGTGTTTTGCCACTATCATACAAGATGTCTAATGACATACCACCTCGTGTCATCATAAAGACGGGGTTGTGCTCATCCACTTCTTTGAGTATATATCTGAGCACTACCTATATAATCTTGGAGTTTTGTTGAAGTATAATTCTCAATTAGAGACGGTGGAGATAATGATATGTCAAGAGAAGACACACCATAGGGAAGAATGTGATAGTAATCTTCTCGTTTTTCTTTGGGGTCTATTGGGTCAACCAATGATAATTTTGCGGGCATATGATATCTATCATAACCTAGACGCATGACCTCCCATGTACGAAGATTTCCTTGAGCACTTCCCAAAGATTTTAATTTCTAAAACAGTTCTAGATTGTACCTTTATGTAAGGTATCACTGTGAGGTGATGTCCATAGTTGGGACATGAGTCATAGTTGGTATTAAAACTCACAACATATGTATTGTTGTACTTTGCAAGACAATTGTTGTAATAAAGTTGTAGTTATTTTCTGTACCATGTATTTGGCGACTCAGAATGGGTTGGATGGAATGGACCTATTTTGGTGGCATCACAGTTGGTATCAGAGCTTAGGGATATGATCTCTGGCGGAGATCAGGGAATAGAACTAGGAGGGGAGAGACGTGTAAATCCTTCGCTAGTGTGTCCTACCTAAGCTTATTTGTTGGTCAGTCATAATATCGGGATATTATGTGATATATTAATTTGTTCAATTAACCCTTGTTTTGAAAGCGTATTCTAGAATGATATCCGAAATACGGGAGATGAAGCAATGGAGAAATCATGATGACGGGGAAGATGGAATCAAAATAAAAGCAAGGTATTCTCAACTCTTTGAAATATCGTGCACGTAAATTTGGGGGACAAAATTTCATAAGGAGGGAGATTGTAAGACCCCAATTTTATGAAATAAAAGTATTCAATTTTTCTTATAATTACTATTCAAGTAAATGGTTAAATTGATAAAAGTTAAAGTTAAGGGTGATATATGTATTTTTTTTTCAAAATACGCAAGTGGTTATAAAATATTCATTGTTGTTCTGGGAATATTCGTTTGGTGCGTGGAATATTCTTTCTGTTGGGAAATATTAGGTACATAACGCTTGACCATTTATGGGCCCCATAATGAATAATTGTCGATGAAAAAAATGACAAAAGGGAGTTTTTATAAATAATTGCAGCGTAGTTATTACCGATTAACAACATTGGAATACTCGATTGGTTAAAATACGATGTCTGGCGTTGTTGTCTTGCGATGCAGACATGTATTGCACCAATTATTGATTCTTACATAAGAAGGCACTTACTTCAATAATTGTTACAAAGTAATTACTTTATTCAATGTTTTATTGATTCAATAATTCTTTGCGTTGATATTTTATATTCTTGTTGTTTTAATAATTGTCACTACACGATTATTTTTCATTATCGAAGCAATAATTCATATTATCTGAATAATATTATTAGATAACATTATTGGCAATGTCTAGAAAGTTACATCTAAGGAGAGGTTTGGTCACCTAATTGCGGCGCCAAGAAGAGAAAATTCTTATTGAAAGCCCCCTGCTTTCTAGAACTATCTGGTTTGTCATTATTGTGATTACGTAATACTATTTGTGAATAATTAATTATTGATTTATATGATAAGAAAAATATTCATTTTATGTGGATATAGATGGAGAAAATTTTTAAAGTGACAATTGTTGAAAATTGATATTTTATCTTTTCTAATAAAATAATATTTTATTATATTATTATAATATAATAATGATGATATTTTTACAATGAATGTGTGATATATGAGTATATGAGGAGGAAGAGTATTTTTGTTGCATTAAATGATTAACACATATTTTGTGTGTCGGTGGACCCCATTTCTTGACTGAAATTTGATTATAGCCTGTAAAATCGTCCGTATGTGGATTTCGGTGAATTTCTGTTTGGAGTTTGGAAAAAACTTTTCTGCAAAGTTGTAGAGAATTGAATTTCCTATAAAAAAGCGCGATATTCGAATTTTCTGATAAAAGGGCTATTTATTATGAATTATTGAAGTTCTGAATTTCTGAAATAATTGATTTTTAGAAGTTTTATTTATTTTTATTAATAAAAATGTTTTTTATATTTTGTGGCCTCATTAAACATGTGCAAAGTGCTAAATCTAGGGAATTCAAAGTGGGCGTAAGAAAATTTAATTATATATTAATATTTTATTAAATTTTCTGCTTTGGTGTTCTAAAGCTTTGGTGTTCTAAGCATTTTCCTATAAATTTTCTATTTTGGTGTTCTAAGCATTTTTCTATAATTTTAATTTCTAAAATAGTTCTAGATTGTACCTTTATATAAGGTATCACTGTGAGGTGCTGTCCATAGTTGGGACATGAGTCATAGTTGGTATTAAAACTCACAACATATGTGTTGTTGTATTTTGCAAGACAATTGTTGTAATAAAGTTGTAGTTGTTTTCTGTACAATGTATTTGGCGACTCAGAATGGGTTGGATGGAATGGACTTATATTGGGGGCGTCACAACTAAGATAATGCAGAATAAATTATCATTAGCTTTCAAAGGTGTTAAACTGATAAAATATAATAAACATCGAGTTTAACTGCAGCGGAACAAGCAATCCATTAGAAGAGTCAAGTATAGAATAAAATCTACTATCTTCTATGATTTAAAAGGTTTTTCATCAAGTTTATCGCTGAGACTCATCTTAATAAATAAATCAAATCATCCCTGCTCCACGGCCAAGGATATTCATGTAATCATCAATGGTCATGACTATCTTAGAATAATCCTCGGTCATAATTATACCAACAACTCATTCCACCAATGAACTACGAGCCAATGAGGACTTTTACCACATCATTCGTCACATTACGGTCATGATTATATCGAATAATCCCTGGTCATAATCATACCAAGTCCATCTATGCACGTAAGCCAAAGATGACTTTCAACATAATATAAGCATGAGGATGATGACAATTCAATAAAACAAGTTCAAGAATAAATTTTAAAGATTTATAAGTTAATTTATCCTGAACTCAATAACGTCCAAATTGTCAACATGATACTATTTTGTACAGTAAAATTCAAGAATGCTCAGAAGAATATTTTCATGAAAAGATACTGGATGAAGCGCAAATATCAAGGATATTCCACTAATTTCATGGAGTATAGAAGCCAAAACTTTAACCAACTGAGTATAATAAATTATATGAAACTACAAATGGATTTTCATCCGCCATGCGGTAATCCACGTATACAGATCATTTCCACAATTTAATAAGGAATGAATACATAGGATCATTCACCATGCATGTGGTAATCCACATAGACAGGTTATTCCAACAAAATAATAAAGGATGGAATAAAAAAAGGATTCACCATGCGTGCGGTAGACTGCACAGACAAGTTATTCCCAACAGAATAATAAATAATGGAACCAGGTCCGGCGTAAACGTACAGACATGATATTTCGACAGAATAATAAATAATAGAACCAGGTCTGGCGTAAACGCACAAACAGGATATTCCGATAGAATAATAAATAATGGAACCAGGTCCGGCGTAAACGCGCCTGAAAACAGATATTCTCGCGAAATAATAAAGAACATAATATTAGAAGAATTTCACCATGTATGCGATTGTGCATAAACAAGTTATTCAATGTAATAATAAGAATGGAATAATAGAAGAATTTCACCAAGTATAGGGTATCCCGCTTATACAGGTTATTCCAACAGAATAATAAAGAATGGAATAACAGGAGTTCTCTTCATGAATAAGAAAGAATACCCCTTACGAGTATAACAAATAATATCCCCTACCTTTGAAGAAACTGGATATTGGAGTAGTGAAGTAGCGGAATACTTTTCTTCTTTTCTCTATAGTTTTCTCTCTAGAGTTTCAATTGAATTAAGTAAGAAATAATGAAGGAATGAGCTTCTATTTATAGGAGAATGGACTGAATAGTAACTAATTCATGAAAGGTCCAGATTGATTTACTTTTAAACGGACGGTCCATATTGGTTTACTATTAAAACTTAAAGCAACGGTCCATACTGATTTACTATTAAAACTTTAAACCAGACATCCATATTTATTTACTATTATAACTTTCCACCAGCGGTCCATATTGATTTACTATTATATCTTCAACCAACGGTCTGAAAAATTAGCACATCTCCTCATGGAATAATATTGTACCCAAAATGATTTGGACCGAAAAGAAATATATCTTACGGGTGAATAGTAACTCGTGAATAGTAACTCATGAATAGTAACTCATGAATAGTACTCCGATACGAAAAGTGCCCCGCATACCCGATTGAACAATATAACCTCCAGACTTCAATTATTATCGAAACAAATGTCAACTTCCACTAACACAAATAATTCCAACACAATGGAACTATAAAATTCATCTTTAATCAACACGAACTTATTCATCATTAATATTATAATTCACAATATTTAACAACCACCTCGTTCCCAGGAAAGAGGGGGCTTTCCGATAAGGATTTCTCCTTATTGGCGCACAATTAGGTGACCAAACCTCTCCTTAACAGTTCTAGACATTGTCAATATTGCAAATAATAATATGAATAACTTTGTCGTCTCAATTATTGATTTAATAATATAACATATTATGCGAGATGATCTTTGTAACAATAATTGAATCAATAATATGAGAGATATGATGCAACAATTCTTCGTAGCAATAATTGAGTATAAGCGGTAAAGATCAATAATCAATACCATATGTCTACTTATGCAACCACGCCAGATTCTTTGTACTTTTACTAATAGGGTAGTTCAACGGTTTTAACGGTAACACCTCCGTAGTTATTTTTATAGAAAGATAATTTTGTCATTTTCTAACTACGACAATACTTTTTCATTGTGGGGTCCACTAATGATTGTCTTGTCAGATCTTGTGGCCTCCCAAAATAGGTATACAACACCCATTCCGAGTGCCAAATACATGAGTACGTAAGGCAAAACTACAACTTCAATAATACAATTGTCGTGACAAAATACGACAACACATATACCGTGAGTTTAAATACAAATATTGTCTTCAGGCACAATATCCACACTCAAATAAGTCCTCATTACAATTATTGATACACTATTTTTACAAAATAGTGAGGACTACTACTAAAACAACTATCTTGAATCATCACTCCATACCCCTATTTAGTTCTCGCTAAATTCTCTCCTCCTGAGAAGAACAATGGAACAAAAAGGAAAAGGGTGAGCAACTAGCCCAGTAAAGAATATTATAACTAAGATAATATACAAAAAATTATCATTAGTCTTCAACAGGGAAAAAATCTGATAAAATATAATAGACAACAAGTTTTAGATCAACAACTGCAGCAGAAATAGCAATCCATTAGAAGAGTCAAGTAGAGAAAGAATTCCATTATCTTTTAAGATTTAAAAGTCCATCATCAATATTTTATCCCTGTAACATCAATCAATATACATCTTTGCACTACAGGCCAAATATATTCATTTGTATCACCAGTTGGTCATGTTCATCTCAATACATGTTCATCTTTGCACTACGGGCCAAAGATATTCATTAGGTAATCATTCATCTTTGCACTACAGGCCAAAGATACTCATCAGTTAATCATTCATCTTTGCACTACAGGCCAAAGATATTCAGTAATATCATCATTTAGGACTGAAGATGATGAAAAATATATTAAAGAAATGAATCCAGTGAAACAAAATAACAAATATTAGAGATTCGTATTACAGTTTATCCAAGATCAATAATACTCCATAATAACCAATTTTAAAGCAAAATTTAAGAATAAAGATCAAAACATGGATACAATCAAAGATAGTAATCATAATAGACATCTTGGACAAAAAGAAGAAAAATTCATATTTGAATTGAATAGTCTTGAGTATTCGTGAATAGTTCCGTATACGTGAATAGTGTCGTATACGTGAATAGTAACTCCGACACCAAAAGATAGAAATTTCCACAAGAAAAATCATCATGCTTCGTGAATAGTACTCATGAATAGTAACTCATGAATAATAACTCGTGAATAGTAACTTATGAATAGTAACTCATGAATAGTAACCCCGACTTGAAAAGTTTCAAATTTGATAAAAAGTTTCAACCAATATTTCGGCATAATGATATTGAAGAAATAATATCACTTACGAAGAAAATAACATCCCTTACCTAAAAAAGATAATACTTCTGGCTGGAATACTGGATATAATGCTGAAGGAACTTGCACCGTATAGCAACACTCAAAGTATCAAAATACTCACAAGAATACGCTCGATAATATAGAGAGAAAGAAAGAAAGCTTATGTTTCTGGTGTGATTTTCAATTCTAACTTAGCCCTCTATTTATAGGAAAATGTTAGCACGCCGAAGCAGACTTGACCTGCAACCTGATGGCTTTACCTGTTACTATTGCCACCCACCACATTTGAAATAAAATTCAGCACATTTCTTCACCAACCACAAGTGGGGCCCACTAAATTCTAGAATTTTCCACCAAAATCATTTATAAACCTAATTTCTGAATCAGTCACCTCTTAAAATTCATAACAAATCATACGTTCATTTTTAACGGTTCAAAATTTGTGGACATATACTCAACTTATATATGTATAACATATCCAAAAATCACAACGATCCAAATCTATTCGGATTAAAAATTATAACTCACGTAATATATCTCAAAAACACTGGTTTAATTTTTAATACCTTCATTCCGACAAAAATACTGATAAAACACCTCAACATTAACTCCTTCATTTTTAACCACAATAAATATATCCAACATTTATATCCACATAAAATAAATATTTCCTTATCATATGAATCAATAATTAATTATTCATAAATAATATTACTGAGTAATCACATTTATGACAACCAGTAGTTCCCGTGGAAAAGGGGCTTTTCGATAAGGATTTCTCCATCTTTGGCGCCGCAATTAGGTGACCAAACCTCTCCTTATGTAACTTTACGGACATTGCCAATAATGTTATCTAATAATATTATTCAAATAATATGAATTATTGATCCGATAATGGAGATATCATGTTAAAGATGACAATTATTGAACAACAATAATATAAAATATCAATCAAAGAATTATTGAATCAATAAAATAAAATATTGAGCGAGAATTCTACTTGTGATAATTATTGAGTAGTGCCTTCTTACGTAAGGATCAATAATTCAACAATCATCGTGCAATACCGGTGTAATATCTTTATGCAACCCAGACATCGCTTTTTAACCACCGAAAGTATTCCAACGGTCTTAGCAGTATAACTATGTCATTATTCATTTTTGTTGTTTTCTTCATCCCACTAGTTATCCGTTATGGGGCCCACAAATGGTCGCTATGCTGTGCATCGTAAATATTCCCCGTGGAAAGAATATTCCACGACCAAATGAATATTCCCCGACAATTGAATATTTTATAACCACTTGCTTATTTTGCAAAATTTTCACATTTCACCCATAACCAAAACATTATATCAAATTAACACCTTATTATTTCAAAATAATAATTAGAGGAAAATTCAATTTTATTTATAAAAAGCTGGGGTCTTACAACTTCCCCTCCTAATAAAATTTCGTCCTCGAAATTTACGTACGTACTTGGTGTTTCGAAAAGGTGAGGATACCTCGCTTTCATTTTTTGATTCCAACTCCCAGGTCATTTCTTCAATAGCATGGTTCCTCCACAAAACCTTAACTTGAGGTATAACCTTTGTGCATAGGACATGTTCTTTCCAATTCAAGATCTTGTGGTACACTCTCGTCGACGTTAAATCTTGACTATCTCGTCTCGGTTCTAACGCAATAATATGATTTGGGTCATCCACATATTTACGTAACATCGATACGTGAAAAACATTATGAACACGCGACATACTTAGCGTTAAGGCAAGTCTATAGGCCACAGTTTCTACTCGATCGAGGATTTCAAATAAATCGAAGGCTTGAGCTTTCATCTCTTCATCGACTCTTACTTCTAGAATAACGCATTCTTGCACCTTCTTCTTTATATTCATCAGCTCCAGGTCTGTAGCTTGAGCGGCTTTAACGTTATCGATTAAAGTCGATTCTACTCGTATATTCGTTATCTTCACATGGGTCCCTAGAGTCTTTAACTCTATCTTCATCATTTGTAAGTCATATAGAATGGATTTTTTTTATGTTAACAACATCGCACTTGTAAACGCATACGATCTTCTACTCAACGCGTCAGCTACCACTTTCGTTTTCCCACGATGGTATTGAATGGTACGATCGTAATCTTTAACAGCTCGAGCCAACGTCTTTGGCGCATTATACGTTCGTTTTGGTTGAAGAAATATTTAAGGGTTTTAGAAATGGGTTTTGTCTTTGGGGTCATACAAAATTCGATTTAATTTCTGAGGGTAGGCTAAGAAGTCCTTGAGAATCGTCGGAGATTTATTAACAATAGAAATATCATTTAAAAATCGTGATTCTCATCCAAGACTTGGATAGCACATGAAATGAAGGTTTCTACTAACGAAGTTTTAATCGATAAGTCAAAATCTAACTTCTCCGGAGTTAAATTTAAACATTGAGTATGAAGCGAGAGAGATAAATTAATGGGTAGAACGGTATCTAATAAGGTATAGACCTCACAAGAATTTATAATTAACTAACTTGCGTCTAACCTCGTTAAGGTTACTTTCATTTCTTTGAGAAGTCACGAAAACGCTTTTCCAAAAACCACCGACTTTGTTTTGTCCAGTATCCACCTTTGGTGCCACCGTCCCAATTGGACTTGATTTCGCTACAGGACAAAATCGAGCTATGTGACCGTCTTTTCCACAACTAAAACATATCTTGGAAAGCTGTTGTGACACCCCCAAAATTAGGTATACATCACCCATCTTGGGTCATCAGATACATGGTACAAAAATTCAAATACAACTTACTAATACAACTGTCGTGTACAATACGACAAAACATAACTGTGAGTTTGAATACAATTATTGTCTACTAGAGATTATACAAACTCAAAAAAGGAGTCCTCATTACAATTATTAACACACTATTTCACGCGGAATAGTGAGGACTACTAATCTTATCCTTCCGACCGCTCACCCGCTCCCCGACTAGTCCTCTTATATTTCTCATTTCACGAAGAGAACGGTGAAAGAAAAGGGTGAGCTCAACTAGCCCAAGAAGAAATATTATGACTAAGATAATGCGAATAAATTATCATTAGTCTCCAACAATGTTAAAGCGATAAAATATAATAGACATCAAGTTTAAGCTGCGGTGAACAAAGATCCATTAAAAGAGTCAAGTAGAAAATAAAATCTACTATCTTTTATGATTAAAAGGTTTTTCATCATCATTATCATTGAAACTCGACAATAAATATTCCACATCATCGAATCACCTCTGCTGCTCACTGACCAAGGATATTCTTTAGTATCCGACCACAATTATCCATGCACTACGGGCGAGAATATTTGTGTATTCATTAATGGTCATGATCATGCCAACAACTGTCCATCAATGCACTACGGGCCAATGAGAACTTTTACCACATCATTTGTAACATTACGGTCATGATTACACCGAATAATCCATACTCATAATCATACCAAGTCCATCTATGAACTACAGGCCACAGATGACTTTCAACAAAATATAAACATGAGGATGATGACAATGATATAAGAATTCAATAAAACAAGTTCAAGAATTATTTTATCCGGAATTATTAACGTCCAAATTGTCAACATGATCTTTGTTTTGTAGAGTAAAATTCAAGGAATGATCGGAAGAATATTTCTATGAAAGATCTTTGGATGAAGCGCAAATATCGAAGGATATTCTACTAATTTCATGGAGTATAGAAAGTCAAAACTTTAACCAACCGAGTATAATAAAGAATGGAATAACAAAAGAAATCACCATGCATGCGGTACTTGGCGCAGACGGAGTTATTCCAATGTAATAATAATAACGGAACCAGTCGGGAAAAATTTGCAAATGATAGGATGTTCCAACAGAATAATAAAAGATTTTACCCGAATTCCGGTGTAAAAAACACATGAGCATGGATGTTCCAACGAGAATAATAATAAGACGGAACCGGTCCTGGTGTAAAACACCTGAGACGAGGATGTTCCAACGGAATAATAATAAAGATTTTAACCGAGTCCTGGTGTAAAACACTGAGATGTGATGTTCCAATGAGAATAATGAAGAATGTCACCAAGTATAGGGTAGATCATGGCGTATCTGAGTTATTCCAATGTAATAATAAGAAATGGAATAACAACAGTTCTCTTCATGAATAAGAAAGAATAACACCCTCTACCGTAAAAGAAACTGATTATAAAAGTAGTTAAGTAGCGAAACTTTTTTAACTATCTATCTCTATAGTCTCTCTCATAGTTTCTCTCTCTACGCTAGTGAATTAAATAAGAAAATAATGAAGGAATGAGCTTATTTATAGGAAAATGGAATGCATAGTAACTAATCCATGAATGGTCCAGTTGATTTACTTTTTAATCGACGGTCCATATTCAAAGCAAAATCTTTTAAATAAAATATAATATATTCTATTTATAATCTAATAAAACGAATAACTTTATAAAAGATTTTACTATGCAAACACTATGTAGGCACTATTGTGCATAATAAAATATAATATATTCTAATTATTGTCTAATAAAAAACAGATAGCTTTATAAAAGTATTACATTTTTATATAAAAAGATTATACTTATGCAAAACACTATGCGAGACACTATATCTAACACTATCGTAATAGAATATAATATATTCTATTTATAGAATAACTTTATAAAAGTATTACATTTTTATATAAAAAGATTTTACGTATTATTACATTAAAACCAACAAAACCGAGTGACTTATCACGTAAGCATCAATAATCAATCTGGTATTATTCTTGTCACGACCAGACATCGTATTCTTTGTACTTTTAACACCGGGTGTTTCAACAGATTAACGGTAAAACTTCCGTCGTTATTTTCATAAAGTATTTTTATCGTTTTCTCAATCCGACAATAATTCCGTTGTGGGGTCCACCAATGATTCTGACGTTGTACTAATATTCCCTGTTAAAACGAATATTTCCCGACCAATCGAATATTATATAACAACTTGCGTACTTTACAAAATTTATAAATATTACCCACAACTATTATATCAATTTCACTCCATAATATTCAAAATTAATATTTATAGAAAATTCATCTTTATTCAAAAAGTTGGGGTTTTACAGCTATGAACAGTTTGGACTTATATGTCCCTCCTCTCCGCATCTGTAGCATCAAACTGACGGTCGTTCTCCTCCCCTAGAATTTGTTCTTTGGTCTTTGGTGTTGTTCTTGACATCTTCCGTCATTGTTAAATCTTCTCATCTTAAAATTTCCACTTGAATCATTTCTTCTATTATCTTGGCCATGATTACCATCGAAGTGGTTACCATTTCGGCATGATAATTTCCTCCACGATGGTTATCATTGTTAGATGGCCGACCGTTGCCACCCCATACGATTATTATCGTGTTGTTGCTCGTTATCCTTGGTTGGGTTTGGCTCATTATCGCTCCAATAATCGAGCCCTATTCACTACATCCGAATATAAACAAAGTTTGTGAGAAATGAGGTATTGGCGTATTTCGGGTTTCAACCTCGCAGAAACATTCGCGTCATTCTCTCCTCATTATCAACCAAATGGGATGCAAATTGAGACAACTCTTCAAAACTTAGCTTCCGTCTTTCGCGACACGTTCATATTGTTTTGCTCCGACGATGAACTCAACCTCCTTCGTGTGACGAATACTTTCGGAAAGTACTTGTCGTTGAACAATTCTTGGAACTTCTCCCAAGACATCTTCGGTCACGGCGATTGAGTCGCTTTCTGATTCCCACCAATGTCACCTCTCCTCGCATAACATGAAGGTGGCAAAGGGAACCTTTTGCTCCTCAGAACATCCCAAGACATCAAATATCTTGGTGATCTGCTTTATCCACGTCTCTGCCGTAAGTGGTTCTGGCTTTCCCAAAAACTCCGGTGGTCCTAGCTCCTTGAACTACTTAGCGGTAACAAATTGCGCGTTGCTATCATTTCCACCCGTATTTTGTGCACGAGTCTCCTTCGTCTGATTTTGCATGAATTGCAAAAAACTTCTAAACATCCCATCATTCATCATTTGTTCGGTAGTGTTGTTTACAGGAGGAATATTGCCTTCCTGTTGCACGTTCCCATGGGTGGTGATTAAAGGTGTCTCCACTGTCTCATTCACTCCATCGTTAATATTTCCCGCTACCATTCTTAAATACTGCCATAAAACAAGGGTTAATTAAACAAATTAACATATTATCCCTAAACTCTGACCGACCAAATAAATACCAAATAAACTTAGGTAGGTCATACTTAGCGAAGAAGGAATTTCCGTCTCTCCCTCCTAGTTCTTGTCTCACATCTCGGCCGGGGATCATATCCCTAAGCTTTGATACTTAATGTGGCGCCCCAAAATAGGTATACAACACCCATTCTCGAGTCGCCAAATATATGGTACGTAAATGAAACTACAACTTCAATAATACAATTGTCGTGCAAAATACGACAACACATATCTTTGAGTTTTAAATACAAATATTGTCTTCTGCACAATATCCACACTCAAATAAGTCCTCATTACAATTATTGATACACTATTTTACAAAATAGTGAGGACTACTAAAACAACTATCTTGAATCATCACTCCATACCCATTTAGTTCTCGCTAAATTCTCTCCTCCCAGAAAGAACAATGGAACAAAAGGAAAATGGTGAGCTCAACTAGCCCAGTAAAGAATATTATGACTAAGATAATATACAACAAATTATCATTAGTCTTCAACAGGGAAAAAAATCTGATAAAATATAATAGACAACAAGTTTTAGATCAACAACTGCAGCGGAAACAACAATCCATTAGAAGAGTCAAGTAAAGAAAGAATTCCACTATCTTCTAAGATTTAAAAGTCCATCATCAATATTTTATCCCTGTAACATCAATCAATATACATCTTGAATCAAATATTCATCTTTGCACTACAGGCCAAAGATATTCATTTGTATCACCAATTGGTCATGTTCATCTCATCTCAATACTGCTCATCTTTTCACTACGGGCCAAAGATATTCATTAGGTAATCATTCATCTTTGCACTACAGGCCAAAGATATTCATTAGGTAATCATTCATCTTTGCACCACAGGCCAAAGATATTCATCAGTTAATCATTCATCTTTGCACTACAGGCCAAAGATATTCAGTAATATCATCATTTAGGACTGATGATAATGAAAAACATATTAAAGAAACGAATTCAGTGAAACAAAATAACAAATATTAGAGATTCGTATTACAATTTATCCAAGATCAATAATACTCCATAATAACCAATTTTGAAGCAAAATTCAAGAATAAAGATCAAAACATGGATACAATCAAAGATAGTAATCATAATAGACATCTTGGACAAAAAGAAGAAAAATTCATTTTTTGGTGAATAGTGCCGTATACGTGAATAGTAACTCCGACACCAAAAGATAGAAATTTCCACAAGAAAAATCATCATGCTTTGTGAATAGTACTCGTGAATAGTAACTCGTGAATAGTAACGCGTGAATAGTAACTTATGAATAGTAACTCATGAATAGCAACCCCGACATGAAAAGTTCCAAATTTGATAAAAAAGTTTCAACCAATATTTCGGCATAATGATATTGAAGAAATAATATCACTTACTTAAGAAAATAACATCCACTTACCTAAAAAGATAATACTTACATTTGGAATCTTTGGATATAGTCTTTGAAGGAACTTGAACCGATATAGCAACACTCAAAGTATCAAAATACTCACAAGAATACGCCGATAATATAGAGAGAAAGAGAGAAAGCTTATGTTTACGGTGTGATTTTCAATTAAACTTAGCCTCTATTTATAGGAAAATGTTAGACGCTTGCAAGAAGCGGGACTTGACTTGAACCCATTGATGGCTTTACCAGCTACTATTGCCACCCACCACATTTGAAATAAAATTCAGCACATTTCTTCACCAACCACAAGTGGGACCCACTCAATTCTAGAATTTTCCACCAAAATCATTTATAAACCTTATTTTCGAATCAGTCACCTCTTAAAATTTATAACAAATCATACGTTCATTTTTAACGGTTCAAAATTTGTGGACATATACTCAACTTATATATGTATAACATATCCAAAAATCATAACGATCCAACGGTCGGATTAAAAATTATAACTCACGCAATATATCTCAAAAACACTTTGGTTTAATTTTTAATACCTTCATTCAAACAAAAATCTTGATAAAATACCTCAACATTAACTCCTTCATTTTTAACCACAATAAATATATCCAACATTTATATCCACATAAAAAATATTTTCTTATCATATGAATCAATAATTAATTATTCACAAATAATATTACGAATCACATTTATGATAACCAGTAGTTCCTGGAAAGAGGGGCTTTCCGATAAGGATTTCTCCTTCTTGGCGTGCAATTAGGTGACCAAACCTCTCCTTGACGAACTTTACGGACATTGCCAATAATGCTATATAATAATATTATTCAAATAATATGAATTATTGATCGATAATGGAGATCTTTGTGCGTGACAATTATTGAACAACAATAATATAAAATATAAATCACGACAATTATTGAATCAATAAAATAAAATATTGAGCGATAACTAGTGTGACAATTATTGAGTAGTGCCTTCTTACGTAAGGATCAATAATTCAACAATCTTGTGCTGTCTGGTGCCATTCTTGTCTTGACCCACGCGTAGACATCGTATTTTAACCACCGAGTATTCCAATGGTCTTAATTGGTAACAACTACTGGCAAGTTATTCAATTTTGTCGTTTTCTTCATCCGAATGCTATCCGTTATGGGGCCCATAATGGTTTAGCTACTGCCGTAAATTTAAATATTCTCCGACAAAAAAAATATTCCACGACCAAACGAATATTCCCCGACAATTGAATATTTTATAACCACTTGCTTATTTTGCAAAATTTTCACATTTCACCCATAACCAAAATATTATATCAAATTAACACCTTATTATTTCAAAATAATAATTAGAGAAAAATTCAATTTTATTTATAAAAAGGTGGGGTCTTACACGTACAATATTCCCTGTTAAAACGAATATTCCCCGACCAATCTAATATTATACAACAACTTGCATACTTTGCAAAATTTATAAATATTACCCACAACTATAACATTATATCAAATCCACACCATAATATTAAAAAATTTATTTCGAGAAAGTTAAATATTTAATCATAAAATCTGGGGTCTCACACTGAATACATCTGAATGGCTGAATCGATCATCCCTTAAGTGTGTTTGTTTTGGAAAAAAATCGTCCTAATAATTTGAATCGGTTAGGATGATTGAAATTTGAATAAACTAAGTCGATATTTTTTTGGTTGAGACCGAATGAAGCGGTGAGTAAAGTAAAAAAAACTAAAAAATTATAAAAATATATTAACTATTATATTAAATAATATTAAATAAATTTACAACAACTTTGAATTTTTCCAGCGAGATAAAATAATAAAATTTTGTCATTCAGAGGTTTCAGACATGTTAAATATTAAATAAACTTTTTCATTCAGATTTAGCTTCAGCTCATTCAGATTCAAATTCATTCGGTTTTTATCAAACACCCCCTAAATATATCAAAGAGATATAAAAATAATAATTAAATTAAGTATTTTTAATAAATACAATTGAGTTAAGAAAATAAAGATAAATAGTTAGTTAGTTATTAATTAATTAATATTAAATAATAAATAAAGTTAATTAAGGTAATTTTTATTATTTAAATAATAAATAAAGTGATTAAAAAGAATTAAATTAATTAGTTATTATTTAAATATTAAATAATAAATAAAGTAAAGGAATTATGTAATTAATAAAATGATTAAACAATTAAAGATTAAATTTTAAATATTAAATTGTTGCTTAAACATTATTGATTCAATTATTATCACAGTATCATCTGCACAATATTTTATATTATTAAATCAATAATTGAGACGACACAATTATTCATATTATTATTTATTTTATTGACGATGTCTAGAAAGTTCTGTCGGAAAAGAGGTTTGGTAACCTAATTGCGCACCAATAAGGAGAAGTTCTTATCAAAAAGTCTCATTTATCCTGGGAATGATCTGGTTGTTAATATTATGAGTTATAATATTAATGATGAATAAATATTGTTAAAAATGTGTTTTGTGAAGCCAAGTGAATTGAGATAAATAGAGGGGTATTTTATGAAGTATTTGTTATAAATTTTGCTTATTATATGGACCCCCACTTACCCATTTTTCAAAATTATTGGTAGAAGATTATCTCAATTTTGTTTTATATATATATAATTATTATACAGTCAGGATCAAGTCCGGACTCCCGGACATTGTTAAAATTCGGACCCTTTTTTTAAAAAAACAACTAAAAAAAAGTTTACTATTTTATGGAACTGAAATTTTTTCATAATACAGTGTTTTTGGTGTGATTTTGATATATATAACAAAACAGACTGTACAGTCTGTACAGACTATTTTTTTATATGTATCCAAATAACGTCCAAAACACTATATTATGGAAAAATTTCAGTTCCATAAAATATTAAACTTTTTTAGTTGTTTTTATAAAAAAAACAAAAAAAAGTCCGTATTTTAGTACCGTCCGGGAGTCCGGACTGGAACCAGACTCAAGTATTATATATATATATATATTATATTGTAAGTTGTATTTTTTATATAAAATAGAATATATTATATTTTATTATACTGCATAGTGTTGTATAGTACTGCATAGTATTGCATAGTACTGCATCGTGCTTGCATATTGCAAAATAGTAAAATCAAAAATTTTCAGTCGAACGCCTTTGAATTCGTTTGAAAGTTACTGTGCAATCTGTGATTATTTTTCTAAATAATATCCTGCCATTCTCCTATAAATAGGATGCTCAGTTTAGAAAAGAAAAACACACCAGAATCAGAGAATTATTCTTCTATAATATTGAGCGTATTTCTTTTGAGTTAAGGAAACTTTGAGTGTTACAAATAGTGCAAGTTTTTCTTCAAGAATATCTCCGCTATACCAGTCAAAATTACTCTCCTTTTGAAGTAAGGGGTATTATTTATTTCATATTCGTTTACAATATTATTTTTCGTATTTGTAAGAAATTTTATTTTCGTTCAATATTCGTAAGGAATGTTATTTTCGTTCAATATTCGTACGGAATATTGTCTTCGTTCAATATTCGAAAGGAATATTATTTTCGTTTAATATTCGTAAGGGATATTATTTTTATTCAATATTCGTAACATACTCTATAGTATGTAAGTAATATTATTTCGCTTCAGATTCTGAATTCTACACTCATTTTGTTAAGTATTGCTTCTATACTCCTTGAAATTAGTAGAATATCCTTGAAATTTGCGCTTCATCGAGTATCGTTTCACAGAAATATTTTTCTGAATATTCTTGTTAAATTTTAATCTTTTCATGCCGGGGTACTATTCACGGGGTACTATTACCAAAGTACTATTTACGGGATACTATTCACTCGGGTACTATTCACCTTGGGTACTATTCAGGACAAAAATTAATTTCTTTTATGTCCAAATTATTTTTGATACATGAATATTATTCTTGAATTTTACTCCATAAAGCAATATTATGCTGACAGTTTGGATATTCTTGAACTCTAGATAAATTGAATTATAAATCTTTAAAATTTATCCTTACTTTCACTTAATTGAATGTTTATATCATTGTCATCATCCTCATGCTTATATTGTGATGAAAGTCCTCATTGGTCCGTAGTGTATTGATGGACAGTTGTTGGTATGATCATGGCCATGGGTTCTCTTCGGCCAAGGGTGCAAAGATGAATTATTGTTTGGCATGATCATGACCACTGGTGATAATAACGAATATCCTTGGCCCATAGTGCATGGATAATTCGTGGATGTGATAATAACGAATGTCCTCATTGGCCCGTAGTGCATTGATGGACAATTGTTTAGTATGATCATGAACATGGGTTCTCTTCGGCCAAATGTGCAAAGATGAATTGTTGTTTGACATGATCATGACCATTGGTGATACTAACGAATATCCTTGACCCGTAGTGCATGTATAATTCGTGTATGTGATACTAACGAATATCTTTGGCCCGTAGTGCATGAATAATTCATGGATGTGATACTAACGAATATTCTTGGCCCGTAGTGCAAGGATAATTCGGTGATGTGTATTATTTATTTTACAGACAAATGATGTGGTAAAAATTCTCTTCGGCTTACGTGCAAAGATGGATTGTTGATTATTGGTTTTACAGTTGTATATATTTGACTTACGTGCAAAGATGGACGGTTGATTATTGATTTTACAGTTGTATATTTTTGGCTCGTAGTGCAAAGATGAACTGTTGATTTACCTGATTATAAATATGAATTGTGAATTTAACTATAAACTTTGGTGGTGAGAGTTCTCTTTGTCTTGGGTACAACAAAGAACTGTTGATGAGTATTACAGGAATGAAATATTAACAATGGAGTTTTAATTTAGAGGAGATAGTAGACATTATGTTCTACTTGACTCTTCTAATGGATTGATATTTCCAATGCAGTTGTTGATCTAAAACTTGTTTTCTATTATATTCTATCAGACTTTTCCTTGTTGAGGACTAAGGATAATTTGTTATATATTATCTTAGTCATAATATTCTTTACTGGTCTATTTGTGCTCACCCTTTTGCTTCACAATTTTTTTCAGGTATTAAGAGTGTAGTTGGGTCGAGCGGGGATAACAGGGGAATAGTGTGATGGTCCGAGACTGTGAAAGTTTTCTAATACATTATAAAATAACATATAATTGTATTGAGAACTTAAGATGGGTGTGTCGTATTTTATACGTCATTTAATAGTTATATTTGGTGAACTAAATAGGGTGACGCGAACTCAACTTTGAAAGCGTCAAAAGTGCATCTCATTAGAATAAACATGATATTAATCTTCTCGTTCTTCTTTGGGGTCTTGAAATATTTGCTGCTGTTTTTTATATGACATTGTAATAATTTGAGTTTGGATACTGTCTACGAGATAATATTGTATTAAAACTCACAGCATATGTGTTGTCGTATTTTGCACGACAGTTCAACAGTTGTATAAATGAAGTTTGTATTTGAATTCTGTACCGTGTATGTGGCGACCGAAGATGGGCAGTGTATATCTATTTGGGGGGCGTCACACACACACACACACACACACACACACACACATATATATATATATATATATTAAAACTATAACATACATTTCTTAAATAACATACATTTATTAAAATTATATATGTCATTCTAAAAATTCTTTTAAAAAATAAAATAATATTAAAAAATAGTGGTCTCACTTTTTTTTCTTTAATTTACAAAAATGTCACCCCGCGACCCCACTTGCTTTTTAAAAGAATCTTCAAAATGACGTAGTTTTAATTTTTTAAATAAAGATATGTTATTTAAGAGAGATATACTTTAGATTCATCCTCTTTTTTTCTCTCTATATATATATATGTGTGTGTGTGTGTGTGTGTGTGTAAGTTATTAATTAATGAATGTAAGTTATTAATCAATGAATGTAAGTTATTAATATATATAATATATAACTTACACACACACACACACACACACACACACACATATATATATATATATAAAATTTATTTGGATACAGATATTCCGAATACGGATATGAATCCGAATATCGGATTTCAGATATCTGCTAGATATATTTTTACGGTCGGATGTTAAACGAATACGAATACCCCTATATCAGTATTCGTATCCATATCCGTTTTAATTATTTGCGGATACCTTTAAACCAAATACAAATATATCCGTTTTTTCCCGAATGCAAATAATATCCGCTTTTTTCAAATACAGATGCGGACAAATATGAATTCCTTGTCAACATTTTGTTTACCTATTTTATAGAAATGTAGCATTTTTCACCAAATAACCCTATTTTTCTTTCCAAACAACAATTCAGAAATAAATATTCATATAATTAAAATATTTTTATAAGGATAGTCACTACCATCAATTATTTTTTCTCATAATTATTTATGAAAGAAGAGAAATAACAATTTTATTTTAAATTAAGTACTATAAAATTAATTATGTTACAATAATAATTGTGAATGTTAATTTTTTGTCTACATGGATGCGTGAATTTAATTTTCATCTACATATAAAATGATGAACTGTAGTATTCACTATAAATATCTTTGGTATGTATGAATAAACAGCCCGATCTTCAAAAATTGAGATTATAGTATAAATTAGTTTCATTTATCTTTGGTATTTTTTGTCAGGAATGCTACTTTGGTTTAGTCTTATTTTCAATTCAATTGAAATAGTTGATATTGTCAGAGCAAAAATTATATTGCCTGAATATATATATATAGGGATTCCATCCACAGCAACCGGTTGTTGGGAAGCAACCCCTTTTGGCCCAAGCCGCTACATTACTTAGTTTTTTTTATTTTTTATAAGCCGCTACAGGTTGTAGCGGCTGAGCCAAAAGGGGTTGCTCCCAACAACCGGTTGCTGTGGATGGAGACCTATATATATATATATATAATAATAATACTTTTATAATTATTTAACGATACTTAAAGCTTGCCGGGATGCTCTATAGTGGCACTTGTGTTTTCTTTAGTGGTTGCAATAGTTATTTTTGTCAATTTCTTTTCTTTTATTTCCATTATTACAAAATTCGCAAATAAGAATGTTTATGTTGGGATATTTCACATGAATTTCACATTGGATAAAATTAAGAGTGTAGATGAGTTAATAAGTATTGTGGAACTTCAACCTAATAGGTTAAACTTTTAGGTAAGAAGATGATCCAACATGCTTATTGGGCTAATCTACACATGCAGTTTACATTTCTTTTCCCTTTCTTTTATCCTCATTGAAAAAATATGGGGTTATTTACACTTCATAGTATATTTTTAGAAAAAATTACATTAAAAGTGCATTTAGAAAATATTTACAGAATTAATATATTTTCAATATTTTATTTACAAAATTAGTGCGTTTGGTATTAAAAGAGTTAAAAGCAACAACTAACTCCATGTAATTGTCGTTGAAGAAATCCTCTGTTTCTTCTTCTTCGTAGTTGGGCTCATCGTCCTTGATGATATGGGGATCGACTGCGGCTTCCTATTCTTCCTCTGAGTAGTTCTCTGATGTCCGGCTAGTGGTGTTGAAAGGAAGCTGCTGATTGTGTTCAACAACTAACTCCATATAATTGTCGTTTCTTCGACTGCGGCTTCCTCTTCTTCCTCCAAGTAGTTCTCTGATGTCCAGCTAGTGGTGTTGAAAGGAAGCTGTTGATTGTGTTTTGTTTACTAGTGCTTATATATTTGGAAACCACTTCTTCTAGTAAAAGTGTTTTGGTTTTGGAAACATGCTGATTGTGTTTTGGTTACTAGTGGTTATATAGTTGGATACTTCTGATTGGTCTTTGATTCTATTACCAGTAGTTTGACATTGTTTGTTTGTTCATATTGGGTTTTTTGGACTATTTCCTTTAGAGGTAACCAAATGCGTATCAGTGAGTGACATAACTTCATCATGTTGGTTACTTATAAATAACCTTTTAAAAATAAATTATTTTGAATATAGTGCAGTTGGTAGCCAAACCTTCATACACATGTAATTACCATTTTAGTTTTTGTGGGTAACCAAATAGTCATAAAAAAAAAATCAGAATAGTTACCAAGTGTTACATGTATTTGTTTTCTTTATCTTGTTAAACCACGATGGAGTCAGAGAGTAGTCGTGTGATTTCCCACTTACTTAATGTAAGAAGAAAAAAACACAAAATATTATTCAATATTGTGTAACACAATCTCGATTACCTTACATCAATAAAAAGGTTACCATATGTCTGGTTATTGGTTACTCATAGTAAACATTCAGATATTTTTGTAGTTACACTTTTTTTGCTAATGTACTATATCAGACAATTTTTTATCATAAAATAAAGTACAATTGTAGCATTAAAAATAATACAATATTGTGAATGATGACCATATCAACATTATACAGTAACCAAAATATATCTAATTAGTAACCATAAATCTGAAACACATTGTTTGCATTCAGTTTATAATCAAATCACTGAGTATCATAACGTGGTGACCAATTAAAGACTGAACAATTAAACATAAGTAATCAAACACTTATATGAAGGTAACCAATTTATGAATGTGTAGTAAGTATGAGTCAGTACCTGAATTGAAGGTAATCAATTTGTGTTGCACTCTTTTTATAATTATTTTGTAGATGCACTAATATTATAATTACTCTCTAATTGTTGTATAGTAGTGTACAGAACCCAAAAAAATATCTGTGATACCCAGTCCAAATCAAAACATGTAGACTACACTAAACAGTTTATGAGATCTTTAACTCTACTATCCATGTGTGATACCCTTAATTTGACTTTTCAAGTTAAATCAATCAATTCTAAAATTGATAATTAAACAAATTTATTTATGTTTTTGAGCTTCCAAAAATTAGATGTTATAATAAATTAGACGTAAATTTTTATGATTATAATCTCTTTACTTGTGTTTAAAAAAAAGGGATAAGTCTTGATTCTAAAATTGGACAATTTGACTTCTAAATTCAAATTAATTCAGTTTTGATGAGACGAATGGAGTATATTATTATAAAGATATATAGAGGGTATGTTTATTTGCGAGTTTAGAGTATACAATTAACTGATAATTTCATTTAGAAAAATAACATTGTCTCTAATTTTGTCACTTATATTTGTTAGCTTGGTTTAAATAAATAAATAAAAACTTTTACGATTAAGAATTTGTTTTGCTATCAGCATTTGTAGCACTTGCCACGATATCGTTTATAACGGTTGGATGTACATGCGTTTGAGACCCACGTGTTATGTTTATGAGTTAAATAAATTGTATTTAAAATAAATTATTATTACTCTAATACAATTTTTCAATGCGATTAAATTTTCAAACGCTTTAAATATACTAATCATTATAAACACTAAATGGTGTTTGATTGCATCTTAACAATTCACTTTTTAATACATTTTAACAGTCCATATTTTTTTATTAAGAGGTCATTTGAATAGTTTAAATTTATATTTATATCTTAACTATTAAAAAGATCTCTTAATACAAATATGTGAGCTCTTTAAATGCATTAAAGGGCTGAAAGGAAACAAAGAAAAAGAATTGAGCACAGTCCTGCTGTACACGTGTCATCGCATAAAGGATTGGGTGTACGAAATCCTGGTTCTTCTTAAGGTTAGACAATCAACAAATTTAAATAGATAAGAATAAGAGAATCTCTCTCTTAAATGTGCTGTTATTATCACATAAACATTACAACAGGAGAGAAATTACTACGTGATAGATTTTGACCGCTAAATTCTGTCCCGAGTCATAAGCAACTCAATTCTAGGGCTTTTTCTCTATCCTTTTTCCGTTCTTCACTCTCTCCGGTAATTGTTCTATCTTTATTTCTCAATTAATTTTTCACTTTTACTATATGTGATTTATGTATATACACTCACTCATATGTGTTCGTGATTGGTTGTTCTATTGCTTATGTCATGTAATTTGTTTACTGATTAGTATTTGTGTAGTTTTTAGTACATTTTGAGCTGTTTTGGATTGTGCTTTATTGGATTTGTTGGGGTTTTTTGATGGATTTTGGATTATAGTACTGTTTGGTTGAATTTTGAAGCAGTTGTTTCTGATAGAATGGGAATTGATTACAGTAAGTTGTCTGAATGTGGAGTGTTTTGTCTTTTGGGGTCGGTGGCGTTTTAGTTTTGATGGATTCTTTTTTTCTATAACACCTGTCAACAAATGAAACTTTGAAGGTTAATTTGAAATATAGGGAATGGGAAAATTACTCGTCAGAACAAAAAACTTTTAGAAATACTAAAAGGACTTCATCTGATATTAAGTCGTACATAAACATTCTAAATTCAACAAAATAAAGCAACAAATTCAGTTATCACAATAGTTTTACATTACTATCATATTTCAGAAACGCACTGTAACAAAATAGAGAAACCAATCCCACACACTGTGTACATATTACAATCATCTCCCTAATGGTATGTGCCACCAGTCGAAATACCAGTGTCTGAATCCCTGACTGGGGGTGATCTTACTCCCTCTGTTTCGATTTTGAATTTTGATTATTGGTGTCATTCGGTTAACACAAAAGGGTAAACTTTGAAATAGATTCAATCAATTCTAAAACTTAAATGAAATTAATTATTCAACATTTTGAATTAAACAGACCCACAAAGATACTTCAAGCCACTTTCATTAAATAAGTCCTCTTTACCAAAAAAAGTAGAATAAATTTTGCTAAAGTATATATAAGTAAGATGTGAAACAATTATGACATCATTTTCTTTAGTAAAAGTTGCCTTCACTTTTCTTAATTAAATGGTTAGTTTGTCGAATAAGAGTACTGCGTGCTTACTCACAAAAAGAAAATAATAAAAAGAGGCGTACAACTTATTAAATGTTTAAAAAAACACCCTTTTTCGAATTCTTTGTGATTTTCATTTCCAAAGTAAAAATAAACTAAGTAGTATCATATAAATCAAAAGATGAAAGTCACAAAGATCTGGGATATTGAAAAATAGAAAGGTAATAACTATTCTGGGATAAAAACATAAGTTATTCCTACTATATTCAAAAGGAGAAAAAAGTAAAGGAAGAGTCCTGTTGTACACGTGTTGTTGCATAAAGCTTTGGTGTATTTATTGAGGTTGGTCTAGGTATGACGTAGTGATAGCAAAAGTGGCCTAGTCCAACAAATTTACATAAATGATTTAATAAAACCACACTCAAAGTTGATGTTAGTATTACATCACAGCAGGAGAGAAATTAATAGATTTGACTGCTAAGATCTCTCCGTTTCATCAGCTCAAGTGCTCAACTCTAAGACTTTTCTCTTCTGCTCTTCTCCTCTTCTCCTTTCCATTTTGGTAATTAGTTCACCTTAATTTCTCAATTTTGATATGTTCTCTTTCAATTGCATATGAATTGTATATATACACACACTCACTCACTCATATATGTTTGTATTCAGTTGTGATTGTGTACATGCCATCATTTTTTTAGTTCTTAGACCCCCCCCCCCCCCCATTTTTAAGTTTTGTATCAAATTTTTGTTCAGTTTTGTGTTCCAGTTGTAAGTTTCCTGATTATGGTAATGTTTGGTTAAAATTTATTATTTTGATTTTGATAATATGGGAATTGCGTTCAAATTTTGTTTGAAAATGGAGTTTTTTGTGTTGGGTTCATTTGTACTAGTTTTCATGAATTTTCGGTTTCTCCAGCTCTGGTCTTTCATCAAAGAATTGAGATTGCATCTGTGTTGAATTAGATGTTATTTTCTTATGCATCTTTTATGAGGTTTTTCCACAAACATGTCAAATTACAACATATATATGCTTGCACATGTATAGATCTTGTTGGTATTTTAGTACTGAGTTCTACTTACTGATCCACGGAAATGTTATATCAACAAATCTTCTTAATGCTATTTTGCTAAATAGTTGACTTCGCATAGCTAAATAAGGTATGCACGAAAAAAGAATGTGACAAGATCTAAGCCTTAATGCTACAAGTTTTAAGAGATTTACCATTTAAAAATATCTATAAAAGATGCAAAATCAGGGAATACATAATTGGGTGGGATATGAAAGTGGAGACTACAGAAGCATCTCAATTGTCATGAACTAAAAGTCCAATTTAACTTAAATTTTGTGCATTTTGCATTGTAATCATTATTTCTTAAGTTATCCAGTCTAAGCTTGCAAACAAGCTTTTGATGAGAACTTGTATGTTTTAAGACTATTATTATTGGAAGGAAAACTAAAAGGGTATGACATGCCATAGATGCCTAAAATCTTTTGGTGGGACTATAGATGTGAAGCTAATGACTAATAATGTCTTGAATCTTAAATAGACCTCTGATTATCCAAAGCAATTTTCTTGAGCCTCGCCTTAAAGCCGGCCCGAATGCATTGGTTTCTCTATTAACTTACACTATGTTTATGAGTTTGAGAACAAAAGAAATAGAGAGGAATTAAAATTTTATAACAGAAAAGAGGTTACCTTTTATCGTTGTGTTTGTGAGTTTTTGTAAGGAAATTATTAGTAAAATAGCATATCCTATTTTACCCTTGTGAGACTATTATTATTATTATTATTATTATTTTTTGCTAATTTCCGCGCACACACCCAAAAAATCGAACCCTTGACCTCATGGAACCCATGAGGCAAGAGTTATCGCTGGGCCAGGACTAAATTTGAGAAACCCATATAAGGGTATTTTCGGTTTTAAACTTCTTTCCACAAGTCTGTAATGATTTTCTTCCCAAACTTCTTACTTTTGAGGTGAAAATTTTGGAAGAATATTTATATTAAATTTATCTCCTAGTCTCTTCTTTTCTTCTCTGTAAAACTCACAAACAGGTAACTTTAGCTTTTCCCCCCTAATTTCTATCCTTCTCTTTCTTTTTTCTCCTTTCTAAAACTTCCAAACACAGTATTTGTTTGAGCAGAACTTTTGCTTTTGAAATTGTGTTTTGATTTTTTTGCTGATTTTGAATTTGGTTTTCCATGGCATGTTTCTAAACTTTGAAGTGTAGCTTCTGTAGGTATTTTGAAGGATGCAGTCAAAATCTAAATCTGGAAATCGAGTTAAAGTTGATCCATTTAACATTTCACGATCCGCAATGTGTTCTGAACCATGGTGTCATAGTTCTGGCTACAACCCTATTTCCCCTACTGCAATGCAAGGAAATGCATCTGATTCATCTTCAGTTGAACAATCGGCAGATGGTATGTCTCAATCTGATGGTGGCCAAAATGAAGAAGATGATGATGCTACCAAAGAATCACAAAATAGTGCACCTCCGCGTTCAGGTAATTTTCAAATGATTGCAGTAACTTTTACAGCATCCCATTGTATTTACAGATGTTCAACATAGAAGAATGCTGACTTGGGTGATGCGATTTGGTTTTTGGGACATTAGAGATTCCATCTAAGTTTTTTGAGAGGATTCTTCTTCAGTTTTCTCTTACAGATCTATTGTCTTCTAGATTAGCTACAGAATTTAAGTGATTAGTTCATGGCATGCTCTTCTTATGGGAGGTCATCAGAAGCACTCAAAAGACTTGTAGAAGAAACTTCCTAAAAAGTTCAAGGCGCTCAATCTTTAATCTGGGGAAGAAGAAAAAGTGACATTAAGAAACATGACTGGATATACTTATTCTCTGAAAAGATGTCATTTTTAGTTATCAAATACACCTTATTTTAGTGTCACTAAAATTCTTACTTTAAGCACTTATATATGTTGTAAACTTTTCAGTAAGTATTTTAAAAGGATGAAAGGCACTTGGTTATCCCTCGTGCCAAAACCCCTTGGTCACTGTGTTCATACCCCCACTTTATCTCTCCCTTCATGTGGGCTGTTGGAAGTTAATTAGCAGAGTTTATTTATACGTGAACAAATTTTAATTATCTAAGAGGTTGAATCTTGTTTCACTCCAGATTTTGCATAGGTGCTGATACTCACAAAGTTAGGCCTAGTTGAACTAGTGTGGTTACTGTGGTACGACTCTTACTGTATGAGCTTTAGTATGAGTTACTCCAGAATTGTTGAGACAGCTTTAAACCATTCAGTTGAATAGTGAATTATCATTCTCATTCTCTTTGTATGCAAATCAAAGATACAAACAATGTTCGAAAAAGCGGTGCGGCGCGTTTTTCTCCCGGACAAGGCGAGGCGTAAGCCTCGATTTGAAAATCTAAAAGTCCCCAAAAAATTATAAAAAACTGCTAATAAAATCATAAAATAATCCATCATTATAATCAAGGTCATAAAAGACATAAATAACCAAATGAGGCCCGCATCTTCTTATGGGAGGAGGCCTATTCCTATTCCTACAATCTTGTCCTTTTCTTTTACATTTTTGCGCCTTTCACTCCTCGCCACTTAGATTTAAATCCAAATATATTTGTGATACACATAACGTGTATACAATAAATTAAATTATAAAATGTGTGATAAAATGTGAGAATTTTTTAAAATAAAATGTAGGAGAGAGAAAAAGAAAGTTACATATGGTACCGCCCTAAGAAGACAGTTAATTTTATTCCTCACCCATTATTTATTATATAATAGATAGATAAATAAAATTAAAAATATCATGTTGTAGTATCAAAGATTAAAATTCATTACTTACAAAATTAAAAAAATATTGTGCCAAAGTATTTCTTTTAATATTCAAAAGAAGGATTAAAGAAAATGAACGAGTGCTACTAGAACATACACGATCAATGAACGAGTGACAGATTATCTCACCTCCTTCATTTGTTTTGCATATAAATGCCATTCCATTCATCAACCAAAAGAATACCCATCATTTTTAAGTTTCATATAATTCTTAAAGAAACTATAGATTAACATTTGTTTCACAGTTAAAAGAGATTCACAATTTCTTGGAATCAAGGCCTAAGCCTTGATACGCCTTGAGGCGAAACGCACTGAGGTGTAAGCCTTAGCCAAATGAGGCGCAAGTCTCTGTATTTTCCTTTGAGGCCCAAGTCTCGCCATACCAAATTACGGCCTCGCTTTGAGGCGCGCCTCGAGGCTTACGAGCAATTTCGAACCATGGATACAAATACTTCATAGTAGAGGGGGCAACATGGAATTTGAATAAAGGGAGCCATTGATATGGTGGTTTAACTTATTGAAAACCTATGGTGATATCTCACTTATTAAGTGGATTTAAAAAATTAATAACAGCTGTTAGGCTGCATGTATATTTCTGAAGTGATAAAATCTTATCTTGGCTAGATTTATTCTCGACCATTTATTTTTATGTTAGATTCTATTTATTGGTTGTGTAGTATACAAATACTGAATCTTGTAGCAGCCTGATGCCTTGGTTTTCTTTAGACTATATGATGTTTTGATATGTTTCTAATTAAGATCTTAAATCAGGGTTAGATGGAAATTTTGGCCAAGACCATCTGAATCAGCATCTTGCATCAAATGCACTTCCTAGGAGTGATGGAAGCCTTACACAGGCTGCACAGCCTCCACAGCTTGAACTTGTTGGTCACTCAATTGTATGTGTTTTTTTCATAAACATTTTCTGAACTCTGTTGAAGTTGTAACAACTCATTATCTTCTTGATGTGTCAGATTAGAGAAATTACATATCCTTCTCGAACAGAAACGATTTTCTGGTTTAATTGTTTTGCAGGCTTGTACTTCAAATGCATATTGTGATCCATATTATTATGGAGGGAGGATGGCAGCTTATGGTCAGCCTTTGGTATGCGTCTGCGTCATTACATTCATTACCTTCTGCACTTTTTTCTTGTTTGGCTGAATTGGAAACTTGCTTCCTAGAAGTGAATATACTGTGCTTAACTTGCCTTTGCAAATATCTTTCTCGATTGCAATATATTCTCTATGCATTTGACATATGTTCTATCCGCATAAGTCCTTGCCTGGGGATCACTTGAATAAAAGGAAATGAAAAAGAGTAGAATTAAAAGGATCGTATCTCTCTCTGTGAGACATGAGTGAATCTGAAACTTAGTTGCATATTGAAACTGGTAGGTGAATCCCGTACGTTCTGGTATTTAGATGGTTTGCTTACTTAAGTCGAGTATAAATGCTAGATGGTCTAGCTGCAAGTTATATGGCATTAAAGTTTCATGATGTTTTATGGAAGTTATGTTGGTTACAGACTTACTTAACCCAAGTGCAATGGTGAATTAATGTAGCATTGATTTTCCTTTTGGCATTGAAAGATACTGATCTTGTATAAACCCTTCGTTTCTAACATTTCTAGTGTTACTAGCTTAACATGCTGTGAAGCACGGGTTTTTTGGAAAAAAAAATAGTGGCAGATATTGATGGATATTTTTTAAAATAAAAGTAGAAAAAGACAAGTAAAAGATAGAAGAACTTTTATTAGAAAGAAAGAGAAACAGGCCCCCCAATCCCTTTGAATAGCCAAAATAGCTACGTCAGGAAAGGTACTCAACTACTCATATTTGACTCCCGTAAGGCACAGCCAAAAGGCATCCTAACCATAAGCATGTGAAGAGGGAGATACATTCCACTTTATCAGTAAAAACCCTTACTTTTCTCTTGTTCCAAATAAATAACAAACATTGAACACATGGCTTAAAACCTTACCAACCTTTTTCCTGCCACAACCCCTAAAACGTATCCGCCGGAAGCTAGATACTCCAGAGTCATTTTGGTAGACCAAGAATATAGGCGGAATAGTCTATCACGAGCCCTCATTTGATTTGATGCTGCAGAGTCGTTGACCAAAAATCGGATATGGACAAATAATTACCTGAAATTCCTATAGCAGATAAAGGATTTTGGACCATCTGCTGAATTGGCTCCAGAGTTGCAGGAGCTGCAGAGGATGTATTTTGTACAGGCTATCATTTACGATTTTATATATTGACATTCCTTGTATAATTACTGTTTCTTGGCAAATATATTGAAACTTGTGCTATTTTTAACTTTGTTTTATAAAGAACTATTACGTCTCTCAGGTTCATCCTGATCTACTTGATATGCTTCATGCTAGAATGCCTTTGCCCCTTGACATGGCACAAGAGCCTGTTTATGTGAACGCTAAGCAATACCATGGGATTTTGCGGCGTAGACAATCACGTGCCAAAGCAGAGCTTGAAAAGAAGTTAATAAAAGATCGAAAGGTTGGTTAAGAGTTGCACTTGAGTTCAAATATATGTCGTGCCTTGATTTGCTCAGCATGATTTTTTATGTTGCAACAGAATATAGTTTGATCTCATTTTTATAAAACATGATTACCTGTATATAGAAAGGCCTTAAAAGAGGGTTTCCCTCCAGTATCTCTGCAAATCTAAACACGAAATCCCATTTTTAATTTTTTTTATAAAAAAAATGCATTCATTGCTGAAGACCAAAAAGAGGGCAGGAAAGTGACCCTATCCCAAAGGAGATGAGAGGACATGGATTTGCTGCAAAAAAATTGAGCATTTCTCTTCGTACCTAGATAAATAGTAATCACACTATCATAGTACCTTGCCATCTCTATTCTTCTATAAACTCTTAAACTTGGTAAGAAGGAACTCTCGACTCTTCCACTCCCACTGGACAAATTTAGCATTCACGAACTCCAAATAACGAACAACACGACTTTCATATCCTGGAGCAGTGGAGAAATTCATCATAGTTCTTACTAGCCTGCATACACAGCACAAACGTCCGGACAATGATTTGTAGTAGTTGCGTTGCCAAAGCATATTATTAATATTTTGAGACTATTAAGGACCAAACGAAAGTTTTAATGTTAGAGGGAGCTTTATACTTCCAAATATAATTGATGAATGGGAAGCTTTTTTTTGTGCGTGTGGATAAGTTCTGATAGCTTGAATAATTACCAAAAATAAAATCATCTCCCTCCCATAAGGTTAGAGATTTTCAGAACTTATCCACAACGAGATAAATGTTCAAAGTTCCCATATTTAGATGTAAATGTATCCCACAATACTATACCAGGTTTACAGGATGGCCAAGGCTTGTCTGTTGATTCTGATTCTATCGACTCAAACCAGTGGTTAGGATTTGAAGATATCTATTCCCTTGTTGACATGTCAATATTTAGTGGATTCATAACTCCTGTTATCCTTCTCCAAAATCTACAGCCATATCTTCATGAATCTCGGCATCAGCATGCTATTAGAAGGGCAAGAGCTTCTGGAGGCCGTTTTGCGAAGAAGTCTGATGTTGATGCTTCAAAGCACCCGCATTCAACTGAGGGGAAGGAGGCTGGTTCTGTGGCTTCTGCCTCAGCTCGATCTGCCAATTCCTCAGGATCTGAGCCATTTCATTCCGACTCCAATTCAAAAAACCACGAGGAAGCAAGAGGTTTGGAGACTTCCGAAGCACACACCAATGGCGATAATGGTGGGATGTACAAAAACCAAGAAACATTTCGGGCATCAATGTATGACCCGCACTCTGCTGAAAGAGAAGGGGGCACCTCTTTAGGACAGCAATGGGGAAACATCAGATGTGATCAAGCTCCACAGCGGGCTGCTGCTATGCAGTGAGGCCCGGGATTGGAATGGGAGCTACCAAAGTGGAAAAAGGTGCTGTCGTTAGGAATTTCTTTTTTCCGTCATTTGGTATCTCGTTTTGGCTTTCAAAGCCAGCTGGCAAATCATTCTTGGCTTTGTTACTTCTCGTGGGAACAAGGAGCTGGAAAGAGATGGCTTGATGAATTCTTCTGCTTCTTACAAGTTTCCAAGTAATGCACTCTTTAGCGTTTTTTGTACAAATGATGAAAAGTTTGGTAGGATTAGAAAAGAACGGTCTGGTTAAATTTTAAGAGTTTTGACTGAAATCGTTATGGGGAATCATTAAGAGTTTTCAGTAGGCCGAATTAGCTTATGCTGCTACCCGTCGAGAGTTGTGGTTTGACTTGTTTTTGAAAAATTGCTACTGAATAATTAAACATCCGATGCATTTGCCAAAATTGTGTCATTCATTAAACCCAAAATGTCTCTTAGTTGGTAACTTGATATTTTTAGGAGGGTAATCAGTATGACTCATGTGCATCTGTTAATGCCTATCACAAACAGGCTGTTATTAGGATGTAGCTGTTCTTAACTGTTCAAACTTAATTTGTAGTCATGGGTAACTGCAGTTGATTTCTGTGAGAATTGTAGCAATGCAAATTCTCCTATTCAATCTGATGACACGAGTAAACTCTCCAACCTATTTTAATTTTTCAGTGTATGGTCATTGTTCTCTATGTTACCGATAACTTCTTCATCCTCATGTATCTCTTTTGAGATGGTTTCTCCATCCATGTCATCAAGTTGTACCGGATTTGATTTGCACAACTGGTGCCGAACTCGTACATTTCATTTAAGGATAGAAGAATGTCAAACACCAAAAAGACATTTCTGTTCCTATATTCTCTCTTGATGTAAAGTAGTTACCATTTTTGCTACCTAAACCTCTTTCTAAAAATATACTAACTCTCCTATTTCTGTTCCTATATTCTCTCTTGATGAAGAATCATGTGCCTTGAATCTTGTAGTTGCTTTATAATGTAAGGTAAATTTTAAATATTTTATATAAATTGATTCTACTAAAATTTTATAAATTTTTTATTATACGGGGTTAAATTGAAAATTTATAATTTTGTCAATCAAATTTTAATCACATATGACTCATAGTCTTTATTGTGTCAAACAAATATTGCTCTTATATATCACTTTTTTATGTAGTATTTGTTAAAATTTAAGCCTAAATTGAAGTGAGTGTCATTAATTATTTCAAATGATTCCACATATTAACTACTTCATGAGTAGATTAAATTAAGTATTTGAAACCTCAAATCCATGAAGTAATGAATAAGAAATTAACTCCTAAAGATCATATTTGGAAATGATAATAAATATTTGTGGGAAGCCAAGTCTCACATCGATTAAAAACTAAAGTATTAATTAGTTTATATACATTAAAGTTACTCTTGAGTTTGGGCACCCACTTTTGTAGAAGAAAGAGGACCTAGTCAAGGCTAGGTTGGAACCCACACGTGCGCCGTCACCGTGAACCGACCAGTCAGGTCGGGCTCATGGCTCTAGGTCCTTGTATATAATTTTTTTGGACAAAATTTGTTTATTGTATATATTTTTGTCTGAAAGGTTGATTTATGAGTTTTATTTTAATGATGACAACATATATTTTGTATGTAAATGTTTTGTATTTTTCAGGTTATGGACTGATTATGCAAGATCTCAAGTGGTCTATTATGAAGAAATGTTGTTTAGAGTCACCACATGGTTAGGTTTTTAGGACTTCATCTTGGAAATCAGATGTAAGGATTTCTATCTTAATTAATTAACTAGAAATTATTTTATAAAAGAAGATTTCATGAACTTAAAAGATTCAAATCCTTTAAATAAGTTATATTTGGGAACCAAATCAATTGAGAAACTAATTTGCCATGTTTTTCAAAAGTTTTTTAATTTTATCCCTTTTATCAAGTTATTGATTCCCTTTATTCTAATTGTTGATTCTGTTGAGATTCTTATTCCTTATTTCAAGTGCTGAAGACTCAAATTCAAAAATTGAAAATATATATTTGGAAACATATCAATTGGGCAATTGTTTTCCAAAGCTATATAAAAAACAAGATAGTTTTCATAAATTGATGGAGCTGATTTTGCTTATTCTTTTACCTTAATTCAAGTTGCTTATTTTGCTAAATATTATCCCATGATTCAAGTTATTCTTTTTTCAGATTCAAATCCCTTCCTTTTTGGTTCTGTTCATATCTTCCTTTGAGATTATAAAATTGTGAAGTTAATTTCTTGCCGTTGAAACTCTAATCTATATATATCATTCTCGGCTAAAGGTTCAACTACTCAACGAATTGAGAAATACACAGAGTTTTAAAGAAAAAGTTTCTAGCAGATTACTCTTGTCTTGTTCTTAATTTTTTGTGTTAGAAATTCATAGATATCTTGTAATCATATTCGTTCATATTAAAACTTGTATACAAGCCTAGTTTGTATTATATGATCCAGTGGTGGATATGCATATACAAAAAAGAAGCTCTAAAGGTTGTAGTGGTGTCCAACAAACATGGAGTTATTTTGTAACTAATTGAATATTATTTTAATAAAGAAATCTTCAATTCTAATTGGCATTGGACGTGTATTAAGCCATTAGATTAGAGGTTATGGGCTAAACCAGGTAAAAAAAACTTAGTGTTGTGGTTTTCTATTTATCATACTTTAATTACATTAATTCTAGATAATTTATTTAGCAAGAAATTTTAAAAATGTAATTATTAAATAGTTAAGTCCAATACACCTTTTCAACCCTCCTTCTAGATGTGTAGAAACTCTAAATTTCATGAACTAACTCTCAATATTATCAATATGAAGTAATCATATATTCTTAAAAACACATACAAAAAGTTGTTACCAAATACAATTAGATGAAATTGAATTTATGAAAGGAATAAATTAACCTTACAAATCCTAAAAACTAACTAAAACACAATAAATTAAAAATAAAATAAAATAAAATAAAAAATTCTTAACAAATTCAATAATTAAAATCTTTTATGTTTTGTCTTTTTAGCTCCATATCAAATATAATTAGATTGCATGCGGTCTTTTAACTTAAATAAGATAATATAAATAATGTCTCAATAAAATATTCATAATAAAATTAAACATGCAAATTTTATAGATAGCACTTCTAATAAGTGTAATAGTTTAGCCTCTTAATATTTATTAATTATAAAATTAAGCTTTTACTAACAATAATTTAAAATTAAAAAAAAAATTTATGTTTTACACGAGATATTGAGCTGGTATAAAATTAACATAATAAAAAATATAATTGAACAAAATCAAATTAATTAGCACATCAGATAAACTCCCCATAAATACCTGTTGTGTGGTGTAAAACAATAAGCTTCTAGATGGGGAATAATAATTGCATTGAAACCAATTCAAACAGTCTCTAACGCCTAACGGTGGTGATTGATATATAGTTTATCTAATTTATCTTCTAGATAGCGTGGGGGTGGGGTTGAGCGTGGGAGACTGGAGAGGGGTTTACTATCATTGAGTTGACTGATGGGAATGGGATCCCAACTTGCTGCAAATTCGAAATATATATATACCAGTAATTATCCGTATCTCCATGCATTAAAATTTTAAAAATATTATATTATTTAAATACTTTTTATAACTTAAAATAATTTACAATTACACATAGCAATTATCATAATTCACAACACTATCAGAATAGTTAATTTTTCTTTAAAAATAAATATCTAAAAAATCTAAACGTGTCTACAAAACTTACAAATCATTAATAACAATTTTTATAATTCACCACACCACACCACCACAATAACAATTATTATTATTATTATTATTATTATTATTATTGTTGTTGTTGTTGTTATAATTATAATTATTATTACTATTACTATTACTTATATTATTATTATTATTATAATAATTACTATTATTATCATTATTATTATTAGTATTATTATTATTATTAGTATTATTATTTTTATTATAATTATAATAATAATAATTATTATTATAATTATTGTAATTATTATTACAATAAGTGTTTAGAGGATTCTAAACACTTATTATAATTATAATCATTATAATCATTATTATTATAATAATTATTATTATAATTATTACTATTATTATCATTATTAGTATTATTATTATTACTATAATAATAATAATAATTATTATTATTATAGTAGTAATTATTGTAATTATTATTATTATTATTACTATTATAATTATAATTATAATTATAATTATTATTATTATTATTTATTTATTTTTTTTTATTATTATTATAATAATAATTATTATAATAATAATAATTATTATCATTATTGTTATTTGATTTGGGCGCATGGGCGGATCTACCTTAGGGTAGTGGGGTCAATTGACCCCACTGAATTTTTGGGAGTTAATTTTTAATTTGATTTTTATTTTATAAAGTATTTAGTGAAAATAAAAAATTCAGATTAAAAGACTATTAAATGTCTCAAATTTCTACTAACACAAACATTCAACTCTTTTATATTGTTTAGTAACTTACATTGAACATGATATATTTGCAGCTATTGAAATGAGACTATCATTACGATAGTTTCAAACAATGAAATCTCAAAAAAAATTGTGACACCCCCAAAATAGGTATACATCACCCATCTTGAGTCGCCAAATACATGGTACAAAATTCAAATACAACTTAATTATACAACAGTCGTGTAAAATACGACTAAACATATGATGTGAGTTTTAATACAAATATTGTCATCTAGACAATAAACAAACTCAATGGAGTCCTCATTATATTTATTATCACACTATTTCATAGAATAGTGAGGACTACTAATGCACCATCTAGGACCATCACTGCTTCCCCGACTAGTCCCTCGCTACGCTCTCATTTCCTCAAGAGAACAATGAAAGCAAAAGGTGAGCTCAACTAGCCCAAGAAAAAATATTATAACTAAGATAATGCGTAATAATTTATCGTTAGCCTTCAACAAAGGTTAAAACGATAAAATATAATAAATATCAAGTTTAATCGCAATGGAACAAACAATCCATTAAAGAGTCAAGTAGAGAATAAAATCTACTATCTTCTATGATTTAAAAGGTTTTTCATTACTTTTATCACGAGACTCAACTTAATAAATAATCCACATCATCAAATCATCCCCGCACTACAAAAGCCAAGGATATTCTTTAAGATCATGACCACGAATTATCCATGCACTACGCGCCAAAGATAATCATGTTTTCATCAATCATCCCCGATCATGCCATAAAATAATTCATCTTTGCACCCTTGGTCAAGAGAATCCATAGCCATAATCATACCAAAAACGGTCCATCAATGCACTACGGGCCAATGAGGATTTTTTCACATCATTTGTAACATTACTACCATGATTATACCGAATAATCCCTCGGTCATAATCATACCAAGTCCATCTATGCACTACAGTGCCACAGATGACTTTCAACATAATATAAACATGAGGATGATGACAATGACATAATAATTCAATAAAACAAGTTCAAGAATTAATTTATCCAGAACCAATAACGCCCAAATTGTCAACATGATACTTTTTTGTGGAGTAAAACTCAAGAATGCTCGTAAGAATATTTCCATGAAAAGATATCGATGAAGCGCAAATATCAAGGATATTCCACTAATTTCATGGAGTATAGAAGTCAAAACTTTAACCAACCGAGTATAATAAAGAATGAAATAACAAAAGAAATCACCAAATGCGATAGATCGCATGTATAAAGTTATTCCAAATGTAATAATAAATAATGGAACCAGTCATGTATAAACGCACTGCATGTGATATATTCCAACAGTAATAATAAATAATGGAACTGTGTCATGCGTAAACGCATTGCATGTGATATTCCAATGTAATAATAAATAATGGAACCAGTTATGCGTAAAACGCATGCATGTGATGTTCCAATGTAATAATAAATAATGAAACCAAAGTTATGCGTAGAAGCACACAAAAGCATGATGTTCAAATGAATAATAAATAATGGAATAATGTAAGAATTTCACCAAGTATATGGTATCCCACATGATAAAGTTATTCCAATGTAAATAATAAAGAATGGAACCAGTCAAAGCAAAAAGCGCATGCATGACAAGTATTCCAATGTAATAATAAATAATGGAATAATGTAAGAATTTCACCAAGTATAGGTATCCCACAGATACATAAGTTATTCCAATGTAATAATAAAGAATGAAATAACAAAAGAATTTCACCAATAAGAAAGAAATAATACCCCTAACGAGTACAACAAATAATATCCCTTACCTTTGAAAGAAGAGTATTCTCATTGGTAGGCGAGAGGATATACTCAAAGAAAACTTGTACTACGCTTCAAAGTTTTCTTAAACTCTAAAAAAATACGCCAAGATTATTGAAGAAGAACTCTCTCTATAGTTTCTCTCTAGAGTTTCAAAGTGAATTCGTAAGAAATAATGAAGGAATGAGCTTCTATTTATAGAAGAATGGACCAGATAAGAATTAATTCATGAAACTATCCAGTATTGATTTACTTTTAATCTGACGGTCCATATTTAAAATAAAATCTTTTAAATAAAATATAATATATTCTATTTATAATTTAATAAAACAAATAACTTTATAAAAGTATTCTGCTTTTATATAAAAAGATTTTACTATGCAAAAACACTATGCATGCACTATGCAATACTATGCATAATAAAAAATATAATATATTCTATTTATAGTCTAATAAAAATAAATAACTTTATAAAAGTATTCTGCTTTATATAAAAAGATTTTACTATATATGCAAAATACTATGCATAATAGAATATAATATATTCTATTTATATAGTCTAATAAAACGAATAACTTTATAAAAGTATTCTGCTTTATATAAAAAGCTTTTCTGCTTTTATTACATTAATAATACTAATAAAACAAAATTGAGTGACTTATCACGTAAAGATCAATAATCAATACCGCAGTGCTACTACTATGCAACCACGCCAGACATCGCATTTTTTACTATCGAGTAGTTCAACAAGATTAATTCAGAAACTTCCGCCGTTATTTTCATAAAATATTTTTGTCGCTTTCAATCCGATAATAATTCCGCTATGGGGTCCACCAATGATTGTGCCGTCGCATTTAATATTCCCCGATAAAAAATGAATATTCCCCACCAATCGAATATTATATAACAACTTGCATACTTTTGCAAAATTTATAAATATTACCCACAGCTATAACATTATATCAAATTCACACCATAATATTAAAAAAATTATTTCGAGAAAATTAAATATTTATTCATAAAATCTGGGGTCTCACAATCTCCCATCCTTATGGAATTTCACCCTCGAAATTTACGTACGTACTCGGTATGTCAATGAGGTGAGGATACCTCGACTTCACTTCAAATTCTAACTTTTGAGGTATAACCTTTGAGCGTTGAATATGATCCTTCTTATCCAAGATGTTAACACGATCTCCTCATACGCTAAATCTTCCGCTATCTCGTCTTAGTTCTAAATTAATAATGTGGTTCGGTCGACCACATATTTACGTAACATCGATACGTTAAAAAAATGTTATGAACACGCCGACATACTTGGCGCGTAAAACGAGTCTATAAGCCACACGCCCTACTCGATCGAGGATTTTAAATGGGCCAATTAAATCGAGGGTCGAGATTTCTCTCTTCGTCGATTCTTACTTCTAGAATAACGCCTCTTGAACCTTCTTCTTCACATTCATCACTCGAGTATGTAGCTTGAGCGGCTTTTAACTTTATCGATTAAAGTCGATTCTAATCAGATATTCGTTATCTTCACGTGGGTTCAGATATTCGCACTTGTAACCGATACAATCTTCTCTACTCAACGCGTTAGCTACCACATTCGCACTTCCACGATGATATTGCATGGTATGATCATAATCTTCAACAAAATTCGAGCCAACGCTTTGGCGATGTTACGCTCGCTTTAGTAAAGAAATATTTGAGGGTTTTAGAAATGGGTTTTGTATCGGGGTCAATACAAAATTCGATTTCACGCTTAGGGGTAGGCTAAGAAGTCTTCAAGAATACGTCAGAAATTTATTAACAATAGAAATATCATTCAAAATCGTGACCTCATCCAAGACTTGGATAATACGTCACATTGATACCTATCAACTTGCCATCGCTATTCACGACGCCGCCCACAAAAAGTCCGGCTTCGGCAGCATTCCACACAAGGAAGTCAACAACGAAAAGGACCGGGGCTCTTTACTTATGGCTTGATATGACAATGATCGACTTTAGTGGTTTGGTTGCTTGAATTCGCATAACAAAGTTGGTTAGAAATATGAAAGCTAACAACCTTACGAAAAGCACATGATGAGTAGTTAACCAATCGATTCCTAAAATCGCATCAAAGGCAAGTATTTTCAAAGAGATAAGATCGACACGTAACGTGAAAGTGTTGATTTGAAAAAGATTTATAAATAGTGGAGGTAACGAAGGTTTCTCCGAACTGAGTTTAAACAGATATATCAAAGTCTAACTTCTCCTGAGTTAACTTCAAACATTGAACACAACTAGGTGAAATAAAAGAGTAAGTAGAACCCAGATTCAACACTTCAATAGACTTCAAGAAGAGTTTATGACTAACATACCCGTGATAATTTTATTCAGTGTTCTTTGTCACGAAAAAAAAATGCTCTCTCTAAACTATCGGCTTTAGCTTGTCCGGGACATCCTTTGGCATCACTATCCCAAATGGACTTGACTTCACCATACGACAAAATCGAGCTAGGTGACCTTCTTCCGCAATTAAAATATATTTTGATTGTCACAGATAGTTGGACGGATGTGTCCTCCCGTCCAAGATTTGAAACATACGACCGGGTGGTCGCTTCTTCTTCCTTTGAAACGGTGTCGTGTCATGCTGCCTTTCCATCATTATTGAACCTTCTTCTTGAAATTTCCACTTCTATTATATTGGCCATGATTACCACCGAAATGGTTACCATTCATGGCATGATAATTTCCCCACGATGGTTATCATTGTTCATGATCGCTGCACCACGTAGATATTATTATTATCATGTTGTTGGTCATTGCCTTTTGGTTGTCTTTGATTCATTATCGCGCTTCCAATAATCGAGCCCTATTCACAACATCCTAATACAAACACAGTTTATGAGAGATAAGATATTGACGTATCTCAAATTTCAAACCTCTTAGAAACATTCGTGTCATTCTCTCCTCATTATTAACCAAATGGGACGCAAATCGGGATAACTCGTCAAACTTGGCTTCGTATTGAGACATGGTCATGTTGTTTTGCTCCAACTTGATAAATTCCACCTCCTTCATGTGACGAATACTTTCGGGAAAGTACTTGTCATTGAACAGCTCTTGAACTTCTCCCAAGACATCTTGAAAAGGCCAGTCGGGTACGCTTTTACGATTCCCACCAAGTGATCCGCCTTTCACGCAACATAAAGGTGGCAAAGGGAACCTTTTGCTCTTCTGAGCATCCCAAGACATCAAATATCTTGGTGATCTCTTTAACCACGCTCCGCCTTTAAGTGGTTCTGGCTTTCCCAAAACTCCCGTGGTCCCAGCTCATTGAATTGCTTAGCGGTGACCAACCGTGGTTGCCATTGTTTCCTCCTGCATTATGAATAGAGCCGCTTTTACCGATGATGTCGCATGAATTCTAAAAAGCTCCTAAACGTATCATCGTTCATCAATTCGATCGTGTTGTTGTTTACAGGAGGATTATCGCCATCCTCGTCAGTACATTTTCCTCGATTATTGATCCGTGGAGAATCAACGGTCTCCTCGTCAGTGCTCCATTGCTATTCTCAACATTCTCGATGTCATTTTCAAACATCGCCACAAAACAAAGGTTAATTAACATATAACATATTATCCCTATATTCGAACCGACCAATTAAATACCAAATAAACTTAGGTAGGTCATACTAGCGAAGGAATTCCCCCTCTCCCTCCTAGTTCTTGTCTCACATCTCACCAGTGATCATATCCCTAAGCTTTGATACCAACCAGACGCCCCAAAATAGGTATACATCACCCATCTCGAAGTCGCCAAATACATGGTACAAAATTCAAATACAACTTAATTATACAACAAATGTGGTAAATACGACTAAACATATGTCAGAGTTTTAATACAAATATTGTCATCTAGATAATATACAAACTCAATGGAGTCCTCATTATATTTATTATCACACTATTTCATAGTATAGTGAGGACTACTAATGCACCATCTAGACCATCACTCGCTTCCCGACTAGTCCCTCGCCACGCTCTCATTTCCTCAAGAGAACAATGAAAGCAAAAGGGTGAGCTCAACTAGCCCAGTAAGAAATATTATGACTAAGATAATGCAGAATAATTTATCGTTAGCCTTCAACGATATTAAACTGATAAAATATAATAAACATCAAGTTTAATCTAGCAATAATAAAGCAATCCATTAAGAGTCAAGTAGAGAATAAAATCTACTATCTTCTATGATTTAAAAGGTTTTTCATCACTTTTATCACGAGACTCAAATTTTAATAAATAATCCACATCATCAAATCATCCCCGCACTACAAAGCCAAGGATATTCTTTAGTATCACGACCACGAAATTATCCATGCACTACGGGCCAAAGATAATCATGTTTTCATCAACTATCCCGATCATGCCATAAAACAATTCATCTTTGCACCCTCGGGTCAAGAGAATCCATAGCCATAATCATACCAAAAACGGTCCATCAATGCACTACGGGCCAATGAGGATTTTTTCACATCATTTGTAACATTACGGGCCATGATTATACCGAATAATCCTCGGTCATAATCATACCAAGTCCATCTATGCACTATGTGCCATATGACTTTCAACATAATATAAACATGAGGATGATGACAATGACATAATAATTCAATAAAACAAGTTCAAGAATTAATTTATCCAGAACCAATAACGCCCAAATTGTCAACATGATATTGCTTTTGTAGAGTAAAACTTCAAGAATGCTCGTAAGAATATTTCCATGAAAAGATATCGGATGAAGCGCAAATATCAAGGATATTCCACTAATTTCATGGAGTATAGAAGTCAAAACTTTAACCAACCGAGTATAATAAAGAATGGAATAACAAAAGAAATCACCAGCATGCGATAGATCGCATGCATGTGTTATTCCAATGTAATAATAAATAATGGAACTGTGTCAGTGCGATAGAATCCGCATATACAGATATTCCAACATGTAATAAATAATGGAACTGTGTTATGCGTAAACGCATGCATGTGATGTTCCAACAGATAATAAATAATGGAACCAAAGTTATGCGTGAAGCATGCATGAGATGTTCCAATGTAATAATAAATAATGGAATAATGTAAGAATTTCACCAAGTATAGGGTATCCCACATAGATATAGGTTATTCCAACATGTATAATAAAGAATGGAACCAACAAAGTAAATTTATTATAATTCCAAATGAATAATAATAAATAATAGAATAATGTAAGAATTTCACCAAGTATAGGTATCCGCAGTGATACAAAGTTATTCCAATGTAATAATAAAGAATGGAATAACAAAAGAATTTCACCAATAAGAAAGAAATAATACCCCTCACGAGTACAACAAATAATATCCTTACATTTGAAAGAAGAGTATTCGATATGTAGGGCGAGGATATACTCAAGAAAAACTTGTACTACGCTCAAAAGTTTTCTTAAACTCTAAAGAAATACGCTCAAGATTATAGAAGAAGAACTCTCTCTATAGTTTCTCTCTCTAGAGTTTCAGTGAATTTGTAAGAAATAATGAAGGAATGAACTTTTATTTATAGAAGAATGGACTACATAGTAACTAATTCATGAACGGTCCAGATTGATTTATTTTAAACTGACGGTCCATATTTAAAACAAAATCTTTTAAAATAAAATATAATATATTCTATTTATAATCTAATAAAACGAATAACTTTATAAAAGTATTCTGCTTTATATAAAAAGATTTTACTATACGCAAAACACTATGCATGCACTATGCATAATAAAATATAATATATTATATTCTATTATAGTCTAATAAAATAAATAACTTTATAAAAGTATTCTGCTTTTATATAAAAAGATTTTACTATGCAAAATACTATGCGATAATAGTAATATAATATATTCTATTTATAGTCTAATAAAATGAATAACTTTATAAAAGTATTCTGCTTTTATATAAAAAGCTTTTTTGTTTTATTACATTAATAATACTAATAAAACAAAATCGAGTGACTTATCACGTAAAGCATCAATAATCAATACCGTAGTGCTACTATGCAACCACGCCAGACATCGCATTTTTACTACCGAGTAGTTCAACAAAGATTAACGGTAAAACTTCCGCCGTTATTTTCATAAAATATTTTTATCGCTTTTCAATCCGATAATAATTCCATTATGGGTCCACCAATGATTGTGCCATTATATTTAATATTTCCCGATAAAACGAATATTCCACGACCAATCGAATATTATATAACAACTTGCATACTTTGCAAAATTTATAAATATTACCCACAACTATAACATTATATCAAATTCCACACCATAATATTCCCCCAAAATAGGTATACATCACCCATCTTTACGAGTCGCCAAATACATGGTACAAAAAAAAAAAAAATCAAATACAACTTAATTATACAACAAATGTAAAATACGACAAAAAAATAATCTAAGAGTTTTAATAAGAATATTGTCATCTAGACAATATCCACACTCAATGGAGTCCTCATTACATTTATTGTCACACTATTTAATGTAATAGTGAGGACTACTAATGCTATCATCCGACCGCCACCCGCTCCCCGACTAGTCCCCCTGCCACGCTCTCATTTCCTCAAGAGAACAAAGAAAGAAAGGGTGAGCTCAACTAGCCCAAAGAAGAAATATTATGACTAAGATAATGCGTAATAATTTATCATTAGCCTTCAACAAAGTTAAACCGATAAAATATAATAAACATCAAGTTTAATCATAATGAAACAAGCAATCCATTGTAAGAGTCAAGAGAGAATAAAATCTACTATCTTCTATGATTTAAAAGGTTTTTCATCACTTTTATCACCGAGACTCAACTTAATAAATAAACCACATCATCCCCGCACTACTACTACCAAGGATATTCATTAGTATCAATGACCACAAATTATCCATGCACTACACGCCAAGGATATTCGTATTCATCAATGGTCATGATCATGCCAACAACTCGTCCATCAATGCACTACGCCAATGAGGACTTTTACCACATCATTTGTAACATTACTACCATGATTATACCGAATAATCCTCGGTCATAATCATACCAAGTCCATCTATGCACTACAGCCACATATGACTTTCAACATATTATAAAATATGAGGATGATGACAATGATATAAGAATTCAATAAAACAAGTTCAAGGATAAATTTGTAAAGATTTATAATTTAATTTATCCGAAATCAATAACGCCCAAATTGTCAACATGATATCGCTTTGGAGTAAAATTCAAGAATGCTCGTAAGAATATTTCCATGAAAAGATATCGATGAAGCGCAAATATCAAGGATATTCCACTAATTTCATGGAGTATAAAAGCCAAAACTTTAACCAACCGAGTATAATAGAATATATGAAACCGCAAAAGATTTTTTGCCACCATGCGATAGAATCCACGAGATGCATTATTCCAATAGTAATAATAAATAATGGAATAATGTCACATAATGCGCGTAATCATAATGCACATGTGATTCCAACCTAATAATAAAGAATGGAATAATAAAGAATTCAACCATGCATGATAGAATCAAGCATGCATGTGTTATTCCAATGTAATAATAAATAATGGAACCAGTCATGCGAATCCATGATGCATGTGATGTTCCAATGTAATAATAAAGAATGGAATAACAAAAGAATTTCACCATGTATGCGATATATCAGATGCATGTGTTTATTTATTCCAATAATAAAGAATGGAATAATGTAATAATTTCACCACGTATGCAAGATTGCATGACATGAAGAAGTTCCAACATAATAATAAAGAATGGAATAACAACCCTTACTCTTATTGAAAGAAAATAACTCTTCATGAATACGAAATAATAATACCCTTTACCTTAGAAAAAACCGGATACCGAAATAAAGGAGGTAGCAGACTTCTTCTTCTTTCTTCTCTAATTTCTCTCTATAATAATTGCTCTAAAGCTTTTGTGAATTGGTGAGAAATGAAGGAAGAATGAGCTTCTATTTATAGGAAAATATAGTTTCGATAATTGCACGCTTTGGGGCTCAAATATTACAAAGATAATACCTTCCTCTTTTCTTCATTTTTAATTTAGTCCCGCAAGTATTATCAAACTTGCACCACCTCCCCTAATAGTAAATAATGTGAATTAATAGTTCATTCATGTGACTCAATAGTATAATCATGTGAAAAAACTAATTACAAAGATAAGACCTTCAACTATACCTCCATTTTTAATTTAGTCATGCAAGTATTATCAATCTTGCACCACCTCCCCTAATAGTACATGAATGTGAATCAATAGTACACACATGTGAACAAATAGTTATAAGCATGCATGTGAAATAATAGCAATTAATTGCTCATTTATCCGATTAATTACCCGATTAATCAATATAACCTCCAGACATCAATTATTATCGAAATAAATGTCGATTTCCACTAACACTAATAATCCCAACACAATGGAACTATCAATTTCATCTTTAATCAACACAACTTATTCATCATTAATATTATAACTCACAATATTTAACAACCAGTCGCTCCTGTGAAAGAGGGGGCTTCCGATAAGGATTTCTCCTTATCATGCCGCAATTAGGTGACCAAACCTCTCCTCGATGTAACTTCTAGACATCATCAATATTGCAAATAATAATATGAATAACTTTGTCGCCTCAATTATTGATTTAATAATAATAAATATTATGCAGATGATACCGTGACAATAATTGAATCAATAATACGAGAGATATGATGCAAAGAATTATCGTAGTAATAATCGAGTATAACCGAGTGACTTCTCACGTAAGATCAATAATCAATACCGCGTGCTACTATGCAACCACGCCAGACATCGCATTTTTTACTACCGGTAGTTCAACAGCTTTAACGGTAATACTTTCGCCATTATTTTTATAAAAAGATAATTTCGCTGCATTTTCTAACTACGACAAATACTTCCGCTAGGGGTCCACTAATGATTGTGCCATCGCATTTAATATTCCCCGTTAAAACGAATATTCCCCACCAATCGAATATTATATAACCACTTGCTTACTTTGCAAAATTTGTAAATATTACCCACAACTATAACATTATATCAAATCCACACCATAATATTCAAAAATATATTTTGAGAAAATTATTCTTTATTCATAAAAGTTGGGGTCTTACAACCTCCCCTTCTTATGAAATTTCATCCTCAAAATTAGGGTACGCACTCTGTATATCAAGAGGTGAGGATACCTTGATTTCATTTCGCATTCTAACTCCCAAGTCATTTCTCAACATCGTGGTTTCTCCACAAAACTTTGACTTGAGGTATAACTTTGAGCGTAGAATATGATCCTTCTTATCCAAGATTTTAACAGTAACCTCTTCATACGCTAAATCTTCCTCTATCTCGTCCGGTTCTAATTCAATAATGTGGTTCGGTCTTTCACATATTTACGTAATATAGATATGTGAAAAACGTTATGAACACGAGACATACTTCAAGCAAGTAAGTAGTCTCTATAGCCACAGCTCCTACTCGATCGAGGATTAAAATGGGCCAATGAATCGAGGGTTGAGCTTTCCTCTCTTTCAAATCTCAGAACTCCTTTCCATGGAGCAACACGTAACAACACATGATCTCCAATATCGAATTCCACGCCCTTCGATGAAGATCAAAGATAACTCTTTTGTCGATCTTGTGAGGTTTTTATACGCTGTCGGATCGCTTGAATCTTTTCCGTAGTCATACGCATCAACTCCTATCCCCAACAACGCTTGCTTCACCCACCTCATCCCAAAGATACCGAGAATGACACTTTCTTCCATACAACGCCTCAAATGGAGCCATGCCAATACTTGTTTGATAACTCATGTTGTAGGAAAACTCCACCAATGGTAAGAACTTGTCCCAACTTCCTTTGAAGTCAAGGACACAGAGTCTTAATAAATCTTCAAGAGTTTGAATAGTCCTCTCCGACGCCTCATCTGGCTCGAGGATGATATGCCGAGCTAAATCAGAAATTGCGCTCCATAGCTTTTTGCAAACTAACCCAAAATCTTGAAGTGAATCTTGGGTCTCGATCGTAAACTATGGATACCGCATACCATGCGCATCTTACAATCTCATTTATGTACATACGAGCAAGACGCTCAAGTGTATAAGTTTCTCGATAGGTAGGAAATGAGCAGACTTGGTCAATCTATCAACAATGACCCAAATCAGATCTATGCCTTGAGAAACCTTGGGAAGACCAAGAATGAAAATCCATGGTAATGTGCTCCCACTTCCATTCTGAATTTCAAGTGGTTGCAATGGACCTTTTGGTACTTGATGCTCGCCTTTGACTCGCTGACAAGTTAAACACCTTGAGATAAACTCCGCTATCTCTCTCTTCATATTGCTCCACCAAAATGTATGTCAAGATCACGATACATTTTGGTACTCCTGTGATGGATTGCAAACGGTGTGTCAGTTGTGCCCATCATGATTTTATACTTTAAATCGTGGTTGTTAGGAACACAAAGTCCGGAGTTGACTCAAGTATTCCTTCTTCATCGATTCTTGCTTCCTAATATAGCACCTTCTTGCACTTTCTTCCTCATACGCATCACCTCCAGTGTCCAGAGCTTGAGCAAAATTTAACTTTATCGATTAAAGTCGATTCTACTCAGATATTCGCCATCATCACATGGGTCCCTTAAGTCTTTAACTCTATCTCCATCCTTTGTAAGTCATATAAAATGGGCCTTTGCGTGATAATAATGCACTCAGATTCGCATATGATCTTCTACTCAATGCATCACCTACTACGCTCGCTTTTCCAGATGGTATTGAAATGGTATGATCATAATCTTTCAACAACTCAAGCCATCGCCGCTGCCGCATGTCGAGTTCCTTTTGAGTGAAGAAATATTTGAGGCTTTTATGATCCGTATAAGATCTCCACCTTCTCCATACAAGTAATGCCTCCAAATCTTAAGCAAGAAAACGATCGCCGCTAACTCTAGATCATGAGTAGGATAATTCCTCTCATATTCTTTGAGTTGTCGTGAGGCATAGGCTATGACTTTCCCATGTTGCATGAGAACACATCCTAACCCTTTGCCCAAGCATCACCAGAGATGACAAATCCTCCGAGCCGATGGTATTGTCGTAACAAAATAAAATGAGTCTCCTCTCGAGTTCTTGAAAACTCTTCTCACATTCCTCGCCTCCAACCGAATTTTGTATCTTTTCGAGTCACCGAAGTTAATGGAGTAAATGATTCGAGAAAACCTTCTACGAATCTCCGATAATAACCACCAGCTAAGCCGAGAAAGCTACGATTTCTATTATCGATTTAGGTTGCTCCCACTTTTGAATTGCTTCAATCTTTGCTCAGTCAACAGATATCCCATGATTTGATATCACGTGCCCAAGGAATGCAACTTCCTCAAGCCGTAACTCGATTTCTTCAACTTGGCATATAGCTTGTTTTCACGAAGCTTTTGAGTATCAAATTTCAAGTGTTGCTCATGGTCTTCACGGGTTTTGGAGTATATGAGGATGTCATCAATAAAGATGACCACAAAGTGATCCAAATATTCCTTGAATACTTGGCTCATCATATCCATGAAGGCAAAGAGAGCATTAGTCAATCCAAAAGACATGACTAAGAATTCATAATGCCCGCATCGAGTTCTCAGCGCGCGCTTTGAATGTCATCGCTTTTAATCTTCAACTCGATGATATCCTAACGAAGATCAATCTTTGAAAAGAATTTGGCGCTTTGCAATCGGTCAAACAGTCATCAATGCGAGGCAATGGGTACCTATTTTTGATGGTGACATGATTCAACTCCCGATAATCAATACAAAGTCGATACTTCCATCTTTCTTCTTCACGAATAGTAATAGAGCACCCCAAGGAGACGACTAGACGAATGAAACCGATGTCTAACAATTCCTCAGCAATTGGGTCTTTAACTCCTCAAGTTCAATAGAGCCATTCGATATGGGGCTTTGGAAATGGGTTTTGTACCGGTTCAAGGTCGATAAAAATTCAATTTCACGCCCGGGTAGGCCAGAAGTTCTTCGTGGAATACGCCAGAAATTTATTAACAATAGAAATATCTTTCAAATCGATTATTTTTGTTTAAATCAGTGATATGAGCTAAGAAAGCTTGACATCCATTTTTCAATAAACGAATAACTTTATGGCTTGAGATGACCGTGATTGATTTTAATGGTTTGGTCACTTGAATTCGCATAATAGGTTGATTAGGAATATGAAAGCTAACAACCTTACGAAAAATAATCAATTTTAGCATGATGAGTAGTTAACCAATCAATCCCTTAATCACGCCAAATGCAAGTATTTTTAAAGAAATAAGATCGACAGTAACGTAAGTATACCGATTTGAATCAAACAAGACTTATAAACAAAGGGATGTAATGAAGGTTTCTCCCAACGGAGTTTCAACCGATAAGTCAAAGTCTAATTTCTCCTGAGTCAAATTTAAACGCTGAGCGCAAGTAGAGAAATAAAAGAATGGGTAGAACCGTATCAAATAAGGTATAGACTTCACTAGAGTTTATGATAAGCTTACCCGTGATGACCTCGTCGTTCCTTGCTTTCGGGAGGTTACGACAAACGCCTCCCTCGAACTACCGGCTTTGACTTTTCTCGGGACGGCTTTTTGGTGCCTCCATCCCACCGGACTTGTCTTTGGTGCACGACAAAATCGGGCAGGTGACCTTCTCTTCCACAATTATAACACGCTTTGGATCGTGATCGCGCAGCTTTGACCGATATGTCCTCCCTCCGCATTTGAAGCATATGATAGGTGGTCGCTCTCCTTCCTTAACAACGGTGTCAGGTGCTTACGCCTTTCCATCATTGTTGAATCTCCTTTTCTTGAAATGTCCATTTTACCGTTTTGCCATGATTACCACCAAGTGGTTACCATTTCTCGCATGTTGATTCCTCCACGCTTTGTTGTCACCGCTTCGATGATCGCTACCACCGGTATTATCATTTTTTCGACCGCTTTCTTCTTGGTTGAGTTGACTTCGCTATCGCACTTCCAATAATCGAGCCCTATTAACAACATCCAATACAAACACAGCTTTATGAGAAATTAGATATTGACGATCTCGGTTTCAAACCTCTTAGAAACATCCGCCATTCTCTCCTCATTATCAACCAAGTGAGACGCAAACCGACAACTCGACAAACTTAGCTTCAGATCGCGACACTACCATATTGTTCTCGCTTCCAACTTGATGAACTCTACCTCTTTCATGTGATGAATACTTTCGGAAAGTACTTGTCGTTGAATAGTTCTTGAACTTCTCCCAAGACATCTTCAAGCAAGGCAGTTGAGTACGCTTTACCGATTCCCACCAAGAATCCGCCTCCCTCGCAACATAAAGGTGGCAATGGAACCTTTTGCTCCTGAGCATCCCAAAACATCAAATATCTTGGTGATCTCGCTTTATCCACGCTCGCCTTTTAAGTGGTTTTGGCTCTCCAATAAACTCCTATGGTCCCAGCCTCGAACTGCTTAGCGGTGCCGTCCGAGAGTTTCCAAAGTGTTTCCACCTACATTTTGGACAGAGAGCCGCCTCACCGATGTCGCATGAATTGTATAAAGCCTCCTCCGAACATTCCATCGCTCATCATTTGGTCAAGTTGTTGTTGTTTGTATGAGGATTATCGCCTTCCCGATGCACATTATCCTCGATTATTGATCCGTGGAGACTCAATGGTCTCCGTGTGCTCCATTGCTATTCTCAACATTCTCGGATGTCATTTTCAAATACTGCCACAAAAAAAAGGGTTGATTGGCATGTCACATATTATCCCTATACTCTGACTGACCAAATAAATACCAAATAAACTTAGGTAGGTCATACTAGCGAAGGAATTCCCCGTCTCTCCTCTCCTAGTTCTTGTCTCATATCTCAGCCAGGGATCATATCCCTAAGCTTTGATACCAACTGTGACACCCCCAAAAAAGGTATACATCACCCATCTTGGGTCGCCAAATACATGGTACAAAATTCAAATACAACTTAATTATACAACAGTCGTGTAAAATACGACAAAATATAATCTAAGAGTTTTTAATAAGAATATTGTCATCTAGACAATATGTGACGCCCCCAAAATTAGGTATACATCACCCATCTTGAGTCGCCAGATACATGGTACAGAATTCAAATACAACTTAATAATACAACCGTCGTGGTACAATACGACAAAAACATAAATCGTGAGTTTGAATACAAATATTGTCTACTAGAGAGTATACAAACTCAAAAGGAGTCCTCATTATAATTATTATCACACTATTTCACGTAATAGTGAGGACTACTAATGCACCATCTAGACCATCACTGCTCCCCGACTAGTCCCAAATTTATATCTCATTTTCCTCAAGAGAATAAAGGAAAGAAAGGGTGAGCTCAACTAGCCCAAGAAGAAATATTATGACTAAGATAATGCGTAATAATTTATCGTTAGCCTTCAACAAAGTTAAACCGATAAAATATAATAAACATCAAGTTTAATCAAGCTGAACACAAGCAATCCATTAAAGAGAGTCAAGTAGAAAATAAAATCTACTATCTTCTATGATTTAAAAGGTTTTTCATCACTTTTATCACGAGACTCACTTTTAATAAATAATCCACATCATCAAATCATCCCCGCACTACTACCAAGGATATTCTTTAAGATCACGACCACAATTATCCATGCACTACGCCCAAAGATAATCATGTGTATTCATCAACTATCCCGATCATGCCATAAAACAATTCATCTTTGCACCTATTCAAAGAGAATCCATAGCCATAATCATACCAAAAATCATCCCATCAATGCACTACGGCCAATGAGGACTTTTTCCACATCATTTGTAACATTACTACCATGATTATACCGAATAATCCTCGGTCATAATCATACCAAGTCCATCTATGCACCACAAAAAGCCACAGATGACTTTCAACATAATATAAATATGAGGATGATGACAATGATATAAGAATTCAATAAAACAAGTTCAAGAATTAATTTATCTAGAACCATAACGTCCAAATTGTCAACATGATACTTCTTTTGTAGAGTAAAATTCAAGAATGCTCAAAGAATATTTCCATGAAAAGATATCGATGAAGCGCAAATATCAAGGATATTCCACTAATTTCATGGAGTATAGAAGTCAAAACTTTAACCAACCGAGTATAATAAAGAATGGAATAACAAAAAAGAAATCACCATGCATGCGGTGATTGCATGTAGACAAAGTTATTCCAATGTAATAATAATTAATCTAACCAGTCATCATGTAAATTCACACAAACATGATGTTCCAAATGTAATAATAAAGAATAGAATAACAACATCAAAAATCACCATGCATGCGGTATTCGAATGAGTGTGTTATTCAAATATTCCAATGTGTATCATAATAAAGATTTTAATCAGTCCCACAGAAACGCATGCATGTGATATTCCAATGTAATAATAATAATAAAAATATTTAACCAGTCCACCATGAAAATGCATGCATGATATATATTCCAATGTAATAATAAAATGGAATGGAATAATGTAAGAATTTCACCAAGTATAGGGTAGTTCACAGATATATAAAGTTATTCCAATGTAATAATAAAGAATGGAATAACATAAGTTCTCTTCATGAATAAATAAGAAAAGAATAAACCCCTACTTAGTACAACAAATAATATTCCCTACCTTAAAAGAAGAGTAAGATATAAAATAAAGTGAAGTAAAGGTAACACTTTTCTTCTTTCTCTCTCTAGTTTCTCTCTCTCTGAGTTTCAAAGAATTCGTAAGAAATAATGAATGAATGAGCTTCTATTTATAGAAAAATGGATCAGATATAGAATTAACTCATGAACGGTCCAGATTGATTTACTTTAATCTGACTATCCATATTTAAAGCAAAATCTTTTAAATAAAATATAATATATTCTATTTATAATCTAATAAAACGAATAACTTTATAAAAGATTTTACTATGCAAACACTATGCAGCACTATGCAAAACACTATGCATAATAAAATATAATATATTCTAATTATTTTCTAATAAAACAAATAACTTTATAAAAGTATTTTGCTTTTAAAAAGATTTTACTATGCAAAAATACTATACAAACACTATGCAACACTATGCATAATAAAATATAATATTTATAATAACTTTATATAAAGTATTCTGCTTCTATAAAAAGATTTATAAAATAACTTTATAAAAGTATTAAATATAATATTTATATAAATAGATTTTATAAAAGTATTCTTTTATATTAATTAATAATACCAATAAAACAAAACCGAGTGACTTATCACATAAGCATCAATAATCAATACCGCAGCTACTATACAACCACGCCAGACATCGTATTTTTTACTACCGAAAGTAGTTCAACAAGATTAATCTGTAAAAACTTCCGCCGTTATTTTTAATAAAATATTTTTGTCGCTTTTTCAATCCGACAATAATTCCGCTATGGGTCCACCAATGATTGTGCCGCTGCATACATTAATATTCCCCGATAAAAAGAAATATTCCCCACCAATCGAATATAATATAACAAACTTGCATACTTTTGCAAAATTTATAAATACTACCCACAACTATAACATTATATCAAATCCACACCATAATATTAAAAAAAAATATTTCGAGAAAATTAAATCTTTATTCATAAAATCTGGGTCTCACAATCTCCCCTCCTTATGAAATTTCGCCTCAAATTTACGTGACGCACTCAGTATGTCAAGAGGTGAGGATACCTCGACTTCATTTCAAATTCTAATTTTTGAGGTATAACCTTTGAGTGTTGAATACGATCCTTCTTATCCAAGATTTTAACACGATCTCCTCATACGCTAAATCTTCCGCTATCTCGCTAGTTCTAATTTAATAATGTGGTTCGGTCATCCACATATTTACGTAACATCGATACGTTAAAAAAACGCTCTGAAACACGCAACATACTTGGCGTAAAATGAGTCTATAAGCCACAGCTCCTACTTCATCGAGGATTTTAAATGGGCCAATTAAATCGAGGGTTGAGATTTCCTCTCTTCGTCGATTCTTGCTTCTAGAATAACGCCTCTCAACCTTCTTCTTCACATTCATCACCTCCGTGTGTAGCTTGAGCGGGCTTTTTTAACTTTATCGATTAAAGTCGATTCTACTCAGATATTCGTTATCTTCACTGGGTTCCTATCTTTAACTCTATCTTCATCATTTGTAAGTCGTATATAAATGGGCCTTTGTGTTAACAACATCGCACTCAGAACGATACTCTTCTACTCAACGCGCCACCACCACGCGCTCGCTTTCCCACGATGGTATTGAATGGTACGATCGTAATCTTCAATGTACCGAGCCAACGCTTTTGGCGCATGTTACGCTCATTTTAGTTGAAGAAATATTTGAGGGTTTAAGAAATGGGTTTTGTATCGGGGTCAATACAAAATTCGATTTCACGCTCTAGGGTAGGCTAAGAAGTCTTCAAGAATACGCCAGAAATTTATTAACAATAGAAATATCATTCAAAATCGTGACCTCATCCAAGACTTGGATAAGACGTCACATTGATACCTATCAACTTGCCATCGCTATTCACGACGTCGCCACGTAAAGTCCGGCTTTGCATATTCCACACAAGGAAGTCAACAACGAAAGGATCGGGGGCTCTTTACTTATGGCTTGATATGACAATGATCGACTTTAGTGGTTTGTTTGCTTGAATTCGCATAACAAAGTTTGGTTAGAATATGAAAACTAACAACCTTACGAAAAAGCATGATGAGTAGTTAACCAATCGATTCCTAAAATCGCATCAAAGGCAAGTATTTTCAAAGAGATAAGATCGACAGTAACGTGAAAGTGTCGATTTGAATCAACAAGATTTATAAATAAAGGAGGTAACGAAGGTTTCTACTAACGGTTTCAACCAATAAGTCAAAGTCTAACTTCTCCTGAGTTAAATTTAAACGCTGAGCGCAAGCAAGAGAGATAAAAGAATAGGTAGAACCGTATCGAATAAGGTATGACTTCGCAAGAATTTATAATTAACTAACCCCGTGATAACTTCGCTCGATTCCTCGTCACGAAAAAACTCTCTCCTAAACTACCGAATTTGACTTGTTCGGGATACCTTTTGGTGTCGCCATTACCACCGAATTGACTTTCGCTATAGGCATATTCCACCTCAACCGCTTCGTCAGATTCTCGCCCATGATCTAAATCATTAGCCTTCGATCCATATCGAATTGGGGTTGACCGCAATGTATAGGGTAATTCAAAACTCGATGATGGGTTCTCCCAATTGTCATTTAAAAAGAGAAATACATATCATCTATTTTAGCTTTCTTGGATCGGACTTCTCTTTCCACAATATCAACGCTGCCGTGGCTTTTTACCCACGCATCTTTCATTCTCACTGCTCAAATTGTTTCTTCTTTCACCGCTTCCTCGACATTTGAATTCTCGATTCCAAATTTTAATATCGTATACTCGCCAAAGAGCGCTCTGCTCAAATTTATCGCACATCGAGTAATACAATTTTGAATTGTTACATATTCCTTTGCTCCACGATCGCCTTCCGCTCTTCAAATTTCGCTTCTTCTAACTCATGAATACGATTTTGCAATTCTACATTTTGATCAATAAGTTCTTCTAATAAATCCTCCTCAGTTCCTCTTCTTCCTCACTCTCAATTGCTACCTTTGAGACTAGCTTGAGTGCAACTTTTAATTCCTCAATCACCATATGGATATCTCTAATCACATTATCTTGGTTGGTGATTAGAGGTGTCTCCACTGGCCTCATGTGCTCCATTGCTATTCTCAACATTCTCGATGTCATTTTCAAATACCGCCACAAAACAAGGGTTAATTAATATATCACATATTATCCCTATACTCGACGACCAATTAAATACCAAATAAACTTAGTAGGTCATACTAGCAAGGAATTCCCCCGCCTCTCCTCCTAGTTCTTGTCTCACATCTCACCAGGATCATATCCCTAAGCTTTGATACCAACCGTGACGCCCCAAAATTAGGTATACATCACCCATCTTGAGTCGCCAAATACATGGTATAAATTTCAAATACAACTTAATAATACAACCGCATATGTACAATACGACAAAACATAAACCGTGAGTTTGAATACAAATATTGTCTACTAGAGAGTATACAAACTCAAAAGGAGTCCTCATTACAATTATTATCACACTATTTCACGTAATAGTGAGGACTACTAATGCACCATCTAGACCATCACTCTGCTCCCCGACTAGTCCCAAATTTACGCTCTCATTTCCTCAAGAGAACAAAGAAAGAAAGGGTGAGCTCAACTAGCCCAAAGAAGAAATATTATGACTAAGATAATGCGTAATAATTTATCGTTAGCCTTCAACAAAGGTTAAACCGATAAAATATAATAAACATCAAGTTTAATCTACAATGAACAAGCAATCCATTAAAAGAGTCAAGTAGAGAATAAAATCTACTATCTTTTATGATTTAAAAGGTTTTTCATCACTTTTATCACCGAGACTCAAATTTTAATAAATAATCCACATCATCAAATCACCCCCGCACTACGGCCAAGGATATTCTTTAAGATCACACCACAATTATCCATGCACTACGCCCAAAATATAATCATGTTTTCATCAACTATCCCGATCATGCCATAAAACAATTCATCTTTGCACCTCGGGTCAAGAGAATCCATAGCCATAATCATACCAAAAATCGCCCATCAATGCACTACGCCAACGAGGACTTTTTCCACATCATTTGTAACATTACTATATGATTATACCAAATAATCCTCGGTCATAATCATACCAAGTCCATCTATGCACTACAAATTCACGTATGACTTTCAACATAATATAAACATGAGGATGATGACAATGATATAAGAATTCAATAAAACAAGTTCAAGAATTAATTTATCTAGAACCGATAACGCCCAAATTGTCAACATGATACTTCTTTTGTAGAGTAAAAAATTCAAGAATGCTCAAAGAATATTTCCATGAAAAGATATCGATGAAGCGCAAAATATCAAGGATATTCCACTAATTTCATGGAGTATAGAAGTCAAAACTTTAACCAACCGAGTATAATAAAGAATGGAATAACAAAAGAAATCACCATGCATGCGCAGATTGTGATAGATGTGTTATTCCAATGTAATAATAATTAATCTAAACCAGTCAAAGCGTAAATTCGCAGCATGCATGTGATGTTCCAATGTAATAATAAAGAATGGAATAACAATGTAAATCACCATGCATGCGGTACTTTGATGTATAAAGTTATTCCAATGTAATACTAATAAGAATTTTAATCAGTCCCACAAAACGCATGCATGTGATATTCCAAATGTAATAATAATAAAATTTAACCAGTCCCCAATGTAAACATGCATGCATGATATTCCAATGTAATAATAAAGAATCTTTAATAATCAGAAGAATTTCACCAATGTGTATGAATATTAATGTGATTTATTCCAATGTAATAATAAAGAATGGAATAATGTAAGAATTTCACCAAGTATAGGTAGCTCACAGAGATATAAAGTTATTCCAACAAAATAATAAAGAATGGAATAACATAAGTTCTCTTCATGAATAAGAAAAGAAAGAATACCCCTTACTAGTACAACAAATAATATTCCTACCTTAAAAGAAGAGTACCGATATAAAAGTAAGTGAAGTAAGCGTAACACTTTTCTTCTTTCTCTCTATAGTTTCTCTCTCTAGAGTTTCAAAGAATTTCGTAAGAAATAATGAATGAATGAGCTTCTATTTATAAAAAATGGACCGTGATAAGAATTAACTCATGAACTATCCAGATTGATTTACTTTAATCTGACTATCCATATTTAAAGCAAAATCTTTTAAATAAAATATAATATATTCTATTTATAATCTAATAAAACGAATAACTTTATAAAAGATTTTACTATGCAAACACTATGCAGTACACTATGCAAATACTATGCATAATAAAATATAATATATTCTAATTATTGTCTAATAAAACAAATAACTTTATAAAAGTATTTTATTTTATATAAAAGATTTTACTATGCAAAATACTATGCAAACACTATATGCAAATACTATGCATAATAAAATATAATATATTCTATTTATAGAATAACTTTATAAAAGTATTCTGCTTTTATATAAAAAGATTTTCTTTATTATTACATTAATAATAATAATAAAAAAAACCGATTTATACTTATCACGTTATAAAAGATCAATAATCAATACCGTGAGTGCTACTATGCAACCAATACCAGACATCGCATTTTTTTACTATCGAGTAGTTTCAACAAAGTTCAACATAATGGTAAAACTTCCGCCGTTATTTTTAATAAAATATTTTTGTCGCTTTCTCAATCCGACAATAATTCCGCTATGGGTCCACTAATGATTGTGCCATCAGCATCTAATATTCCCCGATAAAATAAATATTCCCCACCAATCTAATATAATATGACAACTTGTATACTTTGCAAAATTTATAAATACTACCCACAACTATAACATTATCTCAAATCCACACCATAATATTAAAAAAAATATTTCGAGAAAATTAAATCTTTATTCATAAAATCTGGGTCTCACAGGAACCGGTCATGCGTAAACGCATACATACGAGGATATTCCAACCGAATAATAAAGAATGGAATAACAACGAATTCACTATGCATGCGATAGATCAAGCATGCATATGTTTATTCCAATGTAATAATAAATAATGGAACCAGTCATGCGTAATATACGCATGCATGATGTTCCAATGTAATAATAAAGAATGGAATAATGTAAGAATTTCACCATGTATGCGGTACTTTGATAGCGGTGTTATTCCAACAAAATAATAAATAACGAAACCAGTCATGCGAATTCGCATGCATATGATGTTCCAAATGTAATAATAAGGGATGGAATAACAATAGCTCTCTTCAAGAACACGAAAAGAAATAACACCCCTTACCTTAAAAAACTGGATAATTTGAAATAAAGTGGTAGCAGACTTTCTCTTCTTCTTTCTCTCTATAATTTCTCTCTATAATAATTGCTCTAAAGCTTTTGTGAATTGGTGAGAAATGAAGGAAGAATGAGCTTCTATTTATAGGAAAATATAATTTCGATAATTGCACGCTTTGGGGCTCAAATATTACAAAGATAATACCTTCCTCTTTTTCTTTATTTTTAATTTAGTCCCGCAAGTATTATCAATCTTGCACCACCTCCCCTAATAGTAAATAATGTGAATTAATAGTTCATTCATGCGACTCAATAGTATAATCATGTGAAAAAACTAATTACAAAGATAAGTACCTTCAACTATACCTCCATTTTTAACTTAGTCATGCAAGTATTATCAATCTTGCACCAACTCCCCTAATAGTACAAGAATGTGATTCAATAGTACACACATGTGAACAAATAGTTATATAAGCATGTGAATTAGTAGCAATTAATTGCTCATTTATCCGATAAATTACCCAATTTATCAATATAACCCCAGCACATCAATTATCACTCTAATAGATGTCGATTTCCACTAACACTAATAATCCCAACACAATAGAACTATCAAATTCATCTTTAATCAACACAACTTATTCATCATTAATATTATAACTCACAATATTTAACAAACCGTGTCGCTCAAAGGAACGAGGGGCTTTTCGATAAGGATTTCTCCTTATCATGCGCATGCAATTAGGTGACCAAACCTCTCCTCGATGTAACTTCTAGACATTGTAAATATAATGCGGATGATACTATGATAATAATTGAATCAATAATATGAGAGATATGATGCAACAATTATCAGAGCAATAATTGAGTATAACCGAAAGTGACTTTTCACGTAAGCATCAATAATCAATACCGCATGCTACTACGCAACCACACGACATCATCAGATTTTTACTACCGGGTAGTTCAACAGCTTTTAATCGTAACACTTTCGCCGTTATTTTTATAAAAGATAATTCACGCTGCTTTTCTAACTACGCATAATACTTCCGCTAGGGGTCCACTAATGATTGTGTTGCGTCATTTAATATTCCTCGTTAAAACGAATATTCCCCATCAATCGAATATTATATAACCACTCAAAATTAGGTATACATCACCCATCTTGGGTCGCCAGATATATGGTACGTAATTCAAATACAACTTACTAATACAACTCAACACTGCTCATCTCATCTCTGCACTACGTACAATACGACAAAACATAAATTCGTGAGTTTGAATACAAATATTGTCTACTCTAGAGATTATACAAACTCAAAAATTCAGTCCTCATTATAATTATTATCACACTATTTCACATGTATTAATTCAAATACAGGACTACTAATGCTATCCTCCTCGACCATCACTCCGCTCCCCGACTCGTCTCAAAAGGAGTCCTCATTACATATTCTCATTTCCTCAAGAGAATGCTAAGAAAGAAAGGGTGAGCTCAACTAGCCCAAAGAAGAAATATTATGACTAAGATAATGCGCGTATAAATTATCATTAGTCTCCAACAATGTTAAACCGATAAAATATAATAGACATCAAGTTTAATCACAATGAACAAGCAATCCATTAAAAGAGTCAAGTAGAAAATAAAATCTACTATCTTTTATGATTTAAAAGGTTTTTCATCATCATTATCGCCGAGACTCACTTTTATAAATAAATCCACATCATCGAATCACCCCCGCATCTACTACGCCAAGGATATTCTTTAAGTATCACGACCACAATTATCCATGCACTACGCCAAGAATATATTTGTGTATTCATTAATGGTCATGATCATGCCAACAACTCGTCCATCAATGCACTACGCCAATGAGGACTTTTTTACCACATCATTTGTAACATTACTACCATGATTACACCGAATAATCCTCGGTCATAATCATACCAAGTCCATCTATGCACTACAGCCACATATGACTTTCAAAAAAATATAAATATGAGGATGATGACAATGATATAAGAATTCAATAAAACAAGTTCAAGAATTAATTTATCCAGAACTAATAATGTCCAAATTGTCAACATGATATCGCTTTGTAGAGTAAAATTCAAGAATGCTCGTAAGAATATTTCCATGAAAAGATATCGATGAAGCGCAAATATCAAGGATATTCCACTAATTTCATGGAGTATAGTAAGTCAAAACTTTAACCAACCGAGTATAATAAAGAATGGAATAACAAAAGAAATCACCATGCATGCGCAGATTGCATGACAGACAAAGTTATTCCAACAGAATACTAAATAATCTAACCAGTCGTCAAAGTAAAATTCGCACCGATATGATGTTCCAATGTAATAATAAAGAATGGAATAACAATGTAAATCACCATGTATGCGATTGATTGCATGTATGTGTTATTCCAATGTATACTAATAAGATTTTAATCAGTCCCACAAAACGCATGCATGCATGATATTCCAATGTAATAATAATAAAGATTTTAATCAGTCCCATGAAAACGCATGCATACAAGATATTCCAATGTAATAATAAAGATTTTAATCAGTCCCATAGAAATGCATGCATGTGATATTCCAAATGTAATAATAAAGACTTTTAATAATAGTAAGAATGTCACCAAGTATAGGTAGATCACAGATACAAAAGTTATTCCAATGTAATAATAAGAAATGGAATAACAATAGCTTCTTCATGAATAAGAAAGAATAACACCCCTTACCGTAAAAAGAAACTAATAATATAAGAGTAGTAAGTAGTAAAAAATTTTTCTTCTTTCTCTATAATTTTCTCTCTAGAGTTTCAAAGAATTCGTAAAGAAATAATGAAGGAATGAGCTTCTATTTATAGAGAATGGAAGGGCACTGCTCTTATGAATAATGAATTATTTCTCAACTAATTATTTCTTTTTGACCAAATACAAATAAAATTCAATCAACTAACCAATAAAATCACAAAAAAAATTAAAATATATATATATATATATAAACACATGTTTTCAAATTATATATATCAATATTATATATACACCACTTAATTTTTCTCCCCATAACCAACATCAATCCCCACCCCCCAAAAATCAAATTCACTACACTCTTACACATCACTATCACACTACCACTTTTCCACCATTTTCCACTCACACACACATCACACACATATCACTTTCACATATCATTTTCTCCCACCATATACTCAATACATACATATATATACTTCCATACGATACTCTTCCATTTCCAAAATCATTTTCCAACACATATGGGCCCCTACATGGGCCCCCCCACATGTGGGCCCCACCTTTAAATAATTTTCACCCATTATTTTGAAAAATGGGTAAATAGGAATCCATAAAATAAGCAAACTTCATAAAAATCACCTTAATAATTTTAACAACATTTATCATCTTTATTATAATTCACAATATTAATCGACTGTGTCGCTCCTGTGAAAGAGGGGGCTTTCCAATAAGGATTTCTCCCTATCATGCCAAAATTAGTGTGACCAAACCTCTCCTCGATGTAACTTCTAGACATCGCTAATATTGCAAATAATAATATTAATAATTTTGTCGCCTCAATTATTGATTTTAATAATATAATAAATATCGACAATAATCATCAAATAACGTGAGATACTATGCAACAATTACTATAGCAGAATAATCGAACAAAACTCAATGACTTCTCACGTAAAGATCAATAATCAATACCGTACTACTACTACGCAACCACGCCAGACATCGCATTTTTTACTACCGAGTAGTTCAACAAGATCAACAGAAACTTCCGCCGTTATTTCATAAAATATTTTTGTCGCTTTCTCAATCCGACAATAATTTCATTAGGGGGTCCACCAATGATCATGCCATTGCACTTAATATTCCCTAAAAACGAATATTCCCTAACCAATCGAATATAATATAACAACTTGCATACTATGCAAAAAATTTATAAATATTACCCACAACTATAACATTATATCAATTTCACTCCATAATATTCAAAAATATATATTTATAGAAAATTCATCTTTATTCAAAAAGTCAGGGGTTTTACAATCTCCCTCTTATGAAATTTCACCAAAATTAGGGTACGACTGTATATGTCAAGAGGTAAGGATACCTTGATTTCATTTCGATTCTAACTCCCAAGTCATTTCCTCAACATCGTGGTTTCTCCACAAAACTTCGACTTGAGGTATAACCTCGAGCGTAGAATATGTTCCTTCTTATCCAAGATTTGAACAGAACCTTCATATACGCCAAATCTTCCGCTATTTCATCCGATTCTAACTCAATAATGTGGTTCGGTCTTCCACATATTTACGTAATAATGGATATGTGAAAACGTTATGAACACGAGACATACTTCAAGCAGAAAAGCAGTCTATAGCTACGCTCCTACTCGATCAAGGATTAAAATGGGCCAATGAATCGAGGATCGAGCTTTCTCTCTTTCAAATCTCGTAACTCCTTTCCATGGAGCAACACGTAACAACACATGATCTCCTATATCGAATTCCACGCCCTTTCGATGAAGATCAAGATAACTCTTTTGTCGATCTTGTGAGGTTTTTATACGCTCACGGATCGATTGCAATCTTTTCCGTAGTCATACGCACCAACTCCCATCCCCAACAACGCTGCTTCACCCACCTCATCCCAAAGATACCGAGAAACGACATTTTCTTCCATACAACGCTCGAATGGAGCCATGCCAATACTTGCTTGATAACTGTTGTTGTAGGAAAACTCCACCAATGGTAAGAACTTGTCCCAACTTCCTCAAAATCAAGGACACAGTAGTCTTAATAGATCTTCAAGAGTTTGAATAGTCCTCTCCGATCGTCCGTCTGTCTCGAGGATGATATATGCGAAGCTAAATCAGAATCTGCGCTCATAGCTTTTTGCAAACTAACCCAAAATCGTGAAGTGAATCTTGGGTCTCGATCGTAAACTATGGATACCGCATACCATGCAATCTTACAATCTCGCTTATACATATACGAGCAAAGACGCTCAAGTGTATAAGTTTCTCAGATTTGGTAAAGAAATGAGCAGACTTGGTCAATCTATCAACAATGACCCAAATCGCATCTATACCTTGAGAAACCTTAGAGACCCCAGAATCGAAATCCATGGTAATGTGCTCCCACTTCCATTCTAGAATTTCAAGTGGTTGCAATGGACCTTTTGGTACTTGATGTCTCGCCGACTCGCTGACACGTTAGACACCTCTCGAGATAAACAACGCTTATCTCTCTCTTTCATATCATTTCCACCAAAATGTATGTCAAAGATCATGATACATTTTGGTACTCCTGTGATGGATTGCAAACGGTGTGTCAGTACGCCCATCATGATTTTATACTTTAAATCGTGGTCGTTAGAACACAAAGTCCGAGTCGACTCAAGTATTCCTTCTTCATCGATTCTTGCTTCCTAAGATAAAGACCTTCTTGCACTTTCTTCCTCATACGATCACCTCCGTGTCCGTAGTTCTCGAAAGAGCAATTTAACTTTATCAATTAAAGCCTGCTCTACTCAGATATTCGCCATCATCACATGGGTCCCCGAGTCTTTAACTCTATCTCCATCCTTTGCAAGTCACACAAAATGGGCCTCAGGTGTTGACAATATCGCACTCAGACCAAGATATATGATCTTCTACTCAATGCGCCACCTACCACGCTCGCTTTTCCAGATGGTATCGATGGTATGATCATAATCTTTCAATAGCTCAAGCCAACGCCGCTGTCGTCGATGTTGAGTTCCTTTTGAGTGAAGAAATATTTGAGGCTTTTATGATCCGTAAAGATCTCCACTTTCTCCCCATACAAGTAATGCCTCCAAATTTTAAGTGCGAAGACACAAATGCTAACTCTAGATCATGAGTAGGATAATTCCTCTCATATTCTTTGAGTTGTCGTGAGGCATAGGCTATGACTTTCCCATGTCGCATGAGAACACATCCTAACCTTTTTGCGCCAAGATCATCAGAGATGACAAATCCTCCGAACCGTATGGTATTGTCGTAACAAAATAAATGAGTCTCCTCTCGAGTTCTTGAAAACTCTTCTCACATTCTCGCCCCAACCGAACTTTGATCTTTCCGAGTCACCGAAGTTAGTGGAGTAGCGATTCGAGAAAACCCTTCTACGAATCTCCGATAATAACCAAATTTAAGCGAGAAAGCTACGATTTCCATCGATTTAGGTTGCTCCCAAATTTTGAATAGCTTCAATCTTTGTTTGGTCAATCAGATATTCCATGACTTGATACCACGTGCCCAAGGAATGCTACTTCCTCGCCGTAACTCGATTTCTTCAACTTGGCATAAAGCTTATATTCACGGCTTTTGAGTATCAAATTTCAAGTGTTGCTCATGATCTTCACTACTTTTTTTGAATAAATAAGGATGTCATCAATAAAGACGACCACAAAGTGATCCAAATATTCCTCAATACTTTGGCTCATCATATCCATGAAGGCAAAGAGAGCATTAGTCAATCCAAAGGACATGACTAGAATTCATAATGCCCGCATCGAGTTCTCGAAAGCCGCCTTTGAATGTCATCTGCTCTAATCTTCAATCGGTGATATCCTAACGAAGATAAATCTTTGAAAAGAATTTGGCTCCTTGCAACCGGGTCAAACAGTCATCAATACGCGGGCAATGGGTACCTATTTTTGATGGTGACATGATTCAACTCCCGATAATCAATACAAAGTCGCATACTCCCATCTTTCTTCTTCACGAATAGTAATGAGCACCCCAAGGAGAAGTACTAGATTTAATAAAGCCAATGTCTAACAATTCCTCGCAATGAGTCTTTAACTCCTCAAGTTCAATAGAGCCATTCGATATGGGGCTTTAGAAATGGGTTTTGTACCGTTCAAGGTCGATACAAAATTCAATTTCACGCCTGGGGTAGGCCAGAAGTTCTTCAGTGAATACGCCAGAAATTCATTAACAATAGAAATATTATTCAAAATCGACGATTTTTGTTTAGATCCGTGATATGAGCTAAGAAAGCTTGACATCCGCTTTTTCAATAAACGAATAGCTTTATGGCTTGAGATGACAAAGTGATTGATTTTAATGGTTTGGTTGTTTGAATTCAAGATAATAGGTCGATTAGAATATGAAAGCTAACAACCTTACGAAAAAACAATCAATTTTTGCATGATGAGTAGTTAACCAATCAATCCCTAGAATTACATCAAATGCAAGTATTTTTAATGAAATAAGATCGATGTAATGTGTGGGTACCAACTTGAACCAAACAAGACTTATAAACCGTGGATGTAATGAAGGTTTCTCCCAACGGAGTTTCCACAGATAAGTCAAAGTCTAATTTCTCCTGAGTCAAATTTAATCGCTGAGCGCAAGTAGAGAAATAAAAGAATGGGTAGAACCCAGATCAAATAAGGTATAGACTTCACTAGAGTTTATGATAAGCTTACCCGTGATGACCTCATTCGTTCCTCGCTTTTCTCGAGGTCACTACAAACGCCTCCTCAGACCACCGGGCTTTGACTTTTTCTCGGGACGGCCTTTTGTGCCTCCCATCCTAGCTTAACTTGTCTTCTGCGGAACGACAAAAATCCAAGCCAGTGACCTTCTCTCCACAATTATAACATGCTTTGACGGCATCGCGCAGCTTGACCGATGTGTCCTCTCCTCCGCCGTGATTTGAAGCATACGATAGTGGTCGCTCTCCTTCCTTAACAATGGGTGTCAGGTGTCGACGCCTTTCCATCATCATTGAATCTCCTTTTCTTCTTGAAATGTCCATTTTACCGCTTTGCCATGATTACCACCGGCGGTTACCATTTCGCATGTTGATTCCTCCACGCTTGTTGTCACCACCGCTTCATGACCGATACCACCGGTATTTTCATGTCACGCCACCGCTTTCTTTTAGTTATGGCTGACTCGCTATCGCTACCCAATAATCGAGCCCTATTTACAACATCCGAGTACAAACACACATTTTATGAGAAATAAGATATCGACGATTCCTGCTTTCAAACCTCTTAAAACATTCGCCATTCGCCTCCTCATTATCGACCAAATGGGATGCAAACCGGATAACTCCGCAAATTTAGCCTCAGATCATGATACCTGGCCATATTGTTTTGTTCCAATTTGATAAACTCCACTTTTTTCATGTGACGAATACTTTTGAAAAGTACTTGTCGTTGAATAGCTCTTGAACTTCTCCCAAGACATCTTCGAAAAGGCCAGTCAGTACGCTTTTACGTATTCCCACCAAGAATCTGCCTCTCTCACGCAATATGAAGGTGGCGGAGGAACCTTTTGCTCCTGAGAGCATCCCAAGACATCAAATATCTTGGTGATCTGCTTTTATCCATGCTTCCGCCTTTTAAGTGGTTTTGGCTCTCCTATAAACTCCTATGGTCCCAGCCTCCTTGAATCTGCTTAAGCAAGGACCATCCGAGAGTTTCCAAGTTTTCCACCTACATTTTGACAGAGCCGCCTCACCGATGTCGCATGAATCGCATAAAGCCTCCGAATAATCCATCATTCATCATTTGGTCAAGGTTGTTGTTTGCATGAGGATTGTCGCCTTCCGATGCACATTCTCCCGATTATTGATATGTGGAGACTCAACGGCCTCAGTGCTCCATTGCTATTTTCAACATTCTCTGATGTCATTTTCAGACATCGCCACAAAACAAAGGTTCATTAACATATAACATATTATCCATATACTTTGACCAACCAATTAAATACCAAATAAACTTAGTAGGTCATACTAACAAGGAATTCCCCTGCCTCCCTCCTAGTTCTAGTCTCACATCTTAGCCAGTGATCATATCCCTAAGCTTTGATACCAACCGCGACGCCCCCAAAATTAGGTATACATCACCCATCTTGGGTCGCCAAATACATGGTATGTAATTCAAATACAACTTACTAATACAACTGTCGGTACAATACGACAAAAAACATAAACCGTGAGTTTGAATACAAATATTGTCTACTAGAGATTATACAAACTCAAAAGGAGTCCTCATTACAATTATTATCACACTATTTCACGTAATAAAGGAGGACTACTAATGCTATCCTCCTCGACCATCACTCCGCTTCCCCGACTCGTCCCCAAATATATATTCTCATTTCCTCAAGAGAATAAAGGAAAGAAAGGGTGAGCTCAACTAGCCCAAGAAGAAATATTATGACTAAGATAATGCGTAATAAATTATCATTAGTCTCCAACAATGTTAAACCGATAAAATATAATAGACATCAAGTTTAATCAAGCTGAACAAGCAATCCATTAAAAGAGTCAAGTAGAAAATAAAATCTACTATCTTTTATGATTTAAAAGGTTTTTCATCATCAAGTATCGCCGAGACTCACCTTAATAAATAAATCCACATCATCGAATCACCCCCGCACTACTACCAAGGATATTCTTTAGTATCACGACCACAATTATCCATGCACTACGCCAAGAATATTTGTGTATTCATTAATGGTCATGATCATGCCAACAACTCGCCCATCAATGCACTACGCCAATGAGGACTTTTACCACATCATTTGTAACATTACTACCATGATTACACCGAATAATCCCTCGGTCATAATCATACCAAGTCCATCTATGCACTACAAAAGCCATATTTGACTTTCAAAAAAAATATAAATATGAGGATGATGACAATGATATAAGAATTCAATAAAACAAGTTCAAGAATTAATTTATCCAGAACTAATAATGTCCAAATTGTCAACATGATATCGCTTTAGAGAGTAAAATTCAAGAATGCTCGTAAGAATATTTCCATGAAAAGATATCGATGAAGCGCAAATATCAAGGATATTCCACTAATTTCATGGAGTATAGTAAGTCAAAACTTTAACCAACCGAGTATAATAAAGAATGGAATAACAAAAGAAATCACCACGCATGCGGTATTGCAGATGTATAAAAGTTATTCCAATGTAATAATAAATAACTAAACAGTGTCAAAGCAAAATTGCACCGATGTGATGTTCCAATGTAATAATAAAGAATGGAATAACAACAGAAATCACCATGTATGCGATTTTGACAGATGTATGTGTTATTCCAATGTATCACTAATAAGATTTTAATCAGTCCCACAGAAAAACGCATGCATGTGATATTCCAATGTAATAATAATAAAGATTTTAACCAGTCCCACAGAAACGCATGCATGTGATATTCCAATGTAATAATAAAGATTTTAATCAGTCCCACAGAAAACGCATGCATGTGATATATTTCCAATGTAATAATAAAGATGTAATAATAGTAAGAATGTCACCAAGTATAGGTAGATCATGATACAAAAGTTATTCCAATGTAATAATAAGAAATGGAATAACAACAGCTTCTTCATGAATAAGAAAGAATAACACCCCTTACCGTAAAAAGAACCTAATATAAGAGTAGTAGTTAAGAGCGTAAAAACTTTTCTTCTTTTCTCTATAATTTTCTCTCTGAGTTTCAAAGAATTCATAAGAAATAATGAAGGAATGAGCTTCTATTTATAGAGAATGGAAGTGTACTGCTTTTGAATGAAATAATTTTTCAAAATCATTTCTTCAACCAAATACAATAAAGTCAATCAACTAACCAATAAAATTACAACAAAAATTAAAATATATATATATATATATATAAACACATGTTTTCAACTTATATATATCATATTATATATACACCACTTAATTTTTCTCCCCATAACCAACATCAATCCCCACCCACCCAAAAATCAATTTCACTACACTCTTACACATCACTATCACACTACCACTTTTCCACCATTTTCCACTCACACACACATCACACACCTATCACTTTCACATATCATTTTCTCCCACCATATACTCAATACATATATATACTTCCATACGATACTCTTCCATTTCCAAAATCATTTTTCCAACACATATGGGTCCCTATATGTGGCCCCTCATACATGGGGCCCCACCTTTAAATAATTTTCACCGATTATTTTGAAAAATGGGTAAATAGAATCCATAAAATAAGCAAACTTCATAAAAATCACCTTAATAATTTTAACAACATTTATCATCTTTATTATAATTCACAATATTAATCGACACTGTGTCGCTCCTGTGAAAGAGGGGCTTTCCAATAAGGATTTCTCCCTATCACGCCGCAATTAGTGACCAAACCTCTCCTCGATGTAACTTCTGACATCGCTAATATTGCAAATAATAATATTAATAATTTTGTCGCCTCAATTATTGATTTTAACAATATAATAAATATCGACAATAATTGAATCAAATAACGTGAGATACTATGCAACAATTACTATAGCAATAATCGAACAAAACCGAATGACTTCTCACGTAAGATCATCAATAATCAATACCGTGCGCTACTACGCAACCACGCCAGACATCGCATTTTTACTACCGAGTAGTTCAACAAGATTAAACCAGAAAAACTTCCGCCGTTATTTTCATAAAATATTTTTTGTCGCTTTCAATCCGACAATAATTCGCTAGGGGTCCACCAATGATCAAGGCCATTGCATTACAATAATATTCCCGCTAAAACGAATAATATTCCCCACCAATCGAAATATAATATAACAACTCAATACATACTATGCATAAAATTTATAAATATTACCCACAACTATAACATTATATCAATTTCACTCCATAATATTCAAAAAATAATATTTATAGAAAATTCATCTTTATTCAAAAGTTTCAAGAATTAATTTATCTAAGAACTAGTAATGTCCAAATTGTCAACATGATAATCGCTTTGTAGAGTAAAAAATTCAAGAATGCTCGTAAGAATATTTCAATGAAAAAATATCGGATGAAGCGCAAATATCAAGGATATTCCACTAATTTCATGGAGTATAGAAGTCAAAACTTTAACCAACCGAGTATAATAAAGAATGGAATAACAAAAGAAATCACCATGCATGCGGTACTTTTTGCATAGATAAAAGTTATTCCAACACAATACTAAATAACGAATCCAAAGTCGATTTAAATTCTCACCGATACGATGTTCCAATGTAATAATAAAGAATGGAATAACAATGTAAATCACCATGCATGCGGTACTTAGTATGATGACATGTTATTCCAATGAATACTAATAAGATTTTAATCAGTCCCAAGAAAACGCACGCATGGATATTCCAAGGAAATAATAATAAAGATTTTAACTAGGTCCGACGAAAACGCATGTATTGTGATATTCCAATGAATAATAATAAAGCGGAAATCGGTCCGATGTAAAACGCATGCATGGATATTCCAAATGTAATAGTAAAGCGAAATAATAGAAGAATGTCACCAAGTATAGGGTAGCTCACAGATACATGTTATTCCAACAGAATAATAAAGAATGGAATAACATAATTTTCTTCATGAGTACAAAAGAATAACACCCTTTACGAGTACAACAAATAATATTCCCTGCCTTGGAAAAATTGGATACTGGAATAGTGAGGTAGCAGACTTCTCTTCTTCTTTCTCTCTATAATTTCTCTCTATAATAATCGCTCTAAAGCTTTTGTGAATTGGTGAGAAATGAAGGAAGAATGAGCTTCTATTTATAGGAAAATATAGTTTCGATAATTGAACATTTTGGGGCTCGAAATATTACAGTATAATACCTTCCTCTTTTTCTTCATTTTTAATTTAGTCCTTCAAGTATTATCAATCTTGCACCAACTCCCCTAATATTAAGTCATGTGAATCAATAGTATAATCATGTGAATAAATAGTATAATCATGTGAAAAAATTAATTATAGTATAGTACCTTCAACTATACCTCCATTTTTAACTTAGTCATACAAGTATTATCAATCTTGCACCACCACCCCTAATAGTATAAGAATGTGAATCAATAGTACCCCGTGAATAGTAACTCGTGAGTAGTAACTCGTGAATAGTAACTCGTGAATAGTACTCAGACACAAAAAGTGCTCCGAATACCCGAGTGAACAATATAACCTCCAGACATCAATTATCATTGAAATAAATGTCAATTTCCACTAACACTAATAATCCCAATACAATGGAACAATCAATTTCATCTTTAATCAACACAACTTATTCATCATTAATATTATAACTCACAATATTTAACAACCAGTCGCTTCCTGTGAAAGAGGGGCTTTCCGATAAGGATTTCTCCTTATCAAGCAAGCAATTAGGTGACCAAACCTCTCATCGATGTAACTTCTGTAGACATTGTCAATATTGCAAATAATAATATGAATAACTTTGTCGCTTTAATTATTGATTTAATAATAATAAATATTATGCGATGATACTCGTGACAATAATTGAATCAATAATATGAGAGATATGATGCAAAGAATTATCGTAGTAATAATTGAGTATAACCGAGTAACTTCTTACGTAAGCATCAATAATCAATACCGTGTGCTACTATTCAACCACGCCAGACATCGCATTTTTTTACTTACGGGTAGTTCAACAGCTTTTAATCGGTAATACTTTCGCCGTTATTTTTATAAAAAGGTAATTCTGTCATTTTCTAACTACGACAATACTTCCGTTGTGGGGTCCACCAATGATTGTGTCGTCGTACGGATATTCCCCGACCAAACGAATATTTTATAACAACTTGCATACTTTGCAAAATTTATAAATACTACCCACAACTATAACATTATATCAAATCCACTCCATAATATAAAAAATAAAAAATTATTTCAAGAAAATTAAATATTTATTCATAAAATCTGGGGTCTCACAATCTCACCTTCTTATGGAATTTCGCCCTCGAAATTTACGTATGCATACTGAATGTCAAAGAGATGAGGATACTCTGACTTCATTTCAGATTCTAACTCTTGAGGTATAACCTTTGAGTGTTGAATACGATCCTTCTTATCCAAGATTTTAAAATGTATCTCATCATACGTTAAATCATCCGTTATCTCATCTGGTTCTAAATTAATAATGTGGTTCGGGTCGTCGACATATTTATGTTACATCGATACGTTATGAACACGCGACATACTTGACGGTAAAACGAGTTTATAAGCCACAGTTCCTACTCGATCGATGATTTTAAATGGGCCAATTAAATCGAGGGTTGAGATTTCCTCTCTTCGTCAATTCTTGCTTCTAGAATAACGCCCTCTTGAACCTTCTTCTTTACATTCATCAGCTTTGAGTATGTAGCTTGAGCGGCTTTAACTTTATCGATTAAAGTCAATTCTACTCGTATATTCGTTATCTTCACGTGGGTTTCTAGAGTCTTTAACTCTATCTTCATCATTTGTAACTCGTACGAAATAGGTCTTTTTGTTAACAACATCGCACTCGTAAACGCATACGATCTTCTACTCAACGCGTCAGCTACCACGTTCGCTTTCTCACGATGGTATTGAATGGTACGATCGTAATCTTCAACAGCTCGAGCCAACGTCTTTGGCGCATGCTACATTCATTTTAGTTAAAGAAATATTTGAGGGTTTAAGAAATGGGTTTTGTATAGGGGTCAATACAAAATTCGATTTCATGCTCTAGGGGTAGGCTTAGAAGTCTTCAAGAATACGTCAGGAAATTTATTAACGATAGAAATATCATTTAAAACTGTGACTCTCATCCAAGACTTGGATAGCACGTCACATTGATACCTATCAACTTGCCATCGTCATTCACGACGTCGCTTACAGAAAGTCTGGCTTCGGTGCATTCCACACAAGAAAGTCAACAACGAAAGGACTGGGGCTATTTACTTATGGCTTGATATGACAATGATTGACTTTAGTGGTTTGGTTGCTTGAATTCACATAACAGGTTGGTTAGGAGTATGAAAGCTAACAACCTTACGAAAAGCATGATGAGTAGTTAACCAATCGTTTCCAAAAATCACATCAAAGGCAAGTATTTTCAAAGAGATAAGATCGACAGGTAACGTGAAAGTGTTGATTTGAATCAACAAGATTTATAAACATTGGAGGTAACGAAGGTTTCTACTATTGAAGTTTCAACCAATAAGTCAAAGTCTAATTTCTCCGATGTCAAATTTAAACATTAAGCGCAAGCAAGAGAGATAAAAGAATGGGTAGAACTGGTATCTAATAAGGTATAGACTTTGCAAAAATTTATAATTAACTAACCCGTGCTAACTTCGTTCGGGTCACTCGCTTTTTGAGAAGTCACAAAAAACGCTCTTCCTGAAACCATCGAGTTTGTTTTGTCCGTATACGCCTTTGGTACAACCGTCCCAGCTGGACTTGACTTCACTATACGACAAAATCGATCTAAATGACCTTCTCTTCTTGAAATTTTCACTTCTATTATCTTGGCCATGGTTACCACCGAAGTGGTTACCATTCTTGGCATGATAATTTCCCCCACGATGGTTATCTTTGTTCCGATGGCCGTTGCCAACGATATGATTATTATCGTGTTGTTGGTCGTTACCTTTTGGTTGAACTGACTCAACGGTCTCCTGTGCTTCATTGCTTATCTCAGCATTTTTATATGCCATTTTCAAACACTGTCACAAAACAAGGGTTAATTAACATATCACATATTATCCCTATACTCTGTCCGACAAATTAAATATCAAATAAACTTAGGTAGGTCATACTAGCGAAGGAATTCCCCGTCTCTCCCCTCCTAGTTCTAGTCTCACATCTTAGCTAGGGATCATATCCCTAAGCTTTGATACCAACTGTAATGCCCCCAAAATTAGGTATACATCACCCATCTTGAGTCGCCAGATACATGGTACAGAATTCAAATATAACTTAATAATACAACTGTCGTGTACAATACGACAAAACATAAACTGTGCCTTTTGAATACAAATATTGCCTACTAGAGAGTATACAAACTCAAAAGGAGTCCTCATTACAATTATTATCACACTATTTCACGTAATAGTGAGGACTACTAATGCACCATCTAGGACCATCACTCTGTTCCCGACTAGTCCCGATTACGTTCTTATTTCCTCAGAGAACAAAGAAAGAAAAGGGTGAGCTCAACTAGCCCAAGAAGAAATATTATGACTAAGATAATGCAAAATAATTTATCGTTAGCCTTCAACAAAGTGTTAAACCGATAAAATATAATAACTATCAAGTTTAACTGCAATGAACAAAGCAATCCATTAGAAGAGTCAAGTAGGGAATAAAATCTACTATCTTCTATGATTTAAAAGATTTTATCACTTTTATCGCTGAGACTCAGCTTAATAAATAATCCACATCATCAAATCATCCCTGCACTGCAGGCCAAGGATATTCTTTAGTATCACGACCACGAATTATCCATGCACTACGACTAAAGATAATCATGTTTTCATCAACGGTCCTGATCATGCCATAAAACAATTCATCTTTGCAGTACGGCCAAAGAGAATCCATAGCCATAATCATACCAAAAACTGTCCATCAATGCACTACGGGCCAATGAGGACTTTTTCTACATCATTTGTAACATTATGGTTATGATTATACCGAATAATCCCTGGTCATAATCATACCAAGTCCATCTATGCACTACAGGCCACAGATGACTTTCAAAAAAAATAAACATGAGGATGATGACAATGATATAAGAATTCAATAAAACAAGTTCAAGAATTAATTTATCTAGGAACTGATAATGTCCAAATTGTCAACATGATACTTCTTTGTAGAGTAAAATTCAAGAATGCTCAGAAGAATATTTCAATGAAAAGATACTGGATGAAGCGCACATATCAAGGATATTCCACTAATTTCATGGAGTATAGAAGTCAAAACTTTAACCAACTGAGTATAATAAAGAATGGAATAACAAAAGAAATCACCATGCATGCGGTACTTTGCATAGACAGGTTATTCCAACACAATACTAAATAACGAATCCAATCGAATTTAAATTTATGCCGAAGCGGGATGTTCTAACAGAATAATAAAGAATGGAATAACAATAGAAATCACTATGCATGAGGTACTTCAGATGACAGTTATTCCAACAGAATATCGATAAGATATGGAATCAGTCAGCGTAAAAACGCATGATGTGATATCTCAACCGAATAATAATAAAGATTTTAACCAGTCCCAGTAAAACGCCAAATCGAGATATTCCAACGTAATAATAAAGATTTTAATCAGTCCGACGTAAAACGCGCGCAGACATGGATATTCCAATTCCAATGTAATAGTAAAGACGAAATAATATAAGAATGTCACCAAATATAGGGTAGCCCGCGTATACAGGTTATTCCAACTGAATAATAAAGAATGGAATAACATTAGTTCTCTTCATGAATACAAAAGAATAACACTCTTTATGAGTACAATAAATAATATTCCTTACCTTGGAAAAACTGGATACTGGAATAGTGAGGTAGCGTACTTTCTTTTTTTTCTCTCTATAATCTCTCTATAATAAATCTCTAAAAGCTTTTGTGAATTGGTGAGAAATGAAGGAAGAATGAGCTTCTATTTATAGGAAAATATAGTTTCGATAATTGCACGCTTTGGGGCTCAAATATTACAAAGATAATACCTTCCTCTTTTCTTCATTTTAATTTAGTCCTCGCAAGTATTATCAATCTTGCACCAATTCCCCCTAATAGTAAGTCATGTTAATCAATAGTACAATCATGTGAATAAATAGTATAATCATGTGAAAAAATTAATTATAGTATAGTACCTTCAACTATACCTCCATTTTTAACTTAGTCATGCAAGTATTATCAATCTTGCACCACCACCCCTAATAGTATAAGAATGTGAATCAATAGTACCCCGTGAATAGTAACTCGTGAATAGTAACTCATGAGTAGTAACTCGTGAATAGTAACTCGTGAATAGTACTCCAACACGAAAAGTGCTCCGAATGCCCGAGTGAACAATATAACCTCCAGACATCAATTATCATCGAAATAAATGTTAATTTCCACTAACACTAATAATCCCAATACAATGGAACAATCAATTTCATCGTTAATCAACACAACTTATTCATCATTAATATTATAACTCACAATATTTAACAACCAGGTTGTTCCCAGGAAAGAGGGGGCTTTCCGATAAGGATTTCTCCTTATCATGCCATGATTAGGTGACCAAACCTCTCCTCGATGTAACTTCTGACATTTTCAATATTGCAAATAATAATATGAATAACTTTGTCGCCTCAATTATTGATTTAATAATAATAAATATTATGCGAGATGATATCGTGACAATAATTGAATCAATAATATGAGAGATATGATGCAAAGAATTATCAGAGCAATAATTGAGTATAATTGAGTAACTTCTTACGTAAGCATCAATAATCAATACCGTGCTATACTACGCAACCACCCAGACATCGCATTTCTTTACTACCGGGTAGTTCAACAGCTTTTTAACGGTAACACTTTCGCCGTTATTTTTATAAAAGATAATTACGTCATTTTCTAACTACGATAATACTTCCGTTGTAGGGGTCCACAATGATGATTGTGTCGTCAGCGGATGGATATTCTCCCAAAAAAAAATATTCCCCGACCAAACGAATATTTTATAACAACTTGCATACTTTGCAAAATTTATAAATACTACCCACAACTATAACATTATATCAAATCCACTCCATTATATAAAAAATAAAAAATTATTTCAAGAAAATTAAATATTTATTCATAAAATCTGGGGTCTCATACCTTACCTCAAAAGAACAGTACTTCTAGCTGAAATATCAGGTATAAAATTGAAGGAAACTTACACTGAATAGCAACTCACAAAATATCTAAATACTCACAAAATACGCTCGATAATATAGGCAAATGAAAAGCTTATGATTCTGGTGTGATTTTTAATTCTAACTAAGACCCTATTTATAGGAAAATGCTTAGAACGCCATAGCAGACTAACCTGCTACCTAATGGTTTTACCTGCTACTATTCACGCTCACCACTTTTGAAATAAAATTTTAGCACATTTCTCACCAACCAAAAGTGGAGCCCACCATATTTTTAATAAAAACATTTATTTCCGAAACTTCAATAATTCATAATAAATAGCTCTTTTATCAGAAAATTTTCAATCTCATGTTTATTCCATAGGAAATTTAATTCTCAACAACTTTGTAGAAGAAAGTTTTTCCAAATTTCAAACAGAAAATGCCCGAAATCCACATACGGATGATTGTTAATACCTTCATTTCGACAAAATACTGATAAAAACCTCAACCTTAATTTCTTCATTTATAACCATAATAAATATATCCATTATTTATATCTACATAAAATAAATATTTCTTTATTATATAAATCAATAATTAATTATTCATAAATAATATTACAGAATCACAATAATGACAACCAGGTCGTTCCCAAGAAAGAGGGGGCTTTCCGATAAGGATTTCTCCTTACTGTCGCGCAATTAGGTGACCAAACCTCTTTCCTAGATAGAACTTCCTTAGACATTTCCAATAATGCTATCTAATAATATTATTCAAATAATATGAATTATTGATCTGATAATGGAAAATATTGTGCTGTGACAATTATTGAAACAACAATAATATAAAATATCAACGTAGAAATTATTGAATCAATAAAATAAAATATTGAACAATAATTATTGTAATAATTATAGAGTAGTGTCTTCTTACGTAAGAATCAATAATTCAAAAATCTTCGCAATGCGATACCGTGCTACTACGCAACCACGCCAGACATCAGATATTTTAACCATCGAGTATTCCAACAGTGTTAATGGTGACAACTACGCCATTATTTGCAAAAACTCAAACTTGTCATTTTCTTCATCCGACCATTTTTCGTTGTGGGGCCCACAAATGGTTGCGCCGTCGTACGAATATTCCCCGACAACAAGAATATTTCACGATCAAACGAATATTCCCCGAAAATAATGAATATTTTATAACCACTTGTTTATTTTGCAAAATTTGCACATTTCACCCATAACCAAAGTATTATATCAAATTAACACCTTATTATTTCAAGATAATGATTAGAGGAAATTCAATTTTATTTATTAAAAAGATGGGGAATTTCGTCCTCGAAATTGAGGTACGTACCTGGTGTTTCGAAAAGGTGAGGATACCTTGCTTCTTTTCTGATTCTAACTCCTAGGTCATTTTTTCAATAGCATGGTTTCTCCAGAAAACCTTAACTTGTGGTATAACCTTGGTGCGTAGGATATGCTCTTTCATATCCAAGATCTTAACAGGTACCTCCTCGTACGTTAAATCTTCAGCTATCTCGTCTGTTTCTAACTCAATAATGTGGTTCGGGTCTTTCCCATATTTACGAAGCATAGATATGTGGAAAATATTATGAACACAAGACATGCTTGGAGGTAATGCGAGTCTATAGGGCACATTTCTTATTCGGTAAAGAATCTCAAATGGACCAACAAATCGTGGATTGAGCTTTCCTCTCTTCCCAAATCTTGTAACTCCCTTCCATGGAGCAATACGTAACAATACATGATCCCCAATATTAAATTTCACGTCCTTTCGATGGAGATCCGCATAACTCTTTTGTCGATCCTGTGTCATTTGTATACGTTGTCGAATCGTTTGAATCTTTTCTGTAGTTATGTGATAAGTGGATTTAATATACACGAATCGATGTTCATTTCAAGTTTAAATTCATAGTTATCTTCTTGTTTTGCTTTCGTTTTCATCGTTTCATGTTCTTTTATGTATAGGGTGGTCTCGGAGGCAAGTGGTGAAGAAAGGCGGTCTTTTGGAGCAAAAGTGGAAAAATACATGCAATGGAAAAAATTCTTTAAGCGAAGGGCATACTTGCCGGGGCTATGGCTATATATTAACCTTGTAACCCCGGCCGGGGTGCCGAATTTGAGCCTCCCTCGTTCTTTGATTGAACTTTGCTGCCAGATGGTTTTGGGACTTTTGTGATGCGCATGGACTCTAATAAGGAGGGACTTCGGCCAGAACAAAGGGAGAGATATATATTACGTTGCAAACAACAAATCAAGCATCACGAGAAGCATAATATAAAGATTAATTCCAGGATTTGAGTGCAAGCTTTGGAGGAGTAATTTTAAGAGATTCTCGTGATGATTGCAATTCTAGGCTACGTGAAGGGTGTTCATCATTATTCTTCTCTTTAGTCTTTTATTTGTAATTGCAAGGATGTTTTTGTTAGATTATTCAGTTTTTACTTCATTCGTTATGAACTAATTTGCTCATTAGGCTTGTGATGGATCCTTGGGTGAAACGATGATTTCTTAACTTTGATTTCCAGTTCAATAAAATATTTTCAGTTTATCTATATTAATTTGAGCGTGGATTTATGAATTGCTTGATCAACAATTCCTTGTGGATTTGAATGGAATCGAGAGAGGATATTCAAATCTAGACTTAGTTAATATAGTATGTGTCATGAATTTTGTGAATATCAGATTTTTGATTATTGTTAAGGTAGAGATATGCTTGACATCACATGTAATCGGATAGAGAACTTAAGCTTAAACCTTTTTTAATTTCAGTTCACATAGAGATATAGTGAGTTGGTTGATTTAGGTGTTTAACTTGTTTCTATCTTAATTGTGGATTTAAGTTAATATGGTATTAGTGCATCGAGAGGTGGCTAGTACTGCATTCGTGTTCTTGATTAATAAACTGGGATATTGAATTGAGTTAGAATAAAGGGTTGAAAATCAGAGTGAATCTTTGGGTGAAATCATAAGTCTAATTCTCCATTAACTGTTATAAATTCCGGATTTTGATATTTGTGATTGTTTCGTGATAGTTTTTTTATTTATTAATTTAGTTTCTATAATTTTAAACCATTGAATTGAATAGTTTAATAGAATTAGGATTAATAAAAAATTGATAATTATGAAGTTAAATTTCTTGTTAATTTATCTTCGTGGGAACGATACTTTATTCACTATTATATTACTTGTTGACCACGTATACTCGCGTGTTGTGCGTAACTAGATTTTACCCAACAAGTTTTTGGCGCCGTTGCCGGGGATAATTTAGCTTAGATTTTAATATTTTTTACAATATCAGTTTAATTAGTCCAGTTTTACTTAAACATTTTTGTTTTTGTTTTTGTTCTCCATATTTAAGGTTTTTGACATTGGTTTATGCAAACACAATCCAAAAATCCAGACTTGCTTCCGTTTGAGGACGATATATTGAAAGAAAATTTGAGAGGTTAAGTAAGTGGATCAAGGAAACAAGGAACGAATTCGAAAACTCTCATAAGGAAGAAGCAATGGTCTGGTCAGCCAAGACCGTAAAGCGTTGAGGGATTTTACAACACCTAAGGTGACTGATCTGCAGTCGAGCATCACCAGGCCTGCAATAGCTGCGAATACTTTCGAAATCAAGCCTGGGACCATTCGGATGATGCAAATTCATTCATTGGGGAATGGCAAATGACGATCCGAACGAGCATTTAATCGGGCTTTTCTAGAAATGTGCGACACGCGCTCAAGTACAATGGGTGTGTCGATGAGGAAGTGAGACTTCGCTTGTTCCCGTTCACTTTACGGGACAAGGCGAAGAGTTGGTTACATTCTCTGCCACCAGGGTCGATAACTACGTGGGAAGACTTGGCTCTAAAATTTCTTGCCAAATTTTTCCCACCGGTGAAAACTACTAAAATGAGGAATGACATAACGATGTTTGAGCAAAGAAAAATGGGGAGTCGCTATATGAGGTACGGGAGAGGTACAATGAATTACTTAGAAAGTGCCCACATCATGGATTACCCAAGTGGTTACAAATGAACACCTTTTATAACGGACTACATGGGAATGTCAGAACCAAGATTGACGCAATCATTTGAAATGGAGTATTCATGGCTAAGAGTTACGAGGAAGCCTACAATTTGATTGAAACCATGGCGCAAATAACTACCAAAGGCCCACAAAGAAGAATGACACAGTAAAAGGTGGTTGATTTTTAGAAGTAGATGGAGTGACAACTATACAAGCACGATTTCTGCGATGTCCAAGAAGTTGATGCTATGACAGGGCTCAAGTACAAAGAAAGTTATGCGAAGTATGCGAATTGTGTGCGGTGTGATCATCCTACGATCAAGGCGCAATTAATCCAAAGATCCGTCCCAGCCTCATAGGTAACTATAATGTAATTCTGCAGAATACATACCAAAACACCTACAACTGTGGGAATAGAACCACCCAAACTTCTCATGGAACAATAACTAAGCAAAATCAAGCTCCACGACCATCATATCCCCTGTGTTTTCAGAGTCACCAACAACCGGCTCAACATCGTGAAAGGAAATCGATTTCGAGGAAATGGTGTCAAGTACATAATCGGCAATGAGGCATCAATGAAAAATCAAGCAATGATAAATGAAAAATCAAGAGATGGCTATCAAGAATTTAGAAAATCGAGATAGATGATGGCGCTAGCATTGAATAATAGACCACAAGGAACGCTACTAAGCGACACCGAGAAAAATCCGAAGGGTAGTCATGAGCAAATGTCAAGCGCTTATGTTAAGAAGTGGAAAACATCTCGGGGGTAATAATGAAGAAAATTCAGCGACACCGGAGGAAAAAGTTGAGGACAATAACGTGGTTGAAGGTAACAAGGGTGAGGATAAGCAATGTGAGGACATAAAAGTAAACAGTAAGCTAATTATTTATCCTCCACCACCGCTTTCAAAGAGAGGGTTCAAAAAAGTAATCGATAAGCGCCATGAAAGTTTTTAGAAGTGTTCAAGAAACTCCAGATTAAGATCCCATTCGCAGAGGCCCTAGAGCAAATGCCGAGTTATGTGAAGTTCATGGAAGGAATTTTGTCGAGGAAAAAGAAATAGGAAGAATTTGAAACAGTGGCACTAACAGAGGAGTGTAGTACGGTGTTACAGCAGAAGCTACCACCAAAACTTAAAGACCCGGGGAGCTTTACTATCCCATGCACAATCAGGAAAATGTCGTTTAACAAATGTTTATGTGATTTGGGGGCGAGTGTGAACCTTATGCCATTATCAATATATATAGAAATGGGTTTTCCCGCACCAAAGCCTATGAATATTTTATTGCAGTTGGCAGATAGGTCAGTCACATATTCGAGAGGTATAGTAGAGGACATTCTGGTCAAAGTGGATAAGTTTATATTCCCTGCGAACTTTATCATTCTGGACTTCGAGGAGGATAAGAACATCCCGATTATCCTTGGGAGATCTTTCTTGGCCACGGGAAGGACACTCATAGACGTGCAAAAAAGGAGAACTTACTATGAGAGTCCAAGATCAAGAAATCAAATTTAATGTGTTCAAGGCCATGAAATTCCCTACGGATGAGGAAGAATGTTTTCGGATGGATTTAATTGAGCAAATCATCAGTGAAGATATGAGCAAGAGTTTGGTCAACGATCCGTTAGAAACAACCTTATTGGGGGATGAAGAAAATGACGACCCAGTAATTTGTGGATTACTTACAGATGTTAGACTCATTGCCACGAAGTTAGCCGTTTTGAGCACCGCTTGAACCTTTACACACCGAGGAGATAGCTCTGAGAAAAAACTTAAACCGTCATCGAGGAGCCACCAACATTGAACTTAAACCACTCTCTAAACATCTCGTATGCGTATTTAGGCAATTCAAATTCTTTACCTGTAATTATTTCTGATGCACTTAACGAATTGCAAGAAGAAAAGTTGATGAGGGTGCTTAGGGAACACAAATCAGCGATTGGTTGGACGATATCATGCGATATAAAGGGAATTAGCCCGTCATTTTGCATGCACAAGATTCTCGATGGAAGATGATGTAAGGTCGCGGCGGAGCATCAACGCCGACTTAACCCAATTATGAAGGAAGTGGTAAAGAAGGAAATTTCAAATTATTGGATGCCTCAGATTATATATCCGATTTTCGACAGTAAGTGGGTTAGTCCGGTTCATTGTGAGCCGAAAAAGGGGGGAATGAATGTGGTACAGAATGAGGATAACGAGTTAATTCCAACAAGAACAGTGACAGGTTGGAGGGTGTGCATCGATTATAGGAGGTTGAATAAGGCAACCCGAAAAGATCACTTCCCGCTACCCTTTATCGATCAAATGTTAGACAGATTAGTGGGACATGAGTACTACTATTTATTGGATGGATACTCGGGCTATAACCAGATCGCCATCGCCTCCCGAGGATCAAGAAAAGACAACATTTACATGCCCTTACGCAAGACATTTGCATTCGTGAGGATGTCATTCGGGTTATGTAATGCACCTGCAACTTTCCAATGGTGTATGATGGCCATTTTTTCAGATATGGTGAAGAAAAGTGTTGAAGTCTTCATGGACGATTTTTCGGTCTATGGAGACAACTTTGATACTTGCCTAGGGAATCTGGTCATGGTATTGCAGCGATGTAAGAATACAAACCTCATACTCAATTGGGAAAAATGCCACTTCATGGTTGAAGAAGGCATAATTTTGGGCCATAAGGTGTCGGCTCAAGGATTGGAGGTGGACAAAGCAAAGCTGGAAAAAATCGAGAAACTGCCTCCACCGAGATCAGTTAAGGGTATTAGAAGTTTTCTGGGGCATGCTGGGTTCTACAGGAGGTTCATAAAGATTTCTCCAAGATTGCAAAACCTCTATGCAGTCTTTTAGAGAAGGATGCTACTTTCAGTTTTATTGTGGAATGCAAGTCAGCGTTTGAATTATTGAAGAAGAAATTAACTATAACCCCCGTGATAGTCGTACCGGACTGGAATATGCCATTCGAGCTAATGTGTGATGCAAGCGACTATGCGGTTGGGGCTATTTTGGGCCAAAGACGAGACAAGGTGTTTCACGCCATATACTATGCAAGTAAAACACTCACAGAGACTCAAATGTATTATACAACCACGAAAAAGGAATTGCTTGCAGTGGTGTACGCGTTTGACAAATTTTGAGCATACTTGATCGGGACTAAGGTGATAGTCTACACGGACCATTCGGTAATTCGGTACCTAATAGCTAAAAAAGATGCTAAGCCACGCCTTATCCGATGGATTCTCCTACTTCGAGTGTTTGATTTGGAAATAAAAGATAGGAAGGGTACGGAGAATCAAGTTGCCGACCAATTATCAAGGTTGTAAAATCGGGATAAAAAGGAAGAAGATAGATGTGCAATCAACGAGTCATTCCCGGATGAGAAACTATTTGGGTTAAATGCAGAATTTCCATGGTATGCGGATTTCGCGAATTATCTGGTGAGTAACATGCTTCCCCCTGATCTTACACGACAACAGAAAAAGAAGTTTCTTCATGACGTCAAGTGGTATATGTGGGATGAGCCTTATGTATTCAAATAGTGCGCCGACAAGATGATTAGAAGTTGTATTCCCTACAGTGAAGTGCACAACATACTGTAGGAATGCCACTCATCCAAGATATGGGGACATTATGGGAGTGAGCGCGCAGTAGCAAAAAAGTGCTTCAAGCCGTGTTTTATTAGCCGACATTGTTCAAAGACGCCCACCAATTTGTGAAAACATGTGATAGATGTCAAATGGTGGGGAACATCTCTAAATGGAATGAGATGCCCTTACAAACAATTCTTGAAGTGGAAATCTTTGATGTATGGGGCATCGATTTCATGGGGCCATTCCCTTCGTCTTTGAACAATCAGTATATTCTACTCGCGGTGGATTACGCTTTGAAGTGGGTTGAAGTCAAAAGACTACCATCCAACGATGCCAAGGTGGTCCTTAAATTCTTACAGAAAAACATTTTCACGAGGTTTGGCACGCCAAGAGCAATAATCAGTGACGAAGGTAGTCACTTCTGCAATAAGTTTTTTCAGCTCTTTTGGCTAAGTATGGGGTTAACCACAAGGTGGCTACAACGTATCACCCTCAAACAAGTGGACATGCTGAGGTATCAAACAGAGAAGTTAAGAAGATATTGAAAAGTCATAAATCCGAAGTCTGAAAGATTGGTCACTTTGCTGGATGATGCATTATGGGTTTACCGAACTGCATACAAAACACCAATCGGGATGCCACCATATCAACTCCTGTACGGGAAAACATGTCACTTACCAGTGGAGCTACAGCACAAGGCCTACTGGGCAATTCAGAAATTGAACTTTAATCAAGCCGGTGTAGGAGAAAAGAGGCTACTCCAACTAAATGAGCTCGATGAATTCCGACTTCATGCATACGAGAATGCCAAATTATACAATGAAAAGGTAAAAAGATGGCATGACCAGAAAATTGTGCATCGAACATTCGAGCCGAGTCAATCAGTCCTCTTGTTCAACTCACGGCTACGATTGTTCCCAAGAAAGCTTAAGTCGAGATGGTCGGGACCATTCACTATAAAGCGGGTATTTCCTCATGGCGCCATTGAACTCTACAAATGAATCCATTAGAGACGTTCAAGGTCAATGGTCAATGGATAAAGCATTACTGGAGTGGCAATTCAAACTGGGATGTCGTCAACATTACCCTCGCCGATACACAGTGAAACAGGGAGTAATCAGGCTGAACGACTTAAAATTAAGCGCTAATTGGGAGGTAACCCAATATTTTGTTATTTGTTCGTAATTTCATTTATAATTGTTAGAATATAGTTTTTATTAAGTATTAGGTAGGTATTATAGAGTAAAAGTTTTGTTCAAACTCTCAATCATACTCCAAGTCATCAATAATCTAACATCTTGCATGTTTATGGTTGCAGGAGGAGTTAAAAGTGAGTAAGAGCAACAACTGGCATGAAAAGAAGGAAAATAGGATAATTTTGATCTGCACTATTGGAAGCCAAAAAATCCGAAGTCAGTGAGCATGCCACACGGCGGGGCCGAATGGCCTTACACCTTCGCTCAAGGTGGGGTCCTTGATTCTGGTGAACATCGTTAAAGATCTACACACGTTGCTTTCTTATTTCCCCACTACACGTTTTTTTGTTTATCTCATTCTCCTCACCCAAACCACCCAAATTTCTCCATTACAATACCACCTAGCCCACTCCTTCTACCCACGAAATACACTAGACCTCCACCCTCTCACCCCATTACCAAACACAAACTACCCAACTCCATCAATTACACCAATTCCTCTACCCTAAACCACCTCTATATAAACCCTACCACATACCTCCCATATTCATCTCCAAAAATACGAATTCATCAAGAAATTGGGGTACAGATAGAGAAATTGAGTGTAAGTCACCTTTCTATTGGTTCTTCATCTCCTCTCACCGGAATTACCATAGAAAACACCAAGTTTGAGGGGAAGAAAGGACTGTGCACGCCACGTGTTCGATAGTTTGGGTAAACCAAGTTTGGGTGGTATTAGTGTGTCTACAACAATCAATGGCTTCTCAACCTACACCGAAAAACCAACAGGGAGAGAGTTCAACGCCAACTGCACCACCCCATACATTCGACCGCCAAAAATTCAAAAGTGTCGTCGCCGCCGACCGGTACGATTATATGGTTACCAAGGCTCTTACACCGGAGCGGGGGTTGGCTCCCGATACCCATGACGGTGAGATGATGCAACAAATTTATCAGCAAGGGTGGGTCAAATTCATGGAGGAGCCTGAGCCCGCCGCTGTGAATGTCGTCAAGGAATTTTATGCGAACGCCGAGGATAAGGCACCGTTCAATGCCTTTGTGCGGGGTCGCACGGTCCCGTTCAGTGCTTATGCAATCAATACATACTTTTAGTTGAGGGTGCCTTGCTAGTGTCAGTACGCCCATATGAGGGACTTCGACTCTGACTTTGAGGAGGTTATCAAAAACATGACCAAGCCGGGTACAACATGGATAAAGGGCTGGAAGGGCGGCATAGTGTTTCACTGCAAAGACCTCAGTCGGTACGAGAAAATCTGGTATGCCTTCCTATGTGCCAAATTTCTTCCGTCCACGCACACCTCGGACGTGACCAAGGAGAAGGCACTCCTCCTTTACGCCATCATGCAAGACTTTATCATAGACATCGGGGCCATTATCTGTTTTTCTATTCGACGATGTCTAAGGGGAAAATTTTCTTGCGGCTTACCACACCCATCGCTCATTTGTGGGTTGTGTCGTCAAGCCGGAGTGAGATGGTCTGATGATGAACCCACGCAGATGTCGCTGCAGCTACTAGACAATAGGATGATAAATACGGTATTCAAGTGGCCCTACGTGAATCGCATCCTAGAGGTTTAGGATTTGTTTTTCCATCAGCTTCGGAGGACGAAGCTGAAGCAGAAGATACCTCTGAGGATGAGGATGAAGCTATGGGAGATCAAGGAACCGAGCAGGTACTACAGACCGAGGCAATATCCAGTCCTCAGTTCCTTGAGTTCCAAAATTGGGTGACTGCGCACAACAAGGCAGCACGTCGGGAAATGCGGCAATTGGCAATGCGACAAGATCACATGTTTGATGCTATGAATGCATGTTTCGCCTCACTCAACACAACCCTTCAAAGTTTCAATCCGACGGCTCAATTTCCATATCAGCAACCAGGACCACTGCCGACATTTCCACCTAGTGATTCTGATGAAGAAGAGCAACAACCACCTCCCCTGACTTAGGCGATTGCAGGGAAGTCCTCATGCACTTAATTTTTATTTTTATCCAATGAGGGCATTGCGTTACTTAAGTTTGGGGGATTTGTTATTCTTGTTTGCATGCATATGTTATTTTTGTTTGCATTGTAGTCTAGGTTTGCATTCTAGTTTGCATAATAGCTTAGGTTTTTGCATTGTAGTCTAGGTTATTATTTTTGATATTGCATTTCTGTTATTATCATATTCAATCTAAAAAAAAGGAAAAAAAATAGTCAAATATTGTGTTTGCATATGTCCAATAGTACTGCAGTTTATGTTATTTGTGGGCCAATGATGAGATTGTGAACAAGTTAACCAATACATCATTGATTATTAGAACTGTGATATAATTTCTGTTATGAATCGAATCTTGCACTTGTTTGAAACTATTATAAAAAGGTTAGCACGTTAATAACATCTTTGTCAATCGGTCAGTTCCAATTGATACATAAATAGTTTCTAAAGGATAATGCTAGGGTAAATGAGAAAATGACAAGGATATGCAGTAAAGGCTAAAATTAGGCAAGAACCTAAGTTTGGGGGAGTATATGTGGGGTACATAAGCTTAAAAAAATAAAGAAAAAAAAAAGAAAAAAAAATATGAAAAAAAAGAAAAAAAAAAGAAAAGGGTATACATTGTGACTAGTCTTGTTTCGGGGCCTTTGTTACTTGAGCAAGTACGTCCGAGGGGATTGTCTTTACACCTAGCACCCTAAGGTCTTTTATGGTCTGGGAGTCGTTGGTCGAAAGCTCGCTAAGGGGTAGCACTGTTAGCCTAATGGGATGAGACATTGCACAATCACTTATGTATATAAAACAAAAACAATAAAACGGGAATAGAGCAAAAAGCCCCCGTGGGAAAAAAATGAAATAAAAGAAGTATCAGTACCCTACATGAACCCTTGAATTTGGTATTGAATAGTTTTAGTTTTAGTTGGAATATGCCTATTTTTGACATTTTTAAGTTTGCACTGTATGATTCCTTCTAAGAAATTACTTATGTATTGAATTGGAGTCCGTATCAGTTCTCATAGATGTTGAACACACACGTATACTATATCAGTGATAATTGTTCAAGGTTTGAGAATTAATATGAAACCGTGGATTGGTTCTGGTAATTCATAGTGTAGAGTTGCTAGTTTTCTCTAAGGTCGATGGGATAATTTAGTTTCTGTGATATTTCTGGATTCTAAGGCATTTAGATTTTACTTATTTCATCTCATTGCATTGCATATCATGTAGTTTGTTTTGTGCTCGAGGACTAGCACGATTAAAGTTTGGGGGATTTTGATAAGTGGATTTAATATACACGAATCTATGTTCATTTCAAGTTTAAATTCGTAGTTATCTTCTTGTTTTGCGTTCGTTTTCACTCGTTTCATGTTCTTTTATGTATAGGGTGTTCTTGGAGGCAAGTGGTGAAGAAAGGCTGTCTTTTGGAGCAAAAGTGGAAAAATGCATGAAATGAAAAAATTTTTAGCGAAGGGCATACCGGGCTATTTTAGTTTTAGAGTGCCTAATCTGCTGATCTCCTCTCGTCATTGATTGAACTCACTTGCCGGATGGTTTTGGGACTTTTGTGATGCGCATGGACTCTAATAAGGAGGGACTTCAGCCAGAACAAAGGGAGAAATATATATTACGTTGCAAACAACAAATCAAGCATCACGAGAAGCATAATGTAGAGATTAATTCCAGGATTTGAGTGCAAGCTTTGGAGGAGTAATTTAAAGAGATTTTCAGTGATTTATTGCAATTCTAGGCTACATGAAGGGTGTTCATCATTATTCTTCTCTTTAGTCTTTTATTTGTAATTGCAAGGATGTTTTCGTTAGATTATTTAGTTTTTACTTCATTCGTTATGAACTAATTTGCTTATTAGGCTTGTGATGGATCCTTGGGTGAAACGATGATTTCTTAACTTTAATTTCCAATTCAATAAAATATTTTTAGTTTATCTATGTTAATTTGAGCGTGAATTTATGAATTGCTTGATCAACAATTTCTTGTGGATTTGAATGGAATCGAGAGAGGATATTCAAATCTAGACTTAGTTAATATAGTATGTGTCATGAATTTTGTGAATAGCAGATTCTTGATTATTGTTAAGGTAGAGATATGCTTGACATCGCATGTAATCTGATAGAGAACTTAAGCTTAAACCTTCTTTAATTTCAGTTCACATAGAGATATAGTGAGTTGGTTGATTTAGGTGTTTAACTTGTTTCTATCTTAATTGTGGATTTAAGTTAATATGGTATTAGTGCATCGAGAGGTGGCTAGTATTACATTCGTGTTCTTGATTAATAAACTGGGATATTGAATTGAGTTGGAATAAAGGGTTGAAAATCAGAGTGAAGCTTAGGGTGAAATCATAAGTCTAATTCTCCATTAACTGTTTAAAATTCTGGATTTTGATATTTGTGATTGTTTCGTGATAGTTTTTTTATTTATTAATTTAGTTTCTATAATTTAAACCATTGAATTGAATAGTTTAATAGAATTAGGATTAATAAAAAATTGATAATTGTGAAGTTAAATTTCTTGTTAATTTGTCTTCGTGGGAACGATACTTTATTCACTACTATATTACTTGTTGACCACGTATACTTGCGTGTTGTGCGTTACTAAATTTTACCCAACATTATGCGTACCAATTCTGGTCCCAACAATGTTGCTTCACCCACCTCGTCCTAGCATACTGGAGAATGACATTTTCTTCCATACAATGCTTCAAATGGAGTCATGCTTATACTTGCCTGATAACTGTTGTTGTAGGAGAATTCCACCAATGGCAAGTACTTATCCCAACTCCCTTTGAAATCTAAGACACAGAGTCTTAATAGATCTTCAAGAGTTTGAATAGTCCTTTCTGATTGCCCATTCGTTTGAGGATGGTATCTTTGAACTTAATCGTAAATCAGCGCTCATTTCTCTTTAAGCAAAACCCAAAATCGTGAAGTGAATCTTGGGTCACGATCCGAAACTATGGATACTGGCATTCCATGCAATCTCAAAATCTCATTCACGTACATACGAGCAAGACGTTTAAAGGAATAAGTCTCCCCTATCGGCAAGAAATGAGCAGACTTGGTTAATCTATCAACAATGACCCAAATCACATCTATGCCTTGAGAAACCTTGGGAAGACCCGTAACGAAATTCATAGTAATGTGTTCCCACTTCCATTTCGGAATCTCAAGTGGTTGCAATGGACCCTTTGGCACTTGATGCTCCACCTTTACACATTGACAAGTTAAACACCTGGATATAAACTCTGTGATCTCTCTTTTTATATTGCTCCACCAAAATGTATGTCGAAGATCGTGATACATTTTGGTACTCCCAAGATGGATTGAAAACGGTGTGTTATGTGCCTCCATCATGATTCTATGCTTCAAGTCAGAATCGTTAGGAACACAAAGTTTGGAGTTGACTCGAAGTATTCCATCTTCATCGATTCTTGCTTCTGGAATAACACCTTCTTGCACTTTCTTCTTCATACGCATCAGCTCCATGTCCGTAGCTTGAGCAGCTTTAACTTTATCGATTAAAGTCGGTTCTACTCGTATGTTTGATATCATCACGTGGGTACTTGGAGCCTTTACCTCTATCTCCATCCTTTGTAAGTCATACAAGATGGGCATTTGTGTTAAAAACATCGCACTCGTACCAGCATATTGATAAGTGCATATTATTCATTTATTTTGATTCCTTTATATTTAGTTTTATTCCATGTTTCATGTGTATATGAGCTTATTAATGTGTTTAATGATCTCAGGAAGAACTAGAGCTGAAATGAGGAAAAAGAGAAAATTACAGGGTTTTTAGCATTAATTTAAATGCATGGTCTTGGCTTGGGATTTGAATTTTATTGTAGAGCTCTTCTATAGCTTTCCGGAACATCTTGAACCATCTCAATCGGAGTTCATATGAAAAAGTTATGATCTTTTTACCAAACGGAAGTTGAACCTCAAAGTTTGGATGTTGCAATTTGCATAGCAGTCACTTGGAGCCTGATTTTGACCATAATCCAACTAGAATCTATCAAATCGCAAAGAATGAAGGTTGTAGACCTCGTCGATATCTTCGTTTGGATAGTTAGCAGACCCCGTAACTCCTCCCGGATCAAAAGTTATGTTTGTTTTACCAAAGGACGTCGCAGCATGAAATGAAAATTCGCCCTAGCGAATTTGAGCGGGAAAATTGGAAAATCTTGAATTTTTGGAAAGTTTCTAAAAGCAGATTTTGGTAGACTTCTACATGGAATTGGATTGATATTTCTATTAGTTTTAGGATTTCTTTTAGACTAAGTTTTATTTCCAAATTGAATTATATTTTTTTATGGAAACTATTTAAGATTTGTAATTCCTTTTAGGATTTTAATTTCTACTTCCTATAGGATTTAGGACTTTGTCTAGCACTATAAATAGAGGATGCTAGTCAGGATTTTATTCATTCAATTATCTAATACATTCTCTCATCTACAACATTGGAGGATTGAAGACATGAACTAAGTTCTTTTTATTCAGTTCTAAGGGATGTTGAACCTTATTTATAATTAATGGTTAATTGAGTATTCATTATTTATTCCTTCTCACATGAAATTCATTCTTGATAATCTTATTTAATTTATGAATGCTATTTGGCTTAACTGATTTGATTTCTGCAGGATTGAGTTGGTTAACGAATATCATATGCTAGATCAAGGAATAATATTACGTGTAATTGATATTGTTCTTAATCATAAGTAGTAATTAGTAATACATGATTGTGGACAAGCTTTTGAGTATTGCTATGATTATCAGAAGACAAGTTAAACAATCCGAGCTTATGTGTTTCTTGCTTGGAATAGTCTAATTCCCTAGTTCTTAATCTTTGCTTTATTATATTAAATCTAGAGAGCTTATTCTAGGTTATATAATTGTTAGAATCTTGTGAAGAGCTTGTTTCATTGAGTGACAATCTAAGGGGAGTTTCGGGTAGCAGAGCTTGTTGTTACCTAGGGCTATTAGTTTCATTGAAGGGTAAATAATGTTACACTTTATTAATCTATTGTTATAAAAAGGTGATACTGAACTGAAGAACTGAAGCTTTTTATTTATTGTTTATTCTTATTAGTTTATTCTTGTTAATTTAATTAATTAATTCAAAATCCCATTTTCATTAGAAATCTTAGAATAAATATAGAACAAATCACTCTCTCCGTGGGATCGATCATTGCTTCTTCTACCGTCTTTAATTGTTTAAATTTGTAAAGTGAAAGTGAGGTTAATTTAGGAATGTAAACGACAGCTCCCACATATGATCTTCTACTCAATGCGTCAGCTACCCCGTTTGTTTTTCTAGGATGTTATTGGATGATATGATCGTAATCTTTCAACAGCTCGAGCCAACGTCGTTGCCGCATGTTGAGTTCTTTTTGGGTGAAGAAATATTTGAGGGTTTTATGATCTGTATAGATCTCCACTTTCTCCCCATACAGGTAGTGTCTCCAGATATTCAACGCGAAAACGACTGCTGCCAACTCCAAATCATGAGTAAGATAATTTCTCTCATATTCTTTGAGTTGTCTCGAGGCATAGGCTATGACTTTCCCATGTTGCATAAGAACACATCCTAACCCTTTGCCTGAAGCATAGCTGTAGATAAAAAATTCATCCGAACCAGATGGCATTGTCAAAACAGGTGTCGAAATGAGTCTCCTCTTGAGCTCTTGGAAACTCTTCTCGCATTCCTTGCTCTATACAAATTTTGTATCTTTCCGAGTCAACTGAGTTAACGGAGTAGCGATTCGAGAAAACCCTTCCACGAATCTCCGATAGTAACCAGCTAAGCCCAGAAAGCTATGTACTTCGGTCAATAACTTCGGTTGCTCCCAACTTTGTATTGCTTCAATCTTCACCGGCTTGACAGAACTCCATGTTTTGACACCACGTGCCCAAGGAATGCTACTTCCTCAAGCCAGAATTCGCATTTCTTCAGCTTGGAATATATCTTATTATCTCGAAGCCTTTAAAGGACCAACTTCAAATGGCGCTCATGATCTTCATGGCTTTTGGAATAGATGAGGATGTCATCAATAAAGACGAAACGAATCGATCCAAATATTCTTTGAACACACAATTTATCATATCCATGAAAGCAAGCGGGGAGCATTAGTCAATCCAAAAGACATGACTAAGAATTCATAATGCCCGTCTCGAAGTTCGAAGGCGCTTTGGAATATCCTCGCTTTTAATCTTGGTGATGATGATATCTAGAATCGAAGATCGATCTTTAAAAAGAATTGTGCTCCTTGCAATCGGGTCGAATATGTCATTAATACGAGGTAATGGATACCTATTCTTGATGGTGACATGGTTCAATTCCGATAGTTAATACAAAATCGCATACACCCGTCTTTCTTCTTTACAAATAAAACAGGAGCACCGCAAGGAGATGTACTAGGACGAATGAAACCGATGTCCAACAACTCCTATAGTCGGACCTTTAACTCCTGAAGTTCAATAGGAGCCATTCGATATGGGGTTTTAGAAATGGGCTTTGTACTGTGTTCAAGGTCAATAAAGAATTCAATTTCACGTTACGGGGTAGGCAGGAAGTTCTTCGAAAATATGTGAGACCCAGATTTTATGAATAAATATTTAATTTTCTCGAAATAATTTTTTAATATTATGGTGTGTGTTATAGTTGTGGGTATTATTTATAAATTTTGAAAAGTATGCAAGTTGTTGTATAATATTCGATTGGTTAGGGAATATTCTTTTGTCGGGGAATATCCGCATGCGACTGGTACAATCATTAGTGGACCCATATGTAATTAATTATTGTCGGATGGAGAAAATGACAAAAATATTTTTATGAGAATAACGACGGAAGTTTCTACGATTAAAACTGCTGAACTACTCTTGTAGTAAAAGCACGATGTCTGGCGTGGTTGCATAGTAGCGCACAGTATTGATTATTGATGTTTACGTGATAAGTCACTCGGTTTTTTTTATTAGTATTATTAATGTAATAAAATAGAAAAACTTTTTATATAAAATGTAATACTTTTATAAGGTTATTCTATAAATAAAATATATTATATTCTATTATGCATAGTGTATGCATAGTGTTTTGCATAGTAAAATCTTTTTATATAAAACAGAATACTTTTATAAAGTTATTCTATAAATAGAATATATTATATTTTATTATGCATAGTGTTGCATAGTGCCTGCAGTGTTTTGCATAGTAAAATCTTTATATATAAAACAGAATACTTTTATAAATTTATTCGTTTTATTAGATTATAAATAAAATATATTATATTTTAGTTAAAAGATTTTGCTTTAAATATGGACCGTCAGATTAAAGTAAATCAATCTGGACCGTTCTTGAATTAGTTACTATGCAGTCCATTTTTCTATAAATAGAAGCTCATTCATTCATTATTTCTTACGAATTCAATTGAAACTCTAGAGAGAAAACTATAGAGAGTTCTTCTTCTATAATCTTGGCGTATTTCTTTAGAGTTTAAGAAAGCTTTGAGCGTAGTACAAGTTTTCTTCGAGTATATCCTCGCCTTTCTACAAGTTGGAATACTCTTCTTTTACGGTAAGGGATATTATTTGTTGTACCTGTAAGGGGTATTATTCTTTTCTATTCATGAAGTGAACTTACATTATTCCATTCTTTATTATTACGTTGGAATAACTTTGTCTGCATCTGCAATCTGCATACATGGTAAAATTCTTCTATTATTTCATTCTTTATTATTATGTTGGAATAACTTTATACATCTGAAGTCTGGCGATACGTAGTGAAATTCTTCTATTATTCCATACTTTATTATTATGTTGGAATAACTTTGTTTATCTGATCTCGCATACATGGTGAAATTCTTCTATTATTCCATACTTTATTATTATATTGGAATAACTTTGTTTATCAAAGCACCGCATACATGGTGAAATTCTTCTATTATTCCATTCTTTATTATTCGTTTAATATATCGTATATGTCTTAATTTCGCTTTGACTTCAGTTCCATTATTTATTTTTTCGTTCTTTATTATTCTGTCGAAATATCATGTCTGTGCGTTTACGCCGGACTTGGTTCCAATATTTATTATTCTGCGTTTAATATCACGTACATGCATTTTACGCCGGGACACTGGTTCTATTATTTATTATTACTCGTTGGAATAACTCATCTATGTGGATTACCACATGCATGGTGAATGATCCTTTGTATTCATTCCTTATTAAATTGTGAAAATGATCAGATATCGGATTACCGCATGGCGGATGAAAATCCATTTGCAGTTTTATATATTCTATTATACTCAGTTGGTTAAAGCTTTGACTTCTATACTCCATGAAATTAGTGGAATATCCTTAATATTTGCGCTTCATCCAATATCTATTCATGGAAATATTCTTCTGAGCATTCTTAAATTTTACTCTACAAAGAAATATCATGTTGACAATTTGGACGTTATTGGTTCCTGGATAAATTAATTCTTGAACTTGTTTTATTGAATTATTATGTCATTGTCATCATCCTCATGTTTATATTATGTTGAAAGTCATCTGTGGCCTGTAGTGCATAGATGGACTTGGTATGATTATGACCAGGGATTATTCGGTATAATCATGACCGTAATGTTATAAATGATGTGGTAAAAGTCATCTTTGGCCCGTAGTGCATAGATGGACTTGGTGTGATTATTACCAGGGATTATTCGGTATAATCATGACCGTAATGTGATGAATGATGTGGTAAAAATCCTCATTGGCCGTAGTGCATTGATGGACAGTTTTTGGTATGATTATGGCTATGAATTCTCTTCGGCCAAGGGTGCAAAAATGAATTATTTTATGGCATGATCAGAACCGTTATTGAAAACATGATTATCTTTGGCCCGTGGTGCATGGATAGTTCGTGGTCGTGATATTAAAGAATATCCTTGGCACAGAGTGCGGTGGATGATTTGATGATGTGGATTATTTATTAAGCTAAGTCTCAAATATAAAAGTGATGAAAAACCTTTTAAATCATAGAAGATAGTAGATTTTATTCTCTACTTGACTCTTAAATGGATTTCTTGTTCATTGTAGTTAAACTTGATGTTTGTTACATTGTATCGGTTTAACAATGCTTTAAGGCTAATGATAATCTATTCGCATTATCTTAGTCATAATATTTCTTCTTGGGCTAGTTGAGCTCACCCTTTCTTTCAACGTTCTCTCTTCAGAAATGAGAATATATATTTGGGACGAGTCGGGGAGCGGAGTGATGGACGGATGATAGTATTAGTAGTCCTCACTATTACATTAAATAGTGTGACAATAAATGTATTGAGGACTTATATTGAGTTTTAATGCTGTCTAGAAGACAATGTTTGTATTAAAACTCACAGCTCATGTTGTATAATTAAGTTTGTATTTGAATTTTGTACCGTGTATTTGGCGACTCAAGATGGGTAATGTATACCTATTTTGGGGGCGTCACAAAATACGTCAGGAAATTCACTAACAACAGAAATATTTTTCAAATCTGACGTGTTTTTATTCAAGTCCGTGACATGGGCTAAGAAAGCTTGTCATCCATTTTTTATTAAACGAATAGCTTTATGGCTTGATATGACAGTGATTGACTTTAGTGGTTTGGTTGTTTGAATTCGCATAACAGGTTGGTTAGGAATATGAAAACTAACAACCTTACGAAAACAATCAATTTTATCATGATGAGTGGTTAACTAATCAATCCCTAAAATCACATCAAATGCAAGTATTTTCAACAAAATAAAATCGGCAGGTAGTGTGATGGTTCCAACTTGAATCAAGCCAGATTTATAAACAGTAGATGTAATGAAATTTTCTCCTAACGGAGTCTCAACAAATAAGTCAAGGTCTAATTTCTCCGGAGTCAAGTTCAAACGTTGAGTATAAGCAGGAGAGATAAAAGAATGAGTAGAATCGGTATCTAATAAGGTATAAACTTCGTAAGAGTTTATGATTAGCTTACCCGTGATCACCTCGTTTGGGTTCCTTACGTTTTGGGCAGTCATGACAAATGCCCTTCCAGGAACCACCGACTTTGCTTGTCCGGGACAACCTTTGGACTCACCATCCCCGTTGGACTTGGTTTCGCTAAAAGACAATCTCTTGCTATATGACCTTCCTTTCCACAGTTATAACATACCTTGGATTATTTTGGGCAGTTTGGGCTGATGTGTCCTTCTTTCTCGCATTTATAACAAACGATCGCTGATCGTTCTCTTCCCCTAGAAATAATGGATGTTGGTGCTGACGTCTTCACGTTACCATTGTTGTACCTTCTCTTTTTGAAATCTCCTCCTGACTCGCTCCTTCTATTATCATAGCCACGATTACCACCAGAGTGGTTACCGCTTTTGTCCGAATGTTTTCCTCCCCGTTGGTTGTCATTGCTCCGATGACTGCTGCCACTGGTATGACTCTGGTTGTGGTCCCTCGGTTGAACATACTCATTATCTCGCTCTAATAATTGAGCCATGTTTACAACATCTGAATATAAAGAAAATTTATGAGAGATAAGATATTGTCGAATCTCGGGTTTTAGACCTTTCAGAAACATCCGCGTCATTCGTTCCCCATTCTCTAACAAATGAGGTGCAAACCTGGATAACTCTGCGAACTTAGCCTCGTACTGAGACACAGTCATGTTGTTTTGTTCCAGTCTGATAAACTCTACCTCCTTCATATGATGAATACTTTCAGGAAAGTACTTGTCGTTGAACAGTTTTTGAAACGTTTCCCAAGACATGTTGAGTGCGGCAGGCTAGGTACGCACTAAATTATATATCTATTTAAACAGAAGCATTTTTGAGCTAAAGCTAAAATTGATATATTTGGTTATTCAAGAAGCACTTTTAACACAAAACATAAAAGTTATTTAAACTTTTATAACAGTGCATAATTTACATATTTACTTACACGGAAACATTATTTGATCTAAGCACAAATTAATATCTGCTTACTAAGAAGCATATCTTCTCAAGTATAAAAGTCTTTGAAATTTTATAAATATATTTGCTCTTTAATTGATATCTGCTTATTTAAGAAGCATCCATCTGTACTAAATTGATATCTACTTATTTGAGAAGCATCCATCTGTACTAAATCCTTATATACTTATTTGAGAAGCAAATTGTTGTAAAATTATTTGTAAAAAGAGAAAAGGTCAGAGTTAGTTTATTTTATGTACCTGTGAGAAAGACTAGTAATTCTTCGACCAAGACCAGAGTCTTAGAGAGGTCAGCGGGAAGTTGGGTCTCTAGTGTACTTGGTAGGTGATGAAGAGGTTGTTGTTTCAAGACCAGATCATAGAATAGAACTGAAATCAAAAGAAGTACAACACAGCTTGAGGAGAGAGCGGGGAGCTTGTTGTCCAAGATAGATTAGTTGGGAATAGTTGGAAGTTTGTCTATAAAACTTTGTAAAGGCTTATCCGCCTGTTGAAAGAGTATTTATTACTGATAGTAATAGGATCTCAAGTCCAGTTAGAGCTTGAGACCGGGCGTAGCAAAGATACAAGAGATATATGTTGTGAACCAGACAAATCTTTGTGCATTGTATGATTGAATTTTTACTGTCTTGTATTAATTTCTAACACTGCAAATTAATTATCCAAAAATTCAAAAAGGTCTTAGATAATTTTTAAATCTGTAATAATCTATTCAACCCCCCTTCTAGATTATTATTGGACTTTCAGCATCCCCCGAACCTTGGTTGACTTGTGTACATATTTGGTTATGTATCTGTTCTTCTTTAGCTCTTGGTGGTTCATGGTGATTCGTAGACTGGATCTTTGAATCTTCTCTCTGATCTACCAATCTTTTGAATGCTATTTCCGTGGCCTTCTCGGCTCTCAGCTTGGCTAACATTCTTAATGGCATTCTTATTGTTGTTGAGTGAAGCCTTTTTCTGTTAAAGCTTTTCTCTTATCTTGCTTCACTTCTACTTTCGTAATCTCACTGCCACTGAGACATATTCTGTTTTTCTTTGTAGAACTCTTAGATTCAACAACTTGTCAAAACCAACAACACTTCTGCATTCAAGCTTCAGTTGTTAAATATCCTTCCAAAAGCTTCCCGTTGGACTATAGTCGTTGGAAGCTATTTGAATTGATTCGCAGATCTCAAGTTATTTGTTGCAGACTGCTGATGTGACGTGACAACCCATTTTTACTTTTCTGACACTGCAGTCTAATATTTCACCTACCACATTAGAGATGTCATTTTAACGTGTCAGGCTGGTAGTCACCTTTATTTATTCTTTCTACTTCCTCGATCAGAACATCAAGAGTTGTCCTTCTGTATCGATGCTTTCAATCAACAACATTTGAATGTCAGTCTTTGTATTGAGACGTTGCCAAGGCTTCAATACTCAGAAGACTGAACTCTACGATTCTGATGCATATGACCTTGAACTTGATCGTAGTTAGTCTGTTGAATATTGCCCGTTGACTGGTTGAGAAAACACTACGATTCTGAGAGTGTTCTTTGGATTTGCAATGTAGAACCACTCTTCTTTCAGTCGTGCAGTGCTTCAACACTTCTGTTTTCTTTGACTTGCATTAGATACTGACAACTTGTTTGAATGCTCTGGCCCTCCTGAACTTCAAGACTCATCTGATTGGTCATGCTCAGCTCCTTTTCTCCTTGTTATCTCTCGTTCACATATCATCATTGGTCTGACACATGCTTAATCTTCTTTGTCTATTCTTTATAGGTTGGCCAGTATCTTTGTATAAATTGCATTAGTTTCTGCTTCTCATCTGGCAAGCACTACGATCATAGTCACACCCAAGATTGTCATCTTTTATTTATCTTGACAGCTACTACATTGTTGACTTCCTTTTGTCAGTCATGTTATCTGAAGTCTTCTTACTGTTGCTTGTGGAAGACTTCCCCTGAATGGCTTCACATCTTAATCAGGATGCTGATTGAATTGGTGCTTTGATATTCTATTTTCTTCCAAGCCATTTGGTGAGTGTTCTCTGGCTTCCTTCAGGAAGATTGCATCTTCTGATTCGACCCGAGGCTACATTATTTGGATGCTTTGGAAGTGCTCATGTATTGAGAATCGTGTTATCACTATGAATCTTCATTGACGTTGTGAGAGCACCGATAGGCTTTGTCGAAGACTTTATTTTCTGCGACTATGATCTAGCTTTTTCTCACAGACACTCACGACTCTAAGAGCGGATTATACATCGACTCGATTTACGCCACTTATATGATCGATGAGACTCACGACTTCAAGTGTGGTCTACGATTCTTGACTTAGCTAGGAAGGCGCTTGGACCAACTATACGATTACGGTGTGAGGCCTCCAAGGCGCATTATGATCCCAGTAGCAACTTTCTCGATACTCTACAATTACGCCTTGACTTGCTGAATCCTCTGCTGCTCGATGACTCACGATTTTGCCTTGATAGTCTCCAAGTTCCTTGTCTCTTCCGGCGCACTTCGATAATCGGTACAATGCTCGATTTATAAGACAGCCTATCTATTACATCATTTAAGATCAACTTAACAAGCTTCATCTTTCTATATTTAGTCCTTGTACATTATGTTCTTTTTGAGGACTTTACAAAGTCGTTTTTATTCATGTAGAATCAACCTAACATATTTGATCACTTCAGTCTAAGTCCTTGTACATATATTCCTATTATTTATTCAAGGACTTTACAGCTTATCTCAATGCAGACATATTTGCATATTCATTCATTAATATCATAATCAAATCTTATATAAATAGGAATATCATTCTCATGCTTATTCCTAACAAAGGACTTTCACCACAACATTTGTCTTTAACATTAAAGGTCATGATTATACCAATATAAAATTTCTGTTCATAATCATACCAATCAACAGTCCATCTATTCACTACGGGTCAAAGATGACTTTCACCACAATATAAGCACGAGGATGATGACAATTATATAAGAAATCAATCAAGTGAGATTAAGGATAAATATTAAAGATTTATAATTCAATTTATCCAAAGTTTAAGAATGTCCAAATTGTCAACATGATAACTAATTTGTGGAGTAAAATTAAAGAATAATATTCATGTATCAAAAATAATTTGAATGAAAAAGAAATTAATTTTTGTCGTGAATAAGTACTTAAATGAATAGTATCGTATGTATAAATAGTATCGTATATATGAATAGTGCCTATGAATAGTACTTTAGCATAAAAAGATTAAAATTTAACAAGAAAGCTCAGAAAAATATTTCTGTGACACGATACTAGATGAAGCGCAAAATTCAAGGATATTCTACTAATTTCAAGGAGTATAGAAGTAATACTTATCAAAATAAGTGTAGATTTAGGAATATGAAACGAAATAATATTACTTACATACTATAGAGTATGGAAGAAAATAATATTTCTTATGAATATTGAAAGAAAATAATATCCCTTACCTTAAAAAGAGAGTAATTTTGATTTGGTATAATGAGGATATTCTTGAAGAAAACTTGCATTATTTGCTACACTCAAAGTTTCCTTAAACGCAAAAGAAATACGTTCAATATTATAGAAGAAGAATTCTCTGATTCTGGTGTGATTTTCATTTCTAAACTAAGCATCCTATTTATAGGAGAATGGTAGAATACTATTTAAAATTTAATCACGACGTTACGAATCAATTCATATACGCTGAATTCGATCAAATAGAAAATTTTGATTTTACTATTCATTCTTTATTCAATAAAATATTCTAATAAAACGAAAACTTTAAATAAAATATAATATATTATATTTATAATCTAATAAAACGAATAACTTTATATATAATATAAAAAGTATTTTGTTTTATATTAAAAAATTTTGTTTTATAAAAAAGTTTTCTATTTTATTACTATTATAATAATAATTAAACAAAAGTCGAGATAACTTTCTACCTAAGTGATTTTGAAAATGAGTAAGTGGGGAGTCCATGTAATAAGCCAAACTTACAACAAATACTTCATGAAAAAACCCTCTATTTATCACAAATCACTTGTCATGAATAAACACATTTTTAATCTTTCAATAATTATTCATCATTAATATTATAACTTAATAATGCAAATAATAATATGAATAATCGTAATCGTCTCAATTATTGATTTAATAATATAAAATATTGTGTATATATAGTAATGCGACAATAATTGAATCAATAATATGAGATACTTGTCAAAGAATTCATCGTGGCAATAATTGAATAAAACCGAGTGACTTCTTAAGTAAGCATCAATAATCGGAGATCTTTGTACAATATTGTGTGTTCTTTGTGCAACCACGCCAGACATCTTGTATTTTTATTACCGGGTATTTTAACAGCAGTTAACGGTAAAAGTTTTGCGATTATTTTTATAAAAAGTTATTTTGTCGCTTTCTAAATCCGATGAAGAATTCCTTTGTGGGGTCCACCAATGATTGTGTCGTCGTACGAATATTCCCTGATAAAACGAATATTTCCCGACCAAACAAATATTTTATGACAACTTACTTACTTTGAAAAATTTGTAAATATTACCCACAACTATAACATTATATCAAGTCCATATCTTATTATTTAAAATAATATTTAGAGAAAATTAAATCTTTATTCATAAAAAGTTGGGATCTTACAATGTGGATATAAGCTCCTTGACATAACATGAAAGTTCAGGATTGCGTTAGTATATATTTACTAAAGGAAATTATAGTTTTGAAAATGGACTTTGACAAAACTTATGATATTTAAGTTCTGACCATATTGAATTGGTGCTTTGATCTTCTATTTTCTTCCAAGCCATTTGGTGAGTGTTCTCTGGCTTCCTTCAGGAAGATTGCATCTTCTGATCTGACCAGAGGCTACATTATTTGGATGCTTTGGAAGTGCTCATGTATTGAGAATCGTGTTATCACTATGAATCTTCATTGACGTTGTGAGCACTGATAGGCTTTGTCGAAGACTTTATTTTGCAGACTATGATCTAGCTTTTTTTCTACAGACACTACGACTCTAAGAGCAGATTATACATCAGACTACGATTTACGCCACTTTATATAATCGATGAGACTCCACGACTTCAAGTGTGGTCTACGATTCTTGACTTAATAGGAAGGCGCTTGGACCAACTATCACGATTACGAGTGAGGCCCTCCAAGGCGGACTATGATCCTCAGAGCAACTTTCTCGATACTCTGAATTACGCGCTACTGACTTGCAATCCCTGCACGGCTCGATGACTTCACGATTTTGCCTTGATAGTCTCCAAGTTCCTTGTCTCTTCCGCGCGGACTTCGATAATCGGTGCAATGCTCGACGATAAGATGACCTATCTATTACATCATTTAAGATCAACTTAACAAGCTTCATCTTTCTATATTTAGTCCTTGTACATTATGTTCTTTTGAAGGACTTTACAAAGTCGTTTTTATTCATGTAGAATCAACTCAACATATTTGATCACTTGATCTAAGTCCTTGTACATATATTCCTATTATTTATTCAAGGACTTTACAACTTATCTCAATGCAGACATATTTGCATATTCATTCATTAATATCATAATCAAATCTTATATAAATAGGAATATCATTCTCATGCTTATTCCTAACAAAGGACTTTCACCACAACATTTGTCTTTAACATTAAAGGTCATGATTATACCAATATAAAATTTACGCTCATAATCATACCAATCAACAGTCCATCTATTCACTACGGGTCAAAGATGACTTTCACCACAATATAAAGCACGAGGATGATGACAATTATATAAGAAATCAATCAAGTGAGATTAAGGATAAATATTAAAGATTTATAATTCAATTTATCCAAAGTTTAAGAATGTCCAAATTGTCAACATGATAACTAATTTGTGGAGTAAAATTAAAGAATAATATTCATGTATCAAAAATAATTTGAATGTAAAAGAAATTAATTTTTGTCGTGAATAAGACTTACGTGAATAAAGTATCGTATGTATAAATAGTATCGTATATATGAATAGTGCCTATGAATAGTACTTGACAAAGATGAAAGATTAAAATTTAACAAGAAAGCTCGTAAAATATTTCCGTGACACGATACTTTATGAAGCGCAAAAATTCAAGGATATTCTACTAATTTCAAGGAGTATAGAAGTAATACTTATCAAAATAAGTGTAGATTTAGGAATATGAAACGAAATAATATTACTTACATACTATAGAGTATGGAAGAAAATAATATTTCTTATGAATATTGAAAGAAAATAATATCCCTTACCTTAAAAAGAGAGTAATTTTGATCGGTATAATGAGGATATTCTTGAAGAAAACTTGCATTATTTGCTACACTCAAAGTTTCCTTAAACGCAAAAAGAAATACGCTCAATATTATAGAAGAAGAATTCTTTGATTCGTGTAATTTTCATTTCTAAACTAAGCATCCTATTTATAGGAGAAAATACTATTTAAAATTTAATCACGGACGCATACAGAATCTAATTCACATGCGAATTGATCGGTAAAAAAATTTGATTTTACTATTCATTCTTGCTCAATAAAATATTCTAATAAAACGAAAACTTTAAATAAAATATAATATATTATATTTATAATCTAATAAAACGAATAACTTTATATATAATATAAAAAGTATTTTGTTTTATATTAAAAAATTTTGTTTTATAAAAAAGTTTTCTATTTTATTACTATTATAATAATAATTAAACAAAAGTTTGAGATAACTTTCTACCTAAGTGATTTTGAAAATGAGTAAGTGGGAGTCCATGTAATAAGCCAAACTTACAACAAATACTTCATGAAAAAACCCTCTATTTATCACAAATCACTTGTCATGAATAAACACATTTTTAATCTTTCAACAATTATTCATCATTAATATTATAACTTAATAATGCAAATAATAATATGAATAATCGTAATAAATCTCAATTATTGATTTAATAATATAAAATATTGTGTATATACGGTATCGTGACAATAATTGAATCAATAATATGAGATACTATCGCAAACCAACTCATGTGGCAATAATTGAATAAAACCGAGTGACTTCTTAAGTAAGCATCAATAATAGAGATCTTCGTACAATATTGTGTATTCTTTGTGCAACCACGCCAGACATCGTACTTTTATTACCTTAGGGTTTTTAACGAGTTAACGGTAAAAGTTTTATGATTATTTTTATAAAAAGTTATTTTTGTCGCTTTCTAAATCCGACGATGAATTCCTTTGTGGGGTCCACTAATGATTGTGTCGTCGTCATTTAATATTCCCCGATAAAACGAATATTTCCCACCCAAACAAATATTTTATGACAACTTACTTACTTTGAAAATTTGTAAATATTACCCACAACTATAACATTATATCAAGTCCATATCTTATTATTTAAAATAATATTTAGAGAAAATTAAATCTTTATTCATAAAAAGTTGGGATCTTACAATGTGGATATAAGCTCCTTGACATAACATGAAAGTTCAGGATTGCGTTAGTATATATTTACTAAAGGAAATTATAGTTTTGAAAATGGACTTTGACAAAACTTATGATATTTAAGTTCTGACCATATTGAATTGGTGCTTTGATCTTCTATTTTCTTCCAAGCCATTTGGTGAGTGTTCTCCAGCTTCCTTCGGAAGATTGCATCTTCTGATTCGACCGGAGGCTACATTATTTGGATGCTTTGGAAGTGCTCATGTATTGAGAATCGTGTTATCACTATGAATCTTCATTGACGTTGTGAGCACCGATAGGCTTTGTCAAGACTTTATTTTGCGGACTATGATCTAGCTTTTTTTCTACGAGACACTCACGACTCTAAGAGCGGATTATACATCGACTCACGATTTACGCCACTTATATAATCGATGAGACTCCACGACTTCAAGTGTGGTCTACGATTCTTGACTTAACTAGGAAGGCGCTTGGACCAACTATACGATTCTGAGTGAGGCCCTCCAAGGCAGACTATGATCCTGTAGCAACTTTCTCGATACTCTACAATTCTGCCTTGACTTCTGCAATCCCCTGCTGGCTCGACAGACTACGATTTTGCCTTGATAGTCTCCAAGTTCCTTGTCTCTTCTGGCAGACTTCGATAACTGGTGCAATGCTCGACGATAAGACAGACCTATCTATTACATCATTTAAGATCAACTTAACAAGCTTCATCTTTCTATATTTAGTCCTTGTACATTATGTTCTTTTGAAGGACTTTACAAAGCTGTTTTATTCATGTAGAATCAACCTAACATATTTGATCACTTCAGTCTAAGTCCTTGTACATATATTCCTATTATTTATTCAAGGACTTTACAACTTATCTCAATGCAGACATATTTGCATATTCATTCATTAATATCATAATCAAATCTTATATAAATAGGAATATCATTCTCATGCTTATTCCTAACAAAGGACTTTCACCACAACATTTGTCTTTAACATTAAAGGTCATGATTATACCAATATAAAATTTCAGTTCATAATCATACCAATCAACAGTCCATCTATTCACTACGGGTCAAAGATGACTTTCACCACAATATAAGCACGAGGATGATGACAATTATATAAGAAATCAATCAAGTGAGATTAAGGATAAATATTAAAGATTTATAATTCAATTTATCCAAAGTTTAAGAATGTCCAAATTGTCAACATGATAACTAATTTGTGGAGTAAAATTAAAGAATAATATTCATGTATCAAAAATAATTTGGACAGAAAAGAAATTAATTTTTGTCGTGAATAGTACTTCGTGAATAGTATCGTATGTATAAATAGTATCGTATATATGAATAGTGCCTATGAATAGTACTTCAGCATGAAAAGATTAAAATTTAACAAGAAAGCTCAGAAAATATTTCCGTGACACGATACTAGATGAAGCGCAAAAATTCAAGGATATTCTACTAATTTCAAGGAGTATAGAAGTAATACTTATCAAAATAAGTGTAGATTTAGGAATATGAAACGAAATAATATTACTTACATACTATAGAGTATGGAAGAAAATAATATTTCTTATGAATATTGAAAGAAAATAATATCCCTTACCTTAAAAAAGAGAGTAATTTTGACCGGTATAATGAGGATATTCTTGAAGAAAACTTGCATTATTTGCTACACTCAAAGTTTCCTTAAACGCAAAAAAGAAATACGCTCAATATTATAGAAGAAGAATTCTTTGATTACGGTGTGTAATTTTCATTTCTAAACTAAGCATCCTATTTATAGGAGAAAATACTATTTAAAATTTAATCACGGACGCCATAACTAATTCACATGCTAATTCGATCGGTAGAAAAATTTTGATTTTACTATTCATTATTTATTCAATAAAATATTCTAATAAAACGAAAACTTTAAATAAAATATAATATATTATATTTATAATCTAATAAAACGAATAACTTTATATATAATATAAAAGTATTTTGTTTTATATTAAAAAATTTTGTTTTATAAAAAAGTTTTCTATTTTATTACTATTATAATAATAATTAAACAAAAGTTTGAGATAACTTTCTACCTGATTTTGAAAATGAGTAAGTGGGAGTCCATGTAATAAGCCAAACTTACAACAAATACTTCATGAAAAAACCCTCTATTTATCACAAATCACTTGTCATGAATAAACACATTTTTAATCTTTCAACAATTATTCATCATTAATATTATAACTTAATAATGCAAATAATAATATGAATAATCGTAATAAATCTCAATTATTGATTTAATAATATAAAATATTGTGTATATGGTAATGTGACAATAATTGAATCAATAATATGAGATACTATGCAAAGAACCATCGTGGCAATAATTGAATAAAAGCGAGTGACTTCTTAAGTAAGCATCAATAATAGATATCTTTGTATAATATTGTGTGTTCTTTTGTGCAACCACGCCAGACATCGTACTTTTTATTACCGGGTATTTTTAACAGCTTAACGGTAAAAGTTTTGCGATTATTTTTATAAAAAGTTATTTTTGTCGCTTTCTCAATCCGATAAAGAATTCCTTTGTGGGGTCCACTTAATGATTGTGTCGTCGCATTTAATATTCCCCGATAAAACGAATATTTCCAAACAAACAAATATTTTATGACAACTTACTTACTTTGAAAAATTTGTAAATATTACCCACAACTATAACATTATATCAAGTCCATATCTTATTATTTAAAATAATATTTAGAGAAAATTAAATCTTTATTCATAAAAAGTTGGGATCTTACAATGTGGATATAAGCTCCTTGACATAACATGAAAGTTCGTGGATCATGCGTTAGTATATATTTACTAAAGGAAATTATAGTTTTGAAAATGGACTTTGACAAAACTTATGATATTTAAGTTCTGACCATATTGAATTGGTGCTTTGATCTTCTATTTTCTTCCAAGCCATTTGGTGAGTGTTCTCTGGCTTCCTTCAGGAAGATTGCATCTTTACAGACAGTTCTGACCAGAGGCTACATTATTTGGATGCTTTGGAAGTGCTCATGTATTGAGAATCGTGTTATCACTATGAATCTTCATTGACGTTGTGAGCACTGATAGGCTTTGTCGAAGACTTTATTTTGCAGACTATGATCTAGCTTTTTTCTACGTACACTTCGACTCTGAGCGATTATACATCGACTACGATTTACGCCACTTATATAATCGAGAGACTCCACGACTTCAAGTGTGGTCTCACGATTCTTGACTTAATAGGAAGGCGCTTGGACCAACTATACGATTCTGAGTGAGGCCCTCCAAGGCGGACTATGATCCTGTAGCAACTTTCTCGATACTCTACAATTCTGCCTTGACTTCTGCAATCCCCTGCTGGCTCGACAGACTACGATTTTGCCTTGATAGTCTCCAAGTTCCTTGTCTCTTCTGGCAGACTTCGATAACTGGTGCAATGCTCGATAAAAGATGACCTATCTATTACATCATTTAAGATCAACTTAACAAGCTTCATCTTTCTATATTTAGTCCTTGTACATTATGTTCTTTTGAAGGACTTTACAAAGCTGTTTTATTCATGTAGAATCAACCTAACATATTTGATCACTTCAGTCTAAGTCCTTGTACATATATTCCTATTATTTATTCAAGGACTTTACAACTTATCTCAATGCAGACATATTTGCATATTCATTCATTAATATCATAATCAAATCTTATATAAATAGGAATATCATTCTCATGCTTATTCCTAACAAAGGACTTTCACCACAACATTTGTCTTTAACATTAAAGGTCATGATTATACCAATATAAAATTTCTGTTCATAATCATACCAATCAACAGTCCATCTATTCACTACGGGTCAAAGATGACTTTCACCACAATATAAGCACGAGGATGATGACAATTATATAAGAAATCAATCAAGTGAGATTAAGGATAAATATTAAAGATTTATAATTCAATTTATCCAAAGTTTAAGAATGTCCAAATTGTCAACATGATAACTAATTTGTGGAGTAAAATTAAAGAATAATATTCATGTATCAAAAATAATTTGGATGAGAAAAGAAATTAATTTTTGTCGTGAATAAGACTTAAATGAATAGATCGTATGTATAAATAGTATCGTATATATATGAATAGTGCCTATGAATAGTACTTCAACATGAAAAGATTAAAATTTAACAAGAAAGCTCGGAAAAATATTTCCGTGACACGATACTAGATGAAGCGCAAAATTCAAGGATATTCTACTAATTTCAAGGAGTATAAAGTAATACTTATCAAAATAAGTGTAGATTTAGGAATATGAAACGAAATAATATTACTTACATACTATAGAGTATGGAAGAAAATAATATTTCTTATGAATATTGAAAGAAAATAATATCCCTTACCTTAAAAAGAGAGTAATTTTGACTGGTATAGCGAGGATATTCTTGAAGAAAACTTGCATTATTTGCTACACTCAAAGTTTCCTTAAACGCAAAAGAAATACGTTCAATATTATAGAAGAAGAATTCTTTGATTCTGGTGTAATTTTCATTTCTAAACTAAGCATCCTATTTATAGGAGAAAATACTATTTAAAATTTAATCACGGACGCACAGAACGAATTCACATGCGAATTCGATCGGCCGAAAATTTTGATTTTACTATTCATTACTGTTCAATAAAATATTCTAATAAAACGAAAACTTTAAATAAAATATAATATATTATATTTATAATCTAATAAAACGAATAACTTTATATATAATATAAAAAGTATTTTGTTTTATATTAAAAAAATTTTGTTTTATAAAAAAAGTTTTCTATTTTATTACTATTATAATAATAATTAAACAAAAGCTGAGATAACTTTCTACCGGTGATTTTGAAAAATGAGTAAGTGGGAGTCCATGTAATAAGCCAAACTTACAACAAATACTTCATGAAAAAACCCTCTATTTATCACAAATCACTTGTCATGAATAAACACATTTTTAATCTTTCAACAATTATTCATCATTAATATTATAACTTAATAATGCAAATAATAATATGAATAATCGTATGTCGTCTCAATTATTGATTTAATAATATAAAATATTGTGTATATGGTAATCGCTGTGACAATAATTGAATCAATAATATGAGATACTATGCAGCAACTACTGTGGCAATAATTGAATAAAACTGAGTGACTTCTTAAGTAAGCATCAATAATAGAGATATCAGTATAATATTGTGTTACTTTATGCAAAACCACAATACATTCTTGTACTTTTATTACCGGGTATTTTAACAGTTAACGGTAAAAGTTTTGCGATTATTTTTATAAAAAAGTTATTTTTGTCGCTTTCTAAATCCGACAGTAATTCCTTTGTGGGGTCCACCAATGATTGTGTCGTCGTACGAATATTCCCTGATAAAACGAATATTTCCCGACCAAACAAATATTTTATGACAACTTACTTACTTTGAAAAATTTGTAAATATTACCCACAACTATAACATTATATCAAGTCCATATCTTATTATTTAAAATAATATTTAGAGAAAATTAAATCTTTATTCATAAAAAGTTGGGATCTTACAATGTGGATATAAGCTCCTTGACATAACATGAAAGTTCAGGATTGCGTTAGTATATATTTACTAAAGGAAATTATAGTTTTGAAAATGGACTTTGACAAAACTTATGATATTTAAGTTCTGACCATATTGAATTGGTGCTTTGATCTTCTATTTTCTTCCAAGCCATTTGGTGAGTGTTCTCTGGCTTCCTTCAGGAAGATTGCATCTTTACAGTTCTGACCAGAGGCTACATTATTTGGATGCTTTGGAAGTGCTCATGTATTGAGAATCGTGTTATCACTATGAATCTTCATTGACGTTGTGAGCACTGATAGGCTTTGTCGAAGACTTTATTTTGCAGACTATGATCTAGCTTTTTTTCTACAGACACTACGACTCTAAGAGCAGATTATACATCAGACTACGATTTCTGCCACTTATATAATCAGTAGACTCCACGACTTCAAGTGTGGTCTACGATTCTTGACTTGGCTAGGAAGGCGCTTGGACCAACTATACGATTCTGAGTGAGGCCCTCCAAGGCAGACTATGATCCTGTAGCAACTTTCTCGATACTCTACAATTCTGCCTTGACTTCTGCAATCCCCTGCTGGCTCGACAGACTACGATTTTGCCTTGATAGTCTCCAAGTTCCTTGTCTCTTCTGGCAGACTTCGATAACTGGTGCAATGCTCGACGATAAGACAGACCTATCTATTACATCATTTAAAATCAACTTAACAAGCTTCATCTTTCTATATTTAGTCCTTGTACATTATGTTCTTTTGAAGGACTTTACAAAGCTGTTTTATTCATGTAGAATCAACCTAACATATTTGATCACTTCAGTCTAAGTCCTTGTACATATATTCCTATTATTTATTCAAGGACTTTCTACAACTTTATCTCAATGCGTATATATTTGCATATTCATTCATTAATATCATAATCAAATCTTATATAAATAGGAATATCATTCTCATGCTTATTCCTAACAAAGGACTTTCACCACAACATTTGTCTTTAACATTAAAGGTCATGATTATACCAATATAAAATTTCTGTTCATAATCATACCAATCAACAGTCCATCTATTCACTACGGGTCAAAGATGACTTTCACCACAATATAAGCACGAGGATGATGACAATTATATAAGAAATCAATCAAGTGAGATTAAGGATAAATATTAAAGATTTATAATTCAATTTATCCAAAGTTTAAGAATGTCCAAATTGTCAACATGATAACTAATTTGTGGAGTAAAATTAAAGAATAATATTCATGTATCAAAAATAATTTGGACAGAAAAGAAATTAATTTTTGTCGTGAATAGTACTTCGTGAATAGTATCGTATGTATAAATAGTATCGTATATATGAATAGTGCCTATGAATAGTACTTCAGCATGAAAAGATTAAAATTTAACAAGAAAGCTCAGAAAATATTTCCGTGACACGATACTAGATGAAGCGCAAAATTCAAGGATATTCTACTAATTTCAAGGAGTATAGAAGTAATACTTATCAAAATAAGTGTAGATTTAGGAATATGAAACGAAATAATATTACTTACATACTATAGAGTATGGAAGAAAATAATATTTCTTATGAATATTGAAAGAAAATAATATCCCTTACCTTAAAAAGAGAGTAATTTTGACTGGTATAGCGAGGATATTCTTGAAGAAAACTTGCATTATTTGCTACACTCAAAGTTTCCTTAAACGCAAAAGAAATACGTTCAATATTATAGAAGAAGAATTCTTTGATTCTGGTGTAATTTTCATTTCTAAACTAAGCATCCTATTTATAGGAGAAAATACTATTTAAAATTTAATCACGGACGCACAGAACGAATTCACATGCGAATTCGATCGGCAGAAAATTTTGATTTTACTATTCATTACTGTTCAATAAAATATTCTAATAAAACGAAAACTTTAAATAAAATATAATATATTATATTTATAATCTAATAAAACGAATAACTTTATATATAATATAAAAAGTATTTTGTTTTATATTAAAAAAATTTTGTTTTATAAAAAAGTTTTCTATTTTATTACTATTATAATAATAATTAAACAAAAGCTGAGATAACTTTCTACCTGTGATTTTGAAAAATGAGTAAGTGGGAGTCCATGTAATAAGCCAAACTTACAACAAATACTTCATGAAAAAACCCTCTATTTATCACAAATCACTTGTCATGAATAAACACATTTTTAATCTTTCAACAATTATTCATCATTAATATTATAACTTAATAATGCAAATAATAATATGAATAACTGTGTCGTCTCAATTATTGATTTAATAATATAAAATATTGTGTATATGGTATGCGGTGACAATAATTGAATCAATAATATGAGATACTATCGCAAAGAATTCATCGTGGCAATAATTGAATAAAAGCGAGTGACTTCTTAAGTAAGCATCAATAATCAGAGATACTGTACAATATTGTGTGTTACTTTATGCAACCACAGCGTACATCTTTTGTACTTTTATTACCGGGTATTTTAACAGTTAACGGTAAAAAGTTTTACGATTATTTTTATAAAAAGTTATTTTTGTCGCTTTCTAAATCCGAGCGATGAATTTCCTTTGTGGGGTCCACTTAATGATTGTGTCGTCATCTAATATTCCCCGATAAAACGAATATTTCCCGACCAAACAAATATTTTATGACAACTTACTTACTTTGAAAAATTTGTAAATATTACCCACAACTATAACATTATATCAAGTCCATATCTTATTATTTAAAATAATATTTAGAGAAAATTAATCTTTATTCATAAAAAGTTGGGATCTTACAATGTGGATATAAGCTCCTTGACATAACATGAAAGTTCAGGATTGCGTTAGTATATATTTACTAAAGGAAATTATAGTTTTGAAAATGGACTTTGACAAAACTTATGATATTTAAGTTCTGACCATATTGAATTGGTGCTTTGATCTTCTATTTTCTTCCATGCCATTTGGTGAGTGTTCTCTGGCTTCCTTCAGGAAGATTGCATCTTTACAGTTCTGACCAGAGGCTACATTATTTGGATGCTTTGGAAGTGCTCATGTATTGAGAATCGTGTTATCACTATGAATCTTCATTGACGTTGTGAGCACTGATAGGCTTTGTCGAAGACTTTATTTTGCAGACTATGATCTAGCTTTTTTTCTACAGACACTACGACTCTAAGAGCAGATTATACATCAGACTACGATTTCTGCCACTTATATGATCAGTAGACTCCACGACTTCAAGTGTGGTCTACGATTCTTGACTTGGCTAGGAAGGCGCTTGGACCAACTATACGATTCTGAGTGAGGCCCTCCAAGCGCGCATATGATGATCCCAGTAGCAACTTTCTCGATACTCTGCAATTCTGCCTTGACTTCTGCAATCCCCTGCTGGCTCGACAGACTACGATTTTGCCTTGATAGTCTCCAAGTTCCTTGTCTCTTCTGGCAGACTTCGATAACTGGTGCAATGCTCGACGATAAGACAGACCTATCTATTACATCATTTAAGATCAACTTAACAAGCTTCATCTTTCTATATTTAGTCCTTGTACATTATGTTCTTTTGAAGGACTTTACAAAGCTGTTTTATTCATGTAGAATCAACCTAACATATTTGATCACTTCAGTCTAAGTCCTTGTACATATATTCCTATTATTTATTCAAGGACTTTACAACTTATCTCAATGCAGACATATTTGCATATTCATTCATTAATATCATAATCAAATCTTATATAAATAGGAATATCATTCTCATGCTTATTCCTAACAAAGGACTTTCACCACAACATTTGTCTTTAACATTAAAGGTCATGATTATACCAATATAAAATTTCTGTTCATAATCATACCAATCAACAGTCCATCTATTCACTACGGTCAAAGATGACTTTCACCACAATATAAGCACGAGGATGATGACAATTATATAAGAAATCAATCAAGTGAGATTAAGGATAAATATTAAAGATTTATAATTCAATTTATCCAAAGTTTAAGAATGTCCAAATTGTCAACATGATAACTAATTTGTGGAGTAAAATTAAAGAATAATATTCATGTATCAAAAATAATTGGGATGAGAAAAGAAATTAATTTTTGTCGTGAATAGTACTTAAATGAATAGTATCGTATGTATAAATAGTATCGTATATATATGAATAGTGCTTTATGAATAGTACTTCAGCATGAAAAGATTAAAATTTAACAAGAAAGCTCAGAAAATATTTCCGTGACACGATACTAGATGAAGCGCAAAATTCAAGGATATTCTACTAATTTCAAGGAGTATAGAAGTAATACTTATCAAAATAAGTGTAGATTTAGGAATATGAAACGAAATAATATTACTTACATACTATAGAGTATGGAAGAAAATAATATTTCTTATGAATATTGAAAGAAAATAATATCCCTTACCTTAAAAAGAGAGTAATTTTTATTTGGTATAATGAGGATATTCTTGAAGAAAACTTGCATTATTTACTACACTCAAAGTTTCCTTAAACGCAAAAAGAAATACGCTCAATATTATAGAAGAAGAATTCTTTGATTCTGGTGTAATTTTCATTTCTAAACTAAGCATCCTATTTATAGGAGAAAATACTATTTAAAATTTAATCACGGACGCACAGAACGAATTCACATGCGAATTCGATCGGCCGAAAATTTTGATTTTACTATTCATTACTGTTCAATAAAATATTCTAATAAAACGAAAACTTTAAATAAAATATAATATATTATATTTATAATCTAATAAAACGAATAACTTTATATATAATATAAAAAAGTATTTTGTTTTATATTAAAAAATTTTGTTTTATAAAAAAGTTTTCTATTTTATTACTATTATAATAATAATTAAACAAAAGTCGAGATAACTTTCTAACCTGATTTTGAAAAATGAGTAAGTGGGAGTCCATGTAATAAGCCAAACTTACAACAAATACTTCATGAAAAACCCTCTATTTATCACAAATCACTTGTCATGAATAAACACATTTTTAATCTTTCAACAATTATTCATCATTAATATTATAACTTAATAATGCAAATAATAATATGAATAATCGTAATCGTCTCAATTATTGATTTAATAATATAAAATATTGTGTATATGATGCTTTGTGACAATAATTGAATCAATAATATGAGATACTATCGCGAAAGAACTCTTGTGGCAATAATTGAATAAAACCGAGTGACTTCTTAAGTAAGCATCAATAATCAGAGATACTGTACAATATTGTGTGTTACTGTGCAACCACGCGTATTACTGTACTTTTATTACCGGGTATTTTAACAGTTAACGGTAAAAGTTTTGCGATTATTTTTATAAAAAGTTATTTTTGTCGCTTTCTAAATCCGATGATGAATTCCTTTGTGGGGTCCACTAATGATTGTGTAAATCGTCATTTAATATTCCCCGATAAAACGAATATTTCCCACCAAACAAATATTTTATGACAACTTACTTACTTACTTTGAAAAATTTGTAAATATTACCCACAACTATAACATTATATCAAGTCCATATCTTATTATTTAAAATAATATTTAGAGAAAATTAAATCTTTATTCATAAAAAGTTGGGATCTTACAATGTGGATATACGCTCCTTGACATAACATGAAAGTTCAGGATTGCGTTAGTATATATTTACTAAAGGAAATTATAGTTTTGAAAATGGACTTTGACAAAACTTATGATATTTAAGTTCTGACCATATTGAATTGGTGCTTTGATCTTCTATTTTCTTCCATGCCATTTGGTGAGTGTTCTCTGGCTTCCTTCAGGAAGATTGCATCTTCAGTTCTGACCAGAGGCTACATTATTTGGATGCTTTGGAAGTGCTCATGTATTGAGAATCGTGTTATCACTATGAATCTTCATTGACGTTGTGAGCACTGATAGGCTTTGTCGAAGACTTTATTTTGCAGACTATGATCTAGCTTTTTTTCTACAGACACTACGACTCTAAGAGCAGATTATACATCAGACTACGATTTCTGCCACTTATATGATCAGTAGACTCCACGACTTCAAGTGTGGTCTACGATTCTTGACTTGGCTAGGAAGGCGCTTGGACCAACTATACGATTCTGAGTGAGGCCCTCCAAGGCAGACTATGATCCTGTAGCAACTTTCTCGATACTCTACAATTCTGCCTTGACTTACGCAATCCCTGGCGGCTCGACGGATTCACGATTTTGCCTTGATAGTCTCCAAGTTCCTTGTCTCTTCTGGCAGACTTCGATAACTGGTGCAATGCTCGACGATAAGACAGACCTATCTATTACATCATTTAAGATCAACTTAACAAGCTTCATCTTTCTATATTTAGTCCTTGTACATTATGTTCTTTTGAAGGACTTTACAAAGCTGTTTTATTCATGTAGAATCAACCTAACATATTTGATCACTTGATTAAGTCCTTTGTACATATATTCCTATTATTTATTCAAGGACTTTACAGCTTATCTCAATGCAGACATATTTGCATATTCATTCATTAATATCATAATCAAATCTTATATAAATAGGAATATCATTCTCATGCTTATTCCTAACAAAGGACTTTCACCACAACATTTGTCTTTAACATTAAAGGTCATGATTATACCAATATAAAATTTCTGTTCATAATCATACCAATCAACAGTCCATCTATTCACTACGGGTCAAAGATGACTTTCACCACAATATAAGCACGAGGATGATGACAATTATATAAGAAATCAATCAAGTGAGATTAAGGATAAATATTAAAGATTTATAATTCAATTTATCCAAAGTTTAAGAATGTCCAAATTGTCAACATGATAACTAATTTGTGGAGTAAAATTAAAGAATAATATTCATGTATCAAAAATAATTTGACAGAGAAAGAAATTAATTTTTGTCGTGAATAAGACTTAAATGAATAATATCGTATGTATAAATAGTATCGTATATATGAATAGTGCCTATGAATAGTACTTGACATGAAAAGATTAAAATTTAACAAGAAAGCTCGAAAATATTTCCGTGACACGATACTAGATGAAGCGCAAAATTCAAGGATATTCTACTAATTTCAAGGAGTATAAAGTAATACTTATCAAAATAAGTGTAGATTTAGGAATATGAAACGAAATAATATTACTTACATACTATAGAGTATGGAAGAAAATAATATTTCTTATGAATATTGAAAGAAAATAATATCCCTTACCTTAAAAAGAGAGTAATTTTGATTTGGTATAATGAGGATATTCTTGAAGAAAACTTGCATTATTTTTGCTACACTCAAAGTTTCCTTAAACGCAAAAAAGAAATACGCTCAATATTATAGAAGAAGAATTCTTTGATTACGTGTAATTTTCATTTCTAAACTAAGCATCCTATTTATAGGAGAAAATACTATTTAAAATTTAATCACGGACGCACGAGCTAATTCACATGCGAATTGATCGGTACCGAAAATTTTGATTTTACTATTCATTCTTTATTCAATAAAATATTCTAATAAAACGAAAACTTTAAATAAAATATAATATATTATATTTATAATCTAATAAAACGAATAACTTTATATATAATATAAAAAGTATTTTGTTTTATATTAAAAAAATTTTGTTTTATAAAAAAAGTTTTCTATTTTATTACTATTATAATAATAATTAAACAAAAGCTGAGATAACTTTCTACCGGTGATTTTGAAAAATGAGTAAGTGGGAGTCCATGTAATAAGCCAAACTTACAACAAATACTTCATGAAAAAACCCTCTATTTATCACAAATCACTTGTCATGAATAAACACATTTTTAATCTTTCAACAATTATTCATCATTAATATTATAACTTAATAATGCAAATAATAATATGAATAACTGTGTCGTCTCAATTATTGATTTAATAATATAAAATATTGTGTATATGGTACTGTGACAATAATTGAATCAATAATATGAGATACTATGCAGCAACTACTGTGGCAATAATTGAATAAAACTGAGTGACTTCTTAAGTAAGCATCAATAATCGGAGATACTGTACAATATTGTGTGTTACTGTGCAACCACGCGTATTACTGTACTTTTATTACCGGGTATTTTAACAGTTAACGGTAAAAGTTTTGCGATTATTTTTATAAAAAAGTTATTTTTGTCGCTTTCTAAATCCGACAGTAATTCCTTTGTGGGGTCCACCAATGATTGTGTCGTCGTACGAATATTCCCTGATAAAACGAATATTTCCCGACCAAACAAATATTTTATGACAACTTACTTACTTTGAAAAATTTGTAAATATTACCCACAACTATAACATTATATCAAGTCCATATCTTATTATTTAAAATAATATTTAGAGAAAATTAAATCTTTATTCATAAAAAGTTGGGATCTTACAATGTGGATATAAGCTCCTTGACATAACATGAAAGTTCAGGATTGCGTTAGTATATATTTACTAAAGGAAATTATAGTTTTGAAAATGGACTTTGACAAAACTTATGATATTTAAGTTACGACCATATTGAATTGGTGCTTTGATCTTCTATTTTCTTCCAAGCCATTTGGTGAGTGTTCTCTGGCTTCCTTCAGGAAGATTGCATCTTTACTGATTCGACCAGAGGCTACATTATTTGGATGCTTTGAAGTGCTCATGTATTGAGAATCGTGTTATCACTATGAATCTTCATTGACGTTGTGAGCAATCGATAGGCTTTGTCGAAGACTTTATTTTGCGGAGACTATGATCTAGCTTTTTTCTACGGATACACTCACGACTCTAAGAGCAGATTATACATCAGACTACGATTTCTGCCACTTATATAATCAGTAGACTCCACGACTTCAAGTGTGGTCTACGATTCTTGACTTGGCTAGGAAGGCGCTTGGACCAACTATACGATTCTGAGTGAGGCCTCCAAAGCGCGGACTATGATCCCAGTAGCAACTTTCTCGATACTCTACAATTACGCGCTTGACTTCCGCAATCCCTGCTGGCTCGACAGACTACGATTTTGCCTTGATAGTCTCCAAGTTCCTTGTCTCTTCTGGCAGACTTCGATAACTGGTGCAATGCTCGACGATAAGATGACTCTATCTATTACATCATTTAAGATCAACTTAACAAGCTTCATCTTTCTATATTTAGTCCTTGTACATTATGTTCTTTTGAAGGACTTTACAAAAGTCATGTTTATTCATGTAGAATCAACCTAACATATTTGATCACTTCACCTAAGTCCTTGTACATATATTCCTATTATTTATTCAAGGACTTTACAAATTTATCTCAATGCAGTATATATTTGCATATTCATTCATTAATATCATAATCAAATCTTATATAAATAGGAATATCATTCTCATGCTTATTCCTAACAAAGGACTTTCACCACAACATTTGTCTTTAACATTAAAGGTCATGATTATACCAATATAAAATTTACATTTCATAATCATACCAATCAATGTAAATCCATCTATTCACTACTGGTCAAAGATGACTTTCACCACAATATAAGCACGAGGATGATGACAATTATATAAATCAATCAATCAAGTGAGATTAAGGATAAATATTAAAGATTTATAATTCAATTTATCCAAAGTTTAAGAATGTCCAAATTGTCAACATGATAACTAATTTGTGGAGTAAAATTAAAGAATAATATTCATGTATCAAAAATAATTTGAATGTAAAAGAAATTAATTTTTGTCGTGAATAGTACTTCGTGAATAGTATCGTATGTATAAATAGTATCGTATATATGAATAGTGCCTATGAATAGTACTTTAGCATGAAAAGATTAAAATTTAACAAGAAAGCTCGGAAAATATTTCCGTGACACGATACTAGATGAAGCGCAAAATTCAAGGATATTCTACTAATTTCAAGGAGTATAGAAGTAATACTTATCAAAATAAGTGTAGATTTAGGAATATGAAACGAAATAATATTACTTACATACTATAGAGTATGGAAGAAAATAATATTTCTTATGAATATTGAAAGAAAATAATATCCCTTACCTTAAAAAGAGAGTAATTTTGACTGGTATAGCGAGGATATTCTTGAAGAAAACTTGCATTATTTGCTACACTCAAAGTTTCCTTAAACGCAAAAAGAAATACGCTCAATATTATAGAAGAAGAATTCTTTGATTCCTGTAATTTTCATTTCTAAACTAAGCATCCTATTTATAGGAGAAAATACTATTTAAAATTTAATCACGATATATTGAGAGCTAATTCACATGCGAATTCGATCGGTAGAAAATTTTGATTTTACTATTCATTATTTGTTCGGTAAAATATTCTAATAAAACGAAAACTTTAAATAAAATATAATATATTATATTTATAATCTAATAAAACGAATAACTTTATATATAATATAAAAAAGTATTTTGTTTTATATTAAAAAATTTTGTTTTATAAAAAAGTTTTCTATTTTATTACTATTATAATAATAATTAAACAAAAGTTTAGATAACTTTCTACTAGGTGATTTTTAAAATGAGTAAGTGGGAGTCCATGTAATAAGCCAAACTTACAACAAATACTTCATGAAAAAACCCTCTATTTATCACAAATCACTTGTCATGAATAAACACATTTTTAATCTTTCAACAATTATTCATCATTAATATTATAACTTAATAATGCAAATAATAATATGAATAATCGTATATCAAATCTCATTATTGATTTAATAATATAAAATATTGTGTATATAGTAATCGTGACAATAATTGAATCAATAATATGAGATACTATGCAAAGAATCTTCGTGGCAATAATTGAATAAAAGCGAGTGACTTCTTAAGTAAGCATCAATAATCGGAGATCTTGTATAATATTGTGTGTTACTTTGTGCAACCACGCCATTCATCGTACTTTTATTATTACCGGTATTTTAACAGCTTAACGGTAAAAGTTTTGCGATTATTTTTTTTATAAAAAAGTTATTTTTGTCGCTTTCTAAATCCGACAGTAATTCCTTTGTGGGGTCCATCAATGATTATGTCGTCGTACGAATATTCCCTGATAAAACGAATATTTCCCGACCAAACAAATATTTTATGACAACTTGCTTACTTTGAAAAATTTGTAAATATTACCCACAACTATAACATTATATCAAGTCCATATCTTATTATTTAAAATAATATTTAGAGAAAATTAAATCTTTATTCATAAAAAGTTGGGATCTTACAATGTGGATATAAGCTCCTTGACATAACATGAAAGTTCAGGATTGCGTTAGTATATATTTACTAAAGGAAATTATAGTTTTGAAAATGGACTTTGACAAAACTTATGATATTTAAGTTCTGACCATATGAGCATGTGTATGTGGTTTGGTTATGCATGAAAAACGATTCAAAATATGTTTGCATGCGTTAAGTCGTGTTAGCCTAGTTCAAAACGACTTTTAAAAGAATACTTGAATGTTTTGGAAAACTAATGTTTACGAGCATGTTATAGTTTACATTCTAAATTGTTGGGCATGCATGCTAGTACCCTTATGTCACTAAGCAAGACCTAGCTACATATGTACTCACCTAGTCGGGTATGTTACGAACTATTCAAGAATGAGTTTAGACATGTTTTAAAGTGATAAACGATACTAACTATGCATAAGTGAATCGAATACATGCAATCATGCATATTACAGATTATATGACCACCTCATGTGTATACATGGCGAACATAGTAGCCTTTGTGATTTCATGACCTTATTTAGCCTTAATTCATTAGAAATACTAATCTAAAACTATAACATATAAAGTTGAACTTGGGTGGACCTTAAAATCATGAAAGAATTTTTAATAAGTGTTTATGAAATGGGTTAATACCCAAGAATGCTAAAAGAATGAGATTTTAACTAGGAGAAAGAAGCTCAAATCTGGTCAGTAAGGGGACAACAGAATCTAAGGCAGTCCCTAAACTTTTAACTGTATGCAACTAACCTCCTCGCATTCTTAATCGACTTATTCTCGCTATGATCCAAAAACTTGACGCATGTGTATATGGATGTTTTAAGCTATAGTACATAACTCAAGTGATGTTTCAAAAGCTAAGTTAACGGGATTACAAAACTAAGTAGTCGGATATATAGTAACGTGTAATCTGATTATCTAACTAATGAATATATATATATATATATATATATATATATATATATATATATATATATATATATATATGCGTAACTACATTACAGTAGGATTTCAAAGTGTTGATAAGCTATAAATTGGTAAACTACACTTGAGGCAAGTTCCCTAACTCTTTTTGTTAGTTCCCAGTAGGCACAATAGATCTAGAAGGGGGGAGGGTTGAATAGATCCTTTTTAATTTCAAATACTTTTCTGGTTTATTTTGTATTGCCAATTATTTAGCATATGACAGACATAAGAATCTTTTCAAGCACATCAGAATAAGTAAAAGATCCCTTTCATTGATATATTCATAATCATATATACATTGTTCGTAGAGCTAGTTCAATGTTAAGCAGTTATAGCAGTTAGTGTATATAATGTAAATGACTTAAAGTAAAAGACACAAGGGGTTTTAAGTGGTTCAGAGACTCAAGCTCCTAATCCACTCTTTTGCTTTCAACTAGCAGGATTTCTATTAAGGAAGGGCAGCACCCTGAATCACTACGATTCCTTCAAGGCCAGCAGCCTTGGGACTTCAGTTCACTAAGAACTCTTCAAGGCCAACAACTTTGAAATTCTCTAGTTCCTAGGAACTCTTCAAGCCCAAAGAAAGCTGGAACTTCATTTAGTCCCATCGAATGAGGACCCCTCAGCCCCGCTTCTTGTTGTTGAGTTGTTTGTTTGTTTGTTGGAGTTGGTGCTGAGCTGCTAAGATATCTTTATGCTTTGAACATCTTCTGTACTTAGCAGCTTGGCGTGATCATCCTTGAAATGCAGTTGAGTGTTGCATGATGCTCAGCTTCTTCAGTTACTCAACCTCCTCTGATGATCCCTTGATGAACTGCCTTGAAGATCATTCCTCTTGATACGTGATGGCTTCACATGATTGGTTTCTAAGATGACTGTAAGCTCTTCTGCTAGGTACTTAGAAACTTCCTCATGCTTTCCACCATGATGGCGTTTGTGATCTCCCTTCTTGATAATTGATGACTTCTCATGATGGAATTGCTAAGATGACTGTAAGCTCTTCTCTATGGTACTTAGAGTCTTCTCATGATGGACATCAAGATAACATGACGCTCTTCTTTTTCTCGGCAGTTCAGAACACTCTTCATGTAGTAGAGCTCTCACTTCTACATTGTAGAACTCTCACTTCTAATTCTTTTTTTGTATGTCTCTGAGTGTTCTTGGTGGATCGTAGAGTGAGTCTTCAGACCTTCATTGGTCACTCACTATTTACGTTGGTTAGATTAGTCCACCATCTCTCCAAACTCGACAACTCCAGTAACCCTCGATCTTTGAAGCTCTTGCTGATTTATACTCCTTCCCAATCCTTTCGTTGGAAAGTAGCTATTGAAAGCTATTCAAATATCTTCACAGATCTCGAGTTGACTGAGGTAGACTGCTGATGTGACATGTCATACTTTTTTTGACACTACTGTTTCACCTACCCCCATTAGAGATGTCATTTTAATGTCTTGGGCAGGTCGAAGACTTTATTTCCTCTTTCTGATTTCTCGATCAGAGGTTGTCCTTTTGCATCGATGCTCTCAATAAGCTCTTGTACGAATATTACCCTTCAGATTAAACCGTTGCCAATGCTTCAGTCTTCATCTATTCGAACTCTACGATTCTGATGCATGTCTTCATGGACCTGATCGTAGTGTCTTCTTGACTGGTAGAGACAACACTACGATCTTGAAGAGTGTTGATTGGATCTTCAATATAGAACACCTCTTCCTTTTCTTGTGCGATACTTCAACACTTCTGTTTACCTCAAAAGCTCTCAGAGACTGATGGCTTGACTTCTTTGTTCTGGCCCCTTCTGAATAACAAGACACTTCAGATTTGTGGCGTGTCCAGCTCGCTTTCTCCTTGTGATCTCCCGTTCACTTATCATCAATGGACTGACCCAATGCTTAATCACTTTAGCCTTGTTCTTCAAAAGTTGTCCAGTATCTCTGTATGCACTCCATCAGTTCTTTCTTTGTTTGGAAAACTCTACGATCCTGGTAGATTCCAAGATCGTTGTCTTCTGTCTTCTTGACGATTCTGCGCACTTCTTCGACTTTTCTTAGTCGATTCTTCAAGTCTTCTTCTGATCTCCTTGTGGAAGACTTCATCTCGAATGGCTTCACAACTCAATCTTTATGTTGATTGGGTTGGTGCTTAGATCTTCTGTTAGCTTGCATGTCATTCGTTGAGTGCTCTCTGGTTTCCTTCAGGTGGGATGTATCTATGCAGTGCCAACCAGAGGCTTCAATCCTTTGGATATTCTGGGAGTGCTCAATCGTTGAGAATCGTAATTGCTTTCTACGATTACGCCTTGGCATTATGAGCACATCTGCTGAGGTCTTAGTTACGCACTCTACGATTGACTTTGGTACGTGCGACACTCACGACTCCGAGATCAAGATCTCGACACTCTACGATTTCTGTCTTGTGTTTGTTGTCTTCATCTGATCTTGCTCGACTACGATCTCTGCCTCTAGTATAATCACTAGACTCTACGACTCTGAGTGTAGTCTACGATTCTTAACTTGGCTTCGGCAGATACTCGGTCGGCTCGTGGCGGTTCGTCTCACGATTCAAAAATGACTTCCTCAAAGACTACTACCGAGGAAGTTCTCCTCGACACTACTTATCCTTCCTCGTCTCTCTCCCGACGATCCATACGAACTCCGAGATCTACTATCTTGCAGACTACGATTTTGCCTCGATAGCTCTCGAGTTTTCCTTGACTCTCCTGGAAGACTACGAATTCTGGTGCAATGCTCAACGATCAGACAAGCCTATATATTACATCATAATATCAACCTAACATGTTTGATCTTTCTATGTTTAAGTCCTTGTGCATCATTTCTTTTTAAGGACTTTACAAAGCTATTTTTCTTATGTAGGATCAACATAACATACTTGATCAATTCATTCTATGTCCTTGTACACATGTTTCTATTATCTATGAAAGGACTTTACAGCTTTTCTTAATGCAAGCAAAATTGCATATTCATTCATATATATCATAATCAAATCATATGTAAATAGGAAAAACATTCACATGCTTATTCCTGACACTTTTCACTTTATATATTGTATAAATCCGAATTATTATCATATCGACCATATTTACATCGAGCAATTGTCTATTACTATTCGGAAATTGATTCTATATCTTAATGTTGTTACAAGCATTGAACTTATCGTTTCTAAATGCATTATAAAAGTTTTCTAAGCCATTGATTCAATTAGACTAATATCATGTGTTAGAAATTTATCCAAACCAATTGTCTTGGTGCGGACTCTTATAAATCTACTGAGATGAACAACCCTCATTGTAGGGAAAATTACATAATTGTAGGGGAACCGACGTGCGCACATACTAGCATGTTTAAATGTTATGCATAACGTAGGGTACTTTAGTCTGATCACATGTTGTACTTGTTTATATTGGATTTTCAATACAATACTGGTAATTCTAGCAAAAGTTCTTATTCCCTAATGACTGCTCAGTGTTCATTATTATTGAATCTTGAAATGATTAAATCTTTGCATCTTGTTGATATTTTTCAGTCCATAGTGACACTTATTGAGAACTATTGATATTTCTTGTTATTCTTGAACTATCATTTACTGTTATACCCTTGAGATTTAAACTTTATATTTTTTTCACCCTTATTGTTATGTTACTTGCTGGGCAAATTTGTTGCTCATTCTTGCTTACCTAAAAGTATTACAGTTAAGGTAGAAAAGGCGCGTTACCTCGAGGAAAGACAAAGGAAAGGGCAAGGCTACATAATAGCTTTAGTCCTTCAAGTGTAGGAGAACAATTATTATTATTATCATAATGTTGTATTAAGGGATGATTAATCTATGTTAAGTTTAATTATTGGAATGTTATAGTAACGGTCACGAAACCTTGGGACCATAATATTTATATTATAACAATATAAATTATTCTATTATTTCGTTGTTGATGATTTTAGTATGCTATTAGAATTAATACGTTGTTGGGAGAGTGCATATTTTGATTTGATGTTTAAATATAAATGCTCATGATTATTTGTAAAGTCCTTCAAGGAATATGTATAAGGACTTAGTGATAGATCAAATTTGTTAGGTTTATCTAAGCTCTTAATGTATATCATTCTGTAAATGAATGTATAGAAAAGAAGATCAAACTTGTTAGGTTGATCTAGAGATGTAATAGATAGGCTTCGAAGAGATCGTAGTGTATAAAGCTGATCAAGATTACAGAAGCCAAGGCAGAACGTAGAGCTTCGAGGATCGTAGTGTGTCTGCCTTAAGGGCCTCTTCCGAAATCGTAGAGTGATCCCAACGTTTGCCGAGCCAACTCAGAGATCGTAGTGTGCTCTCGGATAACACGTCACAATGTCACCTTACATAAAGGTATAGTCAAAAACTGTTTTAGAAATTAAAATATTTGGGAAGTGCTCAAGGAAACCTTCGTACATGGCAGGCCATGCGTCTAGGTTATGATAGATATCATATGCCCACGAAATTATCCTTGGTTGATTGATAGACACCAAAGAAAAAGCGAGAAGATTACTATCATATTCTTTCCAATGGTGAGTCTTCTCTTGACATATCATTATCTCCAATTGTCTCTAATTGAGAAGTATAATTCAAACAAACACCAAGATCATATAGGTAGTGCGGCGTAGATATACTCGAGAAGTGGATGTACACAACCCCTCATCTTATGATGACACGAGGTTGTATGTCTTTAGACATCTTGTATGATAGTGGCAAAACACCCTTCCAACGTTGGGTTACTTTTACCCTATTTGATTCACCAAATATAACTACTAAATGATGACCACCGCTTATTTCCTGTTACCCCCCCGCTTTCGACCCATTACACTCTTATTATCCGAAAGGAATTGTGAAGAAAAAGGGTGAGCACAACTAGCTCAGTAAAGAATATCATGACTAAAGATAAACAAATTATCAATAGCCTTCGTCAATAATAAATCAGAGATTTAGAACATATGGTAGATGATAAAACTTTTCAACCATAGTTGCAGCGGAACGAGCAATCCATTAGAAGAGTCAAATAGACTATAAAGTCTATTATCTTCTCCATGTTAAAAATCCACGAACAATGTTTTATCCCTGTAACATCAATCAACAATTCTGGTCCATAATTATATGAATAACTCATAATCATAATTGTAGTTCTAAATTCCTCTTCTCATCCAGGACAAAGATAATTTTCATCACCTGTCTTTACCTGAAACACCAGAGATCATGGTTATACCAAATCACAGTTCCTGTTCACAATCATACTAATAAATTCATCTTTGCACTACGGGCCAAAGATATTCATTAACAGTTCATCTTTGCACTACGGGCCAAAGATATTTAACAACAGATCATCTTTGCACTACATGCCAAAGATATTCAACAACAGGTCATCTTTGCACTACGGGCCAAAGATATTCATCAATAATTCATCTTTGCACTACAGGCCAAAGATATTAATATATCAAAGAAATACATAATCATTTCAGAATTTATATAAACAATAATTATAACCATGTTGATCAATTCACCTTTGCACTTAAGCTAAAAATATTCAATTGTAAATTCAATGGTCATGATCATACCAGAATCACAATTCAACTTTGCACTTTCTTGGCCAAAGAGAACCCATAGTCACGATCATACCAATAATCTACCCATCTTTACACTCAAGTCAAAGAGAAATTCCATCACCAAGGTTATAAAAATGTTATATATGATAATAAAAACAATATAATCAACATATAGATTTAATCTCAAGAGTAAGATTCATAAATCAACGATAATTTGGTTAGAAAAAGAAACCAATTTAGTCATGAATAGTAACTCGTGAATAGTAACCCATGAATAGTAACTTCGTGAATACTAACTCATGAATAGTAACTCGTAAATAGTAACTCATGAATAGTAACTCATAAATAGTAACTCATGAATAGTAAACCTGACACAAAAAGGTAAAAATTTCACAATAAAATCCATACCAATATTTCGGTATAATGATATTGAAATAACATTTCTTAAACTTATAAACAATTTATTTTAATTGTTTACACTTTACTAAATAATGCATTTAATCATCCTAAAATTTCAAATTCATAAGATTTCATCACCAATAACCAAAACGTTCATCAAAAATCTACATATACCTCATATAGGATTCTCAAGCCATAAAATCCTATTTTCCAATTTTCTTACTTCACATAACATATTTAATTCATTTACTCATAACTAGTCCATTTTCATGAAAAATACCGAATCAAGATAAAACAAATTTTCTTTTACGAGATTTAGTAGAATATAGTCCCATATTGAACATATATTTTTCTCAGAATTTTTAAAAAAACATTTACTATTTTTCATATGGCCAAAAACAAATTAAATATTTAGATATTTATCAAAAATTATACTTTTATCCAAAAATTCCAAAATTTACAGAGTATACTTCTATCATATACATGTACTCCCAATAAAAATTTCACCAATTTTGAAGTTAACTATAAAGAGTTATAAGCGGTTACTTTTAAAATAGTCTTTTCCCGTAAAATTCATAACTCTTAATCTATATATTCAAAAATCACCATTTTTGGACACAATCAATAAAACTCATCAAAATATCATTTCAAATTTTTCCAGAATTTTGAAGGTAAAAAAATTACTGGCCGAAAAACATAACAACCACTTAAAATCCCTTTACTATCCTTTACTATCCCTTACCTCAAAAGAAAGCACTTACATTGGATATCGGATATGATTTGAAGAAGAAAACTTGCAATCGATGAATAGCAACTCACCAAGTATCTAAATACTTACAAAATACACTCGATAATCTAGAGAGAAAAAGAGAAAAACTTATGAATTACGGTGTGATTTTCAATTCTAACTTAGCCCTTTATTTATAGGAAAATGTTAACACGTCAGTAGACTTAACTCAACACTGATGGCTTTACCTGCTACTATTCCACCCACCAAAAATCAGCCATCTTCCCCAACAACCAAAAGTGGGGCCCACCCATTTCTAGAATTTTCCACCAAAATCATTTATAAACCTAATTTCTGAATCAGTCACCTCTTAAAATTCATAACAAATCATTCGTTCATTTTTAACGGTTCAAAATTTGTGAACATATACTCAACTTATATATGTATAACATATCCAAAAATCACAACGATCCAACTATTCGATTAAAATTATAACTCATACAATAAAGCTGTAAGAACACTGATTGATCTTTTAATACCTCTAATCCGACAAAATACTGATAAAATACCTCAACATTAGTTCCTTCATTTATAACCACATAAATAAATCCATCATTTATAACCACATCAAATAAATATTTCATTATCATATAAATCAATAATTAATTATTCACAAATAATATTACAGAATCACAATAATGACAACCAGGCAGTTCCCAAGAAAGAGGGGACTTTCCAATAAGGATTTCTCCTTACTGGCGCGCAATTAGGTGACCAAACCTCTCTTTGACAGAACTTTTTAGACATTGCCAATAGTGTTATCTAATAATATTATTCCAAATAATATGAATTATTGATCTGATAATGGAGATGATGTGCAGTGACAATTATTGAAAGCAACAATAATATAAAATATCAACGCACAAATTATTGAATCAATAAAATAAAATATTGAATAAAGAATTATCGTAACAATTATTGAGTAGTGGCTTTTTACGTAAGAATCAATAATTTCAAAAAATTGTGCAATCTGGTAAGTGTCTTCTTGTGCGATAACGCGTATTATTGTATTTTAACCATCGTATTCCAACAATTGTTAATTTGAATAACAACTACGCCAAGTTATTTATAAAAACTCAAATTTGTCATTTTCTTCATCCGACAGGTTATTCTCATATGGGGCCCACATATGGTCACTACTTGGCCGTCATTTAATATTCCCAAGCGGAAAGAATATTCCACGACCAAACGAATATTCCCCGACAGCAATGAGTATTTTATAACCACTTGTGTATTTTGAAAAAATTTCACATATCACCCTTAACTTTAAACTTTTATCAATTTAACTATACTTTTATTTCATAAAATTCGGGGTCTTACAATCCTACTCGAGGAGTAGAAGAGTGGACTAGGAGCTTTAAGTGCTCTGAACCACTTAAAACGATTGTGTCTATTACATTCTTGCTATAACTTCTATATCTGCTATAACTGCTATATCTGCCTCAATCTCATTAACTCACTATCTTAAGGGAGATTAAAATAAATATTAATTCCGCTATGTTTTAATCATCATCACTCTAACAAAGTAAAATGAAAAGATTTTTAAATATCTATTCAACCCCCCTTCTAGATAACTATTGTGCCTCCGGGAACTAACATACGTGATGTACCAAATTAGAGATATGAGTGTGAATTTGAGGGCGTCACAATAATAGTATTGTTGACAATTTTTATATTAAAAAGGTTATTTGTGTCATTTTTTGCATCCGAAAATATTTCTTTATGGGATCCACCAATGATTAGTTATTTCGACGCCATCGTACTTTTACCTAATATTCCCGAAAGAACGAATATTCTCTGACAAAGCGAATATTTCCTGACAGAACGAATATTCCCTGACATACTTTTTATAACTGCACATATTGCCATTAACTTATCATTTTATCAATTTGATACATTATTCTTAAGAATAATAATTACAAGAAAAAATTAAATTCTCTTTATTAAAAATTTAGGGTCTTACAATCTCACCTCCTTATTAAATTTTGTCCCCAAAATATACGTGCGTACTTGGCATTCCGAAAAGATATGTAAGGATAATTAGCTCTTAGTTCAGATTCTAACTCCCCACTCATTTCCTCTATATCATGGTTTCTCCATTACTTATCTCCTAGTTTCCAAATGTCATTCTTAAATGCTACCAGAAAACAAAGGTTAGTTAAAGAAATTGGCATATCACATCTTATCCCTAAATCTAGACCGACTAATTAAATAACAAAATTTAGCTTAGATAGGACACACTTGTGAATGATCTTACTTGTATCTCCCTCATAGTTCTATTCTCGGATCTTCGCCGGAGATCATATCCCTAAACTCGATACCAAATGTGACGCCTCAAATTAGTGTTTATGCAGAGTGTTATTTTTGGCGACTCAAATTTTGGGTGTTGTTTAGACCCAAATTTGGGGCGCCACAATATGTGTGTATTTATTGTTAAGTCATTAATTATCGCATATAAGTTTTATAATGTACACTAATTCTTATATTATAAAATTATTAAAATTTGACTTAATTGTATTTGTAAAATAAATTGGTATAGTGTATAAAATGAAGTTGAGTAAACTTTCAAATAATTTTGAAATAATAAAATAACTTTTTAAAACAATCTGTCAAATGAATTTTTCAAATTGAATCATCTAAATGAATAGTTTTCTAAAGTAAGAGTTGTAAACAATGTGTAATTTGTATGAGTATTTGTACAACTACTCCCTCTGTCTCATGATAAAAGTTTTTATTAATATTTTGGGTAGTCCCATGTTAAATGTCCACTTTTCTTTAATAACCAAACTTTTACACATGTTTTCTTATTATACCCGTAGCATTAAATATCTCAAACTTTTTTCTTATTTTAATTCTCTCTCCATATTTAATAAGTATGGAGAGAGAATATTTTGAATTGAATAGTTAGAAAGTCATTCTCTCACGTACATTGAAAATAATTAATGACATTATTATGGGCAATTTTGTCATTTCATTCATCTTCTTAATATGCGTGAAAAATCCACCAGGACTTTTATTCTGGGACGGAGGGAGTATTACTTTAAAGGAAGGACTCGCGTGAGCAATTTCTATACTCTTATTGACGTTACCAACGCTTAGAATATCCTTATCCCACTTAAAGAAATACTCACAATATACTAGTATGAGAATTTTTAAAAGATGAAAAAGTGTAAAAAAATTCATTTACCGGGTTCCCCTTTTATAGGTCATCCCATTACTTAGCATTCCAACTTTTCTTCCTAACATTTATTGCATTTTTTTATCACATGGTCATTATTCTTTCCCACATTTACATATTCTATGGAGGCTAACAAAAAATTTCTTCGTATTTTCTTTCTAAAAGTCCAACTACATTAACTCCCACCTCCAACACCAAACAACTTTTAACGATAAATTATTTCATCAAAATTTCATCAAAATGCAAATATTTCATCAAAATTTAATGGTTGGAAATTCTTTTAAACTTTTAACGATAAATTATTTTTAATTACTCTATTTTTTTGTAGCAATAATCTTTATAGCATCAACTATTTATGAACTTATTATGACATTACTAACAACATTACTAAGATAAAATAATTGGTGTATTGGATAGAATTGGAGATAATGTGTAATGGATGGGAGCCAAATCCAATTTATATGGGATGACTAAGATTTATATCTGAAATTGAAATAAAAAATAATAAGATATTTAAAAAGTTAAAAATTGGGCTAAAAACTAACTTATGAACTTCTATCTTATTTGCAAAATTGGGATAGTCAATTTTTTTTTACTTTTTTCTCATGTTCAAAAAATAAATTACAATAACTTAAATGAAAGATTGTACTTAAGCCAAAACTAAATAATAACTCAAACTTAGTACGAAAATTGTTTAAAATATATGAAATTAAAATGAAAAATAATGAGTAGATAGCCAAAAAAAACATTAAAAGGGAGTTCTATGTAATTTATCATTTTCTTTTACTTTGTACATTAAATTTGGTCCAATAAATGAATATATATATATATATATATATATATATATATATATATATATATATATATATATATATATATATATGGAAATGATATATGGAAAACATTAGTTAAGGGCACTATTTCAACTAATGAGTTATCCAAATTATCCAAAATTAGAGTGAATGATGAGATGAGGCCCAACCATATTACTCCATCTAGCGGCTACCACCATATTCTTTTATGTTGGCCGCTACTATTGAATAATTTATACAGGAACGTGTTATTGCATAGAATAAATAGAATCAATTAATCATAATATTAAGTACTTACATGAATTGAGAGAAGTCATCTCGTATGTATCACGCTTCCGCTGCGCTTAAGGGTGAAGGTCTTCAATTGCATCTCTCAATCTTAGGATGGATGTATAGGTGTGTATAAAGTTCTTGAGACGACAATTGGGACCAAACCCTAACTGTTTTATTTATACAATAGCTAAGGGTCAAAATCGTCCATCAAGATTATGAAACCCTAGGGCCCATTATGCCAAATACCAAATACTATTAGGAATATTATTTATAGGCCACATAATTAATTACCAAACCCATAAATAAAGTGATTAAATTAATACAACATGTAAGCCCAATAATTACATAAATAGTAGAGGCCACATAAGGAATAAAATATTCCAACATTCTCCCACTTGGCCGAAATACTATTTATTACAAAACATAACACTTACAATCATTAATTTGGCCAAGTATTAATTTAATATTTACATCTCGTTCAAATAGAAATACCAATGCGAATTAATACAATCTTTGTGTCATTATTAACATAAGATCCCCATTAGTTACACAATTAGTACTTTTATTAAAACAAAGATTAACATTAAGCATAACAGGTATGAATAGAGTTTACATAAGTGGTAATAGATTAAACTCATTCATATGGTCCAAAACATTACCGTACTGTTTGCTCACAAGTTCTCAAGTCTGCACCATAAAGAGAATAGCAAACCATAAACATAATGTGAAGTTCAAAATAACGAGCTCAAAATTGTTGTCTTACATCAAAATAACTTACTAATTAAGACTACCAGTTAAACCCATGCCGGCAACATGCTCTAAAAATATCTTGGGCTGTAAGCCTTTCGTAAGTGGATCCGCTAACATATCATGCGTACTAATATACTTAATAACAATGTTTTGATCTTCAACTCTTTCCCTGACAAAAAAGTACTTAGTGTCGAGGTATAGTCCAGCACAACTCGAAATGGTGCTTTTGGACAAACTAATTTAACATTAGAATTATTATCACAAAATACTTTCAATGGCCTTGAAATGGAATCTACAACCTTAAGTCCTGAAATAAGATTCCTTAATAATATGGCGTGACAAGTAGCATGATAACAAGCCACATATTCTGCCATCATCGTGGAAGTGGTAGTTAACTCCTGCTTATGAGTTCTCCACGAAACAGGGCCTCCTGAAAGCATTAATCGACCAGGTCGTTCCCAGGAAAGAAGGGGCTTTTCAATAAGGATTTCTCCCTATTGGCGCACAATTAGGTGACCAAACCTCTCCTTAACAGAACTTTTAGACATCGTTAATATTGCAAATAATAATATTAATAATTTTGTCGTCTCAATTATTGATTTTAACAATATAATAAATATCGACAATAATTGAATCAAATAACGTGAGATACTATGCAACAATTACTATAGCAATAATTGAACAAAACTGAATGACTTCTCACGTAAGCATCAATAATCAATACCGTGGTACTCTTCTTATGCACGCCAGACATTATTCTTTGTCTTTTACTAATGAGAGTAGTTCAACAATATCAACGGTAAAACTTACATACGTTATTTTCATAAAAATATTTTTGTCGTTTTCTCAATTCGATAATAATTCTGTTGTGGGGTCCACCAATAATTGTGCCGTTGTACTAATATTCCCTGCTAAAACGAATATTCTCCGACCAATCGAATATAATATAACAACTTGCATACTATGTAAAATTTATAAATATTACCCACAACTATAACATTATATCAATTTCACTCCATAATATTCAAAAATAATATTTATAGAAAATTCATCTTTATTCAAAAAGTTGGGGTTTTACAATCTCCCATTCTTATGAAATTTAAGCCCTCGAAATTAGAATTACATACACACTGGTATGTCGAAGAGGTAAGGATACCTTGATTTTATTTCAGATTCTAACTCCCAAGTCATTTCCTCAACATCGTGGTTTCTCAACAAAACTTTGACTTGAGGTATAACCTTGGTGCGTAGAATATGTTCCTTTTTATCCAAGATTTGAACAGAAACCTCTTCATACGTCAAATCTTCCGCTATTTCGTCCGATTCTAACTCAATAATGTGGTTCGGGTCTTCCACATATTTACATAACATGGATATGTGAAAAACGTTATAAACACGAGACATACTTGGCGGTAAAGCGAGTCTATAGGCTACAGTTCCTACTCGATCAAGGATTAAAAATGGGTCGATGAATCGAGGATTGAGCTTTCCTCTCTTTCCAAATCTCGTAACTCCTTTCCATGGAGCAACACGTAACAACACATGATCTCCTATATCGAATTCCACGTCCTTTTGATGAAGATCAGCATAACTCTTTTGTCGATCTTGTGAGGTTTTTATACGTTGCCAGATCGTTTGAATCTTTTCCATAGTCATACGTACCAACTCTGGTCCCAATAACGTTGCTTCACCCATCTCATCCCAACATACTGGAGAACAATATTTTCTTCCATACAACGCTTCTAATGGAGCCATGCCAATACTTGCTTGATAACTGTTGTTGTAGGAAAACTCCACCAATGGTAAGAACTTGTCCCAACTTCCCTTGAAATCAAGGACACAGAGTCTTAATAGATCTTTAAGAGTTTGAATAGTCCTCTCCATTGTCCGTCTGTTTTGAGGATGATATCTTAGAGCTAAATCGTAAATCTGCGCCCATAGCTTTACTGCAAACTAACCCAAAATCGTGAAGTGAATCTTAGGTCTCGATCGAAAACTATGGATCTTGGCATACCATGCAGTCTTACAATCTCGTTTATGTACATACGAGCAAGACGTTCAAGTGTATAAGTTTTTCGTATCGGTAAGAAATGAGCAGACTTGGTTAATCTTTCAACAATGACCCAAATCGCATCTATACCTTAAGAAACCTTAGGAAGACCGGTAACGAAATCCATGGTAATGTGCTCCCACTTCCATTCTGGAATTTCAAGTGGTTGCAATGGACCTTTTGGTACTTGATGCTCCACCTTGACTCGTTTACACGTTAGACACCTTGAGATAAACAGCGCTATCTCTCTCTTCATATTGCCCCACCAAAATGTATGTCGAAGATCATGATACATTGTGGTACTCCCAGGATGGATTACAAACAGTGTTGTGCGCCTCCATCATGATTTTATACTTTAAATCAAGGTCGTTAGGAACACAAAGTCTGGAGTTGACTCGAAGTATTCTTTCTTCATCGATTCTTGCTTCTAGATAGCACCTTCTTGCACTTTCTTTCTCATACGATCGCCCAGTGTCCCAGTGCTTGGCAAACTTTAACTTTATCAATTAAAGTCGGTTCTACTCGTATATTTGCCATCATCACATGGGTCCCTGGAGTCTTTAACTCTATCACCATCCTTTGCAAGTCACACAAAATGGGCCTTTGTGTTGACAATATCGTACTCGTACTTACATAAGATCTTCTACTCAATGCGTCAGCTACCACGTTCGCTTTTTTAGGATGGTATTAGATGGTATGATCATAATCTTTCAACAGTTCAAGCCAATGTCATTGTCGCATGTTGATTTCCTTTTGAGTGAAGAAATATTTGAGGCTTTTATGATCCGTAAAGATCTCCACCTTCTCCCCATACAAGTAATGCCTCTAAATTTTAAGTGCGAAGACCACAACTGCTAACTCTAGGTCATGAGTAGGATAATTCCTCTCATATTCTTTGAGTTGTCGTGAGGCATAGGCTATGACTTTCCCATGTTGCATGAGAACACATTTTAACCCTTTGCCCGAAGCATCACTGTAGATGACAAATCCCTCCGAACTAGATGGTATTGTCAGAACAAGTGCTGAAATGAGTCTCCTCTTGAGTTCTTGAAAACTCTTCTCATATTTCTCGCTCCAACCGAACTTTGTATCTTTCCGAGTCAGTTGAGTTAGTGGAGTAGCGATTCGAGAAAACCCTTCTACGAATCTCCGATAATAACCAGCTAAGCCGAGAAAGCTACGTACTTCGGTCACTGATTTAGGTTGCTCCCATATTTGAATAGCTTCAATCTTTGCTCGGTCAATAGATATTCCATGACTTGATACCACGTGCCCAAGGAATGCTACTTCCTCAAGCCAGAACTCTCATTTCTTTAACTTGACATAAAGCTTATATTCACGAAGCTTTTAGAGTATCAGCCTCAAGTGTTGCTCATGATCTTCACGGCTTTTGGAATAAATAAGGATGTCATCAATAAAGACAACCACAAAGTGATCCAAATATTCCTTGAATACTCGGTTCATCATATCCATGAAGGCAACAGGAGCATTAGTTAATTTAAAAGACATGACTAGGAATTCATAATGCCAGTACCGAGTTCTGAAAGCCGTTTTTGGAATGTCATCGGTTCTAATCTTCAATTGGTGATATTTGGAACAAAATCAATCTTTGAAAAGAATTTGGTGCCTTGAAACTGGTCAAACAGGTCATCAATACGTGGCAATGGGTACCTATTTTTGATGGTGACATGATTCAACTCCCGATAATCAATACAAAGTCGCATACTCCCATCTTTCTTCTTCACGAATAGAACAGGAGCACCCCAAGGAGAAGTACTAGGACGAATAAAGCCAATGTCTAACAATTCCTGCAGTTGGGTCTTTAACTCCTGAAGTTCAATAGGAGCCATTCGATATGGGGCTTTAGAAATTGGTTTTGTACCAGGTTCAAGGTTGATACAAAATTCAATTTCACGCTCTGGGGGTAGGCCAGGAAGTTCTTCAAGGAATACGTCAGGAAATTCATTAACAATAGAAATATTATTCAAAACTGACGTATTTTTGTTTAGATCTGTGACATGAGCTAAGAAAGCTTGACATCCGTTTTTCAATAAACGAATAGCTTTATGGCTTGAGATGACAGTGATTGATTTTAATGGTTTGGTTGCTTGAATTCGCATAATAGGTCGATTAGGAATATGAAAGCTAACAACTTTATGAAAACAATCAATTTTTGCATGATGAGTAGTTAACCAATCAATCCCTAGAATTACATCAAATGCAAGTATTTTTAATGCAATAAGATCGACAGGTAATGTGTGGGTACCAACTTGAACCAAACAAGACATAAACCGTGGATGTAATGAAGGTTTCTCCAAACGGAGTTTCCACAGATAAGTCAAAGTCTAATTTCTCCGGAGTCAAATTTAATCGTTGAGCGCAAGTAGGATAAATAAAAGAATGGGTAGAACCGGTATCAAATAAGGTATAGACTTCGCTAGAGTTTATGATAAGCTTACCTGTGATGACCTCATTCGAGTTCCTTGCTTTCTGGAAGGTCACTACAAACGCTTTCCCTTGCACTACTGGCTTTGACTTTTCTGGGACGGCCTTTGGTGCCTCCATCCTAGCTGAACTTGTCTTCGGTGAATGACAAAATCGGGCTAGGTGACATTCTCTTCCACAATTATAACATGCTATGGACGGCATTGCGTAGTTTGGACTGATGTGTCCCTTTCCTCCGCATTTGAAGCATATGATAGGTGGTCGTTCTCCTTCCTTAACAATGGGTGTTTGGTCTTTGGCGTCTTTCCATCATTGTTGAATCTCCTCTTCTTGAAATGTCCATTTTTACTGTCTTGGCCATGATTACCACCGAAGTGGTTACCATTTTTGGCATGTTGATTCCCTCCACGTTTGTTGTCGCCGTTTTGATGACTGATACCACTAGTATTTTCATGCTGTCGGCTGCTTTCTCTTAGTTTCGTTGACTCGTTATCGCGCTCCAATAACTGAGCCCTATTTACAACATCTGAGTACAAACACAGTTTATGAGAAATAAGATATTGACGTATCTCCGGTTTTAAACCTCTTAAAAACATTCGCGTCATTCGCTCCTCATTATCGACCAAATGGGATGTAAACCGGGATAACTCTGCAAATTTAGCCTCGTATTGCAACACGGTCATATTGTTTTGTTCCAATTTGATAAACTCCACTTCTTTCATGTGACGAATACTCTAGGGAAAGTACTTGTCGTTGAATAGCTCTTGGAACTTCTCCCAAGACATCTTGAGTCGTCCAGTCGGAGTCGTTTTACGATTCCCACCAATGTCCTCTTCACGCAACATGAAGGTGGTGAAGAGAACCTTTTGCTCCTCGGAGCATCCCAAGACATCAAATATCTTGGTGATCTGCTTTATCCATGCTTCCGCCTTAAGTGGTTTTGGCTCTCCTATAAACTCCGGTGGTCCCAGTTCCTTGAATTGTTTAGCAGTGACCGTCCGAGAGTTTCCAGTGTTTCCACCTACATTTTGGACATGAGCCGCTCTGGCCTGATGTTGCATGAATTGCATAAAGCCTCTGAACAGTCCATCATTCATCATTTGGTCAGTGTTGTTGTTTGCATGAGGATTGTCGCCTTCCTGATGCACATTCTCCAGATTATTGATATGTGGAGACTCAACGGTCTCTTGTGCTCCATTGCTATTTTCAACATTCTCGGATGTCATTTTTAGATACTGCCACAAAACAAAGGTTCATTAACATATAACATATTATCCATATACTTTGACCAACCAATTAAATACCAAATAACTTAGGTAGATCATACTAGCGAAGGAATTCCCCGTCTCTCCCCTCCTAGTTCTAGTCTCACATCATAGCCAGGGATCATATCCCTAAGCTTTGATACCAACTGTGACGCCCCCAAAATTAGGTATACATCACCCATCTTGGGTCACCAGATACATGGTATAGAATTCAAATACAACTTACTAATACAACTGTCGTGTACAATACGACAAAACATAAACTGTGAGTTTGAATACAAATATTGTCTACCAGAGATTATACAAACTCAAAAGGAGTCCTCATTACAATTATTATCACACTATTTCACGTAATAGTGAGGACTCTCTAATGCTATCCTCTCGGACCATCACTCCGCTTCCAGACTAAGTCCCATATATTCTCATTTCACGATGAGAACGGTGAAAGAAAGGGTGAGCTCAACTAGCCCAAAGAAAAAATATTATGACTAAGATAATGCGAATAAATTATCATTAGTCTCCAACAATGTTAAACGATAAAATATAATAGACATCAAGTTTAATCTGCGGTGAACAAGCAATCCATTAAAAGAGTCAAGTAGAAAATAAAATCTACTATCTTTTATGATTTAAAAGGTTTTTCATCATTTATTATCGGCCGAGACTCGACAATAAAAATATTCCACATCATCGAATCACCCCTGCACTACTGGCCAAGATATTCTTTAGTATCACGACCACAATTATCCATGCACTACGGGCCAAGAATATTTGTGTATTCATTAATGGTCATGATCATGCCAACAATTATCCATCAATGCACTACGGGCCAATGAGGACTTTTACCACATTATAATCATACCAAGTCCATCTATGCACTACAGGCCACAGATGACTTTCAAAAAATATAAATATGAGGATGATGACAATGATATAAGAATTCAATAAAACAAGTTCAAGAATTAATTTATCCAGGAACTAATAATGTCCAAATTGTCAACATGATACTGCTTTGTAGAGTAAAAATTCAAGAATGCTCAAAAGAATATTTCCATGAAAGATCTTTGGATGAAGCGCAAATATCAAGATATTCCACTAATTTCATGGAGTATAGTAGTCAAAACTTTAACCAACTGAGTATAATAAAGAATAGAATAACAAAAGAAATCATCATGCATGCGGTACTTCGCATAGACAGGTTATTCCAATCGAATACTAAATAACGGAACGGTCAAAGAAAATTTGCATCGCAAGCGGGATGTTCCAATGAATAATAAAGAATGGAATAACAATGTAAATCACCTTGTATGCGGTACTTTGCATGTATGGGTTTATTCCAATGAAATACTAATAAGATTTTAATCGGTCCGCGTAAAAACGCATGCATGTGATATTCCAATGAATAATAATAAAAGCGGAACCCGGTCCCAAAGTAAAACGCATGAACAAGATATTTCAGCGGAGAATAATAAAGACGAATCGGTCCGGCAGAAAACGCATGCATGTGATATTATTCCAACGAGAATAGTAAAGATGAAATAATGAAGAATGTCACCAAGTATAGTGTAGATCATAGCATATCTGAGTTATTCCATCGAATAATAAGAAATGGAATAACAATAGTTCTCTTCATGAATAAGAAAGAATAACACCCTTCTGGTAAAAAGAACTGAATATAAGAGTAGTTAAGTGGCGAAAATCTTTTCTTCTTTCTCTATAATTTTCTCTCTCAGAGTTTCAAAGTGAATTCATAAGAAATAATGAAGGAATGAGCTTCTATTTATAGGAGAATGGAAGTGTACTGTTTATGAACGAATTATTTCTGTAGAATTATTTTTTCAACCAAATACAATAAAGTCAATCAACTAACCAATAAAATCATAACAAAAATTAAAATATAATACATATATATAAACACATGTTTTCAACTTATATATATCAATATTATATATACACCACTTAATTTTTCTCCCCCATAACCAACATCAATCCCCCACTATCCCAATAATCACTTTCACTACACTCTTACACATCACTATCATCCTACCACTTTTCCACTATTTTCCACTCTCACACACATCATACACCTATCACTTTCACATATCATATTCTCCCACCATATACTCAATACATACATATACTTCCATACGTATACTCCTCCATTTCCAAAATCATTTTTCCAACACATATGGGCCCCACATGTGGGCCCTGCCTTTAAATAATTTTCTACCGATTATTTTGAAAAATGGATAAATAGGAATCCATAAAATAAGCAAACTTCATAAAAATCACCTTAATAATTTTAACAACATTTATCATCTTTATTATAATTCACAATATTAATCGATCGTGTCGCTTTCTGTGATAGAGGGGCTTTCCAATAAGGATTTCTCCCTATTGGCGGGCAATTAGGTGACCAAACCTCTCCTTGACAAAACTTCTAGACATCGTTAATATTGCAAATAATAATATTAATAATTTTGTCGTCTCAATTATTGATTTTAACAATATAATAAATATCGACAATAATTGAATCAAATAACGTGAGATACTATGCAACAATTACTATAACAATAATTGAACAAAACTGAATGACTTCTCACGTAAGCATCAATAATCAATACCGGTAAGCTACTATGCAATCACATGACATCGTTTTTTACTACCGAGTAGTTCAACAAAGATCAACGGTAAAACTTCAGTCGTTATTTTCATAAAAATATTTTTGTCGTTTTCTTAATCCGACAATAATTCTGTTGTGGGGTCCACCAATGATTGCGCCGTTGTATGAATATTCCCTGCTAAAACGAATATTCCCCGACCAATCGAATATAATATAACAACTTGAATACTATGCAAAATTTATAAATATTACCCACAACTATAACATTCTATCAATTTCACTCCATAATATTCAAAAATAATATTTATAGAAAATTCATCTTTATTCAAAAAGTTGGGGTTTTACAATAGTGGAGTAAAATTCAAGAATGAAGATCAAACCATAGATACAATCAAAGATAGTAACCATAATAGACATCTTGAACAAAGAAGAAAAATTTTATTTTTCTATGAATAGTGTCGTATTCGTGAATAAAGTGTCGATATCGTGAATAAAGTCTTAGTATAAGTGAATAAGAACTCGATATGAAAAAGGTAGTAATTCCACAATAAAGTTCATATCAATATTTCGGCATAATGATATTGAAGAAAATAATATCATTTACGAAGAAAATAACATCCCTTATGTGACGCCCTAAAATTAGGTATACATCACCCATCTTGAGTCGCCAGATACATGGTATAGAATTCAAATACAACTTAATAATACAACTGTCGTGTACAATACGACAAAACATAAAATGTGCGTTTGAATACAAATATTGCCTACTAGAGAGTATACAAACTCAAAAGGAGTCCTCATTATAATTATTATCACATTATTTCACAGAATAGTGAGGACCACTAATGCACCATCTAGGACCATCACTCTGTTCCCAATTAGTCCCAGCTTCGTTCTCATTTCAAGAGAACAAAGGAAAGAAAGAAAGGGTGAGCTCAACTAGCCCAAAGAAAAAATATTATGACTAAGATAATGCAGAATAATTTATCGTTAGCCTTCAACAGTGTTGAATTGATAAAATATAATAACTATCAAGTTTAACTGCAGCGGAACAAGCAATCCATTAGAAGAGTCAAGTAGGGAATAAAATCCATTATCTTCTATGATTTAAAAGGTTTTTCATCACTTTTATCGCTGAGACTCTGTAATACCCGTAAATTTTATGATTTAATTTTATTATTAAATAGAGCCAGTGAATTATTTATTTTATAAATGCTTACGTGGCATGAGGAGAGTAACTCAATTGAATTAAAATTGAGCTGTTGATGATCGATAAGATAGGTTCATGAAATGTCTTGTGTGACACAATGATAGACTTAGTGAAGGATGATTAAGTATTTTCATGTTTAAAGCCCAAATAATAAATTGGGAGTCTAGCCCAATAAGTTAATTGATGGACTGTTAAGTTAGCCCAATAAACTTGGGATATTTAGAATCCAATTCGGAACCCAACAAATAGTTAACTGGGAGTACAAGTATTGGTTAAATTAAAATGTGGCATGGGGTAGTGGGCTTTGACCGACCAGCCCCTTGTCTATGTCTCTGAGATCTCGCTCTTGTGTCCCCAAATTAGGGTCACCAAGTACAAAGAACAGTAGCCTAAACTCTCTTTACACAAACTTCAAGCTGCTAATCCTAGGCATGCATGGCTAGCTGAGTGGCTGGTATGGAGTGGTTGAACAACTCCTTAACTAACCATTGTTCATTTCTATTGCACCATGAATCCCAATATTGGGTAAAGCAAGTGTCTAGTCCATGTTTTCTCTTTAAATACAAGCCACAAGGCGGTCTGTTTTAAGTGATAAGAGTGTTGGAGAAATCGAGTAAAGAATTCTAAGTTCTTTAAGCATTACCAAACCAAAGGTGTGAGATATCAAGGTTAAAGCTCGAGAAGGTATAATTTCTACTCCATTCTTAACTTGAGTCTTGTTGATTCTCGCTTTTCGATTAATAGGTCAAGTATGATGAATTAGCATGATATAGGTGTTTAGAAAGTTTACCTTCGTGCATGAATACGTTAAAAATTATGCGGAATCAAGTTGTGACTACTCGCAAAATGCGAGCATGTTCACCGCTTACGAAATCCATGGGGTGCAAATTGCCGTGCATTTAGAACCAACTGATGGGTTTCGGCCATGTTAGACCATGTATTAAGAAATTCCCTTAGGTTGTATGTATATAGTGAAGTCTTAATGAAAATTAACTTGAAGCGAACTTAAACTTTGTCAAAGTAAAGTGTGGACCAAGTCTCTGAAGGAGCTCGCTTTGACAAAGCGTGATGTCTTCGACAGAGCATAATGTCTTCTTGGACAAAGCACGATGTCTTGGACAAAGCGTGATGTCTTGGACAGAGCGTAATGTCTTGGACAAAGCCGCGATGTCTTCTGGACAAAGTGTGATGTCTTCTTGACAGAGCGTAATGTCTTCGAATAAAGCGTGATGTCTGCGGACAAAGCGTGATGTCTTCAGACAGAGCGTAATGTCTTCGGACAAAGCGTGATGTCTTCTTGCGGAAGCGATGTCTTCGAACGAAGCATGTTGTCTTCGAGTAAGTCATAATATCTTCTTGACATGGTGAGATGTCCCGGGACTCGAGAGCGATCATCAACTTGATATGAGGATGGATTAATAAATACTCCTATACTATTGTAAACTATTAGTACACGAATAAGTTCTAAGTGGAGAGTTGTACCAACTTCGGAAAATAAATCTAATACTTGCAAACATGCGTAGAAGAAGGTCTGTGGGATTAATAGACGTTATGGTCTACTTAAAGCAATGAACCTCTTAGAACTTCGAGGAAGAAAGATTATGAATAAGCTAGCGAAGGGTCAATAGTATGAGCATGTTAGTGTCTGAAGCTATGAGTTTTGATGGGTACAATGAGATAGAAAGAAAGATGTGTTATGTGTACATGTTATTGATATATATCAAGTGTGTTTGGCTAATAAATACATTGACTTTACATGAATAGATGTATATAGTTCGTTGAGGTGATTTTCGCTTATTAGTAGTAATCAACGCTAAAAGGCAAGTTCCTATCCCTAAAAACTTGTTACTTATATCATGCAAGTTTTCTATCCCTAACATATTATTATTGTTGGGCAAGTTCCCTAACCTCACTCAAATTTACATTGAGCAAGTATCCCAACACTATTATTATTGTGTTGCAAGTTCCTTAAATTCACACACTTTATACGTTGAATTGTTGTCATATCAATCATATTTTATCAAGCAAATATCTGCTTCTATTCGAAAATCACTTGTATACCTTTGACGTTGTTGTAAGCATTGGACTTATCATTCCTAAATGCATGATGAAAACCTGCCTAAAGCCCTTGATTCGCTAGACTATTATTATGAGTTAAAGAGCTATCCAAAACGATTGATTTGGTGCGGACTATCGTAAATCTCATCGAGATGAACAACCCTCATAGAAGGGAAATTATATATTATCGGGGAACCGACGATGCATACGTGAGTATGATTAAATGTTATGCATAACATAGGGTACTTTAGGTGATCACTTTGATGTACTTTCGTGGATGTTGGATTACAGTGTAATACTGCTAATTCTAGTAAGAGTTCTTGGTCCTTAGTGACTGCTCAGTACCCAATTATGTTGAACCTCGAAATGAGTAAATCCTGAAATTTTGTTGATATCCTTCGGTCCATAGCGACACTTATTGAATACTCTTGGTATTCTTGATATCCTTGAACTATCAATTATTATTATACCCATGAAAGATTCAAATGCTATAACTACTTGTTCTTCTAGCTATATTACTTGCTGGGCAAATTTGTTGCTCATTCTTGCTTCCTAAAACATTACAGTTAAGGCAGAGCAAGGCGGTATTTCAGGAAAGGACAAGGGAAAGGGCAAGGCGGCAGAATAACTTAGTCCTTAAGACTAGAAGTATTATTATTATTGTTATGATTATTATGATGTATTCAAGAATGATTAAGCTATGTTAAGCTAATCACAGAATTATTGTAGTAATGGTTACGGTACCTTGGGACGTGAATATTTATATTACATCAATGTAAATTATTCTATTATTTCCGTTGTTAATGATTTTGTAAGATATTCGTAGTAGTAGCGTGATGCAATCAAATTCGAGATATGAGTGTGTCGAAATTTTGGGGCGCCATGCACTCAAATTTTAATATATAATCCGCATCATCAAATCATCCCTGCACTGCAGGCCAAGGATATTCTTTAGTATCATGACCACGAATTATCCATGCACTACGGCTAAAGATAATCATGTTTTTATCAACGGTCCCGATCACGCCATAAAACAATTCATCTTTGCACTACTGACGAAAGAGAATCCATAGCCATAATCGACCAAAAACTCGTCCCATCAATGCACTACGGGCCAACGAGGACTTTTTTCACATCATTTGTAATTATTACGGTTATGATTATACCGAATAACCCCGGTCATAATCATACCAAGTCCATCTATGCACTACAGGCCACAGATGACTTTCAAAAAAAATAAACATGAGGATGATGACAATGATATAAGAATTAAATAAAACAAGTTCAAGAATTAATTTATCTAGAACCGATAATGTCCAAATTGTCAACATGATATCTTTGCTTTGTAGAGTAAAATTCAAGAATGCTCGTAAGAATATTTCCATGAAAATCTATCGATGAAGCGCAAATATCAAGGATATTTCACTAATTTCATGGAGTATAGAAGTCAAAACTTTAACCAACTAAGTATAATAAAGAATGGAATAAGAAAAGAAATCACCATGTATGCGGTATTGAATAGATGCGAGTTATTCCAACAGAATACTAAATAATCTGAACCGTGTCGAATTTAAATTGCATCTAAGCGATGTTCCAATGTAATAATAAAGAATGGATTAACAATGAAATCAACATGCATGCGGTATTGGATGACATGGCAGTTATTCCAATGTAATACTAATAAGATTTTAATCGTGTCCCATAAAAACGCATGAGCAGTGATATTCCAAATGTAATAATAATAAAGATTTTAACCAGTCCCAAGTAAAACGCATGCATAAAGATATTCCAAATGTAATAATAAAGATGAGAATCGGTCCCATGAAAACGCATGAGACGGGATATTCCAATGTAATAAGAAAGACGAAATAATAGAAGAATGTCACCAAGTATAGGGTAGCCACAGATATCTGAGTTATTCCAATGAATAATAAAGAATGGAATAACATTAGTTCTCTTCATGAATACAAAAGAATAACACCCTTTACGAGTACAATAAATAATATTCCATACCTTGGAAAAACTGGATACTGGAATAGTGTGGTAGCAGACTTCTCTTCTTCTTTCTCTCTATAATTTCTCTCTATAATAATTGCTCTAAAGTTTTTGTGAATTGGTGAGAAATGAAGGAAGAATGAGCTTCTATTTATAGGAAAATATAGTTTCGATAATTGCACGCTTTGGGGCTCAAAATATTACAAAGATAATAACTTCCTCTTTTCTTCATTTTAATTTAGTCCTTCAAGTATTATCAATCTTGCACCAACTCCCCTAATAGTAAGTCATGTGAATCAATAGTACAATCATGTGAATAAATAGTATAATCATGTGAAAAAATTAATTATAGTATAAGTACCTTCAACTATACCTCCATTTTTAACTTAGTCATGCAAGTATTATCAATCTTGCACCACCACCCCTAATAATAGTATAAGAATGTGAATCAATAGTACCCGAAGTGAATAGTAACTCGTGAGTAGTAACTTGTGAATAGTAACTCGTGAATAGTACTCGACGTAAAAAGTGCTCTCAATAATTCGAAAGTGAACAATATAACCTCCAGACATCAATTATCATTGAAATAAATGTCAATTTCCACTAACACTAATAATCCCAATACAATGGAACAATCAATTTCATCTTTAATCAACACAACTTATTCATCATTAATATTATAACTCACAATATTTAACAACCAAATTCGCTCCTGTGAAAGAGGGGCTTTTTGATAAGGATTTCTCCTTATCGGGCGCCAATAAATTAGGTGACCAAACCTCTCCTCGACAAAACTTCTAGACATTTTCAATATTGCAAATAATAATATGAATAACTTTGTCGCCTCAATTATTGATTTAATAATAATAAATATTATGCAGATGATATCGTGACAATAATTGAATCAATAATATGAGAGATATGATGCAAAGAATTATCAGAGCAATAATTGAGTATAACTGGAGTGACTTCTTACGTAAGCATCAATAATCAATACCGTGTGCTACTATTCAACCACGCCAGACATCGTATTTTTTTACTTACTGGGTAGTTCAACAGTTTTAATCGTAACACTTTCGCCGTTATTTTATATAAAAGATAATTACGCCATTTTCTAACTACGACAATACTTCCGCTGGGGTCCACTAATGATTGTGTCGTCAGTATGAGATATTCCCGACCAAACGAATATTTTATAACAACTTGCATACTTTGCAAAATTTATAAATACTACCCACAACTATAACATTATATCAAATCCACTCCATAATATAAAAAATAAAAAATTATTTCAAGAAAATTAAATATTTATTCATAAAATCTGGGGTCTCACAATCTCACCTTCTTATGGAATTTCGCCCTTGAAATTTACGTGCGTACCTGGAATGCCGAAGAGATGAGGATACTCTGACTTCATTTCAGATTCTAACTCTTGAGGTATAACCTTTGAGTGTTGAATACGATTCTTCTTATCCAAGATTTTAAAATATATCTCATCATACGTTAAATCATCCGCTATCTCATCTGGTTCTAAATTAATAATGTGGTTCGGGTCGTCGACATATTTATGTAACATCGATACGTTATGAACACGCGACATACTTGACGGTAAAACGAGTCTATAAGCCACAGTTCCTTCTCGATCGATGATTTTAAATGGGCCAATTAAATCGAGGGTTGAGATTTCCTCTCTTCGTCGATTCTTGCTTCTAGAATAACACCCTCTTGAACCTTCTTCTTCACATTCATCAGCTCTGAGTATGTAGCTTGAGCGGCTTTAACTTTATCGATTAAAGTCGATTCTACTCGTATATTCGTTATCTTTACGTGGGTTTCTAGAGTCTTTAACTCTATCTTCATCATTTGTAAGTCATACGAAATAGATCTTTTTGTTAACAACATCGCACTCGTAAACGCATACGATCTTCTACTCAACGCGTCAGCTACCACGTTCGCTTTCTCACGATGGTATTGAATGGTACGATCGTAATCTTCAACAGCTCGAGCCAACGTCTTTGGCGCATGCTACATTCATTTTAGTTGAAGAAATATTTGAGGGTTTAAGAAATGGGTTTTGTACTGGGGTCAATACAAAATTTGATTTCACGCTCTAGGGGTAGGCTAATAAGTCTTCAAGAATACGTCAGGAAATTTATTAACGATAGAAATATCATTCAAAACTGTGACTCTCATCCAAGACTTGGATAACACGTCACATTGATACCTATCAACTTGCCACCGTCATTCACGACGCCGCCACTGTAAAGTCCGCTTCTGCAGCATTCCACACAAGAAAGTCAACAACGAAAGGGTCGGGGCTCTTTACTTATGGCTTGATATGACAATGATTGACTTACGAAACAGGTTGGTTAGGAGTATGAAAGCTAACAACCTTACGAAAAGCATGATGAGTAGTTAACCAATCGTTTCCAAAAATCACATCAAAGGCAAGTATTTTCAAAGAGATAAGATCGACAGGTAATGTGAAAGTGTTGATTTGAATCAACAAGATTTATAAACATTAGAGGTAATGAATGTTTCTACTATTGAAGTTTCAACCAATAAGTCAAAGTCTAATTTCTCCAAATTCAAATTTAAACATTGAGCGCAAGCAAGAGAGATAAAAGAATGGGTAGAACCCAGATTCAATAAGGTATAGACTTCACAAAATTTATAATTAACTAACCTGCGTAACTTCGTTCGGGTCACTCGCTTTTTGAGAAGTCACAAAAATGCTCTTCCCGAAACCACTCGAGTTTGTTTTGTCCAGATACGCCTTTGGTACCACCGTCCCAAATTGGACTTGACTTCACTATACGACAAAAAATCGATCTAAATGACCTTCTTCTTGAAATTTTCATTTCTATTATCTTGCCATGGTTACCACCGAAGTGGTTACCATTCTTGGCATGATAATTTCCCCCACGATGGTTATCTTTGTTCCGATGGCCGTTGCCACCTGTATGATTATTATCGTGTTGTTGGTCGTTACCTTTTGGTTGAGCTGACTCAACGGTCTCATGTGCTTCATTGCTTATCTCAGCATTTTCATATGCCATTTTCAAACACTGTCACAAAACAAGGGTTAATTAACATATCACATATTATCCCTATACTCTGTCCGACAAATTAAATATCAAATAAACTTAGGTAGGTCATACTAGCGAAGGAATTCCCCGTCTCTCCCCTCCTAGTTCTAGTCTCACATCTTAGCCGGGGATCATATCTCTAAGCTTTGATACCAACTGTGATGCCCCCAAAATTAGGTATACATCACCCATCTTGAGTCGCCAGATACATGGTACAGAATTCAAATACAACTTAATAATACAACAAATCATGTATACAATACGACAAAACATAAATCAGCCTTTGAATACAAATATTGCCTACTAGAGAGTATATAAACTCATAATGAGTCCTCATTACAATTATTATCACACTATTTCACGTAATAATGAGGACTACTAATGCACCATCTAGGACCATCACTGCTCCTCGACTAGTCCCGATTACGCTCTCATTTCACGAAGAGAATAAAGAAAGAAAGGGTGAGCTCAACTAGCCCAAAGAAAAAATATTATGACTAAGATAATGCGTAATATTTATCGTTAGCCTTCAATGAAGTTAAACCGATAAAATATAATAACTATCAAGTTTAACTACAAATGAACAAGCAATCCATTAGAAGAGTCAAGTAGGAATAAAATCTACTATCTTCTATGATTTAAAAGGTTTTTATCGTTTTTGAGACTCACAATAAATAATCCACATCATCAAATCATCCCCGCACCGCAGCCAAGGATATTCTTTAGTATCACGACCACGAATTATCCATGCACTACTACTTAAAGATAATCATGTTTTCATCAACTATCCCGATCATGCCATAAAACAATTCATCTTTACACTACTACCAAAGAGAATCCATAGCCATAATCATACCAAAACTCATCCATCAATGCACTACGGGCCAATGAGGACTTTTTCTACATCATTTGTAACATTACTTGTTATGATTATACCGAATAATCCTTTGTCATAATCATACCAAGTCCATCTATGCACTACAGGCCACAGATGACTTTCAAAAAAAATAAACATGAGGATGATTACTCTAAATTTCTCTCTATAATTTCTCTCTATAATAATTACTCTAAAGCTTTTGTGAATTGGTGAGAAATGAAGGAAGAATGAGCTTCTATTTATAGGAAAATATAGTTTCGATAATTGCACGTTTTGGGGCTCGAAATATTACAGTATAATAACTTCCTCTTTTTCTTCATTTTTAATTTAGTCCTGCAAGTATTATCAATCTTGCACCAACTCCCCTAATAGTAAGTCATGTGAATCAATAGTACAATCATGTGAATAAATAGTATAATCATGTGAAAAAATTAATTATAGTATAGTACCTTCAACTATACCTCCATTTTTAACTTAGTCATGCAAGTATTATCAATCTTGCACCACCACCCCTAATAGTATAAGAATGTGAATCAATAGTACCCCATTAATAGTAACTCGTGAATAGTAACTCATGAGTAGTAACTCGTGAATAGTACTCTGACACAAAAAGTGCTCTGAATACCCGAGTGAACAATATAACCTCCAGACATCAATTATCATCGAAATAAATGTCAATTTCCACTAACACTAATAATCCCAATACAATGGAACAATCAATTCAATCTTTAATCAACACAACTTATTCATCATTAATATTATAACTCACAATATTTAACAACCAGGTCGTTCCCAAGAAAGAGGGGGCTTTCCGATAAGGATTTCTCCTTATTGGCGCGCAATTAGGTGATCAAACCTCTCTCGACAAAACTTCTGACATTTTTTCAATATTGCAAATAATAATATGAATAACTTTGTCGTCTCAATTATTGATTTAATAATAATAAATATTATGCAGATGATAATCGTGACAATAATTGAATCAATAATATGAGATATGATGCGTTAGAATTCTTCAGTAGCAATAATTGAGTATAATTGAGTAACTTCACGTAAGCATCAATAATCAATACCGGTGTGCTACTATGCAACCACGCCAGACATCGTACTTTTTACTACCGGTAGTTCAACAGCTTTTAACGGTAACACTTTTCGCTTAATTTCATGGCTTTTTAACTACGATAATACTTCCGTTAGGGGTCCACCAATGATTGTGTCGTCAGCATTTGATATTCCCTCGACAAAAAAATATTCTCCGACCAAACGAATATTTTATAACAACTTGCATACTTTGCAAAATTTATAAATACTACCCACAACTATAACATTATATCAAATCCACTCCATAATATAAAAAATAAAATATTATTTCAAGAAAATTAAATATTTATTCATAAAATCTGGGGTCTCATACCTTACCTCAAAAGAACAAAGATTTAAATTTAAATATCGTATAAAATTGAAGGAAACTTACACTGAATAGCAACTCACAAAATATCTAAATACTCACAAAATACGCTCGATAATATAGACAGCGAAAGCTTATGATTCTGGTGTGATTTTTAATTCTAACTAAGCACCCTATTTATAGGAAAATGCTTAGAACGCCATAGCAGACTAACCTGCTACCTAATGGTTTTACCTGTTACTATTCACGCTCACCACTTTTGAAATAAAATTTCAGCACATTTCTCACCAACCAAAAGTGGAGCCCACCATATTTTTAATAAAAACATTTATTTTCGAAACTTCAATAATTCATAATAAATAGCTCTTTTATCAGAAAAATTTCAATCTCATGTTTATTCCATAGGAAATTTAATTCTCTACAACTTTGTAGAAGAAATTTTTTCCAAATTCCAAACAGAAAATATCCGAAATCCACATACGGATGATTGTTAATACCTTCATTTCGACAAAATACTGATAAAAACCTCAACCTTAATTTCTTCATTTATAACAACAATAAATATATCCATTATTTATATATACATAAAATAAATATTTCTTTATTATATAAATCAATAATTAATTATTCACAAATAATATTACAGAATCACAATAATGACAACCAGGTCGTTCCCAAGAAAGAGGGGGCTTTCCGATAAGGATTTCTCCTTACTGTCGCGCAATTAGGTGACCAAACCTCTTTCCTAGATAGAACTTCCTTAGACATTGCCAATAATGCTATCTAATAATATTATTCAAATAATATGAATTATTGATCTGATAATGGAAAATATTGTGCTGTGATAATTATTGAAACAACAATAATATAAAATATCAACGTAGCAATTATTAAATCAATAAAATTAAATATTGAACAATAATTATTGTAATAATTATAGAGTAGTGTCTTCTTACGTAAGAATCAATAATTCAAAAATACTATGCAATACCGTAATAACTACTTATGCAACCACGCCAGACATCGTATTTTAACCACCTAGTATTCCAACAGTGTTAATGGTGACAACTACGCCGTTATTTGCAAAAACTCAAACTTGTCATTTTCTTCATCCGACCGTTTTTCGTTGTGGGGCCCACAAATGGTTGCACCGTCGTACGAATATTCCCCGACAACAAGAATATTTCACGATCAAACGAATATTCTCCGAAAATAATGAATATTTTATAACCACTTGTTTATTTTGCAAAATTTGCACATTTCACCCATAACCAAAGTATTATATCAAATTAACACCTTATTATTTCAAGATAATGATTAGAGGAAATTCAATTTTATTTATTAAAAAGATGGGGAATTTCGTCCTCGAAATTGAGGTACGTACCTGGTGTTTCGAAAAGGTGAGGATACCTTGCTTCTTTTCTGATTCTAACTCCTAAGTCATTTTTTCAATAGCATGGTTTCTCCACAAAACCTTAACTTGTGGTATAACCTTGGTGCGTAGGATATGATCTTTCATATCCAAGATCTTAACAGGTACCTCCTCGTACGTTAAATCTTTAGCTATCTCGTCTGTTTTTAACTCAATAATGTGGTTCGGGTCTTTCCCATATTTACGAAGCATAGATATGTGGAAAATATTATGAACACAAGACATGCTTGGAGGTAATGCGAGTCTATAGGGCACATTTCCTATTCGGTAAAGAATCTCAAATGGACCAACAAATCGTGGATTGAGCTTTCCTTTCTTCCCAAATCTTGTAACTCCCTTCCATGGAGCAATACGTAACAATACATGATCCCCAATATTAAATTTCACGTCCTTTCGATGAAGATCCGCATAACTCTTTTGTCGATCCTGTGTCATTTGTATACGTTGTCGAATCGTTTGAAACTTTTCTATAGTTATGTGATAAGTGGATTTAATATACACGAATCGATGTTTATTTCAAGTTTAAATTCATAGTTATCTTCTTGTTTTGCATTCGTTTTCATCGTTTCATGTTCTTTTATGTATAGGGTGGTCTTGGAGGCAAGTGGTGAAGAAAGTCGGTCTTTTGTAGCAAAAGTGGAAAAATACATGCAATGGAAAAAATTCTTTAGCAGTGGGCATGCCGTAAGCGAAATATATATATTTGTTTACCCTTCTGCCAGTATGGGTCTTAATTTTGCGCCTCCTGCTTTGATTGAACTTTCTTTGCCAGATGGTTTTGGGACTTTTGTGATGCGCATGGACTCTAATAAGGAGGGACTTCAGACAGAACAAAGGGAGAGATATATATTACGTTGCAAACAACAAATCAAGCATCACGAGAAGCATAATATAAAGATTAATTCCAGGATTTGAGTGCAAGCTTTGGAGGAGTAATTTTAAGAGATTTTCGTGATGATTGCAATTCTAGGCTACGTGAAGGGTGTTCATCATTATTCTTCTCTTTAGTCTTTTATTTGTAATTGCAAGGATGTTTTCGTTAGATTATTCAGTTTTTACTTCATTCGTTATGAACTAATTGGCTTATTAGGCTTGTGATGGATCCTTGGGTGAAATGATGATTTCTTAACTTTGATTTCCAGTTCAATAAAATATTTTCAGTTTATCTATATTAATTTGAGCGTGGATTTATGAATTGCTTGATCAACAATTCCTTGTGGATTTGAATGGAATCGAGAGAGGATATTCAAATCTAGACTTAGTTAATATAGTATGTGTCATGAATTTTGTGAATATCAGATTCTTGATTATTGTTAAGGTAGAGATAGGCTTGACATCACATGTAATCAGATAGAGAACTTAAGCTTAAACCTTCTTTAATTTCAGTTCACATAGAGATATAGTGAGTTGGTTGATTTAGGTGTTTAACTTGTTTCTATCTTAATTGTGGATTTAAGTTAGTATGGTATTAGTGCATCGAGAGGTGGCTAGTACTGCATTCGTGTTCTTGATTAATAAACTGGGATATTGAATTGAGTTGGAATAAAGGGTTGAAAATCAGAGTGAATCTTTGGGTGAAATCATAAGTCTAATTCTCCATTAACTGTTTGAAATTCCAGATTTTGATATTTGTGATTGTTTCGTGATAGTTTTTTTATTTATTAATTTAGTTTCTATAATTTTAAACCATTGAATTGAATAGTTTAATAGAATTAGGATTAATAAAAAATTGATAATTATGAAGTTAAATTTCTTGTTAATTTGTCTTCGTGGGAACGATACTTTATTCACTGTTATATTACTTGTTGACCACGTATACTCGCGTGTTGTGCATAACTAGATTTTACCCAACAAGCTTAGATTTTAATATTTTTTACAATATCAGTTTAATTAGTCCAGTTTTACTTAAACATTTTTGTTTTTGTTTTTGTTCTCCATATTTCAGGTTTTTCACATTGGTTTATGCAAACACAATCCAAAAATCCAGACTTTCTTCCGTTTGAGGACGATATTGAAAGAAAATTTCATAGGTTAAGTAAGTGGATCAAGGAAACAAGGAACGAATTCGAAAACTCTGATAAGGAAGAAGCAATGGCTGCCGAAGACCAGAAAGCGTTGAGGGATTTTACAACACCTAAGGTGACTGATCTGCAGTCGAGCATCACCAGGCCTGCAATAGCTGCGAATACTTTCGAAATCAAGCCTGGGACCATTCAGATGATGAAAAATTCAGTTCAGTTTGGGGGAATGGCAAATGACGATCCGAACGAGCATTTAATCAGTTTTCTAGAAATGTGCGACACGTTCAAGTACAATGGGGTGTCAGATGAAGAAGTGAGACTTCGCTTGTTCCCGTTCACTTTACGGGACAAGGCGAAGAGTTGGTTACATTCTCTGCCACCAGGGTCGATAACTACGTGGGAAGACTTGGCTCTAAAATTTCTTGCCAAATGTTTCCCACCGGTGAAAACTACTAAAATGAGGAATGACATAATGATGTTTGAGCAGCAAAATGGGGAGTCGCTATATGAGGCATGGGAGAGGTACAATGAATTACTTAGAAAGTGCCCACATCGTGGATTACCCAAGTGGCTGCAAATGAACACCTTTTATAACGGACTACATGGGAATGTCAGAACCAGTATTGACGCAGCGTCGAGCGGAACATTCATGGCTAAGAGTTACGAGGAAGCCTACAATTCGATTGAAACCATGGCGGCAAATAACTACCAGTGGCCCACAACAAGAATGACACAGGCAAAGGCGGCTGGGATTTTAGAAGTAGATGGGGTGACAACTATACAAGCACAGATTTCTGCGATGTCCAAGAAGTTGGATGCTATGACAGGGGCTCAAGTACAGCAGGTTGCGGTAGTATGCGAATTGTGTGCGGGTGATCATCCTACAGATCAGTGCGCAATTAATCCAGCATCCATCCAGTTCATAGGTAACTATAACAGAATTCTACAGAATACATACCAAAACACCTACAACCAGGGGAATAGGAACCACCCAAACTTCTCATGGAACAATAACTAGCAAAATCAAGCTCCACGACCATCATATCCCCCAGGTTTTTAGAGTCACCAACAACCGGTTCAACATCAGGAAAGGAAATCAGATTTCGAGGAAATGGTGTCGAAGTACATAACTGGCAATGAGGCATCAATGAAAAATCAAGCAATGATAATGAAAAATCAAGAGATGGCTATCAAGAATTTAGAAAATCAGATAGGACAGATGGCGTTAGCATTGAATAATAGACCACAAGGAACGTTACCAAGCGACATTGAGAAAAATCCGAAGGGTAGTCATGAGCAATGTCAAGCAGTTATGTTGAGAAGTGGAAACCATCTCGGGGGTAATAATGAAGAAAATTCAGCGACACCGGAGGAACAAGTTGAGGACAACAACGTGGTTGAAGGTAACAAGGGTGAGGATAAGCAATGTGAGGACATAAAAGTAAACAGTAAGCTAATTATTTATCCTCCACCACCGTTTCAGCAGAGGGTTCAAAAATAGAAATCAGATAAGCAGTTTGCGAAGTTTTTAGAAGTGTTCAAGAAACTCCAGATTAAGATCCCATTCGCAGAGGCCCTAGAGCAAATGCCGAGTTATGCGAAGTTCATGAAAGGAATTTTGTCGAGGAAAAAGAAATAGGAAGAATTTGAAACAAAGGGAACTAACGAGGAGTGTGTAATACGGTTATTCAAAGACGACTACCACCAAAACTTAAAGACCCGGGGAGCTTTACTATCCCATGCACAATCAGGAAAATGTCGTTTAACAAATGTTTATGTGATTTGGGGGCGAGTGTGAACCTTATGCCATTATCAATATATATAGAATTGGGTTTGCCCGCACCAAAGCCTACGAATATTTTATTGCAGTTGGCAGATAGGTCAGTCACATATCCGAGAGGTATAGTAGAGGACATTCTGGTCAAAGTGGATAAGTTTATATTCCCTGCGAACTTTATCATTCTGGACTTCGAGGAGGATAAGAACATCCCGATTATCCTCGGGAGATCTTTCTTGGCCACGGGAAGGACACTCATAGACGTGCAAAAAAGGAGAACTTACTATAAGAGTCCAAGATCAAGAAATCAAATTTAATGTGTTCAAAGCCATGAAATTCCCTACGGATGAGGAAGAATGTTTTCGGATGGATTTAATTGAGCAAATCATCAGTGAAGATATGAGCAAGAGTTTGGTCAACGATCCGTTAGAAACAACCTTATTGGGGGATGAATAAAATGACGACCCGGAATTTGTGGATTACTTACAGATGTTAGACTCATTGCCACGAGTTAGCCGTTTCAGAGCACCGTTTGAACCTTTACACACTGAGGAGATAGCTGCAGAAAAACTTAAAACGTCATTGGAGGAGCCACCAACATTGGAACTTAAACCACTCTCTAAACATCTCAGGTATGCGTACTTAGGCAATTCAAATTCTTTACCTGTAATTATTTCTGATGCACTTAACGAATTGCAAGAAGAAAAGTTGATGAGGGTGCTTAGGGAACACAAATCAGCGATTGGTTGGACGATTGCGGATATAAAGGGAATTAGCCCGTCATTTTGCATGCACAAGATTCTGATGGAAGATGATGCAAGGCCGTCGGTGGAGCATCAACGTCGACTTAACCCAATTATGAAGAAAGTGGTAAAGAAGGAAATTCTGAAATTATTGGATGTCGGTATCATATATCCGATTTTTGACAGTAAGTGGGATAGTCCGGTTCATTGTGAGCCGAAAAATGGGGGAATGAATGTGGTACAGAATGAGGATAACGAGTTAATTCCAACAAGAACAGTGACAGGTTGGAGGGTGTGCATCGATTATAGGAGGTTGAATAAGGCAACCCGAAAAGATCACTTCCCGCTACCCTTTATCGATCAAATGTTAGACAGATTAGTGGGACATGAGTACTACTATTTATTGGATGGATACTCGGGCTATAACCAGATCGCCATCGCTCCTGAGGATCAAGAAAAGACAACATTTACATGCCCTTACGGCACATTTGCATTCAGGAGGATGTCATTCGGGTTATGTAATGCACCTGCAACTTTCCAATGGTGTATGATGGCCATTTTTTCAGATATGGTGAAGAAAAGTGTTGAAGTCTTCATGGGCGATTTTTCTGGTCATGGAGACAACTTTGATCTTACCTAGAATCGGTCATGGTATTGCGGCGATGTAAGAATACAAACCTCATACTCAATTGGGAAAAATGCCACTTCATGGTTGAAGAAGGCATAATTTTGGGCCATAAGGTGTCGGCTCAAGGATTGAGGTGGACAAAGCAAAATGGAAAAAAACCGCGCCTCCAAGAGATCGCTTAAGGGTATTAGAAGTTTTCTGGGGCATGCTGGGTTCTACAGGAGGTTCATAAAGATTTCTCCAAGATTGCAAAACCTCTATGCAATTTTTAGAAGGATGCTACTTTCGGTTTATTGTGGAATGCAAGTCAGCGTTTGAATTATTGAAGAAGAAATTAACTATAACCCCCGTGATAGTCGTACCGGACTGGAATATGCCATTCGAGCTAATGTGTGATGCGAGCGACTATACGGTTGGGGCTATTTTGGGCCAAAGACGAAACAAGGTGTTTCATGCCATATACTATGCAAGTAAAACACTCACAGAGACTCAAATGTATTATACAACCACGGAAAAGGAATTGCTTGCAGTGGTGTACGCGTTTGACAAATTTTGAGCATACTTGATCGGGACTAAGGTGATAGTCTACACGGACCATTCGGTAATTCGGTACCTAATAGCTAAAAAAGATGCTAAGCCACGCCTTATCCGATGGATTCTCCTACTTCGAGTGTTTGATTTGGAAATAAAAGATAGGAAGGGTATGGAGAATCAAGTTCTTGACCCAATTATCAAGGTTGTAAAATCGGGATAAAAGGAAGAAGATAGATGTGCAATCAACGAGTCATTCCCTTGATGAGAAACTATTTGGGTTAAATCACGAAATTTCCATGGTATGCGGTTTCATGAATTATCACGGTGAGTAACATGCTTCCCCGATCTTACACGACAACAGAAAAAGAAGTTTCTTCATGACGTCAAGTGGTACATGTGGGATGAGCCTTATGTATTAAAATAGTGCGCCGACAAGATGATTAGAAGTTGTATTCCCTACAGTGAAGTGCACAACATACTGTAGGAATGCCACTCATCGGCATATGGGGGACATTATGGGAGTGAGCACACGGTAGCAAAAGTGCTTCAAGCTAGGTTTTATTGGCCGACATTGTTCAAAGACGCCCACCAATTTGTGAAAACATGTGATAGATGTCAAATGGTGGGGAAAATCTCTAAACAGAATGAGATGCCCTTACAAACAATTCTTGAAGTGGAAATCTTTGATGTATGGGGCATCGATTTCATGGGGCCATTCCCTTCGTCTTTGAACAATCAGTATATTCTACTCGCGGTGGATTACGTTTCGAAGTGGGTTGAAGCTGCAGCACTACCATCCAACGATGCCAAGGTGGTCCTTAAATTCTTACAGAAAAACATTTTCACGAGGTTTGGCACGCTTGAGCAATAATCGATGTGATTTAAGGTAGTCACTTCTGCAATAAGTTTTTTCAGCTCTTTTGGCTAAGTATGGGGTTAACCACAAGGTGGCTACAACGTATCACCCTCAAACAAGTGGACATGCTGAGGTATCAAACAGAGAAGTTAAGAAGATATTGGAAAAAGTCATAAATCCGAGTCGGAAAGATTGGTCACTTCGGTTGGATGATGCATTATGGGTTTACCGAACTGCATTCAAAACACCAATCGGGATGTCACCATATCAACTCCTGTAAGGGAAAACATGTCACTTACCAGTGGAGCTACAGCACAAGGCCTACTGGGCAATTCAGAAATTGAACTTTAATCAAGCCGTTGTAGGAGAAAAGAGGCTACTCCAACTAAATAAGCTCGATGAATTCCGACTTCATGCATACGAGAATGCCAAATTATACAAAGAAAAGGTAAAAAGATGGCATGACCAGAAAATTATGCATCGAACATTCGAGCCGAGTCAATCAGTCCTCTTGTTCAACTCACGGCTACGATTGTTCCCAGGAAAGCTTAAGTCGAGATGGTCGGGACCATTCACTATAAAGCGGGTATTTCCTCATGGCGCCGTTGAACTCTACAGTCGTAATCCATTAGAGACGTTCAAGGTCAATGGTCAATGGATAAAGCATTACTGGAGTGGCAATTCAAACTGGGATGTCGTCAACATTACCCTCGCCGATACACAATGAAACGAGGGGAGTAGTCGAAATTTGAAACGACTTAAAATTAAGCGCTAATTGGGAGGTAACCCAATATTTTGTTATTTGTTCGTAATTTCATTTATAATTGTTAGAATATAGTTTTTATTAAGTATTAGGTAGCTATTATAGAGTAAAAGTTTTGTTCAAACTCTCAATCATACTCCAAGTCATCAATAATCTAACATCTTGCATGTTTATGGTTGCAGGAGGAGTCAAAAGTGAGTAAGAGCAACAACTGGCATGAAAAGAAGGAAAATAGGATAATTTTGATCTGCACTATTGGAAGCCAAAAAATCCGAAGTCAGTGAGCATACCTGCCGGGGCGGGCTAAAATGGCCTTGCACCCCCCGTCGGGGCGGGGGTCCTTGATTCTGGGTAGACACGTTCAGCATCTACACACGTTGCTTTCTTATTTCCCCACTACACATTTTTTTGTTTATCTCATTCTCCCTCACCCAAACCACCCAGCCTCCATTACAATACCACCTAGCCCACTCCTTCTACCCACGAATACACTAGACCTCCACCCTCTCACCCCATTACCAAACACAAACTACCCCACTCCATCAATTACACCAATTCCTCTACCCTAAACCACCTCTATATAAACCCTACCACATACCTCCCATATTCATCTCCAAAAATACGAATTCATCAAGAAATTGGGGTACAGATAGAGAAATTGAGTGTAAGTCACATTTCTATTGGTTCTTCATCTCCTCTCACCGGAATTACCATAGAAAACACCAAGTTTGAGGGGAAGAAAGGACTGTGCACGCCACGTGTTCGACAGTTTGGGTAAACCAAGTTTGGGTGGTATTAGTGTGTCTACAACAATCAATGGCTTCTCAACCTACACCGAAACACCAACAGGGAGAAAGTTCAACGCCAACTGCACCACCCCATACATTCGACTGCCAAAAATTCAAAAGTGTAAATGCATGCCAATACCAAGACGATTATTATATGGTTACCAAGGCTCTTAAACCGGAGCGGGGGTTGGCTCCCGATACCCATGACGGTGAGATGATGCAACAAATTTATCAGCAAGGGTGGGTCAAATTCACGGAGGAGCCCGAGCCCGCCGCTGTGAATATCGTCAAGGAATTCTATGCGAACGCCGAGGATAAGGCACCGTTCAATGCCTTTGTCTTGAGGTCATATGATCCGCTCGATCTGATGCAATCAATACATACTTTTAGTTGAGGGTGCCTTACTAGTGTCAGTACGCCCATATGAGGGATTTCGACTCTGACTTTGAGGAGGTTATCAAAAACATGACCAAGCCAGGTACAACATGGATAAAGGGCCGGAAGGGTGGCACGATGTTTCACAGCAAAGACCTCAGTCGGTACGAGAAAATCTGGTATGCCTTCTTATGTGCCAAATTGCTTCCGTCCACGCACACCTCGGACGTGACCAAGGATAAGGCACTCCTCCTTTACGCCATCGTGCAAGACTTTATCATAGACATCGGGGCCATTATCTGTTTTTCTATTCGACGATGTCTAAGGGGCAAATTTTCAGGCGGCTTACCACACCCATCGCTCATTTGTGGGTTGTGTCGTCAAAATGGAGTGAGATGGTCCGATGATGAGCCCACGCAGATGTCGCTACAGCTACTAGACAACAGGATGATAGTGCGGTATTCAGTGTGGCCCGGCGGCGAATCGCATCCTAGAGGTTTAGGATTTGTTTTCCATCGACGGAGGACGGTTGGCGAAGCGAAGATACCTCTGAGGATGAGGATGAAGCTATGGGAGATCAAGGAACCGAGCAGGTACTACAGACCGAGGCAATATCCAGTCCTCCGTTCCTTGAGTTCCAAAATTGGGTGATCACAAGACAACAAGGCAAAGACGCTCGAAATCTTGGCAATTAGCAATGCGACAAGATCACATGTTTGATCTTATGAATGCATGTTTACGCCTCACTCAACAACCCTTCAAAGTTTCAACAACCCGACGGCTCAATTTCCATATCAGCAACGAGGACCACTGCCGACATTTCCACCTAGTGATTCTGATGAAGAAGAGCAACAACCACCTCCCCTGACTTAGGCGATTGCAGGGAAGTCCTCATGCACTTAATTTTTATTTTTATCCAATGAGGGCATTGCGTTACTTAAGTTTGGGGGATTTGTTATTCTTGTTTGCATGCATATGTTATTTTTGTTTGCATTGTAGTCTAGGTTTGCATTCTAGTTTGCATAATAGCTTAGGTTTTTGCATTGTAGTCTAGGTTATTATTTTTGATATTGCATTTCTGTTATTATCATATTCAATCTAAAAAAAAGGAAAAAAAATAGTCAAATATTGTGTTTGCATATGTCCAATAGTACTGCAGTTTATGTTATTTGTGGGCCAATGATGAGATTGTGAACAAGTTAACCAATACATCATTGATTATTAGAACTGTGATATAATTTCTGTTATGAATCGAATCTTGCACTTGTTTGAAACTGTTATAAAAAGGTTAGCACGTTAATAACATCTTTGTCAATCGGTCAGTTCCAATTGATACATAAATAGTTTCTAAAGGATAATGCTTGGGTAAATGAGAAAATGACAAGGATATGCGATAAAAAGGCTAAAATTAGGCAAGAACCTAAGTTTGGGGGAGTATATGTAGGTACATAAGCTTAAAAAATAAAGAAAAAAAAGAAAAAAAATATGAAAAAAAGAAAAAAAAAAAAAGAAAAGGTATACATTGTGACTAGTCTTGTTTGGGGCCTTTGTTACTTGAGCAGAAACGTCGTCAGGGGATTGTCTTTACACCTAGCGCCCTAAGGTCTTTTATGGTGCAGGAGTCGTTGGTGAAAGCTCGCTAAGGGGTAAAGATTTGTAGCCTAATGGGATGAGACATTGCACAATCAACATGTATATAAAACAAAAACAATAAAAAAACGGAAAAGAGCAAAAAAGCCCCCCGTGGGAAAAAATGAAATAAAAGAAGTATCGATTACCTACATGAACCCTTGAATTTGGTATTGAATAGTTTTAGTTTTAGTTGGAATATGCCTATTTTTGACATTTTTAAGTTTGCACTGTATGATTCCTTCTAAGAAATTACTTATGTATTGAATTGGAGTCTGTATCAATTTTCATAGATGTTGAACACACACGTACACTATATCAGTGATAATTGTTCAAGGTTTGAGAATTAATATGAAACCGTGGATTGGTTCTGGTAATTCATAGTGTAGAGTTGCTAGTTTTCTCTGAGGCCGATGAGATAATTTAGTTCCTGTGATATTTTTGGATTCTAAGGCATTTAGATTTTACTTATTTCATCTCATTGCATTGCATATCATGTAGTTTGTTTTGTGCTCGAGGACTAGCACGATTAAAGTTTGGGGGATTTTGATAAGTGGATTTAATATACACGAATCGATGTTCATTTCAAGTTTAAATTCGTAGTTATCTTCTTGTTTTGCGTTCGTTTTCACTCGTTTCATGTTCTTTTATGTATAGGATGGTCTTGGAGGCAAGTGGTGAAGAAAGGCAGTCTTTTGGAGCAAAAGTGGAAAAATGCATGAAATGAAAAAACTCTTTAGCAATGGGCATACCCGCCGGGGCGGGGGTGCCTAATTCTGCAGTCTCCTGCTGCTGATTGAACTCTGCTGCCAGATGGTTTTGGGACTTTTGTGATGCGCATGGACTCTAATAAGGAGGGACTTCAGCCAGAACAAAGGGAGAAATATATATTACGTTGCAAACAACAAATCAAGCATCACGAGAAGCATAATGTAGAGATTAATTCCAGGATTTGAGTGCAAGCTTTGGAGGAGTAATTTAAAGAGATTTTCGTGACGATTGCAATTCTAGGCTACATGAAGGGTGTTCATCATTATTCTTCTCTTTAGTCTTTTATTTGTAATTGCAAGGATGTTTTCGTTAGATTATTCAGTTTTTACTTCATTCGTTATAAACTAATTTGCTTATTAGGCTTGTGATGGATCCTTGGGTGAAACAATGATTTCTTAACTTTGATTTTCCAGTTCAATAAAATATTTTTAGTTTATCTATGTTAATTTGAGCGTGAATTTATGAATTGCTTGATCAACAATTTCTTGTGGATTTGAATGAAATCGAGAGAGGATATTCAAATCTAGACTTAGTTAATATAGTATGTGTCATGAATTTTGTGAATAGCAGATTCTTGATTATTGTTAAGGTAGAGATATGCTTGACATCGCATGTAATCTGATAGAGAACTTAAGCTTAAACCTTCTTTAATTTCAGTTCACATAGAGATATAGTGAGTTGGTTTATTTAGGTGTTTAACTTGTTTTTATCTTAATTGTGGATTTAAGTTAATATGGTATTAGTGCATCGAGAGGTGGCTAGTACTACATTCGTGTTCTTGATTAATAAACTGGGATATTGAATTGAGTTGGAATAATGGGTTGAAAATCAGAGTGAAGCTTAGGGTGAAATCATAAGTCTAATTCTCCATTAACTGTTTAAAATTCTTGATTTTGATATTTGTGATTGTTTTGTGATAGTTTTTTATTTATTAATTTAGTTTCTATAATTTAAACCATTGAATTGAATAGTTTAATAGAATTAGGATTAATAAAAAATTGATAATTTTGAAGTTAAATTTCTTGTTAATTTGTCTTCGTAGGAACGATACTTTATTCACTACTATATTACTTGTTGACCACGTATACTTGCGTGTTGTGCGTTACTAAATTTTACCCAACATTATGCGTACCAATTCTAGTCCCAACAATGTTGCTTCACCCACCTCGTCCCAGCATACTGGAGAATGACATTTTCTTCCATACAATGCTTCAAATGGAGTCATGCTTATACTTGCCTGATAACTGTTGTTGTAGGAGAATTCCACCAATGGCAAGTACTTATCCTAACTCCCTTTGAAATCTAGGACACAGAGTCTTAATAGATCTTCAAGAGTTTGAATAGTCCTTTCTGATTGCCCATTCGTTTGAGGATGGTATGCTGAACTTAATCGTAAATCTGTGCCCATAGCTTTCTGCAAGCAAACCCAAAATCGTGAAGTGAATCTTGGGTCACGATCCGAAACTATGGATACTGGCATTCCATGCAATCTCAAAATCTCATTCACGTACATACGAGCAAGACGTTTAAAGGAATAAGTCTCCCCTATCGGCAAGAAATGAGCAGACTTGGTTAATCTATCAACAATGACCCAAATCACATCTATGCCTTGAGAAACCTTGGGAAGACCCATAACGAAATTCATAGTAATGTGTTCCCACTTCCATTTCGGAATCTCAAGTGGTTGCAATGGACCCTTTGGCACTTGATGCTCCGCCTTTACACATTGACAAGTTAAACACCTGGATATAAACTCTGTGATCTCTCTCTTCATATTGCTCCACCAAAATGTATGTCGAAGATCGTGATACATTTTGGTACTCCCAAGATGGATTGAAAACGGTGTGTTATGTGCCTCCATCATGATTCTATGCTTCAAGTCAGAATCGTTAGGAACACAAAGTTTGGAGTTGACTCGAAGTATTCCATCTTCATCGATTCTTGCTTCTGGAATAACACCTTCTTGCACTTTCTTCTTCATACGCATCAGCTCCATGTCCGTAGCTTGAGCAGCTTTAACTTTATCGATTAAAGTCGGTTCTACTTGTATGTTTGATATCATCACGTGGGTACTTGGAGCCTTTACCTCTATCTCCATCCTTTGCAAGTCATACAAGATGGGCATTTGTGTTAAAAACATCGCACTCGTACCAGCATATTGATAAGTGCAGATTATTCATTTATTTTGATTCCTTTATATTTAGTTTTATTCCATGTTTCATGTGTATATGAGCTTATTAATGTGTTTAATGATCTCAGGAAGAATTAGAGCTGAAATGAGGAAAAAGGGAAAATTACAGGGTTTTTAGCATTAAGTTAAATGCATGGTCTTGGCTTGGGATTTGGATTTTATTGTAGAGCTCTTCTATAGCTTTCCGGAACATCTTAAACCGTCTCAATCGGAGTTCATATGAAAAAGTTATGATCTTTTTACCAAACGGAAGTTAAACCTCAAAGTTTTGATGTTGCAATTTGCATAGCAGTCACTTGGAGCCTGATTTTGACCATGATCCAACTAGAATCTATCAAATCGTAAAGAATAAAGGTTGTAGACCTCGTCGATATCTTCGTTTGGATAGTTAAAAGACCCCGTAACTCCTCCCGGATCAAAAGTTATGCTTGTTTTACCAAAGGACGTCGCAGCATGAAATGAAAATTCGCCCTAGCGAATTTGAGCGGGAAAATTGGAAAATCTTGGATTTTTGGAAAGTTTCTAAAAGTAGATTTTGGCAGACTTCTACATGGAATTGGATTGATATTTCTATTAGCTTTAGGATTTCTTTTAGACTAAGTTTTATTTCCAAATTGAATTATATTTCTTTATGGAAACTATTTATGATTTGTAATTCCTTTTAGGATTTGAATTTCTACTTCCTATAGGATTTAGGACTTTGTCTAGCACTATAAATAGAGGATGCTAGTCAGGATTTTATTCATTCAATCATCTAATACATTCTCTCATCTACAACATTGGAGGATTGAAGACATGCACTAAGTTCTTTTTATTCAGTTCTAAGGGATGTTGAACCTTATTTATAATTAATGGTTAATTGAGTATTCATTATTTATTCCTTCTCACATAAAATTCATTCTTGATAATCTTATTTAATTTATGAATGCTATTTGGCTTAACTGATTTGATTTCTACAGGATTGAGTTGGTTAACAAATATCATATGCTAGATCAAGGAATAATATTACGTGTAATTGATATTGTTCTTAATCATAAGTAGTAATTAGTAATACATGATTGTGGACAAGCTTTTGAGTATTGCTATGATTATCAGAAGATAAGTTAAACAATCCGAGCTTATGTGTTTGTTGCTTGGAATAGTCTAATTCCCTAGTTCTTAATGCTGATATTATATTAAATCTAGAGAGCTTATTCTAGGTTATATAATTGTTAGAATCTTGTGAAGAGCTTGTTTCATTGAGTGACAATCTAAGGGGAGTTTCGGGTAGCAGAGCTTGTTGTTACCTAGGGCTATTAGTTTCATTGAAGGGTAAATAATGTTACACTTTATTAATCCATTGTTATAAAAGGTGATCTTGGTGATCAAGAATGAAGCTTTTTATTTATTGTTTATTCTTATTAGTTTATTCTTGTTAATTTAATTAATTAATTCAAAATCCCATTTTCATTAGAAATCAAAGAATAAATATAGAACAAATCACTCTCTGTGGGATCGATCATTGCTTACTACCGTGCTAATTGTTTAAATTTGTAAAGTGAAAGTGAGGTTAATTTAGGAATGTAAACGACAGCTCCCACATATGATCTTCTACTCAATGCGCTCCACCCCCCGTTTGTTTTTCCGAGATGTTATTGGATGATATGATCGTAATCTTTCAATGAATTTCGAGCCAACGTCGTTCTTGCGCATGTTGAGTTCTTTTTGGGTGAAGAAATATTTTAGGGTTTTATGATGCAGATAGATCTCCACTTTCTCCCCATACGGTGGTGTCTCCAGGATCTTCAACGCTGAACGATTGCGCTAACTCCAAATCATGAGTAAGATAATTTCTCTCATATTCTTTGAGTTGTCTCGAGGCATAGGCTATGACTTTCCCATGTTGCATAAGAACACATCCTAACCCTTTGCCTGAAGCATAGCTGTAGATAAAAAATTCATCCGAACTAGATGGCATTGTCAAAACAGGTGTCGAAATGAGTCTCCTCTTGAGCTCTTGGAAACTCTTCTCGTATTCCTTGCTCTATACAAATTTGTATCTTTCCGAGTCAGCTGAGTTAATGGAGAAAACCCTTCCACGAATCTCCGATAGTAACCAGCTAAGCCCAGAAAGCTATGTACTTCGGTCACTAACTTCGGTTGCTCCCAACTTTGTATTGCTTCAATCTTCGCCGGCTTGATAGATACTCCATGTTTTGACACCACGTGCCCAAGGAATGCTACTTCCTCAAGCCAGAATTCGCATTTCTTTAGCTTGGCATATAGCTTATTATCTCGAAGCCTTTAAAGGACCAACTTCAAATGGCGCTCATGATCTTCATGGCTTTTGGAATAGATGAGGATGTCATCAATAAAGACGAAAATGAACTGATCCAAATATTCTTTGAACACACAATTTATCATATCCATGAAAGCAGCAGGAGCATTAGTCAATCCAAAAGACATGACTAAGAATTCATAATGCCTGTCTTCGAGTTCGAAGGCGGGTCTTTGGAATATCCTCGCTTTTAATCTTGGTGATGATGATATCTAGAACGAAGATCGATCTTTGAAAAGAATTGTGCTCCTTGCAACTGGTCGAACATGTCATCAATGCGAGGTAGCGGATACCTATTCTTGATGGTGACATGGTTCAATTCCCGGTAGTCAATACAAAGTCGCATACACCCGTCTTTCTTTTTAACAAATAAAACAGGAGCACCGCAAGGAGATGTACTAGGACGAATGAAACCGATGTCCAACAACTCCTATAGTCGGACCTTTAACTCCTGAAGTTCAATAGGAGCCATTCGATATGGGGTTTTAGAAATGGGCTTTGTACCAGGTTCAAGGTCAATAAAGAATTCAATTTCACGTTCTGGGGGTAGACCGGGAAGTTCTTCAGGAAATATGTGAGACCCAGATTTTATGAATAAATATTTAATTTTCTCAAAATAATTTTTTTAATATTATGGTGTGTGTTATAGTTGTGGGTATTATTTATAAATTTTGAAAAGTATGCAAGTTGTTGTATAATATTCAATTGGTCGGGGAATATTCTTTTGTTTGGGAATATCCGCATTTGACGGTACAATCATTAGTGGACCCATGAATGAAATTATTGTCGGATGGAGAAAACGACAAAAATATTTTTTTATAGAATAATAAATGGAAGTTTTACTGATTAAACTGTTGAACTACTTTCGGTAGTAAAAGCCGCGATGTCTGGCGTGGTTGCATAGTAGCACACCAGTATTGATTATTGATGTTTACGTGATAAGTCACTTTCGGTTTTGTTTTATTAGTATTATTAATGTAATAAAATGTAAAAACTTTTTATATAAAAATGTAGAATACTTTTATAAGGTTATTCTATAAATAGAATATATTATATTTTATTATGCATAGTGTATGCATAGTGTTTTGTATAGTAAAATCTGCTTTATATAAAATGTAATACTTTTATAAAGTTATTCTATAAATAGAATATATTATATTTTATTATGCATAGTGTTGCATAAATGCTCTGCGATAGTATTTTTTGCATAATAAAATCTTTATATATAAAATGTAATACTTTTATAAATTTATTCGTTTTATTAGATTATAAATAAAATATATTATATTTTAGTTAAAAGATTTTGCTTTAAATATGGACCGTCGATTAAAGTAAATCAATCTAGACCGATTCTTGAATTAGTTACTATGCAGTCCATTTTACGTAAATAAAGCTCATTCATTCATTATTTCTTCTTAATTCACTTTGAAATTCTAGAGAGAAACTATAGAGAGTTCTTCTTCTATAATCTTGGCGTATTTCTTTAGAGTTTAAGAAAGCTTTGAAGCATAGTACAAGTTTTTTTTTAGTATATCCTCGCCTTTACAAGTCAAAGATACTCTTCTTTTTTTACGGTAGGGATACTATTTGTTGTACTGTAAGTGGGTATTATTCTTTTCTATTCATGAAGAGAACTTACATTATTCCATTTTTATTATTATATTGAATAACTTTTATCTATCACAATCTGCATACATGGTAAAATTCTTCTATTATTCCATTCTTTATTATTATGTTGGAATAACTTTTGTCACAATCTGAAGTACCGCATACATAGTGAAATTCTTCTATTATTCCATTCTTTATTATTATGTTGAATAACTTTTGTTTATCTAATCTGCATATACATGGTGAAATTCTTCATTATTCCGTTCTTTATTATTCTGTTTTAATATCCTCACAATGAATGCAATTTAGCCTCGACTGGTCCCATTATTTATTTTTCCAATCTTTATTATTCGGCCGAATATCCTATCTCAGACGCTTCTGTGGACTTGCCCAATATTTATTATTCAGTCAAAATATCATGTCTGTGCATTTTACGCCGGACCTAGGTTCCATTATTTATTATTCTATTGGAATAACCTGTCTATGTGGATTACCACATGCATGGTGAATGATCCTTTGTATTCATTCATTATTAAATTGTGAAAATGATCTGTATACGTGGATTACCGCATGGCGGACAAAAATCCATTTGCAATTTTATATATTCTATTATACTCAGTTGATTAAAGCTTTGACTTCTATACTCCATGAAATTAGTGGAATATCCTTGATATTTGCGCTTCATCCGATATCTATTCATGGAAATATTCTTCTGAGCATTCTTAAATTTTACTCTACAAAGAAGTATCATGTTGACAATTTGGACGTTATTGGTTCCTGGATAAATTAATTCTTGAACTTGTTTTTATTGAATTATTATGTCATTGTCATCATCCTCATGTTTATATTATATTGAAAGTCATCTATGGCCTGTAGTGCATAGATGGACTTGGTATGATTATGACTAGGGATTATTCGGTATAATCATGACCGTAATGTTATAAATGATGTGGTAAAAGTCATCTTTGGCCCGTAGTGCATAGATGGACTTGGTGTGATTATAACCATAGATTATTCGGTATAATCATGACCGTAATGTGATGAATGATGTGGTAAAAATCCTCATTGACCGTAGTGCATTGATGGACAGTTTTTGGTATGATTATGGCTATGGATTCTCTTCGGCCAAGAGTGCAAAGATGAATTATTTTATGGCATGATCAGGACCATTGATGAAAACATGATTATCTTTGGCCCGTGGTGCATGGATAATTTGTGGTCGTGATACTAAATAATATCCTTAGCCTGTAGTGTAAGGATGATTTGATAATGTGGATTATTTATTAAGCTAAGTCTCAGCGATAAAAGTGATGAAAAACCTTTTAAATCATAGAAGATAGTAGATTTTATTCTCTACTTGACTCTTCTAATGGATTGCTTGTTCCACTGCAGTTAAACTTGATGTTTGTTACATTGTATCAGTTTAACACTGTTTAAGGCTAATGATAATCTATTCTGCATTATCTTAGTCATAATATTTTTTACTGGGTTAGTTGAGCTCACCCTTTCTTTCACTGTTCTCTTCAGGAAATGAGAATATTGCTGGGACGAGTCGGGGAACGGAGTGATGGACCAGATGATAGTATTAGTAGTCCTCACTATTTTGTTAAATAGTGTGACAATAAATGTATTGAGGACTTATTTTGAGTTTTAATGTTGTCTAGAAGACAATGTTTGTATTAAAACTCATAGCTCATGTTGTATAATTAAGTTTGTATTTGAATTTTGTACCATGTATTTGGCGACTCAAGATGGGTGATGTATACCTATTTTGGGGGCGTCACAGTTGGTATCAAAGCTTAGGGATATGATCCCTGGCTGAGATGTGAGACAAGAACTAGGAGGGGAGAGATGGGGAATTCCTTCGCTAGTATGACCTACCTAAGTTTATTTGGCATTTAATTGGTCGGTCATAGTATAGGGATAATATGTGATATGTTAATTAACCCTTGTTTTGTGATAGTGTTTGAAATTGGCATATGAAAATGCTGAGATAAGCAATGAAGCACATGAGACCGTTGAGTCAGCTCAATCAAAAGGTAACGACCAACAACACGATAATAATCATACTGGTAAGTGTATGACCATTGGAACAATGATAACCATCGTGGGGGAAATTATCATGCCAAGAATGGTAACCACTTCGGTGGTAATCATGACCAAGATAATAGAAGTGAAAATTTTAAGAAGAGAAGGTCATTTAGATTGATTTTATCGTATAGTGAAGTTAAGTCCAGCTGGGACGGTGGTACTAAAGGCGGATACGGACAAAACAAAGTCGGTGGTTTCAGGAAGAGCGTTTTTCGTGACTTCTCAAAAAACACGAGTGACCCGAACGAAGTTAGCACGGGTTAGTTAATTATAAATTCTTGCGAAGTCTACACCTTATTCGATACCAGTTCTACCTATTCTTTTTATCTCTCTTGCTTGCGCTCAACGTTTAAATTTGAATCCGGAGAAATTAGACTTTGACTTATCTGTTGAAACTCCGTTAGGAGAAACCTTTATTACATGTGTTATCCAAGTCTTGGATGAGAGTCACAATTTTGAATGATATTTCTATTGTTAATAAATTTCCTAACGTATTCTTGAAGACTTCTTAGCCTACCCTAGAGTGTGAAATCGAATTTTGTATTGACCCCAGTACAAAACCCATTTCTTAAACCCTCAAATATTTCTTTAACTAAAACGAACGTGTAATGTGCCAAAGACGTTGACTCGAGCTGTTGAAGATTACGATTGTACCATTCAATACCATCGTAGGAAAAGCGAACATGGTAGTTAACGCGTTGAGTAGAAGATCGTATGCGGTTATAAGTACAAATATACGAACCCGCGTGAAGATAACGAATATATGAGTAGAATCGACTTTAATCGATAAAGTTAAAAGCGCTCAAGCTACACACTTTCGGGAAATCAATGAATGTGAAGAAGAAGGTTCAAGAGGCGTTATTCTAGAAGCAAGAATCGACGAAGAGAGGAAATCTCAACCCTCGATTTAATTAGCCCATTTAAAATCCTTGATCGAGTAGGAACTGTGGCTTATAGACTCGTTTTACCGCCAAGTATGTCGCGTATTCATAACGCTTTTAACGTATCGATGTTACGTAAATATGTGGACGGCCCGAACCACATTGTTAATTTAGAACCGGACGAGATAGCAGAAGATTTAATGTATGAGGAGATACGTGTTAACATCTTGGATAAGAAGGATCGTATTCAACACTCAAAGGTTATATCTCAAGAATTAGAATCTGAAATGAAGTCAAGGTATCCTCACCTCTTCGGCATACCAGGTACGTACGTAAATTTCGAGGGCGGAATTTCATAAGGAGGGGAGATTTTGAGACCCCAGATTTTATGAATAAATATTTACTTTTCTCGAAATAATTATTTTAATATTATGGTGTGTGTTATAGTTGTGGGTAGTATTTATAAATTTTGAAAAGTATGCAAGTTGTAGTATAATATTCGATTGGTCGGGGGATATTCTTTTTTTCGGGGAATATCCATACGACGGTAAGACAATCATTAGTGGACCCATGAATGGAATTATTGTTTACGGATGGAAAAATGACAAAAATATTTTTATGAGAATAATTGGCGGAAGTTTTACCGTTAAAAGCTGTTGAACTACTCGGTAGTAAAGAAAGAATACGATGTCTGGCGTGGTTGCATAGTAGCTTACCGGTATTGATTATTGATGTTTATGTGATAAGTCACTCGGTTTTTGTTTTATTAGTATCATTAATGTAATAAAATGAACTTTTTTATATAAAATGAATACTTTTATAAAGTTATTCTATAAATAGAATATATTATATTCTATTATGCATAGTGTTGCATAGTGTGTGCATAGTGTTTTGTATAGTAAAATCTTTTTATATAAAACAAAATACTTTTATAAAGTTATTCTATAAATAGAATATATTATATTTTATTATGCATAGTGTTTTTGCATAGTAAAATCTTTTTATATAAAAAAGAATACTTTTATAAAATTATTCGTTTTATTAGATTATAAATAAAATATATTATATTTTATTTAAAAGATTTTGCTTTAAATATGGATTTGTCAGTTAAAGTAAATCAATCTGGACCGCTTCATGAATTAGTTACTTATGCTTGATCCATTTTTCATAAATAGAAGCTCATTCATTCATTATTTCTTACGAATTCACTGAAACTCTAGAGAGAGAAACTATAGAGAGAGTTCTTCTTCTATAATCTTGAGCGTATTTCTTTAGAGTTTAAGAAAGCTTTGAGCGTAGTACAAGTTTTCTTCGAGTATATCCTCGCCCTACAAGTCGGAATACTCTTCTTTTACGGTAAGGGATATTATTTGTTGTACCTGTAAGGGGTATTATTCTTTTCTATTCATGAAGTGAACTTCTGTTATTCAATTCTTTATTATTACGTTGGAATAACCTGTCTATGCGAAGTACCGCATACATGGTAAAATTCTTCTATTATTTCATTCTTTATTATTATGTTGGAATAACCTGTCTATGCGAAGTACCGCATACATAGTGAAATTCTTCTATTATTCCATTCTTTATTATTATGTTGGAATAACCTATTTATGCGAAGTACCGCATACATGGTGAAATTCTTCTATTATTCCATTCTTTATTATTATGTTGGAATAACCTGTTTATGTGAAGTACCGCATACATAGTGAAATTCTTCTATTATTCCGTTTCTTTATTATTACGTTTTAATATCATGCTTGCGTCTTAATTTCACTTTGACTTCGTTCCATTATTTATTTTTTCGTTCTTTATTATTCGTTTAATATATCTTGTCTGCGTGCGTTCTGTGGGACTGGTTCCAATATTTATTATTCTGTTTAATATCCTGTCATGCATGCATTTTACGCCGCACTGGTTCCATTATTTATTACTCGGTTGAATAACTTGCCTATGTGGATTACCACATGCGCACGGTGAATGATCCTTTGTATTCATTCCTTATTAAATTGTGAAAATGATCAGATATCGTGGATTACTGCATGCGACGAAAATCTATTTGCGCTTTTATATATTCTATTATACTCGGTTGGTTAAAGCTTTGACTTCTATACTCCATGAAATTAGTGGAATATCCTTCATATTTCACGCTTTCATCCAATATCTATTCATGAAAATATTCTTCCGAGCATTCTTAAATTTTACTCTACAAAGAAGTATCGTGTTGACAATTTGGGCGTTATTGGTTCTGGATAAATTAATTCTTGAACTTGTTTTATTGAATTATTATGTCATTGTCATCATCCTCGTGTTTATATTATGTTGAAAGTCATTTGTGGCTTTAGTGCATATAGATGGACTTGGTATGATTATGATATTAGGATTATTCGGTATAATCATGGCCGTAATGTTATAAATGATGTGGTAAAAGTCATCTTTGGCCCGTAGTGCATAGATGGACTTGGTGTGATTATGACCAGGGATTATTCGGTATAATCATGAACGTAATGTGATGAATGATGTGGTAAAAATCCTCATTGGCCGTAGTGCATTGATGGACAGTTTTTGGTATGATTATGGCTATGGATTCTCTTCATCCAAGGGTGCAAAGATGAATTGTTTTATGGCATGATCAGAACCGTTGATGAAAACATGATTATCTTTGGCCCGTGGTGCATGGATAATTCGTGGTCATGATACTAAAGAATATCCTTGGCCTGTAGTGCAGGGATGATTTGATGATGTGGATTATTTATTAAGCTGAGTCTCAGCGATAAAAGTGATGAAAAACCTTTTAAATCATAGAAGATAGTAGATTTTATTCTCTACTTGACTCTTCTAATGGATTTCTTGTTCCGTTGTAGTTAAACTTGATGTTTGTTACATTGTATCAGTTTAACACTGTTTAAGGCTAATGATAATCTATTCTGCATTATCTTAGTCATAATATTTCTTACTGGGCTAGTTGAGCTCACCCTTTCTTTCACTGTTCTCTTCAGGAAATGAGAATATAGCTGGGACGAGTCGGGAAACGGAGTGATGGACCAGATGATAGTATTAGTAGTCCTCACTATTCTGTTAAATGGTGTGACAATAAATGTATTGAGGACTTATTTTGAGTTTTAATGCTGTCTAGAAGACAATGTTTGTATTAAAACTCACAGCTCATTTTGTATAATTAAGTTTGTATTTGAATTTTGTACCGTGTATTTGGCGACTCAAGATGGGTGATGTATACCTATTTTGGGGGCGTCACAAAATACGTCAGGAAATTCACTAACAACAGAAATATTTTTCAAATCTGACGTGTTTTTATTTCAAGTCCGTGACATGGGCTAAGAAAGCTTGTCATCCATTTTTTATTAAACGAATAGCTTTATGGCTTGATATGACAGTGATTGACTTTAGTGGTTTGGTTGTTTGAATTCGCATAACAGGTTGGTTAGGAATATGAAAACTAACAACCTTACAAAAACAATCAATTTTATCATGATGAGTGGTTAACTAATCAATCCCTAAAATCACATCAAATGCAAGTATTTTCAATGAAATAAAATCGGCAGGTAGTGTGATGGTTCCAACTTGAATCAAGCAAGATTTATAAACAGTAGATGTAATGAAAGTTTCTCCTAACGGAGTCTCAACAGATAAGTCAAGGTCTAATTTCTCCGGAGTCAAGTTCAAACATTGAGCATAAGCAGGAGAGATAAAAGAATGAGTAAAACCGGTATCTAATAAGGTATAAACTTCGTAAGAGTTTATGATTAGCTTACCCGTGATCACCTCGTTTGGGTTCCTTATGTTTTGGGCAGTCACGACAAACGCCCTTCCAGGAACCACCGACTTTGCTTGTCCGGGACAACCTTTGGACTCACCATCCTCGTCGGACTTGGTTTCGCTACAAGATAATCTCTTGCTATATGACCTTCATTTCCACAGTTATAACATACCTTGGATTATTTTGGGCAGTTTGGGCTGATGTGTCCCTCTTTCCCGCATTTATAACAAACGATCGGTGATCGTTCTCTTCCCCTAGAAATAATGGATGTTGGTGCTGACGTCTTCACGTTACCATTGTTGTACCTTCTCTTTTTGAAATCTCCTCCTGACACCAGAGTGGTTACCGCTTTTGTCCGAATGTTTTCCTCCCCGCTGGTTGTCATTGCTCCGATGACTGCTGCCACTGGTATGACTCTGGTTGTGGACCCTCGGTTGAATATACTCATTATCTCGCTCTAATAATTGAGCCATGTTTACAACATCTGAATATAAAGAAAATTTATGAGAGATAAGATATTATCGAATCTTGGGTTTTAGACCTCTCAGAAATATCCGCGTTATTCGTTCCTCATTCTCTAACAAATGAGGTGCAAACCTGGATAACTCTGCGAACTTAGCCTCGTACTGAGACACAGTCATGTTGTTTTGTTCCAGTTTGATAAACTCTACCTCCTTCATATAGATTTAATACTTTCGGAAAGTACTTGTCATTGAATGCTTTTAAAACGCTTCCCAAAGACATGTTGAGTCACGGCGAAAGCTAGAGTACGCACTAAATTATATATCTACTTAAATGCGAGCATTTTTTTGAGCTAAAGCTAAAATTGATATATTTGCTTATTCAAGAAGCACTTTTAACACAAAACATAAAAGTTATTTAAACTTTTATAACAGTGCAGAATTTACATATTTACTTACATGGAAACATTATTTGATCTAAGCACAAATTAATATCTGCTTACTAAGAAGCATATTTTCTCAAGTATAAAAATCTTTGAAATTTTATAAATATATTATTTGAGAAGCATCCATCTGTACTAAATCCTTATCTACTTATTTGAGAAGCAAATTGTTGTAAAATTATTTGTAAAAAGAGAAAAGGTCAGAGTTAGTTTATTTTATGTACCTGTGAGAAAGACTAGTAATTCTTCGACCAAGACCAGAGTCTTAGAGAGGTCAGCGGGAAGTTGGGTCTCTAGTGTACTTGGTAGGTGATGAAGAAGTTGTTGTTTCAAGACCAGATCATAGAATAGAACTGAAATCAAAAGAAGTACAACACAGCTTGAGGAGAGAGCGGGGAGCTTGTTGTCCAAGATAGATTAGTTGAGAACAGTTGGAAGTTTGTCTATAAAACTTTGTAAAGGCTTCTCCGCCTGTTGAAAGAGTATTTATTACTGATAGTAATAGGATCTCAAGTCCTGGTTAGGAGCTTGAGACTGGACGTAGCAGCATACCCGAGATATATGTTGTGAACCAGACAAATCTTTGTGCATTGTGTGATTGAATTTTTACTGTCTTGTATTAATTTCTAACACTGCAAATTAATTATCCAAAAATTCAAAAAGGTCTTAGATAATTTTTAAATCTGTAATAATCTATTCAACCCCCCTTCTAAATTATTATTGGACTTTCAGCATCCCTCGAACCTTGGTTGACTTGTGTACATATTTGGTTATGTATCTGTTCTTCTTTAGCTCTTGGTGGTTCATGGTGATTCGTAGACTGGATCTTTGAATCTTATCTCTTATCTGCCAATCTTTTGAATGCTATTTCCGTGGCCTTCTCGGCTCTCAGCTTGGCTAACATTTTTAATGGCATTCTCATTGTTGTTGAGTGAAGCCTTTTTCTGTTAAAGCTTTTCTCTTATCTTGCTTCACTTCTACTTTCGTAATCTCACTGCCACTGAGACATATTCTATTTTTCTTTGTAGAACTCTTAGATTCAACAACTTGTCAAAACCAACAACACTTCTGCATTCAAGCTTCAGTTGTTAAATATCCTTCCAAAAGCTTCCCGTTGGACTATAGTCGTTGGAAGCTATTTGAATTGATTCGCAGATCTCGAGTTATTTGTTGCAGACTGCTAATGTGACGTGACAACCCATTTTTACTTTTCTGACACTGCAGTCTAATATTTCACCTACCACATTAGAGATGTCATTTTAACGTGTCAGCCTGGTAGTCACCTTTATTTATTCTTTCTACTTCCTCGATCAGAACATCAAGAGTTGTCCTTCTGTATCGATGCTTTCAATCAACAACATTTGAATGTCAGTCTTTGTATTGAGACGTTGCCAAGGCTTCAATACTCAGATGACTGAACTCTACGATTCTGATGCATATGACCTTGAACTTGATCGTAGTTAGTCTGTTGAATATTGCCCGTTAACTGGTTGAGAAAACACTACGATTCTGAGAGTGTTCTTTGGATTTGCAATGTAGAACCACTCTTCTTTCACTCATGCAGTGCTTCAACACTTCTGTTTTCTTTGACTTGCATTAGATACTGACAACTTGTTTGAATGCTCTGGCCCTCCTGAACTTCAAGACTCATCTGATTAGTCATGCTCAGCTCCTTTTCTCCTTGTTATCTCTCATTCACATATCATCATTGGTCTGACACATGCTTAATCTTCTTTGTCTATTCTTTATAGGTTGGCCAGTATCTTTGTATAAATTGCATTAGTTTCTGCTTCTCATCTGGCAAGCACTACGATCATAGTCACACCCAAGATCGTCATCTTTTGTTTATCTTAACAGCTACTACATTGTTGACTTCCTTTTGTCAGTCATGTTATCTGAAGTCTTCTTACTGTTTCTTGTGGAAGACTTCCCCTAAATGGCTTCACATCTTAATCAGGATGCTGATTGAATTGGTGCTTTGATCTTCTATTTTCTTCCAAGCCATTTGGTGAGTGTTCTCTGGCTTCCTTCAGGAAGATTGCATCTCTGATTCCGACTTCGAGGCTACATTATTTGGATGCTTTGGAAGTGCTCATGTATTGAGAATCATGTTATCACTATGAATCTTCATTGGCGTTGTGAGCACTCTGATAGGCTTTGTCGAAGACTTTATTTTCCGATCTATGATCTAGCTTTTTTCTACGGACACTACGACTCTAAGAGCGAGATTATACATCGACTACGATTTCTCGCCACTTATATGATCGAGAGACTCCACGACTTCAAGTGTGGTCTACGATTCTTGACTTAGCTAAGCGGTAACTTGGACCAACTATACGATTACGAGTGAGGCCTCCAAGGTAGACTATGATCCCAGTAGCAACTTTCTCGATACTCTACAATTACGCCTTGACTTCTGCGATCCCCGGTGGCTCGACAGACTACGATTTTGCCTTGATAGTCTCCAAGTTCCTTCTCTTACAGCGCACTTCGATAACTGTGCAATGCTCGACGATAAAGACAGCCCTATCTATTACATCATTTAAGATCAACTTAACAAGCTTCATCTTTCTATATTTAGTCCTTGTACATTATGTTCTTTTGAAGGACTTTACAAAGTCATTTTTATTCATGTAGAATCAACTCTAACATATTTGATCACTTCATCCCAAGTCCTCACATATATATTCCTATTATTTATTCAAGGACTTTACAAACTATCTCAATGCGAGACATATTTGCATATTCATTCATTAATATCATAATCAAATCTTATATAAATAGGAATATCATTCTCATGCTTATTCCTAACAAAGGACTTTCACCACAACATTTGTCTTTAACATTAAAGGTCATGATTATACCAATATAAAATTCCTGTTCATAATCATACCAATCAATAGTCCATCTATGCACTACGGGTCAAAGATGACTTTCACCACAATATAAGCACGAGGATGATGACAATTATATAAGAAATCAATCAAGTGAGATTAAGGATAAATATTAAAGATTTATAATTCAATTTATCCAAAGTTTAAGAATGTCCAAATTGTCAACATGATAACTAATTTGTGGAGTAAAATTAAAGAATGATATTCATGTATCAAAAATAATTTGAATGAGAAAAGAAATTAATTTTTGTCGTGAATAAGATTTACGTGAATAAGATCGTATGTATAAATAGTATCGTATATATGAATAGTGCCTATGAATAGTCCTTCACATGAAAAGATTAAAATTTAACAAGAAAGCTCGAGAAAATATTTCCGTGACACGATACTAGATGAAGCGCAAAATTCAAGGATATTCTACTAATTTCAAGGAGTATAGAAAGTAATACTTATCAAAATAAGTGTAGATTTAGAATATGAAGCGAAATAATATTACTTACATACTATATAGAGTATGGAAGAAAATAATATTTCTTGTGAATATTGAAAGAAAATAATATCCCTTACCTTAAAAAGAGAGTAATTTTGATTTGGTATAATGAGGATATTCTTGAAGAAAACTTGCATTATTCTTACACTCAAAGTTTCCTTAAACGCAAAAAGAAATACGTTCAATATTATAGAAGAAGAATTCTCTGATTCTGGTGTGATTTTCATTTCTAAACTAAGCATCCTATTTATAGGAGAATGGTAGAATACTATTTAAAATTTAATCACGGACGCACAGAACGAATTCATATGCGAATTCGATCAGCCGAAAATTTTGATTTTACTATTCATTACTGTTCAATAAAATATTCTAATAAAACGAATACTTTAAATAAAATATAATATATTATATTTATAATCTAATAAAACCAATAACTTTATATATAATATAAAAAGTATTTTGTTTTATATTAAAAAAAATTGTTTTATAAAAAAGTTTTCTATTTTATTACTATTATAATAATAATTAAACAAAAGTTTGAGATAACTTTCTAAGTGATTTTGAAAAATGAGTAAGTGGGAGTCCATGTAATAAGCCAAACTTACAACAAATACTTCATTTAAAAAACCCTATTTATCACAAATCACTTGTCTTGAATAAACACATTTTTAATCTTTCAACAATTATTCATCATTAATATTATAACTTAATAATGCAAATAATAATATGAATAACTGTGTCGTCTCAATTATTGATTTAATAATATAAAATATTATGTATATGATAATTTGTGACAATAATTGAATCAATAATATGAGATACTATCAAAGAACTCATCGTGGCAATAATTGAATATAATCGAAAGACTTCTTAAGTAAGCATCAATAATCGAGATATTGTACAATATTGTGTTCTTTTAACCACGCCAGACATCGCATTCTTTCTTTTATTACAGGTATTTTAATAGTTAACGGTAAAAGTTTTGCCATTATTTTTATAAAAAGTTATTTTTGTCGCTTTCTAAATCAAGCAGAAATCCTCGTGGGGTCCACTAAATGATTGTGTCGTCGCATTTAATATTCCCCGATAAAACGAATATTTCTCGACCAAACAAATATTTTATGACAACTTCTGCTTACTTTGAAAAATTTGTAAATATTACCTGACTATAACATTATATCAAGTCCATATCTTATTATTTAAAATAATATTTAGAAAATTAAATCTTTATTCATAAAAAGTTGGGATCTTACAATGTGGATATAAGCTCCTTGACATAACATGAAAGTTCTGGATTGCGTTAGTATACATTTACTAAAGGAAATTATAGTTTTGAAAATGGACTTTGACAAAACTTCTGATATTTAAGTTCTGACCATATGAGCATGTGTATGTGGTTTGGTTATGCATGAAAAACGATTCAAAATATGTTTGCATGCGTTAAGTCGTGTTAGCCTAGTTCAAAATGACTTTTAAAAGAATACTTGAATGTTTTGGAAAACTAATGTTTACGAGCATGTTATAGTTTACATTCTAAATTGTTGGGCATGCATGTTAGTACCCTTATGTCACTAAGCAAGACCTAGCTACATATGTACTCACCTAGTCGGGTATGTTACGAACTATTCAAGAATGAGTTTAGACATGTTTTAAAGTGATAAACGATACTAACTATGCATAAGTGAATCGAATACATGCAATCATGCATATTACAGATTATATGACCACCTCATGTGTATACATGGTGAACATAGTAGCCTTTGTGATTTCATGACCTTATTTAGCCTTAATTCATTAGAAATACTATCTAAAACTATAACATATAAAGTTGAACTTGGATGGACCTTAAAATCATGAAAGAATTTTTAATAAGTGTTTATGCAATGGGTTAATACCCAAGAATGCTAAAAGAATGAGACGGAACTAGGAGAGCAAAGCTCAAATGCAGTCAGAGTAGAGGGGACAAATGCAGAATCACTACTGGTCCCTAAGCTTCTAACTTCAGTATGGCTAAGCCTCTCCTCGCATTCTTATCTCGACTTATTCTTCTTGCGATCTGAAACTTGACGCATGTGTATATGGATGTTTTAAGCTATAGTACATAGCTCAAGTGATGTTTCAAAAGCTAAGTTAATGGGATTACAAAACTAAGTAGTCGGATATATAGTAACGTGTGATCTGATTATGTAACTAATGAATATATATATATATATATATATATGCGTAACTACATTACAGTAGGATTTAAAAGTGTTGATAAGCTATAAATTGGTAAACTACACTTGAGGCAAGTTCCCTAACTCTTTTTGTTAGTTCCCAGTAGGCACAATAGATCTAGAAGGGGGGAGGGTTGAATAGATAATTTTTAATTTCAAATACTTTTCTGGTTTATTTTGTATTGCTAATTATTTAGTATATGACAGACATAAGAATCTTTTCAAGTACATCAGAATAAGTAAAAGATCCCCTTCATTGATATATTCATAATCATATATACATTGTTCGTAGAGCTAGTTCAATGTTAAGCAGTTAAAACATACATAGCAGTTATAGCAGTTAGTGTATATAATGTAAATGACTTAATGTAAAAGACACAAGGGGTTTTAAGTGGTTCAGAGACTCAAGCTCCTAATCCACTCTTCTGCTTTCAACTAGCAGGATTTCTATTAAGGAAGGTTCAGAGACTCAAGCTCCTTGGAAATTCTCTAGTTCCCTAGGAACTCTTCAAGCCCAGCAGGCTTGGAACTTCATTTAGTCCCATCGGACAAGGACCCCTCAGGCCCTGGCTTCTTGTTGTTGAGTTATTTGTTTATTTGTTGGATTTGGTGCTGAGCTGCTAAGATATCTTTATGCTTTGAACATCTTCTGTACTTAGCAGCTTGGCGTGATCATCCTTGAAATGCAGTTGAGTGTTGCATGATGCTCAGCTTCTTCAGTTACTCAACCTCCTCTGATGATCCCTTGATGAACTGCCTTGAAGATCATTCCTCTTGATACGTGATGGCTGCACATGATTGGTTTCTAAGATGACTGTAAGCTCTTCTGCTAGGTACATAGAAACTTCCTCATGCTTGCCACCATGATGGAGTTTGTGATCTCCCTTCTTGATAATTGATGACTTCTCATGATGGACTTGCTGAGATGACTGTAAGCTCTTCTCTATGGTACTTAGAGTCTTCTCATGATGGACATCAAGATAACATGACGCTCTTCTTTTTCTCGTCAGTTCAGAACACTCTTCATGTAGTAGAGCTCTCACTTCTACATTGTAGAACTCTCACTTATAATTCTTTCTTTGTATGTCTCTGAGTGTTCTTGGTGGATAGTAGAGTGAGTCTTCAGACCTTCATTGGTCACTCACTATTTACGTTGGTTAGATCAGTCCACCATCTCTCCAAACTCGACAACTCCAGCAACCCTCGATCTTTGAAGCTCTTGCTGATTTATACTCCTTCCCAATCCTTTCGTTGGAAAGTAGCTATTGAAAGCTATTCAAATATCTTCACAGATCTCGAGTTGACTGAGGTAGACTGCTGATGTGACATGTCATACTTTTTTTGACACTACTGTTTCACCTACCCCATTAGAGATGTCACTTTAATGTCTTGGGCAGGTCGAAGACTTTATTTCCTCTTTCTGATTTCTCGATCAAAAGTTGTCCTTTTGCATCGATGCTCTCAATAAGCTCTTGTACGAATATTACCCTTCAGATTGAACCGTTGCCAATGCTTCAGTCTTCATCTATTCGAACTTTACGATTCTGATGCATGTCTTCATGGACCTGATCGTAGTGTCTTCTTGATTGGTAGAGACAACACTACGATCTTGAAGAGTGTTGATTGGATCTTCAATATAGAACACCTCTTCCTTTTCTTGTGCGGTGCTTCAACACTTCTGTTTACCTCAAAAGCTCTCAGAGACTGATGGCTTGACTTCTTTGTTCTGGCCCCTTCTGAATAAATGGACACTTCAGATTTGTGGTGTGTCCAGCTCGCTTTCTCCTTGTGATCTCCCGTTCACTTATCATCAATGGACTGACCCAATGCTTAATCACTTTAGCCTTGTTCTTCAGAAGTTGTCCAGTATCTCTGTATGCACTCCATCAGTTCTTTCTTTGTTTGGCAAACTCTACGATCCTGGTAGATTCCAAGATTGTTGTCTTCTCGCCTTTTGACGATTCTTCGTGACTTCTTGACTTTCCTTAGTCGATTCATCAAGTCTTCTTCTTCCTCTCCTTGTGGAAGACTTCATCTCGAATGGCTTCACAACTCAATATTTATGTTGATTGGGTTGGTGCTTAGATCTTCTGTTAGCTTGCATGTCATTCGTTGAGTGCTCTCTGGTTTCCTTCAGGTGGGATGTATCTATGCAGTGCCAACCAGAGGCTTCAATCCTTTGGATATTCTGGGAGTGCTCAATCGTTGAGAATCGTAATTGCTCTATGATTCTGCCTTGGCATTGTGAGCACATCTATTGAGGTCTTAGTTCTACACTCTACGATTCAGCTTTGGTTGTGCAGACACTACGACTCCGAGATCAGATCTCGACACTCTACGATTTTTGTCTTGTGTTTGTTGTCTTCATCTGATCTTGCTCGACTACGATCTCTGCCTCTAGTATAATCACTAGACTCTCACGACTCGAGAGTGTAGTCTACGATTCTTGACTTGGCTTGGCGAGATACTCTATTTGCGGCCAGTAAGCGAGATGTCTCTACGATTCTGAACATGACTTCCTCAGCAGACTACGGCCCTGAGGAAGTTCTCCTCGACACACTACGATCCTTCCTCATCTCTCTCCTGACAGTCTACGAACTTCGAGATCTACTATCTTGCAGACTACGATTTTGCCTCGATAGCTCTCGAGTTTTCCTTGACTCTTCTGGAAGACTACGATTTCAGTGCGAAAGGCTTCAACGATCGAATGCTTTATATATTACATCATAATATCAACCTAACATGTTTGATCTTTCTATATTTATAGTCCTTATGCATCATTTCTTTTGAAGGACTTTACAAAGCTATTTTTCTTATGTAGGATCAACCTAACATACTTGATCAATTCATTCTATGTCCTTGTACACATGTTTCTATTATCTATCAAAGGACTTTACAGCTTTTCTTAATGCAACCATAATTGCATATTCATTCATATATATCATAATCAAATCATATATAAATAAGAATAACATTCACATGCTTATTCCTGACACTTTTCACTTTATATATTGTATAAATCCGAATTATTATCATATCGACCATATTTACATCGAGCAATTGTCTATTACTATTCGAAAATTGATTCTATATCTTAATGTTGTTACAAGTATTGAACTTATCGTTTCTAAATGTATTATAAAAGTTTTCTAAGCCATTGATTCAATTAGACTAATATCATGTGTTAGAAATTTATCCAAACCAATTGTCTTGGTGCGGACTCTTATAAATCTACTGAGATGAACAACCCTCATTGTAGGGAAAATTACATAATTATAGGGGAACCGATGTGCGCACATACTAGCATGTTTAAATGTTATGCATAACGTAGGGTACTTTAGTCTGATCACATGTTGTACTTGTTTATATTGGATTTTCAATGCAATACTGGTAATTCTAGCAAAAGTTCTTATTCCCTAATGACTGCTCAGTGTTCATTATTATTGAATCTTGAAATGATTAAATCTTTGCATCTTGTTGATATTTTTCAGTCCATAGCGACACTTATTGAGAACTATTGATATTTCTTGTTATTCTTGAATAATCATTTACTGTTATACCCTTGAGATTCAAACTTTATATTTTTTTCACCCTTATTGCTATGTTACTTGCTGGTCAAATTTGTTGCTCATTCTTGCTTACCTAAAAATATTACAGTTAAGGTAGAGCAAGGTAGTACCTCAGGGAAAGACAAAGGAAAGGGCAAGGCTACATAATAGCTTTAGTCCTTCAAGTGTAGGAGAACAATTATTATTATTATCATAATGTTGTATTAAGGGATGATTAATCTATGTTAAGTTTAATTATTGGAATGTTATAGTAACGGTCATGAAACCTTGGGACCATAATATTTATATTATAACAATATAAATTATTCCATTATTTCGTTGTTGATGATTTTAGTATGCTATTAGAATTAATACGTTGTTGGGAGAGTGCATATTTTGATTTGATGTTTAAATATAAATGCTCATGATTATTTGTAAAGTCCTTCAAGGAATATGTATAAGGACTTAGTGATAGATCAAATTTGTTAGGTTTATCTAAGCTCTTAATGTATATCATTCTGTAAATGAATGTATAGAAAATAAGATCAAACTTGTTAGGTTGATCTAGAAATGTAATAGATAGGCTTCGAAGAGATCGTAGTGTATAAAGCTGATCAAGATTACAGAAGTCAAGGCAGAACGTAGAGCTTCGAGGATCGTAGTGTGTCTGCCTTAAGGGCCTCTTCCGAAATCGCAGAGTGATCCCAACATTTGCCGAGCCAACTCAGAGATCGTAGTGTGCTCTCGGATAGCACGTCACAATGTCACCTTACATAAAGGTATAGTCAAAAACTGTTTTAGAAATTAAAATATTTGGGAAGTTCTCAAGGAAACCTTCGTACATGGGAGGCCATGCGTCTAGGTTATGATAGATATCATATGCCCACAGAATTATCCTTGGTTGACCCAATAGACACCAAAGAAAAACGAGAAGATTACTATCATATTATTTCCAATGGTGAGTCTTCTCTTGACATATCATTATCTCCACTGTCTCTAATTGAGAATTATACTTCAAACAAACACCAAGATCATATAGGTAGTGCGCGTAGATATACTCAGTAAGTGAATGTGCACAACCCTATCTTATGATGACACGAGGTTGTATGTCTTTAGACATCTTGTATGATAGTGGCAAAATACCCTTCCAACGTTGGGTTCGCCTTACCCTATTTGATTCACCAAATATAACTACTAAATGATGACCACCATTCTATTCCCTGTTACTCCCCGCCGACCCAAATACACTCTTATTACACAAGGGAATTGTGAAACAAAAGGGTGAAGACAACTAGCTCAGTAAAGAATATCATGACTAAAGATAAACAAATTATCAATAGCCTTCGTCAATAATAAATCAGAGATTTAGAACATATGGTAGATGATAAAACTTTTTAACCATAGTTGCAGCGGAACGAGCAATCTATTAGAAGAGTCAAATAGACTATAAAGTCTATTATCTTCTCCATGTTAAAAATCCACCAACAATGTTTTATCCCTGTAACATCAATCAACAATTCTGGTCCACAATCATATGAATAACTCATAATCATAATTGTAGTTCTAAATTCCTCTTCTCATCCAGACAAAGATAATTTTCATCACCGTCTTTACCGAAACACCGTGAGATCATGGTTATACCAAATCACAGCCTCGCTCATAATCATACTAATAAATTCATCTTTGTACTACGGGCAAAGATATTCATTAATGAGCTCATCTTTGCACTACGGGCCAAAGATATTCAACAACAGATCATCTTTTGAACTACATGCCAAAGATATTCAACAACAGTCATCATCTTTGCACTACGCCAAAGATATTCATCAATAATTCATCTTTGCACTACAAAAGCCAAAGATATTAATATATCAAAGAAATACATAATCATTTCAGAATTTATATAAACAATAATTATAACCATGTTGATCAATTCACCTTTGCACTTAAGCTAAAAATATTCAATTGTAAATTCAATGGTCATGATCATACCAGTCACAATTCAACTTTGCACTGCTGGCCAAAGAGAACCCATAGTCACGATCATACCAATAATCTACTCACATCTTTACACTCAAGTCAAAGAGAAATTCCATCACCAAGGTTATAAAAATGTTATATATGATAATAAAAACAATATAATCAACATATAGATTTAATCTCAAGAGTAAGATTCATAAATCAACGATAATTTGGTTAGAAAAAGAAACCAATTTTGTCATGAATAGTAACTCGTGAATAGTAACCCATGAATAGTAACTCATGAATAGTAACTCGTGAATAGTAACTCATGAATAGTAACTCATAAATAGTAACTCATGAATAGTAAACCCGACACAAAAAGGTAGAAATTTCACAATAAAATTCATACCAATATTTCGGTATAATGATATTGAAATAACATTTCTTAAACTTATAAACAATTTATTTAAATTGTTTACACTTTACTAAATAATGCATTTAATCATCCTAAAATTTCAAACTCATAAGATTTCATCACCAATAACCAAAACCCTCATCAAAAATCTACATATACCTCATATAGGATTCTCAAGCCATAAAATCCTATTTTCTAATTTTCTTACTTCACATAACATATTTAATTCATTTACTCATAACTAGTCCATTTTCATGAAAAATACCGAATCAATACAAACAAATTTTCTTTTCTGAGATTTAGTAGAATATAGTCCCATATTGAACATATATTTTTCTCAGAATTTTTAAAAAAACCTTTACTATTTTCCATATGGCCAAAACAGCCGAATATTTAGATATTTATCAAAAATTGTACTTTTATCCAAAAATTCCAAAATTTACAGAGTATACTTCTATCATATACATGTACTCCCAATAAAAATTTCACCAATTTTGAAGTTAACCACAAGGAGTTATAAGCGGTTACTTTTAAAATAGTCTTTTCCCGTAAAATTCATAACTCTTAATCTATATATTCAAAAATCACCATTTTTGGACACAATCAATAAAACTCATCAAAATATCATTTCAAATTTTTCCAGAATTTTTGAAGGTCAAAAAAATTACGAAACTGAAAAACATAACAACCCTTAAAATCCCTTACTATCCCTTACTATACCTTACCTCAAAAGAGAAGCACTTCTGACTGGATATCGGATATGACGCTGAAGGAAACTTGCACTGATGAATAGCAACTCACCAAGTATCTAAATACTTACAAAATACACTCGATAATCTAGAGAGAAAAAGAGAGAAAACTTATGAATTCTGGTGTGATTTTCAATTCTAACTTAGCCCTTTATTTATAGGAAAATGTTAAAGACGCCAAGTAGACTTGACTTCAAGCACCCGATGGCTTTACTCGCTACTATTCCACCCACCAAAAATCGTAGCCATCTTCCCAACAACCAAAAGTGGGGACCACCCATTTCTAGAATTTTCCACCAAAATCATTTATAAACCTAATTTCTCGAATCAATGCTTCTTAAAATTCATAACAAATCATTCGCTTATTTTAATCTGTTCAAAATTTGTGAACATATACTCAACTTATATATGTATAACATATCCAAAAATCACAACGATCCAACTATTCGATTAAAAATTATAACTCACACAATAAAGTCAAAAGAACAATCGATTGATCTTTTAATACCTCTAATCCGGCAAAAATACCGATAAAATACCTCAACATTAGTTCCTTCATTTATAACCACATAAATAAATCCATCATTTATATCCACATCAAATAAATATTTCATTATCATATAAATCAATAATTAATTATTCACAAATAATATTACGTAATCACAATAATGACAACCAGTGCGCCTCCTGTGAAAGAGGGGCTTTCCAATAAGGATTTCTCCTTACTGACGCGCAATTAGGTGACCAAACCTCTCCTTGACATAACTTTTTAGACATTGCCAATAGTGTTATCTAATAATATTATTCCAAATAATATGAATTATTGATCTGATAATGGAGATGATGTGCAGTGACAATTATTGAGCAACAATAATATAAAATATCAACGCAAAGAATTATTGAATCAATAAAATAAAATATTGAATGCAGAAATACCGTAATAATTATTGAGTAGTGCCTTCTTACGTAAGAATCAATAATTTCAAAAAATCTGTACAATACTGGTGCCATCGCTATGGCAATAACGCCAGACATCGTATTTTAACCACCGTGTATTCAACAAAGTTGTTAATTCGTAATAACTACGCCAGTTATTTATAAAACTCAAATTTGTCATTTTCTTCATCCGACGCTTATTCTCATTATGGGGCCCACAAAAATGGTCGCTACCGTCATTTAATATTCCCTCTACGTAAAGAATATTCCACGACCAAACGAATATTCCCCGACAGCAATGAGTATTTTATAACCACTTGTGTATTTTGAAAAAATTTCACATATCACCCTTAACTTTAAACTTTTATCAATTTAACTATACTTTTATTTCATAAAATTCGGGGTCTTACAATCCTACTCGAGGAGTAGAAGAGTTGACTAGGAGCTTTAAGTGCTCTGAACCACTTAAAACAATTGTGTCTATTACATTCTTGCTATAACTTCTATATCTGCTATAACTGCTATATCTGCCTCACTCTCATTAACTCACTATCTTAAGGGAGATTAAAATAAATATTAATTCCGCTATGTTTTAATCATCATCACTCTAACAAAGTAAAATGAAAAGATTTTTAAATATCTATTCAACCCCCCTTCTAGATAACTATTGTGCCTCTAGGAACTAACATACGTGATGTACCAAATTAGAGATATGAGTGTGAATTTGAGGGCGTCACAATAATAGTATTGTTGACAATTTTTATATTAAAAAGGTTATTTGTGTCATTTTTTGCATCCGAAAATATTTCTTTATGGGATCCACCAATGATTTGTTATTTCGACGCCATCGTACTTTTACCTAATATTCCCGAAATAACGAATATTCTCTAACAAAGCGAATATTTCCTGACAGAACGAATATTCCCTGACATACTTTTTATAACTGCACATATTGCCATTAACTTATCATTTTATCAATTTGATACATTATTTTTAAGAATAATAATTTCAAGAAAAAATTAAATTCTCTTTATTAAAAATTTAGGGTCTTACAATTTCACCTCCTTATTAAATTTTGTCCCCAAAATATACGTGCGTACTTGGCATTCCGAAAAGATATGTAAGGATAATTAGCTCTTAGTTCAGATTCTAACTCCCCACTCATTTCCTCTATATCATGATTTCTCCATTACTTATCTCCTAGTTTCCAAATGTCATTCTTAAATGCTACCACAAAACAAAGGTTAGTTAAAGAAATTGGCATATCACATCTTATCCCTAAATCTAGACCGACTAATTAAATAACGAAATTTAGCTTAGATAGGACACACTTGTGAATGATCTTACTTGTATCTCCCCTCATAGTTCTATTCTCAGATCTTCGCCAGAGATCATATCCCTAAACTCTGATACCAAATGTGATGCCCTCAAATTCGTGTTTGTCTGTAGTGTTATTTTTGGCGACTCAAGTTTTGGGTGTTGTTTAGACCCAAATTTGGGGGCGTCACAATATGTGTATTTATTGTTAAGTCAGTAATTATCGCATATAAGTTTTATAATGTACACTAATTCTTATATTATAAAATTGTTAAAATTTGACTTAATTGTATTTGTAAAATAAATTGGTATAGTGTATAAAATGAAGTTGAGTAAACTTTCAAATAATTTTGAAATAATAAAATAACTTTTTAAAACAATCTGTCAAATGAATTTTTCAAATTGAATCATCTAAATGAATAGTTTTCTAAAAGTAAGAGTTGTAAACAATGTGTAATTTGTATGAGTATTTGTACAACTACTCCCTCCGTCTCATTAACTCCCACCTCCAACACCAAACAACCATCATAATTATTACTTATTTCCCAAAATTTACCGAGCATGCTTCATATTTTCCCTTATCTTATGTTTGTTATTGTTATAAATATTACTCCCTCTGTCCCAAATTATCTGCTGTTTTAGCAGAAAAATTTTATCCCACAATATCTGCTTTTTCAAGATTCTAATGCATTTTTTCCCTTTGTTTTCCAAGTTTGCCCCTTTACTTTAATTGTTGATAGTCATTACTCATTCAAGGCTCTCCTCTTTTTTAAGCATCCTTTTCATATTCCCACCAATAAGAATATGATTGCCAAAGTTATGCTTCTTAAAAGACCTTGGCACACTCTTCCATGGACAATCTCCTTTTACTAAAGCCTTAATTGCAGAAAACAAAAAATCAGCACATAAGGGTATTTTAGTATTTTTATCACACATATTGGTATATGTGTGGAACTCTAGAATAGCAGATAATTTGGGACGGATGGAGTATTATATATGTAGTACTTCACATATATTTTTGTCTACAGTATCTTATACCAACGTATTAATGAATTTGCCTAACTTTTCAGTACATGTGATTTTAATTGAAGTAACTTTTCATTATTGCTCTTATTAATGTGATAATTATTGGTTTAATATTGTGGAATATTGTAGTGATATTGTGTCTTATAGTTAATGTATTGTCGGGTATTTTAATAGTTAAATGTAACAGTTCAACCGACAATCTTTATTAACGATTATTTTGTCATTTTTATATCCGACAATTATTCAATTGTGGTGGGGTCCACCAATAATTGATTGTTATAGCGCCATCGTACGGTATCAAATATTTTTTGACGTCTCCGTCGACATTCGTTTTGTTTCTTATAATTTGCACATATCATCCTTAATTTTAACTTTTATCGATTTAACGCCTTACTATTTAGAATAATATATAAAGATAAATCAGTTTTATTAATTAAAAGTTAGGTTCTTACAATAGATTTTAAACAATTATCTTCTAGAAGCTCTTTTTTTTTGGAAAAAATGTTCCCTTCTCATCCCATCACTTTCTTTCCCTTCCATCCGAAACAAAACTCACAATTCACAAACATAACTTAAGAGTAATAGTCAAGTTTATTTAGATTTGGCTTCCCTCCATTACACATTCCCTCTAATTCTATCTAATACATCATCTTTTTATAATTCTAGATGGTATGATTAAAATTAACACCATCCATTAACTTATCATATTGAGTAGTATAGTTGTTTCAAAAATGAAATTAATTTGATATTTTTTCACCATTTGATGAACATGCAAATATTTCATCAAAATTTAATGGTTGAAAATTCTTTTAAACTTTTAATGATAAATTATTTTTAATTACTCTATTTTTTTGTAGCAATAATCTTTATAGCATCAACTATTTATGAACTTATTATGACATTACTAACAACATTACTAAGATAAAATAATTGGTGTATTGGATAGAATTGGAGATAATGTGTAATGGATGGGAGCCAAATCCAATTTATATGGGATGACTAAGATTTATATCTGAAATTGAAATAAAAAATAATAAGATATTTAAAAAGTTAAAAATTGGGCTAAAAACTAACTTATGAACTTCTATCTTATTTGCAAAATTGGGATAGTCAATTATTTTTACTTTTTTCTCATGTTCAAAAAATAAATTACAATAACTTAAATGAAAGATTGTACTTAAGCCAAAACTAAATAATAACTCAAACTTAGTACGAAAATTGTTTAAAATATCTGAAATTAAAATGAAAAATAATGAGTAGATAGCCAAAAAAAAACATTAAAAGGGAGTTCTATGTAATTTATCATTTTCTTTTACTTTGTACATTAAATTTGGTCCAATAAATGAATATATATATATATGGGAAATGATATATGAAAAACGTTAGTTCTGGGCACTATTTCAACTAACAGTTATCCAGCCGTCCAAAATTAGAGTGAATGACTGAGATGAGGCCCAACCGCTACTCCATCTAGCGGCCAACCATATTCTTTTATGTTGGCCGCTACTATTGAATAAATTATACAGGAACGTGTTATTGCATAGAATAAATAGAATCAATTAATCATAATATTAAGTACTTACATGAATTGAGAGAAGTCATCTCGTATGTATCACGCTTCCGCTGCGCTTAAGGGTGAAGGTCTTCAATTGCATCTCTCAATCTTAGGATGGATGTATAGGTGTGTATAAAGTTCTTGAGACGACAATTGGGACCAAACCCTAACTGTTTTATTTATACAATAGCTAAGGGTCAAAATCGTCCATCAATATTATGAAACCCTAGGGCCCATTATGCCAAATACCAAATACTATTAGGAATATTATTTATAGGCCACATAATTAATTACCAAACCCATAAATAAAGTGATTAAATTAATACAATATGTAAGCCGAATAATTACATAAATAGTAGAGGCCACATAAGGAATAAAATATTCCAATATTCTCCCACTTGGCCGAAATACTATTTATTACAAAACATAACGCTTACAATCATTAATTTGGCCAAGTATTAATTTAATATTTACATCTCGTTCAAATAGAAATACCAATGCGAATTAATACAATCTTTGTGTCATTATTAACACAAGATCCCCATTAGTTACACAATTAGTACTTTTATTAAAACAAAGATTAACATTAAGCATAACAGGTATGAATAGAGTTTACATAAGTGGTAATAGATTAAACTCATTCATATGGTCCAAAACATTACCGTATTGTTTGCTCACAAGTTCTCAAGTGTGCACCATAAAGAGAATAGCAAACCATAAACATAATGTGAAGTTCAAAATAACGAACTCAAAATTGTTGTCTTACATCAAATAACTTACTAATTAAGACTACCAGCTTAAACCCATGCTTAAACATGCTCTAAAAAGATCTTGGTCAAAGCCTTTCGTAAGTGGATCCGCTAACATATCATGCGTACTAATATACTTAATAACAATGTTTTGATCTTCAACTCTTTCCCTGACAAATAAGTACTTAGTGTCGAGGTATAGTTCAGCACAACTCGAAATGGTGCTTTTGGACAAACTAATTTAACATTAGAATTATTATCACAAAATACTTTCAATGGCCTTGAAATGGAATCTACAACCTTAAGTCCTGAAATAAGATTCCTTAATAATATGGCGTGACAAGTAGCATGATAACAAGCCACATATTCTGCCATCATTGTGGAAGTGGTAGTTAACTCCTGCTTATGAGTTCTCCACGAAACAGGGCCTCCTGAAAGCATAAAGATGTACCCTAATGTAGATTTCTTTTCATCTTTACACTTAGCAAAATCAGAATCATAATAACCAACAACTTCAAGGTTATCTGTTTTCTAAATGTAAGCATAATATCCTTAGTACCCTGTAAATAACGTACATAAGACTCCCAACCATAGAAGTATAGGAAATAGGATTCATTTGATCACGTTCAAGGTGGTTCTTAGGACATTGATATGAGCCAAATTTGTCACCCTTAATAACAGGGGTGATAGTAGGGGAGCAATTTTGCATGTTGTATTTGTTAAAAACTTTGTCAATATAAGATCTTTGGGACAATCCTAATATCTCGCGAGACCTATCTCGATGAATTTCAATGCCTATAACATAAAAGGTTTCACCGAGATCCTTTATTTCAAAATTTCCAGAAAGGAAACGTTTGGTCTCATGTAACATGTCTAAGTTATTACTTGCAAGTAGTATATCATCAACATACAAAACGAGAATAACAAATTTACTCCCACTGACCTTCAAGTATATGCATTGATCCACTATATTTTTCTTAAAATCAAAATTACTCATTACCTCATGAAACTTAAGATACCATTGTCGAGAAGCATGTTTTAACCCATATATGGACTTTTTAAGTCTACATACCATATGTTCCTTGCCTTTAACCAAAACCTTCTGGTTGTGCCATATAGACATTCTCATGCAAGTTACCATTAAGGAATGCAGTTTTAACATTCATCTGATGTAACTCTAAATCATAATGAGCTACTAAAGTCATGACTATTCTAAATGAATCTTTCCTAGATACTGGAGAGAAAGTTTCATTATAATCCATACCTTCATTTTGAGTGAAACCCTTAGCAACCAATCGAGCTTTATTCCTTTCAACGTTCCCTTTAGGATCTAATTTGGTCTTATAGACCCACTTGCAACCAACAGGTTTTAAAATCTTTTGGTAATTCTTCAAGATCCCAAACGTTATTAAGCTCCATTGATTTCAACTCATCATTCATGGCTTCAAGCCATTCAGTTGATTGAGCACTCGTAATGGCCTCTTTATAAGAGATAGGATCATTAATCTTACTTGAATCATAGTCAATCTCATTAAGATAGGTTATAAAATCATCAAAATTAATAGGTTCTCTAGGTCTTTCGGACCTACGTAAATGCTGCACAATTTCAGGAATATGATTTTCAATAATGTGAGGTTCAACATTAGGTGGTGGCTCAGGATTAGAAACATAAAACCTGTTTTCTTCAAGATCAATTTTTCTAGGCTCACCACTCCCACTTAAATCACCATTCTCTAAAAACTCTGCATGCCTAGTCTCAACAATTCTAGTGGTATGCGAGGGACAGTAAAATTGAAAACCCTTAGATCTCTCAGGATATCCAATGAAATGACAACTAATGATTTTAGAATCAAGTTTCTTTATTTATGGATTAAAATCTTAGCCTCGGCTGGACAGCCCCACACCCGTAAGTATTTTAAACTAGGTTTCTTACCTGTCCAAATTTCATAAAGAGTGTTAGGACAATTTACTAAAAAGCCCTATTTTAAAATATAAACAAATTGCCTTTAATGCCTCAAATCCACAAAACACAAGTAAGCTAGAATTGCATAACATACTACGTACCTATATCCATAAAGGCGATTTACGCCTCTACCACACATTCTCGCCATGCCAACCAAGCATTGTATAATCGAGTGATTTATTCCATTTTCTTGACAAAATAAGGCAAATGGGCCAGACTATGACCAGACTCGTCAGTGTTTACCATAATACTCCCCACTTATATCCGATCTCACTACTTTAATTTTTCGCTCAAGTTGATTTTCAACTTCAGCCTTGAAAACTTTAAACATATTTAGTGATTCAGATTTTTCATTAATCCGGTACACATAAGTATAACGAGAATAGTCATCAATGAACGTAATGAAAGATTTGTGTCCACCAATTCTTGGAGAAAATGGTCCACATATATCAGTGTGAATCACCACAAAAAGTGCACTACTTCTAGTTGTTCCTTTCTTATTACCTTTCACTAATTTTCCTTTTATACATTCAATATAATGGTCAAGATCAGAAAAATCTAGTGAATGAAGAATTTCATCCTTTACAAGACGTTGCATTCTGTCTTTTGAAATATGGCCTAAGCGTTTATGCCACAATTTTGAAGAATTCTCATTATCTAGTTTTCTCTTAGTTCCACTTGTAGAGGTATTTTCTGTCACATTAATTGTTAATAAGGATTCAGCAAAGACATTATCCAAATTTATCTTATAGAGGTTTCCCTCTAAAGAGCCAGAACCAATAACATGAGAGTAATGATAAATAATTATTTTATTATTCCCAAACTTAAACGAAAATCCATCAACGTCAAGTTTAGATACAGAAATTAAATTTCGTGTCATACTGGGAACATAAAGAGTATCATATAAATACAAGGTGAAATCACTCTCCAAAACTAAAGGAAGAGTTCCTACAGCTTCAACTTGTATAGACTCTCCATTGCCAACTTTAATGGTTCTTTCCCCTTTTGGAGTGTCTTCTTTGAAAGGAATCCTTGCAATGAATTAGTAATGTAAACCATAGCACCAGTGTCAAGCCACCATGTATTAGAAGGAACAATAATTAGAAATGATTTATAAGTTACATAATTGATGGACGATATACCTTTCTTTTCAATTCATTCTCTTAATTTAGGGCATTCTTTCTGAATATGTCATTACTTCTTACAGAAGTGACATTTAGGACATATCTCAGAGTTGTTACCTGAATAATTTTGCCTTATTTGTTTTGGTAGAAATTGGTTTATCCTTATTCTTAAAATCTTTGCCATTTTTTATAAGCTTTCTTCTTATAGGATCCAGTGGTTGTCAAATGAGCAACATTAGGTTTTTCAACCTTAAGCCTTTCTTCATCTTTAATTTAAAAAGCCATGTCGCTCATCATCATAATGTGCTCAAGCATTCCCACTAACCCCCATCATACATGCTAGTAAGCATTTTTTAAAATAAGGGTACTTGCATGAGTTTTAGAAGAACCATTAAATTGTTACTCGACTGAAGTTAAACATTCTCAAAGTCAGTAATGACTCCTCGAATGACTGTCGTGATAGAGTTTTTTATAATCACAAGGGACATGCAGTTGGATCGCTCCCACTTTCATAAATAATCTTTTACTCAATTGAGCTAGTAGTTGTAAGTGGAACATAATGATCCAATCGTAGTGCATAGTCCAAAATCATAGTGCCGAGAATAATTTTCACTTACACTTTTCAAGCAGTACAATTATTTTCATTCAAGGTTTCAATTCCGGAGATACTCGTAAATACTAGTTGAGTCAATGTCTAAATACAATCAAGCTCATAAGCATGCTTACAAAAAAACTAAAAGAAATCCACAATGTACAACAATAATTAATCATAATAAAAACCAAATGTAAGACAAGCAGTTAGTTACATAAAATCTATTTACAACACCTAAAAAATAGATTTTAATGAGATGTTGGTGCATAATTATTAATTTTTCGTTGGTCCAATTAATAATATACTAATAACATCCCCATAAAATAATGCAAAACATATTTATCCACGCATCACCGTTGGGCAGAAACAAATAAACATGTTACTTAATTATGCAATAAAATTCCATTTAATAAATTTTAATTCTAATATTTCCGTTGGGTAAAAATTAAAATCTTTATTTATTAAATGTAACATTATGTGACCTTTCTTAATCTTTAATTGTTTCAATTAATAATCCTCCGTTGGGCTGATTATTAATTTTAACAATAAAAAGTCACGCATACATGTAAATTATTATGATCAAACTCATTTTTCTTTAAACATATTAATCAAGTTTGAAAATTAACATTATTTAAAATTTACATGTAACACTTAAAAGCCCTAATAATATATCACATCATGTTCAAAAATTTTAAAACTTAATATATATATATATATATATATATATATAAATATACTAACAATCATATATATATATATATATATATATATATATATATATATATATATATAAGCGATCCTACTCCTTTGGTATTCATGATTTATGTAAATAAAATAAGTAAGGCATGTGCCAATAATTGAGAATTAAGATCACAATACATGATGTAGTACTTTAATACATGAATATAGGAATTGAGATCACATACAAGAGAATAAATGTATTAACAAAACTGAAACAGTTTTCCTTACTATCGAAAACTTCTTTTCCGTGACAACAAAATACTAAATTGAAACAAATTGATGTTATAATCATCAATACCCTTTTTCACCGAAACAATATAAATTAACATATTCTATGCAATAACGTAATCATAACTTTGATACCAGATGTTAAATAAATTATACAGGAACGTGTTATTGCATAGAATAAATAGAATCAATTAATCATAATATTAAGTACTTACATGAAATGAGAGAAGTCATCTCGTATGTATCACGCTTCCGCTGCGTTTAAGGGTGAAGGTCTTCAATTGTCTCTGTCAATCTTAGGATGGATGTATAGGTGTGTATAAAGTTCTTGAGACGACAATTGGGACCAAACCCTAACTGTTTTATTTATATAATAGCTAAGGGTCAAAATCGTCTATCAAGATTATGAAACCCTAGGGCCCATTATGCCAAATACCAAATACTATTAGGAATATTATTTATAGGCCACATAATTAATTACCAAACCCATAAATAAAGTGATTAAATTAATACAATATGTAAGCTCAATAATTATATAAATAGTAGAGGCCACATAAGGAATAAAATATTCTAACAGCTACTCCCTCTAGCGGTCAGTCAAAATGACCGTATTTTGACTGACCGCTAGAGGGAGTATCGGCCCCCCCTATATCTCTATTCTTGTTCTATAATAAAAAAAATTCTTCTTGTAGAGTTTATTTTTCTCTTTTGTGAGGTTTGTTTTCTCCATGATATGACTGATTTATTTCTTTTTGTGAGAGGATTTCATTATCATCTCTTGAGAGTTTGTTTTCTTCATTTGGGAGATTTTTTTCGTTCGTGAAATTTTTTTAGGTGCGTGAAAATAGATTATTCAGATTTTGATATGGCGTTTTTATGAACGACTAATTCTTTCTTTTCTCATATTGAAGAACTGTTCATATTTGTATATTTTATTATTACTTTGGGATTATAATTATTTTTTAGGAGTATATTTGTGTTCACACTACGATGGTCATTTTTCCTGATTATCTGTTATTATATTTTAAAATATTACTATTTCGCTTATTTGTATTGTTGTCTTTTATCGGTTGTAACAGTTTCAATATATTTTAGTCCATTATACTATTTGATTAATAATAATAATAATAATAATAATAATAATAATAATAATAATTTGTTTTACGTTTGGTTTTCCGTTTACTTTATGCTATTGTTAAATACTAAATAGCATCAATAATTAAAATATTGTGGAGAATAAAATGTGCAGTTCTTCCATTTTCCATATAGAAATATGAAAGGAATTTTTTTTTTTTTAAATGAAAAAAGAGCCAAGGGGGTGACCACACTCATAAGTCATAGCACCTACTCCGAATTCTTTCCCCGTTTTTTTTTATTTCTGATTTATTCATATTTGTGGCGCTATACATTAAACTGAATTAATTTTTTATTGCTAAAAGAAATAAATTTCTTCTGTTTTATAATAAATTCAATTTATTAATTGTTTGTTTTAAAATAAGTCTTACTTTACAAGTTAATTTAATTTGTTTGAATTACCCTAAATATTAATTATGGCAATAATTACCAGAAAAATTGAGCTCATAAAATATTATATTATATTTTAACTTTGTACAAAATAAACAAAGAAAAATTTACTTTATAGTTTTGAAGTTTTTTATTTTATTTTAAACGAGACTCTAATTTCGGAAATGATAGTATTAATTTTGGAATGAATTTAATGTCACCACTAGACAAATGAATATTTCTATAGTATGTGTTTGATAGATCAAAGGTGATAAAGACATATTATTTTATCAAGGTTAGAATATAGTTTTTGTTATAAAATATATATGAATATCTAGATTTAGTCCTTCTATTTTTAATTGTAATGATTTTTAATGTTTTGAAACTCTCATGACTTTTAAGTTTTGAAACTCGTGACTTTTGAGTTTTGAAACATCCAAGTATTAATGTTCATGTACCTATAAATAGTAACATTGTAAAGAGAATTAGTGAGATACAAATATACTATAACTTATATGATATGAGGATGCTCTCTTTTCACTAATCACTGTTCTTAATATTAGTATTCTTTTATAATACGTTATCAGCACAAATTGCTCCTCACCTTCGTCTCGAAGATAATCATATTTGATTTGAAGGAGAAGGTATAATGGTATCAAAGCCAAGTTATTTCTTATTTCTAGTTGCTGTGTGAGACCTCTTAATCAGTAAAATCTATGTTTCTTTCAAAAACCTGTTTCTTTTCATTGTTCTGAAGTCACCTAACTTACTGTAGTCCACCTTGTTCGTGTCTAACATTTGTAAGTCTCAGGGGTGAGCAGTGTCAGGTTATAGAACATAGGTATGTGTCTGTTTAAGGTAAGAGGGTATGCATGAACGAACTATGAGTAAGAATTTCTTTTGAAATTAGTAAAGATGAACAGATTATTTAGATCTAACTCTTCAGCTAGTAACCAGTCAACTTTGCCCCCTGTTCCAGACATAGTTAACCAGGAAGAACACAGTTATGAAAACATCAGTCAAGTTTTAAGTAATTGGAACATACTTAAAGTTTCTCCTAGAGAAATTTACCAGTCAACCTTTTTAGATAATTTTAAAACAGATTATAATGTCAAAACATTTGAAAAACTTTATGCTATTACTAAAGAATACGAAAATTACAGCCTCTTATCTCCTGATGTTATTAGAAAACATAGGAAAAAGGGTTATAATTTTATTCACATAGGTCTTGTTCAAGTAGCAGTCAAACCATTGAATATCAAAGGAATTAATTCAAGTATCTACTTCTGTCTTAGAGATGCTAGGTTTCTTAATTATTTCTCAAGTATCATTGGCATTATGGATTCAAGTTTGCATAATGGACCAATCCATTTCAATTGCTTTCCTGATTTCACTTTAGGCCTTAGTGATCATAACTTATTAAAAGCTTTAACACTAAACATTAAAACTGCAGGAGAAATCACTCAAATGATAGAGGGTTCTCAGCCTTTAATCTATAGGATATATTATAAGACCATGAAAACTAACTTGAATGTTCATGCTCTCAATAAAAGTCCTAAAGATCAAACCGTTCTAATTCAAAGTTCAACTAGTGATGCTAATGTTCAGATCCCAAGGACCATCCTTTGGAAAGACATTACATTACCTAGTCAATGGACTTTACCCAGTGAAATACCTCAACAACCAGTTAAAAACAATCTTCTAAATGTTGAAAACATTAGATAATTCTGCTATGGTACGGTTAAAATAAGCTTTGAACGTACTAAAAGACCAGTCATCATAGAAGATTTTACGAGTTCTTCAGCACCTTCAGTTCATACTCGAAGAGATACTGAAATACTTAGTAATCCTTCTATTCGTGATATAAAGATGAAAGAAATCTTAAATCAAGGTCAAGCTAGTCACCCTTGTTATACTTTGAATGATAATATAAAAGAAGAAGATTCTTCCCCTACGCCTTCAGAATTTCCTACTCAGTCAGATTTTGAAGCCCCTATTAATAATCAGCTAAGAGTCATTAAAAAGAATTTATTCTTGATTGGGATCGTCTTATTGAAGATTTCAATTCCAAGGATAACAAACATAAGAGACACTTATTTTGTTCCAATCATCTAATTGATAAAGATCGAGATAAAATTATAAATAGATGAAAAAGATTTATAAAAAATGAACATATAAACATTACTTTCTACAATTGGTATGAAAAATATCATGGTAAATATAATGTTATAACTAAGACGCAATGGATCAAAGAAGACAAGTCAAAATTTTCTAGTAGTCATCCCCCTCTCAAAACTATCCTCCTTCCAGTTAAAAATACATCTGTTATTGTCAGTCCTTTCAAAATTTCAGATAATAATAAAGATGATAAAAAAATCATTGAACAGAATAATTTCACAAATCAATATCTAGCCACAATAGGAAAACAGCTAGATAAGATTAAAGAAAAGTTTGATAATGTTATTATTAAGAAGCCCGATTCAAAATTTGAGCAGCCTTTGTTAAAATTGCCTGAAAATAGAAGTAAATTAGGATATTTACAACAACAATTTAATAATGATGGTGAAATTATTCAAGTTATTGATAAGTTTATTAAAAAACTAAAAATTAAAAATTTAGCTGGAACAAGTGGTACTATTGTTATCATTGATCAAGTCGACTCTGACAATAAGAGTGATACCCAATCAGATTAGTCAGATATTGTTTCAATTCCAGATCTTAATGATCAGTTAATTAAAGAAACTAACTGTTAGTAACACTAGCTTAACACGAAATTGGTATTCTAGACCTACTCCTCCAGATCTACAGTTCGAAGAGAGAAATCTAGATAAATAATTTTCTGTTTCTTCTAATAAAATTTATGAATGGAATATTGATGGTTTCAGTGAGCAAGAAATTCTTAACAAGTTAAATCACATGTCCATGGTAGCTAATAGCTATATTACTAAATTTAACAATCTTTCTCAACCAGATATTGTTGAATTAATAGCTAGTGGATTCACTGGTATTCTTAGATCTTGGTGGAAAAAACATCTCACGGAAGATACTAGAATATCCATAATCCATGTTGTCTAAATGGATGACGACGGTAACCCCATCTTTGATGAAGATGTTGGTATTGGCCCGCTGGATGGTGTTAACACTTTAATATTTACCATAATCAAACATTTTGTTGGTACTCCCAGTAATATCACTGAAAGAATTCATGATCAGTTAAGTAATCTCACTTATCCCACTCTAAGTGATTTTAGATGGTACAAAGATATTTTTACTTCTCGTGTTATGATGCGTAGTGATAGTAATAAACCATTTTGGAAAGAAAAAATCGTTAATGGTTTACCTTCATTATTTGCTCATAAGGTCTGTGAAGAATTAAATAAAAACTTGGGTTATATTGATTATGACAACTTAACCTATGGTGATATTATCAGTTACATCCAAAAAATTGGACTAAAAATGAGCATTGATTTCAAACTAGCTAAACAAGCTGGTAAAGAAAAAAACAAAGCTAAATATGAGTTAGGAACATTTTGTGAACAATATGGTTTACCCCCGGTCGCACCCTCTAGAAGAAAGCACAGGCATAAACATATTGATAAAAGTCACAAACGACACAGGAAAAAACATAAGAGTTAAAAAGATAATATCCAAGATAGTTATTACACCAAACCTAAATCATCGAGTAAAAAATCCACTAAAAAGCCTAAAAAATTTGACAAAAGTAAAATTGTTTGTCATAATTGTGGGCAAAAGGGGCACTATAAAAATGAGTGCAAGATAAAACAAAAATTATCTCAGTTAAATGTTTCTAGTGAAGATACTGAGCAACTATTAGAATTAATGAGGATTGAGAACAGCATCAGTAATGATGAATTAAGGTTCAGACATTCCTTATTCCTCTAATAACAGTTCCAGTAACAAAGAAACAGATAGTGATAATGAAGATGTCACTATTTGTGCTAATAATTGCAATGAAAACTGCTGTATTAAATTAAAGATTAAACGTTATTACCAAAGAAGATGAAGAAAGTTATCTGTTAATCGATTTAATTAGTAAAATTTCTGACCCTGAGTTTAAGATTCAATACACCAAGAAGTTAAAGGATTTATTAACAAAGGATAATAAAGTTAAAGACACGATTATTAAAGCCAAAGATAAACATATATTTAGCCTTAATAAAACTCTTGAAATATTTAAAACTCCTGTTAAAGAAATTACCCTCCCTGAGTTAAATCAAGAAGTTAACAAATTAAAAAGAGAAATTTATAACTTAAAATTAGATATTTCTAAATAAAGAAACGAAATTGTAGTAAAAAAACTGACCTTCATATTCATGATTCGTCCTCTAGTGATGAAAATCATGACTTACCTGAATCGTCTAATGCTAAAGATGAAGCTGACCTTTTTATTCAAGGTCTCTCCCTCAAACGTATTAAAGATATCACCATTCAAAAATGGTATATCTCTGTTAACTTAGTTATCGATAAAATATTCTCAATACGACTCCCTACCTTAGTTGATACTGGTGCAGATTTGAATTGTATCCAAGAAGGTCTTATCCCTATTAAGTATTATAATAAAACTAGTGAAAAATTGAATTCTGTTAATGGTAGTCAGATGGAGATAAAATATAAATTGCCTAACGTTCATATTTCTCAAGATAATATGTGTTTTAAAATTTCATTTGTTTTAATTCGCAATCTTATAGATAAAATCATCCTAGGATTACCATTTATATATTTATTATATCCTTTCACTACTAGTAATTAAGGATTAAGTTGTAAACACTTAGGAAAAAAGATAACATTCAATTTCTCATTAAACCTAAAGAAAGAAATTTAAGATTTATCCAAGATGAATCTATTTCTAATTCTTTGAATTTATTAAACTGCAAATCCACCCATTTAAACTTCTTAAAGGAAGAGATTAAATATAAGCAAGTTGAAGAACATCTTAAGAGTAAAAGTGTTCAAGAAAAAATTGCAGATTTAAAAGATTATTTAAATGAAAATCTTTTTTCTGATTCTCCTAATGCTTTTTGGCATCGGAAGAAACATATGGTAAGGCTTCCTTATGCTAAGGAATTCAAGGAACATTTGATTCCAACTAAGGTTAGACCTATCCAGATGAGTCATGAACAAATGGAGTTATGCAAAAAGGAAATTAATGATCTCCTTAATAAAAAGCTAATTAGACATAGTAAATCCCCTTGGTCTTGTCCTGCCTTTTATGTTAACAATGAAGCAGAAAAGGAAAGAGGTGGTTCTCGTCTACTCATTAATTACAAGCCATTAAACAAAGTGCTCGAGTGGATCAGATATCCTTTACCCAATAAAGAAGACATCCTTAATAGGTGAAGTTATGCCACCATTTTTACTAAATTTGACCTAAAGTCAGGATTCTGGCAAGTTGCCATTCACCCAGATGATAGGTACAAAACATCATTCACTACCCCATTTGTTCATTATGAGTGGAACGTTCAGTCATTTGGTTTGAAGAATGCCCCTAGTGATTTCAAAACATTCTCAATGACATTCTGAACCCCTTCAGTCATTTTATCATTGTTTATATCGATGATATCCTTGTTTTTTCCAGAACCATTGAAGAACTATTAAACATTTAAATTCGTTCTTCAAAACTGTTAAAACCAATGGTCTTGTCCTATCTCCCTCTAAATGCAGTCTATTTTAGACTAAAGTTAGGTTTCTTGATCTCAATATTTATCGCGGACTTATTTGGCCTATTGATAGAGCTATTCAATTTACTGACAAATTTTTGATAAAATTACTAATAAAACCCAACTTCAAAGATTTCTGGGCTCGCTCAACTATATTGGGAAGTTCTATGCAAATCTCAGGAAAATCTGTAAACCTCTCTTTCAGCGTTTACAGGATAATCCTCCACCTTGGACTGACACACACATTTCTATCGTCCAGCAAGTTAAAAAATATGTTAAGGCTTTGCCCCGCCTTGGCATTTCCAATGTTTCAACGTTTAAAATTATTGAAATTGATGCCTCAGATATTGGATTCGGAGGTATCCTCAAGCAAAAGTTAATTTCTGTTTCTTCTGAGCAAATTGTCCGATTTCATTCTGGTACATGGAATCCTACACAGTTAAATTATAGTACTATAAAAAAAGAAATTCTTTCTTTAGTTTTATGTATTAATAAATTTTAAAGTGACCTGCTAAACCAAAAGTTTTTAGTCAGAATTGATTGCAAATCTGTGAAATTTATTCTTGAAAAAGATGTTGAAAATATTGCATCAAAACAATCCTTTGTTAGATGGCAAGCCATGTTGAGCATTTTGGATTTTGAGATTGAATATATTAAAGGAAGTAACAATTCAATTCCTGATTTTCTTACTCAGGAATTTATTAATACAGGTACCCTACCTTCGATATGAGTGTGCGAGGAGGTTAGTTTTCTCGTGGTTCAGGCCGCCTTCAGGCCCAAGTAACAAATCCAAAGGAACTTTGGTTCCACACCCAGTTAACCCAGTCCTTCAAGTAATAAATTCCAGGTTCTTGGATCTATCCCTAAGTCTTACAGCTAAGTGCTAGCCAGTAACCCCAAATCAGTCGACATGCAGGCAGCTTCTCAATTCAAACAAAATTGGGAAAATAACCTATTTCATATTGAGCCCCATATGAAACCCAGAGATGATCCAATTAAACTTGTTTCCCAATATTTTCCTCCAGGATGGCATTTTACTCCTCTTGCTCTTTATAAATCTCTTGCGTATTATAAGGATATTCTTTTCGAAACAGAGTCAATTTTTGTCAAACCTATTTATGCTAGGGATGATGAAAGTAAAGTTCTTTATCACTCCTTATACATTAAGCAGATTATCCCAATAACTGAATGGGGTAATCACCCATCTGATCTTCAACAGCTCTCTAATCAAAATAACTCATTTTGTTATTTCGATTACATAGAAGCATTGAAAAAGATCTTTCTCTACCAAAACCAGTCACATAGTCATTCGTGGTTTATACAATTTGACCACAAGTTCAAAAGTCTTTTTCCCATCTGGTTCCTTTTATGGTGGTCGAGATTTGGCTCGTCTCTTGCCTTAATCCCCGATCCATTACAGGACCAAGTCTTTCGTTTTTGTAACAATATTCAATATCAACAACGATATGAAGGTATCTCGGCCTTGCTTCAGTTTGTCAGTAAATACAAGGTCCCTTGGATTCTGAAATGGCAATACGACCTTCTTACTCCAGTTGTTGAAATAATTTATCCGCCCCCAGTTTTTAGTCCTTCCAGTCAGGTTACTAAAGTTAACAATGTTCTTCCAATCACCATGGTAACCCGCATCTTTTTTACCAAGTGGTGGGATAAATTTGATATTAATAGAATTATCGGGCAGGTTGAAAAAGAATTCCCTCCTATCCCTCTTCCTATTGTTCCGATTAATTCAAAACCAGTCATAGACTCTTCCAGTAATATAAAAAAGAAGTCAAAAGTTAGTCCAGCAGGTTCGTCAACCTCAGTTGATATCTCCAATATCAAAAATTCCAAAGTTAAAGATTTGAAGCTCATGCCTCAAGCCATTCAAGATAGAATTTCTCAGTTACGTGAAGATGTTGAAGCATCAGAGTATTCCTCTTCTTCAGCTTCCAATGCCAGTAAAGATGAAGATGATGATGATCCATATGGCACCATCAACCTTCATGATGCTCAGGAACTATTTGTATGATCTTTCAATCACTCATTGTTGCCTCCACTCAGCAATCAATCAGTTAATCACGCATGCTCCTGGTTTTCCACCGAAAGCAGCCACTAGTCAAAAGATTCGGCCTTTTTCAGCAAAAGTTGTCGAAAGCATTTATGCATAGTAAAAAGTCAGCACTATTTTACTGTTCATCAATAGTAAATATTATCTGTAATCATTCAAATTTGAAATAGTAATGTTGTAATAGTTCTTTCCTTATTCTATAAAAGGAAACCGAACTTAGTTAGGAAGGCATACTTAAAAAGACTCAGAGTTCCTTCTCTGACAAATCTTTAGACTCTGCTCTCTCTTCTCTTCTACTCTTCTTATGTTCTAAACATTTGTATATATATATATATATATATATATATATATATATATATATGGATACACAATTTTTTTTTAACATAACATACTGCTTGTTATTCCATTCTTAATCCATGATTAGAGTTTGTTGTACTTACCGGAAATATATGCATGCACATAATAAATAAATATCCAAAAACCCACTGTTCTAGTTTAGGTGATGATTATAATCTAATGTTGATGGTCAGCAACTTTGCCAATATCATATCAATTGGATGATTATTCAACTGTTGGGATGTTTTTCTTTTTGGCATAATAGCATATTTGAAAATTATATTTTAATATTTTATGTCTATTTAAATGTTATAACACACACACACATATATTGATCTCTCATTTCCGTTATTCATCATCATTTTTTATATTGTATGACTAAATATATATTGTATGATTATATAATTTTTATAACCAGATATTCATGCACATGTGGATAGTTATAATAAACTAAATTTATAATGATTTTTAATATTTTTTGTATGAAGTTACAATGACAAACCTTGCCAAAATTGAGTTCGTGGAACTTGATATTACGGGTAAGAATTATTTGTCATGGATCCTTGATGTCGAAATTCATCTTAATGTCATGGGTCTTGGAGACACCATTAAAGATGATAATGAAACACCTAGTCAAAACAAGTCAAAGACCATGATTTTCTTACACTATCATCTTCATGAGTAGTTGAAGTTAGAGTATCTCACAATAAAAGATCATCTTCTTCTTTGAAAAATTTGAAAGAAAGATATGACCATCGAAAGACAGTTATTCTCCCAAAAGATCATTATGATTGGATACATTTACGATTGTAGGATTTTAAATCAGTAAGTGAATATAATTCTGCGATGTTTAAAATCTGTTCTTGAAATTATGTGGAGATAATATCACTGATGGAAATATGTTAGAAAAAATATTCTCTACTTTTCATGCCTCAAATGTGCTCCTGCAGCAACAATATAGAGAATGAGGTTTTAAGAAATATTCTTAACTGATTTCATGTCTCCTTGTGGCTGAACAAAATAATGAAATTTAAATGAAAAATCATGAATCACGACCAACTGGTTCAGCTCCATTCCCTAAAGTGAATGCTATGAGATATAACAATAATTATGGTCGTGGTCGTAATAAAGGTCATGGACGTGGCCATGGGCGAGGACAATTTAATTACCGCAGCCATGATACCAAATCTTCAAACAATGATGAGAAACAAGAAAGGGGAAAGAATATAAATAACAGAGATACCAAGAAGGAAGAAAATATCTGTTATCGGTGTGGAATGAAAGGACATTGGTCTCGTACCTATAGTACAGTCAAACATCTTGTTGATTTATATCATTCCTCATTGAAAGGAAAAGAGAAAAACATAGAAATAAAATTTTCTCATCCACATCAAGATAATAATGATTTATTTTGATCCTTAGAATATGACACACCTTGACGTTGAAGATTTCTTTGAGCAAAATAATGAGCAAGTTGATATTTCTTGTAATGAAAATAATTAGTTCAAAATTATGTTAATCCTTTTTAAGTGTATTTCTTTTATGCTAATATATTCCAATGTATTTTGTTTTCTTCATTTCATGTTGGTTTATTTAATGTAATGAATTGTGTTATTAATATTATGTCTTATTATGAACTTATTATATATTTATTCCTTTTATGAAGAAAATATGGATTTGCGCCATGCTATAAATGAGCCTAATATCAGTAGTAGAGATATATTCTTAGTAGATAGTGCAATGACACATACCATTCTAAGACATAAGCAATATTTTTCAAATCTAAGAATGATGAAATCAAAAGTGAATACAGTATCAGGTTCAACAGAATTAATTGAAGGCTCTGGAAGAGCCAATATAATATTTTCTAGTGGAACAAAATTTATTATTGATAATGCCTTGTTTTTCACTAAATCAAGGAGGAATCATCTAAGTTTTAAAGATATACGACTTAACGAGTACCATATTGAGACAACCAATGACAATGGTATAGAATATATGAAACAACCCGGGTCAAGTCCCGAGTCCGGAATAAATCTTGGGTCAAATTCCAAGTCCGAATCGAATCAAATCCATCAAATTATAAGGCCTCAAACTACTAGCCCAATAGTATCTTCTTGGTTTATCTTAGCCCACCACATGCTCCCAAAAGGTCATGACTTGAAGGTACTATTGGTAGTAACTTATTTCCTTATATGCAGATAAATTTGTCCCCCATCTTTTGATGTGGGACTGGGGTGTTACAAACTCCCCCACTTAAATTTCTGACGTCCCCGTCAGAATTCGACCACACACACGACCCAAAGATCTTTACCTCTCTAGCCATTGTGGGATAATACCGGCTGGCTTCGTGTCCCCACCTCTAGACCTCCATCTCTCCATTGTGGGATAATACCACCAGCCTTCGTGTCCCCACCTCCGTGACCCGATCGGATGACTGACCATTCAGCCGAGAGTCGTCTCGATACCATATTAAACAACCCGGGTCAAATCCAAAGTCCGGAATAAATCTCGGGTCAAATCCCAAGTCCGAATCGAATCAAATCCATCAAATTATAAGGCCTCAAACTACTAGCCCAATAGTATCTTCTTGGGTTATCTTTGCCCACCACAGGCTCCCAAAAGGTCATGACTTGAAGGTACTATTGGTAGTAACTTATTTCCTTATATGCAGATAAATTTGTCCCCCATCTTTTGATGTGGGACTGGGGTGTTACAATATATTTACATCGTATCAAATGTCTCTATTAGAAAATAAATATTGAAAAAATTATCTGTTTTATCTTCAGGTTTGTACTATAAAAGTATTAGTACAATTGAAGTCAATGCAATAATGAACCAATGAACCAAATAATTTTATTATTTGGCATGACCGATTAGGTCATCCTGGATCAATTATGATGCGAAGAATTATTGAGAATTCACATGGTCATCCATTAAAGAACCAAAAGATTCTTCAATTTAAGGAATTCTCGTGTGCTGCTTGTTCTCAAGGCAAATTGGTCATTAGACCATCACCAGTTAAAGTTGGGATTGAATCCCCAAGATTTCACGAACGTATTCAAGGAGATATTTGTGTGCCTATTCAACCACAAAGTGGACTATTTAGATATTTTATGGTTTTCATAGATGCATATACAAGATGGTCACATGTGTGTTTATTATCAACTCACAACTTGGCATTTGCGAGATTACTTGTTCAAATTATTAGATTACGAGCATAATTTTCGGATTATACAATCAATACTATGAGTCTTGACAATGCTGGTGAATTCACATCCCAAACATTTAATGATTATTGCATGTCACTTGGGATAAACAATGAACATCCAGTTGCCCATGTTCATACTCAAAATGGTCTTGCTGGATCATTTATTAAACACCTCCAGTTAATTGCAAGACCATTGCTCATGAGAACAAAACTTCCTGTCTCTATTTGGGGGCACACTATTTTACATGCAACAACACTTATTCACATTAGGCCAACATCATATCACAAATTCTCCCCATTACAATTGGTTTTTGGTCATAAGCCAGATATTTTCCATCTAAGAATATTTGGTTGTGCGGTATATGTTCCAATTTATCCTCCATAACGTACAAAGATGGGTCCTCAAAGGAGGCTGAGAATATATATTGAGTTTGAGTCCCTATCAATAATTAAATATCTTGAACCCTTAACAGATGATTCATTTACGACATGATTTACCGACTGTCATTTTCGAAGAGAAAATGATGAAAGAGTACCCTGAGTTATTTGTTTAATCTGTGTCTTCGATTCTAGGGACAAAATCTTTGTAAGTAGGGAAGAATATAATGAATGTGTTGTTTGAGTTGTGATTCTGGGGACAGAATCCTTATAAGAGGGGAATGATGTAACATTCCAGATTTTATAAATGTAAATTATAAATATTTATTGATTTATATAAATATTTATTGGATGTGTTTATTATTGAATAAATAATTGTTTAATTTGATTGAGTTGATTTAGTTAATTATCTATTTGTTAAATAATTAATGTGATTAGTTAATTATTTATTTGTTAAATAATTAATGTGTTATGTGGATTGAGTTATGTCATTAAGTAATTTATTTAATAAATTGTTATTAAATAAAGTGTGAAAAATAATTATGTTGTAAAGAGTTATTAAAATAAATTAAAGTAATTTAAGTTGGTTTTATCCAAACAATGCTTAAGGTTATTAAGTATTTAATTATAAATTAGTTAAGCCAAACAAAGCATACGGCTTTTGGATTTTGAAATTTAAATGATTAATAAAATAATAATATAATATATACGTTAGTTTTGTAACTGATATGTTATTAAATTAGAGGTATTAAGGTTAGCGGTTTTATTTTACGCATTATAGCTATCGGTTGTTTTCTTTTTACACATTCTATTCTTTGAAAAGAGAAGAACAACTAAGAGAGAATTTCGTAGAAAGTTTAAGAGAAAAAAGTGTGTTTTTCAAAATAAGTTCTGAGTTTGTCAAAGCTATTCTCAGTGATTAACAAGTGGTGTCGGAACAAATTAAAGGTAGGTTGTATAAACCTTATCATATATGTTTACATTATATAATTTTTGAGAAATTGTATGTCTCTGTTTTTCTTGAAATAACCGTGTATAAGTTTTTACCAAATTTGTCTGTAAACCTTGTTCTAGGATTTGTTTTGGTATTACATGTTTTGTTGTTATAATTGTTATAACTAGCATGTATATATATATATATATATGCATATATAGTGGTATTTTAATCATGTGTTAAAAGAAAAGAAATAGTTTTACTTGTGAACATAAACATGTATGAATGTATGTTTTTCAGAGTACCAAAATTTATACTTGTATTGTATGATAATCATGGAATTTAACTGTGATTACATGAATTGGGTAAGAATTAAATAGAATATAGTTAGAATAAATCAAATTGTTTTCTAACTATGATTCTGATCTTCTTTATGTTAACAATGGAGTTTTTGGTTTTAAAATATGTTATTCTAGTATTTAATTTTTCTAGAATTATGGTTTAAGTTGTGTGAATTTAGTATTTGTATGCTTGGTGAAGTTTATGTGTAATTTGCATAAGTTATACATGTTAATTGGTGTTAGAAATTAAGACATAGTAGCTTGGTTTGGTTTCAGGTTTTGGGTGTTCTGTAGTTCGGAGCCCCAGTGACAAATTCTCATGCCAAAATACCAAAAATAGGTTGTAAGTTCGCTTCCAATGTTGGAATTCGCACCGGTCTTCGGAATTCGTGCTTTACGCATATCTTGTCTCGCCCCAAATATTTAGAAAAGTTGTCTGGGTCGGACAATTTTGACCTCCTGTAGTAAAATGGCCATAACGTTTTCATACGAACTCCGATTAAGTTGATTCAAGATGATTCGGAAAGAGAACGAATAGGCCTATAACTTTTATTCTTTAAGGTTTTCAATTTGAAATCGTTATGAAGGGTCAAAATGGTTATCTTTAGGACTATTGTGTATTTGGAGCCAATCGGAGGGCGTCGGGATGCGCGAATGCAAGTGCAACCCTTTGTGTATTAGTATAACTTAATGATAACATGTTGGACATGTAATAAGATGTTGTATCACGTTGTTAATGTGCATGTGGTGCAATGACATGATCACTTAAGTAGTTGTAATAAAGCTAAAAAAAAATAATGTTCATGAAAAGAAATGATGTTGTTTAAACTTGAACTTATTTAGTAGCTATACTAAGAGTAATAAAGTAACTCATAAAGGTAATGTTAATGTAACTAATGTGTACTATCAATACATATGGTATGTGTAGGACTTGGGGTGAACGTGAGTAGTAATTATTTAACCTACGCACGAGGCAAGTTCTCTAACTCTACTTTTATAATTGTGCAAGTATCTAGCTATCTTTGAGCAAGTTTTCTAATCTATTATCTTGTTAATTCAATTACTGTTTTCAATTCGATTACAATATAATGATGTAAGTTATTCTGGAGCAAGTTATTCTTGTATTTAACTTGTTGTTTAGCATGCACAACTATATATAATAGTGTCGAACATTTCTATCGTTCAAATTGCTATGCATGCTTAGTATTCAATTCTAATTAACATTGGCTTAGTATTGTTCAAGCAAGGTATGCTATAGTTATTCAAATTGTATGCTATTAGATTATTCCTAAAGCATGACTTTAGTTTACTATGATTGAATCAATCGCGATTATTTTATAGTATAGTGTTATTGGTTTTATTCAACTACTCCTTAGTTGATGTTCGTTGAATTCCAAATTACCTTGAAAGCTTATCCAAACCAAACTTCCTTTTGTGCGGACTTGTACTCTAAATACTGAGATGAACAACCCTATTGTTATGATTAGGGGTTAACTTACGCATAGCGTTAAAATATTTGTGCACAATACATTGTCCGAAGGGCTGATCCCCCTAAGTACGAGGTCCTTATAGTCTTATGACTGTTAAAGTTGGAGTTGAAAGATTACTTGCAACTGTGGACGTATTTCATGGTCTTACGAGCCTCGGTGATCTATATTCTCCATATTTTGGGATTTCAGTTTCTGATTATTGTTGATAGAGTACTATTCACTTTTGATGAGCCTATTTCGACAGTTATTATTGTTATACTCCTGTTGATTCCATGTTATATCCAGTGAGCAATTGTTTTGCTCACTCTTGCATATTTAAAAACTCATTGCAGCTAAAGAAGAGAAGGTAAGTGAACCTTCGACTAGCAAAGGAAAGGGAAAAATGTACAAGTGATGAAGACTTGTAATAGTTTTGATAGTTTTATTATCAGACTTTGATTTAAAGATTGTAATGAAGTTTATTTAATTTTCCGCATTTGAATGTTTGTAATTAAAGGTTAGATACCCTGGGAGATTTTTATTTAAGTTTAATCCTGTATGGGCAGGTTTTCTTTTATTATTCAATTCTATTGTGATTGGGTAGTTAGAAATGAATGTTTGATAAAGTGAACACCAAATCCTGTGGGAATGAAGTACCTGGGTTTGGGGGTGTCACAAGTATTAGGGGAAGAAATTAAACAGATGGATAAAGATATTACATAGAATGCATTGTCATTATTGAATTTTGATCCTCGTACAAAATAATGTGAACAAAAAGTTCAAAAGATACTTCATTTGCAAGATATAGCAAATCAGCTACCGAATGCATTCACTAACTCAAAAGAAGTAAGCAAATCTCATATACTAGCTGTAAATGCTCCAGCTCGGATTGAATTCCTAATAGGACAATCCGTAAAAATTGTAGCAAATGAGTCTAAGGCACGCCAGAAGCGTGGTAGACCAATCGGTTCGAAAGACAACAATTCTCGAAAAAGAAAAGAAGTAAATAAACAAGTTGGCATTATTGAGGAGGAAAATATTCATGAGGATATAGACATGGGTAATCATAAAACCCCAGAAGAGTTTTAGGTTCCTGAAAATAATAAAAATGATGAGATCTCGATAAGTTATGTCTCTACAAAGAAGATAGAACCAAAGTGAGATAGTTGTTGGAAAAAAATTTCATATAATAAATCTCTTGATATCATTAATGAAAACGAGGATTTTGAGCCTAATTCTGTCGAAGAATGTAGACGCAGAAATGATTGGCCAAAATGGAAAGAAGCAATCTAGGCATAATTAAATTCACTTGCAAAACGTGAAATTTTTAGACCTGTAGTCCAAACACCCGAAGAAGTAAAGCCAGTTGGATACAAATGGGTCTTTGTGCGAAAAAGTAATGAGAAAAATTAAATCGCAAGATATAAGGCACGACTTGTGGCACAAGAGTTTTCACAAAGACCTGGCATTGATTACGATGAAACATATTCTCCTATGGTAGATGCAATTATATTGCGGTATCTTATTAGCCTGACAACTCATGAAAAACTAGATATGTGTCTAATGGATATTGTCACTGCCTATTTATATGGGTCAATTGATAATGATCTTTATATGAAAATTCCTGAAAGATTTAAATGTCTTTGAAGCATATAATTTAAATCTTAGGGAAGTTTACTCAATCAAGTTGCAAAGGTCCATATATGGGTTAAAGCAATCAGGACGAATGTGATATAATCGTCTTAGTGAATATTTATTGAAGGAAGGTTTAATAATAACCATATATGCCCATGTGTTTTTATAAAGAAGTTGGAATCTAGTTTTGCTATTATTTTTGTGTATGTTGATGATTTAAATATCATTGGAACTCATGGAGAGATACCAAAGAAAATGAATTATTTAAAGGAAGAATTTGAAATGAAAGATTTGGAAAAAATAAATTTTTGTCTCGGCCTGCAGATCGAGCATTTAGCAGATGGAATTCTCATTCATCAGTCAACTTACACAGAGAATGTTTTTAAAAGATTTTATATGGATAAAGAACATCCATTGAGTACCCCAATGGTTTTAGATCACTTGATGTGAAAAAGGATCCTTTTAGACCTCGTGAGGATGATGAAGAATTACTTGGTCCTGAAGTACCATACCTCAGTGCAATTGGTGCGTTAATGTATCTTGCTAATAATACAGGACCTGATATAGCATTCTCTGTGAATTTGTTAACAAGATATAGCTCTTCTCCTACCCGGAGACATTGGAATGTGGTTAAACATATTTTTTGTTACCTACGAGGAACTATGGATATAGGCTTATTTTATTCAAATAATGATAATCATAAATTAGTTGGATATGTTGATGCAGGATATTTATTTGATCCACATAAATGTTGTGACGCCCCCAAAATAGGTATACAACACCAATTCTGAGTCGCCAAATACATGGTACAGAAATAACTACAACTTTATTAATACAACTGTCGTGCAAAATACGACAACACTTAAACTGTGAGTTTAAATACAAATATTGTCATCTAGACAATATCCACACTCAAATAAGTCCTCATTATAATTATTGATACACTATTTTACAAAATAGTGAGGACTACTAAAACAACTTCTAGAACCATCATTCCACACCCCGACTAGTACTCGCTACATTCTCGCCTCCTGAGAAGAAAAATGGAACAAAAAGGAAAAGGGTGAGCTCAACTAGCCCAGTAAAGAACATTATGACTAAGATAATATAGAACAAATTATCGTTAGTCCTCAATAGGGAAAAATCTAATAGAATATAATAGACAACAAGTTTTAAATCAATATTCGCAGCGAAAATAATAATTCATTAGAAGAGTTAAGTAGAGAATAAAATCTACTATCTTCTATATATGAATTTAAAAGTCCATCGTCAATATTTTATCCTCGTAACATCAATCAACATATATACCGAATCAAATATTCATCTTTGCACTACAAAAGCCAAAGACATTCATCGATTGGTCATGTTCATCTAAACACTGTTTCATCTTTTAGCGCTACGTGCAAAGATATTCATCGAAATTATTCAACTTTGCACTACGGGCCAAAGATATTCGATTATATCATCATTTAGGACTGAGGATGATGAATTTTTTTTAAAGAAAACGAATCCAGTGAAACAAAAGAACAAATATTAAGAATTCGTACTTTAAACAATCCAAGTTCAAAAATACTTCATAAATAACCATAGTGGAGTTAAATTCAAGAATGAAGACCAAAACATAGATCCAATCAAAGATAGGAACCATAACAGACAATCTTGGACACAGAAAAGAAAATTTAATTTTTCTGTGAATAGTGTCATATTTGTGAATAATTAATAAATATCGTGAATAATGTCAGATATCGTGAATAGTAACTTTCAAACACTAAAAGATAGAAATTTCACAAGAAAAATCATCATGCTTCGTGAATAGTACTCGTGAATAGTAACTCGTGAATAGTAATTCATGAATAGTAACCCCGACATAAAAAGATAAGAATTTCACAAGAAAAATCTTACCAATATTCCGGTATAATGATATTGAAAGAAATAATATCATTATATAAAAATGATAATAGTGTCATATAGAAAAATATACTTGATATTATAGAGAGAGAAATCTTTAGTTTTCTGTGTGATTTTCAATTATAACCTAAGCACCCAATTTATAGAAAAATGCTTAGAACACCAAAGCAAAAAAATTAATAAGATATTAATATATTTATATAAATTTCCTACGCCCACTTTGACAATCCAATTTTAGCACATTAACCACATAAGTGAGGCCCACCAACTTGTTACAAACGTTTTTCTTAAAAAAAAATTAATTAAAACTTCAAAAATCAATTATTCTGGAACTTCAATAATTCATAATAAATAGCCCTCTTATCAGAAAAATTCGAATCTTATGTCCTTTATAGGAAATTCAATTCTCTACAACTTTGTAAGTTTAAGTTTTTCCAAATTCCAAACAGAAATTGATCGAAATCCACATACGGACGATTTTACATGCTATAATCAAATTTCAGTCAAAAATTGGGTCCACCAACATGTTTAACATGTTTTTAGTATTTATTGCAACAAAAATACTCTTTCTCCTCATTTACTCATATATCCCACATTCATTGTAAAATATCACCATTATTATATTATTATAATATAATAATATATTTAAATGAATTATTTTATCAGAAAAGATAGAATATCAATTTTCAACAATTGTCACATTAAAAAAAATTTCTTCATCTATATCCACATAAAATGAATATTTTCCTTATCATATAAATCAATAATTAATTATTCACAAATAATATTACATAATCACAATATCGACAACCGGTAGTTCTCGGAAAGAGAACTTTCGATAAGGATTTCTCCTTCTTTGGCGGCGTAATTAGGTGACCAAACCTCTCCTTGATGTAACTTTCTAGACATTGCCGATAATGCTATCTAATAATATTATTCAAATAATATGAATTATTGATTTGATAATGGAAAATATTGTGTAGTGACAATTATTGAAACAACAATAATATAAAATATCAACGTAGCAATTATTGAATCAATAAAATAAAATATTGAACAATAATTACTGTAATAATTATTGAGTAGTGCCTTCTTACGTAAGAATCAATAATTGGTGCAATCTGGTAATATTCTTGTGCAACAACGCATATTACTTGTGTTTTTTGACTACAAGTTATTCCAACAAGATAATACTTGAATAACTTCTGCCAATTATTTATAAACAACTTATACTTGTCGTTTTCTTCATCCAATCGCTTTTCAGTTATGGGGCCCACAAAAGATCGCTAGGTCGTGCATTTAATATTCCCAAACGGAAAAAGAATATTCCACGACCAAACGAATATTCCCCGACAACAATGAATATTTTATAACCACTTGCTTATTTGAAATATTTGCGCATTTTACCCATAACTAACCACATTAATCAAATCAACCCGTACTATTTCAAAATAATAATTAGAGGAAATGAAATTTTATTTATTAATAAGTTGGGGTCTTACAAATGTTAATCTTAAAACAGGTTATCTCATTATGTGTGGTGATACTGCTATATCATGGAGATCTACATAGCAAACATTAGTTGCCACTTCATCTAATCATGTTGAAATACTTGCGATCCATTAAGCAAGTCGACAATGTGTATGGTTGAGATCAATGACTCAATATATACGTGAAACATGCAGTTTATCCTCCAGCAAAGGAACTCCAACCATTTTGTATGAAGACAATGTTGCATGTATAGCTCAATTAAAAGGAGGATACATCAAAGGAGATAAAACAAATCACATCTCACCGAAATTCTTTTTCACACATGACCTTGAAAAATGTGGTGGCATTGATGTTCAACAAATTCGCTCAAAAGATAATCTAGCAGATTTATTCACCAAAGCATTACCAATTACAACATTTGAAAGATTGAGGCGCAATATTGGAATGCGGAAGTTGAAGGACTTAAGAATACATTAATGAGGGGGAGCTAATACGCGCTGCACTCTTTTTTCTTTAACCAAGATTTTTTTCCCATTGGGTTTTTCCTGGTAAGGTTCTTATTGAGGCAACTTTCAATGCGTATTGCTGCACAATGGACATCCAAGGGGGAGTGTTATAAAATTAAAATATATATGTATGTCTAGATTCATTCCTCCCATCTTTAATTGTAATGATCCTTGATCTTTTAAAACTCACATGGCCCTTAAGTTTTGAAACTCATGATCTTTGAGTTTTGAAACCTCCAAGTATTAATGTAAATGTACCTATAAATAGTAACATTGTAAAGAGAATTGGTGAGATACAAATATACTATAACTTATATGATATGAGAATGCTCTCGTGACGCTCCCAAAATAGGTATACACAACCCATTCTGAGTCGCCAAATACATGGTACATAATTCAAATACAAACTTAATTTATACAACTGTTAAGTATCGTGCAGAATACGACAAAACATAAACTTAGAGATTTTAACATGAATATTGTCTCGTAGACAATATACAAACTCAAATGGAGTCCTCATTACAATTATTATCACACTATTTTATAAAATAGTGAGGACTACTATAACCACCATCTTGGACCATCACTTCATTCCCCGACTAGTACCAGTTATATTCTCATTTCCTGAAGAGAACAATGAAAAAAAGGGTGAGCTCAACTAGCCCAGTAAATAATATTATGACTAAGATAATGTAGAATAAATTATCCTTAGCCTTCAATAGTATAAAACTGATAGAATACAATAGACAACAAGTTTAACTGCAGTGGAACAAACAATCTATTAGAATAGTCAAATAGAGCATGATGTCTACTATCTTCTATGATTTAAAAGTTCATCGTCAATATTTTATCTATGTAACACATCTCAATAAATAATCCACATCACTAAATTATTTATGCACTACGGGCAAAGGATATTCATTAGTATTACATCCACGAATCATCCATGCACTACGGGCCAACGATATTCGGTATTATCATCAGTGGTCATGATCATGCCAAAAATTGTCCATCAATGCACTACGGGCCAATGAGGACTTTTACCACATCATTTATAACATTACAGGTAATGATTATACCGATACATAATTCTTGGTCATAATCATACCAATCAACAGTCTATCTATGTACAACGGCCCAAAGATGACTTTTATCACAATATAAGCATAAGAATGATGACAATGATATAAGAATTCAATTAAGTGAGATCAAGGATAAATTTTAAAGATTTATAATTCAATTTATCCAGAATTTAAGAATGTCCAAATTGTCAACATGATAACTGCTTTGTGGAGTAAAATTCAAGAATAATATTCATGTGTCAAAAATAATTTGGACAGAAAAAAAATTAATTTTTGTCGTGAATAGTACCCTAGTGAATAGTACCCCATGAATAGTACTTCATGAATAGTACCTCGTGAATAGTACCATATGTATGAATAGTACCATATGTATGAATAGTGCCCATGAATAGTACTCCGGCATGAAAAGATTAAAATTTAACAAGAATATCCAGAAAGATATTTCAGTGAAACGATACTAGATGAAGCGTAAATTTCAAGTATAGTCTACTAATTTCAAGGAGTATAGAAGCAATACTTATCAAAATAAATGTAGAATTAGGAATATGAAACGAAATAATATTACTTACATACTACAGAGTATGGAAGAAAATATTATTTTTTACGAATACTGAACAAAATAATATCTCTTACGAATATTGAACGAAAATAATATTTCTTACGAATATTGAACGAAGACAATATCCATTACGGATATTGAATGAAAATACTATTCCTTACGAAAATAATATTCTTACCAATACGAAAAATAATCTCTTCTGAATATGAAATAAATAATACCCCTTACTTTAAAAGGAGAGTACTTCTGACTGGTATAACAGAGATATTCTTGAAGAAAACTTGCACTATTTGCAACACTCAAAGTTTCTTTAAACTCAAAAGAAATACGCTCAATATTATAGAAGAAGAATTCTCTTATTCTGGTGTGATTTTCATTTTAAAACTAAGCATCCTATTTATAGGAGAATGGCAGCATACTATTTAGGAGAAAAAATCACGGACTGCACAATAACAATATCACGAGCGCGCAGAATTCGATGATTTTATTTTATTTTCACTATGCAGCACTATACAAACACTATGCAAACACTATGTAGTACTATGCAAACACTATGAAGTACTATGCAATAAAATAAAATAAATATATTCTATTTATAAAAAGTATTTTGTTTTATATAAAAAAAATCTATTTTATTACTATAAAACAAAAACTGAGATAACTTTCTACTGACGATTTTAAAAAATGAGTAAGTGGGGGTCCATGTGTGACGCCCCCAAAATAGGTATACATCACCCATTCTGAGTCGCCAAATACATGGTACAGAAACAAATACAACTTCATTAAACTGTGAGTTTAAATACAAATATTGTCTAATAGACAGTATACAAACTCAAAAGTAGTCCTTATTACAATTATTATCACACTATTTTTCAAAATAGTGAGTCTTTATAACACGATTGGAAACAAACATCACTCCACACCCCGACTAGTTCCCACTATATTCTCCTTCTTGAAAAGATGGAACAAAAAAGAAAGGGTGAGCTCAACTAGCCTAAGTAAAGAATATTATGACTAAGATAATATACAACAAATTATCATTAGTCTTCAACGAGGAAAAATCGATAAAATATAATAGACAACAAGTTTTAGATTAACAATCATAATGAAACAACAATCCATTAGAAGAGTCAAGTAGAAAAAAATTCTACTATCTTCTAAGATTTAAAAGTCCATCATCAATATTTTATCCTCGTAACATCAATCAATATACATCTTGAATCAAATATTCATCTTTGCACTTACATGCCAAAGATATTCATTTGTATCACCAAATAGGTCATGTTCATCTCAACACTTGTTCATCTTTTGCTACGGGCCAAAGATATTCATTAGAGTAATCATTCATCTTTTGCACTACGGAGCCAAAGATATTCATTAATATCATCATTTAGGACCGAGGATGATGAAAAATATTTTAAAGAAAACGAATCCAAAGGAGATAAAAGATCAAATATTAAGGATTCAGACATACGGTTTATCCAAGTTCAATAATACTCAAAATAACCAATTTTGAAGCGTAATTCAAAAATAATGATCAAAACATAGATACAATCAAAGATAGTAACCATAATAGACAACTTAGACAAAAAGAAAAAAATTTATTTTTCTAAATTGAATAGTCTTGATTCGTGAATAGGTCGTATACGTGAATAGTAACCCCGACACAAAAAGTTCCAAATTTGATAAAAAGTTCATACCAATATTTTGGCATAATGATATTGAAGAAAATATCATTTTAAGAAGAAAATAACATCCCTTACGTTGCAAAGACAGTACTTTTGACCGAAATACTGGATATAGTGCTGAATGAACTTGCACTGTATAACAACACTCAAAGTACTAAAATACTCACAAAATACGCTCAATATTATAAAGAGAGAAGGAGAGAAAACTTATGAATTCTGGTGTGATTTTCAATTCTAACTAAGCACCCTATTTATAGGAAAATGCTTAGAACGTCATAGAAGACTAACCTGCTACCTGATGACTTTACCTGTTACTATTCAAGCCCACCACTTTTGAAATTCAATTGAGCACATTTCTCACCAACCAATTCTAGAATTTTCCAAAATGTTTTATCATTTAAACAATAATCAGAAACTTTAATAATTCATAGAAAATAGCCCGTTTATCAGAAAAATACGAATTTTATGTCCATTCCACACGAAATCGAATTCTCTACAACTTTGTAGCTTTGAGTTTTTCCAAATTCCAAACGAAAAATGACCGAAATCCACATACGGGCGATTTTTAAAACCTCCATTCTGACAAAATACTGATAAAACACCTCAGCATTAATTCCTTCATTTATAACCACAATAAATATATCCATCATTTATATCCACATAAAATAAATATTTCCTTATCATATGAATTAATAATTAATTATTCACAAATAATATTACAGAATCACATTTATGACAACCAGACTGTTCCCAGGAAAGAGGGGGCTTTCCGATAAGGATTTCTCCTTACTAGCGCGCAATTAGGTGACCAAACCTCTCCTTGACATAACTTTTTAGACATTTCCAATAATGCTATCTAATAATATTATTCCAAATAATATGAATTATTGATCTGATAATGGAGATGTTGTGCAGTGACAATTATTGAACAACAATAATTTAAAATATCAACGCAGCAATTATTAAACCAATAAAATAAAATATTGAACAGTAATTACTGTAACAATTATTGAGTAATGCCTTCTTACGTAAGGATCAATAATTCAAAAATACTGTGTAAAACCGTGTGCTATTAAAGCGACCACGCCAGACATCGTATTTTAACCACCGTATTCAACAATTGTTATTCAGTAACAATTACGCTTATTTATAAAAAACTCAATTTTTGTCGTTATCTTCATCCCAATGCTTTTTTAAGTTATGGGGCCCACAAATAGCTGCGCCGTCGTACGAATATTCCCCGACAGAAAGAATATTCCACGAATATTCCCCGACAAATGAATATTTTATAACCACTTGCTTATTTTGCAAAATTTGCACATTTCACTCATAACTAATGCATTATATCAAATTAACACCTTATTATTCACAATAATAATTAGAGGAAATTCGATATTATTCATTAAAAAGTTGGGGTCTTACAACTTCCCCTCCTTATGAAATTTCGTCCTCGAAATTGACGTCTGTACTGTGTGTTTTGAAAGGTGAGGATACCTCGCTTTCATTTTTGATTCCAACTCCCAGGTCATTTCTTCAATAGCATGGTTTCTCCACAAAACCTTAACTTGTGGTATAACCTTCGTGCGTAGGACATGTTCTTTCCTATCCAAGATCTTAACAGGTACCTCCTCGTACGTTAAATCTTTGGCTATCTCGTCTGGTTCTAACTCAATAATATGGTTCGGGTCTTTAACATATTTACGAAGCATAGATATGTGAAAAACATTATGAACACGAGACATGCTTGGAGGTAATGCGAGTCTATAGGCCACATTTCCTATTCGGTCAAAAATTTCAAATGAACCAACAAATCGTGGATTGAGCTTTCCCCTCTTCCCAAATCTAGTAACTCCTTTCCATGGTGCAACACGTAATAATACATGATCCCCAATATTAAATTACACGTCCTTCCGATGAAAATTCGCATAACTCTTTTGTCGATCCTGTGCTGTTTGTATACGTTGTCGAATCGTTTGGATCTTCTCTGCAGTCATTCGTACCAACTCTGGTCCCAACAATGTTGCTTCTCCCACCTCATCCCAGCATACTGAAGAGCGACACTTTCATCCATACAACTCCTCGAATGGAGTCATGCCTATACTTGCTTGATAACTGTTGTTGTAGGAGAATTCCACCAATGGTAGGTACTTATCCCAACTCCATTTGAAATTTAGGACATAGAGTCTTAATAGATCTTCAAGAGTTTGAATAGTCCTCTCTGATTGTCCGTCCGTTTGAGGATGGTATGCCGAACTGAATCGTAAATCCGTGCCCATAGCTTTTTGCAAGCTAACCCAAAATCTTGAAGTGAATCTTGGGTCACGATCTGAAACTATGGATACTGGCATGCCATGCAATCTCACAATCTCGTTCATGTACATACTAGCAAGACGTTCAAGGGAATAAGTCTCCCGTATAGGCAAGAAATGGGCAGACTTGGTTAATCTATAAACAATAACCCAAATTGCATCTATGCCTTGAGAAACCTTGGGAAGACCTGTAACGAAATCCGTAGTAATGTGTTCCCACTTCCATTTTGGAATCTCAAGTGGTTGCAATGGACCCTTCGGTACTTGATGCTTCGCCTTTACACGTTGACAAGTTAAACACCTCGAGATAAACTCCGCGATCTCTCTTTTCATATTGCTCCACCAAAATGTATGTCGAAGATCATGATACATTTTGGTACTCCTAGGATGAAATGCAAATGGTGTGTTGTGTGCCTCCATCATGATTCTATGCTTTAAGTCAGAATCATTAGGAACACAAAGTCTGGAGTTGACTCGAAGTATTCCTTCTTCATCGATTCTTGCTTCGGAATAGCACCTTCTTGCACTTTCTTCTTCATATGCATCGACTCCCATGTCCGTAGCTTGAGCAAAACTTTATCGATTAAAGTCGATTCTACTCGTATGTTTGATATCATCACGTGGTACTTGGAGCCTTCATCTCTATCTCCATCCTTTGCAAGTCATACAAAATGGACTTTTGTGTTAACAACATTGCACTAGTACCGCGATATGATCTTCTACTCAATGCGTCGCCTACCACGTTTGCTTTTCCGGATGATATTCGATGGTATGATCGTAATCTTTCAAGTATTTCGAGCCAACGTCGTTGCGCGTATTGAGTTCTTTTGGGTGAAGAAATATTTGAGGCTTTTATGATCATATAGATCTCCACTTTCTCCCCATACAATGTAGTGTCTCCGGATCTTCAACGCGAAACGATCACGCTAACTCCAATCATCATGAGTAGGATAATTCCTCTCATATTCTTTGAGTTGTCGCGAGGCATAGGCTATGACTTTCCCATGTTGCATGAGAACACATCCTAACCCTTTGCACAAGCATCGATGTAGATAACAAATCCATCCAAACCGGATGGTATTGTCAAAACAGTCTGCGAAATGAGTCTCCTCTTGAGTTCTTGAAAACTTTTCTCACAATCCTCGCTCCAACCGAATTTTATATCTTTACAAGTCAATGAGTTAGCAGAGTAGCGATTCGAGAAAATCCTTCCACGAATCTCCGATAGTAACCAAATTAAGCCCGAAAGTTCGTCTTGGTCACCGACTTGGTTGCTCCCAACTTTGTATGGCTTCAATCTTGGCAAGGTCGACGGATACTCCATGTTTTGACACCACGCGTGCCAGGAATGCTACTTCCTCAAGCGAACTCGCATTTCTTCAACAGCATATAGCTTGTTATCACGAAGCCTTTGCAGTACCAGCTTTAAATGGCGCTCATGATCTTCACGGCTTTTGGAATAGATGAGGATGTCATCAATAAAGACAACAACGAACTGATCCAAATATTCTTTAAACACACGGTTCATCATATCCATGAAAGCAGCAGGAGCATTAGTCAATCCAAAAGACATGACTAAGAATTCATAATGCCCGTACCGAGTTCTGAAGGCAGTCTTCGGAATATCCTCAATTTTAATCTTCAGCTGATGATATCCAGAACGAAGATCAATCTTTGAAAAGAATTATGCTCCTTGCAACTGGTCAAACAGGTCATCAATGCGAGGTAGCAGATACCTATTCTTGATGGTGACATGGTTCAATTCTAGGTAGTCAATACAAAGTCACATACTCCCGTCTTTCTTCTTTACGAATAAAACAGGAGCACCCCAAGGAGATGTACTAGGACGAATAAAACCGATGTTCAACAACTCCTGTAGTTGGACCTTTAACTCCTGAAGTTCAATAGGAGCCATTCGATATGAGATTTTAAAAATGGGCTTTGTACCCGGTTCAAAGTCAATAAAGAATTCAACTTCACGTTCTGGGGGAAGACCGGGAAGTTCTTCAGGAAATACGTCAGGAAATTCATTAACAACAGAAATTTTATTCAAATCTGACGTGTTTTTGTTCAAGTCTGTGACATGGGCTAAGAAAGCTTGACATCCATTTTTCAATAAACGAATAACTTTATGGCTTGATATGACAGTGATTGACTTTAATGGTTTGGTTGTTTGAATTCGCATAATAGGTTGGTTAGGAATATGAAAACTAACAACCTTACGAAAAAAATCAATTTTAGCATGATGCGTGGTTAACCAATCAATCCCTAAAATTACATCAAATGCAAGAATTTTCAACGAAATAAGGTCGGCAGGTAATGTGATGGTACTGACTTGAATCAAGCAAGATTTATAAATAGTAGATGTAATAAAAGTTTCTCCTAACAGAGTCTCAACAGATACATCAAGGTCTAATTTCTCCAGAGTCAAGTTTAAACGTTGAGCACAAGCAGGTGAAATAAAAGAATGGGTAGAACCGGTATCTAATAAGGTATAAACTTCGCAAGAGTTTATGATTAGCTTACCCGTGATCACCTCGTTTGGGTTCCTCGTATTTTGTGTAGTCACAACAAACGCCCTTCCAGGAACCACCGACTTTGACTTGTCCGGGACAGCCTTTGGAGTCACCATCCCCGTTGAACTTGGTTTCGTAACTAGAAAATCTCTAGCTATATGACCTTCCTTTCCACAATTATAACACACCTTGGATTGTTGTGGGCAATTTGGGCTGATGTGTCCCTCTTTCCCGCATTTGTAACAAACGATCGGTGGTCGTTCTCCTCCCCTAGAAACAGTTGATGTTGATGCTGACGTCTTCACGCTATCATTGTTGTACCTTCTCCTTTTGAAATCTCCTCCCGATTTGCTCCTTCTATTATCACGGCCACGATTACCACCAGAGTGGTTACCGCTTTTGTTCAAATGCTTTTCTTCCCTCTGGTTGTCATTGCTCCGATGACCGCTGCCACCGGTATGACCCTGGTTGTGGTCCCTTGGTTGCACATACTCATTATCTCGCTCTAATAATTGAGCCTTGTTTACAACATCTAAATATAAAGAAAATTTATGAGATATAAGATATTGTTAATCTCTAAAGCTTTAGACCTCTCAGAAACATCCTCGTCATTCGTTCCTCATTTTTGACCAAATGAGGTGCAAACCTGGATAACTCAGCGAACTTCGCCTCGTACTAGGACACCGTCATATTGTTTTGTTCCAGTCTGATAAACTCCACCTCCTTCATATGACGAATACTTTCAGGAAAGTACTTGTCATTAAATAGTTTTTGAAACGTTTCCCAAAACACGTTGAGTGCGGCAGGCTGGGTACGCTTCACAGAATCCCACCAGTAGTCTGCCTCACCGCGGAACATAAAGGTGGTGAATGGAACCTTCTGTTCCTCCGTTCATCCCAAGACATCGAAAATCTTGGTAATTTACTTGACCCACGTTTCCACCTTGATCGGATTCGGCTTTCCCAGAAATTCTGGTGGTCCCAACTCTTTGAACTGCTTGGCTGTGACAAGCCGCGCGTTGTTATCATTTCCACCCGTATTTTGTACACGAGTCTCCCTCGTCTGGTTTTGCATGAACTGCAAAAAGCTTCGAAATATCCCATATTCATCATTTGTTCGGTAGTGTTGTTCACAGGAGGAATATTGCCTTCCTGTTGCACGTTCCCCTAGGTGGTGATTAAAGGCGTCTCCACGGTCTCATTCACACCATTATTAACGTTCTCAGCTGCCGTTCTTAAATACTGCCATAAAACAAGGGTTAATTATCATGCAACATATTATCCCTATACTCTGACCGACCAAATAAATACCAAATAAACTTAGTCACGTACTAGCGAAGGAATTCCCCATCTCTCCCCTCCTAGTTCTTGTCTCAAATCTCAGCCAGGGATCATATCCCTAAGCTTTGATACCAACTGTAATGCCCCCAAAATAGGTATACATAACCCATTCTGAGTGGCCAAATACATGGTACAGAAACAAATACAACTTCATTAAACTGTGAGTTTAAATACAAATATTGTCTAATAGACAGTATACAAACTCAAAAGTAGTCCTTATTACAATTATTATCACACTATTTTTCAAAATAGTGAGTACTGCTAACACGACTGATTGGAAACATCACTCCACACCCCGACTAGTTCCCACTATATTCTCGCCTCCTGAGAAAGATGGAATAAAAAGAAAAGGGTGAGCTCAACTAGCCCAGTAAAGAATATTATGACTAAGATAATATACAACAAATTATCATTAGTCTTCAACGGGGAAAAATCGATAAAATATAATAGACAACAAGTTTTAGATTAACAACTGCAGCGGAAACAACAATCCATTAGAAGAGTCAAGTAGAGAAAAAAATTCTACTATCTTCTAAAATTAAAAGTTCATCATCAATATTTTATCCCTGTAACATCAATCAATATACATCTTGAATCAAATATTCATCTTTGCACTACAGGCCAAAGATATTCATTTTATATCATCACCAGTTGGTCATGTTCATCTCAACACCTGTTCATCTTTGCACTACGGGCCAAAGATATTCATCAGTTAATCATTCATCTTTGCACTACAGGCCAAAGATATTCAGTAATATCATCATTTAGGACTGAGGATGATGAAAAATATTTTAAAGAAAACGAATCCAGTGAGATAAAAGATCAAATATTAAGGATTCGTATTACAGTTTATCCAAGTTCAATAATACTCGAAATAACCAATTTTGAAGCAAAATTCAAAAATAATGATCAAAACATGGATACAATCAAAGATAGTAACCATAATAGACAACTTAGACAAAAAGAAAAAAATTTATTTTTCTTGAATAGTCTTAGTATTAAATGAATAGTCTGATAGTATTGAATAAATAGTCTTGATATCGTGAATAGTAACCCCGACACAAAAAGTTCCAAATTTGATAAAAAGTTCATACCAATATTTCGGCATAATGATATTGAAGAAAATATCATTTTAAGAAGAAAATAACATCCCTTACCTTGCAAAGACAAGATTTTTTAGACCGAAATCTTTGGATATAGTCTTTGAATGAACTTGCACCGTATAACAACACTCAAAGTACTAAAATACTCACAAAATACGCTCAATATTATAAAGAGAGAAGAGAGAAAACTTATGAATTCTGGTGTGATTTTCAATTCTAACTAAGCACCCTATTTATAGGAAAATGCTTAGAACGCCATAGAAGACTAACCTGCTACCTGATGACTTTACCTGTTACTATTCAAGCCCACTACTTTTGAAATTCAATTGAGCACATTTCTCACCAACCAATTCTAGAATTTTCCAAAATGTTTTATCATTTAAACAATAATCAGAAACTTTAATAATTCATAGAAAATAGCCCGTTTATCAGAAAAATACGAATTTTATGTCCATTCCGCACGAAATTGAATTCTCTACAACTTTGTAGCTTTGAGTTTTTCCAAATTCCAAACGAAAAATGACCGAAATCCACATACGGACGATTTTTAAAACCTCCATTCCGACAAAATACTGATAAAACACCTCAGCATTAATTCCTTCATTTATAACCACAATAAATATATTCATCATTTATATCCACATAAAATAAATATTTCCTTATCATATGAATTAATAATTAATTATTCACAAATAATATTACGAATCATCACATTTATATTGAACCAGTTGTTCCCAGGAAAGAGGGGCTTTCAGATAAGGATTTCTCCTTCTTGGCAAGAATTAGGTGACCAAACCTCTCCTTGACATAACTTTTTAGACATTTCCAATAATGCTATCTAATAATATTATTCCAAATAATATGAATTATTGATCCGATAATGGAGATGTTGTGGCGATGACAATTATTGAACAACAATAATTTAAAATATCAACGCAAACAATTATTAAACCAATAAAATAAAATATTGAATAATAATTATCGTAACAATTATTGAGTAGTGCCTTCTTACGTAAGGATCAATAATTCAAAAATCTTTGTAAAATCGCGTATATCTTCTTTGTCTGACCACGATATTCTTATTTTTAACCACAAGCATTCCAAATGATGATAATTGGTAACAATTACGCCGTTATTTATAAAAACTCAATTTTTGTCGTTATCTTCATCCTAATAGTTTTTAGTTATGGGGCCCAAAATAGGCTGCGTTCGTCAATTTAATATTCCCCAACAGAAAGAATATTCCACGAATATTCCCCAACAAATGAATATTTTATAACCACTTGCTTATTTTGCAAAATTTGCACATTTCACCCATAACTAAAGTATTATATCAAATTAACACCTTATTATTCACAATAATAATTAGAGGAAATTCGATATTATTCATTATAAAGTTGGGGTCTTACACCGTGTAATAAACCAAATTTACAACAAATACTTCATGACAAACCCCTTTATTTATACTAAATCACTTGACTTCACTAAACACATTTTTAATCTTTCAACAATTATTCATTATTAATATTATAACTCCCAATATTAACAAAGAGATCATTCACAGAAAAGAAGAGGCTTTTCGATAAGGACTTCTCCTTATTGGCGCGTAATTAGATGACCAAACCCCTTTCCTCGACAGAACTTTCTAGACATTGTCAATAATGCAAATAATAATATGAATAACTGTGTCGTCTCATTTATTGATTTAATAATATATAATATTGTGCAGATGATATTGTGACAATAATTGAATCAATAATATGAGATACTATGCATCAACCATTGTTGCAATAATTGAATAAAACTGAGTAATTTCTCACTTAAGCATCAATAATCAAAGATATTGTATAATACTGTGTGCTACTATGCAACCACGCATATTACTGTACTTTTATCATCGGGTATTTCAACAGTTAACGGTAAAAGTTTTGTCGTTATTTTTATAAAAAGGTTATTTCTATCTATTTTTATATCCGACAGTAATTCCGTTGTGGGGTCCGCCAATGATTTTGCTGTCATACGGATATTCTCCGACAAAAAGAATATTTTCTGACCAAACGAATATTTTATGACAACTTGCTTACTTTGCAAAATTTATAAATATTATCCACAACTATAACATTAAATTAAATCTTGATTCATAAAAGTTGGGGTCTTACAACTCTCTTTTCATTAATCATTGTTCTTAATATTAAAATTAGTATTCTTTTATAATAGTTTTATAATAAAATTATACTCTCTTTTTTTTGGAAAAAATGATTAAAATATAATTTTTTTTATTTATAAAAGAATGAAATAAAATACATAAAATAAAAGGTAAATATATCATTTACATACACAACACGTGTGCGCCCACGACTTGTATATATAATTGGTTCCTTTTAGCAAGCAGTATATATACAACAATGCTATGTTTGTTTGCAAGAATTATACTTGAGATATGATTATTAATTCCAAGTATCTTGTTTGTTTTTAAATTTAGATTTAGACTATTAATTTAGGGATTATAAAATTACTTAATAGTGTTTAAATTATAATTATAATTCCAAAATTAGAATCTTAAAATTAATAATTTTGAGATTATATGAATTATAATCTCAGAATTATGATCTTTAAGTTGATGATCCATCGTATGAATGACCTCAATGATAATGACCAATCATAATTAGCCATTTCATTTTGTATTCATCTTTTATAATGGGCTAAACAACTATTTTGGTCATTGTATTCTATAGTTGGTTTAGTTATATATATATATATAGGGTCAGGATCAGGTAAGGACTATTTTATTTTGTTAAAATACGGACTTTTTTTTTTGGTTTTTTTTAAATAACTAAAAAAAAAGTTTAATATTTATGGGCCAATTTTTTTCATAATACGATTGTTTTGGATGTGATTTGGATACGTATAACAAAAGCAAATGCATGCGATGCATGCGATTGTACCACCATTTTTGGTATAGGTATTCAAATCACGCCCAAAATATTATATTATGGAAAAATATCGATTCCATAAAATATTAAATATATTTTTTAGTTGTTTTAAAAAAAAAAAAAAAAAGAGATCTGCATTTTAACAAAGTAAGAAAAGCTTCATCGATTACATATATATATATATATATATATATATATATATATATATATATATATATATATATATATATATATATATATATATGATTGATTATTTTTTTATTACCTATTTTGGGTACACTTAAACATGCCTTGAAAAACCAAAAAAAATTAACTTCTATAAAATAAGAAGTTGAAAAAATAAAAATAGGAGCTCTTAACAATGGTTAATAAGTTAATTATTTTCCATTGATAGATTAAACTATCAAAATTAGAGAGAGAGAAAGGGACAGAGCGGATAGAAAAAGCGAAAAAGACAGGCAAGGAGGTTAGGAGGAGAGAGAAAAGTCTCTGTGAAAGGGCTTTGACTCTCTCTCATCCATGGCGGATTTTCAACTTGAATCCCATTGTTCACATTATTCCCCATTTCCACATTCTTCTTTACCCCCAACAACTATTTCATTCGTTTCTTTGAATTTTTAGCCTCTTAATCTTGAAAACCCATCTCGGTCATTCTTATCTACACTCAAAAACATCTCCAAATCAGAGGAGAAACAATCCTAGGTACGTTTTCTTTGTAATTTTGGTTTAAATATTTGATGGATTTTTTCTCGTTTGTTTTGTTCATCTTCATTTGTAGAAATATTTTTATTTTTTCTCTTAATTCTAGATTCCTGAAAAATTGCTTCCAAAAACCTACTTTTCCCCCATTTTTTAAATTTTGGGGCCATTTCCTTTTTATTTTTCCTATTGAAAGATCAGTATTTGATAATGGGTGGTCTTTTTTTCTTTTGAGATAAAGTTATTGGGGTTTGTTCATCTATGAAAACAAATTTAATTTGTGGCTTGGATTTGATTTGCACCCTGTTGCTTTTGGCTCAAAAAGGATTTCATTTTGACTTTCTTTTTTGTTTGGTTTTAGGATATAAGATAAAATTCCAAGAATTTGACCATTTGAATCATGGGAAATTGCTGTGTGGTCCCTAGAAGTTCATCTCAGAGGGAGAAAAAGGAGAAGAAGAAGGACAAACCCAATCCATTTTCAATTGCTTATGGTGAAAATGGATCTGGAGGTGGGAGCAAGCTTCGTGTGTTAAAAGAACCAACTGGGCAAGATATTTCACAAAAATATGATCTGGGTCGTGAGCTTGGTAGAGGCGAATTTGGGGTAACATATTTGTGTACTGATTCGGATTCTGGCGAAAAATTCGCCTGCAAATCGATATCTAAGAAGAAGCTTAGGACTTCTGTAGATATTGAGGATGTGAGGAGAGAGGTTGAGATTATGAAGCATATGCCTAAGCATCCTAATATTGTGAGCTTAAAGGACACATATGAGGATGAAAATGCTGTCAACATTGTAATGGAATTGTGCGAAGGTGGAGAGTTGTTCGATCGGATTGTGGCAAGGGGGCATTACACTGAACGGGCAGCTGCAGCTGTAATGCGGACAATTGTTGAAATTGTTCAGGTAAAAAGTTTATCAATTGATTTATCTTGAGTTTAGTATTTTCTTGAAATTTGATACTTATTTTAACTTTTTGTATTTTAACATTTCATCACTTGAACTAGGTTTTTATTTATTGTTGATTAGTCATATGTTTGATAATTTCGTTTCAGATGTTCTTTGTCTTGGTTTTTACTGCTCTGAATTATTCTTGAGGTTGAACGTATAATATGTTATCACTTATAACCCCTGTTTTGTTATTCTTAGTCCCTCTATTATTTTCGCCTTTTATGCAGAGATCCTCGGCACAAGACTCGGAGTACAATTTGATTCTTAAGTGATGGGCCTTTATCTTGCATTTTCTGATTTTTGTCACTCCCAACTGATTCTCTGCATTTGGATGTCTAAATTGATACTTTTTCTGTTGGTTGTTGCACTTGCATATATACACATGCTTCCACATGCTGATATGGTGTTTTAATTACTTAGTGTATCCAATAGTATTAGTGAGTTTCTTTACGAAAGTTCATGCATTGTTTTCCATTTAGCTAATTCCTTTCTTCTTTTATACCTTTCCTTTTCTGCTAGCCCTAGGATTTATTTAACTGTTACATTGGGTGCTGTATGTTTTATTGTTTTATTTGCGTTGACACGTATTGTTTTCTAAAGTCCATGCTGTTCTGGCCTGTTGTCAATTTTTATCTCACGTTATTTATGTCACCTATGCTTGCAGATGTGTCACAGACATGGAGTAATGCATCGAGATCTCAAACCAGAGAATTTTCTGTTTGGAAACAAGAAGGAAACTGCCCCCTTGAAGGCAATAGATTTTGGGCTGTCAGTTTTCTTTAAACCTGGTAATGCGCTCTATTGACTCCATTGATTCGTTTAATCTTTGGCACCTTCGTTGTCTATATGTATTAGGACGAATCGGCATTAGTGGCTCTTATAGCTTTCATATTTTCACCTAATGTGTCTCACAGTTGCCATTTATCTGTGCAGGTGAGCGCTTCAATGAGATTGTTGGAAGTCCTTATTACATGGCTCCAGAGGTTCTGAAGCGAAATTATGGCCCAGAGGTTGATGTCTGGAGTGCTGGCGTTATCCTGTACATTCTGCTTTGTGGTGTTCCACCTTTCTGGGCAGGTTCGATTCTCTATTGCTATGAGGGTATTTTTAGATGAGTACAGTAGCTTTTGTGTTTTTTTGTGTGTCCAGTTGCCAGTTTTGATATGAGGAATGAAGTCGTAAGATATTTTGTAGGAACTAAAGTTATTGACAGTACATCATTGTTTGATCCAAGTTACCTTTACCTATCTCCATACAAATACAAGAATACTCTTTCAACTATTATTTTGAGTTCACTTTATTGCACTTGATTTTTTGTATGCAGAAACTGAACAAGGTGTGGCACAAGCAATCATCCGTTCTGTGATCGACTTTAAGAGAGATCCATGGCCAAAAGTTTCTGACAATGCAAAGGATCTAGTTAAGAAAATGCTTAATCCAGATCCAAAGCAGCGGCTTACAGCTCAAGGAGTGCTTGGTAAAGCTTTCTGTCACTTTATACTTGAATTTATTTCTAGGGGATGGAGCAAGTAAAAACTAGCTTGACCATCTGGAGATAAAGATTATGAAAGAAACATTTAATTATCATAAAATCTTTAGAAGACTAAATTAAGATTGTCGTCTTTCTCTTTATATCGCCTGGATGCAGATCATCCCTGGTTACAAAATGCGAAGAAAGCTCCAAATGTCTCACTGGGGGAGGTCGTGAAATCAAGGCTCAAACAATTTTCTGTGATGAACAAACTCAAGAAAAGAGCTTTAAGGGTAATTTCTGAAATAGTTTGTATTATATTAAGATGCATACTTGTCAAAATAATGTTTTTGTGAACTGCTGAACATGGCTTAAGTTTATCCTTGCAAATTACTACTGTACCTTTCTTAATGTGAACTTTCAATTGTAAAATTCATAGGTTATCGCTGAGCATTTATCAGGGGAGGAAGTGGCAGGAATCAAGGAAGCGTTTGATATGATGGACACCAGTAAGAGAAACAAGATAAACCTTGAAGAACTTAGAATTGGTTTGCAAAAACTTGGCCACCATGTTCCTGATGCAGACCTTCAAATCCTAATGGAAGCGGTTAGTTTCATGTGCTTTTTTCAACATTTTCCCCTTTTATTTTGCCCTTTATTTCATTAAAAGTCGATTGATATGTTGTATAGTCCCAATCTAATTCTACTGATCTTTTGCTAAAGTTGGGTTTTCCGTTAAACTTCCATTTAGCTGCTCACAACCTTAGCCTTATTAGTTAAAGAAACAACCATATTCTGAAATTGCAATATAAATAAGAAACCTACGTATCTTATGCTTTTCATCTCCTAATGTTTATAATTATTAACAAACCCTTAACATTAAAAGTTACTTTCATCTTTCATTAGTAGATCACTTGGTGGAAGTCGAGAATGTTTTTGTTTGTATGGTGCGTGTAGCTGTGTTTAGTGGTAACTAAGATGTGACTTCTACAGGCTGGTGTTGACGGAGATGGAACTTTGAACTACTCAGAGTTCGTTGCCGTTTCCGTTCATTTTAGAAAGATGGCCAACGATGAGCATCTACACAAAGCTTTTGCCTTCTTTGATCAAAACAAGAGTGGTTATATAGAGATTGAAGAGCTGCGGCATGCCTTGAGTGATGAAGGTGACGCCAACAGTGAGGAAGTAATCAGTGCCATAATGCATGATGTTGACACAGATAAGGTCAGTGTTTAATGAGGCAATGTATTCAAATATGTAGTTTATAGTTGATAGTTTTCTGAGCTATTACCTGTTTTGTGGGTGATATTTTCTTGGCCATCTTAAATCTCTGGGCCAGTTTCTAGCTTCTCTATTTTTTCTTTAATTATCAATACGGACCCTTGAACTTGTGACCTACGTTCACTTCTAAAAGTCCATGAGAATTAAAGATTTGTCGGGAGGATATTTGATTACCTATTAGATAGTAACCGAACGTATGGGAATCGTGAAATTGCGACCTCTAAAATCAAGTAGATTAATCATAAAGGAAATTGACCCATCACATATTGGTACATTTTTTGTTTTTGTTTTTGTTTCCCAAATCAAATCATCTTATGTCACTCTTTGTTTTGGTAATTATAATTGCCCCCATAGTTGTCAAATCTTGAATAGTATCATGTGTCGAAAATTCCCAAATCGTGATCGTATATCATATCTCAAGATTCAGAAAGACTTGCAAAACACAATAATTTATATATCTAAACATATAGAGAACTTATTTTGTTGGACAATAACGTATATTAGCTTTTGTAATGTTAAAATAGTAAAAAAAGAAAAAAAGAAGCATATAAACAAACATAATAGGTTCAAATTATAGTTTGAAGAGCTTAAATTGGATGTTTATGTAAAGGATATTAGCCATAGGAGAGTCCATCTTGAAAAGCTAGTCGTCCAAGAGGGAGAATCCAAGGTTATATCAACCCCGCACTAGTATCCCATACTACAAATGTGGGATCTGCCCCATATAACACCACCATATTTGAGTTCATAATAGGCCACCATGCTTCTGTTCTGACTTCTCCAGTGGCTTTTACTCTAGGTAAAGTCACTTCGGCAGTAGGTAACTCTTTCTTCTGATTTGAAAAACCTCTTGTGATCCTTCTTTTTGATTACAAACGATGGAATTGACCATTAGATTTGAAAGGACTGTAAGAAATGAAATAAGACGAACTAGTCAGAAGAAGGTATGTCAGTATAGATGCTCCCCAGCTAAACCATTGGTCAAGCACTCGGACAGTGTTCTTCTGGCACTCGTGCCAGCCTCTAGTTGGGGTTATTACTCATTTTTTTTGTACTTGTTTAATTTTCCAATTATTTCTTCAATTAAGAAAACAAAGGAGAATAATTCTAGGCACTCTCCCTTGGTCCATTCGAAAGGATCGATGGATGACTTCGCTCTGTGCAATCTATTCTAGGTAGCACTTTTCGCTTAGTTGGTGATCCACGGATCACACTCTTTGATACCAAATATAAGAGATATAGATATCAACCCCACATCGATATTCCATACTACTGATGTAGGATCTGCCCACATATGACAACACATTTGAGTTCATAACAGAGCTAGTTTTTATATCAACTCCACACCAGTTTCCCATAGCTTTTATATCAACTCCACACCAGTTTCCCATATTACTGATGTGGGATCTACCTCCATATGACATCATTTATTAATAATCAATACTATTTAAGTAATATTTATCAAGGAAGAAGAGAATAAAACAACTTCCTTTTTAATATAGAAGTATAAACCTAAAGTGAAATTAAGCCTCGAATTGCAAAGGTTAGAGAAAAAGACACCTCTGAATGAGACATGGAAAAAGAAAGTAGAGAGTCATCTGAAGAAGATTATAAATCCTGGAGAGTAGAGTATTTTAAGACTTATTATGTATAGATAAAGTGAACACCTCTTCAACCGAAGAAAGACTTTAATGTATTATTTGAACTCTTATTTGGTTAGTCTCTTATCTTTAAAAAAGGTATTGTTTGTATCGTAATCGTAATCGTTTCCTACTTATCATTCGTATGGTAAATCTTAAGATATGGGTCACTTTATATGATACACTGATACCGTATCGAATTTCTCCTGTACCGTTTTGTATTGTGTATCTTACGATATTGACAATTATGGTTGCTCCTGTCAAGTTGTTTGATGTGCATTAATTCACTACTCTTGCCAAGTTTCTTATTTGACACGCGCTTTTATTGTATCTTTACTCTGTAGCATATGTAGTGAAGAACTTATGATTCCATCTGATGTGTTGTGTTTTCCCCCCTCCCTTTTTTGAGTTGATGTTATATCAACATTTACATCTCTCTAAAAGGCATTTTTCATGTTATTTTAAGGGTTATTTCATTCATTGTCTAATTACAAATGTAATGCTATACAGCCATGTTTCTGGCGCTGTTCTGAATTATTTTTTCTCATTTGCTTCAGTATTCATATTTCCAGTGAATGGGATTTGCCAAACTTTATTCTGGGTTATGTTTGATTTGAATTAAACGGATTCAAGTCCAACCTGTGAACGACTCTAGCTTACAGTTAGATGTAGTTACTTTACCAATGGGGAGAAATTTGAAATCCATAAGAACCTTAATTTTAGTTGCACTATGACCCTATTTTATGTCCGCTCTCTTTCCACTATCTTCCCTGTTAGGTCTCCCCACACAACTGAAATAATTATTCTCTATATTAAATTCCAATTTCTTCTCAATATGAAGGCCATTTTAATCAATTTTCTAATGATGTCAATATATAAATATATTATCCAAATGGAGTTCCAAGTTCTGGAACAATCTCTTCCATATCAAGCTCAAAAAAATCGGAAGCTTAACCTTGGTGTCGTCATTGTAATGCACAGGATGGGCGCATAAGTTATGAAGAATTTGATGCAATGATGAAGGCTGGCACAGACTGGAGAAAAGCATCCAGGCAGTATTCACGAGAAAGATACAATAGTATCAGCTTGAAGTTGATGCAGGATGGCTCGTTTCAGGTACCCAATGAAGGTAGATAAAAATTCAAAACAAAAATGAGAAGGAAAAAAAAAAGAAAAGAAAGAGAAGAAGAGAGGCATGCAGCTATAAATGGAAGAAAACAAATGTTCCCTCGTAATCTTTTGTTGTTTGTGAAATTATTGTTAATTCTCCAAATATTTTTCCTCCCCTACAACGAGACCTCAAGAATGTGCGCAGGAGGCTCTCAACTAATTATCAAATAGCTATGTTTAGGTTTGTTTCGATTTAGTTGTAGAAAGAGGAGAAGGGCGGGGTGTGAAGGGGTTACAAGGAGGGACTACTTGTGCTTGGTTTGTGTTGTTTTGTGTTGTATATAGGTCAATTAGGCTCACAAGTTAATCTCATCGAAAATACTCCTATATTTAACTTGTTTGCTAGGGTGTTTTCATGTAATGTTGATCTGTATTTTTTGGATCCTTGCACAATGTTGATTATAGAAATTGTTTGTTTCATTGAGATCATACAGAGTGTTGGTTTTTCATTCTGGAATCATCTCTCACTTTTGGAGAATATATTTTATGCTTTAAATGAAAATACCCAATTGGTATAGTTGTAGTTGTACAAGCACTTTCTATGATGAAAGGCCCTGTTTGTTTCAATGACAAGTTAATCTAGAAACACTTTATTAAGGGAAGAGAAAAAGAAGGGTAATAACATATACTCCCTCTTTTCCGAATCCTAATTGAAAAAAAAACAATTTGTTCCACAAATATTATTTAATGATTCTATTTTTTCAGAAAATTGATCACAACATTAATCACTGCAAAGGGAAAACTTATATTCATGATAAAAAGAAATTTAGTACAATATGTCAATTCATCTATCCAACAATTAGATTAGAAAATTGATTATATTATTTTTCCCTCCGGTTAATATTTGAAATATAAAATTCAACTTATCGGAGAAAATGGCCGAACGGAACAACCAAGCCTTAATCTGTCCTTCACCTCCTCCGGCCCAGCATCTTCATCATCATCAATATTTAATTAGAAATAATTAATAAAGCTTATTAATAATTTAAAAAAATCAAAATCAGATATCACATAATTATCTGTAATTATTATACCTGGATCAATTATACTGTCTGAAATTCCGATCAATTGATCGGAGTTAGAGCTAGCCATTGACGACGATGATGAAGACCTCGATAATCTATTAACAGCACGGTAAAGCTCCAAAGCAGGAAAAATATTTGTCAATTTCAGATCTACGTCGGGAGAATTAAATTCAAATCCGAATCCTAATTCAAAACAAGCTTTCAATTCAGTGAAATCATCGTCTGTTACTGATAGACTCTACGGCACGCTTGCGTGAGGTGGTCGCCGTCCCGATCGTTTCTAGCACAGTTGTTGGGTGAATTGCTTGCAACACCTTAACCCCTCGCCTATATGTACTCGCCTATATGTAGACGGTAATCTTGGTACAATTGCTCGCGTTCGGAATTCTGCGTTGAATGGACACCAACGACACCTTGACCCCTCGCTTATCTCGGTACAATCGACGATTGATGCGGTAGAAGACGCCACACACAACTATGAATTGTTGTATGATAAGTCAAATTGAATCTCAAAGAAATAACTAAGAAAAATACTTAGGAATTCTTCAAAGAATCAAAAGTACAGAATAAACTCACAAGTATATTGAATAATAATAATGTATAATGTGTTTGATTACATAACTTGAACCTCTATTTATATTACTCAAAAACAATCTAAATTCTAATAGGAATTTATAAACTATAACCCTAATTTCTATATAGAAATTAAATTGGAAAAGAAATTTTAATTAAAAATAAATCTTAATTAGAAAATAATTTAAAATTAATTCTAGAACCCAAGTCTTCATGCCGCGTTGGAATTTTCCGAGTCCTTGTAGGAGTATATATGATCCGGCCTTTTGTTACAAAACAAGAAATATGATCCAGCTTTAATATGTAAAACGTGGCCCACCACAAATATGCTCAACATGCTAAAACCAGCTGCTTGAATTCATGATGGTGAAAATACTAAGTCTGATATCTTGAAAAAAATATGGCCCACGTGTAATGTTGCTGCACCAAATTGTAATGATAAGCCTGTTGACCCACGTGTATGGTAATATGATAAGCTTGAAAAGTCTGCTGAATATTTAATTCGTGGAGTATTTAATTTGTGGGCTTTACTAGAATCATCAAAATTAAACTTGTATTAAATTGACTCAAATTTATGTCTCATCCTTCCTTACGATATCTTCAGTCCAATTACTTCAAATCATTTGTTGAACACTTCTCGAGTCGATAAATTGACGAAAAATTCTGACTCGATCAATCTGTCATCAGTTACGCTCTTGCTCCGGTGGCGTTGCCGGAGCTGATTATGCTTCAGCTTCAACCAAGCCTCGTCGTGCTGCGAGTCCGGCGACCACGACCGTTGTTTGGACAGGAGCGGCGGCGGTGGCGGTGCCAAATTTGGTTCGGACATGGATGATTTCAGAACGGCCGCCTTGTGCGGCCGCCGCAGAGGTGGTGGTAATGGCTTTGGTTCCGACATTGTTGAGGCCAGAACGACCGCCGTGTGCGGCGGAGCTGAGATTTGTAAGTAATTTGGGGTTCGAAAGCGGGTTTTAATAGGGGTTCTAGGTGAGGGATTAGTTGGGTGGTGATTAGATCTTATAAGGAGAGAGAACAATATGGGGAATAAAATAATAAATGAAATTCCAGAGTGAAATTGGAATGTTTGAATGTGGGCCAGGGTTTTTATTGGTATCAATTTTATGGTGGGGGCCCATTTATTGACGATGAGTCACTATTTATTAATCTTAATTAGTTTCGTAATTAGGAAAACATATTTAAATGTGGATACCTTGACGATTAATTACGCTTACCACGAGGATATAATAATATGTTTAATTAAATTTAGAAATTAATATATGAAGATATTTTTTAAAATAAAAATAAAGTAATATTATATCTGAATTTTTAAGGATAATAAAAGAAATTTTTTTTTTAGTACTTTTTGTTTTTATTTATTTGAAGTTTTAAAAAGAAACCCACAAGTGAAGAAAAATAACTAATGTTCTGTCTAACTAAGTTAAATATAAAATCTCAATATTATTCTTCTAAAATATATTAGAAAGCTGAAAGATACTCTCTTTATTTCTTTTTAATTGACATTTTAAGTGATAACGCGTAAATTAAGAAATATATTTAATTATTTGTCTAATTAATTAAATTGAGTATAAAATCTCAATATTAGCCTTTTAAAATTAATTAAAAATTAAAGAAAAATAAATTACTTCCTCCGTAGAGTTAAGTATAAATATTAAGAAAATGATTGTATAGTATTAAATATAATATTAATTGCATATATTGTCATTGTATTGAAAAAGAGAGTGTTATTTATTAGACATAAAATAGTGATAGAATAAAAGTTATATTTAATACTTGGAGTAATATTGAAAATTAAGTAATTAATGCTTATTTGAAATTCTCAAATGACAAATATTAAGAGATAAAAATATTTATCTAAAACGACTTATATTAAGGTACCGGGGGTAGTATTTAATGTATGGATAATATGAACTTAGTCATTAATGATTTCTTAAAAATGTACAAATGACAAATAATATTTAGAGTAATGCTAGAGACACCAATTATACACAAAAAATTGTGCACACACATTATAAAAAAGAAAAAAAAAATAGGAAAAACAATACATTTTTATTGATAAACAATACATAGATCTTATTCTTGGTGCATTGTAAGAACCAGAATTTTTAGAAAATATTAAAATAAAAATTTAGTAGATAAAATTCTTAAAGCATGAGATGGGTTCGAACAAGTATATATATGTGATACGATGTATGTAGTATTGTGTTACATAGGGTAATATAAGCTATGTAATAAGTGATGTTGTGTTTAATAAATATATATCATTATTATATATTTGTTATAAATTATAGAGATGAATTAGTAAAGAAGATGGGTAGAAATTTATCTATCGACATTAAATAATTTATAGAATTCTTTTTATCATAGTGAGTTGGTGACATTAAATCTCTTTGATGGATAATCACCATTTTCTTGAGTATATATACTAATATGAGTTTTAGTTAGTGCTTAAGCTATCCATGGATAGATTGAGATAGTAAATCATAAATTAGTTAATTATGAGAATTAACTAACAAGTAGAAATATTGGTTAATTTATATTAAAGTGAAAGTTATATATGAAGGGGTTAAGTAAATAGTGAATATGTGGTTATAGTGGGTGCTTTATATTTGAGTTTTGTGGTGAGAAACCCGTAAAGGAAATTTCATAGTTGGTTAAACTATATTAATCCAATAATATTTTAATTGGGCTAATTACAAAATAGTTGAATATTCTCAATCCATCATTTTCCATAAAATTTATCATTTCAAATATACCCAATTATCATAATGATAATTAATATCAATTATTTATTAACTCACATCATATACTCCATGTACATTTGCGCTAGTCCAAATAATATTTTAATTGAGCTAAATATAATTTAGTTGGGTAAATTATGGAAATGATCCGTCTCCGCGGACTACCGCATGACAGGTGAAAATCTATTTGCAGTTTCGTATATTATTTCTTTTCATATTCTTAAATTTAACTTACTATGGTAAGTATTGCTTCTATAATCCCTGAAATTAGTGGAATATCCTTGAGTTTTGTGTTTCATCCAGTATCGTTTCATTGGAATATTGATCTAAACTTTTTTTTATTATTAAATATCAATATTTTCACCCGATGTACAATTCACGGGTTACTATTCACTCGGTTATTATTCACTCGAATATTATTCACCCGAGGATTCAGAGTACTTTTTATACCGAGTTACTATTTACGAGTTACTATTTACTCGGGTATTATTCACTCAGGTATTAATCACTCGGGTATTTGGGGCATTTTTCACGTCGGTGTACTATTCACTACAAAAATTGATTTCTTTTCTGTCAAAGATTATTTTTGATACATGAATATTATTCTTGAATTTTACTCCACAAAGCACTATCATGTTGATAATTTGGATATTTTTAAACTCTGGATAAATTTAAAGTCTTTAATATTTATCCTTGATCTCGTTTGATTGAATTCTTATATCATTGTCATCATCCTCATGCTTCTGTGGCTTACGTGCATAAATGTACTATCGATTGGTATGATTATGACCATGGATTATTCGGTATAATCATGACCGTAATGTTACAAATGATGTGGTAAAAGTCCTCATTCGCCCGTAGTGCATTGATGGACAGTTGTTGATATGATTATGAACATGGATTATTCGGTATAATCATGACCATTGGTGAAAACACGAATATCCTTGGCCTGTAGTGCATGGATAATTTGTGGTCGTGATACTAATGAATATCCTTAGCCGTAATGCAAGGATGATTCGATGATGTGAATTATTTATTAAGTTGAGTCTCAGCAATAAAATATTGATAATAAAATTTTAATTCGTAGAAGATAGTAGATATCATGCTCTACTTGACTTTTCTAAAAATACAGTTGCATGTCTTTGGCCTGTAGTGCAAAGATGAACTATTAATAAATATCTTTGGCCCGTAGTGCAAAGATGAATTTATTAGTATGATTATGAACAGGAACTGTGGTTTGGTATAACCATGATCTTTGATGTTTCAGGTAAAGATAGGTGATAAAAATTATCTTCGCCATGGGTGCGAAGAGGAACTTAGAACCACAATTATGATTATGAGTTATTCACATGATTGTTGACAGGAACTGTTGATTGATGTTACAGGGATAAAACATTGTTGGTGGACTTTTAACATGGAGAAGATAATAGACTTTATGGTCTATTTGACTCTTCTAATGGATTCTTTTTCCGCTGCCACAATGGTTGAAAAGTTTTATCATCTACCATATGTTCTAAATCTCTGATTTATTACTGACAAGGGCTATTGATAATTTAATTATCTTTAGTCATGATATTCTTTACTGGGCTAGTTGTGCTCACCCTTTTGCTTCATAATTCCTTTCAGGTAATAAAAGTGTAGCTGTGTCGAGCGGGGGTAACAGAGAAATAGAACGATGGTCTATAGCTGTTGAGGTTTCCCCTAAAACAGTATGGAAATAGTTTTATTGAGAATTTTAGATAAGTGTGTCGTATTTTATACGTCATTTTAACTATTGATTTTGGTGAACCGAATAGGGTGAAGTGAACCCAACTTTGGAAGGGTGTTTTGCTACTATCATACAAGATGTCTAATGACGGACGAATTCGTGTTATCATAAGACAAGGTTGTGCACATGCACTTGTTGATTATATCTATGAGCACTACCTATATAATCTCGGAGTTTGGTTGGACTATAATTCTCAATTGGAGATAATGGAGATAAATATATGTCAAGAGAAGACTCACCATTGGAAAGAACATGATAATAATCTTCTCATTTTTCTTTAGGGTCTATTGGGTCAACCAAGAATAATTCTTGAGTCATATGATATCTATCATAACTTAGATGCATGACCTCCCATATACGAAGGTTTCCTCGAGCATTTTCCAAAGATTTTAATTTCTAAAACAATTATTGACTGTACTTTTATGTAAAGTACCATTGTAAGGTGTTGTGGTCGAGACATCATGAGAGTTACATATATTTGTATTAAAACTCACAACTTATGTTTTGTCGTACTCTGCACGACAGTTCAACAGTTGTATAAATAAAGTTTGTATTTGATTTCTGTAGTGTGATATCTGGCGACTCAAGATGGGTCGCGTGGACCTATTTTGGGGGCGTAACATTAGCCTTGTTGGAAAATTTCAAGTAAGTCTTTAAAGTTTGAAAACAACTTAAGGTAAATACAAGAGACACCCAACTTGGGCTAAGACCTCTTAACATGTGTGTTAGTTATGTGTTAACAGTCATGTATGCTAAGGACACAAATGAAACCAGAAAATAAATATCCAACTTTGGTGCAGCTGGGGGAATGACGTGCTAGCAGAATCGCGTGTAGTATTATCTTGCCAAAATGTTTTAATGGTAACCAGAACCTTAAAACATGTGTGTATGAATATCTAAAGTTATAATACTTGACATAAATGGTGTTTTAAGCATATGAGCATGTAATGGTTATATAAAACATAGAGTTGTTAAATTTATTAAAGTTTGCAAAATGTAAGGACGATGTAGATCACACATATATAAACTTTAAATATGTGTCGAACACATAGCAAGTCAAGTGTGTGATAAAGATTTATGAATGCTGATATTGAACATGTGTGGCTTAGGTATACATAGTTATTCTAAGAGTTTACTAAGAAAGCGAAGGGAAGGTTTTACAAACCTAGTTAGGAAACGATGTAATATTTATTATTATATTAAAAGCATATGAAATGTATGATTGATGGATATGAATCCATGATTATATAACTGTGTAGGAATACACGCAGTGCAGATAAACTTTAAGCAGTTAAGTCGTAGTTGATAAACTACGAATCAAGCAAGTCTTTCAGTTCCTATTTGTTATATGAATTCGATAACTGTTAGTTGAGTTATATTATGCCATGAGAATGTGATGTATATATATGAAATGTGTGACGCCCCCAAAATAGGTATACATCACCTATTCTGAGTCGCCAAATACATGGTACAGAATACAAATACAATCTTTAATATACAACAAGAGAAATGTGAGTTTTAATACAAATCATCGCCTTTTTAGACAATATCCACTCTCAGAATAAGTCCTCATTATATTTATTGTCACACTATTTAACAGAATAGTGAGGACTACTAATACTATCATCTGGTCCATCACTCCATTCCCCGACTCATCCCAGCTATATTCTCATTTCCTGAAGAGAACAGTGAAAGAAAGGGTGAGCTCAACTAGCCCAGTAAGAAATATTATGACTACGATAATGCAGAATAAATTATCATTAGCCTTAAACAGTGTTAAACTGATACAATATAACAAACATCAAGTTTAATCTGCGGTGAACAAAGCAATCCATTAGAAGAGTCAAGTAGAGAATAAAATCTACTATCTTCTATGATTTAAAAGGTTTTTTTATGACTTTTATCGCTGAGACTCAGCTCAATAAATAATCCACATTATCAAATCATCCCTGCACTACAGGCCAAGGATATTCTTTAGTATCACGACCACGAATTATCCATTAACTACGGGCCAAAGATAATCGTGTTTTCATCAACGGTCCTGATCATGCCATAAAACAATTCATCTTTGCACCCTTGGCCGAAGAGAATCTATAGCCATAATCATACCAAAAACTGTCCATCAATGCACTACGGCCCAATGAGGACTTTTTTTTTCCACATCATTTATAAAATTACGGTCATGATTACACCGCATAATTCCTGGTCATAATCATACCAAGTCCATCTATGCACTATAGGCCACAGATGACTTTCAACATAATATAAACATGAGGATGATGACAATGATATAAGAATTCAATAAAACAAGTTCAAGAATTAATTTATCCAGGAACCAATAACGTCCAAATTATCAACATGATACTGCTTTGTGGAGTAAAAATTCAAGAATGCTCAGAAGAATATTTCCATGAAAAGATACTGGATGAAACGCAAATATCAAGGATATTCCACTAATTTCATGGAGTATAGAAGTAAAAACTTTAACCAACCGAGTATAATAAAGAATACTGATAACAAAAGAAATCACCATGCATGCGGTATTTGGCATGAGACAAAGTTATTCCAATAGAATAATAATAACGGAACCGAATGTCGGTAAATTAAATTGCACCGGGATGTTCCAATGTAATAATAAAGAATGGAATAACAACATAAATAACCATAAATGCGATACTTGGCATGACGAGGTTATTCCAATGAAATACTAAATAAGGAACTGGTCGAAGCGTAATACGACCGAGCGAGATATTCCAATGAATAATAAATAACGGAACCGAGTCCCAAGTAAAAACGCATGCATGGATATTCCAACGAATAATAAAAAAAATGGAACCAGTCCGGGTGTAAAAATATGACATGATATTCCAATGAATAATAAAGAATGGAATAATGAAGAATTTCACCAAGTATAAGGTATCCGTGTATATCTGAGTTATTCCAACAGAATAATAAAGAATGGAATAATGAAGTTCTCTTCATGAATAAATAAGAAAGAAAGAATACCCCTTACGAGTACAACAAATAATATTCCTACCTTAAGAAGAAAGTCTTTGGATATATGAGTAGTGAAGTAGCGAGATACTTTTCTTCTTTCTCTCTATAGTTTATCTCTCTAGAGTTTCAAAGTGAATTAAAAGAAATAATGAAGGAATGAGCTTCTATTTATAGAAAATGGATCGCATAGAATTAACTAACTCATGAGCAGTCAAGATTAATTTACTTTAATCGACGGTTCATATTTAAAGCAAAATCTTTTAAATAAAATATAATATATTCTATTTATAATCTAATAAAACGAATAACTTTGTAAAAGATTTTACTATGCAAATACTATGCAGAGCCTTATACAAACACTATGCATAATAAAATATAATATATTCTAATTATTGTCTAATAAAAGATAACTTTATAAAAGTATTCTATTTTATATAAAAAGATTTTACTATTAGCCTAATAAATCGAATAACTTTATAAAAGTATTTTATTTTATATAAAAAGCTTTTCTGTTTTTTTACATTAATAATACCAATAAAATAAAACTGAGTGACTTATCACATAAGCATCAATAATCAATCCAAGTGTGCTTTATGCAACCAATGCCAGATTCAGACTTCTTTACTACCGAGTAGTTCAACAAGATTAATTGTGTAAAACTTTCGTCGTTATTCTCATAAAAATATTTTTGTCGCTTTTCTCCATCCGATGATAATTCCGTTAGGGTCCACTAATGATTGTCTGCGTCGCATCGGATATTCCCCGACAAAAAGAATATTCCCCACCAATCGAATATTATACAATAACTTGCATACTTTTCAAAATTTATAAATACTACCCACAACTATAACATTATCTCAAATCCACACCATAATATTAAAAAAAATATTTCGAGAAAATTAAATCTTTATTCATAAAATCTGGGGTCTCACAATCTCCCCTCCTTATGAAATTTCGCCCTCGAAATTTACGTACGTACCTGGTATGTCGAAGAGGTGAGGATACCTTGACTTCACTTCAAATTCTAACTCTTGAGGTATAACCTTTGTGCGTCGAATATGATCCTTCTTATCCAAGATGTTAACACGTATCTCCTTATACGTTAAATCTTTCTTTATCTCGTCCCGGGTCTTAAATAATAAATGTGTTCGGGACGTCCACATATTTACATAACATCGATACGTTAAAAACTTTATGAACACGCGACATACTTGGCGGTAAAAGCGAGTCTATAGGCCACGCCCTACTTCATCGAGGATTTTAAATGGGCCAATTAAATCGAGGGTTGAGATTTCTCTTAAATCGATTCTTGCTTCTAGAATAACGCCTTTTTGAACCTTCTTCTTCACATTCATCAGCTCCGGGTGTATAGCTTGAGTGGCTTTAACTTTATCGATTAAAGTCGATTCTACTCGTATATTCGTTATCTTCACGTGGGTTCGTATATTCGCACTTGTAACCGCATACGATCTTCTACTCAACGCATTAGCTACCATGTTCATTTTTCCTACGATGATATTGAATGGAACGATCGTAATCTTCAACAGCTCGAGCCAACGTCTTTGGCGCATGTTACGTTCATTTTAAGTAAAAATATTTGAGGGTTTAAGAAATGGGTTTTGTACTGGGGTTAATACAAAATTCGATTTCACGCTATAGGGGTAGGCTAAGAAGTCTTCAAGAATACGTTAGAAAATTTATTAACAATAGAAATATCATTCAAAACTGTGACCCTCATCCAAGACTTGGATAGTACGTCACATTGATACCTATCAACTTGCCATCGTCATTCACGACATCGCCTCCGTAGAAAAGTCCGGCCGGTTAGCATTCCACACAAGAAAGTCAACAACGAAAGGACCGAGGCTCTTTACTTATGGCTTGATATGACAATGATTGAATTTAGTGGTTTGGTTGCTTGGATTCGTATAACAGGTTGGTTAGGAATATGAAAGCTAACAACCTTACGAAAAGCATGATGAGTAGTTAACCAATCGATTCCTAAAATTGCATCAAAGGCAAGTATTATCAAAGAGACAAGATCGACACGTAACGTGAAAGTGTTGATTTGAACAAGATTTATAAATAGTGGAGGTAACGAAGGTTTCTCCCAACTGAGTTTAAACAGATATATCAAAGTCTAACTTCTCCGGAGTTAACTTCAAACATTGAACACAACTAGGTGAAATAAAAGAGTAAGTAGAACCGGTATCTAACACGGTATAGACTTCACAAGAGTTTATGACTAACATACCCGTGATAATTTTATTCAGGTTCCTTGTCACGAAAAAAAACGCTCTCTCTTAAACTATCGGCTTTAGCTTGTCTGGGACATCCTTTGGCATCACTATCCCAGCTGGACTTTACTTCACCATACGACAAAATCGAGCTAGGTGACCTTCTCTTCCGCAATTAAAACACGTTGTTAGTTCCCAGAGGGCACAATAGATCTAGAAGGGGGGGTTGAATAGATCCTTTTTATTTCAAATACTTTTCTGGTTAATGTTGTATTGTTCATATTTAAGTATATGACAAACATAAGAATCTTTTAAAGCACAGCGGAATAAGTAAAAGATTCCCCTTCATTGATATATTCATAATCATACATACATTGTTCGTTGGGTTAGTTAAGTTGTAAGCAGTTAGAACATACATAGTAGTTATAGACATAATGTAAATGACATAATATAAAAGACACAAGGGGTTTCAAGTGGTTCAGAGACTCAAGCTCCTAATCCACTCTTCTGCTTTCAACTAGCAGGATTTTCACTAAGGAAGGCGGCAAGACCACGAATCTCACGATTCCTTCAAGGCCGCCGACCTTGAGACTTCATTCACTAAGAACTCTTCAAGGCCGAAGCCTTGGGACTCCTCTAGTTCCCTAGGAACTCTTTCAAACCGAGCGTGCTTGGAACTTCATTTAGTCCTTTGGACAAGGACCCTTTGGCCTGCTTTGTTTAGTCCCCTCCGGACAGGACCCTCTTGGCCTGCTTCGTTTAGTCCCTCCGGACAAGACCCCTCAGTGCCCCAAGCTTCGTTGAGTTATTTGTTTGTTGTTGTTGGAGTCGGTCTTTGAATGCTAAGAGATGTCTTTATGCTCTGAACATCTTCTATCCTTAGCGAAGCTTGGCTTGATCATCCTTGAAGAAGCGGTTGAGTGTTGCATGATGCTCGAATTCTTGGGTTGCTCAACTACTCCCGGATGACCCTTGATGAACCGCCTTGAAGATAATTCTCCTTGGTACTTGATGGCTGCACATGAGAGGCTTCTAAGATGACTGTAAGCTCTTCTGTTAGGTACTTAGAAGCTTTTTCATGCTTGTCACCAGGATGGCTTTTGTGATCTCCCTTCTTGCTATTCGATGCCATTTCATGATGGACTTGCTAAGATGACTGTAGGATCTTCTATATTGTACTTAGAGTCTTCCCATGATGGACATCCAGATGACATGATGCTCTTCTTTCTCTCGGCAGTTCAGAACACTCTTCATGTAGTAGAACTCTCACTTCTACATAGTAGAACTCACACATCTACTTCTTGCTTGATCTGACTTCTGAGTGTACTTGGTGGATCGTGGAGTGAGCCTTCGGACTCACTATCACTCAGTTGGATCAGTCCACCTTCTCTCCAAACTCGGCAACTCCAGCAACCTTTGATCTTTGAAGCTCTTTCTTATTTATAATTCTTCCCAATCCTTCCGTTGGAAAGTAACCGTTGAAGGCTATTCAAATATCTTCACAGATCTCAAGTTGCTTGATGTAGACTGTATGATAAGACTTGTCATACTTTTTTTCTGACGCCGAGCTCTTGTTTCACCTACCTGTCGCCGATGTATAACTTTAATATATTGGGCGGTCAAGACTTTATCACCTCTTTCGATTCCTCGATCGAGGTTGTCCTATCATCGATCGATCTCAATAGGCACTTGTCCTAATATTACCCTTGATTGAACCTTTGCCAATGCTTTAGTCTTCAGTTATTCGGACTCTACAATTTTGATGCACGTCTTCAAGGACCTGATCGTAGTGTCTTGTTGAGTGTTACTCGTTGACTAGTAGAGCTAACACTACGATCCTGAAGAGTGTTGCTTGGATCTTCACTGAAGAACAGCTCTTCACTGTATTGCAAAGGTTTCTTCTTGCTTTCGACTGCTCTCGAATCATCGATGGCCTAATTACTTGCTCTGGGTTCCTTCTCAATATCAAGACACTTGATTTGTGGCGGCGTCCAAATTTTTGCTTTCTCCTGGTGATCTTCCGCTTCACTTATCATCAATGAACCCGACCCTACACTTAATCACTTTAGCCTTGCTTTCGTGTGTCGACCAAGATCTCGGTTCACCTTCCATCGAGTTCTTTCTTTGTCTCGAAAAACACTACGATCCCGGGTTGCTTCCAAGATCGTTGTCTTCTGCTCTCTTGACAAGAATCGCATTAGTGACTTTTCCTTAGTCATTTCAAGTCTTCTTTGAATCATCTTGTGGAAGACTTCATCATGAATGGCCTTTTAACTTAATCTTGATGCTGATTGGATTGGTGCTTAGTTCTTCTGCTAGCCTGCATGCCATTCGTTGAGTGCTCTCTGGTTCCCTTACTGTGGATTGCATCTTTGCAGTACCAACCAGAGGCTTCATATCTTTGGATATTTTGGGAGTGCTCATTCGTTGAGAACCGTATCTGCTCTACGATTCTGACTTTGCATTGTGAGCACTTCTATTGGAGTCATAGTTCTGCACTCTACGATTTAGCTTCGGCTGTGCAGACACTACGATCTCGAGATCAGATATTGACACTCTACGATTTCTGCCATGTGCCTGTTGTCTTCATCTAATCTTGCTCGACTACGATCTCTGCATATAATCAATAGACTCTACGAACTCAAAGTGTGATCTACGATCCTTGACTTGGCTTTGGCATTAGTAGACTCTATGACTCTGAGTGTAGTCTACGTTTACATCTTAAGCCGGAGATTGGTCGGCTCGTGGCGCGTTTGTCTCTACGATTACGAACATGACTTCCTCAAAGACACTACGATCCCGAGGAAGCTCTTCTCGAATACACTACGATCCTTCTTCGTTTCCCAGGCGATCTACTTACTCAGAGATCTACTATCTTGCATACTCTATTCCGCCTCGATAGCTCCCCGAGTTAACCTTGACTCACACTCGAAGACTACGACTTCAGTGCGGTGCTTTCGCGATATCGAGACTAGCCTATCTATTACATTATAAGATCAACCTAACAAGCTTGATCTTTTTATATTTATAGTCCTTGTACATCATTTCTTTTTAAGGAATTTACAAAGCTGTTTTGCTTTATGTAGGATCAACCTAACATATTTGATCAATTCATTTTAAGTCCTTGTACATATAGTTCTATTGTCTATCACAGGACTTTACAGCTTTTCTTAATGCAAGCATACTTGCATATTATTCATTCATATACATATATATATATATATATATCATAATCATATCATATATAAATAGGAATAACATTCACATGCTTATTCCTGACAATCTCCCCCTATTTGATTATGACAAAAACAATAAGTGCATATGCATGTTATGAATGAATCTTATATACAGTGAGCAGCTATATTTCTAAAATAGTTAATCATGAATATATCATTTATATTGATATGGCAATTTATACATTAAGACATTTTACATCCTGGATCCAGAACATTCCTAACAGATTAGAGATGTACCTCCTTGGCTCCATGTGTGTTTCCAGGATGCTTGTTGATCATTCTCATCATCTTTACGCTTCTTGCTCTTGCTCCCCCTCGGTGATGACCTTCTATCTTTGCTTGGCTCCCTTCATCACCTTTCTCGATCCGCTCCCCTTCGGTTTCTGTGATTTTGGTATCATCATCTTCAGGCTCCTCCTCAGATGATGATTCTTTATCTGCTACTACTTTCTTCTTCTTTGGCTTCTTCTCCCTTAACCCTCTGCTCTTCTTCGAGTGCCTTTTGCTCCTCTTCTTTTTTTGCCTCTTTTTCTCCCCATTTTTGTCATCAATCATTTGAGAGAGCTGATCCATGTTGGACATAAGCTGCTCCATCAGGTAGGAGGAGTTTGCAACTTCAAACTTTAGTTCTTGCTGGCCGAGCTCAAGTTGCACAGAGAAGGACTGTTTCAGATCGTCAATATTGTCAGAGGGCTTTAATCTGCTTTGCATTTGCCTCCTGAACTTGTAAAGCTACTGCCTTCTGATCTTGGATGGCCTTCTGATAGATGCTATCTCTCTCTTGGAGTTTGAGAGATACATCAGCCAAGATAGCTTGAAGCTTGTGCTGGAAAGAATCATCTCCTCTTCATTGCATGCTTCACGTGATTCTTCAAATGAGCATAGATATCTTCTTGTTTAGATCATCGAGCTCTTCATGAGTTCTGCTCCAAGTAGTTTGATCCTCTTGATTGGCGACTTCAGTCGAAAAGCGAATGGATTGGACTCTACGATCATCATCTTTGGACAGATTTTCAAAGGTTTGGATAATCTGAACAATCGTGGAGTACCAATTGCTTGCAGAGGATGATGGAGTGTCTGATAGTAGTGTTTGATCATAAGAAGGCTTTTGGTTTTGGACTTGGGCATCAACAGTAGTAGAGTGAACAGACTCTACGATTAGCTCCTTGGTCATGTTCCTTCTTCCTTCAGAATCCACTCTACGATCGTAGGGGATATAGAGATTCTCAGCCTGTCGATAGACCTTGAAGTGAGGCTGGTCTTTGATTAGTTTGGTAGCAAACTTCTTTACTCTTGGAAAGTTCTGAGCCACCAGTTCTATGCTTGGAAACTGCTTATAACACCAACTGAAGGAGCTTCCATCTTTTTCAGTGTGGGCCTTGAGCCTTGGCATCCACTGGAAGAACCATCTTTCTGGTGGAGCATCTGTTAGATCATTTGATACTTCCTCTACGATACTTCAGTCAAATCTTTCAGGAGAGGGAACTGGATAATCTTCTTGTTCGTCTGCTTCTTGAGGTGCAGAACCAGAATCTCCTTTAATCTCTTCTCTCTCAGAGCCTGAACTTTCTTGATTATTTTTAGCAGGGAATTCCTCTAGCTGCATTTCATTATCAGAACCTTCTTCAGCATCTTCAACAGAAAATCCTTCTAGCCGAGTTTCATTATCAGAACATTCTTCAGCAAGTATTTCCTCAGACTTTTCTTCTTCACTGCTTGCTCCATCTTCAGCACTTTCTCCTGGGGATACAGACTCATCATCACTTAATTCGATGATGGCATTTGATTGGCCACTTGCTCCTTTTGAGGCAACCGGGCTTCGCAGACTGTAGCTTCTCCTTCTTCGTGGAGGTTCAATTATTGGAACACACCGACTCTTCTTCTTCTTCACCGACTCCTCTTGCTCAACAGACAGACTTCTTTGGAATTCAAAGACCCATGGCAAAGGCGATTCTTCTTTCTTGGACTCATTACTTCCTGAGTCATCATGAGGGCTTTCTGGATTGGAGGGGACATTTTCATCTTCTTCTTGAGTAGTATTTTCTGACCCATTCTCTGGGATCATTGGGGCAGTGGCATTTGGGGATGCACTTTGATCACTTACAATTTCTTTTTCATCATCAGAGTGGCTTCTCTAAGAATTGGCCATGGGACTTGAGCACTTTTCTTCATCAGCAGTTTCTGCACTTTCTTTCATCACATCAGCTTCATTCTCATTGCTGGATGCTGACTGTGAGGGTTGGACCACATTTTCAGTTTCTTTCTCTTCTGCTGACTCTACGACCCTTTCTTCAGCAGATGCATTGATTTGAGAAGCTAAGGCTGGTTTGTCATCCACCTTAGCTTTCTTGCTGACTGGTCCTTGAAGCAACCTGCCGCTTCTTCTTTTTGTGGTTTCAGCAGTTTGGGCCTTTTCTTCTTTATCCTTGTTCATGGAGGAAACTCTCCTTGGTGGGGCCTGAGCTTTCTTAGCATTACCAGCTTTCTTCACCACTTTTGATTTCTTCCTAGCTGGCGTGATTTCAGCTGCTGCAGAGTCACTGGACTCAGAGCTCTCTGTCTTTACTATCTTCCTCTTCTTTGTAGAGGCTCTACTGCTGCTCCCAGCTGTCAGCCTTTTGTTCTCCTTGGGGTTCTTCTTCCAGTTCTCAAATAACTGTGGAGACATCACCTTGTGCACATTCAAGGCTTCTCCCTCATCTTCCTTGATTTTCCCTCCTAGTTTCTTCTTCAGAATGATACTCAGCAACCTTCCATGAAATACCTTGGTCAGTGGCTTCTTCTCAGCCTTCTCTACCCACTTAGAGATATGATCAAACAAAATGGCTCCAAAGTCAACTTGTTTCTTCAGAAATATAGCTGACATTATCTTCAGTTGTTGATCAATCACCGTATCATGTGCAGTGTTTTTACACAGTATGCACTTTCCTACAATTTCATCTAGGAACTCATACTCTTCAGGGAATTCCTTCTTTTTCATGTCTTTGAAGCTAGGGTTTCTTTGGTATCCCATCAACTCCTTCACTTGCTCGATGTTGACATCTTCAAGGTTCTTCAACCCTTGGCTAGGGAAACCTAGGCATTGATTAAAGTCAGAAGATTTCAGCTTCAGAATCTGACCTTTAACCTTGGTAGAAAGAGTTCCAGAGTTTATGGAGACGTTTGAGTAGAACTCCTTAACCAGGTCAATGTATACACAAGTACTCGCCTCGAGACATTCTGAAAACCCAGCTTCCTTTACGAGTCTAAGTATGTCCCTGAACTTCTTTTCCGATTTCTCAAACGATTTGGTTCCAAGTTGAATGTCGGTGATAACTTGTCAGTTCTTCATTTAAATCGTTCGAAGACTGTGGGTGTTTGATTTAGAGAGATTTATGCGAGATGGCTGACTGAGATTTGGTAATGCTCTGGAGAGTTAACTGATTTTGCTCTTGAAAAGCTTTCTAGGGTTTTGAAAATGGGAGGGAGAAAGGTTCGATATCTTTTAGTAGCTATCGTCTGAGATTTGAAATCGCCTTTATGATTCTTCCTTCTAACTATGCATACTCGGTGATGTGTCAATCTGTCCATTGGTTTAGACGTTGCCCGATGAATGAGTCAACTCCCACAACTTTTCAGATTATTTGAAGAGTGGACATTTAATTGACGTGGGTTTGATCGTTGACCTTTTGATTCGTAGAGTGGCATGATGAGGCAACTATAGACTCTACGATTTCCTTTGTTGACTCAACGATCAACTTCTAAGAATCTTTGCCGCATGGATGGCTTTGTCTTTCCTCCTTTCTTCGATGCAGCATAGCTCAATCACTGATGTATTCGAACTTATCTCCTCAACTTGAATGGCTTAGCAGATGTCTCATTCTTCATTCTCCTTGTGAACTGGAATACCCTTTTGTAGGACTACGATCGTTCAGTTATCCTCTACGATCGTTGAGGTTGCACTACGATCGTTTAGTACTCTTCAGACTCAACTCTACGATCGTTGACTGACTTGGTTCTTTTGAGATGAACTAGATCAAGCATTCCTTCTGGGATAAGGTAGCTCGGGGAAGGGCCAACCTCTTAGAGTGAGCTAAAGGGTCGAGTTTATCCTCGAGGCGCTTTCCGGATGAAGTGCTTATGGCAATGATTTGCAATAACATCTTATTAGACCTTTTCTGATGGGGAGGTCTTTCTACCAGCTCTGGATATCTGCATTACTGAAATCGTGGTGTCCTTCTGCTCTTACACTACGATCATGTGGTTAATCGTAGGAACTTCACAATTATGGATTAGGTGGCTAAAGGGTTATCAGTAGTACATTTTGAGACGTTCCTACTGACTATGGATCTTCATTTGGTTCATCAGCCACAAAGTTTTGGGACTCTTGGAATTTGTACATCTCTTCTAGGTTTAATAGTCTTTGTTATTCCTTAATGGATCACTTGCTCCCCATTGTTGATGTTGTCTTCTCAGATAGATGTGATTCCTTCTTCATGTTCATTTGAAGGCTTCCCAGCATTTTTCCTTCTGACTGGAATTATCATCGTTGCTTAGTTATCCTTGTATCATAGAGATGAGTATTTTCAGGATTGATCACTCTACGATCATTTGACAAAGACTCTGAACGTAGTCTTCTTTGACAGTCCTTTGTTTTGAGAAGTTCTGCTTCGTAAAGAACTCCTTTTGTCTTAAGCTCAATGATCTTCTGTTGTGATCTTCCCTTGAGGATCCTTTTCATAAAGCATGTCCTTCTTGATATGGGCACATAGAATCCTCTTTATCTTCTGTTGCATGGCATGCTCCCATATACAGATTTGCAGCCATGTGAGCTCCATTCCGGTTAGCTCAGAGGGTCTTCAAAGACAAACTTGGACATATAAGAACCTTATCAGACTCATCTCTGAACAGTCCTTAGCCTCCTGCTGGTTGAGTCATTTTGAATGAAATCTTCTGCTTCAACATTCCTTAGTATGGTCAGACTGACCAAGTACCTGCAGGTTTAAGTATATTTCTACTTTTGGTTCCCATTGTTGAATGGGTCCTGCTAGGTTAGTTTTCTAAACCCCTATTCCTCTTAACTGGATAATCATCATGTTTATCACCAACAGACATATTCATGCATGCAAATATCTTGAGATAATACATTTTTGAGATGCATGATGGTGAGTGTGTGTAGGATTTGACAATTAATGACACACTCTTTATCTATGATGGTTTCATCATTTACTGGGTTATGTTCACAATGTTTAAGTGTTCACAGAGTGTGAATCAACTCTACGATTTATGAGTATCTAGTTGATTTATGGATGTGATCGCTTCTACAAAATCAACAAGATCCTCTTGTAGAATCGATCATTCTCTTTGTGTTGTCAAACACTTAGAACATAGGCTTGTACATACATACTACTAGTACATCGTGAATGATTACTTAACATAAAATTCATTTGGTATGTGATACTCTTATGATCTATTTCAGATTTTCTTCAAGATGTCATCTTAAGCCTAAAACTTGGTTAAAGAGAAAGTTTGTAGACATTTGAATTTTCCATCTTCAGACTACTTTCTCTCTTCACCTTTTTAGGTAGATTATGACTTCTTGACGTAATCTTCGTCATAGTTCATAAGATGGTGCAAATATGATGTATACATTAGTAATGGTGAGGCAACTGCCTTTTTTTGTCGGTTTCTTAACAGTCATTTACCTTAGATATACTGAGTTCAGGTATTGATGTGCATAGCTTTTACTTTTGCTCTTTTCGGCTTAATGCTTTTGTTGGCCTTTCATCAATCAGTCGTGGTCTTGAAGATGTAGATTAAGAGAATCGTAGCATTAAGATCTTTGACATCTTTGAGTTTACAAAGATAGCACCCAGTTGTTGGTTGGTCACTCATAAGTTTGAGAAGATCTTCTTTCTCCTCTCGATCAACATTTCTTAGTACGCGTGACCTCTTCATCTTTCAGACTGATGAATGCTTTACTCTTTGTCACTGATGTCCCTTGCTTTCTTTCTCTCGTTTGGTCTTCAGACAACAAGATTGACTGCAGGCTAGGATTGGTCTTGTTGATATAACAATCGAGGATATGGACCAATCTGAGTAACCCGGTGTATACACATTTTACCTATACACAATATTTCCAACGTGTGAGCTCTTTCAAGCATATAACAAGTTATTTACTACTAAACTAAGTTTAGAACAATGTTAGTGCATGGGATCAAACTCAAAGCGATTAGCTTTTGAATATAGCATGAGAACTCCGCTTCGATACTAATTGTTAGTTCCCGAGGGCACAATAGATCTAGAAGGGGGTTGAATAGATCCTTTTTATTTCAAATACTTTTCACGGTTAATGTTGTATTATTCATATTTAAGTATATGACAAACATAAAAATCTTTTTCAAGCACAAATGGAATAAGTAAAAGATTCCCCTTCATTGATATATTCATAATCATACATACATTGTTACGTTGGGTTAGTTTAGTTGTAGCGGTTAGAACATACATAGCGCTTATAGTAGTTATAGACATAATGTAAATGACATAATATAAAAGACACAAGGGGTTTCAAGTGGTTCAGAGACTCAAGCTCCTAATCCACTCTTCTGCTTTCAACTAGCAGAATTTTCACTAAGGAAGGGCAGCACCCTGAATCTCTACAATTCCTTCAAGGCCAGCAGCCTTGAGACTTCAGTTCACTAAGAACTCTTCAAGGCCAGAAGCCTTGGGACTCCTCTAGTTCCCTAGAAACTCTTCAAACCGAGCAGGCTTGGAACTTTATTTAGTCCCTTTGGACAAGGACCCTTTGGCCCTGCTTTGTTTAGTCCCTCCGGACAAGGACCCTCTTAGCCCTGCTTCGTTTAGTCCCTCTGGACAAGGACCCCTCAGCCCTCAGCTTCGTTGAGTTATTTGTTTGTTGTTGTTGGAGTCGGTCTTTGAAATCGCTAAGATGTCTTCATGCTCTGAACATCTTCTATCCTTAGCAATTGGCTTGATCATCCTTGAAGAAAGCGAGTTGAGTGTTGCATGATGCTCGACTTCTTAGGTTGCTTCAACTACTCCGGATGACCCTTGATGAACCGCCTTGAAGATAATTCTCCTTGGTACTTGATGGTCGCACATGAGAGGCTTCTAAGATGGTATAGCTCTTACATTGTTAGTACTTGAAGCTTTCTCATGCTTGTCACCAGGATGGCTTTTGTGATTTCCCTTCTTGCTACTCGATGCCTTTTCATGATGGACTTGCTAAGATGACTGTAGGCTCTTCTATATTGTACTTAGAGTCTTCCCATGATGGACATCCAGATGACATGATGCTCTTCTTTCTCTCGGCAGTTCAGAACACTCTTCATGTAGTAGAACTCTCACTTCTACATAGTAGAACTCACACATCTACTTCTTGCTTGATCTGACTTCTGAGTGTTCTTGGTGGATCGTGGAGTGAGCCTTCGGACTAACTATCACTCGGTTGGATCAGTCCACCTTCTCTCCAAACTCAGCAACTCCAGCAACCTTTGATCTTTGAAGCTCTTTCTTATTTATAATTCTTCCCAATCCTTCCGTTGGAAAGTAACCGTTGAAGGCTATTCAAACATCTTCACAGATCTCAAGTTGCTTGATGTAGACTGTATGATAAGACTTGTCATACTTTTTCTGACGCTGCAGTCTACTGTTTCACCTACCCTGTCAGATGTATAACTTTAATATCTTGGGCAGGTCGAAGATTTTATCACCTCTTTCTGATTCCTCGATCAGAGGTTGTCCTATTGCATCGATGCTCTCAATAGGCACTTGTCCGAATATTACCCTTCAGATTGAACCTTTGCCAATGCTTTAGTCTTCAGTTATTCGGACTCTACAATTTTGATGCACGTCTTCAAGGACCTGATCGTAGTGTCTTGTTGAGTGTTACTCGTTGACTAGTAGAGCTAACACTACGATCCTGAAGAGTGTTGCTTGGATCTTCACTGAAGAACACCTCTTCACTGTATTGTGCAGTGCTTTAATACTTCGTTTTCTTGTTGTTCTCGAATCATTGATGGCCTAATTACTTGCTCCGGTCCCTTCCGAATATCAAGACACTTGATTTGTGGCGCGTCGACCAAATGCTTTCTCTCTCCGGTGATCTTCCGCTCTTATCATCAATGAACCCGACCTCGCACTTAATCACTTTAGCCTTGCTCTTCGTGTGACCAAGATCTCGGTTCACCTTCCATCGAGTTCTTTCTTTGTCTCGACAAACACTACGATCCCGGTTGCTTCCATGATCGTTGTCTTCTGCTCTCTTCGACAAGAATCGCATTAGTGACTTTTCTTTTCCTTAGTCAGCTGTTGAAGTCTTCTTTGAATCATCTTGTGGAAGACTTCATCACGAATGGCCTTTTAACTCAATCTTGATGCTAATTGGATTGGTGCTTAGTTCTTCTGTTAGCCTGCATGCCATTCCTTGAGTGCTCTCTGGTTCCCTTACTGTGGATTGCATCTTTGCAGTACCAACCAGAGGCTTCATATCTTTGGATATTTTGGGAGTGCTCATTCGTTGAGAACAATATCTGCTCTACGATTCTGAGATCTACTATCTTGCATACTCCTATTCTGCCTCGATAGCTCCCGAGTTAACCTTGACTCACCTGGAAGACTACGACTTACAGTGCGGTGCTTTCGACGATCGATCGACTAGCCTATCTATTACATCATAAGATCAACCTAACAAGCTTGATCTTTCTATATTTATAGTCCTTGTACAACATTTCTTTTTAAGGACTTTACAAAGCTGTTTTACTTTATGTAGTATCAACCTAACATATTTGATCAATTCATTCTAAATCCTTGTACATATATTTTTATTGTCTATCACAGGACTTTACACCTTTTCTTAATGCAAGCATACTTGCATATTATTCAGTCATATATATATATATATATATATATATATATATATATATATATATCATAATCAAATCATATATAAATAGGAATAGCATTCACATGCTTATTCCTGACACACGTTTTGGATTGTTGCGTACAGTTTGGACGGATGTGTCCCTCTTGTCCGCATTTGAAACATACGACTGGTGGTCGTTCTTCTTCCTTTGAAACGGTCTTTGGTCTTTGGCGTCTTCACGTCATTGTTGAACCTTCTCTTCTTGAAATGTCCATTCTTATTGTTTTGACTATGATTACCACCAAAGTGGTTACCATTTCTGGCATGTTGATTCCCTCCATGCTTATTGTCACCGCTTGATGGTCAAGTTATCACCCAGTATTATCATTTTGTCGTTTCTTCTTTTTGGTTGCGTTGACTCGTTATCGCTACTCCACTAACTGAGCCCTATTTACAACATCTGAATACAAACACAGTTTATGAGAAATAAGATATTGACGTATCTCCGGCTTCAAACCTCTTAAAAATATCCACGTCATTCTCTCTTCATTATCAACCAAGTGGGACGCAAATCGGGACAACTCGGCAAACTTGGCTTCGTACTGCGACACAGTCATGTTGTTTTGCTCCAACTTGATAAATTCCACCTCCTTCATGTGACTGAATGCTTTCGGGAAAGTACTTGTCATTGAACAGCTCTTGGAACTTCTCCCAAGACATCTTGAGTGTGTCAGGCTGGGTATGTTTTACAGATTTCCACCAGTGATCTGCCTCTTCACGCAACATAAAGGTGGCAAAGGGAACCTTTTGTTCCTCGGAGCATCCCAAGACATCAAATATCTTGGTGATCTGCTTTAACCACGTCTCCGCCTTAAGTGGTTCTGGTTTTCCCAAAAACTCCGGTGGTCCCAGCTCCTTGAATTCCTTAGCAGTGACCTACCGTGGGTTACCATTGCTTCCTCCTACATTATGAATAGGAGCCACCTTCGCCTGATGTTACATGAATTCTAAAAAGCTCCTAAACGTACCGTCGTTCGTCAATTGATCAGTGTTGTTGTTTACAGGAGGATTATCGCCATCCTGTTGCACATTGTCCTGATTATTGATCTGTGGAGAATCAACAATCTCCTGTGCTCCATTGTTATTCTCAACATTCTCGGATGTCATTTTCGAATCTCGCCACAAAACAAAGGTTAATTGACATGTAACATATTATTCATATACTCTGACCGACCAATTAAATATAATATAAACTTAGGTAGGTCATACTAGCGAAGAAATTCCCCGTCTCTCCCCTCCTAGTTCTTGTCTCACATCTCACCGGGGATCATATCCTAAGCTTTGATACTGAATCGTGACGCTCCCCAAAATAGGTATATCACGCCACCTATTCCGAGTCGCCAAATACATGGTACGAAATACAAATACAATCTTTAATATACAACAAGAGAGTCAGAGTTTTAATACAAATATTGTCTTTTAGACAATATCCACTCTCAGAATAAGTCCTCATTACATTTATTGTCACACTATTTAACATAATAGTGAGGACTACTAATACTATCATCTGGTCCATCACTCCATTCCCCGACTCATCCCAACTATATTCTCATTTCTCAAGAAGAGAAAGTGAAAGAAAGGGTGAGCTCATCTAGCCCAATGAGAAATATTATGACTAAGATAATGCGAATAAATTATCATTAGCCTTAAAACAATGTTAAACCGATACAATATAACAAACATCAAGTTTAATCTGCGGTGGAACAAGCAATCCATTAGAAGAGTCAAGTAGAGAATAAAATCTACTATCTTCTATGATTTAAAAGTTTTTTCATGACTTTTTATCGGCGAGACTCACCAATAAATAATCCACATCATCAAATCATCCCTGCACTACAGGCCAAGGATATTCTTTAGTATCACGACCACGAATTATCCATGCACTACGGGCCAAAGATAATTGTGTTTTCATCAATGGTCCTGATCATGCCATAAAACAATTCATCTTTTCACCCTTGGCCGAAGAGAATCCATAGCCATAATTATACCAAAAACTGTCATCAATGCACTACGGTCCAATGAAGACTTTTTTTCTCTCACCATTTATAACATTACGGTCATGATTACACCGTAAAATCCCTGGTCATAATCATACCAAGTCCATCTATGCACTACAGGCCACAGATGACTTTCAACATAATATAAACATGAGGATGATGACAATGATATAAGAATTCAATAAAACAAGTTCAAGAATTAATTTATCCACGAACCAATAACGTCTAAATTGTCAACATGATACTGCTTTGTGGAGTAAAAATTAAGAATGCTCAGAAGAATATTTCCATGAAAAGATACTAGATGAAGCGCAAATATCAAGGATATTCCACTAATTTCATGGAGTATAGAAGTCAAAACTTTAACCAACTGAGTATAATAAAGAATGGAATAACAAAAGAAATCACTATGCATGCGGTACTTTGCATAGATAGGTTATTCCAACAGAATAATAATAATCTAAACCGGTGTCGGCAAAATTAGCAAGCGGGATGTTCCAATGTAATAATAAAGAATGGAATAACAATGAAATCACCATGCATGCGGTGCCCTTACATGACATGAAGTTATTCCAATGTAATACTAAATAAGGGACGGTGTCAGGCGTATATCTGCACCAAGCGGATATTCCAATGTAATAATAAATAACGGAACCGGTCCCAAAGAAACGCATGCATGTGATATTCAAATGAATAATAAAGAATGGAATAACAGAAGAATTTCACCAAGTATAGGGTATCCCGCGTATACAGGTTATTCCAATAGAATAATAAAGAATGGAATAATAGTAGTTCTCTTCATGAATAAGAAAGAAAGAATACCCCTTACGAGTACAATAAATAATATCCCCTACCTTAAGAAGAAAGTATCTTGGATATATGAGTAGTGAAGTAGCGAGAATACTTTTCTTCTTTCTCTCTATAGTTTATCTCTCTAGAGTTTCAAAGAATTCGTAAGAAATAATGAAGGAATGAGCTTCTATTCATAGAAAAATGAGTCATAGTTACTAACTCATGAACGGTCCAGTTGATTTACTTTAATCGGCGGTCCATATTTAAAGCAAAATCTTTTAAATAAAATATAATATATTCTATTTATAATCTAATAAAACGAATAATTTTATAAAAGATTTTACTATGCAAACACTATCAGTAACCTTATGCAAACACTATGCATAATAAAATATAATATATTCTAATTATTGTCTAATAAAATGTATAACTTTATAAAAGTATTCTATTTTATATAAAAAGATTTTACTATTAGCCTAATAAAATGAATAACTTTATAAAAGTATTCATTTTATATAAAAAACTTTTCATTTTATTACATTAATAATACCAAGAAAACAAAACCGAGTGACTTATCACATAAGCATCAATAATCAATACCGTATGTTACTATGCAACCACGCCAGACATTCTTTACTTTTTTACTACCTAGTAGTTCAACAAGATAATATGCAGTAAAACTTCCGTTGCCGTTATTCTCATAAAAATATTTTTGTCATTTTATCCATCCGAACCAATAATTTCGTTCATGGGTCCACTAATGATTGTCTTGTCGTCATTTGGATATTCCCCGACAAAAAGAATATTCCCCGACCAATCGAATATTATACAACAACTTGCATATTTTTTAAAATTTATAAATACTACCCACAACTATAACATTATCTCAAATCCACACCATAATATTAAAAAAAATATTTCGAGAAAATTAAATCTTTTTTCATAAAATCTGGGGTCTCACAAAATGCATATATGTATGAAATTTGAAAGTTGATCTTTGATGATATGCTTGCGAAGTAAATCTATATGTTTGTTATGTGAGAAGTAACATGCGTAGTAAATATTAATTGATTATGAAAGCATGAACTGAATATGATATTATATGCTATGTGTTGCATGAAAACTGTTAGAATTGTTGGGCTGTCGAGCTCACCCTTGCAAATAACCACTTTTGCAGGTTAAGGACTCACGGTAAAGATTATGTGCTACTTGATTGATAAAGTTCAATAGTATCGAAGGAGAATGTTCTATTTATTTATATATATACTCTTGAACCATGTTTAGGTTATAGGAGATATACATTATACTAGTTTACGATGTGTAATACATGTTGAATTGTAAAGTTGTACTATGTGATGCATAGAGGAAATTTGAATCGGGATGTAGAAATTTATATAATAATTCGAATAGAATGAATCATAACATAAATTGATTCAAGGATATGTAATTGATTCCAGTTAAGAAATAAATAAAAGATTATTTTTCAAAGGAGATTGAAAAAGTTTAAGTTATTCCGCATATTTATATAATATCGAATATGATGTAAGGCAAGAATGGTAAATGACCAAGATTAGAAACTTATAAAAGTTTGGGGTCATTATACAGATCATGAAAATGGAAAGAATTTATATTCTAAATTGTAATAAGCAAAGTTTTATTCTTTGAGTTATGAATATAAAAGATATAAATAGTTTGACGATAGTAGTATCGTGGCGGACTCGATCCGAGGTTCGAAGGGACCCGGATTTGGGGGCATCACATGCACAACTTTTTGTGTAGAGTTGGGCACATAATATTATCATAATGTTTAATGTTTTGAGAGACTAAAGATACATAGTCTAGGAGTAATGTTAGGGACACCAATCATATACAAAAAGTTATGCGCGCACACTATAAAAAAGAGAGAAAATAGGGGGAGAAACCTATAATTGAATGTTTTACACGTGAATAATACTACGTGCATCAATTGTACACAAAAGTTGTGCGCCAAGAATAAGATCCATGTATTGATTACCAATGAAAATGTGTAAAATATTCAATTGTAGGTCTTGTTCCCTGATTTCTCTCTTTTTTCATATTGTGTGCACAACTTTTTGTGTATAGTTGATATCCCTAACATTACTCTTTACACATTTTTATTGGTAAAAAATACATGAGTGCTACTCTTAGTGCTCAACTTTTTGTGTATAGTTGGTGCACATAGTATTATGGCTTAAATATAAATTACTACCCTAAACTTATACCTTTTTCCACTTCACTAATCTCTACCTTTTAATTTTTTCAATTAGGTGATTAAACTTTTAATTTTTTACTTTGATTCAATTGGAACTGCCATATCACAAATTGATGAAGTGACAGACATTTGACATTTTAGTTCTGATGTGTCAAAAAGAAATAATTTTTTATTTAATTATTATCATTTAAATTAAGTAAAAGGATAAAACATAAAATATACGGCAAAACTAATGATTTAACAACTATAATTGGCACGTTTTACTTAATACACCACTGAACTTTTAATTTTTCAAATTACTCCATTCAACTAATTAATATTTTAAAATTAGGTCATTCCGTTAATAAATTTGGACAGAAGTTAAATTGATTTAAATATTTTCTTAAATAGAAAATACAAAAAAATAAGAAAAACAATGTAAAAATGATGTGGCAAGAAACATTTGACTTGGTCTTATAAAATGAATTTAAAATGTGAATTAATAAAGAAATAATGGCGTCACTTTAATTCAGCAGTTCCCAAATAATTTTTTTTATCAGTATCCAATTAACCAGAACAACCGAAGACGCCGAAAGTTATGGAGCGTCGATCCATTTTAAGAAATCTGGATTAATCTAATTTATAAATGCAGCAGGGGTAACAAAATTAAAACAAAAATAATAATCAAACTTTATAGTATTCAAGTACAATAATTACTCAACTACTAAAACAATATCCATCTTCGATGGCAAATTTCTTTTTTATAACAGTAAAGAATTTAAACAAATCGCCATTTTTTAAACTCAAACCAACAATTTTCTAAGTAGATAAGGGTTTATAAAAAAGCATCTTTGTCGCCATTGTTGAGTATTTTGGATTAAGGATCTGCTGAGTAAAAACAACCAACCCGGTCGTGACGAGATTCCACGTCTTTGCCCGAACTAGTAAAATATCGATTTACATGCCTAAAAACCGGATCGGATCAAGAAGAAAAGAAGCAACCATCACTATATATAATACCCGACACCCGTAATCCAACGACTACCCAGATCCAAATCCAGACTCCTTCAAACCAGATCCAACACCAATCCAACAAATCAAACAGAAATTAGATTTTAAATTGACGAAATATATATGATTTTTGATGATAAACACCAACAAAAACACCAGAAAACTCTGTTAAATGCATTTAAAATAAATCAAAACAGATTTAAAAGAAAGAGAAACCAATTTCATAACGTATGTAGAAATTATTGGTGCAAATGTGTAGATCTGAAGGTGGACATGATAATGGTGTTGACAGAGATGTGTATACATTTAAAGAGAGAGGGATAAAAGATAGAGAGAGAGGATGAGGAAGAGAGATGGATACAAGTTGAAGACCCAATTTGTGAGTCAGAGAAGAAAAGATAGAGAGAGATTAGGAGGAAGAACGGGAATAAAGAGAAAAAGAAAAAGAAAGACTATCGTGAAACAGGGAAAATGCTTGTGTTTATTTCTTTTTCTTTTTTTCCTTCCATGTTGGAAAATACAAGACCAATTTAAACAACTGTTAAATAAATTTGACGGAATGAGTTGATTACATATTTTTTTAGTTCAATGGTATAATTTAAAAAATTAAAAGTTCAGTGGTGCATTAAATAAAATGTGTCAACTACAGTGGTCAAATAATTAGTTTTGCCTAAAATATATTAATTATTAAAAATTAAAATCAAAATTAACCAATCTCCTCTCTATTATTCATCATAGGGTTGAGACTCAATTCAACAACGAAAATTATCAATCTATGTCTACGCTTCGTCCGCAACATCCATCCCAACCACTTATCCTCCAATGCACCACCATCATCTCCAATCAAAAAACGAATTACAAAATCAATTTTTAGATCTACCTAAACTTTACAGAAATATCCACAAACAACAAATAGATTTGCAAAAACAATAAAAAGAGAAAGTGAATGAAATAAAAGTATGTAATTATTATTCTATTCAGTAAATGGTTAAATTGATAAAAGGTTAAAGTTAAAGGTGATATGTGTAAATTCTAAAAGTATGTCGGGAAATATTCGTTCAGTCAAGGAATATTCGTTTTGTCGGGAATATAAGGTAAAAGTACGACGACGCCAAAATAGCTAATCATTGGTGTGCACCACAACGAAATATTGTCGGATACAGAAAACGACATAAATAACCTTTTTAATAAAAAAAAATGTCAACAGTGCTATCACTTTTAACTGTTTAAATACCTGATGATAAAAGTACAGTAGTACGCGGTATTCTAATGTGACACACAACATTCCACAGTATCACACAATATTCCACAATAATTCATATTATTGATTCAATAATTGTTATAGTAGTAATCACAAAATATTTCATATTATTAAATCAATAATTGTCACAACATCTCATATTATTGAATCAATAATTGACATCGTATCAAGGGTAGTAATGGAAAGTTACATAAATGCAAGTCACGAGTTTTAAATAGTTAATTTGACTCATTATTTGAAGAAAAGTAATATCCGTGATATTAATACATCACGTCAATAATGTAGAAGACAGATAATATAATGATAATGGAATAATCTTTTTAATAATAGATTAATCTTTTGAATAAATAATGAAAATAGAATAATTTTTTATAATGAATTTATCTTTTTGAATAAATATTGATAATGAATTTATCTTTTGAATACATATTGATAATGAATTATTCTTTTTCGATAAATAAAGATAATAGATGAAAATAAGTAATTATTATGTTTAAAGTAAAGATAATGGATAAAATAGATAATCATTATGTTTAAATATAATGATAATGAATGAATAATATATTTATAAAATGTGGGATATTTTGACTATAAATAGGAAGGCTTAATATAAGCAAATTCATAACTTCCTTACTTATACTTTCTTATTCTCTAAAAAAAATTAGTGTAAGTTCTTTCTAAGTGTGCTAGGCTATCTTAAAGATTAGTAAGAGTACAAGTAATGTTCAAGTCTTTCTATAAAAGTTGGTCAAACACTCACATACATCACACAGTGTTTATTTCTTCCTTTAGAAAAGTTATTTTGAAAAACTTCCTTTGGAAGATTTTATTTTAAAGTTTATTTTGTACATTACACATATTTATACTATATAGTCACTTTTTGATAATTTCATAATATAAGAGTATATGTGATAGTAACTAATTAAATTATAAATATATTTAGGTTGATAAACTTCATAAAAAGCAGCATCCAATCACTTGTTAATTGAGGTAAGTGATATCATTTTCTTTCATACTCCTAAATCTAAACTTACTATGGTAAATATTGCATTCGTATTAAATTTTAAATCGTTATCTTTAAAATATGAATCTTGAATATCATTCTTGAATTTGACTCCACATTTTGGTCATCATGTTAACAATTTGGACATTATTGAACTCTAGACATATTAAATGTCGAATCTCAAATATTTATTCTTTTATCTTATTATTCTTACAACTTCCGTTCATCTTTTATATTACTGTTATTAAAATCAAGTTTATTGTGAATATCTTTGGTCTGAGTGCAAAGATAATATGATTGGTGAATGTCTTTGGCATGGGTGCGAAGACGATACATTTACTGAGTGTCTTTGGTCTATATGGTAAAGACACGTGGTGAAAAGTTCTATTTGGCCCGTAGTGTAAAGATGACTATTAATTTGCATGATCATGACCATTGGTATTACAATTAAATATCTTTGATCCGTAGTGCAAAGATGAACTGTTGATTTGCATGATTATAATCAGGAACTATTGATTGGTGTTACATAGATAAAATATTAATGACGAACTTTTAAATTGGAGAACATTGTGAACATTATGATATATTTTACTCTCCTAATTGATTGCTATTTCCATTGCAGTTGTTAATCTAAAACTTGTTATCTATTATATTTTATCAAATTTTTTATTGTTGAAGGCTAAGTATAATCTATTCTTCATTATCTTAGTTATAATATTCTTTACTGTGCTATCTGAGCTCACATTTTTTCTTTTTATTCCATTATTTTTATCAGCAAATGAGAGTGTAGCTGGGACAAGTCGAGTGTGGAGTGATGATCCGAGATAGTTATTATAATAGTCTTTATCATGTTGTAAAATAGCATGACAATAATCATATTGAGGACTTGTAATGTGTTGTCGTATCTTATACGACATTGTAATAATTTGGGTGTGGATATTGTCATATTATCTACGATACTGTAATAAGAAAACGTATAGTTATAGTATGTATTTTGGCAATCCAAATTAGGTTGTGTAGACCCTATTTTGGGGTGTCACATGACATATTTGACCTTAAATGTTTAATGAATGTGAAAAAGGTTGATTTTTTTTAATTACACATAAGTATGTTCAGGCCTAATCAGCGAGTCACATCATCAATTTATGACGTGACAGGTCCAATTAAACGAAAGTGAAAAAAAATAATAATTTAATCATCTAATTGAAGAAATTAAAAAATAGATAGAAAAAATATAATTATTTAAGATAATAATTTATATTTAAGCATAGTATTATCCATAGTCTAGTCGTAAATATTTTTTAAATTTTGGAATGGAGTAAAAATGAAAAATATAACTGTAATTTTGGAGAAGTGGCTTACAAAACAACAAATTCCCAAGCATTCGAATACAGATATCAAATTTTTAGCAATAGAATTACTATAAGTAAAGAGAATAAAAGAGCAAACATGATCTTATCTGTTATATTGTTTAAAATGACTACTGTTTCAATTTTACTTATTGTAATTTTTTCATCTTTTGTAACATATTATAATTTTTTAATATATTTAATTTTTTTGAACTGTTTCATGAAATAAATAAATAAATAAAAAGAGCAAATATGATCAAAAAGTCTAAAAAATGTATTATAACAAGTTGTTTATTTTCAAGTAACAAATGTGTAACAATTTCATCATGGCCAGAAAAAACATAAACATCTAAAGTTTCATGAGTAAACTTAACCCTTGTACTAGTTTACTGATGACATGTGATTACAGTTCCTAAGATTTTTGGTGGCCCATTGTTAAAAAAATGAAAACCAGACTCTTTTCAAAATATTATCTTTACAAAAAAAAAACAAATTTATCCAAAAAAGTATATTTTTGAAATTTAAAACATAATAATATGGGTTTCAACATTATATTAGAGTTGGCCCAGTTAAATTCTTAAAAATTTATTGGGCTCTGAAAATTACTTTTTTTTTACCAATATCATTATATATTTATATTTTTAATTTCACACATAAATATACCATATATATATAAAAAAAATGGAACCTTCTGATTGGGGGCTAGGACGGTCGAGCCTCCCGCCCGTGCTCAGTAACTTACAAAGTAACAACTGAAAATATTAGGAGAAACATTTGATACTCTTTTACTTTAGGTTTCTGTTTTTATTTCCCAACTATTTATTTTGTTGGGTCATATTTTAAATTTCACTTCATTCTACTTATTAAGAATAACAATCAAATCAGCATGATATAGTTGCAAGTTTAGTGCATAAATCTAGACCAGATAATCATATGTACAGTAAGGTATGGAATTCACAATAAATATAATTTAGAAAAGAAGAAACAATATATATATATATATATATATAAGTTAATAATTAAGAAGTCCAAAATTGAGTGACTTCTTTTTTCCCTGGGCAGGTCAATACAAGTTGCTACATGCATTGACATGGAACATTGCTTATTTAGAAGAGAAGAAGATCACATTGAACAAAGAGCAAATTCAAGAAAGTTCAACAATATTTTATAAGAAGAAGAAAAAGAATAAGAACAGTAACAATACCTAAGAGTTGGATTGTAACAAAGAGGTGTTTTATTATATTTGAAATTTTCAAAAATAATAAAATAAAATAAATATTATTCATTCATCAACAACAAAATAAATGAATTAGTCAAAACACATGAACAAATTATACTGCTTGGTGATAATGCAACTATAGCAATAAAGAAACAAAAAATTGATAGGGAAGAATAATGAGGAGCAGTGACAGTACAGTAAGTACATAATGCAAGCAAAGACTCTGGTCTAAGTGCATTTCCAAATTAAATTAGTGAGATTTCCAATGAATAAAAAGAAATTGATAGGAACAAAACACAGTCACCTACTTGTGCGTCGCTTGAGTTCGCCCTTGATATTCTAAACCTGGGAAGTCGAGTGACAACGGTATAAACCCAAACTGTCGATTTCTGAACCAACAACCAATGTCACCAGTAATCGCCACAAGAACAAACGCCATCCTTGAAATGATGAAAACGGTTAGAATCCCTCACAATAATCTCCCTTTCAGTAATCTTTGATATAAGTTTAGTTGCATTGTGGCAATCCCCACACACTCGCAAGTTCTTGAAGATCCTGAAGATCCGAATAGGGCTCTTAGGAGGAGTGCTGATTATTCCATATGCAATAGCTAATCTCTCACTATGACTTGTAAGTATGTGTTGTTTCTCATCCTCTTCAACATCCTGCAGCACAAAGCTATAATCTGGAACATAACCGAGGCTCTTCATTTTAGCAGTTAAAATTTCCAACTCGTTGTATATCTCCTCGCATTGGGGGTGAGATTGGTTTCCTGTGTAAAAGACTTCGACCCTATTGTTTACTTCCATAGAGCTCCACCCAGGAGTTTTCCTTAATCCCCTTTCTCTAGCCAATGATCTCACTTGATCTAGTTCCTCCCATTTCCCAACATTTGCATACATATTTGACAAGAGTACGTAATAGCCAACATTCTCTGAGTCAACTTCAAAAAAGCGGTCCGAAGCTAAGTTACCCAACTCAATATTTCCATGGATTCTACAAGCACCAAGTAGAGCACCCCAAATTGAAGCATCAGGTTTTAAAGGCATACTCTTTATAAAGTCATATGCCATATCCAAATGCCCGGCCCTACCAAGCAAGTCCACCATGCAGCCATAGTGCTTCAAACTTGGTTTGATCCCATACTTACGGTGCATCAGATCAAAGCACCACTGACCCTGAGAAACTAACCCCGAGTGGCTACAAGCTGATAATAAGGATATAAAGGTTATGTGATCTGGGTTGACCCCCCTCATCCAGCATATTCCTAAATAGCTGTAGAGATGTCTCACCATGCCCATGAATTGCATGACATGATATAACAGCATTCCAGGGGACAGAACTCACCCTGGGCACATTGTGAAACAAGGACATTGCATCATCTAGTCTCCCACATTTTCCATAGAGGTCAATGAGGCAGGTCCCCACAAAGACATCCACATCAAGACCAATTTTCAGTACCCTCGCATGAATTTTTGTCCCTCCTCGCAAGCCTCCAACATGAGCATAAGCTGGCAAAATACTCACCCAAGTGGCTTCATTCGGCACTATGTCGTTACACTCTTTAAGCATGCTATATACTTCAATAGCCTCACTTGCAAGACCATTCTGAGCATAGCCCGTGATCATTGTATTCCATGAGATCAAATCTTTAGAAGGAAGTTCTTCAAAAACTTCAAGTGCTGAATCAACGATACCCAACTTTGCATACATGTCCACAACCGCATTTCCAATGGCGACGTGTTCTATAATCCAACATCTCTTCAGTATAAATGCATGAATAGAACTGCTATTTGGAGAATCCTTGGATTGAGCAACACTAGAAGCTAAGCTCACCAGTGTCAAAAAATCAGGCTGTATTCCATTCAATTGCATCTCGCCATATAAGTTAAGGGCAGTATTTGGATCGTCATTCTGCTCATATGCAGCAATTATGGAGTTCCATGAGACCAAATCTCTCACCTCCATCTGATCAAAAGAACTGCTACTTTTAATTTACCAAATTTGGCATACATGTTAATTAAAGCATTACCCACAAACAAATCAAACTCTAAACCATGCTTTATGACATATAAATGTATCAAAATTCCTCTCAAAATATCATCTGTCTGTGCACAAATTGGAAGAATAGTTGAAACTGTCACAGAATCCATTGCAATTCCCTCCAATCTCATCTCATCTCATCCAAGATATCAAGCGCCACTACAGAATTTCCATGCTGACATAGTCCAGAAATAATAGCGTTCCAACAACCCATGTCTCGGAAAGGCATACCATTGAAAATTTCATGAGCAACACGAAACAAGCCAAATCGGCAATACATGTGCACCAAAGAAGAGGCTATAAACACATCCCATTGAAAACCCATTTTAAATACCCAGGAATGTATCCTCCTCCCATCAATTAAATTACTGCAAGCTTTCAACGCAGTAGGAAAAGTATAAAAATCAGGCCGAACTTTAGAGGCCATTAACATTTCATATAAACAGTTTACCGCATCACAGAAACAGCCATTACGAACATTAGAAGATATCATCGAGTTCCAGGCATACACATTCTTTCTGGGGGTGTGATCAAAAGTTCGGCGTGACAAAAATATATCGCCAAGATTAGCATAGAGGTTAACAAGTCTGGTCGAAATGAAGACACTTTGAGCCTCCCCCGATACAATAATAAGGGTGTGAAGGCACTTAGCGAGATGGGTTTTAGTGCATGATTGGAACAGAAGCTCAAAATCAATCTCTCTATTGTTGCTCTCACTTCCATTAGTTGATATCTGAATACAACTGGTAGCAGTAGAATATAACCGATAACCGGCAAATTTCAGCAGATGAGATGTTAAAAAAGGCCTACCCTTGCAGGCTGGCTGCAATCAAAATAGACAAATAATGAAGTAACATCAGAAAAAGAAAGAAAGAAAACAAAAGCTTGCATTGCAAGTGTTATGAGTACAAATTTTATCACCCAACCCAAAACAAAACAAAACAAAAAAAGAAGCATAAATTGAGTAAAGAGAACAGGACTTGTAAGTGGAAAATACCGAATCAAATTAGGGACAGAGTCAAAAGCTTGCATATGCAAGTACTTAAGCAGTCAAAGTTAGAATTATTGATCGCTTGAAGGGAGAGCTAATTAGAAGAAATGAAAATAAAAATGTAAAATATAGTATATTAGCGACCATTAATTTTCACTAGAATGGGATGAAATCTATAGAGCACTATTGTACTTTCAGATATAAAAATCAATTTTACATTCGAGAAACATGAAAATTTAGTACCTGAACATACATGTAACTTCACTGCAATACCAGGTGATAGACAAAGTTCATGTGGTATTTCGCCTTATAGTTATATTGCTGAATAAGAATGTTGAGCCGAACTAATAACTATTTTTTCGCGCACTGCCTCAACTTTACCTGCACGACCTTTGATTCATCACCTTAAAAAATTATGGATTATAAATCAAAATAATCAGTAAAAGCTTCGCTAGAACTAAAGAAAAAAGTATACAAATCAAACAGTGAACTAATAACTATACATGGATTAAACATAGAAAATTAAAGATGATGATGGTGAAGTCTTTGATAGTCTGTTAGCAGCCCAAATCGGGTATCTAAAATAACCTCTAATATTACATAATTTTGAGAAATATGGGGATAGACAATAATAAGTGTAGTAAATGTGGGCTTCTTCTTTTTTAACACAGCAAATATGTGCTTAAATGTGAAAACGTGACTAACTAATATTCTAAATTCAAAGAGATATTACAATTACTTTTAATTTACTACATAGTATAACAAAGTTAGGTATCTAAGTTAGAAAATTCATAGGGTATCTCCCGTGAGCCCAAAAAGAATTATACATACATATAGACCTGGCAAAATTTAGTTTGGGTTAGGTTGGGTTGGGTTGGGTTGGGTTTGGGTTAAATAATACTCCGTCCATTTCACATTATAAGATTATTAATACTTCGTTTTTTTCCAAATTATAAGATTATTATTGACATTTGAAAGTCAATTTGAGACATTTTTAAACTCAAATTGACAAGATTCATTAAAGTTATGAAGCAATAAAGCTTATAATTAGTAGTACTTTTTAGATAGTTTACACTATTACACTATTCTTAATTTTATTGACTAAAACAAATGAATCTATGTCAATTTTGAGTTCGAAAATATCTCAAATTGACTTCAAAAAGTCAATAAAGATACTATATTTTGCAATGGAGGGAGTATATGCTTTTAGGTTAGTTAAAAACCAAAAGTATATAACCTATTGAGTAGGTTGAACCCAAATAATTTTGGGTTAAAACTATGTAACATATATTTCAGACCATGAGAGAGGATCCAATGCTTGTGATAGGCTTCATACACACAAGGCTTGAAACACCAAATGTAACAAGCAAAATTTAACATTGAGGAATAGTGTATCGATTCATGATTCAAGAGAGGATTTGAAACTAAGGGAAAACAGATAAGCTTGATATATATATAATATATATATATATATATAGAGAGAGAGAGAGAAGGCTGAGAGGATAGAGGACCAAGTGTCAAAGTAAAACAGAGGAGTAGAATTTGACGACAAAATTGTGGTGGTTGAGGTATTAGATTTGACAAAGGTGGCTTCACTAATATGGAGGAGAGCTGGGTGGCGGCGTTAACGATGGCGGAGAAGGAGCCAATGAAGAGAATAGATAGAAAATCAATGTTAGTGTGACACGGAAATTTTTCCTCTTCATTAGCCGCGTCGACCTGCTACATTATTTTTCTTTGTCTGGATTTGCATCATCTATTAATGTTGATCACCATTTGCTGGACTCTTTTTCCTTGTATGATTCTTGTAATCTTTGCTTATGGAATGATATTTATTCTTTTGTTTCTAGTCCAGACACTTCGTTCTAATATCTCAGCACACAAAAGGAAACCACATTTATCTCAAATGACCAAAATAAAAAATAATACAGTTTAGTATCAAGATAATAAGTTGTTGTTTTTACCCAATTTTTATAGAAGTAAAAAATGTAATCTTACTCTACTAATTTGAACCCAGATTATATAAATTCCAAAAGAACTCAATACAGAGATGCAGCCAAAAAAAAATCCAATACTGGACTGTGAAATGAAGTAAATGTCATCCAATAACATTGGAGCACAATTCCATTAATATGAAAGAACGGAGAAGGCTCAAGCAGAGAGGATGATAATTAAGTTTGTGCACAGATAAAATCCTAGAAATCATTTAAGAAGATTCCCAAGAAGAACTAAGTGCGACATAAAACGTATCTTCGCCTATTACTCTCTCTTTCACACACACATACACATATATACGGCACAGTAACTGTAGCTTCACCTCTAGTATCCACTACTATAAACAAGATTAAGCATATTGCATTCCCACCCACATAGAAGGACATAAAAGAATCTCAAAAAAAATACACAAAATTTCCAGAGAGGTAATAGCAGAATTATGAATGCATAGAAACTGAAGCTTATAATTGATTGCAACTTTAGAATTAAACAACATTTTGCTATCAAACAGGCACAGACACACAAAAAAAAAATTGTCCCATATTTCATACAAGCATATAAACAAACACATAGCCTACTGCCATAATCAAAATCGAGTATGAGAGTTTTTCATCAACAAGATACAAAAAGTATAAACCTAATACATTAATTCCAGCGTTGTTTATACCGAACAAAGGCATGATTCGAATTAAGACCCAAAAAAAACTTGAATTAAATGAGAAGATGAAGAAATTCAGGGGCTTACTTTGAATATTTAGAGGGGAAAATGACAGTCCTTTGCAAATTAATCTCAGCAAGTCGAAATCTTTTGGAAAGCCAGAGGCTCAGAACGAATTATTGTATTCTACTCTTCCAAATTTTATTAGTAATTTGCTTGATCTGTGAAGAGTGAGAACCAGAGAGAGAGTCCTATAGCGCAATTATATTTTTCACTTTTAGATGACTGTGTTTTTTCAAAAAAACATTATATTATATTACAATGAAAAGTTATTTTGTTTTTTGTATCAATTTATGGGCTGGAAAAAATTTGTATTGTGATTAAAAGATATTGATTTTTCATGTATTTATAGTACTGTACAAATTATATTATTTTATCTATTCATAACAAATATCAATATGTTCCTCTTATAATATACAAAATAACTTTTTTATATACCATATAATATTGTTTACTTATAACAAAAAATTGGCATATTTTATTTTAATTGTAATGTATAGAAAGACTCTAATATTTTGAATGTGAGTTTTATTTATGAATTTTATTTATTTATGAGGATAGATGATAAAAAAAAAGAGTAATTAGTGCCCAATCTATAGTTATGCATAAATAGAGGGGAAAAAACTATGTGTACCTAAAATTAAAATCATTGATGACATTTATTATTTTATTTTTATTTTTTTTACTATTCAATACATGGATTAATAGTTGGGAACTAATATTTTCACATAAAAAAATAATATTTTTATGTGATTCTCATATACCAACCGCGGAATTATTCTATAAATAATCAATATGGGCGCTTAAAAGAAATCATTAATTTTTCCCGTTCTGCATAACTTTTCCCGTTCTTATTCTCCGTTCTGCAGTAGTTCCTATTCCCCGTTCTGCAGTATTTTTCGTTCCCGTTCTGCACAGAATAGTTTCTCGTTTCGTTTCTGCAATAAAATTGTGCAGTAAGTTTTTTTAATGTTTTCTTCATGCATGCATTATTATTCATACAGTTCAGTACATAACATAAAGTTGTGTTCGTAGTGTTCTTAAATTTGAAGTGTTTCTAATTAAGAACTGGGAATCCGTTTTATCTTGGGAAGCAATTATTCAATTAATCATTTAGCACCTGTGAGGGAATAAATTTGTTTTAAGGAGACTTTGTGAATTCAAAGGACTCTGATTTATATGTTTATATTTTCCTGTGTTATAATTTTGTTCTGTTTTAGTATATCTATATATATTAAATATTACTATATATTACGAAATACAATCTTAAAACAAATTTATCGTTCTGTAATTGTGATATTATTTAATATCGTTTGTTTATGTGAACAGAAAATAGATTTTATATATATATATATATATATATATATATACATCTTTATCAAATTAGTAGTTTAACGTAATATAAATATACCGTCTTTGCATGTTTTAGAATTTTATTGCATGTTAATACATGTTAATATAAAGTATTCATTATTATATATCTTACGAAATAATACATATATTACATGTTAGTTGATTTATATATACATTATTTTATATACTACATGTTAACTCAATTATATATTTTGTTATTGTTTGCATGTTAATATAACAGTTTATTTTGTTTGCATGTTAATATATACTATTGTGTTAATATACAGAATATTATGTAAAACAAATTTGTAAACAAAATTTGTTAAATTTTGTATATCAGAAATTGGTTTCTGTTTATTGATAAGTGTGTTCTTTGTATAACAGAAATGGCATCTATTAGCACCATTCCTGCCGTGAGTTTATCTCATGGAGAAAAGCCTGAAAAGTTCAATGGAATTGATTTCAAGTGTTGGCAACAAAAGATGTTCTTCTATCTCACAACATTGAATTTGTCAATGTTTCTACAAGAGGATTGTCCTACTCTTGTTGAAGGAGAAACCGACAAGGAAAAAGTGGCTGCAGTTGATGCATGGAAACATGCGGATTTTCTTTCGTAAAATTATGTAATGAATGGATTAGACAATACACTTTGTATAATGTGTATTGTATAATTAAACCCAAAAAGGAACTTTGGGAATCTTTAGACAAGAAATATAAAATCAAGATGATGGCATGAAGAAATTCATAGTCGGTAGGTTTCTTGATTATAAGATGGTAGATTCTAAAGCAGTCATCACTCAAGTTCAAGAATTACAAGTGATTTTACATGATATTCATTCTGAAGGAATGTCACTAAGTGATTCATTCCAAGTTGCTGCAATGATTGAGAAACTTTCACCGTTATGGAAAGACTTCAAGAATTATCTTAAGCATAAACGCAAAGAGATGAATCTTGAAGAACTGATTATGCGACTTAGGATTGAAGAGGACAATCGAGTATCTGAAAAGAAGAGTGGGAAAAATTTTTATGAAGCAAAGGCTAATTTGGTAGAACAAAGGTCAAACAACAACAACAAAAGGAAGCGCGAAGTAAATTCTAATTTCAAAGCCAAGATGAAATTCAAAGGTAAATGCATCAATTGTGGCACTCCATGACATAAATCAAATGAATGTCGCAGGCCAAAGAAGTTCAAGAAAGAACAAAAGGCTCAAACAAATGTGACAGTACTGAAAAAACTGTCTGAAAATGTTTCAGACATTAATCTCTCTGCAGTTGTATCCGAATGCAACTTGGTAGGAAACACCAAAGAATGGTGGGTGGACACTGGCGCTACTCGCCACATTTGCTCCAACAAATGGATGTTTTCTACCTACAAACCAGTAAAAAATGATGAGCAACTCTTCATGGGAAACTCCTCAAGTTCAAAGGTTCAAGGACGTGAAAATTTCAAGTAGGTGACTTTGGAGTCAATTTTCTCATTCAATTCTTAATGGATTTAAACACATAAATATACCACGTTGTACTCCTCGCGGAGGAGAACGCATTAGTGCATGGACCCGATATTTCCGGAGTGTGGGTCCCACATTAAATTAAGCCTCAAAATGCTTTAATATTTATTATTATTAAACCTATTTCCAACATAATAGTGGTTGAATCTCACTTCCATATGAGCGAGACTCACGTGAAAATGTTATTTATCAGTTTTGTGAACAACCGTTTTGTCAACATTTGCACATAAAATTACTTTTTAATAATTACAAGCCCACCAATACCATTTGTGATTATTTTATGTATAATTATTAATATATTTAATTAAATATAATGTAGATATATTCATTTAAGTATGTGAGAATATAATTACTCGATTTTAAATTTTTATTAAAATAAATAATTGAACTATATGGTGTAGATTTTCTAGCATTCACATTGATTTAATCAATTTAATGTCTTCAAATTTATTAGAAATTATTGAATTTTTCAATATAAGATTATGTTTGATCTTTTAAAGTTAACTTAAGATGTTTTCTAATTTAAAATTAATATGAATTTATTTTTAAAATTAAGATTTATGAAAATCATAATAAAATGTGAGATATTTTAATATGTATACAAGACCCAATTAAGAAACGGGATAAATCAATTTTTGGTACCTGTATTGGGACACGACTTACAATTTGGTATCTGAAGTGAAAAAAGTTACAAATTGGTGATTGTACTCAAAAAATGTTACACTCCGTTAAACAGTAGAGACACGACTTACAATTTGGTACCCGAAGTGAAAAAAGTTACAAACTGGTGATTGTACTCGAAAAATGTTACACTCCGTTAAACAATATGGTTTCATCTTTATTCTGTTTGAAAATTAGGGTTCTCTTTTTCTGTCCTTCTTCTTCTCTCATTCTTCTTGTCTCGATTCTCCATTGATAACTAGTTCCCATATATTTATTAAAGGATTTTCAATGTTTAATTGAAAGGATGAGCTCGTCTTGGAGTGGAATCGTAAATGAAATCGAGGAAGAAGATTGTAGTTCATGCAACAAAAATGAATGGATTACACCAGAGTTCCCAAATCGGTGCCACTGTGGAGCAATGGTGCGAATGTGGGAGGCAAAGAAAGATGGAACAAAATATCTAGGATCTTCTTCGCGTCGACTTCGCTTCTCTCTCTGTATGTCTGTCTCTCCCGTTGGATCAATTTTAACGATTATTTAAAATTTGGAAAGTACAAGCACCAGATGACAACATTTTTCGAGTACAATCACCAGTTTGTAACTTTTTTCACTTCGGGTACTAAATTGTAAGTCATGTCCTTACTGTTTAACGGAGTGTAACATTTTTTGAGTACAATCACCAGTTTGTAACTTTTTTCACTTCGGGTACCAAATTGTAAGTCGTGTCCCAGTACAGATACTAAAAGTTGATTTATCCCATTAAGAAACTATTACTCTATTAGCGGTATGTTCAATCATTAATTTTGGGTTGGGTCATTCAATCAAAGGAGTATATAACTGTTCGGGTCGGGTCAACCAATCATGTGTAACAATTCAAGTCAAATCATATCAAGACCCAAATCTAATATATAACACTATCTTCTTATGTTATCTTAACTCATCATAAACTAATGAGTAAAGTTCATATCACCACCTGGGGTTTGGGGTCTTTTCTACATGTAGTCATTAAAGCTAAATTTAAACTCCCAACTTTTTGAGTTGAAGTGAATAAATGCTTTCCATCTTAACTCTGTTACTTGAGTTGGCTAAAGACTTAATTACCCTCCATATATATATATATTAAAAACGACGGATGATCCTACCAAAGAAATAGGCGTGTATATAGAAAAGAGGCAGGGCTACTCAATTTAACATGTATGTAATCTATACATTTACATTCTTCCGCTACTCCCCGATTCTTAGAGGAATTTGACTTTGCCCAACAACATAATTGCAACTGAATTAGTGAAAATTTTCATTGTTTTGTGCACATAATTACTTATCAGACCTGTACAGGAAGATAACTTGGAAAACTAACTATGGAATATTCAAGCCATTCCTAATTACAAAAAAATAATAAGATACGTGTTTGTTTTTTGTGCTCAACTCACTATAAGCAGAAAGATATGTTGTTTCACTTATTTCTTAAATTAAATTAATAGCTACTTTGTTGTTATATATAACTAAAGTATAAACAAGGATAATATAACTAGAGTGATTGGATTGGTTTGGATGTATTTTAAGCAAAACAATTCAAACCATTACCTAAAGAATCAATAAAAACATAATTCCCCAAAAATTATTGTGCATTTACTTCTTTTTTTTTATGGTTTAACTGCTATTAGAGATTTCACAAACAGAGCTGCTTTACATGCATGCCACATAAATATCACCATAAAATGGATATATCATCCATGCTCATTATTCGGTCCATGACAATTCTTCACCCAGCTTGTGGCACTTGCAAAAGGTGGTCCATGAAAATGATCTGGAGATGATGATATTAATTGATGAACTCATTTGTCATTAAACTTGCATTTCCCGCATTTACAGTATAGGAAAACAGATAACTACCAATAATAATTGCACAGACAGTTTCCTTCTTTGAAAGTGTGGAAACGAGTGCGGTCTCTAACAATAATTTCCCTGTCAAAAACTTTAGAAATGACCTTTAGAGTCAGTATGACAATCCTCACAAGTTCTCAAGTTATTTATTATCCTAATACAAGTCCTCGGCTCAAGACTCATCGCACGAAAAGGCAACTCGCTAGCTTATCACTATGCCAAGCCACCGCTTGCTCTTTTCTTCCTCGCTTAAATCAAATTAAACTTGCATTCGTCAAGCCCCGAACTTCCTTTACTACTAGACATTACTTAAGAAAATCCACTACCATTTCATTTGGCTTCCTCATCGATTTTAATAGATCACCTAATTTAGAAATTCACAAGAACTCGTTATTAAAGAAGTGGTGCAAGTCGTGTAAACTTGTGGAAATTGAGAATATTATTTTCTACTTTAAGTTGTAACAAGGTATGTAGCATGTATGCGAAGAATGCTACACAACAAATTTGTCTTGGCTAATGCCTCTATTTCTTCAAAACATTATCTGGACAAAAGATATTTCATATCTCAAATTTAGCATATTATTCTTAATATATCATTTTGGCATTTTCACAAATACCTTACATGCATACATTGAAAATTTTCATATTTCATGAAATTAATGTATATATAACATTCTCCATAACCAATTCACCTTATTTCTTCTAAACCCTTCATGGTTCCTCATCAATTAAATTTTTCCATAACCAATTTCAGTCACAATTCATATATTAATTGTGACCCCCCCAAAATAGGTATACATCACCCATCTTGAGTCGCCAAATACATGGTACATAATTTAAATACAAACTTCTTTTATACAGTACAACAAAACGTAGCTGAGAGTTTCAAAATGGATAATGTCTCGTAGAGAGTATCCAAACTCAAATAAAGTCCTCATTACAATTATTATCACATTATTTCATTGAATAGTGAGGACTACTAATGCAAACATCTGGACCGTCACTCCGTTCCCCGACTAGTCCCAGCTACGTTCTTATTTCCTGAAGAGAACAATGAAAGCAAAAGGGTGAGCTCAACTAGCCCAGTAAGAAATATTATGACTAAGATAATGCAAAATAAATTATCGTTAGCCTTCAACAGTGTTAAACTGATTAAATATAATAAACATCAAGTTTAACTGCAGCAGAACAAGCAATCCATTAGAAGAGTCAAGTAGAGCATGATATCTACTATCTTCTATGATTTAAAAGGTTTATCATAAATTTTATCACTGAGACTCAGCTTAAACCACATCATCGAATCATCCATGCACTAAAGGCCAAGGATATTCATGTAATCATCAATGGTCATGATTATACCGAATAATCCTTGGTCATAATCATACCAACAACTGTCCATCAATGCACTACAGGCCAATGAGGATTTTTTATCACATCATTTGTAACATTATGGTCATAATTATACTGAATAATCCCTGGTCATAATTATACCAATCAATAGTACATTTATGCACGTAAGCCACGGATGACTTTTATCACAATATAAGTATGAGGATGATGACAATGATATAAGAATTAAATTAAAAGAAAGCAAAGGATAAATTTTTAAAGATTATAACTTAATTTATCCAGAATTCAATAATGTCAAAATTGTCAACACGATACTACTTTGTGGAGTAAAATTGAAGAATAATATTGTATCAAAAATAATTTAGACAACAAAGAAATCAATTTTTGTCATGAATAATTCCCCGGGTGAATAATACCCGAGTGAATAGTACCCCATGAATAGTACTTCGGGAATAGTACCCCAGGAATAGTACCTGTGAATAGTACTTTATGAATAGTATCCTGTGAATAGTACTCCATGAATAGTACTTTGTGAATAGTACCATAAAAATGAATACTACTCATGAAAAGTATTCCGGCATGAAAAGCTTAAAATTTAACAAGAATATGCAGAAAATATCCTTGTGGAACGATACTATATGAAGCACAAATTTCAAGGATATTCTACTAATTTCACAGAGTATAGAAGCAATACTTTAACAAAATGAGGGTATAATTAGGAATACGAGACAAAATAATATTACTCACATACTATAGAGTATGGAAGACAATAATATTCCTATGAATACTGAAAAAAATAATATCCATTACCTCAGAAGAAGACTGGATACTGAAATAGTGAGGTAGCAGACTTCTCTTCTACTTTCTCTCTAAAGCTTCTCTCTCTATAGCTTCTCTTTCTATAATTGCTCTTGTGAGTCTTAGTGAATTGGTGAGAATGAAAGAAGAATGAGCTTCTATTTGTAGGAAAACGTAGTTTCGATAATTGCACGTTTTGGGGCTCGAAATATTACAGTATAATACCTTCATCTTTTCCTTCATTTTTAATTTAGTCATGCAAGTATTATCAAACTTGCACCACCTCCCCTAATAGTACATCTTGTGAATCAATAGTACAATCATGTGAATCAATAGTACAATCATGTGAAAAAATAATTACAGTATAATACCTTCATCTATACCTCCATTTTTAATTTAGTCATGCAAGTATTATAAATCTTGCACCACCTCCCCTAATAGTACATGCATGTGAATCAATAGTACACACATGTGAACAAATATTTATAAGCATGTAAATTAATAACAATTAATTGCTCATTTATCCGATTAATTACCCGATTGGTCAATATAACCTCCAGACATCCATTATTATCGAAATAGATGTCGATTTCCACTAACACTAATAATCCCAACACAATGGAAATATCAATTTTATCTTTAATCAACACGAACTTATTCATCATTAATATTATAACTCACAATATTTAACAACCAGATCATTCCTAGGAAAAGAGGGCTTTTCCGATAAGATTTCTCCCTATCATGCCTTGCATTAGGTGACCAAACCTCTCCTCGATGTAACTTTCTAGACATTGTCAATATTGTAAATAATAATATGAATAAATTTTTTGTCTGAATTATTGATTTAATAATATAAGATATTATACAGATGATACTGTGACAATAATTGAATCAATAATATTAGAGATATTATCCAGCAACTACTATAGCAATAATTGAGTATAACAGAGTGACTTTTCACGTAAGCATCAATAATCAATACTGTGTGCTACTATGCAACCACGCGTATTACTGTACTTTTACCACCGGGTAGTTCAATAGTTTAACGGTAAAACTTTCGCCGTTATTTTTATAAAAAGATAATTCTGCCATTTTCTAACTACGACAATACTTCCGTTGTGGGGTCCACCAATGATTGTGCCGTCGTACGAATATTCCCTGCTAAAATGAATATTCCCCAACCAATCGAATATTATATAACCACTTGCTTACTTTGCAAAATATGTAAATAATACCCACAACTATAACATTATATCAAATCCACACAATAATATTCAAAAATATATTTCGAGAAAAATTAATCTTTATTCATAAAAATTGGGGTCTTACAACCTCCCCTTCTTATGAAATTTTGTCCTCGAAATTAGGGTGCGTACCTGGTATGTCGAAGAGGTGAGGATACCTTGACTTCATTTTAGATTCTAACTCCGAGGTCATTTCCTCAACATCGTGGTTTCTCCACAAAACTTTAACTTGAGGTATAACCTTGGAGCGTAGAATATGATCCTTCTTATCCAAGATTTTAACAGGTACCTCTTCATACATTAAATCTTTCGTTATCTCGTCTGGTTCTAATTCAATAATGTGGTTTGGGTCTTTCACATATTTACGTAACATAGATATGTGAAAAATATTATGAACACGAGACATAATTGGCGGTAAGGCGAGTCTATAAGCCACAGTTCCTACTCGATCGAGGATTAAAAATAGGCCAATGAATCGAGTATTGAGCTTTCCTCTCTTTCAAAATCTCGTAACTCCTTTACATGGAGCAACACGTAACAACACATGATCTCCAATATTGAATTCCACGTCCTTCCGATGAAGATCAACATAACTCTTTTGTCTATCTTGTGAGGTTTTTATACGTTGTCGGATCGTTTGAATCTTTTCCGTAGTCATACGTACCAACTCCGGTCCTAACAACGTTGCTTCACCCACCTCATCCCAGTATACTGGAGAACGACACTTTCTTCCATACAACGCCTCAAATGGATTCATGTCAATACTTGTTTGATAACTGTTGTTGTAGGAAAACTACACTAATGGTAAGAACTTGTCCCAACTTCCTTTGAAGTCAAGGACACAGAGTCTTAATAAATCTTCAAGAGTTTGAATAGTCCTCTCCATTGCCTGATACTGTTTGAGGATGATATGCCGAACTAAATCGTAAATCCGTGCCCATAGCTTTTTGCAAACTAACCCAAAATTGTGAAGTGAATATTAGGTCTCGATTAGAAACTATGGATACTGGCATACCATGCAATCTTACAATCTCGCTTATGTATATACGAGCAAGACGTTCAACTGTATAAGTTTCTCGTATCGGTAAGAAATGAGCAGACTTGGTCAATTTATCAACAATGACCCAAATCACATCTATGCCTTGAGAAACCTTGGGAAAACCAGTAACAAAATCCATGGTAATATGCTCCCACTTCTATTCTATAATTTCAAGTGGTTGCAATGGACCTTTTGGCACTTGATGCTCCGCCTTAACTCGTTGACAAGTTAGAAACCTTGAGATAAACCCCGCTATCTCTCTATTCATATTGCTCCACCAAAATGTATGTCGAAGATCATGATAAATTTTGGTACTCCCAGGATGGATTGCAAACGGTGTGTTGTGAGCCTCCATCATGATTTTATATTTCAAGTCAGAATCATTAACACAAAGTCTGGAGTGGACTCGAAGTATTCCTTCTTCATCGATTCTTGCTTCCGAAATAGCACCTTCTTGCACTTTCTTCCTTATACGCATCAGCTCCAGGTCTGTAGCTTGAGCAGCTTTAACTTTATCGATTAAAGTCGATTCTACTTGTATATTTGCCATCATCACATGGGTCCCTGGAGTCTTTAACTCTATCTTCATTCTTTTTAAGTCATACAAAATGGGCCTTTGCGTTGACAATATCACACTCGTAACCGCATATGATCTTCTACTCAATGCGTCAGCTACTACGTTCGTTTTTCCAAGATGGTATTGAATGGTATGATCGTAATCTTTCAATAGCCCAAGCCATCGTCGTTGCCGCATGTTGAGTTCCTTTTGAGTGAAGAAATATTTGAGGCTTTTATGATCCGTATAGATCTCCACCTTCTCTCCATACGTGTAATGCCTCCAAATCTTAAGCACAAAAAATCGATAAATGCTAACTCTAGATCATGAGTAGGATAATTCCTCTCATATTTCTTGAGTTATCGTGAGGCATAGGCTATGACTTTCCCATGTTGCATGAGAACACATCCTAAACCTTTGCCTGAAGCATTAGTGTGACAAACCCAAAATAGGTTCATTCCATCCAACCCATTCTAAGTCGCCAAATACATGGTACAGAAAACAACTACAACTTTATTACAACAATTGTCGTACAAAATACAAAGAACACACATATCTTTGTGAGTTTGGAAACGAATATATACCAACTGTGACTCGTGTCCCAACCGTAATGTGACAAATGTCCCATCAGTGGACAGCACCTCACAGTGATACCTACATAAAGGTATAGTCAAAAACTGTTTTAGAAATTAGAATCTTTAGGAAGTGCTCAAGGAAACCTTCGTACATGGGAGGCCATGCGTCTAGGTTATAATAGATATCATATGGCCACATAATTATCCTTGGTTGACCCAATAGACCTCAAAGAAAAATGAGAAGATTACTATCATATTCTTTCCAATGGTGAGTCTTCTCTTGACATATCATTATCTCCACTATCTCTAATTGAGAGTTATACTTCAACCAAACACAAAGATTATATAGGTAGTGCTTGTAGATATACTCAGTAAGTGGATATGCACAACCCTATCTTATGATGACACGAGGTTGTATGTCTTTAGACATCTTGTATGATAGTGGCAAAACACCCTTCCAACGTTGGGTTCGCCTCACCCTATTTGATTCACCAAATATAACTACTAAATGATCACCACCGTTCTATTCCTCATTACCCCCACATTCACCCAAATTTACACTCAGATTACTCGAAAGGAATTGTGAAGCAAAAGGGTGAGCACAACTAGCTTAGTAAAGAATATCATGACTAAAGATAATTAAATTATCAATAGCCTTCATCAATAATAAATCAGAGATTTAAAACATATGGTAGATGATAAAATTTTTAACCATAGTTGCAGCGGAACGAGCAATCCATTAGAAGAGTCAAATAGACCATAAAGTCTATTATCTTCTCCATGTTAAAAATCCACCAACAATGTTTTATCCCTAAAACATCAATCAACAGTTCCTTTCCACAATTATATGAATAACTCATAATCATAATTGTAATTCTAAATTTCTCTTCGCATCTAGGACGAAGATAATTTTCATCACATATCTTTACCTGAAACATCAAAGATCATGGTTATACCAAATCACAGTTCCTGTTTATAATCATACTAACAATTTCATCTTTACACTAAGGCCAAAGATATTCATCAACAGACCATCTTTTCACTACGGCTAAAGATATTCATCAATAATTCATCTTTGCACTACAGGCCAAAGATTTTCCTCAACAGTTCATATTTGCACTACAGGCCAAATATATTCATCAACAGTTCATATTTGCACTACAGGCCAAATATATTCGTCAACAGTTCATCTTTGCACTACTGGCCAAGATATTCAACAACAGATCATCTTTACACTACAGGCTAAAGATATTCAACAACAGGTCATCTTTGCACTACGGGCCAAAGATATTCATCAACAGTTCACCTTTGCACTACATGCCAAAGATATTCATCAACAGTTCATATTTGCACTACAAGCCAAATATATTAATATCTCAAAGAAATATATAATCATTTCAGAATTTATATAAACAATAATTATAACCATGTTGATTAATTCACCTTTGCACTTAAGCTAAAAATATTCAATTGTAAATTCAATGGTCATAATCATACCAGTCAACAATTCATCTTTGCACTACTAGCCAAAGAGAACCCATAGTCATGATCATACCAATAATCTACCCATCTTTACACTCAAGTCTAAAGAAATTCCATCACTAGGATTATAAAAATGTTATATATGATAATAAAAATAATATGATCAACAACTGCATTTATTTTCAAGAGCAACAATCATAAATCAACGATAATTTGGTCAGAAAAAGAAACCAATTTTTGTCGTGAATAGTACCCATGAATATTAAATCATGAATAGTAACTCGTGAATAGTAACTCATGAATAGTAACTCGTGAATAATAACTCATGAATAGTAACTCGTGAATAGTACTCCGTATTCGTACATAGTACCGTATACGTAAATAATGTCATATACGTAAATAGTGCCGTATACATGAATAGTGTCGTATACGTGGATAGTAACCCCGACTCAAAAAGGTAGAAATTCCACAATAAGATCCATACCAATATGTCAGTATAATGATATTGAAAGAATAATATCATTAAGAAGAATATAACATCCCTTACTATCCCTTACTATCCCTTACTATTCCTTACCTCAAAAGAGCAGTACTTCTAACTGGATATCGGATATGACGCTGAAGGAAACTTGCATTGATGAATAACAACTCACCAAGTATCTAAATACTCATAAAATACACTCGATAATCTAGAGAGAAAACTTAGGAATTCTGGTGTGATTTTCAATTCTAACTTAGCCCTCTATTTATAGGAAAATGTTAGCACGCCGAAGCAGACTTGACCTGCAACATGATGGCTTTACCTGGTACTATTCCACCCACCAAAAATCAGCCATCTTCCCCAACAACCAAAAGTGGGGCCCACCCATTTCTAGAATTTTCCACCAAAATCATTTATAAACCTAATTTCCGAATCACCACCTCTTAAAATTCATAACAAATCATTCGTTCATTTTAACGTTCAAAAGTTGTGAACATATACTCAACTTATATATGTATAACATATCCAAAACTCACAACGATCCAACTACGATTAAAAATTATAACTCACACAATAAAGCTGTAAGAACACTGATTTGATCTTTTAATACCTCCAATCCGACAAAATACTGATAAAATACCTTAACATTAATTCCTTCATTTATAACCACATAAATAAATCCATCATTTATATCCACATCAAATAAATATTTCATTATCATATAAATCAATAATTAATTATTCTCAAATAATATTACAGAATCACAATAATGACAACCAGGCAGTTCTCAGGAAAGAGGGGGCTTTCCGATAAGGATTTCACCTTACTGGCGCGTAATTAGGTGACCAAACCTCTTCTTGACAGAACTTTCTAGACATTGCCAATAATGCTATCTAATAATATTATTCAAATAATATGAATTATTGATCTGATAATGGAGATAGTGTGTAGTGACAATTATTGAAACAACAATAATATAAAATATCAACGCAGCAATTATTGATTCAATAAAATAAAATATTGAATAAGAATTATCAGAACAATTATTGAGTAGTGCCTTCTCACATAAGAATCAATAATTGAAAAAAATATTGTGCAATACCGGTGCTAATCTTTAACCACGCCAGACATCGTATTTTAACCAACGGTATTCCAACAAAGGTGTTAACAGTAACAACTACGCCGCTTATTTATAAAAACTCAAATTTGTCGCTTTCTTCATCCGACGGTTATTACATTATGGGGCCCATAAATAGTCTGGCCGTCGTATTTAATATTCCCCACGAAAAAGAATATTCCATGACCAAACGAATATTCACTTAACAATAATAAGTATTTAATAGCCACTTGCTTATTTTGAAAATTTTATATATATCACCCTTAACTTTAAACTTTTATCAATTTAACCATTTACTGAATAGAAAAATTGAATACTTTTATTTCATAAAATTCGGGGTCTTACAATTAGTAGATGACAAATCCCTCCGAGCCTGATGGTATTGTCAGAACAGGTGCTGAAATGAGTCTCCTCTTGAGTTCTTGAAAACTCTTCTCACATTCCTCACTCCAACCGAATTTTATATCTTTCCGAGTCAGCTGATTTAATGGAGTAGTGATTCGAGAAAACCCTTGTACGAATCTCCGATAATAACCAGCTAAGCCGAGAAAGCAACGTACTTCTGTCAATGACTTAGGTTGCTCCCAGCTTTAAATTGCTTCAATCTTTGTCGGGTCAACAGATATTCCATGATTTGATATCACGTGCCCAAGGAATGCTACTTCCTCAAGCCAGAACTCGCATTTCTTCAACTTGGCATATAACTTATTTTCACGAAGCTTTTGGAGTATCAGTCTCAAGTGTTGCTCATGATCTTCACGGCTTTTGGAGTAAATGAGGATGTCATCAATAAAGACGACCACAAAGTGATCCAAATATTCCTTGAATACTCGGTTCATCATATCCATGAAAGCAGCAGGAGCATTAGTCAATCCAAAATACATGACTAGGAATTCGTAATTCACGTACCGAGTTCTGAAAGCAGTCTTTGGAATGTCATTAGTTTTAATCTTCAACTAATGATATCCAAAACGAAGATTGATCTTTGAAAAGAACTTGGCGCCTTGCAACTGGTCAAACATGTCATCAATGCAAGGCAACGGGTACCTATTTTTGATGGTGATGTTGCCTAATATTTCAATAGCACTTTACCACGCAAGTATACGCGTTCAATTGTAATATTCAGTAAGCAAGGATATCGTTCCCACGAGGAAATAGACTAATATTTATCAATTACTAATTCTAATGCAATTAATCCTATTTTAAACTACAAAATATTATTTGTGATTTGAAAATTAAACTTAACAAAACTAATAATTAAAATCAGAATTTCACAAGAATAACTGTAGATTTAACAGGTTAAGATTACAACTTCCCTTAGTATTTCATTTAAACCAATTTACTTTTCATTTAAATCAATTAATTAATATGAATCATTATCCAAGATAACTTTATAAAATTCACACACTTTTTCCAAAACACGTGAACAAATCCTCCTAACTCCGATCCTTAAGACACAAAATTACAAGGAACACCTTAGTCAATTAATTCACTATATTCCTATGTAAATCAAGTTAATTAGAATTCTTTCAATGGATACAAAAGACACATACGTATATTCCTATCCTACATATTAATCATATTAACCCTATTCAGATTATATGAACAGATGTTATCATATCCAGATCTCAATCTATACCCCATCTTCCAATTTTATATAGATTATCACAATAATTGTTGGCCAAACAATTAATCAATAAGCAAAAGATATAATAAATAATTCAATAAAAACCAACTTTCATTCAATGAGAAGATTTAATTTAAACTACATACCAAGTTCCGTTGCAATCTTAATGAAAATTTAGTTCATTATAATAATAAAGAAGAACATCATCCAGATTAATAATTCAAACATCCCACATAATTACAGAAGATAAAACTAGAGAAGAGAAGAAGAAACTCTGAATTTGCTCCAATACTCTCTCTTTAATCTTCAACCCTTGCAATTCTCCTTCGTATTTTTCTTCGTTGTCCTCTCTACAAATCTCTTAAACAATTCAGTAATATGTCTTTTCTAAAGTCTTCTCTTATTTGTATTAGTCTTAACCCTCATTTAGATTCCTTCTTGGCTTCAACAACCCACTTAGCAGTAGAAAAATCCTTCTTTAGCCGCACATGAGCGCCTAGGCGCTCAACCCAAGCCATTTCCAAGCGCTTAGGTGCTTGACCAAAATCGTGTAATTACAAAAATGCCACTCAGCTCTAATTTTAATGAATTTTAACCTTTTTCTTCTCCCAAATGACCAATTTGTCCCTCCAGCTCCAACCTATAAGAAATAAACACAAAACACATAAAAAGATACTAGAAAATAATTAAAGATAACAATAATTAAGTTTAATAATATCGGATTCATAGGTATAAAACCTACTCATCAAATACCCCCAAACTTAACCAATTGCTTGTCCCCAAGCAACAAAACACAATGCAATAACTAAATATGCAATGCAAATGCAAATGCAAATGCAGCTATCTACATGCCTAAAATTCCAGCAGTCAAACAGAACAAAATCTATTCATCAAGCCTCAGAGAAATCATAATAAACATGCTAGTACATTATACCAAGACAGATCAATAATTTCCTAGTCAATCATCAAATCATACCCTGTTATTACTGATATAGTTCGTGTGTGCTCAACAACAATGCTAACTAATATAATGCTAAATACAACACATAATAGATCTCGTTAAAGGCATCATACAGTGTAAACTCACAAAATTCAAGAATAAGCTAAATCCAACTAAAGTCAAACATCCACCAAATTCAAGAGTCTAATCCGAGATACTTATGCTTTACTTATCATTACGGGGGATTTTTGCTCTTTTCCCGTTTTATTGCTTCTTTTTTTTATGTTTTTTTAACCATGACTGTGTAATGTCTCATTCCATTAGGCTAACAGTGTTACCACTTAACGACCTTTCGACCAACGACTCCCAGACCATATAAGACCTTAGAGCGCTAGGTGTAAAGACACTCCCTCGGGCGTACTTGCTCAAGTAACAAAGGCCCCGAAACAAGACTAGCCACGGTATCTTTTTCATCATTATTTTTTTTAAGCTTATATAACCCAAATTTTCCCCCAAACTTAATTTTTTGTCTAAATTTAGTCATCTCCGTCTATTCATGTCTTTCATTCATTCAAACTAGTATTATCCTCAAGAAGTCCATTATGTGTCAATTTAGACTCAATCAATAAACGTAGTTATTTTTACTGTGCTATCCTTATTATATCAGTTTCAAACAGGTAAAGATTCTAATCATGACAAGAAATCACATCAAAGTCTTAACAGTCAATACTATACTTGTCTACTCAATTCCAATCTCATCACTAGCCAAAACAGACTTCTCTGAGGCTGGAAACATGCAAATACTTGATTTTTTTCTTTTCTTTTTTTTTCTTCTTCTTTTTTTTAGAAATTAGAATGAAAACTACATGAATGAAAACTACATGAAAAACTACGAAATAAATGCAACTGGAACTGGAAGAATACACCCCCAAACTTAACATATGCAATGTCCTCATTGTATATAACAAATAAAACATAAGAAATTAGGCACTAAGGACTTCCTTGAAAGATCGAAGCCTTATTCCTCGTTAGTATCCTCTTTTTCTTCTTCATCAACCTCATCCTCAGGGGGTAAATTAGTCGGGGGGTACGCAGACAAGGGTGGAAATTGGTAGAGAGCGCCTGCTGGATTCATGCAGTCGAACATCTCTAGGAATGCTGCACTACAGTTCTGATACATCTCTGTTTGTCGCTGAGCTAGGCTATCCTGATTTATTTCCACCCGGCCCAATCCATGCTGAACTTGAGTAGCCACCATGTCAATCCTTATAGTTTAATTTCTTAATTCTTGACGAATATGCTCAAAAAAATTTGGTGGTGGCCCATAACTCCCAGCTGCAGTAGGATTGTCATTTGATTGTTGATTAGGCTCGTCAGCAGGCTCTGGAGGCACAATAATGAAACCTAACCCTCTTGGATGTGGTGTACCCCTAACCCATACCTTGTACTTCTTAATAAGCGAGTGGTCAATTGCAGCTAAAGGAGGCTGTCTAGCTTCTTCGGCATCCCATTTGACTCCAGCTTGTTGACATAGTCCAGTGATCAAAGATGGGTGAGGCAGTCCACCTGAGGTCCCTCCTCGAATTGCTTTGTCAATTGAATCATGTATAACATGACCCACATCTATAGTTTTTCCTTGTGCAATGCAGAAAAGCAACGCTGCCCCTTAATTTATGACATCACTCATACGCCTACACGACATCAACTTGGCACAAATAAAGGCATGCCATGCTTTTCCGTAACTACTTAGTGCGGATGCAGGGAACAAAACAGCTTCTTGTTGATCTGTTAATTTCCATGTTGTTCTAGGTACACACAAAGCTTGAATGATCTCACTGTAGTCTAGCTCGTGCTCTAAATATTGCATGTAGCCAATATTGGGTATTGTGTTCAAGCCGTAGTAAGCATTTATTGTCCTGAAACTGACCTCCACTGATTTTTCGCGAACCCAAATCATGTTACCAATAGTATCTTTTGTATTGGCGTAGAATTCCTTAACAATTTTAATGACCGATGAATCCGGTTGGGATGTAAAGTTCACCCATCTTCTACTTCCAATCATTTGTAGTAACTCCCCATCTTCTGCCTCTGGCAATAATCCACGTAAAAAAACAAAAAAAAAACTGATTTTGTCCGTCTAAATCTGTAGTCAACTCTTTCCCACTTCTGAGTGTAACTGCCTTACATTGTTTATTTCCATCATTCCTTGGATTTTTCTCCGTATCACTAGGTAAAGAACCTGGAGTTCTAGTATTCAAAGCACTAGCTATTTGCCCAATTTGGTTCTCAAGATTCTTTATTGCAGCTGATTGGTTTTTCGTTGTGGCTTCAAACTGAGTTGCCAATCTTGCCAACAATTCTTCCATTTGTGATAGCTTATCAGGTTGATGAGGTTGTGGGTGTTGTTGAGATTGTTGATGTGGCTGAAATCCAGGTGGATATGATTGCCTTGGAGCTTGTGCTTGAGCATGTGACAGATTATTATTCCAAGAAAAATTCAAGTTGTTTCTCACTCCTGGATTGTAACTGTTAGGATAACTGACCTGCGCCTGTTATGACTGGAAACAAACTGGACTGACTCAGGATTTATTGCACATTGATCACTTGAGTGGCTACCCGCACATATTTCACGAATAGTTTCCATTTTCAGAACTGGTTGTACCCTAAGTGCATCTATCTTCTTTGTAAGAGCGTAAATCAGGTATCACTTGGTGATAATGTTGTCATTGCATCCACTTCATAAACCCCTCACCGTCTTGGTTGGTCGAGTTCTTCTTTGTTGTGCCACTGATAATTATTAGCTGCCATGGTTTCAAGCAACTGATACCCCTCATCACAATTCTTGGCCATAATATCTCCTCCCGCTGCATCATCTATACTCGATCTCACTGTGCTGAATAAACCGTTATAAAAAGTTTGCACCAGAAGCCATTTAGGAATCCCATGGTGTGGACATTTTCGCAATGAGTCTTTAAATCTCTCTCATGCTTCATATAGTGATTCTGAATCGTGCTAAACGAAAGAGAAGATATCGTTCTGCAACTTTGCTGTTTTTGCAGGCGGGAAAAACTTTGCAAGAAATTTCTGGCCTAGGTCGTTCATGTAGTAATCAAGCCTGGTTGTAGTGAATGGAGCCAACTCTTAGCCTTATCTCTGAGAGTAAATGGAAACAACCTTAGCCTTATTGCATCCTCTGACACATTATTGTACTTAAAAGTATCGCAAATTTCTATAAAGCTGACAATGTAATCGTTCAGATCATCATTCGGTAACCCTCCAAATTGACATGAATTTTGAATCATCTGTATTGTCCCCGATTTTATCTCAAAACTTGTAGCAAAGAATGGCGGTGCCTTGTAATACTCGATCAATTTCATAACTCATGGGCAGAAGATAATCCCATGATCTTTTTTGCTCTTCTTCAGCCATAGTATCTTTCTTATCAAGTGCCTCTTTGGTTTCTTAAATCCACTTACGCAACCGCTGAAACTTTTTTTCGATGTCGTCCTCGTAAGGCAATAAATCTGGCTTCTTCGATCGCGTTTGCATACACTAGTCAAGAACACCTGAATAGAACAGAAAAGAAAAGGTTTAAATTAAGATTAACTCTATCAAAATCAATATTGACAAAATATTAAACTAAATTCCCCGGCAACGGCGCCAAAAACTTGTTGCCTAATTTTTCAATAGCACTTTACCACGCAAGTATACGCGTTCAATTGTAATATTCAGCAAGCAAGGATATCGTTCCCACGAGGAAATAGACTAATATTTATCAATTACTAATTCTAATGCAATTAATCCTATTTTAAACTACAAAATATTGTTTGTGATTTGAAAATTAAACTTAACAAAACTAATAATTAAAACCAGAATTTTACAAGAATAACTGCATATTTAACAGGTTAAAGATTACAACTTCCCTTAGTATTTCATTTAAATCAATTTACTTCCCATTTAAATCAATTAATTAATATGAATCATTATCCAAGATAACTTTATAAAATTCACACACTTTTTCCAAAATACGTGAACAAATCCTCCTAACTCTGATCCTTAAGACACAAAATTACGAGGAACACCCTAGTCAATTAATTCACTATATTCCTATGCGAATCAAGTTAATTAGGGTTTTACGCACAAATTCTTTCAATGTATACAAAAGACACATAGGTATATTCCTATCCTACATGTTAATCATATTAACCCTATTTAGATTATATGAACAGATGTTATCATTTCCAGATCTCAATTTATACTCCATCTTCCAATTTTATATAGATTATCACAATAATTGTTGGCCAAACAATTAATCAAAAAACAAAAGATATAATAAATAATTCAATAAAAACCAACTTTCATTCAATGGGAAGATTTAATTTAAACTACATACCAAGTTCCGTTGCAATCTTAATGAAAATTTAGTTCATTATAATAATAAAGAATAACATCATCCAGATTAATAATCCAAACATCCCAGATAACTTCAAAAGATAAAACTAGATAAGAGAAGAAGAAACTCGGAATTTGCTCCAATACTCTCTATTTGATCTTCAACCCTTGCAATTCTCCTTCGTGTTTTTCTTCGTTGTCCTCTCTGCAAATCTCTTGAACAATTCAGTGATACGTCTTTTCTAAAGTCTTCTCCTATTTGTATTAGTCTCAACCCTCCTTTAGATTCCTTCTTGGCTTCAACAACCCACTTAGCAGTAGAAAAATCCTTCTTTAGCCGCACATGAGCGCCTAGGCGCTCAACCCAGGCCATTTCCAAGCGCCTAGGCGCTTTACTAGGACCGCGTAATTACAAAAATGCCACTCAACTCAAATTTTAATGAATTTTGACCTTTTTCTTCTCCCAAATGACCAATTTGTCCCTCCAGCTCCAACCTATAAGAAATAAACACAAAACACATAAAAAGATACTAAAAACAATTAAAGAAAGCAATAATTAAGTTTAATAATACCGAATTCATAGGTATGAAACGTACTCATCAGGTGACATGATTCAACTCCTGATAATCAATACAAAGTCGCATACTTCCATCTTTCTTCTTCACGAATAGAACAGGAGTACCCCAAGGAGACGTACTAGGTCGAATGAAACTGATGTCAAACAATTCCTGCAGTTGGGTTTTTAACTCCTGAAGTTCAATATGAGTCATTCGATATGGGGCTTTGGAAATGGGTTTTGTACCAGGTTCAAGGTCGACACCAAACTCGATTTCATGCTCTGGGGGTAGGCCAGGAAGTTCTTCAGGGAATACGTCAGGAAATTTATTAACAATAGAAATATCATTCAAATCTGACATATTTTTGTTTAAATATGTGACATAGCTAAGAAAGCTTGACATCCGTTTTTCAATAAACGAATAACTTTATGGCTTGAGATGATCGTGATTGATTTTAATGGTTTGGTCGCTTGAATTTGCATAATAGGTTGATTAGGAATATGAAAGCTAACAACCTTACGAAAATAATCAATTTTAGCATGATGAGTAGTTAACCAATCAATCCCTAGAATCACGTGAAATGCAAGTATTTTTAAGGAGATAAGATCGACATGTAACGTGCGGTTACCGATTTGAATCAAACAAGACTTATAAACAGTGGATGTAATGAAGGTTTCTCCCAACGGAGTTTCAACAGATAAGTCAAAGTCTAATTTCTCCGGAGTCAAATTTAAACATTGAGCGCAAGTAGGAGAAATAAAAGAATGGGTAGAACCGGTATCAAATAAGGTATAGACTTCGCTAGAGTTTATGATTAACTTACCCGTGATCACCTCGTTTGGATTCCTTGATTTTTGGGAGGTTACGACAAACGCTTTCCCTTGAACTACCGGTTTTGCCTTGTCTGGGATGGCCTTTGATGCCTCCATCCTAGCTGGACTTGACTTCGGTGCATGAAAAAATTGGGCTAGGTGACCTTCACTTCCACAATTATAACATGCTTTGGACTGCTGCGTACAGTTTGGACTGATGTGTCCCTCCCCTCTACATTTGTAACATACGACCGGTGGTCGTTCTCCTTCCTTAACAACAGGTGCTGGTGCTGACGTCCTTCCATCATTATTGAATCTCCTCTTCTTGAAACTCCCACTTTTATTGTCTTGTCCATGATTAACACCGAAGTTGTTACCATTTCTGGCATGTTGATTCCCTCCACATTTGTTGTCACCGCTTCGATGACTGCTACCACTGGTATTATCATTTTATCGGCTGCTCTCTCTTATTTGGGTTGACTCGTTATCGCGCTCCAATAACTGAGCCCTATTTACAATATCTGAATACAAACACAGTTTATGAGAAATTAATTATTGACGTATCTCGGGTTTCAAACCTCTTAGAAACATCCGTGTCATTCTCTCCTCATTATCAACCAAGTGGGACACAAACCGGGATAACTCGACAAACTTAGCTTCGTACTGTGACACGGTCATATTGTTCTGCTCCAGCTTGATGAACTCTACCTCCTTTATGCGACGAATAATTTCGGGAAAGTACTTCTCGTTGAACAGTTCTAGGAATTTCTCCCAAGACATCTTCAGTGTGGTAGGTTGAGTACACTTTACCGATTTCCACTAGTAATTTGCCTCTCCTCACAACATAAAGGTGGCAAAGGGAACCTTTTGCTCCTCGGAGCATCCCAAGACATCAAATATCTTGGTGATTTGCTTTATCCACGTCTCCGCCTTAAGTGGTTTTGGCTCTCCAATAAACTCCGGTGGTCCCAGCTCCTTGAACTGTTTAGCGGTGACCGTCCAAGAGTTGCCAGTGTTTCCACCTGCATTTTGAACACGAGTCGCTATCGCCTGATGTTCCATGGATTGCATAAAGCTTCTGAACATCCCATCGTTCATCATTTGGTTAGCATTATTATTTTTTTGAGGATTATTGTCATCCTGATGCACATTATCCTGAGTATTGATCGTTGGTGACTCAACGGTCTCATGTGCTTCATTGCTTATCTCAACATTTTCGGATGCCATTTTCAAATACTGCCACAAAACAAGGGTTAATTGACATGTCACATATTATCCCTATACTCTAACCGACCAATTAAATACCAAATAAACTTAGGTAGGTCATACTAGCGAATGAATTCCCCGTCTCTCCCTTCCTGGTTCTTGTCTCACATCTCAGCCAGGGATCATATCCCTAAGCTTTGATACCAACTGTGACCCCCCCAAAATAGGTATACATCACCCATCTTGAGTCGCCAAATACATGGTACATAATTTAAATACAAACTTCTTTTATACAGTACAACAAAACGTAGCTGAGAGTTTCAAAACGGATAATGTCTCGTAGAGAGTATCCAAACTCAAATAAAGTCCTCATTACAATTATTATCACATTATTTCATTGAATAGTGAGGACTACTAATGCAAACATCTGGACCGTCACTCCGTTCCCCGACTAGTCCCAACTACGTTCTCATTTTCTGAAGAGAACAATGAAAGCAAAAGGGTGAGCTCAACTAGCCCAATAAGAAATATTATGACTAAGATAATGCAGAATAAATTATCGTTAGCCTTCTATAGTGTTAAACTGATAAAATATAATAAACATCAAGTTTAACTGCAGCGGAACAAGCAATCCATTAGAAGAGTCAAGTAGAGCATGATATCTACTATCTTCTATGATTTAAAAGGTTTATCATAAATTTTATTGCTGAGACTCAGCTTAAACCACATCATCGAATCATCCATGCACTACGGGCCAAGGATATTCATGTGATCATCAATGGTCATGATTATATCGAATAATCCCTGGTCATAATCATACCAACAACTGTCCATCAATGCACTACAGGCCAATGAGAATTTTTTACCACATCATTTGTAACTTTATGATCATGATTATACCGAATAATCCCTGGTCATAATTATACCAATCAATAGTACATCTATGCATGTAAGCCACAGATGACTTTTATCACAATATAAGTATGAGGATGATGACAATGATATAAGAATTCAATTAAAAGAAAGCAAAGGATAAATTTTTAAAGATTATAACTTAATTTATCCAGAATTCAATAATGTCAAAATTGTCAACACGATACTACTTTGTGGAGTAAAATTCAAGAATAATATTGTATCAAAAATGATTTAGACAACAAAGAAATTAATTTTTGTCATGAATAATTTCCCGGGTGAATAATACCCGAATGAATAGTACCCCATGAATAGTACTTCAGGAATAGTACCCGTGAATAGTACTTTGTGAATAGTACCCCATAAATAGTACTTTGTGAATAGTACCCCATGAATAGTACTTTATGAATAGTACCATAAAAATGAATACTACTCATGGACAGTACTCCGGCATGAAAAGCTTAAAATTTAACAAAATGTGCAGAAAATATATTGTGAAATGATACTAGATAAAGCGCAAAGTTCAAGGATATTCTACTAATTTCACGGAGTATAGAAGCAATACTTTAACAAAATGAGGGTATAATCAGGAATACGAGACGAAATAATATTACTCACATACTACAGAGTATGGAAGACAATATTATTCCTATGAATACTGAGAAAAATAATATCCCTTACCTCAGAAGAAGACTGGATACTAGAATAGTGAAATAGCAGACTTCTCTTCTACTTTATCTCTAAAGCTTCTCTCTCTATAGCTTCTCTTTCTATAATTGCTCTTGTGAGTCATAGTGTGTGACAACCCCAAAATAGGTCCATTCCATCCAACCCATTCTGAGTCGCCAAATACATGGTACAGAAAATAACTACAACTTTATTACAATAATTATCGTGCAAAATACAACAACACATATGTTGTGAGTTTTGATACTAAAATATACCAACTGTGACTCTGGACACCAACTTGGATAAAGACGTCACCATGACACCTTACGTAAAGGTGCAGGTCAAAAGCTGTTTTAGAAATTAAAACCTTTGGGAAGTGCTCAAGAAAACTTCGTCATACATGGGAGGCCATGCGTCTAGGTTATTATAGATATCATATGCCCACAAAATTATCCTTGGTTGACCCAATAGACCCCAAAGAAAAATGAGAACATTACTATCATATTCTTCCCAATGGTGTGTCTTCTCTTGACATATCATTATCTCCACCGTCTCTAATTGAGAATTATACTTCAACCAAACTCCAAGATTATATAGGTAGTGCTCGTATATATACTCAGCAAGTGGATGAGCACATCCCTTTCTTATTATGATACGAGGTTGTATGTCATTAGACATCTTGTATGATAGTGGCAAAACACCCTTCCAACGTTGGGTTCGCTTCACCCTATTTGATTCAACAAATATAACTACTAAATGATGACCACCGTTCTATTCCCCTGTTACCCCCGCTCGACCCAACTACACTCGTATTACCTGAAAAGAATTGTGAAGCAAAAGGGTAAGCACAAATAGCTCAATAAAGAATATTATGACTAAAGATAAATAAATTATCAATAGTCTTCATTAGTAATAAATCAGAGATTTAGAACATATGGTAGATGATAAAACTTTTCAACCATAGTTGCAGCGGAACGAGCAATCCATTAGAAGAGTCAAATAGACCATAAAGTCTATTATCTTTTCCATGTTAAAAGTCCACCAATAATGTTTTATCCCTGTAAAATCAATCAACAATTCCTGTCCACAATCACATGTATAACTCATAATCGTAATTGTTGTTCTAAATTCCTTTTTTCATCCAGGACAAAGATACTTTTCATCACCTGAAACATCAAAGATCATGGTTATATCAAATCACAGTTGATGTTCATAATCATATTAATAAATTCATCTTTACACTACGGGCCAAAGATATTCATCAACAGACCATCTTTGCACTACATGCCAAAGATATTCATCAATAATTCATCTTTGCACTACGGGCCAAAGATATTCATCAATAAGTCATCTTTGTACTATGGGCCAAAGATATTCATATCTCAAAGAAATATATAATCATTTCAGAATTTATATAAACAATAATTATAACCATGTTGATCAATTCACATTTGCACTTAAGCTAAAGATATTCAATTATAAATTCAATGGTTATGGTCATACCAGTCACAATTCAACTTTTCACTACTGGCTAAAGAGAACCCTAGTCATGATAATACCAATAATCTAGCCATCTTTACACTCCAGTGAAAGAGAATTTCAACATCAGGGTTATAAAAATGTTATATATGATAATAAAATCAATATAATCAATACATAGTTTTAATCTCCAGAGTAATATTCATAAATCAACGATAATTTGGTTAGAAAAAGAAACCAATTTTGTAGTGAATAGTACCCGTGAATAGTAACTCGTGAATAGTAACTCATGAATAGTAACCCATCGTGAATAGTAACTCATGAATAGTAAATCGTGAATAGTAACTCGTGAATAGGAACTCATGAATAAAGAACTCGTGAATAAGAACTCATGAATAGTAATCCATCGTGAATAGTAACTCATGAATAGTAACCCCGATACATGAAAAAGTTCCAAATTTGATAAAAATTCAAACCAATATTTCGGCATAATGATATTGAAGAAATAATATCATTTATGAAGAAAATAATCTCCCTTACTATCCCTTACCTCAGAAAGAATAGTATTTCTGACTGGAATAACGCTGAACGAACTTGCACCATATAGCAATACTCGAAGTACTAAAATACTCACAAAAATACGCTCAATATATAGAGAGAGAAAGAGAGAGAAATCTTTAGTTTCTGGTGTGATTTTCAATTCTAACCTAAGCACCCTATTTATAGAAAATTGCATAGAACACCGAAGCAGAAAATTTAATATAATAATAATATATATAATCAAATTTCCTACGCACACAAATCTGGTCCAAACTTCAGCCACACATGTGACAAAAACAATAAAAATGTTTTTCTTAATAAAAATAATTAAAACTTCCAAAAATCAATTATTTTGGAACTTCGGAACTTCAATAATTCATAATAAATAGCCCTTTTATCAGAAAATTTGAATCTCGCGATTTTTTATAGGAAATTCAATTCTCTACAACTTTGTAGAAGAAATTTTTTCCAAATTCCAAACAAAAATTGACCGAAATTCATATACGGACGATTTTACAAGCTATAATCAAATTTCAATCAAGAAATAGGGTCTACCGACACACAAAACATGTGTTAATCATTTAATGCAACAAAAATACTCTTCCTCCTCATATACTCATATATCACACATTCATTGTAAAAATATCATCATTATTATATTATAATAATATAGTAAAATATTATTTTATCAGAAAAGATAAAATATCGATTTTCAACAATTGTCACTTTAAAAAATTTCTCCATCTATATCCACATAAAATGAATATTTTTCTCATCATATAAATCAATAATTAATTATTCACAAATAATATTACGTAATCACAATCATCGATAACGAGGCGCTTCTGTGAAAGAGGGCTTTCCAATAAGAATTTCTCCTTACCTAGCCTTGATTAAGTGACCAAACCTCTCCTTAGATGTAACTTTCTAGACATTGCCAATAATATTATCTAATAATATTATTCAGATAATATGAATTATTGATCCGATAATGAAAAATATTGTGTAGTGACAACTATTGAAACAACAGTAATATAAAATATCAACGCAACAATTATTGAATCAAAAATAAAATATTGAATAAGAATTATCGTAATAATTATTGAGTAGTGTCTTCTTACGTAAGAATCAATAATTGGTACAATCTGCGTGCTATCTTGTGCAACGCCAGACATCTTGTGTTTTAACCACGAGTATTCCAACAAGATTATTAGTAATAACTACGCCAAGTATTTAAAAACTCTTTTTTGTCATTTTCTTCATCCGATGCTTATTCTATTATGGGGCCCACAAATGGTCAAGGCTGTCAGATTTAATATTCCCAGAAGCGGAAAGAATATTTTATAACCATTTGCTTATTTTTTTAAAAAATTCATATATCACCCTTAACTTTAAACTTTTATCAATTTAACCATTTACTGAATAGTAATTATAAGAAAAATTGAATACTTTTATTTCATAAAATTCGAGGTCTTACATAGTGAATTGGTGAGAATTAAAGAAGAATGAGCTTTTATTTATAGGAAAACGTAGTTTCGATAATTACACATTTTGGGGCTCGAAATATTACAGTATAATACCTTCATCTTTTCTTTCATTTTTAATTTAGTCATGCAAGTATTATCAAACTTGCACCACCTCCCCTAATAGTATATGTGAGACCCCAGACTTTATGAATAAAGATTTAATTTTCTTAAAATATATATATTTTTTAATATTATGGTGTGGATTTGATATAATGTTATAGTTGTGGGTAATATTTATAAAATTTAAAAAGTATGCAAGTTGTTATAAAATATTCGATTGGTCGGGAAATATTCTTTTTGTCGGGGAATATCCGTACGACGGCACAAACATTGGTGGACCCCACGACGAAAGTATTGTCGTATTTAGAAAACGACAGAATTATCTTTTTATAAAATAATGGCGAAAGTGTTACCGTTAAAAGCTGCTGAACTACCCGATAGTAAAAATACTGATGTCTGGCACACGGTTGCATAGTAGCACTACGGTGTTGGTTATTAATGCTTACGTGATAAGTCACTTTCGATTTTTGTGTTTTATTAGTATTATTAATGTAATAAAAGCAGAAAACTTTTTATATAAAATGTAATACTTTTTATAAAGTTATTCTATAAATAGAATATATTATATTCTATTATGCATAGTATTTTGCATAGTAAAATCTTTTTATATATAAAATGTAATACTTTTATAAAGTTATTCGTTTTATTAGATTATAAATAGAATATATTATATTTTATTTAAAATATTTTGCTTTTAAATACTTTTAATTTTTATTCGATTAAAAATAAATCAATCTGGACCGTTCATGAATTAGTTACTATCAGATAATCCATTCTTCTATAAATAGAAGCTCATTCCTTCATTATTTCTTACTTAATTCACTTGAAACTCTAGAGAGAAACTATAGAGAGAATTCTTCTTCTATAATCTTGAGCGTATTTCTTTAGAGTTTAAGAAAGCTTTGAGCGTAGTACAAGTTCTCTTCTTTCAAAGGTAAGGGATATTATTTGTTGTACTCGTAAGGGGTATTATTCTTTCATATTCATGAAGAGAACTATTTTTCTTTCAATACTTGTAGGGAATATTATTTGTTGTACTCGTAAGGGATATTATTCTTTCATATTCATGAAGAGAACTTTTGTTATTCCATTCTTTATTATTCTGTTAGAATAACCTGTATACGTGGGATACCCTATACTTGGTGAAATTATTCTGTTATTCCATTCTTATTATTCTGTTGGAATAACTTTGTTTATCTGAATCTGCATACATGGTGAAATTCTTCTAATATTCCGTTCTTTATTATTACTATTAATATCACATGCGTGCGTTTTACGTCGAAATTGGTTCCATTATTTATTATTCTCTTTAAATATCCATGCGTGTATTTTACGCCTTGACTGGTTCCATTATTTATTATTCTCGTTTAATATCATGTCTGCGTGCGTTTACTGGGGACGGTTCCATTATTTATTATTACATTGGGAATAACTTTGTATGTATGCGATCTATTGCACACATGGTGAATCCTTCTGTTATTCCATTCTTTATTATCCTGTTGGAATAACTTGTCTATGTGGATTACCACATGCATGGTGAATGATCCTTTGTATTCATTCCTTATTAAATTGTGAAAATGATCTCTATACGTGGATTACTGCATGGCGGGTGAAAATCCATTTGCAGTTTTACATATTCTCTTATACTCAGTTGGTTAAAGTTTTGACTTCTATACTCTATGAAATTAGTGGAATATCCTTGACATTTGCGCTTCATCCAGTATCTTTTCATGAAAATATTCTTCTGAGCATTCTTGAATTGTACTCTACAAAGAAGTATCCTGTTGACAATTTGGACATTATTGAGTTCGGGATAAATTAACTTATAAATCTTTAAAATTAATTCTTGAACTTATTTTATTAAATTATTATGTCATTGTCATGATGAGTTATGTTGGTTATTATGTGAACACAGGAAAGTTTCTTAGAAATCACAAAGGGTTAAAAATCAGATTTTAGTGAAAATGAAACATGAAATTCAATTGACCATATCTCCTATTATATTTTGAATTTTTGACTGTGGTCAAGTTCTAGAGTTAGATTTATGAGTTTCCTAACTTATCCAAGTGGAATCACTGGAAAAAGTATTGTAGATTTTCGTGTGGACTGATTTTAGCAAAGGAGTAAAAAGCCTGTAAATTACAAAAAGGCTACTGCCCAGAAGTTTAAAAGGGCATTTTCGGCCACTTAAATTGTGATAAAAATTTCGGCCTTTTGGAACATAGAAATATATGGTATAAAGTACCTGCTGTCCAAAAATGAGCTCATTCTGACTTAAAATGAGCAAGTTATGACCATTTCAATATTTAGGTTTTTTCGACGGAAAACGCTATAACCGGAGTTCTATAACTCCGATGACCATGAAATTTAAATTGGAGCTCACGTTAACATGTGTAAGATCCTGCTAAGATTTGAGAATTTATGGAGTTAACCTTGAGGTAGCTAATTTCTTAAGGAATTAATTAGAAATTGATTTTTGAAAAATAGTAAATGAATTTTAAAAATTCCAAGAAAAATTTATGTTCAATATGGGACTATATTCTGCTTAATCTCAGAAAAGAATAATTTTTGGGACTGATTTGATATTTTTCATAAAAATAGTTTAGTTACGAACATATGAATTAAATATGTTATGTGAAGTTGAAAAATTGGTAAATAAGATTTTATGGCTTGAAAATCCTATATAAGGTATATACAGATTTTTGATGAGTAATTTGATTATTGGTGATAAAATCTTATGAGTATGGCATTTTTGAATGATTAAATGCATTATTTGGAAAAGTGTAAACAATTAAATTAAATTGTTTATAAGTTTAAGGAGTGATTAAAATATTGTTATATTATTAACAATATTAGATTATGATTTTATTAAGTGATTGATAATGTTTGGATAAATTTAAAGTCTTTAATATTTATCCTTGATTTAGTTTGACTAATGCTTATAATATTGTCATCATCATCCTCATGTTTATAATATGTTGAAAGTCATACATGGCTGTAGTCCATAGATGGACTTGGTATGATTATGACCGAGGGATTATTCGGTATAATCATGGTAGTAATGTTATAAATGATGTGGAAAAAGTCCTCGTTGACCGTGGTGCATTGATGGGCGCTTTTTGGTATGATTATGGCTATGGATTCTCTTCGGCCAAGGGTGCAAAGATGAATTGTTTTATGGCATGATCAGGATCGTTGATGAAAACACGATTATCTTTGACCCGCAGTGCATGGATAATTCGTGGTCGTGATACTAAAGAATATTCTTGGCCTGTAGTGCAGAGATGATTTGATGATGTGGATTAATTATTGAGCTGAGTCTCAGCAATGAAATATTAATTCATGGATGTGATAATAATGAATATCTTTGGCCGTAGTGCAAAGATGATTTAATGATTACAAGCAAGAATTGTGATTTGGTATAACCATGATTTTTGATGTTTCAGGTGAAGACAGGTGATGAAAATTATCTTCTTCCTGGGTGCGAAGATGAATTTAGAATGACAATTGTGATTATGAGTTATTCACATGATCATGGACGGGAATTGTTGATTGATGTTACAGGGATAAAATATTATTGGTGGACTTTTAACATAGAGAAGATAATAGACCTTATGGTCTATTTGACTCTTCTAATGGATTGCTCGTTCCGCTGCAACTATGGTTGAAAAGTTTTATTATCTACCATATGTTCTAAATCTCTGATTTATTATTGATGAAAGCTATTGATAATTTAATTATCTTTAGTCATGATATTCTTTATTGGGCTAGTTGTGCTCACCCTTTTGTTTCACAATTCCTTTCAGGTAATAAAAGTGTAGCTGGGTCGAGCGGGGTATTAAGAGGATTAGAACGGTGGTCTATAGCTGTTGAGGTTCTCCCTAAATAGTATGGAAATAATTTTATTGAGAACTTTAGATAAGTGTGTCGTATTGTATACGTCATTTGATATTTAATTTTGGTAAACTGAATAGGGTGAGGTGAACCCAACTTTGGAAGGGTGTTTTGCCACTATCATACAAGATGTCTAATGACATGTAACCTCGTGTTATCATAAGACAGGGTTGTGCGCATCCACTTGCTGAGTATATCTACGGGCACTACCTATATGATCTTGGAGTTTATTTGAAATATAATATTCACTTGGAGACAGTGGAGATAGTTATATGTCAAGAGAAGACTCACCATTGGAAAGAAGATGATAGTAATCTTCTCGTTTTTCTTTGGGGTCTATTGGGTCAACCAAGGATAATTCTGTGGACATATGATATCTATTATAACCTAGATGCATGGCCTCCCTTGTACGATGGTTTCCTTGAGAACTTCCCTAAGATTTTAATTTCTAAAACAGTTTTTGACTATACTTTTATGTAAAGTACCATTGTAAGGTTGTGGTCAAAGCACCATGAGAGTTACATATATTTGTATTAAAACTCACAGTTAACTGTGGTCGTATTCTATACGACAGTTCAACAGTTGTATAAATGAAGTTATATTTAAATTTTGTACCATGTATTTGGCGACTCAGAATGGGTGATGTATACCTAATTTTGTTGGTGTCACATTTGGTATCAGAGCTTAGAGATATGGTCGCTGGCGGAGATAAGAGTCTAGAACTAGGAGGGGAGAGACGAGTTACATACTTCGCTAGTGTGTGACTTACCTAAGCTGAAATTATATACTTGATAAGTTAACAAATTGTGATATGTCAATTAACCTTTGTTTTGAAGCTATATTCTAGAATGATATCTGAAATACAGGAGATGAGAAATGGGAAAATCATGATAGCGAGGAAATTACCGGGAAGGTACAATCTGAAAAGAAAGCAAGGTATTCTTATCCCTTCAAATATCAGGTACGTACGTAAATTTCGAGGTCAAAATTTCATAAGAAGGGGAGATTGTGAGACCCCAGACTTTGTGAATAAAGATTTAATTTTCTCAAAATATATATATATTTTTAATATTATGGTGTGGATTTGATAGAATGTTATAGTTATGGGTAATATTTATAAATTTTAAAAAGTATGCAAGTTGTTATAAAATATTCGATTGGTCGGAGAATATTCTTTTTGTTGGAGAATATCCATACGACGGACACAAACATTGGTGGACCCCACGACGAAAGTATTGTCGTATTTAAAAAGCTAATGTAATTATCTTTTATAAAATATCGCATGAAAGTGTTACCGTTGAAACCTGTTGAACTACCCTAGTAGTAAAAAAGTACAGATGTCTGCTGGCGGTTGCATAAGTAGCACATACGGTGTTGGTTATTAATGCTTTACGTGATAAGTCACTTAGTTTTGTTTTATTAGTATTATTAATGTAATAAAAAACAGAAAAAGTTTTTATATAAAATAGAATACTTTTATAAAGTTATTCTATAAATAGAATATATTATATTCTATTATGCATAGTATTTTGCATATAGTAAAATCTTTTTATATAAAATGTAATACTTTTATAAAGTTATTCGTTTTATTAGATTATAAATAGAATATATTATATTTTATTTGAAAGATTTTACTTTAAATACGGACCGTCCGATTAAAAGTAAATCAATCTGACCGTTCATGAATTAGTTACTATCGATTCATTCTTATAAATAAAAGCTCATTCCTTCATTATTTCTTACGAATTCACTGAAACTCTAGAGAGAGAAACTGTAGAGAGAATTCTTCTTCTATAATCTTGAGCGTATTTCTTTAGAGTCTAAGAAAGCTTTGAGCGTAGTACAAGTTTTCTTCGAGTATATCATCGCCCTACCAGTCAAAATACTCTTCTTTCAAAGATAAGGGATATTATTTGCTATACTCGTAGGGGATATTATTTGTTGTACTCGTAAGGGGTATTATTCTTTCATATTCATGAAGAGAATTATTTTTCTTTCAATACTCGTAGGGAATATTATTTGTTGTATTCGTAAGGGTTATTCTTTCTTTCTTATTCATGAAGAGAACTTCTGTTATTCCATTCTTTATTATTCTGTTGGAATAACCTGTATACGCGGGATACCCTATTCTTGGTGAAATTCTTATGTTATTCCATTCTTATTATTCTCGTTGAATAACTTTGCTTATCTTGAAATCACCGCATACACGGTGAAATTCTTCTAATATTTTGTTCTTTATTATTCTATCGAATATCATGTCCGTAAGCGTTCGCGGGACTGGTTCCATTATTTATTATTACGTCGAAATAACTCGCATGCAATGCGCTTTCTGTGGGACTGGTTCCATTATTTATTTTCATTGGGAATAACTCAGATGTGCGCGATACTATCGCATCGCACGGGTGAATCCTTCTGTTATTCCATTCTTTATTATCCTGTTAGAATAACCTATCTATGTGGATTACCACATGCATGGTAAATGATCCTTTGTATTCATTCCTTATTAAATTGTGAAAATGATCTCTATACGTGGATTACCGCATGGCGGGTGAAAATCCATTTGCAGTTTTACATATTCTCTTATACTCAGTTGGTTAAAGCTTTGACTTTTATACTCTATGAAATTAGTGGAATATCCTTGATATTTGCGCTTCATCCAGTATCTTTTCATGAAAATATTCTTCTGAGCATTCTTGAATTTTACTCTACAAAGAAGTATTTTGTTGACAATTTGGACATTATTGAGTTCAGGACAAATAAACTTATAAATTTTTTAAATTAATTTATGAACTTGTTTTATTGAATTATTATGTCATTTTCATGATGAGTTATGTTGGTTATTATGTGAACACGGGAAAGTTTCTTAGAAATCACAAAGGATTAAAAATCAGATTTTGGTGAAAATGAAACATGAAATTCAATTGACCATATCTCCTATTATATTTCAAATTTTTGAGTGTGGTCAAGTTCTAGAGTTAGATCTATGAGTTTCTTAACCTATCCAAGTGGAATCACTGGAAAAAGTATTGTAGATTTTCGTGTGGACTGATTTTAGCAAAGGAGTCAAAAGTTGTAAATTACAAAAAGGCTACTGCCCAGAAGTTTAAAAGGGCATTTTCGGCCACTTCAATTGTGAGAAAAATTCTAGCTTTTTAGGACATAGAAATATATGGTATAAAGTACCTCCTGTCCAAAAATGAGCTCATTCCGACTTAAAATGAGCAAGTTATGACCATTTTAATATTTAGGTTTTTCCGACGAAAAACGCTATAACCGGAGTTCTATAACTCCGATGACCATGAAATTTAAACTGGAAGTTCACTTTAACATGTGTAAGATCCTACCAAAATTTGGGAATTTCTGGAGTTAACCTTGAGGTAGCTAATTTCTTAAGGAAGTAATTAGAAATTGATTTTTGAAAAATAGTAAATAAATTTTAAAATTCCAAGAAAAATATATGTTCAATATGGGACTATATTCTGCTTAATCCCAGAAAAGAATAATTTTTGGGACTGATTTGGTATTTTTCATGAAAATGGTTTAGTTACGAACATATGAATTAAATATGTTATGTGAAGTTGAAAAATTGGTAAATAGGATTTTATGACTTGAAAATCCTATATAAGGTATATGCAGATTTTTGATGAGTAATTTGATTATTGGTGATGAAATCTTATGAGTATGGCATTTTTGAATGATTAAATGCATTATTTGGAAAAGTGTAAACAATTAAATTAAATTATGTATAAGTTTAAGGAGTGATTAAAATATTGTTATAATATTGACAATATTAGATTATGATTTTATTAAGTGATTGATAATGTTTGGATAAATTTAAAGTCTTTAATATTTATCCTTGATTTAGTTTAACTAATGCTTATAATATTGTCATCATCCTCATGTTTATAATATGTTGAAAGTCATCTGTGGCCTGTAGTCCATAGATGGACTTGGTATGATTATGACCAGGGATTATTCGGTATAATCATGACCGTAATGTTATAAATGATGTGGAAAAAGTCCTCATTGACCCGTAGTGCATTGATGGACAGTTTTTGGTATGATTATGGCTATGGATTCTCTTCGGCCAAGGGTGCAAAGATGAATTGTTTTATGGCATGATCAGGATCGTTGATGAAAACACGATTATCTTTGACCCGCAGTGCATGGATAATTCGTGGTCGTGATACTAAAGAATATTCTTGGCCTGTAGTGCAGAGATGATTTGATGATGTGGATTAATTATTGAGCTGAGTCTCAGCAATGAAATATTAATTCATGGATGTGATAATAATGAATATCTTTGGCCGTAGTGCAAAGATGATTTAATGATTACAAGCAAGAATTGTGATTTGGTATAACCATGATTTTTGATGTTTCAGGTGAAGACAGGTGATGAAAATTATCTTCTTCCTGGGTGTGAAGATGAATTTAGAATGACAATTGTGATTATGAGTTATTCACATGATCATGGACGGGAATTGTTGATTGATGTTACAGGGATAAAATATTATTGGTGGTCTTTTAACATAGAGAAGATAATAGACCTTATGGTCTATTTGACTCTTCTAATGGATTGCTCGTTCCGCTGCAACTATGGTTGAAAAGTTTTATTATCTACCATATGTTCTAAATCTCTGATTTATTATTGATGAAAGCAATTGATAATTTAATTATCCTTAGTCATGATATTCTTTATTGGGCTAGTTGTGCTCACCCTTTTGTTTCACAATTCCTTTCAGGTAATAAAAGTGTAGTTGGGTCGAGCGGGGTATTAAAAGGATTAGAACGGTGGTCTATAGCTGTTGAGGTTCTCCCTAAATAGTATGAAAATAATTTTATTGAGAACTTTAGATAAGTGTGTCGTATTGTATACGTCATTTGATATTTAATTTTGGTAAACTGAATAGGGTGAGGTGAACCCAACTTTGGAAGGGAGTTTTGCCACTATCATACAAGATGTCTAATGACATACAACCTCGTGTTATCATAAGACAGGGTTGTGCGCATCCATTTGCTGAGTATATCTATGGGCACTACCTATATGATCTTGGAGTTTATTTGAAATATAATATTCACTTGGAGACAGTGGAGATAGTTATATGTCAAGAGAAGACTCACCATTGGAAAGAAGATGATAGTAATCTTCTCGTTTTTCTTTGGGGTCTATTAATAACCAAGGATAATTCTATGGACATATGATATCATATAACCTAGACGCATGGCCTCCCATGTACGAAGGTTTCCTTGCACTTCCCAAAGATTTTAATTTCTAAAACAGTTTTTGACTATACTTTTATGTAAAGTACCGTTGTAAGGTTGTGGTCGAGGCACCATGAGAGTTACATACATTTGTATTAAAACTCACAGTTAACTGTGGTCGTATTCTATACTACAGTTCAACAGTTGTATAAATGAAGTTATATTTGAATTTTGTACCATGTATTTGGCGACTCAGAATGGGTGATGTATACCTAATTTTGGGGGCGTCACAGTATATCTTGTGAATCAATAGTACAATCATGTGAATCAATAGTACAATCATGTGAAAAAATAATTACAGTATAATACCTTCATCTATACCTCCATTTTTAATTTAGTCATGCAAGTATTATCAATCTTGCACCACCTCCCCTAATAGTATATGCATGTGAATCAATAGTACACACATGTGAACAAATATTTATAAGCATGTGAATTAATAGCAATTAATTACTCATTTATCCGATTAATTACCCGATTGGTTAATATAACCTCCAGACATCCATTATTATCGAAATAGATGTCGATTTCCACTAACACTAATAATTCCAACACAATAGAAATATCAACACGAACTTATTCATCATTAATATTATAACTCACAATATTTAACAACTAGATCATTCCCAGGAAAGAGGGGAATTTTCGATAAGGATTTCTCCCTATTGGCGCGCAATTAGGTGACAAAACCTCTCCTTGATAGAACTTTCTAGACATTGTCAATATTACAAATAATAATATGAATAACTTTTTCGTCTCAATTATTGATTTAATAATATAAGATATTATACAGATGATACTGTGACAATAATTGAATCAATAATATGAGAGATATTATGCAACAACTATTATAGCAATAATTGAGTATAACAGAGTGACTTCTCATGTAAGCATCAATAATTATCTTGTGTCTTCTTATCTGAACCACGCCAGATATCACATGTTTTTATCGGGATAGTTCAACAGTTTAACGGTAAAACTTTCACTGTTATTTTTATAAAAATATAATTCTGTCGTTTTCTAACTATGAAAATACTTCGGTTGTGGGTTCACCAATGATTGTGCCGTCGTACGAATATTCTCTACTAAAACGAATATTCCCCGACCAATCAAATATTATATAACCACTTGCTTACTTTGCAAAATTTGTAAATAATACCCCTAATTATAACATTATATCAAATCCACACCATAATATTCAAAAATATATTTCGAGAAAAATTAATCTTTATTCATAAAAGTTGGGGTCTTTTTATGAAATAAAAGTATTCAATTTTTCTATTTTGGTAAATAGTTAAATTGATAAAAGTTTAAAGTTAAGGGTAATATGTGATTTTTTTTTGCAAAGTAAGCAAGTTGATATAAAATATTCGTTGTGTCTGTGGAATATTCGATTAATCGGAAATATTCTTTTTGTCGTGGAATATCCGTGCACGACGGTGACAATTATTGGTGGACCTATTAACGGAATTATTGTTTGATTGAGAAAACGACAAAAATATTTTATTGAAAATAACGACGGAAATTTTACCATTAATACTTGTTGAACTACTCTTGGTAGTAAAGTATAGTAATACGCTGCGTCGCATAAGAATACACTTCAGATTGATTATTGATGCTTATGTGATAAGTCACTTTCTTTTGTTTTATCGGTATTATTAATGTAATAAAACAGAAAAGCTTTTTATATAAAATGTAATACTTTTATAAACTTATTCGCTTTTATTAGGCTAATAGTAAAATCTTTTATATAAAATGTAATACTTTAATAAAGTTATCTGCTTTATTAGATAATAATTAGAATATATTATATTTTATTATGCGATAGTGTTTTGCATAACAAGATGCTTAGTGTTTGCATAGTAAAATCTTTTATAAAGTTATTCGCTTTATTAGATTATAAATAGAATATATTATATTTTATTTAAAAGATTTTGCTTTAAATATGGACCGTCCGATTAAAGTAAATCAATCTAGACCGCTTATGAGTTAGTTACTATGCAAATCCATTTTTCTATAAATAAAAGCTCATTCCTTCATTATTCTTACGAATTCAATTTGAACCAGTAAAGAGATAAACTATAGAGAGAAAGAAGAAAAGTATTCTCGCTACTTCACTACTCATATATCCAAAGATTTTCTTCTTAAGGTAGGGGATATTATTTGTTGTACTCGTAAGGGGTATTCTTTCTTTCTTATTCATGAAGAAAACTTCTGTTATTCTTTTTTTTATTATTCTGTTGGAATAACCTGTATACGCGGGGTACCCTATACTTGGTAAAATTCTTCTGTTATTCCATTCTTTATTATTCTGTTGGAATATCCTGTCTGTGCATTTTACACCGGACCTGGTTCCGTCTTTTTACTATTCTCATTGAATATCCTCGTCATGCGCTTTTACTTTGGACCGGTTCCAGATTTATTATTCTCATTGGGAATAACTTTGTCTGCGCGCTATCTATCGCATGCCTGGTGAATTCTTTTGTTATTTCATTATTTATTATTCTGTTTGAATATCATGTCGGTGTGTTTACGCATGACCTGGTTCCATTATTTATTATTATGTTGGAATAACCTGTCTGTGCGGTCTATCGCATGCCTGGTGAATTCTTCTGTTATTTCATTATTTATTATTCTGTTGGAATATACTGTCTGTGCGTTTACGCATGACCTGGTTCCATTCTTTATTATTCTGTTGAAATAACAAGTCTATGTAGATTACCGCATGCATGGTAAATGATCATTCATATTCATATGAATAGTATTTTCATTAAAAACGGATTTCTGCCAGGGGCAGATTTGTAATTTTTCTAAACCTAAAAAATTATGGAAAATTTTGAAATGATAATTTGATGAGTTTTCTATATTGTGTCAAAAAATGGCGATTTTTGGATGTATAGATTAAGAGTTATGGATTTTATGGGAAAAGACTATTTTAATAGTAAACCCTTGTAACTCCTTGTGGTTAACTCCAAAATTGGTGAAATTTGTATTGGAAGTACATGTATATAACAGGAGTATACCTCAGAATTTCGAATTTTTTGACAAAAGTACAATTTATGATAAATGTCTAAATATTCGGCAGCTTTGAGCCATATGAAAAATAGTAAATGAATTTTAAAATTACGAGAAAAATATATGTTCAAGATGGGACTATATTCTGCTAAATCCCGGAAAAGAAATATTTTTGGGACCGATTTGGTATTTTCATGAAAATGAACTAGTTATGAGTAAATGAATTAAATATGTTATGTGAAGTAATAAAATTGGAAAATAGGATTTTATGGCTTGAGAATCCTATATAGGGTATATGCAGATTTTTTATGACGGATTTGATCATTGATGATGAAATCTTATGAGTATGGCATTTTTGAATGATTAAATGCATTATTTAATAAAGTGTAAATAATTGAAATAAATTATTTATAAGTTTAAGAAATGATTAAAATATTGTTATAATATTAATGATATTAGATTATGAGATTATCAAGTGATTGATAACATTTGGTTATTATTGAATATTTGGATAAATTGTATTATAAATGTTTAATAATTATCCTTTATCTCATTTGATTGATTCTTATATCATTGTCATCATCATCATGCTTATATTTGTGTTGAAAGTCATCTATGGTCAGTAGTGCATAGATGGACTTGGTATGATTATGACCGTGGATTATTCGGTATAATCATGACCGTAATGTTACAAATGATGTGGAAAAAAGTCCTCATTGGCCCGTGGTGCATTGATGGACGCGCTTTTGGTATGATTATGGCTATGGATTCTCTTCTACCAAGGGTGCAAAGATGAATTGTTTTATGGCATGATCATGATCATTGATGAAAACATCGATTATCTTTAGCCCGTAGTGCATGGATAATTCGTGGTCGTGATATTAACGAATATCCTTAGCCGTAGTGCATGGATAATTCAAAGGATATGGATTGATTATAGAGTGAGTCTCAAATGATGAAATATAAATTCATGGATGTGATATTAACGAATATCCTTGGTAGTAGTGTAGGGTGATTCGATGATGTGGATTATTTATTAATCGAGTCTCAAATGATAAAATATTTGTTATACACTTTTAATTCGTAGAAGATAGTAGATATCATGCTCTACTTGACTCTTCTAAAATACAGTTGTATGTCTTTGGCATGTAGTGCAAAGATGAATTATTAATGAATATCTTTGGCCGTAGTGCAAAGATGAATTTATTAGTATGATTATGAGCAGAAATTTTGATTTGGTATAACCATGATTTTTGATGTTTCAGGTGAAGATAGGTGATGAAAATTATATTCGTCCTGGTTGCGAAGAGGAATTTAGAACCACAATTATGATTATGAGTTATTCATATGATTGTGGACAGGAACTGTTGATTTATTTTACATGGATAAAATATTATTGGTGGACTTTTAACATAGAGAAGATAATAGACCATATGGTCTATTTGACTCTTCTAATGGATCGCTTTCGCTCTCTTTGCAACTATGGTTGAAAAGTTTTATCATCTACCATATGTTCTAAATCTCTGATTTATTATTGATGAAAGCTATTGATTATTTAATTATCTTTAGTCATGATATTCTTTACTGGGCTTGTTGTGCTCACCCTTTTTGCTTCACAATTCCTTTCGTATTAATAAGAGTGTTACTGTAAAGAGTGTTTATGTTTTCTGTCGAAAGGGATAACAGGGGAAAAATATGAATTATTGATCCGATAATGAAATATATTGTGTAGTGACAACTATTGAAACAACAAAGAATATAAAATATCAACGCAAAGAATTATTGAATCAAAAATAAAATATTGAACAAAGAATTATCGTAACAATTATTGAGTAGTGTCTTCTTACGTAAGAATCAATAATTGGTACAATACCGCATCAGCATCTTGTCTGACAGCGGCATTCTTGTGTTTTAACCACACTGTATTCCAACAAGATAATCTGTAACAACTACTACCTAGTTATTTAAAAAACTCTTTTTGTCATTTTCTTCATCCGGCCAGCTATTACATTATGGGGCCCACAAATGGTCAAGGCTTGTCGTCGTAAATATTCCTCGATAAGAGAATATTTTATAACCATTTGCTTATTTTTTAAAAAATTCATATATCACCCTTAACTTTAAACTTTTATCAATTTAACCATTTATTGAATAAGAATTATAAGAAAAATTGAATACTTTTATTTCATAAAATTCGAGGTCTTACATAGTGAATTGGTGAGAATTAAAGAAGAATGAGCTTTTATTTATAGGAAAACGTAGTTTCAATAATTACATATTTTGGGGCTCGAAATATTACAAAGATAATACCGCATTTTATGAATAAAGATTTAATTTTCTTAAAATATTTTTTTTTAATATTATGGTGTGGATTTGATATAATGTTATAGTTGTGGGTAATATTTATAAATTTTGAAAAGTATGCAAGTTGTTATAAAATATTCAATTGGTCTGAAATATTCTTTTTTGTTTGGGAATATCCGTATTTACTCAAGACAATCATCGGTGGACCCCACGATTTAAAAGTATTGTCGATATTTAAAAAAACGATGTAATTATCTTTTATAAAATAATGGCGAAAGTGTTACCGTTAAAACCGCTGAACTACCCGTAGTAGTAAAACAACAAAGAATACGCTGCGGTCGTATAAGAAGCACACCAAGTTGTTATTATTAATGCTACGTGATAAGTCACTCAGCTTTTGTTTTATTAGTATTATTAATGTAATAAAATGTAAAAGCTTTTTATATAAAAATGTAATACTTTTATAAAGTTATTCTATAAATAGAATATATTATATTCTATCAGTGCATAGTATTTTGCATATAGTAAAATCTTTTATATATAAAAAATACTTTTATAAAGTTATTCTATAAATAGAATATATTATATTTTATTATGTATAGTATTGCATAAAGGTTTCAGATAGTATTTTTGCATAAGTAAAATCTTTTTTATAAAAAATGTAATACTTTTATAAAGTTATTCGCTTTATTAGATTATAAATAGAATATATTATATTTTATTTAAAAGATTTTGCTTTTAAATACTGGATCCGTCCGATTAAAAAAAGTAAATCAATCTGGACCGCTCATGAATTAGTTACTATGCAAATTCATTCTTCTATAAATAAGCTCATTCCTTCATTATTTCTTACTTAATTCACTCAAACTCTAGAGAGAGAAACTATAGAGAGAATTCTTCTTCTATAATCTTGAGCGTATTTCTTTAGAGTTTAAGAAAGCTTTGAGCGTAGTATATGTTTTCTTTTCTTCTTTCAAAGGTAAGGGATATCATCGCCTCTACTAAATAAAATATTATTCTTTCATAAGGTAAGAGATATTATTTGTCAATACTGTAGGGATATTATTTGTTGTACTCGTAAGGGGTTTATTTCTTCATATTCATGAAGAGAACTTCATTATTCCATTCTTTATTATTATGTTGAATAACTCAGATATATGCTGGATACCCTATACTTGGTGAAATTCTTCTCGTTATTCCATTCTTTATTATTATGTTGAATAACTCGCTTATCTAAAGACCGCATACATGGTGAAATTCTTCTAATATTCCATTCTTTATTATTCTCGTTGAATATCCTCGTCTGCCTTACGCCGAAATTGGTTCCATTATTTATTATTCTCGCTGAATATCCTCGCTCGGTGTGCATTTACGCACGACCGGGTTCCATTATTTATTATTCGTCTTAATATCCTGTCTGCGTGCTTACGCACGACACGGTTCCATTATTTATTATTCTGTTGGAATAACTCGTCTGTGCGGCCTATCGCATGCCTGGTGAATCCTTCTCATTATTCCATTCTTTATTATTCTGTTGAATAACTTGCTCTATGTGGATTACCACATGCATGGTGAATGATCCTTCAGTATTCATTCTTATTAAATTGTGAAAATGATCTCTTACGTGGATTACCGCATTGCACGTGTGAAAATCCATTTGCAGCTTCATATATTCTCTTATACTCAAATGGTTAAAGCTTGACTTCTATACTCTATGAAATTAGTGGAATATCCTTGACATTTGCGCTTCATCCAAAGATCTTTTCATGAAAATATTCTTCCGAGCATTCTTGAATTTTACTCTACAAAGAAGTATCATGTCGACAATTTGGACATTATCGAGTTCGTGATAAATTAACTTATAAATCTTTAAAATTAATTCTTGAACTTGTTTTATTGAATTATTATGTCATTGTCATGATGAGTTATGTTGGTTATTATGTGAACACACATGAAAGTTTCTTAGAAATCACAAAGGGTTAAAAATCAGATTTTGGTGAAAATGAAACATGAAATTCAATCGACCATATCTCCTATTATATTTTGAATTTTTGAGTGTGGTCAAGTTCTAGAGTTAGATCTATGAGTTTCCTAACTTATCCAAGTGGAATCACCGAAAAGGTATTGTAGATTTTCGTGTGGACCGATTTTAGCAAAGGAGTCAAAAGCTCAAATTACAAAAAAAAGCTATCGCCTTAAAGTTTAAAAGGGCATTTTCGCCACTTAAATTGTGAGAAAAATTTCGCCCTTTTGGGACATAGAAATATATGGTATAAAGTACCTCCTGTCAAAAATGAGCTCATTCCGACTTAAAATGAGCAAGTTATGACCATTTCAATATTTAGGTTTTTCCGACGAAAAAAACGCTATAACCGAAAGTTCTATAACTCCGATGACCATGAAATTTAAACCGAAGCTCACGTTAACATGTGTAAGATCCTCGCCAAGATTTGAGAATTTCTGGAGTTAACCTTGAGGTAGCTAATTTCTTAAGGAATTAATTAGAAATTGATTTTTGAAAAATAGTAAATGAATTTTAAAAATTCCAAGAAAAATATATGTTCAATATGGGACTATATTCTCGCTTAATCCTTAAAAAAGAATAATTTTTGGGACCGATTTGGTATTTTTCATGAAAATAGTTTAGTTACTTAACATATGAATTAAATATGTTATGTGAAGTTGAAAAATTGGTAAATAGATTTTATGGCTTGAAAATCCTATATAAGGTATATATGCAGATTTTTGATGAGTAATTTGATTATCGGTGATGAAATCTTATGAGTATGGCATTTTTGAATGATTAAATGCATTATTTGAAAAGTGTAAACAATTAAATTAAATTGTTTATAAGTTTAAGGAGTGATTAAAATATTGTTATAATATTAACAATATTAGATTATGATTTTATTAAGTGATTGATAATGTTTGATAAATTTAAAGTCTTTAATATTTATCCTTGATTTAGTTTGACTAATGCTTATAATATTGTCATCATCCTCATGTTTATATTATGTTGAAAGTCATCAGTGGCCTGTAGTCCATAGATGGACTTGGTATGATTATGACAGTGATTATTCTAAGATAATCATGACCGTAATGTTATAAATGATGTGGAAAAAGTCCTCATCGGCCCGTAGAAGGCATCGATGGACGCTTTTGGTATGATTATGGCTATGGATTCTCTTCTACCAAGGGTGCAAAGATGAATTATTTTATGGCATGATCAGATCATTGATGAAAACACGATTATCTTTTGCCCCGTAGTGGTATGGATAATTCGTGGTCGTGATACTAAAGAATATCCTCGGCCTCAGAAGCAAGGTGGATGATTCGATGATGTGGATTAATTATCGAAATGAGTCTCAAAGAATGAAATATTAATTCATGGATGTGATAATAATGAATATCTTTGGTCAGTAAAAGATGATTTAATGATTACGAAGCAGAATTGTGATTTGGTATAACCATGATTTTTGATGTTTCGTGTGAAGACAGTGATGAAAATTATCTTCGCCCCAAAAGCGCGAAGAGGAATTTAGAATCACAATTGTGATTATGAAGTTATTCACATGATCGTGACTCGAATTGTTGATTGATGTTACAGGATAAAACATTATCGGTGGACTTTTAACATAGAGAAGATAATAATCCTTATGGTCTATTCGACTCTTCTAATGGATCGCTTGTTCTACCGCAACTATGGTTGAAAAGTTTTATTATCTACCATATGTTCTAAATCTCCGATTTATTATTGATGAAAGCTATTGATAATTTAATTATCTTTAGTCATGATATTCTTTATCGGGCTAGTTGTGCTCACCCTTTTTGCTTCACAATTCCTTTCGTGTAATAAAAGTGTAGTCGGGTCGAAAGTGGTATTAAGAGGATTAGAACTGGGTCTATAGTCGCTGAGGTTCTCCCTAAATAGTATGGAAATAATTTTATTGAGAACTTTAGATAAGTGTGTCGATTGTATACGCTATTTGATATTTAATTTTGGTGAATCAATAGGTGAGGTGAACCCAACTTTGAAAGGGTGTTTTGCCACTATCATACAAGATGTCTAATGACATACAACCTCGTGTTATCATAAGATGTGGTCAGTGCGATCCACTTGTCGAGTATATCTACTACTACTACCTATATGATCTTGGAGTTTATTTGAAATATAATATTCACTGGAGACAAAGGAGATAGTTATATGTCAAGAGAAGACTCACCATCGGAAAGAAGATGATAGTAATCTTCTCGCTTTTTTTTTGGGGTCTATCGGGTCAACCAAGGATAATTTTGTGGACATATGATATCTATTATAACCTGTACGCATGGCCTCCCATGTATGAAGGTTTCTTTGAGCACTTCCCAAAGATTTTAATTTCTAAAATAGTTTTTAACTATACTTTTATGTAAAGTACCATTGTAAGGTTGTGGTCGAGGCACCATGAGAGTTACATATATTTGTATTAAAACTCATAAGCTTAATCGTGGTCGATTCTATACTGATACTCAACAAACAGATATAAATGAAGTTGTATTTAAATTTTGTACCATGTATCCGCGACTCGTAATGGGTGATGTATACCTAATTTTGGGGGCGCCACATTTGGTATCGTAGCTTAGGATATGGTCATCAAGGAGATAAGAGTCTAGAAATCAGAGGGGAGAGACGAAGTTATATATCTTCGCTAAGTGTGTGACTTACCTAAGTTTAAATTGTTTATTGATAAGTTAACAAATTGTGATATGTCAATTAACCTTTGTTTTGAAGCTATATTCTAGAATGATATCCAAATACGTGAGATGAGAAATGGGAAAATCATGATAATGAGGAAATTACCGGAAGGTACAATCAAAAGAAAGCAAGGTATTCTCATCCCTTCAAATATCGTACGCACGTAAATTTCGAGGGCAAAAATTTCATAAGAGGGGAGATCAGTGAGACCCCGATTTTATGAATAAAGATTTAATTTTCTCAAAATATTTTTTTTTTTATATATGGTGTGGATTTGATATAATGTTATAGTTATGGGTAATATTTATAAATTTTGAAAAGTATGCAAGTTGTTATAAAATATTCGATTGGTCTGAGAATATTCTTTTTGTTTGGAAATATCCGCATATTTACTAAAACAATCATCAGTGGACCCCACGACGAAAGTATTGTCGTATTTAGAAAACGACAAAAATTATCTTTTTATAAAATAACTACGTAAAGTGTTACCGTTAAAACTGCTGAACTACCCTAGTAGTAAAAGTACAAGAATACGCTGGTGGCATAATAGAAGCACACCATGTGTTGGTTATTAATGCTTACGTGATAAGTCACTCAGCTTTTGTTTTATTAGTATTATTAATGTAATAAAATGTAAAAGTTTTTATATAAAATAGAATACTTTTATAAAGTTATTCTATAAATAGAATATATTATATTCTATTATGCATAGTATTTTGCATAGTAAAATCTTTTTATATAAAAATGTATTACTTTTATAAAGTTATTCTATAAATAGAATATATTATATTTTATTATGCATAGTGTTATAAAAGCCCTATAGTATTTTGTATATAAAATCTTTTTATATAAAATGTAATACTTTTATAAAGTTATTCGCTTTTATTAGATTATAAATAGAATATATTATATTTTATTTAAAAGATTTTGCTTTTAAATACTTAATCGTCCGATTAAAAGTAAATCAATCTGGACCGCTCATGAATTAGTTACTATGCAAATCCATTCTTCTATAAATAAAAGCTCATTCCTTCATTATTTCTTACTTAATTCACCAAACTCTAGAGAGAAAACTATAGAGAGAATTCTTCTTCTATAATCTTGAGCGATTTCTTTAGAGTTTAAGAAAGCTTTGAGCGTAGTACAAGTTTTCTTCGAGTATATCATCGCCTCTACCAATTAATACTACTTTCTTTCAAAGGTAAGGGATATTATTTGTCAGACTGTAGGGATATTATTTGTTGTACTCAGTAAGGGTATTATTTCTTTCATATTCATGAAGAGAATTATTTTCTTTCAATACTTTATATTATTTGTTGTATTCGTAAGGGTTATTATTTCTTTCTTATTCATGAAGAGAACTTCATTATTCCATTCTTTATTATTATGTTGAATAACTCAGATATCTATGGATACCGTATTCTTGGTGAAATTCTTCTGTTATTCCATTCTTATTATTATGTTGAATAACTCTGCTTATGCTAAGCACCGCATACACGGTGAAATTCTTCTAATATTCCATTCTTTATTATTCTATCTGAAATATCATGTCTATAAGCGCTTACGCATGACCGGTTCCATTATTTATTATTCTCGCTGGAATATCCTGTCTGCTTATGCGCTATACGCATTTACCTAGTTCCATTATTTATTATTCTCGTTGGGAATAACTCATTGTATGCGCCTATCGTCGATGCACGGTGAATCCTTCATTATTCCATTCTTTATTATCCTCGTTGAATAACCTATCTATGTGGATTACCACATGCATGGTGAATGATCCTTCAGTATTCATTCCTTATTAAATTGTGAAAATGATCTCTATCACGGATTACCGCATGGCGGTGAAAATCCATTTGCGCTTTCACATATTCTCTTATACTCAATTGGTTAAAGCTTTGACTTTTATACTCTATGAAATTAGTGGAATATCCTTGATATTTGCGCTTCATCCAAGATCTTTTCATGAAAATATTCTTCTCCGAGCATTCTTGAATTTTACTCTACAAAGAAGTATTCTCGTCGACAATTTGGACATTATTGAGTTCAGATAAATTAACTTATAAATTTTTAAAATTAATTTATGAACTTGTTTTATTGAATTATTATGTCATTTTCATGATGAGTTATGTTGGTTATTATGTGAACACAGAAAGTTTCTTAGAAATCACAAAGGATTAAAAATCGATTTTGGTGAAAATAAAACATGAAATTCAATCGACCATATCTCCTATTATATTTAAAATTTTTGAGTGTGGTCAAGTTCTAGAGTTAGATCTATGAGTTTCTAACTTATCCAAGTGGAATCACCGGAAAAGGTATTGTAGATTTTCGTGTGGACCGATTTTAGCAAAGGAGTCAAAAGTTGTAAATTACAAAAAGCTACGCCTAAAAGTTTAAAAGGGCATTTTCTACTACTTAAATTGTGAGAAAAATTCTAGCTTTTTAGGACATAGAAATATATGGTATAAAGTACCTCCTGTCCAAAAATGAGCTCATTCCGACTTAAAATGAGCAAGTTATAACCATTTCAATATTTAGGTTTTTCCGATTTTAAAATGCTATAACCTGAAAGTTCTATAACTCCGATGACCATGAAATTTAAACTGGAAGTTCACTTTAACATGTGTAAGATCCTACCAAAATTTGGGAATTTCTGGAGTTAACCTTGAGGTAGCTAATTTCTTAAGGAATTAATTAGAAATTGATTTTTGAAAAATAGTAAATGAATTTTAAAATTCCAAGAAAAATATATGTTCAATATGGGACTATATTCTGCTTAATCCCAGAAAAGAATAATTTTTGGGACTGATTTGGTATTTTTCATGAAAATGGTTTAGTTACGAACATATGAATTAAATATGTTATATGAAGTTGAAAAATTGGTAAATAGGATTTTATGACTTGAAAATCCTATATAAGGTATATGCAGATTTTTGATGAGTAATTTGATTATTGGTGATGAAATCTTATGAGTATGGCATTTTTGAATGATTAAATGCATTATTTGGAAAAGTGTAAACAATTAAATTAAATTATTTATAAGTTTAAGGAGTGATTAAAATATTGTTATAATATTAACAATATTAGATTATGATTTTATTAAGTGATTGATAATGTTTGGATAAATTTAAAGTCTTTAATATTTATCCTTGATTTAGTTTAACTAATGCTTATAATATTGTCATCATCCTCATGTTTATAATATGTTGAAAGTCATCTCGTGGTCTGTAGTCCATATGGATGGACTTGGTATGATTATGACCAGGATTATTATTCGGATAATCATGACCGTAATGTTATAAATGATGTGGAAAAAGTTCTCATCGATCATAGTAGTGCATTGATGGACGCTTTTTGGTATGATTATGGCTATGGATTCTCTTCGCCAAGGGTGCAAAGATGAATTGTTTTATGGCATGATCAGATCGTTGATGAAAACACGATTATCTTTGACCAGAGCGGCATGGATAATTCGTGGTCGTGATACTAAAGAATATTCTCGGCTCAGAAGTGCGTAGATGATTTGATGATGGGGATTAATTATCGAAATGAGTCTCAAAGAATGAAATATTAATTCATGGATGTGATAATAATGAATATCTTTGGTCAGTAGTGCAAAGATGATTTAATGATTACAAGCAAGAATTGTGATTTGGTATAACCATGATTTTTGATGTTTCGTGAAGACAGTGATGAAAATTATCTTCTTCCAGGTGCTGAAGATGAATTTAGAATGACAATTGTGATTATGAGTTATTCACATGATCATGGACGGAATTGTTGATTGATGTTACAGGATAAAATATTATTGGTGGTCTTTTTAACATAGAGAAGATAATAGACCTTATGGTCTATTTGACTCTTCTAATGGATCGCTTCGTTCTACCGCAACTATGGTTGAAAAGTTTTATTATCTACCATATGTTCTAAATCTCCGATTTATTATTGATGAAAGCAATTGATAATTTAATTATCCTTAGTCATGATATTCTTTATTGGGCTAGTTGTGCTCACCCTTTTTTGTTTCACAATTCCTTTCGTAATAAAAGTGTAGTTGGGTTTGGTAGGGTGGTATTAAAAGGATTAGAACGGTGGTCTATAGTCATGAGAGGTTCTCCTAAATAGTATTAAAATAATTTTATTGAGAACTTTAGATAAGTGTGTCGTATTGTATACGCTATTTGATATTTAATTTTGGTGAACTCAATAAGGTGAGGTGAACCCAACTTTGAAGGGAGTTTTGCCATTATCATACAAGATGTCTAATGACATACAACCTCGTGTTATCATAAGACAGGGTTGTGCGCATCCATTTGCTGAGTATATCTATGGGCACTACCTATATGATCTTGGAGTTTATTTGAAATATAATATTCACTTGGAGACAGTGGAGATAGTTATATGTCAAGAGAAGACTCACCATTGGAAAGAAGATGATAGTAATCTTCTCGTTTTTCTTTGGGGTCTATTGGGTCAACCAAGGATAATTCTATGGACATATGATATCATATAACCTAGACGCATGGCCTCCCATGTACGAAGGTTTCCTTGCACTTCCCAAAGATTTTAATTTCTAAAACAGTTTTTGACTATACTTTTATGTAAAGTACCATAAGGTTGTGGTCGAGGCACCACCGAGAGTTACATACATTTGTATTAAAACTCACAGTTAACTGTGGTCGTATTCTATACTACAGTTCAACAGTTGTATAAATGAAGTTATATTTGAATTTTGTACCATGTATTTGGCGACTCAGAATGGGTGATGTATACCTAATTTTGGGGGCGTCACAGTACATCTTGTGAATCAATAGTACAATCATGTGAATCAATAGTACAAAGATGAATTGTTTTATGGCATGATCATGACTGTTGATTATGGCTATGGATTCTCTTCGGCCAAGGGTGCAAAGATGAATTGTTTTATGGCATGATCATGACTGTTGATGAAAACACGATTATCTTTAGCCCGTAGTGCATGGATAATTCGTGGTCGTGATATTAACGAATATCCTTAGCCGTAGTGCATGGATAATTCAAAGATATGGATTGATTATAGAGCTGAGTCTCAGCGATGAAATATAAATTCATGGATGTGATATTAACGAATATCCTTGGCCGTAGTGTAGGGGTGATTCGATGATGTGGATTATTTATTGCTGAGTCTCAACGATAAAATATTTGTTATACACTTTTAATTCGTAGAAGATAGTAGATATCATGCTCTACTTGACTCTTCTAAAATACAGCTTGTATGTCTTTGGCATGTAGTGCAAAGATGAATTATTAATGAATATCTTTGGTAGTAGTGCAAAGAGATGAATTTATTAGTATGATTATGAAGCGTAAATTTTGATTTGGTATAACCATGATTTTTGATGTTTCGGTGAAGATAGGTGATGAAAATTATATTCGTCACGGTTTGCGAAGAGGATTTAGAACCACAATTATGATTATGAGTTATTCATATGATTGTGGGATGAGGAATGCTGATTTATTTTACATGGATAAAATATTATTGGTGGACTTTTAACATAGAGAAGATAATAGACCATATGGTCTATTTGACTCTTCTAATGGATTGCTCGTTCTGCTGCAACTATGGTTGAAAAGTTTTATCATCTACCATATGTTCTAAATCTCTGATTTATTATTGATGAAAGCTATTGATTATTTAATTATCTTTAGTCATGATATTCTTTACTGGGCTTGTTGTGCTCACCCTTTTTGCTTCACAATTCCTTTCAGGTAATAAGAGTGTTACCGTAAGAGTGTTGTCGGGTCGAGCGGGGATAACAGGGGAAAAAAACAGTGGTCTCTTGTTGTGGAGGTTCTCCCTAAACAATATAGAAAAGTGTTTTGTATTCTATACAACATTTAGTAGTTATATTTGGTGAATCAAATAGGGTGAGGTGAACCCAACTTTAGAAAGGTGTTTTGCCACTATCATACAAGATGTCTAATGACATACAACCTCGTGTTATTATAAGACAGGGTTGTGCGCATCTACTTGCTGAGTATATCTACGGGCACTACCTATATAATCTTGGAGTTTATTTGAAATATAATATTCACTGGAGACAAAGGGAGATAGTTATATGTCCGAGAAGACTCACCATTGGAAAGAAGATGATAGTAATCTTCTCATTTTACTTTAGGGTCTATTAGGGTCAACCAAGGATAATTACAGTGGACATATGATATCTATTATAACCTGTGACGCATGGCCTCCCATGTACGAAGGTTTCTAAAGCACTTTCCAAAGATTTTAATTTCTAAAACAGCTTTTGACTATACTTTTATGTAAAAGTACCATTGTAAGGTTGTGGTCGAGGCACCATGAGAGTTACATACATTTGTATTAAAACTCACAATTAATCGTGGTCGTATTCTATACTGACGCAACAACATTATATAAATGAAGTTATATTTGAATTTTGTACCATGTATCCGGCACGACTCATATTGGGTGATGTATACTTAATTTTGGGGCGTCACATTTGGTATCGTAGCTTAGGATATAATCATTTGGCGAGATAAGAGTCTAGAACTAGGAAGGCGCAGAGACGAGTTATATACTTCATTAGTGTGTGACTTACCTAAGTTTAAATTGTTTACTTGATAAGTTGACAAATTGTGATATGTCAATTAACCTTTGTTTTGAAGATATATTCTAGAATAATATCCGAAATACGAGAGATGAGCAATAGAAAATCATGATACAAAATGATATAACCTGGAAGGTACAATCCAAAAGAAAGCAAGGTATTCTTATCTCTTGAATATCAGTATCGTCACGTAAATTTCGAGGGCGAAATTTCATAAGGAGTGGTGATTGTGAGACCCCGAATTTTTTGAAATAAAAGTATTCAATTTTTCTATTTTGGTAAATAGTTAAATTGATAAAAGTTTAAAGTTAAGGGTAATATGTGATTTTTTTTTTTTTTTTGCAAAGTAATCAAGTTGATATAAAATATTCGTTGTGTCGGGGAATATTCTTTTTATCGGGGAATATCCGTACGACGGTACAATCATTGGTGGACCCCACAACGAAAATATTGTCGAATTGAGAAAACGACAAAAATATTTTATTGAAAATAACGGCGGAAGTTTACCATTAATACTGTTGAACTACTCGGTAGTAAAGAAATACACATGAATACGCGTGGTTGCGTAAGAAGACACTGCAGATTGATTATTGATGCTTATGTGATAAGTCACCAATTTTGTTTTATTGGTATATTAATGTAATAAAATAGAAAAACTTTTTATATAAAACAAAATACTTTTATAAAGTTATTCGTTTTATTAGGCTAATAGTAAAAAATTTTTTATATAAAAAATGTAATACTTTTATAAAGTTATCTGCTTTTATTAGACAATAATTAGAATATATTATATTTTATTATGCATAGTGTTTGTATAATGCTCTGCATAGTATTTGCATAGTAAAATCTCTTTTATAAAGTTATTCGCTTTTATTAGATTATAAATAGAATATATTATATTTTATTTAAAAGATTTTGCTTTAAATATGGACCCGTCAGATTAAAGTAAATCAATCTGACCGCTCATGAGTTAGTTACTATGCAGTCCATTTTTCTATAAATAAAGCTCATTCCTTCATTATTTCTTACTTAATTCAATTTGAACTCTAGAGAGAGAAACTATAGAGAGTTCTTCTTCTATAATCTTGAGCGTATTTCTTTAGAGTTTAAGAAAGCTTTGAGCGTAGTGCAAGTTTTCTTCAAGTATATTCCCGCCCTACCAGTCGGAATACTTTTCTTTTTAAGGTAGGGGATATAATTGTCATACTCGTAAATGATATTATTATTATTATTATTATAGTAAGGGGTATTATTTCTTTTGTATTCATGAAGAGAACTTCTGTTATTCTTTTTTTATTATTCTGTTGGAATAACCTGTATACACGGGGTACCCTATACTTGGTGAAATTCTTCTGTTATTCTATTCTTTATTATTCTGTTGGAAGACCTGGTTCCGCCTTTTTACTATTCTCACCGAATATCTTATCTCATGCAAGGCTTTACGCCGGGACCGGTTCCGTATTTATTATTCTGTTGGGAATAACCTGTCTGTGTGGTCTATCGCATGTTTGGTGAATTCTTCTGTTATTTCATTATTTATTATTCTGTTCGAATATCCTGTCGGTGCGTTTACGCATGACCTGGTTCCATTATTTATTATTCTGTTGGAATAACATGTCTGTGCGATCTATCGCATGCCTGGTGAATTCTTCTGTTATTTTATTATTTATTATTCTGTTGGAATATCCTGTCTGTGCGTTTACGCATGACCTGGTTCTATTCTTTATTATTCTGTTGAAATAGCATGTCTATATAGATTACCTCATGCATGGTAAATGATCATTCGTATTCATATGAATAGTATTTTCATTAAAAAAGGGTTTCTGCCAAGGGCAAATTCATAATTTTTTTGACCCTCAAAAATTCTAGAAAAAATTGAAATGATAATTTGATGAGTTTTCTAGATTGTGTCCAAAAATGGCGATTTTTGGATGTATAGATTAAGTGTTATGGATTTTATGGAAATAGACTATTTTAAAAGTAAACCTTTATAACTCCTTGTGGTTAACTCCAAAATTGGTGAAATTTGTATTGGGAGTACATATATATAACAGGAGTATATCCTGTAAATTTCGGAATTTTTGGACAAAAGTACAATTTATGATAAATGTCTAAATATTTGGCAGTTTGAGCTATATGAAAAATAGTAAATGAATTTTAAAAATTTTGAGAAAAATATATGTTCAAGATGGGACTATATACTGCTAAATCCAAGAAAAGAAATATTTTTGGGACTAATTTGGTATTTTTCGTGAAAATGAACTAGTTATGAGTAAATGAATTAAATATGTTATTTGAAGTAATAAAATTGGAAAATAGGATTTTATGGCTTGAGAATCCTATATAGGGTATATCTGATTTTTTACGATTTGGATTTGATCATTGATGATGAAATCTTATGAGTATGGCATTTTGAAATGATTAAATGCATTATTTGATAAAGTGTAAATAATTGAAATAAATTATTTATAAGTTTAAGAAATGATTAAAATATTGTTATAATATTAATGATATTAGATTATGAGATTATTAAGTGATTGATAACATTTGGTTATTATTGAACGCTGGATAAATTGTATTATAAATATTTAATATTTATCCTTTATCTCATTTGATTGATTCTTATATCATTGTCATCATCATCATGCTTATATTGTGTTGAAAGTCATCTTTGGTCGTAGTGCATAGATGGATTTGGTATGATTATGACCAGGGATTATTCGGTATAATCATGACCGTAATGTTACAAATGATGTGGAAAAAGTCCTCATTGCCCGTGAGTGCATTGATGGACGCTTTTTGGTATGATTATGGCTATGGATTCTCTTCTGACCAAGGGTGCAAAGATGAATTATTTTATGGCATGATCATGATCATTGATGAAAACACGATTATCTTTAGCAGTAGTGCATGGATAATTCATGGTCGTGATATTAACGAAATATCCTTAAATAGTAGTCATGGATAATTCATGATATGGATTGATTATCGAGCTGAGTCTCAGTGATGAAATATAAATTCATGGATGTGATATAACGAATATGATTGGCCGTAGTGCAGGGGTGATTCAATGATGTGGATTATTTATTAAGTTGAGTCGCAGCGATAAAATATTTGTTATACACTTTTAATTCGTAGAAGATAGTAGATATCATGCTCTACTTGACTCTTCTAAAATACAGTTATATGTCTTTGGCATGTAGTGCAAAGATGAATTATTATTGAATATCTTTGGCCGTAGTGCAAAGATGAATTTATTAGTATGATTATGAGCAAAAATTTTGATTTGGTATAACCATGATTTTTGATGTTTCAGGTAAAGATAGGTGATGAAAATTATCTTCGTCCTAGTTGCGAAGAGGAATTTAGAACCACAATTATGATTATGAGTTATTCATATGATTGTGGACGGGAACTGTTGATTTATTTTACATGGATAAAACATTATTGGTAGACTTTTAACATAGAGAAGATAATAGACCTTATGGTTTATTTGACTCTTCTAATGGATTGCTCGTTCCGCTGCAACTATGGTTGAAAAGTTTTATCATCTACCATATGTTCTAAATCTCTGATTTATTATTGATGAAACTTATTGATAATTTAATTATCTTTAGTCATGATATTCTTTATTTGGGCTAGTTGTGGCTCACCCTTTTTGCTTCACAATTCCTTTCGTGTAATAAGAGTGTTTCTTTGAGTGTTACGGCGGGGATAACAGGGGAATAGAATAGTGGTCTCTAGCTGTGGAGGTTCTCCCAAAATAGTACAGAAAAGTGTGTTGTATTCTATACAACATTTCGTATTTATATTTGGTGAATCAAATAGTGTGAGGTGAACCCAACTTTGGAAGGGTGTTTTGCCACTATCATACAAGATGTCTAATAACATACAACCTCGTGTTATTATAAGACAGGGTTGTGCGCATCCACTTGCTGAGTATATTTATGGGCACTACCTATATGATCTTGGAGTTTATTTGAATTATAATATTCACTTGGAGACAGTGGAGATAGTTATATGTCAAGAGAAGACTCGCCATTGGAAAGAAGATGATAGTAATCTTCTCATTTTTTTTTGGGGTCTATTGGGTCAACCAAGGATAATTCTATGGACATATGATATCTATTATAACCTAGACGCATGGCCTCCCATGTACGAAGGTTTTCTTGAGCACCTCCCAAAGATTTTAATTTCTAAAACAGTTTTTGACTATACTTTTATGTAAAGTACCATTGTAAGGTTGTGGTCGAGGCACCATGAGAGTTACATACATTTGTATTAAAACTCACAGTTAACTGTGGTCGTATTCTATACGACAGTTCAATAGTTGTATAAATGAAGTTATATTTGAATTTTGTACCATGTATCTGACGACTCATAATGGGTGATGTATACTTAATTTTGGGGGCGTCACAAAAACTAATTCCTTGAATAAAAATACTTCAAAACTTTAATTGAAGTTTAAATAACTTACATCTTGATTAAAGCTTAAATTAAATTAAACTTAAATCAATTGTTTAAATGACTTACATCTCGTTTACCTTTCTCTAACCCATAAATTATGGATTTAATTATTGTTGGAAATGAGATTTGAAAACATTAAATATTGGAGCATTTTGAGGCTAAATTAAATGAGGGACCCACATTCCAAAAATGTTGGGTCTTTGCACCAATGTGTTCTCCTTCATTAGGAGTATAACTTGGTATATTTATGTGTTCAAATTCATTAAGAATTGAATGAGAAAATTGACTCCAAAATCACCTACTTGAAGTTGTAAATTACAAAAGTCCCACATAGGACATTAGAGGGAAAATTGAAGAACATATATATGATATGTTTGCTCAATGGGAAGGGCCCCAAGGGGCACCCCACTTTTGTGAAAGGGAGAGGACCTAGCCAAGGCATGGTTGAAACTCATCATCGCCACAGCCACCGCCGTCCGTCGTCTCTGGCCGTCCGGTCGGGTAGGGCTTGGGGTATGTGGGGGTGGGTGGGTCATGATATATATTTTTTGGACAAAATTTATTTAATGTTTTATCAGATTTTGATAAAATAATTATCATGATACTATGTAGTTTTGATTACAGTCATGATACTACGTAGTTTTAATGCCAACGGAAATAAACCAACGCCAACGGGAATAAACCGCGCCAACGGGAATATACCAACCGTGGATATTTTCTATAAATAGTCGATGTGGGCGCCTAAAACAGATATAAATTTTTTCTCTGTTCTTCACAAAATTTCTTCCCTTCTACAGAAGTTCCGCTGTCAATAAAATTTCCGCTTCCCGATCCGGTTCTGCTTCCTTCCCCGCTCTTGCAGAAAGCTTCCATTCTCATTCTCTGTTCCTTCTTTTTCCCATTGCAAAGATACTTTTATGGTTTCTGCATACATGCATTATTATTCATACAGTTCAGTACATAACATAAGGTTGTGTTCGTAGTGTTCTTAATTTTGAAGTGCTTCTAATTAAGAACTGGAAATCCGTTTTATCTTGGGAAGCAATTATTCATTTAATCCTTTAGCACCAGTGAGAGAATAAATTTGCTTTAAGGAGACTTTGTGAATTCAAAGGACTCGGATTTATTTGTTATATTTGGCATTTAATAATTCTATTTTTATATATATATATATATATATATATATATATAAATAATACTATATATTACTAATACAATCTTAAAGCAAATTTATATTTTCTATAATAAACAATATTATTTTATATAAACAAAAAAGTTTTTTTTGTATATATATAACATTCTCATTCTGTATATATATATATATCATGCTTATTATATATAGTCTCTTAATTTATTATTAAGTTAAGTATTCTCATTATTATATATATATTACGTAAATATTACATGTTAGTTAATTATATATATTATGTTATTTTATATATATCATATTAACTACTACATTTATATACATAATATTCTCGTTATTTGCATATTAATATAATGCTTTATTTTGTTTACACATTATATACTATTTGTTTTGTTTATTCAGCAAAACAAAATTTGTAAACAAAATTTGTTATATTTTGTATAAAAATTGGTTTCTGTTTATTGATAATTGTGTTCTGTGTATAACAGAAATGGCATCTACTAGCACCATTCCTGCCGTGAGTTTGTCTCATGGAGAAAAGCCTGAAAGGTTCAATGGAACTGATTTCAAGCGTTGGCAACAAAAGATGCTCTTCTATCTCACAACATTGAATTTGTCAAGGTTTCTACAAGAAGATTGTCCTACTCTTATTGAAGGAGAAACTGACAAGGAAAAAGTGGCTGCAGTTGATGCATGGAAACATGCTGATTTTCTTTGCAGAAATTATGTGATAAATGGAATGGACAATACACTGTACAATGTGTATTGTACAGTTCAAACTGCAAAGGAACTTTGGGAATCTTTAGACAAGAAATATAAAACTGAAGATGCTGGCATGAAGAAATTCATAGTCGGTCGATTTCTTGATTATAAGATGACAGATTCTAAAGCAGTCATCACCCAAGTTCAAGAATTACAAGTGATTCTACATGATATCCATGCTGAAGGAATGTCACTAAGTGATTCATTCCAAGTTGCTGCAGTGATTGAAAAACTTCCACCGTCATGGAAAGACTTCAAGAATTATCTTAAGCATAAACGCAAAGAAATGAATCTTGAAGAACTGATTGTGCGACTTCGGATTGAAGAGGACAATCGAGTATCTGAAAAGAAGAGTGGGAAAAATTTATATGAAGCAAAGGCAAATGTGGTAGAACAAAGGCCAAACAACAACAACAAAAGGAAGCGCGAAGGAAATTCTAATTTCAAAGCCAAGATGAAATTCAAAGGCAATGCTTCAATCAGGGCATTCCAGACATAAATCAAATGAATGTCGAAAGCCAAAGAAGTTCAAGAGAGAAACAAAAAGCCTCAAGCAAATGTGACAGAATCGAAAAGTTGTCTCAAAATGTTTCGTACATTAATCTTTCTGCAGCAGATTGTATCCGAATGTAACTTGGTAGAAACCCCAAAGAATGGTACGTGGACACCGGGGCTTACTCGCCACATTTGTTCCAACAAATGGATGTTCTCTACTTACAAACCAAGAGAGAATGATGATCAACTCTTCATGGGAAACTCCTCAAGTTCAAAGGTTGAAGGACGGGAAAGATTATATCGAAAATGACATCCGCAAAGAACCGACTTTGAATGAAGTGCTTCATGTGCCGATATCCGCAAAAATCTAGTTTCGGGTCACTACTTAGCAAGAATGGCTTTAAGTTGGTGTTTGTGTTCTCGATAAATTTGTACTTACTAAAAATGATATGTTTGTAGGAAAGGGCTACATGAATGATGGGCTCTTTAAGATGAATGTAATGACCATTGTACCAAAGTCTATTGATATTAATAAAATTAATTCTTCTGCTTACTTGTTGGAATCTTCAAATATTTGGCATGCTAGATTAGACATGTTAATTATGATATAATGCGTAGATTAATTAATTTAGAATTCTTGCCTAAATTTGATATTAATAAAAAAAATAAATGTGAAATTTGTGTGGAATCAAAATGACAAGATTACCTTTTCATTCTCATTGAAAGGAAAATCGAACCTCTAGATTTAATTCACACCGATATATGTGACTTAAAGTTTGTGCAAACTAGAGGTGGGAAAAAATATTTCATAACCTTTATTGATGATTGCACAAGATATTGTTATGTATATTTGCTAAGAAGCAAAGATGAGGCAATAGAAATGTTTCAACTTTATAAAAATGAAGTTGAAAATCAACTTAGCAAAAAGATTAAAGCAATAAGAAGCGATAGAGGTGGTGAATATGAATCACCATTTGAAGAGATTTGCTCTACTCATGGTATTATTCACCAAACTATCGCTCCTTATTCACCTCAATCTAACTAGATGTTGAACGCAAGAACCTAATATTGAAAGAAATGTTGAATGCTATGTTAAATAGCCTCGAGCACCCTGCAATTTGTGGGGGGAAGCTTTGTTTTCTCGCCAATTATATTCTTAATAAAGTGCCTCATAAGAAAAAACTCATAAAACACCTTATGAATTATGGAAAGGTCATAGACCTTGCTATAAATATTTAAGAGTGTGGGGGTGTCTAGCAAAAGTGATGGTTCCTAAACCTAAAAAGGTTAAGATAGACCAAAAACAATTGATTGTGTTTTCATTGGTTATGCAAATAACAAAGAAGTGTTTATCGCTTTCTTGTTCATAAATCAAAATTAATGATATTCATGTTAATACATTTATCAATCAAGAGATGCATCATTCTTTGAGAATATTTTTCCATATAATGGAAATAAAGATTTAAATTCAAACAAAAGACCTTTGGATGCTACTAGTAATAATCCTGAAAATATAGATAAATAGTCTATATTGGATGAACCTAGAAGTAGCAAAAGGGCAAGGACTTCAACGTCTTTTGGTCCGGATTTTCTAACATTTTTGTTAGAAAACGATCCTCGAACGTATAAGGAGGCAATATCCACTCCAGATGCTTTTCATTGGAAAGAAGCAATAAATAGTGAAATTGAATCCATTATGCAAAATCATACATGGAATTGGTGGACCTTCCACCTGGTTCCAAACCCTTAGGGTATAAATGGATCTTCAAAAAGAAGATGAAAGTTATGGTTCAATTGATAAATACAAAGCAAGGCTTGTTGTTAAAGGCTATAGATAAAAGGAAGGATTGATTATTTCACACTTATTCACCGCTACAAGAATTACATCTATTCGAATGCTAATAGCAATAGCATCTTTAAATAGACTTGAAATACATCAAATGGATGTAAAGACTGCATTCTTAAATGGTGAATTAGATGAAGAAATATATATGGAACAACCTGAAGGTTTCATTGCTCCTGGACAAGAGAGGAAGGTATGTAAACTTGTTAAATCCTTGTATGGATTAAAACAAGCACCAAAACAATGGCATGAGAAATTTGATAATGTTATGTTATCAAATGGTTTTAAAATCAATGAGTGTGACAAATGTGTTTATGTCAAAAGCACTCAAAAAGAATATGTCATTGTTTGTCTTTATGTGGATGATATGTTAATCATGGGTAACAACAATGAAGTTATCAACTCTACCAAACGGATGTTGGCAAATAGATTTGATATGAAAGATTTGGGGGTTGCTGATATAATATTAGGAATCAAGATTTCTAGAACATCTGATGGAATTATATTATCTCAATCTCATTATATTGAGAAAATACTTGAAAATTTTAATAAGTATAATATAATTCTAAATAAGACCCTCAGCTTGATATAAATCTTCATTTAGCCAAAAAATGGAGGTAATAAAGATATCTCAACTAGAATATTCTCGTATAATAGGCGCTTTTAATGTATGTCATGAATCTGTATTAGACCTGGATATAGTTTATTCAAGAAGTAAGCTAAGTAGGTATACGAATAATCCGTAAAGATCATCGAAAGCTATTTTGAGAGTTTTGGGATATTTAAAACATATACTCAAAACTATGGATCGCACTATACAAGATATCCAAAGCAGATTGGAAGGATATAATCGATGCTAATTGGATATCCGATACTAAAGATTCAAAATCCACAAGTGGATATGTATTTACACTGGGTAAGGCAAATGCAGATCTTGGAAATCCTCAAAACAAACATATATTGCAAGGTCAACAATGGAATCGTAATTCATCATGCTTTAGACAAAGTCGAGAAGAAGCAGAGTGGCTTCGTAATTTCTTAGAGGATATTCCAAATTGGTCAAAACTCGTACAATATATGTATACATTGTGATAGCCAATCAGCAATTGGAAGAATACAGAATCATTTATATAATGGTAAGTCACGCCATATACGACGAAGACATAATACCGTTAGACAATTGCTCTCAAATGGAATTATCTCAATTGATTATGTAAAGTCAAAAGATAATATTGCAGATCCGCTTACGAAAGGTTTAACAAGAGAGCAAGTGGAAAGTTCATCAAGGGAATGAGTTTAAAGCCTATTGTTAAAGAGTCGCCATAGTGGAAACCCAACCTATTTGACCGAGATCCCAAGATATAGGTTCAATGGGCAAACCTAACTATGTAGTACTTAGTAAAGCAATCGAGGAGATATATACTCCTAACCATTCCTATGATGAGACAAAGGCACATCTGCAATGAGAATCGTGATAAGTTATGCTTTTAATGATTTCTATATCTTGAAATACATTCAAGTGGAGTATTGCAGATACTCTTTATAGAAATCACCTATGTGAGTAAGAAGGGGGGCCACTTCTATGAGAATTTTGAAGGTCAATTCTCTAATATACTCACAAAACCAAGAGGTGTTTCAAGGCCAAAATGAACACAAACGTGAGAACCAACTATGTTTGAAGAAATATTTTGTGAATTCTATTGTCTTGGTTTACACGAAAAGCTGACAGCTCAAAGACATCAAGTCTATCGATTAGCCAAGTAAATCCGATAGATTTTACTATGGTAAGTTCAAAGCCACTAGGCTACTTAACTTTGATGAAATATATTTTCTAATGTACTGAACTAGAGTCTGCATATTCATAACATTTTTATTTTATTTTCAATATGTAAAGTAAATTTTACATTCATGTGGTGGATTGTTGGAAATGAGATTTGAAAACATTAAATATTGGAGCTTTTTGAGGCTAAATTAAATGAGGGACCCACATTCCGAAAATGTCGGGTCTTTGCACCAATGTGTTCTCCTTCATGAGGAGTATAATTTGGTATATTTATGTGTTCAAATTCATTAAGAATTGAATGAGAAAATTGACTCCAAAGTCACCTACTTGAAGTTGTAAATTGCAAAAGTCCCACATAGAACATTAGAGGTAAAATTGAAGAACATATATATGGTATGTTTGCTCAATGGGAAGGGCCCCAAGGGGCACCCCACTTTTGTGGAAGGGAGAGGACCTAGCCAAGGCATGGTTGAAACCCACACGCAGCTGCCACCATGCCGTCCGTCCGGTCCGGCCCTGCTCGGTCGTGGTGGGATGTGGAATGGGTGGGACGGTCATGATATATATTTTTTGGACAAAATTTATTTAATGTTTTATCAGATTTTGATAAAATAATTATCATGATACTACGTAGTTTTGATTACAGTCATGATACTACGTAGTTTTAATGCCAACGGAAATAAACCAACGCCAACGGAAATAAACCGCGCTTAATGAGGAATATACCAACCGTGGATATTTTCTATAAATAGTCGATGTGAAGCGCCTCAAAAGCAGATATATAAAATTTTTTCTTTCTGTTCTTCACAAAATTTCTTCTCGCTTTCTTCCCTTCCTACGAAGTTCATTTCCACAATAAAAATTTTCCGCTTCCGCTCGGTGCCTGCTCCTTCCCATTTGCGTAAAGCTTCCCTTCTCCTGCTCCGCTTACTCTTTTCCCCCATTGGGAAGATACTTTTATGGTTTCTGCATACATGCATTATTATTCATACATTCAAGACATAACATAAGGTTGTGTTCAGTAGTGTTCTTAATTTTGAAGTGCTTCTAATTAAGAACTGAAATCGCTTTATCTTGGGAAGTAATTATTCATTTAATCCTTTAAGACCAAAGTGAGGAATAAATTTGCTTTAAGGAGACTTTGTGAATTCAAAGGACTCAATTTATTTATTACATTTGGCATTTAATAATTACATTTTATATATATATATATTTATTAAATAATACTATATATTACTAAATACAATTATATCCCATATAACTGAAGGCCACTCAACCTCTCGGGTTAACGATGGCGATTCCAACAAAAAATCCTATGTGGTGGCTGTTTTGATACAAGTTGGCAGAGGCAGTCCTAACTGTGATGACAAGGAGATCAGAAAGCCGATGGACCAAATGCAGAACATTCCCGGTGGTGACACCCTAATCCTTAACAAGCGAATCATTTTTTGCCAATTCTCTACCTCCAAAAACTAGCTTCTGTCTCTTCACTACAAACCATTTACATGTTTGGATCCTAAGTTTCACTGACGCAATCGACAATATCGAAATACTCCGAACAAAATGAGCATGGGATCTCTTCCCTAATGTCATCATCTCCATCAATTTCTTTAAAACCCATGAGCATTCACATATAAACATGACTACAAGAACCTAGATTTAACAAAATTGAGCTTACCAAATCGCGATTGAAGAGCGAATTGATAGCGCTTAGAAAGCCAAAGATGACGAAATGACGCTCACCTAATTAGAGTCCATGTTTTGAAATTGAAGCTCTTTGGGATCAAAATCAGTTAGGGTTCCAACAAATTAAATTAGAAATTGATCTTTCGAGTTGTGGATTAAAACCCCCTTATAAGATGAGAAAAATTATAGAGGAGAGAATTGGGGATTGTGGTTTGAGGAGTGAGAAATGAGAGAGATGATTGTGGTTTGAGGAAGAAGAAGGGGGTATTTCAGACATTTACCAGTCTTTTTTGACCGTTACAGTCCCTTCTCACGCACTTTTGGCGTCTGACATACACGCACGGTTAAGCTGGATGAAAAATGTGACGTTTTCACTTCAACTCAAAAAGTCGGGAGTTTAAATATAACTTTACTAACTACAGGTGATTAAGTGGAAAAGACCCCAAATCTCAGGTGGTGATTTGAACTTTACTCTAAACTAATCCAAAACTATTAATAAGTGATTGAATTTTTATATACACCTCAAATTATTACATGTGTTCTGATGTGGGACCAAAGCGTTATAAGTAAAATTTTAAATTAAAAGTAGTATATAATTAAATGTTAGTGAATTTTAATTTAGCTATAAACTAATTTAATAAGAGAAGTGTACAATCAATAATATAATAAAAACGAAATTTATATGAATTTACTCAGTTTTAGGCCATACAATTATAAAATGGTAAACTATATAAATTAAAAGTTATATTATTTATAAATTTTATTATTTTCGAACATTAAGTCAATCACATTAATCTTTAATTTTTTTAAAAAAAAATCAAATTGACTTCTTATGATTAATGTTGATCATAAATTTCAGGACAGAGGGAATATATTATTAGATTTAATATAGTTATACATCATAATTTGGTAAAGTTTTAAGTTCTATTGAACTTTAGTTTAATTAAGACAATAATTTAGTATGGAAATTAATGATTAAAATTAATATAATTAAATCGAGTACTTCATTAGCTAAAATGTTAAGTGTTAATGAATTTTAATTTAATAAGGAAAGTTTAGAATCATCAATATAGCAATTTTTTTATATGAACTAATTTAATTTTAAACAATACAATTAAACTACCCATATTAAAAGAATTAATAATTAGAAGATTTACTATTTGTCAAACGTTAAATGAATGACATTAAGTTTGAATTTAAAAACATTAATTTGCCTTCAAAATATAAATGTTGATTTTATATTTTGCGCCGGAGGGAGTATATTATTAGAATTAATACAATTATAATTCATAATTTGATAAGATTTGAAGTTCTAAGATTTTTTAATTAATTAAGACATTAATTTAGTAAGAAAATTTATGACTAAAACTAATATATTTAAACAGTGTACATGATATGTTAAAATTAAATGCTATTAAATGCTAATTTAATTAGGAAAGTAATTTAATAAAAGAAATGCATAATAAAAAATATAATAAAATCGCGTGATAGGTGAGATTTCAAGAATTAATTAATTTAAAAACTAATATACTATGAAAAGTGCAGCATTAAAACCAAAGTTGAAGTATATATCCATATGCATATCCAAATTAAAATTAAATTTTTGCTTTTGATAATATAAATTTTAAATGCTAATAAATTTTTATTTAATTAGGAAATTAATTTAATAAAAGAAGTGAATAATCAAGAACATACTATTTTAGGCGGTCCCAATTTAAATATCTACTTATCTTAAATAATCTATTTGTTATAATAATTTATCTATAATATCCTTAATATTAATTGTCATATTTTTATTTTCCATGCATATTTATGGATCGTCACTAGTTATGTGCATAAAATCATAAAATTAAATAAGAATTTAAATATGAATAATTTTATTATTTTATTATTTTCCTAGGACTTGTTCGGGGGTCACTTATTTTTAAATGATTTATAAGTTAAAATTTAAAATGACTTATAAGTCATTTTAAGTGCTAACTTATAAACAAAAGTGTTTGGTACCTTTTTGATTTATAAGTCAGAAATTAAGTTAAAATAAAATGTGAATATGTTTGACTGAAATGACTTATAAGTTAAAATAAAATATAAAAATCATTAAAATAAAGGCAAAACAGTTTTTATATTTGGTCAAATTTATTTATTTTAAAATGATATATAAGTCATTTTTTAACAAGTCATAATTTATTACTTATCAAAAATAACTTATAAAAAAATATGTTAAAAATAAATCATCCCCAAATACTTCAATAATAAAACACTTACCGAACAGATTTTTAATTTGTGTAAAAAATCAACTAAAACTTTTATCTTGGTATCAAAGAAGTAATAAAATCGCCTGATATGATCAAGTATTAATAATTTTAATTTAATTTAAAAACTAATATAATAAGAATAGTGCAAAATTGAAATCCATAATCCATATCTATATCCATATCCAAATTAAATTTTTGCTTTTGAATGTATATATAGTAGATGTAGAGCTACAAAATTGATAGAATTTATGGCCCAAAAGTAACCAATCAAACATGGACACGTTCACCTTTTTCTAGACGAACTTCCCGCCCTTTTGCAGCTCCAGGTTTGTACTTCCTAAACAACTCACTTCCGAAACAAACGAGAAGTTCAGTTGTTGTTGTTTTTTTTTTTGTCTTTTGTGCATCCTTTTGCACTGAGCTTTAATTTAATTTGGGTCAGTGCCTCACATAAGATTGTACTTTGTTCAGCAAATGTTGTACCTTTGTGATGTTTTTTCTCACAAAGATGTCACTACCTTAAATGTGGGTTCTTTTTAATTTAATTATTTTATTTTATTATTTTGTCTAATAAAGGAAAAATGGGTCTTTTTTAGCTACTAATAAAGTACTAGTAGTCCCATATAAAGGGTGTTCTAATGTCAGTGACTCCAGTATAGTCAGAAATTCTTGTGTTTTGGGGTTCTTCATTTGAAGAACTTATTTGGGAAACTAGGGCTTCATATCAGCCTTTCAGGTTTGGTTAAATTTAGAATTGTTTTGTGTTATTTTTCCTGTTCTATTTCTTTTGCATGCTTCTTATTAATAATGTTCCATCTTTGAATTTACAAATTAGGGTGAAAAGAGTTGTCAAAGTTAATGGGTTTTGCATGTTGTCTGTAGATCAATAATTAGAAGGTTTTGGGTTTTCCTTGTATTTCAAATTTTTAGTGTTTGTATGATACAACATTCAGTTTTTGGTATTTGGGTTTTTCTGCTTATGGGTTTTTCTTTTTGAGATTCAGGTAATTTTTGTGGGTTCTATTTGTTTAGTTCATAGCTACTGTTTGTTTTTCTATATATCACAGGTCAAATTCTCATATGTCTGATTGATGGGATGGAATGTATTTTGAAAGCTCTCATTTGTTCTTAATTATATTTTCGAGGGTAATTAGGTCTGTTAGCAGATTATTAGGCCTTAGGGTATCCGAAGGGGTTCAAATTTTATGAAAGTTTTAGGGCTTGAAATCCTTTCAGTAATGGCTACTTTTTGTCAGTTTTTATAGGTGGGAGCTATGGGTTTTGCTCTTAAATGGAGTAAGGATTATTCAATAAATATTTGATTTTAAGGGTTTGTAGGGTATGGGAAGAGTATCTAAAGTAGGGTTTTGTTCGATTTAAGTTTAATAGTGCTATGGTTCTTTGATTTGTGTAAAGTGTTTTCTGACTATGTGTGTGATCTTGCAGGATTCAGATTCTGGTACTCATTTGTTCGGGTAGTATTAAAGCATTCAAATTAAGGCTTGAAGCCTGGGAACTCACTATAGAGGAATGGATGAGAAAGTGCTGGCTAAGGGAAAGAAGAAGATGAAAACTTCGGAGATTATTGTTTATAAACGCAGGAGTAAAACTTTATCCATGGTTGAAAAACCACAAGATGGGGTTGAAGCGGGGAGAGGTAAGAAGGCTGCGGTGACAAAGTTTGTTTCAGAGGAGCATGCAGATGATGTAAGTACCCCTCTCAAGAAAAAGCGGAGCGCAGACAAGGAAATTGCTCAAGCATTTCAATCTTCGGCGGACAGAAGTTTGTCTAAACTCCGAAAGAGGAAGGAGGTACCTTCCTTTCGACAGGTCGAGTTGGACGAGCATGATGGTGAAAAAATTGTGGGGATGAGGGTAAAGGTCTACTGGTCCGGATCAAAGAAATGGTTTGTTGGAAGAATCAACTCCTTTGATACTCAGAAGGGTACACACAAGATTCATTATGATGATGGTGATAAAGAGGAGTTGGACCTGGGATTAGAGAGGTTCGAACTTGAAATAAAGCCAAGTGATGGTTTTAAAGAACAAAATGAATCCCGCTCCAAGAAGAAAGTAAAGGGACATGATGTTGACAAACTTATTTCAGAACTGTCTACGGAGGTCTCTGCTAAGAAGGATCAGAAACAAATACGAAAATCCTCAAAGCCCAGGAAGACCAAAAAAACAAAGGTTGCTGAAGAAATTTTTTCAAAGTCTCAAGTGATACAAAATACTAATGACAAGAAGACTGAGGGCCTGATACTGGAAACGGTAGCGAATGTGCTTCCTGAAAAAGTCAATAGGGCAGTAAGTGATGAGGGCCAGAATGTTGGTGTTCATGCTAGTGCTGGAGAGGAGCATGCCGAAGCTACTTTGGCTGAAATAGCTAAGAAAGTTGAGAAGCATTCAAAACGGCGCTTGAAAACTATGTCCAATTATGGAAAGCCAAAATTGGATTCAAATGAACGTGAAGAGAAAGAAATTGCCATAAATGCCATAATTGATGGTACTGGTGAAGTTTCTACTGATTTTCTAACTAAGCCTGAGTGTGATGTTCAAGAAGAAATTCGCCAGGATAATGATTCTGCAAGAGATATGGTGGGAGTGAAAGAGAGTATTTCTGGAGGAATCGTTATAACAAGTTCTTATGGTATGCCGCAGCCGGTTGATAACCAAAGTGCAGCCGATGAGACTCGGATGGGTTGAATCACCCGAAAAGGTTAAAATAGAGGGTCAGGTGCAGAAATTGTAGACTTTTAGCAGAACAAAGGAGGCATAGGAGATGGTTAAAATGAAGTGAGTATAATTTTGTTGAGAAATTTATAGTTAAATACTTTGAAATGCTATGCTTGTATCCACAAGCATTTACTTACTGTAAGGAACTCATCTTTGTTTTGGTATGGTGGAGATAGCCTCTCTATATATGATATTATGTGTTGTTTTTTTTGAGCAGCATCATCGTTTGTTCCTTTCGAAAATGTTGATTTTGTAATTGTTTCCAATCGGCAGACTTCTTGCTTTTATTGTGCATCTTTGATTATTGTTTTTAGTTGTCCTAATATTGCTATGTTGAGGAAAAACTGTTTCCATTAGATTATTGTCAAGCTAGATGTGGCATTTGTTAAAATCGTGGCATTGGATTTTGTCCTTGTGCCATCCTGCGTGCATAACTTAATTTTAGGGAGTGCCACTTCAACATGGATTGATTTACAAATAATAGGTTTCTGACAGTTTACTGATCATCAATGTTTTAGGTTTATAACTGCTTACACTCCCCACTACCAAACATTAAGACAACATAGTTGGCGTTGGGAATCATTTTCATTGGATTCATTATCTTTTCTGGTTCAGCTATTAGTATTACTTTTATTGTTGAGCAAAATGCCAAATTTCCTTTCCAATGATATATAAGCACTACGCCGTCTGTGGAAATCAAACCACGAGCATGTGGTTAAAAGCCACACGCTCTACCAGTTGAAGTATATTCATACAACCAGAAAAAAGGGAAAAGGAAGTTATATATGCAATAAATTTTGGTCGAGGCCTCTAATGCAAAAGAAGTGTTTATTCTCTATCGCCTTGGATCTGCTACACAATGTTTCTTTGTCTGGGTTTGCAGTTTGCACTATCTATTAATGCGGATCTCCATTTACTGCATTGTTTTTCTTTTTATGATTCTTGTAAACTTTACTTATTGAATGATCTCTTGCCGCTGGATAGAAATAAATGAAAGTGTTCTGTATTAATTTTCTCCAGCTTTGTCTTTCACTTCATGTAGCTTTGACTTCTCAGAAATTCATTCTTTGAATCTTTTGTTTTGTTTGTTTCCAACCTTTAAACCCTAGCCATTCCCCATTCTATCCCTCAACGAAAATTAATTTATCTCCATATAAGGCATGTTTATACTAATAGGAAATTCAGCCAAGACACTTCATGTTGGATTCACTATATTTTCTGGGTCTGATAATTTTTTTTACTTATAAGCAGAATATATCATTTTTTCAATTAAAATATAAACACTACGCCCTGTGTGGCAATTGAGACCACATGATTAAAAGCCACGCGCTCTATCAGCTGAGCTAAGACGGCTTGTTTTAATTGTTGTTATTACTCTGAACTATATGTATCAGAATTTAGTATTTGGTAAATCATAACGTTAAACATGAAACAATTAACTTCTCAAATCCTTGACGCTAAGATTATACCTCATACACAAGAACGAGCTTCTTAGTCTCTCTGCGGTGGTTCCTTGAACAGTATTGTTGTTTTACATTTTAAAAATGTTGTCTCTGCAACTCTATTTCATAGGCAGATATCTTCTTTTTATTAAGCATCTTCTTTTAGTAGTTTCTAGCTGTCTTGATACTGATAAATAGGGAAAACACCGCTTCCATTAAATTGTTGTCATGCTAGTCACAACATGTGATTTCCTTCTCAAATTACATAATTAAGTTTACCTGTATGCTACGAGCGCAAGAGTTTGGTTATTGTATTTTGAACTTAGCTATTCATTGGTATAACCATGGTTACCAGGAATATGGATCGCAGAACGAAATCGGGTATAGGGAACACTATATTGGTGAAATCCAAAAAGTATATATGTTCCCGTACCACAATTTGGAATGCGAAACAATAGGTCCGGATTAGTAAATCCCAGGGTGGATAGGGTTCCCCGGTAACCTTTCATATAACTATAGCGTTATAGACTTTATAGTTGCTTCTTCAACATTTAGGGCTAAAGGATTCCAGCAGAACTATCATAACATAAAATCTAGGCTTCCTAAATTTGATTGTTCTCTGGCAAAGGGAAACAGGGAGAAATATTAGTTTCATCATGATGAGTTTGTCATCTCTATGCCTGTGAGTTTTAAGGGAGAGAAAGAAGAAAAAAATTTATAAGAGAAGAGATAAGGGAAGAGAATAGAGAATTACCTACTTTCCAGAGACGCTTTTAGGGTTAGGAGTTGGACAAGGTTGAGCAGCTTATGTTGACTTTGGGAGAGTTTGGACAGCGCTTGATCATGAGGATGTCATGTGTTGAAAAGGTCACTGCAGTGGAAATTCCTTACGGTAGAAAGGGTTCTTCTTTCCCATGGCGGGGTATTTGGAAAGTCGTGGTGCCTAATAAGATGGCTTTTTTGCATGAACAACTTCGCTTTTAGGCATTTTCGGTTTTGACACAAGATTCCTTGTGGAGGAGGGGGAAGCTTTTGGTGTTACATGTATCGGAAGGATTAAGAGTTCACGAATCATCTGCTGTTACATTGGGAGTTTGTCACCCAGTTGTGGTCCATGGTGTTCTCCCTTTGGGGGATGAGTTGAGTTATGCTCTCTTCTGTGGTAGAGGTTTTAGGGACCTTGGGGGGTGTTAGAGTTCTAAAAAGGAGGTGTACCCAAATGGTATATGCTTCCTTACTATCTATGGTGGGTGCTTTGGAGGGAACAAAAATGTAGATATTTCGAAGAAAGGGAATGATGCATTGTGCATATCAAATGGGGTTCTTATTTTTGGGACTTATATTCTTTTGACTTTGTCGGTTTGCCTATTGCTTTTGTTACTTCTTGATGCAGTTTAGCTTAGGGACATGATGTAGGTTGTGTCTTGGTGATACGGTGTTCTGTATATGAGTGGCACCTCCTTGGTGCCACTATGGTGAATAATACTTTTTTACTTATTATATATAGAGAGAGAATGAAGAATAAGGAGAGAAAGTTTAGGAGAGAAGAGCAGAAAAAGTAATTGTCAGTATGTTTTCTTGGGCGTTTAATTGGAGAAAGTTGGTTGAACTCTTGAAGCTTTTAATTTATAAAGAAAAAAGTGGAAAGGACATAATGGTTGTACTTCCCGTTTTCACTCTTGTAAATTGCATACTGCATGGTTATCATAAATCCCTTGAATTTCCATCCAGTTTTCACTCTTTCTAGATTGCATACAGTATAGTTGTCATAAATCTCTAGACAATTTTTGTTAAAGTTTATGCTACTCTTTTCCTTCGTGAAAGTTAGTTTATCTTCAAATAAGGCATGCTTATACTAATAGTAAATTCATATTCATTAAAAAAAAATCGTCAGAAGTCAGTGCGACTCTCATATTCGGAAAGTTGGTGTACTTCCCAGTTTTCACTCTTTCTAAATTGCTACTGGATGGTTGTCATAAATCTCTACAATTTCCATTCAAGTTTATGCTACTCCATCCCTAGGTGAAAATTAATTTATCTGCATGAAAAATTAACTTCTCAAATCCTTGAAGCTAAGATTTGACCTCATACACAAGAAAGTCATCTATTCTCATTTTCTTTGTTTTATCTGGAGCTCATGAAGCTCTGACTTCATTCTAATTTATTATGTTTCTAGTTTCTCCACCACAAAATTCTCTACCAGTATTTATGCTCCTCCACTGAAACTTGGATGGATTGAATCATAGTGTTGATGAGACTCAATCCTGCTCTAGATGATTATATATATTGGTTCATCGAACAGTATTGTTGCTATACCTTTTAAAAATGTTATCCTTGCAGTTCTTTTTCTTAGGCAGACATCTTCGTTTCATTAAGCATCTTCATTTATTAGTTTCTAGCTGTCCTGATACTGATACGTGGGGAAACACCACTTCTATTAATTATTTTCATACTATACGCGTCATATTTCCTTCTCAAATTACAGAATTTAGGTTACTTGTATGCTACGAGCTTGACAGTTTTGTTATCATATTTTGAACTCGGCTATTCACTGGTATAACTATAGGATTATAATTGCTTCTTCAACGTTTAGCTAAACAATTCATGCAGAACTATCATAACATTAATGTTGTGCTGCTTTGATTGTTCTCTGGCAAAGGGGGAAACAGGGAGAAATATTAGTTGCATCATGACGATGAGTTTGTCATCTCTATGATTGTGAGTACTAAAGGGAGAGGAAAGAAAAAAAATTCATCAGAGAAGGTAAGATAAGGGAAGAGAATGGAGAATTATTTGCCAGAAACACTTTCCGGGTTGGGAGTTGGAGAACAGCCCATGGTCATGAGGATGTCATGTGGTGGGAAGGTCACAGCAGTGTAAGTTCTATGTCAAATCCTATTATAAGTTCTTGTGGTCGAGAGGGTTCTTTTTTCCCATGGGCGGGGTATTTGGAAAGTGGGGTGCCTAATAAGGTGGTTTTTTTTGACATGAACAGCAGCACTTTTAGACATATTGTAGTTTTGACACAGGATTACTTGTGCAGGAGGAGGAAGCTTTTGGTGAACAGGTATTACATGTTTCGGAAGGATCAAGGGTTCACCACAACCATCTGCTATTAGATTGTGAGTTTGTCACCCGGTTGTGGTCCATGGTATTCTCCCTTTGGGGGATGCATTGAGTTATGATTGCTTCTGTGGTAGAGGTTTAATGGGCTTTTGGGGGGTGGAGGGGTGGGTAGGGTTCTAAAAAGGAGGAATGCCAAATGGGGTATGTTTCCTCACTATTTATGGTTGGTGATTTGGAGGGAAGAAAAATGTAGATATTTCGAGGAAAGGGAATGCTGCATTGTGCATATCAAATGGAGTACTTATTTTTGGGGCTTTTATTCTTTTGGTAAAATGAGTTGTTTGTTGGTTTTGTCATTGCTTTTGTTGACTTCTTGACACAGTTTAGCCTAGGGACATGATGTAGGTTGTGTCTTGGTGAAGCGGGATTTTATATATGGGTGACACTGGCAAACCCTTGGTGCCTCTATGGTGAATACTGTTTTTTTACTTGTTATAGGGAGAGAGAGAATGGAGAATAGGGAGAGAGAGTTTAGGAGAGAAGAGCAGAAAAAGTAATTGTCAGTCTGTTTTCTAGGGTGTTTAACATGAGAAAGTTGGTTGAACTCTTGCTGCTTGTAAGTTAAAAAGTAAAATGGAAAGGAGATGAGGCATGGGTGTACTTGCCAGTTTTCACTCTTTGTAAATTGCATACTGTATAGTTCTCATAAAAATCTCTAGAACTTTTATTAAAGTTTATGCTACTCTATCCCCTGTGAAAGTTAATTTATCTGCATACAAGGCATGCTTATACAAATAGGAAATTCAGCAAAGACACATATGTTGGATTTGTTATATTTTATAGATCTGAAATTACTTTTATTTATAAGCAGAATATCGTTTTTTTAATTAAAGATCTAAACACTATGCCGTCTTTAGGAATCGAGACCACGTGGCGTGTTCTACCAGCTGAGCTAAGACAGCTTGTTTCAATTTTTGTTATAACCGTGAAGTCTCAACTATATGTATCAGAATTTAGTTTTGTGGTAAATCATAACCTTAAACATGACACAGTAGACATGTCAAAACCTTGAAGCTAAGATTTTACCTACACTAAGGAAGCTATATGTTCTCATTTCTCAGTTTCGTCTAGAGATCATGAAGCTTGAACTTCATTCTTCTACTTATCCTTTTCATCATTCCACTTTGGCTTTTCATTATTGGCAAAGAATATATATATGAGGATGCTAGTAATTTATATTGGTACTGCTCTTAAATATATGCAAGAATGTATAGGGGATATGCAAGTAATTTAAGTGAAGCCGTTAGCCGTTTCTACCTGCTGCATAATTATTCTTTGTCTGGATTTGTCGATCACCGTTCATTGGATTCTTTTTCCTTGTATGATACAATTTGTAATCTTTGCTTATGGAATGATATTTACTCTTGTGTTTTGATACGATTTTCTCTTGATTGATTTTAGTTTGGTTGCACTTAAACAAGATGTCACTTGCTGCATGGTTCCTTGTAAACATATTGTATGCAACATTTAAAAGGTGTTCAACTCTTCTTTTCTGGTGCTGCCATTACGCCGCCACGCCGTCTGTGGTTGCATTCTTCTCTGGTGCAGCCGTCTGTGGTAATCAAGCCAGGCTGAGCTATTTATGAATTTCATAATCTTTTTTTCTCAAGACCCAAGTTTATTCTCTCTCTGCATCTTCTGTTTTTAGTCTTGCCACTTACTTGTCTATCATTGATTCAAAAGCAAATACCACTGGTTCATGCATCCGACACCGGCCAGGTTTGGTGCAAATTACCATCTCTAGTTAAAATATTAAAAAATCCTCCTCCTAGAGATCCCCCAGACCCCAACCATTTAATAGTAAAAAAGAAGTTTTATTTAGTCACCTGTCAGTAACTGACTAGGTAAAGACTCAATGACAAATTAACAATACAAATCAAAAAAAGTATTGTTTTAAACATTTTACAAACACTTTTATACTTTTCATCATTGATTTCAAATAATAAAAAGAGTAAGATAAAGCATTATGTTTAACCCTTATATATATTTTTCAAATTGTCAAAAAGAAAAGAAAAGGGAACAACATAACTTGCTTAAACTTGTAGATAGAAGAGTAATGTAACTGATCCACTATTCACTCAGACAGAGTGAACCAAATATATGACTGTAGAGAGGCTTAGCACCAGTGTTCTAAAAGTCGCTAACCGGTACCAGGTCGGTTGGCTACCGACTAGAGACTAGGGGATTAGTCGGGGATTAATCGGCTAGTCGGATTTTCAATTATTTTTTAAAAATATATATTATCCTTCCTCCTTCATAAGTTATGAGTAAGTAGAATAACATAAATAACACAAATCATCAAATAAAAACATGGAAACTAAGTAAACCCAAATAGTTTGACACTCTAAATTCAAAACCAATTAACCAAATCAAACTAAGTAGCACAAAATCAATAGTCAATCACTCCTCCTCTTCTCCATATCACTCCAAGACTTGCTCTCCATCGGACTCAAACTCATAATCCTCATCTTCCTCTTCGTTGTCATCATCTTCCAACATAAACTCGTCTTCATCTAGTTCTCGCACATTTATACCACTTCTTCTAGGTAGAAGGACCTCATCCGCTCCCATTTTTCCCGATTTTTCTCACTTTTTCCGATTTTTCCCGACTTGTTTCGATTTTTTGATTTACTCCGACTGGGCGATTTTTCCGACTAGTCGCCGACTAGAGCCCGACTAAGTCGGCCAGCGACTAAATCAAAGGACTAGGCCCTAGTCGAATCGTTGAGGCTCTGATCCCGACTTAGTCGCCGACTATGCGGACTTTTAGAACACCGCTTAGTACAAAACAAGGAATAGTAATGAACCTAAAACCAACTTGAACAAGGAAATAGTAATTTTCAGTTATTCAGTCTTTGAGAGAGACTCCATAATCAAGTTAGCATATTCATTGTTCAACTCCAGAAACTATGAATAGTAGGCAAACACAAATGTTGTTTTTAACTTTCTCAGGGCATATATATATATATATATATATATATATATACCAACTAAATGATAAAATTAATATTCATTTTGTGCCAAAGTTGTGAGGATCATAACGGAACTACCCGATGAATGAACTACTAGTTCTTGTCAAACTGTAGTGAATAATCCTCAAATATCTTTCGGATGCAAAGGCTTCCTGTAAAATTGTAACAGGAGCGAAGAACAGACCACGCTAATGGAAGAAGCAGCCATGCAAGCCCCAGCAAGCCAAGGGGGTAAGCGAATACCAGTAAATGGGAATAAGATTCCAGCAGCAATTGGCATGCCAAGTATGTTGTAGCCAAGTGCCCAGACATAGTTGAGGCGTATACGGGAAATTGTCTTCCTGGAAAGATCTATTGCTGTGATTACATCTTCCAAGTTGCTCTTAATTAACACTATATCAGCTGCTTCTATTGCTACATCTGTTCCTGCGCCTATTGCCAAGCCAACATCAGCTGCAACTAGCGCTGGCGAGTCGTTTATTCCATCTCCTACCATTGCTACAGTAATTCCTTTCATCTGCATCACAGTTCAGTTCTAATTATCAAAAGGCCATGTCAACGACATTACATTTGCTATAAATCTACCAGCAGACAAAGGATGACAGTTACCTACTCCCTCAGTTCCATAACAATAGACTTTTTAGAAAGAAAAATTTGTACCAATTTACTTGTCGTTTGCAACTCTAGGAGAATAGATTATGTACTTTCCAACCCTAGAGTCTCACTTATCAATAAATTCTCTCACTTGTATTAGTAGTTCCGGATTTCCCATAAAGGGTAGTGATGAAATTTGATTATCAAGTGATAGTATTAAATGACTTTCTTAATCCATGTGCATGAAGTTAAAACAACTATTATTAGGGAATACTTAATTAATTACGAATTTTAGAATGTGATCAAGATGACTTGTGTAGTATTCCAATACAGATGCTCTAAATTTCAATATTGTTTCCGTATTTCAATTCTTCAGTTTCTTCTACACTAGATTTTCAATCTACGAACTACAATACTGCAAACTAGTATTCATAACAGTGAAAAGTTGAAACTTTGCAAACAACTTAGCAGACTATATAGTAATATGTAGTAATTAGATTACCTGCAATTCTTTTATCCGATCTGCTTTTCCCAGTGGATCTGTCTCAGCAAACACCTTCTGAATTCCAACTTCCTTTGCTATTGCAGTTGCTGTTGCCCAGTTATCACCAGTCACCATTATACTCGAGATGTTCATAGAGTGAAGGAAAGATATGACAGATGCAGCCTCTGGCTTCACTGGATCAGTCACAGCAAAAGCACCAGCGACCCTCCCGTCAATGGAAACTAGAATGCAAGTACGAGCCAATTGCTCATTATCTGTAACGTAGGCTTCAATCTCGGGACCAACTGGGACATTACAAGCCCACATGAGCCTCTTGTTTCCAACCAAGACAGTTCTCTCTCCAACTTTTCCCCCAACTCCAGCTCCTGGATGCACCTCAAAGTCCTTCACCTCGGTGGTATATTCAGTTTGAGATCCATGCTTCTGGCACAATTTCTTAGCATGCTCAACCACAGCTTTTGCTATTGGGTGCTCACTATTTGCCTGGAAATATGATTTAAGAACATTATGCATCCACGTGCTCATATCAGAATATTACAGAACTATACAAACTTTCTCAGTAGCTGATATTCATCTTTTATACAGCAACGTCAACAAAAGGCTATTGTGTGTTAATTCTGTATTAACATGTTCTATGCTATAGTAGTCGTTGTATACTACTTGAGATGCACACACATTTCTTGCTGTATCTGCATCTCTTAATTATACCAACAGATTCATCATCGGTAGATATGCTGCTAGTTTTCCTGCATGCATGATCTCAAACTTCTGCTTCCAAGTTCCAAACTCTTTCTTATTATTAGTGCTTCCAGGCTCTTTCCGCAGCAAATTTTCATTAGCTCTAGCAATCTGGATTATGTTCTTACTCAAACTTTTAAGCAATACAACATTACTCCAAGAAGAACTCACCTCTGCAGCGATAGCAATCTTGCAGAATTCCTCCATTGAGAATTTTGAGAAGAGCACAGCACTAACAACTGTTGGTTTTCCAGCTGTCAATGTTCCAGTTTTATCGAAGACAACAGTTTTCACCTACAAGTTGATATATCGATGCAATAAGAACTTAAGATGAAACTGTAAACTAACTTATGTAACAGAAAATGAATCACAACTCACAAGGCATTGTCCCAATTGTATTTTGTAATTAAGAGAAGAGAAAGGCTACGTTACACGGACTCTTCACTTTGCCCTAAAGTACCCGTATCTGACACTTGGCACTTGGACAAGGGTATGGATATTAAACAGTAGACAATTCATTTTAGAGTAAAAAATTGGCAAAATTGAGGGGTACCTGTGTCGAACTCTTCAAAATACTGCATCCAACTAGACACTATATCCTAGCCCGTGCAACATAAGAGAAGGGGGGACAAAAGAAAGTCGAATAATTCCTGTTTAACTAGCCATTTATCATTATTCTGGTAGTGAAAGATTGCTTGTATAGATAGCATGCTCATACAAACAAGAACAAATACAACTTAGTTCATTTTGATGCTACACCCCTCTAACTTTCCTGCAAGATCTACACTTGGAGAAACTCACTGTTTGTTGAGTTCCTATTGGCTTGCCAAATTTTAAGTTAATATGAGATCTATAGTTGTCTCATCATATAAATTTTTGTGCAAAATAATTTAAACAAGTACATTATTTTTAGTCTGTGGATTAGTTTGCTAGTATAGAAGCCACAGGAGATTCAGTAAACATAACTAACGTAGCAGGATATTTCTCATGCATCAATAACACTAATAAACGAACTCATGATCCAACTCACAAAATATGGATAGATGGTGATTGCATTAAGGCTACAGATCACACAAAGTAAGGATGTAAAACAAAAGATTAGAGGAACAGAGAAAGAGAACATTGTTTTGTTAATTGGGTCTCAGACTCAGTATATATATATATATATATATATATAATTCCGAAGGATATGACTGAAATCTGAAGGACATAAATGTTTAATATAAACAGTTAAGACTATTTGTAAAGGATGCCATTAAATTTGATTAAAATCTAATCAGTTATAAAAAAAATGCTAAATCGGTAGCAAATTGCGTTTTGGTACAAATGTTCCAAAACATGGTGCACTTCCGTTCCTAAACAGCAAATGTGGCGATCCAAAAAGATTCCCCTGTTTACTTAAACTTCTATTGCACGAGAATGATTACAACTTTACTTTATGACTTATAAATGATGAATATTCTTTTATATTGTTATAAAACCTTTGCAAAGTATAAAAATATACTCTTATAATTGCTGCATAAATTTAGAGAGAATAAACAAGAGAAAAAGGTGAGAGAGAAACTTTCAGAGAAGTTCTTTAGAGAGAAAATTCTTTAAGAGAAAATCTTCACTATCTTTCCTTCAATATAAGTTCCTTTATATAGGCAAGGGGAAAGTTCACGGGGGGAGGAGAGGAAGGAAGAAGCAGGAAGCAAGAGGGGAAAAGGAAAGGAAAAGACACGGTTCCCTCATAAGGAGGGAATCCAATGTTATAACACTTCCCCTGATTCCCTACGATAGAAGATTATGTCTCATTAAAAACCTTGTTAAGAAAATCCAGTGGGAAAAAACTTAACGAAGGGAAAAAGAGTACATATCTTTTACATAAATATCTTAATTATTTGCCTCGTTAAAACCTTGTCGGGAAAAACCCATTGGGATAAAAAGCGTGACTAAGGAAAAAATCATGCGATCTTCCCCTCAAAAAAAATTCATTACTTCTTGATGAAATGTTGTCATAAGTCTTTTCGATCGACACATTCAGATCCTTTTTGAAGTTTTGCAAGCGTTGCATTTGGTAGCGACTTTGTGAATAAGTCGGCTAGATTATCACATGATCGAATTTGATGCACATCTATATCACCCTTCTTTTTTTGTAGCTCATGTGTGAAGAAGAATTTAGGTGAAATGTGCTTTGTTACTATCTCCTTGATGTACCCTCCTCTAAGTTGAGCAATAAATGCGGCGTTATCCTCATCTGAAATTGTAGGAATGTCTTTGATTGATGGTAATCCCACATGACTTTTGAATATCTTTGAATAATTGATCTCAACCAAACACACTCTCTTGCTTTTGCTTCATGTATAGCGAGAATCTACGAGTGATTTGAAGATGTAGTTTGTCATGGTTTGCTTTGTGGATTTCGGGATATAGCCGTGTCACAATGATATGTAAATACATAACTTTGTTTGTGATCTTCCATTGTGTGGATCGATAAATATCTGCATCGGCATATCGACCCAATTGTGACGTTGAATTTCTTGGATAAAATAACCCAAGATCTATACTTCCACGGAGGTATCTCAAAATGTGTTTGATCCCATCCCATGTCTCTTAGTAGGAGAAGAAGCGTATCTTCTTTTAACAAGTTGATGACAAAAGTAATATCGGTCGTATACGGTTTGCAAGATACATAAGAGCACTATTGCACTTAGGTATGGAACTTGGTCGAAGAACTTCTTCCCCACTTTACAGAGGTAAAATGGATCTTTATCAACTTCTAAAGATCGAACAACCATCGGGGTAGTCAAAGGATGAGCTTTATCCATATAAAAGCAGTGAGAATCTTTTTTGACATATATGGATTGATGAACAAAAATTCGGGATGCTAAATGCTCCACTTGTATTCCCAAAGCGAAATTTTCTTTTTCCAAGATCTTTCATTTCAAATTCATCTTTTAAATAAGTAGCGAGTTCTTGTGAGTTCTTGAGGAGTACCTACAAGATTGAATCATCCACATATCTGACAATGATGGAAAATCCACTTTGTGATTTCTTAATAAAAACACATGGACATACTTGATCATTTATATATCCATCTTTTATTAAATAATCACTAAATCGATTATACCACATCTGACCGGGCTGTTTCACCCATCTGATGGCGTTGTAACTTGATTGAATATATGTGGCGTGGCCTTTTGTGATTGACCATTTTCAATCCTTGAGGATTCTCATATAAATCTCAACATCAGTGAGCCATATAGGTATCTTTGTTACAACATCCATCGGGCGTGTTTCCAAACCTTCCATGGTTGCCATACCTATCGAGAAAGCGAAAAGTGACTCCATCCATTCTTTGGAGAGTATGTATCACGATAATCAATACGGGTTTTGTGAAAACCCTTGAGCTTTCTGAAGTCGGGCTTTGTATCTCACAATTTCATTTTCTCATTTATTTTTCGTACAAATACCCATTTGTTTCCAGCAGGGATTACACCCGGTGATGTTTGGACTCTTGGTCCAAATACTTCTCTTTTTTCAATAGAGATTGTAGCTCGGTTTGAATAGCATCTTTCCATTTTGGCCAATCTTTTCTTTTAGACATTCTTCCACGTTTTGTGGTTCGGGATCCGTGTCGGGAATCAAAGTAATATCGATCTTATAGAAAAAAAATATATCATCAATCATGACTTTGCTTGATCCCATATTTTCTCATCATGTACATAATTTATTGAGATCTCTTGGTGTTCATCTCTTATCCCTTCATTTGAGATTTTGAACCTCTTACGGGCTATTCCCTCTTGGAATATGTCTTTATACGGAAGCGGTTTGTACCTCTTACGGGGCTATTCCCACTCTTGGAATAAGTCTTTACTTACGGGCGGGTATTCCTTGAGGATTCCACTTATTTGCTTTTGATTTTTGGTAGTGCGATGTCTTTTGCACAATCGGTCTTCCACGCTTACGGCGTGGTTTAGATTCTTCTATTACCTTATTAAATCGATTCTCCGAGAATTGATTTTTTTCAATAGGTATTTCTATCCTTGCTTTGGAGTATTCACTTTGCGGTGTATGTGACTTTATCACTTTTCTAGCATCATTAAATGCATCGGCATTTGATTTGCAATATTTTGTAAATGAATAATTCTTTGAACTTCAATTTCACATTGTCTGTCTGAGGATCAAGTGAATTTAAATCGATGCATTCCATGATATTTTGAGAGGGTTTTTATTTAAAACTTTCCTCCTCTAAATGTTGGAAATCTGATTCATCAAAATGACAATCTACATAGCGTGCGATAAAAACATCTCGATTAAAGGTTCAAGATATCGATAATAGAAGGAGAATCAAAACCAACATAAATACCTATTCTTCGTTGGGCTCCCATCTTAGTTCTTTGTGGAGGTGCAATTGGAACATATCTTGCACTTCAAAAACTTCGAAAGTGTGATATGTTGGGTGTCGTCCAAGAACTAAGCTGTAGAGGAAAAAATTTGAAGAGTCGTTGGTCTTACTCGAATGATGGCTGCGACATGAAAAATTGCATGACCCCAATGAGGTAGGTAAGTTAGCCCTTAACATTAATGGTGTACGTGCAATTAGTTGAAGTCTTTTTATTAAAGATTCATTTAAACCATTTTGTGTATGAATATGAGAGCAGAATGCTCGATAGAATTCAATAGTCATACAAAAATCATTAAAAGTCGTTGATGAAAATTCAATTTGCGTTATCAAGTCGAATTGACTTGATTGGATGATCGAAGAAGCGGGCAAGTAACTTGATTATTTGAGCGAAGTTTTGAGAAGGCAAAATTTGAGAAGAGAGAAAACAAACATGAGACCATCTAGTTGAAGCATCTATTAAAACCATGAAATATCGAAATGGGCGGACAATGGGTGAATAGGTCCACAAATGTCTCCTTGAATTCTCTCTACAGGAATTTTGGGGCTTCTTTATAAACTTTTCTTTGGTGATGGTCGAACAATTAATTTTCCTCGAGAACCACATGACCTGAGAAAAATTCACTTCTTAGAAAAACCTTTTATCTTTGAGAGGATGACCGGTAGAATTTTCAATAATCTGACGCATCATAGAAGTACACGGATGGCCAAGTCTTTCATGCCAAAGCATAAAGGATTTGGGATCTATGATTTTGGAATCATAACATTATGAGACTCAATTGCTCTAATTTTCATAGTATATAATCCAGAAGAAATTGAATGAAGTTTTTCTAGGATATTCTTTTTTCCAAAAATAGTAGAAGTGATGAGAAGATATTCATTATCATTTTCATTGGTTGTTTCAATGTGAAAACCATTTAGTCGAATATCTTTAAAACTAAGCAAATTTCTTCTTGATTTACTAGAATATAGAGCATTTTTGATAAAAACTTGTGTCTCATTTGGTAGCATAAAACTAGCTTTTCCAAATCCCTCGATTAAATTTGATGTGCCAGAGATAGTTCTACATTTCCCTTAGCTTTGATTAGTTGTGAAAAATATTTCTCATTTGAAGGATTGTATGAGTTGTTGCCTTTGTCTGCTAAAACATATATCCTCCATATCCATTAAAAAATGGTTAACACACATAAAAACATAAATAAGAAAAGTTACATTTCAAATATAATTTTATTCATGAGAAACACATACCACATATAGAATGAAAACTAATAATATTATACATGCGGGATGTTTAATTAAAACAAGAAATTAAGCGATATCCCAAAAGATACTTTCGGAAGGTTCGATAATATCAACAACCTTTTCCTCATTGTTGTTGGTCGTTGGTGGATCATCAACAATATTCATTGATGATTAACAAAGTTTGTTTACGCCTCCATTACTTTGTTCTTTTGAGACTCTGGAATAAATTAGCGGATGCCTCGGCGTCAGCGAGTCTGTGACCAATGCCCATTCATCCCACACCTAAAACAAACATCTGGTTTGTTCTTTATCGATCTTTGCATTTTCTTTATTTTTACCAGACCCGGACACACTTGCCACTTACGTGGCTTTGAATTGTCGCGATTACGGAATTTGTTATTATGATGGCCTCGTTTATTCTTTCGTCCCCAAGGCTTCTTATTATATGACCATCTCTTGTCACGTTTATTACTGCTTTGGAATGACGTCTTTGTTAATATCTGGCAATGGGGTAGCACCCGTTTGGCGTCTTGATGGTTTTTCAACAACAATTCATTATTCTTTTACTGCAACAAGGAGGATAGACAACAAGTCAACTGAATTTTGTGAACTTACTGCATCTATATTGTTGTGACGAAATCATGTTGGTGGGATGAAAAGTTGAGGCGTTTTCTCTAACATTTGGGTTTGAAAAAGCTGGATCTCACTTTAAAAGCCAAAGTAGAGGTTATTACATAAACATTGGAACTATATTAAAAATTGATTTGTAATCTTGTAGCCTTAAATTAAGCCACTCAAATTTGGCATTAGGAGAAACAACCAATTTTTGGTGGTCAAATCTTTCCTTGATTGTGTCCATAAAGATAAAGGATCTTTGGTATTAAATACTCGATCTTTAATCCTTCATCATATGGTGACGAAGAAAAAAATTATGGCTTTTGCATTTTGTCTTAAAGTTGTTGTATTTCTGATTGATGGTCTTTTTAAACTCATTTTTGCTAAGGTGCGATTACTGCATCAAGTGCCCAAAGCAAATAGTTGTCTCGAGAGATTTTCAAAATAGAAAAATCTATTTTTGCCAAGTTTGCCATCTATTACAGGTTAAAACACAATTTTATTATTTATTAAAACAATAAATAATTGCATGTATGATATAAAAAATAACTAAATCCACGACCTCAGTGGTGATAAAATGCAAATATAAATATTCTTATATTTATGTTATTAGCATAATGCAAATGGATCTTCACCCGGCGTGTCACGGTAGTTCGCATAGAGCAGATTATTCAACGAAATAATAAATAATGGAATAACATAAAATTTCACCATGCATACGGTGAGTCCGCGTAGGAGCGGAGTTATTCAACGAAATAATAAATAATGGAAAGTCTTGTAAGATTAACAAGGATAGATGGTACCATTGTAAATAACGAAATTTAATGGCAATTATAAGAATAAAATTATATTATTGGTGGTATAGCATAGCCGATAGTTGGTAATATAATAATAAATTGCAAGAAAATTTAATTTTACCGTAAATTTAGGTTGGTTTCGAGAAGTTCGTCTTTGATAACGTGTTATAAAACTTTAGCAAAGTATAAATATATCTCTTATAATAATATAACATAATAACCTTTTTGGGCCGTATAACCAATTTAGAAATATAAAGTGTATACGTTATTGTGATAACCGATGATGATGGCTATTAAGGCCATATCGGTTTATGTTTTTTTTTATATTACGACATCTTTGGATATCGAGTTTCATTCTAGTTGTCTTAAGCGAGAGAGAATTGAGAGTTGAAAGAAATTGAGAAAAGCTTAGGATTTTCAAGCGGTTCGATGGGTTAGCAAAATTACACGCTAATTGAAGGTATGTTCACAACCTTAGAGTTTTATATGTGTGTATATACGTGTATATGTATTTCACGGCAAGAATTTTCTCATGTTCTGTTATAAGCAATTGTTGAATTGTGGATTTATATAGTTGGTAATTGCAATTATATATGTTTATAATGCTAGAATTTTTGTCAAATAAGATAATTGCATGCTAAACAAACGAGCATAATGTAATTCGAATGGAGTGATTTGGCCAAATAATGAATTCACAGTGATGATTTTTGGAATGAATATCAAAAATTGGAGTTTTATGTGAAAAAACATGAAAATTGAGAAATTAAAATAGTGTTAGTAGCTATTAAATTGTGTTAAGTGATTGTATATGTTAGCAATCATATTTATGATAGTTGTATATTTATTTTATATGTTATTATCACTGTTTGATGGGTTAAATTCGTGTTAGTTGGCTTAATAAAATGTCTTTGAAGCTCTGCTTTTGAAAAATCGGTTCTGCAATCGCATGGTAGCTGGTCATGCATACGACATCCTCATATAAAAACTTCGCTGCAGCATGAAGTGCCCATTTTCGAACTTTGAAGTTTGCTTGTTCTGCAAACTTTGGTTGTTCTTTGTAGCTTAGCTTAAGGTTATGGAATATGAGAATCAAGTAACAACAAGGTTAAATAGAGTCATGATATGTGGATTATGAATTCAAAATGTTAAAAGTGATTAGTAAATCAAGAATGCGTTATGTGATAATTTGGTATACATAATGAACGTTAGACAAGGGTTGCGAAGAAAAACACTTAAAGAGTTTCTGAAATGTAAATGGTAATGATCATGTTATGGTATGTTAGCATATCTAATAGGTGTTGTGGTTCTAAAATTATGTGTAGGTGATCGTGAGTTTAATTTTATAGCTTACGCTCAAGGCAAGTTTTCTAACTCTACACTTTCGTTGAGCTAGTTCATTTATTACATTGTGCAAGTTGTCTAACTCTACATTTTCGTTGAGTTAGTTCTATTATTATATTGATTCATTCTAACTTGTTTACAATTAAGCAAGTTTCTTAAGTTCTATTATTGTATAATGAGCGTAGTTTTTGAACTCTCGTCTCTATTATTGAATTGTTTTAATTCCTTGCATGAGTTAATACATTGTAGGGCAAGTTTTTAGTTTCCGACTTCTTTATCGCTTAAATGTACGTTCGAAATATCATTCTAATGTTATAAGACTCGAACTTTAGCTTATTTTCTTTATTCGCCAAAGGTTAACCATTTTATTCATTTTATTGAATGCTTATGCTCTATAGTTATTTCAAGCATGAGTTGATATGTAGAATCAGTTCATTTATGATTCTCAAATGTTCTAAGTTATGTTGTTATCAAACAACTATTGCATTATCAAGCATTGTTGATTCAACTAGTTCCCTAGTTGATGTCTTGATGATCATTAAACTTCAATTACCCTTGAAAGCTTATCCAAACCAAACTTTATTTGGTGCGGACTTGTACTCTAAATACTTAGATGAACAACCCTATGTTTAGGGGTTTACGTTTAGCGTTGAAATAGTTGTGCACAATACATTGTACGAAGGATTGATCCCCTAAGTACGTGGAGTCCTTATAGTCATACGACTGTTAAAGTCAAAGTTGAAAGATTACTTATAACTGTGGAGATGGTTCATGGTCATTTGACCCTCAGTAGTACATTTAAGAATGTTAATAGAACATATCATTCAGTTCTATTGAGCCTATGAATTGGCAAATGTTGTAATGTTAATAGAACATATCATTCAGTTCTATTGAGCCTATGAATTGGCAAATGTTGTAAAGATATTTATTCTTATTTCAAGTGAGCTTTGTTTGCTCACTCTTGCATATTTACACACTTATTGCAGCTACGGTTGAGAAGGTAGATAAACCTACAACTAGCAAAGGGAAAAATGTACAAGTGATGAAAACTTGTAATTTTGCTTTATCGTTATGATGATAGATTTTTGATAATGATATGATGTAATAATTTCATTTCCGCACTTATATGATGTTTAAAGGTTAGATAAGCTGGGAGATAATGTTTTTTTTTATTAATGTAATCCTATATGGGCAGGTTTTATTATTCAATTTTTTATGATTGGGTAGTTAACTATAAATGTTTTGATTACGTGAACACCGAATCTTGAGGTAATGAAGTACCGGAATTTGGGGGTGTCACATCAATGATACGTACAAATATAATCACATGAATAAATCTAGAACAATATATTAGAAATCCTAATATATATAAAAGAAAATTATAGGGAGTGCCAACTAATGTAGTCAAATGAGCACCTTGTCTGTCAAGCAAGCGATGATATGGAGTAATCTCATTGAAAATGGTTTTGTTATGACACGAATCACAATTCCTAGAAAAAACTCGACTAGTTTTAATTATATCTTTTAGAAAGATATTCGTAGCGTACCACGCTCTGAATAAACATATTTTGTACCAAATAAGCAATTCGAAGAAACCTACCCCTACCATATTTAGTACTACAAAAGTGACGTTTTTTGTTCTCAATTTCGTTCCACGTATCGCATCGAACCACGATTTAGGTAACATTTAATCAAACTATTTTGCTCTCTTTTATCTGGACTCATTGTTTTGAGGGAAGGTAACCACCCATATCATAGATACAAACTCATGGCAAGTGATCTCACATATTAAAACGTTATCACAACTCCAAACAATTCTCAGATCCGCTCTGATAAGAAATGACTAGAAATGTGGATTTGTGGTGGTCTTATCATAAGGGATCACACAAAACAAGGATGAAAGAATACAAGAATAAAGAGACGGAGAAAGATAACATGTACTTACACGAATAAAAAAGTTTTCTTCTCATTGCATGTTAGTAGATACTATAATTCAAATAGATATAAAATGTAATTCCATCGGGTTTGATTCAAATTCAAACTATTTTGTTCTCTTATATCACACCCTTATTTGGAAGGAAAATAACCACCCACATAAGAGATACAAACTCATGCAACCTATTTTTCAGGTCCAAGTGCGATTACCAATTAATGGTCCAATACAGACGGTGGATTACTCCCATGCAGATCCTGCAAAGAATGATTGTGCAAGAAGAAGTACTGAACCAAATGTAAGTTGCTCCTCTCTCATGCTTATCTTACTAAAACTGTGTATAATATGACCTCAGTAAGACATTTAAGCCACCCAGATTCTGTAAAACATACATGACAAATACAAAAGATAGAATTTCCCCTTATCTTAATGTTGACCAATTGACTCCAACTTGTTTATGATGGCAATTCTTATTTGTTATGTTACCAAAAATAAATTCACAACAAGGCACACGAGATGCAAACAGGCAAATAATTTCTCTGAAAGGCGGCCTTCTCAAGAACTTCAAAAAGAAACCACCTAGATCCAACAATTTCAAAATCTTGATTCTAAATTAATGGACAAATGAAGTTCAGAAATGGATGATGAGATCTAGAAATGCATGTACCTTGTGTGCCTTTTCTAGCGCATCTCCACCCTTAATTAGCACACCTTGACTAGCACCCTTCCCTGTGGCAACCATGACTGCTGTCGGAGTTGCTAGTCCCAAAGCACAGGGGCATGCAACCACCAAGACCGAAATACCAAACTGCAGTGCAAGTTCAAATCCATCCATAGCTTCTGGTATCCAACTTTTAGAGTAAAGCCCAGTTTCTCCGGCAATGAACCATCCCAGCCATGTTATAAATGCTGCTACGACAACCTGAAATTCAATAAGCACGATCAACTTTCTAAGAGAGTTGTCAAAGAATTTGACATTGTCCTGGTTGGATTAACAAACATGCGTGTGTGCGTGTTCTGACATACTTCATGGCCACAATGACTCAGAAAAACTAAAACAAATGTAAAAGAGGAAGAAAAAAGGCGCAAGGTGCCTTGCACAACCTATACACCATAATGGTTTCTCAATTTGTGCTATCAGTGGATTTATCATAAGTTTCTCCTACCAAAACAGATAAATGGTTATGTTAAGGGAAAAAAAACAATGTAACTTATAGACTCCATTATCTCTTAAAAGACAGGTAATAAGACTTTGAAAGACTAAATGAAGTTAACTAGTAAGTCAAGCAGTGCAGTTGCAGCAGTATTTCCATAGAATATATCACTTTATCCCGATACTTGTTTGCCCACACCATACATCCAAATCTATTTCCTAAAACCAAAATTATTCCAAACAACTACTTTTAGCCTCCTTTATCCATATTTTCACACAGTGGAGATTATACTGAGAAAAGTTTGGTGTTATTCACATATAATGGTATCTCCTCTGTCTGGAAGTTTAGGAAACTTCTTCGAGGGTCTAAAGTCGAGGGTTTTCAGGTAGTGAGATACAAAGCTCCTACTCAAAATAATTAAGTAGCATTTTTTTTCCAATAGAAAAGTAAAAGGTGATCTATTCCAGTGGCAGATGGTTAATATCTCAGTTGGTACTTCTTCTACAGTGAACAAGTATTTACAAAGGAAATAAATTCAGCACAATGAGAAAACTTGAAATCTAATTTACTTTAAATAGGTGTTGAGAAAGTGGGATAACAATTATTTATGTTTGCAACTTTACTACATAGTTAGTTGCACAGAAATTGACAACTTTATTGCAGATCTTTAAAAAAAAAAATTGGACCATTAAGTTATTAAGGTAAACACAAACTTGATGACATCAAAGGATATGAAAAAAATAAAAGGTGAAGGATATGAAAAGGACTTAGAAAAGATATAGAGATACAAGGAATTAAAAATTACTAGGTGTCAAATAGGAATTACACCAAAAAGGCTTAAATATAAATTACTACCCTAAAGTACCTAAACTATGGGTCATATTTCACTTCGGTGATCCACCTTTCAATTTTGTCAATTAGATGATTTAAACTATTAATTTTTTCCACGCTGATATGGCATGCCATTGTTTAGCTGATGTGTAACTAAAAATGGGTATTTTAATGTTTGATTACACATTTATTATTTATGAAAGGACAATTTCGTCAAACCACTTATATTATACATTAATACTAATCAAAAACAACAAAAGCAAAAATCATCAGAAATTGATCAAAGTTGCCACTCACTAAAAAGCCCCAATTTTCTCAGAATCGAAAATTTCTCAACAATTACAACTAAGGAGGACTGTAATCCACACATTAGCCGACCTAGAAATCTAAAATAAATTTCAAATGATGTAATTTGAAATATTACATCTGGGTTTTATGCACGTTAGAGAAACGAGGCAATATTTACATCCTAACTCTAATCAGAGACAATGAGCACCACTTCAATCCAACCTTACTCGACTCCATTTCAACCGCTCTCCACCGCGTCAAATTGGAAACCACCACTGTGTTCTCCTCCGCCACTCTCATCACCACCGCAAAGGGAAAATTCTTCTCCAATGGCTACAAACTAAAGTGGGCCTTTGGAGAACAAGATCGCCCACAAATCTTGTCCTCCAAGCTGAGATCAAGACCTCATCTCTCTTCCCATGCCCACCGTCGCCGCCATCTCCGGGAATGCCTCCGTCAAATAAGAATAATCATTAGTGTCTCAAAACAAATCCAAATTCATCAATATGATAAACAATACAAGCATATCCACATAAAATAAACCAACCTGCAGCAGAGTCTTAGCAGTAATGCAATTCCTCATTCTCCCCTAAGTGGCTATCCTAATTTCATTCTCATTAATTGGCATCTCTGGCCTCAGCTTCTTCACCCTCTAATACCAATCCATCTACTCCCCAAAAAAGTACACACAATCACAAATTACACCTAAAATTATTTTAGCAAATTAAAAAAATAAAACAGAAGGAAACTCATTTGGGTGACGTCAGTGAGTACGTAAGAACCCTCAACAATGGCCGGAGAGTTGTGATGACTGTCGATGCAGATGACATGTTCCACTTCTTCTCCATTATTTTTTTACTTTCCAGCGTTGGGCTTAGATTTGGGTTGTTGCTTTTTCTTTTTCTTGCAGATCGACGGCGAATCTAGGTTATGGTTTTTATTTTTACTTCCAATCTTTTTCTTGTTAAGTGGATCTGATTTGAGATGGTGGGTTGGTTTCATAATTTGAGTTTGGGGACAAGATGATGGTTTTAAGGTTTGATTTTTCTATGAGTTTGAGTTTTGAGGTAAGATGGGTTGTTTCTATATCTGAGTTTGAGTTTTGAGGTTTTGATATGGATCGGAGAGCCGTGGATCTGGGTTTTGATGGTAATTTGATTTGATAAAAGGATTTTTGGATTTGGTAATTTGATTTAATAAAAGGAATTTTGGATTTTTGGTTTTATGATTATTGTTTGTTTGAAGAAATGAGTAGTTAAGTGGTATTGATATTAGTGTAATATGAAATAGTTATGTATTTACATTTTTACCCCTTATTTACTCAAAAATATATCAAAAAATTATTTATTAATATTTTTTTATTACACCTGTGTAGTAATTTACCACGTTTGCATGTCACATCAGCAATTTCTGACGTGACAAACCCAATTGAATGGAAGTGAAAAAAATTAATAGTTTAATTATCTAATTAACAAAATTAAAAGGTGGATCACCAAAGTGGAATATGACCCATAGTTTAGGGTAGTAATTTATATTTAAGCCCATTTAGAAAATGATATCCTCACGTTATTAAGTGCAAGATTTATGTCTTGTAATTTTAAGTATGTTTTCCAGTGCCAGCATCATATCACCATATTATACTACAGAAATTGCTTGATGCTTAAAAACCCATAATAAAAGCACCATTATTAAAAAAGTCCAAGTTCCAAGAAATAGGGGGAAGGGGGAGGCAAAAGAGATTCTAGGATGAAGAAGCAAATGAACTCACTGTAGGTACAAAAAATCTGGATATCTGGTCCGCTAGCTTCTGTACAGGTGCTCTGGCAAGCTGAGCAGCTTCAACTATCTGAACAATTTGTGAAAGTGCAGTTTCTGAACCAACACGGGTGGCCTTTACCAGCACACATCCATTCTCATTCACAGTACCGCCAATAACCTGTCAAGAAGTTGGGAAAAAACACATAATTTGGCGCTAAGCGGTTCAACAATATCATGAAAATTTAAATAGAACAAGCAAGAGAATTGTTTGTACTTTGTCACCAGGTCTTTTAGCAACTGGCCTTGCTTCTCCTGTAATCATACTCTCATTTACATGACTCTGACCATCAACAATGATACCATCAACAGGAACCTTTGCCCCTGGAACAATTTTAAGTATGTCATCCCTTTGGATCAGTTGAGTGTTGATTTCAACCTCTGAAATGACATTTCCATCAACTCCATATGTTAACAGGCGAGCTGTATCAGGAGCAAGGTCCGTCAACTTTGCCAAAGCATCTGATGTCTTTCCTTTGGCCACAACCTCCAAATACTTTCCAAGGAGAATAAAAGATATTATCATGGAACTAGTCTCAAAGGAATCTGTCCCCTCAAATGTCTCTGAAGTCAATGCTTTAATCATTACATATACAGAATAAAAATAAGCAGCATTAGTCCCCAATGCAACCAGAACATCCATATTAGCAGATTTTCGACGCAGAGCATGATAGGATCCAACATAAAATCTGGCAAGGATATCAAAACCAGGGAGCCATGAGAAGTTATAATAACTATCTTCTTATGGAATCATCACCGAAAATGAAATACCTAGTAATAATAACAAGATATGGTACAAAGAAAACACCAATCTACCTTCGGCCAATGATGAATTGGACCGGACTGCAAAGGATCCATCTTAATAGCATCCCAAGTGTGAGCATATTCTGAATCTTATAGTCTAACCAGTTCCCATAAGGAGGAAGCATTGGCAGTACCATGGAGAAGATAAACACTGGAACAGAGAAAAGGCAGCTCCGCCAGAATTGGTTTTTATACATCTGGATTTCATGTTGCTTCTCTGTTTCCCTTCGTCTTGGTGGGGTGTACAAGTTTGCCTGATAAAAATTTTGGCCACGACCAGCTTCTTGGATGCATTGTATAAGAGACCTTGGACCAACAATGTCTGGGTCATAGCTAACAGTCATGTTATGTTCTTCCAAGTCCATCTCAACATGATTCACACCTTCCTGTAACTCAAGTGAGCATTGGATAATAGTTAAATCTTCTGGAGAATTGATCCCTTCTAACTTTAAATGCACTTTAGTCACATCACTCCCAGAACTTATAAGATCAGCTCCAAAGCCAGCATCTTCCACTGCTTCAATGATACGGTCAGTATTCGTGACATTTGGATCATAACTGACTTTTGCTTCTTCAAGAGCTAGACCCACCACTGCTTTTTTTACTCCATCAACCATTGAAAGGGCACGCTCGGCAGACTCAGAGCAGCTTGTACATGCCATACCTTTAATTCTGAGCCGACAGACCACTATATCTTTTTCCGGAAACTCATTAACTTGAAAACCTGCATCTTCGACGGTTTCTTTAATTGTTTTGGCCTATAGATGAATTTGGATTACAAAAAATTCTCACGTAAGAACAAAAAGGTGATGCAAGATTGAAAATCAAAAATTGCCACCCATAAATAAGTTATCTAAAAAACAAATAACAATGAACATGTTAAAGTAAAATGAACATCTAGAAAATTTTATAAGTTGAACTTAAGTGAATCATCCAAGTATTCTCATAATAAATGCAAAGTACACCGAAGGCCTTTGGCCCGAGTGGTATGACCCAACCCATGTAAATCATGAGGTTGGGGGTCAATCCTTGGCAGTGTGGCCAAGGAGGGTGTGTGTGGTGGTGTGTGTCAAATTAGCAAAAAAAATAAAATGCAAAGTACTTCTTATAAACCTCCATTACTAGCTCTAAAGAAACGCCAGTTCTTATTGTTTCTTGCAGTATTACAATAACTAATGCTTCATTTCCTTGTTCAGAATGCAAATTAAACAATTGACAGTTTAAATGTAGCAACTAGCAATCACTTCCGCAGACCAAACAAACCTCCAAATCAAATAACAGAAGATCGTTAAACAAACATAACGCTGAAGGAATCATATTATAAGTTTACAGTGATGGCTTGACTTACAGTGACATGTTCTGGCATGTATCTAACTACAGTCTGGCCTTGAAGGGCTGACACCATAACACTTTCCACACCATTCAACTTTCCGAGTGCAGATTCAATGGAAGTCGCACAAGATGCACATTCGATGCCACTTACTTTAATCATAACCGTTTTAGTTTTTCTGTGTACATTTATAATGCCATCTGAATGTTGCAAAAGTGGTGATTTGAGCTCATCCTTCCCATTAATGTCCATTTCTTCGTCCTAAAATCCAGAAAATATAAATTATATACCATTCACACAACTTTAAATGCAAACATTAGGATGGAATAAAAATACAGATTCGTAATCCTAATATTAAGAACTATAAAATTGCTCAAATAAACAAACAGACTTCTCTAAATTAGAATAAAACAACATAAACTTAAAAATAAAAACAGAAACAGAAACAGAAATCTTAATTACTTCTAGAATCTAAAAAAAACTTGCTATTCAGATGATTATGAACTTCAACAGATATTTAAGCAACTTTTTCGGTATCAACTGCAGTCAAACCTACATATATAATTGCATACACCGATTGAAGCCCAACCAAACAATTGGGAAAAAATTCGAACTCATTACAACCAACTGAATTTTAAGGGTATATAAACAAAACCCAATTACACAAACATTTAATAGTATCAAAAATCTCAACAGACATACAGAAATGGATATCTAAACATATATAATAGCCTGAATTTACCTTTGTGGGTTTTGATTGGGTCTTCAAAAAACTTTTCAGGAAAAAAGCGGTGGATAAAGCTGGAGAGAAATTAGAATTAGGGCTTATGTATGTATTGTATTGTATTTATGTATTGTATGTATTTGTAGAGATATAAAAAGGGGTTCAAAAAGTGTTGGATTACTGAACGAAGCAGAAAATGGTGGAGACTGCCGTAAGAGTTTTTGTGTCCTTATTCGGGGCAGATGACCTTATTTGGACCACTTTTTTTCCTTTTCAAATATTCGAAATGTAATCTTTCTTCCCCATTTCCCACCAATATTAACGTCCAAGGTTGGCAATTTCCAATTCATGGACCCCTTGTAGGGACGGCAACGGGCTACTTTGGGTTTCGTTTAATTCTCTTGGATGGTACGAGTAATATTTGTCACGTTTAATAATTAGTATATTATTATAAAACTTTAGCAAAGTATAGAAATAAACTCTTATAATTGTTGTATAAATTTAGAGAGAATAAGCAAGAGAAAAGAGAGAAAAAATTCTTCAGAGAATTCTGTGTGTCTTTCTTTGTGTATTTCCTTCCTTTATATAGAGAATGAAGGAGAGGAGGATGAGGAGAGAGAGTACGAGAATGAGGGAAAAAGGATGGAGATCACGGAGTGGAGAACAAGAAAGCAGAAGAGAGAGAGAAGTGGTTCCCTTATCTTGAGGGAATCATTATTATAACACTTTCCCTGATTCCCTATGATAGGAGATTATGTCTCATTAAAAACCTTGTTAAGAAAATTCAGTGAAAAAAAACTTAACGAAGAGAAAAAGAGTACATATCTTTTACATAAATATCTTAACTGACTGTCTCGTTAAAACCTTGTCAGGAAAAATCCATTGGGATAAAAACCGTGACTAAGGAAAAAGAGTACAGTCTTCCCCTCAAAAGGAATTCATTACTCCTTGAAGAAATGTTGTCATAAGTCTTTCAGTCAACACATTCTGATCTTTTTTCGAAGTTTTGTAAACGTTGCATTTGGTAGCGACTTTGTGAATAAATCGGCTAGATTATCACATGATCGAATTTGATGCACATCTATATCACCATTCTTTTATAGCTCATGTGTGAAGAAGAATTTAGGTGAAATGTGCTTGTTCTATCTCCTTGATGTACCTCCTCTAAGTTGAAGCAATGCATGCGGCGTTATCCTCATACTGAAATTATAGGAATGTCATTGATTGATGGTAATCCACATAACTTTTGAATATCTTTGAATAATTGATCTTAACCAAACACACTCTCCTTTTCTTCATGTATATGAGAATTTCTCGAGTGATTTGAAGATGTAGTCATCATGGTTTGCTTTGTGAATTTCCAGGATATAGCTGTGTCACAATATGTAAATACATAACCTGTTTGTGATCTTCCATTGTGTGGATCTGATAAATATATTGCATCGGCATATCCAACCAATTGTGACGTTGAATTTCTTGGATAAAATAACCCAAGATCTATACTTCCACGGAGGTATCTCAAAATGTGTTTGATCCCATCCCAATGTCTCTTAGTCGGAGAAGAACTGTATCTTGCTAACAAGTTGACAGCAAAAGTAATATCGGTCGCAGTATGCAGATTTGGAAGATACATAAGAGCACCTATTGCACTTAGGTATGGAACTTGTGTCCAAGAACTTCTTCCCCACTTTTAGAAGTTTAAATGGATCTTTATCAACTTCTAAAGATCGAACAACCATCGGGGTAGTCAAAGGATGAGCTTTATCCATATGAAAACGACTGAGAATCTTTTCGGCATATGTGGATTGATGAACGAAAATTCCAAATGCTAAGTGCTCCACTTGTATTCCCAAACAGAATTTTGTCTTCCCAAGATCTTTCATTTCAAATTCATCTTTTAAATAAGTAGCAGTTCTTGTCAAATCATCCACATATACAGCAATAATGGAAAATACACTTTGTGATTTCTTAATAAAAACACATGGACATACTTGATCATTTATATATCCATCTTTTATTAAATAATCACTAAGTCGATTATACCACATCTGACCGACCAATTGTTTCAACCCATACAACGAAAGTTGTAACTTGATTGAATATATGTGGCGTGGCCTTTGTGATTCACCATTTTTTCAATCCTTCGAGGATTCTCATGTAAATCTCAACGTCAAGTGAGCCATATAGGTATCTTTCACACAACATCCATCGACGTGTTTCCAAACCTTCCACGGTTGCCATACCTATCAGAAAGCGAAAAGTGGCTCCATCCATTACTGGAGAGTATGTATCCTGATAATCAATACTAGGTTTTTGTGAAAACCCTTGCGCTACAAGTCGGGCTTTGTATCTCACAATTTCATTTTTCTCATTTCGCTTTCATACAAATACCCATTTGTTTCCAACCGGATTACGCCAATGGTGTTTAGACCTCTCGGTCCAAAACTTCTCTTTTCAATAGAGATTGTAGCTCGGTTTGAATAAGCATCTTTCCATTTTGGCCAATCTTTTCTTTTCCGGACATTCTTCCACGTTTTGTGGTTCGTGATCCGTGTCGAAATCAAAGTAATATCTCGATGCTATAGAAAAGCAAATATGTCATTAATCATGACTTTGCTTCTATCCCCATATTTTCTCATCATGTACATAATTTATTGAGATCTCTTGGTGTTCATCTCTTATCCCTTCACTGAGATTTTGAACCTCTCCTGGGGCTATTCCCACTCTTGGAATATGTGCTTCTTCTAGAGCGATTTGTATCTCTTCTGGGGCTATTTCCACTCTTGGAATAAGTGCTACTTTTGGAGTAGGTATTCCTTCAGGGATTCCCTTATTTGCTTTTGATTTTCGTGGTACAGTGTCTTTTGCACCAATCGGTCTTCCACACTTCTGGCGTGGTTTAGATTCTTCTATTACCTTATTCGTAAATTCTCCGAGAATTGATTTTCAATAGGTATTTCTATCCTTGCTTTGAGTATTCACTTTGCAGTGTATATAACTTTATCACTTTTCTAGCATCATTAAATGCATCTGGCATTTGATTTGCAATATTTTGTAAATGAATAATTCTTTGAACTTCAATTTCACATTGTCCTGTACGAGGATCAAGTGAGTTTAAATCTGATGCATTCCATGATATTTCAGAGGGTTTTTTATTTAAAATTTTCCCTCCTCCTAATGTTGGAAATACAGATTCATCAAAATGACAATCTACATAACGTGCAGTAAAAACATCTCCAGTTAAAGGTTCAAGATATCTGATAATAGAAGGAGAATCAAAAACAACATAAATACCTATTCTTCGTTGGGCTCCCATCTTAGTTCTTTGTAGAGGTGCAATTGGAACATATACTGCACTTCCAAAAATTCGAAAGTGTGATATGTTGGGTATCTGTCCAAGAACTAACTGTAGAGGAGAAAATTTATGAAGAGTCGTTGGTCTTACTCGAATGATAGCTGCAGCATGAAGAATTGCATGACCCCAAACTGAGGTAGGTAAGTTAGCCCTTAACATTAATGGTCGTGCAATTAGCTGAAGTCTTTTTTATTAAAGATTCAGCTAAGCCATTTTGTGTATGAATATGAGGAACAGAATGTTCAATAGAGATTCCAATAGTTATACAAAAATCATTAAAAGTCATTGATGAAAATTCAGCTGCGTTATCAAGTCGAATTGACTTGATTGAATGATCAGAGAACTGAGCCCGTAACTTGATTATTTGAGCAAGAAGTTTTGAGAAGGCAAAGTTTCGAGAAGAGAGAAGACAAACATGAGACCATCTAGTTGAAGCATCTATTAAAACCATGAAATATCGAAATGGGCCAGACAATGGTTGAATAGGTCCACAAATGTCTCCTTGAATTCTCTCTAAGAATTTTGGGACTTCTTTATAAACTTTTACAGGAGATGGTCGAACAATTAGTTTTCCTCGAGAACACGCAGCACAAGGAAATTCACTACTAGGAAAAACCTTCTTATCTTTTAGAGGATGACCAGTAGAATTTTCAATAATACGATGCATCATAGAAGTACCTGGATGACCGAGTCTTTCATGCCAAAGCATAAGGGATTTGGGATCTATGATTTTTGGAATCATAACATTATGAGACTCAATTGCTCTAATTCTCATAGTATATAATCCATAAGAAATTGAATGAAGTTTTTCTAAGATATTCTTTTTTCCAGAAATAGTAGAAGTAATGAGAAGATATTCATTATCATTCTCATTGGTTGTTTCAATCTGAAAACCATTTAGTCGAATATCTTTAAAACTAAGCAAATTTCTTCTTGATTTACTAGAATATAGAGCATTTTTGATAAAAACTTGTGTCTCATTTGGTAGCAAGAAACTATCTTTTCCAAATCCCTCGATTAAATTTGATGTGCCAGAGATAGTTCCTAAATTTCCCTCAGCTTTGATTAGTTCTCATTTCGAAGGATTGTATGAGTTGTTGCACTGTCTGCTAAACATATATCCTCCATATCCATTAAAAAAATGGTCTGACACATATAAAAACATAAATAAGAAAAGTTACATTTCAAATATAATTTTATTCATGAGAAACACATACCACATATAGAATGAAAACTAATAATATTATACATGCAATGTGTTTAATTAAAACAAGAAATTAAACGATATCCCAAAAGATACTCTCAGAATATTCAGTAATATCATCAACCTTTTCCTCATTATTGGTCATTGGTGAATCATCAACAATATTCAATTGATGATTAACAAAGTTTGTTTCTGCCTCCATTACTTTGTTCTTTTGAGACTCCTGTAATAAATTAGCTAGATGCCTCGGCGTACGACAGGTACGCGACCAATGCCCATTCATCCCACACCTAAAACAAATATTTGGTTTGTTCTTTTTCAGTGTTGCATTTTCTTTATTTTTACCCGACTCAGACACTTGCCACTTCTTGTGACCTGAATTGTCGCGGTTCTGGAATTTGTTGTTACGATAGCCTCGTTTATTCTTTCGTCCCCAAGGCTTCTTTTTATATGACCATCTATTGTCACATTTATTCTGCTGGAATGACGTGCTGTTAATATCCGGCAATGGGGTAGCACCCGTTGGCCGTACTTGATGGTTTTTCAACAATAATTCATTATTCTTTTCTGCAACAAGGAGGATAGACAACAATTCATTAAATTTTGTGAACTTACTCTGTCTATATTGTTGTGACAGAATCATGTTGGTGGGATGCAAGAGCGTTTTCTCTAACATTTGGGATTCAGAAACTGGATCTCCGCACAAAGCCAAAGTAGAGGTTATTCTATAAACATTGGAACTATATTCCGTAATTGATTTGTAATCTTGTAGCCTTAAATTAAGCCACTCAAACTTGGCATTAGGGAGAACAACAATTTTTGGTGATCAAACCTTTCCTTCATTAAATCCATAAAGACAAAAGGATCTTTGAATTAAATACTCGATCTTTAATCCTTCGTCAATATGGTGACGAAGAAAAATTATGGCTTTTGCATTTTGTGCCGAAGTAGCTGTATTTCCTGATTCAATGGTCTTTTCTAACTCATTTGCACTAAGGTGCAATTCTGCATCAAGTGCCCAAGCCAAATAGTTGTCTCCAGATATTTTCAAAATAGAAAAATCTATTTTTGCCAAGTTTGCCATCTATTCTGGGTTAAAACACAATTTTATTATTTATTAAAACAATAAATAATTGTATGTATGATATATATAAAAATAAACTAAATCACGACTTCATGTGGTAATAAAGTGCAAATATAAATATTCTTATATATATGTTATTAGCATATTATCTTAGTAAAAAGAATATGCAATCGTTAATGTATATATACTATTACAACATATGTATATATATACAAAACTGCAAATGGATCTTCACCCGCCATGCGGTAATCTACTTAGACAGATCATTTCAACAGAATAATAACGACGGAACCAGGTCCGGTGTAAAACACACAGACAGGATATTCCAACAGAATAATAAATGTGGAATAATAAATAATGGAACCAGGTCAGGTGAAATTCACACCGACAGGATATTCCGACAGAATATTAATTGCGAAATATTAAATAAAAAGGTTCCCACCAAGTCTTGTAAGATTAACAAGGATAGATGGTACCATTGTAAATAACAGAATTTAATGGCAATTATAAGAATAAAATTATATTATTGGTGGCACAGTCCAACCGGTAGTATAATAATAAATTGCAAGAATTTAATTTTACCGTCTCAGTTGGTTAGAGATTCGTGTTGATAACGTGTTATAAAACTTTAGCAAAGTATAGAAATAAACTCTTATAATTGCTGCATAAATTTAGAAAGAATAAGCAAGAGAAAAGAGAGAGAAAAATCTTCAGAGAATTCTGTGTGTCTTTCCTTCTGTATTTCCTTCCTTTATATAGAGAATGAAGGAGAGGAGGATGAGGAGAGAGAGTAGGAGAATGAGGGAAAAAGGAGGGAGATCACGGAGTGGGGAACAAGAAAGCAGAAGAGAGAGAGAAGTGGTTCCCTTATCTTGAGGGAATCATTATTATAACATATATTAGTATTATATATATAAGGGTATCGGTGGTCCCTTAAAATAATACGGTTTCGGTTTTGACATATTATAAAATATCCTTTTGTATTGGGGAAGCTATGTGGAAACTATGGAATTAATTGATCCCACTCAATTTTTGATCTCATTATTTTTTTTTAATTTAATATCAAGGCACCCAGTCCTAAATCTTATACCCAGTCTCTAGTCAGCTAAAGTTTAAAGAAAAACCACAAAACAGAGAGAGAAGTGCAAAGGCCAAATGGAGGCGAGTGTGACACCAACTAACCATATTTTCATTGTTATTGACGTTGTGTTCACTCCCGCTGCTAACGTAAACAGGATCAAGCCAGTCCCGACAGAATATTCTGGCCTTTACCTTATCATCGAGCGGGTCGGTGACTCTCTTGGTCCTGGCAAAGGTAGCCATTTTATTGCAAGTAACAAAAATTTTGTTCTATTCAATTTCTCCAACCTCATTTTTGTCTTTTTCCCCTATTGAGCTAGTCAGCTAGCTAAGTCAACCTAATTATTGACCTCACTGCAAACCAATCCTGGCTTCACCACTGCTTTTGTATACAATAAGAAAAGAAGGAAGAAAAATAATACTATATCATGTGAGTGATTTTATGTATAAAGATGAGGGATAAATATTTTTTGGCAAAACTAATGATTTGGCCACCGAAGTTAGTACGTTTTATCGAATACACGATTAAACATTTAATTTTTCAAATTAACTAACTGAACTAATTAAAATTGTTAAATTGGGTCATTCCGTCAAATATGGCTCACGGCTGTTAAAAAATTCAACCTATTATCTAACTTGGACGTAATAAAGAAAAGAAAATAAAAGAAGGAAATGACATGGTCTTATCAACGTGACTTACACGACTAAATAGAAGGGTCGTTACACCAGTCAAATAGAAATCGAACATCAGATAGTGAAGAACATAGAGAGACAAAGAAGAGGGTTCTTCATCAAATCTGCTCACATAACAGGGAGAAGCCTACCTTTTGTGACCTAGAAGCCATGATTTCTTCTGTAAATCTCTTTTCAACCTCGTTCACGGCGCACTAGGGTTCTAGCGACGAAGAGGTCGATCTAGGGTTCACGGCTCACTGAGTTTTCTGGCTTAGATCTTTCGTGGTACAAGGTATGTACGATTTTGTGTCTAAAAACTCTTCCCTCTTTAGTTTAGCAAGTTTAGGTCTAAATTTTAGGGTTTCGTTGTCGATTTCTATAAATTTGATTTGGGGAATCTGCTCAAAATCAGGGGTGGGAACCTAGGGTTTTCTTAATGTAGACACTCGAAATTTCATTTTCCTGTTACTAACTATGCAGGAGGACAAAAGAGTCTTTTTCACACTCCGGAGATAACCCTGGAGGACTACAACATCAATTTCAAACCCAGAGATAGCCCCAGGAGATCCAGTTTCCAACCCCGGAGATAACCCCGGGAAAGTCAGTTTCAACCCCAGAGATAGTCCCGGGGGATCAAGATCAAAGCCTGGAGATAGCCTCAGGAGGTCAAGCCAACCTCGAAAATAACCACGAGGATAGTCAAAGTCAACATCAAGTCGACCTCGAGAGATAACCACGAAAAAATCTTTACAATCTGGCAAAAAACGGAGATAACCACAGGAGGGGCAAAATGGTCATTTTGCCAACTTAATTTCACTTCAAATCAAATACACTCATTTCAACTCAAATTAATTCAAATAGAAGTCCCACAAGAACCGTATCTTAACTTTCGAGCGCAGACTGCGCAAAATGGCTCACCGGATTGCCTGACGGAAACCCGAAAATGCTATTTTGGTCACGAGCCCATCTTCCCAGAATCAAAAAGGGCAAATCATATGTCATTGTGTAGCTCTCGGAAAGAGCTTTTCGGAATGGTATGGCATGCTTCCATCGGACTCCCGGATTGAAAGTTATGAATGAGCCGCAATAACGAGCAATAGCGTTGCCCGAGTGTCGTGCTTTGACTGACACAAATGACCCACATTCTTTGGGCATCTTGGGCATCTGAGGAAGCCATTTGGTAGACATCGCACCCCCTCTATATATATATGGGGCTTGGGGTGGCCATATTTGCAAGAGAAACGGCGAGGAATCCCTATCCAATTTGTTTTGTACACGCTATAAACTGAGTGCTTTCTCATTTTAAACACTTGTGAGATTATATTCTGTCATATTTTTACTGGCGGGAGCCGATTTTTCATCCAATTAAAGTTATAGAAGTCTTCTTTAGCAGTCCACTGTAAGCCTTCTTACACACTTTAAAGCCTTTCTCTTCATCTTTGCACACACCTTTCTTTACATTGAGAGTCATGTTGCGTGTGTTTGCCCAGACTTCGGTCTGTGGTTTCATTTCAGTTTGTATATGTATATATACTTATATATATATATATATATATATATGGACTAACATTATCAAGTTATGCCTCGATTGAGCCTAGACTTCGGTCTGGAGCGTTTATTTGCTTTCGTATATATATACTTATATATATAAATTGTGTGTCGAACTTTGTTCGATGAGCCTGGATTTTACATCTGGTGCGTTTACCGTTTATATATATATATATATTTACATTTAATCCCGTCTGGAGTTTACTTCGTGGCGGTTGATCGTCTTTACAGCTTTCTTTACTTTTCGTCCCGCCTGGAGTTTACTCCGTGATGGTTGATTTCTTTTACAACTTTATTTATATTTCTGATCCCCCATGGAGGTGCTTCGTGGTGGCTGATCATGTCTGTATATATATATTTACAGCTTTTATATATATACCTGCTTACTGCTTTTTAATCAATTGCGGCATCATGTGAGCCTAGGAATCATGTGATCATAGATTCAGTTTACTGAATCTAGATTCGGTTCCCGTGATGGACATTTTCAGTTGTAAGCAACTTGTAAATTTATTCACAGTGTTTGGATTTCCTCAGATGGTTTTCATACCCATGAGGAATTCGACATTATTTTGTACATTATTTTATCGAAGATGCCTCAAATCTCGAAAAATTAAAAACAATCGAGTCGAACACTTAATAAAAATGGGAGTGTAAAAGGTCTCAATTACTATTGAGCACAAGGGTTTGAAAAACCTCTTTTATAAAACATCACTGCCATATCTTGTTTAAAAGCAAATTTTACACAAATTCAAACACTATGTATATATAAGTGCGAATCGAGGCCTCGACTACTTCCATATAAATAAAGACATTGACCCCACACACACACACATTTATATATGAGTTCTTGGCGGGCGATACCGTGGTAACACGGATGTCGGAGGGTGCCTAACACCTTCCCTCCGCATAATCAAGCCCCCGAACCCTAATAAATCTCGGTTTCAGAAACTCGTTTACCAGTGTCACATCACTGGGTTAATGTGTAAACCTTTTATCGGTTGTGTTGGTACAACCATATAAAAAACGAACTGGAGACTCTTACAGTCCATCGTTGACATGATACATGTCGGACCTTTTTCACTTGTTTTTTTCAAACAAATCTCACCTAACATGAGAACACCAAAGAACAAGAAACGAAAAGGGACAAATAAAAAACCCGGCGTCGACAGGTGGCGACTCTGCTGGGGATTCCAGTAAGAGGACTTAAGCCGCTATTACAAACTTTTTAAAACTGTTATCTGCTTGTGTGTGGATGTTGCATTTACATTTGAATGAATGTGTACGAATGCATTTACTTATTGCACTTAGTGTTTCTCACTATATCTGTTTGTAATATTAGTGCTTCACACATGTCATCATTTTCAAAAACGGTGAGACATGTTGTATGTAACACCCCAACTTTTATGAATAAAGAATAATTTTCTCAAAATATATTTTTGAATATTATGGTGTGGATTTGATATAATGTTATAGTTGTGGGTAATATTTATAAATTTTGCAAAGTAAGCAAGTGGTTATATAATATTCGATTGGTCGGGGAATATTCGTTTTAACAGGGAATATTCATACGACAGCACAATCATTGGAAGTATTGTCGTAGTTAGAAAATGACAGAATTATCTTTTTATAAAAATAACGGCGAAAGTGTTACCGTTAAAACTGTTGAACTACCCAATAGTAAAAGAAATCTGATGTCTGGCGTGGTTGCATAGTAGGACACGGTATTGATTATTGATGCTTACGTGAGAAGTCACTCAGTTATACTCAATTATTGCTATAGTAATTGTTGCATCATATCTCTCATATTATTGATTCGATTATTGTCATTGTATCATCTGCATTATATGATATATTATTAAATCAATAATTGAGACGACAAAGTTATTCATATTATTAAATTGCAATATTTATAATGTCTAGAAGTTCTGCCAATGAGAGGTTTGGTCGCCTAATTGCGCGCCAATAAGGAGAAATCCTTATTAGAAAGCCCCCTCTTTCTTGAAAACGATCTGGTTGTTAAATATTGTGAGTTATAATATTAATGATGAATAAGTTCGTGTTGATTAAAGATGAATTTGATAGTTCCATTGTGTTGGGATTATTAGTATTAGTGAAAATCGATATTCCGATGATAATTGATGTCTGGGGGTTATATTGATAAATCGGATAATTTATCGGATAAATGAGCAATTAATTATTACTAATTCACATGCTTATATAACTATTGATTCACATGATTGAACTATTGATTCACATTATTTACTATTAGGGGATGTGGTGCAAGTTTGATAATACTTGCAGGACTAAATTAAAATAAAAAAGGAAGGTATTATACTATAATATTTTGAGCCCCAAAACGTGCAATTATCAAAACTATATTTTCCTATAAATAGAAGCTCATTCTTCCTTCATTTCTCACCAATTCACAAAAGCTTTAGAGCAATTATTATAGAGAGAAATTATAGAGAAAGAGAAGAAGAAGTGTCTTCTTCACTTATTCCATATCCGAGTTTTTCTAAGGTAAGGGGTATTATTTCTTTCGTGTTCTTGAAGAGAGCTATTGTTATTCCATCCCTTATTATTCCTTTTGGAACATCCTGTCTGTGCGAATTACGCATGACCGGGTTCCGTTATTTATTATTCATTAGAATAACTTTTGTCTATCTGATATCGCATACATGGTGAAATTCTTCTGTTATTCCATTCTTTATTATTCTGTTGGAACATCCTGTATGTGCGTATTTCGCATGACCTGGTTCCATTATTTATTATTCTATTGGAATAACCTGTCTGTGCGGTCTATCGTATGCATAGTGAATTCTTTTGTTATTCTATTCTTTATTATTTAGTTCGAATATCCTATCTGTGCGTTTACACATGACCTGGTTTCGTTATTTATTATTCTGTTGGAATAACCTGTCTATGTGAAGTACCGCATACATGGTGAAATTCTTTTGTTATTCCATTCTTTATTATACTCAGTTGGTTAAAGTTCTGGATTTTATATACTCCATGAAATTAGTGGAATATCCATGATATTTGCGCTTCATCCAGTATCTTTTCATGGAAATATTCTTCTGAGCATTTTTGAATTTTTCACCACAAAGCAGTATCATGTTGATAATTTGGACGTTATTGGTTCCTAGATAAATTAATTCTTGAACTTGTTTTATTGAATTCTTATATCATTGTCATCATCCTCATGTTTATATTATGTTGAAAGTCATCTGTGGCCTGTAGTGCATAGATGAACTTGGTATGATAATGAATATCCTTGGCCGTAGTGTAGGGATGATGTGGTTTATTTATTAAGCTGAGTCTCAGCGATAAAAGTGATGAAAAACCTTTTAAATCATAGAAGATAGTAGATTTTATTCTCTACTTGACTCTTCTAATGGATTGCTTGTTCCGCTGCAGTTAAACTTGATGTTTGTTATATTTTATCAGTTTAACACTGTTGAAGGCTAACGATAAATTATTCTGCATTATCTTAGTCATAATATTTCTTCTTGGCTAGTTGAGCTCACCTTTTCTTTCCTTTTTCTCTTGAAAATGAGAACGTAATCGGACTATGTCGGGGAGCGGAGTGACGGTCCGAGATGATAGCATTAGTAGTCCTCACTATTACATTAAACAAAGTGTGACAATAAATGTAATGAGGACTCCATTAAGTTTGTATATTGTCTAGATGACAATATTCTTATTAAAAACTCTTAGATTATGTTTTGTCGTATTTTACACGACTGTTGTATAATTAAGTTGTATTTAAATTTTGTACCATGTATTTGGCGACTCAAGATGGGTGATGTATACCTATTTTGGGGGCGTCACATTGTATATGAATGTATGTTGTGTGGTTCCTCCACTAGGAGGCTATCCTGTTGGTGTTTGATTACTGGACTCGTAGGAAGACTAATTCCAACGAGGCTCAAGAAAGACACCACCCAAATTCGCTCCAATTGAAAGACCGGATTAATTTCCCGTCAAGTAATTTGCGATGATTTGGGAACCTTCATGCCGAAAAACCGTGAGAGTAACCTAAGATAGGTCAGCCTTTGATAAACCAAACGCGGAGGAAACTCTCTTCATACTTTCACATTTCAATTACTTGTAAATTCAATTACTTGTAATTTCATTTCCATGTAAATCTCAATGTAATGAAAAATATGAAGGAATATGTGTACATGCTTTCCCTTTATATGAAAACCTAACATGTTATCTTGTCAACTGACATTTGTTTCGCAAGACGATACTCCTAAACAGTTGTAAGACCCCAACTTTTTATAAATGAAATTGAATTTCCTCTGTTTATTATTTTGAAATAGTAAGGGTTGATTTGATTAATGTGGTTAGTTATGGGTAAAATGCGCAAATATTTTAAATAAGCAAGTGGTTATAAAATATTCATTGTTGTCGGGGAATATTCGTTTGGTCGTGGAATATTCTTCCCGTCCGAATATTAAATGCGACAGTAGCGACCTTTATGGGCTCTATAACGGAAAACGATTGGATGAAAAAAAACGACAAGTATGCGTTTTTATAAATAACGGTGTAGTTGTCACCATTAACACTGTTGGAATACCCGGTGGTTAAAACACAGTAATACACGTTGTTGCACAGTAGCACACAATATTGCACCAATTATTGATTCTTACGTAAGAAGGCACTACTCAATAATTGTTACAGTAATTATTGTTCAATATTTTATTTTATCGATTCAATGATTGCTATTTTATATTTTATATTATTGTTGTTTCAATAATTGTCACTACACAGTATTTCCCATTATCAGATCAATAATTCATATTATTTTAATAATATTACTAGATAACATTATTGGCAATGTCTAGAAAATTCTGTCTAAGGAGATGTTTGGTCACCTAATTGCACGCCACTAAAGAGAAATCCTTATTGAAAATTCCCCTCTTTCCTAGGAACGGTCTCGTTGTCATTATTGTGATTCTGTAATATTATTTGTGAATAATTAATTATTAATTTATATGATAAGGAAAATATTCATTTTATGTGGATATAGATGGAGAAAATTTTTAAAGTGACAATTGTTAGAAATTGATATTTTATCTTTTCTGATAAAATAATTCATTTAAATATATTATTATATTATAATAATATAATAATGGTGATATTTTTACAATGAATATGGGATATATGAGTAAATGAGGAGGATGACTATTTTTGTTGCAATAAATACAAAAAACATGTTAAACATGTTGGTGGACCCAATTTTTGACTTAAATTTGATTATAGCCAGTAAAATCGTCCGTATGTGGATTTCGGTCAATTTCTGTTTGAAATTTAGAAAAACTTAAACTTGCAAAGTTGTATAGAATTGAATTTCCTATGGAAGGACATAAGATTCGAATTTGTCTGATAAAAGGGCTATTTATTATGAATTATTGAAGTTCCGAAATAATTAATTTTTGAAGTTTTAATTATATTTTTAATAAAAATGTTTTTTGCAATTGAGTGGGCCCCACAGGTGTTGTAAACATGTTGATTTCAGATGTCAAGAGGTGGGCGTGAAAATTTATATAAATATATTAATATTTTATTAATTTTTCTGCTTTGGTGTTCTAAGCATTTTCCTATAAATAGGGTGCTTAGATTAGAAGAAAAAATCACACCAGAATATGAAGTTTTCTCTTTCTATAATATCGAGCGTATTTTTATAAGTATTTTGATACTTTGAGTGTTGTTATACGGTGCAAGTTTCTTTTAGCGTTATATCTAATATTCAGTCAGAAGTACTATTCTTTTGAGGTAAGGGATGTTATTTTCTTCGTAAATGATATTATTTCTTCAATATCATTATGCCGAAATATTGATATGAATATTATTGTGGAATTTTTACCTTTTTGTGTCGGAGTTACTATTCACGTATACGACACTATTCACCGAAAAATGAAATTTCCTTCTTTTTATCCAAGGCGTCTATTATGGTTACTATCTTTAATTGTATCCATGTTTTGATCTTTATTTTGAATTCTACTTCATAATTGGTTATTATGGAGTATTTTTGAACTTGGATAAACCGAAGTACAAATCCCAAATATTTGTTCTTTTGTCTCACTGAATTCGTTTTTTTTTAAATATTTTTCATCATCCTCAATCCTAAATGATGATATTACTGAATATCTTTGGCATGTAGTGCAAAGATGAATGATTTCCTGATGAATATATCTTTGGCCCGTAGTGCTAAGATGTATAGGTGTTGAGATGAACATGACCAACAAGTGATACAAATGAATATCTTTGTCCTGTAGTGCAAAAATGAATATTTGATTCAAGATGTATATTGATTAATGTTACAGGGATAAAATATTGATGATGGACTTTTAAATCTTAGAAGATAGTAGAATTCATTCTCTACTTGACTCTTCTAATGGATTGCTGTTTTCGCTGCAGTTATTGATCTAAAACTTTTGGCTATTATATTCTATCAGATTTTTCCATGTTGAAAAATAATGATAACTTTTTGTATATTATCTTAGTCATAATATTCTTTACTAAGCTAGTTGTGCTCACCCTTTTTCCTTTTTGTTCCATTTTTCTTCTCAGGAGGTGAGAATTTAGCAGGAAATAGCCGGGGTATGGAGTGATGATTCTAGAAAGTCGTTTTAGTAGTCCTCACTATTTTTGTAAAATAGTGTATCAATAATTGTAATGAGAACTCCTTTTGAGTTTGTATACTGTCTATTAGACAATATTTGTATTTAAACTCACAGTTTATGTGTTGTCGTATTTTGCACGACAATTGTATTAATGAAGTTGTACTTGTTTCTGTACCATGTATTTGGCGACTAAGAATGGGTGATGTATACCTATTTTGGGGGCGTCACAGTTGGTATCAGAGCTTAGGGATATGGTCTCTAGCGGAGATCGGAGAATAGAACTAGGAGGGGAGAGACGAGTAATCCTTCGCTAGTGTGTCATACCTAAACTTATTTGTTGGTCAGTCGGAGCATATGGTTAATATGTGATATGTTAATTTGTGTAATTAACTCTTGTTTTGTGGTAGTATTTAAGGATGGCAGCTGAGAATATTAACAGTGGAGTGAATGAGACTGTGGAGACACCTTTAATCACCACCCAGGAGAACGTGCAACAGGAAGGCAATATTCCTCCTGTAAACAACACTACCGAACAAATGATGAATGATGGGATGTTTAGAAGCTTTTTACGCTTTATGCAAAATCGAGATGAGGGAGACTTCGTGTACAAAATACACAGTGGAAATGATAGCAATGTCTTTTATTACTGACCAAGCAGTTCAAAGAGTTGGGACCACCAGAATTTGCGGGAAAATTGGATCCGATCAAGGCGGAAACGTGGGTAAAGCAAATTACCAAGATATTCGATGTCTTGGGATGCACGGAGGAACAGAAGGTTCCATTCGCCACCTTTATGTTCCATGACGAGGTAGACTATTGGTGGGAGTCTGTGAAACGTACCCAGACTGCCGCACTCAGTATGTCTTGGGAAATATTTTAGAAACTTTTCGATGACAAGTACTTACCTGAAAGTATTCATCATATAAAGGAGGTAGAGTTTATTAGATTAGAACAAAACAACATGACGGTGTCCCGGTACGAGGCAAAATTCGCAGAGTTATCCAGGTTTTCACCTCATTTGGCAGAGAATGAGGAACGAATGACGAGAATGTTTTTGAGAGGTTTAAAACCCGAGATTCGGCAATATCTTATCTCTCATAAATTTTTTTTATATTCAGATGTTATAAATGAGGGCTCAATTATTAGAAATGAGATAATGAGTATGTTCAACCGGGGACCACAACCGTGGTCATACCAAATGGCGATAGTCGTGAGCAATGAAAACCAAATGGTGGAAAATATTCGGACAAAAGCGGGAACCACTCTGGTGGTAATCGTGGTCATAATAATAGAAGAAGCGAGTCGGGAGGAGATTTCAAGAAGAGAAGATACAACAATGACAACGTGAAAACGTCATCACCAACATCAACTATTTCTAAGGGAGGAGAACGACCACCGGTCATATGTTATAAATGAGGGAAATAGGGACATATCAGCCCAAATTGCCCACAACAATCCAAGGTATGTTATAAATGTGGAAAGGAAGGTCATATAGCTAGAGATTGTCTTGTTGTGAAACCAAGTTCAACGGGGATGGTGACTCAAAGGTCATCCCGACAAGTCAAAGTCATTGGTTCTGGAAGAAGTTTGTCTGTCCCGACCGTCAAAATGCGAGGAAGCCGAACGAGGTGATCACGGGTAAGCTAATCATAAACTCTTGCGAAGTTTATACCTTATTAGATACCGACTCTACCTATTCTTTTATCTCTCCTGCTTGTGCTCAACGTTTGAACTTGACTCCGGAGAAATTAGACATTGACTTATTTTTTGAGACTCCGTTAGGAAAAACTTTCATTACATCTACTGTTTATAAATCTTGTTTGATTCAAGTTGGAACCATCACATTACATGCCGATCTTATTTTGTTGAAAATACTTGCATTTGATGTGATTTTAGGGATTGATTGGTTAACCACTCATCATGCTAAAATTGATTATTTTCGTAAGGTTGTCAGTTTTCATATTCCTAACCAACCTATTATGCGAATTCAAACAACCAAACCACTAAAGTCAATCACTGTCATATCAAGCCATAAAGCTATTCGTTTATTGAAAAACGGATGTCAAGCTTTCTTAGCCCATGTCACGGACTTGAACAAAAACACATCAGATTTGAATAATATTTCTGTTGTTAGAGAATTTCCTGACGTATTTCCTGAAGAACTTCCCGATCTACCCCCAGAACGAGAAGTTGAATTCTTTATTGACCTTGAACCTGGTACAAAGCCCATTTCGGGGAATATTCGTACGACGACGCAGACTTTTGTGGGCCCCATAACGAAAAGCAATTGGATGAAGAAAACGACAAGTATGAGTTTTTATAAATAACGGCGTAGTTGTTACCGTTAACACTGTTAGAATACCTGGTGATTAAAACACAGTAATACTCATTGTTGCACAGTAGCACACGGTATTGCACCGATTAGTGATTCTTACGTAAGAAGGCACTACTCAATAATTGTTGCAGTAATTATTGTTCAATATTTTATTTTATCGATTCAATAATTGCTATGTTGATATTTTATATTATTGTTGTTTCAATAATTGTCACTACACAATATTTCTCATTATCATATCAATAATTCATATTATTTTAATAATATTACTAGATAACATTATTGGTAATGTCTAAAAAGTTCTGTCTAAGAAGAGGCTTGGGCACCTAATTGCATGCCAGTAAGGAGAAATCCTTATTGGAAAGCCCCCTCTTTCCTGAGTACGGCCTGGTTATCATTATTATGATTCTGTAATATTATTTGTGAATAATTAATTATTGATTTATATGATAAGGAAAATATTCATTTTATATGGATATAGATAGAGAAAATTTTTAAACTGACAATTATTGAAAATTGATATTTTATCTTTTCTAATAAAATAATTTATTTAAATATATTATTATATTATAATAATGGTGATATTTTTACAATGAATGTGGGATATTTGAGTAAATGAGGAGGAGGACTATTTTTGTGCAATAAATACTAAAAACATGATAAATATGTTGGTGGACCCAATTTTTGACTGAAATTTGATTATAGCCTATAAAATCATCTGTATGTGGATTTCGGTCAATTTCTGTTTAGAATTTGGAAAAACTTAAACTTACAAAGTTGTAGAGAATTTAATTTCCTATGGAAGGACATAAAATTTGAATTTTTCTGATAAAATGGCTATTTATTATGAATTATTGAAGTTCCGGAATAATTGATTTTTGAAGTTTTAATTATTTTTTTAATAAAAACGTTTTTTGCAATTGAGTGGGCCCCACAGGTGTTGTAAACATGTTGATTTCAGATGCTAAGAGATGGGCGTGAAAATTTATATAAATATATTAATATTTTATTAAATTTTCTACTTTGGTGTTCTAAGTATTTTCCTATAAATAGGGTGCTTAGGTTAGAATTGAAAATCACACCAGAATCTGAAGTTTTCTCTCTCTATAATATCGAGTGTATTTTTGTGAGTATTTTGATAATTTGAGTGTTTCTATACGGTGCAAGTTTCTTTCAGCGTTAAATCCGATATTAAGTCAGAAGTACTATTTTTTTGAGGTAAGGGATGCTATTTTATTTGTAAATGATATTATTTCTTCAATATCATTATGCCGAAATATTGATATGAATATTATTGTGGAATTTCTATTTTTTGGTGTCGGAGTTACTATTCACGTATACGGCACTATTATTCACGATATCTGACACTTATTCACGAATCATTTCAGACTATTCACCAAGAAAAATAAAATTTTCTTCTTTTTATCCAAGGTGTCTATTATGGTTACTATTTTGATTGTATCCATGTTTTGATCTTTATTTTGAACTCTGCTTCAAAATTGGTTATTATAAGTATTTTGAACTTGGATAAACCGTATGTCTACGAATCCCTAATATTTGATCTTTTATCTCATTGGATTCATTTTCTTTAAGATATTTTCATCATCCTCGGTCCTAAATGATGATATTATGAATATCTTTGGCTGTAGTGCAAAGATGAATGATTAATCGATGAATATCTTTGATGCAGTAGTGTGCAAAGATGAATGATTACCTAATGAATATCTTTGGCCCGTAGTGCAAAGATGAACAAGTGTTGAGATGAACATGACCAACTGGTGATACAAATGAATATCTTTAGCCTGTAGTGTAAAGATAAATATTTGATTCAAGATGTATATTGATTAATGTTACAGGGATAAAATATTGATGATGGACTTTTAAATCTTAGAAGATAGTAGAATTCTTTCTCTACTTGACTCTTCTAATGGATTGCTTATTCCGCTGCAGTTGTTGATCTAAAACTTGTTGTCTATTATATTTTATCAGATTATTCCCTGTTGAAGACTAACGATAATTTGTTGTATATTATCTTAGTCATAATATTCTTTACTGGGCTAGTTGAGCTCACTCTTTTCCTTTTTGTTCCATTTTTTCTTCTCAGGATGTGAGAATTTAGTAGGAACTAGCCGGGGTATAGAGTGATGATTCTAAAAAGTGGTTTAGCAGTCCTCGCTATTTTTATAAAATAGTGTATCAATAATTGTAATGAGGACTCCTTTTGAGTTTGTATACTGTCTATTAGACAATATTTGTATTTAAACTCACAGTTTATGTGTTGTCGTATTTTGCATGACAATTGTATTAATGAAGTTGTAGTTGTTTTTGTACCATGTATTTGGCAACTCAGAATGGGTGATGTATACCTATTTTGGGGGCGTCACAGACACATTATGTAATATTGCTACATTCACTAAGACTAAACTACATAAGTCTTTTTTGTAGGGATATAATTGGTCCAGTAACCCGATCAAAATCCAAAAAGGCCATGAGCCTACAGCCAATTATGTCTTCATCTGACCAGACTGAACTTAATCCAGTTTCTCGCGAAGATTTCGACGAATTAAGTAAACAAATCACGGATTTGGTTGTTCTGCTTAAAGAACTACACCAATCTACTTAGGGTACAAGGATACCCGTACCTGCTGAATCCTCCGCATAAGGGGGGAACCCAAAGTCCGGATACTGCTAGTTCCAGTCGCAGGAATCCTCATAAGCACAGACAGATTCCTTTAGCTATATGGCGATTATCTCCACCTACAGTTCCTGAGCATGTACGGTCTCCGGTAAAGGTGCCAGCCAGCGTAATGGCTATGTTGCCGATACCGATAAGGGAAAAAGAAGTCTTTGTTCCAGACCCCAGAGTGGAAGAAGAGGAACGAAGAAGTAAACAAGACATCGTCAGAATGATGTCATGCATACGCGTCATTGTCGATGATGAACATACAAACAGATACACCCTAGACGATGATTGCCCAGACGTAACGGTCATCATTTGGGAAAAGGAGGCTAATGACAGCCCCTCCATCACTGCAATCCACCAGGACTTTGCTCTCGACAATTGGAGCAGCACTCCTTTCATTGGTCGACAAGGGTAAAACGGGCAGAAACTCATCCTGCCTTGTAGATAACAATAACTGCTTACTTTTTCTGTGCAGTATTAGCAGTTACTTTTGTCATTATAAGCTAACACTTTGTGTGATTGAACAGTTTCATATATTAAGTGAGAGCATTTTGGTTCAGGACTCTAAAGTTAGATGTGCCTAGACTTGCTAATGAGGTGCATATTCTCCACAAGGACTGTAACTTTGATATAAAGTTGGACTCAGACTTGATGGAAGTGCAAGAGGACTATGAGATACCTAAGGAGATCAAAGAATGGGTCGAAGACAAACCTAAGCCAAATCTTGATCAAACCACCTCTTTTAAACCTCGGAACCTTAGAAAACCCCAAACAAATCCAAATTGGTACGAGCCTCACTCCAAACCAAAGGAATGACATGGTTACTGTGAGACCCCAAATTTTATGAATAAAGATTTAAATTTCTCAAACTATTTTTTTGAATAATATGGTGTGGATTTGATATAATGTTATAGTTGTGGGTAATATTTATAAGTTTTGCAAAGTAAGCAAGTTGTTATATAATATTTGATTGGTCAGTGAAAATTCTTTTTATCGGAAATATCCGTCACGACTGCACAATCATTGGTGGACCCCACAAACGGAAGTATTTTCGTAGTTAGAAAAGCGTGTAATTATCATTTTATAAAAATAACTAAAGTGTTACCGTTAAAACCGTTGAACTACTTTCAGTAGTAAAAGTGCGATGTCTGGCATGGTTGCATAGTAGACACGATATTGATTATTGATGCTTACGTGAAAGTCACTCAGTTATACTCAATTATTATTCTACAATGGTTGTTGCATCATATCTCTCATATTATTGATTCAATTATTGTCATAGTATCATCTACATAATATGTTATATTATTAAATCAATAATTGAGATGACATAGTTATTCATATTATTATTTACAATATTGACAATGTCTAGAAGTTCTGTCAAGGAGAGATTAGATAATCTAATTGCGCGCCAATAGGGAGAAATCCTTATTGGAAAGCCCCCTCTTTCCTGGGAACGACCTGGTTGTTAAATATTGTGAATTATAATATTAATGATGAATAAGTTCGTGTTGATTAAAGATGAAATTGATAGTTCCATTGTGTTGGGATTACTAGTGTTAGTGAAAATCGACATCTATTTCGATAATAATGGATGTTTGGAGGTCATATTGACCAATCGGGTAATTAACCGGATAAATGAGCAATTAATTGCTATTAATTCATATGCTTATAACTATATGTTCACATGTGTGTACTACTGATTCACATGATTTACTATTAGGGGAGTTGGTGCAAGATTGATAATACTTGCATGACTAAATTAAAAATGGAGGTATAGATGAAGGTACTATACAGTAATTATTTTTTTCACATGTATAGAACTATCGAGTCACATGATTTACTATTGATTCACATGATTTACTATTAGGGGAGTTGGTGTAAGATTGATAATACTTGCATGACTAAATTAAAAATGGAGGTATAGATGAAGGTACTATATTGTAATTGTTTTTTTCCACATGTTTAGAACTATTGAGTCACATGATTTACTATTGATTCACATGATTTACTATTAGGGGAGGTGGTGCAAGTTTTATAATACTTGCAGGACTAAATTAAAAATGAAGAAAAAGAGGAAGGTATTATATTGTAATATTTTGAGCCCTAAAATGTGTAATTATTGAAACTATATTTTCCTATAAATAGAAGCTCATTCTTCCTTCATTTCTCACCAATTCACTAAGTCTCACAAGAGCAATTATTATAGAGAAAAATTATAGAGAGAAAGAAGAAGAGAAGTTTGCTACCTCACTATTCTAGTATCCAGTTTTCTTCTAAGGTAAGGGGTATTATTTCTTTCATATTCATGAAAAGAGTTATTTCTTTCAATATTTGTAAGGGTTGTTATTCCATTCTTTATTATTCTGTTGGAATAACTTTCTTCATCTATGGCCTATCGCATGCTCGGTGAATTCTTATGTTATTCCATTCTTTATTATTCTTGGAATAACTCACAAGTCATGATTCATCGCATTCTCGGTGAATTCTTCATTATTCCATTCTTTATTATTTTGTTGGAATAACTTTTCATGCATGCGGACTATTGCATGCCCGGTGAATTCTTCCATTATTCAATTCTTTATTATTACATTGAAATAACTTTTGTTTGCTAAGGCGGTCCTATCGCATGCACAGTGAATTCTTCATTATTTCATTCTTTATTATTCATTGGAATAACTCATCTGTGGTGGACTACCGCATGCATGGTGAATGATCATTCGTATTCATTCCTTATTAAATTGTGGAAATGATCTGTGTACGTGGATTACCGCATGGCGGGTGAAAATCTATTTGCAGTTTCATATATTCTAGTATATTCATTTGGTTAAAGTTTTGGTTTCTATACTCCATTAAATTAGTAGAATATCTTGGATATTTGCGCTTCATCCAGTATCTTTTCATGAAAATATTCTTATGAGCATTCTTGAATTTTACTCCACAAAGCAGTATCATGTTGACAATTTGGACGTTATTGATTTCTGGATAAATTAAATTATAAATCATTAAAATTTATCCTTGAACTTGTTTTATTGAATTATTATGTAATTGTCATCATCCTCATGCTTGTATTGTAGTGAAAGTCATCTTTGGCTTACGTGCATAAATGGACTTGGTATGATTATGACCATGGATTATTCGGTATAATCATGACCATAATGTAACGAATGATGTGGTGAAAGTCCTCATTGGCCTGTAGTTCATTGATGGACAGTTGTTGGTATGATTATGACCAGGGATTATTCGGTATAATAATGACCATCGTTGATTACATGAATATCCTTGGCCGTGATGCAGGGATGATTCGATTTTTTTTTAAGTGTCGAGTCTCGTGATAACGTTGATGAAAAACTTTTAAATCATAGAAGATAGTAGATTTTATGCTCTACTTGACTCTTCTAATGGATTGCTTATTCATTGCAGTTGTTGATCTAAAACTTGTTGTCTATTATATTCTATCAGTTGTTATACTGTTGAAGGCTAATGATAATTTATTCTGCATTATCTTAGTCATAATATTTCTTACTAGGCTAGTTGATCTCACCCTTTTCTTTTATTGTTTTCTTCAAGAAATGAGAATATAGCTGGGACGAGTCGGGAAATGGAGTGATGGTCCAGGATAAGTGGCTTTAGTAATCCTCACTATTCTGTGAAATAGTGTGATAATAATTGTAATGAGGACTCCATTGAGAGTGGATATTGTCTAGAAGGCAATATTCTTGTTTAAACTCTCAGCTATATTTTGTCGTATTGTACACGACAGTTGTATAATTAAGTTTGTATTTGATTTATGTACCATGTATTTGGCGACCCCAGATGGGTGATGTAATACCCGAGAAAAAAAAATATTAAATAATAAAAATTATTTTGTTTTAAAACATATTAATTGGACTTTGTCATTTTTTTTTGTCAAACTAGTTATTTAATTTATGTGGAGTAATAAACATTAATAAGTGATGGATAAATTAAATTTATAAAATTGGGCCTTAAAACTAATTGGGTTTAATTTATATTTGGATAATATTAAAATCCTATTAAAATTGATAAATTAATAATATAAATAAATACATTAATGAGTAACAAAAACTTGAACCCTAAATATTATACGCTATTTTATTCTTCCAGTAAAAAGGAAAACACAAAACAACGGCTGCAAAGAGCTATTGAATACTCGGAAGATTTTTGCAGGAGGAAGAGGGAGTGATTTCTTTCAAGGTATTTATACTTGTATCATGAGATTATAATTCGCTAATAATTAATTCAGTGAAGTGGCGCAAGTTTGACCGAATCTGTAACAATATTGTGCACCATATTTTACTTGGATTTCTATTATAGGCATTCTGTAATATCTTTTTGCGGTACTTGTACATGATAGATATCATGTTATTATATATATATACCGATTACCGAACCTGCTGTTTAAAAAAAATATTTAAAAAAAAAATCGTTGTCATGATGTGATCAAAAGCTGCTGTCAAATAAAAAGAATTATAAATATATTATATTATAGGTGTTGTGCATGTTGGATTGCTGAAGGAGTAGATTCATTATATTATATATATATATATATATATATATATATATATATATATTTTAATAATCTTTTAGCATATATATTTAAATTATCATTTGGCCATGAAATTTGTATATGAAATTAGTAAATCAATTAAAGTTATGTATATTAATTTGTATTAATTAATTTTGCTTATATAGTTATAAAAGTTTTAACAATAAATTTAATAGTATTATGTTATTAATGATTAGATTGTAATAAAATTTTATTAATTATTTAGATTGAGCGGAGAGTCTAACGAGTCAAATTTGGAGTATAAATTTGGGTATTGCATTATCGATTCCGTGCACGGATTCATGCTCTTTCAAATGAGACTTTTTGTTTTTAATTTATTCGTTTCGCATGCGTTTTGAAAATTAGTATTGCCTCTCATGATTATTTCTTGTCAAGTTCAACTTTGTGATATTTTCGTCATGGCGTTCATAGTTGGAACTCATATTTGTACTCTGTGATCAAAGACACACGTGTCTAAATTTATTTTGATATTTGTAGTAATGTGCATGTTAATATTTTTGGAGACTTTGTGTTGATATCTCGTTTCAGTTTAACATGTACATGTTAGAACCCCTTTGTTGTATCGCATGTGTTGTGACATTATATTTTGTTAGAATACCGTAGGGTATACCTGAGCTATAACCACCTGTGGGGGTACCACAGGCATGTCCTCTTGGCACCTAGACATGACCACCTGTGATCAGTCCACGGCGTCTCCGTTTTGTGCTCCGGTGGGAGTTGGCCATTTGGTGTTTCGTTGTGGGAGGCGTATGGGTCGACCCTAGTTTTCTATTCTGTTCTGTTCTGCGGATTGGTGATGTTAGTGCCAAATACGCCTTCCGATTCGCATGCATCTGGATCCGGCTGGTCCGATGTATGTTATGCATGTATGCGGTGGCATTATTTTGATTTGCACAGTGGCATTATTTGACTTGCACATGTGGCATTATTTGACTTACTGTGTGGCAAGGTATATTCTGCTTTTGTTCTGAGCTCGGTATGAAATAACACCCAACCATTTGATTCAGCCTATTATTTCGTTGTGTTAGTTTTGTTCGTTTCGTTTCATTTCAGTTCATTTCGTTTTATTTCATTTAATTGAGTTAGTTATTTCGGTTCGTTATTTGTATTCTATATCCGTACTGGGCATTTGGCTCATGCTGTGTTTTTCTTCCAGCAGGTAATCAGGGGGACCAAGGGCAAGTGTGATGAGAGCTCCATTCATTTCAATGATTTAAAAATATTCGGTTTAGACTTGATGTGTCAGTTTACTTGGAATTGTAATAATTATTTTAGATAGTGGTTTGAGACAGTTTCAGAGTTATTTTGGTTGACTTGTGGTATTTATCAGTTATTAAGACTATTCTTTTATGGCTTTGAGCCTTGCTATTAAATTCATCAGTTTTGTTATGTTTTGAGTAACCTCTCTTTCTATTTTGGAAAGGGAGTGTTACAGGTGATGTATACCTATTTTGGGGGCGTCACAGTTGGTATCAAAGCCTAGGAATATGATCACTAGCTGAGATATGAGACAAGAACTAGGAGGGGAGAGACGGGGAATTTCTTTGCTAGTATGACCTACCTAAGTTTATTTGGCATTTAATTGGTCGGTCAGAGTATAGGGATAATATGTGATATGTTAATTAACCCTTATTTTGTGGCAGTATTTGAAAATGGCATTCGAAAATGTTGAGATAAGCAATGAAGCACATGAGACTGTTGAGACACCTTTAATCACTAATCAGGTTAATGTGACGTCAGACGAAGAAGAAATTATAGATATCTACGTGGTGAGTGAAGAACCAATAGTTGCACCCGAGCTAGTTGCAGAGGTAGCAGCTGAGAGTGAGGAAGAATAGGAACCTGAGGAGAATTTATTAGAAGAATTTTATGATCGAAATTTAGAATTACAAAATCATATTCATGAGTTGGAAGAGCAGGCGGTCGTGGAGCAAAAAGATGTAACAATTCAAAATTGTGTTACCCGATGTGCGATGCTTGAACTGAAGCACTCTTTGGCAGAGTATAAGATATTAGAGTTGGAATCTGAAAATGCTATGATAAAAGTTCTGATGAAAGAAGAAGCAACTAAACGAATGAAAATAGATGATGCATGGGTAAAAGCCGCACGACGCGTAGATAATGTAGAAAAAGACGCCCGATCTAATAAGGCCAAAATAGATTAAATCGATTTTACTTTTTGGACAACAATTGGGAGAATCCAACATCGAATTCGGAATTACCTTGTGCAGAGCTGTCAACCCCAATTTGATATGGATCGGAGAGTAATGATTTGAATCATGGATCAGGAATGGGACGAAGCAATTAAGGGTGGAATGTACTCTATAGCAAAGTCAAATCTGGTAGTTTAAGTGAGAGCGTTTGTCGAGAAACCCGAACGAAGTTATTACGGGTAAGTTAATTATAAACTCTTGCGAAGTCTATACCTTATTCGATACCAGTTCTACCCACTCTTTTATTTCTCCTACTTGTGCTCAATATTTAAATTTGACTCCGATGAAATTAGACTTTGATTTATCTGTTGAAACTTCGTTGGGAGAAACTTTCGTTACCTCCACTATTTATAAATCTTGTTTGAGTCAAATCAACACTTTCACGTTACCTGTCGATCTTATCTCTTTAAAAATACTTGCCTTTGATGTGATTTTAGGAATCGATTGGTTAACTATTCATCATGCTTTTAGTAAGGTTGTTAGCTTTCATATTCTTAACCAACCTATCATGCGAATTCAAGCAACCAAACCACTAAAGTTAATCATTGTTATATCAAGCCATAAGTAAAGTGCCCCAATCCTTTCGTTGTTGACTTCCTTGTGTGGAATGCACCGAGGCCAAACTTTCTGTAGGCGACGTCGTGAATGACGATGACAATTTGATAGGTATCAATGTTACGTACTATCCAAGTCTTGGATGAGAGTCACAATTTTGAATGATATTTCTATTGTCAATAAATTTCCAGACGTATTCTTGAAGACTTCTTAGCCTACCCCTAGAGCGTGAAATCGAATTTTGTATTGACCCCAGTACAAAACCAATTTCTAAAACTCTCAAATATTTCTTCACCTAAAATGATCGTATAATGTGCAAAAGACGTTGGCTCGAGCTGTTGAAGATTACGAGTATACCATTCAATATCATCGTGGAAGAGCGAACGTGGTAGCTGACGCGTTGAGTAGAAGATCGTATGCGTTTACGAGTGCGATGTTATTAACATTAAAACCCATTTCTTATAACTTATAAATGATGAAGATAGAGTTAAAGACTCTAGGAACCCACGTGAAGATAACGAATATACGATTAGAATCAACTTTAATCGATAATGTTAAAGCCGCTCAAGCTTCAGACCCAGAGCTGATGAAAACGAAGAAGAAGGTTCAAGAAGGTGTTATTCTAGAAGCAAGAGTTGATGAAGAGATAAAATCACAACCCTCGATTTAATTGTCCCATTTGAAATCCTCGATCGAGTAGGAACTGTGGCCTATAGACTCGTTTTATCGCCAAGTATGTCGCGTGTTCATAACGTTTTTTTTACGTATCGATGTTACGTAAATATTTGGACGACCCGAACCACATTATTGAATTGGAACTAGACGAGATAGTAGAAGATTTAATGTATGAGGAGATACATGTTAAAATCTTGGATAAGAAGGATCCTATTCGACACTCAAAGGTTATACCTCAAGAGTTAGAATCTGAAATGAAGTCAACGTATCCTCACCTCTTCGGCATACCATGTACGTATGTAAATTTCGAGGGCGAAATTTCATAAGGAGGGGAGATTGTGAGACTCCAAATTTTATGAATAAAGATTTAAATTTCTCGAAATATTTTTTTTGAATATTATGGTGTGGATTTGATATAATGTTATAGTTGTGGGTAGTATTTATAAATTTTGCAAAGTAAGCAAGTTGTTATATAATATTCGATTGGTCGGGGAATATTCTTTTTGTCGGGGAATATCCGTACGATGGCACAATCATTGGTGGACCCCACAACGGAAGTATTGTCGTAGTTAGAAAATGACAAATTATCATTTTATAAAAATAACGACGAAAGTGTTACTGAATTAAAAGCGTTGAACTACCCAAAGAGTAAAAGTAATGCGATGTCTGGCGTGGTTGCATAGTAGCACTGATATTGATTATTGATGCTTACGTAAAGAAGTCACTCATTTATACTCAATTATTGCTACAGTAATTTTTGCATCATATCTCTCATATTATTGATTCAATTATTGTCACAGTATCATCTGCATAATATGTTATATTATTAAATCAATAATTGAGATGACAAAGTTATTCATATTATTATTTACAATATTGACAATGTCTAGAAGTTCTGTCAAGGAGATGTTAGATAATTTAATTGCGCGCCAATAGGGAGAAATCCTTATTGGAAAGCCCCCTCTTTCTTGGGAACGACCTGGTTGTTAAATATTGTGAATTATAATATTAATGATGAATAAGTTCGTGTTGATTAAAGATGAAATTGATAGTTCCATTGTGTTGGGATTATTAGTGTTAGTGGAAATCGACATCTATTTCGATAATAATGGATGTTTGGAGGTTATATTGACCAATCGGGTAATTAACCGGATAAATGAGCAATTAATTGCTATTAATTCATATGCTTATAACTATATGTTCACATGTGTGTACTATTGATTCACATGATTTACTATTAGGGGAGTTGGTGCAAGATTGTTAATACTTGCATGACTAAATTAAAAATAGAGGTATAGATGAAGGTACTATATTGTAATTGTTTTTTTCCCCACATGTTTAGAATTATTGAGTCACATGATTTACTATTGATTCACATGATTTACTATTAGGGGAGGTAGTGCAAGTTTGATAATACTTGCAGGACTAAATTAAAAATGAAGAAAAAGAGAAAGGTATTATACTGTAATATTTCGAGCTCTAAAATGTGCAATTATTGAAACTATATTTTCCTTTAAATAGAAACTTATTCTTCCTTCATTTCTCACCAATTCACTAAGTCTCACAAGAGCAATTATTATACAGAGAAAGAAGAAGAGAAGTTTATTACCTCACTATTACAGTATCCGGTTTTCTTCTACGGTAAGGGGTATTATTTCTTTCATATTTATGAAGAGAGTTATTTCTTTCAATATTCGTAAGGGTTGTTATACCATTCTTTATTATTACATTGGAATAACTCACATGCATGCGGTGATCTATCGCATGCATGGTGAATTCTTCATTATTCCATTCATTATTATTTTGTTGGAATAACCTATATATGCTATGCTATCATCGTATGCTCGGTGAATTCTTTTGTTATTCCATTCTTTATTATTACTGTTGGAATAACACATGCTGTCAGCGACTATCGCATGCTTAGTGAATTCTTCATTATTCCATTCTTTATTATTATGTTGGAATAACTTTGTCTCGCTGCCTATCGCATGCTCGGTGAATTCTTACATTATTCCATTCTTTATTATTACATTGGAATAACTTTTCTGCGTGTGGACTACTGCATGCATGGTGAATGATCATTCGTATTCATTCCTTATTAAATTGTGGAAATGATCGTATGATTGGATTACTGCATGGCGGGTGAAAATCTATTCTGCGCTTCATATATTACAGAATATTCATTTGGTTAAAGTTTTGGTTTCTATACTCCATTAAATTAGTAGAATATCTTGGATATTTGCGCTTCATCCAGTATCTTTTCATGAAAATATTCTTCTGAGCATTCTTGAATTTTACTCCACAAAGCAGTATCATGTTGACAATTTGGACGTTATTGATTTCTGGATAAATTAAATTATAAATCATTAAAATTTATCCTTGAACTTGTTTTATTGAATTATTTTGTAATTGTCATCATCCTCATGCTTGTATTGTAGTGAAAGTCATCTTTGGCTTACGTGAATAGATGGACTTGGTATGATTATGACCAGTGATTATTTAGTATAATCATGACCTTAATGTAACGAATGATGTGGTGAAAGTCCTCATTGGCTTGTAGTTCATTGATGGACAGTTGTTGGTATGATTATGACCAGGGATTATTCGGTATAATCATGACCATTGTTGATTACATGAATATCCTTGTCCGTGATGTAGGGATGATTCGATTTTATTTATTAAGGTGAGTCTCAGCGATAAAGTTGATGAAAAACTATTTAAATCATAGAAGATAGTAGATTTTATGCTCTACTTGACTCTTCTAATGGATTGCTTATTCCGCTGCAGTTGTTGATCTAAAACTTGTTGTCTATTATATTCTATCAGTTGTTATACTGTTGAAGGCTAATGATAATTTATTCTGCATTATCTTAGTCATAATATTTCTTACTGGGCTAGTTGAGCTCACCCTTTTCTTTCATTGTTCTCTTCAGGAAATGAGAATATAGTTGTGACGAGTCGAGAAATGGAGTGATGGTCCAGGATAAGTAGCTTTAATAGTCCTCACTATTCTGTGAAATAGTGTGATAATAATTGTAATGAGGACTCCATTGAGGGTGAATATTGTCTAGAAGACAATATTCTTGTTTAAATTCTCAGCTATGTTTTGTCGTATTGTATACGATAGTTGTATAATTAAGTTTGTATTTGATTTATGTACCATGTATTTGGCGACCCAAGATGGGTGATGTATACCTGTTTTGGGGGCGTCACAGTTACTCTATTGACCCTATTCCAGGATGTGTTTGCATGGTCTCACGAAGACATGGTCGGTTTATCCACTGACATTGTCATTCATCGCCTTCCCATCAAAGGAGGATTCAAGCCAGTCAGGCAAAAGCTCAGGCGATTAAAACTTGAGTAGAGGTTAAAAGTTAAAGAATAAATTGTGAAACAATTTTAAGTTGGCATTATCATGGTCAACATTCCCTGAATGGCTATCCAACATAGTCCCCGTGCCGAAACCCAGAGGAGATGTGCGAGTTTGCGTGGATTACCGGGATCTGAATAAAGCTTGTCTTAAAGACGGCTTTCCCGTGCCATTTATCCACATTATCATTGACAATACTGCTCAATACGACATGTACTCCTTTGCGGATTGCTTTGCAGGGTACCATCAAATCATGGTTGCTGAAAAGGATCGTGAGAAAACTGCATTCATCACTCCTTAGGGAACCTTTTGCTACAGACGATTGTCATTCGGCCTCATCAATGCCGGAGCTACCTATCAGTGAACCATATGGCTCTTTTCCACAATCTAATGGATAAAAATAAAAAAAAAAGAAAAAGAAAAAAGAAAGAAAAAAAAGGAAAAAGAAAAATCTCTTCAACACGTTCTATATTTACTGCTTTACCATCGGCAGGTTCTACAGATGGCTTCGGAGTTTGAAGAAAAATCCTTCCTCCACATTCCTCGAAATAGGAATGATTTTGCGGATGCACTAGCAACCTTGTCCTCCTTGATTAATATACATGACAAGGAAGACATGCCAACCCTCATATTTGCCCAACAAAAGGCTCTAACCTATGGGAATTAAATTGGAGAAGTATTGGATGAGCTACCTCCTATTCAGCACACTTGATATCAGCATATTAATGAGCACTCACAAGATAGATCTACACCCGCTGAGGCGAGCCCGACTTAAAGAAGGCGGATCCATCGACTGGCTATGAAATTCTACCTGAGCGAAGGTGCACTCTACAAAAGAGTTGCAGGACTAGGTCTCCTCAAATGTATGGACAAGGACCAAGCTCAGAGGCTCATGGATGAAATCCTTGGGGGAGTATGTGGCCCACACATGAGCAACCATCTACTTGTAAAGAAGATCCTACAACAGAAAAGTCTGACTATGGCAGTTCAAACAACACGACTTGGTTTTGAAGAAGATCATTGACAACCAAGATCAATCCAAGGGAAAATTCGCTCCTAACTGGGAAGGCCCGTTTGTTGTCAAGGAGGTATTGACAGGAGGCACTCTCAGATTGCATGAAATGGACGGCGATGAATTTCCATAACTCATCCATTCGGACACTGTGAAATGGTACTATGTCTGAGGTTACCATTAAGCGAACATCCTGGTTTTGGATCATCAGATCACCAGTCATTCCGGTTCTTTAACCCTTCATCACATACAACTTCGATTCACACTCATCTGCCCCATTAGGCAAAAACACTTTTCTAACCAACAGCCTAGTTTCGGATCACCAGATCCTTCATTCCCTGCAGGTTTTCAAAACCCTTCACATTATCCCACCAGGGATTAAACCTTTCACACCTTCAATTAATCCTGTACATAGGATTAAACGTTTCACCTGCAATCCTCCTTATACAGGGCCGAACTACGCCGACCTGATCTCCCCAATACACGGGAGTACGTAGGCAGCCATGTTATATGGTCCGGTCTCACCACAGAAAAAACAAACACACTCCTATCTATAGCCACATATAGAAATCAGTCCCAAGACACTAAAAATGGTAGGGAATACACACAGATCGACGATCCATTATGAAAATCCTAAGACATCTCACTGTCCATCCATCAAGGAGGAGTTCAGAATACATCCAGATCACAAAGTCCTGAAGAAACAAGCAAATATCAAGCAAGTAACAAGGCACAACTAAAAGGGAAGTAAATCAACATATATTTCCCTGTCATATATAATGATGTTTGATATATACAATGTGTACTGTACATGACAAAATGGCTAAGCTAGTCTGTGTAGAAAAATACAAGCCCATCTGCAAATCAGTGTATATGCGGGCTATCAAGTCCAACATGGATTCTTTCTCAGAAATAGGAGGTGGCGCTGTGATCTCCTACCCAAGGGTTTCTACATGAGCCAACAGATCCATCGCCAACTGCAGGCGATATCTCGGGTAGATATAACGTCATCCCGCTCAGCAACAATGATATCCCTATGAGTTAGAGCATCATCTCTCTAACAAAACGACATCTCTACCAGAAATAGTTGTCAACATCAAAGCCCACATCCACTACTTGTGCACCATATGGTATAAAAGTAAAAGCCTCTTACGATCTCGACGTCTTATCAGCTCATCTGTCAAAGCAACTATCCCAGACAACAAGCAAAGCTGGGGCAATTTCAAAATTGGCGACAACCGGATATTGGGTCCCTTACAACAAGATTGGGGCAATCTCGGAAGCAGCGACAACTTAACACTCGGGCATTTATCAACCATCCTAAAGTGGAAAATTCACCAGTCAGCGCCATCAGCATGGTCTATCATCATCTCAATGGTGATTCCGATATTATTCACTCGCGATTTGGTCAACAAAGAGAGTCTCTCGTATGAATCCCCGATAACAACTTGCGGAATGACTGGGGCATTAATCGATTCCAAGAAATGGAAGGAGCTTAAGGCGAGATCAAGCCTCTCATCAAAAAGAAAGGGAAGAACTCCTGAAAGAAATCATAGCGACATAAGCGTACCCCTACGAAAGAAGGGGAAACTTCTCAAAAAAAGTTCTTAACTCAGAAGTAGAAGGTCAACGACGAAAGGCCTAGCGAATGAAATCTACACCATCAACATGTGTTAAGTCCTCACAAGTTGAGGCCTCTACACCAAAGTTCAAATCTGGGTAGCGAAAGAACGAATTACACCCTCTAGGGATGTCAACGACATTCTGGTAATCAGTTTAGCCGGGTTACGAATCAAACTCTCAAGGAAATGGGAAGTAAGCACCCAACAATGAAAGGAAACTCCAAATCACCTCAAAAAGGGTGAGCGTAACATCAGGCAGAGTCTGGCGAAGCAAACCTTGGAATATTACTTCAGCGAAGGTATCGAAAGATCAAGTATTCTAAACCATTGGCTTCAATTCAACGTAACATCAAAACAGTTCAGCGATGAAAGCTTCGTATACCACCGTTCGAGTGGGAACCGAAAAAGTTTGACAATCAGCAGGGTAGGCACCGTTGTAAACTACCAGTGTATACATCGAGAAGGTCCGATGATTTCAGAACGTCATCCCCAATAGAGATGTGGAAAACATCTCAACTTATCTTCGTCAAACAAGCATCGGCAACACCGACAAAAACTCAAATCGTTGGAGTTAACACCAGCATAGGCATCAGCAATGATCAGTAAAGTTAAACCGAATTTGCGAAAATATTTTAACATTCATCATAAAATTCATTACATTGTGAAATCACGATATCACGAAATCACGATGTCTGCGAGTTCATGAAGTGTGATTAACCAAATCTAAATCACGAAGTCTGATGGGCGATTAAGCTGAATCATGCGATTTCTGAAAACATGTTAACATTCATCATAAACATTCATTACATTACAATTTGCATCATTGAAAATATCTTGTCATATTTCAAGTGTCTAGTAATCTTTATCATGTGCATTCCATTGCATTACATGAACATGATAAAGAGGGGCATTTGTAGACACTCGAAATTTCATTTTCCTGTTATTAACTATGCAGGATTACAAAAGTGTCTTTTTTATACTCCATTTTGGGACACAATCTACAAAACTCATCAAATTATCATTTCAATTTTTTTTAGAATTTTTGAAAGTTCAGAAAAATTTCGAAATTGAAAAACATAATAACCCTTACATACTAACGACAATATCCCTTACTATCCCTTACCTCAAAAGAGCAGTACTTCTGACTTGAATAACGCTTAACGAACTTGCACCGTATAGCAATACTCAAGATATCAAAATACTTAAAAGAATACACTTGATAATATAGAGAGAGAAGTAGAGAGAAAACTTCAGTTTCTAGTGTGATTTTCAATTCTAACCTAAGCACCTATTTATAGGAAATTGCTTAGAACACCAAAGAAAAAAATTTTAATATAATAATAATATATATATTATAAATTCTTACGCCCACTATCAATAACTGAATTCAGCCATTTTAACAACCAATGGGGCTCACCAAACATATCAAAAATATTTTTCAAACTATAAATATTTTAAACTTCCAAAAATCAATTATTCTGGAACCTCGAACTTCAATAATTCATAATAAATAGCCCCTTTGTCAGAAAAATTCGAACCACATGTCTTTTTCATAATAAATTTCATTATCTACAACTTTGCAGAAGAAAGTTTTTCCAAATTCCAAACAGAAATTGACCGAAATCCACAAATGGACGATTTTACTGGCTATAATCAAATTTCAGTCAAGAAATGGGCCCACAGACATGTTTAACATGTTTTAAACAACTTTTGCAATAAAAATACTTTTTCTCCTCATATACTCATATATCACACATTCATTGTAAAAATATCATCATTATTATATTATAATAATATAATAAAATATTATTTTATCAGAAAAGATAAAATATCGATTTTCAACAATTGTCACTTTAAAAATTTTCTCCATCTATATCCATATAAAATAAATATTTTTCTTATCATAAAAATCAATAATTAATTATTCACAAATAATATTACAGAATCACAATACTGACAACCAGGCAGTTTCCAGGAAAGAGGGGGCTTTTCAATAAGAATTTCTCCTTACTGGCGCGTAATTAGGTGACCAAACCTCTCCTTAGACAGAATTTTCTAGACATTGCCAATAATATTATTCAAATAATATGAATTATTGATCCGATAATGGGAAATACTGTGCCGTGACAATTATTGAAACAACAATAATATAAAATATCAACATAGCAATTATTGAATCAATAAAATAAAATATTGAATAGTAATTACTGTAACAATTATTGAGTAATGCCTTCTTATGAAAAAAATTATCATGCTTCATGAATAGTACTTGTGAATAGTAACTCTTGAATAGTAACTCGTGAATAGTAATTAAAAAAATTTGAATACTTTTATTTCATAAAATTAGGTCTTCTGATCTCCCTCCTTATGAAATTTTGTCCCAAAATTTACGTGACTCAGTATTTTAAAGAGTTGAGAATACCTTGATTTCATTTCGATTCCATCTTCCCCGTCATCATGATTTCTCCATTGCTCATCTCCTCGTATTTGGATATTATTCTAGAATACTGACTTTCAAAACAAGGGTTAATTGAACAAATTAACATATCACATAATATCCCGATATTATGACTGACCAACAAATAAGCTTAGGTAGGACACACTAGCGAATGATTTATTCATCTCTCCCCTCCTAGTTCTATTCCCCGATCTCCACCAGAGATCATATCCCTAAGCTCTGATACCAACTATGACTCATGTCCCATCCGTGGACAACACCTCACAGTGGTACCTATCGGTTTGCCACACATGAGCAGCGTCCCTACGAGAGCGGCTTTTGCATCCCACACAAGAAGTCACCACCAGAGGCTCGGGGATCTTTACTTATAGCTCACGATACCAAATCGCGCGCCCCAAAATAGGTCCAATCCAACCTATCTTTGAGTCGCCAAATACATGGTACGAAAAACAACTACAACTTTATTACTACAATTGTCGTGCAAAATACAAACAACATATATATCTCTTGTGAGTTTTAATACCAACTATGACTCATGTCCCAACTATGGACATCACCTCACAGTGATACCTTACATAAAGGTACAATCTAGAACTGTTTTAGAAATTAAAATCTTTGGGAAGTGTTCAAGGAAACCTTCGTACATAGGAGGCCATGAATGATAGATATCATATGCCCACAGAATTATCCTTGGTTGACCCAATAGACCCCAAAGAAAAACGAGAAGATTACTATCATATTATTTCCAATGGTGAGTCTTCTCTTGACATATAACTATCTCCACCATCTGCAATTGAACATTATGTTTCAAATAAACTCCAATATCTTATAGGTAGTGCTCGTAGATATACTCAGCGAGTGGATTTGCACAACCCTGTCTTATGATAACGCGAGGTTGTATGTCATTAGACATCTTGTATGATAGTGATAAAACACCCTTCCAAAGTTGGGTTCGCCTCACCCTATTGTTGTTCACCAAAATCAATTATTAAGTGACGATAATATCGACACACACATCTTAGGTCCTCAATACAATTATATATTGTATGTCATGCCGCTTTTATAATGTGTTGAGAAACTTTGACAGACCCGAACCATCACACTATTCCCCTGTTATTCTCGCTCGACCCAGCTACACTCTTATTACCTGAAAAGAATTGTGAAGCAAAAGGTGAGCACAACTAGCTCAGTAAAAAATATTATGACTAAGATAATTACATTATCAATAGACTTCATCAGTAATAAATCAGAGATTTAGAACATATGGTAGATGATAAAACTTTTCAACCATAATTGCAGCGGAACGAACAATCCATTAGAAGTGTCAAATAGACCATAAAGTCTATTATCTTTTCCACATTAAAAGTCCACCAACAATGTTTTATCCCTGTAACATTAATCAACAGTTCCTTTCCACAATTATATGAATAACTCATAATCATAATTGTAATTCTAAATTCTCTTCGCATCCGGGATTTAAGATAATTTTCATCACATGTCTTTACCTGAAACATTAAAGATCATGGTTATACCAAATCACAGTTCATGTTCATAATCATACTAATAAATTCATCTTTGCACCACGGGCCAAAGATATTCATCAACAGTTCATCTTTGCACTACATGCCAAAGATATTCAACAACAAGTCATCTTTGCACTACATGCCAAAGATATTCAACAACGGGTCATCTTTACACTACGAACCAAAGATATTCATCAATAATTGATCTTTACACTACATGCCAAAGATATTCATATCTCAAAAAAATACATAATCATTTCAGAATTTATATAAACCATAATTATAACCATATATGTTGATCAATTCACCTTTGCACTTAAGCTAAAGATATTCAATTATAAATTCAATGGTCATGATCATACCAGTCAACAATTCAACTTTGCACTACTTGTTGGGCTTCGGCACAGAAACGCACAGCGGAAATTAAAATTTTAAAGCAATTTCAAACCCTAAAACAGGATCCATAAAAGAAAATCAATTAATTCGAGGTTTAGAGATTATACGAGATATAAACAAAAAATGAGAATCAAACCGATTGCGCCTCGAATCTCCAACGTATTACAAACCGATCAAGCGCCTCTACGGTATCCACATGAGCACAGCCATGCAGCGAACCGTCGAACGATTCTACAATAAGAAGGACTTGTGGTACTAGCCACCAAAAAGGAATGGATTTTCTCTCAAATCAAGTTTCTCTAGTCTCTCTCTAAGAAGCGACTAGGGGTTTTTAATTATGATATCTTACCCTAAGTAGGCTGCTATATATCATATATAGTAGTTAAAAGGAATTAATCAAATCAAAACCTAATTTTATAAAATCCAAATTATATATATATATATATATCTCTTAATTAAGTCTTACTTAATTAATATACATATATACAAATTATCCTTTTAATTTAAATTAAATGATTTAAATACTATTAATCATATTAATATATTTAAATCCTTAAAATTTAAATTAATTCCCTTTAAATAACGTTACATGTGTGTGACCCTATAGGTTATTATTACGTTGGCAATAATTTTAAAATCATATTATAAAATTATAAGCGGTGAAATGCGGCATCTAGTAATGCATCATCTTCTACCCAAGTAATAATAAGATCGATGATTCGATGCAACCTTTTCGTGACCAATGTTTCAATGTAATTTAATCCTTTTAACCTTAATATCCTAGATTAAACTCGAGTCATGGAATGTGTACATCTTTCATAATTTAATCTGAGTTTTCTTGATCAATGAGTAGACTATATGAAACAAATCACTATTTGAGCATGGCCATGCATTTCATAGTCTCTACTCAATCAAGAGGCCTATGGATATCACCCATAATATATAGGATGGTTAAATTCCATCTAGATCACTCATATTTCTCACACGATTAATGATGAACCCAATAATCACCTTTATAGTCCACCCTATTAAAGGTGACATTTGATGATATCAAAGTACATAAATTCTCGTGTAAGTAATATAGCGATTTCGGTCGGAGGACCATTACATCATTATCACTATGAGAATTGCTAACGACACTTCGCGTAATGCTCCATATAGAATTCTCATGGTGGGTCCATCCGATTACATCGTTCTAACATGTACTGTCATCGCATTGACTTAATATCTCATATATTTATGACCAATGAGATTTGGTCATCTGTCGATCCACATACTAGTCTCCATGCATCATTGTTGTCCCATCAACAATGATACTCGACAAGGACATTTAAGAACAACGATACTAATGGTAATATATAATCTCATGTTCAAGTCACATACTTGAAACTATATAATTTGTATCACTATTCTAAGGAATTTTATTATGTTAACAATTATATTACGCAGTAAATAAAACCATAATAAAATCATATATTTATTCAATCAAATATAATATCAAAACGTTAAGCAATTATATCAAATAATTGGCCTCTAGGACATAAACTCTAACACTACTGGCAAAAGAGAACCTATAGTCATGATCATACCAATAATCTACCCATCTTTACACTCAAGTCAAAGAGAAATATCATCATTAGGGTTATAAGAATGTTATATATGATAATAAAAATAATATAATCAACATATACATTTAATCTCAAGAGTAAGATTCATAAATCAATGATCTCATAACACCTTAATCAAAATGTTATAAATCACTTAATAATCTCATAATCTAATATTATTAATACTACCATAATATTTTAATCATTTCTTAAACTTATAAACAATTTATTTTAATTATTTACACTTTACTAATAAATGCATTTAATCATCCTAAAATGCCAAAACTCATAAAATTTCATCACCAATAACCAAAATCCTCGTCAAAAAACTGCATATACCTCATATATGATTCTCAAGCCATAAAATCATATTTTCCAATTTTTTTACTTCACATAACATATTTAATTCATTTACTCATAACTAGAATATTTTCATGAAAAATACCAAATCAGTTCCAAAAATATTTCTTTTCTGGGATTTAGCATAATATAGTCTCATATTGAACATATAGTTTTTTCGGAATTTTTAAAATTCATTTACTATTTTTTACATGGCCAAAACCACCGAATATTCAGACATTTATCATAAATTGTACTTTTATCCAAATATTCCGAAATTCACAGGGTATACTGATATTATATAGATGTACTCCCAATAAAAATTTCATCAATTTTAGAGTTAACCACAAGGAGTTATAAGGGTTTACTTTTAAAATAGTATTTTCTCATAAAATCCATAACTCCTAATCTATACATCCAAAAATCGCCATTTTTGGACACAATCTACAAAATTCATCAAATTATCATTTCAAAATTTTCCAGAATTTTTGAAGGTTCAGAAAAATTTTGAAATTGAAAAACATAATAACCCTTACATACTAATGACAATATCCCTTCCTATCCCTTACGTCAAAAAAGCAGTACTTCTGACTTGAGAATACCTTGCTTTCATTTCAGATTCCATCTTTCCGGTCATCATTATTTCTCCATTGCTCATCTCCTGTATTTCAGATATTATTCTAGAATACAGCTTCAAAACAAGGGTTAATTGAACAAATTAACATATTACATAATATCCTCGATATTATGATGACCATAAATAAGCTTAGGTAGGACACACTTTAGCGAAGGATTTACTCATCTCTCCCTCCTAGTTCTATTCCCCGATCTCCGCCAGAGATCATATCCTAAGCTCGATACCAACCGCGTGACTCATGTCCCATCCATGGACAAGACTCCTCAAATGGTACTTTATCGATTGCACACCCAGAATCTGCGTCCCCTACGGAGAGTCTGGCTTCGGTGCATCCCACACAAGGAAGTCACCAGCGAGAGGCTCGGGGCTCTTTACTTATAGCTCTGATACCAAACTGTGACGCCCCCAAAATAGGTCCAATCCATCCAACCTATTCTGAGTCGCCAAATACATGGTACAGAAAATAACTACAACTTTATTACTACAATTGTCGTGCAAAATACAACAACATATATACTGTGAGTTTTAATACCAACTATGACTCATGTCCCAACTATGGACAACACCTCACAGTGATACCTTACATAAAGGTACAATCTAGAACTGTTTTAGAAATTAAAATCTTTGGGGAGTGTTCAAGAAAACCTTTGTACATAGGAGGCCATGAATGATAGATATCATATGCCCATAGAATTATCCTATGTCATTGTGTAGCTCTCGGAAAGAGCTTTCCGGAATGGTATGACACGCTTCCATCGGACTCCTAGATTGAAAGTTATGAACGACCGAGCGAACAACGCATTGCCTGAGTGTACGTACTTCTACACGATAGGACCCACATTGCTGGGAATCCTGAGCAGCCGCAGGTAGACTCGTGGCACCCCCCTCTATATATATGGGGCTTGGGGTGGCAATATTTGTAAGAGAAACGACGAGGAAGCCCTATCCAATTTGTTCTATACACGCTATAAACTGAGTGCTTTCTCATTTTAAACACTTGTGAGCTTATATTATGTCATATTTTTACCGGCGGGAGCCGAGTGTTCATCCACTTAAAGTTATAGAAGTCTTCTTTGACAGTCCACTTTAAGCCTTCTTACACACTTTAAAGCCTTTCTCTTCATCTTTACACACACCTTTCTTCACGTTGAGAGTCGTGTTGCGTGTGTTTGCCCGAACTTCGGTCCTTGGTTTCATTTCAGTTTGTATATATATATACTTATATATGGACTAACATTATCGAGTTATGCCTCGATTGAGCCTAAACTTCGGTCTGGAGCGTTTATTTGCTTTCGTATATATATACTTATATATATGAACTGTGTGTCGAACTTTGTTCGATGAGCCTAGATTTTACATCCGGTGCGTTTACCGCTTATATATATATATATTTATATTTATTTACATTTAATCCCGCCTGGAGTTTACTTCGTGGCGGTTGATCGCCTCTTCTGACTTTCTTTACTTTTCGTCTACTTTAGAGTTTACTCAAGTGGTGGTTGATTGCTTTTCTGACTTTATTTATATTTATGATCCCCCCATGGAGGTGCTTCGTGGTGGTGATCATATGTCATATATATATATATATATATATATATATATATATATATATATATATATATATATACAACTTTTATATATATACTGCCATCGCTTTTTAATCAATTGCGGCATCATGTGAGCTTTGTGAATCATGTGATCACATTCATTCTTTGGATCTAGATTGATTTACTGTGATGGACATTTTCAGCTATAAGCAGCTTGTAAATTTATTCACGGTGTTTGAATTTCCTCATATGGTTTTCATACCCACGAGGAGTTTGACATTATTTTATCGAAGATGCCTCGCATATCGAAAAATTAAAAACAATCAAGCCGAACACTTAATAAAAATAGGAGTATAAAAGGTCTCAATTACTATTGAGCACAAGGGTTTGAAATACCTCTTTTATAAAACATCACTGCCATATCTTGTTTAAAACTAAATTTTAACACAAATTCAAACCCTGTGTATATAGGTGCAAACGAGGCCTCACACTACTTCCATATAAATAGCACATTGACCCACACACACACACACATATTCATATAGCAGTTTCTTGAAAAGTAGCGGTTACCATGGTAACACGGATGTCGGGGGGTGCCTAACACCTTCCCTTCACATAATCAAGCCCCCGAACCTTAATGAATCTCGGTTTCACAGACCTATTTAGCAGTGTCACATTACTGGGTCAATGTACAAACCTTTTCTTGGTTGTATTGGTACAACCATATAAAAAACCAACTGGCGACTCTTATAGTCCATCGTCGACATGATACATGTCGGACCCTTTTCAATTATTTTTTTCAAACAAATCTCACCTAACATGAGAACACTAAAGAACAAGAAACGAAAAGGGACAAATAAAAAACCCGACGTCGACAGTTACCTTTGGTACTAAATACAGTTCTTTGTAATGGGTACCATGGTCAGCCATGTTTGGAACTTCTTCCTATTTAAAGTCCCCCCAAACAGCTTCTGAATTCCAAACCTGTAATGGGTACCATGGTACTTTGTGGAATATATGACTTTGTTTATTTCAATATATTTATGTAATGGTTACCTATATTTTCTGTTATCTTTTGAGTAGGAAATTTACTATCATATTAACTGTTATGTTCCACAATAAGGTTTGACACAATAAACTGCAAAATCCTGTTTGTATCATATTAATTGTATTAACATATTATATAGTTCTTGGCAGTTTTGTACATAACATATTACATAGCTATTTCCACAATAATGTTTGACCAATTGTGTAAGACCCCAAATTTTATGAATAAATGTTTAATTTTCTCAAAATATTTTTTTAATATTATGGTGTGGATTTGATATAATGTTATAGTTGTGGATAATATTTTCAAATTTTGCAAAGTATGCAAGTTGTTATAAAATATTTGTTTGGTCGGGGAATATTCGTTTTATCAGAAATATTCGTACGACGACACAATTATTGGTGGACCCCATAACGGAATTACTGTCGGAGTTAGAAAACGATAGAAATATCTTTTTATAAAAATAACGACGAAAATTTTACCGTTACCTGTTGAAATACCCTTTATAAAAGTAATGAATATGTCTGGCGTGGTTGTATAGTAGCTACAATTATTAATTATTGATGCTTACGTGAGAAGTCACTTTCAGTTTTATTTCAATTATTGCCACAAAGTAATTCTTCGCAAGTATCTCACGTTATTGATTCAATTATTGTCACAATATTTTATATTATTAAATCAATAATTGAGACAACAAAGTTATTCATATTATTATTTGTATTATTGACGATGTCTATAAAGTTCTGTCGAGAAAAGGGGTTTGGTCACCTAATTGCGCGCCAATAGGGAAAAATCCTTGTCGGAAAGCCCCCTCTTTCTTGGGAATGATTTGGTTGTTAATATTGCAAGTTATATTATTGATGAATAAGTGTTGTTAAAAATATTGATGGAATTTTTAAGAAGTATTTGTTGTAAATTTGGCGTATTATATGGACCCCCACTTACCTATTTTTTTAAAATAGTCGGGAAAAAGTTATCTCATTTTTGTTTTATATATATATATATATATATATAAAGTTAATGATGGAGGGGAGGGGGAGGGGAGGGGAGGGGAAGAAACCAACACGGGAGGGAGTATTGTTTTTGTTATTATATATATATATATTATAATAAATTTTGTTTTATATGAAAAATAGAATATATTATATTTTATTATGTATGGTGTTTGCATAGTAAAATCAAATAAATTTTCCTTCGCCCGTGATTTCGTATGAAATCACTGTGCAGTCCGTGATTATTTTTTCTAAATAGTATCCAGCCATTCTCATATAAATAAGATGTTCAGTTTAAAAAAGAAAAATTACACCAGAATAAGAGAATTCTTCTTCTATAATATTGAACATATTTCTTTAGAGTTTAAGGAAGTTTTGAGTGTAGAAAACAGTGAAAGTTTTCTTCAAGAATATATCTGTTATATCAGTCGAAATTGCTCTCTTTTTGAGTTAAGGGGTATTATTTATTTCATATTCGCTTACGATATTATTTTATGTATTCGCAAGAAATTTTATTTTCGTTCAATATTCGTAATGAATATTATTTTCGTTCAATATTTGTAGGGATATTGTCTTCATTTAATATTCGTAAGGAATATTATTTTCGTTCAACAGTCATAAGGGATATTATTTTTGTTCAATATTTGTATGAAATAATATTTTCTTTCATACTCTGTAGTATGTAAGTAATATTATTTTTGTTTTTCAGATTCTGAATTCTACACTTATTTTGTTAAGTATTGCTTCTATATACTCCAAGAAATTAGTAGAATATCCTTGAAATTTGTGCTTCATCTAGTATCGCTTCATATGAATATTTTTTTGAACATTCTTGTTCATTTTTAAGTTGTTCATGTCGGAGTACTATTCATGAGTACTATTCATTTATACGGCACTATCCATACGTACAACATTATTCATACGTACGGTACCATTCATACGCACGGGTACTATTCATGAAGTACTATTCACTCGGGTACTATTCACCCGGGGTACTATTCATGACAAAAATTAATTTCTTTCGGTCCAACTTATTTTTGATACAATATTATTCTTGAATTTTACTCCACAAAGCAGTATCATGTTGACAATTTGGACATTTTTAAACTCTAAATAAATTTAAAGTCTTTAATATTTATCATTGATTCCATTTGATTAATGCTTATATCATTGTCATCATCTTCATGCTTATATTGTGATAAAAGTCATCTTTGGCCCATAGTGCATAGATGGACTGTTGATTGGTATGATTATGACCATGTATCATTCGGTATAATCATGACCTGTAATGTTACAAATGATGTGGTAAAAGTTCTCATTGGCCCGTAGTGCATTGGTGTACAGTTGTTGGTATGATCATGACCATGCCTTCTCTTCGGCCAAGGATGCAAAGATGAATTGTTGTTTGGCATGTTCATGACTATTGGTGAAAATATGAATATCTTTGGCCCGTAGTGCATGAATAATTCTTGGTTGTGATACTAATGAATATCCTTGGCCCGTACTGAATGGATAATTCAGTGATGTGGATTATTTATTAAGCTGAGTCTTACCGATAAAATTGATAATAAACTTTTAAATCATAGAAGATAGTAGATATCATGCTCTACTTGACTCTTCTAATGAATTGCTTATTCCATTGCAGTTGTTGATCTAAAACTTGTTGTCTATTGTATTCTATCAGTTGTTATACTGTTGAAGGCTAAGGATAATTTATTATGCATTATCTTAGTCATAATATTCTTTACTGGGATAGTTGAGCTCACTCTTTGCTTTTATTGTTCTTTTCAGGAGAAATGAGAATATAGCCGAGACTAGTTGGGGAACGAAGTGATGGTCCGAGATGGTGGCTATAGTTAAGTAACCAATTTATATATAAATATTAGTTAAATAACCAATTTAGTATGTAGTGGTTCAGTTTTAAGTGAAATGGTTCATATTCGAAACTCGATTTGAAGGCTCATGAGTAACTCGCTTTGTAAACGAGTCGAGTACTTACGAGTCGAGTAGGTCCGAGTAATGATCCGAGTCGAATCTGGCGCAAAAATATAAATCACTTATCGAATCCGAGCTTAATTTTTTTGAGTCGAGCCGAATATGTACATGAAGTTGTTCGCTGAGATTTAACTCGTTTACACCCCCTAACTAGACCGGGCCCAAATTTTACTCCGAACTTAATTTTTTATTCAAACTCGCGATTCGGATCGGCTTTAAATGGGCCAAAGACTTCCAGCTTGACCAGCTCCTAAGATCCATATCCGAAAGTAGAAGGTTTGGTCCGAAAAGTTACCCGAGTTTTACTAATACGGTACTACCTTCTCTACTCTGGCACTGTTGTAGCTTCTGATTAGGGTTTATGTCTCCATGAACACACCCAAAAACCTTTGAAATCTACGAATTTTAGAACCTAATCGACCCTCAGCTCTTTAATCTATTGAAAAATGCCGCAAAATGACGGAATCCGATTCACATCATCTTCCATTAAAATCCCTTCTGTCTCATTTTACCATCATCAGCATAATTGCCTTTTACCTCTCTTCGCTTCCCTTCATCTATCCAAAACTAGTAACTCAATCATCCAATTCGTTGATTCCCTCAAAAACCCAGTTACCCAATTCATTAATTCTCTCAAACTTTCAAGTAATATCCTTAATTCGAGCAAAAATCAGAGGAAAACAATCCCATTTCATTCAAAATCATTGCTTTTGTGCTCAGCTTCGTTGGCTCTGACTCGTCCCGATGAGGGGAGTGCAGTGACTCAGCCAAAGAGTGGGGGGCAGTCTGCGAGTCGGAATGGTGAAGAGCGGGTGTTGATCAGTGAGGTTTTGGTGAGGAATAAAGATGGTGAGGAGCTTGAAAGAAAGGATTTGGAGAATGAGGCTATTACTGCATTGAAAACTTGCAGGCCTAATTCGGCCCTTACTGTTCGCGAAGTTCAGGAAGATGTGCATAGGATTATTGGTAGTGGCTACTTCTCTTCTTGTATGCCCGTTGCTGTGGATACGAGGGACGGTATCAGGCTTGTATTTCAGGTATGGTATTTATGCAACTATATGTTATGTCATGTTTATAAAGTAAAGACATTTTGAAATTGTTTTCTGGGATGAGAGACCGGGGAAATATTGAGTTATCTGTGTTTTGGGTTATTCCATATAGATCAGGATGAAACATATGAGAAATTTGAGAAATTTTGAGTATCCACCCATATAAAGAATTTTGGCTTTTAAGAATACTAGCTTTTACTCAAATGTACTGTCCCAATACAAGAACTCATTAAATTTTCGATGCACAAGTAGAAGGATGTTATTTGCCATTCAAAACTTATTGGTTTGTACTTTGTAAATGAGTATATTAATATGCTGTATTATTTTTTTATTTTTTAGGATTTCTCATTTAGGCCTAATCCTATTCCCTTCCCCTCCCACAGAATGATCTGCAGCCTACATCATGTTCCCCTAATAATTATCAATAAGAAAAAGAAAAAAGAAGACACATATATTCCTCTAAAGATATGCAGCATGTTCATGTCTTTGGTCTGCACTCTGCAGGCTTCATTTGACTTGAAGGATTTGGTTGATTTAGTATGAATTTCTTGGTGTATTTTTGATGAAATTTTACATTTAAAAATGACTAGCATTATTCAGCTGGTGATGACAGCTACAATTGGGCTGAAAAGATACAAATAGGGTATGTTGGAAGAAGACTCTTATTCCAAAAAAGTTAGTAGGGAACAAATGAGCTCATCTAAGCTTCTACGCAGTTTCATCTGGCATAAGTGAAAACTGAAATGATTTTCTTTTTATTACTCCCTCCGTGGACATGATAAAAGTCCTTATTACTTTTTTGGGTAGTCCCATGTTAAATGTCCACTTTCCTTTAATAACCAAACTTTTACACATTTTTCCTATTATGCCCGTAGCATTAAATATCTCATACTTTTCTTATTCTAATTCTCTCTCCATATTTTATAAGTATGGAGAAAGAATATTTTGAAATGAATAGCTAGAAAGTCACTCTCTCACCTACATTGAATATAGACATACTATTATAGGCAATTTTGTCATTTCATTCCTTTTCTTAATATGCGTGAAAAGTCCACCAGGACTTTTATCCTGGGACGGAGGGAGTACTAAATTAGAAGACAACATATTTGCAGTTTAATTTTTTGGATAAAAAAATAGATCTTATTATCATAGTTGTCATGGCTTCGCCTAGGCAACGGCTAGGCGTCCTGGCGTTGGAGAAGGGTAAGGCAACGCCTTGGACGCTGAGCCTCCAAGGCTCACACATTGGTAGCGGGTCCAAATTAAGTAATTATTTTTTACCATAACCCATTATAACCCATGGACTTTTTCAATTACCTAAGTAGCTCAACCCATGACCTTAACCTAACCCACGACCCTACTCTTTTGAATGAGAGTAATGCTCGCGAGGGAGACGGAAGTGACTTCGTAGTTGATGACTTTGCTTGAGTTATGACTTGAAATAAAGTAGAGAGTGGATACTTTTTTATAGTGTTAGTAAATTATGTTTTGGGTTTTAGTGTATGTAAAATTTTATTGTGCAATATATTTTGAAATAAATAAATGATGTATAAATTGCACATTATTAACGACTTGTCACCATAAAGACACCATGGTGGGCGTCTTATAGCCTAGACGTATTGGCGGTCAACTACCGCCGTGTTCCGCCTTGGCGTCGTGACAACTATGGTTATTATAAGATAGAGATAAGATACATAATCGGAAAAATTACTTCTAGAGATAAAGTATCTAAGAGCCGATTTGGGGGACCTGTGAACTGAATCACTTTTAATTAAAATTGAAAACTTTTGGTGTTTAGTGGATTTCCAAAAGTACTTCTAACAAGTTGATATTTGAGCTTCAAAGCTATTTTGGTGGAATTAGAAAATTTGTGCTTTTGGTGAAAAGTGAAAACACTTTTGGAGGAAGCACATGAACAAATTTGTCTTTCAGTTATTGAAGAAACTGGGGCTACAATGCGGCTCAGCTAAGCCGTATGCAACGGTTTATATTACAATGTTATTAGGTTAAAAATCAATAATATAAGCGGCTATCGATCCTTCACCCCCTTTTCTCTTGCTATGGAAAGCTCCGTCTCTTTGACGAGGGTTGTGCTTAGGTGGTGATCGACAGTGAAACAAGAGGTGGATCGTTAGGCGCCGGATGGAGGTGTTTAGCTGCTTTTTATATATTTTTAGGGTTTTAAGTTTTTTTACGGCTAAGAGTGGTCATACACGATCAGCTAAAAAACCTCCCCCGGAAGATATAAGATTCAATTTCAGATTTTAGGATTCAATTTCAAGTCCTAGGGTTCTATTTTCGGAGTTAGGACACAGAGTTTAGGGTTTATTTTCAGTTCAGTTGCTAGATTATTGGTTTAGTTTTCACTTTACAGTTTTGGGCATAATATAAGTGTTTAGGGTTTAAATTTGAAGTTTAGGGTTGATGAGATAGGGCTTAGAGTTCAATTCAAGGGGTTAGGGTTTAGTGACATGCATGCTATTATCATGAGAACCTGACCCAAATCCTAAAATTTAAGGTTTGGGGTTTAGTATCCCCACTTTGAGTCTACTTGTCGTTCATACTCCCATCTTTTGAACAATTTTCCAATTTCACCAAATGTATTTTTAGTTTTTGAAAAATTTCCCCGACTTTTGCACACGTGTTGTCTAAGCACCATGAATAGATCTACTCTAATGCCCTCCAATCCAGCTTGCTTCTTCTCTTTGTTGATCTTAGCTCTAGCTTTCATACAAAAATCGAATATTTCAAATCGAGCAAAATATGTGGAAAAGAACTTCTGTGGAAACTTACCTTTGTTTCCATCCTGGGTTGTTTATTACGTTGATGGTTGAGCTGCCCTGAGTTGCGTTACTAGTCCCAATATGCATTTAGTGTTGTTATCTATCATATTAGTATGAGGTATTGTATCACTTTGATTTCCCAAATGTCCACACTGAATTCAATGTCCTTCACTAGGGTGCTGGATATATATGCAGAAACACTCATAGACATTGTATGATTATGTTAGAGAAAATAAATTAAGTCTGTAGAGTGCTTGTCTTTTTGAGACAGCAATTTTTTCGGCTCACTTGTTATATCTTTACATGGAATAGAGTGTTTCTTTTTCTGCTTCCTAAGTTGTGGACCCTCTCAATGCATTGGCTGGCAAGAGGTTGAGTTTTGCTCTAATATCCTGATATGCTTACACTTTGTCTGATTTTATTACATGTACACTTTGTAATAAAAAAAATGCATTGTAATGTTTCATATCTAAAGAAATACAATCGGCTCAATGCAGTTACTATTCTTTTGTTGAGAGTATATCCTACCAGACATTTTACTTATAAATGCATATTTTAAATTTTCTTAATATGCATCCACTAAACACCTGCACAAACCTTTTGTTTTATTTATTTATTGGTGTTTGGCATGATATGATTAATTTTATGAGTCTCTTGTGCCTATAACAGAATAATAAAATTATATGTTTCTCTTCTGGTACAAGGTAGAACCAAACCAAGAATTCCGAGGTTTGGTATGTGAAGGAGCTAATGTTCTTCCATCAAAGTTTGTAGAGGATGCTTTTCGTGATGGATATGGTACGTTCTCGTACAAACAATCCCAGTTTGTGTGCACATAAATACATGTTGAATATATGCTATATTATTAAATGCCATTTAGCTTCCTTTGTTTTTTTCTAAGGCTTGATATGAGACCCTTTGGTGTGCTGTTTTGGTCTCAAGTTATGCAGGAAAAATAGTCAATATCACGCTCGCTTTAGATGAAGTGATTAACTCCATCAACGGGTGGTACATGGAACGGGGTCTTTTTGGTTTGGTTAGTGCTTGATCTTTTGTTACTTATAACATCTGTGATTTCATTCTGCAGCTGGCCTTGTTCTGTGATCAAATTTTTGTTTACAGTATAATTTGTTTTGATCATTGTTGTAGGTTTCAGATGCTGAGATTCTTTCAGGGGTATTATTAGGTTACAAGTTTCGAGCGAAGGTTAATGATATATCCATACGTTTTTAAATGTAGGGGGCGTAAGAACCTGCTTTGAAGTCTTATATTTTACTATTTGTAAACACCGTTATAATGTTAAATATTATTAAAGTTCATGACACCCATGTTGTCATCTTCAGCGGTGAGCCAAGTATAGGGAAGACAAGGCCAGAAACTATACTTCGACAACTTACTACCAAGAAGGGACAGGTATTTATTTATTTTTGATAAATAAACAATTCAATCCACGTACATGAGCAGTATACAAAAGCTAGGGAAATTAAAAGGCACACCAATGCACACGAAAACAAACCTTAACATATATACTGAGCCTCCGATAAAGAGATACCTACACCACACTTGTAAACTCTCCCCATAAGTCTATAAATTGCATTATGGAGCCAGAGAAACCTCATGATGCCAAAAGAAACGAAGACTAAAAAAATGGAAACAAATATGTGCAAGTGATTTCTCCCTCAATTTAAAATACTGAGAATTCCGCTCCTTCACCAAATGCTAACAGTTGATAATTTGTCTATCATTATTAATTTGAATGCTCTCCTTGAGAGGTCCCTTGATTCTATAACTATAGAGAAAGAATGCTATAATTTTCCCGCCAAGGGAATTTGCAGCTTATCATGTCACCTTTCTCTGACTTTTGTATATTTATTTGTGAATTTAAAAATAAAGCTGCAGTGTGTTTCCTAGTTTTTGTGAGCACCATAATCGTGCATGTAGAATAATGGCAAGTAGCTTTTGCTTTTGTTTTGTCAAAAATGTATGTAATGTTGTTTTAAATTTTTGTCTAAATGTGAAAGGCAGTTGAATCGGAAGAAAAGGATGAATAATTATATTTGAAAATGAGCATGTGTATATTGGCGAAGTATGCTGTTTTGTGCAGTGTTCTTGTCTTCCCATCTATCTTATCTATTTACTTGTATGTTCTCAGTGCAATATGAGTTGTTCAATTAAAAGATTTTAACAATATTTACTTCTTATTCTAAGCATACTGAATTTACTACTTACAACCTCTGGGACAATGTTTCCTTGCGAACATTAATTCTTAGGATTGCTTTTTATTCCATTTCTTCTTTTCATATTACGAAGTTCACTTGTATTACCTCTTAATTTTTAGCCTATTAGTTCTGATATTTTAGAGTAGAATCTTGTGTGTTATTTGAGCTGTTTTTCTTAATTTTAATATCGCATTAATTTATTGGCCCTTTTCTCTTAGTTTTTTCCTTCGATGGTGTTGAGGATCATCTTTTCCCATATATTATTCAGAAGTTCAGTGGCTACCATCTCTTACTAACAAGGATCTGTATTTTGTAACTGGGCTATTCCTTTCTAGGTTTACAGTATGCTTCAAGGAAAAAGAGATGTAGATACCGTGTTAACAATGGGTATTATGGAAGATGTTAGTATCGTTCCACAGCCTGCTGGAGGTAATATGAGAGACTGCATGTGTGTATACTGTATATGGGCAAAGATGCATTATGCTGAACATAATTTATATTGGTGTATAAATGTATATGCACTCATTCTTTCTTTCATACAACATATGTATGTATATAACATTTTGTACCAACATTGCAGATACTGGCAAGGTTGATTTAACAATGAATGTGGTAGAGCGTGTAAGTGGGGGTATATCTGCTGGGGGTGGAATTTCAAGTGGGTATGTGATGTTGCAGAGGGCACATGTCCCAATACTATTTGACAAAAATGCTTGTCTCATAACTTTATAACAATATTTAATTCTGTTGGTATCTGCAGCAATATTTACTTATTAATTCTTCCACATGTAGGATTACAAGTGGCCCTCTAGCAGGACTAATTGGAAGGTAATCCCACTGCACTACTAGGAAGATCTGTTCTGTGTTAATTTCGTCATTCTCCCTCCTTGATGCTACAATATACTTGTGTTTAACCATCTTTGGAAACCTCCCTAATGAAATTAATGGGCTAAGTTGTTATTTTTTGGGGGTACTTTTAGGAAAAACACTTGATGCTTCTCGTAATCTTATCCGACTATTTTTATGCATCTAGCTTGCAAATATCCGAGATAAGGAAATGGATTATTTTCAAGAAGAGAGTGATATTGATCAAGAATGTGTGTATACGTGCATTGTTAGTGCGTCTATGTGTTTGAATGTATCTGTTCTCCTTGTCTTCCCTCCAATGTGATAAACACAGACACATAAATTCATTTATTCAGTTACCTTTCATGATTTTGTTCACTTTTATCCTTTGAATACAGCTGTGCAATCTATCATAAAAATCTCTTCGGAAGAAACCAAAAAGTTAATCTTTCACTGGAGAGGGGCCAAGTTGACGCAATATTTAGAATAAACTACACAGATCCATGGATTGAAGGAGATGATAAGAGGACATCAAGATCAATTATGGTTCAGGTAGTTTGAGGTTCACTTAGATTTCTCTTCTATCGTGTTAAAGAAAGAAAAACTGATCTATGATGTTGCCCTTATTTTTCTTCTTATGAATTAGAATTCAAAAACCCCTGGCACTCTTGTTCATGGGAACCAACCAGACAGTAGTAGCCTCACCATAGGCCGGGTCACAGCTGCCATTGAATATAGCCGTCCGTTCAGGCCAAAGTGGAGTGGAACTGCAGGAGTAATTTTTCAGGTATTCTATCAAATCTCCTATTAATGACATTGGGTACTTTGATTCCTCTTGCTATCAACAGCTCAGCAAGGTGAGCAGAGTTCTTTGTTATTAACTAAAGGAAATGTCTTTATCATTCCTCAATTGAATGGATAAGCCTTCTCTGAAATTTCTATAATTGGGGGTATTTCTTTGGTTGTCTTCTTGGACAATAAATGATGATATTGCTTAAATTTGTTGCGAAAAGGTTTCAGTCTAAGCATTATGTGTGAATGTGCGTTGTTTACTTCTCATTTTTAATCTTTTTGTGTGCAAGGTCTTTTACAAGTTTGATTGATTCAGCTTTTAAATAACCTAGTGTTTTGTCAATGGGTATAGTATTGGACATTTTACCTTGTTTTTAGTTGTGGACATATTTCTCTTGTTATGTGCTAACAATGTTGTAGTTTGTGCCTTACTTTAGTATTATGTTTTCATTATACCTATTTCGATGTGTACTACATTTTACAGCGTGCTGGTGCTCGTGATGATAAAGGAAATCCTATTATCAGGGACTTTTACAGTAGCCCACTTACTGCAAGGTGTACATCTTATATTGGCAGATTTATTGGCTTGTTGATTATATCATTATTGTCTGGCTCATTTACTTTTGATATTGTTGCAGTGGCAATACCCATGACGATATGCTACTTGCTAAACTCGAGAGCGTGTATACTGGTTCCGGTGACCCTGGGTCTTCAATGGTTTGTGATTTTTAAATTGTTGTCAGATAACTTGTTTATTGCATCTGTAAATTCTCACCGCTCTCATCATTTCAGTTGGTATTAAATATGGAGCAAGGACTTCCGGTATGGACAGACTGGCTAATTTTCAACAGAGTCACTGCTCGTGCAAGAAAAGGATTGGTATTTGGTCCTGCATGCTTTTTGTTGAGGTATGACACCTTCTTATATCAATTTCATAGCCACCAGAGTTCCTTATCTTAGGTTGTGCGTGGTGGGAGAGAAAGCAAACAACATGTTTTGAATCTCATCCTTTTTTTGACTAAGAGAAAACATTGGTGTAACTTTCCAAAACTTTCAATTCTTTTCCATTTCCAAAACAGTGGTGTAACATTTGTTCCTTGTCCACGTATTCTTGTTGGTTGGTTGCATAATTTCTTTCAATAAACTGCTAATAAGAAAAACAAAAATTTCAATTCCTTTCCCCCCTTATTTATTCTTGTACTTTACCTAATTTTCAATCTTTTAGGCTACGCGAGTGAAGGAAAGGGGAAAGGAAAAGGACAAGGAAACAATCTTAGAAATTATAAAAGATACATCAAGAGTTCATTGAACTAACGTTTTAGAATTATACATAATTTGAAATTGTCAAAAATCATATAAAATTAATATTTTTCTCTTTTTCAGTTCCTTACCCTCGGGTTTTTATTAATTTTTGAAATATCTCCACCCTCTTTTGTACTCAAACCTAAAACTTTTAAACATTTCTTCCCTTCTCTTTCATCTTGTGTCTATTTCTGAAGTTCTATTGTTTCTCCCTCCCCTTCCTTTTTTTGGGTCATGCACAAAGCTAGTTTTCTGACTTCCTTATGTTTTTGTTTGCTATGTAGTTTGTCTGGCGGTCATGTGGTGGGTAATTTTCCTCCCCATGAAGCATTTCCCATTGGTGGAACTAACAGTGTGAGAGGTTATGAAGAAGGGGCAATTGGGTCAGGTCGGTCTTATGTGGTTGGCTCTGGAGAAATGTCTTTTCCCCTGGTAAGTGATGCCAGTTCAATTTTCTCTTTCTGCATCTCATTTTCTGTAGATTTTATTGGGTTATACCCAGTGTTTTAAAAGGTGAAGGCGAGGTGAGGCGTTCATTCCCCCTTAATGCAAGTTGTAAGTCCTGAGGTGTGAGGTATATGTTTTTTGGGCATTGAATATCATAAGTAAATAAATTGCAATATATTTAAATACTGTAAACTGTGAAAATTTTATAAAGTGATAAGTAATAAAACAAAACCTGTAAATTCGGTCCAAATTAGAAAGTGAAAACATCTAAAAAGAACAAAAATATGCTGAAAAATACAAAATGAAAAAACGATTTAGATGGAGAAAAACAATAAAAAGATGAAGAAAAACCAGAGGAGAATAGAGAGGGAAGATAAAGTAGAAGAAAAAAGAGAAAGAAGCTTTAAGAAAAAGTAGATTTATGTAAAAGAACATTAACCCCCCAGAAGTAATACGGTAATAAGCTATTAAAAAAGAAGGCTTACATTACATATGGATCTGCAGTGAAGCAAGCAACTAGTTATTTGTTTTCCTGTTCTAGCTTGGTTTTGTAATTTCTTTTGAATTTGTTGATTAGGTTTCTAATTGGGGTTTGTTAATAGATTTTTTTAGGGTTTTAGTATTGGTGGTGATTATTTTATTTATTTAAAAAATAAAATAAAATTCAAGTCAGGCTTATTGCCTAGTATTGCACCTTGGGATTAAGCACGAAAAGCCCTGCATTTTATCTACGTGCACCTTGCCTTGCTGAAGTGAAGCTCAAAAGCTACGCCTCTCGAGCCTTAGAGCGCCTTTGACAATTATGGTCCTAGGCAAACATCCTTATGCATGAGAAAAAAAAGGTACTATTATATTGTTTGTCAATATAGTAGACATTACCTTTAGTTTACTAACTTGAGTATAGAAGAGTACCCCATAAATCTCTTGATAAATTAAATATTTAAATTTTTTAATGTTGAAGAATCTAATGGGAATATAATTGCACGTGCTAATTTAGATCTATTGTACTTTTAGTTGGATTATCGATTTGAGTCAATATAGTTGACATTCTCAGTAATCTTTGAAACATTCATGTGTAATTTTAAAACTAAATTCAGCCATTTGGATATTTTCATTCTAGGTTGAAGGGAGTAAAGGTTGTTAGCAACTGTAAAAATTTCAAGTTCTTGTCACTAAGATTGGATATATTACCATTTTCCCTCTCTCATTTCCTCGGTCGAATGATTTTTTTTATTGGAAGGGATGCTGTCATCTTATTTCTCATTTCTCATTGTTTTTGCAGCTTAAGCCCGTAGAAGGCGCAATATTTGCTGATTACGGAACCGATCTTGGATCTGGCCCAACCGTGCCAGGTATTGCCATTTGGGTGTGTTTATAATTATCAGCAAGAAGTAGAGTGACATATGCTTTCATTATAATTATTGATATTTGTTTAGATGCCTTCCTGGGTGGTTAGAAATTTGTTCTGTTTATAATGGGAAATGTTAATGTATGTTACTTTCATATTAGGCGATCCTGCTGGAGCTAGACTAAAGCCTGGAAGTGGATATGGCTATGGGGTTGGTATTCGTGTTGACTCTCCTTTGGGGCCTTTACGGCTTGAATACGCCTTTAATGACCAAAGAACTGGGCGGTTTCACTTTGGCGTTGGTCACCGAAATTAAGATATGAAAATTCTTGTATCCCAATTTATGTATGTTGATGTTCTAAAATATATTTACGTAATCAATTTTGTTTGATTATTTTTTTTGTCTCGCATCTCGAAACAGCTGTTTATGTGTTTTCTTCTTGAGCCATTGCACCTTCATGGGGATTATTCCTACTTTCTAGGTATTAGGATGACGGATTATCTTTCACACTCATAAGGTCGACCCGGGTATTGAGTTGTTCAGATTTGGTTCATAAATTCTATGGAATCTAAATTAAAGTTTGATTGAGGCTCGTTTAGGTACCGAATCGAGCATGATCTTTGAATCGAGCATGTATAATTTAAACTTTTCAAACTAATATGATCTGAATATCAATTCGAATAGATTTTTAAGATATGCTTATATTTGAATTGATTATATTTTGAGTCGAGTTTGAATCTAACTTTTAGTCGTACAAAAAAAAAAACTTTAATGGTTTGGTTCATTTTAAAGTTTTACAGGAAAAGGTTACCCTTACTGCTATAAATAAGAGTAACAACTATGGTAAATCCTATACAGCATTTACCAGCATTATTTCATGCTCTTAATTTATTTATTGTTTTTCTTTTTAGTTTTGATAAGGATATTTGTAAGTTGGGCAAATCTCATTTTGGCCCCTACAGATTACCATGATACTTGTTGTATAATCGCACTTTACAGTTGTTTTCTGATGTTTCTTTTGTCAAACAAGACTACAGAAATTGGTATCTGCTAGTAGTAGACAACTTTTTAAAAAGAATTTTAACATGTTCTGTAGTCTAGATCCATGATTTTGATATAATTTTGTATATTTATATACAAAATAACCACTAAGGAACAAAATTGAAATGTGCTCTATCTGGGAAAAAATATTTTATCCGTATTCGATATTCGACAAATTTTTTAAGGTATTATTCTAATTCGTTATTCAAAAAATTATTTGAATTTAAATATTTTCGAATAACTATTCGAAATCATTAGCATAATTAATTAAAATTAAAAAAATGAATAATTAAAAAATTGGTTGACTTCGGGGTCGGGAGTTAGGTGCTGTTTTTCTTAGGAACAGTAGATTTCATGCAGGAGCGATCGACTTTGGGATAGGTCTTCGGGTACGGAAATGGTGTCATGACTTCGGAAATGGCGATATGACTTCGGGAAGATCAGAAGTGGCTTGAATATTATTAATTTTAATTATTCTCATTTTAGACAAGGTTTGTTTTTGTATGTAATAGTGTTTTAGTAGGAAACAAATTTTTTATGATATTACGTAATTGAGTTGTTATCATATTAATTAGTTATTTTTATTTTCATAATTATAGGAACTCTTTAGCTATAAAACTCGGCTTTTGGGTTTAGGGTTTGGACAGTTAATTCATAATTTATTATCTTTTACGATTGATATAGTTTGTTTCTCTGGTGGATTCCAATTTATGTTCTAAGAGTTTATGCTGGTAAACTCTTTTCGTTTTCCTTTCTGCGTCAATTAGTATCAAAGAAAGGATTCTAGCCTGCAAATTGATGACTGTTGAGTGCGTGCATCCACTCCAATGTCGATGTGAAGGAGAATGGTGACAATCGAAATTGCTTAGGCAAGGAATTGCGAGCAACCGTTCGTTCATCCCAGGTAAAACTAGTCAAATCTATCTTTTAATTTTCTGTTTATATAAAAAATAATAATTCAAATCTATGTAGTGAAGATGTCTAAAGTCACAAAGGCAAGAAATGAACAAGTACTAGATTATATTGACTTTCTTAAGTGTGAAAGTGATTGGTTCGATATGAGCTTTATGTTCGTCATCGTAAAAATTTATTGCCCCAATATGATGATCTTTTGGAGGAATTAGAAGAAGCACAATATAGACTTGACAAGTTGAAACATCGGTATCAAGTTGAGAAAAGAAGGGTGAGAGAAGAACGTCAAAGTAGGGAGATTTCTTTTATGATTAATGAAGTTAGGAGGTGTCTTAAGAATTTGATAGCCTGCAGGGAAAGTCTTCAAGAAAGTTGTAACATCATCAATCCTATTTCTCCTACATGTGAGTTGTTCCTTTTAGTGGAATGCGTGGAGGACAAAAGGAATAATATTCGTTTTTGTATCCGACAAATTTAAAAACTAAGATTTTTTTGTTGTTGCTAAATTACTAAGATCTTATTTAATTATTTTAATGAATGTAAAGTTATACTAATAAATGTAAGATTTTAATGAATGTAAATTATTAATTAATGAACGTAAGTTATTAATATATATATGTAACAAGCTAATAACTAGGGTTGTAAACGGATATATACGGATCCGGATACCAATGTATCCGTATTCGAAAAAAATTAATCCGCATTCGTATTCGTATTCGGTATCCGGCGAATTTCAAAAATATTATCCGTATCCGGTATTTGGAGAAATATCCGAATACGGATAATATCTGTTTCTGTATCCGGCAAATTTAAAGACCAAGATTTGATTTTTTAGGCTAAATTACTAAGATTTTATTTAATTACTAGATTTTAATGAATGTAAAGTTATACTAATGAATGTAAGATTTTAATGAATATAAATTATTAATTAATGAACGTAAGTTATATATATATATATATATATATATATATATATATATATATATAGTTCGGATCTTAAGCTCACCCTTATTATCCAACTCACCCGAAGCTCACCCCGTTTAGCGGCGACACGTGACAGTTCGATCATACAATCGTAAATACATACTTTTAGCGACGCCATATATTTCCGTCATTAAAAGTATGAGCGACGGTTTACTCATGTTAATCGAACCGTTGGGTCGGGTCCGGCTGCCAAAGGGGTGAGCTTCGGGTGAGTTGGATAATAAATGTGAGCTTAAGATCGCACCGTATATATATATATATATATATATATATATATATATATATATATATATATATATATATACTCTGATGCGGATCTTAAGCTCACCCCTTATCCAACTCAAATCTATGTAGTGAAGATGTCTAAAGTCACAAAGGCAAGAATTGAACAAGTATTGGATTATATTGACTTTCTTAAGTGTGAAAGTGATTGGTTCGATTATGAGATTTATGTTCGTCATCGTAAAAACTTATTGCCCTAATATGATGATCTTTTGGAGGAATTAGAAGAAGCACAATATAGACTTGACAAGTTGAAACATCGGTATCAAGTTGAGAAAAGAAGGGTGAGAGAAGAACGCCAAAGTAGGGAGATTTCTTTTATGATTAATGAAGTTAGGAGGTGTCGTAAGAATTTGATAGCCTGTAGGGAAAGTCTTCAAGAAAGTTGTAACATCATCAATCCTATTTCTCCTACATGTGAGTTGTCCCTTTTAGTGGAAAGCGTGGAGGACACAAAGGAATAATATTTGTTTCCGTATCCGACAAATTTAAAAACTAAGATTTTTTGTTGTTGTTGCTAAATTACTAAGATCTTATTTAATTACTAGATTTTAATGAATGTAAAGTTATACTAATGAATGTAAGATTTAATGAATGTAAATTATTAATTAATGAACGTAAGTTATTAATATATATATGTAACAAGCTAATAACTAGGGTTGTAAACGGATATATACGGATTCAGATACTAATGTATTCGTATTCAAAAAAAATTAATCCGCATCCGTATTCGGTATTCGACGAATTTCAAAAATATTATCCGTATCCGGTATTTGGAGAAATATCCGAATACGAATAATATCTATTTCCGTATCTGGCAAATTAAAGACCAAGATTTGATTTTTTTGGGTTAAATTACTAAGATTTTATTTAATTACTAGATTTTAATGAATGTAAAGTTATACTAATGAATGGAAGATTTTAATGAATGTATATTATTAATTAATGAACGTAAGTTATTAATATATATGTAACAAGCTAATAACTAAAGTTTTGTAAGTTAGCTAATAACTAAAGTTTTGTAAGTTATATATATATATATATATATATATATATATATATATATATATATATATATATATATATATATATATATCTGATTAGGATCTTAAAACTTATTTATCTAACATACCTTGCATACCTCCCTTTAGCGATTTTAATTTGTTTACGATTAGAAGACGTCGCTATAGGTTCTATACGTCGTCGCTATATCTGCCGTTAAGTCGCTAAAAGCCAAGACAATCGGTTCTATATATATGACGATTTGACCTAATCGTCGCCTCTATCCACGCTAAAAGGGATATACAAGGTATGTTAGATAAGGGTAAACTTAAGATCCTGACTATATATATATATATATATATATATATATATATATATATATATGGTCAGATCAAGAGCATTCTCTTTAAATAGCATTCGCGCTTAAATAGCATTCTTTTATCAAAAGCGACGTAGTTTTGGAGGGACGCAGTGACATTTTATAAATACAATGCCACCGCGTATTTATAAAAAATGCCACCGCGTCCCTCCAAAAACTACGCCGCTTTTGATAAAAGAATGCTATTAAGCGCTAATGCTATTTAAGGAGAATGCTTTGATCTCACCGTATATATATATATATATATATATATATACATACATCTCTTAAATACCATTTATTTATTAAAACTATATATGTCATTTTAGAAATTCTTTTAAAAAATAAAATAATATTAAAAAATAGTGCACTCACTTGCTTTTCTTTAATTTACAACAATGTCATCCCGCAACCCCACTTGTTTTTTAAAAGAATCTTTTAAATTGACGTAGTTTTAATTTTTTAATAAAGATCTGTTATTTAAGAGAGATATATTTTAGATTCATCCTATATATATGTATATATATATATATATATATATATATATAAAGTTATTAATTAATGAATATAAGTTATTAATATATATATATGTAATTTATTAGATATATATATAATTAATAACTTAATATATATATTTATATAATTAATATAAGCATATATAAATATATATTATAATAATATATATATATATATATATATATATAATTAACTATGAGAGTTATTAATATATATGTAATTAATTATGAGAGTTATTAATATATATATATATATATATATATATATATATATATATATATATATATATATATATATATATATATAATAATGTTTAAAGATATCGTATAGAAAGAGATCACATTTTAACATCCGCTTTTGGGGAGGAGAACTGTAAGACCCCAACTTTTATAAATAAAATCAATTTCCTCTAATTATTATTATGAATAATAAGGTGTTAATTTGATATAATGCTTTGGTTATGGGTGAAATATGCAAATTTTGCAAAATAAGCAAGTGATTATAAAATATTCATTGTTATCGGGGAATATTCGTTTGGTCGTGAAATATTCTTCACATTGAGAATATTCGCATTTACGCAATGCAAACCATTTATTCAGGGCCTCATAATGGAAAAACTATTGGGATGAAGAAAAACGATAAGTTTGAGTTTTTATAAATAACTGGCGTAGTTATTACCAAGTAACACTTGCTTGAATACCCGGTGGTTAAAATACGAATACTGGCGTGGTTGCACAAAGAAGCACACCTGTATTGCACAATATTTTTTGAATTATTGATTCTTATGTGAAAGACACTACTCAATAATTATTACAAAGAATTACTTTATCAATATTTTATTTTATTGATTCAATAATTGCTACGTTGATATTTTATATTATTGTTGTTTTAATAATTGTCACTGCACAATATCTCCATTATCAGATCAATAATTCATATTATTTGAATAATATTGTTAGATAACATTGTTGATAATGTCTAAGGAAGTTTTGTCTAGGAAAGGGGTTTGGTCACCTAATTGTGCGCCAGTAAGGAGATATCCTTATCCGAAAGCCTCCTCTTTCCTAGGAACAATCTGATTGTCATTATTGTGATTCTGTAATATTATTTGTGAATAATTAATTATTGATTTATATGATAAGAAAATATTTATTTTATGTGGATATAAATGAAGGAATTAATGCTGAGGTGTTTTAAGGTTGAGGTGTTTTATCAGTATTTTATCGAAATGGAGGTATTAAAAATCATCCGTATATGGATTTCAGACATTTTCTGTTTGGAATTTGAAAAAAATTTCTTCTACAAAGTTGTAGAGAATTAAATTTCCTATGGAATAAACACGAGATTCGATTTTTTTTGATAAAAGGGCTATTTATTATGAATTATTGAAGTTTCAGAAATAAATATTGTTTTTTATTAAAAACATGGGTACGACCCACTTTTGTTTTTTGGTGAAAAAATATGCTGAATTTTTGGTTCAAAAGTGGAGTGCTTGATTTGGACAAATAAATGTGCGTAGAAAAAAATATATTTTATTAATTTAGTCTCATTTGGCGTTCTAGTATTTTCCTATAAATAGGTGCTTATGTTAGAATTGAAAATTACACCAGAAACATAAGTTTTCTCTTTCTATATTATTTAACGTATTTTTGTGAGTATTTAGATACTTTGAGAGTTGCTATTCAGTGCAAGTTTCCTTCGACATTACATCCGATATTCCAGTCAGAAGTACTGTTCTTTTGAGGTAAGGGATGTTATTTTCTTCGTAAATGATATTATTTCCTTTAATATCATTTTGCTGAAATATTGATATAAATTTTATTGTGGAATATCTACCTTTTTGTGATGGGGTTACTATTCACGTATACGACACCATTCACGTATACGGCACTATTCACAGAAAAATAAAATTTTCTCTTCTTTGTCCAAGATCTCTATTATGATTACTATCTTTGATTGTATCCATATTTTGATCTTCATTTTTGAATTCTGCTCCACAATTGATTATTATGGAGTATTTTTGAACATGGATAAACTGTAGTACGAATCCCTAATATTTGTCCTTTTGTCTCACTGGATTCGTTTTCTTTAAGATATTTTTCATCATCCTCAGTCCTAAATGATGATATTACTGATATCTTTGACCTGTAGTGCAAAGATGAATGAATATGTGTTGAGATTAACATGACCAACTGGTGATACAAATGAATATCTTTGGTCTGTAGTGCAAAGATGAATATTTAATTCAAGATGTATATTGATTGATGTTACATGGATAAAATATTGATGATGAACTTTTAAATCTTAGAAGATAGTAGAATTCATTCTACTTGACTCTTCTAATGGATTCTTTATTTCGCTGCGCTTGTTGATCTAAAACTTGTTGTCTATTATATTCTATCAGATTTTTCCCTGTTGAAGACTAATAATAATTTGTTGTATATTATCTTAGTCATAATATTTTTTACTGGGCTAGTTGAGCTCACCCTTTTCCTTTTTGTTCCATTTTTCTTTTCAGGAGGTGAGAATTTATCAGGAACTAGTCGGGGTATGGAGTGCTGATTCAAGATAGTTGTTTTAGTAGTCCTCATTATTTTATAAAATAATGTGATAATAATTGTAATGAGGACTCCTTTTGAGTTTGAATACTGTCTATTAGACAATATTTGTATTTAAACTCACAGTATATGTGTTGTCGTATTTTGCAAGACAATTGTATTAATGAAGTTGTATTTGTTTCTGTACCATGTATTTGGCGACTCAGAATGGGTGATGTATACCTATTTTGGGGGAGTCACAAGAACGACCACTAGTCGTATGTTACAAATGCGAAAAAAAGGGGCACATTAGTCCAAACTATACACAACAACCCAAAGTGTGCTACAGTTACGGAAAGGAAGGTCACATAGCTCGAGTGTGCCCTATAGCGAATTTAAGTCTAGCTGGGTTGGTGACACCAAAGGCTGTCCCGGACAAGTCAAAGTTGATGGGTTCAGGGGAGAGGTTTTGTCGTGACTTCCCAAAAAGAGAGGAACCCGAACAAAGTTATCACGGGTAAGCTAAGCATAAACTCTTGCGAAGTCTATGCCTTATTAGATACCGGTTCTACCCACTTTTTTATTTCACTTGTTTGTGCTCAACGTTTGAACTTGACTACTGAGAAATTAGACTTTGACTTATTTGTTGAAACTCCGTTAGGAGAAACCTTCATTACATCCACTGTTTATAAATCTTGTTTGATTCAAGTCGACACCCTCACATTACCTGTTGGTCTCATCTCTGTGAAAATACTTGCATTTGATATGATTTTAGGAATCGATTGGTTAACTACACATCATGCTAAAATTGATTGTTTTTGTAAGGTCATTAGTTTTCATATTCCTAATCAACATGTTATGAGAATTCGGGCAACCAACCCATTAAAATCAATTATTTGTCATCTCAAGCCATAAAGCTATTCGTTTATTGAAAAACGGATGTCAATCTTTCTTAGCCCATGTCACTGATTTAAATAAAAAGCGGGTACGAGTTGAATAGAAGATCATATGCAGCAACTATGATGGCTTGAGCTATTGAAAGATTACGATCATACCATTCAATACCATCCTAGAAAAGCGAATGTAGTAGCTGACGCATTGAATAGAAGATCATATGCATGTACGAGTGCGATATTGTCAATGCAATGGCCCATTTTGTATGATTTACAAAGGATGGAGATAGAGTTAAAAGACTCCAGGGACCCATGTGATGATGGAAAATATACAAGTAAAATCGACTTTAATCGATAAAGTTAAAGCTGCTCAAACCACAGTCTGGAGCTGATGCGTATGAGGAAGAAAGTGCAAGAAGGTGCTATTCCAGAAGCAAGAATCGAAGAAGAAGAAATAATCCTAGTCAACTCCAGACTTTGTGTTCTTAATGACTCTGATTTAAAGTATAAAATCATGATGGAAGCACACAACACATCGTTTGTAATCCATCCTGGAAGTACCAAAATGTATCGTGATCTTCAACATACATTTTGGTTGAGCAATATGAAGAGAGAGATTGCAGATTTTATCTGAATGTGTTTAACTTGTCAACGTGTCAAGGCAGAGCATCAAGTGCCAAAAGGTCCATTTCAACCATTTGAAATTCCAGAATTGAAGTGGGAACACGTCAACATGGATTTCCTTACGGGTCTTCCCAAGGTTTCTCAAGGTATAGATGCAATTTCAGTCATTATCGATAGATTAACCAAGTCTGCTCATTTCTTGCCTATACGAGAAACTTATTCACTCGAACATCTTGCTCATATGTATATAAATGAGATTGTAAGACTGCATGGTATGCCAGTATCCATAGTTTCTGATCTAGACCCTAGATTCACTTCACGATTTTAAGTCAGCTTGCAGAAAGCTATGGACACTGAGTTACGATTCAATTCTGCATATCATCCCCAAACGGATGTGCAATCAGAAAGGACTATTCAAACTCTTGAAGATCTATTGATACTCTGCGTACTAGACTTCAAAGGAAGTTGGGACAAGTACTTACCATTAGTGGAATTCTCTTATAACAATAGTTATCAAACAAGTATAGTCATGGCTCCATTCGAGGCATTGTATGGACGAAAGTTTCGTTCTCCAGTATGCTGGGACGAGGTTGGTGAAGCAACATTGTTGGGACCAGAGTTAGTACACATGACTACGGAAAAGATTCAAATGATCCGGCAACGTATACAAACAACACAAGATCGACAAAAAAGTTATGATGATCTTCATCGAAGGGACGTTGAATTCAATGTTAGAGACCATGTGACGCCCCCAAAATAGGTATACATCACCCATTCTGAGTCGCCAAATACATGGTACAAAATTCAAATAAAACTTAATTATACAACTGTCGTGTAAAATATGACAAAACATAAGCTGGGAGTTTTAATACGAATATTGTCTTCTATACAATATTCAAACTCAAATAGAGTCCTTATTACATTTATTATCACACTATTTCATTGAATAGTGAGGACTACTAATGCAAATATCTGGACCGTTACTCCGTTCCCCGACTAGTCCCAGCTATATTCTCATTTCCTGAAGAGAACAATGAAAACAAAGGGTGAGCTCAACTAGCCCAGTAAAAATATTATGACTAAGATAATGCAGAATAAATTATCGTTAGCCTTCAACAGTGTTAAACTGATAAAATATAATAAACATTAAGTTTAATTTCAGCGGAACAAGCAATCCATTAGAAGAGTCAACTAGAGCATGATATCTACTATCTTCTATGATTTAAAAAGTTTATCATCAATTTTATCGCTAAGACTCAGCTTAATAAATAAACCACATCATCGAATCATCCCTGCACTACGGGCCAAGGATATTCATATAATCATCAATGGTCATGATTATACCGAATAATCCCTGGTCATAATTATACCTACAACTGTCCATCAATGCACTACAGGTGTAAGACCCCAACTTTTATGAATAAAGATGAATTTTCTATAAATATCATTTTTGAATATTATGGAATGAATTTAATATAATGTTATAGTTGTGGGTAATATTTATAAATTTTGCAAACTACGCAAGTTGTTATATAATATTCGATTGGTCGGGGAATATTCGTACCACGGCACAATCATTGGTGGACCCTATTAACGGAATTATTATCGGATTGAAAAAACGACAAAATACTTTATGAAAATAACGCCGGAAGTTTTACCGCTAATCGTTGAAACACCCGATGTTAAAAAGTACAAGATAATCTGGCGTGGTTGCACAAGAAGACACCAGATTGATTATTGATGCTTACGTGAGAAGTCACTCAGCTTTTGTTCAATTATTATTACAAATTCTTGCGATAAGATCTCACGTTATTTGATTCAATTATTGTCAATATTTTATAATCAATAATTGAGATGACAAAATTATTAATATTATTATTTGCAATATTAACGATGTCTGTAAGTTCATCGAGGAGAGGTTTGGTCACCTAATTGCGCCGCTTAATGAGGAAAAATCCTTATTGGAAAGCCCCCTCTTTCCTGGGAATGACCTGGTCGATTAATATTGTGAATTGTAATAATGATGATGAGTTTTATTTTATTAGTATTATTAATGTAATAAAATAGAAAAACTTTTTATATAAAACAGAATACTTTTATAAAGTTATCTGTTTTATTAGACAATAATTAGAATATATTATATTTTATTATGCATAGTATTTGTATAGTGCCTGCATAGTAAAATCTTTTTATATAAAACATAATACTTTTATAAAGTTATTCGTTTTATATAAAACATAATACTTTTATAATACTTTTGTACCATGTATTTGGCGACTCAGAATAGGTGAATTATACCGATTTTGGGCGCGTCACAGTTGGTATCAAAGCTTAGGGATATGATCCTGGCTAAGATGTGAGAATAGAACTAGGAGGGAGAGAGACGGGAATTCCTTCATTAGTATGACCTACTACCTAAGTTTATTTGGTATTTAATTGGTCTGGTTAGAATATAGGGATAATATGTTACATGTCAATTAACCTTTGTTTTGTGGCAAGATTCTGAAAATGACATCCGGAATGTTGAGAATAAAGAATGGAGCATAAAGCGTCGCTTGATTCACCACATATCAATAATCGGGATAATGTGCATCGTAGAAGGCGCATATCCTCATGCAAACAATAACACCGACTCAAATGATGAATGATGGAATGTTCAGAGGCTTTATGCAATTCATGCAACAAAGAAAGCAGAGCGGTTCTCGCCCAAAATATAGGTGGAAACACTTTGAAACTCTCTTGACGGTCACCGCTAAACAGATTCAAGGCTGGGACCACTTGGAGTTTATTGGAGAGCCAAAACCACTTAAGGCGGAAGTATGGATAAAGCGATCACTAAGATATTTGATGTCTTAGGATGCTCAGGAGCAAAAGGTTCCTTTTTCGCCTTTATGTTGCGAGGAGAGACAGACATCGGTGGGAATATATAAACGACTCAACTCCGCCGCATCAAGATGTCTTGGGAGAAGTTCCAAGAACTATTCAACGACAAGTACTTTTCCGAAAGTATTCGTCACATAAAAGAGGTAGAGTTCATCAAGTTGGAGCAGAATAATATGACCGTGTCGCAGTATGAAGCTAAGTTTGCCGAGTTGTCTCGGTTTGCGTCCCACTTGGTGGATAATGAAGAGAGAATGTCGCGGATGTTTTAAAGAGGTTTAAAGCCGGAGATACGTCAACATCTTATTTCTTATAAACTGTGTTTGTATTCGAGATGTTGTAAATAGGGCTCGATTAGTAGCGCGATAACGAGTCAACATAACCAAAAGAGAGCAAAATTACAAAATGATAATATACCGGTGAGAGCGATCATCGAAGCGGTGACAATAAGCGTGGAGGGAATCAATAGGACAAAAGTGGTAACCACTTCGGTGGTAATCAGGGCCAAAACAATAAGAATGGACATTTCAAGAAGAGGAGATTCAACAATGATGGAAAGACGTCGACACCAAAGACCCGTTGTTAAGGAAGGAGAATGACCACCTATCATATGCTTCAAATGCGGAGGGAGGGACACATCACCAAACTAGCGATGTCAGTCCAAAGCATGTTATAATTGTGGAAGAGAAGGTCACTTAGCCCGATTTTGTGCTCACCGAAGACAAGTTCAACTAGGATGGAGGCACCAAAGGTCATTCTAGAAAAGTCAAAGCCAGAAGTCTGAAGAGGAGAGTTTGTTGTGACCTCCTCAGTAAAGTAAGGAACCCGAATGAGGTCATCACGGGTAAGCTTATCATAAACTCTAGCGAAGTCTATACTTTATTTGATACCGGTTCTACCCACTCTTTTATTTCTCCTACTTGCGTTCAACGATTAAATTTGACTCCGAAGAAATTAGACTTTGACTTATCTATGGAAACTCCGTTGGGAGAAACTTTCATTACATCCACTGTTTATAAGTCTTGTTTGGTTCAAATCGGTACCCTCACATTACTTGTCGATCTTATTTCATTGAAAATACTTGCATTTGATGTGATTCTAGGGATTGATTGGTTAACTACTCATCATGCTAAAATTGATTATTTTTGTAAGGTTATTAGCTTTCATATTCCTAATCAACCTATTATGCGAATTCAAGCGAACAAACCATTAAAATCAATTACGGACATCTCAAGCCATAAAGCTATTCGTTTATTAAAAAACGGATGTCAAGCTTTCTTAGCTCGTGTCACGGATCTAAACAAAAATACGTCAGTTTTGAATGATATTTCTATTGTTAATAAATTCCCCGACGTATTCTCAAGAACTTCCTAGCCTACCCCTCAGAAATATGAAATTGAATTTTGTATCGACCTTGAACCCAGACAAAACCCATTTCCAAAGCCCCATATTGAATGGCTCCTATTAAACTTCGTGAGTTAAAGACCCAATTGCAAGAATGGTTAGACATTGGTTTCATTCATCCTAAAGACGCCTCCTCGGGGTGCTCCTGCTTTATTCCCGAAGAAGAAAGATGGGAGTATGCGACTTTGTATTGATTATCGGGAGTTGAATCATGTCACCATCAAAAATAGGTACCCATCGCCACGTATTGATGACCTGTTTGACCAGTTGCAAGGAGCCAAATTCTTTTCAAAGATTGATCTTCGTTCCGGATATCACCAATTGAAGATTAGAACCGATGACATTCCAAAGACGGATTTCAGAACTCGGTACGGGCATTATGAATTCCTAGTCATGTCCTTTGGATTGACTAATGCTCCTCACGCCTTCATGGATATGATGAACCGAGTATTCAAGGAATATTTGGATCACTTTGTGGTCGCCTTTATTGATGACATCCTTATTTATTCCAAAAGTCGTGAAGATCATGAAAGCAACACTTGAGGTCGACACTCCAAAAGCTTCGTGAATACAAGCTTTATGCCAAGTTGAAGAAATGTGAGTTACGGCTTGAGGAAGTAGCATTCCTTGGGCACGTAGTATCAAGTCATGGAATATCTATTGACCCGCAAAGATTGAAGCAATTCAAAGTTGGAGCAACCTAAATCGATGATCGAAGACGAAGCTTTCTCGGCTTAAATTTGGTTATTATCGGAGATTCGTGGAAGGATTTTCTCGAATAGCTACTCCATTAACTCAAATGACTTTGAAAGATACAAAGTTCTATTGGAGCGAATAATGTGAGATGAGTTTTCAAGAACTCAAGAGAGACTCATTTCATTTCAAGACTGCTCGACAATACCATCCTGCTCGGAGGATTTGTCATCTACAAAGATGCTTCGCAAAGGGTTGGGATGTGTTCTCATGAAACATGAGAAAGTCATAGCCTATGCCTCAAGATAACTCAAAGAATATGAGAGGAATTATCCTACTCATGACCTAGAGTTAGCAGCTGTTGTTTTCGCACTTAAAAATTGGAGGCATTACTTGTATGGGGAGAAGGTGGAGATCTTTACGGATCATAAAAGCCTCAAATATTTCTTCACTCAAAAAGAATTCAACATGCGACAACGACGTTGGCTTGAACTGTTGAAAGATTATGATCATACCATCCAATACCATCATGGAAAAACGAACGTGGTAGCTGACGCATTGAGTAGAAGATCATATGCAAGTACGAGTACGATATTGTCAACACAAAGACCCATTTTGTGTGACTTGCAAAGGATGGAGATAGAGTTAAAGACTCCAGGGACCCATGTGATGATGGCGAATATACGAGTAGAACCAGACTTTAATTGATAAAGTTAAATCCGCTTTCAAGCTACGCACTGGAGGTGATGCGTATGAGGAAGAAAGTACAGAAGGTGCTATGTGCTAAGCAAGAATCGATGAAGAAGGAATACTTGAGTCAACTCCGGACTTTGTGTTCCTAACGATCCCGATTTAAAGTATAAAATCATGATGGAAGTAGCATAACACACCGCTTGCAATCCATCTCGAGAGTACCAAAATGTATCATGATATTCGCCATACATTTTGGTGGAGCAATATGAAGAGAGAGATAACGTTGTTTATCTCAAGGTGTCTAACTTGTCAACGAGTTAAAACAGAGCATCAAGTACCAAAAGGTCCATTGCAACCACTTGAAATTCCAGAATGGAAGTGGGAGCACATTACCATGGATTTTGTTATTGGTCTTCCTAAGGTTTCTCAAGGTATATATGTGATTTGGGTCATTGTTGATAGATTGACCAAGTTTGCTTATTTCTTACCGATACGAGAAACTTATACACTTGAACGTCTTGCTCGTATGTACATAAACGAGATTGTAAGACTGCATGGTATGCCAGTATCCATAGTTTCTGATCGAGACCCAAGATTCACTTCACGATTTATGATTTGCAGAAAGCTATGGGCACAGATTTATGATTTAGCTCGGCATATCATCCTCATACGGACGAGCAGTCGGAGAGGACTATTCAAACTCTTGAAGATTTATTAAGACTCTGTGTTCTTGACTTCAAGGGAAGTTGGGATAAGTTCTTACCATTGGTGGAGTTTTCCTACAACAACAGTTATCAAACAAGTATTGGCATGGCTCCATTTGAGGCTTTGTATGGAAGAAAGTGTCGTTCTCCAGTATGCTGGGATGAGGTGGGTGAAGCAACGTTGTTGGGATCGGAGTTGGTACGTATAACTACGAAAAAGATTCAAACGATCCGACAACGTATAAAAACCTCACAAGATCGACAAAAGAGTTATGCTGATCTTCATTGAAAGGACGTGGAATTCGATATAGAGAACATGTGTTGTTACGTGTTGCTCCATGGAAAGGAGTTCATGAGATTTGGAAAGAGAGAAAAGCTCAATCCTCGATTCATCTACCCATTTTAATCCTCAATCGAGTAGGAACTCAGTGGCCTATAGACTCGCTTTTACCGCCAAGTATGTCTCGTGTTCATAACGCTTTTCAAATATCCATGTTACGTAAATATGTGGAAGACCCGAACCACATTATTGAAAGTTAGAACCAGACGAAATAAATAAAGATTTGACGTGTGAAGAGGTTCTGTTCAAATCTTGGATAAGAAGGAACATATTCTACGCCCAGGGTTATACCTCAAGTCAAAGTTTTGTGGAGAAACCATGATCTTGAGGAAATGACTTGGGAGTTAGAATCAAAATAAAATCAAGGTATCCTTACCTCTTGAAATACCGTGCACGCACTCTAATTTTGAGGCGAAATTTCATAAGAAGGGAGGTTATACGACTGAACTTTTATGAATAACGATGAATTTTCTATAAATATCATTTTTGAATATTGTGGAATGAATTTAATATAATGTTATAGTTGTGGATAATATTTATAAATTTTGCAAAGTACGCAAGTTGTTATATAATATTCGATTGGTCGGGGAATATTCGTACTACGACACAATCATTGGTGGACCCCACAACGGAATTATTGTCGTATTTAGAAAACGACAAAAATACTTTATGAAAATAACGGCGGAAGTTTTACCGTTAACTGTTGAAACACCCGATATTAAAAAGTACGATGTCTGGAATAACAAAGAGTGTAACACAGTATTGATTATTGATGCTTACGTGAGAAGTCACTCGGTTTTGTTCATTATTATTGTTACAAATTCTTTGCGTAGTATCTCACGTTATTTGATTCAATTATTGTCAATATTTTATAATCAATAATTGAGATGACAAAGTTATTAATATTATTATTTGCAATATTAACGATGTCTAGAAGTTCTGTTAAGGAGAGGTTTGGTCACCTAATTGCGCGCCAATGGAGAAAAATCCTTATTGAAAAGCCCCCTCTTTCCTGGGAACGACCTGGTCGATTAATATTGTGAATTATAATAATGATTATGAGTTTTATTTTATTAGTATTATTAATGTAATAAAACAGAAAAGCTTTTTATATAAAACAGAATACTTTTATAAAGTTATCTGTTCTATTAGACAATAATTAGAATATATTATATTTTATTATGCATAATATTTGCATAGTAATTTTTTTTTATATAAAACAGAATACTTTTATAAAGTTATTCGCTTTTATTAGATTATAAATAGAATATATTATATTTTATTATAAACCAATCTGGACCGTCTGTTTAAGTAAATCAATCTGGACCGTTCATGAATTAGTTACTATGCAGTCCATTCTTCTATAAATAGAAACTCATTCCTTCATTATTTCTTATTTAATTCATCGAAACTCTAGAGAGAAAAAACTATGAGAGTTCTTCTTCTATAATCTGAAGCGTATTTCTTTAGAGTTTAAGAAAGCTTTGAGCGTAGTACAAGTTTTCTTTGAGTATATCCTCGCCCTACTAGTCAAAATACTCTTCTTTACGGTAAGAGATATTATTTGTTGTATTCGTTCGGGGTATTTCTTCTTTCTTATTGGTGAAATTCTTTTGTTATTCCATTCTTTATTATTGTGTTGGAATAACTCAGATAATGCCGATACCCTATACTTGGTAAAATTCTTCATTATTCCATTATTTATTATTCTGTTGGAACATCCATGCTCGCAAGCGTTACGCATGACCGTTCCGTTGTTTATTATTCTGCTGGAACATCCTCGTCGTATGCGTTACGCATGACCGTTCCGTTGTTTATTATTCTCGTTGGAATATCCTGCGCTTGCGCGCTTCACGCACGACCGTTCCATTATTTATTATTCTCATTGGAATAACTTCATGCGTATGGGACTATCGCATGCCTGGTGATTTCTTTTGTTATTCCATTCTTTATTATACTCGATTGGTTAAAGTTTTGACTTCATACTCCATGAAATTAGTGGAATATCCTCGATATTTGCGCTTCATCCAATATCTTTTCATGGAAATATTCTTCTGAGCATTCTTGAGTGTTACTCTATAAAGAAGTATCATGTTGACAATTTGGACATTATTAGTTCCTGGATAAATTAATTCTTGAACTTGTTTTATTGAATTCTTATATCATTGTCATCATCCCCATGTTTATATTATGTTGAAAGTCATCTGTGGCCTGTAATGCATAAATGGACTTGGTATGATTATGACCAGGGATTATTTAGTATAATCATGACTGTAATGTTACAAATGATGTGGAAACAGTCCTCATTGACCCGTAGTGCATTGATGGACAGTTGTTAGCATGATCATGACCATTGATGAATACACGAATATCCTTGGCTGTGGTGCATGGATAATTTGTGGTTGTGATACTAATGAATATCCTTGGCCGTAGTGTAGGGATGATGTGGATTATTTATTAAGCTGAGTCTCAGCGATAAAAGTCATGAAAAACCTTTTAAATCATAGAAGATAGTAGATTCTATTCTCTACTTGACTCTTCTAATGGATTGCTTGTTCCGCTGCAGTTAAACTTGATGTTTGTTATATTTTATTAGTTTAACATTGTTGAAGGCTAATGATAATTTATTCAGCATTATCTTAGTCATAATAGCATTAGTAGTCCTCACTATTCTGTGAAATAGTGTGATAATAAATATAATGAGGACCCCATTGAGTTTGTATATTGTCTAGGTGACAATATTTGCATTAAAACTCACATCATATGTTTAGTCGTATTTTACACGACTGTTGTATAATTAAGTTGTATTTGAATTTTGTACCATGTATTTGGCGACTCAGAATAGGTGATGTATACCGATTTTAGGGGCGTCACAACAGGCCAATGAGGATTTTTACCACATCATTTGTAATATTACGGTCATGATTATACCGAATAATCCCTGGTCATAATCATACCAATCAATAGTACATCTATACACGTAAGCCATAGATGACTTTTATCACAATATAAGCATGAAGATGATGACAATGATATAAGAATTCAATTAAAAGAAAGCAAAGGATACATTTTTAAAGATTTATAATTTAATTTATCTAGAATTCAATAATGTCCAAATTGTCAACATGATCATCGCTTTTGTGGAGTAAAATTCAAGAATAATATTGTATCAAAATGATTTGACAAAGAAAGAAATTAATTTTTGTCATGAATAATTCTCCGGGTGAATAGTACCCGAGTGAATAGTATCCCATGAATAGTACGTCGAGAATAGTATCCCGTGAATAGTACTTTGTGAATAATACTCGTGAATAGTATTTTATGAATAGTACTCGTGAATAGTACTTTATGAATAGTACCCCGTGAATAGTATCTTGTGAATAGTACCGTAAAAATGAATACTACTCATGGACAGTATTCCGGCATGAAAAACTTAAAATTTAACAAGAATGTGCAGAAAATATCATTGTGAAACGATACTAGATGAGGCGCAAATTTCAAGGATATTCTACTAATTTTACTTTATATAGAAGCAATACTTTAATAAAATGAGGGTATAATCAGGAATACGAGACGAAATAATATTACTCACATACTACAGAGTATGAAAGAATATATTATTCCTTATGAATATTGAACAAAAATAATATCCCTTACCTCAGAAGAAGACTGGATACTGGAATAGTGAGGTAGCAGACTTCTCTTCTACTTTCTCTCTAAAGTTTCTCTCTCTATAGCTTCTCTCCTATAATTGCTCTTGTAAGTCTTATTGAATTGGTGAGAATGAAAGAAGAATGAGCTTCTATTTATAGAAAAACATAGTTTCGATAATTGCACGTTATGGGGATCGAAATATTACAGTATAATAGTTTCATCTTTTCCTTCATTTTTAATTTAGTCCTGCAAGTATTATCAAACTTGCACCACCTCACCTAATAGTACATCATGTGAATCAATAGTACAATCATGTGAATCAATAGTTCTATACATGTGAAAAAAATAATTACAGTATAGTACCTTCATCTATACCTTCATTTTTAATTTAGTCATGCAAGTATTATCAATCTTGCACACCTCCCCTAATAGTACATGCATGTGAATCAATAGTACACACATGTGAACAAACAATTATAAGCATGTGAATTAATAGAAATTAATTACTCATTTATCCGATTAATTACCTGATTGATCAATATAACCTCCAGACATCAATTATTATTGGAATAGATGTCGATGTCCACTAACACTAATAATCCCAACACAATGAAAATATCAATTTCATCTTTAATCAACACAAACTTATTCATCATTAATATTATAACTCACAATATTTAACAACCAGATCATTCCAAGGAAAGAGGGGGCTTTTCGATAAGGATTTCTCCTTATTGGGGCGCAATTAGGTGACCAAACCTCTCATTGACAGAACTTTATAGACATTGTCAATATTACAAATAATAATATGAATAACTTTGTCGTCTCAATTATTGATTTAATAATAATAAATATTATGCAGATGATAATCGCGTGACAATAATTGAATGAATAATATGAGAGATATTATCGCAAAGAATATCAGATCAATAATTGAGTATAACCGAGTGACTTCTCACGTAAACATCAATAATCAATACCGCAATACTACTACTGCAACCATGCGACATCGTTTTTTTTACCACCGGGTAGTTCAACCAGAAAAACTTTCGCCGTTATTTATAAAAAGATAATTCTGTCGTTTTCTAAATACGACAATACTTCCGTTGTGGGGTCCACCAATGATTGTGTCGTCATACGAATATTCTCTGTTAAAACGAATATTCCCTGACCAATCAAATATTATATAACCACTTGCTTATTTTGCAAAATTTGAAAATATTACCCACAACTATAACATTATATCAAATCCATACTATAATATTCAAAAATATATTTCGAGAAAAATTAATCTTTATTCATAAAAGTTGGGGTCTTACAACCTCCCCTTCTTATGAAATTTCTTCCTCGAAATTAGGGTACGTACCTGGTATGTCGAAGAGGTGAGGATACCTTGACTTCATTTTAGATTCTAACTCCCAGGTCATTTCCTCAACATCGCGGTTTCTCCACAAAACTTTGACTTGAGGTATAACCTTGGAGCGTAGAATATGATCCTTCTTATCCAAGATTTTAACAAGTACCTCCTTATACGTTAAATCTTCCGCTATCTCGTTCGGTTCTAATTCAATAATGTGGTTCGGGTCTTTCACATATTTACGTAACATAGATATGTGAAAAATGTTATGAACACGAGACATACTTGGCGGTAAGGCGAGTCTATAGGCCACATTTGTGACGCCCCCAAAATAGGTATACATCACCCATCTTGAGTCGCCAGATATCGCACTATAAAAATCAAATACAAACTTCATTTATACAACTGTTGATCTGTCGTACAGAGTAGTACGACAACAGATAAGCTGTGAGTTTTAATATAAATGTATGTAACTCTCCTGGTGCCTCGACCACAACCTTACAATGGTACTTTACATAAAAGTACAGTCAAAAACTATTTTAGAAATAAAAATCTTTGGGAAGTGCTCAAGGAAACCTTCATACATGGGAGACCATACGTCTAGGTTATGATAGTTATCATATGTTCACAGAATTATCCTTGGTTGACCCAAAAGTCCCCAAAGAAAAACAAGAAGATTACTATCATCTTATTTCCAATGGTGAGTCTTCTTTTGACTTATAATTATCTCTGTTGTCTCCAAGTGAAAATTATATTTCAAATATACTCCAAGATCATATAGGTAGTGCTCGTAGATATACTCAGTAAGTGGATGTGCACAACCATGTCTTATGATAACACGAGGTTGTATGTCATTAGACATCTTGTATGATAGTGACAAAACACCCTTCCAAAGTTGGGTTCACCTCACCCTATTCGGTTCACCAAAATTAAATATTAAATCACGTATAAAATACGACAAACTTATCTAAAGTTCTCAACAAAATTATTTCTATACTATTTAGGAAGAACCTCAACAGCTATAGACCACCGTTTTATTCCCCTGTTATCCCCGCTCGACCCAGCTACACTCTTATTACCTGAAATGAATTATGAAGCAGAAGGGTGAGCACAACTAGCCCAGTAAAGAATATCATGACTAAAGATAATTAAATAATCAATAGCCTTTGTCAGTAATGAATCAGAGATTTAGAACATTTGGCAGATGATAAAACTTTTCAACCATAGTTGCAGCGGAACGAGCAATCCATTAGAAGAGTCAAATAGACCATAAAGTCTATTATCTTCTCCACGTTAAAAATGCACCAACAATGTTTTATCCCTGTAACATCAGTCAACAATTCCTGTCCACAATCAGGTGAATAACTCATAATCATAATTGTGGTTCTAAATTCCTCTTCGCACCTTGGACGAAGATAATTTTCATCACCTGTCTTTACCTGAAATATCAAAGACCATGATTATACCAAATCACAATTCATGTCCATAATCATACTAATAAATTCATATTTCCACTACGGACTAAAGATATTCATTAACATTTCATCCTTACTACAGGCAAAAGACATGCAACTGTATTTTAGAAGAGTCAAGTAGAGTATGATATCTACTATCTTCTACGAATTAAAAGTCTATTATCAATATTTTATCATTTGAGAGACTCAAATTTCAATAAATAATTCACATCACCGAATTATCCATGCACTACGGCCAAGGATATTCGTTAGTATCACATCCATGAATTATCCATGCACTACGACCAAGGATATTCATTATTATCACATCCATGAATTAATATTTCATCGCTGAGACTCAGCTCAATAATTAATCCACATCATCGAATCATCCCTGCACTACAGACCAATGATATTCATTAGTATCACGACCACGAATTATCCATGCACCACGTGCAAAGATAATCGTGTTTTCATCAACTGCTCGATCATGCCATAAAACAATTCATCTTTTGCACCCTTGGTCAAGAGAATCTATAGCCATAATCATACCAAAAAATCGCCCATCAATGCTACTACGGCCAATGAAGACTTTTTTTCCATATCATTTGTAACATTACTACCATGATTATACCGAATAATCCTTGGTCATAATCATACCAAGTCCATCTATGCACTACAGGCCACATATAACTTTCAACATAATATAAGCATGAGGATGATGACAATTCAATAAAACAAGTTCAAGAATAAATTTTAAAGATTTATAAGTTAATTTATCCCGAACTCAATAACGTCCAAATTGTCGATGATATCGCTTTGTGGAGTAAAATTCAAGAATGCTCGTAAGAATATTTCCATGAAAAGATATCGGATGAAGCGCAAATATCAAGGATATTCCACTAATTTCATGGAGTATAGAAGCCAAAACTTTAACCAACCGAGTATAAAAGAATATATGAAACTATGAATGGATTTTCGCTACGCACGCGGTAATCTACGTAGATGATCATTTCAACGTAATAATAAAGAATGGAATAATGTAAGAATTCACCAAGCATGCGATAGATCGCATGCATAAAGTTATTCCAATAGAATAATAAATAATCGAAACCAGTCATGCGTAATCCGCATGCATGTGATATTCCAATGTATAATAAAGAATGAAACCAGTCATGTGTAATACGCACCAAGCGTGATATTCCAATAGAATAATAAAGAATGGAATAACAATGAATTCAAGGCATGCGATAGACCGCATGCATAAAAGTTATTCCAATGTAATAATAAAGAATGGAATAACAAAAGAATTTCACCATGTATGCGGTACTTTGCATAGACAGGTTATTTTACCATGTATACGGTAGTCCGCGTATATAGGTTATTCCAACAGAATAATAAGGAATGAAATAACAATAGCTCTCTTCATGAATACAAAAAGAAATAATACCCCTTACCTTAAAAAGAAGAGTATTCCGACGGTAGGGCGGAGATATACTTGAAGAAAGCTTGCACTATTTTTTATGCTCAAAGCTTTCTTAAACTCTAAAGAAATACGCTCAAGATTATAGAAGAAGAATTCTCTCTTACTTCCGTGTGATTTTCAATTCTAACTAAGCATCCTATTTATATGAGAATGGAAAGGACACTATCTTTGTACTATGCAATAAAATATAATATATTCTATTTATAATTAAATAAAACAAAATTTTATAAAAAGTATTCTGTTTTATATAAAAAGTTTTTACTATGCAAATACTATGTAGGCCTTTATACGCAAACAATATGCATAATAAAATATAATATATTTTATTTAAAATCTAATAAAACAAATAACTTTATAAAAATATTTTGTTTTATATAAAAGATTTTACTATACAAATACTATGCATGCACTATGTAAACACTATGCATAATAAAATATAATATATTCTATTTAAAATCTAATAAAATAAATAACTTTATAAAAGTATTCAGTTTTATATAAAAAGATTTTGCTATGCAAATACTATGCAAGCACTATGCAAACACTATGCATAATAAAATATAATTAATATATTCTATTTAAAATATAATAAAATAAATAACTTTATAAAAGTATTCTATTTTATATAAAAAGATTTTACTATACAAACACTATGCAGCAATTACTGTAGCAATAATTAAACAAAAATGAGTGACTTCTCATGTAAGCATCAATAATCAATACCGCGTACTACTATGCAACCACGCCAGACATCGCATTTTTTAACACCGGGTGTTTCAACAGCTTAACTGTTCCATAGTTATTTTTATAAAAAGATAATTTTGTCGTTTTCTAACTCCGATAATAATTCTGTTGTGGGGTCCACCAATGATTGTGCCGTTGTACGAATATTCCCTGTTAAAACGAATATTCCCCGACCAATCGAATATTATATAACAACTTGCTTACTTTGCAAAAATTTTCACATATCACCCTTAACTTTAAACTTTTATCAATTTAACCATTTACGAAATAAAATAATAATTATAAGAAAATTGAATACTTTCATTTCATAAACTTCGGGGTCTTACAACAGTTCCTACACGATCGGGGATTAAAAATGGGCCAATGAATCGAGGATTGAGCTTTCCTCTCTTTCCAAATCTCGTAACTCCTTTCCATAGAGCAACACGTAACAACACATGATCTCCAATATTGAATTCCACGTCCTTTCGATGAAGATCAGTATAACTCTTTTGTTGATCTTGTGAGGTTTTTATACGTTGTCGGATCATTTTAATCTTTTTTGTAGTCATACGTACCAACTCCTGTTCCAACAATGTTGCTTCACCCACCTCATCCCAGCATACTGGAGAACGACACTTCCTTCCATACAACACCTGTGACACCCCCAAATCCGGTACTTCCATTTCCACAGGATTTGGTGTTCACTGTACAAACATCATCCATTTATCTACCCATAAATAAATGCAAACCATGCAATAGATAGACATAATAATAAATCTCCCCTTATGGGGTTACATCAACTACATAATAAATAAATCCCAGGTTACTCTAACCTTAAATCATCTGTGCGGAAACATAAACAAATAAGTCTTAAGTAAAATCAATTCTAATTATCATTACATAACCACATAAATAATCAATCTTCATTACTTGCTAAGCTTGCCCTTGCCTTTACCAGTGGAAGGTTCGTCTGCTCTTTCGTTCTTAACTGCAATGTTATTATTATGCAAGAGTGAGCACGATTGCCCACAAGTATAACAATATAACAATGAATAACGAGAATCACAAGAAATTCTGAGGGTCGTAAGACCTTGAACTATGTCCTAGGTTGTCAAGTGTTTATTCTTGAAACCTTTAATGATCATAAGACTATGGACTCTTCTTCTCGTATTTCTTAGGGGATCGTACTTCAGTACCATCACGCGCGCACAATATCTTAACGCTAACGCATAGTAATCCCCTATATGTGGTTGTTCATCTCGTATTGACATTCGAGTCCGCTACAAAGGAAGTTTGGTTTGGATAATTCATCAAGGGTTCTGAAATTTAGAACGCTCATCAACTATGGACTAGTCGAATCATAAAGGGTTCGCTAGTCTAACAATATTCACAATAACTGATATATAACTCGAATAACAATTCCAAGAGATATACAATAGAATAATTATTATATAACAACATCATGCTTTGAAAGATTAATATACTATTGATATAACAACATGGGCTTAGTCAAAATAACGAGAACTTGCTCGATGAAAAGAGACAACTTATAATTCATATAATGATAACGAGTAGGGTTAGGAAACTTGCCTCGTGCGTAGATTACACTTTAATAAAACTCGTTCTTTGATTTAAATCCTACATATCATTTACGTTCACAATACCAGTCAATTATAACGTACTAAACATCATAAGTTTATTCTTTTGTCTAACTCAAATTCATGACTATACTTAGTCAATTACTACACTTATTGTCAAAAATTAGATTTCACGAACAATAGGCTAACTATGCATTCGATCATTCAATTCACACGTAATTGTGTTATGGACGTGTTAAGAATTTATTTTAACACCTCATTATAAGTCTAACAAGTTTTCATGATCAATAGACTAAGTTAATAACACATTGCTAGACTTAAACATTTTAAAAAATTCATTTTTGGCTGATTCGCTAAGTGGAAATGCATTGCACACATCGTTATCTATGTCTTGCGCATGTATATGGGATTTCGATTACGGAGTTGGCCATGGCATAAAACTCCGATTTTGATTATCGATTCAAGAAGAACACAGAGTTCAACGAAATAAACATTACATGATCATTAATTCTCCAAATTAAACATACCTACATGTTAGAATTCATATATAATCAATACCCAACATTTAAAGAGTGATTTTAACCCATTAAAACACATAATTACAGAATTAAAATATGCAAATTGTACTGTTCTTGATGTTCTTGAACACAAACATGGAATTTAATACTACGGATTTGTTATAAGGCTAAATCCAACTCGTTTTGTTCGTTTTAGCATGCATAATCACATATAAGTGGAAATTTTGTAGAAAAATTTATGGTTGACATATTAAAGTTACGTATAAGGGCCATATGACCAAAACCCATACTCTGTAAGTTTTGATCAACATATACGACGTATTTTCATGAAACTGGTGACATGATTTATAAAATATATATAATCAAATAAGATATGGTAACATTTAACACATATATAAACTCATAATCATACCCTTTCCCAATTATAGAGACTTTACAAAAGCTTGAAAGCCATTTTCCTAAAAACTAAATGACGTGAAATAGAAATTAGGTTTGGAGAAATTACCCAGAGTATAATTTAGAAGAGATGATCACAGATGACTCTTTCACAAAAACTTGTTGATTACACACTCATAATTTCTCTAAATCTCACAATTTTTATCTGACAATTTCTCAAACTCTTTCTCCCTCTCTGTTTTCAGACTTAGAAAAATGAATAGAAAAAGAATACGTATAATAAAGGAAAAGAGAATGACGCTAAGATAATGGTGATTAACCTGACCATGGTAAATCGCAAATAACTCCCACTAAGGCCATGTTTGGCTAGTTTTAAAAACTCATTTTTATTTAAATTAATAAATCTCTTATACTATAGTTTATATCATGTCACACCCCTTTACGAAATAAATCAAATATCTTATTTAATTTATTTTAAATAAAATATAATAATTTCTCATTAATTCACATAGTCACATAATTCAAACTCTCATTGATTAATAATGTCAAATTCTTAAATCTCTAATTAATAATTAAATTAATTAAAATAACATTAGGCTTATTAAGTATTTTTTAATACAATAAGCTCACATAATGACATATACTTGAATAACAAAATTTCTCCACATTAATTTAATAAATATAACACATATAATTAAATTAATCTACCACAATTTCATCAATTAATTATTTAATCTAATAATTGATTTATCGAAAAATATTTTTTTAATCCAATAAATATTAAAATTAAATTACAAAATCTCGGTTGTCACAACGCCTCAAATGGAGCCATGCCAATACTTGCTTGATAACTATTATTGTAGGACAACTTCACCAATGGTAAGAACTTGTCCCAACTTCCTTTGAAGTCAAGGACACAGATTCTTAATAAATCTTCAAGAGTTTGAATAGTCCTCTCCGACTGTCCGTCTATTTGAGGATGATATGCCGAACTAAATCGTAAATCCGTGCCCATAGATTTTTTGCAAACTAACCCAAAATCGTGAAGTGAATCTTAGGTCTCGATCAGAAACTATGGATACTGGCATACCATACAATCTTACAATCTCGTTTATGTACATACGAGCAAGACGTTCAAGTATAAAAGTTTCTCGTATCGGTAAGAAATGAGTAGACTTGGTTAATCTATAGACAATGACCCAAATTGCATCTATGCCTTGAGAAACCTTGGGAAGACCAGTAACGAAATCAATGGTAATGTGCTCCCACTTCTATTCTGGAATTTCAAGTGGTTGTAATGGACCTTTTTTCACTTGATGCTCCGCCTTTACTCGTTGACAAGTTAGACACCTTGAGATAAACTCCGCTATCTTTCTCTTCATATTGCTCCACCAAAATATATGTCGAATACCACGATTCCTTTTGGTACTCCCAGGATGGATTGCAAACGGTGTGTTGTGCGCCTCCATCATGATTTTATACTTTATGTCAGAATCGTTAGGAACACAAAGTCTGGAGTTGACTCGAAGTATTCCTTCTTCATCGATTCTTGCTTCCAGAATAACACCTTCTTGCACTTTCTTCCTCATACGCATCAGCTCCAGGTCTGTAGTTTGAGCAGCTTTAACTTTATCGGTTAAAGTCGGTTCTACTCGTATATTTTCCATCATTACATGGGTCCCTAGAGTCTTTAACTCTATCTCCATCCTCTGTAAGTCATACAAAATGGGCCCTTGCGTTGACAATATCGCACTCGTACCCGCATATGATCTTCTATTCAATGCGTCAGCTACTACGTTCACTTTTCTAGGATGGTATTGAATGGTATGATCGTAATCTTTCAATAGCTCAAGCCCATCGTCGTTGCCGCATGTTGAGTTCCTTTTGAGTAAAGAAATAATTGAGGCTTTTATGATCCATATAGATCTCCACCTTCTCTCCATACAGGTAATGCATCCAAATCTTAAGCATCATTTGATACGACAAATCCTCCTAACCAAATTGGTATTGTCGAATAGAGTCTTTGAAATGAGCCTCCTCTTGAGTTCTTAAAAACTCTTCTCATATTCCTCCCTCCAACCGAATTTCATTTCTTTTTGAGTCAGCTGAGTTAATGGAGTAGCGATTCGAGAAAATCCTTCCACGAACCTCCGATAATAACCAGCTAAGCCCAAAAAGCTACATACTTCGATCACTGAATTAGGTTGTTCCCAGCTTTGAATTGCTTTAATCTTTGCCGGGTCAACAGATATTCCGTAATTTGAATCACGTGCCCAAGGAATGTTACTTCCTCAAGCCAGAACTCGCATTTCTTCAACTTGGCATATAACTTATTTTCACTAAGCTTTTGGAGTATCATCCTCAAGTGTTGCTCATGATCTTCATGGTTTTTGGAATAAATGAGGATTTTATCAATAAAGACTACCACAAAGTGATCCAAATATTCCTTGAGTACTCGGTTCATCATATCCATGAAGGCAGCAGGAGCATTAGTCAATCCAAAAGACATGACTATGAATTCATAATGCCCGTACCGAGTTCTGAAAGTTATCTTTGGGATGTCATTGGTTTTAATCTTTAACTGATGATATCCGAAACGAAGATCGTTCTTTGAAAAGAATTTGGCGCCTTGCAACTGGTCAAACAGATCATCAATACGAGGCAACGGGTACCTATTTTTGATGGTGACATGATTCAACTCTCGATAGTCAATACAAAGTAGCATTCTTTCATCTTTCTTCTTCACAAATAGAACATGAGAACCCCAATGAGACGTACTGGGATGAATGAAACTGATATCTAACAATTCCTGTAGTTGGGTTTTTAACTCCTGAAGTTCAATAAGAGCCATTTGATATGGGGCTTTGGAAATGGGTTTTGTACTGGGTTCAAGGTCAATACCAAACTCAATTTCACGCTCTGGGGGTAGGCCAGGAAGTTCTTCAGGGAATATGTCAGGAAATTTATTAACAATAGAAATATCATTCAAATCTGACGTATTTTTGTTTAAATCCGTGACATGTGCTAAGAAAGCTTGACATCCATTTTTTCAATAAATGAATAGCTTTATGGCTTGATATGACAGTGATTGACTTTAGTGGTTTGGTGCTCGAATTCACATAATAGGTTGGTTAGGAATATGAAAGCTAACAACCTTACAAAAATAATTGATTTTAGCATGATGAGTAGTTAACCAATCAATCCCTAAAATCACATTAAATACAAGTATTTTCAAAGAGATAAGATCGACAGGTAACGTACGGTTACCGATTTGAATCAAACAAGACTTATAAACAGTGGATGTAATGAAGGTTTCTTCCAATGGAGTTTCAACAGATAAATCAAAGTCTAATTTCTCCGGAGTTAAATTTAAACGTTGAGCGCAAATAGGAGAAATAAAAGAATGTGTAGAACCGGTATCAAATAAAGTATAGACTTCGCTAGAGTTTATGATTAGCTTACCCGTGATCACATCGTTTAGATTCCTCGCATTTTGGGAGGTTACGACAAACGCTCTCCCTTGAACTACTTATTTTGTCTTATCTAGGACGGCCTTTGATGCCTCCATCCCAGCTGGACTTGACTTCGGTGCACGACAAAATTGGGCTAGATGACCTTCTGTTCCACAATTATAACATACTTTGGACTGCAACATACAGTTTGGATTGATGTGTCCCTCCCCTTCGCATTTGTAACATACGACCGACGGTCGTTCTCCTTCCTTAACAACAGGTGCTGGTGCTAACTTCCTTCCATCATTATTGAATTTCCTTTTCTTGAAATTTCTACTTCTATTATCTTGGTCATGATTACCACCGAAGTGGTTACCATTTCTGGCATATTGATTCCCTCCACGTTTGTTGTCACCGCTTCGATGACTGCTACCACTGGTATTATCATTTTGTCGGCTGCTCTCTCTTGGTTGGGTTGACTCGTTATCGCGCTCCAATAACTGAGCCCTATTTACAACATCTGAATACAAACACAGTTTGTGAGAAGTTAGGTATTGACGTATCTCAGGTTTCAAACCTCTTAGAAACATCCGCGTCATTCTCTCCTCATTATTAATCAAGTGGGACGCAAACTAGGACAACTCGACAAACTTAGCTTCAATCAAGTGGGACGCAAACTAGGACATCTTCAGTGCGGCAGGTTGAGTACGCTTTAAAGATTCCCACCAGTAATATGCCTCTCCTCGCAACATGAAGGTGGCAAAGGGAACCTTTTGCTTCTTGGAGCATCCCAAGACATCAAATATCTTGGTGATATGCTTTATCCACGTCTCTGCCTTAAGTGGTTTTGGCTCTTCGATAAATTCCGGTGGTCCCAGCTCCTTAAACTGTTTAGCGGTGACCGTCCGAGAGTTGCCAGTGTTTTCACCTGCATTTTGAACAGGAGTTGTTCTCGCTTGATGTTGCATGAATTGCATAAAGCCTTTAAACATCCCATCGTTCATCATTTGGTTAGCGTTGTTGTTTTCCTAAGGATTATTGCCATCCTGATGCACATTATCCTGGGTATTGATCGTTGGTGACTCAATGGTCTCATGTGCTTCATTGCTTATCTCAACATTTTTGGATGCCATTTTCAAATACTGCCACAAAACAAGGGTTAATTGACATGTCACATATTATCCCTATACTCTGAACGATCAAATAAATACCAAATAAACTTAGGCAGGTCATACTAGCGAAGGAATTTCCCGTCTCTCCCCTCCTAGTTCTAGTCTCAGATCTTAGCCAAGGATCATATCCCTAAGCTTTGATACCAACTGTGACGCCCCCAAAATAGGTATAAATCACCCATTATGAGTCGCCAAATACATGGTACAAAATTCAAATAAAACTCAATTATACAACTGTAGTGTAAAATACGACAAAACATAAGCTGAGAGTTTGAATACAAATATTGTCTTCTAGACAGTATTCAAACTCAAATGGAGTCCTTATTACATTTATTATCACACTATTTCACTAAATAGTGAGGACTACTAATGCAAACATCTGGATCACATCCACTCCGCTTCCCACTAGTCTCAGCTATATTCTCATTTCCTGAAGAGAACAATGAAAATAAAGGGTGAGCTCAACTAGCCCAGTAAGAAATATTATGACTATGATAATGCAGAATAAATTATCGTTAGCCTTCAACAGTGTTAAACTGATAAAATATAATAAACATCAAGTTTAACTGCAGCGGAACAAGCAATCCATTAGAAGAGTCAAGTAGAGCATGATGTCTACAATCTTCTATGATTTAAAAAGTTTATCATCAATTTTATCGCTGAGACTCAGCTTAATAAATAAACCACATCATCGAATCATCCCTGCACTATGGGCCAAGGATATTCTTGTAATCATCAATGGTCATGATTATACCGAATAATCCCTGGTCATAATTATACCTACAACTGTCCATCAATGCACTACAGGCCAATGAGGATTTTAACCACATCATTTGTAATATTACGGTCATGATTATACCGAATAATTCTTGATCATAATCATACCAATCAATAGTACATCTATGCACGTAAGCCACAGATGATTTTTATCACAATATAAGCATGAGGATGATGACAATGATATAAGAATTCAATTAAAAGAAAGCAAATGATACATTTTTAAAGATTTATAATTTAATTTATCCAGGATTCAATAATGTCCAAATTATCAACATGATACTGCTTTGTGGAGTAAAATTCAAGAATAATATTGTATCAAAAATGATTTGGACAGCAAAGAAATCAATTTTTTTCATGAATAATTTCCCGAGTGAATAGTACCCGAGTGAATAGTACCCCATGAATAGTACTTCGAGAATAGTACACCGTGAATAGTACTTTGTGAATAGTACTCGTGAATAGTACTTTATGAATAGTACCCATGAATAGTACTTTATAAATAGTACCCCGTGAATAGTACCGTAAAAATGAATACTACTCATGGACAATACTCCGGCATGAAAAGCTTAAAATTTAACAAGAATCTGCAGAAAATATCCTTGTGAAACAATACTAGATGAAGCGCAAATTTCAAGGATATTCTACTAATTTCACGTAGTATAGAAGCAATACTTTAACAAAATGAGGGTATAATCAGGAATACGAGATGAAATAATATTACTCACGTACTATAGAGTATGGAAGAAATATTATTCCTTCTGAATACTGAACAAAAATAATATTCCTTACCTCAGAAGAAGACTGGATACTAGAATAAGGAGGTAGCAGACTTCTCTTCTACTTTCTCTCTAAAGTTTCTCTCTCTATAATTGCTCTTGTGAATCTTAGTGAATTGACGAGAATGAAAGAAGAATGAACTTCTATTTATAGGAAAACATTGTTTCGATAATTGCACGTTTTGGGGCTCAAAATATTACAGTATAATACCTTCATCTTTTTCTTCATTTTTAATTTAGTCCTGCAAGTATTATCAAACTTGCACCACCTCCCATAATAGTACATCATGTGAATCAATAGTATAATCATGTGAATCAATAGTTCTATACATGTGAAAAAAGTAATTACAGTATAGTACCTTCATCTATAATTTAGTCATGCAAGTATTATCAATTTTGCACCACCTCCCCTAATAGTACATGCATGTGAATCAATAGTACACACATGTGAACAAACAATTATAAGCATATGAATTAATAGCAATTAATTGCTTATTTATCCGATTAATTACCCGATTGATCAATATAACCTCTAGACATCAATTATTATCGGAATAGATGTTGATTTCAACTAACACTAATAATTCCAACACAATAAAAATATCAATTTCATCATTAATCAACACGAACTTATTCATCATTAATATTATAACTCACAATATTTAACAACCAGATCATTCTCAGGAAAAAAGGGGCTTTCCGATAAGGATTTCTCCTTATTGGCGCGCAATTAGGTGACCAAACCTCTCCTTGACAGAAATTTCTAGACATTGTCAATATTGCAAATAATAATATGAATAACTTTGTCGTCTCAATTATTGATTTAATAATAATAAATATTATGCAGTTGATACTATGACAAGAATTGAATCAATAATATGAGAGATATTATGCAGCTGTAGCAATAATTGAGTATAACTGAGTGACTTCTTACGTAAGCATCAATAATCAATTCTGTGTACTACAATGCAATCACGCGTATTACTGTTCTTTTACCACCGGGTAGTTCAACGGTAAAACTTTCGTCGTTATTTATAAAAAGATAATTATGTCGTTTTTGTAAATACGACAACACTTCTGTTGTGGGGTCCACCAATGATTGTGTCGTCTTATAAATATTCTCTGTTAAAACGAATATTCTCCGACCAATCAAATATTATATAACCACTTGCTTATTTTGCAAAATTTATAAATATTACCCACAACTATAACATTATATCAAATCCACACCATAATATTCAAAAATATATTTCGAGAAAAATTAATATTTATTCATAAAAGTTGGGGTCTTACAGACCATGTATTATTACGTGTTGCTCCATGGAAAGGAGTTACGAGATTCAAAAAGAGAGAAAAGCTCAACCCTCGATTTGTTGGGCCATTTGAAATACTCTATCAAGTAGGAACTATGACCTATAGACTCGCTTTATCGCCAAGTATGTCTCGTATTCATAACGTTTTTCACATATCCATGTTACGTAAGTATGTGAAACACCCGAACCACATTATTGAATTAGAAGTAGACAAGATAGCGAAAGACTTAACGTATGAGGATATACCTGTCAAGATCTTGGATAAGAAGGAACATGTTTTACGCTCAAAGGTTATACCTCAAGTCAAAGTTTTATGGAGAACCATGATATTGAGGAAATGACATGGGAGTTAGAATCTAAAAAGAGAGCAAGGTATCATAACCACTTTGAAATACCAGGTACGTACATCAATTTCGAGGACGAAATTTCATAAGGAAGGGAGGTTGTAAGACCCCAACTTTTTATGAATAAGATTTGATTTTCTTTATATATTATTCTATATAGTAAGGTGTTGATTTAATAAATGTTATAGTTATGGGTGATATGTGCAAATTTTACAAAGTAAACAGTTGTCGAAAAATATTCGTTTGATCGGAGAATATTATTTTTTTCAGGGAATATTCGTACGACGCCGCAATCATTGGTGGACCACATAACGTAATAACTGTCGGATATAGAAAGCGAAAGAAATAACCTTTTTATAAAAATAACGGCAAGACTTTTACCGTTAAACTATTAAAATACCCGGTGATAAAAGTACAGTAATACGCGTTGTTCCACAGTGGTACGCGGTATTGCACAGTAGTACACGGTATTAAACAATATCTCTGATTATTGATTATTACGTAAGAAGTCACTCAATATTTCATTCAATAATTTCTACACTAGTTGCTGCATAATATCTCATATCATTGATTCAATAATTGTTATAGTAACATCTGCACAATATTTTATATTATCAAATCAATATTTGCCACAACACAGTAAATCATATAATTGAAATGATAATATTAGATAACATTATTAACAATGTCTAGAAAGTTCTATCGAGGAAAGGAGTTATGTTATATAATTGCGCGTCAGTAAGGAGAAATCCTTATCGAAAAGCCCCCTCTTTCTTGGGAACTACCTAGTTGTCAATATTTTGATTCTGTAATATTAATTGTGAATAATAATTGATGAATAAAAATTATTGATAAATAAATATTTGTTCAATTTTTATATAAATGGAGGAATTTTAGCATGAAATATTTGTTAAAAGTTTGACATATTATCTTCTTCGATAAAATATTTATTCAAATATATTATTATAATATTACATTATAATAGTATAATGTGATAATATAATTTTATAATAACGGTTTAAATAATAATATTATAATAATATATATAATTTCGTAGCATATGAATAAAATGAAGTGGAGGTTAGCAATTTGAATTGGAATTCTTTTTTCGTGTACTTCTCCTTTTTTCCAAAGTGTTGGCTTGAAAGTATTAATGCCTGCAAAGTTATGTTTTCCAAAATGTGGACCCTCAACCAATAAGAAAGTGTGAGTAGGCAAGTTAGGCAGAGAAAGAAAAAAAGTTAGGAAGGAAAGTTTATCTTTTCCATCCGAATTGCTCTATAAAAGGGAGGTAACCCCTTCATCCTAAATACACAAAAAAATATACAAGTGTTCCTACTACAATATTGTGAGTATTTCTTTTGAGTATAAGAATACTTTGAGGGTAGCTTATAGTGCAAGATTTTCTCAGGATAATATCCGTTAATTATACCAGTCAAATCTAGTTTTCTACTAAGTTAAAAGATTTTATTTTATTTCAATACTCGTAAGGGATATCATTTTCTTTCATACTCCATATTATATAAGTGATATTATTTCATTTCATATTCTTAAATTTAAACTTACTATGGTAAGTATTGCTTCTACAATTCCTGAAATGATTAGAAATTTCTTGAGGTTTGCGCTTCATCTAATATCATTTCACTGAAATATTGGTCTGAAATTTTTATTAAATTTTAATCTTTTCATTTCAGAGTACTATTCATCCGTGGTACTATTCATATCGGAGTACTATTCATCAGGGATACTATTCATGCCAGAGTACTATTCATCTGGGGGTATTATTCATGTCAGAGTACTATTCACGACGAAATTTAATTTTTTTTCTTTGTCCAAATTATCTTTGAAATATGAATCTTAAATATCATTCTTGAATTTTACTCCACAATTTGTGACCATGTTGACAATTTGGACATTCTTGAACTCTGAAAAAATTAAATTATAAATCTTTAATATTTATCATTGATCTCACTTGATTCATTCTTTATATCATTGTCATCATCCTCATGCTTATATTGTGGTGAAAGCCATCTTTAGCCCGTAGTGCAAAGATGAACTGTTGATTGATATGATTATGACTAGAAATTGTGTATTGATATAATTATAACCTTTAATGTTGCAGATAAAGGTTTGTGGTGAAAGTTCTCTTTGGTCTGTAGTGTATAGATGGACAGGTGTTTGACATGATCATGACCACTGGTGATACAAATGAATACCTTTGGCCCGTAGTGCATAGATAATTCGTTGGTTTGAAACAATTATTGATTGGTGTTATAGTGATAAAATATTGATGATGGACTTTTAAATCATAGAAGAAAGTAGACATCATGCTCTACTTGACTCTTCTAATGGATTGCTATTTTTGCTGCAGTTGTTGATCTAAAACTTGTTGTCCATTATATTTTATCTGATTTATCATTGTTGAAGGCTAAAAATAATTTATTTTTTATTATCTTAGTCATAATATTTTTTACTGGGCTAGCTGAGCTCACCCTTTTCTTTTTTATTCCATTTTTCTTCTCAAGAAATGAAAGTATAGCTGAGACTAGTCTAGGAGTGGAGTAATGGTCTGAGATAGTTACTATAAAAGTCTTCACTATGTTGTAAAATAGTGTGATAATAACTGTAATGAAGACTTAATTTGAGTTTGGATATTTTCGTATTATGTACGATGCAATATTTGTATTCAAACTCACAGTATGTGTGGTCGTATTTTGAACGACAGTTTAATAGTTGTAAATAGGGAAGCTTGTATTGGAATTTTGTAATATGTATTTAATTGGTGACTAAAAATGGGTTGTGTGAACCTATTTTGGGGGCGTCACACCAAAAGTGGGAGGATTTTCAGGGATGGGAAAGGATAAGAAAGTTGGATATTTTATATTACCTAATAATGTAACATTTGAAAATAAATCATGTCATTTATTACATTAATATGTAAGGGTAATATAGTAATAGTGTAGTTTAAAAATAAAAATATTTTTCCTTCCATTACCTCCTAAACTCACAACCAAAGAAAAATATAATTAAAATCTCATCTCTTTCTTTCCTTTCTAAAACTCATAAACATGACAATGAAAAATTATAATCTATTCTCACCCCTTCCTTTCCTAAACTTTTCTTTCCCATACCATCCCTCAAAACTCACAAATGCAACATTAAGACTTCTACCCAACTTTGAACTCTAAATAACTATACGTTGAAAATACAAGAAAATATATCATGAATAAATTAATAATTATTTAATGTTAATAATATATTTTATATATTATTAACGATTAAACTTTAGTTATAAATTATATTTCATATAGGAGATTTTTAGTTAATTAATATTATAAAATTAATTCTAAATTATATATTAATGATTAAAATTTAGTTAACTAATTTTAAAAATAGTAACTCATTGTTTCATTGCAATTCTTTTCTAAATAACTATATATATTAAAAATATGTACAAAAATATTCTGACTACATAGTAAAGTATTAAAAACTTAATATGTATATTAATCAAAACTTTAGTTTTCAATTTTATCATAATAGTAATTAATTAATATTTTACAACAATTTTATTCTTTATAATATTTATTTAGCTCATTAATCATACAATTTCGCCTTTTTGAGTAAAATTTGTAGACATATTTTAATAGAAACAATAGGTTAATTTGTAAAAGTTTAAAGAATATTTATAATCGTTATATATAAAATGAATAAAAAATAAAAAATTATGATATTTGAAAAATAAACCCGTGCTAGGTGGTTTTAAATCAATACTTAAGACACTTAAAAATTGCAACCTTTTTTGGACATGATGGAGTCCAATAATGACTAATGAGCTAGTGATCTTGATTTCATTTTGAAGAGACAGTCCAAAGATATAATTTGACTTTTTAAGTTAAACGATTAAATATTAAATTTTAAATTGATGTAAATTTATTTAATTTTAGATGATACAATTATTATAATTGTATAGTATATAACAAAAACTATTAATTATAAATTTATTTTCAATTAAAAATTTAATATGTCATCATTTGACTTTAAAAGTCAAATTATATTTTTAATTTTAGAACGGAGGAAGTATTTTGATATTCTTTATCCAATGAAATATTATATTAGTAGGCAGATGAATATTTTAAAATTTTATAAATGGAGTGAAGAATATTTATAGGGGTTACAAATTAATAGAGAGGAAAATATGTTGGTACAAGACATGGGAAAAGGAGAGTTTCAGGTTTCCAAAAACAAACCCTAATTTCATTTTTATAATCTTCTGACTTTGCTCCAACACAAATTCAGATTATACGATCGTGCAGTCTTGGGAACATGAAAGATCCGAGAAGCACGAGATGTGGTCAAAACATTGACTTTTTTTGGTGGGTTGTTTCTCTCGTTTCTTTGAATATAGAAAAAAAAAAACGAAGTTGATAGAAGTTTCACTTTGATTAATTAAACAAAATAAATATATAAAGAGTAACTTTACATCAATGTTTGTGCGGGTTCTTCACATTTTTAATAATAATGTGATATCTTTCACTGATGATGATATACTATCAAAAAAGACGGGTCATTGCAAGCCACTGCACATAGCAGTGATGTCTTCATGATATGTGGTCGGAGGTGTACTAATAGATGGAGGATCTTCTTTGAACATATGCCCTTATAACACGTTGAAAAAGATGAAGATTAATCCCAACCGGATCCGAAGTAGCCATATAGTCATAAGAGCCTTCGATGGGTCTCGACGGAATGCTGTAGGACAAGTTGAATTGCCAGTGGAAATCGGTCCACATACCTTCTAAATATCCTTTCAAGTGCTCAACATCACTACATGATATAATTTACTGTTGGGAAGACCTTGGATCCATATGGCGGGAGCCGTTCCATCCACTCTTCATCAACATGTCAAGTATATATATCATCAACAGTAATCTGGTCACTGTAAATGCTGAATCAGAGTATCCTGTCCATGTCCAAAGGGATATGCCTCTAATCAATTTCAATGAAGGAGTTAAGCTTGCCAACTTCCAAGCCCTTGAATTGATCAACACTCACTATCAACTTATCGGGGCTCCAACTTTGAAACCCAGAGTTTTCGCCGAAGTAATGTCGGCCAATCTAGAAATGATATCCTTGGGTTTTCAGCCTGGACAAGGGTTAGGGAAAAATCTACAAGGAATCAAAAGCCAAATTCAAATTCCCAGCCAGACAGGGAAGGTTGGATTAGGCTATTCCTCTGGATCAAATCACAGGAACCCGCACAAGCATATATCGGTTCCTTCATCTACAATTTTGCTGCCTAACCCTATAGATGCAGGATCTGTAAGGCCTTTGAAGAAAATTCCTATTTTCGTGGCGGGTATGCTATTTCCTCAGCCCAGACTGGCTAGTTGGAAAGAAGTCATAGTTTTAGACCCAGACATCGAGGAAAGGAACCAGAGACTCAAATAAGAAGTAAAGAGCCGGTTATCAAAAATGTACCTCCTAGCTCATAGTGAGGGTATAAACGAGGATATCTCAGATAATACCTGCTCAGAAGATCAGATCTTGACCCCTCGCATCAATAGGGCTAAGGAGAATCGGTCAAAAGAAAAAATAGACCCTGATGTGAACTCAGTTATGGTCATCATCAAAGAGTAGGAGGATGACAACCGCCCCTTCATCACAGCTATCCATCAAGATTTGACCCTAGGCAATTGGAGCAGCACTCCTTGCATTTGATGAAAAGGGTAAAAATGGCAGAAAATCCCTCTGCACTGCTCTGTAGATAACATTAACTACTTACTTTTGTTGCATAGTACTAACAGTTACTTTTGTCATGCTAACACTTTGTATGATCAAACAATTTCATATATTGAGTGAAAGCATTTTGTTTTCTGGACTCCAGAGTTAGGTTTGTCTAAACTTGCTGATGGAATGCCAAATCTTCTCAATGACTGCAATTTTGATGTAAAGTTGGACTCCAGAGTTAGGTTTGTATGGGTCTTAATACTCCCTCCGTCCCAGGATAAAAGTCCTTATTACTATTTTGGGTTGTCCCATGTTAAATGTCCTCTTTCTTTTAATAACTAAACTTTTACACATTTTTTCCTATTATGCCCGTAGCATTAAATATCTCATACTTTTCTTATTCTAATTCTCTCTCCATATTTAATGACATTATTATGGGCAATTTTGTCATTTTATTCCTCTTCTTAATATGCGTGAAAAGTCCACCAGGACTTTTATCCTGGGACGGAGGGAGTATTTTTTTGTCTCAAATGAATTTTAAATGATATAAAATTTACTCAACTAATAGTATGATGGCATTATAATTTTTTAAGACTAAAAATTTAAGGCTTAAATATGAATTAGTACCCTAAACTATAGGGCATATTTCACTTCGGTGATCCACCTTTCAATTTTGTCAATTAGGTTATTAAACTATCAATTTTTCCAATTGACAAAATTGAACACATACGTCGAGAAATTGTTGGCGTGGCTAATTAATGGGGTCTTAACTAGTGACGTGTCAAATAAATAATTTATTATTCATTACAAAATCTAATTATTTTATTAGCATGGGCAAAATCATTGAAAGCCCTAATTAAACTAAAAGAAACATATCGAATAAACCGATAATCGGACACTCTAAAATCAAATTAAATCGATCAAATCTCTCCCCAATTCTCGATAGAAAAACTTAGAACAACCGAACTTGGGCGAAGAATCAAGATAATCAACAATCGATCGATCGAACACAAAAAGCCCCAAATCGCAAACCCTAGTTCAGCCAAAGTCTCCCTCCACCCATCGCTCTCAATGGAGGTTTGAACAACGAGGTGGTCCCGCCTCCCTCCAGGTCCATCGCTCCCATTATGCGTGTTCCGCGTAGAGATCCATCACGATTAATGGTTGTGAAATCTGAGGTTTTGTATTGTTTCAATTTTTGGGTCTCTACTATAGGTTTATTGGCTACGGCTTTGGGGTCCTCTGCTTTGCAGGGATGGGGTCTTCGGACATATTTCTACTGTTAATAGATTAATGCTTTTTATATATTATTTTGATTTGGTCGCCGAAAACCTCTACATATTCCTATTATTTCGGTGGTTTTGATTCTGGGTTTTGATCTTGACTTGGTCCGGCTGATCAAGGTTTCTTCCCGATCGGGGATTCATGTTTTGTTTTCTAATTTGCTTAGTTTAGTTTTCGATTGGGTTTCTTTTACCGATATGGCTTCCCGTGATTTTTGTTTTTGATCTGATTTCGTATTAGTTTCAAAATCTTGGATTGTGTGCATATTTAGATTGGTTTGTGTTGTTATCCTTTGATTTCTTTCTTTCGCCGACAACCATGGCATATGCATGTAATGGACGGCGGAGGTTTTCGATTCAGAGCTGATGAGGTACGACAAAATTGATGAGGGTTTTCTGTTGTGATGGTTGAAATTGTTGGTTATGGTGGTGGTGATTTTGGAGAGAAAAGATGAAGGAGGGGACATGGTGATGGAGGAGGAGCTTTGAATTTGTTTGAAGATGGCAGTTTTGGATCTAGTTTGGAGTTTTCCGGCGATGACATCTCCACTTGATCTCCGGCGATGGCGGTTTTGTTTAATTGTATTTTAGTTTAATTTAGTTTAGTTTAATTGTTAATTTATTAAGTTTAATTTATGTTTCTTGTGTAATTATCCTGTAATTTGCTTGATTATTAATGTTAATTTTATATATCTTATGATTTTATAATTTATATTATTTATGATTTGACCTATTTATCCTTGATGTTTAGAAAATATAATTAAAATAATATTTTTTAATTACACATAGGCATTAGTTTGCTTAGTCAGCGTGCCACATCATCAATTTATGACGTGGCAACTTAAATTGGACTGAAGTGAAAAAAATTAATAGTTTAATTATCTAATTGACAAAATTAAAAGGTGAATCACCGAAGTGGAATATGGCTTATAGTTTAGGGTAGTAAATTATATTTAAGCCAAAATTTAATATCACTAACATCACTCATATATAAAATAGTAATTGCCCAAAGAAATCATCCATTTATTTTCGTTTCAACAATCCCATTTTTATTTTCTCTCTCACTACCTATTTCCGCCCAAATCAATTAGAATGAATTTGAATCGTCCTTGTGCTTTTTAAATCGTTCTTGTGCTTTCATGCCCAAATTTAAAATAGGTTCTATCTTATTAATATAGATAATAGCTGAAAAAAAGAAATTATTTATTAATTCTATTTTTACTTTATACAATTTATTCATTTTTATTTTTATAAGAAAACTAACACTCAAGGATCTCTTCTTGATGACCATGCACCTCTTCTACTCCAAAACTTCCATATTTATACATTTTAATTTGCCTTTTTAGTGGTGATGATTTTTGACTTGCAAATGACAAAAAATTTCATTTGGACATTTTGGTTTCAATACAAATAAATTAAAAACAATATTAGTTACAACGGAAATTTGCATCCAGATTGGAGTTGATTACAAAAAATAATAATATAAGAGAGCGCAAATTACGTTTTAGTAAGAACGTTTCAAAACATGATACACTTTCAATTCATTTCGAAACATCGACATCAACTATGACGATCTAATTTTTTTTTTTCTCTTATTTATTTTAACTTCTATTGCACAAATATAATTATAAGTTTATTTTATAATTTATAATTACATAGTGCTTATGCTTTACAACCAATGACTATTATTAAATCCAATTGAAGGTTAGGATCCACTATATGAAATTCTCTAGCTAAATATATAGATATTTACAAAGTATATAAATAAATTATATGAGAACTCAATTAGAAACTTTAATATTTAAAAAATATTCTAAGGATATATCGAATACCATCTAATGTAGCTAAATGATATATCATCTAATATTTAAAAAATATTCTAAGGATATATCGAATACCATCCAAAACACCCTTGTTGTAATATTGAGTTTGAGTTTAACTATATTTCAACTAATTTAACTATAACTTCTTATAAATCTATTTCCATATATACCAAATTCCGGATAAAATTATTTTGAAATATTGTTTTTTTTTTCGTATGATTCTTGGTCCACTAATAACTCTTATTTCATGATTCCATTAGTTTAAGAGTTTGATTATTGGGTGATGTTTTTCATTAACAATTTTGTTTTACATACGGAGTCAAAATACGTGCTAAAGTAACCATGCATGCATACAAAGAAACCCTCATTTATTTATTCCCCCAGCCATGCATGTTCTACATAAAATAATTACCTTTGTTTATGGCTACAAAAGTTCACATATATATACAACTGTAGTGTGTAGTCTGTAAGATCCTAAATTATTAATAAATAAAATTTAATTTTTTTTATTTATTAATTTAAAATAGTAAGAGTTGATTTGATTAATGTGATTAGTTATAGGTAAAATGCGCAAATATTTTAAATAAGCAAGTGGTTATAAAATATTCATTTTTATCGGAGAATATTCGTTTGGTCGTGAAATATTTTTTCTTTGTCGGGGAATATTAAATGCGTCGGTCTTGACCTTGTGTGGGCCCCATAATGGAAAAAAAATCGATTGGATGAAGAAAGCGACAAGTATAAGTTGTTTATAAATAGCAGGCGTAGTTATTACCATTAATCTTTGTTGGAATACTAGATGGTTAAAACACAATAATATGGCGTTGTCACCACGTAGCTTACGATATTGCACCAATTATTGATTCTTACGTAAGAATGCACTACTCGATAATTGTTACGAAGAATTCTTGCTCAATATTTTATTTTATTGATTCAATAATTGCTACATTGATATTTTATATTACTGTTGTTTCAATAATTGTCACTACACAGTATTTTCCATTATCGAAGCAATAATTCATATTATCTGAATAATATTATTAGATAACATTATTGGCAATGTCTAGAAAGTTCTGTCTAAGGAGAGGTTTGGTCACCTAATTGCACGTCAATAAGGAGAAATCCTTATTGGAAAGCCCCCTCTTTCCTGGGAACTGCCTGGTTGTCAGTATTGTGATTCTGTAAAATTATTTGTGAATAATTAAATATTGATTTATATGATGAGAAAAATATTGATTTTATGTGGATATAGATGGAGAAAATTTTTAATCTGACAATTGTTGAAAATTAATATTTTATCTTTTTCTGATAAAATAATTCATTTAATTATATTATTTTAATAATATAATAATGGTGATATTTTTTGCAATGAATGTGGGATATACGAGTATATGAGGAGGAAGAGTATTTTTGCTCAATAAATAATAAACCCATGTTTTGTGTGTCGGTGGACCCCATTTCTTGACTGAAATTTGATTATAGCCTGTAGAATCGTCCGTTTGTGGATTTCGGTCAATTTCTGTTTGGAATTTGGAAAAACTTTCTTCTGAAAAGTTGTAGAGAATGGAATTTCCTATGGAAAAGACATAACGTTCGAATTTTTCTGACAAAAGGGCTATTTATTATGAATTAATGAAGTTCCGAAGTTCTGAAATAATGGATTTTTGGAAGTTTTAATTATTTTTTTAAGAAAAACGTTTTTTATATCTTTGGGCCTCATTAAACATGTGTTAAGTTGCTGAATTCAGATTCTTGGTGTGCGTAGGAAATTTATATAAATATATTATTATTTTATTAAATTTTTACGCTTTTGATGTTCTAAGCATTTTCCTATAAATAGGGTCTTGGGTTAGAATTGAAAATCACACCGAAAACTAAAGTTTTCTCTCTCTTTCTCTCTTTATATTATCGGCGCGTATTCTTGTGAGTATTTTGATACCTTAAGTGTTGCTTTATCTGATGCGAGTTCCCTTCAACACTTATATCGATATTCGGTCAAATCTTGTCTTTACGAGGTACGAGATTTTAAGGGATTGTAAGGGATGTTATTTTCTTCTTAAATGATATTATTTTCTTCAATATCATTATCTTAGAAATATTGGTTTGAGCTTTTTATCAAATTTAAAACTTTTTTGTGTCGATTCTTATTCACGTACAAGCCTTTATTCACGTATCTGACACTATTCACGGAAAAATTAAATTTTCATTTTAGGTCCAAAATATCTATTATGGATACTAGCTTTTGATTGTATCCATGTTTTGATCATTCTTGAATTTTACTCCACTTGATGATTATTTATGAGGTATTTTTAGACATGGATAAATCGAATCTGATCTGAATCTTTAATATTTGTTATTTTGTTTCATTTGGATTCGTTTTCTTTAAAATATTTTTCATCATCCTCAGTCCTAAATGATGATATTACTGAATATATTTGGCATGTAGTGCAAAGATGAATAATTTTTGATGAATATCTTTGGCCTGTAGTGCAAAGATGAATATTTGATTCCAGATATATATTGATTAATGTTACAGGGATAAAATATCGACGATGAACTTTTAAATTCATATATAGAAGATAGTAGATTTCATTCTCTACTTAACTCTTCTAATGAATTATTATTTTCGCTGCGAATATTGATCTGAAACTTGTTGTCTATTGTATTTTATCAGATTTTTCCCTGTTGAAGACTAACGATAATTTGTTCTATATTATCTTAGTCATAATATTCTTTACTGGGCTAGTTGAGCTCACCATTTTTCTTTTTGTTCCATTTTTCTTCTCAGGAGGCGAGAATGTAGCGAGTACTAGTCGGGGTATGGAATGAAGGTTCTAAAAAGTCGTTTTAGTAGTATTCACCATTTTTGTAAAATAATGTATCAATAATTGTAATGAGGACTTATTTGAGTGTGGATATTGTCTAGATGACAATATTTGTATTTTAACTAACAGTTTTTATGTTGTATTAATAAAGTTGTAGTTGTTTCAGTACCATGTATTCTGACGACTCAGAATGAGTGTTGTATACCTATTTTGGGGGCGTCACAGTTGGTATCAGAGCTTAGGGATATGATCTCTGGCGGAGATCGGAGAATAGAACTAGGAGGGGAGAGACGAGTAAATCCTTCGCTAGTGTGTCCTACCTAAGCTTATTTGTTGGTCGGTCATAATATAAGGATATTATGTGATATGTTAATTTGTTAAATTAACCCTTGTTTTATGGCAATATTTTAGAATGTCGACTGAGAATGTTAACAATGGAGTAAATGAGACCGTGGAGGCACCTTTGCTCACCAATGAGGAGAACGTGCAACAGGCTGACAATGTTCCTTCTGTAAATAACACCACTGAGCAGACGATGAACGATGAGATGTTTAGAAGCTTTTTGCGATTCATGTAAAACCAGACGATGAAGAGATTCTGTTCAAAATACGGTAGAAACAATAACAACGCACGATTGGTCACAACCACAGCGATTCAAAGAGTTGGGACCACGAAATTCTAGGAAAAGCCGGATCCGATTAAAGGCGGAGACGTGGGTCAAGCAAATTACCAAGATATTCGATGTCTTGGGATGCGGAGAAACGAAAGTTCCATTCGCCACTTTATGTTCAATGTAATGAGGCGATTCTTGGTGGAAATCATGGAAGCGTACCCATCCGAATACCTTTCGGCATGTCTTGGGAGACATTTAAGAAAGCTGTTCAATGACAAATACTTTCACGAAAGTGTTAAATCATATGAAGGAGGTAGAGTTTATTAGATTGGAACAAAACAACATGATGGTGTCCCGATCTGGGCGAAGTTCGCGGAGTTATCGAGTTTGCACCTCATTTGGTGGAGAATGAGGAACGTGTATGATCTGGATGTTTACGAGAGGTTTGAAACCCGGCATACGTCGATATCTCATTTCTCATAAATTTTCTCTCTGATTCGGATGTTGTCAACATGGCTCAATTATTAGAGTGAGATAACGAGTACGTTCAACCGGGGACCACAATCGGGATCATCATCTGGTGACAACAGTCATCGTAACAACGATAACCATCGGAGAAAGAAAATATCTGAGACAAGAGCGGCAATCACTCTTGGTGGTAATCATGGCCATGAGAATAGAAGAAGCGAGTCGGGAGGAGATTTTAAAAACAGGAGATTCAATAATGACAATACGAAGACGTCAGCACCAACATCAACTGGTTTCAAGGGAGGAGAACGACCACCACATTCATATCTTTATAAGTCACGAGAAAGAAGGACATATCATTGAACTTCCCAACAGTTTAAGGTATGTTATAATTGTGGAAAGGAAGGACATATCGCTCGAGATTGCACTGTAGCGAAACCAAGTCCAGCGGGGATGGTGACTTAAAAGGCTGTCCCAAAAAAGTCAAAGTCAACGGTTCCTAGAAGAGCATTTGTCGTGACTGGTCAACATGCGAGGAACCCAAATGAGGTGATCACGGGTAAGCTAATCATAAATTCATACGAAGTTTATACATTACTAGATACCGGTGCTACCCATTCATTTATTTCTCCTACTTGTGCTCAACGTTTAAACTTGACTCTGGAGAAATTAGACTTTGACCTATCTGTGGAAACTCCGTTAGGAGAAACTTTCATCACATCCACTGTTTATAAATCTTGTTTGATCCAAGTTGGCACCATCACCTTACCTGTTGACCTTATCTCTTTAAAGATACTTGCATTTGACGTGATTTTAGGGATTGATTGGTTAACTACTCATCATGCCAAAATTGATTATTTTTGTAAAGTTCTTAGTTTTCATATTCCTAACCAACGTGTTGTTCGAATTCAAGCAACTAAACCATTAAAATCAATCACTGTTATATCAAGCCATAAAGCCATTCGTTTATTAAAAAACGGATGTCAAGCTTTCTTAGCCCATGTTATGGATTTGAATAAAGACACGTCAGATTTGAATAATATTCTTATTGTTAGTAACTTTCCTGACGTATTTCCTAAAGAACTTCCCGGTCTACCCCCGGAGCGTGAAGTTGAATTCTTTATTGATCTTGAACCTGATACAAAGCCCATTTCTAAAACCCCATATCGAATGGCTCCTATTGAACTTCAGGAGTTAAAGGTCCAACTACAAAATTTGTTGGACATCGGTTTCATTCGTCCTAGTACATCTCCTTGGGGTGCTCCTGTTTTATTCGTAAAGAAGAAAGACGAAAGTATGCGACTTTGTATCGATTCTGGAATTAAACCATGTCACTATCAAGAATAGGTATCCGCTACCTCGTATTGATGACTGTTTGACCCGATTACAAGGGAGCACAATTCTTTTCAAAAATCGATCTTAGATTACGGATATTATCGGTGAAGATTAAAAGCGAGGATATTCAAAGACTACCTTTAGAACTCCAGAATGCGGACATTATGAATTCTTAGTCATGTCTTTTGGATTGACTAATGCTCCTGCGGCTTTCATGGATATGATGAACCGAGTATTCAAGGAATATTTGGATCATTTCGTTGTTGTCTTTGTTGATGACATCCTCATATATTCCAAAAGTCGTGAAGATCATGAGCACCATTTGAAGCTGGTACTCCAAAGGCTTCGTGAAAATAAGTTATATGCCAAGTTGAAGAAATGCAAGTTCTGGCTTGAGGAAGTAGCATTCCTTGGGCACGTGGTGTCAAAACATGGAGTATCTGTTGACCAGGCGAAGATTGAAGCAATACAAAGTTAGGAGCAACCGAAGTCGGTGACTGAAGTACGTAGCTTTATGGGCTTAACTGGTTATTATCGGAGATTCGTGGAAGGATTTTCTCGAATCGCTACTCCATTAATTCAAATGACTCGAGAAGATATCAAATTCGTATGGAGGCGAGGAATGCGAGAGGAGTTTCCAAGAGCTTAAGAGGAGACTCATTTATTTTTTTTTTGACAATACCATCCGATGCGGATGGATTTGTTATCTCTGACGATGATGCTTGAGCAAAGGGTTAGGATGTGTTCTCATGCAGCGTGGGAAAGTCATAGCCTAAGCCTCGCGACAACTTAAAGAATATGAGAGGAATTATCCTACTTATGATCTAGAGTTGGCAGCAGTCATTTTTGCGCTAAAGATCTGGAGGCACTATCTATGTGGGGAGAAAGTGGAGATATATTTAGACCATAAAAGCCTCAAATATTTCTTCACCCAAAAAGAACTCAACATGCGGCAACGACGTTGTCTTGAGCTGTTGAAAGATTACGACCATACCATTCAATACCATCCTGGAAAAGTGAACGTGGTAGCTGATGCATTGAGTAGAAGATCATATGCGGGAACGAGTGCGATGTTGTTAACACAAAGACCTATTTTGTGTGATTTACAAAAGATGAAGATATAATTCAAGACTCCGGGGACCCATACAATGATATCAAGTATACGTAAAGAACCAACTTTAATCGAAAAAGTTAAAGTTGCTTAAGCCACAGACCCGGAGCTGATGCGTATGAAGAAGAAAGTGCAAGAAGGTGCTATTCCAGAAGCAAGAATCGATAAAGAAGGAATACTTCGAGTCCACTCCAGACTTTGTGTTCCTAACGATTCTGATTTGAAGTACAAGATCATGATGGAGGCACACAATACACCATTTGCAATCCGTCCTGGAAGTACCAAAATGTATCGTGATCTTCGACATACATTTTGGTGGAACAATATGAAGAGAGAGATTGTAAAGTTTATCTCGAGGTGTTTAACTTGTCAACGTGTAAAGGGGGAGCATCAAGTGCCAAAGGGTCCATTGCAACCACTTGAGATTCCAAAATGGAAGTGGGAACACATTACCATGGATTTTGTTACGGGTCTTCCCACGGTTTCTCAAGGCATAAATGCTATTTGGGTTATTGTTGATAGGTTAACCAAATCTGTTCATTTCTTGTTGATGCGGGAGACTTATTCCCTTGAACGTCTTGCTAGTATGTACGTGAATGAGATTGTGAGGTTGCATGGAATTCCAGTATCCATAGTTTCGGATCGTGACCCAAGATTCACTTCAAGATTTTGGGTTAGCTTGCAAAAAGCTATAGGCACGAATTTATGATTCAGTTCAGCATACCATCCTCAAACGGACGGACAATCAGAGAGAACTATTTAAACTATTGAAGATCAATTAAGACTCTGTGTCCTAGACTTCAAAGGGAGTTGGGATAAGTATTTATCGTTGGTGAAATTCTCTTACAACAACAGTTATTAGGCAAGTATAGGTGTGGCTCAATTCGAAGCATTGTATGGAAGAAAGTGTCGCTCTCCAATATATTCGGATGAGGTGGGTGAAACAACATTGTTGGAACTTAGAGTTGAATGCGTATGACTCTGAAAAAGATCCAAATGATTCGACAACGTATACAAACGGCACAGGATCGACAAAAGAGTTATGCGGATCTTCATCGAAAGGACATGGAATTTAGTATTGGGGATCATGTATTGTTACGTGTTGCTCCATGGAAGGGAGTTACAAGATTTGGGAAGAGAGGAAAGCTCAATCCACGATTTATTGGTCCATTTCAGATTCTTGACCGAGTAGGAAAAGTGGCCTATAGACTTGCGTTACCTCCAAGTATGTCTCGTGTTCATAATGTTTTTCATATATTTGTGCTACGTAAATATGTGAAAGACCCAAACCACGTTATTGAGTTAGAACCGGAAGAGATAGCCGCAGACTTAACGTATGAAGAGGTACCTGCCAAGATTTTGGATAGGAAGAAGCATGTCCTATGCACAAAGGTCATACCACAAGTCAAAGTTTTGTGGAGGAACCATGCTATTGATGAAATGACTTGGGAGTTGGAAATGGAAATGAAAGGGAGGTATCCTCATCTTTTCGAAACACCAGGTACGTATGTCAATTTCAAGGACGAAATTTCATAAGGAAGGGAGGTTGTAAGACCCCAAATTATTAATAAATGAAATTTAATTTCCTCTATTTATCATTTTGAAATAGTAAGGGTTGATTTGATTAATGTGGTTAGTTATGGATAAAATGCGCAAATATTTTAAATAAACAAGTGGTTATAAAATATTCATTTTTATCGGAGAATATTCGTTTGGTCGTGGAATATTCTTTACCGTTTTGGGAATATTAAATGCGGCCAAGTAGCCTTGTGTGGACTCCATAACCGGAAAGCGATTGGATGAAGAAAACGACAAGTATAAGTTGTTTATAAATAATCTCACAGTAGTACCGCTATTCTGGATTATCTTTGTTGGAATACCGGTGGTTAAAACACGATGTCTGGCGTTGTCGCAGACATAGCAGCTGCAGTATTGCACCAATTATTGATTCTTACGTAAAATAGCGCTTTTTCGATAATTATTCACGGTAATTATTGCTCAATATTTTATTTTATTGATTCAATAATTGCTACGTTGATATTTTATATTCTTTGTTGTTTCAATAATTGTCACTACACGATATTTTATTTTCAATAATGTCTAGAAAGTTACATACAAGGAGAGGTTTGGTCACCTAATTGCAGCGGCAAAGATGAGGAAATCCTTATTAGAAAGCCCCTCTTTCACAGGAACTGCACGGTTGTCGATTATTGTGATTACTGTAATATTATTTGTGAATAATTAATTATTGATTTATATGATGAGAAAAATATTGATTTTATGTGGATATAGATGGAGAAAATTTTAATGTGACAATTGTTGAAAATTAATATTTTATCTTTTTACGATAAAATAATTCATTTAATTATATTATTTTAATAATATAATAATGGTGATATTTTTACAATGAATGTGGGATATATGAGTATATGAGGAGGAAGAGTATTTTTGCTCAATAAATGATAAACCCATGTTTTGTGTGTCGGTGGACCCCATTTCTTGGTGAAAATTTGATTATAGCTGTAGAATCGCATTGGTTGTGGATTTCGGTCAATTTACATTTGGAATTTGGAAAAACTTTCTTACGCAAAGTTGTAGAGAATGGAATTTTCTATGGAAAGAGACATAAGGTTCAAATTTTTCCGACAAAGGGCTATTTATTATGAATTATTGAAGTTCAAGTTCAAAATAATTAATTTTTGGAAGTTTTAATTATTTTTTTTTTTTAGAAAAACGTTTTTTACATTTTTGGGCCTCATTAAACATGTGTTAAGTTCTTGAATTGATTCTTGGTGTGCGTAGAAATTTATATAAATATATTATTATTTTATTAAATTTTACTGCGCTTTGGTGTTCTAAGCATTTTCCTATAAATAGGGTGCTTGGGTTAGAATTGAAAATCACACCGTAAACTAAAGTTTTCTCTTTCTTTCTCTTTTATATTATCGAAGTATTCTTCTTGTGAGTATTTTGATACCTTGAGTGTTGCTATATCTGGTGCGAGTTCCTTCAACACTATATCCATATTCCAAATGTAAGATCTTTTTTTACGAGGTACTGAGAGATTTTAAGGGATTGTAAGGGATGTTATTTTCTTCTTAAATGATATTATTTTCTTCAATATCATTATGCCGAAATATTGGTTTGAGCTTTTTATCAAATTTAAAACTTTTTGTGTCTGGGAGTTCTTATTCACGTGCCTACGACCTTTATTCACGTATACTGACCTTATTCACGTAAAAATTAAATTTTCATTTTTCGTCCAAAATATCTATTATGGATACTAGCTTTGATTGTATCCATGTTTTGATCATTCTTGAATTTTACTCCACTATGATTATTTATGAGGTATTTTTAGACATGGATAAATCGAAATACGAATCTTTAATATTTGTTATTTTGTTTCACTAGATTCGTTTTCTTTAAAATATTTTTCATCATCATCAGTCCTAAATGATGATATTACTGAATATCTTTGGCCTGTAGTGCAAAGATGAATGATTTCTGATAAATATCTTTGGCCCGTAGCGCAAAGATGAACAAGTGTTTAGATGAACATGACCAACTGATGAATATCTTTGGCCTGTAGTGCAAAGATGAATATTTGATTCAAGATATATATTGATTGATGTTACATGGATAAAATATCGACGATGAACTTTTAAATTCATATATAGAAGATAGTAGATTTCATTCTCTACTTAACTCTTCTAATGAATTATTATTTTCGCTGCGAATATTGATCTGAAACTTGTTGTCTATTGTATTTTATCAGATTTTTCCCTGTTGAAGACTAACGATAATTTGTTCTATATTATCTTAGTCATAATATTCTTTACTGGGCTAGTTGAGCTCACCATTTTTTTTTGTTCCATTTTTCTTCTCAGGAGGCGAGAATGTAGCGAGTACTAGCCGGGGTATGGAATGAAGGTTTTAGAAAGTCGTTTTAGTAGTCCTCACTATTTTTATAAAATAATGTATCAATAATGGTAATAAGGACTTATTTGAGTGTGGATATTGTCTAGATGATAATATTTGTATTTAAACTCACAGTTTTTATGTTGTATTAATAAAGTTGTAGTTGTTTCTGTACCATGTATTCTGACGACTCAGAATGGGTGTTGTATACCTATTTTGGGGGCGTCACATAGTCCTTGTACTATTTAATTAGGAATAACTAGTCTAAGAGGATGATCAACAAACCCAATTAAAATCATGACACGATCAAGACCCTTCCATTAGATAGTAGTAGTATCTGTACTCGTAAGGGAAAAATAAGAGAAGCGGATATTTTTAGACTCTTTGATTTTTAATATTATTTTTGACTTTTTTTATCCTAATTTTTTTTCTTCACTTTTACCCATGATCCATATATCACCTCCTAATTTCTCCCGCATACGATCCATTAAATTTAATTTTTCTTTTTTAATTTGAACACAATTGTGTGTCAGATAACTAGTATATATAATGTATTTGCATTTTATTATCTTTATAAAGTGTCTTTTTTGCAGAAAAGATAATATATATAAATGATCTACAATTAAATAAATAAAATCTATACAAATGATCTATAAAACTAACTCAAACTAGTATGAGGAGGATCATCGGTCGGGAGTGAACGACGGTGCTACTCCGGTGTACGAAAATCATCGTCGTCATCCTCTCGCTCGTCATCGCCATCGCCATCGCCACCATGCTCGGCATCAACAGCCCGCTCGACATCACCACCCTGTTGATAGAATTAAAAATATAAATCATTAGTTCGTATGAGAGAATTAAAGAGACTGCTAAATGAAAATAAAATAACATGCAGAATACCTGAGTAGGCAGGGGCTGACACTCCATCCGCCCAAAAGCCTCCGATAGTAGGGTAACCACCATCCGGAGCACCTCGTCGTTTAACGTGACAAACTGCTCCTGCAGTAATCCCGTACTCTCGACGGTGGCTCTTGATACAATATTGTGAGCTAGTTGATGAAGGCGAGCACAAATAGACAACTCATGACGACGAATAACAAGATCCGTACAAAACGTCTCCTACACCACCGCTATAACCCTTTGGAATAGCTCTTCGTCCACGCCAAAGCCCATATAAGATGATCCAACAGGTGCTCTGGGATGCTGGCGCTCGTTAGAGCCTACAAAAAAAAATATAACATTATGTACTACATATTAATTTATTTTATTTTTATAAATTAAGATATATTAATTTTCAGAGGCACAATAGAGATCTAGAATGGGGGGTTGAATATATCTCTAAAACTTTTCAATTAATTAATGATGTGTTGCCCATTAATCAATTAATCAAGATTAGTTATGCACAACAGAATATAAGTTTGAAGACGGTTAAAGATTTATAAGAAGTCTAGTTCTAAATTTTGTTCATGTGGATGTTGACATTTTATCAGACATGATAAACATATCACATATGTAATGAGACTCCACCAAAATAGGTATACATCACTCATTCTGAGTCGCCAAATACATGGTACAAAATTTAAATACAAACTTCATTTATACAATACGACAAAAGCATAGTTGAGAGTTTTTACATGAATATTGTCTCATAGACAATATCCAAACTCAAATGGAGTCCTCATTACATTTATTATCACACTATTTCATAGAATAGTGAGGACTACTATAGCCACCTATCCTGAACCATCACTCCATTCCCCGACTCGTCCCAGCTACATTCTCATTTCCTGAAGAGAACAATGAAAGCAACATGGTGAGCTTAACTAGTCCAATAAGAAATATTATGACTAAGATAATGCTGAATAAATACCGTTAGTCTTCAACAGTGTTAAACTGATAAAATATAATAAACATCAAGTTTAAGTGTAGCGAAACAAACAATCCCTTAGAAGTGTCAAGTAGAGCACGATATCTACTATCTTCTATGATTTAAAAGGCTATCATCAATTTTATCGTTGAGACTCAGCTTAAAATATAATCCACATCACTGAATTTTCCATGTACTACGGGCCAAGGAAATTCATTAGTATCACATCCACGAATTATCCATGCACTACGGGCCAAAGATAATCGTGTTATCACCAATGGTTATGATCATGCCAACAACTGTTCATCAATGTTGTAAGACCCCAACTTTAATGAATAAAGATTAATTTTTCTCAAAATATATTTTTGAATATTATGGTGTGGTTATATAATATTCGATTGGTCGGGGAATATTCGTTTTAACAGGTAATATTCATACAACGGCACAATCATTGGTGGACCCCATAACGGAAGTATTGTCGTAGTTAGAAAACGACAGAATTATCTTTTTATAAAAATAACGACGAAAGTTTTATCGTTAAACTGTTGAACTACCCGGTGGTAAAAGTACAGTAATACGCGTGGTTGCATAGTAGCACACGGTATTGCTTATTGATGCTTACGTGAGAAGTCACTCAGTTATACTCAATTATTGCTACAGTAATTGCTACATAATATCTTTCATATTATTGATTCAATTATTGTCACAGTATCATCTACATAATATTTTATATATATTATTAAATCAATAATTGAGATGACAAAGTTATTCATATTATTATTTGTAATATTGACAATGTCTAGAAAGTTCTGTCAAGGAGAGGTTTGGTCACCTAATTGCACGTCAATAGGAAGAAATCTTTATCAAAAAGCCCCCTCTTTCCTGGGAATAATCTGGTTGTTAAATATTGTGAGTTATAATATTAATGATGAATAAGTTCGTGTTGATGAAAGATGAAATTGATATTTTCATTATGTTGAGATTATTAGTTAGTGGAAATCGACATCTATTTCGATAATAATGGATGTCTGGAGGTTATATTGACCAATCGGGTAATTAATCGGATAAATGATCAATTAATTGATATTAATTCACATGCTTATAACTATTTATTCACATGTGTGTACTATTGATTCACATGCATGTACTATTAGGGGAGGTGGTACAAGATTGATAATACTTGCATGACTAAATTAAAAATAGAGGTATGGATGAAGGTACTATACTGTAATTATTTTTTTCACATGATTGTGCTATTGATTCACATGATTGTACTATTGATTCACAAGATGTACTATTACGGGAGGTGGTGCAAGTTTGATAATACTTGCAGGACTAAATTAAAAATGAAGTAAAAGATGAAGGTATTATACTGTAATATTTTGAGCCCCTAAAACGTGCAATTATCGAAACTATGTTTTCCTATAAATAGAAGCTCATTCTTCTTTCATTCTCACCAATTCATTAAGACTCACAAGAGCAATTATAGAAAGAGAAGGTATAAAGAGAGAAGCTTTAGAGAGGAAGTAGAAGATAAGTCTATTACCTCTCTATTCCAGTATCCAGTTTTCTTCTGAGGTAAAGGATATTATTTTTTTTAGTTTTCATAAGGAATAATATTTTCTTCCATACTCTATAGTATGTGAGTAATATTATTTCGTCTCGTATTCCTGATTATACCCTCATTTTGTTAAAGTATTGCTTCTATACTCTGTAAAATTAGTAGAATATCCTTAAAATTTGCGCTTCATCTAGTATCGTTTCACAATGATATTTTCTACACATTCTTGTTAAATTTTAAGTTTTTCATGCCAGAGTATTGTCCATGAGTAATATTCATTTTTACGGTACTATTCACAAAGTATTATTCACGGGGTACTATTCACAAAGTACTATTCACAAAGTACTATTCACGAATACTATTCATAAAGTACTATTTACGGGGTATTATTCATGTTGACAAAAATTGATTTCTTTGTTGTCCAAATCATTTTTGATACAATATTATTTTTGAATTTTACTCCACAAAGCAGTATCATGTTGACAATTTGGACAATATTAAATTCTGGATAAATTAAATTATAAATATTTAAATATTTATCCTTTGCTTGCTTTTAATTGAATTCTTATATCATTGTCATCATCCTCATGTTTATATTATGATAAAAGTCATATGTGGCTTACGTGCATAGATGTACTATTGATTGGTATGATTATGACCAGGGATCGTTCGGTATAATCATGATTCGTAATATTACAAATGATGTGGTAAAAGTCCTCATTGGCCTATAGTGCATTGATGGACAGTTGTTGGTATGATTATAACCAGGGATTATTCGGTATAATCATGACCATTGATGATTACATGAATATCCTTGTCCCGTAGTGCATGGATGATTCGATGATGTGGTTTATTTATTAAGCTGAGTCTCAGCGATAAAATTGATGATAAATTACTTTTTAAATCATAGAAGATAGTAGATATCATGCTCTACTTGACTCTTCTAATGGATTGTTTGTTCCGCTGCAGTTAAACTTGATGTTTATTATATTTTATCAGTTTAACACTGTTGAAGGCTAACGATAATTTATTCTGCATTATCTTAGTCATAATATTTCTTATTGCGCTAGTTGAGCTCACCTTTTGTTTTCATTGTTCTCTCTTGAAAATGAGAATATAAATTGGGACCAATCGGGAAGCTGGTAGCGATTCAGGATGATGGCATTAGTAGTCATCATTATTCAGTGAAATAGTGTGATAATAAATGTATTGAGGACTCCATTTGAGTTTGAATACTGTCTAGAAGACAATATTCGTATTAAAACTCTTAGCTTATGTTTTGTCGTATTTTACACAATAGTTGTATAATTAAGTTGTATTTGAATTTTATACCATGTATTTGGCGACTCAGAATGGGTGATGTATACCTATTTTGGGGGCATCACAAATGCACTACGGGCCAATGAATACTTTTACCACATCATTTGTAACATTACAGGTCATGATTATATCGAATAATCCCTGGTCATGATCATACCAATCAACAGTCCATTTATGTACGACGGGCCAAAGATGACTTTCATTACAATATAAGCATGAGGATGATGAAAATGATATAAGAATTCAATTAAATGAGAGCAAGGATAAATTTTAAAGATTTATAATTCAATTTATCCAGAATTCAATAATTGTCCAAATTGTCAACATGATACTGCTTTGTGGAGTAAAATACAAGAATAATATTGTATCAAAAATGATTTGAACAGAACAAAAATCAATTTTTTTCATGAATAGTACCCTGGGTGAATAGTACCCGAGTGAATAGTATCCCGTGAATAGTACTTCAGGAATAGTACCCCGACATGAAAAGATTAAAAATTATCAAGAATGCTCAAAATAATATTTCCATGAAAAGATACTAGATGAAGTGCAAATTTCAAGGATATTCTACTAATTTCAAGGAGTAAAGAAGCAATACTTTAACAAAATGAGTGTAGAATTCAGAACCTGAAACTAAATAATATTACTTATATACTATAGAGTATGGAAGAAAATATTATTTCATACGAATATTGAACAAAAATAATATCCCTTACCTTAAAAAGAGAGTACTCTGACTAGTAAGGTGTGGATATTCTTGAAAAAAACTTGTACTGTTTTCTACACTCAAAGCTTCCTAAAACTCGAAAAAAATACGCCCAATATTATAGAAGAAGAATTCTTTGATTCTGGTGTGATTTTCAATTCTAAACTAAGCATCCTATTTATATGAGAATGGAATGATATTATTTAGGAAAAAATCACGAACTGCACAGTGGGATTTGACGAATTCATGGGCGTTCGGATGAATTTTTTTTGATTTTACTATGCAAACACTATGCATAATAAAATATAATATATTCTATTTTCATAAAAACAAAAAAATATAATATATATATATATATATATATATATATATATATATATATATATAACCTTTGCCTTACTATAAAGGCACATACACACATTTAATTATATATATATATATATAATACGTATATATAAATATACTTTATGACCTTCTACCAATTATTTTGAAAAATGAGTAAGTGGGGGTCCAAATAATACGCCAAACATACAACAAATACTTCATAAAAATTTCCTCAAAAATTTTAACAACATTTATTCATCAATAATATAATTTGCAATATTAAAAACCAGATCACTCCCAAGAAAGAGATGGCTTTTGTAAGCCCCCAACTTATTATTAATGAAATTAAATTTCCTCTATTTATTATTTTGAAATAGTAAGGGTTGATTTGATTAATGTGGTTAGTTATGGGTAAAATGCGCAAATATTTTAAATAAGCAAGTGGTTATAAAATATTCATTTTTATCGGAGAATATTCGTTTGGTCGTGGAATATTCATACTTTGTGGAGAATATTAAATGCGATGGCGCGACCTTGTGTGTGACCCCTATAACGAAAGCGATTGAATGAAGAAAATGACAAATATAAGTTGTTTATAAATAACGGGCGTAGTTATTACCGCTATCATCTTGTTGGAATACCCGGTGGTTAAAACACGATGTCTGCTGTTGTTGCATGGCAGACATACGGTATTGCACCAATTATTGATTCTTACGTGAAGGCGCACTACTCAATAATTGTTACGATAATTACTTATTCGATATTTTATTTTATTGATTCAATAATTGCTGCGTTGATATTTTATATTAGTGTTGTTTCAATAATTGACACTACATAGTATTTTCCATTATCGGAGCAATAATTCATATTATCTGAATAATATTATTAGATAACATTATTGGCAACGTCTAAAAACGTTACATCAAGGGAGAGGTTTGGTCACCTAATTGAGCGCCAGTAAGGAAAAATTCTTATTGAAAGCCCTCTTTCCGGAACCTACCTGGTTGTCGATTATTGTGATTCTGTAATATTATTTGTGAATAATTAATTATTGATTATATGATGAGAAAAATATTCATTTTATGTGGATATAGATGGAGAAAATTTTTAAAGTGACAATTGTTGAAAATCGATATTTTATCTTTTCTGATAAAATAATATTTTATTATATTATTATAATATAATAATGATGATATTTTTACAATGAATGTGGGATATATGAATATATGAGGAGGAACAGTATTTTTGTTGCAATAAATGTTAAAAACATGTTAAACATGTCGGTGGACCATATTTCTTGACTGAAATTTGATTATAGCCTGTAAAATCGTCCATTTGTAGATTTCGGTCAATTTCTATTTGGAATTTGGAAAAACTTTCTTCTGTAAAGTTGTAGATAATGGAATTTCCTATGGAAAAGACATGAGGTTCGAATTTTTCTGATAAAAGGGCTATTTATTATGAATTATTGAAGTTCCGAAATAATTGATTTTTGGAAGTTTTAATTATTTTTTTAAAGAAAAACGTTTTTGGTGAGTGTCCCACATGTGATAAATGTGCTATGTTGCTAGAATGCAGATTTCAAAGTGGGCGTAGGAATTTGTTTTATAAATAATATTATTATATTCAATTTTCTACTTTGGTGTTGTAAGCATTTTCCTATAAATAGGGTGGTTTGGTTAGAATTGAAAATCACACCAGAAACTAAAGTTTTCTCTCTCTATATTATCAAGCGTATTCTTGTGAGTATTTTGATACTTTGAGTGTTGCTATACGGTACGAGTTTCCTTAAGCACTATATTCAGTATTCTAGTCAGAGGTACTGTCTTTTCGAGGTAAGGGATGTTATTTTCTTCTTAAATGATATTATTTTCTTCAATATCATTATGCCAAAATATTGGTTTGAACTTTTTATCAAATTTGGAACTTTTTGTGTCGGGGTTACTATTCACGTTCACGGTACTATTCACATATACGACACTATTCACGAATACGGCACTATTCACAGAAAAATTATATTTTTGTTTTTCCTCCAAAATATCTATTATGGATACTAGCTTTGATTGTATCCATGTTTTGATCATTCTTGAATTTTACTCCACTATGATTATTTATGAGGTATTTTTGGACATGGAATAGCTGAAATACGAATCCTTAATATTTATTCTTTTGTTTCACTAGATTCGTTTTCTTTAAAATATTTTTCATCATCCTCAGTCCTAAATGATGATATTACTGAATATATTTGGCATGTAGTGCAAAGATGAATGATTTTTTGATGAATATCTTTGGCCCGTAGTGCATAGATGAACAGGTGTTTAGATGAACATGACCAACTGATGAATATCTTTGGCCTGTAGTGCAAAGATGAATATTTAATTCCAGATATATATTGATTGATGTTACAGGGATAAAATATCGACGATGAACTTTTAAATTCATATATAGAAGATTGTAGATTTCATTCTCTACTTAACTCTTCTAATGAATTATTATTTCCGCTGCGAATATTGATTTAAAACTGGTTGTCTATTGTATTCTATTAGATTTTTCCTTGTTGAGGACTAACGATAATTTGTTCTATGTTATCTTAGTCATAATGTTCTTTATTAGGCTAGTTGAGCTCACCCTTTTCCTTTTTGTTCCATTTTTCTTCTCAGGAGGCGAGAATGTAGCGAGTACTAGTCAGGGTGTGGAATGATAGTTCTAGAAGTTGTTTTAGTAGTCCTCACTATTTTGTAAAATAGTGTATCAATAATTGTAATGAGGACTTATTTGAGTGTGAATATTGTCTAGATGACAATATTTGTATTTTAAACTCACAGTTTTTATGTTGTATTAATAAAGTTGTAGTTGTTTCTGTATCATGTATTTGGTGACTCAGAATGGGTGTTATATACCAATTTTGGGGGCATCACAGCTTTCTGATAAGGATTTCTCCCTATAGACGCGTAATTAGGTGACCAAACACCCCTTTCCTCGACAGATCTTTCTAGAAATTGTCAATAATGCAAACACTAATATGAATAACTTGTCATCTCAATTATTGATTTAATAATATAAAATATTGTGACAATAATTAAATTAATAACGTGAGATACTATGCAGCAATTACTGTGGCAATAATTGAGTATAACTGAGTGACTTCTCATGTAAGCATCAATAATCAGTATCGTGTGCTACTATGCAACCACGCGTATTACTAAACTTATATCATCGGGTATTTCAACAGTTAACGATAAAATTTCCGTCGTTATTTTTATAAAAAGATATTTCTGTCATTTTCTAACTCCGATAGTAATTCTATTGTGGGGTCCACCAATGATTGTGTCGTCGTACGAATATTCCCTGATAAAATGAAAATTTCCTGACCAATCGAATATTTTATGACAACTTGCTTACTTTGCAAAATTTATAAATATTATCCACAAATATAACATTATAACAAATTCACACCTTAATATTCAAAAATAATATTTAGAGAAAAATTCATTTTTATTCATAAAAATTGGGGTCTTACATGTAACAAATGTAAACGACTAAAAATAAATAATACAAGAGATTTTAAGTGATTCGAACACTGAATAACTCCTAGTCCACTCTTCTACTCCACGAGTAGGAAATCCACTAAGAATTTGGTCACTTAGATTAGGACACTCTGCCATCTTCAAGCTCGAAAGATTTGAACATTTTAGTCACTAAAACCTTGGAATCACTAAGATTCCTTCAAGTCTCTCAGACTTGGAAGTTCAGTCACTAAGACCAGGACTCTAAGCCCTTTATTGATTGACTGTTTGTTGAGAAGTACTGCTAAGCTTTGTATTGATACTTAACAAACTTTGAATATGTGACCATCGTTGAGTTATTACTGAGCGTTGCATTGAGGCTTGACTTCTTCTAGTACTCAAAAACTTCTCATGATTTTCAGTTGTACTGCCAAGATGACGTTTAATCTCCCTTTTGTACTTGGCAGCCTTGAATACATCTTCAATCGTAGAGTGGAGCTTACTCTACGTTTTCATTGGTTCGACTCTATGTTGTTTTTTGATTATGATCCTTTGTTTGTATAAGTCGTTTAATGCCTATCATCATCATCATCATTTTAAATGATATTATCTTTTATAATCATTTTGACATATTCTCTTTAAAATGTTTTTGTTGATGCATTTAAGGTTTTAGATAATCAGAGATCCTTGATGTTGACGTTTAAGCACAAGTGTCAATTGTTTTTTGACCTAACTCGATCCATCGAGATGTCGCTTTTAGTAAAATAGCCAGTAAACTAGTGTCACTACTAAAACAATAGTCATTTGTGATGGCCAAAATCCATCACAAAAAGTAGAAAAACCGTCACAAAAGGTTTACGTGATGGCTTTAAGCATCACAATGGTTGTCTTGTATACGCCTATCATGAAAGGTTTTACGTGATGGTTTTGGCAATTACGCAAACGCTTAGTACTTTTGTGATGATTAATACAATCACACTAACACGTAATCTATTGTGATTGTCAAAGTAAAAACGTAAATCTCTATTTACACGTAACAAGACTTTAGGGATCAAATGTAAAAACGTTAATCTCTATTTACGTATAATTTATTTCACTGTATTAATTGTATCTATATTAATTGTATGAAATGATACTTGTAGGATTCGAACCCTCCTCTCATTTGCAAACTAAATAACGAGTATTACCACTATACCAAAGTCCAGATCATGATTATAACTTTAAAACAAAATATAAAAGAAAACATATGTGAATTGACTTACTAAAAAAAATTACTTCCACGTAAGATTTGGTGATTGCAATGGCAGTCACAAATACTCTTTAATGATGGTAAAATTAGTCATCACTAAGAGCCATCATATATTTTATTGTTTTGTGATGGCTTGAAAATTCCATCACAAATTACCTTCTTTTTGTAATTGTAAATAAAAGTCGTCACAAAAATCTATCTTTTTTAATGATTGTCAAGACTGTCATAACTTAAATGCAATCACGAAAAGGGTATATCTATAAGTGATGACTTAGTGCGTCACAAAAAGAAATTTATTTTTTATGAAAAAATTGGTGTGATTAACATGACCATCACAATTATAATACATTGATGGCAAGATTAGTCATCACTAAGAGCCATCATATATACTATTATTTTTTGATTGCTTAAAAAGTCCATGACAAATTACTATCTTTTTTTGATTATTTTTAAAAACTATCACAAAGTTCCGTCACGTATTCTTGTTTTTCTAGTAACACATTATCGGATCTTCAATTTCTACTAAGGATCTTGAGGAATGCATCGGGATCTTGATTAGCACTGTTCCATGCCAGTCTTCTTTTTAGACACGACTTTGCTATATGATATGTTGTTTTAGAGAGTAATGAGAATTGTAGTGTTGAGCTCTAAGTTTTGCTCTACTATATGATCTAAGAATATTTACTCTAAGATGCTTAGGCAGATTTAGTAGATTTTTCTTGCATTCTTTGAATACTTCAACAGCTTTACGATGTCGAAGACAACTCTACGATTTTGTTGTCTTTTTATAGCCTTACAATACTAGTTGCTGCTCTACGATCTCTAGATTACTTTTTGAACTGAATTAACCTTTATAAACAGGAAAAGTACCTTTACGTGTTAGTCTTTACATAGCTATTCTTGAGATTATTTACAAGTAGGATTATACTTAGGACTGAGCAAAAAACGGGTAAAATCGAATAACCGAATTTAACTGAATTTTTTTAACCAAATTTTTTTGTTATTTTTTGTATTTCGAGTATACCTGTTTTATTATAAGATTTTATGGTTCGGGTTTGGTTTTTGAATTTATACTATTAGGTTAACCGAATAACCGAACTAGTTATAAAAAATTATTAAGCCTCAAAGCCTTCAGTCTTCAAGATCTGAACTTTGAGTCAAAGGTTAAAAAAGTAATCTTTCCCACTCTTTAGTCTTCAGGATCTGATCTCTCAGTCTCATGACTCATCATATTATCTCCTTATCTCCTACAGTCCCACTAGTCGATGACATCTCAGTATCTTCCCATCTCCTACAGGCCAACAGTGTCTTAGTATCTCAGTCAGATCTCAAATTTCTCTCTGCTCTTAACTCTCTGAAGTCTGATCTCTGCCCAAAACCCAAAACCTAAAATCTCTCACTCTTACCCCAAATTACGATTCGCGACTCAGCCTAGTGCCTACGGTCCTTGGCATGCCTCCCTTCCTTGACCTAACGGCCCTCGCCTTTGCAGACTCAATGGCCTCGCCTTCAGACCTCTCCTTTCTCCGGTAGGCTCTCACTTTACACTTCGCTTCTTCTTCATCTTCACTTGTTTGATATATATATATATATATATATATATATATATATATATATATATATATATATATATAAAAACACCCAAGATCTCCTTAAGTCCCACTAATTCCATTTGTAAGTCTCAATTGGGAGCAAAGTAAAGGCTAAAGGGAATCTTTAGATCTACTGGTATGTGTTTAAGGCAAGTAAGGCTTTCTAAGTGGACCTTCAAGAAATGAATATATATATATATATATATATATATATATATATATATATATATAATGTGAGAGTATTTGTTTTCTCGATCCTCCTTATGTGCTTAATTAAAGTGATCAATTGATTATTGTAATTTAGGTATTGGGTTTTGGGTAGTTGCTGTTATTGTTTTCCCTTCTACCCCCAATCCCATAGAGTAAACTTTATGTAATTGTTCATTATTTTTCTGGTACTATGGTTCATTCAAATAATTAATATCCAAAATGAATCTGTATTGGAGGTTTGTTTGGCTTTTTCTTTGGATATATACAATACAACTCTATAGAAGAAACACAATCCGAGAACATTTCAGTTTTTAACCGAATAGCAAATTCGGTTATTCGGTAATTCTGTTATGTCCTAATTCGGTTAATAGTTCGGATATCAAAATTCAGTTAATTTCTGTTTTCGGTTATAACCGAATAAGCTATTCGGTTCGGTTATAACCGAATGCTCAGCCCTAATTATACTCATCATCATAAGAGTATGTTAGTTCCTAGAGGGCACAATAGATCTAGAAGGGGGGGTTGAATAGATCCTTTTTATTTTAAATACTTTTCAGGTTTATAATGTATTGTTCATATTTAGGTATATGACAAACATAAGAATCTTTTCAAGCACAGCGGAATAAGTAAAATATTCCCCTTCATTGATATATCCATAATCATACATACATTGTTCGTGGGGTTAGTTTAGTTGTAAGCAGTTAGAATATACATAGCAGTTATAGCAGTTATAGACATAATATAAATGACATAATGTAAAAGACACAAGGGATTTTAAGTGGTTCGAGACTCAAGCTCTAATCCACTCTTTCTGCTTTCAACTAGCGAGATTTCCACTAAGGAAGGCGGCACAGATCTCTACGATTCCTTCAAGGCCATCGACCTTGGGACTTTAGTTCACTAAGAACTCTTCAAGGCCAGCAGCCTTGGGACTCCTTTAGTTCCCTAGGAACTCTTCAAGCTCAATAGGCTTGGAACTTCATTTAGTCCCTTTGGACAAGGACCCTTTGACCCTGCTTTGTTTAGTCCCTCCGGACAAGGACCCTCTTGGCCTCGCTTCATTTAGTCCCTCTGGACAAGGACCCTCGAATACAGCTTCGTTGAGTTGTTTGTTTGTTGTTGTTGGAGTCGGTCTTTGAAATTTCTTAAGATGTCTTCATGCTCGAACATCTTCTATCCTTAGCGACTTGGCTTGATCATCCTTGAAAAGCGATTGAGTATTGCATGATGCTCAACTTCTTGGGTTGCTCAACTACTCCGGATGACCCCTTGATGAACTGCCTTGAAGATCATTCTTCTTGGTACTTGATGGCTGTACATGAGAGTATTCTAAGATGACTGTAAGCTCTTTTGTTAGGTACTTAGAAACTTTCTCATGCTTGTCACCAAGATGGCTTTTGTGATCTCCCTTTTTGCTCCTTGATGCCTTCCCATGATGGACTTGCTAAGCTGACTGTAGGCTCTTCTCTATTGTACTTAGAGTCTTCCCATGATGGACATCCAGATGGCATGATGCTCTTCTTTCTCTCGGCAGTTCAGAACACTCTTCATGTAGTAGAACTCTCACTTATATATAGTAGAACTCATACTTCTACTTCTTGCTTGATCTGACTTCTGAGTGTTCTTGGTGGATCGTAGAGTGAGCCTTTGGACTCACTATCACTTGATTAGATCAGTCCACCTTCTCTCCAAAACTCACAACTCCAGCAACCTTTGATCTTTGAAGCTCTTCTACATTTATACACCTTCCCAATCCTTCCATTGGAAAGTAGCCATTGGAAGCTATTCAAATGTCTTCACAAATCTCGAGTTGCTTGAGGTAGACTGCTTGATGTGACATGACATACTTTTTCTAACGCTGCAGTCTACTGTTTCACCTACCCTGTCAGATGTATCACTTTAATGTCTTGGGCAGGTTTAAGACTTTATTTCTTCAGATTTCTTGATCAGAGGTTTTCCTTTTGCATCGATGCTCTCAATAAGCACTTGTCCGAATATTACCCTTCAGATTGAACCGTTGCCAATGCTTCAGTCTTCAGGTATCTGAACTCTACGATTCTGATGCACGTCTTCAGGGACCTGATCGTGGTGTCTTGTTGAGTGTTTCTCGTTGACTTAGTAGAGTTAACACTACGATCCTGACGAGTGTTGATTGGATCTTCAATGTAGAACACCTCTTCCTTGTATTGTGCAATTGCTTGAATACTTACATTTTGCTTATTTGTTCTCGAATCATCGATGACCTAATTCCTTGCTCTGGTCCCCTTCTAAATATCAAGACACTTCAGATTTGTGGCGCGTCCAGCTTGCTTTCTCCAGGTGATCTTCCGCTCACTTATCATCAATGAACTGACCCTGCACTTAATCACTTTAGTCTTACTTTCCAGAGGCTGACCAGTATCTAGGTTCACATTCCATCAGTTTCTTCTTTATTTGGCAAACACTACGATCTTGGTTGCTTCCAAGATCGTTGTCTTCTTTCTCGACACTACTACATTAGTTTGAATTTTCTTAGTCAATTCTTTGAAGTCTTCATTGGATCTCCTTGTGGAAGACTTCATCACGAATGGCCTTACACCTCAATCTTAACGCTAATTGGGTTTGTGCTTAGATCTTCTGTTAGCCTACATGCCTTTCGTTGAGTGCTCTCTGGTTCCCTTACTGTGGAATGCATTATTGCAGTGACAACCAGAGGCTTCGTATCTTTGGATATTCTAGGAGTGCTCATTCGTTGAGAATCGTATCTACTCTACGATTCTGACTTAGCATTGTGAGCACTTCTGTTGGAGTCGTAGTCCTGCACTCTACGATTCAGCTTTGGCTTTGCAGACACTACGATCCCGAGATCAGATCTTGACACTCTACAATTTCTGCCTTGTGCTTGTTGTCTTCATCGGATCTTGCCCGAGTACGATCTCTGCATTCATTCAGTGGACTCTATGATCTCAGAGTATAGCCTACGATCCTTGTCTTGGCTTTGGCATCGATAGACTCTTACGACTCGAGTGTAGTCTACGTTCATACTTGGCTTCGTAGAGATGGTCGTTCGACTTATATAGCAAAGGCTATCTCTACGATTACGAACATGACTTCCTCAAAGACACTACACGATCCCGAGGAAGCTCTTCTCGACACACTTCGATCCTTCTTCGTTTCCTGAAGTCTCACGAACTCAGAGATCTCACTATCTTGCATACTCCTATTCCGCCTCGATAGCTCCAGGTTAACTCGAACTCTCCCGGCGGACACTCGACTTACGATGCAAAGGCTTTCGACGATCGAACAAGCCTATCTATTACATCATAAGATCAACCTAACAAGCTTGATCTTTCTATATTTATAGTCCTTGTACATCATTTCTTTTTAAGGACTTTACAAAGCTGTTTTGCTTATGTAGGATCAACCTAACATATTTGATCAATTCATTCTAAGTCCTTGTACATATATTTCTATTATCTATCAAAGAACTTTACAACTTTTCTTCATGCAAGCATACTTACATATTCATTCATATATATATCATAATCAAATCATATATTAAATAGGAATATCATTCACATGTTTATTCCTAACAGAGTATGTCCGACGATCAACATTTGTTTGCTCAATCTTGAACTTATCTTCATGACTTATGTGAGAGAACTTTACGATCATCATTATTTTCTATGACTTTGCAAATTTTTCTTTACTCTGATGGCTCTAAGAACTTATAGATTTCTCTCTAACACAAAATTCACACTTTGAATAGGCAGAATAATTCTACGAGTTATTCTTTACTTAACAATCCTTATCTTGAGCTTTAAGTAGACTTAAAAATACTTTGTTCAGTCCTCATAGTACGATTGTTTCATAGTTCCACGATTCTTCTGCATTTTATGACTGAGGTAAGAGCTTTGCGATTCATCAATTTGTTACTCTACGAAAGATGAGTCAACTCTGTGATCAATGATGATTCTATGAATAGGCAGAGTTACTCTACCATCATCTGGATATTGTTGTACAATTTACTTTTCCTATCATCTATATATTTGCTCAACAGATCAACCTAACAAGTTTGATCATTCTAATTCTAAGTTCTAGTACATCATGTTATCATTAAAGATTTTACAAAGCTTACTTGTACAAATATACATTAATTATAATGTTTTATGAACACTTAGATTACTCTGCTAACAATTGTTACAAGCATGCATGAGTAATTCTATGATTGATTCAATCTATTACATATAAAAAATCAATTCATAAGATCAATCTAACAACCTTGATTTTTCTATTCTAAGTCTTTATACATTAAGTTTATCAGATAAGGACTTTACAAAACTTACTTATTACAAATATACTTTAAGACATTGTTAATCATTAATTCAAATGCACAAGCTCTATCGATTGTTCATTATTAATTAAACAACCCATATTTATCATCAACTCACATTCAACACATAGTCATATTCATCATTACACCATCACATTCATCATATAGCCACATAATCACATTTTCATATCTTCACATTCATCCTCAAATCATATAATCACATAAGCATATATAAATACACAATTACACATAAGCACGTAAACATATATAAATACAAAATCACACATAAGCACATAAACATATATAAATACACAATCACACACATAAGAACATATACATTTACACAATCATAGTAGTCATCATCAAATCAAACATACTTTAACAATCTCCCCCTATTTGTTGATAAAAAACAAACAAGTTCATAGTATCTCATAAATTTGCTAAAAAATTAAATTATGTCTTTAAAATACAGTAATGCACTTTATTGCTAATGCAAAATGATGAGTTTATTGATTAAACAATAATATTGTTTACATAATATAACATTTCCAAAGATAAACTATCACTTACTTATATTTAATTACTCCTTTGCTTCGAGCGCCTTGCTTCATAGCTGATATTCTTACAATTTAACTCTTCGTTTTCTTCTAATGTCATACTACTCCCCCTAACTCTGGCATCTTCCATCAGACTAGATCTTTCCCACCAGAGTTTGTGACTTCTGCTGACTGTTTCTTCTGGATAAGTCCATGCTTCTTACTGTTTTATTCTCTTCCTAACTTATTGAGCTTCATTCCCCCCCCCCTTTCTTGTTACTGCTACTACTTTCGTTGCTTTACTTGTTTTCATTCTCCCCATTTCTTCCACTTATTATGCCATTTGTCTTTCTCCTTCTCCCTTTTTCTGTAACTTCTTGTCAATCTCCCCCTTACTGCAAACTTCTTGTCTACTTCTAAATACTTATCTCCCCCTCAGATTATATCTTCTTCTCCTTTGCACTTACTCCCATACTTCTTTACATTTTCTCTCGCATTTCACCTATTATTATGAACTTCAACTTACTCCTTACTCCTTACTCTTACTCTTTTTAACTCCTACTTACTCCTTAATCTTTTCTACCCCTTTTTGTCATCATACCATCTAGGGAAGGGCCGTCACATGTTGAATTTATCTTTGAAGGCAGAACGATGGTTAAGAATTTCTACTGTCACGACTTCGATGGAGTTCTCACTTTCTTGTAGAATATTCTGAAAAATTAGCCCTTTTGTGCTTCTAGAGTACGAAAGAAGGCCGAACCTCTGGTCCCGAAGCTTCTGAAATCGGTCCTATAATTTATTTTGTATACGTGAGTTAGTTATATCATTTTATTAACTACCTAATACTAATAATTGCTACAAAATTTAGATTAGTCTTACCCATATAGCTACCACTGTCTCATCTCGTCAGCTAACCGGCGTAGTTCTTCGAGACATGTGCAATAATAACACTATTTCTGGATGGCTGAGAGATGCCCTCCTCATATCTAAAATAAATCTATAAAAAATGTATTAACATATCAGAATTCATTTGAACAGTGTAAATACCTAGGATAATGTTAAATTTAAGTTATGTAATTTGACTTACGTGAAACTCACACAACATAGTATCCATATAGGAGGCATCATACTACGGGTACTGGCTAAATCGCATACAGTCAGTGGGCAGGTGTGTCAAGCAAATGGCATGTATTGTCGGCTTAGCGACGAGGTCCAAAATAATACACTACGAGATAAAAAAAAACAATGTGTTATTTTAATCATGCAATCATATAAAGGTATTTAATTGAAATTGATATATTAAATTTGACACTTACTGCGCCGAGTTGACATATACCCGGACAATGTGTGGAACTACCGGTAGATAACCAAATAAATCGAGGTTAGTCCCTCGGTGATGTCAACGACCAATATCTGTAAGTGTAAGTGATGACATTATATAAATATACTATTTTCATATGCTATAAAAATTAATCAAGCAAAAGGATAACTATTTTATTTCGAAAACTTACTAGCTGATGACGACGACATGCCCTAAGAACTGTCGATAGATCTTAAACGACCACCACCACGTTGGCCTCCCCTGCTATGTCTAGCCATATATAAGTTTACTACTTATATAACACATTAAGTAATTAATTTGAAATTAACTTATCTAAATTAATAACCAATATTATTAGTAAATTATTTAAGAAACAACAATAAGTTTAGAATAAGTACGTCATCAAACCTGTTATTATTAAAATCAACTTCATCCTCGAATTCTGACTCTTCTAAATCCGTATTAATTTCTTCGTCTTTATCATCTTGTACAATGATATAGTCACTAACAACCACGTCTTCCTCGTCACCGGGTATGTCAACGAGATCACAAACAACCACATCATCATCATCATCATCATTTAACACTACGTCCCTCGGATAGCTAACTTGTTCTTGCAACGGGTAATCCGTTCCAGATAGATTAGTACCATCAAATGCCCTAGTCTTTGTTATGACAACTGTATACCAGGGGCTTCTAGAATTTACGACATTAGGGGCGTAGTACACTTGAGTCGCTTGGCTGGCTAACATAAATATGTAATCAGAATGTAGCTTTGACTTTATATCTATCCTGACTATTCTATTACGAGCATAACCACTTCCTCTAATCCTTCATAGTAATTAGAATCGAAATCTTGGTAATAACTTTTCAACACGATAACGCCAGAATTGACTGATGTCAGTTCATTCAAGTCATTAACCTTGAATCTATACCCATTAACGATGCAGTCGGGAAATGAACTAATTAGTTTGTACGGACCTTAAATAACATCTCTAAAATGCTCAGAAACATTTTTGTCTTCAACCCTTCTCTTAAATCACTGTTAAACATTTTCGGTAGTGAATGTTTCTAACTGTGCTGCAGTTAGTCCCGGGTTAGAAGTATACGCTTTCTCTTCGAATGAACTAAAATAATAATAACATGGCTTAATTGTTGATTACACGACTAAATATTAATGTATTGACATACTTAATGTATGATGATACTTAAGGCATATTTAGAAGCACATATGTAGATATAATTTTCAGATCTCAATCGCATAAGTAAGTCATCGTCTCATGGCCAAATGGTTTAGCCGAATAGGTGAATACAACTAACTCATCATCAGCGTGAGATTGGGGACCAACGACCTCATTCCTACTTAAACGATTGTGCTTAGTTAAGACTACATCGTCAAAGTACGTACAAAGAGCAAAAATTTAAAAGCTCTTCCTCTGTAAAGCAATTAAACCCTTTACACGAGCTTTATTTTTCACTTTCTGCTTTAATTGACACATATATATACCTGAAATATGATTGAACGAAATTAATACTGATAGTATGAGTTATAAATATCATCAAAATTTAAGTATATAGATGATATTACATCTCAAAAGGATATATCCACCAATATTTCACCAGTCCTCCAAACTTAAATTCATATGGTTGATGAATAGATAAATGTTCCATCGAGTCAAAGAACCCTGGAGGTTTCATTGTAAACACTATATTATTCTCCATCTGCTTCATATCACTGTACCTTATAACTGTTGAGAAAAGATCCCGAAAGAAATGTGATAGTTTGGTCAAGGCATCAATAAATTTCCTAGGTAACATCTCACGAAATGCAACTGACATCAACTTTTACATGAATATATGGCAATCGTGACTTTTGAACCCAGTACTTTTTAGCTGCTCAACCAGCTTACTGCAACGAGATAAGTTAAAAGCATATTCATCCGGAAGCTGCAATGCACTTACCCACTTGCAACAGTCTTCAACCTGTTACTTGGTAAGTCAAAATAGAGCTTTTGGTTTTGAGTTGTTAGGTCAGAGCCACAATTCCATCTTGATGTTCATTGCATTCAAATTTGTACATGTTTTATCATTGTCTTTTGTTTTACCACTCACATCTAATTAACATGGTGTAACACAAATTATCGAATACATTCTTTTTTTTATGCATGACATCTATACAATGACGGACTGATAGTATGACCCAGTATGACAGCTCAAATAACATGGAAGAGTGTGTCCAATTATGAGTTTTCACGAACCCTATTGCTCTCAACTTCCCATGCTCCTTCCCTGGCGGTGGAAATGTTAGATCATATCTTGATACCCGACAAACGTCCAACAACCTCCTTCTCTGTCTTTCTGTTGAACTATGCAGACATCTTTCTGTAACTAAGGTCAGTAGAGAATAATCTACGAGCAGTTCCAAAGAAACTAGTTTTTTGCCCATGAAGTAGTTTTGTGCCTTGCACATCCTCGATACAGACTGGACATGACAGCTTCTCGTGAGTCGACAACCACTGATCATCCCAAGTACCGAAAATTCGGTGATAGTTCACAACAATGTTGCCTTCATCACAAAATTTTACCTGAACGATTTATCATAAGTTTGAACACCCGTCTCCCACAACATCTTGAGTTCATCGACTAACAGTCTAAGGTACAAATTTATGCCTTTTATAGGAATCTTATCCCCTGGTATGAGTAAAGTCAAGAACAGATATGGATTTCTTATGCACATTGATGGTGAAAGATTGTATACTACCATAATAACTGGATAAATAGAGTAAGGCTGACTAAAATTATTAAATGGGCAAAAGCCATCCGTAGCCATGCAAAGCCTGACATTACTAACTTCCTCAAAATATTTTGGTAAATTTTCATCAAACTTATTCCATTCATATATAGGGATTATTCGACATTCATTCCTAATGAGTGAATGTCAAACGAATTTCTAAACTCCAACATATACTACATGTATATGTATATATTGAGTTTATTGAAGATTGTGGCAATATAAGCAAATGCTACTTAATTTATTTTACCAATGAAAAACTAAGTAAATGTTACTTAATTTATGAGAACTACTATTTGAATATGGGGACTACTACTTGTCAAACGAGTTTCTAAATTTCAAAGTGTAGTAAATATATGTATATATAAATATAATACATATTTTTTATATTTTAATTGTGAAAAACTAAGCAAAGCTACTTAGTTTATTTTAATTATTTTTGTTAATTTAGTTAGTTGTACTCTATTTTATTTTATTGATCTTAATTTATTTATTTTATTTTATTTTATTATATTTGATTTTAGTTTTTAAGATATTTAATGTATATAATATATTATATTATATTATATAATTTTTTGTGGTATTTTATTAAGTTTAATCTAATTTATTAAATTAAATAAATTATTTTATTTTATTTTACTTTATTAAATTTATTTTATTTCATGTTATTATATTTTATTTAATTTTTTCTTGGATATTTAATGTATATTTTGTATTATATTATATTATATAATTTTTAAAACTTTTTTTATTAAATGTAATTTAATTTAATTTATTTATTTTATTTTATTTTATTATGTATTATATTATATTACCTAAATTATTTTATTTAATTAAATTAAATTTATTTTATTGAATTAAATTAAATTTATTTTATTGAATTGAATTAAATTAAATTAAATTAAATTTATTTTAACTAAATTAAATCAAATTCATTAAATTAAATTAAATTTTTGGCGGCAAAACTACATCAGCGATGGATTAGTGACCGCATGCAGTCACTGATATTAACTAGCGACTAGATTCACTCATGGTCACTACTAACGTTCGTTATTACTAGAATTAGCGACTTAAAACGGCAGTCGCTGAAAGTCTTGGTCGCTGTAGAACCATTTTCTTGTAGTGCTTTCTGTTATCGTAATACATCAAAAAGAGTCATTTTTAGCTTTGCATAAGTCATTCCAGTATCACCATATATACTATATATTTAACATATTTTATTCTTTTGTTATAGCCCCATTTGGACAATATTTACGGCCCAGACATTTGTACTCTCCTGATCTTCTCTTGTTCTACATTTTTATTATTCATTTTTTTACCGATTAAACGTACAAACATATTTATATTCATTTGTATAGAAATTTTAGTCAAGACGGTACTTGTTTATATTTATACATGCGTAGATGTTTATATATATTGTGTTGGTCTTATTGTATGGATGGATTGAATGATTTGTATGGATGTTGGATTATTTATAGATATTGTTGTGTGTTGGGATATAAAACATGTGACGCCCCCAAAATAGGTATACATCACCCATTCCGAGTCGCAAAATACATGGTACGGAAACAACTACAACTTCATTATTACAATTGTCGTGCAAAATACGACAACACATATACTGTGAGTTTAAATACAAATATTATCTTCTAGACAGTATTCAAACTCAAATAAGTCCTCATTACAATTATTGAACACTATTTTACAAAATAGTGAGGATCGCTAAAACAACCGACCGGAAACATCACTCCACACCTTTACTAGTTCCCGCTATATTCTCGCCTCCTGAGAAGAAAAATGGAACAAAAAGGAAAAGGGTGAGCTCAACTAGCCCATTAAAGAATATTATGACTAAGATAATGTAGAACAAATTATCGTTAGCCTTCAATAATTCAGATAAAATATAATGGACAACAAGTTTTAGATCAATATTTACAGCGAAAATAATAATTCATTAGAAGAGTTTAGTAGAGAATGAAATCTACTATCTTCTATGATTTAAAAGTCCATCATCAATATTTTATCCCTGTAACATCAATCAATATACATCTTGAACCAAATATTCATCTTTGCACTACGGGCCAAAGATATTCATTTGTATCACCAGTTGGTCATATTCATCTCAACACTTGTTCATCTTTGCACTACGAGCAAAAGATATTCATCAAGTAATCATTCATCTTTGCACTACAGGTCAAAAATATTCAGTAATATCATCATTTAGGACTAAAGATGATGAAAAATATCTTAAATAAAATGAATCGAGTGAGATAAAAGATCAAAGAATAGGGATTCGTACTTTAGTTTATCCATGTTCAAAAATACCCTATAATAATCAATTGTGGAGCAAAATTCAAGAATGAAGATCAAAACATGGATACAATCAAGGGTTAAGTTCAGATGACCACCTGGGGTTTGACCGGTTTCCCACTTAACCACCTGTGGTACGTAAACCTACATTTAATCTCTCGACCTTTTGAGGTGAAGTGAAAAAGTTACATTTTCCATCCAAATTAACTGTGCGTGTATGTCAGACGCCTAAAACGCGTGAGTAGGGGGTGTATCGGTCAAGAACAACAGTAAAATGTCTTAAATACCCATTCTTCTTCCTGTTTTTTGGCTTGTAAGAGCAGATAGAAGCATTTATGGCCTTCCCATTTCAGCTATTTGAGCTCCATCGCATACGAAATTGAAAGCTACTTCTTAAGCTCCAACCATTATTTGCAATTTCTGAAGGTAAGTTTTCCAATTCCCTTCCATTCCTTTTTCATTCCATCCTTGTTAAGAAAAGGACTTTCATAGCCGAATGGCTCGATCTGAAATTGAAGGAGTGTTTGTCCTTTTAGTTGCTTCTTTGATATCGCTTATAAATGGCCAATGCTATCAAGTATGTATGAAAATTAAGTTCAAGGAGATAGGTATGGCTATAGAGTAATAAGGATGCTGTTATGGGTTGTTATTGTAAACAATGGCTATGAAATTAGTAACCTAAAACTATGCCTATCAACTGTTTGATAAAAGTTCTAAAAGAACTATTTTGACTGAAAACTATATATTAGATTATAGCAAAAAGCAAATTAACCATGGAAGTAATATATATACATTTATGGTCTGATATTTGATATTACTCTTCGTGTTGTTTATGTTAATCAGGAGTCATGTCTTCGTCAAGCAATGATGTAGGAAGGATGAATGGTGAGTTACGCTACATACCTAAGCGATGTAAATGTGGGAAAAAAGCAAGTGTAAGAATTGTTGACTCGAACAAACCATCGAATGGGAGATTATATTTTGTATGCGATAAGTGTGAGTTTTGGGCATGGTGTTTGCCTTCTACTACAAACTCAAGTGGAATAGTCAGTGGCCCCAATGAAGACAATGACAGAATGGGGACATTGGTGAGTGTAACAAAATGCAAGTGTTCGTGTGAGCTGAATAACATACCAAGTAGGATGATAGTTGTTGAAAGTAATGTGAAGATGATAATTGTTGTTAGACTTGTGTTGTATTGCATGTCAGTTATGATGTATTTTATTAGTAACAAATGAATGTATAAACTAATGGTAGTTTAGGAGACCTACCAACTATGATGTAATATTTAATGGTAATGTGAAATGTTTAATTTCAATGTTTAATGTTCAATGTTCAATGTTCAATGTTTAATGGAATGTATAAACTGTCAATGTATAAACTGTTGGACAAGGTGTGAAATATTGCAAAGTTGATTCAAACAGTTAACTGACAAAAAATTATGCCCAAAAACTACCCATTCAAACATTAAAGAGTTACATTCCAAGTCTGTTACATAATATCCAACTATAAAACATAGTCCAAAAACTTGTCATTGAAACATTGTCCAAAAACTATCTGTTTGACAAAGTATACACAATCACACATGTCAAAAATAGTTAACTGACAAAAATTATACATTCAAACATTAAAGCCTTAATCCCCCCAATCCCCCTTTTTTAGTGATTTGCCTTTCTTGCTCTTTATGGCTCCCATCTTTATGTTCTTCCTCGTAGGCTGTGAGCTTGAAATAGGCTGATTACTCGACATAGTTGACAAAGTTGGTGTGGGATTAGGTTGAGAGCTTGATTTGGGTTGGTGTGGTATTTTTGAAGTAGTTATAGTATTAGCAGTCCCTTGACTTGACTGTCCTTTAGTCTTAAAATTTTGTGGCATGGGATTTGGCTGAAAAGGAATGCACAAGTTTAGTAGTCCAATACAAATAAATAATCAAAAACAGTTGGAATGTCTGACTGTGTTGACTGTGCAGTTGACTCCTTGTTATTTGTCTGAAAATCAAAACATGTTAAACTGTTATAAATAAGAGTTGAAAATACAGTTGGAATGTATAAAAAAAACATAAAGAATATACCTTGTTCATTCTTGATTTAGGATGAAAAGGCAATGTACATGCCCTGCTGTTATGCCCTAGTATTAAACACCTTGCACATGTCACAGTGCCACCTTTTCTTATTTGTTTATGTCTGATGGCAATAAGCCTCTGGCTGCTCCCTATTTGCCCATATTGCATACACAACATATCTGCATGGAATCCCACTAAGCTGCCACATTTTACAACCACAAGTCCAATCATTCAAATTCATAACCCATGTTCTTTTATCAACTTCTACTTCAAATTCACCAGGCCCAGACTTCAAAGAAGTGCATCCCCTACAAACTTTCTTAATCATTTCCAATTTTTTCTGAATTCTGGGCCCAAGTGACCCCACATACTTGTTCATGCCTTTCCTTTTTACTTGAAACCTAACCATTAATTTTATTCTTATCCACTCTAGCATGTTTATTATTCCTTTATCCCTTGCCTCCAGGATGTAATTATTCCATGACTCATTCATGTTGTTCACTACTACATCACACTTACAATGGTGGGAAAAATGAGACCTGGCCCAAAATTTTGGGCCAACAGCCATTAACCACTTAGCTGCTTCTGCATCAACTTTGTGCACCTCCTTCATGGCTGCTTCAAATGAGAACATGTCACCACAACTAGCTGCATTCTATAACAAATCCCTAAGCCTGTTATATCTTGTTTCATTTTCACCTATGTCATCTAGAAGCTGAGTAAGAAACCACTGCCAACTATCTTTACATTCACATTCAACAACAGCAACTGCAATGGGAAATATGTTGTCATTAGCATCTCTTCATATAGCACTCGATGAGTCGCCTCCAAAAACCCCTTTAAAAACACCCATCTAGGCCTATAATAGGTCTACATCCAACTAAAACCCATGTTTGGGCAATGAGCCTCATATATAGCCTCTAAAAAATAGGTAGTGAACCAGTGCTCGCAACTAAGACCTCACTACAAAATTTGAAGACTGTTCCAGGGTTAAATTGTTTGACTGTCTCCACATAATCCATCAGCCTGTTATACTGCTCTCCTACATCACCTTGCATATGTATTAAAACCTTTCTTTTTGCTCTATATAGGGATGATTTACTTAGAGTAGAGTTACATTTTTTTTGTGCCTTCTTTTTCCATGCCTGCAAATCCCACTTAGGATTATCTCTCAAGTCATGCATATATTTTTTGGCCAAGTATCTACTGTCAACAAGATGATTCTTATCCTGTCTAGCACATGTATGGTCCCCCCCCCCCCAAAGATTTTATCTTCAAAGTTTGTTCACCCTATTTGACTGATGCATGAATCCTCCATTTACAGTTTTCAGCTTTACACTTGGCAGTTATTCTTTTTCTGTCATTTTGAATATACTTTATATCAAACCCCCCTTTAACAGAAAATTCAACTAATGCTTGTCTAAAAATTTCATGATTTGCAAATTCCATTCCAATCTCAAATTCTATCTTACCCATATTAGTTGCCTCATTAAACTCCATACATTCATCCCCTTCTAAATTGTCCTCATTATCTGACAGAACAAACTTCCTCCTTAATGCATCTTTCCCTTCTCCATCATCATCATCACTCCACCAATCCTCTACAAATACATCATTCATATTCATCTTTGGTTCATCTGTTGTTTTTGGGCCTTCTTCGAATATATCATCATCCCCAGGCCCCTCTAGATCCTCATCCATCCATGGTGGATGCTCTGCTTCTTCCCCATTATCATTATCAGCTTGTTTTTTACTGTTTTCCTTTGTATGTTTTGTTTGTTTTTTAGGCTTTCCAGTTTGTTTACCTTTTCCTTCTCTGCTTTTCTTTGTCTTTGCCTTTATCTCTGCTTCTTTGTGTGGCCGCCTTTTATCAATAAGTACCACTTTGGTTAATGTTATCATTGTTTCACTTTGAAGTCCAAAGTCTTTTTCATTTTCACTTTGGTTCATGTTATCGGTTGTCAAACCACATATATACCTTGTATGGGACCCTTTATTTTCAACTTCTTCCGCCTAACAACTTTATGGGACCCATCATTTCTTGTCCATACATATGCACCTCCTCACTCTCAGCATTAACTAAGAAATCAACCATATCAATGACATCTTTGTCATTTTGCATCAATAATGCCCCACCCTCCCAAATTTCATATCCAGGTACAAGTTAATAAATATTCATATTTGAAACTGGGCATAAAGTAGAGTAGTATTCATGTATACTAAACAAAGAAAGGTAATCCAACCTAACAGTCTCTACTATTTCTTCACTACCCCCAACATACTTATGTACTGGATATTTAATAAACTTCCCACCATAATGAAAAACAATTCTGACAGACATTCTGCATTAAAGAAATGAAGGAGAAATGTTTGAATAACATACAATACTTTATAACAAGTATCACAAAAAGGGGACCAATGTCAGTGGCAGACAAAGGGCAGACACAGGGGGACAAAAATAGAATTAAAAAAAGGGGGACCATAGTAGTGAGCATACTCTATCCAGCACCAAATATACTAACTAATTCATCCACAAAACATGCATGCATATACAACAAACAACTCACAATTAAAAACAAAGAACATATCATATCTATCAGACAAGGAGAAATTTACCTAAATCGGCACCAAACTAAGTATCACAGACCAAGCGAAGGTGGGAACCCAGTCAATCACGAAGATCCACCACGAACACACTAAACCCATACCCTATTTCTCTCGCCTCTCTAGCCCTAGATATCACCACGATCGATCGTTCTCTAGCCCTAGAAATCGATCTGAAATGAAATGAGAGAAAACCCCCTTCGCATCTGTCGTTTTCAATTATATATATGAAGGGTAATTAAGTCTTTAGCCAAATAAAGTAACAGAGTTAAGACGGAAAGCACTTTTTCACTTCACCTCAAAAGGTCGAGAGTTTAAATGTAGGTTTACGTACCACAGGTGGTTAAGTGGGAAACTGGTCAAACCCCAGGTGGTCATCTGAACTTAAGCCTACAATCAAAGATAGTAACCATAATAGACATCTTGAACAAAGGAAAAAAAATTTATTTATTTTTGTGAATAGTGTCGTATACGTGAATAATAACGTATACGTGAATAGTAATCCTGACACAAAAATGTAGAAATTCTAAAAGAAAAATCATACTTAAATGAATAAGACTCGTGAATAGTACCGTATTCGTGAATAGTGTCGTATACGTGAATAGTAACCTCGACATGAAAAGGTAAAAATTTCATAATAAAATTCATACCAATATTTTGGTATAATGATATTGAAAGAAAAACATCATTTACAAAAAATAACATCTCTTACTTCAAAAGAACAGTACTTCTGACTGGAATATCGGATATAGTGCTGAAGGAAACTTTCATTGAATGGCCACTCTCAAAGTATCTAAATACTCACAAAATACACTCGATAATATAAAGAGAGAAAGCTTATGATTCTGGTGTAATTTTCAATTATAACTAATCACCCTATTTATATGAAAATGTTAGAACGCCAAAGTAGACTAAATTAATAAAATAATATTTTTTCAAAAATTTTATACGAACACCTCTTGGACCAAAATTTAGTCACCACCAATGGAGCCCACCAAAATTCAGATTTTCCGCACCAACCAAAAGTGGGGCCCACCCATGATTTTAATAAAAAATATTTATTTCCATAACTTCAATAATTCATAATAAATAGCTCATTTATTAGAAAATTTTGAATCTCATGTCTATTCCATAAGAAATTTAATTCTCTACAACTTTGTAAAAGAAAGTTTTTCCAAATTCCAATCAAAAAATGTCCGAAATCCACATACGGATAATTTTTAACACCTTCATTCTGATAAAATACTGATAAAACACCTCTGTATTAATTCCTTCATTTATATCAACATAAAAATAAATATTTTCTTATCATATAAATCAATAATTAATTATTCACAAATAATATTACAGAATCACAATTATGACAACCAAGTCGTTCACAGGAAAGAAGGGGCTTTCCGATAAGAATTTCTCCTTATTGGTAGCCTTGATTAGGTGACCAAACCCCTTTCCTGAATGAACTTTCTTAGACATTGTCATAATAATGCTATCTAATAATATTATTCAAATAATATGAATTATTGATCCGATAATGGGAAATACTTGTGCGAAGGACAATTTATTGAAATAACAATAATATAAAATATCAATGTAGCAATTATTGAATAAATAAAATAAAATATTGAATAATAATTATCGTAACAATTATTGAGTAGTGCCTTCTTACGTAAGAATCAATAATTCAAAAATAATGTGCAATCTGGTGTCATCTTTGTGCAACCACGCGTATTCTCAGTATTTTAACCACCGGGTATTCCAATGTTGTTAATTAGTAATAATTACGCCGTTATTTATAAAAACTCAAACTTTTTGTTTACTTCATCCGACCGTTTTCCGTTATGAGGCCCACAAATGGATGCGCCATCGTACGAATATTCTACGACCAAACGAATATTCTCCGACAACAATGAATATTTTATAACCACTTGCTTATTTTGCAAAATTTGCACATTTCACTCATAACCAAAGTATTATATCAAATTAACACCTTATTATTCAAAATAATAATTACAGGAAATTTAATTTTATTTATAAAAAGTTGGGGTCTTACAAAACAGGCACAAAACATATCATTTTGGGGGAAATCCGCAAAACAGGCGACCGCACGCGGTTGTTATTAATTTTTAACTATCGGAACTGATTAATTTTTTGTATATTAGCAACTGCACGTGGTCGCTAATACTGGTCGGTCACACGTGGCTCCACATTACGCTAAAGGTTGACTCAACCTAACACAATCTGGCGACCGAGTCTGTCAGTATTTTTGGTTGCTGATAATGCAGTCGTTGATGGACAAATAGCGACCAGAATATCAGTGACCGAAGTTGGTCGTAGATAACCATCAGCGACCGCAGGCGGTCCCTGATTGGCAATCGTATATAGCTTATTTTGTTGTAGTGAGAACCGCCGAGATATTAACAGAACAAAGGAAAAGAAGGATAAAGCTAATAACGGGAGGGAGGAGGAGGTTCCAAACGAAAGGAAAGAGAGAGATATGATAAATTGAGCAACGAGAGAGAGCACTGCGAGAGAGGGAGTTTGAGAGAAGAAAGTGATAGGGCGCACTAAAAAAAACAGGTCATTGGCGACGGCAGTATCCCCGTCGCCAATAACCTCATTATCGACGGCATAGCCGTCGCCAATGAGGCTCGTCGAGAATGACCCTTCCTGGGCCTAAACTTGGTGGGAATTTTTTGGCGGGCGTGGGAAAAGGGCATAGACAACGGCCTTTGCCGTCGGTATTGAGTGCCGTCGAGAATGGGTTTATATTTACTTTCAGTGACTTAAATTTTTTTCATTTCTGATATTTATTTTTCTCCCTCTTCTTCCTCACGTCGTCGCCGACTTCTCTTTCCCGTCACCCACTGTAAGACCCCGAATTTTATGAAATAAAAGTATTCAATTTTTCTATTTAGTAAATGGTTAAATTGATAAAAGTTTAAAGTTAAAGGTGATATATATAAAATTTTCAAAATAAGCAAGTGGCTATAAAAAACATATTATTGTCGGGGAATATTCGTACGACGGTGCAGCCATTTGTGGGCCCCATAACAGAATAACTGTCGGATAAAGAAAATGACAAATTTGAGTTTTATAAATAACGACGTAGTTGTTATCGTTAACACTGTTGGAATACCTGGTGGTTAAAATAAAGTAATACGCGTTGTTGCACACAAGAAGACACTACCAGACGTATTGCAGATTTTTTGAATTATTGATTCTTACGTAAGAAGCCTTTACTCAATAATTGTTACGATAATTATCGCTCAATATTTTATTTTATTGGTTCAATAATTGTTGCGTTGATATTTTATATTATTATCGCTTCAATAATTGTCACCGCATGCGATTTTTTCCATTATCGATCAATAATTCATATTATTTGAATAATATTATTAGATAGCATTATTGGCAATGTCTAGAAAGTTCTCACAAGGAGAGGTTTGGTCACCTAATTGCTTGCTAGTAAGGAGAAATCCTTATCGGAAAGCCCTTCCCCGGAAACCGCACAGTCATTATTATTTATTGTGATTCTCAGTAATATTATTTGTGAATAATTAATTATTGATTTATATGATAATGAAATATTTATTTGATGTGGATATAAATGATGGATTTATTTATGTGGTTATAAATGAAGGAATTAATGTTGATGTATTTTATCGATATTTACGCTTGGATTGAGGTATTAAAAGATCAAACCTAGATTCTTACAACTTTATTGTGTGAGTTATAATTTTTAATCCGACCATTGGATCGATGTGATTTTTGAATATGTTATACATATATAAGTTGAGTATATGTTCGCAAATTTTGAACCGTTAAAAATGAACGAATGATTTGTTATGAATTTTAAGAGGTGACTGATTCGGAAATTAGGTTTATAAATAATTTTGGTGGAAAATTCTAGAAATGGGTGGGCCCCACTTTTGGTTGTTGGGGAAGATGGCTGATTTTTGGTGGGTAGAATAGTAGTAGGTAAAGCCATCAGGTTACAGGTCAAGTCTGTTTCGGCGTGCTAACATTTTCCTATAAATAGAGGGCTAAGTTAGAATTAAAAATCACACCAGAATTCATAAGTTTTCTCTCTTTTTCTCTCTAGATTATCGAGTGTATTGTGTGAGTATTTAGATACTTGGTGAGTTGCTATTCATCAGTGTATATTTCTTTTCAAATATCATTTCCGATATCCAAATGTAAGTGTTGCTTTTTTTTGAGGTAAGTGGATAGTAAGTGGATTTTAAGGGGTTGTTATGTTTTTTAGGGTTTAGTAATTTTCCGACCTTCAAAAATTCTGGAAAAATTTGAAATGATAATTTGATGAGTTTTCTTGATTGTGTCCAAAAATGACGATTTTTGGATGTATAGATTAAGAGTTGTAAATTTTATGAGAAAAGACTATTTTAAAAGTAACCGCTTATAACTCCTTGTGGTTAACTCCAAAATTGGTAAAATTTTTATTGGGAGTACATGTATATGATAGAAGTATACTCTGTAAATTCCGGAATTTTTGGATAAAAGTATAATTTTTGATAAATATCTAAATATTCGGCTTTTTTGGCTATATGAAAAATAGTAATTGATTTTTAAAAATTCTGAGAAAAATATATGTTCAATATGGGACTATATTCTACTAAATCTCAGAAAAGAAAATTTGTTTGTACTGATTTGGTATTTTTCATGAAAATGGACTAGTTATGAGTAAATGAATTAAATATGTTATGTGAAGTAAGAAAATTGGAAAATATGATTTTATAGCTTGAGAATCCTATATGAGGTATATGCAGATTTTTTATGAGGGTTTTGGTTATTGGTGATGAAATCTTATGAGTTTGAAATTTTAGGATGATTAAATGTATTATTTAGTAAAGTGTAAACAATTAAAATAAATTGTTTATAAGTGTAAAAAATGTTATTTCAATATCATTATACAGAAATATTGGTATGGATTTTATTGTGGAATTTTTATCTTTTTGTGTTGGGTTTACTATTCATGAGTTACTATTCACGAGTTACTATTCATGAGTTACTATCATGAAGTTACTATTCATGGGTTACTATTCACGAGTTACTATTCATGACAAAATTGGTTTCTTTTTCTAACCAAATTATAGTTGATTTATGAATATTACTCTTGAGATTAAATCTAGATGTTTTGATTATATTGATTTTACTATTATATATAACATTTTTATAACCCTAATGATGATATTTCTCTTTGACTTGAGTGTAAAGATGGGTAGATTTTTGGTATAATCATGACTATGGGTTCCCTTTGGCCAGTAGTACAAAGTTGAATTACTGATTGGTATGATCATGACCATTGAATTTATAATTGAATATATTTAGCTTAAGTGCAAAGGTGAAATGATCAATATGGTTATAATTATTGTTTATATAAATTCTGAAATAATTATATATTTCTTTGAGATATTAATATATTTGGCCTGTAGTGCAAATATGAACTGTTGATGAATATATTTGGCCTGAAGTGCAAATATGAACTGTTGATGAATATATTTGGCCTGTAGTGCAAATATGAACTGTTGAGGAATATTTTTGGCCTGTAGTAGAAAGATGAATTGTTGATGAATATCTTTGGCCCGTAGTGCAAAGATGATATGTTGTTGAATATCTTTGGCCAAGAAGCGTAGATGAGCTGTTAATACTAATATCTTTGGCCGTAGCTGCAAGATGAATTGTTAAGATATGATTATAAACAGAACTGTGATTTGGTATAACCATGATCTTTGATGTTTCGTAAAGACATGTGATGAAAATTATCTTCGTCCGGGATGCACGAAGAGGAATTTAGAATTACAATTATGATTATGAGTTATTCATATAATTATGGAAAGGAACTGTTGATTAATGTTACAGGGATAAAACATTGTTGGTGGACTTTTAATGTGGAGAAGATAATAGACTTTATGGTCTATTTGACTCTTCTAATGGATTGCTTGTTCATTGCAACTATGGTTGAAAAATTTTATCATCTACCATATGTTCTAAATCTCCGATTTATTCTTTGTTGAAGGCTATTGATAATTTATTTATCTTTAGTCATGATATTCTTTATCGAAGCTAGTTGTGCTCACCCTTTTTTGCTTCATAATTCCTTTCGTAATAAGAGTGTAGCTGGGTCGAAGCCGGGGGTAACGAGGGAATAGAATCTGGTCATCATTTAGTAGTTATATTTGGTGAATCAAATAGGGTGAGGCAAACCCAACGTTGGAAGGGTGTTTTGCCACTATCATACAAGATGTCTAAAGACATACAACCTCGTGTCATCATAAGACGAGGATTGTGCACATCCACTTCATCGAGTATATCTACATGCACGACCTATATGATCTTGGTGTTTGTTTGAAGTATAATTCTCAATTAGAGACAGGTGGAGATAATGTATATGTCAAGAGAAGACTCATCATTAGAAAGAATATGATAAGTAATCTTCTCGTTTTTTCTTTAGGGTCTATTGGGTCAACCAAGGATAATTACATGGCCATATGATATCTATCATAACCTGAGACGCATGGCCTCCCATGTATACGAAGGTTTCTTTGAGCACTTCCCAAAGATTTTAATTTCTAAAACAGGTTTTGACTATACCTTTATGTAAGATGTCATGGTGACGTGCTACCCAAGTTGGTGTCAAGAGTCACAGTTGATATATATATTTGTATCAAAACTCACAACACATGAGTTGTTGTATTTTGCATGACAATTGTTGTAATAAAGTTGTAGTTGTTTTCTGTACCATGTATTTGGCGACTCAAAATAGGTTGGGTGGATTGGACCTATTTTGGAGTTGTCACACCCACTGTCTTCTTCTTGCCGTCGCCGTCGCCGTCACCGTCTCTCTTCCCGTCGTCACTCTCTGTCTCTCTCGACTTCCCAATTTTAGTTTCCCCCAAATATAACATAATAATGTTTGAAGTTTTCCCCCAAATTTCTGTCTTCCCAATTTCGACTGCAATGTAATCTTCCTCTCTTTCAAATGTTTGCAAGTTTACATGAAATATCAATTGCAATGTTTGCTAGAGTTTTTTTTTTGTGTGTGTGATAATGTCAAACGAAAAATGAGAATGTGAACTCCAGTGTACTTGAAGCGTGTGAGCTACTTAATTATTTATTTTTTCAGATTCTTTGAAAGTGAATGCCAATTTTGCTGTTCCTTTTCTCATGTAACTAAATTTGAAACTATATTCTATCTTGTTATGTGCTTTGTGCCAGAAAATGGAAATTGGAGACCTTGAATTCTGTGAACATACCCCATATATATATTTTTACAGAAAATAAAGATTTATCTGTTCAATGAATGCAAGTTAGTTGTTAAATTTTTTTTAAGTTATATTAATAGAAACAAATTTCCATACCATTGTTTGCACTAATGCACTAAACGGTCTTCTCGCTTCTTGGGAACTCAACTCTATTTTTAATGCAGTAAAGAGTTCATAATAGTTTAATAATAGGGTAGGGTGGGGTGTGGGTGGGTTTTAAAAAAGTTTAATAATAGTTTGTGACCTGAAAAAGCTAGTATTCTTTTTGTTATACAAAAATAATCCTTACTTTGACATGTGCATATTTTCATATACTTTAGGAAGCTTAGAAACCCGTTTGAGATTCACTTAGTAGGAGTGAATCTCAAATAGTCCCTATTTTGGGACTGTTCTTGTATGTTTCGATCTCACTTAGGTTTGTTTAACGACTTAAGACGCCTTTATATTTTTGAATTTTCATCAAGATATATCTCTTGACATTCTTCGGTGCATATTTAGACTACTTGTGTTAGTCTATTTCGTGTACTTGAAGACCATGGGAGGTGTCACTTAAAAATTTTGAAAAATTTAAAGATGTGTTCAAGTTGTTAGCATCGGTGAGGTGACACATCCGGAATGGGATAAAGCTGACCGTTAGAGTGGAAGATGAATTTAGGAAACTTATAAGCTTGCATATACATTAACTTGGAGACTTGATTGTGTTTGTCTAACTTTCCATATATATAGCAGACAGTTGTCCAAGATGTCTTTTGATCGAAGTTGGATGGAACGTAGGGTAGCCACTGATAAGAGTGGGCTTAGCTCTGAGTACCGTAGTGGGGTTGAACAGTTTCTCAATTTCGGGTTTGAGCAAGTCAGCGGGGATGAGATCAGATATCCTTGTAAGAGGTGTGTGAATGAAGTGTGGAAAGAAAGGAGTGATGTCATGTGCGACATATTTGCGTATGGGTTCAAACAGGGTTATACGACGTGGATCTATCAAGTAGGGTTATTCTTTTGTATTATTTCATTTTATACTTTGCGTATCATCTACTACTGTGTTTTTTTTCAGCGACGGTTCGAGGATTTTGCAGTGGCACGGAGCAGCCAGGGAGGTGACACTCCAGTAGACGAGTCTACGCGTGCGGACGAGGAGATAGAGGACTGGTTGCAGGCTACAGGGGGACCGAAGAAGGGTAGAGTTGTGGGCATTCCCCATGTCCCAGCTTACACCCTAGTCCCTGCTGCGAGATCTCGGCAACGCCCACCCACTGGAGGTAGTGGTGCAAGTGGATCGGGCGCCGACCCTTCATTATCCGACGACTTCTTCCGGCGGATCATAGAGGGATGCATGGTTAGCGGTGTTGTACAGTCAGGCGCACCATCACACGAGCGGATCTATCAACTAACTTAGGAGGTTGTCCACGGCACTATCGATCCTACAGCTGCCGTTGACGACCTCATGGGTGTAGTACAGGAGGAAGCCATCCGCCTGTGTGTAGTTGTCTTGGCCAACATCTTCCCACCACATATTCGACAGGTAAAAACAATTAAATTCTGTATTTTCTTATTTAATTTATGTAATTTGTAATTGTATTGCTTAGGTAAAATAAATTAAATTATGTATTTCCTTATTTAAATTCACGTTAACACACACGTAACACCGCATAGGCATTAGGCATTGTTGCAACTTAAGGGACTCGATTCTGACATACGGAGATTGAGTTATCACAAAAATTGTAAAACTCGCCAACACTTAGGTAAAAGCCAAAAAAAAGACCAAAACCCGCATCGGTCGTCCGAACGACACGCAAACACACATGTAGCACCGCATAGGCATTAGGCACGTGTTGCAACTTACGGGACTCAATTTCGATATACGGAGATCGAGTTATCACCCAAATTGCAAAACTCGCCAACACTTATGCAAAAAGTTGAAAATGAGACCAAAACCCGCATTGGTCGTCTGAACGACACGTAAACATACACATAGCACCGCATAAGCATTAGGCACGTGTTACAACTTACGGGACACGATTCCGACATACGGAGATCGAGTTATCACCCAAATTGCAAAACTCGCCAACACTTAGGCAAAAAGCCGAAAAAGAGACCAAAACCCGTATCGGTCGTCCGAACGACACGCAAACACACACATAGCAATGCATAGGCATTAAGCACGTGTTGCAACTTATGGGACTCGATTTCGATATACGGAGATCGAGTTATCACCCAAATTGCAAAATTCGCCAACACTTTGGCAAAAAGCCAAAAAAGAGGCCAAAACCCGCATCGGTTGTCTGAACGAAATGCAAACACACACATAGTACCGCATAGGCATTAGGCACGTGTTGCAACTTACGGGACTCGATTCCGAGATACGGATGCTGAGTTATCAGCCCGTTTGCCCGATGAACCAACAGTTAGGCAAAAAGTCGAAAAAGAGACCAAAACCCGCATCGGTCGTCTGAACGACACACAAACACACACATAGCACCGCATAGGCATTAGGCATGTGTTGCAACTTATGGGACTCGATTCCGACATACGGAGATCGAGTTATCACCCAAATTGTAAAACTCGCTAACACTTAGGCAAAAAGTCAAAAAAGAGCCCAAAACTCGCATCGGCCGTCCGAACGCCACGCAAACACACACATAGCACCGCATAGGCATTAGGCACGTGTTGTAACTTACGGGACTCGATTCTGACATATAGAGATCGAGTTATCACCCAAATTGTAAAACTCGCAACACTTAGGCAAAAAGCCGAAAAAGAGACCAAAACCAACATCGGTCGTCCGAACGACACACAGACACACATGTAGCACCGCATAGGCATTAGGCACGTGTTGCAACTTACGGGACTCGATTCTGATATACGGATGCCGAGTTATCAGCCCGTTTGCCCGATGAACTAACAGTTAGGCAAAAAGCCGAAAAAGAGACCAAACCCCGCATCAGTCGTTCGAACGACACGCAAGCACACACATAGCATCGCATAGGCATTAGGCACGTGTTGCAATTTACAGGAATCGATTTCGATATACGGAGATCGAGTTATCACCCAAATTGTAAAACTCGTCAACATTTAGGCAAAAAGCCAAAAAAGAGACCAAAACCCGCATCGATCGTCCGAACGACACGCAAATACACACGTAGCACCGCATAGGCATTAGGCACGTGTTGCAACTTACGGGACTCGATTCCGATATACGGATGCCCGAGTTATTAACCCGTTTGCCCGATGAACCAACAGTTAGGCAAAAAGCCAAAAAAGAGACCAAAACCCGTATCGGTCGTCCAAACGACAAGCAAACACACATATAGCACCGCATAGGCATTAGGCACGTGTTGCAACTTACGGGACTCAATTCTGACATACGGAGATCGAGTTATCACCCAAATTGCAAAACTCGCCAACACTTAGACAAAAAGCTGAAAAAGATCCCAAAACCCGCATCGGCCGTACGAACGCCACGCAAACACACACATAGCACCGCATAGGCATTAGTCACATGTTGCAACTTACAGGACTCGATTCCGATATACGGATGCCGAGTTATCAGCCCGTTTATCCGATGAACCAACAGTTAGGCAAAAAGCCAAAAAAGAGGCCAAAACCCGCCTCGGTTCTTCCGAACAACACGCAAACACACATGTAGCACCGCATAGGCATTAGGCACGTGTTGCAACTTACGAGACTCGATTCCAATATATGAATGCCGATTTATCAGCATGTTTGCCACACTTGTAGAACACAAACTAAAATAATTTAAATATGCTTAGTTTTTGACTTCGTTTTTAATATTGTACTTTTGTAGGGTCTTGTTGAGGAGACTCATGGGGGTGGAGGTCACAGCACAAAGCGATGTTCATGGCGAGAGATGGTGATGATCGCTGAAATGACATCTTGATGAGACTATAGAGGGTGGGACCAGAGGGGATACGGGGATGGGGCCCCATGATCGTATTTATGATAGATGGCGGTGATGGTGACAATCGACATTCCCGATCTTGGGATGTAGTTAGTTTATGTTTATATTTTGACTTTTATGTATGTATTTATATACCTTTTGATAAGTTGTACATACTAGACTTTTGTATCTAACTATATTAATTGTTGATGGTAAAAGATATGATTGTTATTGATATCGTGCATTGTCATTATTTATTTTTCTTTAATTTTAACAAGTACAATTATATATATGTAAATGAATGCGGGAATTTTGTAATTTTTTTTAAAAATTTTAAGCGGTCATTAATTGTGCATTGGTGATGACACGAATGACCAAGCGTCATCAATGACGGAATAGACAATCATTAAGCGGCAACTACCATTTGCAGTAATGACTGTTATATTAAAATTCAATAATGCTTAAGGGCGATATAGATATCCGTCGTTATGGTAGGCAATGAGAATGACTCATTGATGACGGCGTCGTTGTCGACAATGACCCCGTCTTAAGAATGACCAACTTCCGACGGTGAATGATTTTGCGGAGCCAAGGGCGATGACCTCGGGGCGGCATTTTAGGGCGACGACAGACGATGGCGTCGCCATTGACCTCGGCCTCACCGACGGCGAGAGAGTCATTAGTGACTAAGCGGTGATCAGGCGTCAGAATGACCTTTATTTTGTAGTGGCGATTGGAGGAACTGGCTCGTTTTAGGTTTTATAACTTCTTTTCGACGGAATCCGTCGAACTAGATTTATTTTGAAGGACATTCCATCGACAATATAGCTCATTTCGTCGAAATTTTGTTTAGCGCTGACGGGAATGTTGGCGCCAAAAGGAGCCTCTTATATTCAACGAAATTTCATCGAAATTGAGTTATTTACGACATAATTATTTTCGACGAAGTATTTCGTCGGAATTAACATTATTTTAACTGAAAAAAGTGTCAAAAATAATTCTGTCGGAATTGAGCACTTTTATTGTAGTGATATATATTTTTTTTATTCATTTTTGGTAATGATCATAAGTCATAAGTGTGACAGAGCAACCATGTGGATGTACAAATCCATGCATGGGTTATGTACATATTTTCTCGAACAAGAAGCAATGGTGGTATCTACGTTATTAGATGACATGACATGACCAACTCTTGTTTTCCCCCTTTTAAACCCTATATATTCCAAGTTGATTGTGAATAAAGTGGAATGGTATTAGTTTAAGTTTGTCTTTATTATCTATTAATAATTAATTATTTGGATTTTTCAGTGTAAAATATTTATCAAAAAAACTTTTCCCTTTCTCTTCAAAATTTGAATCTGATTGTTTGGACTCAAAATACTCAATTCAGAAGTTTTTAAATTCAAGTTCTGAAGTGAAATAATAATATTTTAAAAGCCAATTAATTCAAACAGATGACAAATGAGACTTGTGATTAAAAATATTATTATATTTTATGATAAATTTATATTCATATTAAAATATCCACGTTTATGAATACATGTGATTAAGAACGGAATTATAATTAGGGTGGCTAGTGAGGGTTACCACCTCTACAAACTTTTTATTTATATTTTTTATTTATCTTTTCTTCTTTAGTCTATGCACAATTTTATCTATGGGTCCTATTAAGTTTATCGATTGTCCAATACCCCCATAAACTTTTACCCAAGTAAAAATAAGTTTGCCGACTTTATATAAACTTGATCCCCCATTTTATTCAGCCATTTATAATTTTTTCGAATTTTATGTCATTATGTTTGATACACAATATTTATCTATATAATTATCACCATAATTTTATGTTAAATATATGTTATCTTTTTATATTTTTTATTATATATTGTACCAAACCTTCACCAGGCATAAATACTGAATCTATGTATGTAATAGAATAGTGTAAAAAAGGAACCTACATACTACTGTTCTAATTTTCAGGTTAATTGTTCATATTTTCAGGTTACATACTACTGTTCTTAATTTTATTACTTGTTGAGTAATAAATAAAGTTCTTCATATCTGGTCGGGTTTTAAAGTTACCAAATAATTAATTTTTATGTTATATATATAAAACAAAATTATATTCTTAGTATTTATAAGTTTTATAAATGATATTTTTTTGGGTTGTGAAACGAATTAGGGAGTCGGTCTAAATAATTTCCGGTCTTCTCCACTGTTGGGCCGCTGTCTGCCGCCGCCTCTGGCCTCATCTCTTCCCTCTGTACTTTACAGTTTGGTGAGTAATTTAAGTAATTTTTACTTTTAATTTAGCCTAAAATTTAGGGTCTTTCAAATTTGGTACTATTAATTTTAATTTAGCCTAATTACTTTTAATTTAGCCTAATTTTAATTTTAATTTTAATTTAGCCTAAAAATTGATTTTATCTAAAATTGATTTTCTGTTAATTTAGGAAGTCTTGTTTAAAGTGTTGATCTCATATTATTCCAAGTGTTTAAATTAATGAAATTATTGATTAGTAATTGATGTTTTCATTTATACTAGATTATGGATAAATACTTGATTAAGCGACAAAGAACTGTTGAGTCTTCTAATAATCAAATACCAAGTTTCGAAGCAAGTGGTGATTTTCACAATTCACGTGTGGAGTTCAATCCGAATGATATTGTTAGTGATCCGGGGTTACGTAAATCAATTGAAGACTTTGCTATTGTGATTAGAGATCAAGTTCGAAGAGAGTATTTGACTAGAGGTCCATGTCAACCAATTGCCCATAATTATCCCCAAAAGTATTTTCTAATGTGAAGAGAAGCTTTACGGCTTTTGGTTTAAAAATTTTGATTGGTTGGAGTATAGCATTTCCAAGGATCGCCTTTTTTGCTTTTCTTCGCTATCTATTTGGCAATTCAAACAGAGTAGATGCTTTTTACAAAAAAGGTTTCAAAGAATCGAAAAAAGCAATTGAAAGATTTCAAGAGCATGTGGGTGCTTGAATAGTGCTCATATAATGATGTTAGAATACAACTTGTGGTTTTAAAAATCAAAGGCGAGTGTGTCACATATACTACTAAAGACAAGGGCAAGAGATGGAGGTTCTTTATCGCACACGCTTAACGACTTTGGATGTCACACGCCTTCTTTTGAAGCAAGGTTTGCCTTTTTCGTGGGCATGATGAGTCATCGACTTCATCAAATAAGGGAAATTTTTTGAGTTTTTTTTGTGGTACGACCTTCAAATGAAGAGGTAGGCAAGGTAGTTAATGAGAATGCTCCTAGAAACAATCAAATGACTTCTCCAAAAATTCAAAAAGAATGCTATTGATGTGGTACATGTGCCTGACACATCATCTATTTCTTTGAAGAATGCTATTGATGAATTATTTGCAAAGCATAAATTGTCATTATCGAGGTTGAGATGTCAAGGATATGATGGGGCTTCAAATATGTGAGGCGAGTTCAATGGATTGAAGGCTCTTATTTTAAAAGAAAATCCATATGCAAGGTATGTCCATTGTTTTTCTCACCAACTCGAATTAGTTGTTGTTCTTTGCAAGAAGAGCAAGCCAGTATTATTGTGAGTGATTTTTTCAATATGTTACTATGATTGTGAATGTGGCTGGAGCATCATGTAAAAGGAAAGATAAACTTAGACAGCTTGAACATGATAGGATTGTGGAGTGTTTGGAAAAGGGAGAAATAGTTAGTGGTAAAGGAAAAAATCAAGAAATCAGTTTAAGACGACCAGGAGATACTCGTTGGGGGTCACATTACATAACTATAATCCGTCTTATGTCTATATGGACTTCCGTATTACAAGTGCTTGAAAATGTGCATGATGATGGTGCTTCTGATGATAATAGCGGTATAGCCATAAGTTTGATTGATAAGATGGAGAATTATGAATTTGTATTTGTGATGCATTTGATGAAATGTATATCGGGAATCACAAATGATTTGTCACTTTGCCTTGCAACAAAAAAGATCAAAACATTGTACGCCTTTGTGAGATTGATTGGGGTAATGAAAGCTCACTACAAGATTTTAGGGAGGCGGAATGGGAGAATTTTTGAAGGAAGTCAATATATTTTATGAGAAAACGCGATCCCAATAATTAATATGGAAGACAACACGAGATCACGCTGATGAGTAAGTAGCGGTATGATACAAAAGTATTACTAATTTTCATCATTATCGTGTTGAAATTTTTTGTCAGGTATAATCTCTTTAACTCTTTTTTCATTATTCCTATCTAAAAATTATCTTTTTTTTTTATTTTTCATTATTACAATGTAGGTTGTTGATTCAATTGTTCAAGAGATGAACAATCGCTTTTCGTAAGCAAAGACGAGTTACTTTTATGCATATCATGCCTTGATCCAAGGATTCGATTCTCTCAATTTGACAAAATAAATTACTCCGCCTTCATTGAGCTTTATCCGTAAGACTTCTCATTGATGATTGCATGATACTTGGGGATCAACTTGAAAATTATATTTATGATATGCGATGCGATAGTCAATTTCTTGGGATCAAAAATTTGGGTTTGGGAAGTCTTGCTAAGAAGATTGAAACAAGAAGACATATGACTTTTACATTGGTATATCGATTGATCGAGTTGGCTTTGATTTTACCAGTTGCAACTGCTACTGTTGAAAGAGTATTCTCTGTGATGAAAATTGTCAAGATTGATTTGCGTAACAAAATGGGAGACGAGTGGATGAATGACATTCTAGTAGTTTATATTGAGAAGGGTATTTTTTTAACAATTGAAAACGAACAAATTTTGAGACGTTTTCAAACTATGCAAACTCGCAGGATACAATTACTCGCTTCTCACTGCATCTGGCCGAAAGAAGCTCGCTGCAAAGTCAATAAATAAATTTTTTTTATTGATGTATTTTGCCCCCCCTTAATATATATTCTGGTTCCGCCACTGCATGCATATACACAGTTATAACAAAATCATTGAACAATCGTAACTCTATCACCACAAGCAAGCAATAGCAATATTACTACAAGGGATTAAGTGGAGCTAGTTAGGGTAGATGGGTGTTTGATAAAATTGAATACAATGATTCTGAATGTTTAAGTAATCTGAATGAAGTAGAGTTTTTAATACTGAATGAAAAAAGTTGTTTAATAGTTGAAATGTCTGAAACATCTGAATAACAGATTTTTATTATTTTACCCCTCTGAAAAAATTCAAAATTATTATAAATTTATTTAATATTACTTAATATAATAGTTAATATTGTAAAAAAAATAAATATAAAATATTTCATTTAGTAGTCATTCAGCTCATCTAGCCAAAAAAAAAAAAAAAAAAACAATTGGTCATATTTCAGCCCAAAAATTTGACCAATTCAGACATTTAGACTATTTTTATTCAAAATAAATGCACTGAATGATTAACCGATTCGAACATTCAACTCTAAATAAAAACTCTCTAATTCTTATTGTTGGTAAGATAAGTATAATATTAATTAAAAATACTATTGCCCGTTTAATTTTGAATTGTGAGTATGAATATTGTTAGTTCAAAATTAATGAGACAACCATGTTTGGTCTAGAATTAAATGAAGCTATGTTTTCTTCCTTTATTTATTTGATGTTGAGAGAGATATATAGAGGAGAGAGAAAGGTGAGACTATATATATAGGAACAGTAAAATTGATGGTGCTTGTAGACTGAAGGGGATGAACAGTGAAGGGTAGGGACAGACAGACAGACTCTTGGCTGGTTCTGAGCCAAGCCGACCAGAGCTCCCCCACCAAAGCAAATGCTGGGTTGGGTTATTGGATTTTTGAAAGAGACCATTATTTGTTTCCCGAGGGACATAAAAAATAGAAAATAAAAAATAGAAAATAAAAGTAAAAAATTATCACTACAAAGGTTTAATTTGTACTTTCAGATGCTATCTTTCTAGTATATATTTTTTTCTTTTTATTTGGACAATATATTATTGGAGTGGGATGGATAATGAGAGACAATAAGGAACCCTAATTTCCTGACCTTGTCTTTAATGGGTCTTTGTATATACTCTGCACCTTCCTCTATCTTACTACTACACTACGTACTATTTCTCTTTTTTTACTCGTCTTTGGTTGGTTTGTGGGTAAATATTAATAGTCCATTTGTTCTACAACATTAGTCTTAATTGTTAATTTTATAAATAATAAAAAAATAATGTTAATTTTTACACAAAATAATAATATATCTTTAAATTTATCATTATAATTTCATTATCATATCATTACTACTCAATAAATAAAGAATATTCTTGATATATATTTTCATACTCGCTTCAATATATCTTTCCCTAATAGTACATACATACTCACTTGGCCTCTATACGATCCATTTAAGTGTTGGTTTACAGAAATATTATATATTGTATCCTAAAATTGAATCGTAAGAGTATAAATAATAATAGTATATACTCCCTCAGTCCCATGATAAAAATTAATATTATTATTTTGGATAGTCCTATATTAAATGTTCATTTTCTTTTAATAACCAAACTTTTACACATATTTTCTTATTATACCCGTAGTATTAAATATCTAATACTTTTCTTATTCTAATTCTCTCTCCATATTTAATGACATTATTATGGGTAATTTTGTCATTTCATTCATCTTCTTAATATGCGTGAAAAGTCCACCAATACTTTTATCTGGGACGGGGGGAGTATTTATTAGAAATATTATATATTGTATTTCAAAGAATACATAATTAATATTTTTAATTAATTTCTGAGATTACAAAAAAAATTCTTAAAAATTAAATGGAGGAGGGTGTATGTTTTTAAGGAGAGTGGTTAGCATGGAGTTAATTTTGGTCAATTAATTAATATTGTGTCGACACGTAGACCGGGAGGTGATCTCTATCTGTGTGTTAATACTGTATTCATTGATTAATTGACCAATTTATCATAAAATTAATTTTATGATAATTGAATCCGTTTTTAAATGTCTCCCAAACAAATTTTACCATGCTAATAGGTCAATGTGACTCTCATTTCCAAGTAGACAAACTACCATTCACAGTTTTATCTTGCCATGTACACGGTGTTCAAAGGAGCTTATTCTTTCAAGTCCCAAGTATCTCTCACATTATCACCATCTCCCATCCATCCTTGGTTGTTTTTCCCTTGTCCCATCTCTCTCTCAAAACTTTGCTTTAGCATAATTTTTGCATGTTTAGTCACACCTCACAAGTGATATCTTGTCTCTCCTTTTTTTCTCACTAGTCTTTACTTTATCAATCAACCTTGAATATTACTAGTTTTTTTCCCTCTCTTTATATATAATCTTCAACCTTCTTCCTTACACTTCTTTCAATATATATTACTCAATTAATTTGGTGTTTTTGTTCACTCTTCACCTCCAAAACTTTTAGGGTTTTTTTCAAATATTTTATCATTGTAGTACTCCTATATATAATTATCCTACTCATCATCTTCTATACATTCATATCCTACTTTTCTAGCTTCCTTCAAACCTTTTCATCTTCACAATGAGTGATCAATCTCCCTACTCCAATTACTTGAATTACTTTTCTTCCTCCACATCTTCTTCCTCCAAATTATATCCTCCATATTATTATGATCAACATTTCAACATCAATAATAATAGTAATATCTACTCTAATATTATGATGAGTCATAATTCTTCTTTTTTCACTCATGAACATTATAGATCTTCACCTCCATCTCCACCTCTTAGAGAAGCTCTTCCCCTCCTAAGTTTGAGCCCTACAAAATGGGAAAAAGAAGAAGAAACATTGATCAATATATCTACTAGTACTACTACTTGTTCTTCTGATAATAATTTTGATCTACACTTAGGGCTCCCAAACCCTAGCTCTTGTGATGCTGATCTAATGATTTCAAAACCTAATTACAGTAAAGAAGTTGAAAGAGAAAGAGAAGGAGAAGGAGATCAAGAAGAACAAGAAGATCAAGAAGTGAGTTTAGTTGGAAATGTGAATTATCTCACAAGTAGGTTAAACAAGGGTCAGTATTGGATCCCTACTCCTGCTCAGATACTGATTGGCCCAACTCAGTTTTCATGTCCTCTTTGCTTCAAAACCTTCAACAGATACAACAACATGCAGGTATATATGTTTCATTTATTTCTTTTTCTCCTAAAAAAGCCTCCCTTTTTCTTCCTCTATTTTTTTTTCCTTTTGATTTTTGCTAAAAAAGAAAAGAAAAGAGAGATATATCCTAACTATTTTCTTTCACACATCTTTTATAGCTAGTGTAATTTCAATATTCACCTTTTTTATTCTAAAGCTGAATTGATTAGAGCTATTCATTAGGGTTACCTTTTTCTTTCTTTGCTTTAGAATACTACATATTCTTCTTCTTTATTTTTTAATTTTTTTTTAACATTTTAGATTTGACTTTTGTGATTCTTCCTAGCTACTTTTCTTTTTGTATGATTTGTAGGTTTATTATTTTTTGAATTTAGATTTGAATTTTGTGATTCACCCTAGCTAGTTTTCTTTTTGCATGATTTGTGGTTTTTTTTTAATAATTTTTTTGGGGATTTGATCAATAAATCTACCTGGTCCATGACTGTGGTATCTGGGCATGGTCAGTGCATTCTTTATTTTGATTGATTGATTGATTAAACTAGACAAGCATTATGCTTTTTGTTCCTTGAAGTTTGTAATGCTTCCAAGCTACACATTGGCAATTGTGTCAAACTGAAAACTTTCCCAGTTTCTGATCTTCTTGTACTGAAATGATGATCTTCATCGAACAACCTTAATCCTAAAAAACCATCAAACACAATATATATTGCTTTCATTGTGTTAATTTAATATCACTACACATATACTAGCTACTCCTATAATATATATATATATATATATAGCTTTCTTTGTGAATCAGTATTCCCATAAATTACATGATAATATAACATATTTATCTAGCTAGTATATTTAGAGTATGTTTGGAGTTTAAAAACATTAAAGGAGAAGGAAAAGAAAGTAATTAAAACAAATGTAAAAAAGAAAAAAACTAACTTAATATAAATAAATCTGATTTAAGAACCACTAATATAAAAAATGTTAAAGTATATATATATATATATATATATATATATATATAGTTTATTAGATGGTTAAAAAAGCTCACATAGTTTTTTTAAATTTCATTTGCCTTTTTTTTTTGCTAAATAATTTCATTTGCCTTTTCCTTAATTTTCCCAAGTTTTTGCTAAGCATATTAATTAGAAAACAAATATTTTAATGTTTTCCTATTTTCTTGTCCATGTAAAAATAACCCATGAGAATAAAATCTGTTTGGATCAGTTCTTTATCTGGAAACCTAAAAGAAAGATACATCATTAATGTTTTAAAACTTTAACCTAATACTGTGTAGACAACCATTATTAGCAGCTTTGGATTCTTTTGCTGCAAGAACTTTCAACTTTATCATTTTCTACCTTAATTCTTACCTATGTACAGTGGACTCTCTTATTCATTAGATGCTCATATCTGCTGGATCTTTGTTTCTTTATGGCATATATGCATCTGAAAGTTTATTGGTTAATTTTAGCTTCAAGAAGACGTGCACTTAATTTAGTGTTTTTTAATTTCCTTGTATGCATGTGTACTTACTTATCCAATTCTCTTACCTTAACAATATTTTTACCTTTTGCAAAATAAATAAATATAAAAATTTGGTGGATCTTTTTGTCTAACATGAATAGCAATTAGCATGGTTCTTTTTCTCTCTCAAAATATAATTATCCTGCAAAACTTTCTTCCATAAATAATTCATGGCAAATTCCATAAACCAAAAAGTGTTACTTAATATCTACATTTTGGTGCAATCACTTTTTCACTTCATACCTCAACTCCAAGTTCATACTATATATAGCTCATATTAAAGTATCTTTAAAATACAGTCATTTCATTCTTTACATGTATATATATAAAACCATATTTTTCAGCTACTTGTTAAGCAGCCATCTTAGATACGAAGCTTTATAGTTTATGGCAACATTTTCAGAATGATACTTTTGCACTTGGAAGTGACTTCAAAAATGCAGCAAAAAGCATATACTCCCTAGCTAGTAATCCAATAGAGAGAATCCTATTTGTTCTTGACTCATTAATTTGTTTTTTATAGTCATATATTACTCTGCCCTACTTTTTTATACAAAGCATTTCGCAATATTAAATTTTAGCCCCAAGTTTGCTATAGATATTGTAATTAATAACCCAATCCCATATTAGTATTTGTGAGTTAGTTAAAGCCTAAACTCTGCCATAAGTGGTTCAAATAACTTGTTATGACTTTTGAGTAGGCCTGTGATGACCCACTTAATGCTTTTATGACAATTTACTAAGCCTTGATTTAACTTTTGGTTGAGTTGGATTGGGTCGTTACAGAAATTATAAATTATATACCAAAAAAAAGAGACAAATACTTGACTATCAAATAGTCGATCATAATTTGGTAATGCTTATATGATATTCTCTTTCTCTCTCTCTCTCTCTCTCTCTCTCTCTCTCTCTATATATATATATATATATATATATATATTTACTCGTGTGGTTTTGAACATTTGAATTACTACACATTGTACGTAGATGCATATGTGGGGGCATGGATCACAATATAGGAAAGGGCCAGAATCCCTAAGGGGAACACAACCCACTGCCATGCTGAGACTCCCCTGCTACTGCTGTGCACCAGGCTGCCGGAACAACATCGACCACCCGAGATCGAAAGCGCTCAAAGATTTCAGAACCCTTCAAACACATTACAAGAGAAAACACGGAATCAAGCCTTTTATGTGCAGGAAATGCGATAAGGCGTTTGCGGTGAGGGGGGACTGGAGAACTCATGAGAAGAATTGTGGCAAGCTTTGGTATTGCACTTGTGGCTCTGATTTTAAGCACAAAAGGTCATTAAAAGACCATATCAAGGCTTTTGGACATACCCATTCGGCTTATGGGATTGATTGTTTTGAAGAGGAGGATGAACCGGCTTCCGAAATCGAGCAATTAGACAATGAATGATCTGATCGATAGATATATATATTGTTTTAATTTGTTTTGAATGGTAATCTTAATTGCTAGTCAAAATGCATGTTGGTAGGTTAATGTAATGAACATTTAAGTTGATGTTTGATGATTAACTCTCCAAGTCTTTTTCACCTTAATTGTCATCGCAAACACTAGCAATTAACCAAACAAACCTACATCACAAGTCCTAATTACTAAAACTTAAATTCACTATTTCGTCTTATCTACCGTCTCATCCTATATATTATTTTTCACATAATTTTTATTTATTAATAAAATTAAGTACTGTCAATTAGTACGTACCCCTATCCAAGTTTAAGTTTATTTAGTGAGAATTTAAGTTTGTGTGGTAACTCTCCAAGTATTTTATTAGAAATGAGGTTGTTTGTCAAAAATTGTACTAACAAAATATACACGCAAGTATACACAATCGACTAATAATATAATCGCAAGAAGAGTATCGTTTCCATGAGGAATCATTTCTAACGTTTTCCAATTATCAATTTTATATCAACTCAATCTTATTTAAACATATAAATTAATTAACAAGTAAACTAAATACTAAAAATAAATAACTAAATAATAAAATATAATTGCATACATAAATAAATCTAAGAATTTAACTTCACCCAAAGCTTCATTCAAATATCATAACTTTTCATTTGATTATATGGTACAATGAATTGTTGACCAGGAATACTTAATTTCATTTATAAGCATCTTCCGAAGGCAAATAAAAATACTCATCACATGTCATTATATTCATATCTAAATCAATAATTCATCTGCCAATTTCATATAGATTATCCCACGCAATTATGGATCCGACAATTACATATGAACGCACAAAATATAATAAATTAACTCATATGGTGTCAATCAAATAATAAAATATTAAATTTAAACTACACATGAGATTCCATTCAAATTCTTATATTAAAAACCTTGTACATGGCAGATAAAATTATAATCTACAAAATATTCAACATCAATGAAAGATAAAAGATAAATAAGATCGAGTTTAGAGAAGAAAAACGGTTGTCGCGTGTCTTCTAACTCTAGGCTTCATCAATCTCTAATCTCCATCGCTGATGAGATATTGCTTGCTCTTGAACTTGGAATTTAATGGTAGAGGATTAGCCTCACATGACACTAATTGGCCTTTTCCCCCAATACCTTTTACAATCCCAACATAACACTATACTCCATCCGTTCCTTAATATAGGTCGTTTTAGACATGTGCACAAGAATTAAAGAAATGATTGAAAAACATTAACTATAGTATCAATTGTCTATAATACTCTTCACCTCACTTATCTCGTAAATATGGATCAAAAGATTAGGTGGAGTAATAAGGGGCAATTTGAAAAAAATAGTAATCAATTCTCCTAGATAACTACAAACGACAAATAATTAGGAATATAAAAAAAAGTCTAAAACGACCTACATATAGGAATGGAGGGAGTATATAGGAATTATTCCACCTAACCCTAATAGAATTATAATTACTTTTATAACCCTATGTGGAGATATTTATATTGAAGTCTTGTAGTCTTTATAACTTTCTAAGTTTCAGTTGGCAAGTGTCTCATTTTATTTGAAAAACAAACATCAATATTAAACCCTTCATTCAAAACCATAACCATGACGCTGGCCTTTGACCATGAACCCTCCAAGCCATGGCCGACTTAGGACTTAAGCGTCATGACCCTTTTGATCTAGCGTCGCGGCTCTAATAAATGAGCGCTGCAACTCAAGATTTTCTATCCGTTTTCTCTTTTTGCTTCCTTACTCGCCCAATTGCTTCAAATATTCACGTTTTTCCACTTAACTTCTTTATTCCTACAAAATAAATAAAACTAATAAAATACTACAAAATCTATAAATAACCTAAAATACTTAAAAACACACAAATTATTAAGTCTAATAGTACTCAAATAATAAGTATAAAACCTACTCAAACACAAATCTACATTTTGAAAGTCTTCTACTAGAATTCATATTTGTTCTTCGTTTTTTGTCTAATCTATTGTTTCACCTCATATAACGCGATAATAGCACTGAAGACAGTAGATGAAAATGAGATAATTGAATTAGATTTATGTCTAATTAGATGTGTCATGCAAAAGTAAGACCATTTTTTAGACCTTAGGGTAACATATCTAGAAGGTTAATTTGATTGAGTCATGTATATAGCATGTATGTTTGCCTTTCTTGACTTGGTACCCAAACAAAGAGTCAAGAAGGATAGACTAGTCAATTAATTTGGACGACTTTGTTACTAGGGTAAAATAATTACCTTTCTCATCTATATATATATATATATATATAGCCCGGTTCTCTCCAACGAATTGGAGGGAGCGAACCGGCTATAGCTAGTGACGGTTTTTTCCGTAGCTATAGCATAAAAAATCGACTTTCTATACTATAGTGACGGAAAAAATCATCGCTATAACCGATTCGTTCTTAGTTCGCTCCTTTCAGTTCGCTGGAGAAGCGGACTGTATAGATATATATATCAAGTGAGAAGAGTAATTATGTTACTACCCACCAAAGGTTGCTCCTTATGGTCGTTAAAGAGTGTTGTTATGTTGACAAAAAAAATTTATAAAATGATATGATAAAGTATAATTAATGGATGATGGACATCATATATAAATGGGCCTAGTGATAAAATCAACAATAATTAAACACATTATTTTGTAAATAACTTTTTATAAAGATTATTTTGCCATCGAAATACTATAGGGTCGATAAGTGCATTGAATTAATATCTTTGTCAATGTGGATATAAGTCATATTCCCTCAAGTACAAAGTATAATAAATACACTTGTTATCAACAGCAAAATTTATTTATTTCTATAAAAAAAATGGACTAATTAAAATACATTTAATTTAAATGCAATGTTCCAATTTACTAACAACCTATATTGTTGTTTGGTGGGCGCAGCTAGCTTGTGAAAGTGAGGCTGCATTTTGTCATTTAGCATTCATTAAATCTTATTTCTGTATTTGCTAATTTCTATCAACCTCAATAAAATATATACAAATTAATTAATTAAGAAGAAATAATTGATTTGTATTTGACGATAATTTAAGTTTTGACATTTATTTAATAAATCATGAATTATTAGCCAGTTGTTCACAAGTTTTGCTAGCTCGAGTCATATTCAGGTTTAGTTGAGTTATATATCTTCAATACGAAATTATTATTTTTATTATTATACGAGTTGATTTTAAATAAGTCGATCGGATAAAAAAATTTACTCAAATTTGACTCGTTAAACAAACACGAATTAATTTACTTGAATTAAATTCAATCGAGTCGGGTTTAATCTAGTCAATGTTGCCTAAAAGTAATTATGTTTACTGAGGAAAAGAAAAGGGTAAAAACGGACATATATAGGATAAGGTTATTAAGAAAAAATCATTATGAGAGGTGTAGCTAGGCTTTTCAATCTGCAGATCCAAGGCATATAAATATATATACAATACAAATTATAATTATAATTATAATTTTTTTATTTATATATTATATACAAAATTATGCGCACATATGTATATGTGTAGGTAATTTTTTTTTAAAAAGAAAATTCTTCAGAATTTTAATTGTTTATAATGATCACACCGCAGAATATTATGGTGACAAGGGGGGTAGGATATATTGGAAATCATATAATACTTTATTAGGAGGTTATAAGGTAATTGGTTTATAATTTAGATAATTTCTCGGAAATTTTTATTAACCAAGTAAAAGAATTCGCTGGTGATTTTGATTCAAATCTTCCTTTCATCATGTGAGTTTTTCTTTAATTCTTAATTTTTTTTTCACTTATTTGAAGGTTATAAAGATTATAATTTTCTATTGATTTTTGTATATTTACATTGAAGTGGTGAATTCAAAATTTCAATAATTTTTCTTTATTTGTTGCAACTCTTTAAAAAATTCATCTTTATTTATTTGGCATCCGCAGTTTAATATTGTGTAGCCTAGAAAACTAAAAAAAAAAATTGAATTTGGCCAATACGACTTCATTTCGCAATTGGTCAGCCATGTAGTTTAATACTGCGCGAACGACACTTATTTAAAAATTAATGATGTCTTTTCTTAATTGGGCATTTTTGACATTTGTCCCGTCTGCAGTATTAAACTGCAGATGTGGGCTATATCAATCATTCAATATTTTGATGAATGATTAAAATCTGTTGTAAGGATAATATCTTTTTAACAACGTTAATTATGAATTAGTCTCATATATATATATATATATATATATATATATATATATATATATATATAGAGAGAGAGAGAGAGAGTCATTCCCCTTTGGTGATGAGACAATCCTTTGATGCTAAATAAAGATGTTAGTATGTTTCAGGGTAAAGGTGTAAAAAATGCTCCTGATGTTTATCTCGAAATCTCATTTCTACTCTGAACTTGTTTTTTTAGAAGTACCCCTAACGTTACAAAAATCAGCTCATTAAAGCTCTTCCCATCAACAGACATGCCAAATAAACAAACGGGGTTAGAACATCTATGACGTGATTGACATGTGGCAAGATTTGTAGAAATTAATTAAGGCTTAGATATAAAACATACTCTAAATAAAATAATATATATCATTTAATCAAAACAAAAAATACTAAAATAAAAAATAAAAAAAACATAACATATTTACATCATTTAATTAAAATACTAAAATTCAAATTATTTTGTTAATTAATCAAAATAACTAATAAAATAAAATAAGTTGTAATTTAGTAAACTTATGTGCTTTGTAATGAAGAGAGAAGAAGAAATCGCCATTAAAGAGAAGCCCTAATCAAGCCATGGCAATCTGTAATCGAAGAGAGGATCATTCTGCACACAAATCCAGTATCATCTTCACCACAACCAAACAAATCCTTTTTATTCTTTTTCCCCCAATTAATTCATCAAGATTTGTAAATTAATATCAAGGCTGCTCAAGGCCAATTTCATATACTTTTAAAAGGATAGATATGTTATGATAGTCATGAATCCACAGAACAACTTGTTTTATAATTTCTCCAATAAATCATAAGATCAATCATCAAATTCATTTGAGAAAAAGGAAGTAATATATTATACATGTATGTATATATATATATATCTAAAATCTTCTCCAAATACACTCTGTCTTGTATGCATTAAATAAAAAATTAGCCAACAACTTAGTCACCGAAGAACACCCATTAAAACCTTCGAGGGGCCTTCGATCGTGAACAGGGGAGAGAGAAAGAACGTGAGTTTTTCAGTCACAGTTCTGGCAGAGCACGAAGGAGCGCGTGGAGCCGAAATAGAAGAAGGGAAGGAATCACATCAGTCGCAGGAACGGATTAGACTTGGCTTCGACTATTTCTTCTCTTCGATTTATTAGTTGGTTAGGGGTTTTTCCCTTTTAAAATCTGGATCGGACTGCCTAGTTATCAATATTTATTCTCGTTTGTCTATTTGATGTCTGTTAATAGGAGGAACTTTAGTGAACTGATTTTTGTAACGTTATGAGTATTTTTAAAAAATAAAAAATAAAAAATTTAAATAAATATCCTTACCCGTATGTTTTATTAATACTCAAATAAATAATATATAGGGGTAATATAGCAGTAATTTTTTATAGTATATGGTAATTAATATAATATAATTATATACATATAGGTGCAGGAGTATAAAAGTTTGGAAGAGATGGAATGGATCTTAGTGGCAGCTTTGTTCAAAGTTGTACTACTTGCTGAAAATATTAGAAAGAAAGAGAGAACAGACAAGTCAAAAGGATTCATGACGGGTTAAATGTTTTTTCAGTTATTGTATTATAGGTCAATTTACAGATGAATAATTGAACTTTTTTTTTTATAGTCAACTCACTGTATTCGATTTTACTAACAAAAATTAAAAAAATCGTTAAGTCAAAGTTTGACTTAACGGAACTGTGATGTGGTAGCTGACTTGTCCTTAAAAAAAAGTATATGTGACAGTTAGTATGCGACGTGGCAATAATAATGTGGAATTGGAGGAAATTTTTTATGAAAAAATGGAAAAAAATATTTTAAAGTATAATATAAATTATAAAAATTAGCCAAAAAAACAAGAAAATAAATAAATAAATAAAAATATTTATTTTAATAAAAATTTAAAAGGAAGTTTTTTTATTAAAAAAAATTTAAGCGCATTTTTTAATAAAAATAGTTGTTTTTTTTTTTATTTTATTAAAAAATAATTAAAACGTAGATTTTTTTAATAAAAATAATTATTTTAATAAAAATTAAAAATGCAGTTTTTTAATAAAAATAATTAAAAGTCAGTTTTTTTAATAAAAAATGCAATTTTTTTAATAAATTTTTTCTTTTTTTTTATTAAAAAAAAATTAAAACGCTGAATTTTTAATAAAAATAATTGTTAAAAATGCAAATTTTTAAATAAAAAAATTGCAATTTTTTAATAAATTTTTCCTTTTTTTTATTAAAAAACAACAAAACGCTGAATTTTTAATAAAATAATTGTTAAAAATGCAGTTTTTTTATAATAAAAAAAAGTAATAGATGAATTTTTATTATAAAAAATAAATAAATTTTTTTTAAGTCAAGGTTGACTTAAAATACATTTTTTTAATAATAAAAAAACTCTTTAAACTATTAACAAATTTAAAAATGCAATTTTTTAATCTCTAAAACAGTTTTTTAAAATTAAAAAAAATTTACAGATTAAAAAAATTAACTGTTAAATTTTTAACAGTTTTAAAATTAATTAATAGTTAAATTAACTGTTAAATTAAAAAAATTAAAATTAACAGTTTTAAAAATTAACTGTTAAATTAACAGTTTTAAAAATTAACTATTAAATTAATAGTTTTAAAAAAATTAACTGTTAAATTTTTAACAGTTAATAAAAAAAGAAAAATTTATTAAAAAAATTACATTTTATTTATTAAAAAACTTACTTTTAATTATTTTATTAAAAAACTACATTTTTTTATTTTATTAAAAAACTGCATTTTTTTATTTTTATTAAAAATAATTATTTTATTAAAAAATCTACGTTTTACTTTTTTTATTATTAAAATAAAAAAGCAATTATTTTATTAAAAAAATGCGTTTTAGATTTTTTTAATAAAAAAACTGCTTTTAAAATTTTTATTAAAAATAATTATTTTTATTTATTTATTTTCTTATTTTTTTGGCTAATTTTTATAATTTATATTATACTTTAAAATATTTTTTTCTATTTTTCATAAAAATTTCTCCAAATCCACATTATCACCGCCATTTAATGTCGCATACTAATCTACCACATATACTTTTTTTTAAAGACAAGTCAACTGCCACGTCACATTTCCGTTTAGTCAAACTTTGGCTTAACGGTTTTTTTAATTTTTGTTAGTAAAATCGAGTACAGTGAGTTGACTGTAAAAAAAAAAAAATTCAATTATCCATCTCAAGTTGACCTTATAAGACGATATCGAAAAAGCATTTAACCCACTCATGACATGAGATGTCATATATATATATATATATATATATATATATATATATATATATATATAGTTCAGTTCAAATCAACGCCTCAATTTTATCCCTCATGGACTTTTTTTTTTTTTTTTTGGTTTTTTTTTTAAAATAACTAAAAAAAAATATATTTAATATTTTATGGAATTGAAATTTTTTTCATAATAAAGTGTTTTGGGCGTAATTTGGGTACGTATAACAAAATATAGTGGTACATACTGTACCACTATTTTTTGGTATAAGTATTCAAATCACCCCCAAAACATTGTATTATGAAAAAAATTCAGTTCCATTAAATATTAAATATTTTTTTTTAGTTATTTTAAAAAATAAATAAATAAAATTTGGGGTCCATTTTTGATCAGGTCTGGGAGTCCGGACCTGATCCGCTGTGTATATATGTAAGACTCTGAATTTTATGAAATAAAATTATTCAATTTTTTTATTTAGTAAATAGTTAAATTGATAAAAAGTTTAAAGTTAAGGGTGATATATGAATTTTTTTCAAAATACGCATGTGGTTATAAAATATTCATTGTTGTTGGAAAATATTTGTTTGGTCGTGGAATATTCTTTCCGTCGGAAATATTCGTATGCGACACATGCACCCATTGTGGGCCCCATAACAAAATAACCTGCTTGATGAAGAAAAAATGACAAGTTTGAGTTTTTATAAATAACGGCGTAGTTATTACTGAATTAACACTTGTTGGAATACCCGGTGGTTAAAATACGATGAATGGCGCTGCCGCGTTGCGAAGATACCAGATTGCACATATTTTTGAATTATTGATTCTTACATAAGAAGGCACTACTCAATAATTGTTACAAAGATAATTCTTTATCAATATTTTATTTTATTGGTTCAATAATTATCATATTGATATTTTATATTATTGTTGTTTCAATAATTGTCATTTTGACAATATTTTCCATTATCGAATCAATAATTCATATTATTTGAATAATATTATGAGATAGCATTATTGGCAATGTCTAGAAAGTTACATCGAGGAGAGGTTTGATCACGTAATTGGGCGCCAGTAGGAGAAATCCTTATCGAAAAAGCCCTCTTTCTCGAGAACCGTATGCATTTGTCATAATTGTGATTCAGTAATATTATTTGTGAATAATTAATTATTGATTTATATGATAAGGAAATATTTATTTGATGCGGATATAAATGATGGATTTATTTATGTGTTTATAAGTGAAGAAATTAATGATAAGGTATTTTATCAGTATTTTGTCGAAATGGAGAACAAAATATGAGATTTTCAGAAAAAATTAGTTTATTACTTGATTTTGTAAAATTCATAACTCTTTGTGTATAATGAGTTAAGAGATGAGCCATATATCAAAAGAAAGCCCTGGAAGTAAGCTAACCGTAGAAATTGGAATCACCCAAAAAAATCCTTTGTAGATTTATCGTGGTGAATTTTTGAATGAAACTGGTCCGAAGGACTAATAATCCGAAAAATTAGTGTTCTTGAGATATATTGCGTGAGTCATAAATTTTGATCCGACCGTTGGATCGTTGTGAGTTTTGGATATATTATACATATATAAGTTGAGTATATGTCCACAAATTTTGAACCGTTAAAAATTAATGTATAATTTATTATGAATTTTAAAAGATGACTGATTCAGAAATTGTTTTTATAAATTTTTTTAGTGGAAAATTCTAGAAGACGGCCCCCACTTTTTGGTTGGTGATTGAATGCATGTGCTGGACTTTTGTTCAATGAATGAGGGCTGGTTGTTGGCGTAGCAATTGAGAAAAAATAAAATAAATATATTATTTTATTAATTTAGTCTTCTATGGCGTTCTAGCATTTTCCTATAAATAGGTGCTTATGTTAGAATTGAAAATCACACCAGAAACATAAGTTTTCTCTCTCTATATTATCAACCATATTTTTTAGAGTATATTTAAATACTTTGAGAGTTGTTTTTGCAAAGTCAAGGTTCCTTCCTTTTTTACATTCCAAATGTAAATCTGCTTTCTTTTGAGGTAAAGAATTTTAAGGGTTATTATATTTTTCAGTTTCGTAGTTTTCTGACTCTCAAAAATTCTGAAAAATTTTGAAATGATATTTTGATGAGTTTTATTGATTGTGTCCAAAAATAGTGATTTTTGGATGTATAGATTAAGAGTTATGAATTTTATGAGAAAAGACTATTTTAAAAGTAACCACTTATAACTCCTTGTGGTTAACCCCAAAATTGATGAAATTTTTATTGGGAGTAAATCTATATAATATCAGTGTACTCTGTGAATTTTGGAATTTTTGGACAAGAATACAATTTATGATAAATGTCTAAATATTCGATGTTTTGGCCATATAAAAAATAGTAAATGAATTTTAAAAATTCTGAGAAAAATATATGTTCAATGTGGGACTATATTATGCTAAATACCAGAAAAGAAATATTTTTAGAACTGATTTGGTATTTTCATGGAAATAGACTAGTTATGAGTAAATGAATTAAATATGTTAGGTGAAGGAAGAAAATTGAAAAATAGGATTTTATGGCTTGAGAATCCTATATGAGGTATATGCAAAAAAAATTTATGAGGGTTTTGGTTATTGGTGATGAAATCTTATGAGTTTGACATTTTAGAATGATTAAATGCATTATTTAGTAAAGTATAAACAATTAAAATAAATTGTTTATAAGTTTAAGAAATGTTATTCTTTCAATATCATTATACCGAAATATTAGTATGGATTTTATTGTGGAATTTTTATCTTTTTCATGTCAAGATTACTATTCACGAGTTACTATTCATGAGTTACTATTCACGAGTTACTATTCATGAGAAAATTGGTTTCTTTTTTTGACCATATTATAGTTGATTTATGAATATTACTCTTAAGATTAAATCTATATGTTGATTATATTATTTTTATTATCATATATAACATTTTTATACCCTAATGATGATATTTCTCTTTGATTTGAGTGTAAAGATGTGTAGATTTTTGGTATGATCATGACTATGGGTTCCCTTTGGCCAGTAGTGCAAAGTTGAATTGTTGACTGGTATGATCATGACCATTGAATTTATAATTGAATATATTTAGATTAAGCGCAAAGGTGAAATGATCAACATGATTATAATTATGGTTTATATAAATTCTGAAATGATTATGTATTTCTTAGAGATATGAATATCTTTGGCATGTAGTGCAAAGATGACCTATAGTTGAATATCTTTAGCCTGTAGTGCAAAGATGACCTGTTGTTGAATATCTTTGGCATGTAGTGCAAAGATGAAATGATAATGAATATCTTTGGCCGTAGTGCAAAGATGAATTTATTAGTATGATTATGAACAGGAACTGTGATTTGGTATAACCATGATCTTTGATGTTTTAGGTAAAGGCAGGTGATGTAAATTATCTTCGTCCTAGATGAGAAGAAAAATTTAGAATCACAATTATGATTATGATTTATTCATATGATTGTGGAAATGAACTGTTGATTGATGTTACAGGGATAAAACATTGTTGGTGGACTTTTAATGTGGAGAAGATAATAGACTTTATAGTCTATTTGACTCTTCTAATAGATTGCTCGTTCTGCTGCAACTATGATTGAAATTTTTTTATCATCTACCATATGTTCTAAATCTCTGATTTATTATTGATGAAAGCTATTGATAATTTAATTATCTTTAGTCATGATATTCTTTCTTCGAAGTTAGTTGTGCTCACCCTTTTGCTTCACAATTCCTTTTCGAGGTAATAAGAGTGTAGTAGGCTGGAAATTGGGGCCGGGGTAACAGGGGAATTGAATCGGTGGTCATCATTTAGTAGTTATATTTGGTGAATCAAATAGGGTGAGGCGAACCTAACGTTGGAAGGGTGTTTTGCCACTATCATACAAGATGTCTAAAGATATACAATCTCGTGTCATCATAAGACAGGGTTGTGCACATTCACTTACTGAGTATATCTACGAGCACTACCTATATGATCTTGGAGTTTATTTGAAGTATAATTCTCAATTAGAGACAGTTGAGATAATTATATGTCAAGAGAAGACTCACCATTGGAAAGAATATGATAGTAATCTTCTCATTTTTCTTTGGGGTCTATTGGGTCAACCAAGGATAATTCTGTGGGCATATGATATCTATCATAACCTAGACGCATGGCCTCCCATGTACGAAGGTTTCCTTGAGCACTTTCCAAAAATTTTAATTTCTAAAACAGTTTTTGACTATACCTTTATGTAAGGTGATATTGTGACGTGTTGTCAAGGTTGGGATGAAAGTCACAGTTGGTACATATTTGTATCAAAACTCACGACATATGTGTTGCTGTATTTTGCACGTTGTTGTAATAAAGTTGTAGTTATTTTCTGTACCATGTATTTGGCGACTCAGAATAGGTTGGATGGACTGGGCCTGTTTTGGGGTTACCACACTTGGTATCAGAGCTTAGGGATATGATCTCTGGCGGAGATCCGGGATTAGAACTAGGAAGGGAGAGACGAGTAATATCCTTCGCTAGTATGTGTCCTACCTAAGCTGAATTTTCTTACTTAAGTTGACAAATTGTAATATGTCAATTAACATTTATTTTGAAGCTGTATTTTAGAATGATATCTGAAATACAAGAGATGAACAATGGAGAAATCATGATGACATGAAAGATGGAATCTGAAATGAAAGCAAGGTATTCTCAACTATTTGAAATACCATGTACGTAAATTTCAAGGACGAAATTTCATAAGGAGGGGAGATCGTAAGACCCCGAATTTTATGAAATAAAAGTATTCAATTTTTCTATTTAGTAAATAGTTAAATTGATAAAAAGTTTAAAGTTAAGGGTGATATATGATTTTTTTTCAAAATACGCAAGTGGTTACAAAATATTCATTGTTGTCGGGGAATATTCGTTTGGTCGTGGAATATTCTTTCTGTCGAGGAATATTCGTACGAAGGTGCAGCCATTTGTGAGCCCCATAACATAATAACTATCGGATGAAGAAAATAACAAGTTTGAGTTTTTATAAATAACGGCGTAGTTGTTACCGTTAACACTGTTGGAATACCCGATAGTTAAAATACAAGATGTCTGCTGCGTCGCTTCTTGGCAAGATGCGACACTCGGATTTATACAAGATTTTTGAATTATTGATTCTTACGTAAGAAGCCACTACTCAATAATTGTGACACCCCCAAATAGGTCTACATCACCCATTCCGAGTTGTCAATACACCTGTACAAAAAACAACTACAACTTTATTATTACAATAGTAAACTGTGAGTTTAAATACGATATTGCCATCTGTATACAATATCCACATACAAATAAATCCTCATCATAATTATTGATACATTATTTTACAACAATGGTGAGGACTACTAAACAACTCTCCCTAGAACTTTCATTCCATACCCGACTGCATCTTCGCTATATTCTCGCCTCCACGAGAAGAAAAATGGAACAAAAAAGAAAAAAAGGGTGAGCTCATTACTAGCCCAAAGAAGAATATTATGACTAAGATAATATACAACAAATTATCGTTAGTCTTCAACAGGAAAATATAATAGAATACAATAAACAACAAGTTTTAAAACAATATTCGCAGCTGGAAAATATTAATTCATAGAAGAGTTACGTAGAGATGAAATCTACAAATATCTATGAATTTAATAGATCCATCATCAATATTTTTATCCTCAGAACATCAATCAATATATATATCCGAATCATATATTCATCCTCGCACTACAAAAGCCAAGGACATTCACCACCGGTTATGTTCATCTAAACACTGCTCATCTTTGCACTACGCCCAAAGATATTCATCGAAATCATTCATCTTTGCACTACAGGGCCAAAGATATTCATCGAAATCATTCATCTTTGCACTACTGAAGCCAAAGATATTCCATAATATCATCATTTAAGACCGAGGATGATGAAAATATTTTTAAAGAAACGAATCCAAAGGAAACAAAATTACAAGGATTAAGGATTCGTACTTTGTTTTTTATCCACGCCCAAAAATACCTCAAAAATAATCATAGTGGTGTAAAATTCAAGAATGATCAAAACATGGATACAATCAAAGCTAGTATCCATAATAGATATTTTGGACAAAAAGAAGAAATTTCATTTTTGGTGAATAGTGCAGTATTCGTGAATAAAGTCAGATATCGTGAATAAAGGTCGATATCGTGAATAGTAACTCAACACACCAAAAGATAGAAATTTCAAGAAAAACATCTTCACGCTTTCGTGAATAAGACTTTCGTGAATAAGAACTCGTGAATAAGAACTCATGAATAAGAATCTCGTGAATAAGAACTCCCACATGAAAAAGTTCCAAATTTGATAAAAGTTCCAACCAATATTTCAAAGATAATGATATTGAAGAAATAATATCATTTGAGAAGAAAATAACATCCCTTTACCTCGAAAACAGACAAGATTTAGTTAAAACACCTGGATATAAAGCTATGACTTGAACTTGCACCGTATAGCAATACTCAAAGTATACTCAAAATACTCACAAGAATACGCCGATAATATAGAGAGAAAAACTTCATTTAAATGTGATTTTTAATTCTAACCTAAGACTTATTTATAGAAATTGCTAGAACACCAAAGCAGTAAAATTTAATATAATATTAATATATTTAATAAATTCTCTACGCCCATCTAAACAATCTGATCTCAGCCATCAACACATGTTAAAGATGCCCAAAAACATTTAAAAAACGTTTTTTATTTAAATTATTTTAAACTTCCAAAATCAATTATTTTGAGCTTGAACTTCAATAATTCACAATAAATAGCCCTTTTGCCGTAAAAATTCAAATCTCGCATGAGTTTTTACAGGAAATTCAATTCTCTACAACTTTACAGAAGAAAGTTTTTCAAATTCCAAACAGAAATTGACCGAAATTCACAAATGGGCGATTTTACAAAGCTATAATCAAATTTCAAATAATAAATGGGGTCCAATTTACATGTTTAACATGTTTTAAACATTTTGGTAATAAAATACTCCTCCTCCACATGTACTCATATATCCCACATTCATCGTAAAAATATCATCGTTAATATATTATTAAAATAATATATTTAAATGAATTATTTTATCGTAAAAAGATAAAATATTAATTTTCAACAATTGTCACTATAAAATTTTCTCCATCTATATCCACATAAAATCAATATTTTCTTCATCATATGAATCAATAATTAATTATTCGTAAATAATATTACGTAATCACAATATTGACAACCGTGCGCTTCCAGAAAGAGGGGCTTTCCAATAAGAATTTCTCTTACCTGCAAGCGCAATTAGGTGACCAAACCTCTCCTTAGACAGTAACTTTCTAGACATTGACAATAATGTTATCTAATAATATTATTCGGATAATATGAATTATTGGTTCGATAATGAAAAATACCGTGTAATGACAATTATTGAAACAACAACAATATAAAATATCAACGCAAAGAATTATTGAATCAATAAAATAAAATATTTGAATAATAATTATCAGAACCATTATTGAGTAGTGCCTTCTTACGTAAGAATCAATAATTGGTGCAATATCGTAAAGCATCTTGTGCAATAACGCCAGATTAGTGTGTTTTTAACCACTAGGTATTCCAACAAGATAATTGGTAATAATCGCTACAAGTTATTTATAAACAACTTATTCTTGTCGCTTTCTTCCTCCAATCGCTTTCCGTTATGGGGCCCACATACATGGTCGCTACTGTCAGCATTTAATATTCCCCGACAAGCATTTAATATTCCACGACCAAACGAATATTCCCTACAATAATGAATATTATATCACCACTTGCTTATTTAAAATATTTGCGCATTTTACCCATAACTAACCATATTAATCAAATCCACCCTTACTATTTCAAAATAATAAATTAAGGAAATTCTTTTTTATTTAAAAAAATTTCGGGGTCTTACAATAATTGTTACAGTAATTACTGTTCAATATTTTATTTTATTGGTTCAATAATTATTGTGTTGATATTTTATATTATTGTTGTTTCAATAATTGTCATTGCACAGTATTTTTCATTATCGAATCAATAATTCATATTATTTGAATAATATTATGAGATAGCATTATTGGCAATGTCTAGAAAGTTCTGTCAAGGAGAGGTTTGGTCACCTAATTGCGCGTCAGTAAGGAGAAATCCTTATCGGAAAGCCCCCACTTTTCTGGGAACTGCCTGATTGTCATAATTGTGATTCTGTAATATTATTTATGAATAATTAATTATTGATTTATATGATAAGGAAATATTTATTTGATGCGGATATAAATGATGGATTTATTTATGTGTTTATAAGTGAAGGAATTAATGATAAGGTGTTTTATCAGTATTTTATCGAAATGGAGAACAAAATATGGGATTTTCAGAAAAAATTAGTTTATTACTTGATTTTGTAAAATCCATAACTCTTTGTGTATAATGAGTTAGAAGATGAGACATATATCAAAAGAAATCCCTGGAAGTAAGCTAACCGTAGAAATTAGAATCACCCAAAAATCCTTTGTAGATTTATCGTGGTGAATTTTTGAATGAAACTGGTCCGAAGGACTAATAATTCGAAAAATCAGTGTTCTTGAGATATATTGCGTGAGTCATAAATTTTGATCCGACCGTTGGATCGTTGTGAGTTTTGGATATATTATACATATATAAGTTGAGTATATGTCCACAAATTTTGAACCGTTAAAAATTAACGCATAACTTGTTATGAATTTTAAGAGGTGACTGATTCAGAAATTATTTTTATAAATGTTTTAAGTGAAAAATTCTAGAAGACGGGCCCCACTTTTTGGTTGGTGATTAAATGCATGTGCTGGACTTTTGTTCAATGAATGAGGGCTGGTTGTTGGCGTAGCAATTGAGAAAAAATAAAATAAATATATTATTTTATTAATTTAGTCTTCTATGGCGTTCTAGCATTTTCCTATAAATAAGTGCTTATGTTAGAATTGAAAATCACACCTGAAACATAAGTTTTCTCTCTATATATTATCAAGCATATTTTTGACAGTATTTAGATACTTTGAGAGTTGTTTTGCAGTGCAAGGTTCCTTCGGCTTTACATTCCAAATGTAAATACCGCTTTTTTTGAGGTAAAGAGATTTTAAAGGTTATTATGTTTTTCGGTTTAGTTTTTTTTCGACTCTCAAAATTCTGAAAAATTTGAAATGATATTTTGATGAGTTTTATTGATTGTGTCCAAAAATAGTAATTTTGGATGTATAGATTAAGAGTTATGAATTTTATGAGAAAAGACTATTTTAAAATAACCACTTATAACTCCTTGTGGTTAACCCCAAAATTGATGAAATTTTTATTGGGAATAAATCTATATAATATCAGTGTACTCTGTGAATTTCAGAATTTTTGGACAAGAATACAATTTATGATAAATGTCTAAATATTCGACGATTTTGGCCATATGAAATATAGTAAATGAATTTTAAAAATTCTGAGAAAAATATATGTTCAATGTGGGACTATATTATGCTAAATACCAGAAAAGAAATATTTTTGGAACTTATTTGATATTTTTCATGGAAATGGACTAGTTATGAGTAAATGAATTAAATATGTTAGGTGAAGGAAGAAAATTGAAAAATAGGATTTTATGGCTTGAGAATCCTATATGAGGTATATGCAGATTTTTTTTATGAGAGTTTTGGTTATTGGTGATGAAATCTTATGAGTTTAACATTTTAGAATGATTAAATGCATTATTTAGTAAAGTGTAAATAATTAAAATAAATTATTTATAAGTTTAAGAAATGTTATTCTTTCAATATCATTATACCGAAATATTGGTATGGATTTTATTGTGGAATTTTTATCTTTTTCATGTCGAGATTACTATTCACGAATTACTATTCATGAATTACTATTCACGAGTTACTATTTATGAAAAAATTGATTTCTTTTTTTTACCATATTATAGTTGATTTATGAATATTACTCTTGAGATTAAATCTATATGTTGATTATATTGTTTTTATTATCATATATAACATTTTTATAACCCTAATGATGATATTTCTCTTTGATTTGAGTGTAAAGATGGGTAAATTTTTGGTATGATCATGACTATGGGTTCCTTTTGGCCAGTAGTGCAAAGTTGAATTGTTGACTGGTATGATCATTATCATTTCGGAGCTTCGGAACTTCGGAACTTCAATAATTCACAATAAATAGCCCTTTTGCCAGAAAATTCAAATCTCGTGAGTTTTTATAGGAAATTCAATTCTCTACAACTTTACGAAGAAAGTTTTTTCAAATTCCAAATGAAATTGACCGAAATTCACAAATGGGCGATTTTACATGTGCTATAATCAAATTTCAGTCAATAAATGGGGTCCACCGACATGTTTAACATGTTTTAAACATTTTTGGTAATAAAAATACTCCTCCTCCACATGTACTCATATATCCCACATTCATCGTAAAAAATATCATCGTTAATATATTATTAAAATAATATATTTAAATGAATTATTTTATCGTAAAAGATAAAATATTAATTTTCAACAATTGTCGCTATAAAAATTTTCTCCATCTATATCCACATAAAATCAATATTTTCTTCATCATATGAATCAATAATTAATTATTCGAAATAATATTACGTAATCACAATATTGACAACCAGTGCGCCTCCTGAAAGAGGGGGCTTTCAATAAGAATTTCTCCTTACAAAAGCGCAATTAGGTGACCACCAAACCTCTCCTTAGACGTAACTTTCTAGACATTGACAATAATGTTATCTAATAATATTATTCGATAATATGAATTATTGGTTCGATAATGAAAATACCGTAATGACAATTATCAAAACAACAAAGAATATAAAATATCAACGCAAAGAATTATTGAATCAATAAAATAAAATATCGAATAACGATAATTATCGTAACCATTATTGAGTAAAGGCCTTCACGTAAGAATCAATAATTGGTGCAATATCGTGTGCTACTCGCAATAATAACGCCAGACATTAGTGTTTTTAACCACTAGGTATTCCAACAAAGATTAATTCAGAATAACTGCTACCAAGTATTTATAAACAACTTATTCTTGTCGCTTTCTTCCTCCAATCGCTTTCAAGTATGGGGCCCATACATGGTCAAGCTTGTCAGCATTTAATATTCCCGACAAAGATTTAATATTCCACGACCAAACGAATATTCCCTATTAATAATGAATATTATATCACCACTTGCTTATTTAAAATATTTAATGATTTTTACCCATAACTAACCATATTAATCAAATCCACCCTTACTATTTCAAAATAATAAATTAAGGAAATTCTTTTTTTATTTAAAAAATTTCGGGTTTATAATAATTGTTACAATAATTATCGCTCAATATTTTATTTTATTGGTTCAATAATTATTGTGTTGATATTTTATATTATTGTTGTTTCAATAATTGTCATTGCACAGTATTTTTCATTATCGAATCAATAATTCATATTATTTGAATAATATTATGAGATAGCATTATTGGCAATGTCTAGAAAGTTCTCACAAGGAGAGGTTTGGTCACCTAATTATGCGTCGAAGAAGGAGAAATCCTTATCTGAAAGCCCCCACTTTTCCTCGAACCTACTGCGATTGTCATAATTGTGATTCTCGTAATATTATTTATGAATAATTAATTATTGATTTATATGATAAGGAAATATTTATTTGATGCGATATAAATGATGGATTTATTTATGTGTTTATAAGTGAAGGAATTAATGATAAGGTGTTTTATCAAGATTTTATCGAAATGGAGAACAAAATATGGGATTTTCGTAAAAAATTAGTTTATTACTTGATTTTGTAAAATCCATAACTCTTTAGTGTATAATGAGTTAGAAGATGAGACATATATCAAAAGAAATCCTCGAAGTAAGCTAACCAATCAGAAATTAGAATCACCCAAAAATCCTTTGTAGATTTATCGTGGTGAATTTTTGAATGAAACCGTCCAAGGACTAATAATTCAAAAAATCGTTGTTCTTGAGATATATTATGTGAGTCATAAATTTTGATCCGACCGTTGGATCGTTGTGAGTTTTGGATATATTATACATATATAAGTTGAGTATATGTCCACAAATTTTGAACCGTTAAAATTAACGATAACTTGTTATGAATTTTAAGAGGTGACCGATTCGTAAATTATTTTTATAAATGTTTTAAGTGAAAAATTCTAGAAGACTTCGCCCCACTTTTTGGTTGGTGATTAAATGCATGTGCTTGGACTTTTGTTCAATGAATGAGGGCTGGTTGTTGGCGTAGCAATTGAGAAAAAATAAAATAAATATATTATTTTATTAATTTAGTCTTCTATGGCGTTCTAGCATTTTCCTATAAATAAGTGCTTATGTTAGAATTGAAAATCACACCTGAAACATAAGTTTTCTCTCTATATATTATCAAGCATATTTTTGACAGTATTTAGATACTTTGAGAGTTGTTTTGCAGTGCAAGGTTCCTTCGGCTTTACATTCCAGTCAGAAATACTGCTCTTTTGAGGTAAGAGATTTTAAAGGTTATTATGTTTTTCAGTTTCGTAGTTTTTTCGACTCTCAAAAATTCTGAAAAAATTTGAAATGATATTTTGATGAGTTTTATTGATTGTGTCCAAAAATAGTAATTTTTGGATGTATAGATTAAGAGTTATGAATTTTATGAGAAAAGACTATTTTAAAAATAACCACTTATAACTCCTTGTGGTTAACCCCAAAATTGATGAAATTTTTATTGGGAATAAATCTATATAATATCAGTGTACTCTGTGAATTTCAGAATTTTTGGACAAGAATACAATTTATGATAAATGTCTAAATATTCGACGATTTTGGCCATATGAAATATAGTAAATGAATTTTAAAAATTCTGAGAAAAATATATGTTCAATGTGGGACTATATTATGCTAAATACCAGAAAAGAAATATTTTTGGAACTTATTTGATATTTTTCATGGAAATGGACTAGTTATGAGTAAATGAATTAAATATGTTAGGTGAAGGAAGAAAATTTAAATATAGGATTTTATGGCTTGAGAATCCTATATGAGGTATATGCAGATTTTTTTTATGAGAGTTTTGGTTATTGGTGATGAAATCTTATGAGTTTAACATTTTAGAATGATTAAATGCATTATTTAGTAAAGTGTAAATAATTAAAATAAATTGTTTATAAGTTTAAGAAATGTTATTCTTTCAATATTATTATACCGAAATATTGGTATGGATTTTATTGTGGAATTTTTATCTTTTTCATGTCGAGATTACTATTCACGAATTACTATTCATGAATTACTATTCACGAGTTACTATTTATGAAAAAATTGATTTCTTTTTTTGACCATATTATAGTTGATTTATGAATATTACTCTTGAGATTAAATCTATATGTTGATTATATTGTTTTTATTATCATATATAACATTTTTATAACCCTAATGATGATATTTCTCTTTGATTTGAGTGTAAAGATGGGTAAATTTTTGGTATGATCATGACTATGGGTTCCTTTTGGCCAGTAGTGCAAAGTTGAATTGTTGACTGGTATGATCATGACCATTGAATTTATAATTGAATATCTTTAGCTTAAGTGCAAAGGTGAAATGATCAACATGATTATAATTATGGTTTATATAAATTCTGAAATGATTATGTATTTCTTAGAGATATGAATATCTTTGACATGTAGTGCAAAGATGACCTGTAGTTGAATATCTTTGGCCTGTAGTGCAAAGATGAAATGATAATGAATATCTTTGGCCGTAGTGCAAAGATGAATTTATTAGTATGATTATGAACAAGAACTGTGATTTGGTATAACCACGATCTTTGATATTTCAGGTAAAGGCAGGTGATGTAAATTATCTTCGTCCTGGATGAGAAGAGAAATTTAGAATCACAATTATGATTATGAGTTATTCATATGATTGTGGAAATGAACTGTTGATTGATGTTACAGGGATAAAACATTATTGGTGGACTTTTAATGTGGAGAAGATAATAGACTTTATAGTCTATTTGACTTTTCTAATGGATTGCTCGTTCCGCTGCAACTATGGTTGAAATTTTTTTATCATCTACCATAAGTTCTAAATCTCTGATTTATTATTGATGAAAGCTATTTATAATTTAATTATCTTTAGTCATGATATTCTTTACTGAGCTAGTTGTGCTCACCATTTTGCTTCACAATTTCTTTCAGGTAATAAGAGTGTAGCTGGGTCGAGCGGGGGTAGCAGGGGAATAGAACGGTGATCATCATTTAGTAGTTATATTTGGTGAATCAAATAGGGTGAGGCGAACCTAACGTTGAAAGGGTGTTTTGCCACTATCATACATGATGTCTAAAGATATACAACCTCGTGTCATCATAAGACAGGGTTGTGCACATCCACTTACTGAGTATATCTACGAGCACTACCTATATGATCTTGGAGTTTATTTGAAGTATAATTCTCAATTAGAGACAGTAGAGATAATTATATGTCAAGTAAAGACTCGCCATTGGAAAGAATATGATAGTAATCTTCTCGTTTTTCTTTGGGGTCTATTTGGTCAACCAAGGATAATTCTGTGGGCATATGATATCTATCATAACCTAGACGCATGGCCTCCCATGTACGAAGATTTCCTTGAGCACTTCCCAAAGATTTTAATTTCTAAAACAGTTTTTGACTATACCTTTATGTAAGGTGACATTGTGACGTGTTATCCAAGGTTGGGATGAGAGTCACAGTTGGTATATATTTGTATCAAAACTCACGGCATGTGTTGTTGTATTTTGCACGACAATTATTGTAATAAAGTTGTAGTTATTTTCTGTACCATGTATTTGACAACTCGTAATAGGTTGGATGGATCTGGACTGTTTTGGGGTTTTCACAATATATATATATATATATATATATATATATATATATATATATATATATATATATATATATATATATATATATGGGGTTGCATTCACAAGAATCGATTATTAGAAGTAATTCCTTTTTTGGCCCCAAATTGTGTGGCTGGAGCAAAAAAAAAAATTGTAACAAGTCGCTACATGTTGAAGCGGCTGGCCAAAAATAAGTTATTTCTAACAACCGATTACTGTGGATGCAACCCATATATATATATATATATATAAATGATCAAGTAAGGGATCCCTTACTTTCTTAAAATGAGGAATTTTTTTTTTGTTTTTTTTTATTTTTTTATTTTAAAACAACTAAAAAAAAAGTTTAATATTTTATGGAACTGAAATTTTTTCATAATGCAATGTTTTGGGCGTGTTTTGAATACCTATACCAAAAAGTGGTGGTACAGTGCAGATCATGCATATACATGTTTTGTTATACGCACTCAAATCACACCCAAAACATCAGATTATGAAAAAAAATTTCATTCCATAAAATATTAAACTTTTTTCTTTAGTTGTTTAAAAAAAAAAAAAAAAAAAAAAAAGTCCTCAATTTAAGAAAGTAAGAAATCCTTATCCGATCCTCGACCTATCTATATATATATATATATATATATATATATATATATATATTAAGGGGTTTGTAGGATTAGTCCCATAAAATCCTTGACGAGGGATTAGTCTCGAAAAATCGTTTGATAGTTTAAAAGGTAGGACTATTAATTTTATATTTATTATGTGATTTTATACTTTCTCATAAATAGTCTTAGTAATGACAAAAAAAAAATAATTTATATGACTATTTAAAGTATTATTAATCCCCTATTATGAATAAAATAATTTGAAATAGTGTTAAATTAAGATAAATAATTTAATCCCAAATATACTTTTTGTAAACAAACATGACCTAAATAAAATATCCGTCATATAAACATAACTTAATTTTTATAATTTTTTTAAAATAAACTGTAAATTTTAAATTGCTTGGAATTATATGCCTCAATAACATATCGCGGGTATGGTATTTTATGACTATATATATGAATGTAAATAGGATATTAAATAGTCTGCTCATTTTATACTATTCATTTAAATTTAATGAAAGTGGTTTAAAAAAAATAAAATTTTCCTTTTACACATAATAATGCCTATCAAATAAACTTACAATTTATAAAATATAATAGTGCGTATCATATGGGTATGTTTGATTATCGGTATTTAGAACGTTTGCGGTAATAGTATTTGGTACACACCGCATCATTTTAGATACATCTGACAAACGGCAAGCGGCGCAGGCCGAGAGAGGGCCATAAACCTGCCGGGCCTCGATGCATCGGCCAAAACGGTTCGGATTTTTATGGTCAGAAATGTAAACCAAAAGCCAGCGAGTTCACTTGTGGTTGGACCATGGATCGAGGGTGTTTTATGCCTATTTTTTGATATTTTTTTAGCCCAAAGTGAACGGGCCAGGCTTTCGACGGACCGAACCAAAAATGTCTGAATTTTTGTGGGCCAAAAAAATGCGGGCCAAAGCCCATTTTTTGACGGACGGGCCAGGCCGATCCGCGGGCTTTGGACCCATTTGCCAAGTCTAGTTTTAAAGTATTATATTTAGACTCTAAACGTAATATTTATTGGGTTTGAAATAAATTATTTTTAAATGAATAAAATTCACAACTACGAATAAAATTCGCATCATTTTTTTGGGACATTTCTAGTGATATTTTTTTTTTGTAGTACCTTTCAAAAAATGTATAGTATTTATTCTAACTGAAATTTTTATAAAAAATAGTGTTTTAGGTGTAATTTAAATACATACAAGAAAACATGGTTATGCATGCATCGCATGCACTGCTTTCTTGTATGTATTTAAATTACACCTAAAAAATTATTTTTTTACAAAAATTTCAGTTAGAATAAATACTATATATTTTTTTGAGAGGTACTACAAAAAAAAAAATCGCTAGAAATGTCAATTAACAATGTCCCCCTAGAATTATTGGTCTAGGACGACATTGATAGCTGACATTTTTTTTTTGGTTTTTTTTGTTGTTGTAATAACTCTGAAAAAATATATAGTATTTATTTCAACTGAAATTTTTATAAAAAATAGTATTTTAGATGTAATTTGGATACATACTAGAAATATAATTGTACAATTATCGCATGATCATATTTCTTGTATGTATCCAAATTACACCTAAAATATTATTTTTTATAAAAATTTCAGTTGAAATAAATACTAGTATATATTTTTTGAAAGATATTACAAAAAAAATTAAAAAAAAAAATTATTAGAAATGTCACTAAAAATGTCCCCCTCTAGGACTCCGCCCTAGACTTATTGAAAATATAATGATGAATTTAAGACATGCAACTGCAACAGTAAAATTGGTACTGAATAGCAAGGTACTTGGAACGTACCAGCAGTATAAATTAAAGTTATGAGAACTCTTTTTTGTATGCTTACTCATAAATGACCTGGTACTACTGTTTGTACTATAAAATTATCTATTTTATTTTCTGTACTTTGAAAATAAATATTTATTTAATTACCAAAAATTATTAAATAAATTAATACAATTTTGTGTTAATTAATTGAATAGAGTAGCCCACTATGCACCAAAATTATATGAGTCATTTACCTGTCAACTAATATCCAATTATTTAAAGACGGTCGATAATGTCAAAAGAATATTTATTTTATTAAAATAAATATATATTTAGTGACATTTTTACACTTGTTATATATCAACCTATGAGCTATATTTACTTGTTTAAATACGGCTGATAATAATAAAAGAATATTTATGTTATTAAAATAAATATATATGTAATAACATTTTTACATGCACTTGTTATATCATAATAATTATTCTTATATTATTAATAATGACCAATATAAAAAATTAAATGTTTTTGAAAAATTCTAATTTGAAATCTGATCCAAGGGTACATGTCACCTTAGCTTCTCTGTCTATTTTGTTTTTTTTTAAAATTATTTTATTATTAAGTTGAGAGATGAGTACTAAAAAAAGATATAAAATAATGTGTATATTAATAATTAATTATAATTATTGGACTCACTCATATATAGTGGAATGGTTATATTAGATTCCTAAGTCCAATAAATTTGGGTCACCGCCTTATTAACTAAGGTGTTGTTTGATTAGCATTGAATGATTGACCGATTCAGACATTCATTGCATTTGTTCAGGAAAAAATCGTCTAAATATCAGCCAATCAGACGATTTAAACTTAGTGGCTAAGTCACATTTATTTTTTGCTGAATGACGACTGAATAAAAATATGTTATTCAGATGTTTCAAACATGTCAATTATCAAACAATTTTTTTCATTCAGATTCAGATTTATTCAATTTTTATCAAACACCTCACTATTCTGTTACCATATTTATGTATGATAATTAACTTTTTCAACACAAACATCTTTATACGATTCAAACTAGGAATCATAATCTTATTGAGTCGGTGTAGATAAATTATAAATATATATTAAACAATTATGATACATAAAATATTCTAACCTACTATATATATAAAAATACTCTTTACTTTTATTGTTATCTATTCTTACTCTCGTATCAGAGATATCTCGACAGTTCAAATTGTCAAGTACTTTTAAGTAATTATATATATATATATATATATATATATATTCAAGTTGATGGTTGAACGTATGGGCAAATTTGAGCTTTAATACTAATTTTTTTATAAATTTTATTTAAATAAAAATAAAAATAAAAGAAATATGAAAAAAGAAATAAATGGAACATCTTGTACGTGTGTTTGAAATTAGTCTTGAAGAGGAACATTCGTTTTGATGGAGGGTCTTGTAAGTGAGCAAACATAATACAGTAAGTTTACTATTATATAAAATTATTTACATACTGCTGACATACATATATATGTATATATTAATGGTCTATGTGCGGAGCAAATACGTGAACTATCAAAATATATAGTAGACTTATTTAACAAGAAAGTAAATAAGGCCATAAAAAGGACACGTGGCGCCACGTGGTGATGTGCAACACATGCATTAACTACTGATTATAATAATTATAGTACCTTGTACAATTACCATTTACTACCCATCTAATCTATTATTTCTGCCCCATAAGTTTAGTTTGAATTTTTCATAACTTAGCTTTTTAAGTTTATTTTTGAAAACAGTAAAAAGTTGGAGTACAATCAATCCCTATAATAGTTTTGCATTATGTAACAATATCATTTCTTTTCCCAATAAAGGAAGAATTATGAGTAGGAAATTCCCTATTCATTTCGTTCACCTTTGGAAGAGGAAATTGCTTTGTTCTATTTCCAAAAAAAAAAAAAAAAAATTGCTTTATTCTCTTTTGCTTTTGGTATTGGCTGCTTTTACCTTCGACAAATCCAATCAAAAACTTACTTTTCCACCAACAAGAAAAAAAAAGATCTTACAACTTTTAGTTTTACCCCATAAAAATCTCTATATATAAAAATTTCAAGTTTATATTAATTTTGGTCATTTTCCACTAGGCCATTTCTGTCCATCACCATTCTCTGTACCAACTGGTGAAAGAAAAAGTGAAATCCTAACTTTTATTGGAGTTTTTACATTATTTTTCAACATTTTTCCTAATATTAGATTTAAATTATAAGTAGTTAGATATATATTTGTTTTTTTTTGTTTTTTTCATTTCTTTTTCCTTTCTTTTCGTCTGCGTTTTTCAAGTTCCAAACATGCCTCGACCAATTGACGTATGTTTAAAATCCAATAATGTGCTTGTTCGTCTACCAGCTTATGGAGCGTTTAATTTCAAACAGAGTCTAAAATTTTATTCGTCTACAAATAACTTATTCTAAACGCAATATTTGGAATTTAAACGCATGGTATATTTTTGACGCGGTGGTCAAACGCACAAAACGCTACGCAAAATAATTAGATCATATTGGCATTATAGTTTGCAAGCATTTGCAATTACTTCTAAATTCATTTATCACACAAATAAAAGTAAGATTAATAACAATTGTGAAGAAATAATTACATTTAACACCAAAATAGCAGCAAGGTTGACACCATTCTGTACATTGACTACATTCTTTGCCTCCTCATTTTTTCCTCAATCTTCTTTTACCATGTTTTGGTGGAGGGGGTCAAGGAAATAGTAAGGTAATATACTACTGTTTTATTGAAGATAACACTATCAAAGGGAATTATACTTTTCACAGCCTTTTAGGCAAGATCAGGTTAGCATTCTTAGGGAGCTGCGATGACTAACAGTTGTAGGCACCTGATGAGAACTCGTATCCATGCAGGTTCCGGAATGTACAACAAGGTGAAGCCACATCTACAAGCTCATATCCGCAGGTAAGCTGATCTCGAGAAAATACAAGCTGCAAGCACGGGAAAAAGATTTGAGACGGGGGAGGTTAAAAGGAGAACATAAGCTCAGAATCTAACTACATACAGCATACAATTTTATCCAATTTTGAATTTACATGCTAAAACAGGTTAAATATATTTATTTTATTTTTTGGAAAAAAAAAACTTTTCTTGATTTATGAGGAATTATTGATTTTATGTTTGTCACGTTGAATTTTCCTAACATTTAAATATAACATGCAAATAGACTTGTTTTTTCCCTTAATTAGCATATCCTTTTCAAACTCAACGATACACGAGCAAATTTTCCAGTTTCATCAATTTATGGACGACGAAAATTTGTCGGACATTGTTTATAATGGCTTATATCTTTACTAGGGAGTTAAATTACCTAGCAGACATGAAAGCCATTCCAAAAAACACAGCCTTAACAGCTTGCTTCTGGCCAGCATAATCGAACGCCAATGGCAACATTTCATGCAATGTTAGAAATGCCATAACTCCACCAACTGTATGACCAATATAATTCACCAAAGAAAATTGTTATACATCGAATATAATTTGCTTCCGCTCCATCATTAAAAAATACCCTCAAAACCAAACAGTATAAGAACCTGATCCCAGCAGGCCGTCAAGAATTTCAGGACTTAAGCTACTGGGAAAAAGATAAGCTGCAGTTCATCAAAAGGAAAAAGAAATTAATGAAGTTCAACAAAATCTACAACTTTTTACAAACTTCAAATATAAATTTTGAAACAAAAAATTAAGATGTCAAAGCAATTCCACCACAAGTTATATGATAAAACTGCAGATTCTACTGTTTTCTTTCTTTTTCTTTGTTTTAATACAGTCTCTACTCAAAATCTAGTTTCCATGTCATTAACAAATTAAGACTTCAGCATCCCATTTCCGCGCATATTATAGAAAGAGAGCACATACCTACAATTATTACACCGAGGGGCTCAGCAAGGCCAGAAATCGTAGCCAGTTTGAATGCTTGCCATTTGCTGAGGCGTAAACACAAACAATTGATGAAAAATAAAGATATGATTTAATTGAAAATGTCCAACTAAAATGCACTCTAGGCATGTCGGATTCAACTTTTGTGTTGGTTGAGCTTACAATATCGGGGGAGAAAAAAAGATGGTGAACTTGTTTGGATTTAGGCTCAGTAAACTCAGTTTTCTTTTCTTTTCTTTTTTGGGGAGCTTTATTAAGGAAAGCATCAAAAAGATAAGATGTCACAAAAGTCGCACACTTACCTCTGTGTTGCAAAATAGACGGGAAGTGCAACAGCAACACCCTGTAAAATGGAAGAATCGAAGAATTAGGAGAAAATGAGTAGAAGGGAAAAAAAATGAGGTGTATATTTACTACTTAGTCAATGTAAGAGATCGCTAGTCAGAAGTTAATTAGGAAACTGGCTAACATGGCTCCCTCTTTTTCATGAAAAGATCTGGCAGGCATAATTTAAATGTTATTATACTGGTTCAAAAGTAGTTATCCTTTCATTTCTAGAAAATTCTTGATTAGCAAGGCATCACAAGATTCTTCTGTCGATCACAGTACAAATAAGGCATGTAACTAAAGCCAACATATGCAAAAAAGATTCCCAACCTAAAATTTCATCAAAAAGATATTACAACTTAAATACCAGAATATCAAACCTTTAGATAAAATAGCCTGTAACTATGTGAAGGCTGAAGCATGTTTGCTAGTTAGAAGTCACTAGGGAAACTGGGCAACATGGTTAGTTTTTTCATGAAAAGTTCTTGTAGGCATAATTAAATGATCTTATACTGGTTTAAAACTAGTTATCCTCCCACTTCTAGAAAGTTCTGTATATAAATAGCTACTAAAATAATTTTGATCATGTTGCTCGATTAGCAAGGCATCACACGATTTTTCTGAAACCACAGTACAAATAATGCATGCAACTAAAGCCAACATATGCAAAAAAGATTCCCAACATAAAATTTTATCGGAAAGATATTATAATCTTAAATGACCTAAATATCAAACCTTTAGACAAAACAATCTGTAACGATGTTAAGCATGTTTGGTAGGCATCTGCAGTGACAATCAAATGTAAGAGCCTAAGAAGCTTTTAGTTCTGAATGGTTTAGTTTCTTACTTTCCAGAAACACATGAATTCTGATTACAACAATTTGGTTCTGATGCATTCCCCCGCTATTTTTTGGTTCATTTGGTTTCCGCAGATGAGAGAATTCTTTTCAGGAGGTGAAGCAGGCACAACTCACATTATTGGCTATTGGCTACATAGGTAAGTTATATACTCCTACCGTCCTCAAAAGCCTGTTTTCAAGTACAACATATTTTGACCACAAAAGGTGTCCAAAAGTGCACGGGTCAAAAATAAATAAGCATAAAGACTAATTTACCCTCAAAAGTATACTTAATGGGGTCCACTTAAGTTTTAAAAAGACAGATTTGTTAGTGTACTTACATGGGGTCCATTATGGGTAAAGTTGGTACTTATTTTATACTCTCGTCTACTTCAGTTTTCTTAATTTGTGTGAAACTTGTATTTTGGACATCCTTTTAAGGACAGAGGGAGCATTCAGGAGAGCTATTTCCTGAATACCAAAGGATGTTATCAAGCCAAATTGAACATTAATACCAGATGAGGAAATATGCTACAGTAGAACGTGGGGTAGGGATATTGTAGATGCTGATCAGAGTCGGAGGCTGGAAGGTAGGGCTAGATCCGTTTGTTGATAGGTTGTGGAGCTGAAAGCTGTAGATGGCTAGTTGCTTTGTTGAATATAGTGCAGAATGTAAGATTTGGCTTCAATAACGGGAGGATAAAGCGGCTACATCACCTTTTCTTTTTCTTTCTAGGGGCAAATGAATCTGGATTTAGAAGAATTATATTTTTTTTATTAATCTAGTTGGTAGAGTATGAAGTCTTTCGCTTTTTTGGATGATCTGTTTAAGAAATGTGACTGCCTTTGTATTGCTGTCATTGGCATTAATATATTTAAAAATCTATCCAACAAACCGATAATTCTTGTGGTGAGGAATCCAGCTATATTTAAATCCAAAAGATGGATAACATGTACTTCATGCTAGGATTGTATCTTCTTCCCACAATTTTTGTTCATCTATCAAGAGGAAAAACCAAAAGGCTATATACGTGCAAGTAAACTGAATATATGTTAAACATAAGCTATTCAATATTAGTGCCCGAGTGTGTACGTGGAAATATGAAAAGAAGAATCTTATCAAGAGTAAGAACAAAGTGAAACTGAGGCGAAAGAAAGAATTAACATTCTAGAAATTCCATAACAGAGGCATATATTGTTATTCTAGTCAGCATTTAAAGGACAAAACTGTTGATACTTGTAATAAAAATGTATTGACATAGGGTGGACATGGGAACATAATGTGCTCTTCAAAAGTGTTTGATACCAGAGTAATAATACATAAGCATCATTGTCCCACAGAGCCACCACATTTGGTGAAACTTGAAAAATTATAGATCTGTTGGTGACCTTTTTTCAAAAAGTTTGTACGAAACTAAACTACCGAAATCCTATTTATGTAAATGAGCTTATAGAAATTAATGTTATGTTCTACCTCAATACTTTGCTTCTACGATATCCAATCCAGAGTAGCCAAATACTCTCATTGACCTAGCAAAACCGTGTATTGGTATTTGCGTACCCAAACATGGTACTCTTACGTACCAATAATCTAAATTTAGCGTACCAAATTTTTTTTTTTATTTTACCTATAATTGCACCAAGTATCAATATTATATAACTTAATATTGGATGCTCAAACATTACATTTATACTAAATTATCTATAAAATAATCAACTTGTAAATTCAACTAAAAGTTTTCTATAAACTTATGTTTATTACATACAAATTTTAAGGGAATTCCTAACTATAAGAACTTATATAAAGATACCATAGCGTATCGCGTTTTAACTATATAGTGTATTGCGTACCCGTATTCTACCGCATACTGTACGAACCACGTTTCAGGCAACATTGATTCAATCATTTGTCCACACCGAAAGAAAAGGTTAAGACCATAATTTAAACTCTTAGATCCAATTACTAGTTAACATACTGAGCCCTCAATCGATTATAGTTAACATTGCCCTCAATGAACTATACCTTTCCCTCAATAGCATATAATTCATCCTTTCAATATATGATTATCGTATCACTGTTAACCACCGTGAGTACATTTGTCAAAGAATTAAGAGTTGGGACCTGCACTGAAGACTACTACCCGAAGTATAGGAGATCATCAATAGGTCTTGGAGAAGCATTCAAATGCAAACTTGTAAACAATGTTTACTACCTTTAATTAAGCATCATCTACCTTAAGTTGATCTGTAACCATTTATCTAAGAGAAGGGTCACTAAAATGTTCTGATACTAATTACTATCCTAATTGACTGAAGAAAATAAAATGAAGGAAATCTAAATACACATGGTAAAAAACTAAAGAGCAATTAAATTTCAGAAATAATTATATTGGAGATTCCATTAAATACCTCTGGGATGTTGTGCAAAGCAATAGCCAATGCCAAGTTTAGACCAACCCGAAGACCCTACAAAAGAACATGCAACAAATGCTAAATATTTAATAAATCCGGTTTTTAGCTTCCAAGTCGTCGTTTTTATATTTTGTATTAAAGAATAAATTTTATTCGAAAGTGCAAGGGGAGGACAAGGAGTTCTCTAGAGATACAAGTGGAACAAAACATTTATTGCACAAGTATGATTACAACCTTGGCTTATGATTTACAAATGAGGAACATCATCTTACATAGCCCTTGGACCATACAAACAATGACTAAGATCAAATCTAAGGAAGGCTAGGATTCAAACCTCTAAAATATTCAGGATATTTACAAAGTATATTAATTACATGAGTACTCTATAAGAAACACTAATATGTTAAAAAAAATATTTTAGGGAATGCCACCTAATGTAGCCAAATGGGCCCCTTGTGCGCATCAAGTAAGTAAATCATTATAGAAAGAAGAGTATAAGCTTTATGATACCTTGATTGATCCAAGGAACACAGCCATTCCTTCAGGAAAATTATGTAAGCTTATCCCTGAAAGTTGTAGGAAGAAATGAGGTTTTGTAAACCAGAACATAAGCAATCTTTTCACATAAAGGCAGTAAGGCATGCATTATAAGTTCATTATACTGCTTATGCACATTAATTCACCAAAGTTCATTGCAAGAATTTAGAAAAGGGATGAAATTCATGAAAAGAAACATACTAGTAGAGCGAGACTATTTTAAGCCGATCCGCTCACAACTAATATAAAATACAAACAAATGGTGGATTTGAGCCCAACTAAATTCAGTTGGGTGTCATACAAACAACCTTTTGTCTGTATTTAGAGCTTTTTCATATAAATATTTTAGCAATTACAAGATGCCATGCCCCTTAACTGCATATTTTTTATTGCGTATAGAAATTGATTACTGTAAGCCGTTTCTTTTTCCTTTTTCCGATAAGTCTTATTATAATAAGATGTATTCATGTAATAATTGTCCATATTCTTGTACAAGCCGACACCCTCCATTGTATTGTATCCCTCACGGAAGTGGATAAGATGATTATGATACATTAGTTAGCCCACTAACGGTGAATACCTGATGATTAGGAATTTCATTTTGATTCCATAAATAGAAACAGCTCCTCCCCAAACATTTTTTGCAAAATATTTTAATGCCAGGTTCCTTTGACATGTGTCCCTCATCAAAACATCAAGTCACATCAAGGCTTGTATAGAGCTGAATTGAGTCAAGTAAGCAAAAGGAGATATTTCGCTAAAATAATTCAAGTGCTACTTACAACCTGGAACAATCCCTAACCTGGAACAATCCCTTCATAATATAACAGGGGTGGCATAAAAAGTACAATCTCAACCAACATATATACTCCAAGAACTAGTAAACATACAAGGAGTTAATAAAATAAAGTACCCAATCTAAACTATATCCCTGTGCAAAACTATAAAATAAAGTAACCACTTCATTTTGGTCAATTGTCACATTTATAATGTTATATGCCTGCCATATACTTCCAGTGCAAAAGATAAAATGAAATAACTAGTTTTAATTCATCAACTTAACTATCACAAGACTTCTATATTAGGGGTATGAATAAGTATGATGACAAAAATGCTAAATATTAGACACCAAAAGAAAAAGTTACGCATCAATAAGAAAAACAAAGAAAAAAGTTTCAGTAAGAATGAATAGACACCAAGTTCAAAGTCAATAAATAATTCAGAACACACGAAAATCCCCACGACATATTGGATTACTCTACTGATGCAATTTTTGCATTGTTGTCGTCTGCGCTGAAAACCTTTTTCCATATCTTGAAACCCACCCCCAGCAAAAATCTAAAGCACACTAATCTACACGTGTTACCTTCTTCGATATCTTATTCACAATATCCTCACACAAAACATATCTTAACCTCTGACATCATACTTTTATGCAAGTAAATTAACTAATGTTACTGTTATGATTGCCGACAATTTAAGATTAGGCTCAAGACCAACTTTACTACAATAATTATTCTTTTCTCAGCATTTTAGATATAGAATTTATTGGTTTATCAAAGCCATATTCCTTAGTTTCTTTTCAAAATTCTTTTATGTATCAGGCAACCTCATTTGGTCAGCTAAGGCCAAATCCTAGCTCAGCGTTTGAATGTCTTGTACTATTATTGTTAGGTGACAGTTCTCCTATTGTTCTTGAAATAATAATCACAATGAGGATTTACCTTTTGGTGCAGACACAACGATAAGCAACTTACTAATAAAGTGGGAAAAAAATATCAATTTTTAACTTTATAAGATACTGCTTTTTTTAATTTTATTTTTAATTAAAAAATAATGCATGTAAATATAGTCTTCGATCAGTAAAGTATAAATTTCTAAAAAAAACAACAGCTGTACCGTAATCTTAGTATAGCATCCTTCAATCAATCAGTTTCCTTTTTGTTTTGACAGAGTTGTTATCTGTACTCACTGATGTACAGTATTGCAAAACGTCCACTGATATATATTGAATACTTGAATGCATGACTTAACAAAAAAACAAAAGTATGCTATAAAGAAACTCTGGGACAAAAAGAACCCTTCATCATCAGAGTATGCACTTTTGAAAGACCAATGTTTATTACATGGAAGAATTGAACATATATTATACATGTTGGTGCAAGTTCACACAACCTTACAGAAGACTACAAGTCTACAACTGCAGGTAGTGTAGAATTGCTCCATCAGCTCTATAGGTGTAAAAATATCAGATATAACAATATAACAATTCTATATATTCCATTTACTATAGAATTTACCAGAGAATTTTTTAAGTTAATTCCCTCAACGCCAGAGAAAACTTTCATACTTTTAAGTATTCTGTGACAGAACTTTTTCAAACGTTATTCTAAGATGAAGTTTTTGGCCAGAGAACAGATAATTCCAACATGGCATGATTAGGAAAGATACCAAAGTATAAGGAATACTCAGACCATACAGGGCAACTTGCATTCCTAAGATTAAATGTCACTTACTAGATCAAACCTAGGCATCTTATTTCCTTAAAAATTCTAGTTGATCAAACATGGCCAGCTGTAATATCCATGTCTCAATAGGGTTGTGAAAATTCACATGAAACTATCAAACTACTCAAACTGGTTTAGAAAAACAAATCAACAAAGTAGTCTGACCTATTGCAGTTATGATTCCACTGAATAAAACTTGGCGACGATGCTTTTTCATTATGTCCTTGCCCCCTTCATTTCCACTTTTCTGTACTCAAGCACAAAATCAATTGTTTATTTGATATTTTCCAAATGTAGGACTATCAGTACAACGTGCATATGATGAACTCACAGAAAAGAAAAGAAAAATTAAATCATATTTTTAAGAGAACAAATATCATTTATACCTTATTAGTTTTTGCATCAGAACCGGGAGCAAGTGTAGGTTCTGGGATGAAATTGGCAATGACAGCGAAGAATATGACACCTCCGAAGAACTGTGTGGACACAATTAACAGATGAATAAATCTCAGAATCATACCAACCATGATAAAGAAAGTTTCATTTTGATTCTACAAAACTCTGAAGAAGATTGCTAACCCAGAGATTCCCCTTCAAGAAACCAATGGAGTTTATAGCGTTATGAGCCAAATCAAAGAAAGATATGCTCAACATAAGACCAGCAGCAAAACCCTGCTTGAGAGAAATATCTAGAGGTTAAGACATGTTCACGATTCATAAAGGTGAAAAATTGCCCTCTTAACAATTTACGAAAATTCAACCAATGGTCCATCGTCCCAGTAAAACACATTCTATGATACAGATTTTTTATTCAACCTCAAAAAAAATGAATCTGTTCCATCTTTTCTAAAAAATAAATAATTTTACATGACCGACTTCCTCTATGAGTTGCAGAAAATACCCCTAACCTGTAAAAGCCCAAGCATCTTCAGATTTGGAGCATCAGTAAGTATTACAAAAAGTGCACCTGTTCAACATGCAAGCCCCTGAATTAGTTCTGGAACAAAACTAATTAAGAATTAATATTATCCAATCACAGAAGTTAACTAACAAAAACCAGGGAGGAAAAAATAAGTCTACAAGCCATTTCTTTTTATGGACCCAGGGGTTGGTTGATAAAACTGAATGATAAAGTTCTGAATACGAAAATGTATTTGAATGAGCTGAACAGTACAGAGCTTTTGAATGAATTTGAATATTGAATCAAAAGTATTGTTTGATAATTAATCTGTTTGAAAGATTTGAATAACAATATTTCCCGTTTTTAACCCTTTGGACAATTTTAAATAATTATAAGTATTTATCTATTAATCACGATTGAATAATAGTTTTTAAAATATATAATTACGAATTTAATAATAAATAATATCCTCTCTATATTACATAAAGAATTTCATTTAAAATTATTATTAAATAGTGACATAGTTTCAAGAATTTTGATTAAAATTCTCTCTCTTCTTTATAATAAGAGATAATAAGAGAAAAGTTTATTAATTATAGTAATAATTAGTAGTATAATAATGCTTGTGTTAAAATAATTATTAATATATATTAACACGGTGCTGACTTTCTTCTCCATTCCATCTTCATCGCTCTTTGATATTGTCATTTAGCAAGTAGCAATGGTGAGCAAATACCAGGTATGGACACAATAATTTATCAACAAAAAATTCCTTATGTTCTTCTCTTTCTTACCCAATTTCTCTTCGTCTCCTTCTATATTTTAACTCTATATGTTAAATATCCTTGTTAGCAATCAAGATCAACTGATTGTTGGGTTTTTTGGTTTGAATTATTCATAATTTAAGAGATTTTTGGTTGGAGGACTTCTTGCAATTATCTTGCGTTTAGGGTTTACACCCCGTAAACACATCAAAATCTTCCAAGCCAAAGATGCACTTATTGGTAAAATAAGTTCTAGCATAGTAAAAAGAGATGCAAAAGAAACAGATCAAATAAAAAAAATGGAGAAGGGGAAGAAACGAATGAGCAGACCTTCAAGTAAAATTTCTGTTATGTGAGGGTATATATGTAGATATTCCATTCAGTGGATTACCTGACTGAGTCAGCCGCAATTTTTGTCAAGAATGGCTCAGATGCAATCAGGCCAATTCAGAGTTTGAAAAATATAAAACAAACAATCTAAATAGTTCATTCGTTCAAATTTTAGGTCATTTAGACCTATTCACTTATAAACAAACAGCCCCTAAATCTGTAAAATTACGAAAATCATGTTTGCAGCATCTACCACTGAAAACTTAAGGACCACTTATTGCCAGCCCCAAAGTGGAGGTAGAGAAATCAAGTCCAAATTAGGAAAAACCTATACTTGTACTACTTATGGGGGGAGAATATAAGAGAAAGAGAAAAATTAAATATAGAGCATCCTCCCATATTCATAAATCTTGGGCTACCAGCATGACAGGATGATTAATGAAATCTGAACTTACTTATCAATAAAAAGATTTACTTTTTGGGCAATATTTCCATAAGTGAATCCCCTCTCTCACACAAAGGTGGGAGCACTCCACTCGCATGTGAACGAGGAGCTTGTAAAACAAGATATACAGAAAATGAAACAGCTTGACGAAATAACTTACAACTCTACCCTCTTTTTTATTTCGTTAGGTTAAAAACTTAGGAGTAGATAAGTGAGCATCACATCTAAACTAACCTTCCTTTGTTAATGGAAAATTGTTGTTCCTATTGTTCATAACCGGGGGTGGGGTCATTTTTCTGACATTAGACATCACTTTTAAATTTTAACATGCTTTTCTGACACTAGGCATCAGTTGAAGCTGTAAATTCCAGTGTAAGTGGTACACAGTAAGATTATGCTTGTGGCCAGAAGTGAAATTTCGCAGAGATGAGGATGAACCTTTAGTATTGACCTGTATGTTTGTTTACCTTTTCTTTTTTTCCCCTCCGGATGGTTGGGGTTTTATTTATTTATTTTTGGGGGGGGAGACTCGCTGTATACAACAGGAGCAAGAGGCAATTCCAAATCTTGAAAAATAGGGTGTGCTCTCTTTAAGATGTCCAACCTGAACCTAACAACTGAGGATCCCATTTACGCCAAAGCAATGAAGGATTCAACTAAATCAAACCGACCTCAGACCAGAAACCCCAAAGAATGAGGGAGCTGACACACAAAGAAACCAAGAATTAGGGTGTTACTATTATATTGTGGCGAGTATAATAGTAGTAGTTTGGCTTTCCAATTGATAATAGAACACCAGAACATGATCAGTACAGTTCAAACCTTTGCTATCACAGTTTGGGATTGGAAATAAAAATCTTCATAGCTAAATAGGTTGTTACTGACCGGCCAGGCAAGAGGTTGTTAAAAGGGATGCTCTGGGTCATTATAGATGAGGTATGCATTCTCCTATCTTACTTGTTGCTTATACAAGTAAACACATAAAGGATTTTAAGCAACCTTGCACATTTGGAGAAACCTTGCATGATTCTACAGGTTGTTGATTTACTTTTAAGCAATTTCCTAGTTCCTAAAGGATATATTACCCTTATAATGAACCGTAGCGAGCTATGAAGCAAGGACCAAACAAGCTGACACAATGCAAAAAATTGAACTTGTAAAAAAAATAAAAATAAAAAATGTTGAGCATGATGGAACATATTGATTATTACACATACATTTATTATATCATCTTACGAGACCCCTGCTTCACTAACAAAACACCCAAATTTATCACTTGGTAAACTATAACAGCTTTGATTCCAAAATCTCAATTGATTGGGGGCTGATCAGAAAGGATGTAAACAACATGGTGCTTATTTGATAGAAACATAATTCAGAATGTAAACCTTACAGGGTTATACGTACCAATGTAGAGATATTGATATGTAACTAATGGCAAATATGTATGTGCTATTATACACTTAATTGTAAAGATTTCTATTGCCTTCCTTTGCCTATTACTATAAATAGTTTTCTCTTATCTTTTGTTATGATACAACATCTGATATTTGTTGTATTTCTTCTAACAATGACATGGTAACATAATAATATATAATCCTTCTGTCCAAATTGAGTTTTATCTTGGCAACAGTTATTCCGGCATAGATTGTAAAACATTCAAATGACTGTGAATACTATTCTTTGATGATATACTTTTAGACATAGAGATTATTAATTTTAATTTAAGTTTTTCAAAATTACTTTTAGCATATGGAGAGCAATTATGAAAAATAAAATGTGGAAACATACAATATCAGAATGGGTCATCCGTAGGTCTTAAAATTCCTTGCAACGTATCACATAGAAAAATACAATACTGAATCTACTCCAGTACATGTTAGTTTTCATACTGGGAATTCACATTAGAAACCTTAAACATCCACTTCTTGGAATAATTGAACCAATCTTAACTCTAGCAAACCGCGCTCTCTCTTAATGGGCTAAAATATTAGCAACATATCAAATACAGTTTTATTAATGCTAAATATAATTACAAATAAGATTACATGTTCTTGATATTTGCGTAGAATTATAAACATGCAGCCTTACCCCAAAATCCTATTTTTTATTTTTATTTTTGCTAAATAAAAAAAACTCTTAAAACCACGGGCTACTTGAGAACAAACAACAAACAAATTTGAATTATATATATATATATATATATATATATATATATATATATATATATACGCTTCACCCTAATAAATTATCTGGGCCGTCCAAAGTTTGGGATAAATCTACATGCCGGAAGCACAGGACACCGCTATATATATATATATATATATATATCCACAAAAAATTCCCCCAAGCAACAAAATGCGGCTACCAATACCATACACGTTAAAACTATCTGAAAAAATTCATGACCTTCACATTTGTTCATTATCAAGTAAACCCCCAAACTACATATTAACCACTTATAATCGTCCAAGGATCTGATACTTGGATTAAGATAAGCGTCAAGTTAAACAAAGGTCAACCAAAAGTCAATCTAGAAATGGTTGAGTACAGCAAATTCAAATTCCAACACAGTAAAGCAGTCTATTTGGGGGATGGGGATGCAAAGCTAAATTTGTCAATAACCCACTGTAGAAACTGAGGATAAATGGCCATCAAAAAGATTCACCAAATATATACTCAAATAATTACCGACTTACCATGAAAAAATTAGAGAAAAAGACTGATTTTTAAGAAATGAATTGCTTGAAACATGAAACTACCATCAAATTCAAATTCACAAAAAGGTAAATGACTCACCTAGAGATGTACTCATCCCACCCACAAGGGAGAGAGCCAGAGCAACCAAGACCTGAGAATCCATGAAATTGATTGGCTCCAAAAGTTAACCTCAAAAACCCAATTTGTTCCAAAAATATTGGAGCAATTACGCAACGAGAATTATATATATAAAGGGTTTATCTGGGTAAGAACTATTACTGGGTTTTTGATATTCAAATTGGGGGTGCCAAATTTTCAGGAAACACTCAGAATTTAAGTGGGGTTATGGTGGACTCCACTTTGACACTGAAACAAATTGGCTTATAGGCATAGAATATATAGACATAATTAGAATATTAAGGGACGGAGGGAATAGTATAATACGTAAGTTTTAGAGAGGGAACATTTGGAGGGGAAGAAAGAGATGGTTTAATGGCGGAGTCCAATAAATGCTATGAGGAAACTTGTTGGCTTTCCCGTGAAAATGATTCTGTCAGTATTCCTTTGCTTTTACAAGTTCGGACGGCATGTAAATATCAGATGGATACATACATAACATACATATACTACACTAATACACTAATACACGATTCCATTTCATTTTCATTAGCCCGTTAAAAGAGAGAAACACTTAACAGAGAAGGCCCTTAAGCGTAGAGGGCTTAGCATTTTAAGGAGTGGTTACATGGAGTTAATTTTAATCCATTGATCAATATAATATTAATATACATGTCGAGAGATGTTTTCTCTGCGTGTCAGCACTGTATTGATCAACTATTCAACTTATTATAAAATTAACTTCATGGTAACCCGATCCGCATTTTAAACCTAATAAACTGGATGACTCCAAATTAATATGAAATATGATATATATTTTACGCTCACATTTTAATTATCAGTTACATGAATAAGTATTAATGATAATTTTTAAAAAAATGTGTAAAATTAAGTTCCTCATGCAATTCTTATAAATCACATGTATTAATATGTTTTGTTGTTATGATTTAACGTAAATTTATCTCAATACATAACGGAACTCAATTAATATAGTTGTAAGTTTGTATTTCGATTTTTTTATTTTTTTTATTTTATTTTGGTGAGGAGTCCTCATCTTAAGACGAGAAAATGCATATAAATAAATAGAGTTATTATACTCCCTCCTATTCAGATTAAATGTCAATTTAGAGTTAAACACACTTATTAAGAAATAACACAAAATATTTTTTGTGTCCCTAATTAATTATTTCTCTCTCCACAATTGTCTCTTCTCATTCTCCACAATTGTCCCTAATTAATTATTTCTCTCTCCACAGTTGCATTTACTAAGCATATTAAAGAGAGGGGTAAATTAGGAAAAAATAGTGCAATATTGCATAGAGATTTCAAAACGACACTTATATAAAATAAAATTAAACTCCCTAAAACGTCATTTAATATGAATAGGAGGGAGTATATGATTAGTTTATATGGAACACATTATGTCTATTAAAAAGAGGAAAATGAGATATTAAAATATGAGTTGAGAAATAATGGGAGACGATAACTCCATAATCACATCTTCTCCCCTCATATGTTTTGGGTAGAAAAAAAATACAATCTAAATAAAAATTTAAAGATAAAGTGTGGCCCAAAATCTAACACCAATTGCTTTGGTATTGATTCGAAGGTAAGTTTGAACTTAATTAAACAAATGTATTTAGTCGAGTTTTCGACTGGCACGCATGGTGTCAAAAGTTAAACGTAAATACGTTTAACGCAGTAGTATTGTACAATATAGGGTACTACAGGCTGATCACCTGGATGTACTCGTAAGTGATATCGGATTTATGGTCTTAACGACTATGTTATCCTTTTTAATGAAATAAAGAAAGAAGAAACATAGTTTTTGGTCCGACGATAATCTTATACAATGACCACTATGTGATTTTAAAAAATGTTTTAAAGTAATAAAAAAATTTAATCTGGGTTATCTTGTGTATTATTCCAGCTTATTCGAAGTAGTTCACAACTATTGTTCAGTTGTTGAATGAAATCATATGATTCTTGATTTTGTTGTTGAAATGTTATACTTACTGAGCAATTTAATATTCATTCTTGCTTAAATTATATGATTTCAGTTAAGAGCATGCTTATGGAGAAATTCATTAAGGATGAAGAAAGAGAGTGAAGATGGATAGAAGATTTTGTAATATATTAAAATTACTATGTAATGTGAATTATTATGATGTAAGAACATGTAAAGGTCACAAAAAACTGGGATGTAATGGATTTTACATTCGTGTCATTAGGCTTTTATGGTTGGATGTATGTGAATGATGTAGCAATGTGTAACATCAGATTCGGGTTTGAAGATACCTGGATTTAGGGGCATCACAATGACTAAAACTCTAATTATGCAGAGGAGTGTTATAAAGTGAAGTGATAATTGATTATCTAGTTGTGACGACGTTTTGTATCAAAAGATTAATCTTTTGGGTACTTGTACTGTAAGCGACTTTCCAAACTAATTAGTGTTTTTAAATTATCGTTTATTTTTATGTATACGTTTGTAATTACTCGGATGCTTGAATGTATTGTTTCAAAATTTGTTTAAGGCTTCCATTTAAATTAAAATGTTATGTTCTTCTATTTCAAAACTTCAAATCAAGTATTTATTTTTAAATTGTGAAATGAGATTACATGGTTTTGAATTGTGAAAACGTATCATTTAGAATATCAATAATATTCAGAAAAGATTTTGAAATCATGAGTTTGACTATGTATAGAACTCGTTATTAATTACGTTTAGTTCAGGAGCTAATTTAGGACCTACTAAGACACATATTTTAGATGTCTTTCGAAGAACATTCATATTAGATACCTTAGTAGGGTGCGTGATCATTGATGTTATCAAACTTTTGGGTCGTATTACAGGGCTACTATAACATTTGTCGTTAAGGTTGTGGATTAAAAGATATATTGCATACATTGAAATCATTTTGAATATGAAATACATTTTGTTATTATCTGTTGTAGTTTTAAAAAGTATATTTACTATTGTTATCAAATAAAAAGAATTTTGAAAAAAGGGTTTTGCAAATTATACTTGATCCACCCAAGTATTAAGGATTGTCACGTGTTGGACTTTACCACTCACCCCTAACAAATTTTTACAGGTCCCATCGTTGAAAGCTGAATACTTATTTGATAGTCTTTGGATAACTATAATTTAGTTTAAGATGTTATTTCTTTTTGTTGCTGAAAGTTAATAAAATTCTTAGTTTCGGGGAACTGCGACTCCATTTTGTGATTTTGGTATTTAGTGGTACTTCATCTAAATTGGATTAAAAGATGTTTATTGTTAGGTTTAATTTAAGATTATTGTTGAGTTGTTTTGTTTGGGTTGCGCGCGATTGATACTGTTGCCTTGCAGACATTTGAACTTGTGTCGTGTATCACTTCAGATCTGTAGCGGGTTCGGAGTGTTACATAGGATATGATATGAGAAAATTAAAAAGAAACATATTCTATTTTATTTTATCGTATGGCTTAAAGTTTCACATTAGTCACAATCCAATTTCGTTGTAAGATTTATTAATATATAAATCATTTTTTCTAAATACAAAGATAGTTAATTGATGCAATTAATCGCAACTACGTTAACATATTTTTTGTCGCAATATAAATTATAATTTTTGTTTGATCAAATGCCCAAGGTAGGAAATTTATTAATCACCATAAATTGAGTCCAATAAATGAGAGATACAAGTAGGGACTTCCTTCAACCAATAAATTGATAAGTTAAAACCTGAAAGATGGGCCAAATTGGCCAAACCATGAGAAACTCTATTACTATTACGTCAAACATGCATGATAAAATCACTTCTCAACTGCAAAATATCATCCACTATAATATCGGGATCCGATTATCATTAAATTAATTTTATGGTAAATTGATCATGTGACCAATACAGTGTTGACACGCAGAGAGATATCACTTCCCGCCTACGTGTCAGACAGTATATTGATTAATTGACATGAACTTAACTTCATGCTATCCACTCCCATAATATCGGTATTAGAATGAACCCCGAAAAGGATAAAAGCTTTTCCGTAATATGATCACAATTACTTTCCACAACATTTTTTGAAAAATTAATATCAAAAAAGTATAAAGCATTCCCTTTAATTTTGAGGGGAGTCCTTTTATACATTGTGAAAGTTTTTGACTGAATTATAAGTGTGGCGTATGTGCATACATGCTAGAAATTAAAAAGGGTTTCATTTTAATTTATTTTATGTTATCACATATATTTTCACGTTGGTCAAAATTTAATTTTACCAAATGATCAGGTGTAATCTGTCGACCCCTATATGGGCTGAAGGCCTGGTTTGTGAAGGATCTGTTGAGCCCAATGGGCCAAAGCCAGTAAGAGGATTGGTGGTGTTCGGGGTCGGGCGACCGAGTCCTTTGGGTTGGGGTCCAGATCTGATTAGTGATGTTCGGGGTCGGGAGACCAAGTCCAATGGGTCGAGGTCTCGATCTGTTGGAGGGGTTCGGGTGACTTGGGCCCATACATATGGTTATTCCTCGTATGGAGTCTGGTGTGATAAGAATTTTGAATGGTTAAGGATTCTAATCCTAACCATATTTAAATACCATCTCCAAAGGAAGGTGTTAGTATTATATTCAACGTCCTCATTCTAAGGAGATTGATTTTGACCCAAACATAGGTAACTACCATGTTTAGGAGTCCTAGTACAATTCAAAAATTAGCTTTAAGGTGGTGAGATCAGCTATAAATACAAGGCTTAACTTCAATTAACATGTAATACACTTTTGAGCACTAAACACTAAAGCCTCTTTTGGGAATTGCATATTCAAATTTGATGTTGAAAGTAAATAAACATGCTTATATTAAAGTCCGTCAAAGAACATATGTACAAGGACTTAGGTTATAGATCAAAACTGTTAGGATAATTTGTGCTTTATGTTTATCATTCCGTAAATGAATGTATAGAAGAAAAGATCAAAATTATTAGGTTGATCTATTTTAAGATATAATAGATATGCATCAATAGAATCGTAGTCTGTCGAGCCAGCCGAGGGATTGCAGAAGCCAAGGCAGAATCGTAAAGTATCGAGAAAGTTACTATAGAATCGTAGTCTGCTTTAGAGGACCTCACTCAGAATCGTAGATTTGGTCCAAGCACTTGCCGAGCCAAATCAAGAATCGTAGTATGCTCTCGGAAGCATAGAGTCTGTAAAAACAAGCAAGTCAAGGATCGTAGTCTACCGGTGCTTAAGAGAAATCGTAGTGTTTTCTTCAGGTTGAATCAAGTGCAAATATGATAAGACACCACGATCATGATCGTAGTGTATCTCATGTCAGCATCAGAAACATCGAGCCTTGTCCATTAGCTGAAGGATAAAATACTACAAATGAAGAATGGATTATAAAAGTTGAGACTTTCGGGAATCCCAATGCTCATCCTTAGTATGTATCGAAGAAACGTATTGAAGAAGCTAAGGAAAAGAACTGCATGTCTGCTAAAAATGCCTTTTCAGGTGTTAGGTGAGATAGCAGTCTGTCATGTCAGTGATTCAGACGGCTAAATAACAAATTTCCAGGAAGTCACCATCAGTGCTCAGAAATGTCTGATGCATTTAATGCTTTAATGGACGCTTTCAAAAGGACATATTTCAAAGTCTCCTTTATATACAAATCATCAGACACAGATGCAGATAAGCAAGTACACAATAAAAAGCTGAAGAACTCTCAACGCTCAACTCTACGATCTAGAAAGAAAGATTGCTCAGCTACTCAGTTCTTTCGAACATATGCTTAACGACAACTAAGTAGCACAACTCAAGAACTCAACTCCCATAAAGTGAAGTAAAAAGTTCCAAGTCTGCTGGACTTGAAGAGTTCTAAGTGAACTAAGAAGTTCCAAGACTGCTGGTCTTGAAGGAATCTAAGTGATTCAAAGATTGTAAAGACATCCTTAATGTTTTTCCTACTCGAGGAGTATAAGAGTGGACTAGGAGCCTTGAGTGCTCTGAACCACTTAAAAACATTGTGTCTTTTATATTCTTGCTATAACTGCTATATCTGTTACAACTGCTTATCTCTTATTAATTTGGTTTATCTTAAAGGGAAACAAACAAATCTTATATTCCGCTGTGGTTAATTTGTTAACAAATCTGACAAGTATTTTTGAAAAAGAAAATATTTAAAATATCTATTCAACCTCCCTTCTAGATAACTATTGTGCCTTTGAGAACTAACAATTGGAAGAGGCAGCCTACAAAGCTTGAGTAAATCCAATGGCACATCTGATAAGCGAATCCAAGACTGGAAGAGGCAGCAAGTCACCTATGTGTAACAAAGACAAATTTGTAAATTGAAAAGTTCATATGCAAGCCTACATGGACTCAATAGATAAAGAGTTATATGAAACTGTTATGAATGGGCCCTACATTCCAACAAAGCTTGCACCAACTCTAGACGATCCAAACATAGTTCAAATCAAGGTCAAAACAGAATGGACTGACAACGAGAAGAAAGCTGTCCAACTAGACAAAAAGGCCAATAACATTTTGTTCCAGTCTTTAGAAGATGATCTGTTCGAGAATGTGGTCAACAACAAAACTGCCAAAGAAGTCTGGGAAGCACTGCTTATTATGCATGAAGAAACTGAAGAAGTCAGAGAAAACAAGCAATCTCTTCTAACTCAACAATATGAAATGTTCGCCCATGTTCCAAGAGAAAACGTCACTTTCACTTATGAAAGATTCAATGTTCTGCTCAACTCTCTTCGAGCTTTTGGAAAGATCTATCCAGACAAAGATCTAACCGTAAAATTCATGAGAGCTTTACCAAGCAAGTGGGATGCCAAAACCACTGCCATTAGATAATTAAAGAATCTACATGAAATGATTGTTCAACAACTCTATGGAAACCTTCTTACCTACGAATTGGAGCTGACCCAAAGGGCAGAGACTCTATCTGAAGGAAGAAAGAAGGACAAAGGAGTTGCTCTCAAAGCAACAGAAACCATCTCCAAAGCTCATGCTGAAAATGATTCTGACTCGGAGGAAGATGATGACGAGGATATTGCAATGCTAGTAAGAAGACTCAAAAGGTTCATTCGTAAAGGCAGAAGCAACTGACCTAAGAAATTCAACAACAACAACAGCCATGAGCAAATCAACGACCTATGCTACAACTGCAAGAAGCCTGACCATTTTATTGTAAACTACAACACACCTATTAGAGAAGAACTCAAGAGAAGAAAAAATCCAAAGAAGGAGTTTAGAGGCAACAAAAGGCTCCAAAAGAAAGTATTCAATAACTCAGACAACGACACAACTCCTGAGTCTGGAGATGAAGAAGATCCTCAAATAGCAAATCTATGTCTAATTGTAAGACCCCGAAATTTATGAAATAAAAGTATTCAATAATTATTATTCTATTTAGTAAATGGTTAAATTGATAAAAGTACAGTAATACGCGTGGTTGCATAATAACACATGGTATTGTACAATATCTTTGATTATTGATGCTTACGTGATAAGTCACTCAGTTTTGTTCAATTATTGTCATAATATTTTATATTATTAAGTCAATAATTGAGACGACAAAGTTATTCATATTATTCTTTGCAATATTGACAATGTCTAAAAAGTTTTATCGAGGAAAGAGGTTTGGTCACCTAATTACGCGCCAATAAAGAGAAATTCTTATCGGAAAGCCCCCTCTTTCCTAGGAATGATCTAATTGTTAATATTGTGAGTTATAATAGTAATAATGAATGTTATTAAAAATTGAATTTGAGTTCGGAGTTGAATTTGGAGACGCAGACGAGATATTTGAGTCCGGGACGATGAAACTAGTAAAAATAGACTATAAACACAAAATTTGTCGGGGTTAACTTTTTGGTCAAAAAGTCAACATTTGACTTTTTCGGAAAAAGTCAAACTTCAAAATTTTCAAAGATGAAATTGTTGATAAAAATATTTCCATTGTGTTGAGATTATTAGTGTTAGTGGAAATCGACATTTATTTCGATAATAGTTGATTTCTGGATGTTAAATTGACCAAACGGGTAATTAATCGAATAAATAAGCAATTAATTGCTATTAGTTCACATGTATGAAACTATTGGTTCACATGCATGTACTATTTGGGGAGGTTGTGCAAGATTGATAATACTTGAAGGACTAAATTAAAAATAGAGACAAAGATGAAGGTACTAAACTGTAATAATTCGAGACCCTAAATGTGCAATTATCGAAACTACGTTTTCCAATAAAGCTCATTTCTTCTTTTATTCTCACCAATTCATTAAGACTCACAAGAGCAACTATAGAGAGAGAAACTATAGATAGAAAGAAAAAGAGTATTCTGCTAATTCACTATTGCAGTATCCAGTTTTCTACTAAGGTAAGAGGTGTTATTTCTATTCATACAGTACTATTCATTCATACGATACTATTCATATATACGATACTATTCATGGGAACTATTCATATATACGGTACTATTTATACAATACTATTTATTCATACGGTACTATTCATAAATACAGTACTAGTCATGAAGTACTATTCATGGGGTACTATTAACGAAGTAATACTCACGGGGTACTATTCACGACGAAAAATTGATTCTTTTCTGTCCAAATTATTCTTGATACGTGAATATTATTCTTGAATTTTACTCCACAAAGTAGTATCATGTTGAAAATTTGGACATTTTTAAACTCTGGATAAATTTAAAGTCTTTAATATTTATCATTGATTTCGTTTGATTGATGCTTATATCATTATCATCATCGTCATGTTTATATTGTAACGAAAGTCATCTTTGGCCCGTAGTGCATAGATGGACTGTTGATTATTGGTTTTACAGTTGTATATCTTTGGCTTACGTACAAAGGTGGACTGTTAATTATTGGTTTTACAGTTGTATATCTTTGGCTTACGTGCAAAGAAGAACTATTAATTGATAGCTTTGGCCCGTAGTGCAAAGACGAACATGTGTATGACATGATCATGACCACTGGTAAACCTGGCAAACGGGCCGGGCCAAAACGGTCCGGGTTTTGGCGGGCCAAAAAATGTAAGCCCAAATCCCAGGTTTTGGCGGGCGGGTCGAAGTCGTTCTATGCCTATTTTTTGGGCTTTTTTGGGCTTAGCCCAAACAGGTCGGGCCTTCGGCGGGCCGGGCAAAAAAGGCCCGGGTTTTCGTGGGCTAAAAAAATGTGGCCCAAAGCCCGGGTTTTGGCGGCCGGGCCGGCCCGCGAGCTTTGTGCCCGTTTGCCAGGTCTAACCACTGGTGATACTAACGAATATCCTTGGCCCGTAGTGCATGGATAATTCGATGATGTTTTGGCAGGATCATGACCATTAGTTAACAGTTGAATATCTTTGGCCGTAGTTCACTGACGGACAATTGATTGGTATGATCATGACCATTGGTTTTATAGTTGAATATCTTTGGCCCGTAGTGCAAAGATAGACAACTGATTGCTATGATCATTGTTATTACATTTGATCGTCTTTAGCCTTTTGGGTAAGGATATTGAGTAAACGTTCTATTAAGCCTTTGTGGCAAGGAGAAACTGTTGATTTACATGATTATAATTATGAATTGTGAATTTTACTATAATCTTTTGTGGTTCAAGTGAAGAAAGGTGATGTAAGTTCTCTTTATCTTGGGTACAACAAAGAACTGTTGATGAGTATTACATGAATGAAATATTAATGATGGACTTTTAATTTGGAAGAGATAGTAGACATTATGTTCTACTTGACTCTTCTAATGGGTTGTTGATTCCGCTGCAATTATGGTTGAAAACTTTTATCATTTACCATATGTTCTAAATCTCTGATTTATTAATGATGAAGACTATTGATAAATTAATTATCTTAAGTCATGATATTCTTTACAGAGCTATTTGTGCTCACCCTTTTGCTTCACAACCCCTTTCAGGAAATAAAAGTGTAGCTGAGACTAGCAGAGAGGACATAAGTATAAAGTGGTGTTTCAAATTAGTCAAAATCCTAATCGAATTATGAAACGGTGTGGTATAATAATAGTACTTAGAACTTAAAATGTGTGTGACTTATTTTATACATCATTTAATATTTAATTTTGGTGAACAACAATAGGGTGAGGCGAACTCGAATTTGGAAGCGTCAAAAGTGCACTCCATTAGAATGAGGAGGACATAAATCTTCTCGTGTTCCTTCGGGGACTTGAAATATTTGTTGCTGTACTTTATATGGCATTGTAATAATTTAAATATGAATATTGTCATATTATATACGTAATAATATTTGTATTGAAACTCACAGTATATGAGTCTTCGTATTTTGCATGACAGTTGTATAATTAAGTTTGTATTTGAATTCTGTACCATGTATTTGGCGACCCAAGATGGGTTGTGTATATCTATTTTGGGGGCGTCACACTAATGGAAAAAAATGCAAAGGATAAGAAAAATGCTGACCATCATGAATTAAGTATCGATGAGGTATTCGAATTTAACTCTCCTGATGTAGGTAGTGATGATTTAAGAACTGCACTAAATGGCTTAACAACTGATCTGCATCAATACATGAAATGGTAAAAAGTTCTGTCTAAAGATTATTCTCTTCTTCAAAAAGAGAAAGAGAAAGTTCAAGAAGAACTAGAAACAACTCTTCTAAGTGTTAACTCTCTCTCTAAATTTGACATTGAGAATAAACGCTTAATACATACCAATGAACTTAATGCACAAAGAGAGTCAAATGTATCCTCTAAGATTGAGGAAATAGAAAAGACAATCTTAATACGGAATATATCCTCTTCATCCATGGACTCCCTGATCTCTAGTTAGAGAAGTGCATCTGACAGAACATGTTTAGGTTTTGGGGAATCCACCTCAGAACCATATGTAAAAAAGTTAAAGGAAACTAACATTAGTAGTGTCTTAAACTTTAATAGAAGCATTACATTTGTGAAATCCTCACAGAAGGAAGAACCAGTCCATCCCTGCTCTTCTGATCCAATCCATGTCCCAAGACATAACATATCTCATGATGGCCTAGGGTTCAGAAAAGAGAAGAGTAATTTAGACACTACTCTCCAACCTCGAAGGATCGTAGAGTAAAGTAAAATCAACTCCACGAACCAACTAGGTAGGAATAGTAGAGTTAAGTTTCACTCTTCACAAATCGTGAATCACAAGGATACATGGAAGAAGAAGAATCAGTATAAAGGAAAGACTACCAAGAATTCATATAAGTCCAAATGGAGAAAGAATCCACACACACACACACACAAGCATGCATCATGCTAGATGTTTTGTATGTGATAAAATTGGTCATAAGGCTACAATATGTTACAATAATCCTCTGCATAGTAGACCCCAAGTCAAGTAGATTTGGGTCCCTAAGGGTAATAACAAGGTAGGACCCATGCAAGTATGGGTACCAAAAGGAGAGTTTAATCTTACCAAAGGAACAGAGCTCCATGATCACAACTTGGTATCTGGACAGTGGATGCTCAAGGCACATGACCGGGAACAAAGCCCTCCTGACTAACTTCATAGAGAAGGAGGGTCCAACAGTCATCTTTGGAGACAATGGCTCTGGCAAGACAAGAGGATATGGCATAGCTGGGAATAATGTAGTGTCCTTCAGCAAATTAGCCTATGTGGAAGGGCTAAAACACAATCTTCTGAGCATAAGTCAACTCTGCGACAAGGGTCATCAAGTCATCTTCCTCAACAATTAGTGTCAAGTCAGAGATCTGAAGACCTTTTCTATAAAGATGACCGGTACGAGAGAAGGGAACGTCTACACTGTTAATCTTACTCAACTAAGCTCTAGTAAGACAATATGTTTTCTTGCTAAAGCCTCTAAAGAAATGAGCTGGCTATGACATAGAAGATTGTCTCATCTTAATTTCGAAAGTATGTCAAAACTGGCCTCCAAAGATCTAGTAGCAGGATTACCCAAGCTCATCTTTGTCAAAGAAAGGCCATGCAATGCCTGTCAGCTTGGAAAACAAACTAGGAGCTCATTCAAAGGAAAAATGATCAACTCAATTGATAAGCCCCTACAGTTACTCCACATGGATCTTTTTGGGCCAACAACAAGCCTTGGAAGGAATAGATACTCATTGATCGTAGTGGATGACTACACCAGATTTACATGGGTGTTCTTTCTAAACTCTAAAGATGAAACAAACTCTCAACTCATCAAAATGTTTAAGCTGGTGATGAACGAAAAAGGGGAGAAAATTAAGGCTATAAAGAGTGATCATGGTAGAGAATTTGACTTCTCTGAGATGGATCAGTTTTGCATAGACAATGACATAAGTCACAACTTCTCAGCTCCACGAACTCCACAGCAAAACGGAGTAGCTGAAAGAAAGAATAGAACGCTGATTGAAGTTGGAAGAACTCTACTAAGAAGAACATCGCCCCTGCCTGAATACTTCAGTATGAAGTCAGAACACTTGTGCTACTACACTAGAACAGTCTCTTGTTCACTCTACGTTAAAGAAGACTCCCAACGAGCTGTGGAGAGGAAGAAATTCAAATGTCAGCTACTTCCATGTGTTTGGTTGCGCATAATATATTCTCAACAATAGAAAATAATATCTGACTAATTTTAACCCAAGTCAGATGAAGGAATCTTTCTCGGATATGCCACAGACATTAAGGCCTATAAAGTGTTCAACAAGAAGACGCTAAGTATTGAAGTCTCGATTCATGTCATCTTTGATGAAATAGACTTAGACAAATTTGTGCCTCAAGACACTACGATCGATAACTCGTACACTACGAACGAGGTGGTTGAGCTCAACACCACGATCGTAGCCCCAGAAGATGAAATCGTCGAGCCTGAACAAGAGATTTTAGAAAGAGCTGACGAACCTCTACAACAAGAGACATAGGTTGATCTTGAAGAATTCAGATAAGAAGGCACCAGAACAAATGTTCCAATAGGGAACAAATAGACAAAAGATTACACTCAAGATCTGATCATTAGAGACCCAAATTCAAGAGTCAAGACAAGATCTGCCACCCAGAATAAGTGTTTCTATCTCAAATAGAACCCAAGAAGATAGAAGATGATATGGAAGATTCGAGTTGGATAGAAGCTATGCAAGAGGAACTGAATCAGTTTGAAAGAAGCAAAGTCTGGAGATTAGTTCCAAGAAGTCACCCAGTTATTGCCAGGAAATGGGTCTTCAGAAACAAAATGGATGAAGATGGGGTAATCACAAGAAACAAGGCAAGAATAGTGCCAAAGGTTATTTTCAAGAAGAAGGCATCGACTACGACGAAACCTTCTCACCTGTTGCTAGACAAGAAGCAATAAGGATATTTCTTGCCTTTGTTGCCCACATGAAGTTTAAAGTCTTACAGATGGATGTCAATAGTGCATTTCTGATTGGTGAACTTCAAGAAGAAGTATATGTGGAACAACCTCCAGGTTTCATCAATCCAACTCTCTCTAATTTTGTCTATAGATTAAATAAATTCTTATATGGACTTAAACAAGCACCTAGGGCATGGTATGAAACACTAACTAACTTTCTTATTGACAATGGTTTCACTAGAGGTAGAGTAGATAACACACTATTTCTTAGGAAGCAATAAAATAAAGTCTTATTAGTTCATATATATGTAGATGACAATATCTTTGGTTCTAATGATGAAAATCTATGCAAGAGATTTGCCAAGCTTATGCAAAACAAGTTCGAAATGAGTATAATGGGTGAGCTGAATTTCTTCCTTGGATTACAAGTGAAGCAGACTGATGAAGGTATCTTCATTAACCAAGCCAAATATATTAAAGACTTACTTAAGAAGTATGACATGGAATCAGCCTCTCCCATGAAAACACCAATTACTCCAGCAATTAAGCTTGACAAAGATGAGAAAGGTAAAAGTATTGACATTACTCAATACAGAGGTATTATAGGCTCTCTTATATATCTAACTGCCAGTAGACCAGACATAATATTTGCAACATGCATATGTGCTAGATTTCAAGCTAATCCTAAAGAATCACACTTAACTGCTGTAAAGAGAATTTTCAGGTATCTCAAAGGTACACCTTACTTATGACTTTGGTATCCAAAGGATTCCTCCTTTGAACTGACAGGATATACAGATGTTGATTTTCCAGGCTGTAAGATTGATAGAAAAAGTACCAGTGACACTTGTCAATTGCTAGGAAACAAATTTGTGTTCTGGTTTAGCAAGAAGCAAAGCTCAGTATCTACCTCAACAACAAAAGCTGAATACATTGATGTTGGAAGCTGTTGTTCTCAAATCCTATGGATGAAAAACCAGCTAGCAGACTATGGGTTTGATCTCAAATCTATACATGTTCATTGTGATAACACAAGTGTAATAGCAATAACACATAATCTTGTCATGCATTCTAGGACTAAGCATATAGAGATAAGATATCATTGTATTAGGGATCATGTCCAAAATGAAACTATATCTTTACAATACATCCCTTCAACTTGTTGATGTCATTACAAAACTTTTAGATGAATCCAGATTTAATAAATTGATAAGTGAGTTAGGTATGCTAAATCTACAACCATAAACTCTATGCTCTAGTTTGTGCTAACCATGCAGATAAAAAGGCTATGTTAAAATCATAGATATGACTAAAGAGAAACCACGATCGTAGAACAGTCTCGACATGGCAAAGAAGCATTATGTGATGACATCATCCAAGCAACCCTTTTGATAAGCGCGTCAGGGACAAACCTGACCCTTAGATCTGTCTAAGAGGTTGTCCCTTCCTAAGCTACCTTAACCAAGAAGGAATGCTAAGTTAGAGTTCAACATAAGGACCAGGAAAGACAATGATCATAGAGTAAGATCAGCATTGAACTAAACAATCGTAGAGCAGCCTCGACGATCGTAGTCTTCTCAAAAGATACACTTTCTCAAGGGGACCTAAGGGCAGATCAATATTTTCCACATTACTTAAAATCGTGGAGTCTCATAGAACTCGACACGTGCCCCACTGTTATGCCCCCAAAATAGGTATACATCACCCATCTTGAGTCGCCAAATACATGGTACAGAAATTAAATAAAAATTTCTTTTATACAATACGACAAAACGTAGCTGAGAGTTTTTACACGAATATTGTCTAAAAGACAATATTCAAACTCAAAAATTAGTCCTCATTACAATTATTATTACACTATTTTATAAAATAGTGAGGACTACTATAGCCACCATCTCGGACCATCACTACGTTCCCCGACTAGTCCCGGCTACGTTCTCATTTTCTGAAGAGAACAATGAAAGCAAAAGGGTGAGCTTAACTAGCCCAGTAAGAAATATTATGACTAAGATAATGCAGAATAAATTATCGTTAGCCTTCAACAGTGTTAAACTAATAAACAACAAGTTTAACTGCAGCGGAACACGCAATTCATTAGAAGAGTTAAGTAGAGCACGATATCTACTATCTTCTATGATTTAAAAAGTTTATCAATAATTTTATCGCTGAGACTCAGCTTAATAAATAGTATCACAACCACGAATTATCCATGCACTACTGTGACGCCCCCAAAATAGGTATACATCACCCATTTTGAGTCCCAAATACATGATACAGAAACAAATATAACTTCAGTAATACAATTATCGTACAAAATACGACAACACATATACTGTGAGTTTGAATACAAATATAGTCTAATAGAGAGTATACAAACTCAAAAGGAGTCCTCATTATAATTATTGATACACTATTTTATAAAATAGTGAGGACTACTAATACATCTATCCTGAACCATCACTCCATACCCCAGATAGTTCCTGCTATGTTCTCACCTCCAGGGAAGAAAAATGGAACAAAAAGGAAAAGGGTGAGCTCAACTGGAATATCAGATATTATTCTGAGAAAATCTTGCAGAAAAACTACGCTCAAAATACTCTTATACTCAAGAAAAATACTCACAATACTTTAGAATAAGAATTTCTGATTATGAATTGGTGTGATTGAGGAAGGAGGGATTACCCCCTATTTATAGCAACGGAGGAAGAAGAAAAAATAGATAGCGCTTAACAATTCTCCTTTTTCTCTTCTGCCTAACATCATGCGTATCATTCTCACATTTTCATAAAGGTGGGGGCCACCCTTGAAAATAAACTTGGCAGGCAAAACCAACCAACCATTTCCACCAATCAATGGCCTTTATTCTTCATAATTGAGAGCCCACAAATTAGAAAACACCACATTCTGCAAGCAATTTTCTCCATATTCCTGCGTACCTAACTAATGCCTAACTTTCCCTTCCTTTTAATTGGCTAAAGGCCCACACATTGGAAAATTCTCTTGCGCACAAATTCTCCACCAATTAACCAAGTGGTGCCCTAGGAGAAATTATGTTATCAAAGACATGGTTTTGAACCAAATAATGCATACGACTACAATCGATTTTTGAAAAAAATAAAAGAGCAAGCAAGCTTAGCTTCTCACCTTCTAACATAATCACATGTTTATATATATATATATATATATATATATATATATATATATATATATATATATATATAACAAACAATTATAATAAATTATAATAATATATTTGAATGAATAATTTATCATAATTCCACAAAAATATGCCAAACTTTCAACAATTATTTCATGCTAAAAATTTCTTCATTTATATCCACATAAAATAAATAAATTCATCATTAATCCACATAAATATTTCCTTATCATATAAATCAATAATTAATTATTCATAAATAATATTACAGAATCACAATTATGACAACTAGGCCGTTTCCAGGAAAGAGGGGGCTTTCTAATAAGGATTTCTCCTTACTGGCGCACAATTAGGTGACCAAACCTCTCCTTGACAGGACTTTCTAGACATTTCCAATAATGTTATCTAATAATATTATTCAAATAATATGAATTATTGATAATGGGAAATATTGTGCAGTGGCAATTATTGAAACAACAATAATATTAAATATCAACGCACCAATTATTGAATCGATAAAATAAAATATTGAACAGTAACTACTGTAATAATTATTGAGTAGTGCCTTCTTACATAAGAATCAATAATGCAACAATATCAGTGTAATACCGCAATGCCATCTTGTGCAACCACACGACATCAGATTTTAATCACCGTGTAATCCAATGGTTAATTCAGAACGATTACGCTGTTATTTATAAAAACTCAAACTTTGTCGTTTTCTTCATTCGATAATTATTCCGTTATGGGGCCCACAAATGACTGCGTCGTCGTACGAATATTCCCGACAAAAAAATATTCCCCAACCAAACGAATATTCCTCGACAATAATGATTATTTTATAACCACTTGTTTATTTTGAAAAATTTTCACATTTCACCCATAACCAAAGTATTATATCAAATTATCACCTTACTATTTCAAGATAGGAAAATTCAATTTTATTTATAATAAGTTGGGGTCTTACAACCTCCCCTCCTTATGAAATTTTGTCCTCGAAATTGACGTACGTACCTGGTGTTTCGAAAAGGTGAGGGTACCTCGCTTTCATTTCCGATTCCAACTCCCAGGTCATTTCTTCAATAGCATGGTTCCTCCATAAAACCTTAACTTGTGGTATAACCTTGGTGCGTAGGACATGCTCTTTCCTATTCAAGATCTTAACAGGTACCTCTTCGTACGTTAAATCTTCGGCTATCTCGTCTGGTTCTAACGCAATAATATGGTTCGGGTCTTTCACATATTTACGAAGCATAGATATGTGAAAAATATTATGATTAGGAGACATGCTTAGAGGTAACGCGAATCTATAGGCCACATTTCCTATTCGATCAAGATTCTCAAATGGACCAACAAATCATGGATTGAGCTTTCCTTTCTTCCCAAATCTTGTAAATCCCTTCCATGGAGCAATACGTAACAGTACATGATCTCTAATATTAAATTCCACGTCCTTTTGATGAAAATCAGCATAACTCTTTTGTCGATCTTGTGAGGTCTTTATACGTTGTCGAATCATTTGGATCTTTTCTATAGTCATGCGTACTAATTCTGGTCCCAACAATGTTGCTTCTTCTACCTCGTCCCACCATACTGGAGAACGACACTTTCGTCCATACAACGCCTCGAATGGAGCTATGCCTATACTTGCTTGATAACTGTTGTTGTAGGAGAATTCCACTAGTGGCAAGTACTTATCCCAACTTCCTTTGAAATCTAGGACACAGAGTCTTAATAGATCTTCAAGAGTTTGAATAGTCCTCTCTGATTGTCCGTTCGTTTAAGGATGGTATGCTGAACTGAATCGTAAGTCCATGCCCATAGCTTTCTGCAAGCTAACCCAAAATTGTGAAGTGAATCTTGGGTCACGATCCGAAACTATGGATACTGGCATGCCATGCAATCTCACAATCTCATTCACGTACATACGAGCAAGACGTTCAAGGGAATAAGTCTCACGTATAGGCAAGAAATGAGTAGACTTGGTTAATCTATCAACAATAACCCAAATTGCATCTATGCCTTGAGAAACTTTGGGAAGACCCGTAACGAAATCCATAGTAATATGTTCCCACTTCCATTCCAGAATCTCAAGTGGTTACAATGAACCTTTTGGCACTTGATGTTCCGCCTTTACTCGTTGACAAGTTAAACACCTCGAGATAAACTCCGCGATCTCTCTCTTCATATTGTTCCACCAAAATGTGTGTCGAATATCATGATACATTTTGGTACTCCCAAGATGGATTGCAAAAGGTGTGTTGTGTGCCTCCATCATGATTCTATGCTTTGAGTCAGAATCGTTAGGAACTCAAAGTTTGGAGTTGACTCGAAGTATTCCTTCTTCATCGATTCTTGCTTCTGGAATAACACCTTCTTGCACTTTTTTCTTCATAAGCATCAGCCCTAGGTCCGTAGCTTGAGTAGCTTTAACTTTATCGATTAAAGTCGGTTCTACTCGTATATTCGCCATCATCATGTGGGTCTCTAGAGTCTTTAACTCAATCTCCATCCTTTGTAAATCGTACAAAATGGGTCTTTGTGTTAACAACATCGCACTCGTACCCGCATACGATCTTCTACTCATGCCTTTAGCTCTGCGTTTGCTTTTCCAGGATGGTATTGAATGGTATGATCGTAATCTTTCAACAGCTCGAGCCAACGTCGTTGCCGCATGTTGAGTTCCTTTTGGGTGAAGAAGTATTTGAGGCTTTTATGATCCGTATAGATCTCCACTTTCTCCCTATACGGTAGTGTCTCCAGATTTTCAACGAAAAATCATCGCTTGAACTCAAGATCATGAGTAGGATAATTCCTCTCATATTCTTTGAGTTGTCGTGAGAATAGGCTATGACTTTCCCATGTTGCATGAGAACACATCCTAACCCTTTGCACAAGCATCATTTATATAACAAATCCATCCGATCCAGATGGTATTGCGGCAGCAGTGCCAAAATGAGTCTCATCTTGAGCTCTTGGAAACTCATCTCGCATTCCTCGCTCCATACAAATTTTGTATCCTTCCGAGTCAACTGAGTTAACGGAGTAGCGATTTGAGAAAATCCTTCAACGAATCTCTGATAATAACCAGCTAAGCCCAGAAAGCTACTCACTTCGGTTGCTCCCAACTTTGTATTGCTTCAATCTTCACTGGGTCAAAAGATACTCCATGTTTTGACACCATGTGCCCAAGGAATGCTACTTCCTCAAGCCAGAACTCGCATTTCTTTAGCTTGGCATATAACTTATTTTCACGAAGCCTTTCAAGTATCAGCTTCAAATGATGCTCATGATCTTCACGGCTTTTGGAATAGATGAGGATGTCATCAATAAAGACAACAACGAACTGATCCAAATATTCCTTGAATATTTTGTTCATCATATCCATGAAAGCAGCAGGAGCATTAGTCAATCCAAAAGACATGACTAAGAATTCATAATGCCCGTCTCTGAAGTTCTCGAGGCGCTTTGGAATATCCTCGCTTTAATCTTCAAATTTGATGATATCCGAACGGGTCGATCTTTGAAAAGAATTGTGCTCCTTTGTAATCGGTCAAACAGTCATCAATGCGAGGTAATCGGATACTATTCTTGATGGTGACATGGTTCAATTCTCATTAGTCAATACAAAAGTCGCATACTCCCGTCTTTCTTCTTTACGAATAAAATGTAAGCACCCCAAGGAGATGTACTAGGGCCGAATGAAACCGATGTCTAACAATTCTCAGAGTTGGACTTTTAACTCCACAAGTTCGATAGAGCCATTCGATATGGGGTTTTAAAAATGGGTTTTGTACCCAGTTCAAGCTCAATAAAGAATTCAACATCACGTTCTGGGGGTAGACCGGGAAGTTCTTCAGGAAATACATCAGGAAATTCACTGACAATAGAAATTTTATTCAAATCTGACTTGTTTTTGTTCAAGTCTGTGATATGGGCTAAGAAAGCTTGACATCCATTTTTCAATAAATGAATAGCTTTATGCCTCGATATAACAGTGATTGACTTTAATGGTTTGGTTGTTTGGATTCGCATAATAGGTTGGTTAGGAATATGAAAACTAACAACCTTACAAAAACAATCAATTTTAGCATGATGAGTGGTTAACCAATCAATCCCTAAAATCACATCAAAAGCAAGTATCTTTAAAGAGATAAGATCCACAGGTAATGTGATGGTGCCAACTTAGATTAAGCAAGATTTATAAACAGTGGTCGTAACGAAAGTTTCTCCTAACGGAGTCTCCACTGATAAATCAAAGTCTAATTTCTCCGGAGTCAAGTTTAAACGTTGAGCACAAGTAGGAGAGATAAAAGAATGGGTAGAACCGGTATCTAATAAGGTATAAACTTCGCAAGAGTTTATAATTATCTTACCCGTGATCACCTCGTTTGGGTTCCTCGCATTTTGTGCAGACACGACAAACGCCTTTCCAGGAACCACCGACTTTGACTTCTCCGGGACAGCCTTTGGAGTCACCATCCCCGTTGAACTTGATTTCATAACTAGACAATCTCTAGCTATATGACCTTCCTTTCCATAGTTATAACACACCTTGGATTGTTGTGGGCAGTTTGGGCTGATGTGTCCCTCTTTCCCGCATTTGTAACAAACGACCGGTGCTCGTTCTCCTCCCCTAAAAACAGTTGATGTTTGTGCTGACATCTTCACGTTATCATTGTTGTACTTTTTCTTCTTGAAATCTCCTCCCGACTCGCTCCTTCTATTATCACGGCCACGATTACCACCACAGTGGTTACCGTTTTTGTCCGAATGTTTTCTTCCCTGCTGGTTTTCATTGCTCTGATGGCTACCGCCACCGCTATGACTCTGGTTGTGGTCCCTCGGTTGCATATACTCATTATCTCGCGCTAATAATTGAGTCCTGTTTACAACATCTGAATATAAAGAAAATTTATGAGAGATAAGATATTGCCGAATCTCGGGTTTTAGACCTCTCAGAAACATCCTCGCTATTCGCTCTCATTCTCGACCAAATGAGGTGCAAACCCAGATAACTCGCAAACTTCGCCTCTTCTTCGAGACAACATGTCATGTTATTTTGTTCCATTTGATAAACTCCACCTCCTTCATATAGCGAATACTTTCGAAAAGTACTTGTCATTAAACAGATTCAAACGCTTCCCAAGACATGTTGAAAGTCTTGGCGGTCGGGTACGCTTCACGATTCCCATCGAGAATCTACCTCACCGCGAACATAAAGGTGGCGAATGGAACCTTCATTTCCTCCGCATCCCAAGACATCGAATATCTTGGTAATTTGTTTGACCCACGCTTCCGCGTTGATCGGATCCACTTTTTAATAAATTCGTGGTCCCAACTCCTTGAATCGCTTGCTTGGTGATGACGAATCATCGCACGTTCTTATCACTTCCACCAGTATTTTGTACACGAGTCTCCTCGTCCGATTTTGCATGAACTCGCAAAAAGCTCCTAAACATTCCATCATTCATCGTTTGCTCTCGGTGAGTGTTGTTTACAGGAGGAATATTGCCTTCTGTTTGCACGTTCTCTCCCGGTTTGTGACTAAAGGTTGTTCCACAGCCTCATACACTCCATTGTTAACGCTTCTCGCAGACCATTCTTAAATCTCGCCATAAAACAAGGGTTAATTAAACAAATTAACATATCACATAATATCCCTATATTATGACTGACCAATAAATAAGCTTAGGTAGGACATACTAGCGAAAGATTTACTCATCTTTCCTCTCCTAGTTCTATTCCCCGATCTACTACGCCAGAGACCATATCCCTAAGCTTTGATACCAATTGTGACGCCCCCAAAATAGGTATACATCACCCATTTTGAGTCGCCAAATACATGGTATAGAAACAAATACAACTTCAGTAATACAATTGTCGTGCAAAATACGACAACACATATACTATGAGTTTGAATACAAATATAGTCTAATAGAGAGTATACAAACTCAAAAGGAGTCCTCATTACAATTATTGATACACTATTTTACAAAATAGTGAGGACTACTAATACATCCTGAACCATCACTTCATACCCCGGCTAGTTCCTGCTATGTTCTCACCTCCTGGGAAGAAAAATGGAACAAAAAGAAAAAGGGTGAGCTCAACTAGCCAAGTAAAGAATATTATGACTAAGATAATATACAACAATTTCTCATTAGTCTTCAACATGGAAAAATCTGATAAAATATATTAGACAATAAGTTTTAGATCAACAACTGCAGCGGAAACTGTAAGACCCCAAGTTTTATGAATAAAGATGAATTTTTTTATACATATCATTTTTGAATAATATGGAGTAAATTTGATATAATGTTATAGTTGTGGGTAATATTTATAAATTTTGCAAGGTACGCAAGTTGTTATATTATATTCGATTGGTCGGGGAATATTCGTTTTAATAGAGAATATTCGTACAACGGCACAATCATTGGTGGACCCCACAACGGAATTATTATCGGATTGAGAAAACGACAAAAATACTTTATGAAAATAATGGCGGAAGTTTTACCGTTAATTAATCGTGAAACACCCGGTGTTAAAAGTACGATGAATGGCGTAGTTACACGAAGAGCACACGATATTGATTATTGATGCTTACGTGAGAAGTCACTCAGTTTTGTTCAATTATTGCTACATTAATTGCTACATTATATCTCACATTAATTGATTCAATTATTGTCAATATTTTTTATATTATTAAATCAAAAATTGAGACGACAAAGTTATTAATATTATTATTTGCAATATTAACGATGTCTAAAAGTTCTGTCAAGGAGAGGTTTGGTCACCTAATTGCGCGATAGGGAGAAATCCTTATTGAAAAGCTCCCTCTTTCCTGGGAACGACCTGATCGATTAATATTACGAATTATAATAATGATGATAAGTGTTGTTAAAAATATTGAGGGGATTTTTATGATATAGTTGTTGTAATTTTAGTCTATTTTACGGACCCTCATTTACCCATTTTTCAAAATATTCGATAATAGATGATAGTGGGGCCATATGTTGAAAATGACATATGGGTGGAAGAAATTTTGGTCATCACGGGTGGAATTTGGGGAAGAAACGTCTTGAAAGCAATGGGGTATATATATATATATATATATAATATATAGTATATGCATGTGTGGAATATATATATATATATATATTAAATGTATGAGTGGGTTTTGGTGGAGCAACTTGTATGAATGATTTAGTAAGCCTTTGCCGAAAGGCAAAGGTTATAAATATATATATATATTATAAGTTTTGTTTTATTAGAATATTTTATTAAATCAATATGGACCGTCCGTTTTAAAGTAAATCAATCTGGACCGTTTATGAATTAGTTACTATGCAGTCCATTCTTCTATAAATAGAAGCTCATTTCTTCATTATTTTCTTACGAATTCACTGAACTCTAGAGAGAGAAAGTTATAGAGAGAAATAAGAAGAGAAGTCTGCTAACTTTTTTTTCATATATTCAGTTTCTTTTACGGTAAGGGGTGTTATTCTTTCTTATTCATGAAGAGAACTGTTGTTATTCCATTTCTTATTATTTTGTTGGAATAACCTGTATACGCGGTCTACCCTAGACTTGGTGACATTCTTCTATTATTCTGTTGGAACATCCTGTCTGTGTATTTTACACCGGACCTGGTTTCGTCTTTATTGTTATTCCGTTGGAATATCCTCATGCAATGTGTTTAACGGTATGACTGGTTCCGTCTTTATTATTATTCTGTTGGAACATCCTCATGCATGTGTTTTACACCTACTGGTTCCGTCTTTATTATTCTGTTGAAACATCTTGTCGGTGCAAATTTTGCCTGACCTGGTTCCGTTATTATTATTCTATTGGAATAACCTGTCTATACGAAGTACCGCATGCATGGTGATTTCTTTTGTTATTCCATTCTTTATTATACTCAAATTGGTTAAAGTTTTGACTTCTATACTCCATTAAATTAGTAGAATATCCTTGATATTTGCACTTCATCCAAAGATCTTTTCATGGAAATATTCTTCTAATCATTCTTGAATTTTACTCTACAAAGCAAGATCATCGTCGACAATTTGGACATTATTAGTTCATGGATAAATTAATTCTTGAACTTGTTTTATTGAATTCTTATATCATTATCATCATCCTCATGTTTATATTATGTTGAAAGTCATCTCATGGCTGTGTGAGTGCATAGATGGACTTGGTATGATTATGACCGAGAGATTATTCTAATGTAATCATGATCGTAATGTTATAAATGATATGGTAAAAGTTATCATTGGCCGTAGTGCATTGATGGACAATCAACAGTCTGCGAGGGTGATTCGATGATGTGGATTATTTATTAAGTTTGAGTCCCAAATGATAAAAGTCATGAAAAACCTTTTAAATCATAAAAGATAGTAGATTTTATTCTCTACTGACTCTTTTAATGGATTGCTTGTTCATTGCAGCTAAACTTGATGTTGTTATATTTTATCGCTTTAACATCTGTTGAAGGCTAACGATAATTTATTCGCATTATCTTAGTCATAATATTTCTTCTTTAGGCTAGTTGAGCTCACCCTTTCTTTCACCGTGTTCTCTTTAGGAAATGAGAACATAGCGAGGGACTAATCGGGAACGGAGTGACGGTCCGGAGGATAAGATAGTAGTCCTCACTATTCTCGTGAAATAGTGTTAATAATTGTAATGAGGACTCCTTTTGAGTTTGTATAATCTCTAGTCGACAATAATTGTATTCAAACTCAATGTTATGTTTTGTCGTATTGTACCTACAGCTTATATTAGTAAGTTGTATTTGAATTTTGTACCATGTATCCGATTTACCCAAGATGGGTGATGTATACCTAATTTTGGGGCGTCATACTTAATATCATAGCTTAGGATATGATCCCCGCTAAGATGTGAGAATAGTACTAGGAGGGAGAGACGGAATTCCTTCGCTAGTATGACCTACCTAAGTTTATGTGGTATTTAATTGGTTCATTCGAAATTTAGGGATAATATGTTACATGTCAATTAACCTTTGTTTTGTGGCGATGTCTCAAAATGACATCCGAGAATGTTGAGAATAGCAATGGAGCACAAAGCGACCGCTGATTCACCATATATCAATAATCGTGGATAATGTGCATCGTGAAGGCAACAATCCTCATACAAACAACAACACCGACCAAATGATGAATGATCAAATGTTTAGGGGCTTTATGCATTCATGCAACAAAGGAGAGAGAAATGGATCCCGCCCAAAATACGGTGGAAACACTGAAACTCTCGGCCGATCACCGCTAAATGCAGATTCAAGGAGTGGGACCACCGGAGTTTAAGGAGAGCCAAAACCATTTATGGAAGAAGCATGGATAAAGCGTATCACCAAGATATTTGATGTCTTGGGATGCTCCGAGGAGCGAAGGTTCCTTTCACGCTTTTATGTTGCGCGGAGAGGCGACATCGGTGGGAATCGGTAAAACGACTCAACTCCGCCAGATCAAGATGTCTTGGGAGAAGTTCCAAGAGTTGCTTCAACGACAAATACTTTCCCGAAAGTATTCGTCACACGAAGGAGGTGGAGTTTATCAAATTGGAGCAAAACAATATGACCGTGTCGCAATACGAGGCAAAATTTGCGAGTTATCCCTGGTTTATTCCCATTTGGTGGATAATGAGGAAGCGAATGACGTGAATGTTTTTGCAAGGTTTGAAACACGAGATACGCCAACATCTTATTTCTCATAAACCGTGTTTTTATTCAGATATTATAAATAGGGCTCGCTTAGTAGAAGCGCGATAATGAGTCAACGCAACCAAAAGAGAGTAAATGCAAAATGATAATACCAAAGAGAAGCGGTCATCGGTTATGACAACAAGCGTGGAGGGAATCAAGAGGCGAAATGCTAACCACTTGGTGGTAATCGAATAAAGCAATAAGAATGGACATTTCAAGAAGAGGAGATTCAACAATGATGGAAAGACGTTAAGACCAAATTACCGTTGTTAAGGAAGGAAAACGACCACCTATCATATGCTACAAAATGCAGAGGGAGGGACACATCATCAAAATCAAGGATGTCAGTCCCAAACCATGTTATAATTGTGGAAGAAGGTCACTTAGCCCGATTTTGTCGCTCACCAAAGACAAAGTTCAACTAGGATGGAGGCACCAAAGGTCGTCCCGAAAAGTCAAAGCCGGTGAGTCAAGGGAGGCGTTTGTTGTGACCTCCCGAAAGCAAGGAACCCGAATGAGGTCATCACGGATAAGCTTATCATAAACTCTAACAAAATCTATACTTTATTTGATCTTCGGTTCTACCCATTCTTTTATTTCTCCTACTTGCGCTCATCGATTAAATTTGACTCCGGAGAAATTAGACTTTGACTTATCTGTGAAAACTCCGTTGGGAGAAACCTTCATTACATCCACTATTTATAAGTCTTGTTTGGTTCAAATCGGTACCCTCACATTACCTGTAGATCTTATTTCATTGAAAATACTTGCATTTGACTTGATTCTAGGGATTGATTGGTTAACTACTCATCATGTAAAAATTGATTATTTTCGTAAGGTTGTTAGCTTTCATATTCTTAATCAACCTATTATGCGAATTTAAGCGACCAAACCATTAAAATCAATCACGGTCATCTCAAGCCATAAAGCTATTCGTTTATTGAAAAACGGATGTCAAGCTTTCTTAGCTCATGTCACAGATTTAAACAAAAATACGTCAGTTTTGAACGATATTTCTATTGTTAATAAATTTCCTGACGTATTCCCCGAAGAACTTCCTGGCCTACCCCCTGAGCGTGAAATTGAATTTTGTATCGACCTTGAACCCGGTACAAAACCTCAAAGCCCCATATCGAATGGCTCTTATTGAACTTCAGGAGTTAAAGACCCAACTACAGAAATTGTTAGACATTGGCTTTATTCATCCTAGTACTTCTCCTTGGGGTGCTCCTGTTCTATTCGTGAAGAAGAAAGATGGGAGTATACGACTTTGTATTGATTATCGGGAGTTGAATCATGTCACCATCAAAAATAGGTACCCATTGCCACGTATTGATGACCCGTGTTTGTCCGATTACAAGAGGAGCCAAATTCTTTTCAAAGATTGATCTTCATTCGGATATCACCAATTGAAGATTAGAATCGATGACATTCCAAAGACTTTGCGGAACTCCTGATGCGGGCATTATGAATTCCTAGTCATGTCCTTTGAATTGACTAATGCTCTTGCTTTGCTTTCATGGATATGATGAACCGAGTATTCAAGAATATTTGGATCACTTTGTGGTCGTCTTTATTGATGACATCCTTATTTATTCCAAAAGCCGTGAAGATCATGAGCAACACTTGAGGTCGACACTCCAAAAGCTTCGTGAATATAAGCTTTATGCCAAGTTAAAGAAATCACGAGTTCGGCTTGAGGAAGTAGCATTCCTTGGGCACGTGGTATCAAGTCATGGAATATCTGTTGACCCAAAGAAAGATTTAAGCTATTCAAAGTTGGGAGCAACCTAAATCGATGATCAAGCACGTAGCTTTCTCGGTTTAGTTTGGTTATTATCGGAGATTCGTGGAAGCATTTTCTCGAATCGCTACTCCATTAACTCAAATTGACTTTGAAAGATACAAAGTTCAGTTGGAGCGAAGAATATGAGAAGAGTTTTCAAGAACTCAAGAGGAGACTCATTTCAGCACCTGTTCTAACAATACCATCTGGCTCGAAGGGATTTGTCATCTATAGTGATACTTCGGACAAAGGGTTGGGATGTGTTCTCATGCAACATGGAAAAGTCATAGCCTATGCCTCAAGACAACTCAAAGAATATGAGAAGAATTATCCTACTCATGATCTAGAGTTGACAAACATTGTCTTCTTTGCTTAAAATTTGGAGGCATTACTTGTATGGGGAGAAGGTGGAGATCTTTACGGATCATAAAAGCCTCAAATATTTCTTCACTCAAAAGGAACTCAACATGCGACAACGACGTTGGCTTAAACTGTTGAAAGATTATGATCATACCATCCAATACCATCCTGAAAAAGCGAACGTGGTAGCTGACGCATTGAGTACAAGATCATATGCAAGTACGAGTGCGATATTGTCAACGCAAAGGCCCATTTTGTGTGACTTGCAAAGGATGGAGACAGAGTTAAAGACTCCAGGGACCCATGTGATGATGGCGAATATACGAGTAGAACCGACTTTAATCGATAAAGTTAAAGCCGCCAAGTTACGGACTCGGAGTTCGATGCGTATGAGGAAAAAAGTACAAGAAGGTCTTATCTTAGGAAGCAAGAATCGATGAAGAAGGAATACTTCGAGTCAACTCTAGACTTTGTGTTCCTAACAACCCTGATTTAAAGAATAAAATCATGATGGAGGCGCACAACACACCGTTTGCAATCCATCCTGGGAGTACCAAAATGTATCATGATATTCGTCATACATTTTGGTGGAGCAATATAAAGAGAGAGATAGCGTTGTTTATCTCAAGGTTTCTAACTTGTCAACGAGTTAAAGCGAGCATCAAGTACCAAAAGGTCCATTGCAACCACTTGAAATTCCGAATGGAAGTGGGAGCACATTACCATGGATTTCAATTCTGGGGCCTTCCTAAGGTTTCTCAAGGTATAGATGCGATTTGGGTCATTGTTGATAGATTGACCAAGTCTGCTCATTTCTTACCGATAAGAGAAACTTATACACTTAAACGTCTTGCTCAGATATACATAAACGAGATTGTAAGATCGCATGGTATGCCTAAGATCCATAGTTTCCGATCGAGACCCAAGATTCACTTCACGATTTTGGGTTAGTTTGCAAAAAAGCTATGGGCACAGACTTACGATTTAGCTCGGCATATCATCCTCGATTTGATTGGACAAACGAGAGAGGACTATTCAAACTCTTGAAGATCTATTAAGACTCGTGTCCTTGATTTCAAGGGAAGTTGGGACAAGTTCTTACCATTGGTGGAGTTTTCCCTACAACAACAGCTTATCAAACAAGTATTGGCATGGCTCCTTGAAGCGTTGTATGGAAGAAAGTGTCGCTTCTCCAATGTTGGGGATGAGGTGGGTGAAGCAACGTTGTTGGGACCGGAGTTGGTACGTGTGACTACTGGAAAATTCAAACGATCCGACAACGTATAAAAACCTCACAAGATCGACAAAAGAGTTATGCTGATCTTTATCGAAAGGACGTGGAATTCGATATAGGAGATCATGTGTTGTTGTGTGTTGCTCCATGGAAAGGAGTTACGAGATTTGGAAAGAGATGAAAACTCAATCCTCGATTCATCGGCCCATTTTTAATCCTCGATCGAGTAGGAACTGTGGCCTATAGACTTGCTTTACCGCCAAATATGTCTCGTGTTCATAATATTTTTCACATATCTATGTTACATAAATATATGAAAGACCCGAACCACATTATTGAGTTAGAACCGGATGAAATAGCTGAAGATTTAACGTATGAAGAGTTACCTGTTAAAATCTTGGATAAGAAGGATCATGTTCTATGCTCCAAGGTTATACCTCAAGTCAAAGTTTTGTGGAGAAACCACGATGTTGAGGAAATGACTCGGGAGTTAGAATCTGAAATGAAATCAAGGTATCCTTACCTCTTCGACATACCAGGTATGTACCCTAATTTTGAGGGCGAAATTTCATAAGAAGGGGAGGTTGTAAGACCCCAACTTTTATGAATAAAGATGAATTTTTTTATAAATATCATTTTTGAATAATATGGAGTAAATTTGATATAATGTTATAGTTGTGGGTAATATTTATAAATTTTGCAAGGTACGTAAGTTGTTATATTATATTCGATTGGTCGGAGAATATTGGTTTTAACAGGGAATATTCGTACAACGGCACAATCATTGGTGGACCCCATAATGGAAATATTATTTTTGATTGAGAAAACGACAAAAATACTTTTTTTATGAAAATAACGGCGGAAGTTTTACTGTTAACTTTTGAAACACCCAGTGTTAAAAAGTATGAATACGATGTCTGTAGTGCACAAGAGAGCATACTCAGTATTGATTATTGATGCTTACGTGAGAAGTCACTCGCTTTTGTTCAATTATTGCTACATTAATTGCTGCATAATATCTCACATTAATTGATTCAATTATTGTCAATATTTTTATATTATTAAATCAATTATTGAGACGACAAAGTTATTAATATTATTATTTGCAATATTAACGATGTCAGAAGTTCAGTCAAGGAGAGGTTTGGTCACCTAATTACGCGCCAATAGGGAGAAATCCTTATTGAAAGCCCCCTTCCTCGGAACGACACAGTCGATTAATATTACAATTATAATAATGATGATAAGTGTTGTTAAAAATATTGAGGGGATTTTTATGATATAGTTGTTGTAATTTTAGGTTATTTTATGGACCCTCATTTACCCATTTTTCAAAATATTCGGTAATAGATGATGGTGGGGCCAAATGTTGAAAATGACATATGGGTGAAAGAAATTTTGGTCATCACGGGTGGAATTTGGGGAAGAAACGTCTTGAAAGAAATGGGGTATATATATATATATATATAATATATAGTATATGCATGTGGAATATATATATATATATATATATATATATATATATATATATATATATATATATATTAAATGTATGAATGGGTTTTGGTGGAGCAACTTGTATGAATGATTTAGTAAGCCTTTGCCGAAAGGCAAAGGTTATAAATATATATATATTTTATAAGTTTTGTTTTATTAGAATATTTTATTAAATCAATATGGACCGTCCGTTTTAAAGTAAATCAATCTGGACCGTTTATGAATTAGTTACTATGCAGTCCATTCTTCTATAAATAAAAGCTCATTCCTTCATTATTTTCTTACGAATTCACTGAACTTTAGAGAGAGAAAGTTATAGAGAGAAATAAAAAGAGAAGTCTGCTAACTTTTTTTTAATAAATTCAGTTTCTTTTACGGTAAGGGGTGTTATTCTTTCTTATTCATGAAGAGAACTGTTGTTATTCCATTTCTTATTATTCTGTTGGAATAACTTTTGTATCGTGATCTCACCATATACTTGGTGACATTCTTCTATTATTCATTTGGAACATCCTCATCTCGTGTGTTTTACAAATGGACTGGTTCCGTCTTTATTGTTATTCCGTTGGAATATCCTGCTTTATGTGTTTTACACCCACACGGTTCTGTCTTATTATTATTACGCTGGAACATCCTGCTCGTGTTTTACACCGACCGGTTCCGCTTTATTATTATTCTATTAGAACATCCTCGTCGCTGCAAATTTTGCACGACTCGGTTCCGTTATTATTATTCTCATTGAATAACTTTGTCTGTCATGCAAGTACTGCATGCATGGTGATTTATTTTGTTATTCTATTCTTTATTATACTCAGTTGGTTAAAGTTTTGACTTCTATACTCCATGAAATTAGTAGAATATCCTTGATATTTGCACTTCATCCAGTATCTTTTCATGGAAATATTCTTCTGATCATTCTTGAATTTTACTCTACAAAGCAGTATCATGTTGACAATTTGGACATTATTTGTGACGCCCCCAAAATAGGTATACAACACCCATTCTGAGTCGCCAAATACATGGTACAGAAAGAAAACTACAACTTCAATAATACAATTGTCGTGCAAAATACGACAACACATATCTGTGAGTTTAAATACAAATATTGTCTTACAGACAATATCCACACTCAAATAAGTTCTCGTTATAATTAGTCAAACACTATTTTACGTAAATAGTGAGGACTACTAAAACATCTTTCTAGAACCATCACTCCGTGCCCTTTATTAGTTCTCGTTATGTTCTCACCTCCCGAGAAAAATGGAACAAAAAGAAAAAGGTGAGCTCAACTAGCCCAAAGAAAGAATATTATGACTAAGATAATATACAACAAATTATTGTTAATCTTCAAGGGGAAAAATCGATAAAATATAATAGCCAACAAGTTTTAGATCAACAATGCAGCAATGAAATAAAGAATCCATTAGAAGAGTCAAGTAGAAATGAGTTCTACTATCTTCTAAGATTTAAAAGTCCATCATCAATATTTTATCCACAGAATAACAATCAATATACATCTTTAATCAAATATTCATCTTTGCACTACAGGCCAAAGATATTCATTTGTATCACCAGTTGGTCATGTTCATCTCAACACCTGTTCATCTTTGCACTACGGGCCAAAGATATTCATTAGTTAATCATTTATCTTTGCACTACATGCCGAAGATATTTAGTAATATGATCATTTAGGACTGAGGATGGTGAAAAATATTTTAAAAAAAACGAATCCAGTTAAACAGAAGGACAAATAGTAGGGATTCGTATAACAGTTTATCCAAGATCAATAATACTTCATAAATACCAATTTTGAAGCAGAATTCAAAAATAAAGATCAAAAAATGGATACAATCAAATATAGTAACCATAATAGACATCTTGGACAAAAAGAAAAAAATTTTATTTTTTCTAGTAAATAGTCTTGAAAGTATTCGTGAATAGTCAGATATCGTGAATAAAGGTCGATATCGTAAATAAGAACTCCCACACAAAAAAGTTCCAAATTTGATAAAAATTTAAATCAATACTTGACATAATGATATTGAAGAAATAATATCATATATGAAGAAAATAACATCCCTTACCTCAAAATATCGCAAGATTTCGATCGGAATATCGGTTATAAAAAATGAATCGAAACTTGCAATCGATGAATAGAAACTCACAAAGTATCTAAATACTCACAAAATACACTCAATAATCTAGAGAGAGAAAGAGAGAAAAAACTTGTGTCTGGTGTGATTTTCAATTCTAACTTAGCCCTCTATTTATAGAAAAATGTTAGCAGACTTGACCTGCAACCTGATGGTTTTACCTGCTACTATTCCCACCCACCACATTTGAAATAAATTCAGCACATTTCTTTACCAACCACAAGTGGGGCCCACTCAATTCTAGAATTTTCCACCAAAATTATTTATAAACCTAATTTCTGAATCAGTCACCTCTTAAAATTCATAACAAATCATACGTTCATTTTTAACGGTTCAAAATTTGTGGACATATACTCAACTTATATATGTATAACATATCCAAAAATTACAATGATCCAACGGTCGGATTAAAAATTATAACTCACACAATATATCTCAAAAACACTGGTTTAATTTTTAATTCCTTCCTTCCGACAAAAATACTGATAAAACACCTCAACATTAACTCCTTCATTTTTAACCACAATAAATATATCCAACATTTATATCCACATAAAATAAATATTTCCTTATCATATGAATCAATAATTAATTATTCATAAATAATATTACAGAATCACATTTATGACAACCAGGCCGTTTCTAGGAAAGAGGGGGCTTTCCAATAAGAATTTCTCCTTATTGGCGCGCAATTAGGTGACCAAACCTCTCCTTGACAGAACTTTCTAGACATTGCCAATAATGCTATCTAATAATATTATTCAAATAATATGAATTATTGATCTGATAATGGGAAATATCTTGTGCAAAGATAATTATTGAAACAATAATAATATAAAATATCAACGCAAAGAATTATTGAATCAATAAAATAAAATATTGAATAAGAATTCACCGTAACAATTATTGAGTAGTGTCTTATTACGTAAGGAAATTCGATTTTATTTATATTTGGGGTCTTACATTATTAGTTCATGGATAAATTAATTCTTGAACTTTTTTATCGAATTTCCTTCAATATCATTATTCCAAAATGTATTTTTGAGGTAAGGGATGTTTTTTCAAATTATGATATTATTTTTCAATATCATTATCTTGTAGTATATCTATTCACGAAATTTAGAACTTTTGTTCACGATTCTTATTCACGTATCGACATTATTCACGATCACATTATTCAATCTGGCCTATTCAAAAAAAAAATGAAATTTTTTCTTCTTTTTGTCCAAGATGTCTATTATGGTTACTATCTTTGATCAGATCCATGTTTTGATCTTTATTTTTGAATTCTGCTTCAAAATTGGTATTTATGAAGTATTATCGATCTTGGATAAACTGTTATACTAATCCCTACTATTTGTCCTTCCGCTTCACCGGATTCGCTTTTTTTAAAATATTTTTCATCATCCTCACCCTAAAATGATGATATTACTAAATATCTTCTACCAGAGTAGCAAAGAGATAAATGATTAATCGATGAATATCTTTGGCCCGTAGCAGTAAAGATGAACAAAAGTTGAGATGAATACGACCAAACCTGGGTGATACAAATGAATATCTTTGGCCTCAGTAGTGCAAAAGATGAATATTTGATTAAAGATGTATATTAATTGTTGTTACAGGATAAAATATTGATGATGGACTTTTAAATCTTAGAAGATAAGAGAACTCATTCTCTACTGACTCTTCTAATGGATTGTTGTTTCACCGCAGCTTGTTGATCTAAAACTTGTTGGCTATTATATTTTATCGATTTTTTTCCTCGTTGAAGACTAACGATAATTTGTTGTATATTATCTTAGTCATAATATTCTTTTATCGGGCTAGTTGAGCTCACCCTTTTCCTTTTTGTTCCATTTTTCTCTGAGAGAGGTAACAACATAGCAGAATCTAGTGGGGTACTGGAGTGATGGTTCTAGAAAGATGTTTTAGCAAGTCCTCACTATTTCTATAAAAGTGTTTGAATAATTGTAACGAGGACTTATTTGAGTGTGGATATTGTCTAGAAGACAATATTTGTATTTAAACTCACAATATGTGTCATCGATTTTGCACGACAATCAGATTATTGAGTTTGTAGTTTGCTTTCTCGCACCATGTATTTGGCGCACTCGTAATGGGTGTCAGATACCTATTTTGGGGCGCCACAATTGGTATCAAAGCTTAGGGATATGGTCTCCAAGAGATCGGGAATAGAACTAGAGGGAGAGATGAGTAAATCCTTCGCTAAAGGTGTCTTATCTAAGCTTATTTGTTGGTCACCATAATATAGGGATATTATGTGATATGTTAATTTGTTTAATTAACCCTTGTTTTATGGCAAGATTTAAGAATGGTCACGAGAACGTTAACAATGGAGTGTATGAGACTCGTGGAACAACCTTTAGTTACAAACCAGAGAAACGTGCAACAGAAGGCAATATTCCTCCTCAAAACAACACTACCGAGCAAACGATGAATGATGGAATGTTTAGAGCTTTTTGCAGCTTCATGCAAAACCGCATTTAGGAGACTCGTGCACAAAATACGGTGGAAATGATAAGAATGCGCGATTTGTCACAAATGCAAGCAAGCTTCAAGGAGTCGGGACCACCGTAATTTAAGGGAAAGCCGATCCGATCAAGGCGCGAAACGTGGGTCAAGCAAATTACCAAGATATTCGATGTCTTGGGATGCACGGAGGAATGTAAGGTTCCATTCGCCACCTTTATGTTCCGCAAGAGAGGCGATCATCGTGGGAGTCTCAGAAGCGCACTCACCAAACCCACTCAAAGATGTCTTGGGAAACATTTCAAACTATTCAATGACAAGTACTTTCCCGAAAGTATTCATATACGAAAGGAGGTGGAGTTTATCGACCGAACAAAACAACACGATTTGGTCCCAAAAAGACGAGGCGTAAGTTTGCAGAGTTATCCAGTGTTCAGACCTCATTTGGTCAAAAATGAGGAACGAATGACGAGGATGTTTCGAGAGGTCTAAAGCCCGAGATTCTAAGAATATCTTATATCTCATAAATTTTCTTTATATTCAGATGTTGTAAATAGGGCTCAATTATTAGAGCGAGATAATGAGTATGTTCAACCGAGGGACCACAACTGTGGTCATACCGGTGGACAAAGAAATATCATCGAGCGATGATAACCAACGAGGAGGAAAAATACTTAACAAAGGCGCAGAACCACTCTGGTGGTCATCGTGGCCATGATAATAGGAGAGGTGAGTCAAGTGGAAATTTCGAAAGAGGAGATTCAACAATGACGGAAGACACAACAAAGAAAAGACCAAAGACCAACAACAAATTCTAGGGGAGGAGAACGACCGCCAGCTTAGATGTTACAAATGCGAAAGAGGGACATATCACCAAACTGTCCACAAATCAATCCAAGGTATGTTACAACCGTGGAAAGGAAGGCCACATAGCTCGGGATTGTTCAGAGAAGAAAAACCAAGTTCAATCTGGATGGTGACTCCAAGGGTCGTCCCTGATAAGTCAAAATCACGGTTCTCGGAAGAAGCGCTTTGTCGCGATCGCCAAAAACGCGAGGAACCCGAACGAGGTGATTACGTAAAGCTAATCTTGAACTCTCAAAAGTTTATACCTTACTAGATACCGGCTTCTACCCATTCTTTTATCTCTCCCGCTTGTGCTCAACGCTTAAACTTGACGACCGAGAAATTGACTTTGATTTATCTCGTTGAAACTCCGCTGGGTGAAACCTTCACACATCTACGCTTATAAATCTTGCATGATCCAAGTCAGCACTATCACATTACCCGCTGATCTTATATCTTTAAAGATACTTGCTTTTGATGTGATTTTAGGAATTGATCGTTAACCACCATCATGCCAAAATTGATTATTTTCGTAAGGTCATAGTTTTCATATTCCTAACCAACCCGCTATACGAATTCAAACAACTAAACCACTAAAATCACCACTATCATCATATCAAGCCATAAAGCTATTCGCTTATTGAAAAACTGATGTCAAGCTTTCTTAGCCCATGTTATGGATTTGAACAAAGACAAGTCGATTTGAATAATATTTCGTTGTTAGAGAATTTTCCGATGTATTTCCTCAAGAACTTCCCGGCCTACCCCGTAACGTGATGTTGAATTTTTATCGACCTTTGAACCGCACAAAAAACCCATTTCTAAAACCCCATATCGAATGGCTCCTATTGAACTTCAGTGAGTTAAAAGTCCAACTACAGAATTGTTAGACATAGGTTTCATTCTGGCCCCAAGACATCTCCTCGGGGTGCTCCTGCTTTATTCAGTGAAAGAAGAAAGACGGAGTATGCGACTTTTGTATTGACTACCGAGAATTAAACCATGTCACCATCAAGAATAGTATCCGCTACCTCGCATTGATGACCTGCTCGACCAACTTAAAAGGAGCACAATTCTTTTCAAAGATCGATCTTCGCTCGATATCATCACCAAGATTAAAACCGAGGATATTCCAAAGACCGCCTTCGTAACTCCAGACGGCATTATGAATTCTTAGTCATGTCTTTTGATCGACTAATGCTCCGCCGCTTTCATGGATATGATGAACCGTATTCAAGGAATATTTGATCATTTTTTGTTGTTTTTATCGATGACATCCTCATCTATTCCAAAAGCCGTGAAGATCATGAGCACCATTTGAAGTCGATACTTGAAAGGCTTCGTGAAAACAAACTTTATGCCAAGTCAAGAAATGCGAGTTCGCTTGAGGAAGTAGTATTCCTTGGGCACGCGGTGTCAAAACATGGAGTATCCGTCACCCGGCCAAGATCAAGCAAAGACAAAGTCGGGAGCAACCAAAGTCTGCGGACCAAGTGCGTAGCTTTCTCGGCTTAGCCGGTTATTATCGAGATTCGTGGAAGGATTTTCTCGAATCGCTACTCCGCTAACTCAACTGACTTTGAAAGATACAAAATTTGTATGGAGCGAGGAATGCGAGAAGAGTTTCCAAGAGCTCAAGAGAGACTCATTTCTAAGACTGCTCGCAATACCATCCGGTACTTGATGGATTTGTTATATACAAATGATGCTTCAGCAAAGGGTTAGGATGCTTCTCATGCAACATGGGAAAGTCATAGCCTATGCCTCACGACAACTCAAAGAATATGAGAGGAATTATCCTACTCATGATCTAGAGTCAAGCAAAGAATGATTCGCTGCTGAAAATTTGGAGACACTACTTGTATGGGGAGAAAGTGGAGATTTATACTTTTATATAAAAGCCTCAAATATTTCTTCACCCAAAAGAACTCAACATGCGCAAGAACGACGCTGGCTTGAACTATTGAAAGATTACGATCACACTATTCAATATCATCCCGAAAAGCGAAACGTAGAGTCGACGATCGAAAGTAAGATCATACGCGAGTACGAAAAGCGATATTGTTGTTAATGCAAAGGCCCATTCTATATGACTTGCAAAGGATGGAGGTAGAATTAAAGACCTGTGGACCCACATGATGATGGCGAATATACGAGTAGAACCGACTTTAATCGATAAAGTTAAAGTCGCCAAGCTACTTGACCGAGCCGATACGTATTATGAAGAAGAAAGTGCAAGAAGGAGCTATTCCAGAAGCGAGAATCGATGAAGAAGGAATACTTAGATTCAACTCCAGACTTTGTGTTCCTAACGATTCTGACTTGAAGCATAGAATCATGATGGAGGCACACAACACCCCGTTTGCAATCCATCTTGGGAGTACCAAAATGTATCATGATATTCGACATACATTTTGGTGGAACAATATGAAGAGAGAGATCGCGAGTTTATCTCGAGGTGTTTAACTTGTCAACGGTAAAGGCGAGCATCAAGTGCCAAAGGGTCCATTACAACCACTTGAGATTCCGAAATGAAGTGGGAACACATTACTATGGATTTCAAGCATGTGTCTTCCCAAAGTTTCTCAAGGCATAGATGCGATTTGGGTTATTGTTGATAGATTAACCAAGTCCGCCCATTTCTTACCGATACGTGAGACTTATTCCCTCGAACGCCTTGCTCGATGTACGCGAATGAGATTGTGAGATTGCATGGCATGCCAAGATCCATAGTTTCGATCGATCGCGACCCAAGATTCACTTCACGATTTTGGGTTAGCTTACAGAAAGCTACGGGCACGGATTTATTTATTTATCTGGCCTTTCAAGCATACCATCCTCAAACCTGACGGACAATCGTAGAGGACTATTCAAACCCTCAAGATCTATTAAGACTTTGTGTCCTAGATTTTAAAGGAAGTCGATAAGTATTTGCCATCGTGGAATTCTCCTACAACAACAAAGCTATCAAGCAAGTATAGTATGGCTCCATTCGAGGCGCTAGATGGACGAAAGTGTCGCTCTCCAAAGATGCCGACGAGGGGGAGAAGAACGTTGTTGGGACCGTAATTAGTACGCATTTACTACGTAAAAGATCCAAATGATTCGACAACGATACAAACCAAGACAAGATCGACAAAAGAGTTATGCGATCTTCATCGAAAAGACGGGAATTTAATATCGGGGATCATGTATTGTTACGTGTCGCACCATGGAAGGGAGTTACAAGATTTGGGAAGAGAGGAAAGCTCAATCCACGATTTGTTGGTCCATTTGAGATTCTCGACCGAATAGAAAATGTGGCCTATAGACTCAAGATTACCTCCAAGTATGTCTCGTGTTCATAATGTTTTTCACATATCCATGCTTCAAATATGTGAAAGACCCAACCATATTATCAAAGTTAGAACTGCATTTAGATAGTCAAGATTTAACGTACGTAAGAAGTACCGTTAAGATCTTGATAGAAAGAGCATGTCCTACGCACTCAAGGTTATACCACAAGTTAAGGTTTTATGGAGAAACCATGCTATCAAGAAATGACCGGAGTTGAATCGTAAATGAAAGCGAGGTATCCTCACCTTTTCAAACACTGTGTACGTATGTCAATTTCGAGGACTTAAATTTCATAAGGAGGGAGGTCAGAAGACCCCAACTTATTATAAATAAAATCGAATTTCTCTAATTATATTTGTGAATAATAAGGTATTAATTTGATATAATTCTTCGTTATGGGTGAAATGTGCAAATTTTGCAAAATATGCAAGTGGTTATAAAATAATCATCATTGTTTGGAATATTCGCTTCGTCGTGGAATATTCTTTGTTGTTTGGGAATATTCGCATTTACGACGCAGCAATATTTTTGTGGGCCCCATAATGTAATAATCGCTTGATGATGAAGAAAACGACAAGTTTGAAGTTTTTATAAATAACGACGACAGTAGTTGTTACCGCTAACACCGCTGAATACCCGTGGTTAAAATACGAATACGCGTGATGCATGTATTGATGAATTATTATTCCTTACGTAAGAAGGCACTACTCAATAATTGTTACAGAAGAGTACTCGCTCAATATTTTATTTTATCGATTCAATAATTGTCATATTGATATTTTATATTATCATTGTTTCAATAATTGTCATCGCACAAGATTTCCCATTATCGATCAATAATTCATATTATTTGAATAATATTATTAGATAAAGATTATTGGCAATGTCTAGAAAGTTCTCACAAGGAGAGGTTTGGTCACCTAATCATACCAAAAGAAGGAGAAATTTTTATCGAAAGCCCCTCTTCCTCGAACTACCGTCATTATAAATGTGATTCTCAGAATATTATTTGTGAATAATTAATTATTGATTCATATGATAAGGAAATATTTATTTTATGTGGATATAAATGTTGGATATATTTATTGTGGTTAAAAAATGAAGGAGTTAATGTTGAGGTGTTTTATCAAGATTTTTGTTTGAATGAAGGTATTAAAATTAAACCAAAGATTTTTTAGATATATTGTGTGAGTTATAATTTTTAATCCGACTGCTGATCGTTGTAATTTTTGGATATGTTATACATATATAAGTTGAGTATATGTCCACAAATTTTGAACCGTTAAAATGAACGTATGATTTGTTATGAATTTTAAGAGGTGACCGATTCGTAAATTAGGTTTATAAATGATTTTGGTGGAAAATTCTAGAATTGAGGGGCCCCACTTGTGGTTGGTGAAGAAATGTGCTGAATTTATTTCAAATGTGGTGGGTGGAATAGTAGCAGTAAAAGCCATCAAAGTCAGCAGTCAAAGTCTCATGCTAACATTTTCCTATAAATAGAGGGCTGTTAGAATTGAAAATCACACCGTAAACAAGTTTTCTCTTCTCTCTCTATATTATCGAGTGTATTTTGTGAGTATTTAGATACTTTGTGAGTTTCTATTCATCAAAGGCAAGTTTCCTTCAAATTTTATACCGATATTCCGATCGTAAGTACTCGATATTTTGAGGTAAGTGGATGTTATTTTCTTCATATATGATATTATTTCTTCAATATCATTATGCCAAGTATCGATCTCAATTTTTATCAAATTTGAACTTTTTGTGTCTGGGGTTACTATTCACGATACTACATTCACGATACTTCACTATTCACTATACATGACTATTCAATCAAAAAATGAAATTTTCTTCTTTTTGTCCAAGATGTCTATTATGGTTACTATCTTTGATCAGATCCATGTTTTGATCTTTATTTTTGAATTTTGCTTCAAAATTGGTATTTATGAAGTATTATTGATCTTGATAAACCGTATATACTAATCCTTACTATTTGTCCTTCCGCTTCACCGATTCGCTTTTCTTTAAAATATTTTTCATCATCCTCACCCCTAAATGATGATATTACTAAATATCTTCTACCAGAAGTAAAAGATAAATGATTAATCGATGAATATCTTTGGCCCAGAGTGCAAAAGATGAACAGTGTTGAGATGAATACGACCAACCGGGTGATATAAATGAATATCTTTGGCCTCAGAGTAAAGATGAATATTTGATTAAAGATGTATATTGATTGTTGTTACAGTGGATAAAATATTGATGATGGACTTTTAAATCTTAGAAGATAAGTAGAACTCATTCTCTACTTGACTTTTCTAATGGATTGTTGTTTCGCATTCAGCTTTTTTGATCTAAAACTTGTCATTATTATATTTTATCGATTTTTCCCTGTTGAAGACTAACGATAATTTGTTGTATATTATCTTAGTCATAATATTCTTTATCGGCTAGTTGAGCTCACCCTTTTCCTTTTTGTTCCATTTTTCTCGTGAGGTGAGAACATAAGCAGAAACTAGCTCTGGGTACGGAGTGATGGTTCTAGAAAGATGTTAGCGTATCCTCACTATTTCTATAAAATAGTGTTTGAATAATTGTAACGAGGACTTATTTGAGTGTGGATATTGTCTAGAAGACAATATTTGTATTTAAACTCACAAAAGCTAAAACATTCGTCTTTTGAACACTAGGTTTTCTAAGACTTCTAAATATACTGAGCCATTAAAGGAACTTGCTTCAATTGTTTCTAATCGGACCAAAGCATCTGTTACTGTTTTCTCTGACCGATCAATTCCTTGTCAACTGTATGAATTGAAATAATTAAGCTTATCTTTTATCTCGGCTAGATATTTGGTCATCCTGGCCCCCTATGCCTCATCTTCTCCCGATATCTGTTTGAAAACCAGTTGAGAATCACTAAATATAACCAACCTCTGTACCACCAAGCTTTATGTCATCCGAAGTCCTGCCAAAATTGCTTCATATTCTGCTTTATTGTTTGTGGCTTTGAATTGAAATTGTACGGCTTGTTGGAATCTAAACCCCTCGGGACTTGTCAGAATAACCCCCGCTCCGCTGACGTTCGAAGTCAAAGACCCATCAACATAGAGAGTCCATGAAGTTTGCACTGGTTGCGTCTTTGTAACCGAACCCACATCCAACTTTGAGAAAGAACATTCTACTACAAAGTTTGCCAAAGCTTGTCCTTTGATTGTCGTTCGGGGTTGGTATTCCAGGACGAATTTAGTCATTTCCATTGCCCATGCAGCGAGCCGACCCGAGACTTCTGGCATGTAAAACACTTTCTTCAACGGCTAATCAATATATACCACCACCAACCGACCCTAGAAATAGTGCCGAAACTTCCTACTTGCAATGATTAAAGCATAGGCAAACTTTACCAGGTTCGGATACCTAGTTTATGCAACTCGAAGGATGTGGCTGACATAATAAACTGGGAACTATTTTCCCCCTTTGTCTCGTACCAATACTGCTCCAACTGCCAACGAGCTTGCAACCAAATATAAATATAAGGGTTCCGAAGGGATCAACTTCATTAACAAAGACGCCCAAGATAGATAACGTTTGATCCCTTAGAACGCATCTTCACACTCCGAAGTCCACTGAAAACTTTTCTCATTGTTTGGCCCCTTCAGAGTATCAAAGAATGGTAAACATCTTTCGGCTAACCTTGACATAAATCTCCGAAGGGCAACTATCCAACCCGTCAATCTTTGCACATCTTTAAATGACTTCGGTGATTTCATGTCCAAAATTGACATGATTTTCTCCGGATTTGCCTCTATGCCCCTTTTGCTTATCAAATATCCCAGAAATTTTCCTGACCCTAATCCGAAAGTGCATTTAGTCAGGTTCAATCACAACTTATGTTCTTTGATGGTTTGAAAACAGTTTTCCAAGTCATCCGGATGGTCCCGGACTGACATGCTTTTAACAATCATGTCATCCACATAGGCCTCCATACTTCTGCCCAACTTCCTTGTAAACATGTAGTTCATCATACATTGATATGTTACCCCCGTCATTGAGTAATCCTAAGGTCATCTTCCTATAAGCATATTGGCCTGCTGACTAATGAAGTTGGTCTTCGAGATATCCTCTTTCCTCATTGAGATCTGATGATACCCTGAGAATGCATCCATAAAGCTCAACATCCCATATCCTAAGGTGGCATCGATCAGCTGGTCAATATTGGGTAAATGATAGAAGTCCTTCGAACATGCCTTATTCAAATCTGTGTAATCGATGCATAGCCTCCATTTTCCATTCTGTTTCTGTACCAACACCACATTTGCTAGCCATTCCAAGTAGTAAATCTTAAAAATGAAATCTTCCTCCAGAAGCTTAGCAATCTCTTCGTCTATGATTTTCTGTCTTTTGGGGCAAACATCCTTCTTTTTTTTATGATCGGTTTCTTTTTGGGATCCACGTGCAACATACGCAATGCGACCGATTTGTCTACCCCTGACATGTCACTGGGTACCCAAGCAAAGATATCGGTATACACCTGAAGTAGATCGATCAGCCCAGTCCGAAACGATTTTGTCAATCCCGAACCAATCTTTACCAACTTCTCCTTATTCCCCGGAATCAACTCTATTTCCTATGTTTCTTCAGCGGGCAAGGCAAATGGCTCCGTACTACCCTCAGTAAATGGCTCTATCTCGATAGTCATAGTCTGCTTGTGCTTCCTTACCCCAACCCCCGATGAGATCAATTTGTTCTGATAATACCTTCGGGCAATATCAAGATCACCTTTTACCTCCCCAATCACGTTCGGTGTAGGAAACTTGATCTTGAAGTGGGGTATAGAAGTAACTGCCTGCAACGCTGCCAGGGTCGGCCTTCCTAAGATTGCATTATACGCCGAATCTGACCATTTTTTCTACCTACTGAGGTGTTGTGCCAAACCTAATAGGAAACTTGATCGTGCCCGACACATGCACCGGATCTCCACTGAACCCATATAGAGAGGCTTTTTGCCCCAATTCCATCTTCCTCCCATCTAAAACTAGCCTCTGATAGGCATGTGTATACAATATGTCGATCGAGGACCCGTTGTTGATCATCATTCTTCTCATATCCACCAGTCTGGCCTAAGAAGTTATCACCAACGCCCCATCATGTGGTTCTATGAGATCTATGGGATAGTTTTCATCCAAGAAGGAAATGACTGTCCTCGGGAAAGCCCAATCCCTTCTGACGGATGATCCTGATAATAATGCATCTAGATGTTCGCTCCTCTATTTTCCGATCACACACCCAACAGAACCGCCCGAGATAACATCAACTACACCTCGAATAGGCTAGTTCTATTTTAGTTGTGTGTCCCGTGTCTGCCGTTTATTTTCCTCCCTCTGTTGTGCGTCAGCATTCTCCCGACCTGCTACATACTGGACCAACTGGCCATTCTGCACATTCTTCTCAATCTGATCCCTCATAGCATTTCTCCGTCGTATCTCCTGAGGTCTGATTATATTCACAGAATTTATCCCGATTCCTCTTCCCAGGCTTCGGGGTTGTTGAGTAAGGTTCATAGAATGGATTGTTCCAGATCTCCTCCAATATCTTGCCCAAATCGGTATTGAGAGGGGTATAGACTTTGTTGATATTCCTATTCGATAAGGGCGGTCGACCAATGCCCGAACCCCCACTATTGTAATTTTTCTTTCCTTGATTATCCGATCTCCTTTGATTATTGTATGATCGTTGATAAGTCTGCTTGTCTCGATCCATAGACTTTTCAAAAGACTGTGACTGTGGCTTGAAGTTTCCTATAGTTTCCTCTATGGCGATGAACCCCTCGACCCGATGAAAAGCTTCTATTAGGTCATTGGGGGATTAAAAACTAGGTCTTTCATCATCTTTTTTGATTTCCCTATGTCCAGACCCGTTGTAAAAAATCTCAGGGCTTGTGGTGAGTTTAATTCTGTCACTGATCCCACTGCCTCTCAAAACCTCTTAATATACTAACCGAGGCTTTCATCCGAACGTTGCCTCACATACGCGAGAGAAGCAGTGATCTTTCCTCTTCTTCTATTACTCCCAAACTGAGCATGGAACTTTTCCCGAAGATCGCTCCATGAGTCGATTGATCCTGATGCCAAGGTTCTCATATTATTCTCGGGCACTCTTTTTTAGAGTCGTAGGGAACATATAACACTTTGCAGCATCCGAATGTTCATAATAAGTCATGAGTCTATCGTACCCATCGGAATGGTCGTACGGGTCTCCCAATCCATCATAAGTCTCTATCGGGGACACCTTTTTCTTTGGATCACTCATGAACTGATTAATTTCGGGCGTGAACGGTGAACTGGGGCAGCTCGATGGTGCTCCCATCTGGTTTTTGGCTACCAGCAGCTTTTCCAACTCTGCAACCCTTCTGGTAAGGGGGTCAGATTCCTCTTTGTGAGGGGAAGATTTAGGCATGTCTCTCTCGTATTCAGGAGATGCGACCCTCCTCCTTTGTCCTGATCTGCCCGGATACTCGATCTTTCCATCATGGGAGTGACTCTTTCGTCTGTTCCTACCTTCTCGAGAGTGACTCCTAGGTCTGCTCCTACTCCTACCAAAACCGTCCGGATGAGGTGTTATGGATCGACTCCGATGTCTGGGCTTCTTCGATGAAACCTCCTCTTCTCCGGCCATTTTGGCCATCTGTTCTTCTAACTCAATCTGTTGTAGGCGCAGGGCCTCCATGGCGTCTTTGTTTTGCTGCATCTTTTTTAATAAGATGAACTGACATTGGTGTTGGCTGTCCTCTACCCGATCCTTTCCTCGCCTTTCATGCGCTCAGGACTGCTTTTCCTCGGCGCGACTGAGGGGATCTAGAGTATGTTGACTAGCCGAAAAAAGTCGCAGGCGTGCCGATGGGGATTGCTCAAAACCACCTTCCTGGTTTTTTGGCCCCAACCTATATTTAACTGACCCTCTCACTTGGGTCATTTGATGAGTCTTTGATTTTTCCTGGTTTGAAGCCTCACTGTCCCTACTCGCCATAACTTTTAACCGAAAAACTCGGAGTGATTGTAAAGGCACTAAAACAGCCCTCCTTCTAGCGCCAATGTTAATGCCAAGTTTTGCCTGCGTGTCTAGTCACCAAATCCATGCGCTTGAACTTGCACAATTACGAAATCACACAGGACGCTTGACGACTTGAGCCGCCGGGTGATAGCTCTGGTGTGAGAATGAGTACATGCTGAACAAGGTTTAACAATAGAGGTAGTTAGTTCCTAGCGGCACAATAGTTATCTAAAAGGGGGGTAGAATAGATATTTTAAATAATTTCTTTTTCAAAAATACTTTTCAGATTTGTTAATAAATTAACCACAACAGAATATAAGATTTATTTGATTCCTTTTAAGATAAACCAAGTTAATAGGAGATAAGCAGTTATAACAGATATAACAGTTATAACAAGAATATAAAAGACATAGTGTTTTTAAGTGGTTCAGAGCACTCAAGGATCCTAGTCCACTCTTCTACTCCTCGAGTAGGAAATCCACTAAGGATGTCTTTACAATCTTTGAATCACTTAGATTTTTTCAAGACCAGCAGTCTTGAAACTTCTTAGTTCACTTAGAACTCTTTAAGTCCAACAGACTCGGAACTTCTTACTTCACTTTATGAGAGTTGAGTTCTTGGGTTGTGCTACTCAGTTGTCGTTAAGCATATGTTTGAAAGAGCTAAGTAGCTGAGCAATCTTTCTTTCTAGATCGTAGAGTTGAGCGTTAAGTGTTCATCAACTTTTTATTGTGTACTTGTTTATCTGCATCTTTGTCTGATGATTTTTATATAAAGGAGCCTTTGAAATATGTCCGTTTGAAGGCGTCCTTTGAAGCTTTAAATGCATCAGACATTTTTGAGCATTGATGGTGACTTCCTGGAAATTTGTTGTTCATCCGTCTAACTCACTGACATGGAATACTGCTATCTCACCTAACACCTGAAAAGGCATTTTCAGCAGACATGCAGTCATTTTCCTTAGCTTCTTCAATACGTTTCTTCGATACATACTAAGGATGAGCATTAGGATTCCCGAAAGTCTCAATGTCTATAATTCATTCTTCATTTGTAGTATTTTATCCTTCAGCTAATGGACAAAGCTCGATGCTTCTGATGCTGACATGAGATACACTACGATCATAATCATGGTGTCTTGTCATATTTGCACTTGATTCAGCTAGAAGAGAATACTATGATTTCTCTTAAGCACTGGTAGACTATGATCCTTGACTTGCTTGTTTTTGCAGACTCTACGCTTCTGAGAGCACACTACGATTCTTAATTTGGCTCGGCAGGCGTTTGGACCAACTCTACGATTCTGAGTGAGGTCCTCTAAAGCAGACTATGATTCTGTAACAACTTTCTCGATCTTTCTCTATGATTACGCCAGGCTTCACGCAATCCTCAGTCGGCTCGACAGACTACGATTCTGTTGATGCCTATTTATTACATCTTAAAATAGATCAATCTAACAACTTTGATCTTTTCTTCTATACATTCATTTACAGAATGATAAACATAAAAAGCACAGATCAACCTAACAATTTTGATCTATCACCTAAGTCCTTGTACATATGTTCTTTGAAAGACTTTACATATAAGCATGTTTATTTACTTTCAACAACAAATTTGAATATGCAGTTCCCAAAAATCTCCTCCTATTTGATGTTGACATAACCAAGAAGATTTGTATCATAATCATCAATTTCTAAATGTAGGATGCTAGAAAGTAAAATATGACTTAGTGTTTTAGTGAACAGCTAAAATCTCTAGAGAATAAGCATGAATTTATTGATGTTGTAAGGCAGATATTACATTATAGCTTAGTTACATCAATAATAAATAAATTTCAAATTATCTCTATCTTTTTTGCCTTTTACTTTTTGGAGGATTAGCATGCTTTGCAGCTCTCTTTCTCCTGATGGCTTCATCTCTCCATGCAATGTCTTCCATCTCGCTTTGACTTATCTATTCTCCATGATCATGTCTGTTCATAAAGGCAGGGTCTCCAGTTGGCATATTTAAGCCAGTAATGGTTACCCCTTGTGAGCTAGGAGATGGACATCGACTCCTTAGTGGTTATGCCACGAGAATTGGTTGACGCTGCTGTTGTTCATGTTGTAGAGTCTAATAGCGAGGTTGTCTTGTGCGAGGACTCCTTGAAGATTGAGCAATTTATTTTCCTCTTCCTTTGCCTTTTTCTCCTTCCCCTTTATTCTCCCCCTTTATGTCAGCATCAAGGGTTCGAATATCTTCTAACAAATGATTTATGCCTTGGAAAAGTTTGTGGAGTTGATTCCTGGATTGAGCAATGTCTTCACGATTTTCTTTAACCAGAGAGTTAGTTTGAGAGTTTTTCTTTTGTAGAATGGCCAAGACAGTGTCTGTTTGTTGTATCTGACTCATAGAGTAATCTTTGAATTCTTGAATGGAAGATCGTAGTCTTGAGAGACTTTCCATAACAAGCTTTTTTTGAGTTTCCTGAGTCTTCTGTAGAAGGATAACTGCTTCCTTGTGCTTCTGGGCAGATTGAAAATGAATTTGATCCCTTTCATTTATGCTATGGATTATTTCCTTGATGATCTCCCTAAGCTTATTTGTGAGCTCAGAACTCAGATTGCTGGGAAGGGTGTTGGCAACATCTATTAAGTGGTTCAGCCTTGTATAAACAAGCATAAAGAGATTTTCAAGATCTTCTTGAATATCTGTAGTCACTTTTTATGATGCATTAGACAGCTCAGATTTGGTGGGAAGATCTGAGAGAAGCTCAAGTATTTGCTGGGTGCCTAGAGGAGAGGCTCTTGTATTTTGGTTTTGTAGGTTTGAGAGAGCAAGAGAAAGATCAACATAATTGTTAGTTGATGAGGAAGGAATGTCCGAAGGAGGTTCAGGTATGGGGGTTTGAGTTGTGGGAGGAGAGGCTGTTGAGGCTGGTGGAGTAGGTGACTCTATGATTTGAGTATGATCGATATTTGTAGAGTGAGAAATGGTTGAAGACTGTATTAATATGAAGTTAGGCATATTTGGTTCATCAGTTACAGAATGTTTGGATTCTGAAGCAGGAAATTGGTTTAGTGGATGAAGAATTACTTCCAACCATCTTGGGAATTCATAGAATTGGTTAAAGTTTGATGAAGGAAAGTGATTAACTCTGAAACATATGGGAATTGATTGTACCTTACGCCTATTTTCTGAAGAAGGATGGTTAGTGATCAGCTTCTGAGCAAACATGAGGTTGCCTGGAAATCCATGAGCTAGAACTGAAATTGCTGGATAAGTTTTGAAGGTCCAGAACATGTGATCCCAAGAGTTGAGAATTTGGGCTCTGTGATAGGGCATCATTGGTAAGTAGGAGAACAAGTGATTGTAGTTGGCCCTCCTATATCTATTCCATCCTTCTACTATTATCTCAACTTCATCAATCTCTTCTTCTTCTTTGTCTTTATTTGAAATTTCCACTACTTCAAACATCTCTTCATTTCTTACTTGTTCTTTAACCCTTTCTACTTCCATATCTTTTTCACCTTCCATTTTCCACATCTTCTTGCATCTCCCCCTTACCCGTAGCAATTTCTGGCACAGGGATTTTGAGAGGCTAACCTTCAATCTGATCATTCATTTGTTCTTTAGGCAACTCCCCCTCAGTTGGAGCACTTTCTGGCGCAGAGATTTTGAGAAATTCCTTTTCTACAGCTATTTTTCTTTCTTCTTCCTTCAAGGCTTTCTCATTATCAAGAACATATTTCTTAACAAGCTTTCTCTTTGTTCTTCTGGGCTTAGCCACAGCCTCAATGCTTTCTTCAGCTTTAGCTTTAGCTCTATCAGTTAGTTTAGATACTGCTACAGCATCCACCTCTGGAGTGATTGTAAGTCAAGACTCTATGATCGGTAATGGCTCTTTGATCGAGGTGAGTGAAGACTTCTTTGTTTTGTGGTTATGTTTTCTCTTCTTAAGAAGATGAGAGATGGTGGCTCTGTCTTCTTCCTCTTCAAACTGCTGCTTCTTCTTCTTCATTTCCTCTCGAATTTTAGTGCTCGAACTTTCTTGAGTCACATTAGTGGTTGAGCCTTGAGTGTGACGCCCCCAAAATAGGTATACAACACCCATTCTGAGTCGTCAAAATACATGGTACAGAAACAACTACAACTTTATTAATACAACATAAAAACTGTGAGTTTAAATACAAATATTGTCATCTAGACAATATTCACACTTAAATAAGTCCTCAGTACAATTATTGATACATTATTTTACAAAAATGGTGAGGACTACTAAACGACTTTCTAGAACCTTCATTCCATACCCCAACTAGTACTCGCTACATTCTCGCCTCCTGAGAAGAAAAATGGAACAAAAGGAAAAGGGTGAGCTCAACTAGCCCAGTAAAGAACATTATGACTAAGATAATATAAAACAAATTATCGTTAGTCCTCAACAGGGAAAAATCTAATAGAATACAATAGACAACAAGTTTTAAATAAATATTCGCAGCGAAAATAATAATTCATTAGAAGAGTTAAGTAGAGAATAAAATCTACTATCTTCTATATATGAATTTAAAAGTCCATCGTCAACATTTTATCCCTATAACATCAATCAATATATATCTGGAATCAAATATTCATCTTTGCACTATAGGCCAAAGATAATCATCAGTTGGTCATGTTCATCTAAACACATGTTCATCTTTGCACTACGGGCCAAAGATATTCATCAGAAATCATTCATCTTTGCACTACAGGCCAAAGATATTCAGTTATATCATCATTTAGGACTGAGGATGATGAAAAATATTTTAAAGAAAACGAATCCAGTGAAACAAAAGAACCATTTTTAAGGATTCGTACTTTAAACAATCCAAGTTCACAAATACTTCATAAATAACCAGAGTGGAGTAAAATTCAAGAATGAAGACCAAAACATAGATCCAATAAAAGATAGGAATTATAATAGACAATCTTGGACACATAAGAGAAAATTTAATTTTTTACGTGAATAGTGTTCGTGATCGTGAAATAATCTTGTATCCGTGAATAGTAACTCAATATAGAAATTTACCAAAAAACATCATCATGCTTCGTGAATAGTAACTCGTGAATAGTAATTCATGTTTAGTAACTCGTGAATAGTAACTCATGAATAGTAACCCCGACATGAAAAAGTTCTAAATTTGATAAAAAGTTCCAACCAATATTTCAGTATGATGATATTGAATGAGTTCTACTATCTTCTAAGATTTAAAAGTCCATCATCAATATTTTATCCTCAGTAACAACAATCAATATACATCTTTAATCAAATATTCATCTTTCCTTACTGAGCCGAAAGATATTCATTTGTATCATTCATCGAATTAATCATTTATCTCAACACTGCTCATCTTTGCACTACAAAAGATATTCATTAATTAATCATTTATCTTTTGCACATACAGTAGGATGATGAAATATGATATTTAGGATCGAGGATGATGAAATATTTTAAAAGAAAGCGAATCCAATGAAACGGAAGGACAAATAGTAGGGATTAGTATAACGGTTTATCCAAGATCAATAATACTTCATAAATACCAATTTTGAAGCGAAATTCAAAAATAAAGATCAAAACATGGATCTGATCAAAGATAGTAACCATAATATACATCTTGGACAAAAAGAAGAAAATTTCATTTTTTAAATGAATAGTGTAAGTATACGTGAATAATGTCATCGTATAGTGAATCGTGAATAATAACCCAAACACAAAAAGTTCCAAATTTGATAAAATTCGGATCAATACTTGGCGTAATGATATTGAAGAAATAATATCATATATGAAGAAAATAACATCCACTACCTCAAAATATCGATCTTACGATGGAATATCGGTATATAAAAATTTGAAGGAAACTTGCAGCGATGAATAGAAACTCACAAAGTATCTAAATACTCACAAAATACACTCGATAATCTAGAGAGAGAAGAGAAAAAAACTTGTTTACGGTGTGATTTTCAATTCTAACTTAGCCCTCTATTTATAGGAAAATGTTAAAAGACTTGACTTGACTTGTGACACGATGGCTTTACTCTCTACTATTCCCACCCACCACATTTGAAATAAATTCAGCATATTTTTCTTCACCAACCACAAGTGGGGCCCACTCAATTCTAAAATTTTCCACTAAAATCATTTATAAACCTAATTTCTGAATCAGTAACCTCTTAAAATTAATAATAAATCATACGTTCATTTTTAACGGTTCAAAATTTTTGGACATATACTCAACTTATATATGTATAACATATCCAAAAATTACAATGATCAACGGTCGGGATTAAAAATTATAACTCACACATATATCTCAAAAACCTTTGGTTTAATTTTTAATACCTTCATTCAAAACAAAATCTTGATAAAACACCTCAACATTAACTCCTTCATTTTTAACCACAATAAATATATCCAACATTTATATCCACATAAAATAAATATTTCCTTATCATATGAATCAATAATTAATTATTCACAAATAATATTACGAGAATCACATTTATGACAACGAGTAGTTCCCGGAAAGAGGGGCTTTCGATAAAATTTCTCCTTCTTGCGCGCATGATTAGGTGACCAAACCTCTCCTTGACGAGAACTTTCTAGACATTGCCAATAATGCTATCTAATAATATTATTCAAATAATATGAATTATTGATCGATAATGGGAAATCTTGTGCGATGACAATTATTGAAACAACAATAATATAAAATATCAATATGACAATTATTGAATCAATAAAATAAAATATTGAGCGATAACTCTTGTAACAATTATTGAGTAGTGCCTTCTTCTACGTAAGGATCAATAATTCATCAATCTTTATGTGCATCCATCGCGTATTCTTTGTATTTTTTAACCACCGGGTATTCAACGATGTTAATTGGTAACAACTACTGGCAATTATTTATAAAAACTCAAACTTTTCGTTTTCTTCATCCGATGATGTTTATTACATTATGGGGCCCTGAATGGTGATCTGTAATCGTATGAATATTCCCAAACAACAAGAATATTCCACGACCAAACGAATATTCCCAAACAATGATGATTATTTTATAACCACTTGCATATTTTGCAAAATTTGCACATTTCACCCATAACGGAAGAATTATATCAAATTAATACCTTATTATTCATAAATATAATTAGAGGAATTTGATTTTATTTATAATAAGTTGGGGTCTTACAACCTCCCTCCTTATGAAATTTAAGTCCTCGAAATTGACATACGTACACAGTGTTTGAAAAGGTGAGGATACCTCGCTTTCATTTTTGATTCCAACTCCCGGTCATTTCTTGATAGCATGGTTTCTCCATAAAACCTTAACTTGTGGTATAACCTTGATGCGTGGGACATGCTCTTTCTATCCAAGATCTTAACAGTACTTCTTCGTCGTTAAATCTTGGCTATCTCTAAATGCGGTTCTAACATTAATAATATGGTTCGGGTCTTTCACATATTTACTGAAGCATGGATATGTGAAAAACATTATGAACACGAGACATACTTGGAGGTAATCTGCGAGTCTATAGGCCACATTTCCTATTAGGTCGAGAATCTCAAATGGACCAACAAATCGTGGATTGAGCTTTCCTCTCTTCCCAAATCTTGTAACTCCCTTCCATGGTGCAACACGTAACAATACATGATCCCCGATATTAAATTCCACGTCTTTTCGATGAAGATCCGCATAACTCTTTTATCGATCTTGTGCCGTTTTGTATCGTTGTTGTCGAATCATTTGGATCTTTTACGTAGTCATGCGTACTAATTTTGGTCCCAACAACGTTGCTTCTCCCACCTCGTCCCGACATCTTTGGAGAACGACACTTTCGTCCATCTGGCGCCTCGAATGGAGCCATGCCTATATACTTGCGATAAGCTGTTGTTGTAGGAGAATTCCACCGATGGCAAGTACTTATCCCAACTTCCTTTAAAATCTAGGACACAAAGTCTTAATAGATCTTGAAGGGTTTGAATAGTCCTCTCGATTGTCCGTCCGGTTTGAGGATGGTATCTTAAAGCCCGAATCAATAAATCCGTGCCCATAGCTTTACTGCAAGCTAACCCAAAATCGTGAAGTGAATCTTGGGTCACGATCCAAAACTATGGATCTTGGCATGCCATGCAATCTCAAATCTCATTCACGTACATGCGAGCAAGGCGTTCGAGGGATAAGTCTCACGTATCGGTAAGAAATGGGCGAGACTTGGTTAATCTATCAATAATAACCCAAATCGCATCTATGCCTTGAGAAACTTTGGGAAGACACATGCTTGAAATCCATAGTAATGTGTTCCCACTTCCATTTCGAAATCTCAAGTGGTTGTAATGGACCCTTTGGCACTTGATGCTCGCCTTTTACCGTTGACAAGTTAAACACCTCGAGATAAACTCGCGATCTCTCTCTTCATATTGTTCCACCAAAATGTATGTCGAATATCATGATACATTTGGTACTCCCGAGATGGATTACAAGCGGGGTGTTGTGTGCCTCCATCATGATTCTATGCTTCAAGTCGAAATCGTTAGGAACACAAAAATGCAGAGTTGAATCTAAGTATTCCTTCTTCATCGATTCTTGCTTACGGAATAGCTCCTTCTTGCACTTTCTTCTTCCGTACGTATCGGCTCCGTCCGTAGTAGCTTGGCGACTTTAACTTTATCGATTAAAGTCGGTTCTACTTTCGTATATATTCGCCATCATCATGTGGGTCCTGGTCTTTAATTCTACCTCCATCCTTTGCAAGTCATACAGAATGGGCCTTTGCATTAACAATATCGCTTTTCGTACTCGTATGATCTTCTACTTTCGATAAATAAAACTCTTCGTTAAGCTTTTCGGGATGATATTGAATAGTGTGATCGTAATCTTTCAATAGTTCAAGCCAGCGTCGTTCTTGCATGTTGAGTTCTTTTTGGGTGAAGAAATATTTGAGGCTTTTATGGTCGTATATAATCTCCACTTTCTCCCCATCAAGTAGTAGTGTCTCCAAATTTTCAGCGCGAATCATTGCTTTTGACTCTAGATCATGAGTAGGATAATTCCTCTCATATTCTTTGAGTTATCGTGAGGCATAAACTATGACTTTCCCATGTTGCATGAGAACGCATCCTAACCCTTTGCACGAAGCATCGTTGTATATAACAAATCCATCCGTGCGGATGGTATTGCGAGCAGTGCTTAGAAATGAGTCTCTCTTGAGCTCTTGGAAACTCTTCTCGCATTCCTCGCTCCATACAAATTTTGTATCTTTTGAAGTCAACCGAGTTAGCGGATGGCGATTCGAGAAAATCCTTCCACGAATCTCAGATAATAACCATTAAAGCCCGAAAAGCTACGCACTTGATCCGCAGACTTTGGTTGCTCCCAACTTTGTCTTTGCTTGATCTTGGCCGGGTTAGATGGATACTCCATGTTTTGACACCACGTGCCCAAGAATCTGCTACTTCCTCGAGCGAAACTCGCATTTCTTGACTTGGCATAAAGTTTGTTTTCACGAAGCCTTTCAAGTGTCGACTTCAAATGGTGCTCATGATCTTCACGGCTTTTGGAATAGATGAGGATGTCATCAATAAAAGACAACAACAAAGCCCGATCCAATATTCCTTGAATACGGTTCATCATATCCATGAAAGCGGCGGGGCATTATTAGTCGATCAAAAGACATGACTAAGAATTCATAATGCCGTCTGCAGGAGTTACGAAGGCGGTCTTTGGAATATCCTCGATTTTAATCTTGGTGATGATATCGAGCGAAGATCGATCTTTGAAAAGAATTGTGCTCCTTACAGTGACTAGTCGAACGGGTCATCAATGCGAGGTAGCGGATACCTATTCTTGATGGTGACATGGTTTAATTCTCGGTAGTCGATACAAAATCGCATACTCCGTCTTTCTTCTTTTTACTGAATAAAATAGGGAGCACCCCAAGGAGATGTCTTGGGGCCAGATGAAACCTATGTCTAACAATTCACGTAGTTGGACTTTTAACTCCGAAGTTCAATAGGAGCCATTCGATATGGGGTTTTAGAAATGGGTTTTGTACGGCTCAAGGTCGATAAAGAATTCAACATCACGTTACGGGGTAGGCCAGAAGTTCTTGAAAATACATCGAAAAATTCTCTAACAACGAAAATATTATTCAAATCGACTTGTCTTTGTTCAAATCCATAACATGGGCTAAGAAAGCTTGACATCCATTTTTCAATAAGCGAATAGCTTTATGGCTTGATATGATAGTGGTGATTTTAGTGGTTTAGTTGTTTGAATTAAGTATAGACGGGTTGGTTAGGAATATGAAAACTAACAACCTTACGAAAACAATCAATTTTGGCATGATGAGTGGTTAACCAATCAATTCCTAAAATCACATCAAAAGCAAGTATCTTTAAAGATATAAGATCAACGGGTAATGTGATAGTGCCAACTTGGATCATGCAAGATTTATAAAGCGTAGATGTAACGAAGGTTTCACCCAATGAGTTTCAACGAGATAAGTCAAAGTCCAATTTCTCGGTCAAGTTTAAGCGTTGAGCACAAGCGGGAGAGAGATAAAGAATGGGTAGAACAGGTATCTAGTAAGGTATAAACTTGCAAGAGTTCAAGATTAAACTTACCGTAATCACCTCGTTCGGGTTCCTCGCGTTTTGGCGATCGCGACAAACCGCTCTTTCGAGGAACCGGCGATTTTGACTTATCCGGGACAACCCTTGGAGTCACCATCCCGTTGAACTTGGTTTTGCTTTCTGAACAATCCCCAGCTATGTGGCCTTCCTTTCCACGGTTGTAACATACCTTGGATTGTTGTGGGCGGTTTGGTGATATATCCCTCTTTCCGCATTTGTAACATCTAAGCTGGCGGTCGTTCTCCTCCCCTAGAATTTGTTGTTGGTCTTTGGTCTTTCTTTGTTGATGTCTTCCGTCATTGTTGAATCTCCTCTTTCTAAAATTTCCACTTGACTCACCTCTCCTATTATCATGGCCACGATGACCACAGAGTGGTTCTGCCTTTTGTTAAGTATTTTTCCTCCTCGTTGGTTATCATCATCTCTCGATGATTACATCCTTAAGTATGATGACCACAGTTGTGGTCCCTCGGTTGAACATACTCATTATCTCGCTCTAATAATTGAGCCACATTTTACAACATCTGAATATAAAGAAAATTTATGAGATATAAGATATTGCAGAATCTAGGGCTTTAGACCTCTCTGAAACATCCTCGTCATTCGTTCCTCATTTTCGACCAAATGAGGTGCAAACTGATAACTCTCTGCAAACTTACGCCTCGTCTTTGGGACACCGTCATTTGTTTTGTTCGAGTCGATAAACTCCACCTCCTTCGTATAGCGAATACTTTCGGAAAGTACTTGTCATTGAATAGTTTCTGAAATGTTTCCCAAGACATCTTTGAGTCTTGGTGGTGAGTGCAACTTCACAGAGACTCCACCGATGATCGCCTCACCATGGAACATAAAGGTGGCGAATGGAACCTTCATTCCTCCGTGCATCCCAAGACATCGAATATCTTGGTAATTTGCTTGACCCACGTTTCCCGCCGATCGGATCCGGCTTTCCCTTAAATTACAGTGGTCCCAACTCCTTGAAGCTGCTTGGATTTGTGACAAGCGCGCATTCTTATCATTTCCACCGTATTTTGTGCACGAGTCTCCTCGTCTGCGGTTTTGCATGAGCGCTAAAAAAGCTCTAAACATTCCATCATTCATCGTTTGCTCGGTAGTGTTGTTTACGGGAGGAATATTGCCTTCTGTTGCGTTCTCTGGTTTTGTAACTAAAGGTTGTTCCACGATCTCATACACTCCATTGTTAACGTTCTCGTGACCATTCTTAAATCTTGCCATAAAACAAGGGTTAATTAAACAAATTAACATATCACATAATATCCTATATTATGGTGACCAACAAATAAGCTTAGATAAGACACACTTAGCGAAGGATTTACTCATCTCTCCCTCTAGTTCTATTCCACGATCTCATGGAGACCATATCCTAAGCTTTGATACCAAGCTGTGGCCCCCCAAAAATAGGTATCTGACACCCATTACGGTGCGCCAAATATACATGATGCGAAAAGCAAACTACAACTTCAATAATCTGATTGTGTGTGCAATCGACAACACACATCTTTGTGAGTTTAAATACAAATATTGTCTTACTAGACAATATCCACACTCAAATAAGTCCTCATTACAATTATTCAAACACTATTTTACGAAAAATAGTGAGGACTACTAAAACATCTTTCTAGAACCATCACTCCATTACCCAGAGCTAGTTCTGCTATGTTCTCACTCACGAGAAAAAAATGGAACAAAAAGGAAAAGGGTGAGCTCAACTAGCCCGATAAAGAATATTATGACTAAGATAATATACAACAAATTATCGTTAGTCTTGACGAGGGAAAAATCTCGATAAAATATAATAGCCAACAAGTTTTAGATCAACAATTGCGGTGGAAACAACAATCCATTAGAAGAGTCAGTAGAGAATGAGTTCTACTATCTTACAAGATTTAAAAGTCCATCATCAATATTTTATCCTGTAACAACAATCAATATACATCTTTAATCAAATATTCATCTTTGCTTTTCTGGGCCGAAAGATATTCATTTGTATCACCGGTTGGTCATATTCATCTCACACACACTGTTCATCTTTGCCTTCTGGGCCAAAGATATTCATCGATTAATCATTTATCTTTTGCCTTTACAGTAGAAGATATTTAGTAATATCATCATTTAGGGTGAGGATGATGAAAAATATTTTAAAAGCGAATCGATTGAAGCGGAAGGACAAATAGTAGGGATTAAGTATAACGGTTTATCGAAGATCAATAATACTTCATAAATACCAATTTTGAAGCGAAAATTCAAAAATAAAGATCAAAACATGGATCTGATCAAAGATAGTAACCATAATAGACATCTTGGACAAAAAGAAGAAAATTTCATTTTTTGGTGAATAGTTAAATGTATAAGTGAATAGTCTTGTATCGTGAATAGTGAATAGTATCGTGAATAGTAACCCCAAACACAAAAGTTCCAAATTTGATAAAAATTTCGGATCGATACTTGACATAATGATATTGAAGAAATAATATCATATATGAAGAAAATAACATCCACTTACCTCAAAATATCGAATTACTTACGATCGGAATATCGGTATATAAAATTTGAAGGAAACTTGCAGCGATGAATAGAAACTCACAAAGTATCTAAATACTCACAAAAAATACACTCGATAATCTAGAGAGAAAGAGAAAAAAACTTGTTTTACGGTGTGATTTTCAATTCTAACTTAGCCCTCTTTTATAGGAAAATGTTAGCGAGACTTGACACAACTGACTTGATGGCTTTACTACTACTATTCCCACCCACCACATTTGAAATAAATTCAGCATTTTCTTCACCAACCACAAGTGGGGCCCACTCAATTCTAAAATTTTCCACCAAAATCATTTATAAACCTAATTTACGAATCGGTCACCTCTTAAAATTCATAACAAATCATCGTTCATTTTAACGGTTCAAAATTTGTGGACATATACTCAACTTATATATATATAACATATCCAAAAATTACAACGATCCAACGGTCGGATTAAAAATTATAACTCACACAATATATCTCAAAAAAAACTTTGGTTTAATTTTTAATACCTTCATTCAAACAAAAATCTTGATAAAACACCTCAACATTAACTCCTTCATTTTTAACCACAATAAATATATCCAACATTTATATCCACATAAAATAAATATTTCCTTATCATATGAATCAATAATTAATTATTCACAAATAATATTACGAGAATCACATTTATAATGACGGTAGTTCCCGGAAGAGGGGCTTTCGATAAAATTTCTCCTTATTGGCGGCGCGATTAGGTGACCAAACCTCTCCTTGTGAGAACTTTCTAGACATTGCCAATAATGCTATCTAATAATATTATTCAAATAATATGAATTATTGATGCGATAATGGGAAATCTTGTGCGATGACAATTATTGAAACAACAATAATATAAAATATCAACGCAAACAATTATTGAATCAATAAAATAAAATATTGAGCGATAACTCTTGTAACAATTATTGAGTAGTGCCTTAACTACGTAAGGATCAATAATTCATCAATCTTGTGCATCCACAGCGTATTCTTTCGTATTTTAACCAAGGGTATTCCAACGATTGTTAACGGTAACAACTACTGTGCAATTATTTATAAAAACTCAAACTTGTCGTTTTCTTCATTCAAGCAAGATTATTACATTATGGGGCCCACAAATGGCTTAAATGTCGTATACGAATATTCCCAAATGACAAGAATATTCCGACGACCAAGCGAATATTCCCAACAACAATGATTATTTTATAACCACTTGCATATTTTGCAAAATTTGCACATTTCACCCATAACCGTAGAATTATATCAAATTAATACCTTATTATTCACAAATATAATTAGAGGGGTCTTAAATTGATTTTATTTATAATAAGTTGGGGAGACGTGAGGTATCCACCCAACAATTTGTCATCTTCGCCCGAACCTTTTCCATATAGGCCTCATAGCCTTCGGCAAATTGGGACATGATTTTGTCTCTAAGTTCGTGCGATTCTTCATATTCTTTGATCGTTTGCTGCTTGCCCTCGACACATTCCTTCCCCAAGACAATATTTTCCCTCATCAGTGCCATCACCTGGTTGTGCATATCGAATACTTTACCTTCAAGGGTCAGAATGACACTCTGTTGATCCTTGTCCTTCTCCTTCAGAAGCGTCCTCTCCTCGAGGAGCTCTTTTATGTGATTGTCGAGACCAACATACTCCTTCTGAAGAATATAGAGCTTTTGCTTGAGATCGTGAGCTTGGCGTTCAGATTTTGTCAGGGAGTTTCAGGTGTCAGCATGAAGATCTTTTTCTTTCTTCAGACCCGATTCCAGGCCTCGGACCTCAGCCTCAGTGATTCCGCCTCGAATTTTAGTTGTGCTTATTTTTTGGTTATTTTTGCCAGAGGAGGAATAGCTCGGGCGAGGATAGAGTTGGCCTACATTAAAGTGGAGATATGTGTTAGACATGATAAAAATGGGATAATCAAGGGGACATTTTAGTCTATCAGGTTTACTTGGCACTGATGCTTGACATACTCAACAAGGTACTCCTCGAAAGTATATCCTTTAAACCGCTCGTCATCTCCGGGTAGTCTGAAGTGTTCCAGCTGGTCAAAAGGGAATACTTCCGAGGGGTTCTTCAACTAGAACGTTGAAGGTGTTCCTTGGGAGGGTCCGACGTCAGGAGTATGTTGGGTTGAGGGGGTCGGTTCTGTTGAAGGGGCAACTTCTATTATCTGAAGATCGGGCTCTTCAATTTGGTGTGGCCTCTTGGAGCGAGTCGCGAGAGTTTCCTCGGGATCCTCCAGTTTGGTGATCGGTGGAGATTATATGGTGGTGGGGGGGGGGGGGGTTAAGAATAATCGGAGAAGCTGGCTTGGAGGGGCCCTTGATGGGGAGCTTCTTCTTACTCTTCTTCATTAAGGCCATCTTCTCCGACCTATCCATCTTCATTATATTCTTTTTGTTGGAAGGCTCGGGGTTTGTTGAGGTTGGGGGAGCTACATTCGAAGTCGAGCTGGTTGAAAGCTCTGACATTGGAATGGTCTCTTCTTCGGGAGACTCATCGGTGATGGGTTTGCGGATTGGTTCGGGCTCGATGGGTAAGGGAGTGAAAGTTTCTTCTACTCCATTAGGCTTAAAGATTGTTACTGCAGAAAGGTGACTAAGTTAGAAGGATAATTCAGAAAGCAAATTTAAGGATGTAATTAAATATCAGAAGGAGTCGGGGTGAATGGCTTACATCCGTGTTTGTAAAGCCAGGCCTCGTTGGACAAGACCTCTAATCCCCATTCGGTCTTCCTCAGCCTCTGGTAGAACTCTTTGAAGGCATCCTGACGGTCCTTCAGAATTTTTGACATTTTGACAGTGGGGTCTTCGGGGGTGGCCCAGTTCGGGAGAAGTTTGAGGTCGGTCCCCTTGACGAAGATCCATTGTGGGTGCCACCCTTTGTTGTTGGAGGGAGTTTTGAAGAAGGTGTCTCATTGGGGTTGTCGGTTTGCTCAAATTGTCCGAAGCCTGTGTTCTTTGGACTTCTTGTGCATGAATAAGACGAAGAAAAAGTCGAGTCCGGGAGCAATTCCTTGCTCTTGGCATAAGGCAATGAAGCTTATGAGATGAATATAAGAGTTCGACATAAGTTGTGCGAACCCGATGTCCACGAAGCCCAAAAAGGATGATATAAACTCGTTCAAGGGGAATCAGAACCCATACTTCAGGGCCCAGAAAGGAATCGCGACCCATTTGCCTTCGGAACGCCAATACATCTTTTCGTTGGCCTCTGGTACCCGAAGTTTGTATTCCTTTGAAATGTTGAACAGGGAACGAATGTCAGAATTTTGGGAGGGGAGAATGGAGGATTTGGTGTTTATATGGGAGAAATCACTCTCTGATGAGTAGACAGTTCGTATTCTCGTCTCTATGTTGTTGGTGGATGTAGATGATGAAGGGTTAGGAACGTCAGATGGAGGAGCCGGTAAATCGACCGGAACCAAATCGGTGGCGATGATGGTGTTGGGTTTGGGAATGATGTCGATAACTGGATTTTGCTCAGTGTTTGAGGAGGATGGAAGGTTAGAATCTTCCATTGAGGTTTAAATGGTAGAGATGTGATGGTTGTTGGAAAGAAATCTCTAATCGGAGAAAATTGACGAGAATGGTGCTTCGCCAGAAAATGAAATTACAGTGGAAATGAGAGATAATTTTTTTGGAAAAAGTGACGGTAGTTTGTTGGGTGGGAGTTTTATATTTTGGTGTGGCACGAATCCCTAAGGCGGCTAATGATGACGTGTGGGTCTCGCTTCTTGGGTATCATGTGTTGTTTAAAAGAACCGTTTGGATTCCCCATACTTCACTTTAAGTCTCTCATTATAAATCTTTTATAGCAAAAGACTGGGGCAATGTTCGGGTGTAATCTGTCGACCCCTATATGGGCTGAAGGCCTGGTTTGTGAAGGATCTGTTGAGCCCATTGGGTCGGGGTCCAGATCTGATTGGTGATGTTCGGGGTCGGGCGACCAAATTCAATGGGTCGGGGTCTCGATCTGTTTGGAGGGGTTCAGATGACTTGGGCCCATACATATGGTTATTCCTCGTATGGAGTCTGGTGTGATAAGGATTTTGAATGGTTAAGGATTCTAATCCTAACCATATTTAAATACCATCTCCAAATGAAGGTGTTAGGATTATATTCAACCTCCTCATTCTAAAAAGATTGAGTTTGGCCCAAAAATAAATAACTACCATGTTTAGGAGTCTTAGTACAATTCAGAAATTAGCTTTTAAGGTGGTGAGATCAACTATAAATAAAGGCTTAACTTCAATTAACAGTTAATACACTTTTGAGCACTAAAGCCTCCATTGTTAAACCTTGTTCACCAGATCTATTTCACACCGAGCTATCACCCCTGCTGGTCCAAAGTTCGTCAAGCTTCATGTGTGATTTAAATAATCGTGGAGGTTAATGGCGTGAATTTGGTGATTGGACGCCCATGCGAAACTTGGCGTTAAAACCAAATATTTGTGAGACATATATATTATTTTTTTTTGAATATTATATAGAAATAAAAAGTGTAAGTTACGAAAGAAAATTTCAGTAATTCTTCCGCTTGTAAAAAGTATAAAAAAATAACAAATTTTAAATGTGGTAAAAGAATAGCCTCTTTTAGTTGAGAGAGTATAGATTTAAAAAAGAAGCCGAGAAAAAGAGGGAATAAGTTTTTAAAAAAGATAATTTGTAACATGGTTTATAAATGCATACTTAACCTAATTAATGTAAATAAAATATCTACAACTAAAATTATAGGAAAAAAACATATTTACTATTTTTTAGAAAAAATTATAGTTTATTTTTGTTCATTTTCGAATTGTTAACTTTCAACTAAATCACAAATTGGACCCTATAATTTAGGTCCAAATTTGATTTTCACTCCAAACTTTGAGAACTTTAACAATTTACATTATTTGCGTCAAAACAAGCTACACATTAAATTTTAGGGTTTGAAGCGAAAATCGATTTTAAGTCAAAACTATAGCGTTGAATTGTGATTTACAACTTTCCTAGCGTTTGTACGAATTTAACTTAAAATACATCCAAAATTTATGAGTTTGTTTACACGTACTTGAATCTACCTATAACAAAACCTTTTTTTTTTTTTTTTTTTGGTTCAACGGTAAAAATATTCTCGGGCTAACTTTCACATCGGTCTAGTACATTTATGAATGTTGACCCCAAGATTTGAACTTAGGAAGTCAGGGTACATAGACAGGATTGGGTCCGTTTGATTTTCATTATAATCGGGTACGGCTTTATGGTTATCGACCTTATACATTGATGTTGGACGGAAATGTTCCGATCCAAATCACCACTCCCTTCTGCTACTGGCATTTCAATTTTTTCCCAATTTTTTTCACACTTCAGTTCTGATTTTACATCTCCGTACAGTTCAACCGGAATTCTGGCCGGCGCAACCAAAGATTACCCGGAGAAGCTTGGTGTAGCCGCACAAACAACTCGCTGGAAGGTTAGTTATTGGTCCTTTAACTAACAGCACTAAACCCTCACATGCCACCCTATAAAACCCTAAAATAGAGTATACAATCCCCTTCATTATACAGTCTGTTTGGATTATTAATTCAATTTAGTTCATCATTGAATCATATACATTGTATATGACAGATTATACAATCCCCTTCAATGAGTGTTCTTTTTAGGATTCAAACATTTTTGTGCTCTTTTGTTTAATGGGTGTCTTTCAATTCATTGGAAGGCATAGGTGGAAGATTTTGGTGACTGGGTATCAAATTTTGTTTGTGGGTTTGTTAGAAATTAATGGGTTACAGAGATAATGGGTATTCCTCAATTCTTGTTAGACTCTGGTCATGTACACTGTGGCTCTATTTGGGAAAAGGGTTATGCAAAGTTTTCCTTGTTTTTGCGGCATTTCGCGTTCCTTATGCAACCGTAGCACAAATAGTGATGGGGTGGATGATGGGTTCGGGTGCATTGAGGAGTATTTGAATGTAAATTGGAAAAGTTCGGAATTTGTTTATGGTTTGGATGAAGAGCCAATCACTCATGACTCATTTGGTTCTAGGGGAGCTAGTGGCAGCTATGAAGGTTATTCCCGGCCAAATTTCTCTGAGAGAAGGAGTTTCTTTGAGCAGGCGAGGTATGATGCTGAAAGGGCTCTTGAAATTCTAAATCAAGATGATCCGGAGTTTGATGCAACATCTTCTTTAGATGATATGCAAATAAGGGTTTCGGGACTCTTTGTGAGAGAAGTTCTATTAGGTATTCTAACCAATATTAATTATGCAAATAAAAAGTGGTCTGCAAAATTAGGCTATAAGTTCTTCATATGGTCTGGTCAACAAGAGAACTATAGTCACACGGTGAACTCATACCATCTGATGTTGAAGATTTTTGCAGATTCTGAGGAATTTAAAGCAATGATGAGATTAGTTGATGAAATGATTGAGAAAGGATTCCCAACTACAGCACGTACCTTTAACATACTTATATGTACCTGTGGAAAGGCAGGCTTAGCTAGGAAAGTTGTAGAGAGATTTATTAAGTCGAAGACATTTTATTATAGGCCATTCAAGCACTCCTTTAATGCAATTATATACTCCCTTCTTACTGTAAAACAGTATAAGTTGATTGAGTGGGTGTATTGTCAGATGTTAATTGAAGGTCATCGTCCTGATATATTAACTTATAATGTCCTCATGTGTGCAAAATATAGGATGGGGAAGCTTCATCAGTTTCACAGGTTGCTAGATGATATGGGCAGGGCTGGATTTTTTCCAGATCTTCATACGTTTAACATTCTTCTTCATGTTCTTGGTAGAGGTGACAAACCGCTAGCAGCACTTAATCTGTTGAACCACATGAAGGAAGTAGGTATTGAGCCAAGTGTTCTTCATTTTACTACATTGATAGATGGGCTCAGTAGAGCAGGAAATTTAGATGCCTGCAAGTATTTTTTTGATGAGATGAATAAATATGGATGTAGGCCTGATGTGGTCTGTTACACTGTTATGATCACAGGATTTATAGTTGCAGGGGAGCTGGAGATGGCTCAGGATTTGTTTAATGAGATGATCGCCAAAGGACAGGTCCCAAATGTCTTTACCTACAATTCTATGATCCGTGGGCTTTGTATGGTAGGGAGGTTTAAGGAGGCGCGTTTGATGCTTAAAGAAATGGAATCCAAAGGGTGTAATCCAAATTTTCTCGTGTATAATACGTTAGTGAGGTATCTGCGGAATGCTGGAAGGCTTTCTGAAGCTCATCAAGTTATAAGAATTATGACGGAAAAGGGGAAGTACATCCATCTCATTTCAAAGTTTAAGCGATATAGGAGATGTCGATGTGATTAGCCAAGTAAATTTTATGGAATTCAGTTGTCAATTCTCTGTGAAACTACTTACCTATCTAGCTAGATAGACACCGTGCTCCTGCCGCTTCTCTGAAATGTAATGTAAGTTGATATATGTAATTGTTTTGGTAAACATTTTCCCATATTTTCACAATTTCTGTTTGGTCCAACACATTGCTACAACATATAATTGATGGATACAAAGAAGGAAGCTTTTTTATGTGGGGTTTTGCATACCAGTCTGATATTTTTGTTGTTTTCATTTGTGTGATTTTTATTTTGAAAAATTTAACCAAATTAATCGGTCTGCAGTTGAGCATTTAGTTTTATGTATATAGGTGTTGAATCAGTTATGTTTAAGACTTTACAGTAGTTGAATTTACAGGAAGAGGTCAAGAAAAGGATTTTCTATAAAATGACTAAAGATTTGAAATCTTAGTATGTTCCACCGCTCAACAAGTAGAAAATGTGAGATGTAGTCTTATGCGATCCTACTCCGATACAGGTCATTTTTCATGGGATCACGATTCTATGTGATCCTACGATCCAGATCGGATTTTAACAACCATGGCCTTATCTATACTTTTGAATCTTAAAAAGAGTGTTTGTAACATGACTGGTTATTGAAACAGAACTCTGAAGAAAAGCATGTCAAGTGAAGAAATATTTTGTGATTAATTAGCCATTTAATTGTGCATATTAAAAAAATGTTGATGTACCAAATAAAACGTTTCAGTTCGAAGCATTTCTTTCAGGATACAATGAGCATGCTGGCCCTTAACAATTAAATGAAATAGCCAGTAGGTACTTAATGCCAGTAAATTCATATTAAATTATGTATTATATGAGTAAAAAGTAAATAGATTAAACTGTAATCTAGGTTTAGTTATGGTTTAACAATTTGTTTATATTAAATTTATTATGTTCATAATCTAGAGGATATAATATACATTATAAAAGATGATTTTATGTTATTTAGCTTTCGTCCAAATCTGGAACTGGTCCGTCTATTTCTTTTCTTTTCCGTTCATTTTAAAACTTAGTAACATGTGATATTTTGTATTGAACTCCATCACTTTTGTTGACAAAAGTGTGCAAAATAGCGCTGTCCCATAATTCACACACAAGTAAGCTTTAGCTCAAACATTCATATGGGTACTTGGAAAACGTGGTTCAAATTGGACAACAAAGGGAGTGCTTGTCTAGGACTGAATGAGTCTGAATGAGTCAACATCCCAACTTCTTCAATTATTAAATCTATATAAGTTGTTAACAGGAATTCAAGGTATTTAAAAGCCGTTTTCCAAGTGATCAGATAAAATTATTTAACCCAATTAATTCTGCGATATTCATATGCAAAACAAAAGAATTAAATTCATTAAGTTCTAATTCTCAATTGTTACATGCAGTGAAAAGAGATATCCCTATTCAATTCACAACCCTAATTATTTGTCTCATGCAAATAACTAAGAATACATGCTATCACATTCAGTTCTAACCCTAGATTTCATCTCCCGAAATCATCTAGTGTAACATGGTAATTATTGGCCAAATAATTAAACAATATGCACAAAATATGATAGACAACTCAATTTAACTAATAATTGGATTAATACGGATAGTTAATTCATAAGCATAAAAGGTTCCATTGTAGCCTTAATTAAAAAGTTAGTTCATACTGGAAATTAAAACTAGCAATCCCATAGAAATCATCTCAATTAGATTACAAATAAAGAAGAAGAAGAAGAATAAAACTCAATAGTGGGCTCCAATCTGTAATTGTAATCTTCAAGTGCTTCTGCTGAAATCTCCCAATCAAAATCTCCAACTGTGTCTCAAAGATTGTGTCAAATTATCTGTCTCTTGTTAGTTTCAATTCTCTTCCTTTTATACTTGAAGATCTCCTCTCAAAGTTAGGTTTAAGAGCATCCAAATCCTACTAGGAATCACCAAAAATTTACCCAACTGCTATGTTGACCCTTACAAATTCTGCTCTTGGAAGACTCGGCTTCCAAATGGAAGTCCCAGCATCCAACTTCAACTAATTTACCAAAATGCCACCTCTTTCTAAAAAATTCTAGATTTTCCCCTCATTTGCATTGTCCTACAAAATAACATAAAAAACAACTAAAATGCACTAAAATTACTTAAAGATAGCATAATACTAAATCCAAAAGTACCCAAATAGTGGGTGTAAAACCCACTTATCAAATACCCCCAAATTTAAGCAATTAATTGTCCTCGAGCAAAACAAACACACCAAACAAAATGCATGCAAAAACTCACCACATGAAACATTAACTCAAGCATAATTCAACATGGATAACCTTAGATAGCCTCAAAGATCCTTAACTCAACTCAAATGAATGTTCAAAATTAAACATTAGTTAAACTCGAAATATCATCAATTCGATCTATCTCCAACCCACAGTGTGAGTGTGTGTATCAACATGTCAATCTCACCATGATTCAACCAAACTTGAGAATCACAAGGCTCAAAGACAGATAAATATAGACATATGACATGTATTACCCCTCTATATATTGGTCGCTCCATATTTCAAAATCCTTTTATTTTATTTCTTTCTTCTTTACTTTTTTTTAACTGGACCAGTGTAATGTCTAGTTTTTTTAGGCTTTTCAATGCTACCCATGTAACTAGGACTGAGCAAAAAACGGGTATAACCGAAGAACCGAACAGAACCGAAATAAATTAACCGAAATTTTCTGATAATTCGGTTATTTTTAACATTTCGGTTATATCCGAATTAATTTACGGTATTCGGTTAGTTTGTGCGGGTATTACTTTTTGGTTATTCGGGTTAACCGAATAACCGAACGACACTTTAAAATAAGACTTGACTCTTGATGATTAGTGACTACACTGTTCTAGTATTGATGACTACATTGTTCTAGCAGGTTAGCAAAAAGAGGGCAGCTTTGCTTAAATCTTATTTTATTCATCTTTCTACAATTGTTTGGAGAGAGAAAAGAAAAAGGTTGAGTAATGGCCATCGGAGGCTTCTTCTTATCTCATCACTGCTCTGCTTCATCTTAAACTCATCACTAAAACTCTTCACTGCTCTATCTCATCACTGGCCATCGGAGGGAAACGAGTTGAAGCCCAAGTGCACCATGTTGTCGGAGGTGACATCGGCTGGCAACCTTCTTCCGATCTCGGTTCTAGCGCCTGTGGATGGCTGATTTTAACTGTAGTGTCTGCCTTCGCCTTATTTAATGTAGATTTCGAGGCATCAATGGCGGACGTTAGGGCTCAAAACGCACTGGCCGAAGTTCAAGAGTTTACATCATTTCTTAGGGTTTTGGGGAGTTATCTAATTGACATGACTCCTTGGAAGAGATATGTGTAAACAGTGTAAATTCAGTTAAAACTTCAAGGTGTGCGCTTATGTGGGCTGTTGGAGGAGGTGGTGCAATTGCTATTGCAGATGACCATTGGAAATTCGGTTATTAACCGAATAACCGAATAATTAGTTCGGTTATTCGGTTATCATATAGTTCGGGAAGTTGTTCGGATATTCTAAACAGTGTAAATTCGGTTTTCGGTTATAACCGAAAAGTGTGTTCGGTTCAGTTATTAACCGAATGCTCACTCCTACATGTAACGAACTTTCAACCAATACTCCCAAACCAATCAGCTTTAGGGTACTAGGTGTTAAGACACCCCTACGGATCTAATAATCCGAATAACAAATGCCACAAAACTAAACTTAGCCAAGTATTTATTCACATTTAATTATTTTGACATGTGCAATGTTAATCTTTATTAGGCTTTTCAAAGTTACCCTTGTAGCGAACTTTCGACCAACGACTCCCAAACCAGAAGGTTTTAGGACGCTAAGTGTAGAGACACTCCTAAGGGCTTACTTGCTCTAGTAACAGAGGCCACAAAGACAACTATAGTCAAACTTTATTCTCTTTTTTTTCAACTTTTCCATTCATTTTTGTTCTTTTTTATTTTTGTTTTTTTTGAATAAATAATTTTCAAAATACGAAGTAAACTAAACCATAGAGGTGGATCTATATCTGTCTAAAGTCACAATTCTTTCAGTTCAACTAACTCACAGCCAAATCGACATATTGACATTGTGCAATTAATTCAGGGTTTTCTTTAATAAATCAAATCAATAACACCCATAAGTTAACTTTGTTTTCATTTTCCCATTCATTCAAGTTGTAACTCAATTCACAAAGTTTTTATCATTGGCCAACACAAGGTTTCATATCTCATCATGCTCAAGTTATAAACATGCTATTACAACGCAAACTAACACATAATCACAACACTAAATACTAAACACAATCTAGATGCAAAATAACCTATCATGCCATGCAAACCTACAATAAAAACTACCCCTAAACTTAAGTAGAGCAATGTCCTCATGCAAACAATAAAGAAATTTAAAACTGAGGACTTCCTTGATTAGGTCAATCGTCGCGATCAACCTCTTCCTCATTGTTGGAGTCCTCCGCACTGTTATCCTCTTCCTCATCTTCGGAGTAGGACGATGGATACGGTGGCAAAGTTGGTGGTTCAGGAAATTGAATCTGCTCGGCAGTCGGGTGCAGCTGGGCCAACCTCGCTACCAACGCTGAGTTCAACTTGACATTATATAAATGCATTACATTTTGGCGTTCGACAATGCGACTGTTGTCACGGACTAGCTCAGCATGTTGTCAATCCATCTTATTCAGCCACCTTCCAAATTGTTGACAAAAACCGGGCGAAGCTAAACCCACAGAAGTAGAAGGTGCTGCAGCTGGAGAGTTCATGGCCATAGGTTCATCCTCAGCCTGCGGTAAAATGAATCCCATACCGGGTCGTTTTCACCACCATCCCAAATCTTCTACTTGCAGATCAATGCATGCTCTATTGGAGGCATTAGAGGCAATAACGGTTCATCACTTCCCCACTTAACTCCTGCCTTCAGGTACAACCCACAAATTAAGGATGGGTGTGGTAATCCACCCTTTGTTCCTTGTTTAATAGCTCGGAGGATGGATTTCTCAATTACCTCGCCCACATTAATAGCCAAGCCTTTAACCAAACAGTATAGTAAAACAATCCTCTCCTTTGTGATATCACTTACATGTGTGTAGGGCATTAGTTTGCCACAGATAAAAGCAAACCATGCTTTGCGGTAGCGACTTAAGGTAGAAAGCGATAATTGCATGACTGCTTTGTTTTTTACCTTCCATGTGGTACCCTGCTGGCATAATTTCTGAACAATCAACTCATAGTTCGGGCCTGTTCGCACATATTCATCATCTTCCACACCCGGCAGTTGGTAATACTGGTTGATGATGTCACTGTGGAAATAGACGGTTTTCTCTCTCACTTGCACTTCATAAAAGTGGTGGTCGTCCGCGTTGGCGTAAAACTCTTCAACTATTGGACACACTGCTGAGTCCGGCTGTTCAGTGAAAGTGAACCATTCTCTCTCAGCAATTATTACCGCAATTTTAAAGTCTTGGGTTTCACCGGGTCGAAGTCCTCGCTCCGGGATGATCGTCTTATTGGCCAGTTTGGTATATCGATCAAAAGCCTCCACACTTGTGAACTTCTTTTTATCGTAAGGATGTGACGGTTTTGATGACGAGCAATCACCACGTTTCCGTTTTGGTGCTATTAAGTCCCCCTGAAAACGAGAGATAGTCAGTGTATGTACCAGTAATCCACAAAAACGTCACATAAAGCTTTACAAGTCCATGACTCTCAAACAAAGACAACTTTATGTTGCATTAAAATCGACATCAATGACACGTTAACATTAAGCACAACTACCCATTTGAAACTTATGCTTCATCTGAAGTGTCTGAGAAGTATTGAGAGATTCCCCAAAGTATGGTACAATGTTAGGGGCCGAATTAGCAAAATATCTTCTCTCAAGACTTTTATCAAACACCATGTGTGCACAAATTCAAGCCTACTATGCTATATCATGTTCCCTTATAATCTACCCTCCATAATTAGTTGCACACATGTTAATCAATTTTAAGGAAACAAAGCATGAATAATACAGCAATATATCATACCAATTTACCTTATATGAAGAACCCAATAGCCATAATACATACCTTGTGTTAGAGAAAGAGAAGACAAGTTAAAAAGGAAAATGCTTGATTAAATCCTTGTTGAAAGCAAGTGGTGCGAATGATGAATTGTTATGCGAAAGGATGTTGAATAGAAAGGGAGTTAGGGCTCGGTTGGATGAAAAAGGGAAGGAGAGAATTAGAGGAGAGTTAGAAGGAGATCGCCTTAACCGAGCGTGACATGTGAGGAGACATGAAAAGAGCAATCAGAATTCATGTACCAATCTGTAAGGTTGCTACTGTCTCTAACAGATAAGAGATCACATTGTGAAGCTTTATTTTTTGTCATCAGATATCTGACTCTCCGTCACATTTGCACACACTGTTTCGCTTTCAAAGACACAGTAGAAATTTTCAATATGCTTACCTTTCTTTTTGTTTTCTTTCTTCAACAATGGACACTAATTTTTGTAGTGGCCCTTCTCATGGCAATGATAACACTCAACCTGAGATTTATCCTTGCTTGATCTCGACTGAGAACTTTCTCGTTGCCAGAATTCTTCAGAATCGGACCCCTGCCACGCCCATCTGAAAGTGCAAGAAGACTGTCTCCTTGATCTCTAGAAGTTGTGTCCCTGAACTTATCCTGGTCCAGGACTGTTGACATCACATCGTCAACTACAAGTTTTTCCTTCCCTACAAGAAGAGTAGTCTAGAGAGTTGAGTATAAATATGGTAGAGAGACAAAAAGCAATAAGACTTTATCTTCTTCGTCCAACTTCACATATATACTGGTTAGTTGGGTCACCAATTTATTAAACTCATTAATATGATTGCCCAAATCCGACTCTTCTTCCATCCGAAACTGGTATAATTCCTTCATCAAATATAATCGATTTGACAGAGACTTCGACTTGTGAACTTTTTCAAGTTTCTCCTATAAGTCCTTCTGAGAGGTTTCTGTCAAAACTTAATATTTGATCTGTGGTGCCAAACTCAATCTAATTGTTGCCACAACTTTTACTTCAAGTTTTGTCCATTTTTCATCTGTCATAGTCGCTGGTTTCTTCCCTTTTAGTGCCTTTGACATTCCTTGTTGAGCCAATACATTTTTGATCGTACACTGTCAAATACTGAAATTTAACTTTCCGTCAAATGGTTCAACTTCGTATCTTGCACTCATGCTTATCATCTTTGTATTAGTTAACCGAAAGCTCTGATACCAATATTGCGAAATTAGGCCCACTCAAATACACTAGTGTATGAGATATAAAATTAATAACACCTGAATTTTACGTGGAAATTCAACTGAGAAAAAACCACGGGGAAATATCTAAAAAATTCACTATGAAAATAAAATGGAAAATATAAACTGAATCAACTGAGAAATAGACTAACCGTTTATTTTCTCTACACTCTCTCTCCCTCTATTTGCTCTAACTGAGCTTCCTACTTCTTCAGCTTCCTACTTCTTCTGCTTCTCGTTGTTGTGGTGTACCTTGGAATGCTTTGCAGGCATATCTATTTATAGCACCACAAACTTTGCATTATTATTGCATTTTGTGGGACCCAAGACGAGCAAAATAAGGCAAAAAACAATGAATGTTTTCTGGCTGGATGAAGCATTCCCTTGTTTCAATGGGTGGGGCATTTCCTTGTCTGCCATAATGTGAGACAATATTCAACAGGACCCCTGAGCATGAGTTGGATAACTCCCATAAAGAAGAGGGTGTAGCAAGAAGTCCACCTGATGGTTCAGCTAGTAGCTTAATCAATCTTGATACTGCTAAGATTAATGTACCTGAGGTTCGTTTGACACTCAGTTTGATGCTGATGCAGGCTGGAACCTTAAACTTGATACTGCTAAGGTATGTGACAGCTACCAGCATTCCAAATAATTTACCACTTGGTATATAATAGATGTAGCATTAGCATTCCTGGCACTCACTAGGAGTTCTTAACAATGTTGGTGTAGTCATTCTCCTATCCTTTGTAATTGGAGAGTTTTGAGCTCCAACATTATTTATAGTTTCTTTAGTTCTCTAAAGGTGAAGGCTGCCTATGGATTATCATTCTTCTAAACATGTTTTGGGTTTCTGGTTTTCCTATTCCATTATGAATTTGCATCTTTATTAATATGGTCCTTGGGCATCTATTGGGAAATCATAGCAAGAGGGTGAGAGGCTAGGATCTTCAAAAGAGCATGAGAGAGCATCATTATTTGATCTCCTGATAGCTGGGGCCTAAACCCTATAAGAACAGAGTCCACTCGCATGGATAACGTGTTCCAGAAGAGCAACCAGGGCCGGCCCTGAGGAGGTGTAGAAGGAGCGACCGCACAGGGCCCCCAAATTCGGAGGGCCCCCAAAATTTTTTGTGTATATGTATATAGCCTGTAGGTCAAATATACTTTATATAAATATTGAAAACGTGGCTATTATACACAAATCTTACCTTGGTCTTCAATCTCACGCTTCAATAGACCACTCCTCTTCCTCCTTGGTCTCTACTCCTTTTCAATCTCAAGACTCACGCTTCAATAGTTATAGTTCATATATATATATGGAATCTCGTGTTCTATCTTTGAAGTTTGAACCACCATCTCTCTTTTTCTTCAATCTCTGCCTTACCACAACACAACCAAAAAGGGAAATCCCTAAATCCTAATTCAATTGAAGCATTTCAAATAATTAGTCAGCGATTTAAACGCAGATTAATTTTCAGGTATGTGTATCAATGATTCAGTATCTGTCATGTTTGATTCATTAGTTTTTAGCTATATTTTCTTTCTAATTGATAATTTTGTTACTTGACGTTGACATTTATTATTTTAATTAATGATGAATTTTGATATAAATTGTGCGATAAAAAAATTAGTATTTTTATATGCAAGAGGGCCCCTATTTTTTTCTCGCACAGGGCCTCCAAATTCTTAGGACCGGCCCTGAGAGCAACTATGCATTTGCAGATTCTGTTCCTAGCACCCCTATGTCCAGCTATGGCACCTTGCCTCATGCAGATAAATTGTTTCAACAGGAGTCCATTTCCAAGCCACCCATGTCTAGTTATGGTACCTCACTCTATGCAGATAACACGTTCCAAAAGAAGAGCTCGTTTGGTTTTGCGGATTCTGTTCCAAGCACCCCCATGCTCAATTCTGGAAACTCGCCTCAAAGATCACTCTTTTGACAACCTCTCGATGGTGGACTCTTTCCTTCACACGAGTTCTCAAGGTTTGATTCAATGCGCAGCACTAGAGACTCGTCTGATAATGATCACAGTTTCTTCCCGCCACGCAAGATTTGAGGTGTTTGATTCATTTTGCAGCACTAGACACAGATCCATTTGGGACAAGCGATCCATTCAAGACATCAATTGGGAGTGAAACTCCAAGAAGAGATTCTGATTGTTGGAAAGCATTTTAGTTTGTGAAATCATCATCTTATTCATGCATTCTGTTGCACTTGGTGTGAGGTTTTTCAGTATAGGAATGGCGCCATTTGTCAATATGAATTTTGGTGCTTCCCATGTATTCTTTACCTTTACCCCCCAGATTTATAAAATATATACCAATATTGTGTATTTATTTGAAAGTTATTGTTGGGTGGATTGATTGATTGATCTTGTTCCTGTTTAGATATTGTCTATTGGTTTCTGTCTTCTTCACGTACCTTATGGAATCATATATGTTTCTATGATAAGTGTAAAAACCAGTGTTACTGTATTGCAGATACTTTATAGTTGGCTCAGAGAAAAAAAAACAGGAAAAGAAAAGAAAAGAAGCAATGCTTTAGTCGCAATAAATAGTATCATTTTACAATTTTGAAAGAAAATTAAACCTCAACAGCTTATAGTTTTGAAGAATTGGCCTTTATAAGCAATGTCATTCCATGTGGAATCACATTCCAAGCCAAAAACAATTAAGCTAAAAACTCCTATGAAAAATAAACACATTTTGATCAAGCAGACTTGGCTGCAAGTATCTCTAATAATGAAGACCAAGTCCCACAAATTCCAATAGCCAAACCAATGGCCACAATTGCCCCATCCAACATCCACTCTTGCCAACCCAATACTTCCTTGTACACCATCAAGTGAAACAAAGCAGGCAACACAAACCCCAAAACAACACAAACGCTGCTCCCCACAAGTGACAAGAAATCTGCAAAATTAGGCACCAAAAGCGCCACCAAGCTCACCACCAAAACCACCACCCATCTCAGCCACAAACTATACCTACCTTCACAAAATCTCCTCTCCACCACCTCATAAACCGGATTCATCATCAATGGAAATGTGAAAAAAAGATTCACACAAAGCCCCATTTGCACTAAACTACTCAACAATCCCTGCCCAAAATTTGTAGTGATTATATCTTTGGTCTCTTCACCAAAAGCAAAGTAACCCAAAACCCCAAATCCTCCATACATTAAAGAAATGAAAGTCATTGATAAACCCAAGATTTTTCCAAACTTGTTCTTGTCTTTCATTTCTGATTCCAATGGCATCACCATTCCAATTCCTTCAAATGCATAAACTGCCACACCTAAACCATAGAAAAACACAGAGAATCCCCCAAATGCTTGCAAAACTGGCCTTTGCTGCAAGAAAATCATCACATCTTCCACCATTACAATACCCATAGCTCCAAGATCAACAACATCAGCAAAAATACTCAAAGGGGCCAAATGGGTCAGTGTTGGAATTGCATTCAACCCCAATTGAAAAGGAAAACAACCCCATATATAAATTGACTTGGCCGAAAACCCCCAAATTTTGGTGCTAATATTGTCTGTTGATAAATTAAATATAAATGCCAAGGAGTTTGCTATAAATATTAGGTAGCTGATGCAAAACCCAGCTTGGGACAGAACAATCATGGCGTCGACAGCGAACCGGCCGGCGGGGCCGCAGACGGCGAATCCCAGATCGCCGAAGGAGTTGATTTTGGAGAAACCCAGATGGGATTCGAGGCGGCGGCGCGTGTAGATCAACAACATCATGCAGTGGTAGGTAAGGAGGGCTACGGTGAAGAGCATGAGAGAACCCATGACCCAGCCGGTTTTTCTGAAGGTGTAGGGGAGGCCGAGAACTCCGGCGCCTACGATGGCGATGAAAACATTGGCAAAGGTCTTGGATTGGGAGGAGAAATGGTGGGGTTTGGAGATTAGTGGGGAATTTTCTCTGGGTAATTGGAGATTGTTTGAAGATGAGCTTGCTTTTTCACTTTTCCCAACACCCATGATGAATTGTTAAGGGAAATTTCTCCTATATCTATATCTATATATATACTAGGACCAATTGATATATTTATATATGTATAATAATTATGTATATATTTTTTTCTTGATGAAAGTAAGATCTCCAGATGATAAAAAGATTTTCCTCTCTATCTTTCTTTTACTCTGCTATATATATATATACGTTCTAGAAGATTTGAGAGGAGGAGGGAAAGAAGAAGAAGAAGAATATTGGGGAATTGAAAAGGAGTGGTCCAAAAAGGGGCCTTTTCTTCTTGATAATTCCAAAATCAGATGACCATTTCGACCTTACAGTAACCTTAAACCCTTAAAACAGGGGCCGTAATCAATTAAAATTTTTAAAGTTTTTTTTAAGTGACAGATTTTTATAGAGTTTGTGAATTTTAATAATTTTTAAAGATTTTAAAGATTTTTTTAAAATAATTTTTATAAACTCTATAAAATAAGTGACAAATTTTAATAGATTTTTTATTAAGATTTTGGTAGACTTTTAAATATTTCTAATATATCTTGCAGCTTATATTAATTGTTAATTAGTCCATGTGTACGGTCTCTCCTTCTTTTTTCATGAACTAGAGAAAATCTCATTATTTTATTAAATTATTGTGGCATGAGATTTTATATATGTTAAGTTTGTGTAATTTATTTAATTTTTAATAAATTTAGTAAAGAAAATATAAACAGTTTATAATTTTAATAATTATATTTTCTAAAATTAGATTAATTTATATTTATTTTAAGTTAAAAATTTACCAGAGAGTTTTACGACTTTTGAATTTTTCTTAAAATCTCTCTGGCAATTTCTTTACTGGCGATTTTAAAAGTCTTTAGAAGTCTTTAGAGATGAGTTAAGATTTTGGATATGGGTTGATAGTTATAACTTTTCTTCTAAAGTCGATAAAACTCTACCATTTGATAAAAATCTGAAAAATCTATGACTTTTTGAATACCAAAATACTTTTATAGACTTTATAAAAGTCTCAATTGAATACCACATAACTTTTAAATACATTATAAAAATTGTAATTGAATACCAGTAAACTTTTATAAAATCTTTAACTTGATTGAATACATTTAAAAGTTTTTAAAAATCTTAATTGAATACACCCTCCTTAAAATTAGGGAATCGAAAAAGTATGATGTCATGGTGACAAAATAATATTTCATTGGTTGATTTTTCACGCATATTAAAAGAATGATAAAATTTGTTCAAATTTAAATTCTCATTTAATTGCATAATTTTTTATAGGCAAAACTAATGATTTAACCATTATAGTTGACAAGTTTTACTTATTTTATCACTGGACTTTTAATTTTTTTAATTACCCCATTAAACTAATTAAAATTTTACAATTCAGCTAGTCTGTTATCTCATGCTAACTTCTGTTAAATTGATTTGAGTTTTTTTCCTACGTGGCTTTGGAATAGAAAAGGAGAGATAACAAAAATGACATGACCCAATCCAAGGTGGATTACGCGGCAAAATAAACCAACTATTAAACAAATAAAACCAAATGAAGCCAATATCTGAGTCGAAGTTCAGATAGAGAGAGAGCAAGCTAGGCGATTGCTGCAAACTAAGGTTCCAACATAGTCGAAATTCAGAGAGAGAGAGAGAGAGAGAGAGAGAGAGATCGAACGACAAAGACGAAAGAGCGATTTGATCTTCTATGATTTTTTATGCAAATCTCTGGCGAAGTCGAAGGTATGTATGAGTTTGTGTTTAAAAACTCTTTCCTTTGTTGAGATTCTTTTGCAAATATCTGAGTTAAAGTTTTTTCCACGGATTGTTATTCAATTTGTGTTTAAATGTAACACACTTAGAATAACTCCTGCAAATATCCAAACTAGGCTTTTTTTTCACTGATTGATTTTCGATTTCAGATTATATGTCGATTTGGATTTAAATGTTAAATGTAACACCCTTATGTGTTTTCCTGGACTCTTCATGGTACATGCTTATAATAACTTCTGTAAATATCCAAATTATATTTTTTCTTCCATTAGTTGTTCTTTAATTTGAGTTTATATGTCGATTTGGGTTTAAGGTATGTATGATTCGGTACATGATTATTCATTGATTTAGGTTTAAATGTAATACCCTTATTTGTTATATTTTTAAGTTATGTAAGATTTTGGGTTTATATTTCGATTTCTTCTACTGATATATTTGTTCAATTTTTCAATGTTAATTATCTAATGTTGTGCCATGTACCTATTGCAACATGGGTTTATTTTCTATGGAGTTTAATCATGGTGGTAGGTTCATTGAAGAACCAATATACCACTATGGAAGAGGTTTTCTAGAATTGCTTCATGACGTTGATGGTGAATGGCTGAATATTGAAAAAATATACAATTTACCTAAGAAGTATGGATACAAAAAGAATATTGTAGTGTATTTCAAAGTTGATCGTTTGGATATTCGTTATGGTTTAGAGTTATACATTATGACCATAGTATTAGGTTACTAGTTGAGGAGGGTGAACAATCTAGTTTAGTTGATCTATACTGTGACCACTCTATTGATGAAGTCTTACCATTTTAGATAGAAGTTAATCATGTAGGTGAGAGGGAAGTTGAGCAGGAACTTGAGAGGGAAGTTGATGTTGTTGATGTGCAAGTTGATGCACCAAAGGGAGCTGAAGATGAATCTACAGATGAAGAAACAGATTATGACTGCAGTGATGTTAGTGATGATGATGGGAATGATGAGTTGATTAATGCTAGGATGCATAAGGAAGAGATTAAAAAATCAAAGAATAAAGAGTTGTAAGTTGTTTGTGAAGTTCAATTGGATGATGAAGTTGAAGTGGAGTATGGTGAAGTACTTGAAGGTGAAGCACCTGAACATATAGGGACTCAAGCTTCTAGTTCAGTACAAGCTAACAAGGCATCAAATAATTATGAGACAACTGAGAACACATGCAAGAAGAAGAAAAGGGCAAACAGGGCAAGTAAGAAGTAGAAAATTGTTGATGAAGATTATGTTGAACCTACTTTTTCATCTGATGATGAAGTTGTAACTAAATTTGGTACAAGGGACATGAAGGCATTGGAGGAAATATATGAAGATTCTGACATTGAAGTTCCTGCAACTCCTCCCTCACGTAGTGATAGTGAGTGGGAAGGTGAAGAGCCAAGGATTAAAGTGAAGAGAGTTGTTCTTGTTTATAATCCAAACACTGCAATTAAAGACATTGACTTTGAGTTGTACATGACTTTTAAATTAAGGCTTACCCTACTAAGTTTCACAGTTGTATTAGGGCCAACAAGATAAAGATTATTAGATATAAATGGTTGGTAGATAAGTTTAGAGGAAAAATTAGAACAAAGTCAAGGATCAAGTTGAGGGAAGTGCAAGAGGCAATAAAGCAAAGGTTTGGATTGAAAAGTTCTATTGCACAGTGTTTACAAGTTAAAAAATTAACCTTATTTGAGATAGAAAAAAATCTGGCAGAACATTATGAAGGTGTTTGGGACTATGGACAAAAGATCCTTAATACCAATCCAGGTAGCACTGTACAAATTAGGACTGATCAGGGCACTCAAAAAAGGTTTCAAATGATGTATATTTGTTTTGATGCTGTGAAGAAGAACTAGTTGGAGGGTTGTAGGTCTATTATTGGTTTTGATGGTTGTTTTCTAAAGATATTGTAGAGGGGAGCTGTTAATTGCAATAGGTAGAGATGCTAACAACCAGATGTTCCCAATAGCTTGGGCTGTGGTGGAAAGTGAAAATAAAGACAGTTGGAGTTGGTTTTTAAATTTGTTATGCAATCATTGTTGTCGTGGAATATTCTTTACGTTGGGAATATTAAATGCATTGATTGCCTAGCAGACCATTTATGGGCCCCATAAATGTAATAACCGCTATCGGATGAAGAAAATGACAAATTTGAGTTTTTATAAATAACGACGTAATTGTTACCGTTAACACTGTTGAAATACCCGTTGGATAAAGTAAAGTAATAAGCGTTGTTGCACATAAAGATACTTTGCAGTATTGCACCAATTATTGATTCTTACGTAAGAAGGCCTACTTTCGATAATTGTTACGATAATTCTTTATTGATATTTTATTTTGATTCAATAATTCTTTGCGTTGATATTTTATATTACTATTGTTTTAATAATTGTCACTACACGATATTTTCCATTATCGAAGTAATAATTCATATTATCTCTAATAATATTATTAGATAACATTATTGGCAATGTCTAGAAAGTTACATCCAAGGAGAGGTTTGGTCACCTAATTGCTTGCGCAAGAAGAGGAGAAATTCTTATTGGAAAGCCCCTGCTCTCAGGAACTACACAGTTGTCAATATTGTGATTACGTAATATTATTTGTGAATAATTAATTATTGATTTATATGATAAGGAAAATATTCATTTTATGTGGATATAGATGGAGAAAATTTTAAAGTGACAATTGTTGAAAATTGATATTTTATCTTTTACGATAAAATAATATTTTATTATATTATTATAATATAATAATGATGATATTTTTACAATATCATCATTATTGTAAAAACATGTGTTATTATTATAACACATGTTTTGTGTGTCAGTGGACCCCATTTCTTGACTGAAATTTGATTATAGCTTGTAAAATCGTCCGTTTATGGATTTCGGTCAATTTCTGTTGTTAATTTGGAAAAACTTTCTTCTGTAAAGTTGTAGAGAATTGAATTTCCTATAAAAACTTGCAAGATTCGAATTTTCTGATAAAAGGGCTATTTATTATGAATTATTGAAGTTTTGAAGTTTCGAAATAATTGATTTTTGAAAGTTTTAATTATTTTTAATAACAAAAACGTTTTTTTTGATTTAGTTGACTACTGGTGGCTGATGTTGGATTTGATTTAGTGTGCGTAGGAATTTAATATATATTATATTAATATTATATTAAATTTTCTGCTTTGGTGTTCTAAGCAATTTCCTATAAATAGGTGCTTAGGTTAGAATTGAAAAACACACCAGAAACTAAAGATTTCTCTCTCTTTCTCTCTCTATATATCGAGCGTATTTTTGTGAGTATTTTAGTACTTTGAGTATTGCTATATCGTTACAAGTTCTTTTAGCACTATATCCGAGATTCCAATCAAATCTTATATTCTTTCGAGGTAAGGGAGGTTATTTTCTTCTAAAATGATATTATTTCTTCAATATCATTATGCGAGAATGTTGGTTGAAAATTTTTATCAAATTTGGAACTTTTTCATGCCCGGAGTTCTTATTCATGCAGAGTTCTTATTCACGATTCTTATTCACGAGTACTATTCACACGAAACGTGATGATGTTTTTTGTGAAATTTCTATCTTTTGATGTCGAGTTACTATATTCACGAATACGACACTATTCACCTAAAAATGAAATTTCTTCTTTTGTCCAAAATATCTATTCGGATACTATCTTTGATTGGGTCTATGTTTTGGTCTTCATTCTTAAATTTTACTCCACTGATTTATTTATGAAGTATTTTGAGCGAGAATTGTTTAAAAGTACGAATCCTTAATATTTGTTCTTTTGTTTCACTTTGGATTCATTTTCTTTAAAATATTTTTATCATCCTCACCCTAAATGATGATATAATGAATATTTTTGACTTTGAAGTCTGAGATGAATGATTTCGATGAATATCTTTGGCCATGGTGCGAAGATGAACAGTGTTTAGATGAACATGACCAATCGATGAATATCTTTGGCTGTTGTAGTGCAAAGATGACATGTTGTTGACTATCTTTGGCCGATGGTGCAAAGATGAATCATGATGAATATCTTTGGTAGTAGTGCAAGATGAATTTATCGATATGATTATGAATGTGAACTGTGATTTGGTATAACCATGATCTTTGATGTTTCGTGATGAAAATTAACTTTGTCTTGGATGAGGAAAGGAATTTAGAACAACAATTACGATTATGAGTTATACATGTGATTGTGGACAGGAATTATTGATTGATGTTACAGGGATAAAACATTGTTGATGGACTTTTAACATGGAGAAGATAATAGACTTTATAGTCTATTTGACTCTTCTAATGGATTTCTCATTCCGCTACAACTATGGTTGAAAATTTTTATCATCTACCATATGTTCTAAATCTCTGATTTATTACTGATGAAGACTATTGATAATTTATTTATCTTTAGTCATAATATTCTTTACTGAGCTAGTTGTGCTCACCCTTCCGCATTTCACAATTCCTTTCGGTAATAAGAGTGTATGCGGGTCGGCGAGGTAACAGGAGAATAGAACGGTGGTCTCTAGCTGTGGAGGTTCTCCCTAAACAGTTATTGACTTTACCTTTATGTAAGGTGTCATTGTGACGTGTTATCCAAGTTGGTGTCCAGAGTCACAGTTGGTATATATTTGCATCAAAACTCACAAAATATGTGTTGTTGTATTTTGCACGACAATTGTTGTAATAAAGTTGTAGTCGTTTTCTGTACCATGTATTTGGCGACTCAGAATAGGTTGGATGGAATGGACCTATTTTGGGGTCGTTACATTTGGTATCAGAGCTTAGGGATATGATCTCTGGCGGAGATCGGGATTAGAACTAGGAGGGGAGAGATGAGTAAATCCTTCGCTAGTGTATCCTACCTAAGCTTATTTGTTGGTCAGTCATAATATCGGAATATTATGTGATATGTTAATTTGTTAAATTAACCCTTGTTTTGAAGCTGTATTCTAGAATGATATCTGAAATACAGGAGATGAGCAATGGAGAAATCATGATGATAGGGGAGATAGAATCTGAAAAGGAAGAAAGGTATTCTCAACTCTTTGAAATACTGTGTAGTGCGTAAATTTCGGGGACGAAATTTCATAAGAGGGGAGATTGTAAGACCCCGAATTTTATTAAATTAAAGTATTCAATTTTTCTTATAATTACTATTCAGTAAATGGTTAAATTGATAAAAAGTTAAGGTTAAGGGTGATATATGATTTTTTTTTAAAAAAATACATGAAGGGTTATAAAATATTCATTGTTGTCGAGGAATATTCGTTTGGTCGTGGAATATTCTTTTACGTCAGGGAATATTCCTACTGACTTGCCAGTAGCCTATTTGTGGGCCCCATAATGTAATAAGCTTGTCGGATGAAGAAAATGACAAATTTGAGTTTTTATAAATAATTGGCGTAATTATTCTGCTAATTAACATTGTTGGAATACCCGGTGGGTAAAGTAAAGTAATAAGCGTTGTTGCACAAGAAGGCACGCAGTATTGCACCAATTATTGATTCTTACGTGAGAAGGCCTTTTCAATAATTATTACGGTAATTCTTATTCAATATTTTATTTTTGATTCAATAATTCTTTGCGTTGATATTTTATATTACTATTGTTTCAATAATTGTCACTACATTATTTTTCTATTATCGAAGCAATAATTCATATTATCTGAATAATATTATTAGATAACATTATTGGCAATGTCTAGAAAGTTACATGCAAGGAGAGGTTTGGTCACCTAATCAATTGCTTGCAGAGAAGGAGAAATTCTTATTGAAAAGCCCCTCTTTCACAGGAACTACACGTTGTCAATATTGTGATTCTGTAATATTATTTGTGAATAATTAATTATTGATTTATATGATAAGGAAAATATTCATTTTATGTGGATATAGATGGAGAAAATTTTTAAAGTGACAATTGTTTAAAATTGATATTTTATCTTTTCTGATAAAATAATATTTTATTATATTATTATAATATAATAATGATGATATTTTTACAATATCATCATTATTGTAAAAACATGTGTTATTATTATAACACATGTTTTGTGTGTCGATGGACCCCATTTCTTGACTGAAATTTGATTATAGCACAGTAAATCGTCAGCTTATGGATTTCGGTCAATTTACATTTGTGAATTTGGAAAAACTTTCTTACGTAAAGTTGTAGAAATTGAATTTCCTATAAAACTCGCAAGATTCAATTTTTTGATAAAAGGGCTATTTACTATGAATTATTGAAGTTTCGAAATAATTGATTTTTGAAAGTTTTAATTATTTTTAATAACAAAAACGTTTTTTTTGATTTAGTTGACTATTGGTGGCTGATGTTGGATCTGATTTAGTGTGCATAGGAATTTAATATATATTATATTAATATTATATTTAATTTTCTGCTTTGGTATTCTAAGCAATTTCCTATAAATAGGTGCTTAGGTTAGAATTGAAAAACACACCAGAAAGTAAAGATTTCTCTCTCTTTCACTCTCTATATATCGAGCGTATTTTTGTGAGTATTTTAGTACTTCGAGTATTGCTATACGTTGCAAGTTCTTTTAGCACTATATCCAGTATTCCAGTCAGAAGTACTATTCTTTCTGAGGTAAGGGAGGTTATTTTCTTCTAAAATGATATTATTTCTTCAATATCATTATGCCAGAATGTTGGTTGGAAATTTTTATCAAATTTAGAACTTTTTCATGTCGGTGTTACTATTCACGAGTTACTATTCACGAGTACTATTCACGAAACGTGATGATATTTTTTGTGAAATTTCTATCTTTTGATGTCGGAGTTACTATTCACGAATACGGCACTATTCACTGAAAAAAAATAAAATTTCTTTCTTTTGTCCAAAATATCTATTCTGGATACTATCTTTGATTGGGTCTATGTTTTGGTTTTCATTCTTAAATTTTACTCCACTCTGGTTATTTATGAAGTATTTTTGAACGAGAATTGTTTAAAGTACGAATCCTTAATATTTGTTCTTTTGTTTCACTGGATTCGTTTTCTTTAAAATATTTTTATCATCCTCAGTCCTAAATGATGATATAACTGAATATTTTTGGCCTGTAGTGCAAAGATGAATGCTTTCTGATGAATATCTTTGGCTAGTAGTGCGAAGATGAACAGGTGTTTAGATGAACATGACTAATCGATGAATATCTTTGGCTCAGGTGCAAAGATGACATGTTGTTGACTATCTTTGGCCAAGATGGTGCAAAGATGAATCGTTGATGAATATCTTTGGCCGTAGTGCAAAGATGAATTTATCGGTATGATTATGAACAGGAACTGTGATTTGGTATAACCATGATCTTTGATGTTTCAGGTGATGAAAATTAACTTTGTCTTGGATGAGGAAAGGAATTTAGAACAACAATTACGATTATGAGTTATACATGTGATTGTGGACAGGAATTATTGATTGATGTTACAGGGATAAAACATTGTTGGTTGACTTTTAACATGGAGAAGATAATAGACTTTATAGTCTATTTGACTCTTCTAATGGATTGCTCATTCCGCTACAACTATGGTTGAAAAGTTTTATCATCTACCATATGTTCTAAATCTCTGATTTATTACTGATGAAGACTATTGATAATTTATTTATCTTTAGTCATAATATTCTTTATCGAAGCTAGTTGTGCTCACCCTTACATTTCACAATTCCTTTCGGGTAATAAGAGTGTAGGCCGGGTCGAGCGAGGGTAACAGGAGAATAGAGCGGTGGTCTCTAAATGCGTGGAGGTTCTCCCTAAATGTTATCGACTTTACCTTTATGTAAGGTGCCATTGTGACGTCTTATCCAAGTTGGTGTCCAGAGTCACAGTTGGTATATATTTGCATCAAAACTCACAAAATATGTGTTGTTGTATTTTGCACGACAATTGTTGTAATAAAGTTGTAGTCGTTTTCTGTACCATATATTTGGCGACTCAGAATAGGTTGGATGGAATGGACCTATTTTGGGGGTGTCACACATAGAGTTTAATTAGTGCCTGCTATTCAAGAATTACTGCCCCAAGAAGAGCATAGTTGTAAGACCCCGAATTTTTTTTTTAATAAAATGGAATTTCCTCTATTTATTATTTTGAAATAGTAAGGTTTGAATTGATTAATGTGGTTAGTTATGAGTAAAATGCGCGAATATTTTAAAATAAACAGGTGGTTATACAATATTCATTGTTGTCGGGGAATATTCGTTTGGTGGTGGTGGAATATTCTTTGCATGTGGGGGAATATTCGTGCGACGGTAGCGATCTTTTGTGGTCCCCATAACTGAAAGCGATTGGATGAAGAAAAGACAAGTATAAGTTGTTTATAAATAACGGGCGTAGTTATTACAAGATTATCTTGTTGGAATACCCTTGGTTAAAATACGATGTCTGGCGTTGTTGCATAGTAGCACACGGTATTACACTAATTATTGATTCTTATGTAAGAAGGCACTACTCAATAATTGTTACAGTAGTTACTGTTCAGTATTTTATTTTATTGATTCAATAATTGTTGCGTTGATATTTTATATTACTATTGTTTCAATAATTATCACTACACAGTATTTTCCATTATCGAAGCAATAATTCATATTATCTGAATAATATTATTAGAAAACATTATTGACAATGTCTAGAAAGTTACATCTAAGGAGAGGTTTGGTCACCTAATTGCGCTTGATAAGGAGAAATTCTTATTGAAAGCCCCTCTTTCTGAGGCTACCGGTTGTCGATCTTGTGATTCAGAATATTATTTGTGAATAATTAAATATTGATTTATATGATGAGGGAAATATTGATTTTATGTGGATATAGATGGAGAAAATTTTTAAAGTGACAATTGTTAAAAATTGATATTTTATCTTTTTTGATAAAATAATATTTTATTATATTATTATAATATAATAATGATAATATTTTTACAATGAATGTGGGATATATGAGTATATGAGGAGAAAGAGTATTTTTGTTTCAAAAGTTGTTTAACACATGTTTTGTGTGTCGGTGGACCCCATTTCTTGACTGAAATTTGATTATAGTTTGTAAAATCATCCGTATGTGGATTTCGGTCAATTTCTGTTTAGAATTTGGAAAAACTTTCTTCTGCAAAGTTGTAGAGAATTGAATTTCCTATAAAAAGGCGCGAGATTCAAATTTTCTGACAAAAGGGCTATTTGTTATGAATCTATGCAAATTGGAGAAAAAAGTTTTCTGAGGCAACTTTGAAGTTGATGTTCTGAAAGGCATCGAAGGCCAACAATCCTGCTGATTTTCGAAAGGCAATGAAAGACATCGGGAATGAGTCAAAGAATGCACACATTGCCTTAATAGGTATACCTCCTAACTTCGGAGTAATGCTTACTTTGATACCACCACCAAATGTGATGTAGTGACACACAATATGTCAGAGTGTTGTAACAGTTGGATCCTAAAGGTCATGTATAAACCCATCTTAACAATGTTTGAAGACATAAAAACTCAGGTAATGAAGAGAATCCATATTAAGAGAGATCATATGCTAAAAAGAGATGGAAAATTATGTCTTAGGATTCTAACTAAAGTGAATAGGTCTATTGAATTGACAAGGTAATGTGATCACCACTTAGATGGGGGGCATATGTATGAGGTGAGTGACATGTATGGTAAATATGTTATGACGTCCCCAAAACAGGTATACATCACCCATCTTGGGTCGCCAAATACATGGTACAAAATTCAAATACAACTTAATTATACAACAGTCGTGTAAAATACGACAAAATATAATCTAAGAGTTTTAATAAGAATATTGTCATCTAGACAATATACAAACTCAATGGAGTCCTCATTACATTTATTGTCACACTATTTAATGTAATAGTGAGGACTACTAATGCTATCATCCGACCGCCACTCCGCTTCCCGACTAGTCCCCGCCACATTCTCATTTTTTGAAGAGAATAAAGAAAGAAAGGGTGAACTCAACTATCTCAGTAAGAAATATTATGACTAAGATAATGCAGAATAATTTATCGTTAGCCTTCAACAGTGTTAAACTGATAAAATATAACAAACATCAAGTTTAATCTGCAATGAACAAGCACTCCATTAGAAGAGTCAAGTAGAGAATAAAATCTACTATCTTCTATGATTTAAAAGGTTTTTCATCACTTTTATCACGAGACTCGACAATAAATAAACCACATCATCCCCAGCATTACTACCAAGGATATTCATTAGTATCACGACCACAAATTATCCATGCACTACGGGCCAAGGATATTCGTGTATTCATCAATGATCATGATCATGCCAAAAACTGTCCATCAATGCACTACGGGCCAATGAGGAATTTTACCACATCATTTGTAACATTACAGTCATGATTATACCGAATAATCCTTGGTCATAATCATACTAAGTCTATCTATGCACTACAGGCCACAGATGACTTTCAACATAATATAAACATGAGGATGATGACAATGATATAAGAATTGAATAAAACAAGTTCAAGAATTAATTTATACAGGAACCGATAACGTCCAAATTGTCAACATGATACTGCTTTGTGGAGTAAAATTCAAGAATTCTCAGAAGAATATTTCCATGAAAAGATACTGGATGAAGCGCAAATATCAAAGATATTCCACTAATTTCATGGAGTATAAAAGCCAAAACTTTAACCAACTGAGTATAATAAAGAATGGAATAACAAAAGAATTCACCAGGCATGCGATAAACCGCATGCACCTAAGTTATTCCAATGTAATAATAAATAATGGAACCGTGTCACGCGTAAATGCACGCATGTAATATTCCAACCTAATAATAAAGAATGGAATAATGTAAATTCACCATACATGCGATAGATCGCATGCATGAGTTATTCCAACGTAATAATAAATAATGGAACTGTGTCATGCGTGTACGCATGCATGTGATGTTCCAATGAATAATAAAGAATGAAATAACAGAAGAATTTCACCATGTATGCGGTACTTCGCATAGACATGTTATTCCAATAGAATAATAAATAACGGAACCAGGTCATGCGTAATTACGCATGCATGTAATGTTCCAATGTAATAATAAGGGATGGAATAACAATAGCTCTCTTCAAGAACACGAAAGAAATAATACTCCTTACCTTAGAAAAACTGGATATTGGAATAGTGAGGTAGCAGACTTCTCTTCTTAATAATTGCTCTAAAGCTTTTGTGAATTGGTGAAAAATGAAGGAAGAATGAACTTCTATTTATAGGAAAATATAGTTTCGATAATTGCACATTTTGTTGCTCAAAATATTACAGTATAATACCTTCCTCTTTTTCTTCATTTTTAATTTAGTCCTGCAAGTATTAACAAACTTGCACCACCTCCCCTAATAGTAAATAATGTGAATTAATAGTTCATTCGTGTGACTCAATAGTATAATCATGTGAAAAAACTAATTACAGTATAGTACCTTCAACTATACCTCCATTTTTAACTTAGTCATGCAAGTATTATCAATCTTGCACCAACTCCCCTAATAGTACAAGAATGTGATTCAATAGTATACACATGTGAACAAATAGTTATATAAGCATGTGAATTAGTAGCAATTAATTGCTCATTTATCCAATAAATTACCCGATTTATCAATATAACCCCCAGACATCAATTATCATCGGAATAGATGTCGATTTCCACTAACACTAATAATTCCAACACAATGGAACTATCAAATTCATCTTTAATCAACACAACTTATTCATCATTAATATTATAACTCACAATATTTAACAACCGTGTCATTCCCGAGAAAGAGGGGATTTCCGATAAGGATTTCTCCTTATTGGTAGCGCAAGAATTAGGTGACCAAACCTCTCCTCGGCGTAACCTCTGAGACATTGTCAATATTGCAAATAATAATATGAATAACTTTGTCGTCTCAATTATTGATTTAATAATAATAAATATAATGCGAGATGATCTTTGTGACAATAATTGAATCAATAATATGAAGATATGATGCATCAATTCTTTGTAGCAATAATTGAGTATAACTGAGTGACTTCTCACGTAAGCATCAATAATCAATACCGTGTGCTACTATGTAACCACGCGTATTACTGTACTTTTACTACCGGGTAGTTCAACAGTTTTAACGGTAACACTTTCGCCGTTATTTTTATAAAAGATAATTCTGTCATTTTCTAACTACGACAATACTTCCGTTGTGGGGTCCACTAATGATTGTGCCGTCGTACGAATATTCCCTGTTAAAACGAATATTCCCCGACCAATCGAATATTATATAACCACTTACTTACTTTGCAAAATTTGTAAATATTACCCACAACTATAACATTATATCAAATCCACACCATAATATTCAAAAATATATTTCGAAAAAATTATTCTTTATTCATAAAAGTTGGGGTCTTACATATGTGGTAGACATAGTGAAACATACTTGCTCTTATAGGGTGTGGCAATTATTTGGAATACCTTTCCATCATATTGCTACTGGGATACTTCATTAATTGAGGTCTGTTGAGGATTTTGTGGACCCTTTTTACTACATTGAGACCTATCTCAAGTCATATAACCACCTGTTAAAGCCCATGAGTGGTAGCAATGGTTGGCCTACCACTGACTTACCAATCTTGTTGCCTCCATTGACTAAAAGATTGGTTCGAAGGCCAAAGAGATGTAAGGAAAGATCCAAATGAAGAACCAAAGCAGACCGGTAAAGTTTCAAGGAAGGGGACTCTAATGATGTGTTCAAAATGCAAGCAATATGGACATAATAAATTTATTTATAGGAACACACATGCCCAAGCACAACCTGGTCCAGAAGCACAACAACATACTTCTAGAAGGTCAAAGCTTAGTGTGAGTTATTTAATTTTTAAATAACTATTATTTATATGTTTCCTTCAATTATGAAATGTACATATTAAAATATACTCAAATAATAGGTGAAAAGAAAACAAGGTGATACAACTGGAAATGAGACTGCAACTGGGGAGAGGACTGGAACTGTGAGGCAGAGATCAACCCATGGTGGTGGAACACGGTCTACAAGTAGCACTGCAGATGGGGGACAGTGAAGGCATTGCAGTTGGGATCTGTTTTAGTTTAGTATATTTTTGGGGTTGTTTTAGAATTGTTTTGTCATGGTTGTAACCTTCTGATTAATATTGCAGTTTTAGTATATTTTTGGGGCTGATTTAGAATACTTTTGTCATGGTTGTAACTTTGGATATTTAAGAATACTTTGGATATCTAGAAATGTAATATGGTTGCACTTAATGCCTTGTAATGTATTGTCTTTGATTGGTTTGATATGCAATGATACAAGGCAATTTTGGTTTGGTATGTAATGATATTGGAAGTTTATATACAATTGTTTGGTTTGGTATGCAATGAGGGCATGCATTCACAATACATTATAATCCCTCTTTTCTGAATTTCCCTGCCTCATCTATTGAGTATTTTCATGTTGTTCTTCCTCATTCCTTACATTATTATCAAACAGTTGATCAACAAAAGGCATCCTAAATGAGGAGGGACTTTATCCTTTTCTGAATCATCTTTAAAAATACAAAATTAGAAAATATTATTTTTTTGGGTGAAGGGGTGGGGGTGGGGGTGGGTGGGGGTGGGGGTGGGAGTAGGGGTGAGCATTGTGACAACCCCAAAATAGGTCCATTTCATCCAACCCATTCAGAGTCGCCAAATACATGGTACAGAAAACAACCACAACTTTATTACAACAATTGTCGTGCAAAATACAACAACACATATGTTGTAAGTTTTGATACTAAAATATACCAACTGTGACTATGGACACCAACTTGGATAGCACGTCACCATGACACCATACATAAACGTACAGTCAAAAACGGTTTTAGAAATTAGAATCTTTGGGAAGTGCTCAAGGAAACCTTCGTACATGGGAGACCATGCGTCTAGGTTATGATAGATATCATATGACCACAAAATTATCCTTGGTTGACCCAATAGACCCCAAAGAAAAACGAGAAGATTACTATCATATTCTTCCCAATGGTGAGTCTTCTCTTGACATATCATTATCTCCACTGTCTCTAATTAGGTATTATACTCCAAACAAACACCAAGATTATATAGGTAGTGCTTGTAAATATACTCAGCAAGTGGATGAGTACAACCCTGTCTTATGATGACACGAGGTTGTATGTCATTAGACATCTTGTATGATAGTGGAAAAACACCCTTCCAAGTTAAATTCACTTCAACCTCAACATCTATAGACCACCATCTATTCCCTTGTTATTCCCCGGTTGTCCCAGCTACACTTTTATTACCTGAAAGGAATTGTGAAGCAAAAGGGTGAGCACAACTAGCTCAGTAAAGAATATCATGACTAAAGATAATTAAATTCTCAATAGCCTTCATCAATAATAAATCAGAGATTTAGAACATATGGTAGATGATAAAACTTTTCAACCATAGTCAAAATGTGAACGAAGCAATCCATTAGAAGAGTCAAATAGACCATAAAAGCTATTATCTTCTCCATGTTAAAAGTCCATCAACAATGTTTTATCCCTGTAACATTAATCAATAATTCCTGTCCACAATAACGTGTATACCTAATAATCGTAATTGTAGTTCTAAATTCCTTTCCTCATCCAGGACAAAGTGAATTTTCATCACCTGAAACATCAAAGATCATGGTTATACCAAATCACGCCTCGCTCATAATCATATCGATAAATTCATCTTTGCACTACGCTATTAAAGATATTCATCAATAGTTCATCTTTGCACTACCGGGTCAAAGATATTCAACAACATGTCATCTTTTGCACTACGACACTAAAGATATTCATCACCAGTCATGTTCATCTAAACACTGCTCATCTTCGCACTCTTCGCCAAAGATATTCATCGAAAATCATTCATCTTTTGCACTATAGGCCAAAGATATTTAGTTATATCATCATTTAGACCTGAGGATGATGAAAATATTTTAAGAAAACGAATCCAAAGAAACAAAATAATAAATATTAAGGATTCAGATTTCAAATTTATTCCATGTCCAAAAAATACATCATAAATAATCATAGTGGAATAAAATTCAAGAATGATCAAAACATGGATACAATCAAAGCTAGTATCCATAATAGATATTTTGACGAAAAACAAAAATTTAATTTTTCCGTGAATAATAGTCAGATTCGTGAATAGTCTTGATATCGTGAATAAGAATTCAGACACCAAAAGATACAAATTTCACAAAAAAACATCATCATGCTTCGTGAATAGTACTCATGAATAGTAACTCATCGTGAATAGTAACTCATGAATAGTAACCCTCCGACATGAAAAAGTTTCAAATTTGATAAAAATTCAAACCAATATTTCGAAGATAATGATATTGAAGAAATAATATCATTTATGAAGAAAATAATCTCCTTTACCTCGTAAAAGAATAAAGATTTCCGATAAATATCTGGATATAGTGTTAAAAGAACTTGCACCAGTATAGCAATACTCAAGTACTAAAATACTCACAAAAATACGCGATATATAAAGAGCGAAAGAGAGAGAAATCTTTAGTTTCTGGTGTGATTTTCAATTCTAACCTAAGCACCCTATTTATAGGAAATTGCTTAGAACACCAAAGCAAAAAATTTAATATAATAATATATTATATATAAATTCCTACGCACACATTCAAGGATCTGAATTCAGCCATGCTTAACAACAAGTGGGTCCCACCAACCACAAAAAACATGTTTTAAATAATTTTTTGTAACAAAATAAATTCGCACCCAATATTCCTAACTTCAATAATTCATAATAAATAGTCCTTTATTAGAAAATTCAATCTCAAGCATTTTATAGGAAATTCAATTCTCTACAACTTTGCGTAAGAAAGTTTTTCAAATTCCAAATGTAAATTGACCAAATCCATATACTATGACGATTTTAAAGGCTATAACCAAATTTCAGTCAAGAAATGGGTCCACCAACATGTTTAACATGTTTTAAACAACTTTTGCAACAAAAATACTCTTCCTTCTCATATACTCATATATCCCACATTCATTGTAAAAATATCACCATTATTATATTATAATAATATAATAAAATATTATTTTATCAGAAAAGATAAAATATCGATTTTCAACAATTGTCACTTTAAAAATTTTCTCCATCTATATTCACATAAAATGAATATTTTTCTCATCATATAAAACAATAATTTATTATTCACAAATAATATTACAGAATCACAATAATGACAACCAGGCGCCTCCCAGAAAGAGGGGCTTTCCAATAAGAATTTCTCCTTATCAAGCCAAGAATTAGGTGACCAAACCTCTCCTTAGACAGAACTTTCTAAACATTGCCAATAATGTTTTCTAATAATATTATTCAAATAATATGAATTATTGCTTCAATAATGGAAAATAATGTAGTAGTGACAATTATTAAAACAACAATAATATAAAATATCAACGCAAAGAATTATTGAATCAATAATACTTTGAATAAGAATTATCGTAACAATTATTGAGTAGTGCCTTCACGTAAAAATAAATAATTCAACAATACTGTAAAAATCGTGTTATTCTTTGTGCAACAACGCCAGACATTTTACTTTACTTTACCCACCGGGTATTCCAACAGTGTTAACGGTAACGATTACGCCATTATTTATAAAAACTCAAATTTGTCGTTTTCTTCATTCGAAAGTTATCCGTTATGGGGCCCACAAATGGTTGCGCGGTCGTACGAATATTCCCCAACAGAAAGAATATTCCACGACCAAACGAATATTCCCCGACATAAAGAATATTTTATAACCACTTACATATTTTGAAAAAAAAATCATATATTACCTTTAACTTTAACTTTTATCAATTTAACCATTTACTGAATTGAATTATAAGAAAAATTGAATACTTTTATTTCATAAAATTCGGGGTCTTAGAAGCATGAAAGCGGTTTGAAATCAAGACCAAAACCGCTTTTAGAAAGGTTTGAAAAATTAAAATCGCATACCTAAAAACCACTTGTTATTGGTTCGGTGCGGTTTTAAAGTGTGCGGTGCGATTTTAATTGGTGCGGTTTTGGTTCCAAAACCAATTGAAATAAAAAAAAAAGTCTAAGTCTTCAATAAAAATTTTCATAAAACTTACATCGAACAATTAACTTAGTGACAGAGTCGGCAATAAGAATTATATCAAGCATACTTTAAAACTAAAATATATGCTATATAAAACAACGAAGACCATATATTCGATAACAAGCAAGAATGTTTATCTAGTTCCCCAAAAATTAAAAGTATATACTGGAGATATAATGAAATTATATCTCATATATTGCAGGGATGACTTATAGAATATAATCCTAACTATACCTAATTTGAAAAATAATCTATTAGACTATTACTATTATAGCATTGACATTAACCAATACATCAAGTGCTCGAGCCCCTCCGCTATAAGCCCCTCCAATAACACATCAAACAAATTCGAAATTTCAAAACCCAATTGCTTAATTTTTTACTCTATAACCTCTAACATCTCCTTTCAATTGGTGAAAAAATGACAATGCAAGACTGAGATTTTCTCTGAGAGTGTTCAAGTGAAAAGTAACTTTAGAATTTACTAGAGATAATACATACATACACACACAAGGTGCAGTTTCAGTTTTATGCGTGCGGTTTTGGCTAGTAACCAAACCGAAACCGTAAATTTGGTTATTAAACTAACCTAAAACTTTCACATACGCCGGAACCGTTGATGGTGCGGTTTTAATTGGTGCGGTTCGTGCGGTTTTTGGTGCGATTTCGATCAGTTTTAATTTGGTTACTTGCTCAGCCCTAGGTGGGAGTGGGTGTGGGTGTGGGAGTATATATATAATCAGTAAATATAATATTTTTTTTATGTATAAATAAGTTTAAAATATGTTATTATTAATAAGGGTATAATAGTTCAAACGATATTTTTTTATCCAATACTTTAATTAATCCGAAAAACATAACAAAAGATTATTTGAAATTATCCCATGAATAATCCTATAAAAAACAAACACCTAATTAGCACTATTTAATATTATGATTAATAGTGTTAAAATTATAATCATATTATAATTCCGAAATTATAATCCTTCCAACAAACATAACCTAAAACATTGATTTCCTATCTTTCTCCTCACTTACTAACACCTACATGTGAGACATCCTATAGTGGCCCAACGTCATTAACCAGTGTAAAGACGTTTGTGGAGGGTCTTAGAAGCCGGAGTCCATACCGGAGATGCCTACCCGAAGGATAGGCCATCATTACCCGGAGATGTCATGATTGTAATGTAAGACCCCAAATTTTTTAATGAATAAAATCAAATTTTCTCAATTATTATTGTGAATAATAAGGTGTTAATTTGATATAATACTTTGGTTATGGGTGAAATGTGCAAATTTTGCAAAATAAGCAAGTGGTAATAAAATATTCATTGTGTCGGGAAATATTCGTTTGGTCGTGGAATATTCTTTCCGCTTCGGGAATATTCGTAAGACGGCAAGTACCCATTTGTGGGCCCTATAACGGATAACCGCTTGGATGAAGAAAAAACACAAAGTTTGGGTTGTTATAAATAACAAATAGTAGTTGTTACCAATTAACACTCGTTGGAATACCCGATGGTTAAAATACAATGAATACGCGTGGTTGCATAAAGAATAGACATGGTATTGCATGTATTGTTGAATTATCGATCCTTACGTAAGAAGGCACTACTCAATAATTGTTACATGAGTTACTCGCTCAATATTTTATTTTGTTGATTCAATAATTGTCATATTGATATTTTATATTATTGTTGCTCAATAATTGTCATCGCACATCATCTCCATTATCGATCAATAATTCATATTATTTGAATAATATTATTAGATAGCATTATTGGCAATGTCTAGAAAGTTCTCATCGAGGAGAGGTTTGGTCACCTAATTGCGGCCAATAAGGAGAAATCCTTATCTGAAAACCCCCCTTTCCACAGGAACAACTTTGGTTGTCATAAATGTGATTCTGTAATATTATTTGTGAATAATTAATTATTGATTCATATGATAAGGAATTATTTATTTTTATATGGATATAAATGATGGATTTATTTATGTGGTTATTAATGAAGGAATTAATGCTGAGGTGTTTTATCAGTATTTTGTCGGATTGGAAGTATTTAAAAATCATCTATTTGTGGATTTCGGGTATTTTTTGTTTGGAATTTGGAAAAACTCAAAGCTACAAAGTTGTAGAGAATTCGATTTCGTGTGGAATGAACATAAAATTCGTATTTTTCTGATAAATGGGCTATTTTCTATGAATTATTAAAGATTCTGATTATTGTTTAAATGATAAAACATTTTGGAAAATTCTAGAATTGGTTGGTGAGAAATGTACTCAATTGAATTTCAAATGTGGTGGATGGTAATAGTAACAGGTAAAGCCATCAGGTAGCAGGTTAGTCTTCTATGGCGTTCTAAGCATTTTCCTATAAATAGGGTGCTTAGTTAGAATTGAAAATCACACCAGAATTCATAAATTTTCTCTCTTTCTCTCTCTATATTATTGAGCGTATTCTTGTGAGTATTTTGACACTTTGAGTGTTGCTATACGATGCAAGTTCCTTCAGCACTATATCCAGTATTCCAGCCAGAAGTATTATCTTTTTGAGGTAAGGGATGTTATTTTCTTCGTAAGTAATATTATTTCTTCAATATCATTATACCGAAATATTGGTTGGAACTTTTTATCAAATTTAGAACTTTTTATGTCGGGGTTACTATTCATGAGTTACTATTCACGAGTTACTATTCATGAGTTACTATTCAAGAGTTACTATTCACGAAGCATGATAATTTTTCTTATGAAATTTTTATCTTTTGGTGTCGGAGTTACTATTCACGTATACGGCACTATTCACCGAAAAATGAAATTTTCTTCTTTTTATCCAAGGTGTCTATTATAGTTACTATCTTTGATTATATCCATGTTTTGATCTTTATTTTGAATTCTGCTTCAAAATTGGTTATTATGAAGTATTTTTGAACTTGGATAAACTGTAATACGAATCCCTAATATTTGATCTTTTATCTCACTGAATTCATTTTTTTAAAGATATTTTTCATCATCCTCAGTCCTAAATGATGATATTACTGAATATCTTTGGCCTGTAGTGCAAAGATGAATGATTAACTGATAAATATCTTTGGCCTGTAGTGCAAAGATGAATGATTACCTAATGAATATCTTTGGCCCGTAGTGCAAATATGAACAGGTGTTGAGATGAACATGACCAACTGGTGATACAAACGAATATCTTTGGCCTGTAGTGCAAAGATGAATATTTGATTCAAGATGTATATTGATTGATGTTACAGGGATAAAATATTGATGATGGACTTTTAAATCTTAGAAGATAGTAGAATTCTGTCTCTACTTGACTCTTCTAATGGATTGCTTATTCCGCTACAGTTGTTGATCTAAAACTTGTTATCTATTATATTTTATCAGATTATTCCCTGTTGAAGACTAACGATAATTTGTTGTATATTATCTTAGTCATAATATTTTTCTTACTGGGCTAGTTGAGCTCACCCTTTTCCTTTTTGTTCCATTTTCTTCTCGTGAGGTGAGAACATAGCGAGAACTAAGCCGGGTTTTGGAGTGATGGTTCGTGATAGTTGTTTTAGTAGTCCTCACTATTTTGTAAAATAGTGTATCAATAATTGTAACGAGGACTCATTTTGAGTTTTATATACTCTATTAGACAATAGTTGTATTCAAACTCACAAGATATGTGTTATTGTCGTATTTTTTGCGACAAATTGTATTACTGAAGTTGTATTTATTTTTGTACCATGTATTTGGGGACTCAGAATGGGTTGGGTTGAATGGAACTATTTTGGGGTCGTCACAGTTGGTATCAAAGCTTAGGGATATGATCCCTGGCTAAGATGTGAGACTAGAACTAGGAGGGGAGAGATGGAAAATTCCTTCACTAGTATGACCTACCTAAGTTTGTTTGGTATTTATTTGGTCGGTCAGAGTATAGGGATAATATGTTAATTTATTTAATTAACCCTTGTTTCATGACAGTATTTAAGAATGGCAGCGGAAAATATTAACGATGGAGTGAATGAGACAGTGGAGACACCTTTAATCACCACCCAGGGGAACGTGCAATAGGAAGACAATATTCCTCCTGTAAACAACACTACCGAACAAATGATGAATGATGGGATGTTCAGAAGTTTTATGCAATTCATGTAAAATCAGACGAGGGAGACTCATGCACAAAATACGGGTGGAAATAATAGCAACGCGCAGCTTGTTACCGCTAAGCAGTTCAAGGAGCTGGAACCACCGAATTTTTTGGGAAAGCCAGAACCACTTACGGCAGAGACGTGGATAAAGCAAATCACCAAGATATTTGATGTCTTGGGATGTTCTGAGGAGCAAAAGGTTCCTTTTGCCACTTTTATGTTGCGAGGAAAGGCAGATTACTGGTGGGAATCGGTAAAACGTACTCAAAATGCCGCACTGAAGATGTCTTGGGAGAAGTTCCAAGAATTGTTCAACGACAAGTACTTTCCCGAAAGTATTCACCACATGAAGGAGGTTGAGTTCATCAAGCTGGAGCAAAACAATATGAACGTGTCGCAGTACGAAGCTAAATTTGCGGAATTATCCCGATTTGCATCTCATTTGGTTGATAATGAGGAACGAATGACACGAATGTTTCTGCGAGGTTTGAAACCCGAAATACGTCAATACCTCATTTCTCACAAACTTTGTTTATATTCAGATGTAGTGAATAGGGCTCAGTTAGTGGAGCGCGATAATGAGCCAGCCTAACCGAAGGATAACGAAAGCAACAACATGATAATAATCGTCTTCAGGCAGCAACGGTCATCTAACAATGATAACCATCGTGGAGGAAATTATCATGCCAAAATGATAACCACTTCGGTGGTAATCATGGCCAAGATAATAGAAGAAATGATTCAAGTGGAAATTTCAAGAAGAGAAGATTTAACGATGACGGGAAGACGTCAAAGAACAACACCAAAGACACCAATAATAAATTCTAGGGAGGAGAACGGCCACCGCCGCTTAAATGCTACTGAGATGCGAGAGGAGGGACATATAAGTCCAAACTATTCACAGCTTTCCGAGATATGTTTTAGTTGTGGAAAAGACGGACACATAGCTCGATTTTGTCCTGTAGCGAAATCAAGTCCAGTTGGGACGGTGGCACCAAAGGTGGATACGGACAAAACAAAGTCGGTGGTTTCAAGAAGAGCGTTTTTGTGACTTCTCAAAGAAGCGAGTAACCCGAACGAAGTTAAGCGGGTTAGTTAATTATAAATTCTTCATGAAGTCTATACCTTATTGAATCTGGGTTCTACCCATTCTTTTATCTCTCTTTTTGCGCTTCAACGCTTAAATCTGACTCCGAAGAAGTTAGACTTTGACTTATCGATTGAAACTTTGTTAGTAGAAACCTTCATTTTATGTGCTATCCAAGTCTTGGATGAGAGTCACAGTTTTTAAATGATATTTCTATTGTTAATAAATCTCCTGACGTATTCTCGAAGGACTTCTTAGCCTACCCCTAGAGTGTGAAATAGAATTTTGTATTGACCCCAGTACAAAACCAATTTTTAAAACCCTTAAATATTTCTTCAACCAAAACGAACGTATAATGCGCCAAAGACGTTGGCTCGAGCTGTTGAAGATTACGAACGTACCATTCAATACCATTGTGGGAAAACGAACGTGGTAGCTGACGCGTTGAGTAGAAAATCATATGCATTTACGAGTGCAACGTTGTTAACACAAAAACCCATTTCGTATAACTTACAAATGATGAAGATAGAGTTAAAGACTCTAGGGACCCACGTGAAGATAACGAATATACGAGTAGAATCGACTTTAATCGATAAAGTTAAAATCGCTCAAGCTACACACTGGAGCTGATGAATATAAAGAAGAAGGTGCAAGAATGTGTTATTCTAGAAGTAAGAGTGGATGAAGAGAATAAAGCTCAAGCCTTCGATTTATTTAAAATCCTCGATCAAGTAGGAACTGTGGCCTATAGACTCGCCTTAACGCTAAGTATGCCGCGTGTTCATAATGTTTTTCAAGTATCGATGTTACGTAAATATGTGGATGACCCAAATCACATTATTGCGTTAGAACCAGACGAGATAGCCGAAGATTTAATGTACGAGGAGGTACCTGTTAAGATCTTGGATAGGAAAGAACATGTCCAATGCACAAAGGTTATACCTCAAGTTAAGATTTTGTGGAGGAACCATGCTATTGAAGAAATGAACTGGGAGTTGGAATCAGAAAAGAAAGCGAGGTATCCTCACCTTTTCGATACACCAGGTACGTACGTCAATTTCGAGGATGAAATTTCATAAGGAGGGGAGGTTGTAAGACCCCAAATTTTTAATGAATAAAATCGAATTTTCTCTAATTATTATTGTGAATAATAAGGTGTTTGATGATTGGGTAGGATACCCATAAATCGGATATACTTGGGTTTAAATTGTTGTATCTTCGAGTCATTTAGGAATATTTTTACTATGTTTATGTGTTATTTTGCAGATTTGGGAGCTGCAGGAGCAAACGGGGGAATTAAAGCTAAAAAGGGCAAAATGGTAATTTTTGGCAAAACAACGCCGGTCTTTATAAATGACAGCTAATCAGGTGCCAAGGCTACTGGGTCGTGTCGTGATTATTGGATTCGCGGGTTGACCGTCCGTTGACTTGGTTTATTACATGGAATGCAAAGTTGCTTTGGATTAAGAGTGTGGGGAAGCTATAAAAAGAAATTAAGTGTTGAAATTAGGGTCATCATCTTATCATTCATCACTCATTCATTCATTGGAGGCTACATAAAGGATTACTTGAAGACTAAAGATTGGCTACAGAGTTTTCTTCTTCCCCTCCTTATTTTTAATTTGTAATTCTTTAAGGATGATTTACAAACGATTATTGGTTTTTATTTTCGTTATGAACTAATTCTTTAATTAAGATTTCAATTGAACCTTTTATGGCTATAAATTAGTTAATCAGTTTATTCCAATTATTTATATTGAAGTGAATTGTTTATCATACCTTGCATCTATTGATTAATTATTTGGCCAATAATTACCTTGTTACTCTAGAAGGAATTGAAAGAGGAATTCTAGGGTTAGAACTGGGTTTGATAACGTGTGACTTATTTATTTGTATAGTGAATAATTAGGTTTGTGAATTGAATGGAAATATCTTTTCACCGCATGTAACACATAAGGAATTGGAATTGAAAGAGTTTAATTCACTTGTTTTGTATAGGAATATAGCAAGATTAATCTGGATTAAATAGAAGTCAGTTGATTACTTGGAAAAGGAATTTTGACATTTGAGAATTCCTGTTAACAATTCAGTAGACATAATAATTGGGATAATTGGGTAATTGAGTTATAGTTCATAATTGGGGATATTGAAGTCTTAATCCTTATTTATCGGAAATCAATCATTCAAATCTGAGTTTATTTATTTGCTTAGTTTAGAATAATATCTTTGATTGTTTAATTTAGTTTTAATATTTCAGAAAATCATAATTTATCATTGTTTAAATAAAATTGGGTTGATATAGTCCTACTAGTTGGAATTTATTAATTAAGATTCTCTGTGGGAACGATACTTTTCTTATCACTTTATTACTTGTTGACCGTGTATACTTGCACGTATTCTTTGATTCTGAAATCAACCAACAAGTTTTTAGGCGCCATCTTTGGGAAATTTTATTGATATTAATTTCATATTAGTTATAATCAATTCGGTCTTAATTTAAACGTTACTTATTTTTCTTCTTGGATTGGCAGGCATTCTTGTGAGTGTATGCACACTAGATCGAAAGCTAAAAAGGAACTTTTTCCGTATACAGACGATATCAAAAGGAAGTTTCGAAAATTGCTTTTGAATAGTGAGGATATACATTTGGAAGAAGAACAGGCAGACCAGGAAATACCCGTGAACATGGCAGAGAACGAACATAAATCACTTAGGGATTACGTCATGCATAATGTCACGGATTTGCAGTCGAGTATTAAGAGGCCGACAATCAATGTGAACAGTTTCGAGATAAAACCGGGAACAATTCAGATGCTACAGAATATATGTCAGTTTGGGGGTAATTCGACAGATGATCCTAATGAGCATATCTTGAGTTTCTTGGAAGTTTGCGATACCTTCAAATTTAACAATGTATCAGAAGATGCTACAAGGTTGAGGATGTTCCCGTTTACTTTGAAAGATAAAGCACGAAGATGGTTACACTCTTTGCCTCCTGGCTCAATCACCACTTGGGATGACTTAGCTCAAAAAAATTTAGCTAAGTTCTTCCCACCAGCGAAGTCGGCAAAACTACGGAATGATATTCACACTTTCGCACAATTTGATTCAGAATTATTATATGAGGCGTGGGAAAGGTTCAAGGATATGCTCCGTAAGTGCCCTCATCATGGAATTCCACAGTGGATGCAATTAGGGATATTTTGTGATGGTCTGCACGCGTCCACGAGGTCTAGTATTGATGCAGCAGCAGGAGGAGCGATCATGTCCAAGAGTTTTGACGAGGCGTATCAATTGTTAGAGACTATAAGACCCCAACTTTTATAAATAAAGATGAATTTTCTTTAAATGTCATTTTTGAATATTATGGAGTAAATTTGATATAATGTTATAGTTGTGGGTAATATTTATAAATTTTGCAAAGTACGCAAGTTGTTTTATAATATTCGATTGGTGGGGGAATATTCGTTTTAACAGGAATATTCGTATAACCAAGACAATCATTGGTGGACCCCACAACGGAATTATTGTCGGATTAAGAAAACGACAAAAATACTTTATGAAAATAACGGCGGAAGTTTTACCAGATTAATCGTTGAAACACCGGTGTTAAAAGTTAATGCGATGTCTGGCGTAGTTACCTGATGAAGCACACTGTATTGATTATTGATGCTTACGTGAGAAGTCACCAGTTTTGTTCAATTATTGCTATAGTAATTGTTGTTAATTTTGTTTATTAGTTGAACCCCCACTTATCCATTTTTCAAAATAATCGGTAGAAAATTTATTTTATAATGGTGGAGGCCCACATGGGGGGCCCACATGTTGGAAGAATAATGACTTTTGGGGGGTGGATTTATTTGTTCTCGGGTGGAAATGGGGGGAGAGAGAGTTTGCTTTATAAAAAGGTAATGAGTATTATATATATAGATATATATTTATAACATGTGTGTTTATGTATATATATATTATATTGTTAATTGATTGAAAACATGCATCAGTGAGTCTAAATAATGCATCTGTGAATTATTAGAGAGTCCGTGAGTTGCACATCCGTGAATTTTTCTTACACAGTGCCCCTTCAATTCTCCTATAAATAGAAGCTCATTCCTTCATTATTTCTTACGAATTCACTAAAATTCTAGAGAGAGAAATTATAGAGAAGCTATAGAAAAGTATCCTGCTCCTTCCCTACTCTTATATTCAGTTTATTTACGGTAAGGGGTGTTATTCTTTCTTATTCATGAAGAGAACTGTTGTTATTCCATTGCTTATTATTCTCATTGGAATAACTTTGATATCTGCCACTTACCCTATATTTGGTGACATTCTTCTATTATTCATTGGAATATCCTGCCTCTCTACATGTTTTTACGCTTTAACTGGTTCCGTCTTTATTATTATTCTATTGGAACATCCTGTCTGTGTGTTTTGCACCGGACCTGGTTCCGTCTTTATTATTATTCTGTTGGAACATCATGTCTGTTTGTTTTACACCGGACCTGGTTCCGTCTTTATTATTCTGTTGGAATATCCTGTCGGTGCAAATTTTGCCTGACCTGGTTCCGTTATTATTATTCTATTGGAATAATCTGTCTATGCGAAGTACTGAATGCATGGTGATTTCTTTTGTTATTCCATTCTTTATTATACTCAGTTGGTTAAAGTTTTGACTTCTATACTCCATGAAATTAGTAGAATATCCTTGATATTTGCGCTTCATCCAAAGATATCTTTTCATGGAAATATTCTTCCGATCATTCTTGAATTTTACTCTACAAAGCAATGATCATATTGACAATTTGGACATTATTAGTTCTGGATAAATTAATTCTTGAACTTGTTTTATTGAATTCTTATATCATTGTCATTATCCTCATGTTTATATTATGTTGAAAGTCATCTCGTGGCTCAGTAGGTGCATAGATGGACTTGGTATGATTATGACCGAGGATTATTTGGTGTAATCATGACCGTAATGTTACAAATGATGTGGTAAAAGTTATCATTGGCCCGTAGTGCATTGATGGAAAGTTGTTGGCATGATCATGACCATTAATGAATACACGAATGTCCTTAGCTGTAGTGCATGGATAATTTATGGTCGTGATACTAAAGAATATCCTTGACCGTAGTGCAGGGGTGATTCGATGATGTGGATTATTTATTAAGCTGAGTCCCAGCGATAAAAGTCATGAAAAACCTTTTAAATCATAAAAGATAGTAGATTTTATTCTCTACTTGACTCTTTTAATGGATTGCTTGTTCATTTGTAGTTAAACTTGATGTTGTTATATTTTATCGGTTTAACATCTTTGTTGAAGGCTAACGATAATTTATTCTCGCATTATCTTAGTCATAATATTTCTTCTTTGGGCTAGTTGAGCTCACCTTTCTTTCACCGTTCTCTTGTGAAATGAGAACATAGCGAGGACTAGTCGAGGAGCGGAGTGATTCGTTCGAGAGGATAGCATTAGTAGTCCTCACTATTTTGTGAAATAGTGTGTTAATAATTATAATGAGGACTCCTTTTGAGTTTGTATAATCTCTAGTAGACAATAATTGTATTCGAACTCACAGTTATATTTTGTCGTATTGTACACGACAGTTGTATTTGAATTTTGTACCATGTATCTGACGACCCAAGATGGGTGATGTATACCTAATTTTGGGGGCGTCACAGAGACAATGGCCACCAACAACTATCAGTGGCCCATGACGAGGTCTAATCATCCGAAAGCATCGGGAAAGTATGATGTGGACGCGATGACAGCATTAACAGCACAAGTGACCGCAATAGCTAAGCATATGGAAATATGGCGTCCACAAGCCACACAGCAGGTAGCGATGGTTTGTGAGTTGTGTGTTGGGGGTCATGCTACGGATCAATGTGCCATAAATTCTGAATCAGCACAGTTCGTAGGAAACTATAATCGCTCAACTCATCCGTATCCAACTCAAAATGCTTATAATCCAGGTTGGAAAAATCACCCGGGGTTTTCATGGAGTAACACTCAAGCAGCAGCTCAAGCACCTGGACAACAAAACACCTCTGGATTTCAAAATCAGACTCAACAACAACTAGAGAGGAAAACAAGTTGGGAAGAAGCCTTAGAAAAATTCATTAGAGCAACTGACAAAAGGAACGAGGAATAAGACAAGAAAATGAATCAAGTAGAGCTGACTTTGCAAAGCCATGGGGCATCGTTAAAGAATCTGGAAAATCAAGTGGGGCAAATTGCACATGCATTGAATAACCGTCCACTAGGAACACTCCCGAGTGATACAGAAATAAATCCGGGCAGAAACGAGCATTGCATGGCAGTAACTTTATGCAGTGGGAAGGATTTGCAAGAAACAGTTAAGGATAAGGAAAAGGGGGATAGCGCAACAGCTGAAATAGAAGAAGTTGTGGAAACCGGGAAAGATAAAGATGAAATCGTAGAGCAGAATGCACCGGAACCAACTATCACAATGCCACCCATACCATATCCGCAGAGATTTCAGAAATCCAAGTTAGATAAGCAATTTTCAAGATTTTTGGATATTTTCAAAAAATTGCATATCAACATCCCATTTGCCGAAGCTTTAGAACAAATGTCGAGCTACGCTAAGTTCATGAAGGATGTGTTGTCAAAGAAAAGGAAACTGGGTGATTTTGAAACAGTAGCGCTAACCGAAGAATGCAGCGCAATTATCCAGAACAAGTTGCCTCCGAAGTTAAAAGATCAAGGCAGTTTTACTATTCCGTGCGACATTGGTAATCAGTTTTCGGGAAGAGCACTGTGTGATTTGGGGGCCAGTATTAATTTGATGCCATTATCAGTCTACAGTCAGTTTGGGCTCAAGGCACCAAAACCGACAAATATTAGTTTATTGTTGGCGGACCGATTAGTTACATATCCACGAGGTATCGTTAAAGACGTATTAGTAAGGGTGGATAAATTCATCTTCCCAACAGATTTTGTAATCTTGGATTGTGAAGCAGATAAGGAAACTCCCATCATTCTCGGGCGACCATTCTTAGCAACGGGGAGAACTTTGATCGACGTACAGAAAGGAGAATTGACGATGCGAGTTGAAGATCAGCAGGTCACTTTTAATGTGTTTAAATCAATGTCTTATCCGAAGGAAAAAGGTGAGTGTTTGCGGGTGGATTTAATGGATGAGTTAGTTAATCACAAGTTTTGTGGTAATTACTCAGAGGACCCAATAGAATCCATGTTGTTCGGAATAGACGACTATAGTATTGATGAGGACATTGAGCAGATCAAATGGCTAGACACATCATCATTCTACCAGAAAAATAATCAACCATTCGACACGCTTGATAGGCCCGAAAAGGAAGGTAAAAAGTGCAAACCCTCGATAGAAGAGCAACCGGTATTGGAATTAAATTCACTTCCCTCTCATCTTGAGTATGCTTATCTGGGGAAAGATTCGACTCTACCAGTTATTGTTTCGACAGAGTTAACTGACACCCAAAAGGAAAAATTGCTACGGGTTCTGCGCGAGTTCAAAACAGCGATTGGGTGGACTATAGCGGATATTCGAGGTATTAGCCCATCTTTCTGTATGCATAAGATTTTAATGGAAGAGGGGTCAAAACCAACCATTGAGATGCAAAGAAGGTTAAATCCCATTATGAAAGATGTGGTGAAAAAGGAAATTATAAAATGGTTGGAAGCCGGTATTATTTACCCAATCTCAAACAATTAAATGGATAAGTCCCGCATGCGGTCGTCTTAGAAAGAAAAAGGGGTATGATAAAGGTGAAGAATGAAGCTAATGAGCTCATCCCGACTAGAAGCTATTAAGTTTGGAGAGTATGTATGGATTACCGCAAGTTGAATAAAGCCACACGCAAGGATCACTTTCCCTTGCCGTTTATTGATCAGATGTTGGACAGGTTAGCGGGACATCAATTCTACTATCTGCTGGATGGATATTCTAGGTATAATCAAATTGCCATAGCTCTGGAGGATCAAGAAAAGTCCACGTTCACATGTCCATACGGTACGTTTGCATTTCGGCATATGTCTTATGGTTTATATAATGCACCGACGACCTTTCAATGATGTATGATGGCAATCTTCTCCGATATGGTCGAACAGAATTTGGAAGTATTTATGGATGACTTCTCCGTGTTCGGTGATAGTTTCGACTTGTGTTTGAAGAATCTGATTTTGGTGTTAAAAAGATGTGTGGAAACTAACCTGATGCTTAACTGGGAAAAATGTCACTTTATGGTGCAAGAAGGGATTATTCTGGGACATAAGGTTTCCGCATCCGGATTAGAGGTAGATAGAGCAAAGATAGAAACGATTGAGAAATTACCTCCTCCATCATCTGTGAAGGGAATACGAAGCTTCTTGGGACATGCGGGTTTCTACAGACGCTTTATTAAGGACTTCTCTAAAATCTCGAAACCTTTATGTTCCCTCTTGGAGAAAGATGTCACGTTCAAAATGGATCAGTCATGTATCGAGGCATTTGAGGTATTAAAGAAGAAATTGGTCTCTGCTCCAATCATTGTAGCGACCGATTGGTCTTTACCATTTGAATTGATATGTGACGCCAGTGACTACGTAGTGGGAGCAGTGTTGGGACAACGTCACGACAAGATTTTTCACACTATCTACTACTCTAGTAAGACGTTGACGGATGCCCAGTTGAACTACACAACCACCAAAAAAGAGTTACTTGCAGTGGTGTTTGCCTTCGACAAATTCAGAGCTTATCTTATTGGCACCAAGGTAATTGTCTACACTGATCATTCTGCCATTAAATATCTAATTGAGAAGAAGGATGCAAAACCGCGTTTAATACGGTGGGTACTATTGTTACAAGAATTCGATCTGGAGATCCGGACGAAAAATGAAAAATCGGTGGCGGATCATCTTTTCGGTTGGAAAACGAGAGGTGAAGTAAGAAGACAACATACTGATCAATGAAAAATTTCTGGATGAACAACTATTCCGAGTAACCACAATATTGCCTTGGTATGCTGACTATGTGAATTACGTGGTTGCCAAAGTGTTACCACCGGATTTGACCTCACAACAACGAAAGAAGTTCCTCCACGATGTGAAGCAATACTATTGGGACGAACCATTTTTGTTTAAGGCTTGTGCAGATCAAATGATAAGACGTTGTGTGCCTCATGAAGAAATGGACAGCATATTAGGCCATTGCCACTCCTCAGATTACGGAGGTCATTATTCCGGTGATCGAACAGCAGCAAAAGTACTACAATCGGGATTTTTCTGGCCTTCTTTATTCAAAGATGCTTATCTCTTTGTACTGAAATGCGATCAATGCCAACGCATAGGTGATATCTCCAAGCGCAATGAAATGCCACTCAACACAATTCTGGAGGTTGAACTATTTGACGTATGGGGAATCGATTTTATGGGACCGTTTCCATCTTCCTTTAATAATCAGTACATCTTGTTAGCGGTCGATTATGTTTTCAAATGGGTAGAAGCCGCAGCGTTACCCACGAATGATGCCAACGTTGTTCTCCGATTTTTAAAGAAAAACATCTTCAGACGATTTGGGACACCGAGAGCGATAATAAGCGATGAGGGAACTCACTTCTGTAACAAGTAGTTCACTAAATTTCTTGTAAAGTATGGGGTTCGTCATAAAATTGTTGCTGCCTATCATCCCCAAACCAATGGTCAAGCAGAGGTCTCGAATAGGGAGATCAAGCGAATTCTGGAAAAAGTGGTCAATCCGTCACGAAAAGATTGGTCATTGCGTCTTGACGATGCTCTATGGGCATATTGAACAGCATACAAAAATCCGATCGGCATGTCACCGTATAGAATGGTATATGGAAAGGCGTGTCACCTTCCGGTCGAGCTAGAACATAGTGCACACTGGGCCATTCAAATATTGAACTTTGATCTAGAAACGGCGGGTGAGAAAAGGTTACTGCAGTTAAACGAGATGGATGAATTTCGGTTCAATGCCTACGAGAACGCAAAGCTTTACAAAGAGAAAGTCAAAGCCTGGCATGATAAGAAAATTCTCGATCGGACTTTTGAACCGGGCCAACAAGTATTACTGTTCAACTCCCGCTTACGTCTATTTCCTGGAAAATTGAAATCCCGGTGGTCCGAGCCATTCGTAATTTTATCTGTCGCTCCACACGGAAATATTGAGGTCGAGGAACCGAACTTAAAGCGTACATTAAAGGTTAACGGCCAACGTCTGAAATATTATTGGATTGGTCCTATCGAACGTCAAGCTACGGTCATGTACTTCTCCGAACCTGTGCACAATTGAGTAACACCAGCCAAGTCGGGCTGACGACTAAAAACCAAGCGCTACAGGGAGGCAACCCAAATTTTTAGTTATTTTATTTTTATTTATTTACAATTTTTGTCCTTATATTGTAGTTCATTTTTATTAGAATTACTAGCAGATATTCGTGCATAACACTCTTCAGTGAATTCTTGATTTCAGCGAGAGGAAGCATGCCCAGCACTTGAACGCATTATGTGCTGCATGATCACCAGCTCCCCGGCGCTCCCAACAAAGAGGATTCTAGCGCCCCGGCCCTGGTTTCCAGTGCATTATCAGCGCCCCGGCGCTAGACCACTCCAGCAGCTCCTGCCTCTCAGCGCCCCGGCGCTATATCTCTATGCAATTCCAGCTCCCCGAAGCTGGGCTCGCTCAACAGGAACTGTCGTACAGCGCCCCGGCGCTGTGGGAAGGTTCAATCTCAGCGCCCCGGCACTGAGAACGCGAATTAGACTCCTAATTGCCTTCAAATACACGGTTACCCACTCCAACCCTTCCAACTCCTCACACGATTTCACTCTGCATCTGGTAACTGATTTTTAACCTTCATACAACATCCCAATAGCAAACACAACTCACACATTCACTTTGGGATTTCCTTTTTGCAACGCAATTTTCATATATAGTTAAAAGGTATGTTACTCATTTACACTCTTTTGATGGTGCAATCAACTTTTTTCTCCAATTTGCATAGATGTGTCTTGCACAACATCTATTGTGACGCCCCCAAAATAGGTATACAACACCCATTCTGAGTCGCCAAATACATGGTACAGAAACAACTACAACTTTATTAATACAACATAAAAATTGTGAGTTTAAATACAAATATTGTCATCTAGACAATATCCACACTCAAATAAGTCCTCATTATAATTATTAATACACTATTTTACAGAATAGTGAGGACTACTAGAACAACTTCTAGAATCATCATTCCACACCCCGACTAGTATTCGCTACATTCTCGCCTCCTGAGAAGAAAAATGGAACAACAAGGAAAAGGGTGAGCTCAACTAGCCCAGTAAAGAACATTATGACTAAGATAATATAGAACAAATTATCGTTAGTCCTCAACAAGGAAAAATCTAATAGAATACAATAGACAACCGGTTTAAATCAATCTTTGCAAATGAAATAATAATTCATTAGAAGAGTTAAGTAGAGAATGCAAACTACTATCTTTTATATATGAATTTAAAAGTTCATCGTCGATATTATATCCTCGTAACATCAATCAATATATATCCGAATCAAATATTCATCTTTGCACTACAGAGCCAAAGATATTCATCATTTGTCATGTTCATCTAAACACTGCTCATCTTTTACCACTACGGGCCAAAGATATTAATCACCGGGTCATGTTCATCTCAACACATGTTCATCTTTTTGCACTACGGGCCAAAGATATTCATCAAGAAATCATTCATCTTTGCACTACAAAAGCCAAAGATATTCAAGAATATCATCATTTAGGGTCGAGGATGATGAAAATATTTTAAAGAAAACGAATCCAGTGAAACAAAAGAACAAGTATTAAGGATTCGTACTTTAAATAATCCAAGTTCAAAAATACTTCATAAATAATCAGATTGGAATAAAATTCAAGAATGAAGATCAAAACATAGATCCAATCAAAGATAGGAATCATAACAGACAATCTTGAACACAGAAAAGAAAATTTAATTTTTCTGTGAATAGTGTGGTATTCGTGAATAGTGTCGTATACGTGAATAGTGTCATATACGTGAATAGTAACTCCGACACTAAAAGATAGAAATTTCACAAAAAACATCATCATGTTTCATGAATAGTACTCGTGAATAGTAACTCGTGAATAGTAACTAATGAATAGTAACTCATGAATAGTAACCCCGACATGAAAAGTTCCAAATTTGATAAAAATTCAGACCAATATTTTGGCATAATGATATCGAAGAAATAATATCAATTACAAAGAAAATAACATCCCTTACCTCAGAAAGAATAAGATTTCCGACCGAATCTTTGGATATAGTCTTTGAAAGAACTTGCACCGTATAGCAATACTCAAAGTACTAAAATACTCACAAAATACGCTCGATATTATAGAGAGAGAGAAAGAGAGAGAAATCTTTAGTTTCTGGTGTGATTTTCAATTCTAACCTAAGCACCCTATTTATAAGAAATTGCTTAGAACACCAAAGCAGAAAATTTAATATAATATTAATATATATATATATATCAAAATTTCCTACGCACACAAATCTGGTCCAAACTTCAGCCACACATGTGCCAAAAATAATAAAAATGTTTTTCTTAATAAAAATAATTAAAACTTCCAAAAATCAATTATTTCGGAACTTCAAAACTTCAATAATTCATAATAAATAGCCCTTTTATTAGAAAATTCGAATCTCGTGACTTTTTATAGGAAATTCAATTCTCTACAACTTTACAGAAGAAAGTTTTTCCAAATTCCAAACAGAAATTGACCGAAATCCATAAACGGGCAATTTTACAGGCTATAATCAAATTTCAGTCAAGAAATGGGGTCCACCGACACACAAAACATGTGTTAAACAACTTTTGCAACAAAAATACTCTTCCTCCTCATATACTCATATATCACACATTCATTGTAAAAAATATCATCATTATTATATTATAATAATATAATAAAATATTATTTTATCAAAAAAGATAAAATATCGATTTTCAACAATTGTCACTTTAAAAATTTTCTCCATCTATATCCACATAAAATTAATATTTTTCTCATCATATAAATCAATAATTAATTATTCACAAATAATATTACGAGAATCACAAAGATCTTGGTGCCGCTCCTTCGAGAAGAGGGCTTTCCAATAAGAATTTTTCCTTTCTTGGCAATTAATTAGGTGACCAAACCTCTCCTTAGACGAAACTTTCTAGACATTGCCAATAATGTTTTCTAATAATATTATTCAGATAATATGAATTATTGCTTCGATAATGGAAAATACTTGTGTAGTGACAATTATTGAAACAACGATAATATAAAATATAACGCTTATGCAACAATTATTGAATCAATAAAATAAAATATTGAACGGTAACTCATCGTAACAATTATTGAAAGCGATTGCCTTCTTACGTAAGAATCAATAATTGGTGCAATACTGCAGTTAACTTCGTGTGCACAACGCGTAGACATGTGTTTTAACCAACGGGTATTCCAACAAGATAATCTAGAATAACTACGCCGTTATTTATAAATAACTTATACTTGTCGTTTTTCTTCATCCAATCGCTTTCAGTTATGGGCCCACACAAAGGTCAAGTCGTAAATATTTAATATTCCCCGATAGTAAGAATATTCCACGACCAAACGAATATTCTCCGACAACAATGAGTATTTTATAACCACTTGCTTATTTGAAATATTTGCGTATTTTACCCATAACTAACCACATTTAATCAAATCAACCCTTACTATTTCAAAATGATAAATAGAGGAAATTAAATTTCAATTATTAATAATTTGGGGTCTTACAAACCAGGAAGTCCTCTGTTTTATTTTGTTATATTCTTCGCATTAGGACATTCTTATGGATTAGTTTGGGGGTAGTTAGTCTTTATTTCTAAGTTATAGTTTGTTATTAGTTTGTGGATGTGGATTGTGATTGTTAGTTAAACTTTGCATTTAGGATTGCATGATGATTCCAGCGTTTGATAGTGCGTTTATTTGGGGGGGCAAATGATGAATTTAGAATTGCATGAAGAAGTCTAGTAACGATTGTTGAGTCAGTAATATGATTTTCTTGACATGAATTGAATCTTTATCTGTTTGACACTGATATTATAGGAAAGCACTTTGAAAAACGATCATGTTGGCTATGATAGTTTAAATGGTTAGATAATAGAGTTCTAAAGGATGATTGCTAGTGAAATGAAAGGACAATTTGAATAGCTAGAGACTGAATTTATACATAAACTCGAGTTTGGGGGGAAAATATTTGGAATATATAAGCTAAAAAAAAAAAGAAAAAAAAAGAAAAAAGTATACATGGTGACTAGTCTTGTTTCGGGGCCTTTGTTACTTGAGCAAGTACGCCCGAGAGGATTGTCTTTACACCTAGCGCCCTAAGGTCTTTCATGGTCTGGGAGTCGTTGGTCGAAAGCTCGTTAAGGGGTAACACTGTTAGCCTAATGAGATGAGACATTGCACAGTCATTTATGTATATTTAGAAAAAAAAATAATAAATAAATACAAATACAACGGGAAAAGTGCAAAAGCCCCCGTTATAAAAAAAAAGAAAAGAAAAGCATAAGTATTCCATTTTGACTCTTGAATTCAGGTGATTGTTTGAGTTTAGTTGAAACAAGTATATTTGATGAGTTCTCGAGTTTACACTGTATGATGCTTACTAAGAAATTTATTATCTTTCATATTTTTGCCTTTCATGGGTTACCATGGTTGTTGAACACACACTCACAATATCAGTAATAACATATTCAGATTCGTTGATTGTTGGGATATCATTGATCTATGTTCACATGATGTATCAACATGTTTTTGTGATTTTTCTGAGGCCTATGGATATACGTGAGTTATTGGATTGCTGGAATTACGTTCATTTAGTTAGTTGCATTTACATGAGTTGTCGTTTTCATATTGTTAGTATTGTTTTGTGTTTGTTGCTTGAGGACATGCAACGATTTAAGTTTGGGGGTATTTGATGATTGGGTAAGATACCCATAAATCGGATATACTTGGGTTTAAATTGTTGTATCTTCGAGTCATTTAGGAATATTTTTACTGTGTTTATGTGTTATTTTGCAGATTTGGGAGTCGCAGAGAAAACAAGGGAAATTAAAGCTAAAAAGGGCAAAATGGTAATTTTTTGGCGGAGACGGGCCGCAAAATGCAAATGTTGATAATCCCAAATAGGCGCTATTAGTAGTAGTCGTCGTCGTTATTGAATCGGATTCGCGTTACCGGTCATCCAGATTGACTTGGTTTATTACATGGAATGCAAAGTTGCTTTGGATTAGGAGTGTGGGGAAGCTATAAAAAGAAATTAAGTGCTGAAATTAGGGTCATCATCTTATCATTCATCATTCTTTCATTCATTGGAGGCTACACAAAGGATTACTTGAAGACTAAGGATTGGCTACAGAGTTTTCTTCTTCTTCTCCTTATTTTCAAATTGTAATTCTTTAAGGATGATTTGCAAACGATTATTGGTTTTTATTTCCGTTATGAACTAATTCTTTAATTAAGATTTCAATTGAACTTTTTATGGCTATAAATTAGTTAATCAGTTTATTCTAATTATTTATGTTGAAGTGAATTGTTTATCATACCTTACATCTATTGATTAATTATTTGGCCAATAATTACCTTGTTACTCTAGAAGAAATTGAAAGAGGAATTCTAGGGTTAGAACTGGGTTTGATAACGTGTGACTTATTTATTTGCATAGTGAATAATTAGGTTTGTGAATTGAATGGAAATATCTTTTCACCGCATGTAACACATAAGGAATTGGAATTGAAAGAGTTTAATTCACTTGTTTTGCATAGGAATATAGCAAGATTAATCTGGATTAAATAGAAGTCAGTTGATTACTTGGAAAAGGACTTTTGACATTTAAGAATTCCTGTTAACAATTCAGTAGACATAATAATTGGGATAATTGGGTAATTGAGTTATAGTTCATAATTGGGGATATTAAAGTCTTAATCCTTATTTATCGGAAATCAATCATTCAAATCTGAGTTTATTTATTTGCTTATTTTAGAATAATATCTTTGATTGTTTAATTTAGTTTTAATATTTCAGAAAATCATAATTTATCATTGTTTAAATAAAATTGGGTTGATATAGTCCTAGTAGTTAGAATTTATTAATTAAGATTCTCTGTGGGAACGATACTTTTCTTATCACTTTATTACTTGTTGACCGTGTATACTTGCACGTATTCTTTGATTGCGAAATCAACCAACAGTGTTAATTTGATATAATACTTTGGTTATGGGTGAAATGTGCAAATTTTGCAAAATAAGCAAGTGATAATAAAATATTCATTGTGTCGGGGAATATTCGTTTGGTCATGGAATATTCTTTCTGTCGAGGAATATTCGTACGACGGCGCATCCATTTGTGGGCCCCATAACGGATAACTGTCGGATGAAGAAAACGACAAAGTTTGGGTTGTTATAAATAACGGCGTAGTTGTTACCGTAAACACTGTTGGAATACCCGGTGGTTAAAATACAATAATACGTGTAATACACAAGCGCATACCGGTATTGCATGAAGATTGTTGAATTATTGATCCTTACGTAAGAAGGCACTACTCAATAATTGTTACAGATGAGTTACTTATTCAATATTTTATTTTATTGATTCAATAATTCTTCAAGGTTGATATTTTATATTATTGTTGCTCAATAATTGTCACTGCACATCATCTCCATTATCAGATCAATAATTCATATTATTTGAATAATATTATTAGATAGCATTATTGGCAATGTCTAGAAAGTTACATCGAGGAGAGGTTTGGTCACCTAATTGCGGCGCAAGAAGGAGAAATCCTTATCGAAAACCCCTCTTTCCTGAGGAACATTTGGTTGTCACAAATGTGATTCTGTAATATTATTTGTGAATAATTAATTATTGATTCATATGATAAGGAATTATTTATTTTTATGTGAATATAAATGATTGATTTATTTATGTGGTTATTAATGAAGGAATTAATACTGAGGTGTTTTATCAGTATTTTATCAGATTGGAAGTATTTAAAAATCATCCATTTGTGGATTTCGGGTATTTTCTGTTTGGAATTTGGAAAATCTCAAAGCTACGAGGTGAGAACATAGCAGGAACTAGCCGGGGTTTGGAGTGATGGTTTAGGATAGTTGTTTTAGTAGTCCTCACTATTTTGTAAAATAGTGTATCAATAATTATAACGAGGACTCCTTTTGAGTTTTTATACTCTCTATTAGACAATAGTTGTATTCAAACTCACAGTATATGTGTTGTCGTATTTTGCACGACAATTGTATTACTGAAGTTGTATTTGTTGTTGTATCATGTATTTGGCGACTCAGAATGGGTTGGGTTGAATGGACCTATTTTGGGGTCGTCACATGTAACTTTGGATATTTAAGAATACTTTGGATATCTAGAAATGTAATATGGTTGCAATTGATGCCTTGTAATGTATTGTGTTTGATTGGTTTGATATGCAATGATACAGGGCAATTTTAGTTTGGTATGTAATTATATACAATTGTTTGGTTTGGTATGCAATGAGGGCATGCATTCACAATACATTACGGGGCATGCATTCACAATACATTATAATTCCTCTTTTCCGCATTTCCCTATCTCAATAGAGTATTTTCATGTTGTTCTTCCTCATTCCTTACATTATTATCAAACAGTTGATCAATAAAAGGCATAATGAGAAATGAGGAGGGACTTTCTCCTTTTCTGAATCATCTGTGTGGGGGTATATATATAATCAATAAATATAATATTATTATTTTTATGTATTAATAAGTTTAAAATATGTTATTATTGGTAAGGATAGAATAGTCCAAACGATATTTTTTTATCCAATACTTTAATTAATCCGAAAAACATAACAAGAGATTATTTGAAGTTATCCCATGAATAATCCTATAAAAAACAAACACCTAATTAGCACTATTTAATATTATGATTAATAATGTTAAAATTATAATCATATTATAATTCCGAAATTATAATCCTTCCAACAAACATAACCTAAAACATTGATTTCCTATCTTTCTCCTCACTTACTAACACCCCTACCCGAAGGATAGGCCACCATTACCTTTTATGAAGCATAAAATTTCTGATGAATTTGAAAATCTTGTCACTTATTTCAGACGCAATTTACTTAATTTACAAAAGTAACATTTGAGACTCAAACACAACGCAATAAAATTGGTGGGATGAGGTCCAAACAAACCCAAGTCAACCGAAAATGAACCATTTTATTATCCAAGGGGTCAGCTTCTTGCAATCTGCCTTGAAAATAGAGTCTACATAGTTAAGAATTTGATCTCACTTAATGTCTCAAATTACCCTGCTACCTATTTCACCAATTACTTTTAACGATGAGTTGAAAAAAATGCACAAACGTAGCATGATATCAATACCAATATAGGCTAATGTAATATCTCAGTTGAACTAGGAGTCCAAAAACTTGATATTTTTGCCATTTAAAGTGAGAATCACAATTATTTCACACAAAATACAATATTAACATCTGTACAAACTTCTAGCAACAAAAGCAGAAACACTACATGTTCAAAAGTTTAAAACGATACGTAGGGAAAATTTCAGATGTACATGATCTACGAATCGAAAAATCAGCAGTGTTACATAGTTAGGGACAGCAGAAACTCACAAAAATCCCCCAATTACTGTATAAATTCCATTTTTTTTCTTTAGGTGAATAGCCATTTGCCAATACTTTTTCATATTTTAGTTAGTATTCAAAACACCCTTTAGAAGATCCAGGCCTTCGGCTGATATGCTCCTCCTCCTTTGAGATTTAGGAACCTCAATTTTGGGTGGCGGGTCTGACGAGAAACAGACAACAACAACTGTCAAATTATCACAAGAGTTACGCTTGAGAGCCTCCCTAACAAGCTCTCTTGAGCACTTCTCGGGATCATTGTGCAGCATGAGCTCCTTCCTCACAACTGTCACGGCATACTGGCTGCTCATTACATCCCAGAGACCGTCGCAACCAATTATCAAAAACTCGTCATCCTTTGTTAAGACAATCTCTTCCAATTCGGGTTCAGAGCTTAAGGGGCAGGGTGAACCTTTAGGACCCTTCATGTGCCAATCTCCAAGAGCACGAGCCACTGATAGTTGGCCATTGAGATAACCATCGTAAATGACTCCTCCTAACTTCTCAATTCTCAATTTCTCCGAGGTGCAGTTAGGTTTGTGGTCTTTAGACAATTCGATTGCTCTTCCTCTTTTACCCAGTACAGCTCGAGAGTCCCCAGCATTAGCAATTAGCATGCTCCTGTGGTAAGTTGCATGTTATAATAAATTACAAAAGTGAAGGAATGCAGATACTATTGCGAAGCAGTGCAGTAGCTGACTATTACCTTAAAACTTACTTTAAGATGAGATGAAGTTACTAAAAATGCATGGTAACAGCAGTAGTAATAAGCAGCCAAAAATGCTAGCCTCAGTTACGCATGGCTATGCTAACTTGCTAAGGTCATCTGACCTTCGGACGACCAGCAATTTTCTTAATCGCTTTACTAGAAAACTTCTATATTTAAAGTGACTCAACACTTAACAGGACCTAGATTTTATTGGTCATATATCAAGTGTCAATACCCTTACAGTTGAAGCATCCAACTAAAAAGAATTGGTAATGAGTAGAGTAGCGATTTAAAAATAAGTCTCCAGGTCTTGTTTGTCCGATGTGGGACTTTATGTGTGTCATATAAATAGAAAGGCTAATGTATAAGGAGGTAGATTTTTAATCAAGTACAATTCGGATACAATTAATGCCTGTAATAAGGTGTCCATCCTATCTCAAATGGATATAAATCATAAGTGTCTTAAGTTGACCTATATCATAAGTGTAACTAAAGAGTGCTAGGAAAAGGAACAAATTAACCCAAGCTATTTTAAGAGCCAATGGAAGCGCAAAAGACAAATGAAGGCAAGAAGATTACAAAATCAAATCTGAAGACGCTTTTGACTTGATATTATTTAGGATCCACCGACATAGCTTAGGACCTTTGGTTATATGTGGGCCTAGCATGTACTTGAATTGGTTTCCTAGCATGTTACATCAATGCACAATATCACCAATTCCATAATGTTGATTAGTTCAGTTCAGCACCAATCACATGCATAAATATCATGATAAGGTCAAGCATCTTGGTTCCTCACCTTCCCAATATGAGGGCAGTGAGAGCAGTGGTGCCAGAGGAACGGTCAAGAGATTTACTATCTGCTAATTCATGATCGACTTTCACAAAAGCATTTCTGACAGCTATTTTCACCCCCACTGGAAAATGAGAATCGTCAACAATAAGTTTAAGGATGTTCTTGCTAGTGTACAATGCAGCATCAACACCACCGTGTCCATCAAACACCTGAAGAGTAAATGATAACAAACCTTATTAGCAAAATGAGCTAGCCCAATGTCTTAAAACTTGAAAGGTTAAAATGGTTGGCTTTTTTCCCTTTGGCTGTTGCTCTAGTGTTCCTTATTGTGGCACTTGGACCTTTAAATGTCTCTCAAAATGAAACAAGTCATAAGTTAAAGTCCGGTTGCCTTTACCTTTTTGTTTTTTATGTTTTTTCTTATTTTTCTCGTTAATAACTGATTGTTTCATAACAAGATAAGCCATAATATATAGAAGCTTGGGAAAATTGTGAAATTCAAGAGTGCAAAACCCATCGGAAGAGGGAACACATCCTGAAAATGTTAACCTAGCAAACAACACATTTAAGCATTAAAGAGTAAAAGGCTCAGAAGTGATAAATCAAAGCTCAGGCAGCACTATAAAGCATTAACATGGACATAAGAGAGAGAAACAAAATGCATATCCTCTAAAAGTAGGATGCAAACACAGAAATGCGAGGTTACTCTAACTAAGAAGAATAATTTTGATCTATAACGCTGTACTAAATACAAATAATATTTCCCTATGATAGGTGAATATATTTTCTTGGAACTTAGAAGGAACAGATAAAACAACATGTCTGCAACCAAAATGTGAGGGCTTATATTCCTCCAATGGCTACTTGTTCAAACAAGTTCTACAATCTCACTTCACTTTTTAGAGTAAGAGTACCATCAAAATCATAGATTGACATAAACCATTAATCAGATTACCTAACAATTGAACTTCTCCCCGCATGTAAATAAATACCTAATATAAGTTATTAATTACTTTAGCAAGTATTCAAGTATAGTCGGCTAGGAACCCGATTAAGTTTTGTACTATTTAATTGAGGACACTTAGATGAGGTTTTTGACCTGAGTTCGGAAGTGACAAGAAGTGTATCTTAGACTTGTTCGACACGGACATTCTTCCCCGGATTGTAAGTTTTGGGGTTTGGGGGTAAAGCACATAAAAAACAACTATGAACTAAAATGATTGCTACAACTGCAATGGAGCACATAAACCTGAGCCTATTGGCATTCCACCAGACAAGGGTAGATGGATATACCTCCTTTTGAATTGTTATAAATCATAAGCAACTAATCCACCAGAAAGGACCAGGAGAAGACGGAAATAGAGATATGCTTGGGTAAAATAAGTTGGCCGAGTTAGTTAGGAATGACTGATGAACTAAGATATATGTGCTTTGTAATGGACTTGATTCATTCCCAACTCCAATTCAAATAGCGAAGTGAAAGTAAGTTACTTACCCCATAAAAGGCTCCAGGGGAAGGAAAGTCCAGAGTCACACCAACATACTCACGAAGATTATCTACACAAACGTACTCATCCTCCATATATTGTTTTGGTCCTATCTCAGAGCAGCTTCCTGAGCGAAACACAGGTCGAAACTCGGAGTTCTCACCTGATGGTGACTTTAAGCCAATAATTTCGACAGGGGCTTCCTAGAAATAGGCTCACAGAGGAACGATTAGTCAAAATTTACTTTGAAAACAGATTAAGACAGACACAAGTGCAACTCAATTGAACAAAATCCCAACCAATTAAACAAGGAAACCTCAATGAAGCATGTGGCTCCTTGTGCATTTATGTGAAAGCAAGTGCACACACACACAGAGAAAATATAAGGCCATTTAATAATTGTACTCAAATAGTAGTTTGAATTCATTAATTTACAGAAGAAACTACTTATTCTCATTCACATGGTATGAATTGTAAGTTTGTAATGCCTTTTCTCATCTTGAATCTTCGGGAAGAATATTTTTATGTGAAAATTTCACACAGATTTTGCTCCACAAAAAATGTACTACATTATTCAAATTTGCGAAAATCAAGGTAGAAAGTAGATATTTTAGGTAAGTTGCACATCTTTAGGGAATCCATTCAAGAAAAACTCAATGTGACATCTACTATTAGCAAATTCAGATTCTGAATCAATAATCTCTATATTAATCCTTTCAAGAAATCTGATAAAACACCGACCTAACATTTTCGCAAAAAAGAAGTAAAATTTCCCTTCAAAATTAAATACCCGTAAACAATTAACCCACCAAGTATACTCGAGTAGTACACCATACTAACTCTTTCAAACAATCAATCAATTAGTGAAGGAAAACAGTCATACATTTCCACAGGGCTCTTCCAAGCAAGACCCATTATTGACAAGATCCCATATCACAAGAAGGCAAAAGGTACCTATCAATGATAATTACTCACCAATTCAGAGGTGCCTGCCAAAATTGCCTGACTGATGCAATGCCGCATGACAGGCAAATCATTTCTTGGAGGCTTCCCAATATTCCCCTGGGTTGGATTCTCCAATTTATCACAATCCTCAACTTCTACAGAAAACATACCCTCCCTACTGCACCCATCATCTAATGGGGCACAAGGAGGCAACACATCGGTGCCCGGAGACATCATTCCTCCTATACCCACCAATTCAGTCCATTTATCAAACACAACATATGCATAAAAATTCTTCCTTTAGCTCTCAGCTCCTAAACTAAATAAACAACTATTTACCCAATTGCAACCTCAATGTGGACAATACATTAACAACCCATATCTTTATCTCACAGCACATTTACAGCTGTACAACTCTTTCTCGATTCAAACACAAAAATAGCACAAGACCCACTAATTTTGAGCATGGTGAGAATATAACCCTCCATTCTTCGGATTTTACAAGAAACCAAACACACCCACATGCCAATTTTTGGATTTGTTGAAGTTGGATCCAATTTCATAAAACCCACACCAGAATGTAGTTAAAAAACATTCAAAAAAAAATCAAATTCAGAAAGAAAACAAGGTAGACAAAACAAAGAAAAGTGAAAATGGGAGAGGGGGAATGTGGAAGAGCTGAAGAAGTAAGGGAAGAGGCTAACAAGCAGAGCATTGTAGTAGGAAAAGGAGGGCCATTGATAGAGTTGATGGAAGTGGAGAGAGAGAGAGAGAGAGAGAGAGAGAGAGAGAATTGGGGTGGTGACACGTGGGGTAGCTATGGGTGGAAGGTTTTCTAGTTGACCGGACGGCCTTTTGTTCACTTCAAATCATTTTTGGCACTAGGCTTTCCCCTTTCTCTTAATTCATTTCTCATATTTCAAAATATAAAAAGATACACTGTTTTTTTAATTTGTTACTATAAAACTAGTTGAGTGTTCCGTACTAAGTACAAATTTATAGTTTAACTAAAATTATTTTTAATTTCTTATTTATTATATAAATATTGTTAGTTCTCGATGACACAAGAGATTTAGAAGGATGGTTGAATAGATCTTATAAAAACTTTTTTTCTTTACTTGTTAAGTAATTAGTAGACAATTTATAGTAGAATCCATTCATGCACATCAGAATGATTACAAACCCCGGGACAAGATCGATTGGACTTTTTTTTTTTTAAACTAAAAAAATAAATAAAAAATATGGAATTAAAATTTTTCATAATCTGATTGTTTTTGGGTGTGATTTGGAGTGCGTATAACAAAACATGTATATACGATGCATGCAGGATCGTACCACCATTTTTTGGTATAGGTATTTAAATCACACCCAAAATATTATATTATGAAAAAATTTCAGTTCCATAAAATATTAAATATATTTTTTTTGTTGTTTAAAAAAAAAAAAAAAAAAATTGGTCCGTTTTTTATCAGGTCCGGACTCCCAGACCTGATCCATTCTGTACAAACCCCTTCAAGGATATAGCATTAAATACAATTCTAATGTTGAGTTAGTTGGAAACAGATATAGCAGTTATAGTACTAAATGTAAATGACATAAAATAAATGACACCAGAGGTTTTAAGTGGTTCAGAGACTAAGAGGGTGTTTGATAAAAACTGAATGAATCTGAATGATCTGAATCTGAATAAAAAAAATTATTTGATATTTAACATGTCTGAAACATCTGAATAACATAATTTTATTATTTTACCCCTCTAAAAAAATTCAAAGTTGTTGTAAAATTATTTAATATTACTTAATATAATAGTTAATATTTGGTTTTATTTTTTTTATTTTATTCAGGTGCTCATTCAGCCATTCAGCTAAATAAACTGACTTATCCATTCAGCTCAATCATCTGATCGATTCAGTCATTCAAACGATTTTTTTTTCAAAATAAACGCACTTAATGGTTGACCAATTCAGTCACTCAGCCATTTAGATGTATTCAGTCCTAAACAAACATCCCCTAAATGCTCTTAATCCACTCTTCTGCTTTAACAAACATGGATTCCACTTAAGATTTGATCAACTTTGAATCACTAATATTCCTTCAATACCAGCAGCCTTGAAACTCTAGTTCACTTGGAACTCTTCAATCCCAGCAGACTTGAAAATTGTAGACTAAGCCCAACAAACTTAAAATCTCTTGTACCCTCCGGTACTTAGCAAGCCCAGCAGATTTGACTAGGAGTGAGAAAAAAACGGATAAAACTGAATTACCGAACCGAACCGAATTTTTTTAACCAAATTATTTCGGTTTTTTCGGTTTTTCGGTTTTTTTTCACAATTTCGGTTATATCCGAATTATTACTCAGTATTCGGTTATGGTTTCAATTTTTAAAAAACAGGTTATTCGGGTATCCGAATAACCGAACCTTAATACTTAAAAAAATTAATTTTATAATATTATTATTATCTATTATCTAAGTCTATGACATACCGAGTCCATTTCAGTATTTCACATTTCAAATCCCATTTTGCCCTAGCCCTTAGCCCACTCCCACTCCATTTCACATTTCAGATCCCTTATCGTCATTCTTCACTCTACTCGATAGGGTTGAGCAAATAACCAAATTGGAACCGAAATCGCACCAAAAACCGCACGAACCGCACCAATTAAAACCGCACCAACGGTTCCGGCGTATGTGGCGGTTTTAGGTGGGTTGAATAACAAAATTCTGGTTCCGGTTTGTTCTAGCCAAAACCAAACCGCATAAAACCAAACCGCACTACCATGTGTGTATGTGTATGTATTATCTCTAGTAAATTCTAAAGTTACTTTTCACTTGACACGCTCAGAGAAAACCCCAGTCTTGCATTGTCATTTTTTCACCAATTGAAAGAAGATGTTAGAGGTTATAGAGTCAAAAATTAAGCAATTGGGTTTTGAAATTTTGAATTTGTTTGATGCATTATTGGAGGGGCTTATAGTTGAGGGGCTCGAGCACTTGATGCATTGGTTAATGTCAATGCTATAATTGTAATAGTCTAATAGATTATTTTTAGTCCTCCCTGCAATATATTTTATTCTATCTTCAGTATATACTTTTTATTTTTGGGGAACTGATAAACATTCTTGCTTGTTATCGAATATATGGTCTCCGTTGTTTTATATAGCGCATATTATAGTTTTAAAGCATGCTTGATATAATTCTCATTGTTGACTTTGTCACTAAGTTAATTGCTCGATGTAAGTTTTATGTTAAATTTTATTGAAGACTTAAACTTTTTTGTTGTTTCAATTGGTCTTGAAACCGAAACCGCACCAATTAAAACCGCACCGCACACTTTAAAACCGCACCGCACCAATCACAAGCGGCTTCGGGTGCGGTTTTGAATATTTCAAACCGCACTTAAGCGGTTTCGGGTGCGGTTTGGACTTCAAACCGCACCATGCTCACCCCTACTACTCGATCTCACATCCTCTCCACTTCTCCAGCCTCCGCCTCTCTCCGGCGGTCCGGCCTCCACCTCTCGGCTCTCACGTCTGGGCGTCTGGCAAACGCGCCTCGGCCGACGACCTCTGTCCTCTGCGGCTCTGCCCTCTCCCCCTTCGACTCTCTTACGAAGTTACAACTGATCTAAGAAATTGGTATGTTTGTTTTGTTAGTTATTACATACTTACATCTGATTTTGATTTGAACCCTTTTATGGGTTATTCGATCAGATTTTGTTAGTTAGGGTTATGATTTCTAAGGTGGGTAATCTTTTGATTCTTTCATAAATTGGGTTTTTTTTTTCTTATTTGATATCTAATGTTACAATCAAATATTTCCTTGAACTAGTTTGTCAAATTGCAAAGCTTGTTTGTCCAAATTCGTCTCTCGATTCATCAGTATACAACTTTTTTTTTATTATTGTTATTGTTGTAGTCCATATCAAAAATATGTTTTGTTTCTTTTTTGTTTTTTTGGTCGATAAATTCAGAAATATGTGAACATTAATGGCAAGTTATTTGTGTTCTTACAGACTGCAGTTAAAGGTGATCTTATGGTGTTGAAATTTGATCATATGAGCTAAAGGTTCATAAATTTGATTCTAAATGAGTTTCATAAATTTTTGGTTCTACTTATGCTTACCTATGAAATCACACACTAAATTTATGCAATACAAATATTCAAATATCCATTTAAATGCAAGTCTTATTACGTATTCAAAGCCAGTAAAGAGAGTATAACTGGTTTTGAAATATAATATGTGGTGTGTCTGCATGTTTTTCTTTTTATTTTTGTTTAGATATATGACTGTACAGACTACAGTGACTAAGTCATAATTTTCTTTATATTTTAGCAGGATTTAATAACAGCACCATTTTTTGGTTGTACTCTAATTATATTTTTAGCTTTTACCATGCATTTTGCATTTTACCTTTATAGCTTTTCTTATTCATTATGTTGTTTATTTAACTCTTTCAATTTCATTATGTTTTATATATAGAGTACTGGTTGTTCTTTGCTATTTTAAACTTGGCAACAAAGCTTTAAACTGGTAGTCTTTTGGTTATACGTTTGCTCTTTGGGTTAATTAAGCTGGATTCTTATTCTGATCCTCCCAAGTCCCAGGGTAGTTCTTTTGCTTGTGGGGTATTTTCAGTTCATATAACTTACTAATTACATCCCAAATTATCTGATGTTTTGAAGATTTTTTGATTTACCAAAAATCAAAATAACTGCACTTTACTTTTTTGTACACAATTAAATTGGTTATATTACAAGTTTGATTGTAATTTCAGATGCCTATCACATGTTGTTTGATTGTGATGTTGTGACGCCCCCAAAATTAGGTATACGTCACCCATCTTGGGTCGCCACTTACATGGTACATAAATTCAAATACAACTGTAGTGTACAATACGACAAAACATAAACTGTGAGTTTGAATACAAATATTGTCTACTAGAGATTATACAAACTCAAAAGGAGTCCTTATTACAATTATTATTACACTATTTCACGAGAATAGTGAGGACTCTAATGCTATCATCTCGTCCGTCATTCCGTTCTCGATTAGTCCCCTCGCTTCGTTCTCATTTCAAGAGAACAATAAAAGTAAAAGGGTGAGCTCAACTAGCCCAATGGGAAATATTATGACTAAGATAATGCATAATATATTATCGTTAGCCTTCAACAGTGTTAAACTGATACAATATAACAACCATCTTGTTTAACTGCAGTGGAACAAGCATTCCATTAAAAGAGTCAAGTAGAGAATAAAATCTACTATCTTTTATGATTTAAAAGGTTTTTCATCAATTTTATCGCTGGGACTCAGCTTAATAAATAATCCACATCATCGAATCACCCCTGCACTACGGCCAAGGATATTCTTTAGTATCACGACCACAATTATCCATGCACTACGGGCCAAGAATATTTGTGTATTCAATAATGGTCATGATCATGCCAACAACTGTCCATCAATGCACTACGGGCTTATGGGGACTTTTTCCACATCATTTGTAACATTACGGTCATGATTACACCGAATAATCCCTGGTCATAATCATACCAAGTCCATCTATGCACTATAGGCCACATATGACTTTCAACAAAATATAAACATGAGGGGTGATGACAATGATATAAGAATTCAATAAAACAAGTTCAAGAATTATTTTATCCGAGAACTAATAACGTCCAAATTGTCAACATGATAACGCTTTGTAGAGTAAAATTCAAGAATGCTCGGAAGAATATTTCCATGAAAAGATATCTTTGGATGAAGCCGAAATATCGAGGATATTCCACTAATTTCATGGAGTATAGAAGTCAAAACTTTAACCAACCGAATATAATAAGGAATGGAATAACAAAAGAAATCACCAAGCATGCGATAGATCAAGACAAAAAGAGTTATTCCAACGAAATAATAAATAACGGAATCGTGTCCAGCGTAAAACGCATGCATGGAGATATTCTAACGAGAATAATAAAGATTTAAATCGGTCCCATGAAACGCATGCATGTGATATTCCAACGAGAATAATAAAGACGGGATCGGTCCGGCGTAGAAACGCATGATGGATATTCCAAATGAAATAATAAAGACTTTTAATCGGTCCCAAGTAGAACGCATACATCTGAGGATATTCTAACGAGAATAATAAAGATTTTAACCAAGTCCGGCGTGAAAACGCCTGAGCAGGATGTTCCAACAGAATGATAAAGAATGGAACAATGTAAGAATTTCACCAAGTATAGGGTAGCCAGCGTATCAAAGTTATTCCAACGAATAATAAGAATGGAATAACGAAGTTCTCTTCATAGATAAGAAAGAAATAATACTCCCTAGCATGGAAAAAGCGGATCTTTGGAATAAGTGGGTAGCAGATTTCTCTTCTTCTTTCTCTCTATAATTTCTCTCTATAATAATCGCTCTAAAGCTTTTGTGAATTGGTGAGAAATGAAGGAAGAATGAGCTTATTTATAGGAAAATATAGTTTCGATAATTGCACGTTTGGGGCTCAAAAATTACAATTACAATACCTCCACTTTTCTTTCATTTTAATTTAGTCCTGCAAGTATTATCAATCTTGCACTAACTCCCCTAATAGTAAATAATGTGAATCAATAGTTCAATCATGTGAATCAATAGTATAATCATGTGAAAAAAATCTAATTACGTTATAGTACCTCCATCTATACCTCAATTTTTAACTTAGTCATGCAAGTATTATCAATCTTGCACCAACTCCCCTAATATTAAATAATGTGATTCAATAGTACACATATGTGAATAAATAGTTATATAAGCATGTGAATTAGTAGCAATTAATTGCTCATTTATCCGATAAATTACCCGATTAATCAATATAACCCCTAAACATCAATTATCATCGGAATAAATGTCAATTTTCACTAACACAAATAATTTCAACATAATGAAACTATTTTTATCAAAAAAATAAATTTTAAAATTTCAAAGTTTGACTTTTCCCAAAAAAGTCAACTGTTGACTTTTTGACCAAATAGTGAATCCCGGAAAATTTTGTGTTTATAGACTAATTTTACTAATTTAAATGCTTACGGACTCAAATATCACGTCCGCGTCTCCAAATTCAACTCCTAACAACATTCATCATTAATATTATAACTCACAATATTTATCAACCAGGTCGTTCCCAGGAAAGAGGGGGCTTTCCAATAAGGATTTCTCTCTATTATTGGCGCGCAATTAGGTGACCAAACCTCTCGATGTGAAACTTCTAGACATTGTAAATATTGCGGTTTATAATATGAATAACTTTGTCGCCTCAAGTATTGATTTAATAAAAACATTTTATCGGATGATACTACTATGACAATAATTGAATCCATAATATGATAGATATGATGCGTAATTCTTCGTAGCAATAATTGAGTATAACCGAGTGACTTCTCACGTAAGCATCAATAATCAATACCGTGTCTACTATGCAACCACGCGTATTCTTCATACTTTTAACACCTTTGGGTGTTTCAACAGTTAACGATAAAACTTCCGCCGTTATTTTTATAAAAAGTATTTTTGTGCGTTTTCTCGATCAATCCAATAATTCCGTTGTGGGGGTCCACCAATGATTGTGCCATTGTACGAATATTCCCTGTTAAAACGAATATTCCCCGACCAATCGAATATTATATAACAACTTGCGTACTTTGCAAAATTTGTAAATATTACCCACAACTATAACATTATATCAAATCCACACCATAATATTCAAAAATATATTTCGAGAAAATTTAATCTTTATTCAAAAAGTTGGGGTCTTACAACCTCCCCTTCTTATAAAATTTCTTCCTCGAAATTAGGGTGCGTACCTGGTATATCGAAGAGGTGAGGATACCTTGATTTCATTTCAGATTCTAATTCCCAAGTCATTTCCTCAACATCGTGGTTTCTCCACAAAACTTTGACTTGAGGTATAACCTTGGAGCGTAGAATATGTTCCTTCTTATCCAAGATTTTAACAGAAACCTCTTCATACGTTAAATCTTCCTCTATTTCGTCCGGTTCTAACTCAATAATGTGGTTCGGGTCTTTCACATATTTACGTAACATGGATATATGAAAAATGTTATAAACACGAGACATACTTTGCGGTAAAGCGAGTCTATACGCCACAGTTCCTTCTCAGTCGAGGATTAAAAATAGGTCAATGAATCGAGGGTTGAGCTTTCCTCTCTTTCCAAATCTCGTAACTCCCTTCCATGGAGCAACACGTAATAACACATGGTCTCCAATATCGAATTCCACGTCCTTTCGATGAAGATCAGCATAACTCTTTTTGTCGATCTTGTGAGGTTTTTATCGTTATCGGATCGTTTGAATCTTTTCCGTAGTCATACGTACATTAACTTCTATCCCAACAACGTTGCTTCATTTAACCTCATCCCAAAAGATATCTTTGGAGAGCGACACTTTCTTCCATACAACGCCTCAAATGGAGCCATGCCAATACTTGCTTAATAATTGTTGTTGTAGGAAAACTCCACCAATGGTAGAACTTATCCCAACTTTCCTTGAAGTCAAGAACACGAGTCTTAATAGATCTTCAAGAGTTTTAATGGTCTCTTCGACCGCCCGTCCGTCCCCGAGGATGATATGCTTAAACTAAATCGTAAATCCGTGCCCATAGCTTTTTGCAAACTAACCCAAAATCTTGAAGTGAATCTTGGGTCTCAATCAGAAACTATGGATACTGGCATACCATGCAGTCTTACAATCTCGTTTATGTACATACGAGCAAGACGTTCAAGTGTATAAGTTTCTTGTATAGGTAAGAAATGAGCAGACTTGATCAATCTATCAACAATGATCCAAATTGCATCTATGCCTTGAGAAACCTTGGGAAGACCAGTAACGAAATCCATAGTAATGTGTTCCCACTTCCATTCTGGAATTTCAAGTGGTTGCAATGGACCTTTTGGTACTTGATGCTCCGCCTTGACTCGTTGACAAGTTAAACACCTTGAGATAAACTCTGCTATCTCTCTCTTCATATTGCTCCACCAAAATGTCTATCGAAGATCACGATACATTTTGGTACTCCCAGGATGGATTTCAAACGGTGTGTTGTGCGCCTCCATCATGATTTTACACTTTAAATCAGGGTCGTTAGGAACACAAAGTCTGGAGTTGACTCGAAGTATTCCTTCTTCATCGATTCTTGCTTCCAACATAGCACCTTCTTGCACTTTCTTCCTCATACGCAATCACCTGGATCCGTAACTTGAAGCAACTTTAACTTTATCAATTAAAGTCGGTTCTACTCGTATATTCGCCATCATCACATGGGTCCCAGAGTCTTTAACTCTATCTCCATCCTTTGCAAGTCACACAAAATGGGCTTTTGTGTTGTGAATATTGCACTTCGTGCCGCGTATGATCTTACTACTTCGATCGTCGCCTACTACCACGTTAAACTTTTCCGGGATGGTATTGGATGGTATGATCATAATCTTTCAACAGTTCAAGCCAACGTCGTTGTCGCATGTTGAGTTCCTTTTGAGTGAAGAAATATTTGAGGATTTTATGATCCGTAAAGATCTCCACTTTCTCTTCATACAAGTAATGCCTCCAAATTTTAAGTGCAAAAACAACAGCTACCAACTCTAGATTATGAGTAGGATAATTTTTCTCATATTTTTTGAGTTGTCTTGAGGCATAGGCTATGACTTTCCCATGTTGCATGAGAACACATCCTAACCCTTTGCCCGAAGCATCACTGTAGATGACAAATCCCTCCGAACCAGATGGTATTGTCAGAACAGATGCTGAAATAAGTCTCCTTTTGAGTTCTTGAAAACTCTTCTCACATTCCTCTCTCCAACCAAACTTTGTATCTTTTCGAGTCAGCTGAGTTAATGGAGTAGCGATTTGAGAAAATCCTTCCACGAATCTTCGATAATAACCAATTTAAACCGAAAAGCTACGTCTTGATCACGATTTGGGTTGCTCCCGACTTTGAATAAAGCTTCATATTTATTGGGTCAACGGATATTCCATGACTTGATACTGTGCCCAAGGAATGCTACTTCCTCGAGCCGAACTCACATTTCTTTAACTTGGCATAAAGCTTATATTCACGAAGCTTTTTAGATATCGACCTCAAGTGTTGCTCATGATCTTCACGGCTTTTGGAATAAATAAGGATGTCATCAATAAAGACGACCACAAAGTGATCCAAATATTCCTTGAATACTCGGTTCATCATATCCATGAAGGCAGCAGGAGCATTAGTCAATCCAAAAGACATGACTAAGAATTCATAATGCCCGTAATGAGTTTTGAAGGCAGTCTTTGGAATATCCTCAGTTTTAACCTTCAGCTGATGATATCCAGAACGAAGATCGATCTTTAAAAAAAATTGTGCTCCTTGTAACTGATCAAACAGGTCATCAATACGTGGCAATGGGTACCTATTTTTGATGGTGGCATGATTCAACTCCCGATAATCAATACAAAGTCGCATACTCCCATCTTTCTTCTTCATGAATAGAACAGAAGCACCCCAAGGAGACGTACTAGGACAAATGAAACCGATGTCTAACAATTCTTGCAATTGGGTCTTTAACTCCTGAAGTTCAATAGGAGCCATTCGATATGGGGCTTTGGAAATGGGTTTTGTACCGGGTTCAAGGTCAATACAAAATTTAACTTCACGCTCTAGGGGTAGGCCAGGAAGTTCTTCAGGAAATACGTCAGGAAATTTATTAACAATAGAAATATCCTTCAAATCTGACGTATTTTTGTTTAAATCCGTGACATGAGCTAAGAAAGCTTGACATCCGTTTTTCAATAAACGAATAGCTTTGTGGCTTGAGATGACCGTGATTGATTTTAATGGTTTGGTCGCTTGAATTCGCATAATAGGTTTATTAGGAATATGAAAGCTAACAACCTTACAAAAACAATCAATTTTAGCATGATGAGTAGTTAACCAATCAATCCCTAGAATCACGTCAAATGCAAGTATTTTTAAGGAGATAAGATCGATAGGTAACGTGCGGTTACCGATTTGAATCAAACAAGACTTATAAACAGTGGATGTAATGAAGGTTTATCCTAATGGAGTTTCAACAGATAAGTCAAAGTCTAATTTCTCCGGAGTCAATTTTAATCGTTGAGCGCAAGTAGGAGAAATTAAAGAATGGGTAGAACCGGTATCAAATAAGGTATAGACTTCGCTAGAGTTTATGATAAGCTTACCCGTGATAACCTCGTTCGAGTTCTTTGCTTTCTGGGAGGTCACAACAAACGTTCTCCCTTGCACTACCGGCTTTGGCTTTTCTGGGACGGCCTTTGGTGCCTCCATCCTAGCTAAACTTGTCTTCGGTGAACGACAAAATCGGGCTAGGTGACCTTCTCTTCCACAATTATAGCACGCTTTGGATGGCATCGCACAGTTTGGACTGATATGTCCTTCCCCTCCGCATTTGAAGCATATGATAGGTGGTCATTCTCCTTCCTTAACCACGGTTGCTGGTGCTGATGTCTTTCCATCATTGTTGATTACCACCGAAGTGGTTAACATTTCTGGCATGTTGATTCCCTCCACGCTTGTTGTCACCGTTTCGATGACTGTTACCACTAGTATTTTCATGTTGTCGGCTGTTTTCCCTTGGTTGCGTTGACTCGTTACCACGCTCAAATAACTGAGCCCTATTTACAACATCTGAAAACAAACACAGTTTATGAGAAATAAGATATTGACGTATCTCTGATTTCAAACCTCTTAAAAACATTCGTGTCATTCGCTCCTCATTATCGACCAAAAGGGATGCAAACCGGGATAACTCTTCAAATTTAGCCTCGTATTGCGACACGGTCATATTGTTTTGTTCCAACTTGATAAACTCCACATCTTTCATGTGACGAATACTTTCAAGAAAGTACTTGTCGTTGAATAGCTCTTGGAACTTCTCCCAAGACATCTTGAATGTGTCAGTCGAGTGATCGCTTTTTCTGATTCCCACCGAAGTCTCCTCTTCTTCACAACATGAAGGTGGCGAAGCGAACCTTTTGCTCCTCAGAGCATCCCAAGACATCAAATATCTTGGTGATCTGCTTTATCCATGCTTCCACCTTAAGTGGTTTAGGCTCTCCAATAAACTCGGGTGGTCCCAACTCCTTGAACTGTTTAGCGGTGACCGTCCGAGAGTTTCCTGTGTTTACACCTATATTTTGAACAGGAGCCACTCTCGCCTGATGTTCCATGAATTGCATAAAGCCTCAGAACATTCTATCGTTCATCATTTGGTTAGTGTTGTTGTTTGTATGAGGATTGTCGCCTTCCTAATGCACGTTGTCCTAGTTACTGATCTGTGGAGACTCAACGGTCTCCTGTGCTCCATTAATGTTCTCAACATTCTCGGATGCCATTTTCAAACACTGCCACAAAACAAGGGTTAATTGACATGCAACATATTATCACTATATTCTGACTGACTAATCAAATACCAAATAAACTTAGGTAGGTCATACTAGCGAAGGAATTCCCCGTCTCTCCCCTCCTAGTTCTAGTCTCACATCTTATCCAGGGATCATATCCCTAAGCTTTGATACCAACTGTGATGCCCCCAAAATTAGGTATCGTCACCCATCTTGGGTGCCACTTACATGGTACATAAATTCAAATACAACTTAATAATACAACTGCATAGTATACAATACAACAAAACATAAAGCTGTGAGTTTGAATACAAATATTGTCTCACTAGAGATTATACAAACTCAAAAGGAGTCCTTATTACAATTATTATTACACTATTTCACGGAATAGTGAGGACTACTAATGCTTTCATCCAGTCTGTCACTCCCATTCCCAGACTAGTCCTCGCTACGTTCTCATTTCTGAAGAGAACAATAAAAGTAAAAGGTGAGCTCAACTAGCCCAATGGGAAATATTATGACTAAGATAATGCGAGAATATATTATCGTTAGCCTTCAAGATGTTAAAGCGATACAATATAACAACTATCATGTTTAATCTGCGGTGAACAAGCAATACATTAAAAGAGTCAAGTAGAGAATAAAATCTACTATCTTTTATGATTTAAAAGGTTTTCATCACTTTTATCATTTGAGACTCGACAATAAATAATCCACATCATCGAATCACCCTACTGCACTATGGCGAGGATATTCTTTAGTATCACGACCATAAATTATCCATGCACTTCACGACTAAGGACATTCGTGTATTCATTAATGGTCATGATCATGCCAACAATCGTCCCATCAATGCACTACGGGCCAATGAGGACTTTTTCCACATCATTTGTAACATTACGATCATGATTACACCGAATAATCCACAGTCATAATCATACCAAGTCCATCTATGCACTTATAGGCCACAGATGACTTTCAACAAAATATAAACATGAGGATGATGACAATGATATAAGAATTTAATAAAACAAGTTCAAGAATTATTTTATCCGAAACTAATAACGTCCAAATTGTCAACATGATCTTGCTTTGTAGAGTAAAATTCAAGAATGCTCGGAAGAATATTTCCATGAAAAGATCTTTGGATGAAGCGCAAATATCGAGGATATTCCACTAATTTCATGGAGTATATAAGTCAAAACTTTAACCAACCGAGTATAATAAGGAATGGAATAACAAAAGAAATCAACAAGCATGTCGATAGACCTTACATGAGACGGGATATTCCAATGAATAATAAAGAATGGAACCAGGTCCCACGTAAAACACACGAACGAGGATGTTCCAACATAATAATAATAAAGATTTTAACCAGTCCGTTGTAAAACACACAGACGGGATGTTCCAACGAATAATAATAAAGAGCGGAACCATATCCTAAATTGTAAAACACCACAGACGAGGATGTTCCAACGAATAATAATAGAAGAATGTCACCAAGTATAGGGTAAATAGCGTATACACGAGTTATTCCAATGAGAATAATAAGCAATGGAATAACAACAGATTCTCTTCATGAATAAGAAAGAATAACACCCCTTACTTTAGTAGGAGATTGAATCTGCGCAGTGTAAAGTAAGAAATACTCTTCTTCTTTCTCTCTTATTCTCTATACTTTCTCTCTATATAGCTTGAATGAATTAAGTGAAAAATAATGAAGCACTAGGCCTTTATTTATAGAAGATTTCTAGCTTAGCACTTGCCATGTGAAAAGGCAAGTGGCTTGACGACTGGTAATGTGAAAAAAAAAAGTGGTTTGACGCTTGTAATGTGAAACGACAATTGGTTCGACGCCTGTAATGTGAAACGACAAGTGGTTCGACGCCTGTAATATGAAACGGCAAGTGGTTTGAAGACTGGTAAAGGTAATTACTATTGACGAAGAGACTCTTAAATGATGACATATGGCCCCCCCATAAAATAACCAAACTTACCACAAATGTCTCATAACAGACTCTTTATATACATTAAGGATTGAATAAATAGTACCACAAATCATTTTATTTTTAATCAACACATATTTAATCTTTTAATAATTATTAATCATTTATAACTTGTCGTCTCAATTATTTATTTAATAATATAACATATTATACAGATGATACTGTGACAATAATTGAATCAATAATATAAGAGATATGATCACAAAGAATTACTATAGCAATAATTGAGTATAGGTGAGTGACTTCTCGTAAGCATCAATAATCAATCTGTGTCTTCTTATCAACCACGCCAGACATTCTTTTTACTTTTACTCTTTGGGTAGTTCAATGCTTTTTAACGGTAACACCTCCGCCATTATTTTTATAGAAAGATAATTTTGTCGTTTCTAACTACGACAATACTTACATTATGGGGTCCACTGGGTGATTGAGTAGTAAATACGAATATTTCCGACAAAAGAATATTCCCCACCAAACGAATATTTTATAACAACTTGCTTACTTTGTAAAATTTATAAATATTACCCACAACTATAACATTATATCAAATTTATTCCATAATATTCAAAATAATATTTATAGAAAATTCATCTTTATTTATAAAAGTTGGGGTCTTACAACCTCCCCTTCTTATGAAATTTAGCCCTCGAAATTAGAATGTACGATACGGTATGTCGAAGAGGTAAGGATACCTTGATTTCATTTGATTCTAACTCCCAAGTCATTTCCTCAACATCATGGTTTCTCCACAAAACCTTGACTTGAGGTATAACTTTTGAGTGTAGAATATGTTCTTTCTTATCCAAGAATTGAATAGGAACCTCTTCATACATCAAATCTTCCGCTATTTCGTCATGTTCTAACTCAATAATGTGGTTCGGGTCTTTCACATATTTATGTAACATGGATATGTGAAAAACGTTATGAACACGAGACATACTTGGCGGTAAAGGCGAGTCTATAGGCCACGTTTCCTACTCGATCGAGATTAAAAATGGGCCGATGAATCGAGGATTGAGTTTTCCTCTCTTTCCAAATCTTGTAACTCCTTTCCATGGAAGCACACGTAACAACACATGATCTCCTATATCGAATTCCACGTCCTTTCGATGAAGATCGGCATAACTCTTTTTGTCGATTTTGTGAGGTTTTTATCGTTGTCGGATCATTTGAATCTTTTCCGTAGTCATACGTACCAACTCTGGTCCCAACAACGTTGCTTCACCCACCTCATCCCAAAGATCTTGGAGAACGACACTTTCTTCCATACAACGCTCGAATGGAGCCATGCCAATACTTGCTTGATAAGCTGTTGTTGTAGGAAAACTCCACCAATGGTAAGAACGTGTCCCAACTTCCCTTGAAATCAAGGACACGAGTCTTAATAGATCTTCAAGAGTTTGAATAGTCCTCTCCGATTGTCCGTCCGTTGCGAGGATGATATCTGCCGAAACTAAATCGTAAGTCTGTGCCCATAGCTTTTTGCAAACTAACCCAAAATCGTGAAGTGAATCTTGGTTCTCGATCGAAACTATGGATCTGCGGCATACCATGCGATCTTACAACCTCGTTTATGTACATACAAGCAAGACGTTCAAGTGTATAAGTTTCTCGTATCGGTAAGAAATGAGCAGACTTGGTCAATCTATCAACAATGACCCAAATCGCATCTATGTCTTGAGAAACCTTAGGAAGACCGTTAACGAAATCCATGGTAATGTGTTCCCATTTCCATTCTGGAATTTTAAGTGGTTGCAATGGACCTTTTGGTACTTGATTCTCCGCTTTAACTCGTTGACAAGTTAGACACCTTGAGATAAACAACGCTATCTCTCTCTTCATATTGCTCCACCAAAATGTATGACGAATATCATGATACATTTTGTACTCCCGAGATGGATTGCAAAGCGATGTGTTGTGCGCCTCCATCATGATTTTATACTTTAAATAAGGGTCGTTAGAACACAAAATCCGGAGTTGACTCAAGTATTCCTCTTTCATCGATTCTTGCTTCCGACATAGCACCTTCTTGCACTTTCTTCCTCATACGCATCGAACTCAGTGCAGTAGCTTGAGCGACTTTAACTTTATCGATTAAAGTCGATTCTACTCGTATATTCGCCATATCGCCACACATCGTCCCCCCAGAGTCTTTAACTTTATCTCCATCCTTTGCAAGTCACACAAAATGGGCCCTTGCGTTGACAATATCGCACTCGTACTTACATATGATCTTCTACTTAATGTGTCAGCTACCACGTTTGCTTTTTCAGGATGGTATTGGATGGTATGATCATAATCTCTCAACAGTTCAAGCCAACGTCGTTGTCGCATTTTTAGTTCCTTTTGAGTGAAGAAATATTTGAGGCTTTTATGATCCGTAAAGATCTCCACTTTCTCCCCATACAAGTAATGCCTCCAAATTTTAAGTGCAAAGACAACAGCTGCCAACTCTAGATCATGAGTAGGATAATTCCTCTCATATTCTTTGAGTTATCGCGAGGCATAGGCTATGACTTTTCCATGTTGCATGAGAACACATCCCAACCCTTTGCTCGAAGCATCACTGTAGATGACAAATCCTCCGAGCGGATGGTATTGTCGAGCAGGTCTTTGAAATGAGTCTCTTCTTGAGTTCTTGAAAACTCTTCTCACATTCTTCGCTCCAACTGAACTTTGTATCTTTTCGAGTCGGTAGAAATCAATGGAGAAGCGATTCGAGAAAATCCTTCCACGAATCTCCGATAATAACCAGTTAAACCGAGAAAGCTACGTCTTTCTATCATCGATTCAAAGTTGCTCCCGACTTTGAATAACTTTAATCTTTCTTTGGGTCAATGGATATTCCATGACTTGATACCACGTGCCCAAGGAATGCTACTTCCTCGAGCCGAACTCGCATTTCTTCAACTTGGCATAAAGCTTATATTCATGAAGCTTTTGGAGTGTCGACCTCAAGTGTTCTTTCATGATCTTCACGGCTTTTGGAATAAATAAGGATGTCATCAATAAAGACGACCATAAAGTAATCCAAATATTCCTTGAATACTCGGTTCATCATATCCATGAAGGCGGCGAGGAGCATTAGTCAATCCAAAGGACATGACTAGGAATTCATAATGCTCTTTCGTCTGCAAGTTACGGCCGTCTTTGGAATGTCATCGGTTCTAACCTTCAATTGGTGATATCCGAATCGAAGATCAATCTTTGAAAAGAATTTGGCTCCTTGCAAATTGGTCAAACAGTCATCAATACGTGGCAATGGATACCTATTTTTTGATGGTGACATGATTCAACTCCCGATAATCAATACAAAGTCGCATACTCCCATCTTTCTTCTTCATAAATAGAGCAGGGAGCACCCCAAGGAGAAGTACTAGGGCGAATAAAGCCAATGTCTAACAATTCCTGCGATTGGGTCTTTAACTCCACGAAGTTCAATAGGAGCCATTCGATATGGGGCTTTGGAAATGGGTTTTGTCTGCGGGTTCAAGGTCGATACAAAATTCAATTTCACGCCTGGGGTAGGTCGAGGAAGTTCTTCTGAGAATACGTTAGAAATTTATTAACAATGAAATATCATTCAAAGTGGCGTATTTTTTGTTTAGATCGTGACATGAGCTAAGAAAGCTTGACATCCGTTTTTCAATAAGCGAATAGCTTTATGGCTTGAGATGACCGTGATTGATTTTAATGGTTTGGTCACTTGAATTTGCATAATAGGTTGATTAGGAATATGAAAGCTAACAACCTTACGAAAACAATCAATTTTTGCATGATGAGTAGTTAACCAATCAATCCACTAGAATCACGTCAAATGCAAGTATTTTCAATGAAATAAGATCGACGAGTAATAATGTGAGGTACCGATTTGAACCAAACAAGACTTATAAATAGTGGATGTAATGAAGGTTTCTCCCAGCGGAGTTTCCACAGATAAGTCAAAGTCTAATTTCTCCTGAGTCAATTTTAATCGTTGGTATGCAAGTAGGAGAAATAAAAGAATGGGTAGAACCGGGTATCAAATAAAGTATAGACTTCGTTAGAGTTTATGATAAGCTTACCCGTGATGACCTCATTCGGGTTTCTTGCTTTACGGGAGGTCACAACAAATGCTCTCCCTTGCTTTCTGGCCACTGACCTTTACGGAAAGGCCTTTGGTGCCTCCATCCTAGCCGAATTTATCTTGGTGAGCGACAAAATCGGGCTAAGTGACCTTCTTTCCATAATTATAACATGCTTTGGACGACATCGTGCAATTTGACCGATGTGTCCCTCCCTCCGCATTTGAAGCATATGATGGGTGGTCTTTCTCCTTCCTTAACAACGGTCTTTGGGTGGCGTCTTTCCATCATTGTTGAATCTCCTCTTTTTGAAATGTCCATTCTTATTGTTTTGTACGATTACCACCAAAGTGGTTACCATTTACGGCTTTTTGATTCCTCCACGCTTGTTGTCACCGCTTGATGACTACTCTACCATTTGGTATTATAATTTTGTCACCGCTTCTCTTTTAGTTCGTTGACTCGTTATCGCGCTCCACTAATCGAGTCATATTTATAACATCTAAATACAAACACGGTTTATAAGAAATAAGATGTTGGCGTATCTCCTGGCTTCAAACCTCTTAAAACATTACGTGCCATTCTCTCTTCATTATCCACCAGTGGGGGAATAAGCCGGGATAACTCATAATTTTGCCTCGTGTTGCGACACGGTCATATTGTTTTGTTCCAACTTGATAAACTCCACCTCCTTCATGTGGCGAATACTTTCGGGAAAGTATTTGTCGTTGAAACGACTCTGGAACTTCTCCCAAGATATCTTGATCTGGCGAGGTTGAGTCGTTTTATCGATTCCCACCAAGATGTCTGCCTCTCCTCACAACCTATAAATGCGTGAAAAGGAACCTTTGCTCCTCGGAGCATCCCAAGACATCATATATCTTGGTGATCTACTTTATCCATGCTTCCGCCATAAGTGATTTTGGCTCTCCTTAAACTCCGAGTAGTCCCAATCCTTGAACTGCTTAGCGATGACCGCTTCAGAGAGTTTCAGGTGTATCCACCTACGTTTTGGGCGAGAGCCGCTCTGCTTTCTTTGTTGCATAAATTGCATAAAGCCTCGAACATTTGATCATTCATCATTTGGTCGGTGTTGTTGTTTTTGCATGAGGATTATCGCCTTCCTGATGCACATTATCTTGATTATTGATATGTGGTGAATCAACGGTCTCCTGTGCTCCATTGTTATTCTCAACATTCTCGGATGTCATTTTCAGATACTACCACAAAACAAAAGGTTAATTGACATGTAACATATTATCCCTATATTACGTGAGCCAATAAAATAAAGACATAAACTTAGGTAGGTCATACTAACGAAGGAATTCCTGTCTCTCCCTCCTAGTACTACTCTCTCACATCTTAGCCGGGATCATATCCTAAGCTTTGGTACCAAATGTGGCGCCCCAAAATTAGGTATACATCACCCATCTTGGGTCGCCAGATACATGGTACGAAATTCAAATACAACTATAAATATGCAATACGACAAAACATAAACTGTGAGTTTGAATACAAATATTGTCTACTAGAGATTATACAAACTCAAAAGGAGTCCTCATTACAATTATTATCACACTATTTCACAGAATAGTGAGGACTACTAATGCTATCCTCTGGACCATTACTCCGTTCCCCGACTCGTCCCAACTATATTCTCATTTCCTGAAGAGAACAGTGAAAGAAAGGGTGAGCTCAACTAGCCCGATGAAAAATATTATGACTAAGATAATGCGAATAAATTATCATTAGTCTTCAACGATGTTAAACCGATAAAATATAATATACATCAAGTTTAACTACAAAGGAACCAAAGAATCCATTAAAAGAGTCAAGTAGAAAATAAAATCTACTATGTTTTATGATTTAAAAGGTTTTCATCATTTGTATAGTTGAGACTTTAATAAATATTTCACATCATCGAATCACCCCGCACTACTGACCAAGGATATTCTTTAGTATCACGACCATAATTATCCATGCACTACTGGCCAAGAATATTTGTGTAATCATTAATGGTCATGATCATGCCAACAACCTTGTCCATCAATGCACTTTCTGAGGCCAATGAGGATTTTTACCACATCATTTATAACATTACGGTCGTGATGCGCGCTAATAATCCCTGGTCATAATCATACCAAGTCCATCTATGCACTTCTGAGCCCACGATGACTTTCAACATAATATAAACATGAGGATGATGAAAATGATATAAGAATTCAATAAAACAAGTTCAAGAATTAATTTATCCGGAACCAATAACATCAAATTGTCAACATGATCTTTGCTTTGTAGAGTAAAATTCAAGAATACTTAGAAGAATATTTCCATGAAAGGATCTTTGGATGAAGCTCAAATATCAAGGATATTCCACTAATTTCATGGAGTATAGAAGTCAAAGTTTTAACCAATCGAGTATAATAAAGAATGGAATAACAAAAGAAATCACCATGTATGCGATAGAATCCGCATGCAGTGAGTTATTCAAGCGAATAATAAATAACGGAACCGGTCCGTAAGTAAACGCATGCATGTGATATATTCCAATGAATAATAAAGAATGGAACCAGTGCAGGAGTAAAACACACGAGATGTGATGTTCCAACAGAATAATAATAAAGACGGAACCGTGTCCTGTAAAACACACGAGATAGGATGTTCCAATGAATAATAACAAAGATTTTAACCGTGTCCTTAAAAAACACATGCGAGGATGTTCCAATGTAATAATAGAAGAATATCACCAAGTATAGGATTAAACCACGTATCTGAGTTATTCCAATGTAATAATAAGCAATGGAATAACAACAGTTCTCTTCATGAATAAGAAAGAATAACACCCCTTACTTTAGTAGGAGATTGAATCTGCAGAGAGTGTAGTAATGTAATACTCTTCTTCTTTATCTCTTATTCTCTCTATACTTTCTCTCTCTATAGCTTGAATGAATTAGTGAAAAATAATGAAGCACTAGGCCTCTATTTATAGAAGATTTCTAGCTTAGCACTTGCCATGTGAAAAGGAAAGTGGCTTGACGACTGGTGATGTGAAAAAAAAAGTGGTTTGACGCCTGTAATGTGAAATGACAATTGGTTCAACGCCTGTAATGTGAAACGACAAGTGGTTTGACGACTGGTAAAGGTAATTACTATTGACGAAGGTAATTACTATTGACGAAGATAATTACTATTGACGAAGAGACTCTTAGATGATGACATATGGGCCCCCCATAAAATAACCAAACTTATCACAAGCGTCTCATGTGATTCTTTATATACATCAGGATTGAATAAATATTACCACAAATCATTTTATTTTTAATCAACACATATTTAATCTTTCAACAATTATTAATCATTTATAACTTGTCGTCTCAATTATTGATTTAATAATATAACATATTATCTGAGATGATCTTTGTGACAATAATTGAATCAATAATATAAGAGATATGATCGGCAATTCTTTGTGGCAATAATTGAGTATAAATGAGTGACTTCTCACGTAAGCATCAATAATCAATCTTGTGTCTTCTTATGCAACCACGCGTATTCTTGTACTTTTTTTACTCTAAGGTAGTTCAACAGTTTTAATGGTAATACCTCCGCCGTTATTTTTATAAAAAGTTAATTTTGTCGTTTTCTAACTACGACAATACTTTCATTTTGGGGTCCACCAATGATTGAGCCGTCGTACGAATATTCCCCGACAAAAAGAATATTCCCCCACCAAACGAATATTTTATAACAACTTGCTTACTTTGCAAAATTTATAAATATTACCCACAACTATAACATTATATCAAATTATTCCATAATATTCAAAAATAATATTTATAGAAAATTCATCTTTATTTATAAAAGTTGGGGTCTTACATGTATAATTAAGTTGTATTTGTATTCGGTACCATGTATTTGACGACTCAGAATAGGTGATGTATACCTATTTTGGGGGCGTCACATAGGGTGCTAGATTGCTAGCTGATTTGTTCAAGTCAAAAACTTTTTTAAGGTTTTAAGGACAGTTACTTTGTTGGCTTGTTTTAAGTTATTTTGCTACTGGATAGTTACTTTGTTTGACAATTAAATTAACAGTTAATTTGTTGGACAGTTATGAGTTAACAGTTAATTTATGTTGGATGTTGGTTCGGTTTTTACTTAATAATACAAATTAAATTGATGGTTGCGGTTATTTTCAAATTTTGGTTAGTAGTTCGGATAGTAGAAATGTCAATAATTCGGTTTTTGGTTATAACCGAATAGCTTATTCGGTTCGGTTATAACCGAATTATCACTCCTAGATTTGACTTTGGTTTAGTCACAAAGACAAGGTCCCCTCAGGCCCCAGATGTTTGGATGGTTGTTTGTTGTTGTTGTCGTTGAGATGCTAAAATGACATTTAGCTTGTTCATCTTCTGGTACTTAGTAGCTCTTTGTGATCGTATGGCATTCAACATTGGTACTTGATCACATCTAATGGACTACTAAGATGTACGTTCAACTTAACATCTTGTTGGTACTTAGCAGTCTGACTCATCCATTGGTGTTGTTATTTTTTTTGTTGATGCTTGTCTTTATCTGATATTCAGCGTTGCACATTATCACCGTTGAGGTACTGCTAAGTCTTTGCATATCAGCTTGACTTCTTTGGGTACTTAGCAGTTCTTGAATACTGGTTGTCTTGTACACAGATTCGGCTCTGTATGTTCTTCTCTTCAACTCAGTGTGTTCATGGTGAAACGTTGAGTGGTTCAAGTATTCTGCTTTTTGATCTGCCACTCTAGTTATTGTCTTCTTGGCCTTCCGGCTCTCAATATAGATGTCACTTCGTTGTCATACTCCTTTGTATTGAGTGAAGCTTTGTCACTGTAAGACTTACATTAGGTATGCTTCACTCTCTTTATGGTAGTTTCACTTTCACTGAGACAGTTTTCTCTGTTAAACTCCATATGACTCACTTCATCTCAAGTTAACAACTTTTATATCTTTAAAGCTTCAACTCTTTATAGGTTCATCCATCATTTTTCTGTTGGAATATAGCCGTTGAGAGCTTTTTGAAAAGCTTCAAATATTATGAGATCTTTGATGTTGACATTCTGGTTAATGTGACAGCTCCTTTTTGACTTGCCTGACACAACAGTCTACTCTTTCACCTAACACCTCTGAAATATCACTTTCAGCAGACTAGTTGGTGGTCATCTTTTTATTTTATTCTCTTTCCTCGGTTTAGACCAAGGATGCTGGTGAGTGCATCTAGATCTTCAATTAGCAACGTTCGAATGTTGGTCTTCATTGTTGGACATTGTTAAGTCTCAATAATCAGACAAATGAACTCTACGATTTTGGTGCTGACGTTCATGTACTTGGTCATAGTTCGTCTGTGGAAATCGTAGGGTGACTTGACTGATATCTCTTCGGTTTTCAGATAGCTCTGTGATTTGACAATGTTGTACCATCTTGTACTTTGCTCTTGCAGTCTATTCTACGATTATGTTTGTCTTGCCTTGCTTCAAGAACTAATAAATTGGTTGAATGCTTTAGTCATTTGGTCTGTATGTCTCTTTTGATTAGTCATGCTCAACTTCCTTAACTTTCTGCCCTGTGATCTCTTGATCATTCTTTATGATGAGGCTGAGCATAGACAACCATCGTCGTCTATGCTCTGTATGTTTACCCTTGTCTCTGTAGGTGCTTTATTAGACTCTGATGCTAATTTGACACTACGATCGTTGTAGTCAACACTACGATCGTTTGTAGGAGACTCATTCTGAATGACTTTTCACTTCTCAATCAGCCTTGCTGATAGAGTTGGTGATTTGATCTTCTATATAGGACCCCAAAATTTATGGATAAAGATTTAATTTTCTCGAAATATTTTTAAGTATTATGATGTGGATTTTATATAATGTTATAGTTGTGGGTAATATTTATAAATTTTGTAAAATAAGCAAGTGGTTATAAAATATTCATGTTGTCGGGGAATATTCGTTTGGTCGTGGAATATTCTTTCAGTCGGGGAATATTAAATGCAATAGTATGACCATTTATGGGCCCCATAATGAAAAAGCGGTCGGATTAAGAAAAGCGACAAATTTGAGTTTTTATAAATAACGACGTAATTATTCTCAATTAACACTTTGTTGGAATACCGATGGTTAAAAACACGATGAATCTGTGTTGTGTTTGCCGATGAGTACGGTATTGCACCAATTATTGATTCTTACGTGAAAGGCCTTACTCGATAATTATTACGATAATTCTTGTTCAATATTTTATTTTATTAATTCAATAATTGCTACATTGATATTTTATATTATTGTTGTTTGATAATTATCACTACACAATATTTCTATTATCGGATCAATAATTCATATTATTTTAATAATATTACTAGATAACATTATTGACAATGTCTAGATAGTTACATCTAAGGAGAGGTTTGGTCACCTAATTGCGGCAGCGCCAAGAAGGGAGAATCTTTATTGAAAACCCTCTTTCTTAGAACATCCAGGTTGTCGATGATTGTGATTACGTAATATTATTTGTGAATAATTAATTATTGATTTATATGATAAGAAAAATATTTATTTATGTAGATATAAATGGAGGAATTTCTAGAAAAGTGACAATTGTTGAAAATTGATATTTTATCTTTTCTAATAAAATAATTCATTTAAATATATTATTATATTTTAATAATATAATAATGATGATATTTTTACAATGAATGTGTGATATATGAATAAATGAGGAGGAATAGTATTTTTATTAAAATAAATGTTTAAAATATGTTTTGTGTGTTGGTGGACCCTATTTTTAACTGAAATTTGATTATAAACTTTAAAAATCGTCCAGATATGGGATTTGGTCCAATTTACATTTGGAATTTGGAAAAACTTGAACTTACAAAGTTGTAGAGAATTAAATTTCCTATAGAATAGACATAAGATTCGAGTTTTTCTGATACAAGGGCTATTTATTATGAATTATTGAAGTTCTGAAATATTGGGTCTGAATTAATTTTGTTGCATTAAATGATAAAAACATGTTTTTTATTTTGGTGGGCCCCACATGTGTGGTAAATGAGCTGAAATCAAATTCAAGAGGTGGGCGTGAATTTTTTTAATAAATATTATTATTTTATTAAATTTTCTGCTTTGGTGTTTGAAGTATTTTCCTATAAATAGAGTGTGCTTAGGTTAGAATTGAAAATCACACCAGAAACTGAAATATTCTCTCTCTATATTATCGAGTGTATTCTTGTGAGTATTTTGATACTTTGAGTGTTGCTATACGGTGCAAGTTCCTTTCAACGTTATATCTGATATTCCACCTAGAAGTACTATTCTTTCGAGGTAAGGGATATTATTTATTTCATATTCTGAAGAGATATTATTTTTCGTATTCGTATGAATATTATTTCGTTCAATATTCGCAAGAAATAATATTTTCATTTAATATTCATAAGTAATATTATATTCGTTCAATATTCGAAAGAAATATTATTTTCGTTTAATATTCGTAAGGGATGTTATTTTCTTCGTAAATGATATTATTTTCTTCAATATCATTATGCCGAATTATTGATATGAGTTTTATGGTGGAATTTCTACCTTTTTGTGTCGGGGTTACTATTCACGTATACGGCACTATTCACGTATATGACACTATTCACGAATACGATACTATTCACCAAAAAATGAAATGTTCTCTTTTTCGTCCCAGATGTCTATTATGGTTACTATCATTGATTGTATCCATGTTTTGATCTTCATTTTATACTTGTTTTGTTAAAATTTTGACTTCTATACTCCATGAAATTAGTAGAATATCCTTGATATTTGCGCTTTATCCAATATCTTTTTATAGAAATATTATTCTGAGCATTCTTGATAAGTTTTAACTTTTTCATGTCAGGGTACTATTCACAGGTTACTATTTCCGAAGTTACTATTCATTGGGTACTATTCACTCGGTTACTATTCACTCGGGGTACTATTCATGATAAAAATTAATTATTTTTCGGTCCAAATCATTTTTAATACAATATCTTTCTTGAATTTTACTCCACAAAGCAGTATCATGTTGACAATTTGGACGTTATTGATTTCTGGATAAATTAAATCTTTTAAAATTTATCCTTAAACTTGTTTTATTGAATTCTTATATTATTGTCATCATCCTCATGTTTATATTCTGTTGAAAGTCATATGTGGCCTGTAGTGCATAGATGGACTTGGTATGATTATGATTATCCAATCAAATTGTATGTTTTTTTAGGACTGAAAACAATCAAATTGTATGTTTCAAAAGCCAAAATGCCCAGTAGTGAAATTTTGGTGTTAATCTTTTGAGAATAAATCAGGTGAAGACTTCTTTCTTTCTAGGAAGTTGTTTTTCAGAGTTGTCAATATGGATTTTTTGAACAACTAGGAAAGGTAATACAACCTAATACAGTTGTTTCAGTAAGCTGCATCAGTAATTTGTAAACTGCATCAGTAAACCACATCAGTAAGCTGCATTTTTTGGAAGTTTCATTTATCATATCCTTCTGTTCCTCACAATTACATGTCTGTTGATGGTGAGAATTATATTTTCTTCCATTTGTTATGAAGTACAAGAAGGCCTGTTCAGTATCAGTAGAATTTGTGTTTTAATATGGATTTCACAACATGAATGCATTTATCTGGGTGTATTACTCATTAATCTACCATGATTGAGGCTGCTCTTATTTCTAGAACTGTTATTGTAAGTGAATGCTAACATCTATACCTTATTGACTTAGTTCCAAATGTGGCTCATTTTTGGTATTCTGTTTTATTATTATAGATATCCAAATCCTTTAACAAATGATGTTGATGCTACAGTAATCATTTAACTTATAGGCTCCAAAGTTACTTTCACTGATTACTGTTCATGTTATTTGCAGTGAAATTCTGCTCAAAATCCCAAATTGGTTTTTTGGTCAGATGTGAAGCTTTTGAAATTTGACAAAGCTATCGTCGATTTCAAAGATTAATGGAAGAATTTTTGTTCAGGAACTCCAAAAGAATGTAATAGTTAAGATAGATGTTTTTTTTTGTTTTAACTTGTGCCTCTCAGTAATGTTTTGGCTTTTTGGTCAGAGGTGAAACATCAGTAATGTTTTTGGTTTAGACAGAATGTAATAGTAATAGTTTAATAATTTTTGTTCAGGATTTCAAATATTATAGTTTTTTTGGTTTTAAATGTGTCATCAGGAAGCTTAAAGTTAGTCTTTTAGCCGAGTGTTATAATGTTGATAACAAGTGCGCGCCTGAAATGAAAGAAAAGTAAATGGAAGACCAACTTCTCTAGATTTGTTGCTAATTCTACCCCCTGGGATGCTGGGACTACCAACCACAACCAAACTAGTATCTGAAACTTTGCAAAACTAATCCATAACAACTCTGGTATGGGATACCTCAAACTTTGCAAAACTAATTCTTGCTAGTGTCTCTTGTAATGGACAAACTTTGCAAAACACATCAGATAATGGACAAAACTTTATCAAACTTATAATGGACAAAACTTTGCAAAACACAAGCAGTTTCAATTTCAAGCAGTTTCAAGCTCTGCAAAACTAATCCACCACCTTCAAGCAGTTTCAAGCTCAAAAATAGCTCTACATTAAACAATTTCATTACAACTCATTTCAAAGATGACAATTCATTAGATTACAAAGTTGGAAAGCTTTCATTACAATAGTTTCATTACAAAGCAACTACAACTTGTAATTTCATTACAACACAACTACAACTACATTACAAACAACAAAAACCACAACATGAAATAAAAAAGAAAAATCGAGTACACCACTTTTTTCTTCAGTCTTTCATTCTTCAATGTCATCTCCTCAATTTTTTCCACCAGCTCTTGATGGATCAATCCATTCAAACGAGTTACAAGGTATTGTTTTATAATTTGTGCAACCAACAAATCGTCGCCCGGGATTTGTTTTGGTCCATAAAATCTTCACAGGTGAAGGAACTCCACATTTGCAACTGCGTGATGAACTCCCAGCTGAATTTGTGCTCATGACTGGGGAGAGAGAATTAATTAAGGTTAATACGTTGCCAACATAAATGATGAAATTATGCAAACATTTCAACATTTGAGTGTTGCATCACAAGTGAAGCTATTCAACAAGATTTTACTAGTAGGTGTAGTAGGATAATGTGTTGGTTTTCTGTTTAACATAGTAGGTGACAAACATAAATTAAAATTGAAACTGCCTCTGTAGTAGAGCAGAGGTTTCCTACTATATTAATTATAAAGCTAAACATAGAAGATATGTTTCCTACTATATTAATTATAAAGTTTGTTTGTCTCAGACTCAGTGGAGATTGGGGTGTTGAAACTGCCTCTGTAGTAAATAAGGTTACTTTGACAAAACAGGTAGCTTCATCATACTAATAAAAATCATACAACTTCTTTAACATATTTATAATGCATCTAAACAGAATCAATGAGATATTCTTAACAAACCACCACACAAATATGTCCTACTGACGGGAACTAAAAATTATTACTCTTTTGCGATTCACAACAGACGTAACAAATTGAAATGGAAAAGATCAATACAAAAAATCTAAAACAAAAATAGTACATAAACTAAAACATAGGGCTTGTGATTTGGGATCTCACAATCACGATTCTCAGCCAGCCTTGCCTAAATCGCGAACGTTTGAAGCATTTGGGGAGAAGAGTTCGACTTTTCCTTCTATTATTTGGCCAGACGATTTGGGTTTGGAGAGAAGATAGAAGCGAGAAAGGAAAGCTAAGGCAGACGATTTGAGTTTTTTTAAAAAGACGCGGAAGGTTGGCTAAGTGTTGACTTTTAAATAGTTACGTGACTTAAGAAATTATGTTAGTTAAAAATTATGCTCTTGAAATTCTCCCTTTTAAATTTCAAATAAACTTACTATTACTAATAACTACAAATGTTGACCAACAAATGATTATTAAAGACTAACATTGAATGTTAGTAATTTGCTTTTTAAAAAATTTAATATCAATTTTTATATAAATTTTAAATTTAATATTCAATTTTTTTTTTCAATGTTTTGAATTTATATTATAATTTTTAGAGTTCAAAAATGAGTTGAAATTAAAAGTCTAATCTTAGTGTATAAGGAATTCTATATGAAATAAAGTTGTTGCAGAGTAAGTTACCATCATACATTAAGTTTTAAAATGCAACTAATTTTTTATAACTAATACACGACGAGATTTTTTTTGTAAACATTAATTAACTAAATATCTCTTATTTGAAATAAAATTGGTGATTAAAATTTAATCATTAATATATTTTATAATGTATATATATTACGTTTTTTAATGTTAATTATTATTTTTCATAATATTTTCTCTATAAAGTTATTTAATAATAAAATTGTTATAGAATAATAAGTTACTTTTTAGGCTCCAAGATATATTCTATAGAATAATAGTTAAAATAATAATTTACTTTATGGTCATTTGCTACTTAATTGCAGAAATAAAGGGATAAAAAGATGTGTATATCTTAGAAAAAGAGTCTTATGTTTGGGTTTTATCAGTAACTATTTAAATTGATTTAAAATAAAAAAATAAAATTAAGAAGATTTTAAAAAATATTTTAATTGTAGTTACATTTTAAATGCATGCCAAATATCAAAGATGAAGACTTAAAAATCAAGTATTGTCTTATTATATACGTATATAAATTAGACATATATTTCTATTTAGTATATAAATTAATATACTTTTAAAATCAAAGATTATAACTTAGCAAAATATAAAATTACCACCGTACTAATAAAATAGGTTCTCGAACAAAAAAGTGATATATATTTTTTATTTGTCATTACTTTTTTATTTTATTTTTTAATATTATATCACCAATATCAAATTTTTAACTAATATTAACAATAAATTTGAAAATATATAATTATTCTTAAAAGTCATTTAAAAAAAATATCTTTAATTTTTAGAATAAATGGAACATAATATAGTTAATATATTTGACAAATAAAATATTTCCTCTAATTTAACATATAAAATCTTTTATCTTATATTTTTACGACTTAATCTAATCTTATATTTTGAAATGTTAAATGTTTTTTTGAGGTCAATTGTCTTATAAATTAAATTTACAAATGGATTATTTGATTTTTTTTTCCTTACAGTCAATTCACTGAAATTTAATTTACTAACAAAAAGTTTAATATTCCGTTAAATATGTTGACTTTGGACGGAATTTGTCACGTAAAAAATTTCTTGATGTGGCGAAATTTTACGATGTAAGCGCATGAATCGGTCTCATGTGGCTTTCATGATGTGGAAATGGAGGAAAATTTACAAATGTAATAATATAAATGTACATAAAACGCAATTTTTTTTTAATAAAAATTAAAAAAATGCAGTTTTTTTATAATAATAATAAAGAAAAACTAAATAAAAAAGCGCAGTTTTTTTAATTAAAAAAATTATTTTTATTAAAAAAAAAACCAAGCTAATATAGTTTATAAATTAAAAAGAGAATTAATATTTTCACGAGTAAATTTGATAGTTTCACAAGATCATCTATCACACGAGGTGAGTTTTATTTATTATTTATGTGAGAAAGATTTTGTGGAACTATCAAATTTATTTGTAAAAAATATTAATTTTCATTAAAAATATAATTATTTTATAAAATATATGTTGTGCTAGTTCTAGATATAACACATTGTAGAATATAACTCGTTTGTTTTCATAATATCACAATTAAGATGTTGTTTGTAAGTTGTTATTAAAAATAATGGAAAATCATCATAAAATAGTTTTAAAATAGAGAGAAATTTTGGGTTTGTTCGATTATTAATGTTTGATGCGTTTAGACTGGTGACTTTTGGAGTTCAAATGTATAGCACGGGTGAAGCAAATACATTTTGTCACAATCAGAATTTGAACTTGGGACCTATGTGTAATTGAGTCATTAAACTACCGTTGCATCACTCCGACTTTTGAATTAATTACATTGCCGTTAGAACTAGTATTGGCAAATGATATCAGTGCCGCTACAGCCTGTAACGACATGGTAATTATTTATTTCAATCTAAGCCATTTATTATACTCATCAACGGTGAAAACATTGGTTGCTCAAATAGTACTCATGACCACCGGTTGTTATGAATGAATTATCTCTCTCTCTCTCTCTATATATATATATAACAAAATACAAATGATTTTGAATTTTTCGTTCATCCTAATAAATTATTTGGGTCGTCCAAAGTTTGAGATAAATCTCATAGTCCATAAAATCTTAGGAGGAGCGTGATTTATTAGTATATATATATATATATATATATATATATATATATATATATATATACATCAAATGATTTGCCATCCCAGGTAAGGTTATAAAATGAACAAACGATTAAATGCTCGATTAAATATTGCCGATTAAACTTTCAATTAAAATTTGAGACTAAAATATAAATGAGTCAAATATGAGCACATTTCAAAGTTCGATAAATTACTCGAACCTCCTCAAATTATAATTTTCTATTAATATTCGGATCATATTCGTTAAAAAAGTCTAAATCGCTTCTGCTCGATTAGAAATCGTGTTTCACTAGAATAGCTAAATGAGCCTTAATCAAATCTTATTTTATACTCGATAAATTTTATAAATCAAATTTAAACAACTAAATACTCGGATCGACTAAATTCATTTACACTCTTAATCCCGAGTTACAAATTTCAAGATGTTTACGTTTCCTATTGCAAATTAAGTCCAGGTACAATAATTCTCTTGTTTACGCCAAAGTTAGTCTAGATACAACTAATCTTTTTTTTAAATAGTCTAGGTATAACGAATTAGTAATTATTTTTGTTAAACCTTACCTTGTGCTGTTGTGCACAATGATCTTCTTTTTTATTTATAGTTTACATTTGGTGGCCACCTAATTTATACGAGCTCTTCTATACACATATAAATTTTCATACAAATAAAGGGGTTAAAATATAAATAGATAAAATTATAAAAAGAGTTTTTAAATTTATACGCATCATTCATTGGCAGAGCCATAGAAGGAAACAACTTCTCACTCTATAAAAACAAAAAGAAAGAGAGAGGAGAGAGAAAATACGCAATTCCCCATTCTCTCTCTCTTTCTCTCTGACGTTCTCCTTGTTATCTAGGGTAAGAATTCAACCTATTTATTCGTCATAATTATAATTTATCTTTGTAATCCATAAATCTATGTATGGATCGATTATTTATTTTTATTTTTATTTTTTTATGCTGAATTTATCTGTTTAACGGATGGATATAGGGTTCATCTTTGCGAGATCAGCTTAAGGGTTTTGTTTTGAAGAAGATTAACAGGTTAGGCCTTTCAATTTTTTTGATCCGATGCGTTTGTTTAACTATTTGATTGAATTTGTTAGGGTCTAGGGAAAATTTTGGATATTTTGTTTAGGTAACGGGTATTTATTGGGAGATGTGGAAGTGATGTAAAATTGCGTTTGTGCTGACTATAGGTGCTCAAAATTGTGTCTTTTTGAGGAATGATTTGGTATGCTGAATAGTGTAAATGAAATTGTTTGAGGGATTTTGTAGTGGGTGAAATATGTATTGTAGCTAGGGAAATTATTATTATTATTATTAGTTTTCTAATTTTTCAGACAAGTGTAATGGGAGTAGAATTTGAAATTTATTTAGGTTCACTTGTGAGACTGATATTTGATTTGATATTTTCACCCCATTAGGTAGATAGATTTTTGTTTGAAGTCTTTAAGCTTTATTTTGTGAAGAACTATGTAGTAACATTACATGATTGAGCCCATAGGTCACTAATATGCCACAGATTGAGGCCATTGGCTCACTAAGATGCCAAAATCGTGCAAAGACTAAGAAGAAAGCTCAAAGCAAGGAGTAACCTTGAGAATAGTTGTATTAACTATTAACTGTCCAAATAAATTGAAAACATTCATTTGAAACAATGAACCAAAGCCATATACTGAAATTGAAATCCATATTATAAATTGCAGTCATGGACAACAATTTCACAGGTTATTTGGAGGAAAACAATAATAACAGAGTTGGTTTGTAATCTTTAGAGCGAGAAATCACAAAAAAATTACATAAGTATGTCAGAAATGTTCCATTGACTAAAATAAATTATTGATCAGATAGCTGGAGAAGGGTCTAGGCCACACTTCGAGGCTGGAGGCGTGCCCAATGCATGGGCCTAATTTAAGATGATGTTTAGACCAAGCAAGGCACTTTAGTTTAGCATTGTTAGCCCTGAGAGTTGAGCTTAAATGTGCCTGTCTTAGCAATCTTTTGTATGTGTGAACTTTATTTTTCCTTTTCTTTTTGGGTTATTGATGATTTTTTATATGTGTGAACTTTATTTTTCCTTTTCTTTTTGGGTTATTGATGATTTTATACCAAAAGAAAAAACCCAAGTTTACCACTATATAATGGACACATATCCCAAACAATACCAGTGCAGAGAAGTTAGCCTCGATCCTGATAAACCTAATTCATACCACTAGAAGTAGAATGAATTTAGCTTATAAGGGCATATGAGGCCATCATATCAGAGAGAGAGATAGCAAAGAAAAGTACTCAAAGACTAGGATTACATCCTGAGCTTGTAGGTTGGAAAATATTCCTAAACATCGAGCTACAACAAGAACATTGAAGCACTCCTGATGTCCAAAACCTTCTACTTCTAGAGCTCTTGTGGTCATCCATTAGAAGCATCCAAATGTAACCTCTACATGGGACAGCCTAGGAGGTTCATACAGAAACATATCCATGAAGATGCCAAATAGGCATAATTAAGTGTTACAACATAGAATGAAAGGTGAGGAGGAATACTCACAGCCCGAGCATCTAGTTAATAATATATCTACAAACCACATCAATGACTGTAAAATGTGGTAGCACATAAGGGATCGATCATGAATCATATAAAATGCAGTCCAAGTGCTGTGTGAATTAGTCTGACTTGTGTCAAGCATGTATAAGTGCTGTAGCCAGAACCTTCTTATACAATTGACATTTTTCATTCTCAGCTCAGGCTTATGGGATAATGTTAATTGACCTTACATCTTCTGAGTTCAGGCAGATATTATGAAGATCTTTGTATTTTTGGGTTTATTTATTTTGGGCTGTTATTTCCCATGTCAGCCTTCTATTATGACTTGATCCGATGTAGACTATACATCATACAAGCCCCTAATAAGTCTATAAATCAGTTTGAGTAATTGTTTGATTAAAGCAAAACTAGCTGAAACTGAGTATATAGTTTGAGTTGAGGCCATTTTTATAGAGATTTATTTAACTATCGACCCAAAAACTAACCTCATTCAGTGCCTCGGGTGAATTTGTTAGTGGATGTTGAAGATTCATATCTAGAAAGGCATCTTTCATTGTAATACTTATTAGGTTTATTTACGGTATGTTTTGAACTTGGAAAGCACGAGAGAGAAAAAGTGGGGTGGGATTTAAAAATAAATGAATATAAACAAAAAAAAATAAAAAGGGAAAAAAACTATCTTAATGAAGGAAAATCTAACTAACTAACTAACTATATATATATATATATATATATATATATATATATATATATATATATATATATATATATATATGAAAAAATGGAGGTACACAGTTATGCAAGTTTTAAATGTACAGTGAGAGTTAAATCACCCTAAACCTGATTGTAGAGTAGTCACTTTACTACCATAGAAACTTACAGTAGTGGATGTTGAAGATTCATATCTAGAAAGACATCTTTCATTGTAATACTTATTAGGTTTATTAACGGTATGTTTTGAACTTGGAAATCATGAGAGAGAAAAAGTGGGGTGGGATTTAAAGAATAAATAAATATAAACAAAAAAAATAAAAAGGGAAAAAAACTATCTTAATGAAGGAAAATCTAACTATATATGTGTGTGTATATATATATATGAAAAAATGGAGTTACATAGTTGTGTAAGTTTTAAATGTACAGTAGAGTTAAATCACCTTACAATCGTAGAGTAGTCACTGATTGATAGTATAGTAGTCACTTTACTACCGTAGAAACGTACAGTGAATCCTCAGATCGAAGAGTGCCTACTCTACGATCGTAGAGTGAATTAAATCTACGATCGTAGACTGTGTATATTTGGGAGTCTGCATAGCTGTGTAGCTTCATTAACCTCATATATATTTCTAAAGAATCTATATGAAGAACAATATTAAAAATATATGATATTAGATGATTATAAAAGCTCAAAAACTTCCAATAAATTTTTAGATTTAATCTCCTTGTTATGTTCCTTTATTTTCCCTTGAGTTTTCCAAGTTATAAACATATGCTTAAAGTGGTCACTGACTGATAGTAGAGTAGTTACTTTACTACCGTAGAAACGTAGTGAATCCTCAGATTGAAGAGTGCCTACTCTACGATCGTAGAGTGAATTAACTCTACGATCGTAAACTGTGTACATTTGGGAGTCTGCACAGCTGTGTAGCTTCATTAACCTCATATATATATTTCTAAAGAATCTATCTGAAGAACAATATTAAAAATACATGAAAATAGATTATTATAAAAGCTCAAAAACTTTCAATAAATTTTTAGATTTCATCTCCTTGTTATGTTCCTTCATTTTCCCTCGAGTTTTCCAAGTTCTAAACATATGCTTAAAGTGGTTGCATATTATTTCGTTATTTTATTTCTGCTTAATTTCACCAATAACACAGATCGTTTCTAACTTAAAACAAATATCGAAATATGATATGCAATTTAATCTTTATTATGAGGATAGATTTCTTAAAGAATACAACTGATTTGTTTGAGATGTTACTAAATTTAAGCTTTTCGTTCAAAAAGTGAATGATTATGAATAGAATATTGAAACATCTCCATTTACTCTCTTGAGTTTCTTGTATTGGAAATTAGTGTGTAGAAAACTGTGGAATATATCTTATATCAAGTTATTTTATATATGTGTGACCTTTTTTGTTCGGTCCTTGGGAAGATTGTCTTCTTATACTTTTATTTGTTGCCATTTATATTTCTCTTGTAAAGTAAACAATACAACAAAGATTAAAATATATGTATTTTCGGTTGCCAAAGTTTTTGTTCCAAAGCATAAGGGTACCATTTTTTAGATGTTTGTGTTGAACGCAATTTGCAACCATGATAGTGTAACAAGTAAGCCTTCTTTATATTAATATTGATCTATAATAAGCTCACCATAAATAGTGTTTTAGATGTTGGAGTTGGAATCTTTTTAACTGCTTTTGTTTGGGATTTGATTTAGTTTTCAATTCCACTGTTAGTATTTTGTTCTCAAACTAAGTTTGCTGCAGGAGAAGTGATAATATGGAGCATGATGAGACAGGATGCCAAGCCCCTCCAGAAGGTCCTATTCTGTGCATTAATAACTGTGGCTTCTTTGGAAGTGCAGCCACCATGAATATGTGCTCCAAATGCCACAAGGACTTGATTTTGAAACAAGAGCAGGCTAAACTTGCTGCAACATCCATTGAAAATATTGTCAATGGATCATCAAGTGGCTGCGAGAAAGAACCTGTTGTTGCAGGCCCTGTGAGTATGCAAGTTGATTCAGTGGAGTCAAAGGTCATCTCTCTGATATCATCCAATGTTTCAAGCTCTGGGGAGAGTGAAGAAACAAAGGTGAAAGAGGGTCCTAGTCGCTGCAGTACTTGCAAGAAACGGGTTGGATTAACTGGATTCAAATGTCGCTGTGGTAACCTTTTCTGCGGATCACATCGCTATTCAGACAAACATGAATGTCCCTTTGATTACCGCACTGCTGCACGAGATGCTATTGCTAAGGCCAATCCTGTTGTCAAGGCGGAAAAGCTTGATAAGATCTAAAATTGATGGGTAAGTTTCATATGATGAAATGTGTTGCTTTTAATCTATCCAAGGGACTTCTTCCGAGCTGGTTGCATATCGGATTTCCTCTTCCATTGTTTATTTCCTGCGAGGAAGGGCTTTTTGCACATCTCTTCAAATTGAAGAACTCTATTCTTTGTGATTGACGAGAATATGATTGTGTTCAAAGTCTTTACATATATTTGCTGGTTTGGTAGACGTCTCTTTTTTCAGCTTTAATGTGTGGTTCATATTGCATTTTTCTCTGGTAATAAATAGTTGAATGTTATTGTGCAATTTCCAGTTTGAAGTAAAACATCTCCATAGACATGTTGCTTTGCTATGTATATTAAAATTATTGGTTTGGTTTGGTTTGGTTGTTCTTAGCTGCTTCTACATTTGAGATTTTACATAGTTGTGGATGGTTGTGCACTTGTATGAATTTGGTACTAGGGGGTTTGTGGGTTCTTTTACTATTTTCATGAATAGCCCATGCAATTAAAAGTGCAACTTGTGTGTAATTTTAGATTAATGCACACACTACTTGGTTTTCTTCTTCTAATGGAATACTTTCCAAGTTGATAGCATTAGCAAGCCGAGTAATGTTACATATTGTGAAAGTTTTTTGCCGAATTACATTTGAGACATTCTTAAAGTTTTCTGCCGTCGATACGCGGGATTATGTAGGGTTATAAGGTGGGTTAGCATCTCTTTAAAAGAGTCGTCACCACAAACTTATTTTTCTTTTTTTGTCCTTCACCCATGGAAGACGATGCATGGTTCACCTGGGCTGGGTAATGCCACTTCGGTCAGAGCTGTGAGGTTGCATTTGCATATTTGCATTGTTTCACATTGAAATGTCAAGTTATTCTGCAAGAAATGGCAAGTGTGTGCATCATTTTCCTATATATATAATTTAGGCCGTCAGATGAGTAGAACATCAAGCTAGAGAGGATGAATAAAGCTCCAGTGTGAGAGTATTTCTATTGTTATTCAGAGAGTTGTGGTTATATTAAAGAAATAGAAAGAGAAAATACAAATGTGTTTGTGGGCTGTTTTGGGATAATGCAATCATGCACAAATATTTTTGATATCCAAATATAAAGACGTACAACCATGTTTATATTTGTTGAATAAGAAGTAATTGGTTTAGTTGAATAAGAAGGAATTGGTTAAATAAGAAGTAATTGGTTTAGTTGAATAAGAAACATTGGCAGGCGGCGGACCCAAGCATGGGGCAGGGGAGGCACCTGCCCCCACTGAAATTTCTTATAGAGCAATTAATTTGCCTTCACTTTTTGGCTTTCTAACTAGACTTGTATACTCTTTCTGTCATCTATTGCTCTAATTAACTTTATAAGCTTAGTAGGTATTATGTGAGTTTAGATAAATAAAAAATTTTGATTGTAAGTATCTTTTAACAAATATTTACCGCAAACTAGAATGAGGAAGCTGACTTCTTTGTGTAAATTCAAATTATTTGATTCCTTGTTTATTTAAAATATTATTTAAAAATGAATAAAAGAAAAAAAAATAGAATAAAACATTATCATATGCAAGATAAGTCCATGATTTATTTTCCATCTTCCTTTTCTATTATCTTTTTTTTTATTATTTAACACTTCTTTTGTCACAAAATTTGTCACTTTGTAATTTAATCCGATTATAATTGTACTAAATTATGTTAGTTGGTTAAATTAATGGATGAAAAATCTTGTGAAACACGTTACGTATCTAAATATAACAGAGTATACGATAACTAAGGATTCCTTATAAAATTTTTTGGTAATTTTACGTTACAAAATGTACTTATAATTTGCATAGTATAATGTTTAATGTTGATACTATTTTGATTTTTATATTTGTTGTTTTCATTTGACTACACATTAGTTATTAATAATATACAACGGTAGATATTGTTCTAGTTTTTGAGCAAAACCCAACTCCAATAAAATTTATATAATGGTACATTATTAACTTACATTTAGCGTGATATTTTTACAACTATTAAAAATAAGATTATCATGCAACAATTTTAAGTAATGAAACTTTAAAAAATATTATTGTATATAATATTTAATGATTATTTAGTTTTGTAATTCATTTTATAAAAATTTTATTCTTAAATTTTTTTATTTTCGAATTTGACCCCACTGAACTCCGCGGCTGGATCCGCCTCTGAACATTAGGAAGGTAATAATTAGTTGAGACAATTAATAAGGATAATATAGTATTTTCGCTAAGTATTAATTATATTCTTTAATTTGTGTGTATTAACCTTAAACGACAATCTTTTAAAAACAGAGGGAATAATATTTTATGGTTAATAATAATAATAATAATAATAAAAAGGAAGTGAATCGAATGAAAGAAATATAAGTTCAATAATAGAAATAAAACCTCAAAACTACAAATTCTTGTAGGGAAAGGAATTAGTTCAACCAACCCCTTATTTTCAATCACCCAATCACCAGCTGTATGTATGTATGGGTTAATAATAAAATTTAGAAAATTGATATTTTTCATGTGAAAATATCAAAAAAAATATGTGAAAATATTAATTTTTTAAAATTTATTATTCTCTCCGTTCCTAAAAGATTGTCGTTTAAAGTTTTGGCACATGGATTAAGAAAGTGTCATTTACCAAGTAAAATTTGTTTGAAATTTCATCACTACCCTTTTATGGGAAATTGAAAACTATTAATATAAAGAAGAGAATTTATTGGGACAATGAGAGAAGGTAGAGGTAATATAGGAAAGTAAATAATTTATTCTCCTCAACGACAATTTTTTAGGAACAGAGAGTATTAATAAAGAAAATTGGTTGAAATTATATTGTTACTTCTCATCAGAGTAGACCCTACTTACTATTCATGTGAAATAATTTGTGAAATTATCAAATTTATTTGTGAAAATATCAAAAAGACGGTGTATTTTAAAATTTTAATATTATTATCAAAATAAGAAAATTTTTTGATGAAGTCAAAAAATAAATAAAAATTTAGCACATGTGTGGCTAACATTTGCAAACGTAGCAATTGCATTACCCATAAAAGGATCAAACATTTCAATTCCTCTTCATTTACAAAAAATAACAACTATTTTTCTTCACAAATCTAACACCCCCACCAAACCAAACCAAACCAAAATTATGGCTCAGAAGAGAGAGAAAGAGGAGACCGAGCTCAAGGTCCCTGAATCTCTATCCTTATGCTCACCCCCTATCCCTCCCAAAGCTCCTCTAAAGCTCTCCGGTAACGATGACCAGAGCTTTAGTTCTGCTAGGTTGCCGGAGAGCTCAGATCTGAGATTAAGGTCGGCAAAATCACAAGTGTCGTCATTATCCGATCTTAGATCTGCTGAAGGTGATAAAGGGACTAAGCTGAAGAGGAAATGGGTAAATCGGTGCTCTGGATGTAAACGAAAGGTCGGATTGATGGGGTTTCGGTGTAGGTGTGGAGATATGTTTTGTTCGGAGCATCGGTATTCCGATAGGCACGACTGTACTTTCGATTACAAGGCCGCCGGACGGGAGGCGATTGCTCGTGAAAATCCGGTTGTGAGAGCTGCGAAAATTCTCAAGGTTTGAAAGAGAGACAGAGAAATTGAAGGTCAGTTCAGTTCAGTTCATATGGGAACACGTTCTTCTATTGTAAATTATGATGCCATATTGCCATACCTACAGAGAGATAGTTGTTGAGGGGAGGGGAGGGGAGGGGAGGGGAGGGGGGCGGGGGGGTGTTTTGTGAAATTGGATGAAGAGTTGAGGGTATTATTGTCATTAACTTTATTATTGTCATAGTGGAAATTCAGTCTTTTCAAGTTGTAGTATTATTATTTTCCTATTCAACAACATGAGCAATAAATAAGAAAACAAAAAAGTTTAATAAAAAGAAGCATTAATAATCAAATTTAGAAAGAAAAAGAGACCATAGAAAGAGCAACAAATTCTATTAGCACCTTCATAGCCAAGGCACTGCACAGAATGCATGAACCAATGATACAAGTGAGAATTTTTTGGGAGAATGAGAGAAGGTAGGGGTAATATAGGAAAGTAAATAATTTATTCTTCTCGAAAATTGTAAACGACAAATATTTTAGAACAAATTTTTTCTTCTAAAACGATAATCTTTTAGGAACGGAGAGAGTATTTTTTTTAAGATCGATATAGTAGTATCAAATCACTTGATAATTACTGTCACATTGCATCATTTATCAATAAGGATGTAAACGAACCGAGTCGATCTGAGTATTAAATTGCTCAGATTTGGTTCACAAAATTTATCGAATACAAAATAAGGTCATTTAGCTACCGAGTCGAGCCCGAACCGTTTGAACTTTTCGAACGAATATGATTTGAATATCAATAAAAAATTACAATTTGAAAGGTTCGGATAATTTATCGAACTTTAAAATTTGCTCATATTTGACTCATTTATATTTTGAATCAAGTTCGAATCGAACTTTTATTCGAACGAGTACGAATCGAATTCAAACTGTTTGCTGATTTTACGAGCTTAATTATCAATTATCATCCCTATAATCATATCATCACCAATGCCTTTAAGCCTTGAGGGAGTATCGTATTTGTTACTTGAGAATGCCTTTTGAAAATTGATTTTATATGCAAATATGATAATTATTAAATCTCTCTTTCTGCCATGAATGTTGATCTACTTCACTATTCATATAGAGTCTTTAAAAAACAAAAACAAATACATTTAACCATTTTTTTGGGGATGGATGGAGTAAATGAAAACCTAATGTCAATAGCAATTATAGAGTCGGTTGATATATTTAGAGTAAAAATAATATTATCATAGGAATAAATATCTTTTCAAGTGTTGAGTGCAATTAAAATAATTACAAAAATATCGTTAAATATATTTTCCTCTGATCATTTTATTTTTATCATAAATTATCTATATTTATATATTTAAAAATAAACGAATAACAAATGTCAATACAAGTGAAAAAATAATTATGTTATATATTGCGAAAGATTTCATTCAAATTACAATTACGACGTACATCAATACATGAGATTTGATAAAATTATAAAATTAACTCATTGTATCAAATATAATGTAAAAATATTATCAATTAAATTTATTCAAATAATTCACAATAAAAAAATCTACATATAAAATCATAATATATATTATTTTCCTTAAAAAAAAAATTGAAAAGACTAGTAAGAAAGATAAGTTGGTTATAGCCGTCGAATTAGACCCGACTTAATATTACATCCGACCATCCAAGTGGAAGTAAAGAGTCCAAAACCAACTCGTAAACATTGGCAATGATAACATGCTTTAAAAACTCAGGGTCAAGATTCCCAACCGTCTTTATTTTTTTTCACCTTTTGTTTCTTATATCTCACGTAATCTTGTTTTATTGAAATCTATCTAATAAAATATAAATTATTTTGAATTTCTGACTCACTTAATAAATCATCTGAACTGTTCAAAAATTGAGATAAATCTCACCGTCCATACAGTGCCGGAGGCACGAGACCCAGCTAATATTAAATATTTGTGTACAATTGCCGAAACAAGATCAAAGCATACAATCAAATTGAAATTACAACGGAAGCAAATAAAGTAGCAATTTTAAAATTTTCATCAATCCCAATGTATGGTCTTATGAAACACCATTAATTGAGAAAGAATAAAGATATACTTTTGAAGCATGTCAACCTTTGATGAAGACTTTAAATTTCAATCCTTTGATCTTTCACGATCTCTCCAATATCTGAATCACACGTTCGCGGTTCGTCACAAAGTGTATGTAACGCCCAAGAGGTACCCACCAAGAGAAATAGACAAGAGTAATAGATTGAAGATGTGACTTTAAATTCTACTAGATATTGGGTGACTAACCTTAATTCTCCATTTCCTAACTCCTTAGGGTTTTTGAGAATGCTTGCAAAAGAGTTGCAAGTTAAAAAAGTTGCATTAGTTTATCCCACAATAAGACTCCTCTTATTTATAGACCAGCCCTAATCCTTAACCCTTAAAGAATTGAGTTTTAATTTAATTTACAAGGAACTAAAATAATAATAATAAGACTCATTTTATTTATTTATAATCTAGTATTTCTCTAAATACTTAATTATAAATATTTGTATTTCTCCAAATACTATATTAGTATTATTTAGTCAATTTAATAATAATAATAATAATAATATAACTAATCTTATTAATTTATAATATTAATTAGTATTTCTACAAATACTTAATTATAAATCTTAAGCTATTTAATTTATTTCACTAATAAATTAAATACACTTAATTTATTATTATTAAGCCAATCACTTCTAAAATCATATTTCTCCCTTTTGTGGTGTGACCCTCTAGGTTCAATATTAGGCCGATAGTAAAATAAATAAATTAAAACTATTTTAATATTATTTATAATGAATTAAACTCCTTTAATTCAAATATAAATAAATAATATTTATTCTAAATCATGAGTGACACTTTATAAATAATGTATCATGCTTATTCGGATAATATGAATTCAACGTTAATCATAAAAATTATCACAGAGAATAGTTGCAGGATTTTCCAACTTGATCGGTGTTCTTAGGGGATAGGAGGTGAATATGAAATTATAATGACAAAACCGCAATAGGTGAATCTCCCAATGGTTAATGTAATTTAATGACAGGCATAACAGAATATCGGTCGATAAAGACTATCATTTTACTACAAAATCTAACATTGTCCTCTTAATTGTCCAAAATTAAAAGGATTATATTCACTTCATCTAAAGGCAAACAAGTATTTAAATTAATTTTAGCCGTCATTAGGCAATAACTAATGTTATGATTTTCCTCAATGACCCACTTGAGTGACCTTTCTATGTTTCCTTACACTGCAGCTACATGAGCAAGGAAATTCAGTTCAAAGTGGATATTAAACCAGAGCTCTTATTCACCTAGTGAACCACGAATTAGTACTCGTGTTCCCAAACATGGTACTCATTCGTACCAATACACTAAAGTTAGCAGGGGCGGATCCACTTGAGGGCAGTGGGGTCAATTGACCCCACTCAATTTTTAGGTCACCGTAGTTGATTATGCTGATCTCCGACCGATTTCCAGCATGGTAGGGTGAGGGATAGCAGTAGAGACCAGGCTGACGAGTCCCTCCGAACAGTCATGTACTTGAATTGCTGGGGACCCAACTGATTATATACTCGCCTGAGATTGAAAGGCTCTTGTTTAATTTTCTATGAAATACTTGTGATTCACCATTTGAAGAACAAAAGAAGAAGAAAGAATTCTCTTCTCTCTGATGAGTAAGAGTTCTCATCTCTCTAGGTATAATTTACGTAACTCAAATTTATACCTCTTTTTCTTTTTCAATTATTTAGTCATAATATTAACCCATCAAAAAAAATTCTTTAAAAAACATATTGTAAATTTTATTTTTTATAATTTTACAAATTTAATAATTGTTTGTGAATTTTTATAATTATTTATAATAAGACTATCATGATATTTTTATAACAATGTCGACCCATAAAAAATATTCAAAGATGAATGGATGAATGATTGTTTAATAACTTACATTATTGAATATGATATTTTTGTAGTTATTAAAAATGAAGTTATCAAGCAACAATTTTATGTTATGGAGTTTCGAAAAATGTTATTGTAAACAATATATGAATATTATTTAATTTTGTGATTTATTGTATAATATTTTTATTTTTCATTGATTTTTTTTTTTCAAATTTGACCCCACTAAACTAATGGGCTAGATCCGCCCCTGAAAGTTAGCAGCAAGATATTAATTTGTTTTTCATATATAGTTGCACAAATATCAATATTCTAACTTTATACTCGAACACTACATTTGTGCTAAATTATTGTTACAATCAATTTGTCGATGCAACTTAAAATCTTTGATGAAAAACTTGGTTTTATTGCATTAGCCCCCTAAGAGAATTCCTAACTATAAGCCCAAAAATAAAGCAACCCTAGTGTACCGCATTTTAGCCTATGCAACATATAATGCGTCCCCATATCGGTTCCACGAACTGAAACGAAACGCGCTCCAAGTAACGTTGAATTAAAAACAGATACAGGAATTTAGCCTCATACCTCAATTTCATTATCATCCTCTAATTCCTCTCTAGCTGCTTCCAGTCTCCTTTTTTTCCTAGGTAGATTTTTCTATCAACAGAAATAAGCCAAAATAAGGATCAACTTATTGCTTGGCAGCGCTTCCTGTATCGAAAAGTACATATCATATGCAGGTTAGTAAATACCTCACGCTCTCTCTTCCACTTTTCCTTCATCTTAAGGTCTTCAGCTTGTTGGGCACTGATATCCTTATTTCCAGCACCTTTTCCTTTTTCCAGAGATTCCTGCCGAAGAAATTTCAAATGCCAAGTCAAAGTTCATTCATTCGATGAACTAATATTTCACACAAGACATATAAACACAAGGCAAATGCAGAATGTTGATATGTGCAATCCACATTCATTTAATTGATCACAGTGTAATCATTCAGCCAAATACTATCCGGAGTGTCGTGTGGATAATAGATTAATCTCACAAATTTAATCTGAGATTAAATTTCATCTAAACCAGAAAATTTCAAGTAGATAATAAGATGTTCAGTGCTCCAATTTTTAAACGAACTTAAACTCCATTAGGACTACAGTAGACAAAGACTGAAACAGCACTTTGTAGAGTTAAAAAACTCATCAGAGTTCACGGGGCATTATAATGGCCACATACCTTTAAAGGGATCATGCAGCGAAGAATGTATTTATATCAATACAACAATAGACAATTCATGGCAGCCAATGAAGTGCTGAACAAAGGCTCGCACTATCAATTTTTTTTAAAGTCATAAAAAACTATCATTACAACTAGACAGACAATTCCCTTATTATTGTTTATTGGGTTTTAAGTAGAATTATTTGAGACTAGGCTTATCAAGCACTCATCAAAATCCCAATTGCTAACCTAATTTGCAACACAAGCATCTTACTGTAAGGTCACTTCAAGACAAGCATACTGGGCACTTATATGCAAATAATGGACAAACATTAACGCCATCACCTAAAGATCTGGATGTACCATCTTTGAACAATGAACTATTCACAATGAAATATTACCTTTACTGATTTAACTACAAGCTTTTTGTCCTTTTCTGTCGCAAACCAAGTTCTTTTACAGCGTGAATAGATTTCATCTCTATGTATTATCATAATTTCGGCCTTTAAATACATTAAGGAGTATACATTATTTTCAAAATAAAGCGTTTAGCATAATTGCATTGACAGAAAAAAGTTCATGGCACAAACCACAGAACATATTTGAGCAAATGGACACTTGACAGGTTCAAAACTCATTAGAAAACTGAGCAAGATAACAATGCATGAAGAAAAAAAATTATGGTAGGGTGCAAAACCTTTGTTGCTTCCATTTCAGCTTTTCTTAGCACCATCTCCTCCCTGCACCAATTCAAATATACTCCCTCCGTCCCGTATTAAACGTCCTAATTGGTTTTGGCATGCTAATTAATAATATATTTTTTACCTAAATTGCCCTTCTAAATTACTTTTTAATTGAAGTATCCATTCACTTTTTTATGACCCAACATTAATTATTCCTTGTTAGTTCCCACATGAATCAATTTTCTAGATCATTTTTATTGTTAGTCTCACATTCGAATAAGTATATTTCTAGCTACTTTATCATTTTTGTTGTTATCCTCACATTAAATAGAAGAGATGTTATAATGATAATATGAGAGAGAAAGTGGTATAACAATACATCACTTCCCAATATAAAACTTTTATCATTTCTTAAGTTTCCAACAAAAGTTGACTAAAAAGATTATGAGGGTATAAGTGGAAAAATAAGATAAAAATAGTTATTAATATAGAAATTGGACATTTATTGTGGAACATCCTAAAAAGGAAATTAGGACGTTTAATACGGGACGGAGGGAGTAACAGATAAAAATGGTGAGAAACAAACACTTTTGAACATCAAATGCCATGTCGTACATACCTTTCTTCCTGAAGAATTAAAGCCATTTGATCAATTAATTCGGCCCACATATTTATTGATTTCTCTACAACAGTTCAGCTCTTCAGCCTCGAACTAGCTCTCTTGGCCTATTATATCGTAAAAATAGTAGTGAGGCATAAAATCTCACAAAACATTTACAAAAGTGAAAGGACCAGCGTAATAAGAAGCTTAATTACTCATTAGTCATAACTCCCTCTGTCCCATATTTTTGGCCTCCTTGAAAAAGCTAACGTTTTTGAGAGACATCATTACATAGTTTACAACCAATAAAGCAAAATTGGACTACCAATTTAGGTCTGACAAATTACTAAATTCATGCACCTAGTTTGAAAATATTTCAAAAGAGGGAAAATAAGGAAGAAAGGGACGATGCTATAATTGAATGTAATCATGAGAACAAAATTCATATTCTACTCTGTTTACAGTTTTTAAAGGACTTCAGAACTTGATGAAATATTAGGTCGGAGAAATAACAAATTAAGGCATCCAATTTCAAAAGATTTCAAAAGAGGGGAAATGGATGAAAGAGACTATGTTGTAATTGAATGTATACATGAAACTGAAAACCGAAATTCATACTCTACACCGTTTAAGTGTTTAAAAAACAAATATAAGAATATTTTATGTAAAGGAAATCAGAATTTGATACAATTGATATTTAAAGATCAAGTTTAAAATCGAAATCCAAGTATATAATGTTCTGGACTTTACAAAGTTTGAAAGTAAATATTGAGAAACTAAATCCTTATACATCGTGGAAGGCCAAAACACATCTTGTACAGCTGATAAGCAAAGTTGAAGACATAATGATCAGGTTGAACAGAGCTATAGACCTATGTTACTTCTTAATCCATCTTATGCAACCCTACCTTGTCTAACTGATGCATTAGCATGTGCAGTTGAACAATAGATTTAGCAAATATTATTAAGACCCCTCATATATTGTTAACACAAAGGATCCTATCTTATAAGTGGCTTCCTATCTCTTTCGTAATTGCTGGAGTACTCTTTCAGTGCACACAGGATTAGTTACAGATTCAAGCAAGACAAGCCTAAAAGAGGACAGATCAAATTTGTGATTAAGCATAGCTTAGTGTATTTGCTTGAAAGTGATGTCAGGAAGGAAGTGAGTGAGACTTGTAAGATCCCATATTGGTTACTTTACCGAGACATAGCATGATACCAAATTGAACATATTTTATATTCCTCACATTGATTTTTTCCCCTGAGCTTCTATGTTTTGATAGCATGGTTTGATTTTACAAGACATGAAAAAATATCAAAAGATCACCTTTTTATATGCCTACCCATAACAACCAGCGATAAAAACGAAGAATTTTATGAAATTTGTTATAATTAGAGGTTAGGGAAGCAAAACCAACCTAAAAATGTTTAGCCTGCATGATTCCACATATCGCCAGTACCAAATCACACAATGAACAGCATAAGGCCCGTAAACTGAATGTATGAGCATTTATCAAATGTATAACTTCATATCTCAATGGCCCATGTCAAACTGTTACATTCCTCCTTGGGATTTACCTTTCTTGTCTGCAAATCATAACCAACCAATGGGTCAGTTACTTGATCTCTGAATTGCCTGATTGAATTCTTGTGACCAAAACGCTAAACAAACAGTTCCCAAGAGACCAAGGTCAATGACCTATATACAACTGCAACCACTTATCTTTTGTATCCCCCTCTCATTCATTTTGTTCCTTATGAAATAAACATCCAGCCACTGATCTGCTGCAGCATAAATGTTAGACAACGACACATAGTTACCAGCGTTGAGAGGTTCAAGCTCAAAAAGATGATTTGCAACCTCTTTTCCTAATTCTATTTCGCAATGTAGCTTACAAGCCCCGAGAAGTGCACCCCAGGCACCAGCATGAGGTTCTACAGGCGTCTTTTTTAAAAGCTCATAAGCTGCTATAAGTTTCCCTGATCGGCAAAGAAGATCGACCATACAAGCATAATGGTCAGGAGAAGGAATGATAGAATACTTATTCATCATGGAATAGAAGTAGTTGCAACCTTCCTCAACAAGCCCTGCATGACTACAAGCTGTTAGGATGACTTTGAAGGCCACATCATCAGGAGTTAGTCCTTCATTTAGCATCCTCGAAAAGAGGGAAACAGCCTGAGATCCACACCCATGTATGGACAGTCCCTGTATCATTGAACAATAGGAAATCAAGTCTCGTTTAGGCATCTCCTCAAACAACATTGTAGCCCTCTCCATGTTCCCACACTTTGCATTCATGTCCACAAGAGCTGCAGCAACATAAGCTCTACGTATATCAAATGAACTCTGGCTAATATATGAATCAACCCAATTAGACAGTTCCAAATTACCAAGTTGGGAACAAGCCGACATCAGACTCACTATTATATATTCATCAGGTTTAACATTTCTAGAACGCATGTCAACAAAAATATTTACAGCTTCATTAGGCTGCCCATTCTGGCAATAACCAGATATTAATGCCGACCATGAGATGATATCCTTATCAGGCACCTGATCAAACAAAAGCCTTGCTGATGCCATGTCACCAGATTTAGCATACCCATCAATCATAGTGGTGAAAGAAACCACATTCCTTTCAGGCATTGTATCAAACAACTTCCTAGCATTACCCAAATCTCCCAACATCACAAAAATTCTTATCATTACATTCCAAGAAGCAAGATTTCTTTGAGGCATTTCATCAAACAAGTTCTTCGCCTGCATTAAATCCCCTACATTTGCATACCCAACAATCATAGCTGTCCAAGAAACAACGTTTTTCACTAGCATTTCATCAAACACTTTCCGAGCACAATAAATCTCTCTACACTTACCATAAAAATCGATCAAACTGGACCCAACAAATACATCACCGTCAGTCCCATACCTCACAACTAACCCATGAATCACCCGGCCTTCCCTCAACGCCAACGCACTCGAGCAAGCTTTAATCAACGAGGGGAAAGTGAATTTATCCGGAACAACATTTTCACTCTGCTCCATACGAAGAAAAAGCGAAACAGAGTCCTTAAGAGACGAATGCTGACAGTACCCTTTTATCAGCGTGTTCCAGAGATAAATGTTGGGTTTAAGCACACAATTAAAGACGCTGGATGCGTATGAGATGTTTGGAGCAGAGAGAGAGATGCAGAGAGATATGAACTGGGTTATGAGGAAATGGTCTTGCTCGGAACCTCGGTGGATGATTTGGGTGTGGACTTGTTCCAGGCTTCGAATGTTTTTGCAGGCTTTTAACAGAGAGATGATTGGGATAGAGGAAGAAGAAGACGATTGTTCGAAGAGGGTTGTGCATCGGCTGATCAAGTTATACATATGGATCTGTATGGAGCTCTAGTTTTTGAGCGACCTCTAGTTTTCGAGCCTGCCCAATAAAATTTGGAGGGAGAAATAGAGGAAGAAGATGCGATGAGTCATGTATTACTCCCTTCGTTCTTTAATATAACTTCTTTTAAAAAAATATTTTTATTTCTTAATATAAATAGTTTGAAAATTTTAAATAAATATTAATTATTTAATTTTCAATATTACCTCAAGCATTAAATATAACTTTAATTCTCTAACTATTTTTTATCCAATAAATAATAATCTCTTATTTCAATACAAGGGCAATATATACAATTGATATTATAGTTAATGATATACAATTATTACCTTAATAATTGTGCACAACCCTAAAACGACCTATATTAAGGAACGGAGAGAGTAATAAGTTTGACAATTATAATTGAGTATAAATTTATTACTCCCTCTGTTCTTTAATATAAGTCGTTTTAGAAAAATATTTTTGTTCCTAAATATAAGTCGTTTGAGAATTTCAAGTAAACATTAATTGCTTAATTTCCAATATTACCCCAAGTAATAAATATAACTGTGGTTCTCTTACTATTTTTTGCCCAATAAATAACACTCTCTTTTTCCAATACAAGGGTAATATAGACAATTGATAGTATATTTAATGTTTTACAATCATTTTTTTAATACTTATGCACAATTCTAAAACGACCTATATTAAAAAATGGAGGAAGTACAATATATATCAAGACTCAAGTTAAAATACATCTAAAATATCAAGTCCAAAGTTTGGGTTACATTTTTGAGATCGACGCGACATATTTGTTGAGTAATTAAATGAGCATTTAGGCTTTTAAATACATCCAACATGTCGTATTATTCTTGATGTAATGTATTTGAATTCCAAACGTTGAATTCAAAATCAAACCGTTATATTTGTGAATTAAATAACTTATTATTATCAACATAAATTTGAAATAATCATAATTAATCGGACGATACATGAATGAGTTTATCCCGTTAAATCAATAATTTTATTTATTATTTCATCCTTAATCAGTACTCAAATATTTTTCTAAAGGTCGTAGAATACAAGATAGTAGGAATATTGTAAATATTATTCTATTATTGTAAATATTATAACGTTGTAATTAATCAACCTCCTTTTAGTGGCATGAATTAAATTAGGGGAGGATATTTAGGTGATTTTTGGTGTCGCGTGAATTGGACCGTGTAAAATGTGGTTGTTGAAATAATATCCGGGTACAGAGACCTTAATAATATTCACAAATTTTATTGATATTTTTAAACAAAAAAATATTATATATGTCTAAAATTGAGATTTTTACTTCTACTATTTATGTATCGAGATTTGATAACAACATTCTAAAAAGTAATTCTTTTAAATAATAGACTTTAAAAAGGAATATTGAAAATTAAAAGAAATATAAATTGAACTGCTGAGAGTTATAACGTACTGCTCAAGTACTAATTGCTAAACACCGTAAATTATACTATTTTGCTCCAAACTATGAATAACATTTTTAAAAATTTTATATTTTTAACTGTATTTAAAAAAAAATGAATAATAATGACGTGATGCTAAAAATAACATAAAAACAAAAATAATAATTAAAAATATAATGACATTTTATAATATTAAAGAAATATTTTTCTAATTTTGAAATAAATAAATAAATAAATTGTTAAATGATAGAGATATGTCCCTGAAGCCTAAACCCTGTTTTCGTAACCTAACGACTAAAACCCTCCAAACTACTAAACCCAGCTGCTTCTGCTTCTGCTTCTGCTTTTGAGAGCCAGCAATGGAGGAATTAGGGTTTGCATTTGAGCCTCCTAGCGACGAAGAGGTAGATTACGACAACGAAACTCCTTCAGAATCAGAAGAAGATGAACAACAAAAACATGAAGATGGAGAAGTTAAGAAGAAAACCCAATCACCATGGGATTTCTCTTCCTACACTGAATCCGTAGCCGACGAACACGCCCGCCGCAGCACCACCTCCATCGATTACAAAATCTCCAAAGCCATTCAGCAACGCTCCGTTCCAGTCCCTAACGAGGATTCAGCTCAATCCGATTCTGATCCCGAAGATCGTCAAGTAATGAAATTCATCTCCCCCTTTCTATTTCTCTCTATATAATATATATAGCTGAGAAGCCGAGCTTGATTGCTGTAATTTTTTTTGATAATTGTTTGGGTGTTTCATAATTAGTAAGACCAATATTTTTAATAAAAATTGAAACTTTTGGATTTTATTGGGGCATCCAAGTGATTTAATTAAGTTTTTTGACGTGGGTTTTAATTGTTTGTAGCTAAAAGGCAACTGCAACTACAATTTTTGTTTTTAAAATACAGTTTGAGCTTAGTTATTGTGAAAGGCAGCTCCTTTATGTATCAAACCTATTGATGATAAATTGAAGAGATCATTTGATATATGGCTGGAAAAATTCCCTTACTTTTTAGAAGGATTAAAAAGATGAAGTTATTTCTTTACTTGGACAGCCAAATGCCACCATCCTCGCATCACTATTAGAAGTCATCAGAAATGCAGCTATCTTATTATTATTTCTTAAAATAATCTGATCTCAGGTGTTGTAATATGTATTTTTTGTAATTTTCCTTTAATTATAAATTTAGGTAATTTATAATTCAACTTATTCATAACAATTAACAAGTCAAGGAATATTCCTATCTCTAAACACGAACGGTCAAACATTTTGTTACACTTTTTGTCTACATTATTATTTTGTACGTTTTTATTTATAGTAAATGTAGGTGATTTATACATCAATTTATTCATAACATGTCAAGGAATATTCCTATTTCTATACAAGACCTTGTTTGTAGTCAAAGATTATGTTTAACTTTTTGATACCTCAGGAGGATTTTAAGGATGAAGATGGTGATGATGTGACTAACGCTGAAGGTGAGGGCGTTGATAAAAAGCCATTTTTCGCGTCGGCAGATGGAGTTTCATACCATGCAAATTCCTTTATGGATCTAAATCTTTCCAGGCCATTGCTTCGAGCCTGTGAAGTCTTGGGCTACAATAAACCCACGCCAATCCAGGTTTTCTTAGACTATAAATAGATGAAATTACACTCTATGCTTTGCATTTGGTTTATATGGATGTACTGAGTCTAAAGTTTTTGATTGTAGGCTGCTTGTATACCTTTGGCTGTAAATGGGCGTGATATATGTGCTAGTGCTATTACTGGTTCAGGAAAGGTAGCAATTTATATATTTTAATATATATGTGTGCTGTACAGTTCTCCTAAAGATTGGGTGCCATCTGAATTATCCTGCCAGTTGATTTGGATAAGTCAGCAGTTGACTTATTTGGTTAATAATAATTTATTTGTAATCCATTTTAATTATTTGCTTATACAGACAGCTGCCTTTGCATTACCAACGTTGGAGCGATTACTGTGTCGTGCAAAAGGAACACCTCCAGCAGTAAGGGTCCTTATTCTTACTCCAACAAGGGAGTTGGCAGTTCAGTAAGTCATATTTACTTTTAAAAAATTGTGTTGCTTTTCTGTTATTATGTTTTTTAGTAAGCTTACACTTGTGTTGTGTGCATCCAAGTACGTGTGTCAATTGTTTCTATATATCATTACATGTGCATCTAAAACTGCCAACTGATTAGTACATTGCTCGAGAAAGAGGTTTCAAACAAGCTGCTTTTGTCTCATTGTACATGGTTTGATTGGTTTCTATATTCTAAAATCACTTTAGATATGCTGATATTATGCTTCAGTTGGATTAAATTTTTTATGGCAAAACTAATAATTTAGCCACTATAGTTGGCAAGTTTTACTTAATTCACCACTGAACTTTTAATTTTTTAAATTACCCCATTAAACTAATTAAAATTTTATAATCGGGCTAGTCTGTTAACTCGGGCTAACTTCTGTTAAATTGATTTGGGTTTTTTTTCCTACGTGGCTTTTAAACAGAAAAGGAAAAATAACAAGAATGACACGGCTAGTTTGTTAACTCAACCAAATGAATGAAACCCTATACCAAGAAAAAGATTCCATTATCGATATTGATGTTTGCATCATTCAGTACCCAAAAACCCAAACCGCCATAAACCCTTACTTCCCTCGCCAGATAGGCCTCGGCCCGTATCATCATCTCCGTCCAGACTTCTAAAAGATGCAGAACCACAAACTCGCTGCGGCCAAAAGGGTTCTCACGGCCAGCCCAATCGCAAATTCCAAGGAGCTCTTGGTTCAAAAAGTCAAAAGAATCTGAGTTTGTCATTCGTGGATTTTATGATCATTGATCTTGATGGCGATACCCTGGCTTTGATCTTCGCCATTGATGGTCTCTTCTTGTTTGATCATTTGAATAATATGTATAGTTATAAAAATCCCAAATCTGGCCTTAATAGGGGAAGCCGAGAGGAAGTTAGCACAAGATATAATGATGTTTGAGAATCAAATCCTGTTGTTTTTGCTGTTGAAATTGATTGGAAAGTTTCTCCGACAATATTCCGGTAATGATGAAATTGAATTGGTAAGTGAATCTGAAATGGTAGATAAAATTAAAATATCAGTGTTTAATTTCTTGCAAGCACACTCTCCTCTTGAATTGAATCATCAAGCTCAGTTCTAGTATAACACCAACAATGTACACCTGCTTGATCACCTGTACCATTTAATTGTCAATAATCGAGAAATGCGGAGGATTAAAAGTTGTTCCATCTGTGTTCACCCATGTCATTTTTGTTATTTTTCTTTTTTTTGTTTAAAAGCCACGTAGGAAAAAACCCAAATCAATTTAACAGAAGTTAACTTGAGTTAACAGACTAGCCCAATTGTAAAATTTTAATTAGTGTAATGGGGTAATTTAAAAAATTAAAAGTTCTGTGATGAATTAAGTAAAACTTGCCAACTATAGTGGCTAAATTATTAGTTTTGCCAATTTTTTATTTAGTTATTGTCTTGTTTTCATAATCTTAAGCGAATTTTTGCCTCCTCCCCAGAATGTCCGTAGTGAGATATAGTTAAGGGTGCCCCTTTGGAAGGATTTTTGTTCAGTAGCAAAGGATTGTATAAATTGGTTTCAGTCCTTACTGTTATGATTCTAAAATGTGTCCCTTCAAATTAAAGTGCTTTTCCATGTTATTTTTTGCTTCCATTATTTGTTAACAAAGCACATGACAATTCTCTTCATGTTTTTTACGTGTGTTAACCAAACTTTCGTACGATAAGAATCTGTTGGCATGCATTGGCAATCAAATTGGTATTTTAGTTGTACGAGAAGTTATGGGTTTCTTTTCCATTCTAATTACTGAGATTTTCTTTAAACATACGAAACTGATGAATTGTTATCTGTGATTTTTTTTTACAGGGTTCATAGTATGGTAGAAAAACTTGCTCAATTTGTAAAAGATATTAGATGCTGTCTAGTAGTGGGTGGGCTTTCAACAAAGGTTTGTTTATACTTTCAGTATTCTTTTTTGATAGACAAATATTTGACACCCAAACGGATGCGCAAACCTGGTTTTACCTGATTTATGGATTTCATTAATGTACCCTCCTGGAAGTTTGGTCCATTTCAGGATGCATCTCCAGGAATGTTGCTTTTACAAGGCGGGAGGGAGTAGTATGCTTTTCTTATATATAACTAGCTTTAAGAGACCAATCCCCGAAAATGAGAAGGACCAAAAGCAAAGACCTAAAATAAAAAGCATATATTAGTGTTTCTAGTTATCTTATTCTGATTTTTCATTCTCAATGAGTCTTTTGTTATGCGTGAACATGTTAAATTTATAATAGCAATGCTCATATGCTCTTCTTAGTTAAATTTTCCAGTTACAACATTTTTTTCACTTAGCAGGTGATTGGTTTTTCATGTTTGAATTTAAAATGCTTAGTATTACTGGTTAATTTATTATTGTAATATGCTTCTCTTATGGCTCATGTTCTTGGAATGTGCCAAACTTGTTGCAGGTGCAAGAAGCAGCCTTGAGATCTAAACCAGATATTGTTGTGGCCACCCCAGGACGTATGATAGATCACATACGCAATTCTTTGTCCGTACATTTGGACGAACTTGCAGTTTTGATCCTTGACGAGGCAGACCGTCTTCTTGAGCTTGGATTTAGTGCTGAAATTCGTGAACTGGTATCTAGTGACTTTCTTAGTATATTTTTTTAATGATAATTGCTTTTGACTTTCCATGTTCTAAGTTTTGCATCCAAGTGATTGCTGTATAAGATTAAACATGAACTTGTCTGTAAAATGCCAAAGGATATCTAACTAAAATACTAAATAGGCTGAAAAGGAATATTATAAGTCCACTCTAAATTTTTTGAATTTTGAAGAAATCCACTACTCTTATATTCATTTAAAAATTTGGTACTCATATATCACACGAAGCTCTCAATTGTAACTCTTGTATTCTTATTTAAATAGAAAATGTTCAGCACTGCCTCTGTCCAAGTTCATACGGTCTAAGTCTGAACTCTAGAGGCTTGATTCGACTTTGATACATAGTCCAGAAAGATTTTAACTGGCTAGACTAAGCTGAATTGAACAGTATCAAAATTTTCCGTTAAATTCCAAATGCGTCTGCAAATATATAAGAATAACTTGTGAATAGGTATTAATATGCTTGCTTGAGTATTATTTTTGCGAATGTTTAAATTAATAAATGCATCATTAATTCATAATTTTTATGACAGACTGTAGCAGGGAGCAAGTGTTTTATGCCTTATGTCTAAGACACCATCTTTCTCAGTAGATAAGCCTCTTTGTTTTGTGGTTCTTTTGGAATTGATTTGATGACATGTTAAAAGCATACTTGCTTAGTGGAATTCAGAAGGTAAAAAAATGGGGGAAAGAAGAATGAAAAAAAGCAACAACAAAAAAGGAGAACAAGAAAAGATTGGGGCCTAGTTTGTTTGTTACTTTCTTATAGTTGTTTATTTTTTCAAAGGTTATGAACTGGAGTATCAGATTCTAACTTTCCTAAGTAATTTTTTTTAATAAATTAATGGTCCTACCCCTTCTAATCGAAATTGCAAAAACTTCACTCGGGTGTCCCTAGGCTGTGCTTTGTGCTTAGGACCAAAAGGCGTGCTTCATTAATGCACCTTGCCTGAATGCAGGCAAGGCACCAAAGCTGTACCTTTCACAACAGTGGACTTGGTTTATGCGGCGCTTGGTCGTAGATGTGTTGTGGGTTGGAGCTATATATTTTGTTTGACAATTATAGAAAATCATTTGAATAAGTTGAATGTCCTTTGTGGAGTTCTTTGGAGATTTCTTTCAGTACAGTGTGACCTTCTATACTACTGTTTACATGAAGTGAAAAATCTAACTCTAACTTGTATCTGAAAAACTGCATTTTGAAATGAACTCAAAACTTCTATATTTATATGTAACCAATCCATGAAACAAAATTTTAAGGTGTTCCAGTTCAGCATACTTGATGCTACTGTTTCCTGCAATAAAAATACTCTTGTTGTGTTTTACGTTGTTAGCCTGAACAATGATCTCATATTTTTTGAAGTGCAGGATAGAGCCGAAGAATAATTAAATCATTAGATATTTTAGTTTCTTTTTTATGTTGTGTTAAAACTTGTAACAATTAATTGACGGTATATGCTGTAATAATATTCTGTGTAGTGTTTATGACAATTTTTTTAAGTTTGTTGCTATTGTGGTTTATTTGCAGATTAAAGAATGTCCTAAACGTAGACAGACCATGCTATTTTCGGCAACCATGACTGAGGAAGTTGGTGAGCTTATCAAGCTTTCTATGAACAAACCCATGCGCCTCTCAGCTGACCCATCAACAAAAAGGCCAGCTAAGTTAACTGAAGAGTAAGTATTTAAGCTTATTAGCCATTTAACCTTGGTGGACCTCCTCGTACTGATTGTCCAATATTTTAAATCCAAATGTTCCAACTACTTGGGAATGGCATCAGTCCCCGTTAAACAATTTGTTCTACCTGCAATATTTTCTTACAAAGAAAAAGTACAAGTAAAGCTGTAACAGCTCATAAAATCATAATAGGGGGCTGAACACAGTTATATACTTATACACCATGTACAGACACAACACTCCACAGCATCAATCAAAAACAAACTAATATCCTCCAAACTTATTGCTCACCGACAAGACGGTCTATCAAAACCCTCTACCAAGCCCAACACTGAGCATAAAAGATCCTACGACTATAAAGCAATCTCTACCAAAAATTAATAAAGGATATGATGAATCCAATATACACCTCTGGGCTCTACCAGTCTGGGGGACTAAGAAAAAACTGGAGCTTATACTAAAAAAACTCTACTATATCGAAAACTTTCTATCTGAGGTTCTATATTTTTCTTTGTGACATGAAACTATGAAATCTTTTTCAATTGTGCATTTGTATTTACCAAGTGATTTTGATGGGTTACTGGGTCAGCCGCACCCCTAACTCACCACAAACAAAAGAGAATAATAAAAATAGAATCAAGAAGCTAAATTTTATGCTTGAAGAATTGCTCACTGACAAGACGGTCTAACAAAACCCTCTACCAAGCCCAACACTGAGCATAAAAGATCCTACGACTATAAAGCAATCTCTACCGAAAATTAATAAAGGATATGATGAATCCAATATACACCTCTGGGCTCTACCAGTCTGGGGGACTAAGAAAAAACTGGAGCTTATACTGAAAAAACTCTACTACTATATCGAAAACTCTCTATCCGAGGTTCTATATTTTTCTTTGTGACATGAAACTATCAAATCTTTTTCAACTGTGCATTCATATTTACCAAGTGATTTTGATGGGTCACTGGGTCAGCCCCACCCCTAACTCACCACAAACAAAAGAGAATAATAAAAATAGAATCAAGAAGCTAAATTTTATGCTTGAAGAATTGTATGTGCACTTTTTTTTTGGGTATATTTGGCAACACACCATCTAACTTTTTCAAAACTATGACATTTTGTTTGCAGAGTAGTTAGAATACGAAGAACACGGGAAGGAAATCAAGAGGCAGTTGTTCTTGCAATATGCTCCAAGACATTCACGTCCAAAGTGATTATTTTCAGGTTTGTCAGTAGATGCCAGCCACTTTTCTTATCAACTGATTAACCATGGAGCGTACCATGAAATGAACTTCATGACCACAGTTGCATCAGAAATTCAGCTATAAATTTATGTCTCTCCTGCCGACTTTCTCCCTGTGGCTGCAACCTAATGATTATCTATTTCATTCGCAGTGGAACAAAACAAGCTGCGCATAGGTTGAAAATTTTGTTTGGCTTAGTGGGATTTAAAGCTGCCGAGCTTCATGGAAATCTCACCAAGCCCAACGCCCTCGATGTAGGTTGATGTTCTTATATTATAGGTTCATTTTTGTGTATTTAAGGTTCATCAAAATAAATAAACAATTGAATAGTTAACTCAAAAGACATTTCCACAGAAATCCTATGAAGGTGTTGAACTATTTACAGCGTATCCATTTTCTTATTTTTGGTAATGTTATGTTACTAATTTTATTTTTCTTGGATGTCTTTCTAGGCATTGGAACTTTTCAGGAAGCAGGAAGCAGATTTTTTAATTGCGACTGATGTTGCTGCTCGTGTAAGACAAACTTCTACCCTTTGAATAGCTTTCTAAGCATATGGACCATTTACTCTTTTGAAACCTGAATCATTTCAATACTTATGTGACAAAATTTTCTGGGTTTTGTTGCCACATTCCCAAATCAAATCCAATAATTATTCATGACTCTTGCGGGGTGGTTATCTTTGTCAGGGTCTTGACATCATTGGTGTTCAAACAGTTATAAATTACTCATGCCCTCGTGACCTTACTAGGTAATAGTGATCCTTTTTTGGCACCATAATAATTTGGTCAAATGTATATTACTTTCCATTAGCCGTTCTCTGGGCTAATGTTTTTATTCATTTTATTTTGACCTCGTTATGCGTATTCTTTTTTTAAATTTGAAATTTTGTATTTCTCGCTTGGCAGCTACATTCATCGGGTGGGAGTCGTACAGCTAGAGCTGGTAGAGAGGGATATGCTGTTACATTTGTCACTGATAATGACCGATCTCTCCTACATGCCATTGTGAGCATTACGTTCTTTCTCATGGTTATTCATACATGTTTAGTGATGCTTATTCCCGGAACACAAGTTCTTCTGGAATTCTCTATCTCATATTCAGGGAAATTTAAGAGGACAGTAATATACCATTAATATTATGATGTTATTCATGATAATCACTGAATTACCATGCTCTAAAACATTTGGCAGTGCTTGTTTACATGCCATACAATATAAAAAATGATAGGTCTGTTGTCCAATTGCATGTGAAAACTATTAGGAGTGTGGTCAATCTTGACTTTGAAGGAGTAGAATGTTGAAGTGCATGAATAGTAGATGCTTTAAGAGATATTCTAACAACTCATGCTATGTCTTGGTAAAGTAACCAATGTGGGACCTTATAAGTCTCGCTCGCTTTCTTCCTGACATCATTTTCAAGCAAGCTAATTTTAAGTCTCAAGACAATGCTCAACAACAAATTTGATCTGTCCTCTTATAGGCTTGTCTTACTTGAATCTGTAACTAATCATGTGTGCACTGAAAGAGTACTCCAGCAATTACAAAAGAGATAGCAAGCCACTTACAAGATAGGATCCTTCGTGTTAACAATATATGAGGGGTCTTAATAATACTTGCTAAATCTATTGTTCAACTGCAGTTACTGCACATGCTAATGCATCAGTTAGACGAAATAGGGTTGCTTAAGAGAGTAAGAAGTAACGTACGTCTATAGCTCTGTTCAACCTGATCAAAGCATTTGTCTTCAACTTTGCTTATCAGCTCCACAAGATGTGTTTTGGCCTTCCACGATGTATAAGGATTTAGTTTCTCAATATTTACTTTCAAACTTTGTTAAGTACAGAACATTCTATACTCGGATTTCAATTTTAAACTTGGATCTTTAAATATCAAATGTATCAAATTCTCATGTCCTTTACATAAAATGTTCTTATATTTGTTCTTTAAAACCGTAAACGGTGTAGAGTATGAATTTCGATTTTCAGTTTCATGTATACATTCAATTACAACATAGTCTTTCCCCCTCTTTTGAAATTAGATGCCTTAATTTTGTAATTTCTGCAACCTAATATTTCATCCAATTCTCAAGTCCTTCGCATAAAATGTTCTTGTTTTTGTTTTGTTAAAACTGTAAACAGTGTAGAGTATGAATTTCGGTCTCATGATTACATTCAATTATAACATCGTTACTTTCTTCCTTATTTTTCTCTCTTTTGAAATCTTTTCAAACTAGATGCATGAATCTTGTAATTTGTCAGACCTAAATTGGTAGTCCAATTTTACTTTATTGACTGTAAACTATGTAATGATGTCTCTCGAAAACGTTAGCTTTTTCAAAGAGGCCAAAAATATGGGACTGAGGGACAGAGGGAGTTATGACTAATGAGTAATTAAGCTTCTTATCACTCTGGTCCTTTCACTTGTGAAAATGCTTTGTCAGATTTTATGCCTCACTACTACGTGGTCTATGGTTTTTAAGTGCCTTACATTACTAGCAGTTGAATTTAAAGCAAATTCCTCTTGATTTATATGTTGTTGCTATTAGTTACCGAAAAAGGATATTATTTTTACGATATAATAGGCCAAGAGAGCTGGTTCGAGGCTGAAGAGCCGAACTGTTGCAGAGCAATCAATTAATAAGTGGGCTGAATTAATTGATCAAATGGAGGATCAAGTGGCTTTAATTCTTCAGGAAGAAAGGTATGTACGGCATGGCATTTGATGTTCAAAAGTTTTCTGCTAAGTTTGTTTCTCACCATTTTTATCTGTTATATTTGAATTGGTGCAGGGAGGAGATGGCGCTAAGAAAAGCTGAAATGGAAGCAACAAAGGTTTTGCACCCTACCATAATTTTTTCTCTTCATGCATTGATATCTTGCTCATTTTTCTAATGAGTTTTGAACCTGTCAAGTGTCCATTTGCTCAAATCTGTCCTGTGGTTTGTGCCATGAGCTTTTTTCTTTGTCAATGCAATTATGCTAAACGCTTTATTTTGAAAATAATGTATACTCCATGTATTTACAGGCCGAAAATATGATAACGCATAGAGATGAAATCTATTCACGCCCTAAAAGAACTTGGTTTGCGACAGAAAAGGACAAAAAGCTTGTAGCTAAATCAGTAAAGGTAATTTTTCATTGTTAATAGTTCATTGTTCAAAGATGGTACATCCAGATCTTAAGGTGATGGTGTAAATGTTTGTCCATTTTTTGCATATAAGAGGCTGGTATGCTTGTCTTGAAGTGTCCTTACAGTAAGATGGTTGTGTTGCAAGTTAGGTTAGCAATTTGGATTTTGGGTGTGATGTGATTGCTTGATAAGCCTAGTCTCATCTAATTCTACTTAAAACCCAATAAACCATAATAAGGGAATTATCTGTCTAGTTGTGATGATAGTTTTTTATGACTTCAGAAAAAAATGATAGTGCGAGCCTTTGTTCAGCACTTCATTGGCTGCCAAGAATTGTCTATTGTTGTATTGATATAAATACATTCTTAGCTGCATGAGCCCTTTAAAGGTATGCGGCCATTATAATGCCCCGTGAACTTTGATGAGCTTTTTCGCTCGACAAAGTGCTGTTTCAGTCTTCGTCTACTGTGGTCCTAATGGAGTTTCAGTTCGTTTAAAAATTAGAGCACTGAACTTCTTATTATCTACTTGAAATTTTCTGCTTCAGAAGAAATTTAATCTCAGAAAAAGCCAAGTCTATTAGCCACACGACACTCCTAATAGTATTTGGCTGAATGATTACACAGTGGTCAATTAAATGAATGTGGATTTCAAATCAACATTCTGCATTTGCCTTGTGTTTATATATCTTGTGTGAAATATTAGTTCATTGAATATGAACGATGACTTGGCATTTGCAATTTCTTTGGCAGGAATCTCTGGAAAAAGGAAAAGGCGCTGGAAATCAGGTTATCAGTGCCCAACAAGCTGAAGACCTTAAGATGAAGGAAAAGAGGAAGCGAGAGCGTGAGGTATTTACTAACCTGCATATGATATGTACTTTTCGATACAGGAAGCGCTGCCAAGCAATAAGTTGATCCTTATTTTGGCTGATTTCTGTTAATAGAAAAATCTCCCTAGGAAAAAAAGGAGGAAACTGGAAGCAGCTAGAGAGGAATTAGAGGATGATAATGAAATTGAGGTATGAGGCTAAATTCCTTTATCTGTTTTTAATTCGACGTTACTTGGAACGTGTTTCGTTTCAGTTCGTGGAACCGATATGGGGACGCATTATATGTTACATAGGCTAAATTGCGGTACACTAGGGTTACTTTATTTTTGGGCTTATAGTTAGGAATCCTCTTAGGGGACTAATGCAATAAAACTAAGCTTTTCATCTAATATTTTAATTTGCATCTACAAGTTGATTGTAACAATAATATAGCACAAATGTAATGTTTGAGTATAAAGTTGGAATCTTAATATTTGTGCAACTATATATGATTTTTTTTTAATATTTCGTTATTGCTAACATTAGAGTATTGGTACAAATGAGTACCATGTTTGGGAACACGAGTACTAATTCGTGGTTCACTAGGTCAATAAGAGTTGGTAACTCTGGTTTAATTTTCTCTCTGAACTGAATTTCCTTGCTCATGTAGCTGCAGTGTAAGGAAACATAGAAAGGTCACTCAAGTGGGTCATTGAGGAAAATCATAACATTAGTTATTGCCTAATGACGGCTAAAATTAATTTAAATACTTGTTTGCCTTTGGATGAAGTGATTATAATCCTTTTACTTTTGGGCAATTAAGAGGACAATGTTAGGTTTTGTAGTTAGAAGGATCAAATTTATGGACCTGTTATGCCTGTCACTAAATTACATTAACCATTGGAAGATGCACCTATTGCAGTTTTATCATTATAATTTCATATGCACCCCCTATCCTGTAGCAACACCACAAGAGGAAAAATCCTGCTACTATTTACAATAGACCTCTGCTCGTTGAACTTTCATAACTGTGACACTAGATCATAGAGTTCATTTGTTATGAATCGATTTTATTTTATTTTTCTGTTGTGTTCATGTTGATTATTGTCCTAAAGTGGTGTAGCTTTTCTACATTCATTCTCAGCAGGTTTATATCATGTTTAGTGCACTATGGTACATATTATTTAAAATTTAATTTTTCAGGGTAAAGGGAAAAATAAGAAAGAAAAAACTGGGGTTTCTCTTGTTGATGTGGGTTATCGACGGGCAAAGGCGGTGAAGGCTGTGAAGAAGGCAGCAGATGCTGGTAAGATCTTGAGAAAAGAGGGAAAGAAACCCAAACGGCCTTCCCAGACCCTTCGATCGAGAACAGACGAGATGCAGGAACTTTTCCAGTCTGATATGAGCGAGAAAAAGCAGAGAAGGATTGCTCCTGGAGGTGGAAAGAAGAAATCCTCATTCAAGAGCAAGTCACGGTATGAATCTAATTATAATTTTTTTTTTGTTGAATCCTACTTCAGAATCAAGATTTTTGGGCTCAACGGGGAACAGTTGGTAGGTTTTTCCTTGATCAAGTCCCTGGGAAAAAAAATTATTTTGCAACATCAGGACCATAAATTTTTATTGGGATTACTTTTATTTTTCTGTTTCCCATCAACAAGGACACATAACAAGGACACGGAGTTGTACTGTGTGTAGTTTTGCTTGTGATTGCAGGATATACATCTTCCATCCATAATACTTGTCTGGTGCTTAACCCTGAGCATTCATATAATCATATATTAGGAGTGTATTCTACAGCTTATGTATTTGGTCAATCCTCGTTTCTCTTTATTTTGAAATTGTGCAAATCGTATCTTGTTACACTGATATTAGGTGAGATCTTATTAGTCCGAGCTTTACTGGTCCTAGCTTTGGTAGCCTTACTTTCATATCTTGAGTTTTGAGGATGATCTTAACAATTGTTTTTTCGAAGCCCTTTTTAAGAAGTTTCCTATTCTCCATCCTTTTTCAATCTCAATATTTTGTGCAGGTATAAGCGACGATAGTGGCATCAGATGGGGGTTAAAAAGCTGGTCGATTGCTACATTCATATTGGTGCAGTGCCTGTAATCTGAAGGCGTGAGATTAGAAATTTTACTTGAGGGGGGGAGTGGGGTGATAGTTTCGGTTGGGTTGGAGAAAACATTCTTGTCGAGATTTTCATTTTCCTCTGGCTAATTAAATCTTGTTTCTCTCCTTTGTCTTTCAAGTGTTCTTAATTTCCATCTCGTGTAAATTAGTGTAATATTTTATATTTATTTACAAAATAGCATCTTCCATTATGGACTCAAATTCAAATTAATACCAATAAGAAGTTATGAACTCTTCTTATTTTGAGAATTCATATTTTAAGTTTCAAGGTCCCTGAATAGAATAGGGAGAGGGAGCTTATGAAAATATTAAATTTTACTTGATTTATTTTGTAATGGTAGGTGCAGGTGGACAAAAGATTATATATATGTAGAATAATGTTACAGGCACAAATTATTTTATAAATATTTTATAAATTGTTGATGTGACATATTCCACTTCAGTATATTGATCAATAAATTGTTTCAAAGTAGTCTTCGGCTCCACACAATATGTTGAGATGGAGTATGTCACATCAACAGTTTATAAAATATTTGTAGAATAATTTGTATCTCTAGCATTATTCATACATATGGGGTGTTTGCATATGTTCTTTATTAATAGAGATATTAGCACTACATAAATTGAATAATTAAAGGTAACTTCATTAATTAGTGCTTCAATAATTAAATAATAATAAATTACCAATAAATTTCTTTTGTAACTAAACCAAAAACAATGCAAATAGAGTCATTCAAGGACATTTTTTTGGGATCGGAATATTGGATATATTTTTTTTTTTTTTTTTTTCTTGCGACTTTTAAAAAATATATAGTATTTATATTCTAATTGAAATTTTTATAAAATATAGTGATTTAGGTGTAATTTAGATACATATACAAGAATATGATTATACACTCATGTTCAATTTTTATGTCAGTTTTTGTTTTTATCCCTATTTTTTCTCCTCTTTTCTTATCCATGCTTTTCAGATTTTATTCAAATATTTTAAATTTTTTTCTTAATTACACACACATAGTGTGTGCCACACAGACTAACGCTCTGTTTCTGAGTTTTAAAATGGACAGAAAAGAAAAGAAAAGAAATGGATGAAAATTTTAAGTTTTCTTTTCAATTCTTATGTTTCTGAGTTTTTTAATAAACAGAAAAGAAAAGAAATGGATAGAAAACTTGGCCACTTTTCCTACCAAAGTTTTTCGTCCAAAATTGGTATAATTTAGACGGAAAAGAAATTAGAATAAGTAATATTTTTATAATTCTGATATTATCCTTAACTTTTAATATAATAAATTTTAAATTACAACTCATGTCCTCAATTTTAAATTTTCTATCCTTTTCCATTAAAAACTCAGAAACAACACAATGAAAAATTTTAAGTTTTCTATTCTTTTCTTTTCTGTTCTAATTTAAGTTTTCTATTCTTTTTTTTTTCTGTTCAAAACTCAGAAACAGAGTGTAAAAATAATATTTCTTCAGATGACCCAAACGTGGCCCAAACTACAATTTTCTACTCTTATCTTAGGTCTAAAACCAACATCCCATAATCCAGTCCAAGAGCCCATCATAATAATGGCATTTTCGTAGATTAATATTAGAGTCAATGGCTTTTATGTAATCCGGACGACAATATATCAGGACTACTAAAGTATCGCCGTCTAGGGTTTTGGCAGAGGATCAAATTGGGTAAGGGTTTGGTGTTGGAGCTGCCGGCAAAAATGGTGGACAAGGCGAGCAAAGGCAGGAAGGAAGAGGTGGTCACTAGAGAGTACACCATCAACCTTCACAGGCGCCTTCATGGATGGTAATTATACATATATATATATATATATATAATTATTTAAGAATTGATAACTTCGATGAATATGGTTTAATGTTCTAAAAATAGGGAATTATGCATGTAATATGATGATTTTTTTATGTGCTAAAATCTTTATAGTTGGTTGGCAAAGATTCAAAAAATTTGGTATTGTTCTGTAATTATTCTTAAACTAATGCTTTAGCTTTATTGTACACGAGATTCCCCAACTAGTGTATTAGCTAATCAGAGGAGAAAGAAAAAATAACTATATTTGGTTGTAAGAAATTCGTGCCCGGATATAAACTTTTTGAATTGGGGGATTTCTAGTTGAACATTAAGATAATTATTCACACATTTCAATTCAGGGTTTGAAATTCATGCACTTGACGTGCAGCAAGTTTTTGAGTAATTATAGACCCAACATCATTTCATCAATGCTAATCTCAACTTAAGATCAGTAGAAAATACAGGCAAACGTAACTTGTTTAAGTTTTGACCTTGCTGCTGACTTTTAAGTAAGCAATTTAATGCTGGATGACTACATATTTTGTGGCTTCCTTATATTTCGTATAAAAGTGAGCTTATGTGTAGTCTTTTTAATTAAGGTGGATGATGCCACTTCTCTATTATAGTAGGATTGCTTATTTTTATGTATCAACTTCAATAAAAGTTCTGTGTATTTTACGGGGCTGATTGCTCCTAGTAATAGTAGTCATCTTATTTGTTTTAGTTTTCTCTTTTTGTTTGAGAGTGCGCATTATTCTCCGATATGTATTACTAGTAACTAATAATTGCCCGTGCCTAAAGGCACGGCGTAACAAAATTCTCCCTCTTTCTCCGTTTCAACAATCCTACTTTCATTTCCTCTCTCCCCCTTCCTCTCCCACCACCCTTTGCCGCCCAAATCAATTAGAATGAATCTGAACCGTTCTTGTGCTTTCCTGCCCAAATCAATTAGAATGAATCTGAACTGTCCTTGTGCTTTCCCGCCCAAATTTAAAATGGGTTCTATCTTATTAATATAAATGTATTATACCATTTCAAAGTTCTTCAGATTCTACATCTTTAGACGATAGACAGTTGCATATTCAATGTTATGGTTGTTGAAGTTCAAGGAGTTTAACATATCCTTCATGTGTTATTTTCATTTATATATTTATTGTGTTTCTTACTTTCGACTCCAACCCTGACACCAAGAATATGAGTTAGATTTTTCACTGATTTGATTCAATCTGTTTTTATAGCACATTTAAAAAGAAAGCTCCAAATGCCATAAAAGAGATCAGAAAGTTTGCTCAAAAGGCTATGGGGACTACAGATGTTAGGGTCGATGTGAAGCTAAACAAGCAGATCTGGAGCCGTGGGATCCGAAGTGTTCCAAGGAGGGTGCGTGTTCGCATTGCCCGAAAAAGAAATGATGAGGAAGATGCAAAGGAGGAGCTCTACTCACTGGTAACTGTTGCTGATACACCAGAGGGGCTGAAGGGATTAGGCACCAAAATCATTGACGATGAGGAAGAGTGAAATAGGCTGCATGCTTTCTATTTTTGGTAATTTGTTTTTCAGGTATTTCATTTACGAATCAGCTATATCTGTAGAATGTTTGACAATTTTATATCAAGTGCCACACTTCATGATTTGGATTATTTTTTTCCCCGGTTAAGATTTTGGATTAATTTCTGCACATGAATGCATGTTTATTTAGCTTTAAATGTTCCCTTTATGGTAACATATACTTAAGAGTCAGCCTATCAAGTCAGAAATATCATTTTCTTATCAGTTTCTTAGTTTGGAGTCGAATTGAAGATTAAGACTTTAACCCTATAACTATGACTATAATCATCGAGCCCTGGTTATATTTGGGAGCACAAAGTCATTTGTGTTGAGGATTTGGAAAAGCCAAATTCTTCTTTATGAAAGAAAGCAAGCGAGCAAGCATTCATTCATTTATGAAACGTAATTATTGTTTTTGTCAGCATCATAAAACATAAAACACAAGGCCAGCCCAGGCCAGCCCAGCCAGTCACGTGGTGAAGAAGGTTTCTCATATTGGCAGCTGACGTAAAGGAAGGAGGGAGGGAGGGAGGGAGGAGGAGGAGCATTGCATGGGAGAGAGAGATCTAATCAATCAATGGAAACAACTGTCAAAACTCATTCCCTCTCTCTTATATCGGTGCTAGGCTAGAGTTGTAAACGAATTGACTAATACAATTTTTAATTATAACTATTATTTTACCAAGTCCAATCATCTTTCAATTGAAAAATCAAATATGTATGTTAATGAAACATCAAATCTTAAATTAACAACATGGATTTGAGCAAATTAATGTACTAAAAACCAAACCATATTACATTATTTCTCCTATAGCATATATATTTCCTCCACTCAATTTTTTTTACTTATAATAGCCAAAAATAAATTCAAATTAAATAAAGAACTTATTTTTAGTTCAACATTTAATACATAATAATACTACATATTCCCTATATATATATTCATAAAAACCCAAAAAATGGACAAATTACTAATATAATCTAACAAGGTCTAAGCGGCTTCCCACATAGACAATCGTTACTCATAAACGACGACGCTTCAAGATGATCAAACGGCGACCCGACCGGAATCTGCCCGCATAAGTGGTTGTGGCTCAGATCTAGGTGGCCCACATAACTCGCCGCCGATATGGACTTTGGTATGGGGCCCTTTAACCGGTTATACGATAAATCTAGCGCCGTAAAGTAAGATCTCGGCCCAAAAACGTCCGGTATATCACCTTCCAGCGAGTTTTTGCTGAGATTTAGTATGCTTATGCCCGAGTTAATCAAAGTGGGTGGAATTAGACCCGATATATTGTTACCGTCAAGATTTAACGTAGCAAGAACTCCCATTTTACCAAGAGAAGGGGGGATTGAACCGGAAATCCGATTTAGAGAGAGATCTAAATCGGAGAGACGGTATACGTAGGAAATTGAGTTTGGAATCGGACCACTAATTCGATTCCCACTCAGTAAAGCCCGACTCAGCATCCGGAGCTTTCCAAAATTTCTGGGTATTGTGCCCCGAATTTGGTTGTTTCGAAGATCCAAATGCATTAGAGAAGATAAGTTTGCAATGGAACGCGGTATCCAACCGGTGATGTTATTGTCTGCGACGTTTAATACAGTGAGTCGACTCAGTCTGCCGATATCTGCCGGGATTTGGCCGTTGATTCTATTTCCGATTAGGTCCAGGATTCTGAGATAGGGAAGGTAAGTAATGCAGGATGGGATCGGACCGGAAATGCCTTTCCAATCCGCGATAGTGATGCTTGAGAGCCAAGTAAGTTTACAGATAGCTGGGGAGATCGTACCGGTCATGTAACCCGTACGATGAGCTCGTTGAAAGATGGGGTCTTCCGATTCGCCACGCAGGGTGATGTCCGCGACTCGGCCGTTAGTCGTGTCGCAGCTGACACCGTACCAGTGGTGACAACAATCGTTGCCTTTCCATGTATTGAAAATGCCCAAATGGGATTCATTCAGGGCAGTTCTGAAATCGAGCAGAGCTGCCCTGTCTGAAGGCGGGCAGCATATGACCGCTGCAGCAGAAGCTAATAGTATGGCTGTTATGAAGAAGAAGGCATTCATTCTCTCTCTCTCTCTAAAATTTTCTCTTTCTAGGACAGCTCCAGAGTCTTGTGTATAGTTCAAAGTGTTTGTGTTGTAACTAAAGTCATGCATGCTAAAGAGTGAGCTTGTTAGGGTTTATATATTGTCAGAATATTTTGTGTGACGATTTTACCCTTCACGTGTGGTGTGTAATATTGAGTGTACAGCTCAACATGGGTTAGTTAGGGATAAGATTGAGGCACATAATTATTGTGATGAAGGTGAGAGGAAATGTACGTGAGGTGGTGGAGTAATTGTCCGTATGGAGTGAAGTGAATTAATGTAGAGGTACCAACAATTTAAAATTTCGATTTGAAGTCTAATTATATATTAAAGTTTTAATTTTATTTGTAATAAAAGGAGAGAAAATATATATATATATATATATATATATAGCAAGGATCAAGAGCATTCTTTTTAAATAACATTCCTCCTTAAATAGCATTTATTTATTAAAATTACGTTGTTTTGGAGTGGTAAAAAAAAAATAAGTGAGACCACTATCTTTTAAATCACTCTAAATCGAGATAGTTTTAATAAAGGAGTGCTATTTGTGTGTGTTTATAAATCTTGATAGCAATTTAATGCTTGCCAACCTCGTTTCTCTTCCTTAAATTCAATCAAATTAAGCACGTTGAAGGAAGATCAAATTTTCAAAGAAATTCAATAGGGATCTAGCTTTAGCTAGTTTGACCTATTATTACAAGATCATAATCACCTGTTGTTTATGTACCTATGAATACAATTACATAATTAAATGAATAAGCATATATATATATATATATGTATGTATTTCTTACTTCCAAACACTACTGTTATTATCATAAAGTATATTATATATTTTATTTTTAAGTTAATTTATAAAATACTAAAATATAAAATACTAAAATTTTAAAAGTAACAAATATAATAATAAATAATATCATATTAATTATGTTAAAGCTGATATACTTCATTACGTTGTAAGCCAACTCCAATCATCACAAACAAAAAAAAACAAATCCTTGCCGCTACAGTTCATAACGGCATATATATAAGCTAATTTTTGGGGCAATTTGGTAAACTGAACTGCGGCTACAAATATGTATCTGCCGCTACAAACTCTAGCGGTGGAAGGAAATTTTATTATCACAATCAACAATTAAGATCGTGATTACTGAAATAGTGTCTGTGACAACCGGTTTTAAGGAGTATAGGTTTATAAGACTAACGTAATTATCTAAAAACATTAGTATATTTCCAATTTATTAATTTAAATAGAGAAAAATATTTTATATATTAACCTTTTAAATTTGAAAATTTTATTTAATTGTAAAATTAATCTTTTTCTAGAAATGCCAAGAAGATGCACAGGATAATAATTTTGCATTTTTATAGCCATCCAATTTGTAATATAGATATATTTGTTATTTGTTATGTATAAAATTTGGGTCCACATAATAAATTACTTCGGAATTCCCTAATTAATTTCTCCATTTTAATACTACCTCTGAGGCTCTCAGTAGTCAGTACATAGCCTGTTTTCCCATTAACTGCAGTGAGGTAGCAAATTTGGCTAACCCTTGAGATGTATCCATAGAAGCGATCCCAATCGTTCATCTGCCTTTTCATCAAACTGCAGAGAGTGGGCCCACAATAATTCAGAAATTTAAATTGTGGGACGTTAACTTTTTTAATTTGAGTTGTTCTACGCGTAAGGGTGTAAACGAATCGAGTCGATCTGAATATTGAGTTGTTCAGTTTTGATTCATAAAATTTATTGAGTATAAAATAAGGTTTGATTGAAATTTCATTTAGCTTTATCGAGTTGAAAGACGATTTGAAGCGAAACGAAACAGTTTGAACTTTTTAACTTAATATAATCTGATGATCAATGGAAAATTATAATTTGAGGAGGTTCGAGTAATTTATTGAATATTAAAATGTGCTCATATTTGACTCGTTTATATTTAGAGTCGAGCTCGAATCAAACTTTTAGTCGAACGAGTATGAATCGAACCCGAACTATTTACTCATTTTACAGCCTTATCTATGCGAATATGAAAATTAAATACGAGTATATTTCAATTTTCATATTCACGTATAATTTTTGTTTTAATTTATCAAATAAGGACAAACAACGATTTAATTTGAATGTAGTCAGAATATTAAACACCAACAGTAAAACGAGCTCGAAATTAAACCCACAATTTTTAGCCAGTAGTACTTCTATACCAATCGTCATATATGATGATGCTCTATCCTTTCGGTGAAATTGATGCAACTGTCCGTTTGTTCGTCAGACTTACAATTTACGTTCTCACACCGGTTCAAGGGGTAATTAGGGTAGGGTAGGGTGGGGTGGGATGGGGTGGGGTGGGGTGAGGTGGGGGGGGTCCGGTGCTTATTGACCGGTACTAATGTCCGGTGCCTTTGTTTTTTTTTTTAAACCACAATTATAAGAATAAAAAATAAAAAATAATAGAATAAGTTTTAACAAAAAATTGTAAAAAAAAGTATATTTTTTTATTGAAAAAACAATGTAAACTGTTTACATTGTTTAAAAAAAATATAAATAGGTGGTTTAAAAAAAAAACAAAACAAAACAAAACAAAACAAAAGAACCGGACGTTAATCTTAATTAATAAGACCGGACGCCCTTCCCCTTCCCAGACCCCAACCCCTTCAAGGGTGATTTTGTTAAGAATTAAATCACACAAAATAAACGGAATAAATTAAATTTTGGTACTTGTACTGAGACATGACTTACAATTTGGTATCCGAAGTGAAAAAAATTACAAATTGGTGATTGTACTCGAAAAATATTATACTTCGTTAAACATTAGGGACATGACTTATAATTTGGTACCCGAAGTGAAAAAAGTTACAAACTGGTGATTGTACTCAAAATTTTTTGAAATTTGGTGCTTGTACTTTCCAAATTTTAAATAACTGTTAAAATTGATCAAACGGGAGAGACAAACATATAGAGAGAGAACCGAAGCCGACGCGAAGAAGATCCTCGATGTTTTGTTCTATCTTTTCTTCCCTCCCACATTCGCACCACTGCTCCACAGTTACACCGACTTGAAAACTCTGGTGTAATTCATTCATTTTTGTTGCATGAACTACAATCTTCTTCCCTAATTTTATTTACGATTCCACTCCAAGACGAGCTCATTCTTTCAATTAGACACTGAAAACCCTTAATAAATATATGAGAACCAGTAATCAATGGAGAATCGAGACAAGAAGAATGACAGAAGAAGAATGACAGAAGAAGAGAACCCTAATTTTCAAACAGAATAAAGTTGAAACCCTACTGTTTAACGGAGTGTAACATTTTTCTAGTACAATCACCGATTTGTAATTTTTTTCACTTTGGGTACCAAATTGTAAGTCGTGTCCCTAATGTTTAACGGAGTGTAACATTTTTCGGGTACAATCACCAGTTTGTAACTTTTTTCACTTCGGGTACCAAATTGTAAGTCGTGTTCCAGTACAAGTACCAAAAGTTGATTTATCCCCAAAATAAACAATAACATTTTAAAAAATAACACAATATTTAACGTGATTTGGTGTTCTATGACTTAATTCACAAAACCAATTTTAATATATTAATCTCTACGGTATAATTTTTTGTACAAAATAAAAGTTGAAAAAAAAACCCTCTCACATAACTCAATATCCAATTACACCATCTCTCAACTCCTTGACGTTACTATTTCTTGGTTGTGTTCTAGCTCTCTCTAAGCACAAGACTCTATTTATAGATTACCCACAATTCTCTTTTTTCCTTTTCAAAATATAACACTTCCAAAATAAAACTTCTACTACAAATAGATTCATTTCCAAAATAATATTCCTACTAAAAATAGGATTGCTTTTCATAATAGGATTCGAGGAGTTACCTAACAATTTCTCCCTTGACTCATACTTTCTTTGCATCTCCAACATCATGGTTATCATCATCCCTTGTCCTTCCCGTGCTTCCTTCAATGCCTTAAGCATCTCCAGCTGCACAACTTTCGTCTGATCTCCGCTTGCATCCTCTCTTTGCCTTCCTGCATTGGTTTGTTGTTGTTTAGCCATGTATGGTGATGTTGAACTCTCTTCCGAAGCGTCTTCAATAATTTGTTGGTCCAAATCCAGATTTGTGCCTTGAAAAGCTTGAGTTGCTTGCCTTGGAACTGGATCCAGTGAAGTAATGTTATTTGTTGGTGAAGTAGCTCTTCCTGTAGTTCTCCCACTTCGAGTTGTGGGCATACACTTCACGAATTCTACACATCCCCAGCAGAGTCACCAAATAAATGTGGGCAAGGAAATCGCGCCTTGCCAGTTAGGGTTTCGTGTTGGCTGAGGAAGAGAGAAATCCACAAAAAGCACGGAATTGGTTGATTGATTGAAGAGGGGAGAAGAACAGGTGGGCGATTACTCCAACGACACGTACGTGGCAGAACTCCTAGAATCCGAAAACCGTGTTAGGGTAGCAGGGATTCCAAGAGCCTTCTTGAGTCTTTCGAGTTGAGAGAATGTTCAAACTTTTTTAGTGCTTTTAGATGGAATATCCAAGTCTTAAGCCACCAAAAGAGTCCTCCCCTTTTCCTAGAATGGAATGGGTATTTATAGAGTTTCCCGGAATTAAGTAATCACATGTTAGGCACATGTTTTAAGGGAAATTCCAGAAATACCCTTTAGTCATTAGAATAATGTCCATATTGTCATGTCCTTCTAGCCACCAATCCAATCTCTCAATCAATTTTCAAAACGAGCCGCCTCCAGTAGTCTTCTTCCCCGGGACACGTGGAAGCTTCTCCCGGGTCTATCACATTTATTTCTGACTTTTCTATCTTTATTCACTTAGGTTATGTGAACCCTAATTTGCACATTTAATGAGGTCGTGAAACCCTAATTGTACATTTAATTCAATTAGGTCATGTGAACCCTAATTTTATACTTGGGCCCACACAATCTAAGTTCTATGTTTGAATATGATGTTTCAATCTCTATGTTTTCTTCCTTTACTTATTGATTCATTTGAGAATATATGAGATCTATCTGGGAATATTATTAAATAAATCGGTATAATTGGCTCGGCTTGGTATACCAAACCAGCCAAACTCCTTCTCGGTCCCGGTCCCGAAAATCCAGTACATATCGGTTCCGTGAAGCGAAACCAAACCGAGTTACTATTTATCCGAATAGATCGGTTCGATTTTCCTAAAAACCGAATATACCGAATGTTTTGCCCACTCCTAGAGAATTGATATTTTCACAAGTAAATTTGATAGTTCCACAAGTTCCTCCTCAAATGAATAGTAAGTGGGGTCCACTCTTATGTGAGAGAGTATCTTGTGAAACTAACACTTTCACTTATAAAAATATCATCTATATATATATATATATATATATATATATATATACAGTCTCTTTCTCCAACGAATCAAGTAAGCGATGAAACCCATTTATACGACGGTTCGAACAAATCGCCATAGTTATGTAAATCGGCTTTTATATGCTATAGCAACGAAAAAACCCGTCGCTATAGTCGGTTCGAACCGTCGCATAGCTATGTTGTTGGTTTTAATTATATAGCGACGGAAAAAATAGTCGCTATAGTTGGTTCGTTTTTAATTCGTTGTTTAAGATTCGTTGAAAAAGAGGATCATATATATATATATATATATATATATATATATATATACACATGCACGGATAGAAAGAGATTAAATGTGATCACCTAGTGATAAGAGGATCTGGTTAGCATGAAGTTTATTTTTTGATAAGTTGATCAATTGGCCAGTAGAATGCTGACACACATAAAATCTCGCCCGCGTGTCGGTATTCTATTGGTCAATTGACCAACTTACCCACAAATAAATTTCATGCTAACCCATTCCGATAAGATGATCTCCAGGCCTTTAGTTCTCTGCATGACCCCTTCTTGGCTTCTTCATGTTGGAGTTGTAGAATTTTATACTGATTTTTTTGAACACGTATATGGAATGAAAACATTAGAGAAAGCTAGCTAGTGTTAAACAAAAAACAATATAAATCTTTTAGGTTATATTTGTTTGTAAAAAATATGTTTAAAATTAAATTATTTATTTTAATTTAACACTATCATTTTGAATTATTTAATCTTTTGAAGACGAACTATTAATTAGTCCTTCATGTGGGACTATATATTAGTCATATAAAACCATTTGATAACTTAAAATGAGTGAGCTATTAATCTCACATTCATAATGAAATTATATAATTCATCATAAATAGCCTTAAAATGACAAAATATAGTCCATATGACTATTTAAAAGACTATTAATCATCCATCATAAAATAAATTAATTCAAAATAATATTAAATTAAAATAAATAATTCAATTTCAAACATATTATTTTTACAGAGAAACATAACTCTAAAGTTTTGCAGAAGATCTGATCAATCATCTGACAACTCTATATAATGAAACATAAATTTTTGGTTCATTTGAACAATAATGCTGGTTGTTATATGATTCCGAGGTGAAAGATATCATAGACTAGTTATTATGGAAGGGATGAAATTAAGGGGAACATAGGTTAAACATTATATCATAGTTATATAGTATTAGTATAGGATATCAATATATCATCCTATATATATATATATATATATATATATATATATATATATATATATATATATATATATATATATATATATTTAGCACATGGTATCTGACAATCAGTTTGCTATGATTGCATTAGATGCATGCATGCATGCCTGCAAAAGGTGACCACAAATTTTCGACATCCAAATATATTAAGATTCGTGGGTGAGACTAGATTGATCATAGTCTCATGATCATGTGAGCTGCCATGACTAGAGTAATTTGATTTGTCCCCCCTTTGTAATTCATTATATATAATTTCTTTTCTTTGTTATTTAATGTGTTATTTCTATATTTTCAAGCTCAAGCAGTGTTCAATTTATATATAAGCGGGCCGGCTATATATACTTGTATACATATGAGTGTTGTTGTATATTTCAGATAAATTTATTTGAATATTTAAATACTGATGCATGGATACACGGTATAGTGTATAAAGAAGAGACTCACATATTATTATTTTTTATTATATTTTCTATAATTTTATATCAATCGTCACAATCTACAATCAACATATAATTACTAGTCATATACATTATATTTCTACAATACTTTTGGACTAGTTATTTTAGCACTACCATTTCAGCATTGCATTGCATTGCAATTCTCCTTAGAGGTAGCTATATTTTACCCTGATCAATTCGTAATGTGTGACAAAAGAAAATTTTATTTAATTTTTTCTTTTTCATTTTATATACCTTGATTTGGAACATATTTGGAATGCATTATTCAAATAAAGAGGTTATCCAACGGACCAATTCGTTGACGGACCGGCTATAGCAACGATGTAAACTGTCGCTATAGTCGGCCTATGCTATGGCGACGGTATGATCGTCACTATAGCTTAAAAAACCATCGCCATAGCCGGTCCGTCAACATACTAGTCTGTTAGAGAACCGGTCTGTTATTCAAAAACACATACATGCCAAAATTTTCAAGTCTCCTCAAATCAATTTAAAATAAAGGCATAACTGAGTTGAGATACTCGATAACGTTCATAAATATTTTGTTCACAAAAAACTTGGAAGTTGGACAACTATAAATTTAATGAACCCAACTTCCAAATGTCCTATTACTGATTAATTAAATATTATATATATATATATATATATATATATATATTAATTACTATGCATTAATTTTACATATTCTTGTCCAAATATCATAACCTAATGTTTCCCATGTTAATTAAATTATGTTTACGCTTTGAAAATATTTTGATAATCCTTTCTTTCTTGTATGTTAATTCAGGTGTCTTCTAGTGGAGCTGATATCCAGACTTTTGGGGGACTTGATTAATTAGAAATTACTCAAACCAGAAAAACACATGGTAAGGAGATTTTAGGATGGACAAAGAACAACAGTACGACACACACATCACACATGCATGTGCAATACCCGCCCGAGACATGGCATTAAACATGGACCGACCCTATACGGCTATATGTGCATGCATGAATAAGTTTTCCTTATAACAAATATCAATCATTCATTTGCGGATCCAACGATAAGAAGGACCTCCCCTCTCCAATTTAATAGGTAGGTGCTCATAATTTAATATTACGGATAGGATAATTGTTCAAAATATCCCTTATCAATTCGTAGTTTAATACAGACACTATGTATGACAATTGTTAATGATTAAAAACGACGCCGTTTAAAGTCAAACGGCTCGTCCGCACACTACAGAAAAAATCTCTATCTGCGACTAAACCTTTCAGCGATCGTTCTTTCCGGGTCCGATATCGATAATAATACGCCATCTGCCATCTCAAACCGTATTTACTTCTAGTCGTTAGTTTATATCGGCCGATAGCGTCGCGATCATTGCATGAAATTTCCTTCCAAAAATTGGTGCGAAACATTAACACGTTTGATTTGTGCGACCAATATCTATCTAGCGGTCGCTAATACGTCAACGTCATTAAAAATTAGCGACCACATGCGGTCGCTGATGGCGGTCACTGATCTTCTTAAACTTAATCAGACTCAAGCATTCGCTTGCTTCGTGAGAAGAAAAGAAAAGAAGGAGAAACGAAGGGGAGAAGAGGAAGGAAGGGCGTGGCGCCCCAAAATTAGGTATACATCACCCATCTTGGGTGGCCAGGATCGTGAGTGTAATTCAAATACAACTTACTAATACAACTGTAGTGTATAATACGACAAAAAACATAAAAACTGTGAGTTTGAATATAAATATTATCTACTTAGAGATTATACAAACTCAAAAGGAGTCCCCATTACAATTATTATCACACTATTTTACGAATAGTGAGGACTACTTAATCTTATCCTCCGGACCATCACTCCGCTCCCAGACTCGTCCCATCTATATTCTCATTTCACGAAGAAACGGTGAAAGAAAAGGGTGAGCTCAACTAGCCCATAGAAGAAATATTATGACTAAGATAATGCGAGAATAAATTATCATTAGTGTCCAACAATGTTAAATTGATAAAATATAATAGACATCAAGTTTAATCTGCGGTAATGAACAAGCAATCCATTAAAAGAGTCAAGTAGAAAATAAAATCTACTATCTTTTATGATTAAAAGGTTTTTCATCGATGTTATCATTTGAGACTCAACTTAATAAATATTCCACATCATCGAATCACCTCTATTCTACTACGGCCAGGATATTCTTTAGTATCACCACGATCACAATTATCCATGCATTACACGGCGAGAATATTTGTGTATTCATTAATGGTCACGATCATGCCAACAACTCGTCCATCAATGCACTACGGGCCAATGAGGACTTTTACCACATCATTTGTAACATTACGGTCATGATTACAATCAATAATCCTCGATTCATAATCATACCAAGTCCATCTATGCACTTCAGAAGACACGATGACTTTCAACATAATATAAACATGAGGATGATGACAATGATATAAGAATTCAATAAAATAAGTTCAAGAATTAATTTGTCCAAGAACTACTAATGTCCAAATTGTCAACATGATACTGCTTTGTAGAGTAAAATTCAAGAATGATCAGAAGAATATTTCCATGAAAAGATACTAGATGAAGCGCAAATATCAATGATATTCTACTAATTTCATGGAGTATAGAAGTCAAAACTTTAACCAACCGAGTATAATAAAGAATGGAATAACAAAAGAAATCACCATGTATGCGATTTTATGCGTAAAAGTTATTCCAACAGAATACTAAATAACGGAACGGTCAAAGTGAAATTACAGACCGGCAGTGATGTTCCAACGAGAATAATAATGAATGAAATAACAACAAATCACCATGTATGCGGTGCTTGGCATGAAGTTATTTCAACGAATCACTAATAAGGACGGAATCGGGTTCGGCGTAAAATGCGCCAGAATGAAGTATATTCTAACAGAATAATAATAAAAGATTTTAACCAGTCCGGCATAAAAACGCATGAATAGGATATTCCAACGTAATAGTAAAGACGGAATAATAGAAGAATGTCACCAAGTATAGGGTGAAGCCACAGTATCAAGTTATTCCAATGTAATAATAAGCGATGGAATAACAACAGATTCTCTTCATGAATAAGAAAGAATAACACCTCTTACGAGTACAACAAATAATATTCCCTACCTTAAGAAGAAAAGTACTTGATATATAAGTAGTAAAGTAGCGAATACTTTCTTCTTTCTCTATAGTTTATCTCTACAGAGTTTCAATGAATTAAAAGAAAATAATGAATGAATGAGCTTCATTTATAGAAAAATAGAATGCATAAGAACTAACTCATGAGCAGTTAGATTGATTTACTTTAATCGACGGTCCATATTTAAAACAAAATCTTTTAAATAAAATATAATATATTCTATTTATAATCTAATAAAACGAATAATTTTATAAAAGATTTTACTATCTGAAACACTATCGCAGGCACTATGCAAACACTATGCATAATAAAATATAATATATTCTAATTATTGTCTAATAAAATAGATAACTTTATAAAAGTATTACATTTTTATATAAAAAGATTTTACTATATAAAACACTTGTCACGAGACCTTTATGCAACACTATGCATAATAGAATATAATATATTCTATTTATAGAATAACTTTATAAAAGTATTTTGTTTTATATAAAAGATTTTCCGTATTATTACATTAATAATACCAACAAAACTGAGTGATTTATCACTTAAGCATCAATAATTAATACAAGGTGTCTTCTTATGCAACCACAGCGTATTCATCGTATTTTTAACAAAGGTGTTTCAACGAGCTAACGGAAAAACTTCCGCCGTTATTTTCATAAAGTATTTTTTGTCGTTTTCTCAATCCGACAACAATTCCGTTAATGAGGTCCACTAATGATTGTCTTGGTTGTCTTAATATTCCTGTTAAAAGCGAATATTCCCAGACCAATCGAATATTATATAACAACTTGCGTACTTTTGCAAAATTTATAAATATTACCCACAATATTATATCAATTTCACTCCATAATATTCAAAATTAATATTTATAGAAAATTCATCTTTATTCAAAAAGTTGGGGTTTTACAGAAATTGATCACCACCACCGCCGCCCGTCTTGACAACTCAGGTATTATCAAAACCTATGTGATTTTCATGTTGTGATTTTTGTGCAATTAAAAGTTAGGTAGTATTGTATTTATATTTGTGAAATTAAAAGTTTGTGTTGGAGTTAAATAATAGAACTCAGTGTTGATACATTTTAACCAAGCAGGAGTTGTCATTCTTAGGGAGAGCTAAAAACTCTGTTCCGTTTATTCCATTTATTTTCCTCTAAACTTGCCAAGCATAAGTGTTCTTCAACACATTGAGCCATTATTATAAGATAAGTTCTAATTTTTATTTTAGTATCAACAATTGAAAGATTTATATTAAATTGTTATGATTGAGCTATTATAAGTGAGTTGTGAACGAGCGTTATCCTGAAGGCGCCCCGCGTCCGTCGATTGAATAAGAATTGTGGGAGAGGGTGTCAATCGTGAAGAAAAACTACGTTAAAGGCCAAGGACAAAAACAACGCCCGACCATCAGTGGCACAAGCAGCTTTGCTACCCAATCTACACAGTCATCAGGTTATCCAGCCTATCATACTCCTACTGACTGTGCGAGAGCGATCTATCGAGATCGTGATCTTCTTTGTATACTGGGCGGGCATCTGCAGTCTCTGAGTCCTGATGAGTTGGCGGATACAGGGTATTTTTTTCAAAAATCCATAAAATAGGAAATAAAAAAAAATAGCAACATCAGCAACCGCATGCAGTCGCTAATACAGAGAGCGGACGTTGATGGCCTTTAGGAACTTAGCGACCGATGCGGTCGCTATGGCTGGTCGCTGACACGTGTTCCACGTCATCCCTGACAATTGACTCAGCATGACTTAGATTAGCGACGGATTCGGTCGCTGATGGTGGCCGCTAATAATGGTCATTGATGTCCAACCAGTGACCAGATTATCTGCGACTAATGTAAGACCCCAACTTTTATGAATAAAGATTAATTTTTCTCAAAATATATTTTTGAATATTATAGTGTGGATTTGATATAATGTTATAGTTGTGGGTAATATTTATAAATTTTGCAAAGTAAGTAAGTTGTTATAAAATATTCGATTGGTCGGGGAATATTCGCTTTTAACGAGGGAATATTAAATGCGACGACCACAATATCATTAATTGGACCCCTACAACAACTAAGTATTATCGGGAGTTAGAAAATGCGAAATATCTTTTTATAAAACTAACAACGGCGAAAGTTTTTTACCGTTAGATTGTTGATATACCCGGTGGTAAAAGTCAAGATGTCTGGCGTTGGTTGCATAGTAAGCACATGATCTTTGTATGATATCTTTGATTATTGATGCTTTACGTGAGAAGTAAATCAGTTTTATTCAATTATTGCCACAATAATTGCTGCATAGTATCTCTCATATTATTTATTCAATTATTGATATAGTATTATTTGCATAATATTTTATATTATTAAATCAATAATTGAGACGAAAAATTTATTCATATTATTATTTGCATTATTGACGATGTCTAAAAAGTTCTGTCGAGGAAAGGGGGTTGTTCACCTAATTGCGCGCCAATAGGGAGAAATTCTTATCGGAAATCCCACTCTTTCTTGGGAATGATCCAGTTATTAAATATTGTGAGTAATAATATTAATGATGAATAAGTTCGTATTAATTAAAGATGTTTGTTCATTTAGATTTCTTTAATTCTTTCGTGACCCAATTACTTTCAAAGGAGGTAATTCTGTGATTTGCTGGTTTTATTATTATTGACCAAATGGGAAATTAATCGGATAAATAAGCAATTAATTGCTATTTGTTCATATACAAATTGCTATTGGTTCACATGGAAATTACTGTTGGTTCACATGCATGGAACTATTGGTTCACATGCAAGTACTAGTAGGGTAGGTCGTGCAAGATTGATAATACTTGAAGGACTAAATTAAATGGAGGTAAAGATGAGGGTATTATACTGTAATAATTCGAGTCCCTAAACGTGCAATTATCGAAACTATGTGTTCCTATAAATAGAAGCTCATTTCTTCTTTTATTCTCACCAATTCACTAAGACTCACAAGAGCAATTATAGAGAGAGAAACTATAGAGAAAAAGAAGAAGAGTATTCTGATACTTCACTATTGCAGTATCTAGCCTTCTACTAAGGTAAGGGATATTATTTTTGTTCAATATTCGTATGAAATAATATTTTATTCCATACTCTGTAGTATGTAAGTAATATTATTTCGTTTCGTATTCCTAATTCTACACTCATTTTGTTAAAGTATTGCTTCTATACTCCGTGAAATTAGTAGAATATCCTTGAAACCTGTTCTTCATCTAGTATCGTTTCACAAGGATATTTTTCTGAACATTCTTGATAATTTTTAATTTTTTTATGCCGGAATACTATTCACGGGGTACTATTCACAAAGTACTATTCACGGGATATTATTCACAAAGTATTATTCATGGGGTACTATTCCCAAAGTACTATTCACGGGGTTCTATTCATAAATTACTATTCCTAAAGTACTATTCACGAAGTACTATTTATAGGGTACTATTCACCCGGGGTACTATTCATGACAAATTTTTTTTTTTTTCTGTCCAAATCATTTTTGATACAATATTATTCTTGAATTTTACTCTACAAAGCAGTATCATGTTGACAATTTGGACATTATTGAATTTTGGATAAATTAAATTATAAATCTTTAAAAATTTATCCTTTGCTTTCTTTTAATTGAATTCTTATATCATTGTCATCATCCTCATGCTTATATTGTGATGAAAGTCATCTTTGGCCATAGTGCATAGATGGACTGTTGATTGGTATGATTATGACCCGGGATTATTTGGTATAATCATGACCTGTAATGTTCCAAATGATGTGGTAAAAGTCCTCATTGGCCCGTAGTGCATTGACAGTTGTTGGCATGATCATGACCATCGGTAATTCAGTGATGTGGATTATTTATTTAGTTGAGTCTCAACGATAAAATTGATGATAAACTTTTTAAATCATAGAAGATAGTAGATATCATGCTCTACTTGACTCTTCTTATGGATTGCTTGTTCCGCTGCAGTTAAACTTTTTGTTTATTATAAATTTAACACTGTTGAAGGCTAACGATGATTTATTCTGCATTATCTTAGTCATAATATTTCTTACTGGGCTAGTTGAGCTCACCCTTTTGCTTTCATTGTTCTCTTTAAGAAATAAGAACATAGTCGGGACTAGTCGGGGAACGGAGTGATGGTCCGAGATAGTGGCTATAGTAGTCCTCACTATTCTATGAAATAGTGTGATAATAATTGTAATAAGGACTCCATTTGAGTTTGGATATTGTCTAGAAGATAATATTCGTGTAAAAACTCTCAGCTACGCTTTTGTCGTATAGTATAAAAGAAGTTTGTATTTAAATTCTGAACCATGTATTTGGCGACTCAGAATGGGTGTTGTATACCTGTTTTGGGGGCATCAAAGTTTGTATCAAAGTTAGGGATATGATCCTTGGCTGAGATGTGAGACTAGAATTAAGGAGGGGAGAGGCGGGTAAATCATTCGCTAGTAAGACCTACCTAAGCTTATTTTTTATATAATTGATCGGTCAAAATATAGGGGTATTATATGGTATGTCAATTAACCCTTCTTTTGTGGCAGTATTTGAAAATGACATCTAAAAATGTTGAGATAAGCAATAGAGCATAGGAGACCGTTGAGTCACCACAGATCAATAACCAGGATAATGTGCATCAGAAAGGCAACAATCCTTATGTAAACAACAACACCGACCAAATGATAAACGATGGGATGTTCAGAGGCTTTCTACAATTCATGCAACATCAGACGAAAGAGACTCATGTGCAAATTATAGGTGGAAACACTGGCAACTCTCGGATGGTCATCGCTAAGCAGTTCAAGGAGTTGGGACCACCAGAGTTTTTGGGAAAGCCAGAACCACTTAAGGCGGAGACGTGGATAAATTAGATCACCAAGGTATTTGATGTCTTGGGATGCTCCGAGGAGCAAAAGGTTCCCTTTGTAACCTTTATGTTGAGAGGAGAGGCAGATTACTAGTAGGAAACTATAAAACGTACTCAATCTTCCGCACTAAAGATATCTTAGGAGAAGTTCTAAGAACTATTCAAGGATGAGTACTTTCCTGAAAGTATTCGTCACATGAAGGAGGTGGAGTTCATCAAGCTGGAGCAAAACTATCTAACCGTGTCGCAGTACGAGGCTAAGTTTGCCGAGTTATCTCGGTTTGCATCCTATTTGGTAGATAATGAGGAGCGTGTTAGTTCCTAGTAGGCACAATAGATCTAGAAGGGGGGGTTGAATAGATCCTTTTTAATTTCAAATACTTTTCTCTTTTATTTTGTATTGCTATTAAATTAGCATATGTCAAACATAAGAATCTTTTTAAGCACATCGTAAAAAGTAAAAGATCCCCTTCATTGATATATTCATAATCATACATACATTGTTCGTAAAATTAGTTCATTTATAAGTAGTTAAAACATACATAGCAGTTATAGCAGTTAATAGACATAATGTAAATGACATAATATAAAAGACACAAGGGGCTTTAAGTGGTTCAGAGACTCAAGCTCCTAATCCAGTCTTCTGCTTTCAACTAGCAGGATTTCCACTAAGGAAAGGCGGCAACCACGAATCACTAAAATTCCTTCAGGCCATCGACCTGGGACTTGATTCACTAAGAACTCTTCAAGGCCAAGCGACCTTGGAACTTCTCTAGTTCCCTAGGAACTCTTCAAGCCTAGCAGACTTGGAACTTCGTTTAGTCCCTCTGGACAAGGACCCCTCAGGCCCTGGCTTCTTGCTGAGTTGTTTGTTGGAGTTGGTGCTGAGCTGCTAAGATGTCTTTATGCTTTGAACATCTTTTGTACTTAACAGCTTGGCATGATCATCCTTGAAGTGTAGTTGAGTGTGGCATGATGCTCAGCTTCTTCAGTTACTCAACCTCCTCTGATGATCCCTTGATGAACTGCCTTGAAGATCATTCATCTTGATACGTGATGGTTGCACATGATTGGTTTCTAAGATGACTGTAAGCTCTTCTGCTAGGTACTTAGAAACTTTCTCATGCTTGCCACCATGATGGCGTTTGTGATCTCCCTTCTTGATACTTGATGCCTTCTCATGATAGACTTGCTAAGATGACTGTGAGCTCTTCTCTATGGTACTTAGAGTCTTCCCATGATGGACATCAAGATGACATGATGCTCTTCTTTCTGTCGGCAGTTCAGAACACTCTTCATGTAATAGAACTCTCACTTCTACATTGTAGAACTCTCACTTCTATTTCTTTCTTTGTCTGACTCTAAGTGTTCTTGGTGGATCATAGAGTGAGCCTTCAGATTCACTATCTCACATGGTTAGAACAGTCCACCTTTTCTCCAAACTCGGCAACTCCAGCAACTCTCGATCTTTGAAGCTCTTGCTGATTTATACTCCTTCCCAATCCTTCCGTTGGAAAGTAGTCGTTAAAAGCTATTCAAATATCTTCATAGATCTCGAGTTGTCTGAGGTAGACTGCTGATGTGACATGTGAGACCCCGAATTTTATTAAATAAAAGTATTTAATTTTTTTTTTTTGGTAAATTGTTAAATTGATAAAAGTTTAAAGTTAAGGGTGATATGTGATTTTTTTTTTAAGTAGACAAGTTGTCATAAAATACTCGGTTACTATTCACTCTAGTATTGTTCACTCGAGTATTTGGGGAACTTTTTGTGTCGAGTTATTCATGAGTTACTTATTCACGAGTTCTTATTCACCTAAATTACTATTCACCCTAATATTATTCACTTCCGGGTATTTGGGGTATTTTTAGTAATTTGATACTATTCACGAATTACTATTCACGAGTTCTTATTCACCCGATTACTATTCACTCTAGTATTGTTCACTCGCATATTTGAGACACTTTTTGTGTGGTACTATTCACCAAAAATATATATTTTTTTGGTTTAAATCATTTTCCAGTACAATATTATTCCATGAAGAGATGTGCTTAATTTTTTGAATAGTTGGTTAAAATTATAATAGTAAATCAATATGGATCGTTGGTTTAATGTTTTAATAGTAAAATCTTTTATATAAAATGAATACTCTTATAAAGTTATTATATAAATAGAATATATTATATTTTATTATGCATAGTGTTCGTAGATAGTACTGCGTAGTGTTTTGCATAGTAAAATCTTTTTATATAAAAATGAATACTTTTATAAAGTTATTCGTTTTATTAGATTATAAATAGAATATATTATATTTTATTTAAAGATTTTTCTTTAAATCGACCGTCTCGATTAAAGTAAATCAATCTCGGACCGTTCATGAATTAGTTACTTATGCGGTCCATTCTTCTATAAATAGAAGCTCATTCATTCATTATTTCTTACGAATTCACTTTGAAACTCTAGAGAGAAACTATAGAGAGAATTCTTCTTCTATAATCTTGAGCGTATTTCTTTAGAGTTTAAGAAAGCTTTGAAGCGTAGTACAAGTTTTCTTCTTGAGTATATCATCGCTCTGCCACCAAATGAATACTCTTCTTTCAAAGGTAGGGAATATTATTTGTTGTACTTTCGTAGAGAATATTATTTGTTGTACTCGTAAGGAGTACTCTTTCTTTTATTCATGAAGAGAACTTTGTTATTCCATTCTTTATTATTATGTTGGAATAACTTTTATACATGCAAAATCTAATCGCATACATGGTGAAATTCTTCTAATATTCCATTCTTTATTATTACATTGGAATAACTTTGTCATCAAGTCTCTGCATACATGGTGAAATTCTTTTATTATTCCATTCTTTATTATCTTTGTTGGTTATTGGTTTTACTGAATTGTATGTTTTTTGGCTTTTGTAGTGCAAAGATGATATGTTATTGAATATCTTTGGCCTGTAGTGCAAAGATGATCTGTTGTATGATAGCTTTGACCCGTAGTGCGAAGATGGACAGATGTATGACATGATCATGACCACTAGTAATACTAACGAATATCCTTGGCCGTAGTGCATGCATAATTCAATGATGTGATTGGCAGGATCATGACAATTAATTAACAGTTGAATGTCTTTGGCCGTAGTACACTGACAGGCAATTGATTGGTATGATCATGACCATTGGTTTTATAGTTGAATATCTTTGGCCCGTAGTGCAAAGATAGACAACTGATTGGTATGATCATTGTTATTACATTTGAATATCTTCAGCCTTTGGGGTAAAGATATTGAGTAAACGTTCTATTAAGCCTTTGTGGCAAGAAGGAACTGTTAATTCTCATTATTATAAATATGAATTGTGAATTTAACTAGCATCTTTGGTGGTTCAGGTGAAGAAAAGTGATGAAAGTTCTATTTGTCTTAAGTATAACAAAGAACTGTTGATGAGTATTACAGGAATAAAATATCAACGATGGACTTTTAAATCTAGAGGAGATAGTAGACATTATGTTCTACTTGACTCTTCTAATGGATTGTTTGTTCCGCTGCAGTTAAACTTGATGTTTGTTATATTGTATCAGTTTAACACTGTTGAAGGCTAACGATAATAATATGAATAACTTTGTCGTCTCAATTATTGATTTAATAATATATCATATTATGTAGATGATACTGTAACAATAATTGAATCAATAATATGAGAGATATGATGCAGCAATTACTGTAGCTATAATTGAGTATAACTGAGTGACTTCTTACGTAAGTATCAATAATCAATACCATGTGCTACTACGCAACCACGCGTATTACTGTACTTTTACTACCGGGTAGTTCAACAGTTTTAACGGTAACACATCCGCCGTTATTTTTATAGAAAGATAATTTTGTCATTTTCTAACTACCACAATACTTCCGTCGTGGGGTCCACCAATGATTGTGCCGTCGTACGAATATTCCCTGTTAAAACGAATATTCTCTGACCAATCGAATATTATATAACCACTTGCTTACTTTGCAAAATCTGTAAATATTACCCACAACTATAATATTATATCAAATCTACACCATAATATTTAAAAATATATTTCGAGAAAATTATTCTTTAATCATAAAAGTTGGGGTCTTACATACCCCATCAGAGATGTCACTTTAGTGTCTTGGTCAGGTCGAAGATTTTATTTCCTCCTTCTGATTTCTCGATCAGAGGTTGTCCTTTTGCATCGATGCTCTCAATAAGCTTTTGTCCGAATATTACCCTTCAGATTGAACCGTTGCCAATGCTTCAGTCTTCAGCTATTTGAACTCTACGATTCTGATGCATGTCTTCATAGGACCTGATCGTAGTGTTATGTTGACTGGTAGAGACAACACTACGATCTTGAAGAGTGTTGATTGGATCTTCATTATAGAACACCTCTTCTTTCTCTTGTGCAGTGCTTCAACACTTCTGTTTGCCTCAACAGCTCTCAGATACTAATGGCTTGACTTTTTTGTTCTGGCCCCTTCTGAATAGCAAGACACTTCATATTTGTGGCGTGTCTAGCTCGCTTTTTCCTTGTTATCTCCAGTTCACTTATCATCAATGGACTAACCCAATGCTTAATCACTTTAGCCTTTGTTCTTGAAGTCATCGAAAGATCTTTGTATGCACTCCATCAGTTCTTTCTTTGTTTGGCAAACACTACGATCCTGGTAGCTTCTAAGATCGTTGTCATCTGTCTGCTTGACAGTTACTGCACTTGCTGACTTTTCCTTAGTCAGTTACTGAAGTCTTCTTCTGATCTCCTTGTGGAAGACTTCATCTCGAATGGCTTCATAACTCAATCTTGATGCTTATTGGTTGGTGCTTAGATCTTCTGTTAGCTTATACGCCATTCGTTGAGTGCTCTCTGGTTTCCTTCAGGTGGGATGTATCTATGCAATGCCAACTAGAGGCTTCATTCCTTTGGATATTCTGGGAGTGCTCATTTGTTGAGAATTGTATTTGCTCTATGATTCTGCCTTGGCATTATGAGCACATCTGTTGAGGTCGTAGTTCTGCACTTTACGATTCTTCTTTGGCTGTGCAGACACTACGATTCTGAGATCAGATCTTGACACTCTAAGATTTCTGCCTTATGCTTGTTGCCTTCATCTGATCTTGCTCGACTACGATCTCTACATGTAATCAATAGACTCTACGACTCAGAGTGTAGTCTACGATCCTTGACTTGGCTTCGGCATCAGTAGACTCTACGACTCCGAGTGTAGTCTACGTTTCTGACTTGGCTTCGGCAGATGTTCGGTCGGCTCGTAGGCAGGCTATCTCTACGATTCTGAACATGACTTCCTCAGCATACTTTGGCTTCGAGGAAGTTCTACTCGACACACTACGATCCTTCATCGTTTCTCCTGGAATCTACAAACTCCGAGATCTACTATCTTGCAGACTACGATTCTGCCTCGACAACTCTCGAGTTTTCCTTGACTCTCCTAGCAGACTCCGATTTCTGGTGCAGTGCTCGACGATTAGACAAGCCTATCTATTACATCATAAGATCAACCTAACATGCTTGATCTTTCTATGTTTATAGTCCTTGTACATTATTTCTTTTTAAAGACTTTACAAAGTTGTTTTGCTTATGTAGGATCAACCTAACATACTTGATCAATTCATTCTAAGTCCTTGTAGATATGTTTCAATTATCTATCAAAGGACTTTATAGCTTTTCTTAATGCAAGCATAATTGCATATTCATTCATATATATCATACTCAAATCATATATAAATAGGAATAATATTCACATGATTATTCCTGACAATCTCCCCCTATTTTATTATGACAAAAATAATAAGTGCATATGCATGTTATGAATGAATCTTATATCTGAGAGAAAAATCAGTATTTCTAAAACAGATAATCATGAATGTCATTTATAATGATATGGAATTTAATACACTGACATTTTACATCCTGGATCCAGAACATACCTAACTAGTTAAAGATGTACCTCTTTTGGCTCCATGTATGTTTCCAAGATTCTGCTGATCAGCTAATCATCTGTTTGGCCTTCTTTCTCCTGCTCCCCTTAAGATATGGACTTTCCTGCTTTACTTTGCTCCCCCTCAGATGTATGCTTCTCTTCTCCTTCTGGCTCCCCCTCAGCTTTGGCATACATAGGTTCATCATTGTTCGGCTCCCCCTCAGAAGATGACTCTGCCTCTTCTTCTGCTATCTTCTTCTTTAACTTCTTCTCTACTTTCCTTCTGCTCTTCTTCGAATGCCTCTTGCTCTGCCTCTTTCTATGCCTCTTTTCTCCCCCTTTTTGTCATTAATCATCTAGGAGAGGTACTCCATGTTGGTCATGAGCTGCTCCATCAGGTAGGAGGAGTTAACAACTTCAAACTTGAGTTCCTGTTGGTTTAGCTCAAGTTGCACTGAGAAAGACTGCTTCATGTCGTCAGAGGGCTTGAATTTGCTCTTCATTAGCCTTCTGTGCTCATAGAGCTTCTGCCTTCTGATCATGCATGACCTTCAGATAGATGTTATCTCTTTCTTTGAGTTTGAGAGATAAATCAGCCATAGTAGCTTGAAGTTTGTTCTGGAATGAACTATCTCCTGCTCATTGCCGCGAAACCACGACTCTTCAAAGAATAGAGATATTTTCTCCCGCCCATTCATCGAGTTTTTGTCGACTCCTTCTCCATAGATACTTGATCATCTGGTTGAGCAGTTTCGTGTCGAGCATTAGATCTCTACGATCTGCATCCTTGGACATATTTTCGAAGGTGTTGAGAATCTGAAGAATCGTTGAGTTCTAATCACTGATTGAGGATGAAGGAATGTCAGATAGCAGTGCTTGAGCTGATGAAGGTTTCTGATACGCTATGATCATCTCCTTGGTCATTATCCTTCTTCTTTCAGAGTCCACTCTACGATCGTAAGGGATATAGAGATTTCCAGCATGACGATAGACATTGAAGTGGGGCTGGTTTATGATCATCTTTGTAGAAAAACTCTTTACCCTTGGGAAGTTCTGAGCTACCAGCTCCATGCTTGGAAAATGAGAGTATCACCAGCTGAAGTAGCTTCCATCTCTTTCAGTATGGGCTTTTAGCCATGGCATCCATTGGAAGAACCATCTCGTTAGCAAGTTATCAGGATTATAGAGAATGGTTGTGCAGTCTAGCTCCATGTTATTCCAGTTTTTAGCTATATCAAAGGTTGTCATTCTTACCACCTTGAGATGCTCATCTCCATAGTTCACCCATCTTTCTGGTGGAGCTTCTGGTGGTTCATTCGAGACTTCTACTACTATTCTCCTGGTGAATTTTGCTGGAGAGAGGACATGATAGAGTTCTGGTTCCTCTGATTCCTGATTTTCAAAATTGGACTCATTCTTCATTTCTTCTCTTTCAGAGCCTGAACCATCTTAATCATTTCCAACAGTGAATCCTTCTTGTTACATTTCATTTTTAGAACCTTCTTCAGCAAGATCTTCTTCTGATTCATTTTCTTCACCACTAATTCCATCTTCAGTACTTTCATCCTTTGATACAGAGTCATCATCACTTAGTTCAATGATAGCATTAGAGTGATCGCTTCTCCTTTTGGAGGCAAATTTGGCTTGCAATTTGTAGCTCTTCCTTCTTTTTGGAGGTTCAATTTTGGGAGAGTCAGACTCTTCTTCTTCTTCAGACTCAGAAGCTTTTGGTTCATCAGATGAGCTTCATTGGGGTTCAGCAAGGGCAGGGGAAAACCCTTCTTCTTTGGACTTATCACCTTTTGAGCCATCATGGTGGCTTTCAGGATTGAAAGGGGCATGTTCTTCTTCTCTTGAGACAGCATTGTCTGACCCATTATCTGGGCTTGTTGGGGCAGTTGCATTTGGGGATGTAGTTGGGTCATCTTGAATCTCTTCTCCATCATCAGAGTGAATGCTCGAGGATTAGCCACAGGGCTTGAGCACTCTTCTTCATCAGCAGATGTTGTATTCTTATTCATTAATCCAGCTTCACCTTCTTTGCTGGATTTGGTTGGTGAGGACTCAGCCTTGAGATTGTCAGTTGCCTTTTCTTCTTCTGATTCTACATCCTTTTCTTCATCAGATGTATTGTCTTGGGAAACTGATGCTGATTTGATTATCACCTTGGCTTTCTTTCTGGATGGCCCTTGAAGTAATCTGTTACTTCTCCTCTTTGTGGTTTCAGTAGTTAGGGCTCTTTCTTCTTCAACTTTGTCTTTGATGGAGAGACTCCTTGGTGGGGCCTTGATTTTCTGCACACCTCTGGTTTTTTCTTGGCTGGTGTGGTTTCTGTTGGTACAGAGTCATCACACTAAGAGCTTTCTACCTCTTCTGTCTTCCTCTTCTTTGCAGAGGCCCTACTACTACTCCCAGTTGTCAGCCTTCAGTTCTCCTTGGGGTTTTTTTTCTAATTCACAAATAGTTGTGGAGACATCACTTTGTGAACGTTCAGAGGCTCTCCTTCATCATCTTTGATCTTGCCTCCTAGCTTCTTCTTCATTACAATGCTCAGCAGTCTTCCATGAAACACCTTTGTCAGGGGTTTTTTCTGTAGACTTCTTTAGCTCAGCCTTTTCTACCTACTTGGAGATTTGATCAAACAAGATAGCTCCAAAGTTGATTTATTTCTTCAGAACTATTGCTGACATTATCTTCAACTATTGGTCAAGCACAGTATCATATGCAGTATCCTTGCATAAAATACATTTGCCCACTATCTCTGCAAGGAATTCGAACTCTTCTAGAAACTCCTTCTTCTTCATGTCCTTCAGACTATGATTTCTCTGGTACCCCATGATCTCCTTTGCTTGTTCTGTATCGACATCATCAAGGCTCTTCAGTCCTTGGTTAGGAAAACCTAGGCATTGATTGAGGTCAGAAGATTTCAACTTCAGAGACTGACTTTTGACCTTGGTAGAAAAGGTCCCAGATTTTATGGAAGCATTTGAGTAGAACTCTTTAACCAGGTCAACATATACTCGAGTAGTTGCCTCAAGACATTCTAATAATCTAGCTTTCTTTACAAGTTCGATAATGTCTCTGAACTTCTTTTTGGATTTCTCAAACGACTTGGTTCCGAGCTGAATGCTAGTGATAACTCACCAATCTTCCATTTGAATAGTTCGAGGAATATAGGTATATGATTCAGAAGATTCTATGAGGGCTAGCTGATTGTGATTTGGGCAAGGCTCTAGAGGATTAATAGATTTTGGCTTCGATGAGGATTCTAGGGTTTGAAAATGGGAGGGAGAAAGGTTCGATGGTTTTTGATAACTGTTTGCAGATTTTGAATTTGTTTTAATGACATTTCCTTCTAACTCTGCATAATCAGTGATGTGTTAACCAACCATTAGTTGCACGATGTCCAGTAATGAGATGTAACTCCCCATAACTTTTCAGTTAGATATTTCCTTTAGGAGAGTAGACTATTAATTGACGTGGATTGACCGTTGACCTTTTTGGTTCATAGAGTAGCATGGTAGAGCAGCTATGGACTCTACCTTTTCCTTTGTTGACTCAACGATCAACTTTTGAGAGATGCTGCAGTGGATGCTTTGGACATTGATCCTCATCTTGATGCAGCATAACTTGATCACTGATATATTCTAACTTATCTCCTCATAGTCTGAATGGTTGAGCAATTTGCCCATTTTCCAAGCTCCTTGTGTACTGGAGTGTCCTCTGGTAGGACTGAGATCGTCGAGTCTGCTTCTACGATTGCTGAGGTTGCACTACGATAGTTGAAGTTACATTACGATCGTTGAGTTCTCTCAAACTCTACTCTGCGATCGTTGACTGTCTTGGTCCTTGAGATGGATTTGATCAAATAATTCTTCTGGGTTAAGGTAGCTCAGGAAGGGCCAACCTCTTAGAGTGAGCTAAGGGTCAGGTTTGTCCCTGAGGCACTTTCCAGATGAAGTACTTTAGGAGTTATTTTCACTGACATCTCTTTTGACCTTTTCTGTTGGGGAGGTCCTCTGCCAATTTCGGACAATTGCATTTGTTGTAATCGTGGTGTCCTCCTGCTTCTACACTGCGATCAGATGTTTGATAGGTTATCAGTAGTACGTTTTGAGACGTTCCTACTGACTATGGATCTTTATTGGGTTCATCAGCCACAAAGTTTTGAGACTTTGTAGCTGGTATACTGCTTCATAGTATATCTCAGTGTTGTTGTTTCTTGACAGATCACTGCTCCCTATGGTTGATGCTATTTTCTCAGATAGATGTGATTCCCTTTTCTACATGTGTATTAGAAGGCAGCCTTGCATATCTCCTTCTGACTGGAATCACCATTATCAATTAAACCTCCCTGTATCGTAGGCATGGATATTTTCAGGATTGATAACTCTACGATCATTTGACAGTACTACAAACATAGTCTTCTTTGTCAGTCTTGTGAGTGTGAAGTTCTGCTCCCGTAATGAGTTCCTCTCGACTGATGCTCGATGATCCTCTGACGTGAGCTTCCTTGAGGATTCTTCTCATATAGTTTGCTTTGCCTGATTTGAGCATATAATACCCTTTTCATCTTTGGTTGCATGGCTTGCTTCCATATACAGATTAGCAGCCATGTGAGCTTCATTCAGTTTAGCTCAGTGGGTCTTCGAGGATAGGCTTGGACATATAGGAATTTTATCAGAATCATTTCTGAACAGTCTTTAGCCTTCTGCTGGTTGAGTCTTCGATCAAGTCTTCTAACTTCAAAGATTCCTTAGTGTCGTCAGATAGACTAAGTACCTGCAGGTTAGATACATTTCTATTTTTGGTACCCACAATTAAATGGGTCCTGCTAGGTTAGTTTTCTAAACCCCTGTTCCTCATATTTGGATAATCATCACATTTATCACCAATGTATATATATTCATGCATGCAACTAGTTTTAGATAATACATTTTGAGATGCATGAAGGTGAGTGTGTGTAAGATTTGTCATTTTAATAACACACTCTTTCTCTTTGATGGTTTCATCGTTTGCTGGGTTATGTTCACAATGTTTGAGTGTTCACAAAGTGAAAATCAACTCTACGATTTATGTGTATCTTGTTGATTTATAGAGGTGATCAGTTTCTACAGATCATCAAAATACACTTGTATAACTGATCATATTCTGTGGGTTATCAAACATTTAGAACATAGGTTTGTACATTCATACTAACCCATCAACAAAGATTACTCCACATAAAAATTGATTTAACCTTTGATATACTTATGACCTATTTCAGATTTCTTTCAAGATGTCATCATTAACCTAAAACTTGGGTGGAGAGAAAGTTTGTAGACATTTAAATTTCCATCCTCAGGGTACTTTCTCTCTTCACCTTTTTAGGTAGATTATAACTCCTTGACAGAATACTGTTATAGTTCATAAGAAGGTGCATTTATGATGTACACAAGTATAATAGTGAGGAACCGTACCTTTTTACTGTCAGTTTCTTAACAGTCATTTATCTTTAATATACTGAGTTTAGGTATTGATGTGCATAGATTCACATTTTCTCCTGACAGCTTGTTGCTCTTGTTAGCCTTTAATTAATCAGTCGTGGCCTTGAAGATGCAGGCTAGGAGAATCTCAGCATCTTTAGTTCTTTTGACATCTTTCAGTTTGCAAGGTTTACATCCAGTTTCTGGTTCGCCAGACACAAGTTTGAGAAGTTCTTCTTTCTTCTCTGGATAAGCATTTCATTGCATGTATAACCTTTTCATCTTTTCAGGCTAGAGGATGTTTGACTCTTTTCTGTGGATGTCTCTTGAGCTTTCTAGTCTGGTCGTCAGACTACAAGATTGACTACAAGAAAGGATTGGTCTTATTGATATGACGGTCGAAGCGTTGGACCAATCTGAAAGCGACTTCGTGTGTATATACACATTTAACTTTATACGATATTTCCAACGCGTGAGCTCATCTGCATATAATAAGTGACTTACTACTAAACTAAGTTTAGATCAATGTTTGTGCTGAGATCGGACTCAAAAGCGATTAGCTTTTGAATATAGCATGAGAACTGCTTTGATACCAATTGTTAGTTCCTCATGAGGCACAATAGATCTGAAGGGGGTTGAATAGATCCTTTTTAATTTCAAATACTTTTTTCTTTTTATTTTGTATTGCTATTAAATTAGCATGTGACAAACATAAGAATCTTTTTAAAGCACAACGGAATAAGTAAAAGATCCCTTCATTGATATATTCATAATCATACATACATTGTTCGTAGAGTTAGTTCAGTTGTAAGTAGTTAAAATATACATAGCAGTTAATAGACATAATGTAAATGACATAATATAAAAGACACAAGGGTTTTAAGTGGTTCCAGAGACTCAAGCTCCTAATCCACTCTTCCGCTTTCAACTAGCGAGATTTCCATTAAGGAAGGGCGAAGACCCTAAATCACTAAGATTCCATCAAGGCCAAAGACCTTGGGACTTCATTCGATAAGAAACTCTTCAAGGCCGCCAGACACTTGGAACTTCTCTAGTTCTAGGAACTCTTCAAGCCCAGCAGGCTTGGAACTTTGTTTATTCCCTCCGGACAAGGACCCCTCAGGCCCTAGCTTGTTGTTGAGTTGTTTGTTTGTTTGTTGGAGTTGGTGCTCAGCTGCAAAGATGTCTTTATGATTTGAACATCTTCTGTACTTAACAGCTTGGCGTGATCATCCTTGAAGTGTAGTTAAGTGTTGCATGATGCTCACCTTATTCGATTCTTCAACCTCCTCGATGATCCTTGATGAACCGCTTTGAAGATCATTCCTCTTGATACGTGATGGTTTTATGATTGGTTTCTAAGATGACCGTAAGCTCTTCCGCTAGGTACTTAGAAACTTTCTCATGCTTGCCACCATGATAGCGTTTGTGATCTCCCTTCTTGATACTTGATGCCTTCTCATGATAGACTTGCTAAGATAATTGTGAGCTCTTCTCTATGGTACTTAGAGTCTTCCCATGATGGACATCAAGATAACATGACGCTCTTCTTTCTCTCGGCAGTTCAGAACACTCTTCATGTAGTAGAACTCTCACTTCTACTTCTTTCTTTGTCTGACTCTAAGTGTTCTTGGTGGATCGTAGAGTGAGCCTTCAGACTCACTATCTCACATGTTTAGAACTGTGACGCCCCCAAAATTAGGTATACATCACCCATCTTGGGTCTCCAGATACATGGTACAGAATTCAAATACAATTTATTAATACAACTGTCGTGTACAATACGACAAAACATAACTGTGAGTTTGAATACAATTATTGTCTATTAGAGATTATACAAACTCAAAAGGAGTTCTCATTACAATTGTTAACACACTATTTCACAGAATAGTGAGGACTACTAATACTATCATCTGGTCCATCACTCCGTTCCCCGACTCGTCCCAGCTATATACTCATTTCCTGAATAGAACAGTGAAAGAAAGGGTGAGCTCAACTAGCCCATTAAGAAATATGACTAAGATAATGCAGAATAAATTATCATTAGCCTTCAACAGTGTTAAACTGATAAAATATAACAACATCAAGTTTAACTGCAGCGGAACAAGCAATCCATTAGAAGAGTCAAGTAGAGAATAAAATCTACTATCTTCTATGATTTAAAAGGTTTTTCATGACTTTTATCACCGGGACTCGACAATAAATAATCCACATCATCGAATCACCCACACTCTACTACTATGGCCAAGGATATTCTTTAGCATCACGACCACAATTATCCATGCACTACGGGCCAAGAATATTTGTGTATTCATTAATGGTCATAATCATGCCAACAACTATCCATCAATGCACTACGGGCCAATGAAGACTTTTCCCACATCATTTGTAATATTACGGTCATGATTACACCGAATAATCCCTGGTCATAATCATACCAAGTCCATCTATGCATTACAGACCACAGATGACTTTCAACATAATATAAACATGAGGATGATGACAATGATATAAGAATTCAATAAAACAAGTTCAAGTTTAATTTATCCATGAATCAATAACGTCCAAATTGTCAACATGATACTGTTTTGTAGAGTAAAATTCAAGAATGCTCATAAGAATATTTCCATGAAAAGATACTGGATGAATCGCAAATATCAAGGATATTCCACTAATTTCATGGAGTATAGAAGTTAAAACTTTAACCAACTGAGTATAATAATGAATGGAATAACAAAAGAAATCATCATGCATGCGATTGCTTGGCATGTATGCGTTATTCAACGAGAATAATAAGTAATGGAACCGATTCGGCGAAATTACATACCAAGCGGGATGTTCCAATGAGAATAATCTGACGGAACCGTCCCACAGTAAAGCCTTGATGCATGGATATTCCAAATGAATAATAATAAATGGAACCCGTGTCCCACAGTAAAAACGCATGAGATAGGATATTCCAATGAAATAATAATAAAGATGGAACTAGGTCCAAAGTAAAAACGCATGCATGACGAGATATTCCAACATAATAAGAATAAAGATAGAATAATAGAAGAATGTCACCAAGTATAGGGTAGTCCATGTATACTGGGTATTCCAACATAACAATAAATAATGGAATAACAAAAGTTCTCTTTATGAATACAAAAGAAATAACACCCTTCTACCGTAAAAAGCGCTAATATAAGAGTAGGAAGAAGTAGCGAAATACTTTTCTATAGTTTCTCTATAATTTCTCTCTAAAGCTTCAATTGAATTCGTAAGAAATTATGAAGGAATGAACTTCATTTATAGAAGAATGGATGAATAAGAATTAATCCATGAACTAGTCCAGATTGATTTACTTTTAAACTGGACGGTCCAGATGGATTTAATAAAATATTCTAATAAAACAAAATCTTTTAAATAAAATATAATATATATAATATATTATATATATATAACGCCTGATAACTCACGGGTTGCTACCCCCGTGATTACCATCTCAGCCAAAATTTAAACTATCAAATATACAAAACATATAATACTCCCACCATCCTTTATGGCACATGTATAAATATATAATAATAATAATTGTACTCTTTTCACACCACCCATGACTAGATTTTCTTCCCCCACCCGACATCTCTCTTTCTTTTTTCTTTCCCCTACCCGACATCTCTCTTTTTTGTTTCTTTCCCCTACCCCCCACATGTCAACTTTACATATATATAATATATATAAATATCAATCATATATATATATATATGTATATATATATATATATAAATAATGAAACAAAACTGAGATAAATTTTCACGTAAGCATCAATAATCAATACTGTATGCTACTATGCAACCACGCCAGACATTCTTTTCTTTTACTACCGAGTAGTAGTTCAAGAATAACAACGGTAAAACTACCGCCAAGTATTTTCATAAAAAAATATTTTTGTCGTTTTCTCAATCCGATAATAATTCCGCCAGGGGTCCACTAATAATTATCTTGCAATATCTAATATTCCCTGTTAAAACGAATATTCCCAAACAATTCAATATTATATAACAACTTGCGTACTTTGCAAAATTTATAAATATTACCCACAACTATAACATTATAACAAATTTACTCCATAATATTTAAAAAATGAAATTTATAGAAAAATATCCTTTATTAAAAAAAATTGGGGTCTTACAAGAACAGTCCACCTTTTCTCCAAACTCGGCAACTCCAACAACTCTCGATCTTTGAAGCTCTTGTTGATTTATACTCCTTCCCAATCCTTCCGTTGGAAAGTAGCCGTTGAAAGCTATTCAAATATCTTCATAGATCTCGAGTTATGCGAGGGTAGATCATTGATGTGACATGTCATACTTTTTCTGACACTGCAGTCTATTGTTACACCTACCCCATCAGAGATGTCACTTTAATGTCTTGGGCAGGTCGAAGACTTTATTTCCTCCTTCTATTTTCTCGATCAGAGGTTGTCCTTTTGCATCGATGCTCTCAATAAGCTCTTGTCCGAATATTACCCTTCAGATTAAACCATTGCCAATGCTTCAGTCTTTAGCTATTCGAACTCTACGATTCTGATGCATATCTTCATAGGACCTGATCGTAGTTTCATGTTGACTGGTAGAGACAACACTACGATCTTGAAGAGTGTTGACTGGATCTTCAATGTAGAACACCTCTTCCTTCTCTTGCAAATGCTTCAATACTTACATTTTGCCTCAACGGCTCTCGACTTCGATGGCTTGACTTCTTTGTTCGGCCCTTCCGAATAAAGAAGACACTTGATTTTTGGTGTGTCCATCTCGCTTTCTCCTTGTGATATCCCGTTCACTTATCATCAATGGACTGACCCAATGCTTAATCACTTTAGCCTTGTTCTTCAGAAGCTTTCCAGTATCTCTGTATGCACTCCATCAGTTCTTTCTTTGTTTGGAAAACATTACGATCCTGGTAGCTTCCATGATCGTTGTCTGTCTTCGCTTGCTTGATACCATCGCACTTCTTCGACTTTTCCTTAGTCGATTCATCAAGTCTTCTTCTAATCTCCTTGTGGAAGACTTCATCTCGAATGGCTTCACAACTCAATCTTGATGCTTATTGGGTTGGTGCTTAGATCTTCTGTTAACTTGCACTCCATTCGTTGAGTGCTCTCTGGTTTCCTTTAGGTGGGATGTATCTATGCAGTGCCAACCAGAGGCTTCATTCCTTTGGATATTCTGGGAGTGCTCATTTGTTGAGAATAGTATTTGCTCTACGATTCTGCCTTGGCATTGTGAGCACATCTGTTGAGGTCGTAGTTCTGCACTCTATGATTCTTCTTTGGTTGTGCAGACACTACGATTTCGAGATCAGATCTTGGCACTCTACGATTTCTGCCTTGTGCTTGTTATCATCATCTGATCTTGCTCAACTACGATCTCTGCATGTAATCAATAGAATCTACGACTCAGAGTGTAGTCTACTGTCCTTGACTTGGCTTCGGCATCAGTAGACTCTACGACTCCGAGTGTAGTCTACGTTCGACTTGGCTTTGGCGGATGTTCTATCGACTTTCGTGGCGGCTCGCCTCTTATTCTCGAACACGACTTCCTCAAAGGACTTCTACTCAGGGAAGTTCTACTCGACACACTACGATCCTTCATCATTTCTCCTGGCAGTCTAAAAACTCCAAGATCTACTATCTTGCAGACTACGATTCTGCCTCGACAGCTCTCGAATTTTCCTTGACTCTCCTGGCAGACTCGATTTACAGTGCGAAGGTTTCGACGATCGTGATCGCATGTCTTCTATCTATTACATTATAAGATCAACCTAATATGCTTGATCTTTCTATATTTATAGTCCTTGTACATCATTTATTTTTAAGGACTTTACACAGCTATTTTGCTTATGTAGGATCAACCTAACATATTTGATCAATTCATTCTAAGTCCTTATACACATGTTTCTATTATCTATCAAAGGACTTTACAGCTTTCCTTAATGCAAGCATACTTGCATATTCATTCATATATATCATACTCAAATCATATATAAATAGGAATAACATTCACATGCTTATTCCTGACAGAGCGTATGACACGGATGTTTCTAAGATGTTTGAAACCTGAAATAAGTCAATACCTCATTTCTCAAAAACTTTGCTTGTATTCAGATGTTGTGAATAGGGCTTAGTTATTGGAGAGCTATGATAATGAGTCAACCCAACTAAGAGAGAACAGCCGAAAAATCGATAATATCAGTGTTATCAGTCATTGAAGCGATAACAACAAATGTGGAAGGAATCAACATGCCAGAAATGGTAACCACTTCGGTGGTAATCATGACCAAGATAATAGAAGTGGAAATTTCAAGAAGAGAAGGTTCAACAATGATGGAAGGACAGCAGCACCAGCACCCATTTTTTAAAATGGAGAACGACCACCGACCGTATGCTTCAAATGAGGAGGGGAGGGACACATCAGTCCAAACTGCATTATGCATTACAAAGCGTGTTACAATTATAGAAGAGAAGGTCACCTAGCCTAATTTTATCATGCAGCGAAGTCAAGTCCAGCTGGAATGGAGGCACCAAAGGCCGTCCCAGACAGGACAAAACCAGTAGTTCAAGGGAGAGCGTTTGTCATGATCTCCCAAAAAGCGAGGAGCCCAAACGAGGTTATCACGGGTAAACTAATCATAAACTCTTGCGAAGTCTATACCTTATTTGATACCAGTTCTACCCATCCTTTTATTTCTCCTACTTACGCTCAATGTTTAAATTTAACTCCAGAGAAATTAGACATTGACTTATCTGTTGAAACTCTGTTGGGAGAAACCTTCATTACATCCACTGTTTATAAGTCTTGTTTGATTCAAATCGGCAACCGCACGTTATCTGTCGATCTTATCTCTTTGAAAATATTTGCATTTGATGTGATTTTAGGGATTGATTGGTTAACTACTCATTATGCTAAAATTGATTATTTTCATAAGGTTGTTAGCTTTCATATTCCTAACCAACCTATTATGTGAATTCAAGCAACCAGACCACTAAAGTCAATCACTGTCATATCAAGCCATAAAGCTATTCATTTATTAAAAAATGGATGTCAAGCTTTCTTAGCCCATGTCACAGATTTAAACAAAAATACATCAGCTTTGAATGCTATTTCTATTGTTAATAAATTTTCTAATGTATTCCCTGAAGAACTTCTTGGCCTACCCTCAGAGCGTGAAATCGAATTATGTATTGACCTTCAACCTGGTACAAAACTCATTTCTAAAGCCCCATATCGAATGGCTCCTATTGAACTTCAGGAGTTAAAAACCCAATTGTAAGACCCCAAATTTTATGAAATGAAAGTATTCATAAGGGTGATATGTGAAAATTTCGAAAAGTAAGCAAGTTGTTATAAAATATTCGATTGGTCGAGGAATATTCATTTTAACAGGGAATATTCGTACGATGGCAAAATCATTGGTGGACCCCACAACGGAAATATTATCGGAGTTAGAAAATGATAGAAATGTCTTTTTATAAAAATAACGGTGAAAGTTTTACAGTTAATTATTCAAATACCGGGTGGTAAAAGTACAGTAATACGCGTTATTGCATAATAGCACACATTATTGATTATTGATGCTTACGTGAGAAGTCACTCAGTTATACTTAATTATTGCTACAGTAATTGTTGCATAATATCTTACATATTATTGATTCAATTATTGTCACAGTATCATCTGCATAATATTTTATATTTTTAAATCAATAATTGAGACAACCAAGTTATTCATATTATTATTTGCATTATTGATGATGTCTAGAAAGTTCTGTCTAGGAAAGGGGTTTGGTAACCAAATTACGCGCCAAAAGGGAGAAATCCTTATCGAAAATCCCTTCTTTCCTGGGAATGGTTTGGTTGTTAAATAATGTGAGTTATAATATTAATGATGAATAAGTTCGTGTTAATTAAAGATGAAATTAATATTTTCATTGTGTTGAGATTATTAGTGTTAGTGGAAATCGACATTTATTTCAATAATAATTGATTTCTGAAGGTTAAATTGACAAATCAGGTAATTAATCGGATAAATGAATAATTAATTGCTATTAGTTCACATGCATATAACTATTTGTTCACATGAATGGAACTATTGATTCACATGCATGTACTATTAGGGGAGGTGGTGCAAGTTTGAAAATACTTGTAGGACTAAATTAAAAATAGAGGAAAAGATGAAGGTATTATACTGTAATAATTCGAGCTCCAAAATGTGCAATTATCAAAACTATATTTTTCTATAAATAGAAGCTCATTCTTCTTTCATTCTCACCAATTCACTAAGACTCACAAGAGCAATTATAGAGAGAGAAGCTATAGAAAGAAGTTATAGAGAGATAAGCAATAGAGAAAAAGAAGAAGAGTATTCTGCTACTTCACTATTGCAGTATCCAGTCTTCTACTAAAGTAAGGGGTATTATTTATTTCATATTCACTTACAATATTATTTTTCGTATTCGTAAGAAATTTTATTTTCGTTCAATATTCTCAAGAAATATTATCTTCGTTTAATATTCGTAAGGAATATTATCTTCGTTTTATATTCGTAAGGAATATTATCTTCGTTCAATATTCGTAAGGGGTATTATTTCTTTCGTACTCGTAAGGGATATTATTTTTGTTCATTATTCGTATGAAATAATATTTTCTTCCATACTCTGTAGTATGTAAGTAATATTATTTCGTTTCGTACCTAATTCTACACTCATTTTGTTGAAGTATTGCTTTTATAATCTGTGAAATTAGTAAAATATCCTTGAAATTTGCGCTTCATCTAGTATCGTTTCACAAGGATATTTTTCTGAACATTCTTATTGAAGTTTAAGTTTTTCATGCCAGAGTACTATTCATGGGTACTATTCATTAATACGGCACTATTCATACATACAGTACTATTCACAGAGTACTATTCATGGGCACTATTCATAAATATAGTACTATTCATAAATATGGTATTATTCATAAAGTACTATTCACGGGGTACTATTCAAAAAGAACTATTCCCGAAGTACTAATCATAAGGTACTATTCACTTAGGTCATATTCACCCGAAGTACTATTCATGACAAAAAAAATTAATTTCTTTTCGCTCCAAATCATTTTTCATACAATATTATTCTTGAATTTTACTCCACAAAGCAGTATCATGTTGATAATTTGGACATTATTGAATTCTGGATAAATTAAATTATAAATCTTTAAAGTTTATCTTTGCTTTCATTTAATTGAATTCTTATATCATTGTCATCATCCTCATGTTTATATTGTGATGAAAGTCATCTTTGGCCGTAGTGCATAGATGGACGGTTGATTGGTATGATTATGACTAGGGATTATTTGGTATAATCATGACCCGTAATGTTACAAATGATGTAGTAAAAGTCCTCATTGGCCCGTAGTGCATTGATGGACAGATGTTGGTGTGATCATGACCATGCGTTCTCTTCGGCCAATGGTGCAAAGATGAATTTTTGTTTGGCATGATCATGACCATTGGTGAAAACACGAATTTTCTTGGCCCGTAGTGCATGGATAATTCGTGATCACGATACTAATGAATATCCTTGGCCCGTAGTGCATGGATAATGCAGTGATATGGATTATTTATTAAGCTGAGTCTCAGCGATAAAATTGATGGTAAACTTTTAAATCATAGAAGATAGTAGATATCATGTTCTACTTGATTCTTCCAATGGATTGCTTATTCCGCTGCAGTTGTTGATCTAAAACTTGTTGTCTATTGTATTCTATCATTTATTATACTGTTGAAGGTCAAGGATAATTTATTCTGCATTATCTTAGTCATAATATTTCTTACTGAACTAGTTGAGCTCACCCTTTTCTTTCACTGTTCTCTTTAGGAAATGAGAATATAGCTGGGACTAGTCGGGGAACGGAGTGATGGTTCGAGATGGTGTATTAGTAGTCCCAGCTTATGTTTTGTCGTATTCTGCACGACACTTAATAGTTGTATAAATTAAGCTTGTATTTAAGTTCTGTACCATCTATCTGGCGACTCAGAATGGGTGAAGTATACCTATTTTGGGGGCGTCACACTAATTGCAGGAATTGTTAGACATCGGTTTCATTCGTCATATTATGTCTCCTTGGGGTGCTCATGTATTGATTATCGGGAGTTGAATCATGTCACCATCAAAAATAGATACCCGTTGCCTCGCATTGATGACCTGTTTGACCAATTGCAAGGCGCCAAATTCTTTTCAAAGATCGATCTTCGTTCCGGATATCATCAGTTAAAGATTAAAACTAATGACATTCCAAAGACTGCTTTCAGAACTCAGTACAGGCATTACGAATTCCTAGTCATGTCTTTTGGATTGACTAATGCTCCTGCTGCCTTCATATATATGATGAACCAAGTATTCAAGGAATATTTGGATCACTTTATGGTCGTCTTTATTGATGACATCCTCATTTACTCCAAAAGTCGTGAAGATCATGAACAACACTTAAGGTTGATACTCCAAAAGCTTCGTGAAAACAAGTTGTATGTCAAGTTGAAGAAATACGAGTTCTGGCTTGAGGAAGTAGCATTCTTGGGCACATGATATCAAATCACGGAATATCTGTTGACCCGGCAAAGATTGAAATAATTCAAAGCTGGGAGCAATCTAAGTCAGTGACCAAAGTACGTAGCTTTCTGGGCTTAGCTGGTTATTATCGGAGATTCATGGAAGGATTTTCTCGAATCGCTACTCCATTAACTCAGCTGACTCAAAAATATACAAAATTCGGTTGGAGAGAGGGATGTGAGAAGGGTTTTTAAGAACTTAAGAGGAGACTCATTTCAGCACCTGTTCTGACAATACCATCTGGTTCGGAGGGATTTGTCATATACATCGATGCTTCAGGCAAAGGTTTAGGATGTGTTGTCATGCAACATGAGAAAGTCATAGCCTATGCCTCATGACAAATCAAAGAATATGTGAGGAATTATCCTACTCATGATCTAGAGTTGGCAGCAGTCATTTTCACACTCGCACTAAAGATCTGGAGACATTACCTGTATGGGGAGAAAGTGGAGATCTATATAGATCATAAAAGCCTCACATATTTCTTCACCCAAAAGGAACTCAATATGCGACAGCGACGTTGGCTCGAGCTGTTGAAAGATTACGATCATATTATTCAATACCATCCTGGAAAAATAAACATGGTAACTGACACGTTGAGTAGAAGATTATATGCGGGTACGAGTTCGATATTGTTAACGCAAAGGCCCATTTTGTATGACTTACAAAGGATGGAGATAGAGATAAAGACTCCAGGAAACCACATGATGATGAAAAATATACGAGTAGAACCGACTTTAATCGATAAAGTTAAAGATGCTCAAGCTACAGACCTGGAGCTGATGCGTATGAGGAAGAAAATACAAGGAGTTATTCCGGAAGTAAGAATCGATGAAGAATGAATAATTCGAGTCAACTCCAGACTTTTTGTTCCTAACGACTCTGACTAGAAGTATAAAATCATGATGGAGGTGCACAACACACCGTTTGCAATCCATCCTGGGAGTACCAAAATGTATCGTGATCTTTGACATACATTTTAGTGGAGCAATATGAAGAGAGAGATAGCGGAATTTATCTCAAGGTGTTTAACTTGTCAACGTGTCAAGGCAGAGCATCAAGTTTCAAAAGGTCCATTGCAACCTCTTAAAATTCTAAAATGGAAGTGGGAACACATTACCATGGATTTTAATATTGGTATTCCCAAGGTTTATCAAGGCATAGATGCAGTTTGGGTCATTGTCGATAGATTGACCAAATATGCTCATTTCTTACCTATACAAGAAACTTATTCACTCAAATCACTGCATGGTAGGCCAGTATCCATAGTTTCTAATCGAGACCCAATATTCACTTCACCATTTTGAGTTAGTTTGTAAAAAGCTATGGGCACGAATTTACGATTTAGTTCGGTATACCATCCTCAAATAGGCAGTTGAAGAGGACTATTCAAACTCTTGAAGATCTATTAAGAATATGTATCTTTGACTTCAAAAGAAGTTGGGACAAGTTCTTGCCATTGGTGGAATTCTCCTACAACAACAGTTATCAAGCAAGTATTGGTCTGGCTCCATTCAAGACGTTGTATGGATGCAAGAGTCGTTCTACAGTATGCTGGGATGAGGTGGGCATTGTTGGGTCCGGAATTGGTACGCATGACAACGAAAAAGATTCAAATGATCCGACAACGTATAAAAACCTCACAAGATCGACAAAAGAGTTATGATGATCTTCATCGAAAAGACGTGGAATTCAATGTTGGAGATCTTTTGTTGTTACGTGTTGCTCCATGGAAAGAAGTTAAAAAATTTGGAAAGAGAGGAAAGCTCAATCCTCGATTCATTGGGCCATTCGAAATCCTTGATCGGGTAGGAACTGTGGCCTATAGACTCGCCTTACCACCAAGTATGTCTCGTGTTCATAACGTTTTTCACATATATATATTATGTAAATATGTGGAAGACCCGAACCACATTATTGAATTAGAACCGGAAGAGATAGCGGAAGATTTAACGTATGAAGAGGTACTTGTTAAAATCTTGGATAAGAAGGATCATATTCTACGCTCCAAGGTTATACCTCAAGTTAAAGCTTTGTGGAGAAACCACGATGTTGAGGAAATGACCTGGGAGTTAGAATCTGAAATGAAATCAAGGTATCCTCACCTCTTCGACATACCAGGTACGTACCCCAATTTTGAGGACAAAATTTCATAAGAAGGTGAGGTTGTAAGACCCCAATTTTAATGAATAAAGATTAATTTTTCTAGAAATATATTTTTGAATATTATGGTGAAACAAGGAATATTCGTACGACAACACAATCATTGGTGGACCCCACAACGGAAGTATTGTTGGAGTTAGAAAAGGATAGAAATATCTTTTTATAAAAATAATGGTGAAAGTTTTACCGTTAGACTATTGAAATACCCGGTAGTAAAAGTACAGTAATACGCGTGGTTGTATAGTAACACACGGTATTGTACAGTATCTTTGATTATTGATGCTTACGTGAGAAGTCACTTAGTTTTATTCAATTATTGCCACAGTAATTGTTGCATAGTATCCCTCATATTATTTATTCAATTATTGTCATAATATCATCTGCACAATATTTTATATTATTAAATCAATAATTGAGACGAAAAAGTTATTAATATTATTATTTGCATTATTGACAATGTCTAGAAAGTTCTGTCGAGGAAAGAGGTTTGGTCACATAATTGCACGCCAATAGGGAGAAATCCATATCGAAAAGCCCCTTATTTGCTGGGAATGATCTGGTTGTTAAATATTGTGAGTAATAATATTAATGATGAATATGTTCGTGTTGATTAAAGATGTTTGTTCATTTAGATTTCTTTAATTCTTCTGTGACCCAATTACCCTCAAAGGAGGCAATTCTATGATTTGCTGGCTTTGTTATTATTGACCAAACGGGCAATTAATCGAATAAATGAGCAATTAATTGCTATTAGTTCACATATTAATTGCTATTGATTCACATGCAAATTACTGTTGGTTCACATGCATGGAACTATTGGTTCACATGCATGTACTATTAGGGGAGGTTGTGCAAGATTGATAATACTTGAAGGACAAATTTAAAAATAGAGGTAAAGATGAAGGTACTATACTTTAATAATTCGAGTCCTTAAACGTGCAATTATCGAAAATATATTTTCTTATAAATAGAAGCTCATTTCTTCTTTCATTCTCACCAATTCACTAAGACTCATAGGAGCAATTATAGATAGAGAAGCTATAGAGAGAAAGAAGAAGAGTATTCTGCTATTTCACTATTGCAGTATCCAGCCTTCTACTAAGGTAAGGGATATTATTTTTTTTTCAATATTCATATGAAATAATATTTTCTTCCATACTCTGTAGTATATAAGTAATATTATTTCATTTCGTATTCCTAATTCGACACTCATTTTGTTAAAGTATTGCTTATATACTCCGTGAAATTAGTAGAATATCATTGAAATTTGCGTTTCATCTAGTATCATTTCATAAAAATATTTTTCTAAACATTCTTGATAATTTTTAATATTTTCATGCTGGAATACTATTTACGAGGTACTATTCACAAATTACTATTCATAGGGTACTATTCATAAAGTATTATTCACGAGGTACTATTAACGAAGTACTATTCACGGGGTACTATTCACAAAGTACTGTTCTTGAAGTACTATTCACGAAGTACTATTCATTTGGGTACTATTCACCGAAAGTACTTATTCATGACAAAAATTGATTTCTTTTCTGTCCAAATCATTTTTGATACAATATTATTCTTGAATTTTACTCCACAAAGGAGTATTATGTTGACAATTTGGACATTATTGAATTCTGGATAAATTAAATTATAAATTTTTAAAAATTTATCCTTTGCTTTCTTTTAATTGAATTCTTATATCATTGTCATCATCCTCATGATTATATTATGATGAAAGTCATCTTTGGACGTAGTGCATAGATGGACTGTTGATTGGTATGATTATAACTAGGGATTATTCGGTATAATCATGACCTGTAATGTTACAAATGATGTGGTAAAAGTTCTCATTAGCCCGTAGTGCATTGATGGACAGTTGTTGGAATGATCATGACCATTGGTGATTACACGAATATCATTGGCCTGTAGTGCATGGATAATTCGTGGACGTGGTACTAATGAATATCCTTGGCCCGTAGTGCATGGATAATTTAGTGATGTGAATTATTTATTGAGCTGAGTCTCAGCGATAAAATTGATGATAAACTTTTTAAATCATAGAAGATAGTAGATATCATGCTCTACTTGACTCTTCTTATGGATTGCTTGTTCCGCTGCAGTTAAACTTGTTGTTTATTATCATTTTAACACTGTTGAAGGCTAACGACCATTTATTCTGCATTATATTAGTCATAATATTTCTTATTGGACTAGTTGAGCCCACCCTTTTACTTTCATTGTTCTCTTCAGGAAATGAGAACGTAGCCGGGACTAGTCGGGGAACAAAGTGATGGTCCGAGATGGTGGCTATAGTAGTCCTCACTATTCTATGAAATAGTGTGATAATAATTGTAATAATGACTCCATTTGAGTTTACATATTGTCTAGAAGACAATATTAGTGTAAAAACTCTCAGCTACGCTTTTGTCGTATAGTATAAAAGAATTTTGTATTCAAATTCTGTACCATGTAATGGCGACTTAGAATGGTTGATGTATACCTATTTTGGGGGAGTCACAACTAATATATGAGACTACAATTCGGTCACATTAATGCTCATTTATGATAGTATCTTGATCATGAGATATCTGATCGATGATAAGCCTTTTTGTTGTAGTGGCAAAACTAAACTGAGGATGTTGAGTCTATTAACGATATAATTCAAATGATGTGGTTTGGTGAACCACCAGTGCAGAACTAAACTGCGGATTCTAAGTGTAATATGAAATGGTCAAGTACTATACTTGTAATAATCCAAACCCTAATAAGAATCTTTAATAAGATTTTTGAATATTAATACAAGTTATTATATGTATACTTGAAATAATGTGTCTTTATATTATGTGTTGTTATATGTTAAATGCAATATAACACTATCAAATTTAATTATGAAAACATACTTTGAAAACCCTAAACCTAATTAGGAAACCGTAAACTAAAATTAAAAACCCTAATCTTAATTATTAAACCCTAGTATGAATTGATAAACCCTAAGGGATAAACCATAAACCCTAAAAAGGCATGAGAAATGACCAAAATACCCTTACAACCTCAACCACATGAATGAAAAAGAAGCAAAGTTGATTTTCTCTTCTTTTAATAATAAAAATAAAGAAAAGGAGACCGAACCTTTTTCACACAAATTAGAAATAGGTGAGTCACCTTTTGTAATGATTCAAAGTGCATTGAACAGAATTTTTAGGCCTGCAACCCGACACCATAGGCAGCCACTTGATAGATCAAAACATAGCTTGGAAGTAATGGTTTAAAGACAATAAAACCCTAGCCTTGGCCATCCTATAAATAGCAAGCACTTCCATTCATTAAGTCCATGAAATAAACACCAAAATTTAGGTAAAAGTTGATCAATATAAAGTCCATAACCATCAAAGATCAAAATCAAAGAGAATGAATTGAAATTTTACTTTGAGAGGTAAAAACCCTAATTCGATGCTAGATCTTTAATATTTCGGTAGATTTTATGTTTTAATGTTTAGAAATGTTAAGTCTTATGTTATTTAGTGATTTGGGTTGATAAACATAGTTTCATAACATCTTAATGTATAAAAAGGGAAAAGGTACAAAAATGCCCCTCAAGTTTATCCCGATGTTCTACTTACACCTTGAACTATTTTTTTTTTTCAAAAGTACACTCAACGTTATAAATTTTGGCTCAACTATGCCCCTCTCATTAAAAAAAATGACAACTAGACAAACGAACGTTAAAATTAACTGACATGGCAAAAACAAAAAACAAAATAAAAATTCCAACTCATCCTCACCCATTAAACTGAATATTCTCTCTCTAAACACTAACCACACCCCATTCTCTCTCTAAGCCCTCTCTTCATTAACTTCCATCATTCTTTGACTAACTCTTCTTTTGCTGGTGATTTTCCAATGGATTTAAGCGATAAAAACTCTGGAACTGTCATCCCTCTCTGTCTATCTTTTTGCAAAGATACGATGTATATAAAGTGTTGCGCATTTATTTTCTCTCTCCTCTCAATCTCTATCTTCTTGTAACTGAAAAATTCAAAAGTGGTTAGGGTTTATAGATTTCATTGAATAAATTTGATGGGTTTAATTTAAGAGATTGGAGCTGATATCAGGTGAGGGTTTTGAATCTTTTTGATACCCATAATTTCAATTTAACTTTTATTTGTCATACCCCTGTTTAATTTTTTTTATTGTCCTACTTGAAAATTGATTGTATAATTTTTGTGGGTTTCATGAATTTGTTAGTTGGTTTTATGAATTGTTATAGAAATTAAAGAAATGGGTATTTGTGAAAAAAATAGTAGAATTTGAGATTATATGAATTATTATTGCCCTTTAATTCTATCTAGTTTAGTTATTTAAAAGTTGATGGTTTGGGTTACCTGAGGTTGAATTGTTTGTGTTGATTTGATTTTTTGGTCTATGCTGCTTGTGCTAAAATTACTATGAAGAAGTAATAAATGTCTTTAAAGCATCGTAATTTTAATTTTAATGTTTGTGCAGGGCTGGTTATTTGCTATACTTGAATGAGAGGGCAAAGAAGTGCTTGGATTTTGCAGCCACCTTTTACATTATCCATCTCTTTATATGCATCATTTATGGTGGCTGGCCTTCATCAATAACCTTGCTTTATTCTGACCCCAGTTGTCAAAAAGCAGCATGGAGTCATTCCCATGTTCTATATTCTGACTCCATGTTGTCAAAATGGTTTGATGGATTATGTGTTGGAGCTAAGAAAAAAGTAAGAGAGAGGTTATTGTAATGGGGGGATTCATTTGCAGAATCCATCTACAAGTATGCCTTGTGGAAATGATGATGCACTGAACTGAATGATCATCTGCATAACGGAACAGAGGAAGGAACAGAGGAAGAAGAAAATAGAGAGAGAGAAGAGGGAGAAGAAGAAAAAAGGAGAGAGAGAGACAAAAGAGGGAGGAGAGCGAGAAAATAAAAAAAGATTATTAAATTTTATTTTTGCCATGTGTCCAGCCTAGTCAGCCACATTTATCTAAGTGGCAGATCCGTTGACGGGAGGGGCATAGTTGGGCCAAAATTTGTAACGTTGAGTGTACTTTTAGGGGAAAAAAATAGTTCAGGGTGTAAGTGGGATATCGGGGTAAACATCAGGGGCATTTTTGAACTTTTGCCCTGTAAAAAATGAAGAAAATAACAAACTGTCCAAAACTAGAAATTGTGGCTGACAGCCTAATGTCAGGGCCTCTAGATCTTACCCTGTTAGTTGTTTGTTCTGTTTTAAGCTTCATAGTTATACTATGCCATGAGGTTAACAATCTAGAACTGAAATCATGCTCATAGGATCTTTGTGCTAAAAGATATTGCTGGTCAAAACCCGTTGACCGGTCACAGAAAACGAATTTCTAGAATTTCCAGAAATCTAGACAGGGGCTTGACAACGTTTTAACCAACCTATATCTTTCATTTATGATGTTGATAGTGTAATCCATTGGAACTTTTTTGTACCTTGACATGTATGCTACAAATCTATATCATTATATCACCTAAACAATAAATAAGATGCAGGATATTAACGGTCAAAGATCGTTGATCGACATTGACCGAATACTTTATGGAATTTCTAAAAACGTGAAGAACAGGTTGATCAACGTAGTTTGACCAATTATATCTTCCTGTCATGATATAATTACATCCCAAACTTTGTATATAATTATAGAGTTACATGAATGCAACAACCTAGAACAATTTAGGCATCTAAAAAGATAACCAATTAGAAATTATATCCGATCAAACTTAGCCTCCAAGGCATTAACTGATTGTTCTTCATCAGATGAAGAACACCAATAGCGACAGTTCTGACTGTCGTTATAGCCTTTGGCGACAAGATTAAATAAAAATAAATGATAATAATTAAAATAAATTAGAATTAAATAATAAATAAATATTGATAATTGATGATTGATAATTAATAATTAAGTTTTAAAATTCATTTTAAGTTATATTAAATAAATTTTGACATTTTGACATAATTTTTATTAATAATTTAATTTATTTAAATATTAATGATAATAAAATCATTTGAATTTTATTAAATAAATCATTGAAAAATAGTATTAAGTTTTTAAAAATTATTATAAATGATAATTAAATTATTTAAAAATTATTATAAGCTTCTACAAATATTATGAGTGATAATTAAATTATCTAAAATAATATTTAAGCTTTTAAATAAAGTTTTGTTGATAAATCAACACGTTTAATTATCAAATGAAGCGATCGAGATACCGAATCGAAACCAAAACCAAACTAGACTTAAATAGTTCAATTAGATACACGTTCTTATAAATTCTAACGACCATTATGGATATATTCTAACATATTTAGGTTACGTAACGCCTTTAAGTAGCATTAACTAAGCGTTCTTTACACTGTGTCTTCTAATACTTGTGCATCTATTGTACGAACTCGTTTAAATATTTTGTTCGTGTTATCTATTGTTGGGAAGTTATTGCTTTTTTTTCCAAGGTTAACTTAATGAAATGAACTATTATTTGTGTGAATTTAATTTGATATCAAAGCATAAATTGAGTAGAAACTAATAATGTTTGGTACGTCATATATACTGAAATTATTTGCCTCTTTATATAAGAGTGATGACCAGGCAAGTATATATTGACCGAGGTTTTATAAAGCGATTACTAAATCGACCTTTATTATGTCCTGGGACAATCATTGTTATGATGATATGCATACTCCTAGGATATAAATAGGCTAATACCCTATTAAATATCTGAACTAATGATTCCTAAGTTTATATGACCTTTCGAAATGATTACTAAGTTCGGTTGAACAGATCAACCTCTGATTTCTAAGTTTTTATGACTGACAGAAATTATAATTAATATGTGTGGTTTGACAAACAAACCTCAGTATAATATATATGAAAAATCTTGAACTAAATGTTCATTCAATTCAAACATAGTGTGAGTATACCTTGTTAAATATTTAAAACTTGCTGAGCCTTTTGTAGCTCATCCTTGCAAATATAATTTCCTTTGCAGCGTTGAATGAAAACCCTGGATGTTCCAATACACACCTCAATGGATAGAGACCCTGCTAGATTAGCTTTTAATGCTTTTACATGTATTTGCTTAAGTCTTTTTAGACTCTGATGTAATAACAATATGATCTTGGAATCTATGTAATCGAATTCAAAGTTATAAAATATATTATCATCTTTTGTTTTATCAATTGTGTTATACTTACATTTTTAGATGATTTAGAGGGTAATACTGATTTAGTACAATATCCATATGAACTATACATCTGAATGAGGGTATTGAATGATTTTGGGAGTTCTGTAATCACTGAGGTTCCACTTGATGAACGTCGGTATGGTATTTACCTTAACCGGAATGCGCCCTTCGATTCCAAGAACAATCTTATCACTAATATTATGAATATCAGATAGATAGGAACTATTGATATGAAAGAGATATCAATGAGATATAAATCTATACATCCAAGTGAGGGTATCCAAACACAGTAATTATTCTGACGAGAACTACTATCTATTATGATATACTTTGAACCTTGAATAAATAGAAGTTAAATATTATGAAATATTTATAGACGTGAGCACCAAATCTGCTACAGGAAGTGTAGAGATACAATACTCTATCTACATTCTTCATAGTTTGATTTTTGGATCTCATCTCATTTTGACAGTCACGATCTGAAAATAGAAGAGTTCGATTTAAAGTTATCAAGTTTTCCATTTCTTCTTACATATTATTGTAATACATGTAATTCTTCCTCAGTACTTAGCAAACAAATCTATGGAAAATAAATAAATCAATTGTAAAAAAGAAATTATAGATTACATATTTTTGTTGATGTTGTCTCCTATATGTTTTCTAGTAGACTATACTCTCTCAAACGTATAAGCATGTGAAAAATAGAATAAAAGTGATCTTGTATGCTCAGTATTTGTTCTGCTCTCTCAAGCTGATTTAACCTTTTACGAGAAAGAGACGAGAAAAAGGGATCAATTAGGGTAGCCAAATTTGTTCTACCGTTCGTCCGCACTTTAGTTCTGCGGACGAGTAAAATAATATTTTTACATTCCACACTTTAGTTATGTGGATTATACCTCAAACCAAAAAAGTTAGATGTAAAGCTATCAATCTTTCATTTCGTCGTATAAACATATTTTTACAACATATATATCCATGCTATATGGGATGATGAGAAACATGTATGGCTAAACAAAAAAAATCTAGCAATGGGAGAAGTCTTTTCTCATAGTATGAAGCATGGGAGACAACGACATACCGCGATATATATATATATACACACACACACACATACATACTGACAAATGTTTAGTCATGCATGTTTCTCATGATCATCCCAAATCGCATGAATCAGTAAGGACAATAATATGTAAGAAGAAATAAAAATTTTAACTATTTTATATTACACTCAAAAGTTCTCAGTTTAGTTCTGCGGCTGGTGGTTAACTAAAAACGACGTAGTTTGGATTATATCATTAATAAACTCAACTTCCACAATTTATTTTTGTGGACAGGTTGTATGAACTAAAACGGTGTCGTTCTCAAGTATTAACAAATGTCATACCTAGCGTCCGTACAATTAAATTGCGAATTGACAAGGGGTATTTTGGACAATCATACTATTCACAGTATTAAACTGCGGACACTTACATATTAAACTATGAATGGGAGGTCTTCCTTACTGTTCGATCTGCGGATACGACGACTGAAAAGTATATTTTAAGGATAAACTTACATATATGAATCAGTCCTGTGTGTGTGTGGAATAAATATGAAAAAAAGAGGGAGCTTGTGAATTTTTATGTAGTAATATGAAATGAAACCCTTGATCCATACATTAAATATCCAATATATATAACAATGCAGTGGCATAAATTAATTTACAAAAATACTTAATTTTATATAAAAGAGTTTTACATTATAAAAAACGACAATGTCTTTAATTTCTTTTTTCTTCTTCTTTTTCTTTTTATGTTTTCATCATTAATACAATTGAATTTGAAAGAAAACCTAAAAAAATATTATTTTTAAATGTAGTCAAGCATAGTTAAAGCATGCTTATAAATTTTCTTTTTTCATATACTTTTATGTTTGCTTTTATGTGTGTGTGTGTGTATATATATATATATATATATATATATATATATATATATATATATATAGTCCGGATCAGGTCCGGACTCCCGAACCATAACAAAATTTGAAATTTTTTTTTTAGTTGTTCTACAAAAAAATAAAAATAAATTTGGTCAAGATTTTAATCAGTCCGGACTTAGGACTGATCCTAGTTATATATATATATATATATATATATATATATATATATATATATATATATATATATATATATATATATATATCTTTAACAACATGTATGCATATATTTTAAAAAATAATATTATATGCGCATGCATAAACCCAAAAGTAAAGTTATTCTATCGAATTAACAATCTATTATCTTTTGGTAATTAAATGTTACTACATCAGTTGTTAATTTGTTTGTGTGAGAGAGAATATGAGCAGGTTGAGGAAATTGTGGCGTAAGATGTTGCTTTTAGCCAACAGATTGGAGCAATTTCATGCAAATTTTAACTACTATTGACTCCTCTAGAAAAGAAGTTAATTTAAATTTGCTCATTGTCATAAATCTATATCTATATTATAAAGCAGCTTTCTGGAGTCACTGATGTTGTTATTGTAATGTGTCAAACAAGATTCCTTTATTTAAGATAGATGTAATCTAATACTTGCAGTCCCATTTGGGTACAAAGTCCGATCTGTCTTGGGTTGAGAAGGCCCAATGTTTACGGGCTAACAATTTAAACACTTCGGCCCAATTGACTTTATGAATTTATTTTCTTCTGTTTTATTTAGAAAAGGGAAAAAATAATAAAAAATCTACTTTCTGTGTTCAAGTACAGTAGAACCTCTATAAATTAATACTGTTAGGACTGAAAATTTTTATTAATTTAGAGAGTTATTATTTAATCGATAAATTAATAATTTATTAATTTAAAGAGTATTTTTCTATTCGGTGAACACAAATTTAATTACATTAAAATTATTGCATGTTTATATCATACTTTTTTGATGCAATGTATCATACTTATTGAATTAATGTAATAATAGTATTCATTGTAAGTTATATTAATTATTTTTAATAATTAAATAATGTTCATTCTATCCACTTTTCAAATTACATTCACATTTTATTTCAAAAAAAAATTATATTCACATTAAGTTTATTTAATTTGTATATATAAGTTCATTGTACTAGAATTTAATACATTCCATGTATGATGATAAAGAGAACTACTATATTAACATCAACAAAAATTCTTCAAATCATACTCAACAATGGCTTCTCATCTAAAAGTTGTTCATAAATCCACCATGACAGATCAAATATGCAAGGAATTATGCTACTATAAGAGAGATCACCCTACATGTACTCAGAAAGATTCACAACAGTGACTTGATGAATCATATTTTACAAGATTACCCTAGATATATTTGTAATTTAAAAGAATTATTAATTTATGATTTTGATGGGACCATATATTTATATAAGGGTCTTTTTAAAAATTATTATTTTATCGAAATTATTAATTTATCCCATTAGCCTAAGTCGGGACTGAGAAAAAAATATTATTTTAGAAAGATTATTAATTTATTGAGTATTAATTTATAGAGGTTCTACTGTATAATGTTAATCTGTGTTATATTATTTTGAAAATTGAGGAAGAAGGTTTAGAATGAGAATTGATTTGGATATGAAGTTAATTGGTTTCAAAATACAAGATTATTAGTGAATTTTTAAATTTTTAATTTGAAATAATTTTTAAATTTAAAATTGATACGAGTTCATTTAAGTTTTATATTATAAATTAAATTGAAAAGTAATATTAATCCATAAAATTTATTGTTATTAAAACTTAAATAAATTAAAACAAAGTGATAACCACCAAGTAAAAGACTCCTCTTTTTCTAATCAATGTCACATGTTCGAGTCTACCACTCAGCAAGAAATCATAATTTAGCATGCAAAGTTTCCCCCTAATTTCCCTTTTGGCTCCTTCCCCATGCTCCTCCCTAAGCTTCTGGGATGAAATAGAAATGGTTAGTATGAAGTTAATTTTGTTCAATTGATCAAATATAGTGTCGACACGTAGGGCGGAAAGTGATCTTTTCCTCTACATGACATAATTGACCAATTTACTATGAAGTTAATTTTATGATAGCCGGATCCGAATGAAATGTATCACTAGTATTGATTTGTAATAATATAGGTTCTCAAAAATAAACTTAAATATATTTTATATATTAAGTTCACAGAAGCATTTCACTAATGTGCCAAAAGAGAGACAAAAAATTGAACATATGAATTTAAAGCTTCTATTTACCAAAAAAAATATTAGTTTAAAAGTTTTTAAATAAAATAATAATATACTTAGGAGTGGATTGAACCTAATTATAAATTTGACCAAATTTATGTAAAAGGAAAAGTGATTTCTAAGCACGTACACATAATATATGACGTTTTAGAATTTTGCACAAGAATTAAAGAATGATTGTATAATATTAAATATAGTCTATAATACTCTTTACAATACTTATCTCATACTCTGTAAGGGATAATTTTAAAAAAATTATGACTAATTCTCCTAAATTATATAAAACGTTAAATAATTTGGGAAAAAAAGTTAGATATATGATGGGAGGAAGGGAGTAATGTGGGAGACAATTATGGAAATCTACTAAATGTGGTGTTGGGTATTGAAATTATTACATTAAAATGTGAAAGGAGTCGAGTGTAAAAGTGGAATAAGAAAGCCTAACAGAATACCAAAGATATGTTGCCAAAAGTGGAATACATGGAGTTTGTTACTTTACACGTTTTGGGAAAGAATCTATTCCTTTTTAACTGCTGAAAGCCTCCATCAACTATACAGAAAATATAGTGTGCTATTATTGGAATCTGACGTGGCTTTTCTGCCATCCACGTCACCACCCAACTTTGAGAGACATTTGTAGTCATAAAGTTTATAGTGTTTGGGCATTAAATGTAACTGTTGCGTTTAAAATAAACTCATACCCAAGGAATAAGAATTTTAAGTATATTTGAACTTTCAAATGCTTTAAACCCACTAAATACTACAAATATTGAGTAATCAAATATTTTTTCTGTCTTAGAATAAAAGTTTTTATTATTATTTTAGGTAATCCTAAATTAAATGCATACTTACCTTAAATGATCTATTTTTTATAATAATTTGCCTATAATACTCTTATTATTATTTGTTATATTTCTATTTTCTATGCATATTTATGGAGCATAACTAGTAATGTGCAAAAAATTATGCAATTAAATGAGAATTTAAATATGGACAATGTTGTCATTTTATCCTTTTTCTTAATACAGTAAAACCCCTATTTAGGAATACTCTATATAAGAATAACCTCTACAATATTATAGAAACATTTGGTCCCAATTTGGGTCAGTTATAAATAAAAATAATCTCTAAATTGTAATATGTTATATACTTTTTAAATCTCGTATTAAGAAACTATACATCTATATAGTAATAATTTCATATATATATATATATATATATATATATATATATATATATATGAGAGAGACAATATTAATTTTAAAAGACTATATTTTTTATAAAAGACTACATTTCTTATAAAGAACTACATTTTTTTTATAAAAAGACTATATTTCCTATAAAAGACTACATTTTCCCATAAAAGACTATATTTCCTATAAATAAAAGACTACATTTTCCTAGTTTGAAATCTAAATAATTTATTAGGGAGTTCTTATTGATATTTTTGTTAAAGTAATTATTTTTGGCTGTTCGAAAAATATTTTGTACCAATACCTCTATTTAGTAATAACCTCTCAATTAGAATATAAATAGTTTGGTCTCAAATCTATTCCTAAATAGAGGTTTTACTGTATGCATAAAAAGTAAGCTGAGACTTTTATCTTGGGATGGAGGGAGTATTATACAGTTTATTACTATCTCCGTTCATAAAAGATTGTCGTTTAAGATTTTTGCACATGGATTAAAAAAGTTATTTAATACTACTCCATCATTTAACAATTAAAATTTGTTTAAAATTTCATTACTACCTCTTATAGAAAGTTGAAAATTATTAATACAAGGAAGATAATTTCTTATGACAATGAGAGAAGATATGAGTGATATAAAAAAGTAAATAATTTATTTTTCTAGAAAGTTGTAAACGACAAATAAATTAGAACAAATTATTTCTTCTAAAACGACAATCTTTTAGAAACGGAGGAAGTAATAATTTATCAAAATAAATTAGACAACTTTTATATAATTACTTGGTGTTATTCTTCATCCAATTCTGTCAAATATTCACAAACAACTTTTTTGGACCGGAATATTGGACATTTTCAAAAAAAATTATTTTTTGCTTTTATTGTGACTCCCAAAAAATATATAGTATTTATTCTAACTGAAATTTTTATAAAATACAGTATTTTTATATATAATTTGGATATATATACAAAACAGGGTTGTACATATTGTACAACTCTATTATTGTATATACATCCAAATTATACTTAAAATATTATATTTTATAAAAATTTCGATTGAAATAAATACTATACAATTTTTCAGAGTCACAAAAAATAAAAATATCCAATATTTTGATCTAAACAAACTGTCTACCAAGACTTATTGATAGTAATAAGTCTCATGTGATGTGACATTAAGTTGCTTTATCGTGGATATATAAAAAAAAGGTTGAGTTATCGTGTAAATTATTGAGATGGCATTGACAACATTTTTAATTTTAATTTATTTAATTTTTGGAACTTCAAATTTGATTTTAGACTTTTATGACATTTTTTTGAAGGAAAAAGAATTTGATAGATGAAATATGATAAATTCTTTGACAAAATTATGTCAAAAAATTCATTTGACTAAAGACAATGACAAATACAGTCAAGAATTTATAAATATTAAGCATGTCATTGTGCTTGAGCAGCAAAAGCCACAAATAAGAGTTAAATTAATTAATGGTATGTTATATATGGATTAGTCTAATGGTAATAACCAATAAGTACATCATTTTGTACAATATAATTTATTTAATTACCAAAATATTATTGTAATTTTGGTATATTAGTATTATATGAAGGACTATAATGTGGTCATCAATACACAAATATAAAAAGACAAGTATTGATTTGTCGTTTTAATCGGTTCCGAGTTGACTCATTAAAACAATTCAGTAACTTAAGGATATATTATAGTGACAGGAGAAACAATTAATAGAAAGCTATAGAGTTAAGGGTGTAAACGAATCGAGTCGATCCGAGTATTGAGTTGTTCAGATTTGGTTCATAAAATTTATCGAGTATAAAATAAAGTTTGATTGAAGCTTATTTAGCTACCGAGTCGAACATGATTCTGAATCGATCCCGAGCAGTTTGGATTTTTCCAACGAATATGATCCGAGTACTAATAGAAAATTATAATTTGAGAAGGTTCGAATACTTTATCGAACATTAAAATATGCTCATATTTGACTCATTTATATTTCGAGTCAAGCTCGAATCGAACTTTTAGTCGAACGAGTACGAATCGAGCCCGAACTGTTTGCTTTCATTTTACAGTTTTACATGGAGCTATATATTTCGGAAATACAAAAAAATAATATAATAAACCCCCGCAATTGGTGCAGTGGTTCAAAGTTGTACTGGGATGAGCTGTAGACCCGAACATCTTAGGATCGACTCCCACTAGCAACAATTGTGAACAAATAGGGCCACACACTGCCTTGCGTAAGCAGGTTACCAAACTCGCACTGGTTCGGGTTGAATAGATTAGTCGGCCTACGGGTGGGATACTCCACATTACCAAAAAAATAAAATAAAAATAATATAATATATTTTCTGGTGTTGGATACAAATTTTGTAAGATTTATTACTCTTTTCTAAGATGCGAAAAAATCAAAAGTTTTATAATAAAATAATAAGTCTACAATATTCGTTTTCATTCCTATGAATCTAAAACACTTATTAATTACTTACTGTATTAACCAAAATTTAGTTAAGTAAATTATATTATGCAGGATAATTATCATTTTTATTATATATAGACCCTATTTAATTATGTTATAAATTAATTAAATAAATTATATTATACACAATTTGATATAAAAAAAATTTACTAAGTTGCTTTTAAACTTTCTCCGCACAATTTATCAAGCTTGTCTTGTTTTAAGATTCAAAGAATATACAATTGGTGGTCCTATTAAAGGCGTAGCCAGTGACTGAGCCAGTGGGCACGACCCCAAGTTCTCGACAACAAAAATTAATAAATAAATAAGATCTAATATCAATCAAAAAGGAATTTCCTACCATTAATATAACTTTTGAAAATTATTTGTTTTGGTGTATGACATTTTCTAAAAATTATTTATTTATGTGTCTCATTTGATTTGTCTTAATTTGACTTTTATGACATAATTTTATAATTTTAATAAAAAATATTTATATAGATTTTTTTAAATCACAATTGTGACGCTTCAAAATAGGTCCATTCCACCCAACCCATTCTCGAATTCATGAAATACATTGATGCGAAATAACTACAACTTTATTAATACATTTGTCGTGCAAAATACGACAACATATATACTCGTGAGTTTAAATACAATTATTGTCTTCTGACAATATACATACCCAAATAAATCCCCATCATAATTATTGATACATCATTTTATAAAAATGGTGAGGACTACTAAACAACTCTCCCTAGAACTTTCATTCCATACCCAGGCTAAATCTTTCGTTATATTCTCGCCTCCCGAGAAGAAAAATGGAACAAAAAGGAAAAGGGTGAGCTCGATTAACCAGATAAAGAATATTATGACTAAGATAATATACAACAAAATTATCGTTAGTCTTCACGGGAAAAAATATAATAGAATACAATAGACAACAAGTTTTAAATCAATATTCGCAATGAAATAATAATTCATTAGAAGAGTTAAGTAGAGAATGCAAACTACTATCTTCTATGTATGAATTTTAAAGTTCATCGCCTATTTTTATCCTGTAACATCAATCAATATATATCCGGGATCAAATATTCATCCTTGCACTACTGGCCAAGGACATTCACCAATTAATTAGTCATGTTCATCTAAACACTGCTCATCATTGCACTACCACGGCAAAGATATTCATCGAAATCATTCATCTTTTGCACTACGGGCCAAAGATATTCAACAATATCATCATTTAAGGCCGAGGATGATGAAAATATTTTTAAAAGCGAATCCAAAGTGAAACAAAATGACAAGGATTAAGGATTAAGGATTAAGTACTTTGTTTTATCCACGTCCAAAAATACCTCAAAAATAATCATAGTGGTGTAAAATTCAAGAATGATCAAAACATGGATACAATCAAAGCTAGTATCCACAATAGATATTTTGGACGAAAAGAAAAATTTTCATTTTTCGATGAATAGTCTTAATATTCGTGAATAGTCTTGTATATCGTGAATAAAGTCAAGATATCGTGAATAGTAACTCAGACACCAAACGTTCCAAATTTGATAAAAACTTGGATCAATATTTCAAACATAATGATATTGAAGAAATAATATCATTCTGAAAAAAATAATATCCTTACCCTCGAAGGCAAAGATTTCTTAGTTGAAACAGGATATAAAGCATGACTTAAACTTTCACCGTATAGCAATACTCAAAGTATACTCAAAATACTCACAAGAATAAACTCGATAATATAGAGAGAAAACTTGATTTACGTGTGATTTTCAATTCTAACCTAAGCACTATTTATAGAAATTTGCTTAGAACACCAAAGCGAAAAAATTTAATATAATATTAATATATTATATAAATTTCTACGCACACATTCTAAAATCTGAACTCAACCATCTTGCACATGCTAAATGAGGGAACCAAATGAAAAAACGTTTTTGTAAATAAAAATATTTTAAACTTCCAAAAATCAATTATTTGGAGATTGAACTTCAATAATTCACAATAAATAGCCCTTTTGCGGAAAAATTCAAATCTCGCATGAATTTTTATAGGAAATTCAATTCTCTACAACTTTGCGGAAGAAAGTTTTTCCAAATTCCCAACATAAATTGACCAAATCCACAAACAGACGATTTTACACAGTATAATCAAATTTCAATCGATAAATGGGGTCCACCGATGACATGTTTAACATGTTTTAAACATTTTGGTAACAAAAATACTCCTCCACATATACTCATATATCCCATATTCATCGTAAAAATATCATCGTTAATATATTATTAAAATAATATATTTAAATGAATTATTTTATCAAAAAAATATAAAATATTAATTTTCAACAATTGTCACTATAAAAATTTCCTCCATCTATATCCACATAAAATCAATATTTTCCTCATCATATGAATCAATAATTAATTATTCACAAATAATATTACAGTAATCACAATATTGACAACGAGGCGGTTCAGGGAAGAGGGCTTTCGAATAAGAATTTCTCCTTACTTTGGCCTTGATTAGGTGACCAAACCTCTCCTTAGACAGAACTTTCTAGACATTGCCAATAATGTTATCAAATAATATTATTCGATAATATGAATTATTGCTTCGATAATGAAAAATCTTGTAATGACAATTATTGAAACAACATCAATATAAAATATCAACGCAAAGAATTATTGAATCAATAAAATAAAATATTTGAATAATGAATTACGTGACCATTATTGAGTAGTGCCTTCTTACGTAAGAATCAATAATTGGTGCAATCTGGTGTCTTCTTTCGTGCGATAGCAGCGTATTCGTGTTTTTTAACACCGGGTATTCCAACGATTAAACGGTAACAACTTCTGTAGTTATTTTTAAACAACTTATTTTTGTCGTTTTCTTTCTCCAATCGCTTTTTTCGTTATGGGGCCCACACATGGTCGCTTGGCCAGTCGTTTAATATTCTCAAGCGATGATCTGAATATTCCACGACCAAACGAATATTCTCCAACAATAATGAATATTATATCACCACTTGCTTTATTTAAAATATTTAAGCATTTTACCCATAACTAACCACATTAATCAAATCCACCCTTACTATTTCAAAATAATAAATAGAGGAAATTAAATTTCATTTATTAATTATTTGGGATCTTCTGACCTCCCTCCTTATGAAATTTCGTCCTCGAAATTGACGTCGATACTGGTGTTTGAAAAGATGAGGATACCTCGCTTTCATTTCGCTTTCCAACTCCCGGTCATTTCCTCTATAGCATGGTTTCTCCACAAGACTTTAACTTGTGGTATGACCTTCGTCGTAGGACATGCTCCTTCCTATCCAAGATCTTGACGGTACTTCCTCATACGTTAAGTCTTGGCTTATCTCGTCGATTCTAACTCAATAAAGTGGTTCGGTCGTCCCACATATTTACATAACATCGATCGTGAAAAGCGTTATGAACACGCGTCATACTTGGCGGTAAAAGCGAGTCTATAGGCCACGCCCTATTCGATCGAGAATTTCAAATTGATTAATAAATCGAAGGTTTGAGCTTTCCTTACTTGTAGATTCTCGCTTTTGGAATACCAACTTCTTGCACCTCCTTCTTCATATGCATCAGCTTCGGTGTGTAGCTTGAGCAGCTTTAACTTTATCGATTAAAGTCGATTATACTCGTATATCATCACGTGGGTACCTAGAGTTTTCATCTCCATCTCTATTATTTATAAATTATCGAAATTAGTTTTTGACAATATCGTACTCGTAGATTGTATACGATCTTCTACTCAACACGTCGACTACTACGTTCGCTTTTCCGAGGATGGCATGGTCGAAACATGTCTTTGAAATGAGTCTCTCTTGAGTTCTTGAAGCTCTTCCCACATTCCTTGCTCCATTCGAATTTTGTATCTCTACAAGTCAGCTGCGTTAATGGAATAGCGATTCGAGAATATCCTTCAACGAATCTCCGATAATAACCAACTAAGCCTAGAAAGCTACATATTTCGATTACCGACTTAGGTTATTCTCAACTGTGACTCACATCCCAATGACACCTATCAGTTTACTATCGCACGAATATGTCCCTACGGAGAGTCTGGCTTTGGTGTATTCCACAAAGGAAGTCACCAGATAAAGGTTCGGGTACTAACTTTTGTACTTGGGTTTTTAACTCCTGAAATTCAATAGGAACCATTTGATATGAGATTTTAGAAATGGGTTTTGTACCGGGTTCAAAGTCGATACAAAATTCAATATCACACTTTGGGAGTAAGCCAAGAAATTCTTCAGGAAATACGTCAGGAAAAATCAATAACAACAGAATATTATTCAAATCGGCGTGTCTTTATTCAAATCCATAACATGGACTAAGAAAGCTTGACATTCGTTTTTCAATAAACAAATGGCTTTATAATTTAATATGAAAGAGTTTGACTTGAATGGTTTGGTTGCTTGAATTCTAATAACAGGTTGCTTAAGAATATGAAAACTAACAACCTTACGAAAGCAATCAATTTTGGCATGATGAGTAGTTAACCTTAAAATCACATCAAAAACAAATATCTCTATAGAAATAAGGTTAACAGGTAATGTGATAGTGCCAAGCTGAATCAAGCAAGATTTCTAAACAATGGATGTAATAAAAGTTTCTCTTAATCTGAGTCTCCACAGATAGGTCAAAGTCTAATTTCTCCGTAGTCAAATTCAAACGTTGAGCGCTTAAGCAAGAGAGATAAAAGAATGGGTAGAACCTATATCTAGTAAGGTATAAACTTCGCAAGAATTTATAATTAACTAACCTGCGCTAAACTCGTTTCGGGTTCCTCGCATTTTGATGGAATCACGAAAAACGCTCTTCCAGTGTCGTTGACTTTGACTTTTTCATGTCCGCCTCTGGTGCCAACGTCCCAACCGGACTTGATTTCGCTTATAGGACAAAATCGAGCTATGTGACCGTCTTTTCCACAACTAAAACATACCTTGGAAGACTTTGAACAGTTTGACCTTATATATCCCTCTCTCCGCATGATCATAGCATCTAATCTGGCGATTGTTCTCTTCCCCTAGAATTTGTTCTTTGGTGTTGATCTTTGCTGCCGCCGACGCGTCTTCCGTCATCGTTAAATCATCTCTTTTTAGATTGGACATCTCTTTCCATAATATCAACGCTGTCATGCGGCTTTTACCCATGCATCACTCATTCTCACTCGTTCGATTATTTCTTCTTTCACTTCGATTCGACTTTATCATCTTATACTCGCCAAAGAGTGCTTACATTCAAGCATCACATATCGGGTAACACAAGCTTGAATCGTTGCATCCTTTTGCTCCCATGTTGCCTGCAATGATTCTTGACTGCTCTTCTAACTCATAAATACGATTTTGCAATTCTACATTTTGATCATAAAATACCTCTAATAAACTCTCTCTCGGTACCTCTTCTTCCTCACTCTCGATGTTACCTCTGCGACTATCTCTAGGTGCAACTATCAATTCTTCACTCACCATATGGATATCTCTAATTCCTTCTTCTTTGACATCACATTATCACGGTTGGCGATTAGAGGTGTCTCCACGATTTCATTCACTCCATTGTTAACGCTTCTCGTGACCATTCTTAAAAACTATCATAAAACAAGGGTTAATTAAGAAATCAATATATCACATAATATCCCTATATCTTGACCAACTATCAAATAAGCTTAGGTAGGACACCTTTAGCGAAGGATTTACTCGTCTCTCCCCTCCTAGTTCTATTCCGATCTCCGCCAGAGATCATATCCTAAGCTCGATACCAACCGTGACGCCCCAAAAATAGGTCCATTCCACCCAACCCATTCTCGAGTCGCCAAATACATGGTACAAAATAACTACAACTTTATTAATACATTTGTCGTGCAAAATACGACAACATATATATTTAATGTGAGTTTAAATACAATTATTGTCTTACAGACAATATACATACCCAAATAAATCCCCATCATAATTATTGATACATCATTTTACAAAAATGGTGAGGACTACTAAACAACTCTCCTAGAACTTTCATTCCATACCCGACTAAATACTCGTTATATTCTCGCCTCACGAGAAGAAAAATGGAACAAAAAGGAAAAGGGTGAGCTCGATTAACCCAAAAAAGAATATTATGACTAAGATAATATACAACAAAATTATCGTTAGTCTTCAACAGGGAAAAAATATAATAGAATACAATAGACAACAAGTTTTAAATCAATATTCGCGGTGAAATAATAATTCATTAGAAGAGTTAAGTAGAGAATGCAAACTACTATCTTACATGTATGAATTTTAAAGTTCATCGCCTATTTTTATCCTGTAACATCAATCAATATATATCTGATCAAATATTCATCCTTGCACTACTGAGGCAAGGACATTCACCATTAGTCATGTTCATCTAAACACTGTTCATCATTGCCTACTGGCCAAAAGATATTCATCGAAATCATTCATCTTTGCACTACAAAGCCAAAGATATTCAACAATATCATCATTTAAGACCGAGGATGATGAAAAATATTTTTAAAAGAAACGAATCCAAAGAAACAAAATGACAAGGATTAAGGATTAAGGATTAGTACTTTGTTTTATCCACGTCCAAAAATACCTCAAAAATAATCATAGTGGTGTAAAATTCAAGAATGATCAAAACATGGATACAATCAAAGCTAGTATCCACAATAGATATTTTGACGAAAAGAAAATTTTCATTTTTCGATGAATAGTCTTATTTGTGAATAAATAGTCATGATATCGTGAATAAAGTCTTGATATCGTGAATAAGAAACTCGACACCAAACGCTCCAAATTTGATAAAAACTTGGATCAATATTTCAAAGATAATGATATTGAAGAAATAATATCATTCTGAAAAAATAATATCCCTTACCTCGAAAGACAAGATTTTTAGTTGAAACACCGATATAAAGCATGACTTAAACTTTCACCGATATAGCAATACTCAAAGTATACTCAAAATACTCACAAGAATACGCTCGATAATATAGAGAGAAACTTGATTTACGTGTGATTTTCAATTCTAACCTAAGCACCTATTTATAGAAATCGCTAGAACACCAAAGCGAAAATTTAATATAATATTAATATATTATATAAATTTCTACGCACACATTCTAAAATCTGAACTCAGCCATCTTGCACATGCTAAATGAGGAACCAAATGAAAAAAAGCGTTTTGTAAATAAAAATATTTTAAACTTCCAAAATCAATTATTTTAGATTCTAACTTCAATAATTCACAATAAATAGCCCTTTTGCGGAAAAATTCAAATCTCGCCTTTTTTTATAGGAAATTCAATTCTCTACAACTTTGAAGAAGAAAGTTTTTCCAAATTCCCAATGAAAATTGGCCAAAATCCACAAACCAGACGATTTTACGGTATAATCAAATTTCAATCAATAAATGGGGTCCACCGACATGTTTAACATGTTTTAAACATTTTTGGTAACAAAATACTCCTCCACATATACTCATATATCCCACATTCATCGTAAAAAATATCATCGTTAATATATTATTAAAATAATATATTTAAATGGATTATTTTATCAAAAAAGATAAAATATTAATTTTCAACAATTGTCATTATAAAATTTCCTCCATCTATATCCACATAAAATCAATATTTTCCTCATCATATGAATCAATAATTAATTATTCACAAATAATATTACGTAATCACAATATTGACAACCGAGGCGGTTCCTTCAGAAAGAGGGCTTTCCAATAAGAATTTCTCCTTCTTGGCGCCTTGATTAGGTGACCAAACCTCTCCTTAGACAGAACTTTCTAGACATTGCCAATAATGTTATCAAATAATATTATTCGGATAATATGAATTATTGCTTCGATAATGAAAAATCTTTGTGTAATGACAATTATTGAAACAACATCAATATAAAATATCAACGCAAAGAATTATTGAATCAATAAAATAAAATCTTTGAGCATAATTCTGTGACCATTATTGAGTAGTGCCTTCTTTACGTAAGAATCAATAATTGGTGCAATACCGTGTCTTCTTGTGCGATATAACGTATTCGTGTTTTAACCACCGGGTATTCCAACAAATTAAACTCGTATAACAACTACTGCCGATTATTTTTAAACAACTTATTTTTGTCGTTTTCTTCCTTCAATCGCTTTTTCGTTATGGGGCCCACACATGGGCATTTGCAAGTAAATGCGAATATTCCCCGACAAGCATTTAATATTCCACGACCAAACGAATATTCTCCAACAATAATGAATATTATATCACCACTTGCTTATTTAAAATATTTGCGCATTTTACCCATAACTAACCACATTAATCAAATCCACCCTTACTATTTCAAAATAATAAATAGAGGAAATTAAATTTCATTTATTAATTATTTGGGATCTTACAACAATATTGAATTATTAGTGAATTTATATATATATATATATATATATATATATATATATCTAATAAAATACAAATGATTTTAAATTTTCCGCTTCACTCAATAAATTATTTGGGTCGTCCAAAGTTTGGGATAAATCTCAACGTCTATACAATGTTTGGAGACACGGAACACATCTAGTATATATATATATATATATATATATATATATATATATATATATATATATATATATATATATATATATATATAGTGAAAAAGGGATATAACTTAGGTATCTACCTAGTATATCATATATAGTTAATACGTTTGTTTTAAGGGTTTTTAGATATATTTAATTATATCGATTTAAAGAATGTGTATAAATATTTAAATATATGAATTTTTACATAATTTGGTGATGTCTATTATAGGGATCTGGTTATTATGAAGTAAATTTCATGATAAATTGGTCATGTGACCAATACAATACTGACACGAAGAGAGAGAGAAATCACCTCTTGCCTGCGTGCCAACACTGTATTAATCAATTGACCAAATTTAACTCCATGATAAACACTGTCCTATTATAGACTTTATGCTAAATAAAGTTCAATTAATTTTAGTCGTCAATATTTTACAATGTTATAATAATGATACTACACAGCCTCAAATTAAATAAAAAATTTCAAATAATTATATTTTTGCATGATCTTTTCATTGGTAAAGTTAAATTTTACTAAAATACTTGAGATAAACTCATTTTTATAAAACTAAAGTATACAAGCAGGGGCGGACTGTAAAACCCTAACTTTTTGAATAAAGATAAATTTTTTATAAATATTATTTTTGAATATTATGGAGTGAAATTGATATAATGTTATAGATGTGAGTAATATTTATAAATTTTGCAAAGTACGCAAGTTGTTATATAATATTCGATTGGTCGGGAAATATTCGTTTTAACGAGGAATATTAAATAAATGACACAATCATTGGTAGACCCCACAACGGAATTATTACGGATTGAGAAAACGACAAAAATACTTTATGAAAATAACGGCGGAAGTTTTATCATTAACTATTGAAGCACCGGGTGTTAAAAGTACATTAATACGCGTGGTTACATAGTAGCACACGGTATTAATTATTGATGCTTACGTGATAAGTCACTCAGTTTTGTTGGTATTATTAATGTAATAATACAGAAAATCTTTTTATATAAAACAAAATACTTTTATAAATTTTTTCTATAAATAGAATATATTATATTCTATTATGCATAGTATTGCATAGTGTCTGCATAGTATTTTGCATAGTAAAATCTTTTTATATAAAACATAATACTTTTATAAAGTTATCTGTTTTATTAGACAATAATTAGAATATATTATATTTTATTATGCATAGTATTTGCATAGTGGCTGCATAATGTTTGCATAGTAAAATCTTTTATAAAGTTATTCGTTTTATTAGATTATAAATAGAATATATTATATTTTATTTAAAAGATTTTGCTTTAAATATGGACCGTCAGATTAAAGTAAATCAATCTGGACCGTTAAATGAGTTAGTTACTATCTGGTCCATTTTTCTATAAATAAGCTCAATCCTTCATTATTTTCTTACAATTCAATCAAACTCTAGAGAGATAAACTATAGAGAGAAAGAAGAAAGTATTCTGCTACTTCACTACTTATATATCCAGTACTATTCTTCTTAAAGTATGAAATATTATTTGTTGTACTCATAAGGGGTGTTATTCTTTTGTATTCATGAAGAGAACTTATGTTATTCCATTCTTTATTATTCTGTTGGAATAACCTATATACGCTGGCTACCCTATACTTGGTGACATTCTTCTATTATTACATCTTTACTATTCATTGGAATATCCTCATCTGCATGCGCGTTTCTGGGACCGATTCCGCCTTTATTATTCTCATTGAAACATCTTGTGCATGCGTTTTACGCCGGATCCGATTCCGCTTTTATTATTCTCATTAGAATATCACGTACATGCGCGTTTTATGCCGACTGATTCCGCCCTTATTAGTATTCTCGTTGGAATAACTTTGTCTATGCAAGTACCGCATGTATGGTGATTTCGCTTGTTATTCCATTCTTTATTATTCATTGGAACATCCCAGCTTGGTCTTAATTTTGCCTCGACCGGTTACATTATTTAGTATTCTCGTTGGAATAACTTTGTCTGTCTGCAATACCGCATGCATGGTGATTTCTTTTGTTATTCCATTCTTTATTATACTCAGTTGGTTAAAGTTTTGACTTCTATACTCCATGAAATTTGTGGAATATCCTTGATATTTGCGCTTCATCCACTATCTTTTCATGGAACTGAGCATTCTTGAATTTTACTCTACAAAGCAGTATCATGTTGATAATTTGGACATTATTAGTTCCTGAATAAATTAATTCTTGAACTTATTTTATTGAATTCGTATATCATTGTCATCATCCTCATGTTTATATTTTTTTTAAAAGTCATCTGTGACCTGTAGTGCATAGATGGACTTGGTATGATTATGACCAAGGATTATTCGGTGTAATCATGACCATAATGTTACAAATGATGTGGTAAAAGTACTCATTGGCCCGTAGCGCATTAATGGACAGTTGTTGGCATGATCATGACCATTAATGAATACACAAATATTCTTGGCCCGTAGTGCATGGATAATTGTGGTCGTGATACTAAAGAATATCCTTGGCCGTAGTACAGGGGTGATTCGATGATGTGAATTATTTATTAAGCTGAGTCTCAGCGATAAAAGTCATGAAAAACCTTTTAAATCATAGAAGATAGTAGATTTTATTCTTTACTTGACTCTTCTAATGGATTGCTTGTTCATTGCAGATTAAACTTGATGTTTGTTCTATTTTATCGCTTTAACATCATTGAAGGCTAATGATAATTTATTCGCATTATCTTAGTCATAATATTTCTTCTTGGGCTAGTTGAGCTCACCCTTTCTTTCTTTCACCGTTCTCTTCGTGAAATGAGAAACGTGGCTGGGACGAGTTGGGGAGCGGGTGATGGTCCTGGATGATAGTATTAGCTAGTAGTCCTCACTATTACATTAAATAGTGTGATAATAAATGTAATGAAGACTTATTACGAGAGTGAATATTGTCTAGAGAGGCAATTATTTGTATTAAAACTCACAACTCTCTTGTTGTATATTAAAGATTGTATTTGTATTACGTACCATATATTTGGCGACTCGAGAATAGGTGATGTATACCTATTTTGGGGCGTCACACTGACTGACCTTGATGAGGCGGGGGGCACCTTTATTCCCACCGAATTTTTAGGGGTCGTATTAGGATTTTTTTTTTAAGAGGGTCATATTAGGAAAAAAAATTAAGAGGGTCTAAAATGAATATTTATACTAAGAAACATGACCCCACTGTATTATGTTATATATATACTAAGTTAGCACACACTAGACAAAGAATCCCTAATTCCCAAATCCCACTAAGTCATTAACCCAACTTTTCTATTCTTCTATTTGTAAAACCCCAACTTTTGAATAAAGATGAATTTTCTATAAATATTATTTTTGAATATTATGGAGTAAAATTGATATAATGTTATAGTTGTGGGTAATATTTATAAAATTTGCAAAAATGTACATGTTAAGTTGTTATATAATATTCGATTGGTGGGAAATATTCGTTTTAACGAGGGAATATTTGTACAACAACACAATCATTGGTGGACCCTACAACGGAATTATTGTTTTGGATTGAGAAAATGACAAAATACTTTATAAAAATAATGGCGAAGTTTTACCATTAACTGCTTGAAACACCCTTGTTAAAGAAATACGATGTCTGGCGTGGTTGCATAGTAGCAGCTACTCAGTATTAATTATTGATGCTTACGTGATAAGTCACTTTCGCTTTTGTTGGTATTATTAATGTAATAATACGTAAAATCTTTTTATATATAAATGAATACTTTTATAAAGTTATTCTATAAATAGAATATATTATATTCTATTATGCATAGTGTTGTATAATTATTCAAGATAGTGTTTTGCATAGTAAAATCTTTTATAAAGTTATTCGTTTTATTAGATTATAAATAGAATATATTATATTTTATTTAAAAGATTTTGCTTTAAATATGGACCGTCGATTAAAGTAAATCAATCTGGACCGCTTTATGAGTTAGTTACTATGCAGTCCATTTTTCTATAAATAGAAGCTCATTCCTTCATTATTTCTTAAGAATTCAATGAAACTCTAGAGAGATAAACTATAGAGAGAAAAGAGAAAAGTGTAAGACCCCAACTTTTATGAATAAAGAATAATTTTTTTCTAATTATATTTTTGAATATTATGGTATTGATTTGATATAATGTTATAGTTGTGGGTAATATTTATAAATTTTGCAAAAGTACGCATGAGTTGTTATATAATATTCGATTGGTCGGGGAATATTCGCTTTTAACAGGGAATATTCGTATAACGGCACAATCATTGGTGGACCCAACAACGAAATTATTGTTTGGATTGAGAAAACGACAAAAATACTTTATGAAAATAACTACGAGGTGTTACCAAGTTAAAGCCGTTGAACTACCCATTAGTAAAAGTATAATAATACACGCGTAGTTACTTGCGAAAGAAGACACTCAGTATTGATTATTGATGCTTACGTGAGAAGTCACTCAAATTTATACTCAATTATTACTTCTGATGAATTCTTTGCATCATATTTCTCATATTATTGATTCAATTATTGTTACAGTATCATCTGCATTATATGATATATTATTAAATCAATAATTGAGACGACAAAGTTATTCATTTTATTATTTACAATATTGACAATGTCTAGAAGTTCTGTTAAGAAGAGGTTTGGTCACCTAATTGCGCGTCAATAAGGAGAAATCCTTATCAGAAAGCCCCCTCTTTCCTGGGAACGACCTGGTTATTAAATATTGTGAATTATAATATTAATGATGAATAAGTTCGTGTTGATTAAAGATGAATTTTATAGTTCCATTGTGTTGGACTTATTTGTGTTAGTATAATTGATGTCTGGAGGATATATTGTTCAATTGGGTATTCGGGACACTTTTTGTGTCGGAGTACTATTCACGAGTTACTATTCATGAGTTACTATTCACGGGTTACTATTCACGAGTTCCTATTTATGAGTTACTATTCACGAGTTACTATTTATGAGTTACTATTCACGGGATACTATTCACTCGTAAGATATATTTATTTTCGGTCCAAATCATTTTTGGGTACAATATTATTCCATGAGGAGATGTGCTAATTTTTCAGACCGTTGGATGAAGATATAATAGTAAATCAATATGGACCGCTGGTGGAAATTATAATAGTAAATCAATATGGATCATTGGGTTTAAAGTTTTAATAATAAATCAAGATGGATGGTTGTTTTAAGTTTTAATAGTAAACCAACTGGATCGTCTGGTTTATAGTAAATCAATCTGGAACGTTCATAAGTTAGTTACTTATGCACGCATTCCATTCTTCTATAAATAGAAAGCTCATTCTTTCATTATTTCTTACAATTCAATTTGAAACTCTAGAGAGAATTATAAGAGAACCTATAGAAAAGTATTCTCGCTATTTTCCCACTCTTATATTCAATTTCTTTTACGGTAATGGATGTTATTTGTTGTACTCATGAAGAGAACTTACATTATTCCATTATTTATTATTACATTTGAAATAACATGTATCTGTGAGCTACCCTATACATGGTGACATTCTTCAATATTCCGTTCTTTATTATTCTATCGTAATATCACATGCATGCGTTTTACGGGACTTGGTTCCATTATTTATTATTCAGCCGAATATCCGTCATGCATGCGTAATCTGGTGATTCGATGATGTGAATTATTTATTGTCGAGTCTCGTGATAAAAGTCATGAAAAACCTTTTAAATCATAGAAGATAGTAGATTTTATTCTCTACTTGACTCTTCTAATGGATTGCTTGTTCCATTGCAGATTAAACTTGATGTTTGTTATATTTTATCGCTTTAACATCATTGTTGAAGGCTAATGATAATTTATTCTCGCATTATCTTAGTCATAATATTTCTTCTTGGGCTAGTTGAGCTCACCCTTTTCTTTCACCGTTTCTCTTCGTGAAATGAGAGCGTGGTAGGGACGAGTTGGGGAACGTAGTGATGATCCGGATGATAGTATTAGCTAGTAGTCCTCACTATTCTGTTAAATAGTGTGATAATAAATGTAATGAAGACTTATTCTGAGAGTGAATATTGTCTAGGAGACAGTATTTGTATTAAAACTCACAGCTCTCTTGTTGTATATTAAAGATTGTATTTGTATTCTGTACCATGTATTTGGCGACTCAGAATAGGTGATGTATACCTATTTTGGGGGCGTCACACGGACCTGCAGTAGGGCAGGGGGGCACCTGACCCCACTAAATTTTTAGGGGGTCGTATTAGGAATTTTTTTTTTAAGAGGGTCATATTAGGAAAAAAAAATTAAGAGGGTCTAAAATGAATATTTATACTAAGAAACATGACCCCACTGTATTATGTTATATATATACTAAGTTAGCACACACTAGACAACAATCCCTAATTCCCAAATCCCACTAAGTCATTAACCCAACTTTTCTATTCTTCTATTTGTAAAACCCCAACTTTTTGAATAAAGATGAATTTTCTATAAATATTATTTTTGAATATTATGGAGTAAAATTGATATAATGTTATAGTTGTGGGTAATATTTATAAAATTTGCAAAGTACGCAAGTTGTTATATAATATTCGATTGGTCGGGAAATATTCGTTTTAACATGGAATATTTGTACAACGGCACAATCATTGGTGGACCCCACAACGGAATTATTGTCGGATTGAGAAAATGACAAAAATACTTTATAAAAATAATGGCAGAAGTTTTACCATTAACTGTTGAAACACCCGGTGTTAAAAGAAATAAGATGTCTGGCGTGGTTGCATAGTAGCACACGGTATTAATTATTGATGCTTACGTGATAAGTCACTCGGTTTTGTTGGTATTATTAATGTAATAATACGAAAATCTTTTATATAAAAAATGTAATACTTTTATAAAGTTATTCTATAAATAGAATATATGATATTCTATTATGCATAGTGTTGTATAATGTATGCGATAGTGTTTTGCATAGTAAAATCTTTTATAAAGTTATTCGTTTTATTAGATTATAAATAGAATATATTATATTTTATTTAAAAGATTTTGCTTTAAATATGGACCGTCGATTAAAGTAAATCAATCTGGACCGCTCATGAGTTAATTCTTATCTAGTCCATTTTTCTATAAATAAAGCTCATTCCTTCATTATTTCTTAAGAATTCAATGAAACTCTAGAGAGATAAACTATAGAGAGAAAAGAGAAAAGTGTAAGACCCCAACTTTTATGAATAAAGAATAATTTTTTTTCGAATTATATTTTTGAATATTATGGTATTGATTTGATATAATGTTATAGTTGTGGGTAATATTTATAAATTTTGCAAAGTACGCAAGTTGTTATATAATATTCGATTGGTCGGGGAATATTCGTTTTAACAGGGAATATTCGTACAACGGTACAATCATTGGTGGACCCAACAACGAAATTATTGTCGGATTGAGAAAACGACAAAAATACTTTATGAAAATAACGGCGGAGGTGTTACCGTTAAAACTGTTGAACTACCCGGTAGTAAAAGTATAGTAATCTGGCGTAGTTACACAATGAAGACACTGTATTGATTATTGATGCTTACGTGAGAAGTCACTCAAATTATACTCAATTATTACTACACGATAATTCTTTGCATCATATTACTCATATTATTGATTCAATTATTGTTACAAATATCATCCGCATTATATGATATATTATTAAATCAATAATTGAGACGACAAAGTTATTCATATTATTATTTACAATATTGACAATGTCTAGAAGTTACATTAAGGAGAGGTTTGGTCACCTAATTACGCGTCGATAAGGAGAAATCCTTATCGGAAAGCCCCTTTCACAGGAAACGACACGGTTGTTAAATATTGTGAATTATAATATTAATGATGAATAAGTTCGTGTTGATTAAAGATGAATTTTATAGTTCCATTGTGTTGGACTTATTTGTGTTAGTATAATTGATGTCTGGAGGATATATTGTTCAATTGGGTATTCGGTACACTTTTCGTGTCGGAGTACTATTCACGAGTTACTATTCATGAGTTACTATTCACGGGTTACTATTCACGAGTTGCTATTTATGAGTTACTATTCACGAGTTACTATTTATGAGTTACTATTCATGGGATACTATTCACTCGTAAGATATATTTATTTTCTGTCCAAATCATTTTTGGGTACAATATTATTCCATGAGGAGATGTGCTAATTTTCAGACCGTTGGATGAAGATATAATAGTAAATCAATATGGACCGCTGGTGGAAGTTATAATAGTAAATCAATATGGATCGCTGGTTTAAAGTTTTAATAGTAAATCAGTATGGACCGTTGTTTTAAGTTTTAATAGTAAACCAATCTGGATCGTCCGTTTATAGTAAATCAATCTGGACCGTTCATAAGTTAGTTACTATGCAGTCCATTCGTCTATAAATAGAAGATCATTCTTTCATTATTTCTTACGAATTCACTGAAACTCTAGAGAGAGAATTATAAGAGAACCTATAGAAAAGTATTCTGCTATTTTCCCACTCTTATATTCAGTTTCTTTTACGGTAATGGATGTTATTTGTTATACTTATGAAGAGAACTTCTGTTATTCCATTATTTATTATTCTGTTGGAATAACCTGTATACGCGGGCTACCCTATACATGGTGACATTCTTCTAATATTCCGTTCTTTATTATTCTATCAGAATATCCTGTCTTTGCGTTTTCGCCGGACTTGGTTCCATTATTTATTATTCTGTCAGAATATCCTGTCTGTGCGTTTACGCCGAACCTGGTTTCATCCTTTATTAATAATAAATAATAGAACCAGGTGCGACTCCCTTTGAGTTTGTATACTCTCTAGTAGACAATATTTGTATTCAAACTCACAATTTATGTTTAGTCGTATTGTACACGACAGTTGTATTATTAAGTTATATTTGAATTCTGTACCATGTATCTGGCGACTCAAGATGGGTGATGTATACCTAATTTTGGGGGAGTCACAATTGGTATCAAAGCTTAGGATATGATCCTGGCTAAGATGTGAGAATAGAACTAGGAGGGAGAGACGGGGAATTCCTTCATTTAGTATGACCTACCTAAGTTTTTTTGTGTGGTATTTAATTGGTCTGTCAAAATATAGGGATAATGTGTTACATGTCAATTAACCTTTTGTTTTGTGGCGATGTCTAAAAATGACTTACGAGAATGTTGTGAATAGCAATGGAGCACAAAGCGATAGTTGATTCACCACATATCAATAATCGAGATAATGTGCATCGTAAGGCGACAATCCTCATGCAAACAATAACACTGACCAAATGATGAATGATGGAATGTTCGGAGGCTTTATACAATTCATGCAACAGCAGGCGAGAGCGGTTCCTGTCCAAAATATAGGTGGAAACACTGAAAACTCTCGGACGGTCACCGCTTAAATGATTCAAGGAGTTGGGACCACCGGAGTTTATTGGAGAGCCAAAACCACTTAAGGCGGAAGCATGGATAAAGCGAGATCACCAAGATATTTGATGTCTTGGGATGCTCCGAGGAACAAAAGGTTTCCTTTGCCTTTTATGTTGCGAGGAGAGCGGATTACCGTGGGAATCGGTAAAGCGTACTCAACCCGCCGTCATGACTTGAAGATGTCTTGGGAAAAGTTCCAAGAACTATTCAACGACAAGTACTTTCCGAAAGTATTCGCATATAAAAAGAGGTAGAATTCATCAAGTTGGAGCAAAATAATATGGCCGTGTCGCGATCTGAAGACAAGTTTGCCGAGTTGTCCTGGGATTTGCGTCCCCACTTGGTGGATAATGAAGAGAAATGACGCGGTGTTTTTAAGAGGTTTGAAGTCGGAGATACGTCAACATCTTATTTCTCATAAACCGTGTTTGTATTCGAGATGTTGTAAATAGGGCTCGATTAGTGGAGCGCGATAACAAGTCAACGCAACTAAAGGAGAGCGATCATCGAAGCGGTGACAACAAGCGTGGAGGAATTAATGGGCGAAATAGTAACCACTTGGTGGTAATCGGGGACAAAAAATAAGAATGGACATTTCAAGAAGAGAGATTCAAAAATGATGGAAGGACGTCGAAGACCAAGATTGTTGTTAAGGAAGGAGAACGACCACCTATCATATGCTTCAAATGCGGAGGGCAGGGACACATCAGTCCAAACTGCGATGTCATCCAAAGCATGTTATAATTATGGAAGAGAAGGTCACTTTGCCCGATTTTGTGGTTCACCGAAGACAAGTTCAGCTAGGATGGAAGCACCATAGGTCGTCCCAGAAAAGTCAAAGTCGGTAGTGCAAGGGAGAGCGTTTGTTGTGACCTCCCAGAAAGCTAGGAACCCGAATGAGGTCATCACGGGTAAGCTTATCATAAACTCTAGCGAATTCTATACTTTATTTGATACCGGTTCTACCCATTCTTTTATTTCTCCTACTTGCGCTCAACGATTAAATTTGACTCCGGAGAAATTAGACTTTGACTTATCTGTGGAAACTCCATTGGGAGAAACCTTCATTACATCCACTGTTTATAAGTCTTGTTTGGTTCAAATCAGTAACCGCACATTACCTTTCGATCTTATTTCTTTAAAAATACTTGCGTTTGACGTAATTCTAGGGATTGATTGGTTAAATACTCATCATGCAAAAATTGATTGTTTTCGTAAGGTTGTTAGTTTTTATATTTCTGGTCAACCTATTATGCGAATTCAAGCGACCAAACCATTAAAATCAATCACGGTCATTTCAAGCCATAAAGCTATTCGTTTATTGAAAAACGGATGTCAAGCTTTCTTAGCTCATGTCACGATTTAAACAAAAATACGCCGCTTTTGAACGATATTTCTATTGTTAATAAATTTCTGACGTATTCCACGAAGAACTTCCCGGCCTACCCCAGGCGTGTGAAATTGAATTTTGTATCGACCTTGAACTGGTACAAAACACATTTCCAAAGCCCCATATCGAATGGCTCTATTGAACTTCGGGAGTTAAAGACCCAATCGCAGGAATTGTTAGACATTGGTTTCATTCGTCCCTAGTACGTCTCCTTGGGGTGCTCCTGCTTACGATATTCGTGAAGAAGAAAAAGATGGGAGTATGAGACTTTGTATTGATTATCGAGAGTTGAATCATGTCACCATCAAAAATAGGTACCCATTGTCACGTATTGATGACTTGTTTGACCAGTTGCAAGGAGCCAAATTATTTTCAAAGATTGATCTTCATTCCGGATATCACCAATTGAAGATTAGAACCGATGACATTCCAAAGATGGCTTTCAGAACTCGGTACGGGAATTATTAATTCCTAGTCATGTCCTTTGGATTGACTAATGCTCATGCTGCCTTCATGGATAAGATGAACCGAGTATTCAAGGAATATTTGGATCACTTTATGGTCATCTTTATTGATGTCATCCTCATTTATTCCAAAAGTCGTGAAGATTATGAGCAACACTTGAGGCTGACACTCCAAAAGCTTCGTGAATACAAGCTTTATGCCAAGATGAAGAAATGCGAGTTCTAGCTTGAGGAAGTAGCATTCCTTGGGCACGTAGTATCAAGTCATGGAATATCTGTTGACCCGGCAAAGATTAAAGCTATTCAAAGCTGGGAGCAACCTAAATCGAAGGACCAAGTACGTAGCTTTCGATTTAATGGGTTATTATCGGAGATTCGTGGAAGGATTTTCTCGAATCGTTACTCCATTAACTCAGATGACTCGAAAAGATACAAAGTTCGGTTGGAGCGAAGAATGTGAGAAGTGTAAGACCCCAACTTTTATGAATAAAGAATTTTTTTTGAATTATATTTTTGAATATTATGGTATTGATTTGATATAATGTTATAGTTGTGGGTAATATTTATAAATTTTGCAAAATACGCAAGTTGTTATATAATATTCGATTGGTCGGGGAATATTCGTTTTAACAGGGAATATTCGTACAACGGCACAATCATTGGTGGACCCCACAATGGAATTATTGTCGGATTGAGAAAACGACAAAAATACTTTATGAAAATAACGGCGGAGGTGTTACCGTTAAAACTGTTGAACTACCCGGTAGTAAAAGTACAAGAATGTCTGTAGTTGCACAAAGAGAAACACTTGTATTGATTATTGATGCTTACGTGAGAAGTCAATCAGCTATACTCTATTATTGCTACAGTAATTGTTGCATCATATTTCTCATATTATTGATTCAATTATTGTTACAGTATCATCTGCAATATATGATATATTATTAAATCAATAATTGAGACGACAAAGTTATTCATATTTTTATTTGCAATATTGACAATGTCTAGAAGTTCTGTCCAGGAGAGGTTTGGTCACCTAATGGCGCGCCAATAAGGAGAAATCCTTATCGGAAAGCCCCCTCTTTTCTGGGAATGACCTGGTTGTTAAATATTTTGAATTATAATATTAATGATGAATAAGTTCGTGTTGATTAAAGATGAATTTTATAGTTCCATTGTGTTGGACTTATTTGTGTTAGTATAATTGATGTCTGGAGGATATATTGTTCAATTGGGTATTCGGGACACTTTTCGTGTCGGAGTACTATTCACGAGTTACTATTTATGAGTCACTATTCACAAGTTACTATTCATGAGTTACTATTCACGGGGTACTATTCACCCGTAAGATATATTTATTTTCGGTCCAAATCATTTTTGGGTACAATATTATTCCATGAGGAGATGTGTTAATTTTTCAGACTGTTGGTTGAAGATATAATAGTAAATCAATATGGACCGCTGGTGGAAGATATAATAGTAAATCAGTATGGACCGTTATTTTAAGTTTTAATAGTAAACCAATCTAGATCGTCCGTTTAAAAGTAAATCAATCTGGACCGTTCATAAGTTAGTTACTATGCAGTCTATTCTTCTATAAATAGAAGCTCATTCCTTCATTATTTCTTACGAATTCACTGAAACTCTAGAGAGAGAATTATAAGAGAACCTATAGAAAAGTATTCTGCTACGTCCCTACTCTTATATTCAGTTTCTTTTACGGTAATGGGTATTATTTCTTTTGTATTCATGAAGAGAACTTCTGTTATTCCATTATTTATTATTACATTGGAATAACTCAGATCGCTGGGCTACCCTATACATGGTGACATTATTCTAATATTTTGTCTTTATTATTCTGTCGGAATATCCTGTCTGTGCGTTTACGCCGGACCTAGTTCTATCCTTTATTTTTCTGTTGGAATAACCTGCATGTGCGGTCTATCACATGCATGGTGATTTCTTTTGTTATTCCATTCTTTATTATACTCAGTTGGTTAAAACTTTGACTTCTATACTCCATGAAATTAGTGGAATATCTTTGATATTTGCGCTTCATCTAGTATCTTTTCATGAAAATATTCTTTTGAACATTCTTGAATTTTACTCTACAAAGCAGTATTATGTTGACAATTTGGACGTTATCAGTTCCTAGATAAATTAATTCTTGAACTTGTTTTATTGAATTTTTATATCATTGTCATCATTCTCATGTTTATATTATGTTAAAAGCCATCTGTGGCCTGTAGTGTATAGATGGACTTGGTATGATTATAACCAGGGATTAGTCGGTGTAATCATGACCGTAATATTACAAATGATGTGATAAAAGTCCTCATTGGCCCGTAGTGCATTGATGGACAGTTGTTAGCATGATCATGACCATTAATGAATACACGAATGTCCTTGGCCCGTAGTGCATGGATAATTTGTGGTCGTGATACTAAAGAATATCCTTGGCCGTAGTGCAGGGGCGATTCGATGATGTGGATTATTTATTAAGCTGAGTCCCAGCGATAAAAGTGATGAAAAACCTTTTAAATCATAAAAGATAGTAGATTTTATCCCCTACTTGACTCTTCTAATGGATTATTTGTTCCACTGCAGTTAAACTTGATAGTTATTATATTTTATCAGTTTAACACTGTTGAAGACTAACGATAAATTATTCTGCATTATCTTAGTCATAATATTTCTTACTGGGCTAGTTGAGCTCACCCTTTCTTTCACTGTTCTCTTCAGGAAATGAGAACGTAGCTGGGACTCGTCGGGGAACAGAGTGATGGTCCTAGATGGTGCATTAGTAGTCCTCACTATTCTGTGAAATAGTGTGATAATAATTGTAATGAGGACTCCTTTTGAGTTTGTATAATGTCTAGTAGACAATATTTGTATTCAAACTCATAGTTTATGTTTTGTCGTATTGTACACGACAGTTGTATTATTAAGTTGTATTTGAATTATGTACCATGTATCTGGCGACTCAAAATGGGTGATGTATACCTAATTTTGGGGGCGTCACAAGAAGAGTTTTCAAGAACTCAAGAGGAGACTAATTTCAAAGAATCGCTCGACAATACCATCCTGCCTTGGAGAAATTTGTCATCTACGGTGATGCTTCTAGGAAAGGGTTGGGATGTGTTCTCATGCAACATGGGAAAGTCATAGCCTATGCCTCAAGACAACTCAAAGAATATGAGAGGAATTATCCTACTCATGATCTAGAGTTAGCAGCTGTTGTCTTCGCACTTAAAATTTGGAGGCATTACTTGTATGGGGAGAAAGTGGAGATCTTTACGGATCATAAAAGCCTCAAATATTTCTTCACTCAAAAGGAACTCAACATGCGACAACGACGTTGGCATGAACTGTTGAAAGATTATGATCATACCATCCAATACCATCCTGGAAAAGCGAACGTGATAGCTGACGTATTGAGTAGAAGATCATATGCAAGTACGAGTGCGATATTGTCAACGCAAGGCCCATTTTGTGTGACTTGCAAAGGATGGAGATAGAGTTAAAAACTCCAGGGACCCATGTGATGATGGCAAATATACGAGTAGAACCGACTTTAATTGATAAAGTTAAAGCTGCAGCCCCGGAGCTGATGCGTATGAGGAAGAATGTGCAAGAAGGTGCTATGTCGGAAGCAAGAATCGATGAAGAAGGAATACTTCGAGTCAACTCCAGATTTCTTATTCCTAACGACCCTGATTTAAAGTATAAAATCATGATGGAGACACACTACACACCGTTTTCAATCCATCTTGGGAGTACCAAAATGTATCATGATCATCGACATACATTTTGGTGGAGCAATATTAAGAGAGAGATAGCGGAGTTTATCTCAAGGTGCTTAACTTGTCAACGAGTCAAGGCAGAGCATCAAGTACCAAAAGGTCCATTGCAACCACTTGAAATTTTAGAATGGAAGTGGGAGCACTTACCATGGATTTCGTTACCGGTCTTCCTAAGGTTTCTCAAGGCATAGATGCGATTTGGGTCATTGTTGATAGATTGACCAAGTCTGTTCATTTCTTACCGATACGAAAAACTTATACACTTGAACGTCTTGCTCGTATGTATATAAACGAGATTGTAAGACTGCATGATATGTCAGTATCCATAGTTTCTAATCAAGACCCAAGATTCATTTCATAATTTTGGGTTAGTTTGCAAAAAGCTATGGGCACAGACTTACGATTTAGCTCGGCATATCATCCTCAGACGGAGGACGGTCGAAGAGGACTATTCAAACTCTTGAGGACCATTAAGGCTTTGTGTCCTTGACTTCAAGGGAATTTGGGACAAGTTCTTACCATTGGTGGAGTTTTCCTACAACAACAGTTATCAAACAAGTATTGGCATGGCTCCATTTGAGGTGTTGTATGGAAGAAAGTGTCGTTCTCCAGTATGCTGGGATGAGGTGGGTGAAGCAACATTGTTGGGACTGGAGTTGATACGTATGACTACAGAAAAGATTCAAACGATCCGACAACGTATAAAAACTTCACAAGATCGACAAAAGAGTTATACTGATCTTCATCGAAAGGACGTAGAATTCGATATTGGAGATCATGTGTTGTTACGTGTTGCTCCATGGAAAGGAGTTACGAGATTTGGAAAGAGAGGAAAGCTCAATCCTCGGTTCATTGGCCCATTTTTAATTCTTGAGCGAGTGGGAATCAGGCTATAGACTCGCTTTCTGACCCAAGTATGTCTTGTGTTCATAATATTTTTCACATATCTATGTTACGTAAATATGTAAAAGACCCAAACAACATTATTGAGTTAGAACCAGACGAGATAGAGGAAGATTTAACGTATGAAGAGTTACCTGTTAAAATCTTGGATAAGAAGGATCATGTTCTACGCTCCAAGGTTATACCTCAAGTCAAAGTTTTGTGGAGAAACCACGATGTGGAGGAAATGACTTGGGAGTTAGAATCTGAGATAAAGTCAAGGTATCCTCATCTCTTCGACATACCAGGTATGTACCCTAATTTCGAGGATGAAATTTCATAAGAATGGGAGGTTGTAAGACCCCAACTTTTATGAATAAAGAATAATTTTTTTTTGAATTATATTTTTGAATATTATGGTATTGATTTGATATAATGTTATAGTTATGGGTAATATTTATAAATTTTGCAAAGTAGGCAAGTTGTTATATAATATTCGATTGGTCGGGGAATATTCGTTTTAACAGGGAATATTCGTACAATGGCACAATCATTGGTGGACCCCACAACAGAATTATTATCGGATTGAGAAAACGACAAAATTACTTTATGAAAATAACTATGGAGGTGTTACTGTTAAAACCGTTGAACTACCCTAGTAGTAAAATACAAGATGTCGTGCGTAGTTAAAGAAGCACACGATATTGATTATTGATGCTTACGTGAGAAGTCACTCATTTATACTCAATTATTGCTACAAATAATTCTTTGCATCATATTTCTCATATTATTGATTCAATTATTGTTACGATATCATCTCGCATTATATGATATATTATTAAATCAATAATTAAGACGACAAAGTTATTCATATTATTATTATTTGCAATATTGACAATGTCTAAAAGTTCATCGAAGGAGAGGTTTGGTCACCTAATTGCCCGCCATAAGGAGAAATCCTTATCGGAAAGCCCTCTTTCCGGGAACGACACAGTTGTTAAATATTGTGAATTATAATATTAATGATGATTAAGTTCGTGTTGATTAAAGAAGAATTTTATAGTTCCATTGTGTTGGACTTATTTGTGTTAGTATAATTGATGTCCGGAGGATATATTGTTCAATTGGGTATTCGGACACTTTTCGTAATCGAGTACTATTCACGAGTTACTATTCACGAGTTACTATTCACGGGTACTATTCACCCATAAGATATATTTATTTTCATCCAAATCATTTTGGGTACAATATTATTCCATGAGGAGATGTGCTAATTTTTCAGACCGTTGATTGAAGATATAATAGTAAATCAATAAGGACCATTCATAAGTTAGTTACTATGCAGTCCATTCTTCTATAAATAGAAGCTCATTCATTCATTATTTCTTACGAATTCACTGAAACTCTAGAGAGAGAATTATAAGAGGACCTATAGAAAAGTATTCTGCTACTTCCATACTCTTATATTCAGTTTCTTTTATAGTAAGGGATGTTATTTTGTTGTACTCATGAAGAGAACTTCTGTTATTCCATTATTTATTATTCTGTTAGAATAACCTGTATACGCGGGCTACCCTATACATGGTGACATTCTTCTAATATTCATTCTTTATTATTCGCCGAAATATCCTGTCATGCGTAACGTTTACGCCGGGACCGGTTCCATTATTTATTATTATGTCGAATAACTTATCTCGTAAGCGTTTACAGGACTGGTTCTATTATTTATTATTCGTCAAAAAAATATCATGTCCGTGCATTTACGCCTTTACTGGTTCCATTATTTATTATTCGCGCGGAATATCCTCGTCTGCAATGCGTTTATGCGCGGACTGGTTCCATCCTTATTATTCTCATTGGAATAACTCGCCATGCTGATTATCGCATGCATGGTGATTTCTTTTGTTATTCCATTCTTTATTTTACTCAGTTGGTTAAAACTTTGACTTCTATACTCCATGAAATTAGTGGAATATCCTTGATATTTGCATTTAATCCAGTATCTTTTCATGGAAATATTCTTCTGAGCATTCTTGAATTTTACTCTACAAAGCAATATCATGTTGACAATTTGGACGTTATTGGTTCTTGGACAAATTAATTCTTGAACTTGTTTTATTGAATTCTTATTTCATTGTCATCATCCTGATATTTATATTTTTTTGAAAGTCATCTGTGGCCTGTAGTGCATAGATGGACTTGGTATGATTATGACCAGGGATTATTCGGTGTAATCATGACCGTAATGTTACAAATGATGTGGAAAAAGTCCTCAATGGCCCGTAGTGCATTGATGGATAGTTGTTGGCATGATCATGACCATTAATGAATACACAAATATTCTTGGTCCGTAGTGTATGGATAATTATGGTCGGATACTAAGGAATATCCTTGGCAGAAGTAGTGGTAAGGTGATTCGATGATGTGGATTATTTATTAAGTTTGAGTCCCAAAGATAAAAGTGATGAAAAACCTTTTAAATCATAAAAGATAGTAGATTTTATTCTCTACTTGACTCTTTTAATGGATTGCTTGTTCCGCTGCAGTTAAACGTGATGTTTGTTATATTGTATTAGTTTAACATTGTTTAAGGCTAATGATAATTTATTTTGCATTATCTTAGTCATAATATTTCTTATTGGGCTAGTTGAGCTCACCCTTTCTTTCACTGTTCTCTTCTCTTCAGGAAATGAGAATATAGTTGGAACGAGTCGGGGAACGGAGTGATGGTCCTAGATGGTGCATTAGTAGTCCTCACTATTCTGTGAAATAGTGTGATAATAATTGTAATGAGGACTCCTTTGAGTTTGTATACTCTCTAGTAGACAATATTTGTATTCAAACTCACAATTTATGTTTAGTCGTATTGTACACATCGTTGTTGTATTATTAAGTTGTATTTGAATTACATACCATGTATCCAAGCGACTCAAGATGGGTGATGTATACCTAATTTTGGGGCGTCCATGGTTGGTATCAAAGCTTAGGGATATGATCTCGGCTAAGATGTGAGACTAGAACTAGGAGGGAGAGACGAGAAATTTCTTTGCTAGTATGACTTACCTAAGTTTATTTGGTATTTAATTGGTCTCATCGAGTATAAGGATAATATGTTATATGTTAATTAACCCTACTTGTTTTGTGGCGATGTCTCAAAATGACATCCGAGAATGTTGAGAATAGAATGGAGCACAGGAGACCGCTGAGTCTCCACCGATCAAAAATCCAGGATAATGTGCATTAGAAAGGCGACAATCCTCAGGCAAACAACGACACTGATCAGATGACGAATGATGGAATGTTCAGAGGCTTTATACAATTCATGCAACATCAGGCAAAAGCGACTCCTGTCCAAAATGCAGGTGAAAACACTGGAAACTCTAGGACGGTCACCGCTAAACAGTTCAAGGAGCTGGGACCACCAAAATTTATTGGAGAGCCAAAACCATTTAAGGCGGAAGCATGGATAAAGCAGATCACCAAGATATTTGATGTCTTGGGGTGCTCCGAGGAGCAAAAGGTGCCATTTTCCACCTTCATGTTGCGTGAAGAGGCAGATTACTGGTGGGAATCTGTAAAACGTACTCAACCTACCGCACTAAAGATGTCTTGGGAGAAGTTCCAAGAACTATTCAATGACAAGTACTTTCTCGAAAGTATTCATCATATGAAAGAGGTAGAGTTTATCAAGCTGGAGCAGAATAACAAGACCGTGTCTCAGTACGAAGCCAAGTTTGTCGAGTTGTCTCGGTTTGCGTCCCACTTAGTTGATAATGAAAAGAGAATGACGCGGATATTTTTAAGAGGTTTGAAGCTGGAGATACGTCAATATCTTATTTCTCATAAACTGTGTTTGTATTCAGATGTTGTAAATAGGGCTAAGTTAGTGGAGCGCGATAACGAGTCAACGCAACCAAGAGAAAATAGCCGGCAAAATGATAATACCAGTGAGAGCAGCCATCGAAGCGGTGACAACAAGCGTGGAGGTAATCAACAGGCCAGAAATGGTAACCACTTCGGTGGTAATCAAGGCCAAAGCAATAAGAATGGACATTTCAATAAGAGGAGATTCAACAATGATGAAAAGACGTCAGCACCAGCACCTGTTGTTAAGGAAGGAGACCGACCACCTATCATATGCTTCAAATGCGAAGGGGAGGGACACATCAGTCCAAACTGTGCGATGTCGTCCAAAGCATGTTATAATTGTGGAAGAGAAGGTCACTTAGCCCGATTTTGTCGTTCACCGAAGACAAGTTCAGCTAGGATGGAGGCACCAAAGGCCGTCCCGAAAAAGTCAAAGCCAGTGTAGTACAAGGAAGAAGCGTTTGTTGTGACCTCCCGTAGCAAGGAACCCGAATGAGGTCATCATGAGTAAGCTTATCATAAACTCTAAATAAGTCTATACCTTATTTGATACCGGTTCTACCCATTCTTTTATTTCTCCTACTTGCGCTCAACGATTAAATTTGACTCCGGAGAAATTATACTTTGACTTATCTGTAGAAACTCCGTTGGGGGAAACCTTCATTACATCCACTATTTATAAGTCTTGTTTGATTCAAATCGGTACCCTCACATTACCTGTCGATCTTATTTCATTAAAAATACTTGCATTTGACGTAATTCTAGGGATTGATTGGTTAACTACTCATCATGCAAAAATTGATTATTTTTTGTAAGAGTGTTAGCTTTCATATTCCTAACCAATCTGTTATGCGAATTCAAGCCACCAAACCATTAAAATTAATCACTGTCATCTCAAGCCATAAAGCTATTCGTTTATTAAAAAAAGGATGTCAAGCTTTCTTAGCTCATATCACGGATCTAAACAAAAATACGTCAGTTTTGAATGATATTTCTATTGTTAGTGAATTTCCGACGACACTCAAGAAACTTCCTGGCCTACCCCCATAGCGTGAAATTGAATTTTGTATCGACCTTGAACCTGGTACAAAACCTATTTCCAAATCCCCATATCGAATGCCACCTATTGAACTTCAGGAATTAAAGACCCGACTACAAGAATTGTTAGACATCGGTTTCATTCGTCCTAGTACTTATCCTTGGGGTGCTCCTGTTCTATTCGTGAAAAAGAAAGATGGGAGTATGCGACTTTGTATTGATTATCGGGAGTTGAATCATGTCACCATCAAAAATAGGTACCCATTACCAAGTATTGATGACCTGTTTGACTAGTTGTAAGGAGCCAAATTCTTTTCAAAGATTGATCTTCATTCCGGATATCACGAATTGAAGATTAGAACTGATAACATTCCAAAGACGGCTTTCAGAACTCGATACGGGCATTATGAATTCCTAGTCATGTCCTTTAGATTGACTAATGCTCCTGCTGCCTTCATGGATATGATGAACCGAGTATTCAAGGAATATTTGGATCACTTTGTGGTCGTCTTTATTGATGACATCCTCATATATTCCAAAACCCGTGAAGATCATGAGCAGCAACACTTGAGGTCGATACTCCAAAAGCTTCGTGAATATAAAGCTTTATGCCAAGTTGAAGAAATACGAGTTCGGCTTGAGGAAGTAGCATTCCTTGGGCACGTGGTATCAAGTCATGGAATATCTATTGACCCAAAGAAAGATTGAAGCTATTCAAAGTCGGGAGCAACCTAAATCGATGATCGAAATCGTAGCTTTCTCGCTTAGTGATTATTATCGGAGATTCGTAGAAGGGTTTTCTCGTATCGCTACTCCACTAACTCAGCTGACTCGGAAAGATACAAAGTTTGGTTGGAGCGAGAAATGTGAGAAGAGTTTTCAAGAACTCAAGAGGAGACTCATTTCAAAGACTGCTCGGCAATACCATCCGGTTCGGAGGATTTGTCATCTACAGTGATGCTTCGGGCAAAGGGTTAGGATGTGTTCTCATACAACATGGGAAAGTCATAGCCTATGCCTCACGACAACTCAAAGAATATGAAAAGAATTATCCTACTCATGATCTAGAGTTGGCAGATGTTGTCTTCGCACTAAAGATTTGGAGGCATTACTTGTATAGGGAGAAAGTGGAGATATTTACGGATCATAAAAGCCTCAAATATTTCTTCACTCAAAAGGAACTCAACATGCGACAACGACGTTGGATTGAACTGTTGAAAGTGAAAAAAGCTCAATCATCGATTCATCGGCCCATTTTTAATCCTCGATCGAGTAGGAACTGTGGCCTATAGACTCGCTTTACCGCCAAGTATGTCTCATGTTCATAACATTTTTCACATATCCATGTTACGTAAATATGTGGAAGACCCGAACCACATTATTGAGTTAGAACCGGACGAAATAGCGGAAGATTTGACGTATGAAAAGGTTCCTGTTCAAATCTTTGATAAGAAGGAACATATTCTACGCTCCAAGGTTATACCTCAAGTCAAAGTTTTGTAGAGAAACCACGATGTTGAGGAAATGACTTGGGAGTTAGAATCTGAAATGAAATCAAGGTATCCTTACCTCTTTGATATACCAGGTACGTACCTTAATTTCGAGGGCGAAATTTCATAAGAAGGGGAGGTTGTAAAACCCCAACTTTTTGAATAAAGATGAATTTTCTATAAATATTATTTTTGAATATTATGGAGTAAAATTGATATAATGTTATAGTTGTGGGTAATATTTATAAATTTTGCAAAAGTACGCAAGTTGTTATATAATATTCGATTGGTGGGAATATTCATTTTAACAGGAATATTCGTATAATGGAACAATCATTGGTGGACCCCACAAATTAATTATTGTTTGATTGATTGAAAATGACAAAAATACTTTATGAAAATAATGGCGGAAGTTTTACTGTTAATCTGTTGAAACACCCTGTTTAAAAGACAAGATAATACACGTGGTTGCATAGTAGCACACTGTATTAATTATTGATACTTACGTGATAAGTCACTCAGTTTTGTTGGTATTATTAATGTAATAATACAAAAAATCTTTTTATATAAAATAGAATACTTTTATTATGCATAGTGTTGCATAGTGTTTGCATAGTGTTTTGCATAGTAAAATCTTTTATAAAGTTATTCGTTTTATTAGATTATAAATAGAATATATTATATTTTATTTAAAAGATTTTACTTTATTCGTAAGAATTTTTTTTTCTGAGTTTGACCCCACTGAACTATCGGTCTGGATCCGCCCCTGTATACAACTTATATACCCGCGCAAGCCCATATATATTGTTATGGTCATACTATATTTGTTTATTTAAAAATTAATATGATTTATTAGTTTAAAAGTTAAATTAAGACAATTAATATGGGACAAATAATCATATTAAGCCACTGCACTAAACTGATAACATGTTTAACAAACCTAATAATGACCTTCATAGCCTTCACATCTCAATAAGGAAACTTCTTTGACAAGGACTTGAATTAATTTCTGTTATAGAACTAAAAAAGTAATAAAATTACAAGATAGAAGTATTATGAAATTTCACTGATTTGTGTGTATTCTTTCATTAAAGAACTTTACTTTTTGTAGGTAAAGAAAAAGGGAACATATCCAACCAAGATCTACACAAAAAATACTAGATCAATGGTCTAGTTCGTATGTAGCTTATGACTTTAGAAAATCATAATACTATAACACTTCCCTTTGATTTTCTAAAGTAAAAGATTATGTCTTATTAAAAACCTTATTAAAAAACTCAGTGGGAAAAAACTTAGCGAAGGGAAAAGAGTACATATCTCTCCCTCAAAAAGAATTCATTATTCTTTGATGAAATGTTGTGATAACTCTTTCAGTCGACGCTTTCTGATCTTATTCTGAAGTTTTGTAAACGTTACATTTGGTAGTGACTTTATGAATAAGTTGGCTAAATTATCACATGATTGAATTTGATGCACATCTATATCACCCTTCTTTTGTAGCGCGTGTGTGTAGAAGAATTTAGGTGAAATGTGTTGTTTTATCTCCCTTGATGTACCCTTCTCTAAGTTGAGCAATGCATACAACGTTATCCTCATACATAATTGTAGGAATATCTTTAATTGATGGTAATTCGCAGACTCTTGAATATACTGAATAATTGACATCAACCAAACACACTTTCTGCTTGCTTCATGTATTGCGAGAATCTCCAAGGGATTTGTAGATGTAGCTTTCATGATGTGCTTTTTGGATTTCCACGATATAACTGTGTCACAATATGTAAATACATAACCTGTTTTTGATCTACCATTATGTGGATCGGATAAATATCCTGCATCAGCATATCCAACAAATCTCGACGTTGAATCCCTTAGATAAAATAATCCAAGATTTATATTTTCACGGAGTTATCTCAAAATGTGTTTGATCTAATCCAAATGCCTCTTAGTCGAAGAAGAACTGTATCTTGCCAACAAGTTGACAATAAAAGTAATATCGGGTCGTGTACAGTTTGTAAGATACATAAGAGCACCTATTGCACTTAGGTATGAAACTTCAGGTATAAGAACTTCTTTCCCACTTTTTAGAGGTCAAAATGGATCTTTATCAACTTCTAGAGATCGAACAACCATCGAGGTAGTCAAAGGATGAGCTTTATCCGTATAAAAATGACTGAGAATCTTTTGAGTATATGTGGATTGATGAACAAAAATTTCAGATGCTAGCTTCAGTTGTATTCCCAAACAGAATTTGTCTTTCGAAGATCTTTCATTTCAAATTTATCATTTAAATAAGTAGCCGTTCTTGTGAGTTTGTCAGGAGTACCTATAAGATTTAAATCATCCACATATATAACAATGATGGTAAATCCACTTTATGTTTTCTTAAAAAAAAATGCATGGGCATACTAGATTATTTGTATACCTGTCTTTTATTAAGTAAACACTAAGTCGATTATTCCACATACGATCGGACTGTTTAAACCCATATAATAAGTGTTGCAACTTGATTGAATATATGTGGCATGGTTTTTGTGATTCAACCACTTTTAATCCTTCAAGAATTCTCATGTAGATCTATCAAGAATTCCCGATAGTCAATACAAAGTCGCATAATCCCATCTTTCTTCTTTACGAATAGAACGTAAGCACCCCAAGACGTACTTGGACGAATGAAACCGATGTCTAATAATTCCTGTAATTGGGTCTTTAACTCCTGAAGTTGAATAGGAGCCATTCGATATGTGGATTTGGAAATGGGTTTTGTATCGGGTTCAAGGTCGATACAAAATTTGATTTCTCGCTCTGGGGGTAGGCCAGGAAGTTCTTCAGGGAATACGTCAGGAAATTTATTAACAATAGAAATATCATTCAAAACTGACGTATTTTTGTTTAAATCCGTGACATGGGCTAAGAAAGCTTGACATCTATTTTTAAATAAACGAATAGCTTTATGGCTTGATATAACAGTGATTGACTTTAGTGGTTTGGTTGCTTGAATTCACATAATAGGTTGGTTAGGAATATGAAAGCTAACAACCTTACGAAAATAATCAATTTTTGCATGATGAGTGATTAACCAATCAATCCTTAAAATCAAATCAAATGCAAGTATTTTCAAAGAAATAAGATCGACAAGTAATGTGTGGTTGCCGATTTGAATCAAACAAGACTTATAAAAAGTGGATGTAATGAAGGTTTCTCCTAACGGAGTTTCAACAGATAAGTCAGAGTCTAATTTCTCCAGAGTTAAATTTAAACGTTGGGCACAAGTAGGAGAGATAAAAGAATGGGTAGAACCGGTATCAAATAAGGTATAGACTTCACAAGAGTTTATGATTAGCTTGCCCGTGATAACCTCGTTCAGGTTCCTTGCTTTTTGAGAGGTCACAAAAAATACTCTCCCTTGAACTACCGGTTTTGACTTTTTTGGGATGGCATTTGGTGCCTCCATCCCAGCTGGACTTGGCTTTACTGTACAACAAAATCGAGCTAGATGACCTTCTCTTCCACAATTGTAACATGTTTTGGACTGCTAGGTATAGTTTGGGCTGATGTGTCCCTTCCCCCCGCATTTGTAGCATACGATCGGTGATCGTTCTTCTTCATTAACAACAGGTGCTGGTGCTGACGTCTTTCCATCATTTTTGAATTTCATCTTCTTGAAATTTCCACTCTTATTGTCTTGGCCAGGATTACCACCGAAGTGGTTACCATGTCTAGCATGTTAATTTCCTCCTCGTTTGTTGTCACCGCTTCGATGATGACTACTACCACTGGTATTATCATCTTGTCGGTTGCTCTCTCTTGGTTGGGTTGACTCGTTATCACGCTCCAATAACTGAGCCCTATTTACAACATCTGAATACAAACACAGTTTGTGAGATATTAGGTATTGACGTATCTCGAGTTTCAAACCTCTTACAAACATCCGCATCATTCTCTCCTCATTATCAACCAAGTGGGACGCAAACCGAGACAACTCAGCAAACTTAGCTTCGTACTGGGACACGGTCATATTGTTTTGCTCCAGCTTGATGAACTCTACCTCCTTTATGTGACGAATACTTTCGAGAAAGTACTTTTCGCTGAACAGTTCTTGGAACTTCTCCCAAGACATCTTCAGTGCGACAAGTTGAGTACGCTTTATAGATTCTCACCAGTAATCTGCCTCTCCTCGCAACATGAAGGTGGCAAAGGGAACCTCTTCGCCCAAAGCCACTTTGGTAGGGCTTGGGCTAGAAGGAATGGAGGCAATGGGAGTCACAGAAAGGGGAACCTCTTTGCTGGAATTTTGAGAAGCCATTAATGTTGATTTATAGGAAGAGAGAGAAATTAGGAGGAGGAAGAAGGCATGAGACGTCTGAAATTCAAATTGGTAGGCAAAATTGTCAAAATTAGGGGAAATCACTTTTTATACTGGCGGTCTCTTCAACTTTTCACAAAGTTCGAAGGCGGCTTATTTAATGCCAGCAATGATGATGAACTTGAATGGGTAGTGTCCGGTTTTGGGTCTTAAATATTAACTGGAGTGGGTTTCTCGATTGGGCTTCCGGTTTTTATTTAAATTGTTGTTTGAGATTCATCAGTTGGGCCTAAGTTAACTTTATATTGACCAATCGGGTAATTAATCGGATAAATGAGCAATTAATTGTTATTAATTCACATGTTTATAACTATTTGTTCACATGTGTGTACTATTGATTCACATACATGTACTATTAGGGGAGGTGGTGCAAGATTGATAATACTTGCATGACTAAATTAAAAATAGAGGTATAGATGAAGGTACTATACTGTAATTATTTTTTCACATGATTGTACTATTGATTCACATGATTGTATTACTGATTCACAAGATGTACTATTAGGGGAGGTGGTGCAAGTTTGATAATACTTGCAAGACTAAATTAAAAATGAAGGAAAAGATGAAAGTATTATACTGTAATATTTCGAGCCCCAAAACGTGCAATTATCGAAACTATGTTTTCCTATAAATAGAAGCTCATTCTTCTTTCATTCTCACCAATTCACTAAGACTCACAAGAGCAATTATAAAAAGAGAAGCTATAGAGAGAGAAGCTTTAGAGAGAAAGTAGAAGAGAAGTCTGCTACCTCACTATTCCAGTATCCAGTCTTCTTCTGAGGTAAGAGATATTATTTTGTTCAGTATTCATAGGAATAATATGTCAGGAATAAGCATGTGAATGCTATTCCTATTTATATATGATTTGATTATGATATATATATATATATATATATATATATGAATGAATAATATGTAAGTATGCTTTCATTAAGAAAAGCTGTAAAGTCCTTTGATAGATAATAGAAATATGTGTACAAGGACTTAGAATGAATTGATCAAATATGTTAGGTTGATCCTACATAAGTAAAACAGCTTTGTAAAGTCCTTAAAAAGAAATGATGTACAAGGACTATAAATATAGAAAGATCAAGCTTGTTAAGTTGATCTTATGATGTAATAGATAGGCTAGTCTGATCATCGAGCACTGCACCAGAAGTCGTAGTCTGCCAGGTGAGTCAAGGTTAACTCGAGAGCTATCGAGGCAGAATAGGAGTATGCAAGATAGTAGATCTCGGAGTTCGTAGACTGCCAGGGGAAACGAAGAAGGATCCTAGTGTATCAATTAGAGCTTCCTCGGGATCGTAGTGTGCTGAGGAAGTTATATTCAGAATCATAGAGACGACACGCCTACGAGCCGAATAGGTCATTAATCCGCCAAGCCAAGATAGAAACGTAGAATACACTCAGAGTCGTAGAGTCTACTGATGCCAAAGCCAAGTCAAGGATCGTAGATCACACTCTGAGTTCGTAGAGTCTATTGATTACACGCAGAGATCATAGTCAAGCAAGATCAGATGAAGACAACAAGCACAAGGTAGAAATCCTAGTGTCAAGATCTAATCTCGGGATCGTAGTGTCTGCACAAGCCGAAGCTGAATCCTAGAGTGCAGAACTACGATCTAAGAAGAAGTGCTCACAATGCCAAGGATGAATCATAGAGCATATACGGTTCTCAACAAATGAGCACTCCCGAATATCCAAAGGCAAAGCCTCTGTTCAAGCCGCAAGCTACATCCAAGAAACCGAGAGAGCACTCAACGAATGGCATGCAAAGCTAACGAAGATCTCAAAGACCAACCCAATCAGCACCAAGATTGAGGCGTAAGGCCATTCGTGATGAAGTCTTCCATCAAGGAGATCCAAAGAAGACTTTAGAAGCTGACTAAGGAAAGTCAGCTAATGCAGTAGCTATCAAGTGAACAAGAGACAACGATCTCTAAGCAACCAAGATCGTAGTATTTGCCAAACAAAGAAGGAACCGATGGAAGGTGAACTGAGATCTTTGGTCACCTCTCACGAAGAAGCAAGGCTAAAGTGATTAAGTGCGAGGTCGGTTCATTGATGATAAGTGAACGGGAGATCACAAGGAGAAAGCAAAATTTGGACGCCATAAATCTAAAGTGTCTTGATATTCGAGAGGGGACCGAGCAAAGCGAATTAGGCCATCGGTCTACGAGAATATCGATCAAGGCAAATGTAAGTATTGAAGCACTACACAATACAAGGAAGAGGTGTTCTACATTAAAGATCCAATCAACACTCTTCAAGATAGTAGTGTTAACTCTACCAGTCAATGAGTAACACTCAACAAGACACTACGATTAAGTCCTTGAAGACGTGCATCAGAATCGTAGAGTCCGAATAACTGAACACTGAAGCATTGGCAAAGGTTCAATCTAAAGGGTAATATTCGGACAAGTTCTTATTGAGAGCATCGATGCAATAGGACAACCTCTGATCGAGAAATCAAAAAGAGGTAATAAATTCTTCGACCTGCCCAAGACATTAAAGTGATACATCTGACAGGGTAGGTGAAACAGTAGACTGCAGTGTCTGAAAAAGTATGACAAGTCACATCGAGCAGTCTACATCAAGCAACTCGAGATCTGTGAAGAGATTTGAATAGCCTTCAACGGCTACTTTCCAACGGAAGGATTGGGAAGGAGTATAAATGAGGAAGAGCTTCAAAGATCAAAGGTTGCTGGAGTTGCCGAGTTCGGAGAGAAGGTGGACTGATCTAAACCATGTGAAAAAGTGAGTCCGAAGGCTCACTCTGCGATCCACCAAGAACACTCAGAAGTCAGAAAAAGAAAGAAGTAGAAGTATGAGTTCTACTATGTAGAAGTGAGAGTTCTACTACATGAAGAGTGTTCAGAACTGCTGAGAGAAAGAAAAGCATCATGAAATCTTGATTTCCATTATGGGAAGACTCTAAGTACAATAGAGAAGAGCCTACAGTCATCTTAGCAAGTCCATCATGAGAAAGTTTCTAAGTACCTAATAGAAGAGCCTACAGTCAGCTTGGAAGCCTCTCATGTTCAGTCATCAAGTACCAAGGAGAATGATTTTCAAGGCAGTTCAACAAGGGGTCATCCGAAGTGGTTGAGTAACCAAAGAAGCTGAGCATCGTGCAACACTCAGCTGCACTTCAAGGATGATCAAGCCAAGCTGCTAAGTATAAAAGATGTTCAGAGCATGAAGACATCTTAGCAGCTCAGCACCGACTCCAACAACAACAAACAAATAACTCAAAAAAGCCAGGGCCTGAGGGGTCCTTGTCCAGAGGGACTAAATGAAGCAGGGCCAGAAGGGTCCTTGTCCGAAGGGACTAAACAAAGCAGGCTGAAGGGTCCTTGTCCTGGAGGACTAAACGAAGTTCCAAGGTCACGGCCTTGAAGAGTTCTTAGTGAATCAAGTCCCAAGGTCACGGGCCTTGAAGGAATCTTAGTGATTCGATCTTTCGCCTTCCTTAGTGGAAATCCTGCTAGTTGAAAGTAGAAGAGTGGATTAGGAGCTTGAGTCTCTGAACCACTTAAAATCCCTTGTGTCTTTTACATTATGTCATTTACATTATGTACTATAACAGCTATAACTGCTATGTATGTTTTAACTGCTTACAACTAAACTTACTCTATGAAAAATGTATGTATGATTATGAATATATCAATGAAGGGGATCTTTTACTTATTCCGTTGTGCTTGAAAAGATTCTTATGTTGTCATGTGTTAATTATGAAAAATATAAATATAAATCAGAAAAGTATTTGAAATAAAAAGGATCTATTCAACCCCCCCCCCTTCTAGATCTATTGTACCATCTGGGAACTAACATAATATTTTTATTCATACTCTATAGTATATGAGTAGTATTATTTCGTCTCGTATTCCTGATTATACCCTCATTTTTACTCTGTTGGTCCCAGCTCCTTGAACTGCTTAGCGGTGATCATCCGAGAGTTGTCGGTGTTTCCACCTGCATTTTAAACAGGAGTCGCTCTCGCCTGATGTTGCATGAATTGCATAAAGCCTCTGAACATCCCATCGTTAATCGTTTGGTCGGTGTTGTTATTTTCCTGAGGATTATTGCCTTCTTGATGCACATGATCCTGGGTATTGATCGTTGATGACTCAATGATTTCATGTGTTCCATTTTTTGTCTCAACATTCTCGGATGTCATTTTCAAACATTTCCACAAAATAAGGGTTAATTGAGATAACTTCTACCCATAGTTTCAAAAAAATGGGTAAGTGGGGGTCCATATAATAAGCAAAATTTACAATAAATACTTCATAAAAATCCCCTCAATATTTTTAACAACATTTATTTAAATTATTATAACTTGCAATATTAACAACCAGATCGTTCCCAAGAAAGAGGGGGCTTTTCGATAAGGATTTCTCCCTATTGACACGCAATTAGGTGACCAAACCTCTCCTCGACAGAAATTTCTAGACATCGTCAATATTGCAAATAATAATATAAATAACTTTGTCGTCTCAATTATTGATTTAATAATATAAAAAATATTGACAATAATTGAATCAAATTACTTGAAATACTATGCAGCAATTACTGTAGCAATAATTGAATAAAATTGTGACGCCCCCAAACTAGGTATACATCACACATTCTGAGTCGCCAAATACATACATAGTACATAAATCAAAAACAAACTTCTTTTATACAATACGACAAAAGTGTAGCTTAGAGTTTTTGCACGAATATTGTCTCATAGACAATATTCAAACTCAAATGAAATCCTCATTACATTTATTATCACACTATTTCATAAAATAGTGATGACTACTATAGCCACCATCTCGGACCGTCACTTTGTTCCCCGACTAGTCCCGGCTACGTTATCATTTCTTGAAGAGAGCAATGAAATCAAAAGGGTGAGCTCAACTAGCCCAGTAAGAAATATTATGACTAAAATAATGCATAATAAATTATCGTTAGCCTTCAACAGTGTTAACCTGATAAATACAATAAACATCAAGTTTAACTGCAGCAGAACAAGCAATCCATTAGAAGAGTCAAGTAGAGCATGATATCTACTATCTTCTATGATTTAAAAAGTTTTTTCATCAACTTTATCGTAAAGACTCAGCTTAATAAATAAACCACATCATCGAATCATCCCTGCACCACGACCAAGGATATTCATGTAATCATCAATGGTCATGATTATACTGAATAATCCCTGGTTATAATCATACCAACAACTGTCCATCAATGCACTACAGGCCAATTAGGACTTTTACCACATCATTTGTAACATTACGGGTCATGATTATACCAAATGATCCATGGTCATAATCATACCAATCAACAGTCCATCTATGCACGTAAGCCAAAGATGACTTTCATCACAAAATAAGCATGGGGATGATGACAATGATATAAGAATTCAATTAAAAGAAAGCAAAGGATAAATTTTTAAAGATTTATAATTTAATTTATCCAGAATTCAATAATGTCCAAATTGTCAATATGATACTGCTTTGTGGAGTAAAATTCAAGAATAATATTGTATCAAAAATGATTTGGACAACAAAGAAATCAATTTTTGTCATTAATAATTCCCCGGGTGAATAGTCCCCAAGTGAATAGTACTTTGGGAATAGTACCCCGTGAATAGTACTTTGTGAATAGTACCCATGAATAGTACTTTATGAATAGTATCCCATGAATAGTACTTTGTGAATAGTATCGTATAAATGAATAGTACTCATGGATAGTACTCCGGCATGATAAGGTTAAAATTTAACAAGAATGTGCAGAAAATATCCTTGTGAAACGATACTAGATGAAGCGCAAATTTCAAGGATATTCTACTAATTTCACGGAGTATAGAAGTAATGCCTTCATCTTTTTCTTTATTTTTAATTTAGTCCTTCAAGTATTATCAAACTTGCACCACCTCCCCTGATAGTACATCATGTGAATCAATAGTACATTCTTGTGAATCAATAGTTCTATACATGTGAAAATAATAATTATAGTATAATACCTTCATCTATACCTCCATTTTTAATTTAGTCATGCAAGTATTATCAATCTTGCACCACCTTCCCTAATAGTACATGCATGTGAATCAATAGTACACACATGTGAATAAATAGTTATAAGCATGTGAATTAATAGCAATTAATTGCTAATTTATGCGATTAATTATCTGATTAGTCAATATTACATCCAGACATCCATTATTATCGAAATAGATGTCAATTTTCATTAACACTAATAATCTCAACACAATGGAAATATCAATTTCATCTTTAATCAACACGAACTTATTCATCATTAATATTATAACTTATATTATTAGTTATAATATTTAACAACCAGATTATTCCCAAGAAAGAGAGGGCTTTCCTATAAGGATTTCTCCCTATTGGCGCGCGATTAGGTGACCAAACCTCTTCTTGACAGAACTTTCTATAATAATATGAATAACTTTGTCGTCTCAATTATTGATTTAATAATATAAAATATTATGCAGATGATACTCATAACAATAATTGACTCAATAATATGAGAGATATTATGCAACACCATCAGTAGCAATAATTGAGTATAACCGAGTGACTTCTCATAAAGCATCAATAATCAATACTGTGTAATACTATTGCAACCACACGTATTACTATACTTTTACCAACGGGTAGTTCAACAGGTTTAACGGTAAAACTTTCGTAGTTATTTTTATAAAAGATAATTTTATCATTTTCTAACTCCAAATAATAATTACATTTGTGGGGTCCACCAATGATTGTGTCGTAGTACTGAATAATAATCCTCGTTAAAACGAATATTCCCCTAATTAATCGAATATTTTATAACCACTTGCTTACTTTGCAAAATTTATAAATATTACCCACAACTATAATATTATCTCAAATCCACACCATAATATTCAAAAATATATTTCGAGAAAAAAATAATATTTATTCATAAATGTTGGGGTCTTACAACCTCTCCTTCTTATGAAATTTCGTCCTCGAAATTAGGTTGCGTACCTGGTATGTCGAAGAGATGAGGATACCTTGACTTCATTTCAGATTCTAACTTCCAGATCATTTCTTCAACATCGTGGTTTCTCCACAAAAGTTTGACTTGAGGTATAACCTTGGAGCGTAGAATATGATCCTTCTTATCCAAGATTTTAACAGGTACTCTTCATACGTTAAATCTTCCGCTATTTCGTCCGATTCTAATTCAATAATGTGGTTCGGGTTTTTCACATATTTACGTAACATAGATATATGAAAAACGTTATGAACACGAGACATACTTGGCAGTAAGGCGAGTCTATAGGCCACAATTCTTACTCGATCGAGGATTATAAATGGGCCAATAAATCAAGGATTGAGCTTTCTCCTCTTTCCAAATCTCGTAACTCCTTTTCATGGAGCAACACGTAACAACACATGATCTCCAATATTGAATTTCACATCTTTTCGATGAAGATCAACATAACTCTTTTTTCGATCTTGTGAGGTTTTTATACATTGTCGGATCGTTTGAATCTTTTTTGTAGTTATACGTACCAACTCCGGTCCCAACAACGTTGCTTCACCCACCTCATCCCATCATACTGGAGAACGACACTTTCTTCCATACAATGCCTCAAATGGAGCCATACCAATACTTGCTTGATAACTGTTGTTGTAGGAAAACTCCACCAATGGTAAGAACTTGTCCCAAATTCCTTTGAAGTCAAGGACACAGAGTCTTAATAGATCTTCAAGAGTTTGAATAGTCCTCTTCGACTGTCCCTCCGTCTGAGGATGATATGCCGAGCTAAATCGTAAGTCTGTGCCCATAGCTTTTTGCAAACTAACCCAAAATTATGAAATGAATCTTGGGTCTTGATTAGAATTTATGGATACCGATATACCATGCAGTCTTACAATCTCGTTTATATACATACGAGCAAGACGTTCAAGTGTATAAGTTTTTCGCATCGGTAAGAAATGAGCAGACTTGGTCAATCTATCAACAATGACCCAAATCGCATTTATGCCTTGAGAAACCTTGGGAAGACCAGTAACGAAAACCATGGTAATGTGCTCCCACTTCCATTCTAGAATTTCAAGTGGTTGTAATGGACCTTTTGGCACTTGATGCTCCGCCTTGACTCGTTGACAAGTTAGACACATTGAGATAAACCCTGATATCTCTCTCTTCATATTGATCCACCAAAATGTATGTCAAAGATCACGATATATTTTGGTACTCCCAGGATGGATTGCAAACGGTGTATTATGTGCCTCCATCGTGATTTTATACTTCAAGTCAGAATCGTTAGGAACACAAAGTCTGGAGTTGACTCGAAGTATTCCTTCTTCATCGATTCTTGCTTCCGGAATAGAACCTTCTTGCACTTTCTTCCTCGTACGCAGCAGCTCCAGGTCTGTAGCTTGAGCAGCTTTAAATTTATCAATTAAATTCGATTCTACTCGTATATTTGCCATCATCACATGGGTCCCTGGAGTCTTTAACTCTATCTCCATCCTTTGTAAGTCATACAAAATGGGCCTTTGCGTTGACAAAATCGCACTCAGATTCGTGATATGATCTTCTACTCAATGCGTCAGCTACTACATTCGATTTTCCAGGATGGTATTGAAAGATATGATCGTAATCTTTCAATAGCTCAAGTCATCGTCATTGCCGCATGTTGAGTTCCTTTTGAGTGAATAAATGTAAGACCCCGAAATTTTTAAATAAAAAGGAATTTCCTTTATTTATTATTTTGAAATAGTAAGGGTGGATTTGATTAATGTGGTTAGTTATGGGTAAAATGCACAAATTTTACAAAATAAGCAAGTGGTTATAAAATATTCATTGTTGTCGGGGAATATTCGTTTGGTCGTGGAATATTCGTACTGTCGGGGAATATTCGTACGACGGCGCAGCCATGTGTGGGCCCCATAACGGAAAGCAATTGGAGGAAGAAAACGACAAAAATAAGTTGTTTAAAAATAACGGCGTAGTTCTTACCGCTTAATCTTTGTTGGAATACCCGGTGGTTAAAACACAAGATGTCGCTATTATTGCACAAGAAGACACTACGGTATTTCACCAATTATTGATTCTTACGTGAAGAAGGCACTTTCAATAATGGTCACGATAATTACTGCTCGATTATTTTATTTTATTGATTCAATAATTGCTTGCGTTGATATTTTATATTGATGTTGTTTCAATAATTGTCATTACGGTATTTTTCATTATCGAAGCAATAATTCATATTATCCGAATAATATTATTAGATAACATTATTGGCAATGTCTAGAAAGTTACATCTAAGGAGAGGTTTGGTCACCTAATTAATTGCCAAGAAGGAGAAATTCTTATTGAAAGCCCTGCTTTCTGGGAACTGCTGGTTGTCAATATTGTGATTACATAATATTATTTGTGAATAATTAATTATTGATTCATATGATGAGGAAAATATTGATTTTATGTGGATATAGATGGAGAAAATTTTTATAGTGACAATTGTTGAAAATTAATATTTTATCTTTTTCTGATAAAATAATTCATTTAAATATATTATTTTAATAATATATTAACGATGATATTTTTACGATGAATGTGGGATATATGAGTATATATGGAGAAGGAGTAGTTTTGTTACCAAAAATATTTAAAACATGTTAAACATGTCGGTGGACCCCATTTATTGACTGAAATTTGATTATAGCCTGTAAAATCGCCCATTTGTGGATTTCGGTCAATTTCTGCTTGGAATTTGGAAAAACTTTCTTCAGTAAAGTTGTGAGAATTGAATTTCCTATAAAACTTCATGAGATTTGAATTTTTTCCGGCAAGAGGGCTATTTATTGTGAATTATTGAAGTTAAAAGCCCAAAATAATTGATTTTTGGAAGTTTAAAATAATTTAAATAAGAAAAACGTTTTTTAAATGTTTTTGGGCATCTTTAACATGTGTTGATGGCTGAGATCATATTGTCTAGATGGGCGTAGAATTTATTAAATATATTAATATTATATTAAATTTTACTGCTTTGATGTTCTAAGCAATTTCTATAAATAGGTCTTGGGTTAGAATTGAAAATCACACCTTTGAAATCTGAAGTTTTCTCTCTCTATATTATCGAGCGTATTCTTGTGAGTATTTTGAGTATACTTTGAGTATTGCTATACGGTGCAAGTTCAAGTCATAGCCTATATCCTGTGTTTTAACTAAAGTCTTGTCTTTTCGAGGTAAGGGATGTTATTTTCTTCTCAAATGATATTATTTCTTCAATATCATTATCTTTGAAATATTGGTTGGAACTTTTATCAAATTTGGAACTTTTTCATGCTCTGGGGTTACTATTCATAAGTTACTATTCATGAGTTACTATTCACGAGTTCTTATTCACGAAAGTCTTATTCACTTAAGCGTGAAGATGTTTTTTGTGAAATTTCTATCTTTTGGTGTCGATTTACTATTCACGTATCTAAGACTATTCACGTATCTGACACTATTCACGAATCTGACCTTATTCAATTTAAAAATGAAATTTCTTCTTTTTTTCCAAAATATCTATTCTGGATACTAGCTTTTTTTGTATCCATGTTTTGATCATTCTTGAATTTTACACCACTATGATTATTTTTGAGGTATTTTTGGACGTGGATAAAACAAAGTACGAATCCTTAATCCTTAATCCTTGTCATTTTGTTTCCTTTGGATTCGTTTCTTTAAAAAATATTTTTCATCATCCTCGGTCTTAAATGATGATATTGTTGAATATCTTTGGCATGTAGTGCAAAGATGAATGATTTATGATGAATATCTTTGGCCTGTAGTGCAAAGATGAATGATTTCTGATGAATATCTTTGGCCCGTAGTGCAAAGATGAATGATTTCGATGAATATCTTTGGCCCGTGGTGCAAAGATGAGCAGTGTTTAGATGAACATGACCAATCGGTGAATGTCCTTGGCACTGTAGTGCGAGGATGAATATTTGATCCCGGATATATATTGATTGATGTTACGAGGATAAAAATAGGCGATGAACTTTAAAATTCATACATAGAAGATAGTAGTTTGCATTCTCTACTTAACTCTTCAATGAATTATTATTTCATTGCGAATATTGATTTAAAACTTGTTGTCTATTGTATTCTATTATATTTTTTCCTCTGTTGAAGACTAACGATAATTTTGTTGTATATTATCTTAGTCATAATATTCTTTCTTGGGGCTAGTCGAGCTCACCCTTTTCCTTTTTGTTCCATTTTTCTTCTCGGGAGGCGAGAATATAACGAGTACGCAGTCGGGGTATGGAATGAAAGTTCTAGGGAGAGTTGTTTAGTAGTCCTCACCATTTTTGTAAAATGATGTATCAATAATTATGATGGGGATTTATTTGGGTATGTATATTATCTGTAAGACAATAATTGTATTTAAACTCACAGATATATATGTTATGTATTTTTTGCACGACAAATGTATTAATAAAGTTGTAGTTATTTACATACCATGTATTTGGCGACTCGAGAATGGGTTGGGTGGAATGGACCTATTTTGGGGCGTCATTGGTTGGTATCGAGCTTAGGGATATGATCTCTGGCGGAGATCGGGGAATAAACTAGGAGGGAGGCAGAGTAAATCCTTCGCTAGTGTGTCCTACCTAAGCTTATTTGATAGTTGGTCAAGATTATATAGGGATATTATGTGATATATTGATTTCCTTAATTAACCCTTGTTTTATGATAGTTTTAAGAATGGGCACTTGAGAGCGTTAACAATGGAGTGAATGAAATCGTGGAGACACCTCTAATCGCCAACCGAGGATAATGTGATGTCGGTGAAGAAGAAGGAATTAGAGATATCCATGTGGTGAGTGAAGAATTGATAGTTGCACCTTTAGAGATAGTCGCAGAGGTAACATCGAGAGTGAGGAAGAAGAGAAAGTACACGAGGAGAGTTTATTAGAGGTATTTTATGATCAAAATGTAGAATTGCAAAATCATATTTATGAGTTAGAAGAAGCAGTGAAGAATTGCGAGCGATGTGGAAAAAAGGATCTGACGATTCAAGCTTGTTTACCCGATATGTGATGCTTGAATGTAAGCACTCTTTGGCGAGTATAAGATGATAAAATTTGGAATCTGGTGAAAGAAGAAATAATGAACGAGTGAGAATGAGTGATGCATGGGTAAAAGCCGCACGACGCGTTGATATTATGGAAAGAGATGTCCATCTAAAAGAGATGATTTAACGATGACGGGAAGGCGTCGACGTGACATCAACACCAAAGAACAAATTCTAGGGAAGAAACAATCGCCAGTTAGATGCTACGAGATCACGGAGAGGAGGACATATAAGGTCAAACTGTTCAAAGTCTTCCAAGGTATGTTTTAGTTGTGGAAAAGATCGGTCACATAGCTCGATTTTGTCCTATAGCGAAATCAAGTCCATTGGGACGTTGGCACCAGAAGCGATGATCTGAGAAAAGTCAAAGTCAGCGATTCTTTGGAAGAAGCGTTTTTCGTGGCCGGTCAAAAAATGCGAGAACCCGAGCGAGTTTAGCGCAGGTTAGTTAATTATAAATTCTTGCGAAGTTTATACCTTACTAGAATCTGGGTTCTACCCATTCTTTTATCTCTCTTTGCTTTTGCGCTCAACGTTTGAATTTGACTACGGAGAAATTAGACTTTGACTATATCTGTGGAGACTCAGTTAAGAGAAACTTTTATTACATCCATTGTTTAGAAATCTTGCTTGATTCGAGTTGGCACTATCACATTACACATTAACCTTATTTCTATAGAGATATTTGTTTTTGATGTGTTTTTAAGGTTAACTACTCATCATGCCAAAATTGATTGCTTTAAGTAAGGTTGTTAGTTTTCATATTCTTAAGCAACTTTGTTATTCAATTCAAGCAACCAAACCATTGAAGTCAAACTCTTTCATATTAAATTATAAAGCCATTTGTTTATTGAAAAGCGAATGTCAAGCTTTCTTAGTCCATGTTATGGATTTGAATAAAGACACGTCGATTTGAATAATATTCTGTTGTTATTGATTTTTTCCCACGTATTTCTGAAGAATTTCTTGGCTTACTCCCAAAGTGTGATATTGAATTTTGTATCGACTTTGAACCCGGTACAAAACCCATTTCTAAAATCTCATATCGAATGGTTCCTATTGAATTTCAGGAGTTAAAAACCCAAGTACAAAAGTTAGTACCCGAGCCTTTATCTGGTGACTTCCTTTGTGGAATACACCAAAGCCAGACTCTCCGTAGGGACATATTCGTGCGATAGTAAACTGATAGGTGTCATTGGGATGTGAGTCACAGTTGAGAACAACCTAAGTCGGTAATCGAAATATGTAGCTTTCTAGGCTTAGTTGGTTATTATCGGAGATTCGTTGAAGGATATTCTCGAATCGCTATTCCATTAACGCAATGACTTGTAGAGATACAAAATTGAATGGAGCAAGGAATGTGGGAAGAGCTTGAAGAACTCAAGAGGAGACTCATTTCAAAGACATGTTACGACCATGCCATCTGGAAAAGCGACGTAGTAGGTGACGTGTTGAGTAGAAGATCGTATATCTGATCACGAGTGCGATATTATCAAAAACTAATTTCATATAATTTATAAATAATAGAGATGGAGATGAAAACTCTAGGTACCCACGTGATGATATCTGAGTATAATCGACTTTAATCGATAAAGTTAAAAGTTCGCCGCTACACAATCAAGTGATGCATATGAAGAAGGAGGTGCGAAGTTGGTATTTCAAAAGCGAGAATCGGTGAGTAAGGAAAACTCAAACCTTGATTTATTAATCCATTTGAAATTCTCGATCGAATAGGAACGTGGCCTATAGACTCGTTTTACCGCCAAGTATGACGCGTGTTCATAACGCGTTTTCACGTATCGATGTTACGTAAATATGTGGACGACCCGAACCACGTCATTGAGTTAGAACCAAATGAGAGATAGCAAAGACTTAACGTCTGAGGAGGTACTGTCAAGATCTTGGATAGGAAAGAACATGTCCTATGTCTGAGGTTATACCACAAGTTAAAGTTTTGTTAAGAAACCATCTTTATTGATGAAATGACACGGGAGTTGGAAGCGGAAATGAAAGCGAGTATTTTCATCTTTTGAAACACCAGTGCGTACGTCAATTTCGAGGGGCGAAATTTCATAAGGAGGGAGGTTGTAAGACCCCAAATTTTTAAATAAAAGGAATTTCCTTTATTTATTATTTTGAAATAGTAAGGGTGGATTTGATTAATGTGGTTAGTTATGGGTAAAATGCACAAATTTTACAAAATAAGCAAGTGGTTATAAAATATTCATTGTTGTCGGGAATATTCGTTTGGTGGTGGAATATTAAATGCTTTGACGGCATTAGCTGACAGATCATATGTGGGCCCCATAACTGGAAAAAGCAATTGGAGGAAGAAAAACGACAAAAATAAGTTGTTTAAAAATAACAGTAGTAGTTACTACAGATTTACCTTTGTTGGAATACCCGGTGGTTAAAACACACGATGTCTGGCGTTATTGCCGCGATGGCACAGATTTCACCAATTATTGATTCTTACGTAAAGAAGGCACTACTCAATAATGGTCACGATGAATTCTTGCTTCAATATTTTATTTTATTGATTCAATAATTGCTGCGTTGATATTTTATATTGATGTTGTTTCAATAATTGTCATTACACAGTATTTTTCATTATCGAAGCAATAATTCATATTATCTGAATAATATTATTAGATAACATTATTGGCAATGTCTAGAAAGTTACATCTAAGGAGAGGTTTGGTCACCTAATTGCTTGCCTAAGAAGGAGAAATTCTTATTGAAAGCCCTCTTTCTCCAGAACGCACCTGGTTTGTCGATATTGTGATTACGTAATATTATTTGTGAATAATTAATTATTGATTCATATGATGAGGAAAATATTGATTTTATGTGGATATAGATGGAGAAAATTTTATAGTGACAATTGTTGAAAATTAATATTTTATCTTTTTCGATAAAATAATTCATTTAAATATATTATTTTAATAATATATTAACGATGATATTTTTACGATGAATGTGGGATATATGAGTATATATGGAGAAGAGTAGTTTTGTTACCAAAATATTTAAAACATGTTAAACATGTCTATTGGACCCCATTTATTATTGAAATTTGATTATAGCTTTTAAAATCGCCCATTTGTGGATTTCGGTCAATTTCTCGCTTTGGAATTTGGAAAAACTTTCTTACAGAAGTTGTAGAGAATTGAATTTCCTATAAAACTTCGCGAGATTTGAATTTTCTGACAAGAGGGCTATTTATTGTGAATTATTGAAGTTAAAGCCTCAAAATAATTGATTTTTGGAAGTTTAAAATAATTTAAATAAGAAAAACGTTTTTAAATGTTTTGGGCATCTTTAACATGTGTTGATGGCTGAGATCATATTGTCTAGATGGGCGTGAGAGAATTTATTAAATATATTAATATTATATTAAATTTTACTGCTTTGATGTTCTAAGAATTTCCTATAAATAGGTCTTGGGTTAGAATTGAAAATCACACCGAAATGAAGTTTTCTCTCTCTATATTATCGGCGTATTCTTGTGAGTATTTTGAGTATACTTTGAGTATTGCTATACTGGTGCAAGTTCAAGTCATAGCCTATATCCTGTGTTTCAACTAATCTTGTCTTTTCGAGGTAAGGGATGTTATTTTCTTCTCAAATGATATTATTTCTTCAATATCATTATCTTTGAAATATTGGTTGGAACTTTTTATCAAATTTGGAACTTTTTCATATCGGGGTTACTATTCATAAGTTACTATTCATGAGTTACTATTCACGAGTTACTATTCACGAAGATTTAAGTGAAGATGTTTTTTGTGAAATTTCTATCTTTTGGTGTCGAGTTACTATTCACGTATACTAAGCACTATTCACGTATACTGACACACTATTCACGAATCACGGCCTATTCAATAGAAAAATGAAATTTCTTCTTTTTTCAAAAATATCTATTCGGATACTAGCTTTTTTTTGTATCCATGTTTTGATCATTCTTGAATTTTACACCACTATGATTATTTTTGAGGTATTTTTGGGCGTGGATAAAACAAAAGTACTGAATCCTTAATCCTTAATCCTTGTCATTTTGTTTCCTTTGGATTAGATTCGCTTTTAAAAAATATTTTTCATCATCCTCGGTCTTAAATGATGATATTGTTGAATATCTTTGGCATGTAGTGCAAAGATGAATGATTTATGATGAATATCTTTGGCTCAGAGTGCAAAGATGAATGATTTCGATGAATATCTTTGGCCCGTAGTGCAAAGATGAATGAATGATTCGATGAATATCTTTGGCCGTAGTGCAAAGATGAGCAGTGTTTAGATGAACATGACCAATCGGTGAATGTCCTCGGCTCAGACAGTGTGCAAGGATGAATATTTGATCCCGGATATATATTGATTGATGTTACGAGGATAAAATAGACGATGAACTTTAAAATTCATACATAGAAGATAGTAGTTTGCATTCTCTACTTAACTCTTCTAATGAATTATTATTTCATTGCGAATATTGATTTAAAACTTGTTGTCTATTGTATTCTATTATATTTTTCCTGTTGAAGACTAACGATAATTTTGTTGTATATTATCTTAGTCATAATATTCTTTCTTGGGCTAGTCGAGCTCACCCTTTTCCTTTTGTTCCATTTTTTTCTCTAGGAGGCGAGAATATAGCGAGTGCTTAGTCGGGTATGGAATGAAAGTTCTAGGGAGAGTTGTTTAGTAGTCCTCACCATTTTTGTAAAATGATGTATCAATAATTATGATGGGGATTTATTTGGGTATGTATATTGTCTAGAAGACAATAATTGTATTTAAACTCACAAGATATATGTTGTGTCGTATTTTTGCGACGACAAATGTATTAATAAAGTTGTAGTTATTTCTGTACCATGTATTTGGCGACTCAGAATGGGTTGGGTGGAATGGACCTATTTTGGGGGCGTCACAATAAATATTTGAGGCTTTTATGATCCGTATAGATCTCCACCTTCTCTCCATACAGGTAATGCCTCCAAATCATAAGCGCAAAAATGCCTCCTCTCATATTCTTTGAGTTGTCATGAGGCATAGGCTATAACTTTCCCATGTTGCATGAGAACACATCCTAACCTTTTGCCTGAAGCATCACTATGGATGACAAATCCCTCCGAGCCAGATGGTATTGTCAGTACAGGTGCTGAATTGAGTCTCCTCTCGAGTTCTTGAAAATTCTTCTAACATTCCTCGCTCCAACCGAATTTTGTATCTTTCTGAGTCAGCTGAGTTAATGGAGTAGTGATTCGAGAAAACCCTTCTACGAATCTCCGATAATAACCAGCTAAGCCAAGAAAGCTACGTACTTCGATCACTGACTTAGGTTGCTCCCAGCTTTGAATTGCTTCGATCTTTGTCGGGTCAACAGATATTCCGTGATTTAATATTACGTGCCCAAGGAATGCTACTTCCTCAAGCCAGAACTCGCATTTCTTCAACTTGTCATATAACTTGTTTTTACGAAGCTTTTGGAGTATCAGCCTCAAGTGTTGCTCATGATCTTCACGGCTTTTGGAGTAAATGAGGATGTCATCAATAAAGACGACCACAAAGTGATCCAAATATTCCTTGAATACTCGGTTCATCATATCCATGAAGGAAGCAGGAAAATTAGTTAATCCAAAAGACATGACTAGGAATTCGTAATGCCCGTACCGAGTTCAGAAAGAAATCTTTAGAATGTCATCAGTTTTAATATTCAACTGATGGTATCCAGAACGAACATCGATCTTTGAAAAGAATTTGGCGCCTTGCAACTGGTCAAACAGGTCATAAATGCGAGGCAACGGGTACCTATTTTTTATGGTGACATGATTCAACTCATTATAATCAATACAAAGTCGCATACTTCCATCTTTCTTCTTCACGAATAAAACAGGAGCACCCCAAGGAGACGTACTAGGTCGAATAAAACCGATGTCTTAACAATTCCTGCAGTTGGGTTTTTAACTCCTAAAGTTCAATAGGAGCCTTTCAATATGGGGCTTTGGAAATGGGTTTTGTATCGGATTCAAGGTCGATACAAAATTCAATTTCACGCTCTAGGGGTAGGCCAGGAAGTTCTTCAGGGAATACGTCAGGAAATTAATTAACAATAGAAATATCATTCAAATCTTACGCATTTTTATTTAAATCCGTGACATGGGCTAAAAAAGCTTGACATCCGTTTTTTAATAAACGAATAGCTTTATGGCTTGATATGACAGTGATTGACTTTAGTGGTTTGGTTGCATGAATTCGCATAATAGGTTGGTTAGGAATATGAAAACTAACAACCTTATGAAAATAATCAATTTTTTCATGATGAGTAGTTAACCAATCAATCCCTAAAATCACATCAAATGCAAGTATATTTAAGGAAATAAGATCGACAGCTAACATTCGATTACCGATTTGAATCAAACAAGACTTATAAACAGTGGATGTAATGAAGGTTTCTCCCAATGGAGTTTCAACAAATAAGTCAAAGTCTAATTTCTCCGGAGTCAAATTTAAACGTTGAGCGCAAGTAGGAGAAATAAAAGAATGGGTAGAACCAGTATCAAATAAGGTATATACTTCGCTAGAGTTTATGATTAGTTTACCCGTAATTACCTCGTTCGAATTCCTCGCTTTTTGGGAGGTTACGACAAACGCTCTCCCTTGAACTACCGGTTTTATCTTGTCTGAGACGGCCTTTGATGCCTCCATCCCAGCTGGACTTGACTTTAGTGCACGACAAAATCGGGCTAGGTGACCTTCTCTTCCACAATTGTAACATGCCTTGGACTGTTGCATACAGTTTGGACTGATGTGTCTCTCCCCTCCGCATTTGTAATATACGACCGACAATCGTTCTCCTTTCTTAACAACAGGTGTTGGTGTTGACGTCTTTCCAGCATTATTGAATTTCCTCTTCTTAAAATTTTCACTTCTATTATCTTGGTCATGATTACCACCGAAGTGGTTACCATTTCTGGCATGTTGATTCCATCTACGTTTGTTGTCACCGCTTCGATGACTGTTACCACTGGTATTATCGATTTGTCGACTGTTCTCTCTTGGTTGGGTTAAATCATTATCGCGCTCCAATAACTGAGCCCTATTTACAACATCTGAATACAAAGACAGTTTGTGAGAAATTAGGTATTGACGTATCTCAGGTTTAAAACCTCTTAGAAACATCCGTGTCATTCTCTCCTCATTATCAACCAAGTGGGACGCAAACCGGGACAACTTAGCAAACTTAGCTTCGTATTGTGACACGGTCATATTGTTTTGCTCCAGCTTGATAAACTCTACCTCCTTCATGTGACGAATACTTTCGAGAAAGTACTTGTCGTTGAACAGTTCTTGGAACTTCTCTCAAGACATCTTCAGTGCGGCAGGTTAAATACGCTTTACAGATTCCCACCAATAATCTGCCTCTCATCGCAACATGAAGGTGGCAAAGGGAACCTTTTGATCCTCGGAGCATTCCAAGACATCAAATATCTTGGTGATCTGTTTTATCCACGTCTCTTCCTTAAGTGGTTTTGGCTCTCCAATAAAATCAGGTGGTCCTAGTTCCTTGAACTGTTTAGCGGTGACCGTCCGACAGTTGCCAGTATTTCCACCAGTATTTTGAACAGGGGTCGCTCTCGCCTGATGTTGCATGAATTGCATAAAGCCTATGAACATCCCATCGTTCATAATTTGATCGGTGTTATTATTTACCTGAGGATTATTGCTTCCTGTTGCACATTATCCTGGGTATTGATCGTAGGTGACTCTACGGTCTCATGTGCTTCATTGCTGATCTCAACATTTTCAGATGTCATTTTCAAACACTGCCACAAAACAAGGGTTAATTGACATGTCACATATTATCCATATACTCAGACCGACCAATTAAATACCAAATAAACTTAGGTAGGTCATACTAGCGAAGGAATTCCCGGTCTCTCCCCTCCTAGTTCTTGTCTCACATCTCACCGGGGATCATATCCTAAGCTTTATACCAACCGTGACGCCCCCAAAATAGGTATACATCACCCATTCTGAGTCGCCAAATACATGGTACAAAATTCAAATAAAACTCAATTATACAACTGTAGTGTAAAATACGACAAAACATAAGCTGAGAGTTTTAATACGAATATTGTCTCATAGACAGTATTCAAACTCAAATGAAGTATTCATTACATTTATTATCACACTATTTCATAAAATAGTGAGGACTACTATAGCCACCATCCCAGACCGTTACTCTGTTCCCCAACTAGTCCCGGCTACATTCTCATTTCCTGAAGAGAACAATAAAAGCAAAAGGGTGAGCTCAACTAGCCCAGTAAGAAATATTATGACTAAGATAATGCAGAATAAATTATCGTTAGCCTTTAACAGTGTTAAACTGATAAATACAAAAAACATCAAGTTTAACTGCAGCAGAACAAGCAATCCATTAGAAGAGTCAAGTAGAGCATGATATCTACTATCTTCTATGATTTAAAAAGATTTTTTATCAACTTTATCGCTGAGACTCAGCTTAATAAATACACCATATCATCGAATCATCCCTGCACCACGACCAAGGATATTCATATAATCATCAATGGTCATGATTATACCAAATAATCACTGGTTATAATCATTCCAACAACTGTCCATCAATGCACTACAAGTCAATGAGGACTTTTACCACATCATTTGTAACATTACGGGTCATGATTATACCGAATGATCCCTGGTCATAATCATACCAATCAACAGTCCAAATATGCGTGTAAGCCAAAGACGACTTTCATCACAAAATAAGCATGAGGATGATGACAATGATATAAGAATTCAATTAAAAGAAAGCAAATGATAAATTTTTAAAGATTTATAATTTAATTGGGCAATGGTCAAAAAAGCCCCTGATGTTTACCCCGATATCCCACTTGCACCCTAAACTAATTTTTTTTCCAAAAGTACCCTTAACGTTATATTTTTTGGATCGTCTGTGCCCCTGCCGTTAATAGAAGACAAACGGGGTTAAAATGTGATGACGTGGCAGGCTTAAATATAAAATATATTCTAAATAAAACAATATATATCATTTAATCAAAATAAAAAAAAATACTAAAATTCAAAATAAAAAAAAGCATAACATATTTACATCATTTAATCAAAATAATAAAATTTAAATTATTTTGTTAACTAATCAAAACAACTAATTAAATAAAATAAGTTGTATAACATATTTACATCATTTAATCAAAATACTAAAATTCAAAACATAACATATTTACATCAAATACTAATTAAAAAAAATACTAAAATACTAAAAAAAATAAAATACAAAAATACAAAAATTCAAATTATTTTGTTAATTAATCAAAACAACAAAAATTCAAATTACATCATTAAAATACTAAAATCATAATACTAAATACTAATTGATATAAAATTTTTAAATTAGTATTTAGTATTATAATTTTAGTATTTTAATGATGTAATTTGAATTTTTGTTGTTTTGATTAATTAAGAAAATAATTTAAATTTTAGTATTTTTTTAATTTGATAGATCGCAAATGTATCATTATATTCATAATCTTTCTCAAACATTGAACAAATAGCAAAACATTGTTTCAAGTAAGGTGGCAAATAATCATAACTCAATTTCAGAACAGGTAAAATACCACTTTCTTCTTGTTCTAAATTCCATATTTCACTATCCCTGACACTAAGTCATTCGCTAACCTCAGTTTTCATACTTAAATACTAAATACTAATTGATATAAAATTTTTAAATTAGTATTTAGTACTATGATTTTAGTATTTTAATGATGTAATTTGAATTTTTATTGTTTTAATTAATTAACAAAATAATTTAAATTTTAGTATTTTCGATATTTTTTTAATTTGATTTTTTTAGTATTTTAGTATTTTTTTAATTAGTATTTTAGTATTTTTTTTTAATTAGTATTTGATGTAAATATGTTATGTTTTGAATTTTAGTATTTTGATTAAATGATGTAAATATGTTATACACCTTATTTTATTTAATTAGTTGTTTTGATTAGTCAACAAAATAATTTGAATTTTATTATTTTGATTAAATGATGTAAATATGTTATGATTTTTTTATTTTTTATTTTGAATTTTAGTATTTTTTTTATTTTGATTAAATGATATATATTGTTTTATTTAGAATATATTTTATATTTAAGCATATCACGTTATCACATTTAAACCTCGTTTGTCTTCTGTTAACGGCAGGGGCACGGACAACCTAAAAAATATAACGTTAAGGATACTTTTGGAAAACAAATTAGTTTAGGGTGCAAGTGGGACATCGGGGTAGACATCAAGGGCTTTTTTGACCCTTGCCCTAATTTAATTTATTCAGAATTCAATAATGTCTAAATTGTTAAAATGATATTGCTTTGTGGAGTAAAATTCAAGAATAATATTGTATCAAAAATAATTTGGACAACAAAGAAATCAATTTTTGTCATGAATAATTCCCCGGGTGAATAATCCCCGAGTGAATAATACTCTGTGAATACTATTTTGTGAATAGTACCCGTGAATAATACTTTGTAAATAGTACCCCGTGAATAGTACATTATAAATAGTACTGTAAGACCCCAACTTATTATAAATGAAATTGAATTTCTCTATTTATTATTTTGAAATAGTAAGGGTTGAATTGATTAATGTGGTTAGTTATGGGTAAAATGCGTAAATATTTTAAATAAGCAAGTGGTTATAAGATTATTTTTTTTGTCGGGGAATATTCGTTTGGTCGTGGAATATTCTTCCTGTCGGGGAATATTCGTAGCGCAGCCTTTTGTGGGCCCCATAACGGAAAGCGATTGGATGAAGAAAACGACAAGTATGAGTTTTTATAAATAACGGCGTAGTTATTACCGTTAACACTATTGGAATACCCGGTGGTTAAAACACAATAATACACATTGTTGCACAGTAGTACACGATATTGCACCAATTATTGATTCTTACGTAAGAAGGCACTTCTCAATAATTATTACAGTAATTACTGTTCAATATTTTATTTTATTGATTCAATAACTGCTACGTTGAAATTTTATATTATTGTTGTTTTAATAATTGTCACTACACAATATTTTCCATTATTAGATCAATGATTCATATTATTTTAATAATATTATTAGATATCATTATTGACAATGTCTAGAAAGTTCTGTCTAAAGAGAGGTTTGGTCACCTAATCATACTTGCAGAAGGAGAAATTCTTATTGAAAGCTAGCCCCTCTTTCTGAGGAACGATTGTTACCGTAATTGTGATTCTATAATATTATTTGTGAATAATTAATTATTGATTTATATGATAAGAAAAATATTCATTTTATGTGGATATAGATGGAGAAAATTTTAAAGTGACAATTGTTTAAAAATTGATATTTTATCTTTTTTTTTATAAAATAATTCATTTAAATATATTATTATATTTTAAATAATATAATAATGGTGATATTTTTACAATGAATGTGGGATATATGAATATATGAGGAGGAACGGTACTTTTCTTGCAAAAGTTATTTAAAACATGTAAAACATGTCTGTGGGCCCATTTCTTGACTGAAATTTGATTATAGCCTAAAAATCGTCCGTATGTGGATTTCGGTCAATTTCTGTTTGGAATTTAAAACAATTTTCTATTGCAAAGTTATAGATAATGGAATTTCATATGGAAAGGACATAAGGTTTGAATTTTTCTGATAAAAGGGCTATTTATTATGAATTATTGAAGTTCCGTAGTTCCGAAATAATTGATTTTTGAAAGTTTTAATTATTTTTAATAACAAAAACATTTTTTTTTGTTTTTGTCATTATTGGTGGCTGAATTCAGATGGTCAAGGTGGGCGTAAGAATTTAAATAAATAATATTAATATTTTATTAAATTTTCTGCTTTGGTGTTCTAAGCAATTTCCTATAAATATGGTGCTTATGTTAGAATTGAAAATCACACCATAATCTAAAGTTTTCTCTCTCTATAATATCGAGTTTATTTTTGTGAGTATTTTGATACTTTGAGTGTGGCTATACGGTGCAAGTTTCTTTCAGCATTATATCCAATATTCAGTCAGAAGTACTGTCTTTGCGAGGTAAGGGATGTTATTTTTTCTTATAAATGATATTATTTCTTTCAATATCATTATGCCGGAATATTGGTAAGATTTTTCTTGTGAAATTCTTATCTTTTAGTGTCGGGGTTACTATTCACGATATATGGCACTTATTCACGATACTCAAGACTATTCACGAATACTTTGACTATTCACAGAAAAATTAATTTTTTTTTCTTCAAGATATCTAATATGGATACTAGCTTTGATTGTATCCATGTTTTGATCATTTATAAATTTTACTCCAGTATGGTTATTTATGAAGTATTTTTGAACTTGGATTGTTTAAAGTACGAATCCTTAATATTTGTTCTTTTGCTTCATTGGATTCGTTTTCTTTAAAATATTTTTCATCATCCTCAGTCCTAAATGATGATATTACTGAATATCTTTGGCCTGTAGTGCAAAGATGAATGATTTCTGATGAATATCTTTGGCCCGTAGTGCAAAGATGAACATGTGTTTAGATGAACATGACCAACTGATGAATATCTTTGGCTTGTAGTGCAAAGATGAATATTTGATTCCAGATATATGTTGATTGATGTTACAGGGATAAAATATTGACGATGGACTTTTAAATTCATATATAGAAGATAGTAGATTTTATTCTCTATTTAACTCTTCTAATGAATTATTATTTCCGCTGCGAATATTGATTTAAAACTTGTTGTCTATTGTATTCTATTAGATTTTTCCCTGTTGAGGACTAATGATAATTTGTTCTATATTATCTTAGTCATATGTGATATATTAATTTGTTTAATTAACCTTTGTTTTATGGCAGTATTTAATAATGCCAGCTGAGAATATTAACAGTAGAATGAATGAGACCGTGGAGACACCTTTATTCACCAATAAGGAGAACGTGCAACAGGCCGGCAATGTTCCTCTTGTAAACAACACCACTGAGCAGACGATGAACGACGTGATGTTTAGGAGCTTTTTACAGTTCATGCAAAACCAGACGAGGGAGACTCGTGTACAAAATACGGGTGGAAATGATAGCAACGCGCAGCTTGTCACGGCCAAGTTGTTCAAAGAGTTGGGACCACCAGAATTTATTGGAAAGTCAGATCTGATCAAGGCAGAGACATGGGTTAAATAAATTACCAAGATATTCGATATCTTGGGATGCACGGAGGAACAGAAGGTTCCATTCGCCACCTTTTGTGTTCCGTGGCGAGGCGCATCACTTGGGTGGGAGTCTGTGAAACGTACCAAACACCAAGACTTCAAAGATGTCTTGGGAAACATTTCAGAAACTTTTCAACGACAAGTATTTTCCTGAAATTATTCGCCATATGAAGGAGGTAGAGTTTATTAGACTAGAACAAAACAACATGACGGTGTCCCAATACGAGGCGAAGGTTTGCAGAGTTATCCGGGTTTGCACCTCATTTGGTAGAGAATGAGGAACGAATGACGAGGATGTTTCGAGAGGTTTAAAACCCGAGATTCTACAATATCTTATCTCTCATAAATTTTTTTATATTCGGATGTTGTAAATGTGGCTCAATTATTAAAGCGAGATAATGAGTATGTTCAATCGAGGACCACAACTGTATCATCCGGTGGCGGCAGATCATCTGAGCAATAAAAACCAATGAGGGAGGAAAACATTCTGGACAAAAGCGGTAACCACTCTGGTGGTAATCGTGGCCATGAAAATAGAAGAAGCGAGTCGGGGGGAGATTTTAAAAAGAGGAGATTCAACAATGACATTTTGAAGACGTCAGCACCTGCAGCAACTGGTTTTAAGGGAGGAGAACGACCACCGGTCGTATGCTATAAATGTGGAAAAGAGGGACACATCAGCCCAAACTGTCCACAATAGTTCAAGGTATACTATAATTGTGGAAAGGAAGGACATATCGCTCGAGATTGTACGGTAGCGAAACCAAGTCCAGTGTGGATGGTGACTCAAAAGGCTGTCCCAGAAAAGTCATAGTCAACGGTTCCTAGAAGAACATTTGTCGTGACTGGTCAAAGTGCAAGGAACCCAAACGAGGTGATCACGGGTAAGCTAATCATAAACTCTTACAAAGTTTATACCTTATTAGATACTTGTTCTATCCATTCTTTTATCTCTCCTGCTTGTGCTCAATGTTTAAACTTGACTCCGGAGAAATTAGACCTTGACTTATCTGTGGAGACTCCATTAGGAGAAACTTTCATTGCATCCACTGTTTATAAATCTTGTTTGATCCAAGTTGGTACGATCACATTACCTATTGATCTTATTTCTTTGAAAATACTTGCATTTGATGTGATTTTAGGGATAGATTGGTTAACCACTCATCATGCTAAAATTGATTGTTTTTGTAAGGTTGTTAGTTTTCATATTCCTAACCAACCTGTTATGCGAATTCAAGCAACCAAACCTCTAAAGTCAATCACTGTCATATCAAGCCATAAAGCTATTCATTTATTGAAAAACGGATGTCAAGCTTTCTTAGCCCATGTCATGGACTTGAACAAAAACACGCCGATGTGAATAATATTTCTATTGTTAGTGAATTTCTGGCGATTTCTGAAGAACTTCTCGGTTTACCCCGAGCGTGAAGTTGAATTCTTTATTGACCTTGAACCCGCACAAAGCCCCATTTCTAAAACCCCATATCGAATGGCTCTATTGAACTTCAGGAGTTAAAGGTCCAACTACAGGAGTTGTTGGACATCGGTTTCATTCGTCCTAATACATCTCCTTGCGGTGCTCCTGTTTTATTTGTATAGGAGAAAGACGGGAGTATGCGACTTTGTATTGACTATCGAGAATTGAACCATGTCACCATCAAGAATAGGTATCCGCTACCTCGTATTGATGACCTATTTGACCAGTTGCAAGGAGCACAATTCTTCTCAAAGATCGATCTTCGTTCTGGATATCATCAGCTGAAGATTAGAACTAAGGATATTCAAAGACGCGCCTCGTAACTCGATGACGGGCATTATGAATTCTTAGTCATATCTTTTGGATTGACTAATGCTCCTGCGGCTTTCATGGATATGATGAACCGAGTATTCAAGTATTAATTGGATCAGTTTGTTGTCGTCTTTATTGATGACATCCTCATATATTCCAAAAGTCGTGAAGATCATGAGCACCATTTGAAATCGGTATCGCAAAGGCTTCGTGATAACAAGCTATATGCCAAGTCAAGAAATACAAGTTACGGCTTGAGGAAGTAGCATTCTTGGGCACGTGGTGTCAAAAATGGAGTATCTGTTGACCCGAAGCGAAGATTGAAGCAATACAAAGTTGGAGCAACCAAAATCGGTGGATCAAGTCGTAGCTTTTGGGCTTAAATTTTTATTATCGGAGATTTGTGGAAGGATTTTCTCGAATCGCTACTCCGTTAACTCAGCTGAATCGCAAAGATACAAAATTCGTATGGAGCGAGGAATGCGAGAAAAGTTTCCAAGATCTCAAGAGGAGACTCATTTCGGCACCTGTTCTGACAATACCATCTGGTTCGGATGGATTTGTTATCTACATCGATGCTTCAGGTAAAGGGTTAGGATGTGTTCTCATGCAACATGGGAAAGTCATAGCCTATGCCTCGCGACAACTTAAAGAGTATGAGAGGAATTATCCTACTCATGATCTAGAGTTGACATCAGTCGTTTTTGCGCTAAAGATCTAGAGGCACTATTTATATGGGGAGAAAGTGGAAATATATTCAGACCATAAAAGTCTCAAATATTTCTTCACCCAAAAGGAACTCAACATGCGGCAACAACATTGGCTCGAGTTATTGAAAGATTACGACCATACCATCCAATACCATCCTAGAAAAGCAAACGTGGTAGCTGACGCATTGAGTAGAAGATCATATGCGGGTACAAGTGCAATGTTGTTAACACAATGGCCCATTTTGTATGACTTGCAAAGGATGGAGATAGAGATAAAGGCTCCAAGTACCCATGTAAAGATATCAATCATACGAGTAGAACCGACTTTAATTGATAAAGTTAAAGCTGCTCAAGCTACAGACATGGAGCTGATGCGTATGAAGAAAAAAATGCAAGAAGGTGCTATTCCAGAAGCAAGAATCGATGAAGAAGGAATACTTCGAGTCAACTCCAGACTTTGTGTTCCTAACGATTCTAACTTGAATCATAGAATCATGATGGAGGCACACAACACACCGTTTGCAATCCATCCTAGGAGTACCAAAATGTATCAGGATCGACAAAAAGAGTTATGCGGATCTTCATCGAAAGGACGTGGAATTTGACATTGGGGATCATGTATTGTTACGTATTGCTCCATGGAAGGGAGTTACAAGATTCGGGAAGAGAGGAAAGATCAATCCACGATTTATTGGTCCATTTCAAATTCTTGACCGAGTAGGAAATGTGGCCTATAGACTCGCATTACCTCCAAGTATGTCTCGTGTTCATAATGTTTTTCATATATCTATGCTACGTAAATATATGAAAGACCCAAACCACGTTATTGAGTTAGAAACGGACGAGATAATAGCCAAGACTTAACGTCACGAAGAGGTACTCATCAAGATCTTGGATAGGAAAGAGCATGTCCTACGCACAAAAGGTCATACCACAAGTCAAAGTTTTGTGGAGGAACCATCTTTATAGAGGAAATGACACGGAGTTGGAAAGCGGAAATGAAAGCGAGGTATCCTCACCTTTTCGAAACACCAGGTACGTACGTTAATTTCGAGGACGAAATTTCATAAGAAGGGGAGGTTGTAAGACCCCAACTTATTATAAATGAAATTGAATTTCTCTATTTATTATTTTGAAATAGTAAGAGTTGAATTGATTAATGTGGTTAGTTATGGGTAAAATGCGTAAATATTTCAAATAAGCAAGTGGTTATAAAATATTCATTTTTGACGGGGAATATTCGTTTGGTCGTGGAATATTCTTCCTGTTGGGGAATATTCGTACGACGGCACAGCCTTTTGTGGGCCCCATAACGGAAAGCGATTGGATGAAGAAAATGACAAGTATGAGTTTTTATAAATAATCTACAGTAGTTATTACCAAGTTAACACCGTTGGAATACCCGTGGTTAAAAACACGATAATACACATTGTTGCGACAAAGAACACACGCTTATTGCACCAATTGTTGATTCTTATATAGAAGGCACTACTCAATAATTGTTACAGTAATTACTGTTCAATATTTTATTTTATTGATTCAATAATTGCTACGTTAAAATTTTATATTATTGTTGTTTTAATAATTGTCACTACACAATATTTCCCATTATCAGATCAATGATTCATATTATTTTAATAATATTACTAGATAACATTATTGGCAATGTCTAGAAAGTTCTGTCTAAGGAGAGGTTTGGTCACCTAATTTAGCTACCAAGATGAGAGAAATTCTTATTGAAAGCCCCCTCTTCCTGGAGAACTACCGGTTGCGATGTTGTGATTCTGTAATATTATTTGTGAATAATTAATTATTGATTTATATGATAAGGAAAATATTCATTTTATGTCGATATAGATGGAGAAAATTTTAAAGTGACAATTGTTGAAAATTTGATATTTTATCTTTTTTTGATAAAATAATTCATTTAAATATATTATTATATTTTAAATAATATAAATAATGGTGATATTTTTACAATGAATGTGGGATATATGAATATATGAGGAGGAAGGATATTTTTGTTGCAAAAGTTATTTAAAACATGTTAAACATGTCTGTGGGCCCAATTCTTGACTGAAATTTGATTATAGCCTGAAAAATCCTCCGTATGTGGATTTCGGTTAAATTCTGTTTGGAATTTGAAAAACTTTTTTTCTGCAAAGTTGTAGAGAATGGAATTGCCTATGAAAAGGACATAAGGTTTGAATTTTTCTTATAAAAGGGTTATTTATTATGAATTATTGAAGTTTCGTAGATTTGAAATAATTGATTTTTGAAAGTTTTAATTATTTTTAATAACAAAAATGTTTTTTTTGTTTTTATCATTATTGGTGGCTGAATTCAGATGGTCAAGGTGGGCGTAAGAATTTAAATAAATAATATTAATATTTTATTAAATTTTCTGCTTTGGTGTTCTAAACAATTTCCTATAAATAGGGTGCTTAGGTTAGAATTGAAAATCACACCAGAATCTGAAGTTTTCTCTCTCTATAATATCGAGCGTATTTTTGTGAGTATTTTGATATTTTGAGTGTGGCTATCTGATTGCAAGTTTCTTTCAAAGATTATATCCAATATTCAAATCAAGTCTTCATCTTTCATGAGTAAGGGATGTTATTTTTTTTATAAATGATATTATTTCTTTCAATATCATTATGCCGGGATATTGGTAAGATTTTTTCTTATGAAATTCTTGTCTTTTAGTGTCGGGGTTACTATTCACGTATACGGCACTATTCACAGAAAAATTAAATTTTTTTTCAAGATATCTAATATGGATACTAGCTTTGATTATATCCATGTTTTGATAATTCATGAATTTTACTCCAGTATGGTTATTTATGAAGTATTTTTGAACTTGGATTGTTTAAAGTACGAATCCTTAATATTTGTTCTTTTTCTTCACTGAATTCATTTTCTTTAAAATATTTTTCACCATCCTCAGTCCTAAATGATGATATTACTGAATATCTTTGGCCTGTAGTGCAAAGATGAATAATTTCTGATGAATATCTTTGGCCCGTAGTGCAAAGATGAACAGGTGTTTAGAGAACATGACCAACTGATGAATATCTTTAGCCTGTAGTGCAAAGATGAATATTTGATTCTAGATATATGTTGATTGATGTTACAGGGATAAAATATTGACGATGGACTTTTAAATTCATATATAGAAGATAGTAGATTTTGTGACGCCCCCAAAATTAGGTATACATCACCCATCTTGGGTCGTCAGATACATGGTACAAAATCAAATATAACTTACTAATACAACTGTCGTGTACAATACGACAAAATATAACTTTGAGTTTGAATACAATTATTATCTACTAGAGATTATACAAACTCAAAAAGAGTCCTCATTACAATTATTAACACACTATTTCACAGAATAGTGAGGACTACTAATGCTATCCTCCGGACCGTCACTCCGCTTCCCCGACTAGTCCCTCGCTATGTTCTCATTTCACAGAAGAACGGTGAAAAAAAGGGTGAGCTCAACTAGCCCAAAGAAGAAATATTATGACTAAGATAATGCGAGATAATTTATCGTTAGCCTTCAACATGATGTTAAACCGATAAAATATAATAACATCAAGTTTAACTGTAGCGGAACAAGCAATCCATTAAAAGAGTCAAGTAGAGAATAAAATCTACTATCTTTTATGATTTAAAAGGTTTTTCATGACTTTTATCGCTGGGACTCAGCTTAATAAATAATCCACGTCATCGAATCACCCCTACACTACAGCCAAGGATATTCTTTAGTATCACGACCACAAATTATCCATGCACTACTGACCCAAGAGACATTCGTGTATTCATTAATGGTCATGATCATGCCAACAATTGTCCATCAATGCACTACGGGCCAATGATAACTTTTACCACATCATTTGTAACATTACTACCATGATTACAATCAATAATCCTCGGTCATAATCATACCAAGTCCATCTATGCACTACAGGCCACAGATGACTTTCAACATAATATAAACATGAGGATGATGACAGTGATATAAGAATTCAATAAAATAAGTTCAAGAATTAATTTATCCAAGGACTAATAATGTCCAAATTGTCAACATGATACTGCTTTGTAGAGTAAAATTCAAGAATGATCAGAAGAATATTTTCATGAAAAGATACTGGATGAAGCGCAAATATCAAGGATATTCTACTAATTTCATGGAGTATAGAAGTCAAAACTTTAACCAACGAGTATAATAAAGAATGGAATAACAAAAGAAATCACCATGCATGCGGTATTGCGCATACAAAGTTATTTCAACGAGAATAATAATAACGGAACCGGTCGTCGCAAAATTTGCACCGGCGGGATGTTCCAACAAAATAATAAAGAACCCGAATAACCAGTCCGTAAAAACACACAGATGTGGATGGTCCAATGAATAATAATAAAGACGGAACCAGGTCCGTGTAAAACACATAGACGAGATGTTCCAATGTAATAATAAAAAAGATGGAACCGGTCCTGTGTAAAACACATGCATGGATGTTCCAACAGTAATAATAATTAAGAGCGGAACCAGGTCCTGTAAAATACACAGCATGAGATGTTCCAATGAATAATAGAAGAATGTCACCAAGTATAGGTAAACCGCATATACAAAGTTATTCCAACGAGAATAATAAGCAATGGAATAACAACAGTTCTCTTCATGAATAAGAAAGAATAACACCCTTACTAGTAAAAAGAAACTGAATATATGAAAAGAAAGTTAGCGAGACTTCTCTTACTTATTTCTCTCTATAACCTTCACTCTCTAGAGTTCAAAGAATTAAATAAGAAAATAATGAAGGAATGAGCTTATTTATAGAAAAATGAAATGCATAAGAATTAACTCTGAATCAGTTCGGATCAATTTACTTTAATCTGACTGTCCATATTTAAAGCAAAATCTTTTAAATAAAATATAATATATTATATTTATAATTATAATTATTTAACAAAACAAAATTTATATAATATATATATATATATATAAACTTGTCATGCCTTATACGCCAATTCCCCCACCCCTTGACAATTCATTACACCAAAAGTCATTACAAAACCAAAAGTCATGGCAATATATCATATATCATATATCATATATATATATATATATATATATATATATATATATATATATATATATATATCATTACATTACCATCATCAATTCCTTTTTCCCACTTACACACACGCAACACACACACAAACACTAGATTATATATATATATATATATATATATATATATATATATATATATATATATATATATATATATTGTTAATGGCATGTGGTGGAGCTCAGCAGCATATACATATATATACGAAAAATTGATATTACTTTTTCCTGACGATTTTAAAAAATGAGAAAGTGGGGGTCCAAATAATACGCTAAACTTTACAACAAATCTTGTGGCAATAATTAAACAAAACCGGTGACTTCTCACGTAAGCATCAATAATCAATACGGTGTCTTCTTTGTGCAATACACCAGCGATATTCAGACGTTTAACACAAGTGTTTCAACAGCTTAATGGTAAAACTTCCGCCGTTATTTTCATAAAAATATTTTTGTCGTTTTCTCGATCCGACAATAATTCCGTTGTGGGGTCCACCAATGATTGTGCTGTAAGACCCCGAAATTTTTTTAAATAAAAAGGAATTTCCTTTATTTATTATTTTGAAATAGTAAGGGTGGATTTGATTAATGTGGTTAGTTATGGGTAAAATGCTAAATATTTTAAATAAGCAAGTGGTGATATAATATTCATTATTATTTGGAGAATATTCGTTTGGTCGTGGAATATTAAATCTTTTTGAGAATATTCGCATTTACTACGCCAGCGACCCATATGTGGGCCCCATAATGAAAAAGCGATTGGAGGAAGAAAACGACAAAAATAAGTTGTTTAAAAATAATTGGCGTAGTTATTCTGGTTTACACTGTTGTTGGAATACCCGGTGGTTAAAACACGAATGTCTGGCGTTATTGCGATAGCAGATACCGTTTAGCACCAATTATTGATTCTTACGTAAAGAAGGCACTACTCAATAATGGTTACGATAATTATTGCTCATTATTTTATTTTATTGATTCAATAATTGCTTGCGTTGATATTTTATATTCTTTGTTGTTTCAATAATTGTCATTACACAGTATTTTTCATTGTCGAACCAATAATTCATATTATCTGAATAATATTATTAGATAACATTATTGGCAATGTCTAGAAAGTTCTGTCTAAGGAGAGGTTTGGTCACCTAATTGCTGCTACCAGAAGAAGAGAAATTCTTATTGAAAGCCCTCTTTCCTAGGCTGCGCACAGTTGTCAATATTGTGATTACAGTAATATTATTTGTGAATAATTAATTATTGATTCATATGATGAGGAAAATATTGATTTTATGTGGATATAGATGGAGAAAATTTTTATAGTGACAATTGTTGAAAATTAATATTTTATCTTTTTCTGATAAAATAATTCATTTAAATATATTATTTTAATAATATATTAACGATGATATTTTTACGATGAATGTGGGATATATGAGTATATGTGGAGGAGGAGTATTTTTGTTACCAAAATGTTTAAAACATGTTAAACATGTCGGTGGACCCCATTTATTGAATCGAAATTTGATTATAAACCTCAAAATCACCCGTTTGTGGATTTCGGTCAATTTCATTTGGAATTTGGAAAAACTTTCTTCTGCAACGTTGTAGAGAATTGAATTTCCTATAAAAACTCATGAAATTCAATTTTCTCGACAAAAGGCTATTTATTATGAATTATTGAAGTTCAAGTTCAAAATAATTGATTTTCTAAGTTTAAATTATTTTAAATTAGAAAAACGTTTTTTATTACTTTTTCTAGAAGGTGGCATGTGGTTATTGAACTGAAAATCAGATTTCAAGTGTGCGTAGAAGATTTATTAAATATATTAATATTATATTAAATTTTCTGCTTTGGTGTTCTAAGCAATTTCCTATAAATAGGTGCTTAGGTTAGAATTGAAAATCACACCAGAAACTGAAGTTTTCTCTCTCTATATTATCGAGCGTATTCTTGTGAGTATTTTGAGTATACTTTGAGTATTGCTATACGGTGCAAGTTCAAGTCATAGCCTATATCCTGTGTTTAACTTAAGAAATCTTGTCTTTCGAGGTAAGGGATGTTATTTTCTTCTCAAATGATATTATTTCTTCAATATCATTATGCTGAAATATTGGTTGGAACTTTTTATCAAATTTGGAACTTTTTCATGTCGGGGTTACTATTCATGAGTTACTATTCATGAGTTACTATTCACGAAGTACTATTCACGAAGCGTGAAGATGTTTTTTTTGTGAAATTTCTATCTTTTGGTGTCTGAGATTCTTATTCACGTATCGACACTTATTCACGTATCTGACACTATTCTAGAATCTGACACTATTCAATTAAAAATGAAATTTCTTCTTTTTGTCCAAAATATCTATTATGGATACTAGCTTTGATTGTATCCATGTTTTGATCATTTTGAATTTTACACCACTATGATTATTTTTGAGGTATTTTTGGGCGTGGATAAAACAAAGTACTAATCCTTAATCCTTAATCCTTGTCATTTTTTTTTTCAATTTGGATTCGTTTCTTTAAAAATATTTTTCATCATCCTCGGTCTTAAATGATGATATTATTGAATATCTTTGGCTGTAGTGCGCAAAAGATGAATGATTTATGATGAATATCTTTGGCACAGTAAAGCAAAGATGAATGATTTCGATGAATATCTTTGGCCCGTAGTGCAAAGATGAATGATTTCGATGAATATCTTTGGCCCGTAGTGCAAAGATGAACAGTGTTTAGATGAACATGACCAATCGGGTGAATGTCCTTGGCACATAGTAGTGCAAGGATGAATATTTGATCCCGTATATATATTGATTGATGTTACGAGGGATAAAAATAGAGCGATGAACTTTAAAATTCATACATAGAAGATAGTAGTTTGCATTCTCTACTTAACTCTTCTAATGAATTATTATTTTCATTGCGAATATTGATTTAAAACTTGTTGTCTATTGTATTCTATTATATTTTTCTGTTGAAGACTAACGATAATTTTGTTGTATATTATCTTAGTCATAATATTCTTCTTTGGGCTAATCGAGCTCACCCTTTTCCTTTTTGTTCCATTTTTCTTCTCGGAGGCGAGAATGTAGCGAGTACTAGTGGGGTATGGAATAAAGGTTCTAGAAAGAATTGTTTAGTAGTCCTCACCATTTTGTAAAATAATGTATAAATAATTGTGATGAGGATTTATTTGGGTATGTATATTGTCTAAAAGACAATAATTGTTTTTTTAAACTCACAAGATATATATGTTGTCGTATTTTTGCACGACAAATGTATTAATAAAGTTGTAGTTATTTACATACCATGTATTTGGCGACTTCGAATGGGTTGGATGGAATGGACCTATTTTGGGGGCGTCATGGTCTTGGATTGTCTGAATATTCCCCATTTAAAACGAATATTCCCAATTAATCGAATATTATATAACAACTTGTGTACTTTGCAAAATTTATAAATATTACCCACAACTATAACATTATATCAAATTTACTCCATAATATTCAAAAATAATATTTATAGAAAATTCATCTTTATTTATAAAAGTTGGGGTCTTACAACCTCCCTTCTTATGAAATTTAGCACCTTGAAATTAGGGTACGTGCACAGTATATCGAAGAGGTAAGGATACCTTGACTTCATTTGGATTCTAACTCCCGTGTCATTTCCTCAACATCGTGGTTTCTCCACAAAAAACTTAACTTGAGGTATAACCTTGGAGCGTAGAATATGTTCCTTCTTATCCAAGATTTGAACAGGAACCTCTTCATACGTCAAATCTTCCGCTATTTCGTCTGGTTCTAACTCAATAATGTGGTTCGGATCTTTCACATATTTACGTAATATGGATATGTGAAAAATATTATGAACACGAGACATACTTGGTGGTAAAGTGAGTCTATAGGCCACCGTTCCTACTCGATCGAGGATTAAAATGGGCCAATGAATCGAGGATTGAGATTTCCTCTCTTTCCAAATCTCGTAAACTCCTTTCCATGGAGCAACACGTAACAACACATGATCTCCAATATCGAATTCCACGTCCTTTCGATGAAGATCGGCATAACTCTTTTGTCGATCTTGTGAGGTTTTTATCGTTCTTGGATCGTATGAATCTTTTTAAGTAGTCATACGTACCAACTCCGGTCCCAACAACGTTGCTTCACCCACCTCATCCCAAAGATCTTTGAGAACGACATTTTCTTCCATACAACGCTTCGAATGGAGCCATGCCAATACTTGTTTGATAACTGTTGTTGTAGGAAAACTCCACCAATGGTAAGAACTTGTTCCAAATTCCTTTGAAATCAAGAACACAGAGTCTTAATAGATCTTCAAGAGTTTGAATAGTCCTCTCCGACTGTCCGTCCGTTTGAGGATAATATGCCGAGCTAAATCGTAAATCTGTGCCCATAGCTTTCTGTAAACTAACCCAAAATCGTGAAGTGAATCTTGGGGCTCGATCAGAAACTATGGATACTGGCATACCATATAATCTTACAATCTCGTTTATGTACATACGAGCAAGACGTTCAAGTGTATAAGTTTCTCGTATTGGTAAGAAGTGAGCAGACTTGGTCAATCTATCAACAATGACCCAAATCGCATCTATGCCTTGAGAAACCTTGGGAAGACCATGCTTGAAATCCATGGTAATGTGCTCCCACTTCCATTCTGGAATTTTAAGTGGTTGCATGGACCTTTTGGTACTTGATGCTCACTTTGACTCGTTGACACGCTAGACACCTTGAGATAAACAATATCTCTCTCTCTTCATATTGTCCCACCAAAATGTATGTCAAAGATCATGATACATTTTGGTACTCCCAGGATGGATTGAAAACGGTGTGTTGTGCGCCTCCATCATGATTTTATACTTTAAATCAGGGTCATTAGGAACACAAAGTCTGGAGTTGACTCGAAGTATTCCTTCTTCATCGATTCTTGCTTCCGACATCGCACCTTCTTGAACTTTCTTCCTCATACGCATCAGCTCCAGCTCTGTAGCTTGAGCAGCTTTAATTTTATCGATTAAAGTCGGTTCTACTCGTATATTCGCCATCATCACATGGGTCCCTGGAGTCTTTAACTCTATCTCCATCCTTTGTAAGTCACACAAAACGGGCTTTTGCGTTGACAATATCGTACTCGTACTTGCATATGATCTTCTACTCAATGTGTTAGCTACCACGTTAGCTTTTCCAGGATGGTATTGGATGGTATGATCATAATCTTTCAACAGTTCAAGCTAACGTCGTTGTCACATATTGAGTTCCTTTTGAGTGAAGAAATATTTGAGGCTTTTATGATCCGTAAAGATCTCCACCTTCTCCCCATACAAGTAATGCCTCCAAATTTTAAGTGCAAAGACAACAGCTGCCAACTCTAGATCATGAGTAGGATAATTCCTCTCATATTCTTTGAGTTGTCTTGAGGCATAGGCTATGACTTTTCCATGTTGCATGAGAACACATCCCAACCCTTTTGCCCAAGCATCATCAGAGATGACAAATCCCTCAAGGCGGATGGTATTGTCGTAGCAGTCTTTGAAATGAGTCTCCTCTTGAGTTCTTGAAAACACTTCTCACATTCTTCGCTCCAACCGAACTTTGTATCTTTCTAAGTTAGGTGAAATCGATGGATTAGCGATTCGAAAAATCCTTCCACGAATCTCCGATAATAACCAAATTAAACCGAGAAAGCTACGTCTTTATCATCGATTTAGGTTGATCCCACTTTGAATAGCTTCAATCTTTCTTTGGGTCAACAGATATTCCATGACTTGATACCACGTGCCCAAGGAATGCTACTTCCTTAAGCGAAAACTTCGCGTATCTTCAACTTTGCATAAAGCTTATATTCACGAAGCCTTTGGAGTGTCAAACCTCAAGTGTTGCTCATGATCTTCACGGCTTTTGGAATAAATAAGGATGTCATCAATAAAGACGCGACCACAAAGTGATCCAAATATTCCTTGAATACTCGGTTCATCATATCCATGAAGGCGGCGAGGGCAGCATTAGTCAATCCAAAGGACATGACTAGGAATTCATAATGCCCGCATCGAGTTACGAAAGTCGTCTTTGGAATGTCATCCGGTTCTAATCTTCAATTGGTGATATCCTAACGAAGATCAATCTTTGAAAAGAATTTGGCTCCTTGCAACTGGTCAAATAGGTCATCAATACGTGGCAATGGATACCTATTTTTGATGGTGACATGATTCAACTCCCAATAATCAATACAAAGTCGCATACTCCCATCTTTCTTCTTCACGAATAGAACAGGAGCACCCCAAGGAGAAGTACTAGGACGAATAAAGCCAATGTCTAACAATTCCTGCAATTGGGTCTTTAACTCCTGAAGTTCAATAGGAGCGATTCGATATGGGGCTTTGGAAATAGGTTTTATACCGGGTTCAAGGTTGATACAAATTTCAATTTCACGCTCTGGGGGTAGGCCAGGAAGTTCTTCGGGGAATCCGTCAGGAAATTTATTAACAACAAAAATATCATTCAAAGCTGACGTATTTTTGTTTAGATCTGTGACATGAGCTAAGAAAGCTTGACATCCGTTTTTCAATAAACGAATAGCTTTATGGCTTGAGATGACCGTGATTGATTTTAATTGTTTGGTCGCTTAAATTCGCATAATAGGTTGATTAGGAATATGAAAGCTAACAACCTTACGAAAACAATCAATTTTTGCATGATGAGTAGTTAACCAATCAATCCCTAGAATCACGTCAAATGCAAGTATTTTCAATTAAATAAGATCGACTGGTAATGTGAGGGTACCGATTTGAACCAAACAAGACTTATAAACAGTGGATGTAATGAAGGTTTCTCCCAACGGAGTTTCCACAGATAAGTCAAAGTCTAATTTATCCGAAGTCAAATTTAATCGATGAGCGCAAGTAGGATAAATAAAAGAATGGGTAGAACCGGTATCAAATAAAGTGTAGACTTCGTTAGAATTTATGATAAGCTTACCCGTGATGACCTCATTCGGGTTCCTTGCTTTCTGGGAGGTCACAACAAACGCTCTCCCTTGTACTACAGTGTGCTAAACTTTATAACAAATAATGTGGCAATAATTAAACAAAACTGAGTGACTTCTCACGTAAGCATCAATAATCTATACAATGTCTGCTTTCTTTACATGCTAACTGGCGCCATTCTTCGTACTTTTAACACCGGTGTTTCAACGATTAACGGTAAAACTTCCGCCGTTATTTTCATAAAGTATTTTTGTCATTTTCTCAATCCAACAATAATTCTGTTGTGGGGTCCACCAATGATTGTGCCATTATACGAATATTCCTTGTTGAAACGAATATTCCCCGACCAATCGAATATTATATAACAACTTGCGTACTTTGCAAAATTTATAAATATTACCCACAACTATAACATTATATCAAATTTACTCCATAATATTCAAAAATAATATTTATAGAAAATTCATCTTTATTTATAAAAGTTGGGGTCTTACAGATTTTATTCTCTATTTAACTCTTCTAATGAATTATTATTTCTGCTGCGAATATTGATTTAAAACTTGTTGTCTATTGTATTCTATTAGATTTTTCCCTGTTGAGAACTAACGATAATTTGTTCTATATTATCTTAGTCATAATGTTCCTTACTGGGCTAGTTGAGCTCACCCTTTTCCTTTCTGTTCCATTTTTCTTCTCAGGAGGCGAGAATGTAGCGAATACTAGTCGGGGTGTGGAATGATGGTTCTAGAAGTTGTTTTAGTAGTCCTCACTATTTTATAAAATAGTGTATCAATAATTGTAATGAGGACTTATTTGAGTGTGGATATTGTCTAGATGACAATATTTGTATTTAAACTCACAGTTTAAGTGTTGTCGTATTTTGCACGACAGTTGTATTAATAAAGTTGTAGTTGTTTTTGTACCATGTATTTGACGACACAGAATGGATGTTGTATACCTATTTTGGGGGCGTCACAAGTACTGTATAAATGAATAGTACTCATGGACAGTACTCCAGCATGAAAAAGTTAAAATTTAACAAGAATGTGCAGAAAATATCCTTGTCAAACGATACTAGATGAAACGCAAATTTCAAGGATATTCTACTAATTTTACGGAGTATATAAGCAATACTTTAACAAAATAAAGGTATAATCAGGAATACGAAACGAAATAATATTACTCACATACTACAGAGTATGGAAGAAAATATTATTCCTATGAATACTGAATAAAATAATATCCCTTACCTCAGAAGAAGACTAGATACTGGAATAGTGAAGTATCAGACTTCTCTTCTTCTTTCTCTCTATAGCTTCTTTATCTATAATTGCTCTTATGAGTCTTAGTGAATTGGTGAGAATGAAAGAAGAATGAGCTTCTAATTATAGGAAAATATAGTTTCGATAATTGCACGTTTTGGGGCTCAAAATATTACAGTATAATACCTTCATCTTTTCCTTCATTTTTAATTTAGTCATGCAAGTATTATCAAATTTTTACCACCTCCCCTAATAGAAATTCATGTGAATCAATAGTTCTATACATGTGAAAAAAATAATTATAGTATAGTACCTTCATCTATACCTCCACTTTTAATTTAGTCATGCAAGTATTATCAATCTTGTATCACCCCCCTCCCTAATAGTACATGCATGTGACATGTGAACACATAGTTATAATCATGTGAATACTGGTGGGTATCTGTAAAGCGTACTTAATCTGCCGCACTGAAGATGTCTTGGGAGAGGTTCCAAGAATTTTTCAATGACAAGTACTTTCCCGAAAGTATTCGTCACATGAAGGAGGTTGAGTTCATCAAGCTAGAGCAAAAACAATATGAACGTGTCGCAGTATGAAGCTAAGTTTGCCGAGTTGTCCCGATTTGCATCCCATTTGGTTGATAATGAGGAGAGAATGACGCGAATGTTTCTGCGAGGTTTGAAACCCGAAATACGTAAATACCCCATTTCTCACAAACTTTGTTTATATTCAGATGTTGTGAATAGGGCTCAGTTAGTGGAGCGCGATAATGAGCCAGCCCAACCCAAGGATAACGAGCAACAACACGATAATAATCGTGCGGTGTCAATGATCATCTAACAATGATAACCATCGTGGAAGAAATTATCATGCCGTAAATGGTAACCACTTGATGGTGGTAATCATGGCCAAGATAATAGAAGAAATGATTCAAGTGGAAATTTCAAGAAGAGAAGATTTAACGATGATGGGAAGACGTCGTAAGAATAAAGACCAAAGACCAAAGACTTAGCAATAAATTTTAGGGGAGGAGAACGACCTTGAGTTAGATATTACGAGATGCGGAGAGGAGAGGGACATATAAGTCCAAACTGCTCACATCGTTCCAAGATATGTTTTAATTGTGGAAAAGACGGTCACATAGCTTCGATTTTGTCACAGTAGAAAATCAAGTCCAGTTGGGACGGTGGCACCAAAGGTGGATACGGACAAAACAAAGTCGGTGGTTTCAGGAAGAGCGTTTTTCGTGACTTCTCAAAGAGCGAGTAACCCGAACGAAGTTAGCACGGGTTAGTTATTTATAAATTCTTGTGAAGTCTATACCTTATTAGATACCGGTTCTACCCATTCTTTTATCTCTCTTGCTTGCGCTCAACGTTTAAACTGACTCCGAAGAAGTTAGATTTTGACTTATTGGTTGAAACTTCGTTAGTAGAAACCTTCATTACATGTGCTATCAAAGTCTTGGATGAGAGTCACAGTTTTGAATGATATTTCTATTGTTAATAAATTTTTCTGACGTATTCTTAAAGACTTCTTAGCCTACCCTAGAGCGTGAAATCGAATTTTGTAAAGACCCCATTACAAAACCCATTTCTAAAACCCTTAAATATTTCTTCAACCAAAACGAACGTATAATGCGCCAAAGACGTTGGCTCGAGCTGTTGAAGATTACGATCGTACCATTCAATACCATCGTGGGAAAGCGAACGTGATAGCTGACGCATTGAGTAGAAGATCATATGCGTTTACGAGTGCGACGTTGTTAACACAAAAATCCATTTCGTATAACTTACAAATGACGAAGATAGAATTAAAGACTCTAGGTACCCACGTGAAGATAACGAATATACGAGTAGAATCGACTTTAATCGATAAAGTTAAAACTCTCAAGCTACACACCGGAGCTGATGAATATAAAGAAAAAGGTGCAAGAATGCGTTATTCTAGAAGTAAGAATCGATGAAGAAAAGAAAGCTCAAGCCTTCGATTTATTTGAAATCCTCGATCGAGTAGGAACTGTGGCTTATAGACTCGCCTTAACACTAAGTATGTCGCGTGTTCATAACGTTTTTCACGTATCGATGTTACGTAAAAATGTGGACGACCCAAATTATATTATTACGTTAGAACCAGACGAGATAGCCGAAGATTTAACGTACGAGGAGGTACCTGTCAAGATCTTGGATAGGAAAGAACATGTCCTATGCACAAAGGTTATACCTCAAGTTAAGGTTTTATGGAGGAACCATGATATTGAAGAAATGAACTAGGAGTTGGAATCAGAAATGAAAGCGAGGTATCCTCACCTTTTCAAAACACCAGATACGTACGTCAATTTCGAGGACGAAATTTCATAAGGAGGAGAGGTTGTAAGACACCAACTTATTATAAATAAAAATCGAATTTCCTCTATTTATTATTGTGAATAATAAGGTGATAATTTGATATAATACTTTGGTTATGGGTGAAATGTGCAAATTTTGCAAAATAAGAAAGTGGTTATAAAATATTCATTGTGTCGGGGAATATTCGTTTGGTCGTGGAATATTCTTTCTGTCGGGAAATATTCGTATGAAGGCGCAGCCATTTGTGGGCCCCATAACGGATAACTGTCAGATGAAGAAAATGACAAAGTTTGAGTTTTTACAAATAACTGCGTAATTGTTACCGTTAACACTGTTGGAATACCTGGTGGTTAAAATACACTAATACACGCGGTCGTTATAACAAGAGATACCTGTATTACACAATGATTTAATGAATTATTGATCCTTACGTAAGAAGGCACTACTTAATAATTTTTACATAATTACTGTTCAATATTTTATTTTATTGATTCAATAATTGTTGCGTTGATATTTTATATTATTGTTGTTTCATAATTATCATCGCACGATATTTCCCATTATCGAGATCAATAATTCATATTATTTGAATAATATTATTAGATAGCATTATTGGCAATGTCTAGAAAGTTCTGCCAAGGAGAGGTTTGGTCACCTAATTGCGCGCCAGTAAGGAGAAATCCTTATTGGAAAGCCCCCTCTTTCCTCGGGAACGACTTGGGTTGTCATAAATGTGATTCTGTAATATTATTTGTGAATAATTAATTATTGATTCATATGATAAGGAAATATTTATTTTATGTGGATATAAATGTTGGATATATTTATTGTGGTTAAAAATGAAGGAGTTAATGTAGAGGTGTTTTATCAGTATTTTTGTCGGAATGGAGGTATTAAAAATTAAACCAGTGTTTTTGAGATATATTGTGTGAGTTATAATTTTTAATCCGACCGTTGGATCGTTGTGATTTTTGAATATGTTATACATATATAAGTTGAGTATATGTCCACAAATTTTGAACCGTTAAAAATAAACGTATGATTTGTTATGAATTTTAAGAGGTGACTGGTTCAGAAATTGTTGAATTTTCGGAATTTATCATTTTGGTAGAAAATTCTAGAATTGGTGGGCCCCACTTGTGGTTGGTGAAGAAATGTGCTGAATTTTTATTCAAATGTGGTGGGTGGGAATAGTAGCAGGTAAAGTCATCGAGTTGCGAGTCAAGTCTCTTCTTGCGTCTTAACATTTTCCTATAAATAGGTGCTTGGTTAGAATTAAAAATCACACCGTAATTCATAAGTTTTCTCTCTCTTCTCTCTATATATTATCGAGTATTCTTGTGAGTATTTTGATACTTTGAGTGTTGCTATACTGGTTGCAAGTTTTTCTTGACCTTATATCCAGATTCCACCCGAAGTATTATCTTTTTGAGGTAAGGGGTGTTATATTCTTCTTAAAATGATATTTTCTTCAATATCATTATACCGAAATGTTGGTATGAATTTTTTATCAAATTTGGAACTTTTTGTGTCGGGGTTACTATTCACGTATACGGTACTATTCACGTATACGACACTATTCACCGAAAATTGAAATTTTCTCCTTTTTGTCCAAGATGTCTATTATGGTTATTATCTTTGATTGTATCCATATTTTGATCTTTATTCTTGAATTTTGTTTCGAAATTGGTTATTATGGAGTATTATTGATCTTGGATAAACTGTAATACGAATCTCTAATATTTGTTATTTTGTTTCACTGGATTCGTTTTCTTTAATATATTTTTCATCATCCTCAGTCCTAAATGATGATATTACTGAATATCTTTGGCCTGTAGTGCAAAGATGAATGATTAACTGATGAATATCTTTGGCCTGTAGTAATGATTACCTAATGAATATCTTTGGCTCGTAGTGCAAAGATGAACATGTATTGAGATGAACATGACCAACTGGTGATACAAATGAATATCTTTGGCCTGTAGTGCAAAGATGAATATTTGATTAAAGATGTATATTGATTGTTGTTATAGGGATAAAATATTGATGATGGACTTTTAAATCTTAGAAGATAGTGGAATTCTTTCTCTACTTAACTCTTCTAATGGATTGTTGTTTCCGCTGCAGTTGTTGATCTAAAACTTGTTGTCTATTATATTTTATCAGATTTTTCCCTGTTGAAAACTAATGATAATTTGTTGTATATTATCTTAGTCATAATATTCTTTATTGGGCTAGTTGAGCTCACCCTTTTCCTTTTTGTTCCATTGTTCTTCTCAGGAGGTGAGAACATAGCCGAAACTAGCCGGGGTTTGGAGTGATAGTTCAGGATAGTTGTTTTAGTAGTCCTCACTACTTTGTAAAATAGTGTATCAATAATTGTAACGAGGACTCCTTTTGAGTTTTTATACTCTCTATTAGACAATAGTTGTATTTAAACTCACAGTATATGTGTTGTCGTATTTTGTACGACAATTGTATTACTGAAGTTGTATTTATTTTTGTACCATGTATTTGGCGACTCAGAATGGGTGTTGTATACCTATTTTGGGGGCGTCACAATAATAATATGAATAACTTTGTCGTCTCAATTATGGATTTAATAATATAAAATATTATGCATGCAAATGATACTGTGACAATAATTGAATCAATAATATGAGAGATATTATGCATCAATTACTGTAGCAATAATTGAGTATAACTAAGTGACTTCTCACGTAAGCATCAATAATCAATACCGTGTGATACTATGCAACCACGCGTATTACTGTACTTTTACCACCTGGTAGTTCAACAGTTTAACGGTAAAACTTTCGTCGTTATTTTTATAAAAAGATAATTTTGTCATTTTCTAACTCCGATAATAATTTCATTTGTGGGGTCCACCATTGATTGTGTCGTAGTACGAATAATCCCTGTTAAAACGAATATTTCCCGACCAATCGAATATTTTATAACCACTTACAAAATTTGTAAATATTACCCACAACTATAACATTATCTCAAATCCACACTATAATATTCAAAAATATATTTCGAGAAAAAAATAATATTTATTCATAAAAGTTGGGGTCTTACAAAAACTGAGTGACTTCTCACGTAAGCATTAATAATCAATACCGTGTGTTACTATGTAATCATGTGTATTACTGTAGTTTTACCAACAGGTATTTCAACAGTTTAACGGTAAAACTTTCGCCGTTATTTTTTATAAAAAGATATTTCTGTCGTTTTCTCATTCCGACAATAATTCTGTTGTGGGATCCACCAATAATTTTTCCATCGTACGAATATTCCCTGTTAAAACGAATATTTCCCGACCAATCGAATATTTTATGACAACTTGCATACTTTGCCAAATTTATAAATATTATCCACAACTATAACATTATAACAACTTAACACCTTAATATTCAAAAATAATATTTATAGAAAAATTCATATTTATTCATAAAATTGGGGTCTTACACGTAATACTGTGCAAAATCGTGTTAGTGTGGAATGACATATACTACTGTAGAGTGTCGCGTGCTATTCTTCATTTATCATCGGGTATATTAACAATTAAAGGTGATAGATTCGTTGACAAGTTTTATTAAAAATGTTATTTCTGTCGTTTTCTGTATCTAACAATTATTTCGTTATAGAACCTACTAATGATTGGTTGTTTCGACGTCGTCGTACTTTACCGAATATTTTTCGAAATAATGAATATTTCTCGACATAACGAATATTCCACGACATATTTTTTATATTATAATTTTCACAAATCACTCTTAACTTTAACATTTTATCAATTTAACACATTATTATTTAGAATAATATTTATATAAAAAATTAAGTTTTATTTAATAAAAATTAGGGTCTTACATAACGTTTGTCAATGTAGCCTTAATATTACCTTTATATATAATAATAATGTTGTAATTCTAAAAATAATATTAAAAAATAATAAATTAAAAATATCATATCATTTAAAATAAAAATGTACATTCATCCTAAAATAAATTTTAGAAAAGAATAAAATTTTTAAAACCAAATTAAATGGGAGGGAATAGCCAATATGAAGGAGAAATTAGACTTGTGAATTCTGACGTTACCTTGACGGCGGAAGAACGTCACCTTGTGGTGAAACAACTAGGTCTGTGGGGACCAAAACCTCTACAAAGGGCACAGAGATCCAGCTTATTTCCCTGATAATCAGGCGTCTTGATGAATACGTTAACGGAATCCGATTCGCCCGTTTGCCAACCCATTCCCACTAACAAAGAGAGATAGAGACCACAATATATATAGGAAATTGTAATTATACCATGCAAAAATTGATATTTTTATAAGTGATAAAGAGGAGAGTAGATTTTCTATCTTCATTTTATTTGTTTCTCATGTGTCTCTAACCTAAATTTTGACATTTGACTTCTTACTTAATATCAATTAATTATAAAATTAAGTAAGAGGTTAGGTGTCAAAAATTTAGATAGGAGACGGACAAAATGGAGACAAAAAATCTGATCTCGATAAAGAGACTCATTTATTATTAATATTTTTATGAGTTTTGAAAGTATCATTTCTATTTGTGTGAATATCAATTTCTTATATATAACTTTTTTGATATTTATTGCGGAAATTTTTTGTGGGCTTATATAAATATATGAGATTAGATATAATTATAAAGTTGACTAATTATATTGTGGGAATAATGGTGCTGTGTATGTTTTATTTGTGCATAGTCTGCCAAAAGTATGTCGTTTTGGTAGATTTATTTTTGATTTTTGATTTCGGAAAAGATGAGCTATTTTTTAAAAAAAAACAAATATGCTAAAACGGCGTACTTTTGGCAGACTGTGTATAAATAAAATATACACAATTGTGTATGTCCATATTGTCCTTATATTATATATCTGATTAAAAAAATTATCACTAACAAATACTTATATAACTGTAAACAAAAAAAATCGATACATAAAATTATAAGATATATCATTTTTAAAATTTTAAGATATATTATTTTTGTCGCACAAGACATAAATATAATTTTTAAAATGTTGTGGTATCACGGGGATACATAATATTTTCTCCATTTTCACAAATCATTCCAAGAAGGTAACAAGGTCCGTCTAGTGATACAAAATAGTAGTATTGTTTCTATTATAAAAGATAGAATAAGAAGAATATTATAATTTTTTCTAACAAAATAAGAGATAATCAAGAAAAAAAATCAATCGTAGCAACACTGATGGACATCATAGATATTATTGAAAAACAATCGTATTTTAAAAGTAATACTTTCTCCGTTCCATAGTTATAGGCTGATTTTTTATTTTGGGATGTCCTAATATATAGGCTACTTACTATTTATAAAATTTAGTTGGTTCATTATTTTACTTTTATGCCCTTATAATAAATATTCAACCATTACTCTTTTTTTTTTGAAAAAATAACATTCAATGTCATTATTGTTATCATCACATTTAATGTTGTTGTATTCCCAATAAAAGAATTCAACTTTTTAGGCTCAATAAATGAATTTGGAATAACAAATATTTTGTGATTGGTTGAAAGTTTATGTAGATTAAAATGATCAATTAAGTTGAGAGTTTTCCATGTGATAAGTATGGAGTAATTAATTTATTCATTAATTACATATTAAGGGTATATGTGAAATTTTTTTGTTACAATTGTCACTTAAACTGATTTTCTTAAACTATGTGCCAAAAGAAATCAGCCTATAACTATGGGACGAAGAGAGTAATAAAATATACACAGATGAACAAGTCGCTATGGCGCCACATCTAAATATGAGCAGTCTATCTTCATTAATTTGGGAATCGAAAAATTCTGACAAACGAGAAATATAATCTTCAAAATGGAGAAAGCAAAATATACATAAAATAAAAGGATTAATGTTGAGTATAAACAATTTTCGTGTTATAAATAAATTGACACGTTCAACACGAAAGTTAAATAATCAACAGGTTAACAAGTTTAACACGATTAGACATGTTTTGTTAAAATAAATATAATATAACGTTATAATTTATCCTAAATATTGAGTTTTAGCTTTCTTAGTTACTTTTCTAAGAGCATTCACAACAGTTTCTTTATCTTTATCCCTACTCTACAGTGTTATTGAGTCATTTGTAAAATAGAGATTCAATTTTTTCACTATGTATCCAACAGGTTCCTTATATTGATTCCTTAAATAATGAAATTTAGAAGTTAAAAGTTATATAAAATTTCCAATAGTCAAAATATCAAATTAATAATAATCTTATAATTTATAAAAGAGAGAGTATAATTTATCAATTATATTTCACTGTAAAATAATTTTTATTTTATTTTAAATTTTAAGTAATTTATGAAGTGAGTATTAATATTAACCTTTAAAAAGTTAATTTGTGATATTTTAAATTTAAATTTAATATGATTCATTTAAATTTTGAAAATAATAAATTTATAATTATTATTATTTTTATAATATTTATAATTATATTGACATAAATTAAATAAATTTATATCAGTTTTAAATTTGAATACCTTTGAAATTAATTTTTAAAATATAAGTTAATATTAAGTTTATAATTTGAAAATAAAGTAGTAAAAAAATGTCAAGATGTGTATGATTGATGAGTTATCCACTTAAATGAGGGTGTGAAATGTCATTTTGTATATATAGAGAATGGTCTTTTGACTCCCTCACTTTGGGGAATAAAATCATATATAGGGATTAAAATAGAGAGTCAAATAAGGATAAGGAAGTTGTTGGATAATGATTTGTTGATGCATTCTTCAAAATTGGGGATAGAGAGTTAATTAGGGAAACTGTTGTTAATGCTCTAAGCATGTTATCATGTATTTTGTTAAATAAATGTTGTGATGAATAAATTATATTATTATTTAATAAATAAGTGAATGATGTTTATTTTTTTTAATTTAAAATTCTTAGTTTATGCAGTAGACGGGATAAACGGATCAACACATTTAATATGATTAATAAATAAGTTAGTGTTAGTATTGAAATTCTTGATACACTTTAATATTAGTGTAATACATATAACTTGACACGACATGAATTTCTTACCACCCCAAATTTGATGATGTATTAAGCCTTAAGTTAATCCTAAACTCGGTCAAAATATGAGAAAATTAATCTAGCTTGCGTATGCTTCAATTTTTTGACTTTATTTAATTGATTAGTTCATTATACGAGAATTTGTATTATTGCCTTTTATCTCTTATTATAAAGCGCGGCTCTGAGGCCCGTAACTTTGGCCATTTTGCATCATATTTTATTTTATTTATCAGTTTTTTCTTTGGCCCTCATAATTTTATATTTTATCTCTTTTATATTAATTTTTTTATCTTTTTATTTAGTCATTTAAATTTATAAAAAATTTATTTTAATCTCATATAATTTATCCATGTAACACGTGTGTCATCAGACGCTAATAAGTTTTGGGAACTGATATTTTTATATGATCTCTTTTACTTGAATAGTGAATAGGTCTCACCTCCATGTAAAAGTGTAAATGAACCGAGTCGAGTATTGAGTTGCTCAGATTTAATTCACAAAATTTATCGAGTATAAAATAAGATTTGATTGAGGCTCGTTTAGTTATCGAGTCGAGCACGATCTCGAATCGAGCCTGAGCGGTTTGAAATTTTCAAACGAATATGATCCGAGTATCAATAGAAAATTACAATTTGACGAAGTTCGAGTAATTTATCGAACTTTAAAATTTATTCATATTTAAATTATTTATAATTAGAGTCGAGCTCGAATCAAACTTTTAATCGAACGAGTACGAATCAAGCCCGAACTATTTGTTCATTTTATAATATTATCTCGTATGGAGAGATACTCATGTGAAAATATCAATTTTCTAAATTTTAAGTGTAAATCCAACTTTTCAACTATTATAAATTAATTCAACTTTTATCACCAACGTACCAACCAACCCACCCCCAGGATACCACATTAAAGGTTTCACCCATTGACAAAAGAGACATTTGGACTTTTCTTTTCTTTTATTTATTATTTATTATTTATTATTTATTTATTTTTCTTTTTTATTTTGAAAATTAAATTAGCTGTCAAGAGACATTTACTTTTTTAAAATTGTTGTACATGCAAAGATGCTCAAAGGTACTTTCAACGTATAAATAATATTAAGGAAGACTAATTTTTAATCCCATAACAGCAGGGAGGATGTGGAATATAATTTATATTATTTTTAAAAAAAAAAAATACATTTATATTTTTAATTTATTTTAAAATTAGAAATATATTTTTAATTTTTAATTTTTAATTATAATATAATATAATATAAATTTCTAATAAATTAGTTGTTAGATTAAGTATTATAATATTTTAGCTAATATTAAAATATGATCATTATGAAAATGTATCTTTAATATCAGAACGAATAGATTTGAGAAATGTTTAAACGATGTATATTGCAAATATTTATATTTATTTTTTAATTGTTAATTACATATATAAATATTAATGGTAACTTTTTAAAGAGATTATAATATGTGAGCTCAGGTACGTAATCTAATAATTATATCCAATGTCATGTACTTTTTCTGTCCCATAATATATAACTTTTTAGATGATTTTATTTTTCTAAATTATTTTTCTTTTTATATAATATAGGAGAGTTAACTACAGTCTTTCCAAAATTACCCCTAATGAGAAAATGTTACATATGAGAAAGAGGGTATGAGATAAGTATGGTAATTATGATAATTTAAGGATATTATAGACAATTTATATTATATTTAATGATATAATTTTTTCTTCTTAATTCTTGTGTAAAACTCTAAAATGTCATATATTATGGAACGGAGTGAATATTTAATAAGTTTTGCAATTATAATTCACGTCAAATTTATTTTAATAGTACATAACAGGACTCGTTGAGTTAATTAATGAATCAAGCTCCCTTTTTGAAAGAATTAATAATAATTAATGATTGTTTATATAACTTAAGTGGATCTTCACAAGATTAAGGTCCTTTGCATCCGCCACTAATCAATGTAGGACTGAATTAGACTCATTTATTAAACAAAATGTAACAATAATAATAATAATTTGACTCGACTCAATTGGTAATATTATAGATTTTTTGAAATTAATTTAAGATATTTTCAAATTTAAAATTAATATGAATTTATTTAATTTTAATTAACATAATGATGAATATAATAAATTATATATAAAGTATTATTCATCGTAAGATTTATTATTTCATAATTTTTATTGAAGTATTTCAATTTTAAAATTAAAAACATCTTTAATTAATTTTAAAAGTCAATAATAATTTAATAATTTAGGAAAAAGTAGTATAAATAATATATACAAATATATTATGCAATTATTTTGACGTAACAATTTCTTTTAAAAAAAAGTAAACTAGTAATATAATCATTTTAATTGTCTAAAAAAATAAAAATATTTTTTTACAAAAAAACTGCGTAGGGGGAGAGAGCCCATCTTTCTCCAACTGCCATCCACTAAAGGGGGACGTAGAACAGTTCATATAACATCCTTTTAGAGACTTAAACCGACTTTTCTTGTCCAAAAATAGCAACCCTGTCATCTATCTCCCTCTTAAATAAATAAGAAAAATAATTTATATATCGATAAAATTAAATTGCGATTTACATGAAATTTTAAGTAATAGGATACTGTTTTAAAATATATATTTTTAAATTTATTCCAAAATTAAATATATACATATATATATATATATTAATATTATAAAATGATACTTCCACCGTCTCAGGATAAAAGTCTTTATTACTATTTTGGGTAGTCCTATGTTAAATGTTTAATTTCCTTTAATAACCAAATTTTTACACATTTTTTTTATTATGCCCGTAACATTAAATATCTCATACTTTTATTATTCTAATTCTCTCTCCATATTTAATGACATATTATTATGAGTAATTTTGTCATTTTATTCATCTTCTTAATATGCGTGAAAAGTCCACCAAAAATTTTATCCTAAGACGGATGGAGTATAATATTCTTAATTTGAGATTACTTTTTTACTATCATTTTTAATATCACACGAGCACAATCGAATTCATAGTTAATACTAAAGCCTATATTTAAGAATATATGTAAGACCCCAACTTTTAGAAATAAAAATGAATTTTCTATAAATATTATTTTTGAATATTATGGAATAAATTTAATATAATGTTATAGTTGTGGATAATATTTATAAATTTTGCAAAGTATGCAAGTTGTCATATAATATTCGATTGGTCGGGGAATATTCGTTTTAACAGAAAATATTCGCACGACTAAGACAATCATTGGTGGACCCCACAATGTAATTATTGCTCGGATTGAGAAAACGACAAAATATATTTTATTAAAATAACGGCGGAAGTTTTACCGTTGATACCGTTGAACTACTTTCGGTAGTAGTAAAAGTACAAAGAATACGTGTGGTTGCATAAGTAGCACACTCAGTATTGATTATCGATGCTTATGTGAGAAGTCATTCATTTTTTATTCAATTATTTTCGATATTTTATATGTTATTAAATCAATAATTGAAATGACGAAGTTATTAATATGATAATTATCTCAGTTTTATTATATATATATATATATATATATATATGTGTGTGTGTGTGTGTGTGTGTGTGTGTGTGTGTGTGTGTGAGTTAGTCAAATTTGGGTGGAGGAAGGTTTTGGTATTCACGTGGGAGTACGATTATTGTTATTATTATATATATAAATAGGTATAGCTTTGTTGACTAAATGGGGAGGAATCAAAATTCAATCACGGGAGTATATCCCGTGAAATGCGTTATCACATGCCATATATATATATATATATATATATATACATATATATATATATTTAATATATATAATATATATTATATTTTATTTAAAAGATTTTGCTTTAAATATGGACCGCCGATTAAAGTAAATCAATCTGACCGCTCATGAGTTAGTTACTATGGAGTCCATTTTTCTATAAATAAAGCTCATTCCTTCATTATTTTCTTACTTAATTCAATTTAACTCCGTAGAGAAAAATTTTAGAGAAAAGAAAAATAGAAGTCCGCTACCTTTCTTTTTCTATATACATTTTCTTTTACTAGTAAGGGTGTTATTCTTTTATTATTCATGAAGAGAACTGTTGTTATTCCATTTCTTATTATTCTGTTGGAATAACTCAGTATACGCCGATCTACCCTATACTTGGTGACATTCTTCTATTATTCCGCCTTTACTTATTCGCTGGAATATCCTGTTTCAGGTGTTTCACGCACGACCGATTCCGCTCTTTATTATTATTCTCGCTGGAATATCCCGTCTGGCGTTTTTACGGGACCGATTCATCCTTATTAGTATTCTGTTGGAATAACTCGCTCATGCGCAAGTACCGCATGCATGGTGATTTCTGTTGTTATTCCATTCTTTATTATTCTGCTGGAACATCCCTTGCTTGCAAGAATTTCACCGACACAGTTCCGTTATTTAGTATTCTGTTGAATAACTCTGCCTATAAGTACCGCATGCATGGTGATTTATTTTGTTATTTCATTCTTTATTATACTCAGTTGGTTAAAGTTTTGACTTCTATACTCCAGGAAATTAGTAGAATATACTTGATATTTGCGCTTCATCCAAAGATCTTTTTTCATGAAAATATTCTTCCGATCATTCTTGAATTTTACTCTACAAAAGCAAAGATCATGTTGACAATTTGGACATTAGTAGTTCTTGGACAAATTAATTCTTGAACTTATTTTATTGAATTCTTATATCATTGTCATCATCCTCATGTTTATATTTTTTTGAAAGTCATCTGTGGCCTATAGTGCATAGATGGACTTGGTATGATTATGACCAGGGATTATTTGGTGTAATCATAACTGTAATGTTACAAATGATGTGGTAAAAATACTCATTGGCCCGTAGTGCATTGATGGACAGTTGTTGGCATGATCATGACCATTAATGAATACACAAATATTCTTGGCCCATAGTGCATAGATAATTGTGGTCGTGATACTAAAGAATATCCTCGCCGTAATGCAGTAAGTGATTCGATGATGTGGAATATTTATTGTCGAGTCTCAAATGATAATAAATGATGAAAACCTTTTTAATCATAAAAGATAGTAGATTTTATTTTCTACTTGACTCTTTTAATGGATTGCTTGTTCCACTGCAGTTAAACTTGATGTCTATTATATTTTATCAGTTTAACATTGTTGGAAACTAATGATAATTTATTCTTCATTATCTTAGTCATAATATTTCTTCTCGGGCTAGTTGAGCTCACCCTTCCTTTCAATTGTTCTTCTTGAAATGAGAATATAGTTGGGACGAGTCGGGAACTAGAGTGATGATCCGGAGGATAGCATTAGTAGTCCTCACTATTCTCAGAAATAGTGTGATAATAATTGTAATGAGGACTCTTTTGAGTTTGTATAATCTCTAGTAGACAATATTTGTATTCAAACTCACAATTTATGTTTTGTCGTTGTACACTTACAGCTTGTATTAGTAAGTTGTATTTGAATTATGTACCATGTATCCATGACCCAAGATGGGTAATGTATACCTAATTTTGGGGGCATCACAATTGTATCAAAGCTTAGGGATATGATCCCCAGCTAAGATGTGAGACTAGAACTAGGAGGAGAGACGGGAATTCCTTCGCTAGTATGACCTACTTAAATTTATTTTGTATTTAAATTGGTTGGTCGAGTTTAGAGATATTATGTTACATGTCAATTAACCTTTGTTTTGTGGCGATGTCTCAAAAATGACATCCAAAAATGTTGAGAATAACAATGGAGCACAAGAGACCGCTGAGTCTCCACATATCAATAATCGTGAGAATGTGCATCGAAGGCGCGAAATCCTCATGCAAACAACAACACCGACCAAATGATGAATGATGGATTGTTCGAGAGGCTTTATGCAATTCATGCAACAAAGAATGAGAGTGGCTCTGTCCAAAATGTAGGTGGAAACACTGAAACTCTCGGCTGTCACACCGCTAAACAGCTTCAAGGAGCTGGGACCACCGGAGTTTAAGGGAGAGCCAAAACCACTTATGGCGGAAGCATGGATAAAGCAAATCACCAAGATATTTGATGTCTTGGGATGCTCCGAGGAGCAAAAGGTTCCCTTTATCGCCTTTAATGTTGCGCGAGAGGCGATTACCTGGTGGGAATCGGTAAAATGTACTCAACTCCGCCAGATCAAGATGTCTTGGGAGAAGTTCCAAGAGCTGTTCAACAACAAATACTTTCCCGAAAGTATTTATCACATGAAGGAGGTGGAGTTTATCAAATTGGAGCAAAATAATATGACCGTGTCGCAATACGAGGCAAAATTTATGAGTTATCCCGCTTAAGGCCCCACTTGGTGGATAATGAAGAGAGAATGACGCGAATGTTTTTAAGAGGTTTGAAGTTTAGATACGTCAACATCTTATTTCTCATAAACTGTGTTTGTATTCAGATATTGTAAATAGGGCTCAGTTGGTGGAGCGCGATAACGAGTCAACGCAACCAAGAGAAAATAGCCGACAAAATGATAATACCAGTGAGAGCAGTCCTCGAATCGGTGACAACAAGCGTGGAGGGAATCAACAGGCCAGAAATGGTAACCACTTAGGTGGTAATTAGGGCCAAAACAATAAGAATGGACATTTCAAGAATAGGAGATTCAACAATGAAGGAAAGACGCGTCGACCAAAGACCGTTGTTAAGGGAAGGAGAAAGACCACCTATCATATGCTTCAAATGCGAGGGAGGGACACATCACCAAATTGCGCGATGTCATCCAAAGCGTGTTATAATTATGGAAGAGAAGGTCACCTAGCCCGATTTTGTCGCTCACCCAAGACAAGTTCAATAGGATGGAGGCACCAAAGGCCATCCCGAAAAAGTCAAAGCCATGCAAGGGGAGAGCATTTGTCGTGACCTACCGTAAATCAAGGAACCCGAACGAGGTCATCACGGGTAAGCTAATCATAAACTCTAGCGAAGTTTATACTTTATTTGATACCAATTTTACCCACTCTTTCATTTCTCCTACTTGCGCTCACCGTTTAAATTTGACTCCGGAGAAATTGGATTTTGATTTATCTGTTGAAACTCCGTTGGGAGAAACCTTCATTACATCCATGGTTTATATGTCTTGTTTGATTAAATCGGTACCTGCACGTTACCTGTCGATCTTATTTCTTTGAAAATACTTGCATTTGATGTGATTCTAGGGATTGATTGGTTAACTACGCATCATGCAAAAATTGATTGTTTTCGTAAGGTTATTAGCTTTCATATTCCTAATCAACCTATTATGCGAATTCAAGCAACCAAACCATTAAAATCAATCACCGCTATCTCAAGCCATAAAGCTATTCGCTTATTGAAAAATGGATGTCAAGCTTTCTTAGCCCACGCCACGGATCTAAACAAAAATACGCCGCTTTTGAATAATATTTCTATTGTTAATGAATTTCCGGACGATTCTCTCAAGAAATTCCTGCCTACCCCAGAGCGTGAAATTGAATTTTGTATCGACCTTGAACCCTAAGACAAAACCCATTTCCAAAGCCCCATATCGAATGGCTCTATTGAACTTCAGGAGTTAAAGACTCAACTGCAGGAATTGTTAGACGTTGGCTTTATTCATCCTAGTACTTCTCCTTGGGGTGCTCCTGTTCTATTTGTGAAGAAGAAAGATGGGAGTATGCGACTTTGTATTGATTATCGGGAGTTGAATCATGTCACCATCAAAAATAGGTACCCATTGCCACGTATTGATGACCTGTTTGACTAGTTGTAAGGAGCCAAATTCTTTTCAAAGATTGATCTTCGTTCCAGATATCACCAATTGAAGATTAGAACCGATGACATTCCAAAGACGGCTTTTCGAACTCCCTGCAGACGGCATTATGAATTCCTAGTCATGTCCTTTGATCGACTAATGCTCCGCCGCCTTCATGGATATGATGAACCGAGTATTCAAGGAATATTTGGATCACTTTGTGGTCGTCTTTATTGATGACATCCTCATATATTCCAAAAGCCGTGAAGCTCATAAGGAACACTTAAGGCTGATACTCCAAAAGCTTCGTGAATACAAGCTTTATGCCAAGTTGAAGAAATGTGAGTTCTGACTTGAGGAAGTAGCATTCCTTGGGCACGTGGTATCAAGTCATGGAATATCTGTTGACCCAGCAAAGATTGAAGCTATTCAAAGCTGGGAGCAACCTAAATCGATGATCGAAGACGTAGCTTTTCTCGCTTAGCTTTGGTTATTATCGAGATTCGTAGAAGTGTTTTCTCGAATCGCTACTCCACTAACTCAAATTGACTTTTAAAGATACAAAGTTCTATTGGAGCGAGGAATGTGAGAAGAGTTTTCAAGAACTCAAGAGAGACTCATTTCAAAGACTGCTCGACAATACCATCCGGTTTGGAGGGATTTGTCATCTCATGAAGATGCTTCGCAAAGGGTTAGATGTGTTCTCATGCAACATGGGAAAGTCATAGCCTATGCCTCACGAAAACTCAAAGAATATGAAAGGAATTATCCTACTCATGACCTAGAGTTAGCAAATTGTTGTCTTCGTGACTTAAAATTTGGAGGCATTACTTGTATGGGGAGAAAGTGGAGATCTTTACTTGATCATAAAAGCCTCAAATATTTCTTCACTCAAAAGGAACTTAACATGCGACAAACGACGTTGGCTTGAACTGCTGAAAGATTATGATGATCATACCATCCAATACCATCCTCGAAAAGTGAACGTGGTAGGTAGATTTATTGAGTAGAAGATCATATGCGTGCACGGTGCAATATTGTCAACGTAAATGCCCATTTTGTATGACTTGCAAAGGATGGAGATAGAGATAAAGACTCTGGGACCCACGTGATAATGGCAAATATACGAGTAGAACCGACTTTAATTGATAAAATTAAAGTCGCCAAGTTACGTATCCGAAGCCGATGCGTATGAGGAAGAAAGTGCAAGAAGGTGCGATGCCTAAGCAAGAATCGATGAAGAAGGAATACTTGAGTCAACTCCGCACTTTGTGTTCCTAACGACCACGATTTAAAGTATAAAATCATGATGGAGGCGCACAACACACCGCTTTGCAATCCATCTCGGGAGTACCAAATGTATAATGATCTTCGACATACATTTTGGTGGGGCAATATGAAGAGAGAGAGAATACTTATTTATCTCAAGGTGTCTAACGTGTCAACGAGTTAAGGCGGAGCATCAAGTACTAAAAGGTCCATTGCAACCACTTGAAATTCCAGAATAAAAGTGGGAGCACATTATCATGGATTTCGTTACTGGTCTTCCCAAGGTTTCTCAAGGCATTGATGCAATTTGGGTCATTGTTGATAGATTGACCAAATCGCCATTTCTTACCAATACGAGAAACTTATTCACTTGAACGCCTTGCTTGCTCATATGTATATAAAACGAGATTGTAAGATCAAGATGGTATGCCAAAGATCCATAGTTTCGATCGAGACCACCCAAGATTCACTTCACGATTTTGGGTTAGTTTACAAAAAGCTATGGGCACGGATTTACGATTTAGTTCGCATATCATCCTCGGAGGGATTCGGCAATGGAGAGGACGATTCAAACTCTTGAAGATCTATTAAGACTCGTGTCCTCGACTTCAAGGAAGTTGGGACAAGTTCTTACCATTGGTGGAGTTTTCCTACAACAACAGCTTATCAAGCAAGTATTGGCATGGCTCCATTCAAGCGCCATGGAAGAAAATGTCGCTCTCCAAAGATGCCGGAATGAGGTGGGTGAAGCAACGTTGTTGGGACCGGAGTTGAGTACGTATGACTACGGAAAATATTCAAACGATCCGCAACGATAAAAAACCTCACAAGATCGATAAAAGAGTTATCTTTGATCTTCATCGACGTGGAATTCGATATAGAGATCATGTGTTGTTACGTATTGCTCCATGGAAAGGAGTTACGAGATTTGGAAAGAGAGGAAAGCTCAATCCTCGATTCATCGGCCCATTTTTAATCCTTGATCGAGTAGGAACTGTGGCCTATATACTCGCTTTACCGCCAAGTATGTCTCGTGTTCATAATGTTTTTCACATATCCATGTTACGTAAATATGTGGAAGACCCGAACCACATTATTGACTTAAACCGAATAAAATAGCGGAAGATTTGACGTATGAAGAGGTTCATGTTCAAATCTTGGATAAGAAGGAACATATTCTACGCACCAAGGTTATACCTCAAGTCAAAATTTTGTGGAGAAACCACGATGTTGAGAAAATGACTTGGGAGTTAGAATCTGAAATGAAATCAAAGTACCAGGTATGTACCCTAATTTCGAGGGTGAAATTTCTTAAGAAGGGGAGATTGTAAGACCCCAACTTTTAGAAATAAAAATGAATTTTCTATAAATATCATTTTTGAATATTATGGAATAAATTTGATATAATGTTATAGTTGTGGGTAAAATTTATAAATTTTGCAAAGTATGCAAGTTGTCATATAATATTCGATTGGTCGGGGAATATTTGTTTTAACAGGAAATATTCGTATTTACTAAGAACAATCATCGGTGGACCCCACAATGTAATTATTGTCGGATTGAGAAAACAACAAAAATATTTTATTGAAAATAATGGCGGAAGTTTTACCGCTGATACTTTGTTGAACTACTCTTGTAGTAAAAAAGTACGAAAGAATACGTGTGGTTGCATAAGAGCACAATATTGATTATTGATGCTTATGTGAGAAGTCATTCAGCTTTTATTAAATTATTTTCGATATTTTATATATTATTAAATCAATAATTGAAATGACGAAGTTGTTAATATGATAATTATCTCAGTTTTATTTTATATATATATATATATATAAGTATTATATATTTATAGATATATATATATGTGTGAGTTAGTCAAATTTGGGTGGAGGAAGGTTTTGGTATTCACGTGGGAGTACGATTATTGTTATTATTATATATATAAATAGGTATAGCTTTGTTGACTAAATGCGGAGGAATCAAAATTCAATCACGGGAGTATATCCCATGAAATGCGTTATCACATGCTATATATATATATATATTTAATATATAATATATATATATATATATATATTATATTTTATTTAAAAGATTTTGCTTTAAATATGGACCGTCAGATTAAAGTAAATCAATCTGGACCGTTCATGAGTTAGTTACTATGCAGTCCATTTTTCTATAAATAGAAGCTCATTCCTTCATTATTTCTTAAGAATTCAATGAAACTCTAGAGAGATAAACTATAGAGAGAAAAGAGAAAAGTGTAAGACCCCAACTTTTATGAATAAAGAATAATTTTTTTTCGAATTATATTTTTGAATATTATGGTATTGATTTGATATAATGTTATAGTTGTGGGTAATATTTATAAATTTTGCAAAGTACACAAGTTGTTATATAATATTCAATTGGTCTGGGAATATTCGCTTTAACAGGGAATATTCAGATAACCAAGACAATCATTGGTGGACCCAATAACGGAATTATTGTCCTGATCGAGAAAACGACAAAAATACTTTATGAAAATAACTACGGAGGTGTTACCGTTAAAAGCCGTTGAACTACCCTAGTAGTAAAAGTATAGTAATACGCAGTTGCACAATGAAATTACACTCAGATTGATTATTGATGCTTACGTGAGAAGTCACTCACCTATACTCAATTATTGCTACGATGAATTATTTGCATCATATTTCTCATATTATTGATTCAATTATTGTTACAAAGATCATCTCGCATTATATGATATATTATTAAATCAATAATTGAGACGACAAAGTTATTCATATTATTATTTACAATATTGACAATGTCTAGAAGTTCATTAAGAGAGGTTTTTGGTCACCTAATTGCAACAATAAGGAGAAATCCTTATCGAAAGCCCCCTTTCCTGGGAACGACCTGGTTATTAAATATTGTGAATTATAATATTAATGATGAATAAGTTCGTGTTGATTAAAGATGAATTTTATAGTTCCATTGTGTTGGACTTATTTGTGTTAGTATAATTGATGTCTGGAGGATATATTGTTCAATTGGGTATTCGGGACACTTTTTGTGTCGGAGTACTATTCACGAGTTATTATTCATGAGTTACTATTCACGGGTTACTATTCACGAGTTACTATTTATGAGTTACTATTCACGAGTTACTATTTATGAGTTACTATTCACGGGATACTATTCACTTTAAAGATATATTTATTTTCATCCAAATCATTTTTGGGTACAATATTATTCCATGAGGAGATGTGCTTAATTTTTCGAATCATTGGATGAAGATATAATAGTAAATCAATATGGATCACTGGTGGAAATTATAATAGTAAATCAATATGGATCGCTGGTTTAAAGTTTTAATAGTAAATCAGTATGGACCGTTGTTTTAAGTTTTAATAGTAAACCAATCTGGATCGTCCGTTTATAGTAAATCAATCTGGAACGTTCATAAGTTAGTTACTATGCAGTCCATTCTTCTATAAATAGAAAGCTCATTCTTTCATTATTTCTTACGAATTCACTGAAACTCTAGAGAGAGAATTATAAGAGAACCTATAGAAAAGTATTCTGCTATTTTCCCACTCTTATATTCAATTTCTTTTACGGTAATGGATGTTATTTGTTGTACTCATGAAGAGAACTTCTGTTATTCCATTATTTATTATTCTGTTGGAATAACATGTATACGCGGGCTACCCTATACATGGTGACATTCTTCTAATATTCCGTTCTTTATTATTCTATCAGAATATCCTGTCTGTGCGTTTTCGCCGGACTTGGTTCCATTATTTATTATTCTATCGGAATATCCTGTCTGTGCGTAATACAGGGGTGATTCGATGATGTGAATTATTTATTAAGCTGAGTCTCAGCGATAAAAGTCATGAAAAACCTTTTAAATCATAGAAGATAGTAGATTTTATTCTCTACTTAACTCTTCTAATGGATTGCTTGTTCCACTTGCAGCTTAAACTTGATGTTTGTTATATTTTATCGCTTAACATTTGTTGAAGGCTAATGATAATTTATTCTGCATTATCTTAGTCATAATATTTCTTCTTGGTTAGTTGAGCTCATTTTCTTTCACTCGTTTCTTCTTGAAATGAGAACGTAATTTGGGACGAGTTGGGGAACGTAGTGATGGTCCTGGATGATAGTATTAGCTAGTAGTCCTCACTATTCTCATTAAATAGTGTGATAATAAATGTAATGAAGACTTATTCGAGAGTGAATATTATCTAGAGATGATTTGTATTAAAACTCATGCCTCTCTTGTTGTTGTATATTAAAGATTGTATTTGTATTCTCATGCCATGTATTTGGCTAACTTCGTAATAGGTGATGTATACCTATTTTGGGGCGCCACACTTTACCTGATGGGAGTACGATTATTATTATTATTATATATATAAATAGGTATAGCTTTGTTGACTAAATGCGAGGAATCAAAATTCAATCACGGGAGTATATCCCATGAAAATGCGTTATCACATGCTATATATATATATATATATATATTTAATATATAATATATATATATATATATATATATATTTTATTTAAAAGATTTTGCTTTAAATATGGACCGTCAGATTAAAGTAAATCAATCTGACCGCTTAAGCATGAGTTAGTTACTATGCATTATTTTTCTATAAATAGAAGCTCATTCCTTCATTATTTTCTTACGAATTCACTGAACTCCAGAGAGAGAAAATTTTAGAGAGAAAGAAAAAGAGAAGTCTGCTACCTTTCTTTTTCTATATACAGTTTTTTTTACGGTAAGGGGTGTTATTCTTTCTTATTCATGAAGAGAACTGTTGTTATTCCATTTCTTATTATTCTCATTGGAATAACTCAGATACGCTGTATTCACCCTATACTTGATGACATTCTTCTATTATTCCGCCTTTACTATTCTCATTGGAATATCCTCGTTCATCAAGGCGTTTTTACGCCGGACTTGATTCCGCTCTTCATTATTCTCGTTAGAATATCCTCGTCTCACATGCTTTTGCGCCTTGGGACCTAATTCCGCCCTTATTAGTATTCTCATTGGAATAACTCGCTACATGCCAAGTACCGCATGCATGGTGATTTCATTGTTATTCCATTCTTTATTATTCTATTGGAACATCTTGTTTGGTGCAATTTACTTCGACACCGTTCCGTTATTTAGTATTCTCGTTGAATAACTTTGCCTCATGCGACGCATCGCATGCATGGTGATTTCTTTTGTTATTCCATTCTTTATTATACTCACTGGTTAAAGTTTTGACTTCTATACTCCATGAAATTAATAGAATATCCTTGATATTTGCCCTTCATCCAAAGATCTTTTCATGGAAATATTATTCGATCATTCTTGAATTTTACTCTACAAAGCAAAGATCATGTTGACAATTTGGACATTAGTAGTTCTTGGACAAATTAATTCTTGAACTTGTTTTATTGAATTCTTATATCATTGTCATCATCCTCATGTTTATATTTTTTTTGAAAGTCATCTGTCATTTCAGAAGTGCATAGATGGACTTGGTATGATTATGACCGTGGATTATTCTTGTAATCGTGGACCGTAATGTTACAAATGATGTGGTAAAAATACTCGTTGGCCCGTAGTGCATTGATGGACAAATTGTTGGCATGATCATGACCATTAATGAATACACAAATATTCTCGGCCCATAAAGTGCATGGATAATTATGGTCGTGATACTAAAGAATATCCTTGGCCGTAATGCAGGGATGATTCGATGATGTGGAATATTTATTAAGCTGAGTCTCAGCGATAACAGTGATGAAAAAACTTTTTAATCATAAAAGATAGTAGATTTTATTTTCTACTTGACTCTTTTAATGGATTGCTTGTTCACCGCAGCTTAAACTTGATGTCTATTATATTTTATCGGTTTAACATTGTTGGAAACTAATGATAATTTATTCTCGCATTATCTTAGTCATAATATTTCTTCTCGGGGCTAGTTGAGCTCACCCTTCCTTTCACCGTTTCTCTTCAGAAATGAGAATATAGTTGGGATGAGTCGGGAACGGAGTGATGATCCGCAGATAGCATTAGTAGTCCTCACTATTCTCGTGAAATAGTGTGATAATAATTGTAATGAGGACTCCTTTTGAGTTTGTATAATCTCTAGTAGACAATATTTGTATTCAAACTCACAATTTATGTTTTGTCGTATTGCATACCGCATTGTATTAGAAGTTGTATTTGAATTATGTACCATGTATCCAAGCACCCAAGATGGGTAATGTATATCTAATTTTGGGGGCGCCACAGCTTTGGTATCAAAGCTTAGGGATATGATCCCCAGCTAAGATGTGAGACTAGAACTAGGAGGGAGAGACGGGAATTCTTCGCTAGTATGACCTACTTAAATTTATTTTGTATTTAAATTGGTTGGTCGAGTTTAGAGATATTATGTTACATGTCAATTAACCTTTGTTTTGTGGCGATTCTCAAAATGACATCCAAAATGTTGAGAATAACAATGGAGCACAAGAGACCGCTTGAGTCTTCACATATCAATAATCGTGAGAATGTGCATCGAGAAGGCGACAATCCTCATGCAAACAACAACACCGACCAAATGATGAATGATGGATTGTTCGGAGGCTTTATGCAATTCATGCAACAAAGAAGCGGCGAAAGCGGCTCTTGTCTAAAAATGTAGGTGGAAACACTGAAACTCTCGGTGCACACCGCTAAATGCCTTCAAGGAGCTGGGACCACCGAGTTTAAGGGAGAGCCAAAACCACTTATGGCGGAAGCATGAATAAAGCAGATCACCAAGATATTTGATGTCTTGGGATGCTCCGAGGAGCAAAAGGTTCCCTTTACCGCCTTTTATGTTATGCTGGAGGCAGACATCGGTGGGAATCGGTAAAATGTACTCAACTCGCCAGATCAAGATGTCTTGGGAGAAGTTCCAAGAAGTTGTTTAACGACAAATACTTTCCCGAAAGTATTTGTCACATGAAAGGAGGTGGAGTTTATCAAATTGGAGCAAGATAATATGACCGTGTCGCAATACGAGGCAAAATTTGCGAGTTATCCCTTTTATATCCCACTTGGTGGATAATGAAGAGAGAATGACGCGAATGTTTTTAAGAGGTTTGAAGCCGGAGATACGACATCGTTTTAGAAATATATTTCTAATTTTAGAACGAGCAGATTAATAAATTAGGATAAGATTATTGTTAATTTTCACTTATCTACATACGTCCGTATTTATAACCAACAAAAATTTATCGTTATACGTAATGAGACTCGCTAAATAAATGCTAATATCTCCTAATGTTACACATATATGTTGTGAGAGTGATTATCATGAAGTTAACTTTGGTCAATTAACCAATACATTGTCGACACGCATGTGGAATGTGATATCTCTCTGCGTGTTAGCACTGTATTGGTCAATTGACTAACTTACTTTTGTTTGCATAAAACATACTTAAGATTTGACTATTTGTCTTAATTTAACATTAGTTCAGACTATTTAACTTACAATGAAGAATTAATAGTCTTTTAAATAGTCTTATTGTAAGACCCCGAATTTTATGAAATGAAAGTATTCAATTTTCTTATAGTTATTATTTTATTTAGTAAATGGTTATATTGATAAATGTTAAAGTTAAGGGTGACATTTGAAAATTTGGCACAGTAAGCAATTTGATATAAAATATTCGTTGTGTCGGGGAATATTCGTTTTAACAGAGAATATTCGTACAACAACACAATCATTGGTGGACCCCACAACAAAGGTACTGTCGTAGTTAGAAAACGACTGAAATATTTTTTAAAATATCGGCAAAAAATTTATCGTTGAACTATCCGGTAATAAAAGTACAGTAATACGCACGGTTGCATAGTAGCACACTGTATTAATGCTTACGTGAGAAGTCACCCATTTATACTCAATTATTGCTACAGTAATTGCTGCATAATATCTATCATATTATTGATTCAATTATTGTCATAGTATCATCTGCATAATATTTTATATTATTAAATCAATAATTGAGACGACAAAGTTATTCATATTATTATTTGCAATATATTGACGATGTCTAAAAAGTTCTGTCGAGGAGAGGTTTGGTCACCTAATTGCGCGCCAATAGGGAGAAATCCTTATCGGAAGGCTCCCTCTTTTCTGGGAATGATCTGGTTGTTAAATATTGTGAGTTATAATATTAATGATGAATAAGTTCGTGTTGATTAAAGATGAAATTGATATTTCTATTGTGTTGGGATTATTAGTGTTAGTGGAAATCGACATCTATTCTGATAATAATTGATGTCTGGAGGTAATATTGACCAATCAGGTAATTAATCGGATAAATGAGCAAGTAATTGCTATTAATTCACATGCTTATAACTATTGATTCACATGCATGTACTATTAGGGGAGGTGGTGCAAAATTAATAATACTTGCATGACTAAATTAAAAATGGAGGTATAGATGAAGGTACTATACTGTAATTATTTTTTTCACATGTATAGAACTATTGAGTCACATGATATACTATTAGGGGAGGTGGTACAAGTTTGATAATATTTGCAGGACTAAATTAAAAATGAAGGAAAAGATGAAGGTATTATACTGTAATATTTTGAGTCCCAAAACGTGCAATTATCGAAACTATGTTTTCCTATAAATAGAGCTCATTCTTATTTTATTCTCACCAATTCACTAAGACTCACAAGAGCATTTATAGATAAAGAAGCTATAGAGAGAAAAAAGAATAGTATTTTGCTACTTCACTATTCCAGTATTAAGTCTTCATTTGAGGTAAGGGGTATTATTTCTTTCGTATTCATGGAGAGAGTTATTTTCTTCAATACTCGTAAGGGTTGTTATTCAATTCTTTATTATTCCGTTGGAATAACCTGTCTACGCGGACAACCGCATGCATGGTGAAATTCTTCTGTTATTCCATTCTTTATTATTCTGTTGGAATAACATGTCTACGCGGACTACCGCATTCATGGTGAATGACCCTTCGTATTCATTCTTTATTAAATTGTGAAAATGATCTGTCTACGTGGATTACCGCATTGCGGATGAAAATCCATTTGCAGTTTCGTATATTCTATTATAATCATATGAGATATCCTTTCTTTTGTACTCGTCATGGAATATCATTTTCTTTTGTATTTTCCTTTTGAGTACTATTCACGAAGTACTATTCACGGGTACTATTTACAAAGTACTATTCATGAGTACTATTCACGGGGTACTATTCTGTAAGACCCCGAATTTTATGAAATAAAAGTATTCAATTTTTCTATTCAGTAAATGATTAGATTGATAAAAGGTTAAAGTTAAGGGTAATATATGAAATTTTTCAAAATACGCAAGTGGTTATAAAATACTCCTTGTTGTCGGGGAATATTCGTTTGGTCGTGGAATATTCTTGCTTTCGGGGAATATTCGATGCGACGACGCAGCCATTTAGGGCCCCAGTAACAAAATAACCATCTGTTGATGAAGAAAAACGACAAGTTTGAGTTTTTATAAATAACTTGGTAGTAATCGTACTGCTAACACTTGTTGGAATACCCGGTGGTTAAAATACAAATGTACGCTGCGGTCGCACAAAGAAAGCACATGGTATTGCACAATATTTTTTCAATTATTAATTCTTGCGTGAGAAGGCACTATTTAATAATTGTTACAGTAATTACTGTTCAATATTTTATTTTATTGGTACAATAATTGCTGCGTTGATATTTTAAATTATTGTTGTTCAATAATTGTCACTGCTCAGCATCTCTATTATCAGATCAATAATTCATATTATTTGGAATAATATTATTAGATAGCATTATTGGCAATGTCTAGAAAGTTCTGTCAAGGAGAGGTTTGGTCACCTAATTGCGCGCCAGTAAGGAGAAATCCTTATCGGAAAGCCTCCTCTTTCCTGGGAACAGCCTGGTTGTCATAAATGTGATTCTGTAATATTATTTGTGAATAATTAATTATTGATTTATATGATTAGGAAATATTTATTTGATGCGAATATAAATGATGGATTTATTTATGTGGTTATAAATGAAGGAATTAATATTGAGGTATTTTATCGAGATTTTGCCTGGATTGAAGGTATTAAAAGATCAAATCAATGTTCTTACGACTTTATTGTGTGAGTTATAATTTTAATCGACCGTTGGATCGTTGTGATTTTTGGATATGTTATACATATATAAGTTGAGTATATTTTCACAAATTTTGAATCGTTAAAATGAACGAATGATTTGTTATGAATTTTAAGAGGTAACTCGATTCAAAAATTAGGTTTATAAATGATTTTGGTGAAAAATTCTAGAAATGGGTGGGCCCCGCTTTTTGGTTGTTGGGGAAGATGGCTGATTTTTGGTGGGTGGATTAGTAGCGCAGTAAAGCCATCAAGTAGCGAAAGTCAAGTCTGCTTGCCAGTCTTAATATTTTTCTATAAATAGAGGACTAAGTTAGAATTGAAAATCACACCATAATTCATAAGTTTTCTCTCTAGATTATCGAGTGTATTTTGTGAGTATTTATATACTTGGTGAGTTGCTATTCATCAGTGAAAGCTTCCTTCAGCTTCATATCCGATATCCAGTCAGAAGTGTTGCTCTTTTGAGGTAAGGGATATTAAGGGATTTTAAGGGTTGTTATGTTTTTCAGTTTCGTAATTTTTCTGACCTTCAAAATTTCTGGAAAAATTTGAAATGATAATTTGATGAGTTTTCTTGATTGTGTCCAAAAATTGCGATTTTTGGATGTATATATTAAGAGTTATGAATTTTACGGGAAAAGACTATTTTAAATGTAACCGCTTATAACTCCTTATGGTTAACTCCAAAATTGATGAAAATTTTATTGGAAGTACATCTATATAATATCAGTGTACTCTGTGAATTTCAGAATTTTTAGACAAGAGTACAATTTATGATAAATGTCTAAATATTCGATGGTTTTGGCCATATGAAAAATAATAAATGAATTTTAAAAATTATGAGAAAAATATATGTTCAATGTGGGACTATATTATGCTGAATTCCAAAAAAGAAATATTTTTGGAACTGATTTGGTATTTTTTATGAAAATGGACTAGTTATGAGTAAATGAATTAAATATGTTAGGTGAAGGAAAAAAATTGGAAAATATGATTTTATGCTTGAGAATCATATATGAGGTATATGCAGATTTTTGATGAGGGTTCTGGTTATTGGTGATGAAATCTTATGAGTTTAGAATTTTAGGATGATTAAATGCATTATTTAGTAAAGTGTAAACAATTAAAATAAATTGTTTATAAGTTTAAGAAATGTTATTTCAATATCATTATACCGAAAATATTGGTATAGATTTTATTGTGGAATTTTTACCTTTTGTGTTTAAGGTTTATTATTCATGGGTTACTATTCACTTAAGTTACTATTCATGATAAAATTAGTTTTTTTTTCTAACCAAATTATAGTTGATTTATGAATATTACTCTTGAGATTAAATCTAGATATTTTGATTATATTGATTTTACTATTATATATAACATTTTTATAACCATAATGATGAAATTTCTCTTTGACTTGAGTGTAAAGATGGGTAAATTATTGGTATGATCACGACTATGGGTTCTCTTTGGCCAAGAAGGCAAAGATGAATTGTGACTAGTATGATCGCTGACCATTGAATTTATAATTGAATATTTTAGCTTAAGTGAAAAGGTGAATTGATCAACATGATTATAATTATGGTTTATATAGATTTTGAAATGATTATTTATTTCTTTGAGATATTAATATCTTTGGCCCAGTAGTGCAAAGATGAATCATTATGAATATCTTTGGCCCGAAGTGCAAAGATGAATTGTTGATGAATATCTTTGGCCCGTAGTGCAAAGATGACTGTTGTGAATATCTTTGGCTGTAGTGCAAAGATGAATCATTAATGAATATCTTTGGCCCGTAGTGCAAAGATGAATTTATTAGTATGATTATGAATAGAACTGTGATTTGGTATAACCATGATCTTTGATGTTTCGTGTAGAGACAAGTGATAAAATTATCTTTGTCCCGGATGAGAAAAGAATTTAGAACTACAATTATGATTATGAGTTATTCACATGATTGTGGATGAAATTGTTGATTGATGTTACTGAGGATAAAACATTGTTGGTGGACTTTTAACATTGAGAAGATAATAAACTTTATGTTCTATTTGACTCTTCTAATGGATTGCTTCGTTCACTTTCAACTATGGTTGAAATTTTTTATCATCTACCATATGTTCTAAATCTACGATTTATTATTGATGAAGGCTATTGATAATTTAATTATCTTTAGTCATGATATTTTTATCGAGCTAGTTGTGATCACCCTTTTACTTCACAATTCCTTTCGTGTAATATGAGTGTAGTTTGGGTCGAGCGGTAACAGGGGAATAGAAATCATGGTCATCATTTAGTAGTTATATTTGTTGAATCAAATAGGGTGAGGCGAACCCAACGTTGGAAGGGTGTTTTGCCACTATCATACAAGATGTCTAAAGACATACAACCTCGTGTCATCATAAGACAGGGTTGTGAACATCCACTTGCTGAGTATATCTATGAGCACTAACTATATAATCTTGGTGTTTGTTTGAAGTATAATTCTCAATTAGTGACAGTGGAGATAATGATATGTCAAGAGAAGACTCACCATTGGAAAGAATATGATAGTAATCTTCTCGTTTTTCTTTGGGTTCTATTGGGTCAACCAAGGATAATTCTGTGGCCATATGATATCTATTATAACCTAGATGCATGGCCTCCCATGTACGAAGGTTTCCTTGAGCACTTCCCAAAGATTTTAATTTCTAAAATAGTTTTTTTTGACTATACCTTTATGTAAGATGTCATGGTGACGTGCTACCCAAGTTGGTGTCAAGAGTCACAGGTTGATATATATTTGTATCAAAACTCACAACATACGAGTTGTTGTATTTTTGCCACGACAATTGTTGTAATAAAGTTGTAGTTAGTTTCTCATACCATGTATTTGGCGACTCAAAATGGGTTGGATGGAATGGACCTATTTTGGGGTTGTCACATTTGGTATCGAGCTATAAGTAAAGAGCCCCAGCCTCCATCCGTGACTTCTGTTGATAGGGGATGCACCAAAGCCGGACTCTCCGTGGGGGACGCCTGATTCTGCGATGGTGGCAATCGATAGTACCATCGTGAGGTCTTGTCCCACGGTTGGGACATGACTCACATTTGGTATCGAGCTTAGGGATATGATCTCAAGTGAGATCGGGGAATAGAACTAGGAGGAGAGATGAGTAAATCCTTCGCTAGTGTGTCCTACCTAAGCTTATTTATTGGTCACCATAATATCGGGATATTATGTGAAATGTTAATTTGTTCAATTAACCTGTTTTGAAGTCAGATTCTAGAATGATATCCAAATACGGAGATGAAAGCAATGGAGAAATCATGATGACAAGGAAGATGGAATCAAAATGAAAGCAAGGTATTCTCAACTCTTGAAAATACTAGGTACGTAAATTTCGAGGGCGAAATTTCATAAGGAGGGGAGATTGTAAGACCCCGAATTTTATGAAATAAAAGTATTCAATTTTTCTATTCAGTAAATGGTTAAATTGATAAAAGGTTAAAGTTAAGGGTAATATATGAAATTTTTCAAAAATACAAGTGGTTATAAAATACTCCTTGTTGTCGGGGAATATTCGTTTGGTCGTGGAATATTCTTGCTTTCGGGGAATATTCGTATTTACGACGCTAGCAATCATTTAGGGCCCCAGAATAAAATAACCGCTTGGATGAAGAAAACGACAAGTTTGAGTTTTTATAAATAACGGCGTAATCGTTCTCAATTAACACCTTGTTGGAATACCCGAATTGGTTAAAATACGATGTCTGGCGTGGTTGCGCACAAAGAGCACATAGGTATTGCACAATATTTTTTCAATTATTAATTCTTGCGTGAGAAGGCACTATTTAATAATTGTTACAGTAATTACTGTTCAATATTTTATTTTATTGGTACAATAATTGCTGCGTTGATATTTTAAATTATTGTTGTTCAATAATTGTCACTGCTCAGCATCTCTATTATCAGATCAATAATTCATATTATTTGGAATAATATTATTAGATAGCATTATTGGCAATGTCTAGAAAGTTCATCGAGGAGAGGTTTGGTCACCTAATTGCGGCGCCAAAGAAGAGAGAAATCTTATCGGAAAGCCTCCTCTTCCTGGGAACAACTGGTTGTTGTCATAAATGTGATTCTCGTAATATTATTTGTGAATAATTAATTATTGATTTATATGATTAGGAAATATTTATTTGATGCGAATATAAATGATGGATTTATTTATGTGGTTATAAATGAAGGAATTAATATTGAGGTATTTTATCGAGATTTTGCCGGATTGAAGGTATTAAAAGATCAAATCAATGTTCTTACGACTTTATTGTGTGAGTTATAATTTTTAATCGTAGTTGGATCGTTGTGATTTTTGGATATGTTATACATATATAAGTTGAGTATATTTTCACAAATTTTGAATCGTTAAAATGAACGAATGATTTGTTATGAATTTTAAGAGGTGGCCGATTCAAAAATTAGGTTTATAAATGATTTTGGTGAAAAATTCTAGAAATGGGTGGGCCCCGCTTTTGGTTGTTGGGAAGATGGCTGATTTTTGGTGGGTGGATTAGTAGCGAGTAAAGCCATCAAGTAGCGAGTCAAGTCCAACTTGCGTCTTAATATTTTTCTATAAATAGAGGACTAAGTTAGAATTGAAAATCACACCATAATTCATAAGTTTTCTCTCTAGATTATCGAGTGTATTTTGTGAGTATTTATATACTTGGTGAGTTGCTATTCATCAGTGAAAGCTTCCTTCAGCTTCATATCCGATATCCAGTCGGAAGTGTTCTTTCTTTTGAGGTAAGGGATATTAAGGGATTTTAAGGGTTGTTATGTTTTTCAGTTTCGTAATTTTTCTGACCTTCAAAATTTCTGGAAAAATTTGAAATGATAATTTGATGAGTTTTCTTGATTGTGTCCAAAAATTGCGATTTTTGGATGTATATATTAAGAGTTATGAATTTTACGGGAAAAGACTATTTTAAATGTAAACGCTTATAACTCCTTATGGTTAACTCCAAAATTGATGAAAATTTTATTGGAAGTACATCTATATAATATCGATTATACTCTGTGAATTTCAGAATTTTAGACAAGAGTACAATTTATGATAAATGTCTAAATATTCGATGGTTTTGGCCATATGAAAATAATAAATGAATTTTAAAATTATGAGAAAATATATGTTCAATGTGGGACTATATTATGCTGAATTCCAAAAAGAAATATTTTTGGAACTGATTTGGTATTTTTTATGAAAATGGACTAGTTATGAGTAAATGAATTAAATATGTTAGGTGAAGGAAAAAAAATTGGAAAATATGATTTTATGCTTGAGAATCATATATAGAGGTATATCTGATTTTTGATGAGGGTTACGGTTATTGGTGATGAAATCTTATGAGTTTAGAATTTTAGGATGATTAAATGCATTATTTAGTAAAGTGTAAACAATTAAAATAAATTGTTTATAAGTTTAAGAAATGTTATTTCAATATCATTATACCGAAATATTGGTATAGATTTTATTGTGGAATTTTTACCTTTTTGTGTCGGGTTTACTATTCATGGGTTACTATTCATGAGTTACTATTCATGATAAAATTAGTTTTTTTTCTAACCAAATTATAGTTGATTTATGAATATTACTCTTGAGATTAAATCTAGATATTTTGATTATATTGATTTTACTATTATATATAACATTTTTATAACCATAATGATGAAATTTCTCTTTGACTTGAGTGTAAAGATGGGTAAATTATTGGTATGATCATGACTATGGGTTCTCTTTGGCCAGTAGTGCAAAGATGAATTGTGACTAGTATGATCATGACCATCAATTTACAATTGAATATTTTTAGCTTAAGTGAAAAGGTGAATTGATCAACATGATTATAATTATGGTTTCTATAGATTTTGAAATGATTATTTATTTCTTTGAGATATTAATATCTTTGGCCTGTAGTGCAAAGATGAACTGTTATTGAATATCTTTGGCCTGAAGTGCAAAGATGAATTGTTGATGAATATCTTTGGCCCGTAGTGCAAAGATGACCTGTTGTTGAATATCTTTGGCCTGTAGTGCAAAGATGAACTGTTAATGAATATCTTTGGCCCGTAGTGCAAAGATGAATTTATTGGTATGATTATGAACAGGAACTGTGATTTGGTATAACCATGATCTTTGATGTTTCAGGTAAAGACAAGTGATAAAATTATCTTTGTCCTGGATGAGAAAAGGAATTTAGAACTACAATTATGATTATGAGTTATTCACATGATTGTGGACAGGAACTGTTGATTGATGTTACAGGGATAAAACATTGTTGGTGGACTTTTAACATTGAGAAGATAATAAACTTTATGTTCTATTTGACTCTTCTAATGGATTGCTCGTTCCGCTGCAACTATGGTTGAAATTTTTTATCATCTACCATATGTTCTAAATCTACGATTTATTATTGATGAAGGCTATTGATAATTTAATTATCTTTAGTCATGATATTTTTTACTGAGCTAGTTGTGATCACCCTTTTACTTCACAATTCCTTTCAGGTAATATGAGTGTAGCTGGGTCGAGCGGGGGTAACAGGGGAATAGAACGGTGGTCATCATTTAGTAGTTATATTTGTTGAATCAAATAGGGTGGCGAAACCCAACGTTGGAAGGGTGTTTTGCCACTATCATACAAGATGTCTAAAGACATACAACCTCGTGTCATCATAAGACAGGGTTGTGAACATCCACTTGCTGAGTATATCTATGAGCACTAACTATATAATCTTGGTGTTTGTTTGAAGTATAATTCTCAATTAGTGACAGTGGAGATAATGATATGTCAAGAGAAGACTCACCATTGGAAAGAATATGATAGTAATCTTCTCGTTTTTCTTTGGGTTCTATTAGGTCAACCAAGGATAATTACGTGGCCATATGATATCTATTATAACCTGTAGATGCATGGCCTCCCATATCGAAGGTTTCCTTGAGCACTTCCCAAAGATTTTAATTTCTAAAATAGTTTTTTTGACTATACCTTTATGTAAGATGTCATGGTGACGTCTTTACCCAAGTTGGTGTCAAGAGTCACAGCTTGATATATATTTGTATCAAAACTCACAACACATGAGTTGTTGTATTTTGCACGACAATTGTTGTAATAAAGTTGTAGTTAGTTTACATACCATGTATTTGGCGACTCAAAATGGGTTGGATGGAATGGACCTATTTTGGGGTTGTCACATTTGGTATCGTAGCTATAAGTAAAGAGCCCCGAGCCTCTATCCTGGTGACTTCTGTTGATGGGGGATGCACCAAAGCCGACTCTCCGTAGGGGCGCCTTTTCTGCGGTGTGGCGATAGTACCATGTGAGGTCTTTGTCCACGGTTGGGACATGACTCACATTTGGTATCGAGCTTAGGATATGATCTCGGCGGAGATCGGGAATAGAACTAGGAGGAGAGATGAGTAAATCCTTCGCTAGTGTGTCCTACCTAAGCTTATTTATTGGTCACCATAATATCGGGATATTATGTGAAATGTTAATTTGTTCAATTAACCTGCGTGTTTTGAAGTCGTATTCTAGAATGATATCCGAAATACGGGAGATGAAAGCAATGGAGAAATCATGATGACAAGGAAGATGGAATCAAATGAAAGCAAGGTATTCTCAACTCTTGAAATACTAGGTACGTAAATTTCGAGGGCGAAATTTCATAAGGAGGGGAGATTGTAAGACCCCGAATTTTATGAAATAAAAGTATTCAATTTTTCTATTCAGTAAATGGTTAAATTGATAAAAGGTTAAAGTTAAGGGTAATATATGAAATTTTTCAAAAAACACAAGTGGTTATAAAATACTCCTTGTTGTCGGGGAATATTCGTTTGGTCGTGGAATATTCTTGCTTTTTGGAATATTCGCATTTATACAATGCAAATCATTTGTGGGCCCAGTAACAAAATAATCTGTCTTGGATGAAGAAAACGACAAGTTTGAGTTTTTATAAATAACGGCAGTAATCGTTACAAGTAACACTTTTGGAATACCCTTGGTTAAAATACGATGTCTACGCGCGGTTGCACAAAGAGCACCGCTGGTATTGCACAAATATTTTTCAATTATTAATTCTTGCGTGAGAGAAGGCACTATTTAATAATTGTTACGTAATTATTGTTCAATATTTTATTTTATTGGTACAATAATTGCTGCGTTGATATTTTAAATTATTGTTGTTCAATAATTGTCACTGCTCAGCATCTCTATTATCAGATCAATAATTCATATTATTTGGAATAATATTATTAGATAGCATTATTGGCAATGTCTAGAAAGTTCACATCAAGGAGAGGTTTGGTCACCTAATTGCGCGCCAGTAAGGAGAAATCCTTATCGGAAAGCCTCCTCTTTCCTGGGAACAGCCTGGTTGTCATAAATGTGATTCTGTAATATTATTTGTGAATAATTAATTATTGATTTATATGATTAGGAAATATTTATTTGATGCGAATATAAATGATGGATTTATTTATGTGGTTATAAATGAAGGAATTAATATTGAGGTATTTTATCAGTATTTTGTCGGATTGAAGGTATTAAAAGATCAAATCAATGTTCTTACAGCTTTATTGTGTGAGTTATAATTTTTAATCTGACCGTTGGATCGTTGTGATTTTTGGATATGTTATACATATATAAGTTGAGTATATTTTCACAAATTTTGAATCGTTAAAAATGAACGAATGATTTGTTATGAATTTTAAGAGGTGAATCGATTCAAAATTAGGTTTATAAATGATTTTGGTGAAAAATTCTAGAAATGGGTGGGCCCCGCTTTTGGTTGTTGGGGAAGATGGCTGATTTTTGGTGGGTGGATTAGTAGCAGGTAAAGCCATCAAGTAGCAGGTCAAGTCTGCTTCGGCGTGCTAATATTTTTCTATAAATAGAGGACTAAGTTAGAATTGAAAATCACACCATAATTCATAAGTTTTCTCTCTAGATTATCGAGTGTATTTTGTGAGTATTTATATACTTGGTGAGTTGCTATTCATCAGTGAAAGCTTCCTTGACTTCATATCCGATATCCAAATGTAAGTGTTGCTTTTTTTGAGGTAAGGGATATTAAGGGGATTTTAAGGGTTGTTATGTTTTTCAGTTTCAGTAATTTTCCGACCTTCAAAATTTCTGGAAAAATTTGAAATGATAATTTGATGAGTTTTCTTGATTGTGTCCAAAAATTGCGATTTTTGGATGTATATATTAAGAGTTATGAATTTTACTGAAAAAGACTATTTTAAATGTAACCGCTTATAACTCCTTATGGTTAACTCCAAAATTGATGAAAATTTTATTGGAAGTACATCTATATAATATCGTTGTACTCTGTGAATTTCAGAATTTTTAGACAAGAGTACAATTTATGATAAATGTCTAAATATTCGATGGTTTTGGCCATATATGAAAAATAATAAATGAATTTTAAAAATTATGAGAAAAATATATGTTCAATGTGGGACTATATTATCTAATTCCAAAAAAGAAATATTTTTGGAACCGATTTGGTATTTTTATGAAAATGGACTAGTTATGAGTAAATGAATTAAATATGTTAGGTGAAGGAAAAAAATTGGAAAATATGATTTTATGCTTTGAGAATCATATATGAGGTATATGCAGATTTTTGATGAGGGTTCAAGTTATTGGTGATGAAATCTTATGAGTTTAGAATTTTAGGATGATTAAATGCATTATTTAGTAAAGTGTAAACAATTAAAATAAATTGTTTATAAGTTTAAGAAATGTTATTTCAATATCATTATACCGAAATATTGGTATAGATTTTATTGTGGAATTTTTACCTTTTTGTGTCGGGTTTACTATTCATGGGTTACTATTCATGAGTTACTATTCATGATAAAATTAGTTTTTTTTCTAACCAAATTATAGTTGATTTATGAATATTACTCTTGAGATTAAATCTAGATATTTTGATTATATTGATTTTACTATTATATATAACATTTTTATAACCATAATGATGAAATTTCTCTTTGACTTGAGTGTAAAGATGGGTAAATTATTGGTATGATCATGACTATGGGTTCTCTTTGGCCAGTAGTGCAAAGATGAATTGTGACTAGTATGATCATGACCATTGAATTTACAATTGAATATTTTTAGCTTAAGTGAAAAGGTGAATTGATCAACATGATTATAATTATGGTTTCTATAGATTTTGAAATGATTATTTATTTCTTTGAGATATTAATATCTTTGGCCCAGTAGTGCAAAGATGAATCTTTGTTATTGAATATCTTTGTTGCATCTTTGGCCTCAGTGCAAAGATGAATTGTTGATGAATATCTTTGGCCCGTAGTGCAAAGATGACCTGTTGTTGAATATCTTTGGCCTGTAGTGCAAAGATGAACTGTTAATGAATATCTTTGGCCCGTAGTGCAAAGATGAATTTATTAGTATGATTATGAATCAGAACTGTGATTTGGTATAACCATGATCTTTGATGTTTCGGTGAAAAGACAAGTGATAAAATTATCTTTGTCTCGGATGAGAAAAGGAATTTAGAACTACAATTATGATTATGAGTTATTCACATGATTGTGGATGTGAACCTGTTGATTGATGTTACTGAGGATAAAACATTGTTGGTGGACTTTTAACATTGAGAAGATAATAAACTTTATGTTCTATTTGACTCTTCTAATGGATTGCTCGTTCCGCTGCAACTATGGTTGAAATTTTTTATCATCTACCATATGTTCTAAATCTCTGATTTATTATTGATGAAGGCTATTGATAATTTAATTATCTTTAGTCATGATATTTTTTTCGAGCTAGTTGTGATCACCCTTTTTACTTCACAATTCCTTTCGTGTAATAAGAGTGTAGCCGGGGTCGAAGCGGGGTAACAGGGGAATAGAACGGTGGTCATCATTTAGTAGTTATATTTGTTGAATCAAATAGGGTGAGGCGAACCCAACGTTGGAAGGGTGTTTTGCCACTATCATACAAGATGTCTAAAGACATACAACCTCGTGTCATCATAAGACAGGGTTGTGAACATCCACTTGCTGAGTATATCTATGAGCACTAACTATATAATCTTGGTGTTTGTTTGAAGTATAATTCTCAATTAGTGACAGTGGAGATAATGATATGTCAAGAGAAGACTCACCATTGGAAAGAATATGATAGTAATCTTCTCGTTTTTCTTTGGGTTCTATTGGGTCAACCAAGGATAATTCTGTGGCCATATGATATCTATTATAACCTAGATGCATGGCCTCCCATGTACGAAGGTTTCCTTGAGCACTTCCCAAAGATTTTAATTTCTAAAATAGTTTTTTTTGACTATACCTTTATGTAAGATGTCATGGTGACGTGCTACCCAAGTTGGTGTCAAGAGTCACAGTTGATATATATTTGTATCAAAACTCACAACACATGAGTTGTTGTATTTTGCACGACAATTGTTGTAATAAAGTTGTAGTTAGTTTCTGTACCATGTATTTGGCGACTCAAAATGGGTTGGATGGAATGGACCTATTTTGGGGTTGTCACATTTGGTATCAGAGCTATAAGTAAAGAGCCCCGAGCCTCTATCTGGTGACTTCCTGTTGATAGGGGATGCACCAAAGCCAGACTCTCCGTAGGGGACGCCTGCTTCTGCGGTAAATCGATAGTACCATCGTGAGGTCTTTCATCCACTATTGGGACATGACTCACATTTGGTATCGAGCTTAGGGGATATGATCTCCAAGCGGAGATCGGGGAATAGAACTAGGAGGAGAGATGATGAGTAATCCTTCGCTAGTGTGTCCTACCTAAGCTTATTTATTGGTCGTCACCATAATATCGGGATATTATGTGAAATGTTAATTGTTCAATTAACCCTTGTTTTTGAAGTCGTATTCTAGAATGATATCTGAAATACAGGAGATGAGCAATGGAGAAATCATGATGACAAGGAAGATGGAATCTGAAATGAAAGCAAGGTATTCTCAACTCTTCGAAATACTAGGTACGTAAATTTCGAGGGCGAAATTTCATAAGGAGGGGAGATTGTAAGACCCCGAATTTTATGAAATAAAAGTATTCAATTTTTCTATTCAGTAAATGGTTAAATTGATAAAAGGTTAAAGTTAAGGGTAATATATGAAATTTTTCAAAAAACACAAGTGGTTATAAAATACTCCTTGTTGTCGGGGAATATTCGTTTGGTCGTGGAATATTCTTGCTTTCGGGGAATATTCGTACGACGACGCAGTCATTTGTGGGCCCCGTAACAAAATAACTGTCGGATGAAGAAAACGACAAGTTTGAGTTTTTATAAATAACGGCGTAATCGTTACCGTTAACACTGTTGGAATACCCGGTGGTTAAAATACAGTAATACGCGTGGTTGCACAGTAGCACATGGTATTGCACAATATTTTTTCAATTATTAATTCTTGCGTGAGAAGGCACTATTTAATAATTGTTACAGTAATTACTGTTCAATATTTTATTTTATTGGTACAATAATTGCTGCGTTGATATTTTAAATTATTGTTGTTCAATAATTGTCACCGCCAAAGATCTCTATTATCAGATCAATAATTCATATTATTTGGAATAATATTATTAGATAGCATTATTGGCAATGTCTAGAAAGTTCATCAAGGAGAGGTTTGGTCACCTAATTGCGGCCACCAAGAAGGAGAAATCCTTATCGGAAAAGCCCTCTTTCTCGGGAACAACACTGGTTGTCATAAATGTGATTCTCGTAATATTATTTGTGAATAATTAATTATTGATTTATATGATTAGGAAATATTTATTTGATGCGAATATAAATGATGGATTTATTTATGTGGTTATAAATGAAGGAATTAATATTGAGGTATTTTATCAGTATTTTGTCGGATTGAAGGTATTAAAAGATCAAATCAATGTTCTTACAGCTTTATTGTGTGAGTTATAATTTTTAATCTGACCGTTGGATCGTTGTGATTTTTGGATATGTTATACATATATAAGTTGAGTATATTTTCACAAATTTTGAATCGTTAAAAATGAACGAATGATTTGTTATGAATTTTAAGAGGTAACTGATTCAAAAATTAGGTTTATAAATGATTTTGGTGAAAAATTCTAGAAATGGGTGGGCCCCGCTTTTGGTTGTTGGGGAAGATGGCTGATTTTTGGTGGGTGGATTAGTAGCAGGTAAAGCCATCAAGTAGCAGGTCAAGTCTGCTTCGGCGTGCTAATATTTTTCTATAAATAGAGGACTAAGTTAGAATTGAAAATCACACCATAATTCATAAGTTTTCTCTCTAGATTATCGAGTGTATTTTGTGAGTATTTATATACTTGGTGAGTTGCTATTCATCAGTGAAAGCTTCCTTCAGCTTCATATCCGATATCCAGTCAGAAGTGTTGCTCTTTTGAGGTAAGGGATATTAAGGGATTTTAAGGGTTGTTATGTTTTTCAGTTTCGTAATTTTTCTGACCTTCAAAATTTCTGGAAAAATTTGAAATGATAATTTGATGAGTTTTCTTGATTGTGTCCAAAAATTGCGATTTTGGATGTATATATTAAGAGTTATGAATTTTTACGGGGAAAAGACTATTTTAAATGTAACCGCTTATAACTCCTTATGGTTAACTCCAAAATTGATGAAAATTTTATTGGAAGTACATCTATATAATATCGAGTATACTCTGTGAATTTCAGAATTTTTAGACAAGAGTACAATTTATGATAAATGTCTAAATATTCGATGGTTTTGGCCATATGAAAAATAATAAATGAATTTTAAAAATTATGAGAAAAATATATGTTCAATATGGGACTATATTATGCTGAATTCCAAAAAGAAATATTTTTGGACCGATTTGGTATTTTTATGAAAATGGACTAGTTATGAGTAAATGAATTAAATATGTTAGGTGAAGGAAAAAAATTGGAAAATATGATTTTATGCTTGAGAATCATATATGAGGTATATCTGATTTTTGATGAGGGTTTTGGTTATTGGTGATGAAATCTTATGAGTTTAGAATTTTAGGATGATTAAATGCATTATTTAGTAAAGTGTAAACAATTAAAATAAATTGTTTATAAGTTTAAGAAATGTTATTTCAATATCATTATACCGAAATATTGGTATAGATTTTATTGTGGAATTTTTACCTTTTTGTGTCGGGTTTACTATTCATGGGTTACTATTCATGAGTTACTATTCATGATAAAATTAGTTTTTTTTCTAACCAAATTATAGTTGATTTATGAATATTACTCTTGAGATTAAATCTAGATATTTTGATTATATTGATTTTACTATTATATATAACATTTTTATAACCATAATGATGAAATTTCTCTTTGACTTGAGTGTAAAGATGGGTAAATTATTGGTATGATCATGACTATGGGTTCTCTTTGGCCAGTAGTGCAAAGATGAATTGTGACTAGTATGATCATGACCATTGAATTTACAATTGAATATTTTTAGCTTAAGTGAAAAGGTGAATTGATCAACATGATTATAATTATGGTTTCTATAGATTTTGAAATGATTATTTATTTCTTTGAGATATTAATATCTTTGGCCTGTAGTGCAAAGATGAACTGTTATTGAATATCTTTGGCCTGAAGTGCAAAGATGAATTGTTGATGAATATCTTTGGCCGTAGTAAAAGTCTGAAGATGACTTTTCTTTGGCTGATTGAATATCTTTGGCTTGAATATCTTTGGCCCAGTGCAAAGATGAACTGTTAATGAATATCTTTGGCCCGTAGTGCAAAGATGAATTTATTGGTATGATTATGAACAGGAACTGTGATTTGGTATAACCATGATCTTTGATGTTTCAGGTAAAGACAAGTGATAAAATTATCTTTGTCCTGGATGAGAAAAGGAATTTAGAACTACAATTATGATTATGAGTTATTCACATGATTGTGGACAGGAACTGTTGATTGATGTTACAGGGATAAAACATTGTTGGTGGACTTTTAACATTGAGAAGATAATAAACTTTATGTTCTATTTGACTCTTCTAATGGATTGCTCGTTCCGCTGCAACTATGGTTGAAATTTTTTATCATCTACCATATGTTCTAAATCTCTGATTTATTATTGATGAAGGCTATTGATAATTTAATTATCTTTAGTCATGATATTTTTTACTGAGCTAGTTGTGATCACCCTTTTACTTCACAATTCCTTTCAGGTAATATGAGTGTAGCTGGGTCGAGCGGGGGTAACAGGGGAATAGAACGGTGGTCATCATTTAGTAGTTATATTTGTTGAATCAAATAGGGTGAGGCGAACCCAACGTTGGAAGGGTGTTTTGCCACTATCATACAAGATGTCTAAAGACATACAACCTCGTGTCATCATAAGACAGGGTTGTGAACATCCACTTGCTGAGTATATCTATGAGCACTAACTATATAATCTTGGTGTTTGTTTGAAGTATAATTCTCAATTAGTGACAGTGGAGATAATGATATGTCAAGAGAAGACTCACCATTGGAAAGAATATGATAGTAATCTTCTCGTTTTTCTTTGGGTTCTATTGGGTCAACCAAGGATAATTACGCGGGCCATATGATATCTATTATAACCTAGATGCATGGCCTCCCATGTACGAAGGTTTCCTTGAGCACTTCCCAAAGATTTTAATTTCTAAAATAGTTTTTTTTGACTATACCTTTATGTAAGATGTCATGGTGACGTGCTACCCAAGTTGGTGTCAAGAGTCACAGTTGATATATATTTGTATCAAAACTCACAACACATGAGTTGTTGTATTTTGCACGACAATTGTTGTAATAAAGTTGTAGTTAGTTTCTGTACCATGTATTTGGCGACTCAAAATGGGTTGGATGGAATGGACCTATTTTGGGGTTGTCACATTTGGTATCAGAGCTATAAGTAAAGAGCCCCGAGCCTCTATCTCGGTGACTTCCTCATTGATGGGGGATGCACCAAAGCCGACTCTCCGTAGGGGGCCTGCTTCTGCGGGGCAAATCGATAGTACCACTGTGAGGTGCTGTCCACGGTTGGGACATGACTCACATTTGGTATCAGAGCTTAGGGATATGATCTCTGGCGGAGATCGGGGAATAGAACTAGGAGGGGAGAGATGAGTAAATCCTTCGCTAGTGTGTCCTACCTAAGCTTATTTATTGGTCAGTCATAATATCGGGATATTATGTGAAATGTTAATTTGTTCAATTAACCCTTGTGTTTTGAAGTCAGATTCTAGAATGATATCTCAAATATACGGAGATGAGCAATGGAGAAATCATGATGACAAGAAGATGGAATCAAATGAAAGCAAGGTATTCTCAACTCTTGAAATACTAGTACGTAATTTCGAGGGCGAAATTTCATAAGGAGGGGAGATTGTAAGACCCCTAATTTTATGAAATAAAAGTATTCAATTTTTCTATTCAAGAAATGGTTAAATTGATAAAAGGTTAAAGTTAAGGGTAATATATGAAATTTTTCAAAAAACAAGTGGTTATAAAATACTCTCATTGTGTGGGAATATTCGTTTTGGTCGTGGAATATTCTTGCTTTTGGGAATATTCGTATGCATTTGACGCACGCAGCCATTTGTGGGCCCCAGTAACAAAATAACTGCTTGGATGAAGAAAAACGCGACAAGTTTGAGTTTTTATAAATAACGGCGTAATCGTACTGCTAACACTGCTTGGAATACCCGGTGGTTAAAATACGATGAATACGCGCGTGGTTGCACAAGAAGACACGGGTATTGCACAATATTTTTCAATTATTAATTCTTGTGAGAAGGCACTATTTAATAATTATTACGATGAATTACTGCTCAATATTTTATTTTATTGGTACAATAATTGCTGCGTTGATATTTTAAATTATTGTTGTTCAATAATTGTCACCGTCAAAGATTCTATTATCGTATCAATAATTCATATTATTTGGAATAATATTATTAGATAGCATTATTGGCAATGTCTAGAAAGTTCTCATCAAGGAGAGGTTTGGTCACCTAATTGCCGCCAAGAAGGAGAAATCCTTATCTGAAAGCCTCCTTTCCTCGGGACAAATTTCTGTTTGTCATAAATGTGATTCGTAATATTATTTGTGAATAATTAATTATTGATTTATATGATTAGGAAATATTTATTTGATGCGAATATAAATGATGGATTTATTTATGTGGTTATAAATGAAGGAATTAATATTGAGGTATTTTATCAGTATTTTGTCTGGATTGAAGGTATTAAAAGATCAAATCAATGTTCTTACAACTTTATATTGTGTGAGTTATAATTTTTAATCTGACCGTTGGATCGTTGTGATTTTTGGATATGTTATACATATATAAGTTGAGTATATTTTCACAAATTTTGAATCGTTAAAAATGAACGAATGATTTGTTATGAATTTTAAGAGGTGACCCGATTCAAAATTAGGTTTATAAATGATTTTGGTGAAAAATTCTAGAAATGGGTGGGCCCCGCTTTTGGTTGTTGGGGAAGATGGCTGATTTTTGGTGGGTGGATTAGTAGCGAGTAAAGCCATCAAGTAGCGTCAAGTCTGCTTCTTGGCGCGTAATATTTTTCTATAAATAGAGGACTAAGTTAGAATTGAAAATCACACCATAATTCATAAGTTTTCTCTAGATTATCGAGTGTATTTTGTGAGTATTTATATACTTGGTGAGTTGCTATTCATCGCTGAAAGCTTCCTTTCACTTCATATCCGATATCCAAATGTAAGTGTTGCTTTTTTTGAGGTAAGGGATATTAAGGATTTTAAGGGTTGTTATGTTTTTCAGTTTCAGAATTTTTCGACCTTCAAAATTTCGGAAAAATTTGAAATGATAATTTGATGAGTTTTCTTGATTGTGTCCAAAATTGCGATTTTGGATGTATATATTAAGAGTTATGAATTTTACGGGAAAAGACTATTTTAAATGTAACCGCTTATAACTCCTTATGGTTAACTCCAAAATTGATGAAAATTTTTATTGGAAGTACATCTATATAATATCGATGTATACTGTGAATTTCAAAATTTTTAGAAAGAGTACAATTTATGATAAATGTCTAAATATTCGATGGTTTTGGCCATATGAAAAAATAATAAATGAATTTTAAAAATTATGAGAAAATATATGTTCAATGTGGGACTATATTATGCTGAATTCCAAAAAAGAAATATTTTTGGAACTGATTTGGTATTTTTTATGAAAATGGACTAGTTATGAGTAAATGAATTAAATATGTTAGGTGAAGGAAAAAAATTGGAAAATATGATTTTATGCTTGAGAATCATATATGAGGTATATGCAGATTTTTGATGAGGGTTCTGGTTATTGGTGATGAAATCTTATGAGTTTAGAATTTTAGGATGATTAAATGCATTATTTAGTAAAGTGTAAACAATTAAAATAAATTGTTTATAAGTTTAAGAAATGTTATTTCAATATCATTATACCGAAATATTGGTATAGATTTTATTGTGGAATTTTTACCTTTTTGTGTCGGGTTTACTATTCATGGGTTACTATTCATGAGTTACTATTCATGATAAAATTAGTTTTTTTTCTAACCAAATTATAGTTGATTTATGAATATTACTCTTGAGATTAAATCTAGATATTTTGATTATATTGATTTTACTATTATATATAACATTTTTATAACCATAATGATGAAATTTCTCTTTGACTTGAGTGTAAAGATGGGTAAATTATTGGTATGATCACGACTATGGGTTCTCTTTGGCCAGTAGTGCAAAGATGAATTGTGACTAGTATGATCATGACCATTGAATTTACAATTGAATATTTTTAGCTTAAGTGAAAAGGTGAATTGATCAACATGATTATAATTATGGTTTCTATAGATTTTGAAATGATTATTTATTTCTTTGAGATATTAATATCTTTGGCCTGTAGTGCAAAGATGAACTGTTATTGAATATCTTTGGCCCGAAGTGCAAAGATGAATTGTTGATGAATATCTTTGGCCAGTAATACAAGATGACTGTTGTTGAATATCTTTGGCCAGTAGTGCAAAGATGAATCTTGTTAATGAATATCTTTGGCCGTAGTGCAAAGATGAATTTATTGGTATGATTATGAACAGGAACTGTGATTTGGTATAACCATGATCTTTGATGTTTCGGTAAAAGGACAAGTGATAAAATTATCTTTGTCTGGATGAGAAAAGGAATTTAGAACTACAATTATGATTATGAGTTATTCACATGATTGTGGACAGGAACTGTTGATTGATGTTACAGGGATAAAACATTGTTGGTGGACTTTTAACATTGAGAAGATAATAAACTTTATGTTCTATTTGACTCTTCTAATGGATTGCTTCGTTCATTTCAACTATGGTTGAAATTTTTTATCATCTACCATATGTTCTAAATCTCTGATTTATTATTGATGAAGGCTATTGATAATTTAATTATCTTTAGTCATGATATTTTTTACTGAGCTAGTTGTGATCACCCTTTTACTTCACAATTCCTTTCAGGTAATATGAGTGTAGCTGGGTCGAGCGGGGGTAACAGGGGAATAGAACGGTGGTCATCATTTAGTAGTTATATTTGTTGAATCAAATAGGGTGAGGCGAACCCAACGTTGGAAGGGTGTTTTGCCACTATCATACAAGATGTCTAAAGACATACAACCTCGTGTCATCATAAGACAGGGTTGTGAACATCCACTTGCTGAGTATATCTATGAGCACTAACTATATAATCTTGGTGTTTGTTTGAAGTATAATTCTCAATTAGTGACAAGTGGAGATAATGATATGTCAAGAGAAGACTCACCATTGGAAAGAATATGATAGTAATCTTCTCGCTTTTCTTTTGGGTTCTATTGGGTCAACCAAGGATAATTCGTGGCCATATGATATCTATTATAACCTGTATGCATGGCCTCCCATGTATACGAAGGTTTCTTGAGCACTTCCCAAAGATTTTAATTTCTAAAATAGTTTTTTTCGACTATACCTTTATGTAAGATGTCATGGTGACGTCTTTACCCAAGTTGGTGTCAAGAGTCACAGCTTGATATATATTTTGTATCAAAACTCACAACACATGAGTTGTTGTATTTTGCACGACAATTGTTGTAATAAAGTTGTAGTTAGTTTCGCATACCATGTATTTGGCGACTCAAAATGGGTTGGATGGAATGGACCTATTTTGGGGTTGTCACATTTGGTATCGTAGCTATAAGTAAAGAGCCCCGAGCCTCTATCTCGGTGACTTCCTCGCTGATGGGGATGCACCAAAGCCGCACTCTCCGTAGGGACGCCTGCTCACATGCATGTAAATCGATAGTACCATCGTGAGGTGTCTTTGTCACACGGGGGACATGACTCACATTTGGTATCGTAGCTTAGGATATGATCTCCGGAGATCGGGGAATAGAACTAGGAGGGGAGAGATGAGTAAATCCTTCGCTAAGGTGTCCTACCTAAGCTTATTTATTGGTCACTATAATATCGGGATATTATGTGAAATGTTAATTTGTTCAATTAACCTGTTTTTGAAGTCAGATTCTAGAATGATATCTAAAATACAGGAGATGAGCAATGGAGAAATCATGATGACAAGGAAGATGGAATCTGAAATGAAAGCAAGGTATTCTCAACTCTTCGAAATACTAGGTACGTAAATTTCGAGGGCGAAATTTCATAAGGAGAGGAGATTGTAAGACCCCGAATTTTATGAAATAAAAGTATTCAATTTTTCTATTCAGTAAATGGTTAAATTGATAAAAGGTTAAAGTTAAGGGTAATATATGAAATTTTTCAAAAAACACAAGTGGTTATAAAATACTCCTTGTTGTCGGGGAATATTCGTTTGGTCGTGGAATATTCTTGCTTTCGGGGAATATTCGTATTTGACGACGCAAATCATTTAGGGGCCCCGTAACAAAATAACTGTCGGATGAAGAAAACGACAAGTTTGAGTTTTTATAAATAACTACAGCGTAATCGTTACTGCTTAACACCGTTGGAATACCGGTATGGTTAAAATACAAGAATACGCTGTGGTTGCATGCGAAAGCACACGGTATTGCACAATATTTTTCAATTATTAATTCTTGCGTGAGAAGGCACTATTTAATAATTGTTACGATAATTACTGCTCAATATTTTATTTTATTGGTACAATAATTGTCATTGCGTTGATATTTTAAATTATTGTTGTTCAATAATTGTCACCGCCAAAGATCTCTATTATCGATCAATAATTCATATTATTTGGAATAATATTATTAGATAGCATTATTGGCAATGTCTAGAAAGTTCTCATCAAGGAGAGGTTTGGTCACCTAATTGCGCCGCCAAGAAGGAGAAATCCTTATCTGAAAGCCTCCTTTCCGGGAACGTACTTTCGTTGTCATAAATGTGATTCTCAGAATATTATTTGTGAATAATTAATTATTGATTTATATGATTAGGAAATATTTATTTGATGCGAATATAAATGATGGATTTATTTATGTGGTTATAAATGAAGGAATTAATATTGAGGTATTTTATCAAGATTTTTGTCTGGATTGAAGGTATTAAAAGATCAAATCAATGTTCTTACAACTTTTATCATGTGAGTTATAATTTTTAATCTGACCGTTGGATCGTTGTGATTTTTGGATATGTTATACATATATAAGTTGAGTATATTTTCACAAATTTTGAATCGTTAAAAATGAACGAATGATTTGTTATGAATTTTAAGAGGTAACTGATTCAAAAATTAGGTTTATAAATGATTTTGGTGAAAATTCTAGAAATGGGTGGGCCCCGCTTTTGGTTGTTGGGGAAGATGGCTGATTTTTTTGGTGGGTGGATTAGTAGCGTAAAAGCCATCAAGTAGCGTGTCAAGTCTGCTTTTTGCTGCTAATATTTTTCTATAAATAGAGGACTAAGTTAGAATTGAAAATCACACCATAATTCATAAGTTTTTTTCTCTCTAGATTATCGAGTGTATTTTGTGAGTATTTATATACTTGGTGAGTTGCTATTCATCGCTGAAAGCTTCCTTCACTTTCATATCCGATATCCAAATGTAAGTGTTGCTCTTTTCGAGGTAAGGGATATTAAGGATTTTAAGGGTTGTTATGTTTTTCGGTTTCAGAATTTTTCCGACCTTCAAAATTTCTGGAAAAATTTGAAATGATAATTTGATGAGTTTTCTTGATTGTGTCCAAAATTGCGATTTTTGGATGTATATATTAAGAGTTATGAATTTTACGGAAAAGACTATTTTAAATGTAACCGCTTATAACTCCTTATGGTTAACTCCAAAATTGATGAAAATTTTATTGGAAGTACATCTATATAATATCAGTGTACTCAGTGAATTTCAAATTTTTAGACAAGAGTACAATTTATGATAAATGTCTAAATATTCGATGGTTTTGGCCATATGAAAAAATAATAAATGAATTTTAAAAATTATGAGAAAAATATATGTTCAATGTGGGACTATATTATGCTTAAATTCCAAAAAAAGAAATATTTTTGGAACTGATTTGGTATTTTTATGAAAATGGACTAGTTATGAGTAAATGAATTAAATATGTTAGGTGAAGGAAAAAAATTGGAAAATATGATTTTATGCTTGAGAATCATATATGAGGTATATGCAGATTTTTGATGAGGGTTCTGGTTATTGGTGATGAAATCTTATGAGTTTAGAATTTTAGGATGATTAAATGCATTATTTAGTAAAGTGTAAACAATAAAATAAATTGTTTATAAGTTTAAGAAATGTTATTTCAATATCATTATACCAAAATATTGGTATAGATTTTATTGTGGAATTTTTACCTTTTTATGCTGTCGGGTTTACTATTCATGGGTTACTATTCATGATTACTATTCATGATAAAATTAGTTTTTTTCTAACCAAATTATAGTTGATTTATGAATATTACTCTTGAGATTAAATCTAGATATTTTGATTATATTGATTTTACTATTATATATAACATTTTTATAACCATAATGATGAAATTTCTCTTTGACTTGAGTGTAAAGATGGGTAAATTATTGGTATGATCATGACTATGGGTTCTCTTTGGCCAGTAGTGCAAAGATGAATTGTGACTAGTATGATCATGACCATTGAATTTACAATTGAATATTTTAGCTTAAGTGAAAGGTGAATTGATCAACATGATTATAATTATGGTTTCTATAGATTTTGAAATGATTATTTATTTCTTTGAGATATTAATATCTTTGGCCCATGAATATCTTTGTCTCAGATGAATCATATTGAATATCTTTGCCCCGAAGTGCAAAGATGAATTGTTGATGAATATCTTTGGCCAGTAGTACAAAGATGACTGTTGTTGAATATATCTTTGGCCCAGAAGAGTGCAAGATGAATCTGTTAATGAATATCTTTGGCCCGTGTAAAGCGCAAAGATGAATTTATTAGTATGATTATGAACAGAACCGTGATTTGGTATAACCATGATCTTTGATGTTTCGTGTAAAGACAAGTGATAAAATTATCTTTGTCCCGGATGAGAAAAGGAATTTAGAACTACAATTATGATTATGAGTTATTCACATGATTGTGGGATGTGAACTGCTGATTGATGTTACTGTGGATAAAACATTGTTGGTGGACTTTTAACATTGAGAAGATAATAAACTTTATGTTCTATTCGACTCTTCTAATGGATTGCTTGTTCACGCAACTATGGTTGAAATTTTTATCATCTACCATATGTTCTAAATCTCCGATTTATTATTGATGAAGGCTATTGATAATTTAATTATCTTTAGTCATGATATTTTTTATCGAAGCTAGTTGTGATCACCCTTTTACTTCACAATTCCTTTCGTAATATGAGTGTAGCCGGGTCGAAATGGGGGGTATGAGGGAATAGAATCGGTGGTCATCATTTAGTAGTTATATTTGTTGAATCAAATAGGGTGAGCGAACCCAACGTTGGAAGGGTGTTTTGCCACTATCATACAAGATGTCTAAAGACATACAACCTCGTGTCATCATAAGATGTGGTTGTGAACATCCACTTCATTGAGTATATCTACGAAAGCACTAACTATATAATCTTGGTGTTTGTTTGAAGTATAATTCTCAATTAGTGACAAAGGAGATAATGATATGTCAAGAGAAGACTCACCATTGGAAAGAATATGATAGTAATCTTCTCGCTTTTCTTTGGGTTCTATTGGGTCAACCAAGGATAATTACATGTGGCCATATGATATCTATTATAACCTGAGATGCATGGCCTCCCATGCACGAAAGGTTTCCTTGAGCACTTCCCAAAGATTTTAATTTCTAAAATAGTTTTTTTTCGACTATACCTTTATGTAAGATGTCATGGTGACGTCTTTACCCAAGTTGGTGTCAAGAGTCACAGCTTGATATATATTTGTATCAAAACTCACAACACACGAAGTTGTTGTATTTTGCACGACAATTGTTGTAATAAAGTTGTAGTTAGTTTCGTATTCATGTATTTGGCGACTCAAAATGGGTTGGATGGAATGGACCTATTTTGGGGTTGTCACATTTGGTATCGAGCTATAAGTAAAGAGCCCCGAGCCTCTATCTCGGTGACTTCTGTTGATAGGGGATGCACCAAAGCCGAGACTCTCCGTAGGGACGCCTGCTCATGGCAGGTAAGAATATATAGTACCATCGTGAGGTGTCATTCCACTACTTGGGACATGACTCACATTTGGTATCGTAGCTTAGGGATATGATCTCCAGCGAGATCGGGGAATAGAACTAGGAGGAGAGATGAGTAAATCCTTCGCTAGTGTGTCCTACCTAAGCTTATTTATTGGTCACCATAATATCGGGATATTATGTGAAATGTTAATTTGTTCAATTAACTCAGCGTGTTTTGAAGTCGTATTCTAGAATGATATCTAAAATACGGAGATGAAGCAATGGAGAAATCATGATGACAAGGAAGATGGAATCAAAATGAAAGCAAGGTATTCTCAACTCTTCGAAATACTAGTGTACGTAAATTTCGAGGCTAAATTTCATAAGGAGGGAGATTGAAGACCCCGAATTTTATGAAATAAAAGTATTCAATTTTTCTATTCAAGAAATGGTTAAATTGATAAAAGGTTAAAGTTAAGGGTAATATATGAAATTTTTTCAAAAACACAAGTGGTTATAAAATACTCATTGTTGTTTGGGGAATATTCGTTTGGTCGTGGAATATTCTTGCTTTGGAATATTCGCATTTAATGCGCGCAATGATCATTTATGGGCCCCAGTAACAAAATAACTGCTTGGATGAAGAAAACGACAAGTTTGAGTTTTTATAAATAACTACCGTAATCGTTACATTAACACTCGTTGGAATACCCGTGGTTAAAATACGATGAATACGCGTGGTTCGCATGTGAAGACACGGTATTGCACAATATTTTTTCAATTATTAATTCTTGCGTGAGAAGGCACTATTTAATAATTGATGTGGTAAAAGTCCTCATTGGCCCGTAGTACATTGATGAACAATTATTGGTATGATTATGACCAGGGATTATTCGGTATAATCATGACCATTGTTGATTACATGAATATACTTGGCCCGTAGTGCAGGGATGATTCAATGATGTGGTTTATTTATTAAGCTGAGTCTCAGCGATAAAGTTGATAAAAAACTTTTTAAATCATAGAAGATAGTAGATATCATGCTCTACTTGACTTTTCTAATGGATTGCTTATTCCGCTGCAGTTGTTGATCTAAAACTGGTTGTCTATTGTATTCTATCAGTTGTCATATTGTTGATAAGTCCAAGGATAATTTATTCTGCATTATCTTAGTCATAATATTTCTTACTGGGCTAGTTGAGCTCACCCTTTTCTTTCATTGTTCTCCTTAGGAAATGAGAATATAGCTGGAACGAGTCGGGAAATGGAGTTATGGTGCAGGATAAGTGGCTTTAGTAGTCCTCACTATTCTGTAAAATAGTGTGATAATAATTGTAATGCTGACTTCATTGAGTGTGGATATTAGGGGTGAGCATGGTGCGGTTTAAAGTCTAAATCAGACCAAACCGCTTAGTCTTGCGTTTAAAAATTCAAAACCGCACTTTTTAAATCGCTGTGATTGGTGCGGTGCGGTTTTAAAGTGTGCGGTGCGGTTTTAATGCGTCAGGAAATTTATTAACAATAGAAATATCATTCAAAACTGTGACCCTCATCCAAGACTTGGATAGTACGTCACATTGATACCTATCAACTTGCCATCGTCATTCACGACGTCGCCTACAAAAAGTCTTGCTTCGGTGCATTCCATATAAGGAAGTCAACAACGAAAGGACCGGGGATCTTTACTTATGGCTTGATATGACAATGATTGACTTTAGTGGTTTGGTTGCTTGAATTCGCATAACAGGTTGGTTAGGAATATGAAAGCTAACAACCTTACGAAAAACATGATGAGTAGTTAACTAATCGATTCCTAAAATCACATCAAAGGCAAATATTTTCAAAGAGATAAGATCGACAGGTAACGTGAAAGTGTCAATTTGAATTAACAAGATCTATAAACAGTGGAGGTAACGAAGGTTTCTACTAACGAAGTTTCAACCAATAAGTCAAAGTCTAATTTTTCCGAAGTCAAATTTAAACGTTGAAAGTAGCAAAGAGAGATAAAAGAATGGGTAGAACCTAGATTGAATAAGGTATAGACTTCGCAAGAATTTATAATTAACTAACCCGTGCTAACTTCGTTCGGGTTACTCGCTTTTTGAGAAGTCACGAAAAAAGTTCTTCCTGAAACCACCGACTTTGTTTTGTCCGTATCTGCCTTTGGTGCCACCGTTCCAACTGGACTTGACTATACGACAAAATCGAGCTAAATGACCTTCTCATCTTGAAATTTCTACTTCTATTATCTTGGCCATGATTACCACCGAAGTGGTTATCATTCTAAGCATTATAATTTCCCCCACGATGGTTATCATTGTTCCGATGGTCGTTGCAACCGGTATGATTATTATCGTGTTGTTGGTCGTTACCTTTTGGTTGAGCTGACTCAACGGTCTCATGTGCTTCATTGCTTATCTCAGTATTTTCATATGCCATTTTCAAACACTGTCATAAAACAAGGGTTAATTAACATGTCACATATTATCCATATACTCTGACCGACCAATTAAATACCAAATAAACTTAGGTAAGTCATACTAGTGAAGGAATTCCCCGTCTCTCCCCTCCTAGTTCTATTCTCATATCCTAGCCAAGGATCATATCCCTAAGTTTTGATACCAACTGTGACGCCCCCAAAATTAGGTATATATCACCCATCTTGAGTCGCCAGATACATGGTACAGAATTCAAATACAACTTAATAATACAACTGTCGTGTACAATACGACAAAACATAAACTGTGAGTTTGAATACAAATATTATCTACTAGAGAGTATACAAACTCAAAAGGAGTCCTCATTACAATTATTATCACACTATTTCACGAATAAAGTGAGGACTACTAATGCACCATCTAGGACCATCACTTTGTTCCCCGATTAGTCCCAACCACGCTCTCATTTCCTCAAGAGAACGAAAGAAAGAAAGGGTGAGCTCAACTAGCCCAAGAGAAATATTATGACTAAGATAATGCGAATAATTTATCGTTAGCCTTCAACAAAGTTGTTAAACCCGATAAAATATAATAACTATCAAGTTTAATCATTGTGAACAAGCAATCCATTGTAAGAGTCAAGTAGGGAATAAAATCTACTATCTTCTATGATTTAAAAAGTTTTTCATCACTTTTATCGTTGGGACTCAAATTTAATAAATAATCCACATCATCGAATCACCCTCGCACTACTGCCAAGGATATTCTTTAAGTATCACGACCACGAATTATTCATGCACTACTACTAAAAGATAATCATGTTTTCATCAATCTGGTCCTAATCATGCCATAAAATAATTCATCTTTGACTTTGCTTTGCAAAGAGAATTCATAGCCATAATCATACCAAAACCGTCCATCAATGCACTACGGGCCAATAAGGACTTTTTCCACATTATTTGTAACATTACTAAGTTATGATTATACAAAATAATCCCGGGTCATAATAATCATACCAAGTCCATCTATGCACTACAAAGCCACGTATGACTTTCAATATAATATAAACATGAGGATAATGACAATGATATAAGAATTCAATAAAACAAGTTCAAGAATTAATTTATCCAGAACTAATAACGCCCCACATTGTTAACATAATACGATACTTCTTTGTAGTAAAAAATTCAAGAATGTTCAAAAGAATATTTCCATGAAAAGATCTTTGGATGAAGCACAAATATTAAGGATATTCCACTAATTTCATGGAGTATAGAAGTCAAAGTTTTAACCAACCGAGTATAATAAAGAATGGAATAACAAAAGAAATCACCATGCATGCGATAGACCACACGTGTAGGTTATTCCAATGTAATAATAAATAACGGAACCGATCCGGCGTAAAATGCATGCATGAGGATATTTCAATGTAATAATAAAGAATGGAACTGGTCCTGCGTAAAACGCATGCATGGATAGGATATTCCAAATGTAATAATAAAGAATGGAACCGTGTTCTACAGTAAATGCACGTATACATATATTACGACGGTAATAATAAATAATAGAACCAGTGTCCCAGAACGCACGCATGTGATATATTCGGCGTAAGAATTTCACCAAGTATAGGGTAGCTCATGATACTGAGTTATTCCAACAAAATAATAAATAATGGAATAACCGATGTTCTTTCATGAATACAAAAGAAATAATACCCCTTACCGTAAAAAAAAAATTGAATATAAGAGTAAGGAAGTAGCGTAATACTTTTCTATAGTTTCTCTATAATTTCTCTCTCAGAGTTTCAAAGTGAATTCGTAAGAAATAATGAAGGAATGAGCTTATTTATAGGAAAATGGACTCAATAAGAATTAATTCATGAACGGTCCAGATTGATTTACTTTTAAATGGATCATCCCATATTGATTTACTATTAAAACTTAAAGCAATTCATTCCATACCGATTTACTATTAAAACTTTAAATCAATGATCCATATTGATTCACTATTATAACTTTCCACCAAATGTCCATATTGATTTAATATTATATCTTCAACCAACTATTCAAAAAATTAAAGACATCTCCTCATGGAATAATATTGTACCCAAAAATGATTTGGACCGAAAAGAAATATATTTTACGGGTGATCAATAGTACCCGTGAATAGTAACTCGTGAATAAGAACTCATGAATAGTAACTCGTGAATAAGAACTCATGAATAAGAACTCATGAATAAGTACTCTGACACAAAAAGTGTCCCGAATACCGATTAAACAATAATCTTGAGTGACTTCTCACATAAGCATCAATAATCAATACCGGTATCTATCTTTGTCGCAACTACGCCAGACATCGTATTTCTTTTAACACCGAAAGTGTTTCAACAGCTTAACTGTGAAACTTTCACCGTTATTTTCATAAAAAGTATTTTTGTCGCTTTCTCGATCCGACAATAATTACATTCGTTTGTCCACCAATGATTGTATCTGTCCGCATTTGGATACTCCCCGATAAAAAGAATATTCTCCGACCAATCGAATATTATATAACCACTTTCTTACTTTGCAAAATTTGTAAATATTACCCACAACTATAACATTACATCAAATCAACACCATAATATTAAAAAAATTATTTCGAGAAAATTAAATCTTTATTCATAAAATCTGAGGTCTCACAAATTTTGTGTGAATCGACTGATAATACTCATAATTGAGTACTTCAAATCTGTTTTGAAAAGAAAACACAAAACCTAATTATGCGAAGATGAAGCGATAAAGAGATAATGAAGGGGGAATTACACGGAAGTTTGCAGCTTTAAAAAAATTAATCAACAACTAAAATCAATTATGAAATATTTGTAGAAATAGTAAACTATATTAATTTGTTTTTTATAAGCAATGAGAATTCATTGTTACTCATCAAATATGTATGCACGTTGTGTAAAAATGAATATAAACTCACGTGGGTATGGTTCAACACCGCCAAGAAATGATTGCCAAAAGCTAAGGCTTTAGTCGATTGTGGAAAAGAAGAAAAATCATATCGAGCTCACATAATCATCCATCAATAGTTGTTTCCCCTTCTTCATAGTGGGAGGGGTACTCTCAGCAGCCTGCCTTGCCAATGAACGCTTTGACAACATCATGTTCTGGAGAGGCAGTGGAGAAAAAATAATTTGCTCAGTATAAATGAATTCGGCAGTTGTTGAGAACTCAAAAAAATGACCTGAACTACTAATTACTAACAAAAATATTAAATAAAAGCAATGACAGGAGCGAGCAAGAAACATCACAGCAAATGAGCAAAAGTAACAGAAAATCTACTACGTAAAATGATCACATTCTTCATTATACAACTTCCCTTTGTTCTGACCATACTGGATCTTCAATTCCAGCCAATGATTCTTATAATTGAATTAACAAAGAGGAACACCTTTTCAATAATAAGTCAAGACAATTAGCAAGTTCAGTAACAGAATGGAGAGTCAAGCAAATCATATAAACACTAAACTACTATTACTCAAAAAAAAAAACTAATCAACAACTAAAATCAATTATGAAATATTTGTAGAAACAGTAAACTATATTCATTTATTTTTTTTATAGGCAATGGGAATTCATTGTTACTCATCAAATATGTATGCACATTGTGTAAAAATGAATATAAACTCACGTGGGGAATGTTTTCTTTGATTAGCCTGAAAATTGTTGTTACGGTTGTGATATTCAAATATGGGATTACAGACATTTAGGGCATCATTATCTCTGGTTCCAACTGCAATTGCATAATTAGACTTTATTTGCATACATTTTAATTTATGTATTATTCTACATGAGCAATATATGACAAATTTATTGTGTTAATATCACAATATGCAAACCACTTTCCATAGCAAAATGCCAGCACCTAAGGCAGATTATGGGTATGGTTCAGCACCGCCAAGAAATGATTGTCAAAAGCTGTTTCTATGAAAAATGTTTTGTATGTTGAGAGTATATACCTGAATGTGAGATCCATTAAAATGTACAATTACATCTGTCAACACAATACAAACCTGCTCGGATGAAGTATCTTCTTTTAGATCTCTCTAAGTTCCACGAACTCTTAACTGAAGAATTCGTCCAGGATAAACAATCTGCAAGAACACAAATTGACTAGTAAGTTCCATTCAAATTGTAACTTATCATAATAAAGAAATTTTGCAATAATAGAAACTCTAAAAAAATAGAATTTTTTAAGGCAGAGCAATATATAATTTACCAATAATTAGTAAGAACATAGAACATACTTCCTGTAAAATAAGGTCCATGAATTCCAGAATCGAAGAAAAAGTACTTGGGATAAGCAAAAAAATACAGAAAACTGAAACATAGCCTAAAGGCTAGAACATTACTGAGAGCCTACAGGAGGGGTATCGATGATTAACAGAAATGAATTACCTAGATCTCAGCCTCATCTTTCGATATTGCCTCTTCAACCTCCTCATTCTTTTTTTCTTCCACTGCAAAATTATATCCAATTTCAAACAATCAATTTCATTATAAATTTATGGAAAATGGTAAATTCAATCACATGGCATACCAAACACTAGAACTTAGATCCAATCGATCTACAACATATAAACATGTATACCCGTTGTCACCGATGATTATGACCTTCAAAAGCGTTCTTCTTCAGGATAGTCAAATCATGATTTGCAAATGCGGCGGTGGCGGAGGGGGGTGGAGGAGTAGGAGGATGAAGAAGAGCCGGTGAGGCGTTGGACCAAGTGAAAGGAGCATGAGAAGGGGAACAGATATATGTAAGTGAAATAGGGGGTGATGGTAGTGAAGAAGAGGAAGAGGAAGAGAGGAACGATTTTGTCGATTGTAGCGTGAGTTTTTTCCAATTGAATGAGTTAACTCCTAATTAATTTCAAATTGAGTGAGTTGACTCACCCAATTATACAATTTAAAGGATCGGTTGTGATGCCTTTATATATAATGTATTGATTTATGAAGGATTATATAATTTTAGATTAATAGTCATCTCCATTTTTAGTTATTAAATAATTTTATGGGATTAATAGTCTCTCGTTAAATGATTAACTAATTTAAATTAATATTAAATTAAGATAGAGAATTAATATTCTTACGAGTAAAATTTGTAGTAATATTTTCACATAAAGTTGGACTCATACGTAAAACTTTAAAATTTAATTGTGAATCCAATTCCAAAATTTAAAGGTGGACTCATTTGTAAAACTTTAACATGTCTGTCTACGGTGCAGAACAGCACAGAGCGGAAAAGTCCTGAATTTGTTGTCCTCCCCAAATGTAAAGAAGCCCAGATCAATATTCTATGGTTCAATTTCTTCTGATTTGGCGCACCGTGCACGGACAGAAACGGGAAGAAAATAGTAAAACTTTTTCACTTCCCCCATTTTCTCTCTCCTCAATCACTTCCCCCCAGAAGAGAAGAGAAGAGAAGAGAAGAAACAAACAAAGTCCTAGGGAAGGAGAGAGAGAAAATAGTTCAAATATATACACGTATGTATACACATATAGAGAGAGAAAAAGAGTGAACTTTTTGCTCTTTGTTCTGTTCTTGTGATATATATATTTATATTTATATATATATTCTCTGTTTCAGTGGTTATTTTTTAATATTATCCTCGCTGCTTGAGTGATTGAGCCTCACCATCATAAATCACTTGCATACATATATGTACAACCGAGCTCAAATTGTTATTTAGTTAGTATTAGTGATGAACAGTAAAGTAGAAATTGTTTTCTTGTTATTTTTCTGATTGGCTGAAGCTACTTTTTTCATAGATGTATATGTATTTTTGTTTATATATACATATGTATAAATTTGTGGAATTTGTTTGAGATCTACTGGAAAAAGTGAAGCTTCTAGTTGTTCATTGCTTTGGGAATGATGAAACCCAAAGAAAGATTTACAGAGCTTGTTTGGTATTTCAGTTTTTTCTAGTATAGTGGAAAAGATTAATGGATCAGCAGCAGCAGCAGCAGCAGCAGCAGATGAACTCGGGATTGACTCGGTACCGATCCGCACCGAGTTCATATTTTGCAAATTTAATTAATAATACTGGGTATGGAGGAGATGATTGTGATGAGTTTTTGAACCCTAGGTCTTCAAGTCCAGAATCTGATCGATTTTTTTCAAGATTTATGTCTAGTTGTGGTTCTGAAGAATCAAATTCCCCAAATTTATGTGATATTGGGAGAAATTCTTTGGTAAATGAGCCAGTTCAAGCACAATTTGTGGCTTCAATGAAGCATGAACCAGAGGTGCTTAATCCTCAGCAACAACAGCAGCAGCAGCAGCAGATGGTTTATCCAAGTCAATCTCAGTTGGATCATAAGCCAGTTGGGTCGAATTCGGGTTTGGATAACTCGTATAATGTTTCGAATTCGATGGGGATGGATCGGTTACCTCAGATGAAGATGGGTGGGAGTGGTGGAAGTAATTCAAATCTCATTCGTCACAGCAGTTCGCCTGCTGGATTATTTGCCAACATCAATATTGATAATGGTATTTTATTTATTATTTTTTGCTATATAAGGTTAATACATAAATTATACTAGAATTCAGTGTTTGATACTTTGATGTTATAAATGGAACAATAGAACTGAAGTCTGTCACTATATTTAACTGTTGGTATCAAGATTTAAAAAGAGGATAATATGTTTTGGCAAAAATCTGAGATAAAGAGCAAACAACTAGAATTTAAGAAATGAGATAACATTATAATGTTTGAAGAATAATTTTGATGCAATCTTAGGTTGGAAAGTAAGTTTCTCTATGTTATAATCTACACTGTAGTGTTCTACTGGTTTTGATTTGTTTCTGTTTTTTGCGGTTATGATTAAAATTTAAATGTTGCCAAAAGGTTGGTGGTATTATTGTTTCTAACATAAAGGGGAGTAGATCATGGATTCGATTCTGTTCCAGTCACTACTATTTTCTTATAATAATTAGAATTTCACAATATTGTTAAAGATGTGTTAATATAAAATTAGTGTGCTCATTTTGTTTTGAATTTGTATCAATTACTACAGTTTTTGCTTTTATTATAGAATTTAGAAAGGGTATAAAAATGTTTTACCGATTGGCAGCAGGCTATGCTGTAATGAGAGGCATGGGGAATTTCAGAGCTGGTAGTGGTGCTAATGCAGAAGCATCATTTTCCTCCGGAAGCAGATTGCAAAATCAAATAGATTTCCCACCAGGGCCACCTTCTTCAGGGATAATGCCTCATGCCTCGGAAATTGGGGGCAAAAGCATGGGAATGGGCAGCCCTGAAAGTGGAAGTTTTGGTGAAAGCCGTAGAAATGATGGGGGTTATATGACTGGTGGTTTCCCAAGTACTTCCTGGGATGATTCGACACTCTTATCAGACAATTTCCTAAAAGGATTTGCAGAAAATCAGGTTCAATACTATGATGTCTTTTTTTCTTCTTCTTTTTTCCCCGTATCTATTGTTATCTAATCTTTAGCGTATTTGATCTGATCATAAATTATCTTGTTGATTAGAGTGGTGAAGGTGGAACTCGCACTCCCACTGTATTGGCTCATCACCTGAGTTTGCCAACAAGTTCAGCAGAGTTGTCTGCCATGGAAAAGTTATTGCAATTTCAGGACTCTGTACCTTTAAAGATCAGAGCCAAGAGGGGTTGTGCCACTCATCCACGAAGCATCGCCGAAAGGGTAATTTTCTGAGTACCAAATATCTCATTCCTAAGTGTCTATTTGAGCATAAGGAAAATGATTTATATATTGGCTATTTTTATGTCAATTGTGTATTGGGACCAACGTGAAACTGTAAGTGATAAAATTGAATAGTAATATGTGGGTCCCTTCTTTTATGTCATCCAGTCCCATGTATCCACAATTCCACATATGTCGGTATTTAATATTGACATAATTTTGTAGTGATATATAGCAACACTGAGCATAATTTGCACCGTGCTCGTTTCAACATATGCAAGGAGAGAAGCATACTTCTTTTTGAGTTTTCCGTCGTGTTACAGTTAAATATGTTAATGTTTGAATCATATTCAGGTTAGAAGAACCAGAATCAGTGAAAGAATGAGGAAACTACAAGAGCTTGTCCCAAATATGGACAAGGTAGGATATTCGCTTGCATCTTTTTGAAAATAATAGTCATGGCTTTTATGAACTAAGAGGCATTTACTTTTTTTGCCTACCCTTGCAGCAAACAAATACGGCAGATATGTTGGATTTGGCTGTCGACTACATTAAAGACCTTCAGAAACAAGTCAAGGTATCCCAAATTATTTGAGCCCAAAACCTACTCCATATAATTACTTCATGTTAAGTCATTTATTTATTTTCCTTGAACTTTTCAGACCCTTTCGGATACTCGTGCAAAGTGTACGTGCCCAAATAATCAGAAGACATAACCCCAGGAGGCTTGGGTATGACTTGCTGCTGTACAGATCAATAAACCAAGAGAAAATGGTATTTCATTTTGGCACTGAGAAGAGAATCGAGTGTTTTTACTCTACTTGTGTGGAAGGTAGGGGGAGGAGGGGATACCCAATTGATGCCGCAAGTGAAACGGGATCGTAAAGTAGTTTAAGCTATATTTAGCTAGTTATCTATCAAAAGAATGTACATTTAGAGAGATAAGGTCTTATATATAATAATGCTAGGAGTCGGCTCTGTTTTTTACTTCTTGATTGTGCAGAAAAGAGAAAATGCCACTATTTTGTTCATTGACACAACACATAATGGAAATTGATGTTTTCACAATATTTTTTTGATATTTTTACAACAAAAGTGTCGCTACAGATGTATAACGAAACCGTCCTTATAGAATCTATAGCTATGATTTTGTTTTGGAAGTATCATTTTTTGTTATGGAAGTATCAGTTTCTTACATAAATAGTGACAAAAATATTTTTGTTCGTTGACACTAAAATTTATACAATAAAATTTGTCATAAATAATTGTGTCATTGATACTGTCATTATTGGGATAAGTTGGAGGATAGGTTTCGTTGAAGGGGACTTTTTAAAATAAATTTAGGATATTTTTAAAATCAAAATTAATATGATTCAAAGTTTTTTTTTTCAAAATAATAAATTTATAGTCATATTTTTTAAAAATAATTTACAATATTAATTAATTAATTTACTAAAAAGAATAAGTAGTATTGATTTTAAATTTTGAAATGTCTCTAATAGACTTTAAAAAATTAAAAATTAGATTTTGGAATGAAGAAAAAAATTATGAAATGATTTATGTTTTGATGGGATTAATCCAGCACTTAATTAGGTGTGAGAAAGTGAAATTGCGGGAGGCAGAAGTCACACTCTTAATTGAGCCAAGTCCTGGGAAGTGCGGAACACGTCATATTAAAAAATTGTATTGTTTCGAAAAGTCACAATTCCTATCAATTTCTTTTAGACAAGAAGAATTAATGGGACCTCAAGTGGGTTCATGGATACGTTCTCATGCACACATGCTTGCAAATTTTATCCAATTTTAATAGGGACTTCTTTTTTTAACTTTTGCAAAAAAATTTAGCCGAATTATCTTTGAGCAAGTTCAGCAAGATCATGAAATACTTTACTACCCAACCTACTTATAAGATTAAAAACGATTTCTTCAAATTCACAATACATTTATTAGAATCGATTCATACTCGTTACAAGAAAAAAGCTTATTAGCGATCGAATTTGGTCGCAGATCCTTATCAGCGACCGAATGCAGTCGCGGATACGCGTCGCATAAAATCTGGTCGCTGAAATGCACATCAGCGACCACTAATGATCACTACGACATGATAGTTGGAGGTCTCAACGAGCGCCTGCACAGCTTGCTGGTCAACTAACGAGAGTTGCATGGAGACAGCGCAATGTGTAATTAGGATTGAGAATTTATTACTAGTTTAGTCTTAAGTCTTACTAATGTATTATTGGAACACTTGAGTTTGAGCTCATATTTAACAACTAAAAACTCACATCACCAATGCTCATAAGAGAAGACCTAAGAGCAAATTCAATGGTAATGTCAAAATGGATATAGCTATTGCTATATTTTGGCACCAAAAAGTACTTTTTGGTGCTAAAATAGAACTCAGTCTCCAGTGGTTGATTCTATTTTAGCACCAAATTGTTTCAAATTTAACTAACTTTCCTTCCATCTCATGGTTAATTACTATTATTATTACTATTATAGTTATAATAATAATAATTACTATTATAATTATTATTGTTATTATTTTTGTTATTAATATTAATATTATTATAATTACTATTATTGTATTATTATTATTATTATTAAAATAATTATTGTAATAAATTATTATTATTATTATTATTATTATCATTACTATTATAATTATAATTATTATTAGTGTTATTATTATTTTTATTTTTATTACTACTACTACTATTATTATAATTACTATTATTATTATTTTATTATTATTATTATTATCATCATTATTATTGTTATAGTCATCCTTGGTTCTATATTTAGAACCAAGTATAGTATTTTGCTATTTTAGAACTAATTATAGAAGTGGGTTGAATTTGAGTTTTTGGCATTTAATGCTATAATTTGACTATAGAACCAATTATAACACCTCCATTGAATTTGCTCTAAGACACAAGATTGAAACCCACCCAATCTTTAGGCCTTGGGCCCATCCATGTGAATTACTATACCCTTCTTACATCATTTTTTCGATGCTGAATTTAACATCACATATATCTTAATAAGCGCTGCTTGGGCAACCTTAGCATTCCTTTGTGCATTATGTGACAAACTATTACATCTATATAATAAAATACAAATGATTTTAAATTTTCCGTTCATTCAATAAATCATCTAGGCCGTCTAAAGTTTGAAATAAATCTTACCGTCTATACAGTGCCGGAGTCACGGGACACAACTAGTTGTATAATATTTGATAAATGCACCTCTTCATCTGTAGATTCAAATGCTCACACTTCATGTCATGGATTCGATTCTTAACAGAAAGAGAATCTAATTTATTAGTAGCAAAGAAACTGACTCAAATGGTAGTACTTTCATAGACTCTACACCTTAACAGATCAAATATGGTTAATAGCATTGCAACCCACCGAACCCCACTGCGTTAATAAACCATTCTTAATGATTATTAATTAAGAATGTAAGTATGATGATAGACTTACAACATATATCAACATGCATATCTGACTGACATCACAGCTGACTTCAACTGCTCTGAAACAAACCCCTCCGGTAAAATGTTCACATCCTGGTAACAAACGTAAAAATTCAAAATAAAATTATTCACTAATACACAACCCTAAAGCAAAAAAAACAAAATTTCAAAATAAGCAACTAGACAATCAGACCTGAACCCCCACGGTGTTCTGTGCAGTAGAACAATACAGTACTCCACAAGCAGCACAAGTCTTGATGTCAGCTTGAATTCCGGCACTAGCGACAGTCAAAACATGAGGGATTCTTTGCTTAGAGCATTCACTTATCATTGCGGCCTATCTATTACATCTCAAGATCAACCTAACAAGTTTGATCTTTTTTTCTATACATTCATTTACAGAATGATATACGATCAATCTAACAAATTTGATCTATCACTAAGTCCTTATACAAATATTCCTTGAAGGACTTTACAAATAATCATGAGCATTTATAATTAAACATCAAATCAAAATATGCACTCTTCCAACATCTTACTCACATAATTAATCAATTAATTTCATTTAATCCACATAATCAAATAAAAAATTTAATTCATTAAAAATTCAATTTTCTCGGGTGTTACAAGCTGAATGACGACTGAATGATTTTTTTTTTTTTACAATATTAACTATTATATTAAGTAATATTAAATAAATTTGCAATAATTTTGAATTTTTTCAGAGGTGTAAAATAATAAAAATCTGTTATTCAGATGTTTCAGACATGTCAATTATCAAACAACTTTTTCATTCAGATTCAGATTTAGCTCATTTAGATTCAGATTCATTCAGTTTTTATTAAATACCCCTTAGTGTAATTTGTTTGACTGAATGAAGTATTTTACATTTAATTTTTTTTACAATATTAACTATTATATTAAGTAATATTAAATAAATTTACAACAAATTTAAATTTTTTTAGAGGGGTAAAATAATAAAAATTTGTTATTTAAATGTTTCAGACATATCAATTATCAAACAACTTTTTTCATTCAATATTCAAAATTGTGTTTCATTCAGCTCATTCAGATTACTTAAACATTTAAAAATATTTAATTCAATTTTATCAAACACCCCCTTAATAGTACCCTGTTTTGTTCCCACTTCCTATTTTCTCTTATTTTTATATTATTTGTACACAACTTTTTGTATATAATTTGTATATCTAACATTACTCATTAAAATATAAGTTCATAAGAGTTCTAGTAGAGTCCTAAAAGGGAAAAAATCGAATTGAATCTTTTAAAATCGAATTATTTAAGTTATAATTTGATTAATTTACTTAATTCAGTATAACTGTTTAATTATTATTTGATATTCGGGTTCGGTTTTAATTTTTAAAATGTCCGAATAACCGAATTAGATATTTAAAAAAAAAAAATTTAAACTTTGTCATATGCTTATGTACTTATGTATTGTTAATTTAAAATTATTAAACTAGTTTATAAATTATTATGATCGTACATTTTGATTAATATATTATTTAGAAATTCTAGTGTTAAATTTGAAACAATTTTTTTTGTTTAGTAAAAATAAGTTAATATTTTGATTATAAATCGAATAACTAAATAATATAATTTGATTATTCGATTTTCAATTATTCAATTAATACTAATTTTAAATACTTATTCGAAAAATAAAATTATACTTATGAAATTCGAATATTATAACCGAACTCGTTGTATCAGTATTTCACCTCAACTCATTTTGACCTTTGTATTTTTCTTCGAGCCAGCAAGGCACATATTTCAAATATTGAAATCCAACGGCTAGTAAAAAGACAAAACACTCATTGGTACACGTGTCACAATCTTACGTCAACATAAGCTCGCCTTTCAAAATCCTCATGCTTTTCCCTCTCATAAAAGAATTTGAATAGAAAACCCAGTACCAAAAATTAAACAAATAATCTCAAAAAATAAAATTTAAATTTAAATTATAAATTTATACATTTATAGGGGCTTAAATCACTCCTCCCCTGTCTTCGCCATGGAGGCCGACGACAGAGAAATGGGCTTCGGCTCGGCGGCTTTTCCGCCGCCAGCTTTGGTGTCTCTCTCTCCATTTCCTCCTTCAATTTCTCCCTCTCCCCGCCGCCTCTCAAGCAATTTTATTGCGCCGAATAGGCCAATTCGATCACAAAAACAGCTTGCTTGGATTTCTCTCCAGGGTCGGCTCGTCGGCGCAGAAGAAGCCACCTCCGCTAGAGCTATAGGTGGTGGGTTGAGCCCAAAAGAAGCCGTGGCTTGGGATCTGTTTAGCCCCATTCAACGGGTTCTGGTTGTCGCCGTTATTGCTGTTGCCGCCACAAATTCGAAGAAAAATAAGCAGATTTTGGAGCTTCAGAAATCTGTGGAATTAAGGGTTGGTTTAATGTTTGTTTAATTAAATGGTTTATGGGTTTTGTTTTATTTATATTTGTGAGTGATTTTTCCCTTGTTAGAAGTTATGAGTACTTTTTAAATTTGAATTTGAATTTGAAATTAATTTGTGCTGAATTTATTTGTTGATAGTAATTGTTGCTATTGCAGTTAATGGGTATGATTTAGATTTCAATTTTGTCATTAATTGATGCAAGCATGGGTTTTGGGTTTCATGGTTCAGCCTGTTCAGTTTGTTTGGTTTATCTCTGGTTAGTAATTAGGGCTTGTTTATTGATGGGATTTGGCATCCATGAGTTGATTTAGTTCAAAATTTTGAATGAAGTTTCTGGATTTGAATATGCATCTGGGATTTTTTCATGCAACTAGATTAGATTTTTTTAATATTTCCAAATCTTTACTTTTTATTGACTTGATATTGGAAATGATCTTTTAAATAATGTTACTGTCACTATTAATGTTTAATTATGAAAAAGGTAAATAGTCTAGCAATATTCTTTTCAATTTGTTGGCAGTTTGCACAATTGTTTTTTCTTTTCTTTTTTTAAAATAAATAAACATCTTTGATTGTTTTAAGATGTGGGTTTTTGAATTAAGGTGAATGAATGGATTTGTTGTGTTTAATTTTCTTGTTTGTCCCTTTTATTTTCAAATTACCAGTGTTTCTTTACTTAGTAAGTATATGAAGTTGTATGGGTCTTAAGATTTTCTGTCAATCAATCCAGGATGTGGTGCTTGCAGCCATGCAAGAGGAGCTAGACAGTCTATGCGAGCAGGTGAATTATTTTAAAGATCAGCCTGACACAATGTGCAACATATCATCTAACAAGAATGTGGAATTCTCTGGGGATATCAAATATGTTGGTTGTGGTTGTCAGCCATGTGGTTATCATCAGTATTCATTAAATGATCCGATGGTAAGAAATTATCATAAGACCATATTTGTCTCCGAAATTTAGTCTCATTGGTTTTGGTTGAAACATCTATTTTGATGCTTATCTATTTTTATTGTCTTCTCAGGGTAATGCATTTGTGAAAGCATCTGATACTGATATATTTAACTACCAGCTTCCTCTCATGAATGATGCAGAACCAGAAGAGCGTCGTATGTCTAACTTGTCCGATTGGGCTTCCAGTATCAATTCCTCTATAGATATCCAGGTACTGTACCTCAGCATTCGGAAGTAATACTGCTCTATTGTTGCAAGTACATGGAGTATCAGATTAATCATTAAAATTTAATTTTGTGCAAAATCAACTCCCATTTGCTGTTTTTGCTGTCATATATGCTTCTAGTACCATGTGCCATGTTGTATTTGTGCCTTTTGTGTAGTCGTCTTGCAAAATCAGCTCCATGTGCCATAATATTATTCTGGTACTCAAATTTGATGTGAGTTTCTATGAATTAGGAAATCATAGCTTTGTTGCTTGTTGGGTTATCCTGTAAGGAAGAAAAAAATGTGGCTTTGTTCACCCAAAAACAATTTTAGGCAGTTAAAAAATCTTGTTTAGTTTCTTAAATGATGTAAGCCTTTATTAACAAAAAAATATGTTAAAAGTTTAGAGATATAGTATCTAGTAAATACCAGGAGAAGATTGACAATAAGAAGTTTACTTGTGTTTAAACCTACCACCACTTACAAAGCAAACAACTGTACTCAGATTAAAATTCTGCGAATCATGTTTTATCCAACCAATCTTATGCTGGTGCTTTTTTCTGTTAGCCAATTGAATGCTAATGAACAGTTAAATATTCTACACTGCTGTAATCCTACAGTTACAGTTGGACAATGAGCAAGATATATACAACCTCCGGAAGGAATGTGAAGAAAAAGACAACACCATAAAAGAGCTGGCCACATTTCTTCAATCATCCGAAGCTATTAGCTCAAAGGTTTAATTCAATTGAACTATTGTGGGAACTTCTTTGTTAATTTTTTTTATCACGGTCAACATAATCAACTTTTCTACCATTTTGTCTTATAGAGGATTACAGAGTTGGAAGACATCATCCGCGGGAAGAAAATGATAATTACAAAGCTCAAGAAAGACATGATGATTCTTGAACAGAAGGTGAGTATGCATATATACCCAAATGTTATTAATTTATCAAAGATTCAGCATTGTCATATATGCAAAATACTGATGAGATATTGTGCCATCTCCTCTTCCTAACCTCTAAATATCCATTATTTATCAATCCACACTAACTATTATATATGTTGTGTCATCTCCTTTTCCTTTCTAAACCTAGTATGTTTTCTAAGAGACTCAATATCTAAAGTACACCGCAAGAACCTTTTTCAGTACAATTAACAGATTTAATCAGAATCTCAATCCTTAAAATCTTTTCCCATGCTTTAGAAAATTCAGAATTTTAATTATTGCAATTGCTATTGGCCAAAAGCACCAATTTTCCATAGAATTTAACTTTTCAGAATGAATTTTCACCTTGTTAAGAATTTGATGTAATCAGGGTTCCTTTAAGTTCTAAATTGGAATGCATAATGTTTGAAACCATGACTACAATGACATCCACCACCTGAGTTTAGTTTCCCTGCCGGGAGCACCTTCTGCACCTTACAGTTGGCTTGCTAATACTAGGTTTTTTATGTCCAAAATCAATTGTGATGTGACACTAAGTGTGATCCTTCACAAACGGATCCCAAACATGAAGGAACGAGGCAATCAGTAGGTAAAATTAGCAACTATCTTTCACTCAACTCCCTAGCATAACATATTATGTTTGAGTATCACAACTCATCTAAAATTAGACGAGAAACTGTTCACGTAGTGGATAAAGATATTGTGATATCTTGGAAATCCACATTTATTTTACCAGTATTCCAAACTTTCAAGTAATTGGTATTAGTCATTCTGAATCTTGTTAATGTATTCTAGGAATCCACAAGTTAATGTGAAATATAAATATATTTATACATAATATTTGTAACAGTATCTTATATTAAGCATGAACTTTACGAAGCTGCTTTAATTGCTGTATTAAATTTGTTTTAGTTTATGTCACACTGAATGTCTGTTTGTGACTATGTAAATTGTAAACAGGTGGTTCATCTCTCACGACTTCAGAGACCTTCTTTCACAAGTTCAAATGCAAGTGCAAGGAAGCTTCCACTCATGACAGATAACCTTATATATGACATGGATAGTACAACTAGTCCATCATCTTCTGATTCGGATTGTGCCCCTAGGAACAAGCCCCAAGCACCTGTTGCAAAAAGTCAGAAAATCCCAGTTCAGAAAAATAGCAGTTGTTCTTCAATGGGTGACCAGAAACTGAGCAATGCCAAAAATTCTAATGTAGCAGTGAAATCAAGTGAGGAACATCAAAGATCTCGACCAGGAAGTCCTCTCAAAGAAAAGTCATTGAATCAGAAATCCTATTCAGAGTCCTTTCCAAGACCGAAGCAGTCATTATCTGCTGGGGGAAATCTCAAAACCAGGCGACGACCTCCAACCAGGCCTAAGGATGCCACCCTGCAACAGAGATGGACATAGTAAGTATTTTACATATATTTTCATACCTCACAAAAGATGGACATAATCATTTGCTTTCTTCACTGTTTGTTTCAAAAATATAGTTAAAGAGGGGATGTAGATTGCTTTGGTATTTTAATTTCTGAATTAATCTATTTTTCATATTATTTATAGGTTATATATAATGTCAAATAGTTTGGATCAAGAACTACATAGAGATGGGATGCATGTTGCTCCAGAAATAGTTGCAGGATATCTGGGTTAGAGAGTTCTAGTGTAGAAGCCATATGGGAATCGAAGCTGCCGGTGCTCGTTCAATGTTGTGAAGGAAAGATCATAAACGAGGATCGTGTATACATCTAGGTATAAAGCATATTTAGAAACATGTAAGATTAAACCTTTTGAACATGTAATGCTTCAGATTGCAATCCAAAGATTCCCCCTCCTTCCTTTTCCATTTGGTAACTTTATCATAGCATAAGTTTTCTGGGTAGGGAATGTGTTGGTGGTAGTTTTACTAGCTTTTGGGCATGCAAACTGTTAGCTGGAAATTTTGTTTTCTAAGATGGATATCCATGCTAATTGAACCTGCACAGTGTTCTTGCTAATAATTTACTATAATATGCTGATAGTTTTTGTTAGAAAAACTCCTCCAATAATAATTGTCTTTGATAAATTAAATAAATCACGCCAAACTAATAATGCAATTCCACCAAATAAATTGTAACCATAGAAAATAATAATACAAAAATAAACCAACCACAAGACACCAAAATTTACGTGAAAAATTCTCTAAAACTAAGAGGTAAAAGCCACGGGCCAAACTCCGAATTATTCCACTATAATCAATTGTGAATACAAAATCCTTCTAAGTTTTATAACTAAAAACATGAAATATTAAGAAATTGAGAGAATACAAGAATACCTCAATTTGAGTGAAAACTCAAATTATCTCACCACCCAAAATCTTCAAATTAATTAAAGTCTTCAAGCAATTAATTGATCTGAAAAGATGATGACAAATCGTGAATAAACCTTCACAAAAAACCTTCTCAATTTACTAGCATGCAACCACTGTTTTTCCGTGTATTCCTATCAAACTAGAGCACTCAATTTTTCCGTCTATTTGTTAATCCTTCAGAGAGTCCATATATATATATATATATATATATATATATATACTCCCTGATGCACCAAGTTGACTTCGGATTTGAAAAGCACTCCTTGATGATTCATGATAGACTTCAGATATATATATACTCCTTGAATCCTAATTTACTTTTGATTAAATTAATTCACACTCTTTGTAGGATTCAACCAAAATTGCTCACGTGTTGTCCAAATTAAAGTACAACTAATTTAAATAGGATAGTCTCATGAGTTTGGACCCCACAAACCCAACAATCTCCTCCTCCAAATCCATGAGAGGAGGCTTCTACCGTGACCCCGTCACTTGGAGTCCATCCCGACCAATTCTTTGCAAAACTCTAGTTTGTCGCGAGTTACAACTTTTGTCAACATGTCTGAGGGGTTCTCGTCGGTATGAACTTTCTTTACTTTCATCAATTCCTTTTCCATCACTTCTCGAAGCCAGTGATAACGAACATCAATGTGCTTGGTACGATTATGATACGTAGCATTTTTGGTTAAGTCAATTGCACTTTGACTATCACAATAAACCACGTACTCATCCTGTGTCAGACCCAACTCTTGAAGAAATCATTTCAACCATAACATCTCCTTGCCTCGCTCAGAGTCATGCGATGTATTTTGACTCGATTGTAGACAAAAAGAACACACTTCTGAATTTGGACCGCCATGATACAGCCTCCCTCAAAAAGTAAACAAATATCCCAAGTAGACTTCTTCTTCTTGTAACTCGCCATGTCTCGCATCTGTGAAACCCTCAAGATTGGACTCAACCACCAAACCCCAAACACAAACCGGAAGTAGCCTTCAAGTATCCGAGAATCCACTTAATCGCTTCCCAATGTTCTCTACCGAGATTTGACAAATACCGCTCACAACACCAACCGCATGAACAATATCCGCCGTACAAACCATCGCATACATAAGACTCCCTACAGCAGAGGAGTAGGGAACTGTTGCCATATGATCTCTCCCTTCCTTAGTTGAAGGACACATGCGCTTTTTCAACTTAATATGATTGGCCAGTGGTGTGCTAACTGGCTTAGCATCACCCATGTTGAACCTTGCAAGCACCCGTTCAACATACTTCTCTTGTGACAACCACAACCTTTTAGCTTTCCTGTCACGAACAATATTCATGCCCAAAATCTGTTTAGCCAGGCCTAAGTCCTTCATGTCAAAAGACTTAAACAATTCTCCCTTGAGCATGCGAATCATGTTAACATCTTGCCCAACTATCAACATATCATCTACATATAGCAACAAGATAACAAAGTTACTATTCGGGAACTTTTTGACATACACACAATGATCTGCAACTGTTCTATTGTATCCTTGATCCATCATGAATGAATCAAATTTCATATACCACTGCCTTGGAGCTTGTTTCAGGCCGTACAAACTTTTCTTCAACCTTCAAACCAAGTGTTTTCTCCCTTTAACTTCAAATCCCTCTGGCTGCTTTGTGTAGATTTCCTCCTTCAAATCACCATGAAGGAATGCAGTTTTCACATCAGGCTGCTCAAGCTCAAGATCCATACTAGCTATTAACCCCAACACTGCTCGAATAGAAGTCATCTTCACAACTGGAGAAAAAATCTCATCGAAGTCAATACCTTATTTTTGAGCAAAACCCTTGACGACCAACCGAGCGATCCTTTTTCAGCTTGAACACCCATTTATTCTTCAATGCTTTCCTGCCCTTTGGAAGTGTAGTAAGCTCATAAGTGTGATTCTTGTGCAACGAATCCATCTCATCCTGCATAGCTCTCAACCAATTGCTCTTCTCCTTATGAGTCTTAACTTCCTGAAAATTTTCTGGCTCCCCCTCCTCAGCAACTAAAAGATATTCGGATGAAGGATACCTGACTGATGGCACACGTTCTCTCGTGGATCTTCTTAGCTGAGGTTCTTCAATATCAAGATGAGGGGTTGCTCCCCGCTTTCAACACCTCTCGCATCGACCCATCACCATCGTGCAAATCAGATCGGTCACATCTTTATTCGACCTCCTTCTAACCGTGGCATTCTCAGTAATGGCGAACGAACTCCGTTGAGGTCTGGAACACTATTATCTTTGGGCTGTGTAACGTTATCAAAATCTTCATAATTTCGATGTTCATGAAACACCACATCTCTCTTCAATAATTTTCTCTCGAATCGATCCCATAACTCGCACTCCAAACTCAGATCTCCATAGCCAACAAACACACATGGAGTAGATTTGTCATCAAGCTTCAATCTTTGTTCCTTGGGGATATGTGCAAAAAGCCTTGCACCCAAATAAATACCTCAAATAAGAATATGACACATCCTTACCACTCCAAATCTTCTCTCGAATCAAAAATCCAACGGTGTTGATGGAGATCTGTTAATCAGGTAACAAGCAAGATCTGACAAATTTCACTCCAAAATGACTTAGGCAAATTTTAGCCATTCTCAATAAGCATCGGACTCGCTCAATAATAGTGCGTTCATTCTCTCACCACACCATTATGTTGTGGGGTGCCGAGAACTGCTGCTTCATGTGAATCTGGTGTTTAGCACAATATGCTGCAAACTCCTTTGAAGTGTATTCCCCTCCGTTGTCACTGCGAAGACACTTCAATAATTTTCCAGTCTCTCTTTCAACCATAGCATGGAAACTTTGAAAATGCTGGAATACCTGGTCTTTTGTTTTCAACAAAAACACCCACACCTTATGTGAAGCATCATCAATAAAAGTAACAAAATATCTATTGCCACCTAATGACTCAACCTCAATAGGACCACATACATCAGAATATACTCTCTCAAGTAACTTAGATTTTCTTTTAGAGGAACTACTAAAAGAAACTCTATTCTGTTTACCAAACAAACAATAATCACAAGGGTTTAATCATGATGCCTTTTTAGCAAAAGGAATGAGGGACCTCTTTGCTAACATCTGCAACCCTTTCTCACTCATGTGCCCAAGTCTTTTATGCCATAGATTCGGTGAAGTTTCATCTTCAATTGCATTCAACTCGCTAGAACATACCTTCACATGAGTTTTGTATAACGAGCAACAAGCGATTACTCTGCGACTACCATCGAACCCTTGGTAAGCTTCCATTTCAAGCATCAAGTGATTCTCATAGCCTTCCCTGTCCAAGGCCATACCAGAAATCAAGTTAAGACGTAAATCTGGGACATGTCTAACATCCCTCAAAGTAATAATGCAGCCTACATCTGTCTGTATGCAAACATCACCAATTCCAACAATCTTTGACTGATCAGTGTTACCCATTCTCACAAACCCAAAGTCTCCAGCTTTGTACGTAGTATAGAATTCTCTTTTGGGAGTAGCGTGATACGAAGCACTTGTATCAATAACCCAATCAATCTTCTGATCAACAACATGTAAGCATTCTTCTTTCTCGAATGAAAGAAGCACAACATCCTCAATAACTGTAGCTGCAGTATTCTTCTCCTCAACTCTCCCTTGATCACCAGTTTTCTGCTTATCTAACCAAATCTTGCAATTTCTTTTGAAGTGACCCTCCTTGTTGCAATGAAAACACCTGTATGTAACACCTTCTCTGGTCTTTGATTTGCTCCTATGATTTTTGAAATTTTTGCTTTTACTGCGATTCATGTTTCCCTTGTGAGATCCTCCGGAGTTACTTACCTCGTTTCTTCCGCCACAAGTGCTTGTGTCTCAAAATTCAAACCCTGCTCCTTTCGCCTTGTTTTCTCGTTGTGTATGCTGTCCTTGACCATCTGCATGGTTATCTTTCCTTCCGGAGCTGAATTGCTTAGTGACACAACCAAAGTTTCCCAACTATTAGGCAAAGAATTGAGAAGCAACAATGCCTGAATCTTGTCCTCAAGATTTAATTTCATGGTAGACAATTGGTTCACCAGTCCCTGGAACTCACTCATATGCTCGGATACACTGCTACCATCTTTATACTTCAGGTTCACAATCTTTCGAATCACAAATGTCTTATTCTGAGCATTCTTCTTCTCGTACATGGACTCTAATGTAGTCCAAAGTGTATAAGCATCTGTTTCCTATGAAACATGGTGGAACACACTCTGATCGATCCACTGTCGGATGTGATCGATCGTCTTCCTGTTCATCTTTTTCCAATCAGTCTCAGTCTTGTCCGCTGGCTTTTTCCCCTTAAGCTCCAATGGATCATACAAATCCTTGCAGTAAAGGATATCTTCAATTCTAGGCTTCCAGATCAAAAAATTAGATGAGGTAAATTTAATCATGGCGCCGCTTGATTCCTCCATTTAATTTATCAAAATAAACTGCGCAAAGAACCTTGCTCTGATACCACTTTGTTAGAAAAACTCCTTGAATCCTAATTTACTTTTGATTAAATTAATTCACACTCCTTGTAGGATTCAACCAAAATTGCTCACGTGTTGTCCAAATTAAAGTACAACTAATTTAAATAGGATAGTTGTAAGACCTCGAATTTTATGAAATAAAAGTATTCAATTTTCCTATTCAGTAAATGGTTAAATTGATAAAAAAAAGTTAAATAAAGGGTGATTTATATAAAATTTTCAAAATACGCAAGTGGTTATAAAATACTTATTGTTGTCGGGGAATATTCGTTTGGTCGTGGAATATTCTTTACGTCAGGGAATATTAAATGCACCAAGTATGACCATTTATGGGCCCCATAACGGATAAGCGTCGGATGAAGAAAACGACAAAATTGAGTTTTTATAAATAACGGGCGTAATCGTTCTACTGCTAACATCGTTGGAATACCGGTGGGTAAAGAAAAATGTCTGGCGTTGTTGCACAATGAAGCTACGGTATTATTGCGATGATTTTTGAATTATTGATTCTTACGTAAGAAAGCCTTCGCTTAATAATTGTTACAATAATTACGCTCAATATTTTATTTTATTGAATCAATAATTCTTTGCGTTGATATTTTATATTATTGTTGTTTCAATAATTGTCACCGCATGAGATCTCCATTATCGGATCAATAGTTCATATTATTTGAATAATATTATTAGATATCATTATTGGCAATGTCTAAAAAGTTACATCAAGGAGAGGTTTGGTCACCTAATTGCGGCGCCCGATGAAGGAGAAATCCTTATCTCCGAAAGCCCCTCTTCACGAAAGCTGCTAGTTGTCATTATTGTGATTCTGTAATATTATTTGTAAATAATTAATTATTGATTTATATGATAAGGAAATATTTATTTGATGTGGATATAAATGATGGATTTATTTATGTGGTTATAAATGAAAGAATTAATGTTGAGGTATTTTATCAGTATTTTGTCGGATTGGAGGTATTAAAAGATCAAATCGGTGTTCTTACAGCTTTATTGTGTGAGTTATAATATTTAATCCGACCGTTGGATCGTTGTAATTTTTAGATATGTTATACATATATAAGTAGAGTATATGTCCACAAATTTTGAACCGTTAAAAATGAGCGTATAATTTTTTATGAATTTTAAGAGGTAACTGATTCGAAAATTAGGTTTTGGTGGAAAATTCTAGAATTGAGTGGGCCCCACTCTTGGTTGTTGGGGGAGATGGCTGATTTTTGGTGGATGAAATAGTAGCAGGTAAAGCCATCTGATAGCAGGTCAAGTCTGCTTTGGCGTGCTGACATTTTCCTATAAATAGAGGGCTAAGTTAGAATTAAAAATCACACCAGAATTCATAAGTTTTCTCTCTTTTTCTCTCTAGATTATTGAGTGTATTTTATGAGTATTTAGATACTTGGTGAGTTGATATTCATCAGTGCAAGTTTCCTTGAAATCATATCCGATATCCGATCGAAATGTAAGTCTTTCTTTTTTTAGGTAAGGGATACTAAGGGATTTTAAGGGTTGTTATGTTTTTCATGTTTCGTAACTTTTCAGACCTTCAAAAATTCTGGAAAAATTTGAAATGATAATTTGATGAGTTTTATTGATTGTGTCCAAAAATGGCGATTTTTGGATGTATAGATTAAGAGTTATGAATTTTACGGGAAAAGACTATTTTAAAAATAACCGATTATAATTCCTTGTGGTTAACTTTAATATTGATAAAAATTTTATTGGGAGTACATCTATATAATATCAGTGTACTCTGTGAATTTCGGAAGTTTTGGATAAAAGTACAATTTATGATAAATGTCTAAATATTCGGCGATTTTGGCCATATGAAAAATAGTAAATGAATTTTAAAAATTCTGAGAAAAATATATGTTCAATATGGGACTATATTCTGCTAAATCCCAGAAAAGAAATATTTTTGGAACTGATTTGGTATTTTTCATAAAAATGGTCTAGTTATGAGTAAAAGAATTAAATATGTTATGTGAAGTAAGAAAATTAGAAAATATGATTTTATGGCTTGAGAATCATACATGAGTTATATGCAGATTTTTGATGATGGTTTTGGTTATTGGTGATGAAATCTTATGAGTTTGGCATTTTAGAATGATTAAATGCATTATTTAGTAACGTGTAAACAATTAAAATAAATTATTTATAAGTTTAAAAAATGTTATTTCAATATCATTATACCGAAATATTGGTATGGATTTTATTGTGAAATTTCTACCTTTTTGTGTCGAGTTACTATTCATGAGTTACTATTCACGAGTTACTATTCAGGAGTTACTATTCACGAAGTTACTATTCATGGATTACTATTCATGAGTTAATATTCATGACAAAATTGGTTTATTTTTCTAACCAAATTATAGTTGATTTATGAATATTACTCTTGAGATTAAAACTATATGTTGATCATATTATTTTTACTATTATATATAACATTTTTATAACTCTGAAGTTGAATTTCTCTTTCACTTGAGTGTAAAGATGGGTAGATTATTGGTATGATCGTGACTATGGGTTCTCTTTGGCCAGTAGTGCAAAGTTGAATTGTTGACTAGTATGATCATGACCATTGAATTTACAATTGAATATCTTTAACTTAGGTGCAAAGGTGAATTCAACATGGTTATAATTATTGTTTATATAAATTCTAAAATGATTATATATTTCTTTGAGATATTAATATATTTGGCATGTAGTGCAAATATGAACTGTTGAGGAATATCTTTGGCACACATAGTGCAAAAGATGAATTGTTGATGAATATCTTTGGCCGTGTAGTGCAAAGATGACTGTTGTTGAATATCTTTGGCGAGTGGTGCAAAGATGAACTGTGATTAATATATTTGGTAGTAGTGCAAAGATGAAGTTATTAGTATGATTATGAACATGAATCGTGATTTGGTATAATCATGATCTTTGATGTTTCGTGTAAAGACATGTGATAAAAATTATCTTAAATCACCGGATGCGAAGAGAATTTAGAATTACAATTATGATTATGAGTTATTCATATAATTGTGGAAAGGAACCTGCTGATTGATGTTGCGGGATAAAACATTGTTGGTGGATTTTTAACATGGAGAAGATAATAGATTTTATGGTCTATTTGACTCTTCTAATGGATTGCTTCGTTCACCGCAACTATGGTTGAAATTTTTATCATCTACCATATGTTCTAAATCTCCGATTTATTCTTGATGAAGGCTATTGATAATTTAATTATCTTTAGTCATGATATTCTTTACTGAGCTAGTTGTGCTCACCCTTTTGCTTCACAATTCCTTTCAGGTAATAAAAGTGTAGCTGGGTCGAGTGGGGGATAACAGGGGAATAGAACGGTGATCTATAGCTGTTGAGGGTGAGGCGAACCCAATGTTGGAAGGGTGTTTTGTCACTATCATATAAGATGTCTAATGACATACAACCTCGTATCATCATAAGACATGGTTGTGCACATTCACTTGCTGAGTATATTTACGAGCACTACCTATATAATCTTGGTGTTTGTTTGACGTATAATTCTCAATTAGAGGCAGTGGAGATAATGATATGTCAAGAGAAGACTCACAATTGGAATGAATATGATAATAATCTTCTCATTTTTCTTTGGGGTCTATTGGGTCAACCAAGGATAATTCTGTGGACATATGATATCTATCATAGCCTAGACGCATGACCTCCCATGTACGAAGGTTTCCTTGAGCACTTTCCAAAGATTTTAATTTCTAAAACAGTTTTTGATTATACCTTTATGTAAGGTGTCATTGTGAGGTGCTGTCAACTGATGGGACATGTGTCACATTTGATATATATTTGTATCCAAACTCACAGCATATGTGTTGTTGTATTTTGTACGACAATTGTTGTAATAAAGTTGTAGTTGTTTTCTGTACCATGTATTTGGCGACTCAGAATAGGTTGGATGGTATGGACCTTTTTTGGGGTTGTCACAATAGTCTCATTGGTTTGGACCCCACAAACCCAACAGTTTTTGTGCTTTTCTTTTTTGACAAACACTGGGAATTTTTTTTGGAAAAATTCATTCATTTAATCTGAAAAGTTTTGAATTACATGCATTAAAAAATGAAAAATGAAATTTGTTACAAATTTTCGAGTGGAAAACAACATCCAATTAGCATATTACAATCATCCATCATCAAAAACCAACTATTGTATAATAAGAGAATGATAATAATAAAAATAAGAGGGATTGATTCTTCAAATGAAAAGATACCCTTCCCAGTTCTTAGTCTAAAATTTTGGAGTTGGAGGCTGGGGTATCCTGCTATCTTGGGGGACCCCTTTGATACCCACCCCGCCAATATATACATCCTTTTTTCCCTAATTATTTTTTTCCCAATTACTTTTGTACAATTATTTCTCATTCAAAATCATAAAACAATGTAATATTTTTAACACCTCCTTTTATACAAATATTATGAATTTTTAATTAAATACCCTAAATAATTGTATAATTATATATAACACAAAAGACTAGTTTTAAAAATAATTTCACACACACACACACACATATATATATAGTCCGCTTCTCTAACGAACTGGAGGGAGCGAACTAAGAACGAATAGACTATAGCGACGAAAAAAACCGTCGCTATAGTATAGAAAGCCGATTTTTTATGCTATAACGACGGAAAACACCATCGCTATAGCCGGTTCGCTCTTAAGTTCGCTTACTCCAGGTTACTGAGAAAGCTATATATATATATATATATATAAATTGATCGAGGTGGGGTGGGGTGGGGTGGGGTGGGGTGGATATATACTAAAACCCAACCTATATATATATATATATATATATATATATATATATATATATATATATATATATATATATTCGAGTTCCATTAAAGTTAGAATTGAACGAGTTTTGTCGGGGGTTGGAAAAAATTGTCAGACCTAACAAAAACTATACAATCTTGAATCTTTTAATAACATTATAGAAGTTGGGTCTTAGATTAAGAGGATGTTTTAATAACATTGCTGAATTGACATTCTTAACAAATATTAGAACACTAAATAGTTGTAGATTTTCTTAAGATAATTAAAATATCCAAATTATAATTTTCAGTTCAATATAAATAATTTGACACCGAGAATTTTTACGTGGTTCAGCTCCTATCCTCTAGTCTAATAGCCTAATCCACGTCCAATATCAACTAGTATTATAGACTCTTTTATTAATTTACTTTAATTACAATTTGATTCTTTTTACAAACCAAGTTCCAAATATTTGAACACTTTTGTTCTTTATGCACCCTTAAGTACCTTTGCTTCCTTGAACTTTTTTGTAACACTTTAACCCAACCCGAATTAGAACTTTCTGGACAATAAACTTAGTCTATTCAAAAACAAATTACAATAGATAATGACTATGATCAAAGAAATTAATCAATTAACAATGCAAGACTCAACTATGAATGCAATTATCAGAGACTAAGAAATGTCACTAGTTTAAACATCACAGAAATAAGCTGAAAAATATATTAGAGATTTTTACTTGCACAACAGCTTCAAGAATACTTCTAACTCACAACACAAAGAATAATATTATAGCTTTGTTTTCTTCTATATTAAGAGCAGTGTATTTTTTCGTAAAAGTAATTGAGATAGGCTTATTCTATTTATAGCCTTGAAATAATATCCATTAGAAAAAGATTATGAAGATCTCATGATATACAGAAGTCAGATTATTACACTTTCTCTTTCTTCAAAAGAACCCATTTATGAGATTTGAATATTCAGGAAAGAGTGAATCAGGGATAAGAGATATCAAATCAATCATATCTACTGCACATATTGTTCCAAAGAGATATCAATTATTATCCACGGTTATATAGGAACAACCACTTTTGGAATTCCAAAGATTTTAGCACTTAAAATGCGAGAGCAGATCCCCTGTCCCCATTATTTATGAGTTAATTAGTGTAAAGTAAAAAGTTAGGTGTCAAAATTTAAGTGGGGGGACACAAAGAGACAGAAAAAATGGGGACAGAGGATCTGCTCTCCTTAAAATGCTTCCAAGAATTATACACGGCATTACCTACATATATATCCTAATTATCTTATTTTATAGATATTATCAACGACCACATTAATTTAGGATTAATTGATTATCTAGGCAACAAACAAATTTTCCATAACAAACATGAATAAGGCCAGTTTGTTCTTAATATTTTAAAATTAAATTTATTTCAATTTTAAGCTTCCATTTTATTTAACTATTTATCATATTAAATGCACATAAAATATCTTAAAGTCTTGATTGGAAATTTATTAATACAAATGACCTTACATTAATTCCTAGGGACTCACATGTCTTCAATCCTTTGAATAAGCCACCAATGATTCTTTTATCAAGTTCCTGAAATTTCACAGTATAAAACACAAGTCATCATCAAAACATAATGTTAGAATATGACCACGTCAACATTCTCCCAATTTTTGATGATGACAACACTAAAAATTATAGCTCCCCCTAAATCCACACATATATCTTAAATAACACATTTCAAGAATTTTAATTACTAATAAGTTCATCATGCCTCTGTTAGGTATCAATTAATATCTTTATATCTTGCATATATGTTAGATTCAACATTCAAATTAACAGATATCAAAGTCTTAAAACTAACACCAACCAAAAAATCGGATCCGATTAGCATGAAGTTCATTTTTAGGTAAGTTGGTCAATTGACCAATAGAATGCTGACACACATAGAGCTCGCCTGCGTGTCAGCACTCTATTAGCCAATTGGCCAACTTACTCAAAAATGAACTTCATGCTAACCACTTCCCAAAAAACCATATCAAAGTCTTAAAACCAACCATAAAACAAACCAAAACCATAAAATTATAAAACGAGTCTCCCCTTTGGCATCCATCAAAAAGGGTATAACTAAGGAGATGAAATTCGCATTTTTTCGGCGCGACGGGTAAAATAAGGATGATGGATCACCCGATGTACGTGTTCTTCCATTGATAATTCTTTAGCAAAGTGGAGAGGACGAGGAATAAAAGTACTAAGAGGCATCGGTACTTCCAAAAAGTCTCTAGCATATTCGGCCATCCAATTACATTGAGGTCACTTGGAGACAGGAGAGCTCATCTTTTGAATGTTGAATTCTTCCGCCATATCATTCAGTCTACAAAAAATTGTGCTAATTCTCCAACTTGATTGCTGACGAATTTGATTTCATGGCTAAGCTGACATGTATTCCTGTTTATTTTCTTTTGAAGAGCCTTAACCATTGTTCTAGTGTGAAGCTCAAAGCCTGCCTGAAGATTTATAAATTCGTCTTCCACACGATTATACAACTGTTTCACCTCATCAGTCCCCATGGGCAGTTTTCCTTTTTCTAAAATAGTAAGTCTGTGTTTAAGGTCAAAGATATCAGTTTTAAAGCACTCTTGATTCTGTAAAATTTTGTTTAACAGACCCATGATTTCAAGAGAGGGAGTGTTCTGTGGCGGAATGGATGAGGATGTATATTTGAAAGTTAGAACTTGAAGATTATTAGGAGCAAGACGAACGAACTTACCATCAACCAGTGACAAATGATATAATTTCAAATTAACAAAGTCAATGAACTAGTTGAGATGCATTGAGATTGTATTCCGTAATATATATAGTATTATTTAATATATATAAATATAATAAAATAGAACAAAATTATATATATATATATATATCACAGGAAAATATAAACATATAAATCTGAGTTCACAAAGTCTCCTTAAAGCAAATTTATTCTCTCACTGGTGCTAAGGATTAAATGAATAATTGCTTTCCAAGATAAAACTAATTTCCAGTTCTTGATTAGAAACACTTCAAAATTAAGAACACATCGAACCAAAATTTATGTTATGTACTGAACCAAACAGAAAATTAATAATGCATGCATGAAGTAACTGGAAATAAAAATCTTCTTTGCACAAAACTGGATTTAAAATCAAAATCGGCGGCATGACGCTGTGTGGTTTAACCCAAGCCTTGGCTAGGTCCTCTCCCTTCCACAAAAGTGGGGTGCCTCTTGGGGCCCTTCCTATTGAGCAAACATCCCATATATATGTTCTTCATTTTCCCCTCTAATGCCCTATGTGGGACTTTTGCATTTTATAACATTACAAGTAGGTGACTTTGGAGTCAATTTTCTCATTCAATTTAATGGATTTGAACACATAAATATATCATGTTATACTTCTCGCGGAGGAGAACGCATTAGTGCATGGACCCGACATTTCTGAAGTGTGGATCCCACATTAAATTAAGCCTCAAAATGCTTTAATATTTATTTTGTCAAACCCATTTCCAACAATCCCCCACGTGAATGTAAAATTAGCTTTACACATGGAAATTAAAATAAAAATGTTATGAATATGCAGACTCTAGTTCAGTACATGTGAAAATATATTTCATCAGGTTAAGTAGCCTAGTGGCTTTGAACTTAATATAGCAAAATCTATCGGATTTACTTTGCTAATCAGTGGACTTGATGTCTTTGAACTGTCAGCTTTTTCGTGTAAACCAAGACAATAGAATTCACAAAATATTTCTTCAGACATATTTGGTTCTCACGTTTGTGTTCATTTTGGCCTTGAAACACCTCTTGGTTTCGTGAGTATATTAGAGAATTCAGCCTTTAAATTCTCATAGAAGTGGCCCCCTTCTTACTCACATAGGTGATTTCTATAAAGAGTATCCTGCAATACTTCACTTGAATGTATTTCAAGATATAGAAGTCATTAAAAGCGTAACTTATCCTGATTCTCGCGGCAGATGTGCACTGTCTCATCATAGGAATGGTTAGGAGTATATATTTCCTCAATGCTTTATTAAGTACTACATAGTTCGGTTTGCCCATTGAACCTAGATCTTGGGATCTCCAGTCAACTAGGTTGGGTTTCCATTATGACGGCTCTTTAACAATAGGCTTTAAACCCAATCCCTTCGATGAACTTTCCACTTGCTCTCTTGTTAAACCTTTCGTAAGCTTATCGGAAAGCCCCCTCTTTCCTGAGAATGATCTGGTTGTTAATATATTGTGAGTTATAATATTAATGATGAATGTTATCAAAAATATGTTTTGTGAAGTCAAGTGAGTTGAGATAAATAAAGGATATTTTTATGAAGTATTTGTTATAAATTTTTCTTATTATATGGACCCCCCACTTACCCATTTTTCAAAATTATCGGTAGAAAATTATCTCAGTTTTGTATATATATATATATATGTTTGTTCACGGGGGGGATTACCTGGTCAGGAGGGAATCATTATTATTATTATTATTATTATTATTATTATTATTATATATTATAATAAATTTTGTTTTTTTTATGAAAAATAGAATATATTATATTTTATTATGCATAGTGTTTGTATAGTGCCTGCATAGTGTTTGCATAGTAAAATTAGAAGAAAAAAAATCAATTGATCGGTGCGCGCCCGTGATTGTCCTCCTGTGCAATCCGTGATTTTATTTTCTAAATAGTATCTTTCCATTCTCCTATAAATAGAATGCTTAGTTTAGAATTTAAAATCACACCAGAATCAGAGAATTTTTCTTCTATAATATTGAGCGTATTTCTTTAGAGTTTAAGGAAGTTTTGAGTGTCGAAAATAGTATAAGTTTTCTTCAAGAATATCTCCGTCCTACCAGTCAAAAATACTCTCCTTTTAAGGTAAGGGATATTATTTTTGTTAAATATTCGTAAGAAATAATATTTTCTTCCTTACTCTATAGTATGTAAGTAATATTATTTCGTTTCAGATTCTAAATTCTACACTCATTTTGTTTAAGTATTGCTTCTATACTCCTTGAAATTAGTAGAATATTCTTGAAATTTGCGATTCATCTAGTATCTTTTCACGGAAATATTATTCTGAACATTCTTGATAACTTTTTTATCTTTTCATGATGGGGTATTATTCACGGGTACTATTTCTGAAGTACTATTCACGAGGTACTATTCACCTGGGCACTATTCACCCGGAGTACTATTCATGATAAAAATTGATTTTTTTCGGTTCAAATCATTTTCGATACAATAATATTATTCTTGAATTTTACTCCACAAAGCAGTATCATGTTGACAATTTGAACATTATTGAATTCTGGATAAATTGAATTATAAATCTTTAAAATTTATCCTTTGTTTTTATTTAATTGAATTCTTATATCATTATCATTATCTTCATGCTTATATTGTGATGAAAGTCATCTTTGGCCCGTAATGCATAGATATACTGTTGATTGGTACGATTATGATCGACCATGAATTATTCGGTATAATCATGACCTGTATTAATGTTACAAATGATGTGGTAAAAGTCTTCATTGGCCCGTAGTGCATTGATAGACAGTTGTTGGCATGATCATGACCATTGGTGATAACATGAATATCCTTGGCCCGTAGTGCATGGATAATTCTTGGATGTGATACTAATAAATATCATTGGCTCGTAGTGCATGGATAATTCAACGATAAAATTGATGAAAAACTTTTAAATCATAGAAGATAGTAGATATCATGTTCTTCCTGACTCTTCTAATAGATTGATTATTCCGCTGCAGTTATGTAACGCCCCCAAAATAGGTCCATTCCATCCAACTCATTCTGAGTCGCCAAATACATGGTACATAAATAACTACAACTTTATTAATACATTTGTCGTGCAAAATACGACAACATATATACTGTGAGTTTAAATACAATATTGTCTTCTAGACAATATACATACCCAAATAAACTCCCATCATAATTATTGATACATTATTTTACAAAAATGGTAAGGACTACTAAACAACTCTCTCTAGAACCTTCATTCCATACCCCGACTAGTACTCGCTACATTCTCGCCTCCTGAGAAGAAAAATGGAACAAAAAGGAAAAGGGTGAGCTCAACTAGCCCAGTAAAGAATATTATGACTAAGATAATATACAACAAATTATCGTTAGTCTCCAACAGGGAAAAATCTAATAGAATACAATAGACAACCAGTTTTAAATCAACAACTGCAGCGGAAACAACAATTCATTAGAAGAGTTAAGTAGAAAATGCAAACTACTATCTTTTATATATGAATTTAAAAGTTCATCGTCGATATTTTATCCCTGTAACATCAATCAATATATATCTGGAATCAAATATTCATCTTTGCACTACAAAGCAAAGATATTCATCGACTTAGTCATGTTCATCTAAACACTGCTCATCTTTGCACTACGCCCAAAGATATTAATCGATCGGTCATGTTCATCTCAACACTGTTCATCTTTTGCACTACGGGCCAAAGATATTCATCAAGAAATCATTCATCTTTGCACTACAGTCCAAAGATATTCAGTAATATTATCATTTAGGACTAAAGATGATGAAAAATATTTTAAAGGAAACGAATCCAGTGAAACAAAAGAATAAACATTAAGGATTCATATTTCAGCTATTTCAGGTCCAAAAATACCTCATAAATAATCATAGTGGTGTAAAATTCAAGAATAATCAAAACATGGATACAATCAAGCTAGTATCCAGAATAGATATTTTGGACAAAAAGAAGAAATTTTATTTTTCAATGAATAGTCTTGCATTCGTGAATAAAGGTCAGATATCGTGAATAAGTCTCGTATACGTGAATAAGAACTCTCGACACCAAAAGTTTCAAATTTGATAAAACTTCGGATCAATATTTCAAAGATAATGATATTGAAGAAATAATATCATTACGAAAATAATAATATCCCTTACCTCGAAAGACAAGATTTAGTTGAAACACCTGATATAAAGGCATGACTTGAACTTGCAACAGATAGCAATACTCAAAGTATACTCAAAATACTCACAAGAATACGCTCGATAATATAGGGAGAGAAAACTTCAGTTTCTGGTGTGATTTTCAATTCTAACCTAAGCACCCTATTTATAGAAAAATGCTTAGAACACCAAAGTAGAAAATTTATTAAAATATTAATATTAATATTACAATTCCTACGCCCACTTCTAAGGATCTGAATTCAGAATTTACATCACATGCAAGACCCACCTTTAATGATAGAAACGTTTTTCATAATAAAAATAATTAAAACTTCCAAAAATCAATTATTTTGGAACTCCGAAACTTCAATAATTCACAATAAATAGCCCTTTTATCAGAAAATTCGAATCTCGCAATTTTTTATAGGAAATTCAATTCTCTACAACTTTGCAGAAGAAAGTTTTTTCAAATTCCAAACAAAAATTGACCGAAATTCATAAACGGACGATTTTACAAGCTATAATCAAATTTCAGTCAAGAAATGGGTCCACCGACACACAAAACATGTGTTAAACAACTTTTGCAACAAAAATATTCTTCCTCCTCATATACTCATATATCCCACATTCATTGTAAAAATATCATCATTAATATATTATTAAAATAATATATTTAAATGAATTGTTTTATCAGAAAAAGATAAAATATTAATTTTCAACAATTGTCACATTAAAAATTTTCTCCATCTATATCCACATAAAATCAATATTTTCCTCATCATATAAATCAATAATTAATTATTCACAAATAATATTACGAGAATCACAAGATCGACAACCGTGCCGCTCTCAGAGAGGGGCTTTCCAATAAGGATCTCTCCTCATCTTGGCGCGTGATTAGGTGACCAAACCTCTCCTTAGATGTAACTTTCTAGACATTGCCAATAATATTATTCGGATAATATGAATTATTGCTCGATAATGGAAAATCTTGTGTAATGACAATTTATTGAAACAACGGTAATATAAAATATCAATGCAAAGAATTATTGAATCAATAAAATAAAATAATCGAACGAAGAATTATCGTAACAATTATTGAGTAGTGCCTTCTTACGTAAGAATCAATAATTGGTGCAATCTGAAATGCCTTCTTGTTCAACAACGCGTATTAGTGTGTTTTAACCACCGGGTATTCCAACGAAGATTATCTTGAATAACTACTGGCGCATTATTTAAAAACAACTTATATTTGTCGCTTTCTTCATCCAATCGCTTTTCAGTTATGGGGCCCACAAAAGATCAAGGCAAATGCATTTAATATTACTCGACAGTAACAAATATTCCACGACCAAACGAATATTCCCCGACAATAAAGAATATTTTATAACCACTTGCTTATTCGAAATATTTGCGTATTTTACCCATAACTATCCACATGAATCAACCCTTACTATTTCAAAATAATAAATAGAGGAAATTCCATTTTTATTTAAAAAAATTCGGGGTCTTACAAGTTAAACTTGTTGTCTATTATATTCTATCAGTTTAATACTGTTGAAGGCTAACGATAACTTATTCTGCATTATCTTAGTCATAATATTCTTTACTTGACTAGTTGAGCTCACTTTTTGCTTTCATTGTTCTCTTCAGGAAATGAGAATATAGTTGGGACGATTCGGGGAATGGAGTGATGGTCCAAGATAGGTGGCTATAGTTAGGAGTGATCATTCGGTTATAATCGAACCGAATAGGCTATTCGGTTATAACCGAATACCGAATTATTCATAATTTTACTATCCGAAACACTAACCGAAATTTGGAACTAACCGAATTATCAAATACCGAATTACCGAATTGTACATTGGGGTATTCGGATAATAATCGAACCTGTGTTCTTTTTAAAATTAACAATACAACTGCAGTTTAATTGTTTAAAATTACAAATATAACAGCAGTGCAACATCAAATTACTGTCCTTAACAAAGTTTATGACTTAACAAAGTCTAATTATAATCTAGCAACATCCAACAGTGCAAATTGTAGGCTTTTCAGCAGCTACCACCCAACAGTGCAAGTTGTGCAACAGCCAACACCCAACAGCAACATGAACAAGCAAAATTCAACAGCAACATGAGCAGCAACAACAACATATAGATTCTTCAACTGCATATAGATTCTAAATTATCAGTAAATATATTGTGTGCATGTGTTATACAGACTTACACAGACTTCAAAACCCAAAATATATTGAAACTTCAACTAAATTATATCAGTAAATATATTGGTTGGTCAAAGAAAAACCAATATAAAATCAAAACAACACAAACCTTGTTTAAGGATAACAAAACATGCAGTACCTAGGCTAGAATACTTGCAAAATGTGTCCGCAGTGACTGCTGCTCTTGGTCAAGCAGTTACCCAAGTCATTCATTACATCAATGGAACGTGCATCTCGCAACTTTAAGCAATCTAGTTCTACTCATGTTCATTTGTGCTAGAGAGATTTAAAAAAAATAAAATTGGGTCAACATTTCTACTACATGTCCTATTTATTTGATTGGTTACAAGTGATTTACATGCAAATGCATGATTTTTCTGGTCATTCTATTCTGAATAGAAATGTCCATACTTTAGTTTGAGCCTGAAGGAATTATCAGTGTGCTGCTGCTGCACTATTTAGATGAACTGCCAAACATGGCTGCAGTTTTGTAATAATTATAGTCATTGCCAAGGAAAATACTTTTGTAAATCAATAAGGAAATATATGAAGTAGGCACTCATGGACATAGATGACAACACTAAATAACATGCTCTTCTAATCAATTTTCTAGAACTAAATAACAATGAATTTTCAGAGAACAAAAATGTCTTTTTGACATGCTGTCAGAAGTTCAAATGCAATGAAGAACAGCAGCCAAAAAAGAAAAACCAAACTTACTGGCCCTAGCTAAGCTCAAAAGATTGATCAAACTACCTGTAGAACAAAGAGACTTGGTACCTTTACGATGGCTTGCCAATCTGTTATTATCTCGCATTGTTCACTTGCATGTGTTGTAATTAATTTTCATTCGCAGATTGAGAATTATGTATTTCACATTCAAAAAAATTCTGAACTTTGGAATAAGCTGTCTAAACAAGAGCAGAAGTTTGCCAAAAGGTAATGGCAATTATTTCATTTCTCGGATTTCAAGCATCAAGTATATCTTACTTTTTGTACTTCATATTATGGTTTTAGGTGTACCGAGGATATGGAACAACATTTTGAACAATCTGTTTTGTCAAAATTGCCTGATCCCTACAAGTCCCATTTGAAGCAATCTGTAATAAGTGAAGAGGATGACATGGGTAATATTTTCCTACTTGTATAAACTTATGCCTGCATTATTTAAATCATCTATTTCCTTATTGATTTACAAAAGTATTTTCCTTGGCAATGACTATAATTAGTACAAATATATATGTTGAATATTTTAGTAGCTTTCTCGCCTACTTCATTATTATGTTAGCACTGTTGGAAATAGGTGACAACACTCATGGACATACTTGTTCCAAATTCATGTATCCACAACAAGACAGCACTAATGGACATATAATTAGAACTTAGAAGAGTTAGAGCAACAAATATTACATTAGACTACAACAATCAAACGATATATTAGGCTTTTGTTCTGCATATCGCTATTCCAGATTCCCATTTCCACTCCAAAGTTTTCAAATTTAATAAAAGCAGAAATAAAAAATAGGAGACCTTTCAAATCAAAAATAGATGTAACAACTAACAAAACAAAACTAAACTCGACTAAACTACTCGAAAATTTACCTGGAGTCGGAACTCGTAAGAGAGTCGCAGGGAGAGAGGCCGTCGGCCGAGGCGCGGAGCTGCGAAAGGTGAGACAGCGAGACACACTGAGGGTCGAGAGGCGGAGGTAATGATGACTCCATTTGAGTTTGAATATTATCTATGAGACAATATTCATGTAAAAACTCTTAGCTACACTTTTGTCGTATTGTATAAATAAAGTTTGTATTTAAATTATGTACCATGTATTTAGCGACTCAAAATGGGTGATGTATACCTATTTTGGGGGCGTCACAGAACACAAAAACGTACAACAGGGAAAAGAGAGACAACAGAGTGTTTGGAGGAAGAGAGAAATAAATAATTTGTACTTTCTATATTATTTTTATAATTGATTTCTTATCTCTCTCTCTCAATTGGACTTCCACGTAAAATTCTCGTGTCCATATTTTATCTCTCTTACAATAATGTGTGTATGTTTATTTGAGTGTATTTTATGAGTTTGATTTTAAAACAACACAATCCATTATTCCAACAATTATTACCACTTTTTGGCCTACTGTTTTGATAATTTTATCAGACATACAAAATTTGGCTCAATTACGTGCTAAAGGGTGAGTACATCATGAAAGGACCAACAATTAGTTTTGGCATTAAATCCATATTATAACATTTAAAAATCCTTGAAAATATTCACAAAGGAAATGCCAAGTGCACTTACATTGTGCACTTTTAAAATAACAATTGTTAGTATATATACTCTGTGGTTTTAATGATGACAATTTTATATGAGCTAAATTGTTTTTATATTGGTTTATAATTTTATTTAGTCATGTTAAATAGTTTGCATGGGTTATTGCATGAAAAGATACTGCAGGTTGTCACGTGCTTCAAATGAATATAATATTTATATGATTAACTAAACCTGTTTTGAAGACTAATTCTAATGTGAATTGGAGTAGATTAAGGAAATTGAAAATCGTGTATTGGATTTTTAATTGGTATGTGCAAAAAGTCGGAATTTAATCTGCTTTAATTCCTTATCTGTTTGGGTTATAGTCTTCTAATATAGATATAGATATTATCTCATTATATAGTGAGTTACCAATTTTACGTGTCTTTAATATTTTTTAGGAATTGGTATATTTAAGGACTCTTATTCAAAATGAAACAACAGATTATTTTTTGAGTCTTCTTAATGTTAGATTGTTGTTTTGAAGGAAACTTGTTAACGATCGATTGGACTCTTTCAAATAGTCTTGATATTTTATTTGACTACTTCTCTTATCTGCTGAGACTGTTATTCATCTTCTATTAACAAGTAATATAGCCGTTGCTGGAAGAATTTACGTTAAATAGCCGTTGTTCTCTTCCTTATATATACTGCTTACTCGGCTTCATGAAGACACAAGACTATTGGACAAAATCTCTTCAAGCTACTCAAGATACAAATCATCATATCACTATTTTTAGTCTTGGTTTACATTGTTCTTATATTCTTTATTTATATCTATTGTAAACATAGTACAAGTCTAGGTTGACTTGGGATCTTTATTTTAGTAATATTCAGTCTGTACAACGAAGCTATCAAAGTCTCAGAGGTGAGAGGTGTTGCAGAGGTGCAAAGGGGGCAGAGGTGTCCAAGTGATCGTCGTTGTAACAGGGAGTTTTTATTTACTTTGTAATTGCTGAGTATTATTTTAATAAAGTGAGTCTCCAATCCTAGTTAGGATTGGACGTGGATTAGGCCACTAGACTAGAGGATAGAGGCTGAACCACGTAAAAATCTCGGTGTGATTTACTACCCTTTTTGCTTATGTTTTTAGCTTCAATATTCTGCAATTTTTGTTTGTGTCGAAAAAGTTTTACACTAATCCAGACAGGTATTAGCTGTCCATTTTTTACAGTTAAGAATATAACTAATACGGACAAGGTTAGACCGTCCGATTATAGTCTGCTATAGTAAACTTTAAAAATTGGCCACTTTAGATCACGTCTAAATATTTACACCTATTCACCCCCCTCTAGGTGTGCTTAATTATAGAATTACAACAATGACAACCATAAAAGTAAAAACCTTTATACAATTCAGAACCAACAACCATAATGTTTATTACAAATTTGGACAGAATTTTATGAATATCTAATGAAGCAATTGATCATTTTGTTTGTAAAAAATTCCTTTCCCATACGTGGAACGTGCCAATTCCAAGAGTAATGGAAATTGAAGCATAATAAACAAGGAAACAGGAATGCAAGATACTAAAGAAACTGGAATAATAATCCAGTCTACTTTATCACGAAGCACAATAACAAAGGTGGCGCTGAATGCGACCATCGTTGCTGCTAGGGACATGGATAAGGAGAGAAGTCCGATTGTCAGCCTCTTGGGTAAAGTATAGAGAAAATCCTCTTCAGCATAACGAGAAGTAAGTATAGATAAGAACAATAACACGGAACTGGATGAAGAGAATAGCGCTACGCCATCTGATACTGCAAATATCATGAAGGTTGCATCTTGTAAGAACAAGGGTTTTCCATCGCCATTGTTTCCCCCTGGCACAGTAAACATGGCTGCAAATGCCATTGTCACAATGAGTGCACCTACAACAGTAGATGACGATGATGTATCCTTCATCCATTGTTGTCCTTCTTTAATTAACTTCTCATGTGCCTCACTGAATACCATTCTTGGTGTTTTATGATCGCTATTTAAAGCTTCTTTAAATGAAGGCTCCACAAACTTTTCAACTTCCTGCACCAAGATTTACTTTATTAGCTTAGTTCATAAATTATATGAAATAGTTTTATACATGAGATTGTGGGTTCAGAACTTCAGATTGAGGGAAGGACAAAAATTTTAAGGTTAAGAATGATGATATCCATGACAGCATGTCATGTGGCTGGTCAATGCGACATAAGGGCCACATGAGTACCAAAGGGTTCATGGATCCAAATTTTTAAAGAGCTTAGTACTTACTTTGCATTAATTAAATTGCAAACATCTCCCTCCAATTGTTTGCTAAATTTCAATTTGTCCCTTTAAGTTACAAAATCTTCAATTGAATCCTTCAAATGGCCAATTTAATTCATTTGACTTCTGACATTGTCTTCAACTAAATAGGGATCTTTTTCTTAAAAGGATTCAGTTCAATCCAATTAGCCACTTGAATGACTTAATTAAAATTTTTACAACTTGAAGGGTCAAACTAAAATTAAGCGACAACTTGGAGAGACAATTTTGCAATTCGGCCTATAAAAAAAAGTGTAAACTGAATAAGTCTATATGTGGCAAATGTAATATGCTTTTAAAAAGTTAAAAAATTGAATACTATTTTACATATCGGACTAATTAAAGGAGTGTGTATTATGATAACCTTGAACCATTGAAGTTCACGCTGCATTTGCAAGGCTGCTCCAGTTACAATATTAAGGCGATGTTGAGGCGCTAACTTGCCAGCAATATGTAATGCATTTTCTTCATTTATTTTCTCAGTTGCAGCAAATACCTTGTGCCCAGACATTTGATATACAAGATTGTAGACTTTTTCCTGACGATGTTTAATGGCTGCAAGGAACAAATAGAACCCTTGCACATCATACCAAACAAGGCCGGGATAATTTCTAATGCACTCCTCTATAATCTCATGAGTGCCATGTGTAACTGCAGTTGACACCGATGTTCCTAAAACATCCCAAGCTATGGAATGGTCGACCCTCTTTATAACGGTTGAGCATATTGCTTTTACAAGTTGTTCTACTTGTATGTGCGTTAATTTGATGTCGTGGATATTCTTGATATATGGTACTGTTGTCAATAGCAAGTTAGAAATGAAAATCCCTAAAATCAATGGAAATGAAGAATTAATAGGGTGCATACCTAAGTATCGAAGGACACTCTGAAAGCCAACATTCAAACGATAGTGAGCTGCAAATAAGGAAAATAAATAATTACTATTATAGACTTATTTTAAGTATAACCCAGCAATAAAAATGTATGGTCCCAAAGGTGCAATTAAATAGATTAAAGAGGTGGAGTGAATATCTTAATTTTTAAAACTTCATTAATTAATATTATCAAGTTAACCCTTAAATTAACCCATGTTAAACAAGATGATATTTGACAGCAAAAAATCCCTCAAAAGTTCAGAGTTTGAAAAAAACCCTAAACACAAATATACATATAAATGCAAACACTTGTAACATTTTAGGAACAAAAAATGTTAAAACCATGTGAAAATGATGGATCCGGTTAGCATGAAGTTAATTTTTGGGTAATTTGGTCAATTGGCCAATAAAATGATGACACACATAGAACCTCAACTGCGTGTCAGTATTATATTGGTCAATTGACCAACTTACCCAAAAATGAACTTCATACTAACCACTTCCGAAGATGAGACTAGGGTTTGAAGTGGTTCAAGGTAAATAAAATTTTCTATTCCACTATTCTTCTACGCTGAGAAGGAATCATCAACGCAATCTCACTTTGTGATAAACCATTTTATTATTTATAATTTACTAAGAATTAAGCTCACTAAGGCCAAGTCACTAAGACTTGTACGAAGAAATGAACAAATGTTAGTGTTAATGCCTAACAACGAGCAATAATTTGCACAGGGAATAAACATTGACCACACAAAAAAAGTTTGACGGCTTATGTCGTCAGGGAATAGTTCTGGTGTGAGAATCAATACATGTCATTTTTTATAGTTAATATTGTTAGCAGAGTAACATAGATATTCGTAGACAGCAGCTGAGTAATAATGAAGCTGCAAAGAAACAACAATGTTCGTAGAGTTGTCTTCGGAATCGTTTTACTGCTAAAGTATTCGAAGAATAAAGAGAAGACTGCAAGGTCTGCTCAAGCATCGTAGAATCCTCCTCTTAGAAGGTCGTAGAGCTCAGACTCTACGTGTAACACCCCAGTCCCACATCGAAAGATAGGGGGAAAATTTGTCTGTATATGAGGAATTAAGTAACTACCAATAGTACCTTCAAAGTCATGACCTTTTGGGAGCCTGTGGTGGGCTAAGATGACCCAAGAAGATACTATTGAGCCAGTAGTTTGAGGCATTATTTTGATGGATTTGATTCGATTCGGACTTGGGATTTGACCCGAGATTTGTTCCGGACTCGGGATTTGACCCGGATTGTTTCATATGGTATCAAAGCCGACTCTCGAAAGCTTGGGTCGGGTCATCCGATCGGGTTGCCGGAGGTGGGGACACGAAGGTTGGTGGTATTATCCCACAATGGAGAGTAGGGGTGAGCATTCGGTTATTACCCAAACCGAATAAGAATTTCGGTTATAACCGAAAACCGAAAATACAATGTTTTAACTATCCAAACAAGTAACCAAAATTTGTACTAACCGAATAACCGAATAGGTTATTCGGTTATTCGGTTAATAACCGAATAGATTTATCTCCTCAGTCTCTCTCTCCATGTAATTACTAGCACATAGCAGCCTCCATCTTCAATTTCTTCCAAGTATACCTAATCTTGGCTTTTTCACTTCCATATATATATACACATACATGAACTTGAAGCTATTGATTCCTCCTCATCGCTTTCGATCGATTTTCTCACCACAATAAATGCCATAACAACCACAATAGTCATGGCGTAGACGAGGATCTTAACGGATGTGATCCTCTTGACGTTCGCCGATCTGTGATGGTGGTATCATTTCCCCAAAATCAACTTCATCTTTTTCTCTCTCTGTTTCCATGTACTCTCACTCTCTTTTATTATGAATCCCGACCCAAAAGGCAAAAAGGCCATCATGAATGAGCTCTAGAAACCACAAATGGAGATGGGTTCAAACTCTTCTTCTTCTTCCTTTCCACTGTTCCACCTCGTCCGATTCACTCAATGGGTTGAAATTTGGCAAGAAAATTTACTTTGAGGATGTGGGTGTTTGAAGAGTTACCAAATCCGTGGTGGGTCTTCGTCGTAGAAGTTGATTTTGGGGAAATGGGTCGAGAGAATTCAAGAGTAAGAGACTAAGTTCTGTGGAATTGTGGATAAGAGTAATGAATGAATGGGCCGAGTGCAGAGTCTTATTTTAACAAGTATTGTTCGGTTATTCGGTTAAATCGAATAACCCAAAACTAATACCCGTAAAAACTAACCGAAAACCCTATAAAAATTCGGATATAACCGAAATAGTAAAAATAACCGAATTGTCAGAATATTTCGGTTAAATTATTTCGGTTGTGTTCGGTTTTTCGGTTATACCCGTTTTTTGCTTAGTCCTAATGGAGAGATGGAGGTCCGGAGGTGGGGACACGAAGCCAGCCGGTATTATCCCACAATGGCTAGAGAGGCAAAGATCTTTGGGCCGTGTGTGTGATCGGTTTTGACGGAAACGTCAGAAATTTAAGTGGGTGAGTTTGTAACACCCCAGTCCCACATTGAAAGATAGGGGGAAAATTTGTCTGTATATGAGGAATTAAGTAACTACCAATAGTACCTTCAAAGTCATGACATTTTGGGAGCCTGTGGTGGGCTAAGATGACCCAAGAAGATACTATTGGGCCAGTAGTTTGAGACCTTATTTTGATGGATTTGATTCGATTCGGACTTGGGTTTTGACCCGAGATTTGTTCCGGACTCGGGATTTGACCCAGGTTGTTTCACTACGTTTCTCATCACTTTAACCTCAACTAAGTTCGTAGAACATGTCAGAACTGTCTTCAGACTGACGAATTCAAAGAGTCTCAGATGGAAGATTCCAAGATGTTACTAACCATCTTCGAATTCAAAATAGAAGATCAAAGAATGATTAGTCTAAATAGCTAGATTGAAGATGTGACACCACTAACATGTGTTAGGTGAGAATGCAGTCATATGTGACTTGCCAGAGTCGAAAGCAACTCTAGTATCTAGTCTATAAGTTAGCATCAGAGAACATCCTGGAGCAGAGCATTAAATGCACCAACGGGAACTCTCCAACAGACTAATTTTTAGAAGTCTATAAACGAGTACGAGGATTCAAATCCAAGTACACACGAAGACATACGTGAATCAAAAAGCTGAAACTCTACATGATCATATCAAGCTCTACTTTACGATCCTGAATATAGTGTTTAAGCTATTGCGTACCAGAAAGAAGTGAATCCTAATTATTTGCAAAGTTTAGCAACACAGCAAACAACTATTATCCACTGTGTATTGATTGTATTAGTGACTTTCATCCAAGTTTAAGTGACTTGTAGAGGTCTAAGTGGCCTGGTCTGTGTGACCTTGCCGAGACTTTGTGACTCGAAGGAATTTTGAGTGGTTCAGTTGTAAGAGATCTTAGTGATCTAGTCTTTGTGACCCATCCTTAGTGGATTTCCTACTTGTTGAAGTAGAAGAGTTGACTAGGAGTTGTTTGTGTTCTGAACCACTTGAAAATATATTGTGTCATTTAGTTTCAGTCATATATCTGTTATATCTGTGAAGTGACTAACATCCATAAAGCTAAACTTAGAACTGTTATTTCATTAAATATTTAAGGAGTTTTTCAAACTAATATTCCATTATGCTAAGATTAATTGAACAAATTGATTAACTGGTAACAAATCTTTAAACAAACAGAAGTTTTAAAAATTTATTCAACCGCCCTTCTAGATCTTTATTGTGCCATCGGGAAACAACAAAGTTATCTACTCTCGATCCTGATCCCGATCCCTTCTCGATGGGGAGACCTCACTTTCGCTCTCAAGGGTCACCAACTTTGCACCCCACTCCTTTTGTTGATGACGTAGAGATTCATTTGTTTCAAAGCTCGACATCCTAATCTTGATCCCAATCCTCCCTAATACGGGTCTGGGACCAAAACTTTGGATTGCACTCCCAAAAATCTTTTCTGATGGCTCGTCGGGGTAGTAAACAATTGTCGACGAACCAAGGGTAAATCGTGCTTTAGTGTGGATAAATTTGGGATCTTTGGGACCTATACAATTCTTGACTGACTTCCTAATTTGGCAAACAACTGATGCAACCAATGATCTTTCATGTTGAGCCTTCGATACGCCCCTTGCCCTTGTTAACCATGGTGAGAAATTAAAAATAAATTGGTAATTGGTAGTGAAACTAGAATAAGATCCTCCTTCTAGCGCCAATGTTAATGTCTGCTTTTGTCCACTCGTCAAATCACCAAATAATAAGCGATAAAATGCACGGGGAACAAACAGTGACCAAACCAAAAAGCTTGACAATTTCGTCCATCGGGGGATAACTCCGTGTGAGAATCAATACACATTAAAAAGTGTCAACGATAGAGGAAATAAGGCTCTAACGCTGTAAATTAATTGTGTACCTTCGCTCCAATACATAACCATATTTATAGTTACTCACATCACTTAACTAGTTAGGACACCCGAAGTAGATCAGGAATTGCAATCCAATTATAGTTTCCATAGGAATCGAATCCTTATCATCAGATAATATCTACTGTGGACCAAAAGATCCCCTTCCGACTCTGAATGACATCTCGAGCATGATCAGTAAGTCCGGTTAGAAAGGATCATCATGAGCCAATAATATGGGAGTGGTTATGATGAAGTTGATTTTGGTCAATTGATCGTCTGATATATCGACACGCGGCGAATTATATTATCTATCTCTCTCATGCGTGTCGATCAGATTGATCGATCGAATTAACTTACCATAAAATTAACTTCATTGTAGTCGGATCTCAATAATATATACCCACTACACAAACCGTTGCCAATCCCTTGTAGGATATTATTTCAATTATAAAATTTTGCTTCTTGCCACAACATAGGCAAAGACATTAAGCAATATACAATAACGAGATAAAGTGAAATCAAAAATTTGATCAATTCAACTAAATAAATAATAAGGACATTAACAAAACAGTAACAAGAGATAATAATAATAATAATAATCAGAAGATTAGAGAAGAAAAAAAACTAAATATAGTAAAAATAAGAATGACATTACCTCTTTTGAAAAACCTGATGAGAAGATTTGTAGTTGCACCTTTTTCTCTAGCTTCTGTATTAGTTGTAGAGTATTCAGCCTTGTCAATTCCTTTAATGGGGCTCTCAAATGCTGTCTCTCGGTTTACAGGAATCCCTAACCAAACAAGAAATATATAAACCACACATATTTAATAGAAAAACACAAAAGATTCTCATAATTTACAAATAATAACTTTTGTTAGCTTAATAATTATTAACATAATAATAAATCAACTTTCTCAATTTTGTTCATTCAAATTAATTTAAAAAATTAACAAAATTGTTTTCTAGAGAAATTATTGGCCGAAATTCACATTTTATATAGTTGAATACACATTTGACTCATTCCAGTATCAAATAATTTCATCATGTTAAAAGGGAACAATTTTGTGAAAAAAATTATACTTGATTAAACACAACTGAAAAAATTAGTGCTTAAAAATAAAATTTGTAGACCTTTGAATAACACTTTTGCACTTAACCTTATTCATATTATTGTATTTTAATTTGACAACTGCATTACAACATGTGTGACATTTTTGCCCTTAAAAACAACATGTGTGATCCACATGTATACCTTCATTAACTTATCTAACAATTTTTTTTCATAGAGTATGATTTGTGAAGCTGCCGAAAGTATGAAACGTTAAGTGCTCCCTTTTAAAATTGGAGTGCAAAATGAGACAAAAATAAGGAAATCAAAAGTACTGTCATTTACTCTATAAATATGAAATTCAAGTTAATATATATCTATCTAATAAAGTACAAATGATTTTGAATTTTTCGCTCACTCAATAAATCATCTGGGCCATCCAAAGTTTGGGATAAATTTCACCGTCCATAGTCTGCGAAGGCACGGACATCATCTAGATATATATATATATCAGATTTTCTCCAATGAATCTGGAGGAAGCGAACTAAAACGAATCCATTTATAGCGACGGTTTTTCTCTCGTCGCTATAAAGATAAAAAAACCGCTCTCTATGTTATAATGACGAAAAAAACCGTCGTTATAAATTCGTAGATTCTTAGTTCAACTTTTCCAGTTCATTGGAAGCTTGACTCAGAGTATATATATAATAATGTGTGATCTCCATATTTTAACCTACTAAATTAATATTTGTCATCTCCATTGTTAACCTAATTAAGACTTGCTTCTCACTCTCACACCGGAGGTATTTTTGTCCGCCTAAGCCCTCAAATTATTTTTGAAAATGTTATTTGTCCAAGTTCACTTACAAGCTGGTGGTTAAACATGCAAACTTATTTGAGTGTTAACAATGTGCAACACGACTAGAGGTAAAATGACCTTTTTATCCTTTACCAGAAATTCCTACCCTTAATAATTCTATAGGGGAAAAAAGTGAGACTAACATGAATAAATGATAAGTTGCCAAAATCCTAGCGCACCCCCGCTTGGAAAAGCATTTGATTTTGCAGCTAACGTTTGCAAAGCTGTCTGGTTGTTCCTGTCTTTCTCAATCACCAGGTTTGGGTAGTTCTCCACCAAGTACAAAGCCACATCTGCATAGAGACCCACGTAGTATCACATTAACATGTTTTATTTTTCAATCTCTAGACAGACTAAGTACAGAATAATAGAGAGAACCCACTTTTTAAACATGATAAAAAAAAATTTAAAAATACAAAATACGTGATATTTTACTTGTATAAATGTTAAAAAGCGCACAAGTAAAACCAACATATATACCGTAGAAACCAGCTGTTATAGTAAGAGTAATCAGATCAGCACCAGCAAGTCCCCTAAAAGGACTAGTCCCATCCTCTCCAACATCTTTAGTCACCTCCAGCAAATAGCAAAGGGTCTCCTTTTGGGCATACCAAGCTGCCAACTTCAGGGCTGTGTTCCCACCTGGATTAGCTATCTGAGGCATGTCCGGATCTTTCTCCACCAAAAGCTTGACAGCCGTCGTGTTTCCGACCTTAGCAGCGTAGTGGAGGGAGTTGTTTTTCCACCATGACGGGATCCGCAGCTTCTCGACCCCGCCTGCAGCCATGATCCTTTCAACGAGTTCTTTCACAAAGCGGTGGGATCTGTTTGTTCCCACCGCGATGTGAAGCGGGGTCTCCCACCAATAGGTGATTTTTGCTGTCAGTTTCTCCTCATCGTCTTGGAAAAAGCGATTAGCGGACTCCCAGTCGTCTTCTAGTGCCGCTTTATAGAGCGGAAGAAAACGGATCACATCGTCGTAATCCATCAAATCTTCACTAATTTTTACTTGAATCTAAGTTGGACCGAAAGAGAGCTCAAATTCGACCTGAACGGATAATAAGACTCGATTCACTTTCTAATACTGCCACAGATTTGCTAGCTTAAAAGTCAATCACAAGTTAATAATATTTTTAATGCAAACATGTATCTTGGGAGAATCCTAGGCGGAATTGTCGTTCAATTTATATTAGAGTGAAACCATGGACTTCTTGGCCAAATTATCTAATACTAATACTCCCTGCACTTTCTAACCACTACTTTGTTAAGACTAGGAATCCTCTTATTATAAAATAATTGCAAATCAAAACTAATATACAAATAAATCATAATTTTCTAGAGCATTGATGATAGCTTAGTGGTAGAGTGTTTTTCTTAAATGTGAAAGTTACATGTTCGAGTCTACCACTCGGCCAGATGTTAGAAGATCTTGGAATTAACCAAAATGTTACGGTTTAGAAATTTGAAAATTTGAGTTAGAAGCTTATGAAGCGACTGAAGTAAGATTCGTAAGGCATGACCATTGGACACATGCTCATGTAGATGAGATTATCTCATAACCGAATGCAAAATTTCAAATATGACGCTTTGATAAGCTAACAATTTGAAATGTTCGAGTTAGGTACTTTGGGAGTGAGTATACTGAGGTCTGCACAACAAGATTATAGAATAGTATGTTGTGAGAGTGTTATATGTGCTAAGCGACCATGTAAAGGAAGTGAGAGAATGAATATATGTTTTCTCACCGTGTGAGTCCTATAGGACAAGATTCTTATTCCTACATCAAGTACTCTTTGTGATATTTGAATATATTACAACGACATGGATTTGTATTGTTATTTTGGTTTCGATTCCTAAGGTCAGGATTGATGAGATTATAAGAACCAATTCTGGGAAATAGTTGATTAATCTGAGTAGTATTAGGGCAAAGGAAAAACAATTTGATTTCACCTCGTTCTACACTTTTTGCATGTCGACAACTATAGTGTTTCGATAGTGATATAGTAATAAGTGAGATACGAAATGGACTTGAGCCCAAATGTGATTAAGTATGGCTCTCTGAGAGATTAGAGATACTTAACCTATTGAAAATTCAAAAGTGTCTAGGTTATTTTGAGTTTATGAGTTGTAGCCTCTACGTGAACTAATTGAGTTTGGTGTGATAGTTCTGCACTGTTTTCTTTATAAGGGTAGATGCCTCAATGATTAGCCTTAACGTGTTTGACATAGAGCTCTCGCATTGTAGGTAAACTCAGCGGTCGTACGATCTGACAAATGAAGATTTACGAGTTTTTGGTTTGAGTTGTTTTGAGATGATTATATACGTTATAATCGTAATTTTATCTAATCACATATATTTATATACGTTATAATCGTCGGTAAAAAAAATCGCATTTGATCCAAACATTATGTTTGCAAGTTAATAAGTTATTTTTATCTAGTTACCTTTATTTAAAACAATTTGTTCTATTTTTTTTATTTTAAAAAATAATATTACATCCGTTACAAATTAGATATACAATATGATTTTTGAGATTAAACGACATATTAAACTTCAAAATTAATATGTATGACTCATAAATGTTTAGAATTAAACAAATTTTGTGATTAATAGTTTTTTATTATATAACTGTATAATTATAATAAATATACTATATTAATTAAAATTAAATAAATTCATATCAATTTAAAATTTAATATATTATCGTTTGAACTCATAAATTAAATTATATATCTCTCATTTTAGAATGGATGGAGTATGAGATCTCAGTAAACTAGAAGGAAAAAAAAGGCAAAGAAATAGCAAAAAATGATTCTTTAAATGGGAACAAAATCGCGACCATGAAAGCATAAGATCATCGAACGGTCCAACCTCTCCCCTCTCTAAAATCTCTCTACTAATCTGATTGGTAGCGAGCAGTACACACGGATTAGCATCCGTTCCGGCATACTAAATTAAATCTATCAGCCGTCCATTCTTACACCAATCCAACGTTGCAACTCATCCGCCTAAAAAATTTCAAGAACCCAACAAATTTCAAACTGTCCCGCCCTTCACAAACTTTCAATTTTCCAATTATAAATACCCTCTAAAACCCATCACCCCAATTCACTCATCATTCTCATCTCCAAATCAATTTCAGTTAAAATCCCATTTTCTCTTCAGATTTTTAACATTTTCCAATGGCTCGTACCAAACAAACCGCCAGGAAATCCACCGGAGGAAAGGCTCCAAGGAAGCAACTGGCCACAAAGGCAGCCAGAAAGTCGGCGCCGGCGACCGGAGGAGTGAAGAAGCCGCACAGATTCAGGCCCGGAACTGTGGCTCTAAGGGAAATCAGGAAATACCAAAAAAGCACTGAGCTTTTAATCCGTAAGCTTCCATTTCAGAGGCTGGTAAGAGAAATTGCTCAGGACTTCAAGACCGATCTCCGGTTCCAGAGCTCTGCTGTCGCTGCTCTTCAGGAGGCGGCGGAAGCTTACTTGGTGGGTCTGTTTGAAGATACTAATCTTTGCGCTATTCATGCTAAGAGGGTCACCATTATGCCCAAAGATATCCAGCTTGCTCGCCGTATCCGAGGTGAAAGGGCTTAAGAGATTACCGAAATATCACATCTATGCAATGTTGTTTGGTAGATTTCAGCTTAAACCTTGATTCTTCTGTTGCATTATCTCTGTTTATGTAAATTGGGTAAAGTTTAATGGAGAATTAGAGTTTTTCAAAATTTGGTGTTCCATCTGTTTGGGAATATTTCTTGTGTGTGGTTATGTGGATTTATACTTTGGCTTTGACTATATGTTCTCCCTGTGACGAGCATGAGAGAGTAGGATTTCCAATATATTTTTCTTTACTATTCATTTTTAGCTTTGATAATTTGTAGTTCAACCCAAATTGAAAATTTGATGATTTGTTTCAAACGAAGAAACACAATCTAATGTGTTTTTTTGATTGAGGTGGAGTGTTGGCAAAATGCTGTTTTGAAATTAGTTGGTTGGAAATTGTCCGGAACAGTGACAATTTAGAGCCGATTGTCATGAGCTTATTTTCCATTTCAGCAAAATTTAGTTTGTACATCATTTGTGGTGTTGAATTGCATTAGGAAGCATTTTATCAGGCATATATATTCTTGTCGGCTGAGGGTGAAAATTAACTTCTCTGTTGAGGCCTAATGAGAAATGAATTATATGTTAGTTATTAGCATCCGGCGGCATGTGTAAAATTAGAATTTTATAAAAATTTAAAAGACTGACTAAAAAGAAAAAAAAATTAAAATAATAATATATCTAAAGTTGTAGAGACAAATGAGTAATAAAAAAGGGGCAGCAAGCATGACATAAAATACCTTGATTATATATAATATTTGATGGCATACCACCACAATGAATTATGTATAAACCCTTGTGCATGAAATTAGAAATTCACGTACACTTTCATACTAAATTATTTGGCAAGTCAGTTGGACTTGCTAGTTCAAGACCTTCAAGGCTTCAACTATACTAAATTAATTTTTTTTTACATTACTTTTATACAATTATTTTTAATTTATAATTAAACAACATACAATATTTCTTTTACTTTATATTACAAATGTTATTAATTTTTAATGAAATAATTAAAATAGATACATAATTTTATCTCAGTGAAAAGGAAATAATTAATATTCCATCAGAGATGTATTTTTATTTTTAGAGTATTTCTAAATTTTACATATTTTATGTAGATCGAGTATTATCATGCCAGCATTACTATATTTGTAACACTTACATCGTCACATGAAAGATAGGAGAAAAATTTATGCTGCGTATAAGGAAATAAATTCTACTACCAATAGTATTTTCAAGTCACCTTTTGGGAGAGCGCTGTGGTGAAGATTTAAGATGAAAGAAGATCTTATTGGTAGATGGTTTGAGCCTTATAATTTGATGGATTTGATTCGATTTGACGAAATTTATTAGGACTCAGGATTTGACCTCGTTGTTTCATATAGTATCAAAACCGACTCTCGAAAGCTTCGGGTCGAGTCATCCGTCGGGTTCTTAGAAGGTGGGGGACACGAAGGTCGGTGGTATTATCCCAATGATGGAGAGATGAAGGTCCCAGGTGGGGGACACGAAGCCAAATTAGGTATTATCCTGATAAATAGAGAAGCAAAGATCTTTGGGTCGTGTGTGATCGGTTCGACCAGATCCCCACATCGAAAGATAGGAGAAAAATTATTATGCGCATATAAGGAAATAAGTTACTACCAATAGTACTTTCAAGTCATGACCTTTTGGGAGCTTTGTGGTGAGCTAAGATGACCCGAAGATCTTTATTGGGCGATGGTTGAGGCCTTATAATTTGATGGATTTGATTCGATTTGACCCGAGATTTATTCCGGACTCGGGATTTTTTTTTTCACAAATATAAATTAACCCAATTAATATAAAGGCCCAAATTAATATAATCCATTTACTTATTATAGTCCACAAATTTTCTTGATTAATTTGACCCAAACAAAGTAATAGCCCAAATAAAAAAAAACAAAGTCAATTAATACGGTTTAAAATTAAATAATTTTATTATTTTATTTTTATTTTATTTTCATATTACATCACCTACCCCTTAAAAAGGATAGTCCCCGAATCAAAAGAATGAACGTTCTAATTATCAAAAGATCACGGATATCAAATGATGAGTGCATATTATTCATTTATTTTGATTCCATTATATTTAGTTTTTATTGCATGTTTCATGGGTATATGAGCTTATTAAGGTATTTAATGATTTCGGGAAGAATTGGAAGTGAAATGAGGAAAAAGAAAATTGCGAAATTTTTAGCATTAAGTTGGATGCATGTTCTTAGCTTGGGACTTGAATTTTATTGTAGAGCTCTTCTTTAGCTTTCCGAAACATCTTGAATCGTCCCCAATCGGAGTTCATATGAAAAAGTTATGATATTTTTACTAAGCGAGCGTTGAACCTCAAAGTTTGGAAGTTGTAATTTACACAGCAGTCACTTGGAGGCCGATTTCGACCTTGATTCAGAGCGATTCTGTCGATTCTCAAAGAATGAAAGTTGTAGATCTCGTCGATATCTTCGTTTTGATAGGTAGCAGGCCCGTAACTCCTCCTAGATCAAAAGTTATGCTCGTTTTACCAAAGGGCGTCATGCGAGAAATGAAAATTCACCCGGCGAATTTGAGCGGGAAAATCAAGAAATCTTGGATTTTTGGAAAGTTTCTAAATCTGATTTTGGTAGACTTCTACATGGAATTGGATTGATATTTCTATTAGCTTTAGGATTTCCTTTAGACTAAGATTTATTTCCAAATTGAATTCTATTTCTTTATGGAAACTAGTTACGATTTGTAAATCCTTTTTAGGATTTGGATTTCTACATCTATATGATTTAGGACTTTGTCTAGCACTATAAATAGAGGATGAGGTCAAGATTTTATTCATTCAATATTCAACATTCAAGTATCCTCTATTGGAGTGAAGGCTCAAGAGCATGTCGGGCTAGTTCTTTTATTCGATTCTAAAGGGAGGTGAATCCTTGTTACAAGTAATTAATTAATTGAGTATTATTATTTATTCCTTCTTGTGTGAAATTTCTTACGATAATCTGTTTTCATTGATTGCATGCTAATTGATCTAATTAATTTAATATGGCCAATTGAGTTAATTTGATCATTATCATATCTTTAGATTAAGATTGGTATTACGTGTAATTGATATCTCTCTTCATCACAATGTAGCAACTTGGTAATAATAATTGTGGACAAACTTTTGTTTATTGCTAAGATTATTAGAAAACAAGTTAAATAAATCGAGCTTATGTGTTTGTTGCTTGGATTAGCCTAATTTTCTATTTCTTAATGCTTCTATCATATTAAATCTAGAGCTTATTCTAGGTTATATCTTTAGTTAGAATCTGGTGGAGAAACTTGTTTAATACGGTGATAATCTAAGGAGAATTTCGGATAAGCGAGCTTATTGTTATCTAGGGCTAATAATTTCATTGAAGGAAAAATAATAATTACTTGATTAATTGATTGTTGTACTTGGTGAAATGAGGCTATGAGCTGAAGTTTTACATATTTGGTTAATTTTATCGTTAATTCTTGTTCTCTTGGTTTAAAAATAATTTTCAAAACCCCATCTTTATTTTACATTAAAATAGTAGAATAATTCTAAAACAACTTTACTCTCTGTGGGATCGATCCTTACTTCTTTCTTGTCTTTAATTATTGTAAATTGTGGAGTGAAAGTGAGGTTAATTTAGGAGTGTCAACGGCGACTCCCAAATTTTTGCGTAGATTCTTGAAAGTAGTAATTTAGCGTTTTGTTTTTATTCTATTATTTGTTTTGTTTTGTTTTATTTCGATCTTCTCGAAGTTCTTATATTTAGATTTTGATCCGAGAGATTGAGAAAAGCTATGCAGGGAGGCTAAAGAAGGAAAAACTTAAAGTTCACGATCTTACTGCAGAGATATGAGCGAGGCTTACGCATCATCACCACCAGCCTCAACTTAGCTTTGGAATTATTATCCAGCGAATCAAGAGCAAAGAAGAAGAGATGGCGATTCCAAACAACAATAGAACTCTCGGGGAGTTGGCAACTCTAATTTAAATCAACAACCTCGTGCATTGAATATCCTAATTTAGATCTTTGCATTTGAACTTAAATCTGGACTAATCCATTTCTTTTCTACTTTTTCGTGGTCTTCTGGTGAAGACCCTACAAACATCTGAAGGAATTTCATGTGGTGTGCTCTACTATGAAACCAAAGCGGAATCATAGAAGAACAAATCAAAAGTGAGAGCATTCCCATTCTCCTAGCAGATTTGGCAAAGGATTGGTTGTCTTACTACCCCCTCGGGTTCAATCTGATCTTGGAATGACATGAAGCGGACTATTCTTGGAGAGATACTTTCCGACCTCAAGAGTAGCCAACATAAGGAAGGAGATCTGTGGGATTAGACAATTCGATGGGGAGACATTATCTGAGTATTGGGAAAGATTCAAAAACTTTGTTCGGTATCCACGCATCAAATAGATGAACAACACACGATCCGATATTTCTACGAAGGGTTGAATGCCGATGGATGAAGCATGATCGATCACGGTTAGCGGAGGAGCACTATTTGACAAGACCCGAGGCGGCGACGAGAATTTAATTGCAAACATGGCGACAAACTCACAACAATATGGCCTAGAACAAATCATGCACCAGTGAGGAGTAAGCGAGGTAAGCACTTGTGATTATGGTCAACAAATTTACGAATTAAGCTGTTATGGTTGAACAATTAGCTACTGGTCGATTGCCAATTGCAAAGGTTTGTGGAATATGTCTACAACCAAATCACAATCTGAGATGAATGCCCACATTACAAGATGGCGAGGGCATGCAACAAGCTAATCTGATGGGAAATTATCGGCCACCACCTCGGAAAAAGTATGATCCGTACTCAAACACATATAACCCGGGATGGAGGGATCATCCAATGCGAGTTATGGGAAGCAAGCAAGCGGCACCACTGCATTTCCACCAAGGCGGCGGGGCTTCCAACCAATTGACCTCAATATCAACCAAAACAGCGGTCCATGCACCTCTGGAACATCATTGGAGGATATGTTCAAAAGCATTCATGGGACGAACCTGACAGTTCATGAATCGAGACCCACAGCAGTTCAATGAAGAGACAAAAACTTGGTTCAAGATTTGAGGAACCAAGTAGAACAACTGGCTGCTACAACTGTGGGGATATTGGAATCTAGAGGCTCGGGAAAATTGCCATCTCAAAGCGATAGTCAACCCGAGGGAGAATGCAAGTGCCATAACTTTACGGAATGGAACACGATTGGATACACCACCGCCCGTAGAGTTCGAGAAGGAAGCGGTAAGGAGGAGCAGAAAAAATCCAAGTAAAACCTAAACCTCTAATCGACTTAAAAACATTCCTCTTCCCTTTCCTTCCGAATTTCTAAAACTTCAAAAAACGATGAAAAAGAAAAAGAAATTTTGGAAACTTTTAGAAAAGTAAAGTGAACATCCCTCTTCTTGATGCGATTAAACAAGTACCCGCGGTATCTTAAATTTTTAAAAATTATGCACTAATAAAAGAAAATTGTAAAATGATGAAAAAGAGTCACAGTTGGAGAAAATGTATTTGCTTTATTCTTCAAAAAAATGCCTCCTAAATGTAAAGATCCGGGAATGTTCACAATCCCATGCAAAATAGGAAACACCGGTTGAAAAAGCCATACTTAGATTTAGGAGCTTGATTAATGTTATGCCTTTATCTGTTTATGCTTCCTTAAATCTAGGCCCTTTAAAAAATCTTGGTGTGATTATCGAATTGGCGAGATCGTCTTAACACCTACCCCAGGGGTAATTGAAGATGTCTTATTGCGGTGAGCACGAACTAATCTTTCCTGCAGATTTTTACATTGTGGATATGGAAGATGATACATCACCAAATCCTTCCCACATCTTGTTAGGAAGACCCTTCCTAAAAAGCAATGAGAACCATGATTGATGTGCATAATGGGACCTTGACTATGGAGTTTGATGGTGAGAAAATTCGGTTTAACATCTATGATGTCATGAGGTACCCTAGTGATATAGAACAAGTTTTTTCTTATCGATGTGAGAGACTCCTTGGTGCAGTAGAGCTTTTGAACAACTACATAGGGACAATTTGGAAATTACAATCAACAACAGTTTGTACATGGACGGGGAAGAAGAGATTACATGAACCGAGAATTGAAAGAGAATGTAGGCTGCATTACATTCATTGCCAAAATTTTCAAATAAGTCAACGGTATATTCTATTCAATTTCTGTTTCTCATCAAAAGTTATTACCTTACATTGTACAAGCCCCAACTCTAGAATTGAAACAATTACTGCTCATTTGAAATATGCATATTTGGGGACTAATGACACTTTACTGTAATTATTGCTAGTAATCTAACGAGGTGCATGAAGAAAAATTGATGAGAGTCTGAGGACCATATTACGATTTTTGGTTGGACAATAAGCGGATATCAAGGGTATTAGTCTGGCATGTGCATGCATCGGATATTGTTAGAGGATGGAGCTAAGCCTACAAAGAGATGCACAAAGGAGATTGAATCCACCCATGATGGAGGTGGTGAAAAAAGAAGTGCTCAAACTGCTTGATGCCGGTATCATCTATCTCATCTCCGATAGTCAATGGGTGAGTCCAGTGCAGGTAGTCCCAAAGAAATCCGGAATCAACTTTGTCGAAAACGATGATAATGAGTTGGTGCCCACACGAATGCAAGCGAGGTGGAGAGTGGAAGTGTATAGATTATAGAAAATTGAATCTTTGTAACAAGAAAAGATCACTTTCCTCTTCCTTTTATTGATCAAATGTTGGAGAGATTAGCTAGGCACACTTATTATTGTTTTCTAGATGGTTTTTCGGATATAACAGTTGTGATTGCACCCAGGGACCAAGAGAAGACCACATTCATGTCCCTCCCTTTGGTACTTTTGCTGTCGACGGATGTCTTTTGGATTATGTAATGCCCCGGTACTTTTCAACGATGCGTGGTAAGCATTTTTTCGGATCTTTTAGAAGAATGCATCGAGGTTTTTATGGATGATTTCACAATTCATGGAGATTCTTTGGATGCGTGCTTAGATAATTTAAATCGTGTTCTAGATAGATCGTGGAAACTAATCTTGTTTTAAATTGGGAAAAATGTCATTTCATGGTAGAACGAGGAATAGTACTTGGTCATGATGTGTCATCTAAAGGTCTTGAAGTTGATAAAGCTAAGATAGATGTTATATCTGCTTTGCCTTACCCCGTCGGCGTCTTGGAGATTATTTCTTTTCTTGGTCAATGCGAGTTTTATCGAAGATTTATCAAGGACTTCTCGAAGATGGCATTACCACTTATGTAAGTTCTTGCCAAAAAGATGTGGACTTTCGGTTTGATGATGAATGCAAGGAGGCGTTTGATACTTTAAAGAAATTATTAACCTGCTCTATCATTCAACCGCCAAATTGGAAGTTGCCATTTGAGATCATGTGTGTAAACAACTATCACGATGAAGTCTTTGTTTTGGGACAAAGGATTGACAAAGCCGTTCATGCCATCTACTATGCTTCAGGACTTTGAATGAGGCTCGGATAAACTATTCCACAACCGAAAAAGAACTTTTATCTGTGGTTTTTGCTTTAGATAAATTTCGATCTTATTTGCTTGGTACTAAAGTTATAGTTTATTACGACCATCTTTAACTCTCGGTATTTGCTCACTAAGAAAGATTCTAAACCAAGGATTATTCGATGGATTCTACTTACTACAAGAATTCGACTTAGAGATCGAGGATAAGAAAGTCTGCGACAACTTAGTAGCGGATCACTTGAGTAGGTTATTGAGAGATGAGGAGGGCTACTGTTACATGATTCTTTCCGGATGAGCGATTCTTTTTCCATCCATCTTGAGATTCCTTGGTATCTGATTTGGTAAATTATTTGGTAGGTGCACATTTTCTAAAGAATTTTCCAAACCCCAAAAGGAAAAGTTAAAAAGTGATCTTTGAACACTATGTTTGGGATGATCCATATTTATGGAAATTTTGTCTTGACGGATAGTTAGGCGGTGTGTACTAACGGTGAATTTCAACTATTCTTTCTTTTGTCATTCTCATGCTTGTGGAGGACATTTTGGTCCAAAAAGAACTGCTAATAAAGTTTTGGAAAGTGGTTTTTTTTATTGGCCATCGCTTTTTAAAGATTCATATCTATTTTGTAAAACATGTGTTAATTGCCAAAGGGCGGGAATATTTCTCAGCGAAATCAAATGCCCCAAACTCCTATATTAGTTGTTGAAATTTTTGATGTTTGGGGTATAGATTTTATGGGACCTTTTCCTTCATCTTTTGGGAATTTATATATTCTTTAATTTGTTGATTATGTCTCAAAATGGGTGGAAGCTAAATCCACTAGGGTAGACGATTCTAAAGTTGTTGCTGATTTTGTTAGGACTAACATATTTGTCGAGTTTGGAACACCACGAGCCATCATTAGTGATCGCGGAACCCACTTTTGCAACGATAGGTGTTAGCGAGCTTTGTTTCAAGAAATACAATGTTACGCACAAGGTTTACATCCTACCATCCATGAGTAATGGTCAAGTTGAGGTGTCTAGCAGAGAGATAAAATCCATTTTGGAGAAGGTAGTCAACCCGGCGAGCGAAAAAGATTGGAGTCACGAGATTAGATGATGCAATTTGGGCTTTATAGAGCAGCGTCTGAAAACACCTATTGGGATGTCACCATACGAGTTGTGTTTGGAAAATCATGCCACTTACATTTTGAATTGGAGCATAGGGCTTTTTGGGCAATCAAGCGGTCTGACATGAGTTTGGAAGCAATTTGGAGTACACAGAAATTGCGATTACAAGAGTTAGAAGAATTGAGGAATGAAGCCTATGAAAGTTCAAAGATTTACAAGGAAAAGACCAAAGCTTTTCATGATAAGCAGTTCATGTCTGGAAAACCTTTCTTTGTGGGAAAAAAGTTTTCTTATATATCATTCTCGGCTTAAGTTATTTCCGGAGTAAATTAAGATCTAGATGGGTTGGTCCTTTTGTTATCATTAATGTGTTTCCTCGTAGTGCGGTTGAGATTGGCTTAGAGCACAAACAAGATCTTTAAGGTGAATGGACATAGATTAAAGCCTTTCTATGAGGGGCATCAGGTGGAAAATATTGAGATGGTGGAGCTAGACGATCCGATATATGAAAGCTGAGAAGAGAGGCATGACGTCGAGCCAAAGACATTAAACACGGGCATCTACTTGGGAGGCAACTCAAGATCTCAGATTTGATTTTTTATCCCTTTATTTTTTTTTTTTTTTTTTTTTTTTTTATTGCATGTTTGCTAGTAGTATTTTCTTCTTTGCATGATTTTCTTACATTGGGGACAATGTAAGGTTTGAGTGTGGGGGGAAGATTTAGGTTTTATTTTATGTAGGAATAATAATCCAATTTTGATGGAAAGTTGATAAAAAAAAAAAAAAAACTAAAAACTTGGGTTCCATGGTTCTATTTGCTTATGTGTTCGAAGGTTAAAGTCAAAGATTGAAAATTAATGCTAAAATTCAGAATCTGTTGATGCTTAATTTGTTAATGAATGATGACAACTAAGCCATGATCCATAGTAATTGATTTGAATTGAATTTGTGATACATGAGTACTTGAATATGAGAAGCATGTTTATTTGGCTAAGTTATTTGTGGAGTTGTCTATGTGCACTGATTTCACGACTTAAGAAGCTGCTTAACTTGCTTATGTTGTTCTGAGAACCATGTGAAATAATGATGAATGAAAAAAAGAAAAAAAAAATAAAAATATGCTTCAATGTCTATTATGCGAAAATAACTGGTATCTAAGCCTCGGGAAGCATCGGTATTCCGCATTTGAAAAGTCACGATGGATAAAAGCGGCTTGACTAGTCGACTTTTGTGGCCTTTGTTACTTGAATAAGTAAGCGTAGGGTGTCTCTCTACCTAAGCGCCCTAAGATCATCTGGTTTGGGAGTCGTTGGTGGAAAGTTATTAATGGGTAACTCTGAAAAGCTGAAAAAAAGGAGACATTGCACATGTCGAAGAAAAAAAAAAAAAAAAAAAAAGAAATCTGAAAAAAAAAAAGAAGCATGAAAATACATTCATACATGTAAAAAAAAGGGTTCTATGAAAAAATTAAAAAGCGAGAAAAATTTGTTCTTGGTTATGAGTCGATTAATGCATGGTTTTTGCTCCATGGTAACTAAGTTGAGTAAGTATGATGATTTTGGGAAAGTTACTTATGTGGCTACAATTTGATTTAATGAAATTCATTGGTGAAATGGTAAAGTTGGTAATTGTGAGTTAATTGATAAAGGCGTTGATTAGATTTACGCAAATTTAGTGTTGATAGTCATTATTTGTATCTTGAAATCTTTTGACACTATGGTTGAATAGAATTTTTTTGGAAATCAAACTTTTGGTTTACGAGGGCGTGTAAAAGGCTAAGTGTGGGGAATTTGATGAGTGCATATTATTCATTTATTTTGATTCCATTATATTTAGTTTTATTGCATGTTTCATGGGTATATGAGCTTATTAAGGTATTTAATGATTTGGGAAGAATTGGAGCTGAAATGAGGAAAAAGAGAAAATTGCAGAATTTTTAGCATTAAGTTGGATGCATGTTCTTAGCTTGGGACTTGAATTTTATTGTAGAGCTCTTCTTTAGCTTTCCGGAACATCTTGAATCGTCCCAATCGGAGTTCATATGAAAAAGTTATGATATTTTTACTAAACGAACGTTGAACCTCAAAGTTTGGAAGTTGTAATTTACACAGCAGTCACTTGGAGGCCGATTTCGACCTTGATTCAGAGCGATTCTGTCGATTCTCAAAGAATGAAAGTTGTAGATCTCGTCGATATCTTCGTTTTGATAGGTAACAGGCCCCGTAACTCCTCCTAGATCAAAAGTTATGCTCGTTTTACCAAAGGACGTCATGAAGAGAAATGAAAATTCACCCCAACGAATTTGAGCGGGAAAATCAAGAAATCTTGGATTTTTGGAAAGTTTCTAAATCTGATTTTGGTAGACTTCTACATGGAATTGGATTGATATTTCTATTAGCTTTAGGATTTCCTTTAGACTAAGATTTATTTCCAAATTGAATTCTATTTCTTTATGGAAACTAGTTACGATTTGTAAATCCTTTTAGGATTTGGATTTCTACATCCTATAGGATTTAGGACTTTGTCTAGCACTATAAATAGAGGATGAGGGTCAAGGTTTTATTCATTCAATATTCAACATTCAAGTATCCTCTATTGGAGTGAAGGCTCAAGAGCATGTCAAAGCTAGTTCTTTTATTCGATTCTAAAGGGAGGTGAATCCTTGTTACAAGTAATTAATTAATTGAGTATTATTATTTATTCCTTCTTGTGTGAAATTTCTTACGATAATCTGTTTTCATTGATTGCATGCTAATTGATCTAATTAATTTAATATGGCCAATTGAGTTAATTTGATCATTATCATATCTTAGATTAAGATTGGTATTACGTGTAATTGATATCTCTCTTCATCACAAGTAGCAACTTGGTAATAATAATTGTGGACAAACTTTTGTTTATTGCTAAGATTATTAGAAAACAAGTTAAATAAATCGAGCTTATGTGTTTGTTGCTTGGATTAGCCTAATTTTCTATTTCTTAATGCTTCTATCATATTAAATCTAGAGAGCTTATTCTAGGTTATATCTTAGTTAGAATCACAGGTGGAGAGCTTGTTTAAATACGGTGATAATCTAAGGAGAATTTGGATAAGCGAGCTTATTGTTATCTAGGGCTAATAATTTCATTGAAGGAAAAATAATAATTACTTGATTAATTGATTGTTGTACTTGGTGAAATCTGAATCTGAGCGAAGTTTTACATATTTGGTTAATTTTATCGTTAATTCTTGTTCTCTTAGTTTAAAAATAATTTTCAAAACCCCCATCTTTATTTTACATTAAAATAGTAGAATAATTCTAAAACAACTTTACTCTCTGTGGGATCGATCCTTACTTTACTCTTGTCTTAATTATTGTAAATTGTGGAGTGAAAGTGAGGTTAATTTAGGAGTGTCAACGACAGCTCCCAAATTCAAATAGACTTCTCTATCTCCCAAGTAGCTTCCCGCTCCGAATGATTTTACCACAAGATTTTAACAAAAGGAATTATCTTACTCAATTTTAATTTAATCAGTTATTTAATTATCTACTAAACGAATTTAATTTTCCAAACAAAACAAGGAAGAAAAGAGGGAAATAAAATCATTTACCTTTTTCAATTTAAACACAATTGTATACAATAAAATTAATTAATATTTAATTTTTTTATTTATTTTTTATTTTTATTTTTTTTAAAAAAATATGGGTTATTACATTTTTCACCCCTTAAAAATAATTCCGTCCTCGGAATTCAAATAAGCTACAAAAAAAAAATAAGTTGAGTTACGACGTAGCGTCGCCATTTGTAACGATCAAGCCTGGTAAGTCCATAGGTCCACACAATTATCAATGTACTTGTAAAAGATTCGTCAGCTACCGTCTCAAGCCTTGGTAAGGTTCTTCGTGTTGCATCAAATTAGATCACATGATCCACCGTTGGTGCGGACCGTCGCTAATACCTTTGAGTTTAATTCTTGTAAACGTACCCTTCGGAACATAATTCGAAAACACAAAATTTTCTTTTCATCTAAATACAATTCGAATACCCGAAACATTTAAAATTATATTTAATTTGTAAAATATCATGACTAAGATTTAGCAAAGTATTTTTATTTATATTTATTAAATTTTACATAAATTCATGCAAAGCTCTAAGGGCATTAGATAAACGAAACAACTTAAATTATATCACCCCTCACTAAGTCCTCAAGAGTTTCAAAGTGTAATAACCTCAAATCAAATTAGTTCTCATATAATATTACACCAAAAAAATATATATACTACTACTAAGATCTCTTCATCATCATACCAAACTCCAAGTCACATATTCTACCATCTGCATAAGCGAACTACAACTATTCAAGATCTTCAATAATCAATTGAATTTCATCACTTACTATCTAATCATATAATAAATCAATCCTTATTGCAAACCTTAATCCAATAAATTTCAATGTCTCCCCATACTATCACAAAGAAACTTCATAGAACATAACTCCAATATTTTACTAAAAAGAAAGATAGCCACAAAATTGATCATTAACTCCAAATGATTAATCTAATTACCTCGAATATCAACAACTCAAATTTATAAAAGATCTTATATGCTTAATAATTTATCACATTATAATATTATCCCACTGATATACATACCTCAAATTGTCCACAAATTTAACAAAACTTAAAGCATAACTCAAATCAAATCAAATCCCTAATTCTAAGATCATAATAAATCGTCACAAAAATAACTCAAACAAATAATTTTTCAAAATCAAATACTCGTCGATACAAATACTCACATCATAATCACATCTCATATAAGATCATTTCCTATCTGTACAAAGTATAACTTTATTCACCACAATGATTAAATCACAATTCTTAACTAATATCATTACTCAATCACCTTAACAAATTATTCCGCTTTCCTCAAATCAACTACAAATCGAAAAGAAATCGACAGTTGATCAAAATAGAGACCAACCAAACAAAGAACAAGATTGAATCAAACTCCTACGTCTACCCAATGGTCTACCCACAACTCACAGGTTAAACCTAAATAGGTTTTCTACAAGAAAGAACCTAAGCTCTGATACCATATATCAGAACACCCCTTCCCGAAAGGAAAAGAAGCGGTCACGTCTGAAAGCACAACAAATCTCAAAATTAGTAAACAGAGCACTAATGACTTCAAATATGTAATAATGATATCCATCAATAAAGCATTAAATACGATTCTCAACATAGAGTCAAAATAATCAAAACCTAAAATTCGAATCCACCTAGATGGTCAAAGGTAACACTCTCATCACACTAGCCCCGAATCACCCCTCGCGAACTGCTTAGGAAGAAAAACACCTGATGAGCCAATTGCCAAAGACGGATACGAGATATATAAAAGATATACAACTCGATATACAAAATAATCGAGACAAAATATCGAACAAAGCCTCAAGTGTAAATACTGATTTAAAATATAATTTCCAAAGATCTGAATGAAATATATCTCAATCAATATAATTGGCCGAAATCAATAAAAGAATGAAGAAATAACGAATCAAGTAACTAACTCAATGACTTGAATTGAATGCAATCAACAAAGCTAATCCAATAAAATAATAAAATTTGAAACAAATGGTCGGAGTTATTTCATCTGCAAGAATGAGCTCGAAATATACCTTCTTGCATGCAGCAAAGTCAAAATAATGCCACACAAAGAATCAAATGATGCCACATAGTAAATGACAAAATAATGCCACACAGGCACATCAAAACAATGCCACACGAGTAAGTCAAATAATGCCACACAGCAAATCACACATTGGACCGCAAATCCAATGTATACAAATCGGATAGGTGTGTTTGGCACAACATCACCAATCCGCGAGAACAAAAAACTAGGGGTTAACCCATACGCCTCCACAACAAAACACCAAATGGCCCACTTCTTCCGGAGCCCAAAACGGAGACGCCAGTGGATTAATCACACCACCACGGAAAGTGTCATGTCTCTCGTGCCAAGACGATTTACATGCCTGTGGTACCCCCACGGTAGTTATAGCTCGGTATACCCTACGGTATATTCTAACAAAATATCATGTCACAACACATGCGACAAAAATACCAACAAAAGGGTTCTATATGTATATGTTGAACCAAATCAAATTATAGTCACAAAGTCTCAAAAGAAGGTAGCAACATGTACATCTCTCTACAATTATCAAAATAAATAGTATACATGATAACTTTGATTCAAAAGAGTACAAATCTGAGTCCAATGTGTCAACTCCAAAATGAAATAAATATATCAATTTCACAAGAAATAATTATGTGAAATAATAACAAAAATTCGAAACGAGGAACAAAATGAACAAATCAAATTTAACAAAATATTGCTGAAAGAGTACGGAATTCGTACCTGAATATAATACTGAAATAATTCACTGAACACAAATATCACACTGCTAGACCTCCTTAATTCGATCTATATAATTATCAAAATAACACAAGACCATTAATTAAATTACTAACTTACAAAATTTATGCATTTTCTTTTTTATAAATTTAATCATTTTAATATTAGCTCATATACCCAAAATTTAAATAAGATTATGTTAGTCTCCTTCAACTCGATCTAATAAAATAAAATAAAATTTATTACAAATTTAACCATTACTAACATAATATTATTTAATTTATTATTAAGTAAATTTATTATCTATCATTAGAATTACTAATTTATATACCAAATTTTTAATTTAATTTATAAAAAAAAAATATAGAGTCGGTAAAATAATATAGTATATACTATTAATAACATACCAACATACCACATCTACATATACTGCTTAACAACTCACGAATCTGACAAATCAAAAAAAAATATATATATATATATATATATATATATATACACACCGTACTAACTATATATATATACTATACAGCAGCAACTTGATTACCTTCCTGTTACCGTTTCATTTTTTTTTTTTTTTTAAACAGCAGCAGGTTCAATAATTTAAAAAAAAATCAAAAGTATAGTAGTCACAATTGATAAGTATAATTCTCTAATTCTTATAGATACACAAATATCTATTCTGCAGCCTTTTCACCGATCAAATCATTAGAATTATTATTATTATTATTATTATTATTAGCAACCTTAGATAAAACAATTTCATGAAGAAAGTATATAATTCAAATTGCAGACTAACCTTGGTTATGCTTTCTTTACTCCCAAAAATTGCTTTCACTTTACTCCCAAAAATTGCTTTCACTTTTTGCCCAGTTCGTATAAATGAAGGAAAGCAGCCGCAACCAATTTTTTTTTTTAAGTAGTTCGTATCAAATAAAAGGAGTAGTTAGAGTTTGCCTATTTATTAATTATATGTTATATTAATCCTCTTAATTAATTGGATTTAAATTAATATAATATATAATTAATAAATAGGCAAACCCTAACTACTCCTTTTATTTGTAATAAATGTTAAGAATATAATTATAAAAATAAAACTTTTCATAAAAATGGTTGCTTTAAAAATTAGTTTTGAAACCGCGGGAGTAATAACACTCGCACAATTTTATTCTTGTATAAAAATAATCCCTCATCAATTCCTTTTTATATGTATTTTTTAGAGAAAAAAAATTTTTGATTTTAATTTGTCGTTTACAAATTTTAAAAAAGAACTAAATGACTTAAGTTTTATTATCCCTAAACATTAACTATTCTAATTTGTTTCTCTTTTCATATCTCCTTTCTATTTTAGAAGAATAATATTAGATATTTATACTCAACTTTAAGTTTTTTCTATTTCTTGCTCAAGTTTTCTCTCAACAAAATAATGTTCTAGTACTATATTTTGATACCAACTTTTCTTTGATATCAACTCGTGACGTCCTCAAATTCGGATAATTTTAAATCCGGAATATAGTGTTATACGGTATTAAATATCAACATACATTTTTATACATTCACATTTATAACCTTACCAATATAAATGCAATTACTAGATATTAGAGACATATTCTTAAAATTCTTAGGTTCTAAACCCTTTAATTCTTATTACATGATATTACCATACAATACTTCTAGTTATTACATTAGTAATTGATCTTCTACTCGTTAGCTTCTTTCTTTTTTCGTCTTTACCCGAATCTTCAGGTTGATTTATCTCTGCTAAAAATATATAATTTCAAGCAAGGGTGAACATTTAATTGCTCAGATAGTACTTACAGTTGATTAACAACAAAATCAAGAATCGAATATTCCTAACATACCAAACTTCAACAACTGAACAATAGTTGTGAAGATATTCCAAAACATTCATCGTCACAAGCTTTCTCGTTTAACAAATTTTGAAACGATATACAGGCTTCAAGCTGAGTAGTCATAAGATCTTGAACTTTTTCATACATTTGAAAAGGTTTTGAACAGCTATTCCGTTGTAAACCGTCCTAGCTTATGAGTACGTTGGATGATCAACCCTTTGTATCCTGCGTTGATCAACACTACATGGCGAACGTTTTATTTTGCGTTCTACCAGCACCCGACAAAGTATGTCAGCACTACCCGACATTATTGTAGATCGGAGTTAATCCGACAAAAACTTGTTCTTCTCACACAGGAGTCCAATCCCCAAAACAATTTGGGTGGACAACTCTACTTTAATCCCAATAACGTTTCAGAGAATTATATTCAAATCAATAAAACATTTTAACACGCGTCTAGCCGATACAATTGACATTGACATAATTCTTAAACATTTTATGAATATCAGAACTCAACAACATTATCAACATGCATTATAACAAAGCTTGAACACTTGTACAAATACAAAAGGTTTGCATAAGCTTGAAAAATAAATTCAATAAGAGTTTAAAAAAATATTTTGGTCAAGATAAATGAGATAATTAAAATTATTTTAATATTTTAATCATATGGAGAGAATTCTACCAATTTGACTTATATACGGTCAGGATCAAGAGTATTCTCCTTAAATAGCATTCCGCCTTAAATAACATTCTTTTATCAAAACGACGTAGTTTTGGAGGGACGCTAGTGGCATTTTTAGAATACGTTGTGGCATTGTATTTACAAAAATGCCACCGCTGGCCCCTCCAAAACTACGCTGCTTTGATAAAAGAATGTTATTTAAGGCGAAATGTTATTTAAGGAGAATGCTATTTAAGCGGAATGTATATATATATATATATATGGATTCCATCCACAAAGAACGGTTGTTGTTGAGAACAACCCATTTAATTAAATACTTACTACACTGCAAACATAAAAAAAAAAAAAAAATGTCCAAGGTAAATGCAGCTTAGTAGCGGTTGGCCAAAATATAGGTTCTTCTCCAACAACCTACATTCGTGGATGGAATCCCTATATATATATATATATATATATATATATATATATATATATATATATCCCTCCGCTCCAAAATTAAAAATACAATTTGTATACCATATAATAAAAACTATTAATTGCAAAATTTATTTAATTTCAAATTTTTATGAATCATACTAATTTTAAAGTTTAATATGTCGTCGTTTGACCTTAAAAATCAAATTGTATCTCTAATTTTAAAACAGAAAGAATAAATATTAAAGAAGAATTTTCATTCCATGTTTACCTAATTTTATTTGTAGTCCTTCCCACACGACGTGTTGATTCTCGATGAAAGAGACCTAAAAATGCTCTCAACGTAAAAATCAGAGAATTGGTGTTGTGATAATTGAAGACTTGTGTTCGATTCTTGATAAGATACGACTTTTGATGGGGAAAAAGCCGAAAATAAATGCAGTTGAATTACGACTGACTAACATATAACTCTAAGCAATAAGTTAGAATAATAATATGTGAGTCGCTTCTTAAGTCCTTCATATCCCATATATTCACATAACATAAATTTATCGTCACAGGTAACAAAACTCGTATATTCATATCTTATGTGTGCGCGCATGGAGTCTTAGGTCCTAAAACAATTACATTTTTTTTAATTGAAGTATAAACTATAAATAAAATGTAGATAACAAATCATTTCCGTTCAAATTCAGATTATTTTTTCAAGCACGCAATTGAACTTAATGTTGAAGACAGAACTTTATTGTGCCTTTCTATCCTTCCCATGTATTACAAACACATCTGAGCTCACTATTTTCTGCATAAACAGAAGGATTAAACCATCTATTGGCATGTTATACCTCATAGATAAGCCAACTGATTGCGGCAGATGGTTTGAACCAAGACGAAAGAGGTGATAATTATAAGGACTCGCTCCATCTTCTCACATTCTACTTATTATTGCTCCACACAATTATCACCTTGGCCTGACTGGCGCCTTTGGGAAATCAGCAGCAGTGATGATTGCTGAAATCAATTAACAAATATATATATATATATAGAAGGAAAGAAAATTAGTTGAAGTCTCGATGAGATTGAATGAAGGTGTTTGTAATCTTCCTCACTCGTGATACTAAAGTAGGACATATATTATGGCTTGTTTCTTGTTTAGCACTAGTATATCTTGAAGACTTCAATAATGAACACATTGAACGCAACCAAATAAAACTCTATAGAATGTGTTAAATCAAAGTGTGGTTACTATAGAGGGCAATACAAGTTCAGTTCATCAAAGGGGAGAGAGCAAGAAAATCAGAGGAACAATATAGAAAAAAGTACTAGTGTATGTACTAGGGACTTTGGGATAAAATAGCAAGTCCGAATTACACAAACCTTGGTTCCAGCTATGATGGTGCCATTGAGGGGGTGAGTAGCACATGCTGTAACACTTTCAGACAATGGAACAAATCTATTTTGCTTATGCTGGATGCTCTCCGCATGAATGCCGTCTTTATCGTCACTGCATAAACATAAGTTTTGTAAAAGCATTTTCCTTAAACAGCAAGTCTCATCATTCATTTTTGATAAAAGAACACGTAAATTGTATTATCAAGTTAAAAAAAAATCAGAATATAAATATATATCCTATCCAAGAAAAATGGGAAAGAACCCCAATAGTTGGATTAGATTTGCATACAACATGCTATAGGCAGAAAAATAATCATTGTGGGGGCATGATCTGTAAATAAATCCAGGGAAGAAAAGAAAAGGCCCAATTCCTTACTCGTAGTCCACATGACAAGGAGAGCTGGGGTCTGGATAAAAATCTAAAAGATAAATTCCTTTACCGGATGATGCCCCAACAGTGTATATCTGGAGTGAAACGCATCAAAGAAGAGCCCAATTATTGGCCACAGTGCATAAAAATGAAATTGAAATAAAAAGGATTTATATTGGAAGAACTATTTAGCGATTAATAGTCGGGTAATGGATCAGATGTCTATCAACATTAAAATTAAACAATAAAGTTTCTGTCGGACTGCTTGACTGTTGTGTTCATATTCTTCCAAAAGAATTGTAAACTCTTTCCATGAATTTAAAGAGGATATTCATGTATTACATGATAAAACTTGAGGTTAAAACAGGGAATTTAAAATATTATTTTTAAGAGCTTAAATATCTCATCGATGCAACCATACTTCCCTATGTACTCTTCACAGGTGCATGTGCACTATCCTATACATATACTTTTGGTAGTCAAGTGTCCAAAATTTGTAAGTCTTTGCAAGTTATAACATATTCCACCATCACACTATGTAAACAATAGAAGGAATCACTATAAAGTTTTAGAACTACCTACATACACTAATTTCTAGATTGCTCATATTATTCTCTTATTGTATTTCTTTTTAGGACTCATTATCCTCCCTTTTCTGTACACTCTTTTATATTTATTAAAATTTATTCTTTTATCTTAAAATTCTACTAGTGTCAATTGTCACCCTGAAAGTATCCTGAAATCAAGTAATGTGATGATGGGTTAGGGAAAGAAACAGCATGATTACATATAATGAGATATGGTACATAGCTACAGTGACTTTGAATATGGAATCTCATTATGGGACACCCAAAAAGAGTGACCAAAGGATTCAGTCACTTTAGGGGTCAAATTTTCATGTGTTCTTGATTTTAAGTTTAGAGCTAACGAGTACAAAAGGTTGCTTTAAAGCACACAACTTTGCTGTGAAACAAAGGAAACAAGATATACTAAGATGTACAATTTCTGTAGAGCAAGAGGATATCAAACAGCTTACAAAATGACGTCCACTTCCAGCACTAATGTATCATTATCATATCAAAGAGAAAAAGTACATCGACTAAAATTGAAGAATGAAGAGACTTCATTATAATGTACCTCGTTTTATAGAAGCTATGAAATCACATATCTTACTATAAGAAAATAACAGAGAAAACTGTTCACGAGACAGGTTACGTTGTTATAGGGAAAATTTAACAATTTAATTATCTTACTGGTTGTGCTGGCAGCCATGATGGTTTTCTCAAGTATGATAGATCGGCTGAATCACTTGATCCATCCCTGATCCATCAAGTAAGAATATATGATTTGTTAGATTGGGGACATAGTTTGCTGAAAATTCCATAAAACAAAACTTGGTGATTATAGCGGATCAAGTGGCACTCACAACCAAGGCGGGGGAGGGCAATGAATATGTGTCACCTGAAAATTATTAATGTCCATAACACCTGACCTAGAAAACACAAAAATAAGTATGAATAATATGTTTGGAAATATCACTGCTACATGGATTATTAAAACTAAATTAATCTTATCCAGGTAAATTTAAGATGCCCAGCAGTCTTGTATTTCGTGCATAAGTAGTTGTAAAAAATGTAAAATAATACAACTGTCTGTGCACAAAGAGAAACCTGCAAAGCAGGGCTGCTTACTTTTTTTGGTCAAGGGCTGTTGAGCTCCCATGAACTCGTAATTTAAACTTTATAGTGATCATATTTTAAACAGCATACAGAAATAGCAAAGCACTTGATTTATGGTTATCTTGAAAACAAAGGATATGAACTTAGAACCACATAAGTAGCGTTAACTGATGCAATAAATTTTAATCAATTATTATAGTTCAACAGTCCAAGAAATCTACAGAAAGGATCAGCAAATTCATAGAACTTGCAAGTAACTCTCGAGTGAGATATTTTTCTCTAACACGAAAACTTTGAGAGAGAGAAAGATCTTTCTAACAACTAGTTGATCACTGCATTACATAGCGACTTTGATAACGAACAGATTGATGAGGCTGAACATGGCACAGCGTATACTAACACTGACCGTATAGGATTACAAAACCAATAGAAGACTAACATATGACTTTCATGTGCTAGAAAATATTTCAAGATATGAAAAGATAAATACAAAGTGAATGGGTTTACTTATAACCTACCAACCTGTTAGATATTTTCAAATCAGAAAAGTATATAATAAATATATTATTTGCTGCAATTAAAACCAGTAGATGTGTTGATTCAATTGGTTTGGTTCGAAAGATTATAACTCTTTGAACAAGAGGGATCTATTCGGACAAGGGATGTATTGATTCGGGCTAAGAAGCGCAATTGAACCAATGCAGTGGTTCGGGATGAAACAATTGAATCAATGCAATGGTTTAAATGGATAAAACCATTAGATGAATCATTACAATGGTTCAACATATCCTTTCGAAGGAATATATCTCTAATATTTAAATATCTTTTCAAAAAGATGCATCTCTTCAAAAGGATATGTATATCTTCAAAAAGGTACTTAGAAACCTATAAATAGATTGTAAATTCACCCAAGTTTTGTACTTGAAAAATCATTCCAAATCCTTATAAAGTTCTTTGAAAAAATTTCATTCTAATAATTTTTTTTCTTGCTATAGTTTTCTTCTCATTTATAGTTTTGCACTGAATTTATTTTTACACAACAAATTCTACTACATAGTAAAATATGGATTTGTTTTATCTTGAGAGACTAATTCACAGTAACCCTGCATAACAAAAGTAAGGGGAGAATATAATGCTAAGGAAATAGTGGTAAACCATTAGATTCAGGCAGTAATATTGTTGTCCTACATCAAATTAAGCGGGTTACAATAATTTTAAGACTATTAATAATGGAGGACAACAATGCAAAAGAATCTTGAACCAAATTAACAAACTCAAGAAGTTTGATGGATTATTCTTCAGACAATGGAAGAGAAAAATGTGTTTTTGCTTAACGGCACTAAAACTCTCTCCTGTGTTGAATGAAGAGAAAATGGAAGAAAAAGAAAATGAGACACCGACATAAATGAAGACTCAAATAAAATGGGAACAAGATGACTTTGTGTAAAGAGTACATTCTAAATGCGCTATCCAATTCATTATACGATATGTATGAATCCAAGTTCATGGAAAAGATGGCAAGGGAATTATGAGAGGATCTCAACAAGTACAAAATCGAGGACAACAAAAATAAAAAATTTCTAGCAAGTATTTGATTATCAAATGATAGATAAAAAATCTGTTATGTTGCAAGTACATGAACTTCAAATTATTATGAATCAAATTGTGTCGGAAGGCCATAGCATTGACAAAGGGTTTCAAGTTTCAACAATCATTTCAAAGTTATCATTTTTGTGGAAAGATTGTCGAAACCAATAGAAGACTAACATATGACTTTCATGTGCTAGAGAAAGTATTTCAAGATATCAAAAGATAAATACAAAGTGAATGAGTTTACTTATAACCTACCAACCATCATCAAGATGGAAAGCCAATTGATATGGGCAATACGGATTGATATCAATTGAGTGTATTTCTTTAGCAACAATATTTGTTTGTGCCTGAAAACAATAAGAAATTTGATCAACTTAAATGTACAGTATTCAACAGGATTGACTTGATGCTGAAAAGTTCATAAAATGAAGCAACTCTTTTTCAAAGATATCAATGACCAAATTTTAATTTGAGGTTAATCTTTTTGTCAGATAAATACTTCAGGGTAAGCAGGTAACCTTCTTTTACCAAAACTGCGAGTTATTTGTTTTTAGTTTACTTTTATATTTGTTTTTCATACGTAAATGTAGTTTTATAAACAGGAGCATCTTTAGAAACTGAGCAAGAATAGAGTTCTTTATTCTTTCAATACAAATGACTAGCACAATTTTGTTTCAGAATAATTTGAACTAGAAATGTCATTTACGTGAATAAGCCACATGATTATAAATTTATATTACGATGAATAATACTAATAATAATAAAAAAAAAAATACTTGTTACATTATGCCAATTAATTATGTCCTTTCCAATAATCAATATAAAAATTCATTAATGAGCACCACAATGCAAAGGAGGCGGAAAACAAATCTTCAAATAGAACAACAAATGCTTGAGAATGGCATATTAGAATATGATTGAAGTAGGATAAGATCACATCTATAAGAGGAAGAAGAAGAGGAAGAACCCTTTCCTTCACTAGCGTGCCAGAGGATTTATGCTCCTTTATTATTCATTCAAGTAGCACCCTTTCTGTAACAAATTTTACTGTTGTTTCTTAACCATTCCATCTGTAGGTACTCGATCAAATCTAAAATACTTTCATAGGTGAAAGGCAATATAGTCCAATAAAAAGAACAGGGGAAACCCTTGCCACTTTCCATTTGGCTGATCTTCTTTTTCCACATTATGAATCCTAGCAGTCAATTTCTCAAGAAAGGTTCAGTCACATCTACCTTGGGCATGAGTTTACTGTTGACAACACTCATCACATCTGCTCCTCGAGTTCTTGACAAGTCAAAAATATGAAAGAATGGAAAGGAAAAAAAAAATTAAAAAAAAAAAGAGACAAAGATGGTTTTCAAAGTAAAGCCTACTTCAAACATGAAATTTCAGGATGAAGGCAAGATGAGTGTTTCTAGCACTGGGATTGATATGCTTTACGAGAAAAAACATTTTTCCTTGTGGAGAAGAGACTTAATAATTACAATTCTACCTGTAATTGGTAGATAATACATTGAAATTTTTGAAATGGTCCTAAAATTGAACACAAATGAGAAGAAAATGAGAGTATCAGCAGAGAGATGATGACTAGGAGATCTTGTGTATATTTAAAGTGCACCACTTTATAGCAGCAATGCATGTGAAAGAAAGAACATTAACATTCATTCACATACCTTTAATAATCCAATTTTATCCAGCATTGATGTTAACTTCATAGATGTTATGGGGGAATAACAAACCTGGATAATAAGCTGTATTATAGACTGAAGCTTCGGTATATATGCACTATGAAATAATATAACAATTCAGAAAATAAGACTTCTATACTATATACAATAAAGCATAAAAGCGAGTTTTAGGCCAGCTCAACTTGGCATATTTCGTTTTTCAATGTGATTTCAAAATATATCTATATTTCATATATTTCAATTGAGTAAATGAGTTCACCCAGTTTTGGTGACATGATTTTGCTCAATAGGTAATATAGTTTTCAAAGGAAACAATCTCCTCATGCAGATCATCATATCTAATTTAATATATCACTATTATTGAAATATAAGTATAATTATTCAAGTTTAAGTAGGATTCTACTTACTTAAATAATATAGTTTTAAATTGAAATAATTTCCTTTTAAAGAGCATCTTACCTAATATTAATATGTTACTATTATTAAAACACAAATAAATTTAATAACATAAATTCATACTTAATAGTATTATATAATATGAATTTGTACCAAAGTTCTTTCATAAAATATAATAAATTGTTATTGTAAATTTTTAAGCTATTGGTATTTGTTATTATACATAAAACTTTATTATTACTTAGATAATATAGCTTTAGAAGAGCCAATTTCTTTGTGAAAATCATCTTAACTAATATTAATCTATTACTGTTATTAGGGTATAAGTATACATATAATACAATCACCAATAATTTATTCGAATATTAAGTTTTAAAAATAAATAAATTACTTTATCGAATAAAATATGTATAAAAATATAATAAAAAATATTTAATGCCGAAAAACAAAACATTGAACTCTTGTTGAGCCATCAAAAAAGCATAAACTAACTTTTTTCATCAAAACCATTGAACTTTTAAACAATTTTTCAAAAATGCCCAAAATTTGATCATATGAGCTATCGCGTCTGTCGACTTGTACATATGAGCTACTCAAATCGGAGATTTTTTGACAGTTGCTTTCAAGTCAATGGTTTTGGTTCCAAAAAAAAATTTGTGTTTTTTATATAGCTTGATTAGACTTCAATGGTTTTTTCGGTCCTTGGGTCTAATAAAAAAACACCAAATATATAATAATTCAACAACAAGACCCCGTGCTTCGCACAGATGTAAATGCTAATTTTTTATTGTGACTAATAAAACGCCTTGGTTTCGTGTCAACCAGAAAAACAGCAAAGAATGTAATCAGAAAATAAATAAAAGAAAAAAGAAAGAACTGCTAATCCCACAAGATACTAATGTCAGTTCTCCTATTTGTACACCAGATACAATAGAAGGAATATAATCATGTAGTACTTCATGATTTGATAATTGGACTAACTTTTCTACCATATTGAAAGAGCTAACTTCCAATAGAAAAGAAAAAAGTGAGTGAACTACCTCTTTATGGTTTTGAAAAGCTGCAGATGATCTTCCTCCTCGAAGATCCCACATATATATCATCCCATTCTTGCTAGCTCCGAAAATTATCTGCAAAAATTTATGAACAAGTAAAGAGTAAGCAAATGAATTTAGATAACAATCAAGTGGACAGAAGCAGGAAGAGTGAAAAGTTCATCAAGATTTAATACATCAGAAAGTTCTAGTTCACTGTCTTATGATAAATGATACTAGAACAAATGTCCTCCATATGCATATAATTGATTTTTACATTGTAATTTAGTAGTAACTCCTAGTAATCTGCTGACCTGGTCTTCTACATCTAGTTGGATGCTATTTATGGTGCTATTGGAGTTAGTAGTGAGCTCAAGACATGGAAGATCACTCATTCTTCTGTCCCAGACATTTATTACACCATATGTGTCAGAAGCAAGTACCCTATTCAAGCACACCACAGAGAGCAAAGGTTAATAGATTAGGAAAACGAGGTAACTCAAGAAGACAAGGCCCCCATAAAAAGTATCCAAGAAAAAGGCCATAAAAGTAAATTGAATTTTACTTGAACAATTAGAATTGAACACTTGACGCATATAAGTTCATATTTCAGAATTTTGGGTAGCATCATTGTCATCTGTTTTTGTCAGAACTTATTGGATCCATGGATAAAAATGCGGATGTTAGCTTTGAGGATTTACTCGTTGCATTGTAACTTAATAACAACGGATTGTTATACACTGCAATATTTTCTTTGTATGTTTCCTTATATACTGCACCATTTTTATGAGAACTCCCAGTTTTTTATTTATTTATATGTTTCTCTTCATATATGTATAGATAATAAGAAAGATAATAAAACGTGAAATTGATTGTACTGAAAGTCAAAAAAAAAAAACAAGGTAGGGGAAGAAGCGATTACTAAATTTGCAGTATCTAATGCCCATAACCTACAGAATATATAATGTTAATCTGGAGTTCTTAAAAGTTAACTAGATGCCAATATCTAAAATAGTGTTTTTAATCTTAATTGATCGTAACAGTACTACAACTTCCTTTTGAAAAGAAAGAAAACAAGCAACTATACATCCTTAAAAGGATAAAAACGCATTAAAATCATCACAATGCAGTAAAGGCTTCATTACACAGCAGTTGCCCCTAACCATTAACTGTCAATCATCTGCCATTAAGCCATGGGAAAGTGGTTGCAGCCAGATGGTGCCTACATGTCTTTGTGAACACGGGCTACCTTACATGGACTCATGAATGTGACTCGGGTTCTGGTAGTATCTAGGTGTTGGCCTTGCCTGTTTTTAAAATAATAGGATACGTGGACATGGTATAGAAGGATCCAAATTTTAGATGCGGGTGTCATGTCCACTTTGGGGTAAAGTGCGGAGTCCACGTAACACAGAACACAGGTTGTGTCATGGAGCATCCAATGTAAATTCTCTATGCGGGTACTGGTCAAGGCACAAAACAATATACTTTTTCTTCAGAGTATTTCTACACTTGTAATCAATGGATGATCCACCATACATGGGTAGGTCCAATGGTTGTAACCAACTACAATTATACACATCATTTTGTATCTCTTTTTTGTAACCATTCTTTAGTCACCAAAATATTATTGTTTTCTTCCATGGTATGGCATGCATCATAAGAGTAGTGACATATTTAATTGGCTAATTTTGGAGAACTTGCTCCAGATTTAATTCATACATTCTAAAAGAGTTCCTTCCCTTTTCAAAATCAAATCAGAATATAATATGGTTACAGTGGCGGATCCCAGGGCGGATTTTAACTAATTTTTATTGAAATTAAATAAAAAAAACTTGAATTAATCATAATATTAACTAATCAAAAAAATGTTTACAAATTACAATCCTATCCTCCTAAACCCCATATCTTGAAAATGTTCTAAGATAATTTCATTATCAATATTTTCCAATACATCATTTTCAATGTAAGGAACCAAACAATCACTCAACCATTAATCGCCCATTTGGTTTCGGAGAGCGATTTTAATTAATTAGATAATTGTACTCACCAGAAGTCCCCAACCCAGTACCCACAACAAATTCAAATAAATTTAAACTTTAAATTATCAAACAAATAAAAGCCCTAATTAGTTACCTCTTAAGTCCAAAATATAACAAATACATAAAATAAATTGAATTGGGTTTAAACCCAAGTCCCCAATGATACAATTAACTCGAGCTCCACTTAACTCGAACGACATTCACTTAACTCGAGCTCTAAGGACAATTCAGATGACCGTGGGCTGAAAACTACTGAAGGTTACTTAATTTGAGGCTTAATTCAAGTGGACCGTGAGTAGAGGATAAATTCTATGATTTGGGATTGCTAGATAGAATCTATTTAGTAAGACCAAATCAATGCAAGCCAAGTAATCATGCATTGCACGGATCAAAGGAAAGAGATTTGAGCTTTAAGGCAACGTGTTCATGGTGAAATATGGTTCTAAGTTCATTTATTTGATCCGATTCATGATTTGTGGAGGAAGTGAAGGATAAACAAAGGATCAAATTCAGTGCTTAAAAAGAATCAGAGTAGCGGCCGAGCCAGACTAATGTTATCGTGCCCTAATCCAGTTCAATACCAACGTTGTCGCGCTCTCTGCAAACAAAAATTGATTCTCTGCCATTCAAGCGCAACCGCGCCCCAAGACAGTTCATTTCCTGCGCGGCCGCGCCACAGGTTAAATTGAGTTGATGCGTTTTTGAATATTTGGACGCGGATTTACTTCAGTAATTAGTATATTTTTAGATTCCTATTGTAATTAGGTTTCTTTTAGATAGGATTTGATTTCCATGTGATTTGTTAGCTAGGATTTCTATTTCCATTCATATTCTTATTCCATATAGAATTAGGGTTTTATTCTATTAGTATAAATAGAATACATGGTTGATGTAAAGAATATACAATTTTAATTAATAAAATTCTGGTGAGATTATTCTCCTTTGGTTCTTTGAGAACTCTCGAACTGTTCATGGTTTTTCTGTGAGGTTTAATATTGACTTATCATACAACAATACATAGTGTGTGGCGTCTTCTACCGCATCAATCGTCGATTGTACCGAAGTTCCTGTTTCGATATAAACACAGGGTTTAGGTGTTGTTGGTGTTCCATTTAATGCAGATTTCATTGCTTGATCGATTGTACAAATGTTCTCGTCTCTTTATAGGCATTGGGTTGAGGTGTCGAGAGAGTTTCATCTGTACAACTTTGCTAGAAACGATCCAGGCGACGACCACGTCACGCAAACGTGTCGTGGAGCCCATCATTTGGTATCAAAGCTAAGCCTTTCTAGCGAGTTACTTATCTTTAATTTTCTGTTTAATATATATTGTGAAAAAAAGAATCATTCGTCCAAAAAAGGGAGGAGAATTCGTGAGTATAAAAAATTGAAGAAAATTATTATCTGTTTCAATTACTTGGGTTCTACGAGTTTCGAGGATTATTGAAAATTCATGCGAGAAGGATATAATTGGAGATCGTGAAATCTTGTTGGTTATCGTACGCCATATCTTGCTATATTTTGTTTGGTGATAAGTTCTTATTGAGTTGAATAGTCAACTATGATTTTGTTTGGTGAATTCAAAAAGAACCTATAAAAGAGAATATATAGTGGTAAAAGGCAAGAGTGTGAGTTTATTAGATGGTAAAAGCCAATAGAGCGATACACGAGCGTTTCATAATTGAGTGATGCATTGTTTTGAGCGAAACACGTAAGGGAGTGTGTGAGGAAAATTCTCTTTATCTACTAACCTTTGTTTTGCAGCAAATACATATGATTATGGTTATGAAAGCACTTACGGTTCTCGAAGGAATACTTTCCAAAGTAGGAATGATCTAGATGGGTATGTGAGATGGGAGAAAAGGATGGAGCGAGAGTTTGCCTACCATGATTATTACGACCATAGTAAGGTCAAACTGGCGATCTAAGAGTTTTTCGATCATGCAACTACATGGTGGGATCAATTTGTGCTTAGCAGGAAAAGATGTGGAGAGCATCTGATCGAGACATGGGGGGAAATGAAAACTGTGATGTGAAAGCGGTTTGTTCCGAGAGCTAAATTAGAGTAAGGGAGATGCATATCCGAGGCATGTAGAACAACCTTCAAGGCGATTAACTTAGGATGATGAAAGGAAGTATCATAGGCATGGAGATTCGCATTGGAGACAACCACGAGAAACTCCTAAGGTGTATAGGGAACTCCTAAGGAGTTCAGTAAGATGATGGAAGATTGTTGGATGCAGCTACAAAACACTTCTAAGGCACAAAAGGAACAAGACCGAAGGAGGTGGAAGATGAAAGAGAATATGCAGTCCAAGGAGAACCGTTGGGTTTCGTATGCAAGATGAAATCCATGTTCAAAAACAAGAGAAAGAAAGTGAACGACTAAAGAAAATTGTTCAAAAGATTGATAGTGAAAATGAGAAATTTAAAAAGAATGAGTTTGAAAAAAAATAGAGTGAGGAAAAGGAGAATGAAAATGAAAGAGAGATTGAAAAAAATAAAAGTGAAAATAAACGAGAAAAACAAACGAGAGAGTGAGCAAAAAGAAAAGAGAAGAAATATGTGACTATGAAAGAGAGAGAGTTGAAAAGTAATTTGTATTTTGAAAAGCCGATGACTGTACATTCGTACGCTTTTGAATACTAACCAGACTAACTCATCTTTGTCTAGTTCTGTTGTTTCTCTTGTACTAATGAGTGCTGACATACCTCGAGCTATCATTCAGTACCGATCATATTATAGTTTTCCCGAGGAAACGACGGAGATATCAAGGCAGGTTGGAGAATTGAAGGAGTGTGGTATCGTTAGAGAAAGCATAAGTTCGTGTGCTAATTATGAGATCATAGTACCTAAGGAGGATGGGACGACGAGTTTGTGCATCAATTTTGAATTGGTAAACAAGTATCGTTAATTTCTTTACTTAGATAATATGCTTGATAAATTGCATAGGTCTTATGTTTTATATGATAATGATCATGTGATGACAAAGCCTAATCAAATTAGCATGAGCGATTGTGATAAATGGAAAATTGTTTTAACATGCTATTTGTATAGGTGATTAGTTATTTCTGTTAGATTAACTAATGCATCTAGTGTTTTTATTTTGTTGAAACATGTTTTGCATGCTTCCATTGATAAATTTGTTGTTTGCTACTTTGATGGTAGAATCATTTTTATCATAAACTATGGATGATATTTGATTATTGTTGAGTTAGTTTATGAACATGTTGTCTATTCTAGTTGTCAATGTTTTTACTTGCATGAAATCCATTCTAGGTTTTCTTATCCATATGTCATATGAGTTGGGTTTTCATGCTAGTCAATCTTTATATGGTTTGTCGTTAGTTGACAATGGTAGTGATCATGCTTGTCCGATCGAGCAATCTTCATTGCATGAGGTGCTATCATGTGGTATTGATTTGAAAAGTGTTTATCATCAAATTGGAGAGAGATATGGTTTACATACATGTTTAGTTAAATCATTCAGATTAGCTAATATATTAAATATTTTCATAATAAATCATATTTTGCATTCTTTCATGAGGAAATTTGTTATTATCTATTTTGATGATATTCTGGTCCGTGTCAACAATTTGAAAAATTATTTAGCATGTGTTGAATTTGTTCGTGATTATGATAAATATGCTATTGAGTTTTCATCTTGTGATTGTGACCTTTTTATTCCATCAATGCTATTATGTGAACTTGAATGTTTTAATGTTAGTGGAAAGGGAAAAGTTGATTTTGTTGTACAAGTTCGGGTCCAGCTCGCTTTCTCCTTGTGATCTCCCGTTCACTTATCATCAATGGACTGACTCAATGCTTAATCACTTTAACCTTGTTCTTAAGAAGCTGACCAGTATCTCTGTGTACACTCCATTAGTTCTTTCTTTGTTTGGCAAACGTTACAATCCTGGTTACTTACAAGATCATTGTCATCCTATCACATGACAACTACTGCACCTGATGACTTTCCTCAGCTACTGAAGTCTTCTTATGATCATCTTGTGGAAGACTTCATCTCGAATGGCTTCACAACTCAATCTGAATGCTGATTGGGTTGATGCTTAGATCGTCTGTTAGCTTGCATGTCATTCGTTGAGTGTTCTCTGGTTTCCTTCAGGTGGGATGTATCTTTGCAGTGCCAACCAGTGGCTTCATTCCTTTGGATATTCTGGGAGTTCTCATTTGTTGAGAATCGTATTTGCTCTACAATTCTGCCTTGGCATTGTGAGCACATCTATTGAGGTCTTAGTTCTGCACTCTACGATTCAGCTTCAGCTATGCAGACACTACGACTCTGAGATCAGATCTTGACACTTTACGATTTCTGTCGTTGTGCTTGTTGTCTTCATCTGATCTTGCTCGACTACGATCTCTGCCTCTGATATGATCAGTAAACTCTACGACTCTGAGTGTAGTCTACGATTCTTGACTTTGGATTCGGCAGATGCTCGGTCAGCTCGTAGGCAGGCTGTCTCTACGATTCTGAACATGACTTCTTCTACAGACTATAGCCATGAGGAAGTTCTCCTCGACACACTACGATCCTTCCTCGTCTCCCTCCGGCGATCATTTAACTCCGAGATCTACTATCTTGCAGACTCACGATTACGACTCTATATAGCTCTCGAGTTTTCTTGACTCTCCGGCGGACTCACGATTTACGGTGCGGTTTTCGACGATCGAACAAACTATCTATTACATTATAAGATCAACCTAACATGCTTGATCTTTCTACATTTATAGTCCTTGTATATCATTTCTTTTTAAGGACTTTACACAGTTGTTTTGCTTATGTAAGATCAACCTAACATATTTGATCAATTCATTCTAAGTACTTGTACACATGTTTCTATTATCTATCAAAGGACTTTTACAGCTTTTCTTAATGCAAGCATACTTGCATATTCATTAATATATATCTCATAATCAAATCATATGTTTATAGGAATATCATTCACATGCTTATTCCTGACAAAGTCATCATGCATTTCACGGATTAAAGGAAAGAGATTCGAGCTTTAAGGCAATGTGTTCACGGTGGAAATTTATTTGATCCAAGCAAAGATTCATGATTTGGGAAGGAACTAAAGGATGTACAAAGGATCAAATGCAGTGCTTAAAAAGGATCGAGTAAAGAATCGAGCTGGACCAAATATTGTCGTCCGTGATCCATTCAATACCAAATGACACGCGCCTTTTGCATTAAAAAATTGGTTCTCTGCCATTCGAGCGCGGTCGCGCCCCAAGACGACTCATTTCCAGTGCAGCCGCGCCGCAGGGGAAATTCAGTTACGTGTTTTTGAATATTTGGACGCGGATTTACTTCATTAGTTAGTATATTTTCAAATTCCTATTGTAATTAGGTTTCTTTTAGATAGGATTTGATTTCCTAGTGATTTGTTAGCAAGGATTTCTATTTCCATTCAGATTCTTATTCCAAATAGAATTAGGGTTTTATTTTATTAGTATAAATAGATTACATGGCTGATGTAAAGAATATACAACTTTGATTAATAAAATTTTGGCAAGATATTCTCCTTTGGTTCTTTGAGAACTCTCAAATTGTTCATAGTTTTTTTTGTGAGGTTCAATATTGACTTATCATACAACAATACATAGTTGTGTGTGGCGTCTTCTACCGCATTAATCGTCGATTGTACCGAGGTTCTTGTTTCGATATAAACACGGGGTATAGGTGTCGTTGGTGTTCTATTCAACACAGATTTCATTGCATGATAGATTGTACCAAGGTTCTCGTCTCTTTATAGGCGTTGGGTTGAGGTGTCGAAAGAGTTTCATCCTTACAACTTTGTTAGAAACGATTCGGGCGACGACCACCTCACGCAAGCGTGACGTGGAGTTCATCACCCAACCAACAACAAATTCAAACAAACTACAAATTTTAAATTATCAAACAAAAAAAGCCCTAATGTAGTTACCTTTTAAGTCTGCTTACTCTAATATGCGCAAGAGGTAGTGTCATATTGAAGATGTAGAAGAAGTAGTGGGCCTAGTGGCGGACCTGCAAAGATGTAGAAGTAGTGACGGAGAATGGAGATGAAGTAGTAGCGAAGCCGCAGAGGCGAAGATGTAGAAGACAAAAGGACCTAACAAGCAGAAGCAGAATGAAAAGCACAAAGAGTTTTTACTTGTATTTAGAATATGAATGATTTTTTTTGTCCCCTCCAAGTTTAACTCTTCCATTAATCTGCTCCCTTGAGTTTATTAACTTATATATAGGCCCCTGCCTATGATGCCCTTGAACAGATCCGCCCCTGTATGGTTAGGAACAATCTATGTTCGCTAAAACTTGTCAATCACAGTTTTACTTCTTATGTGTCTTCAAGGTGGGGATGGACATGGGGTCGCAGGTAGGGGTGTAAACGGATATATACGGATTCGGATACAGTGATATCCATATTTGGAAAATTAATTCGCTATCCGTATTCGTATCTGGTATCCGGCGGATTTTAAAAATATTATACATATCCGATATTTGAAATAATATTTGAATACGAATAATATCCGGTATCCAAATTCGTTTATCAGTCACCTAATAAAAAAAATCATTTAAACCATACATATTAACCGGTGAGTTTAACTCAGTTATCCTATTGAGTTAACTCAGTATTCCCTTTCACTCTCAATAAGCTTATATGATTGATCCATGTATTTGAGCAAACTTTACACACGTATATGTATATTATGTATAAAATAAAGAAAAAATATTATTTGAGAGAATAAATACTTCACAGATTCAGCCCATAAAATAAGAAAATTTCATGCTCCAAACATGTAAAAAGACATAACCCCCGGAGGTTGAATGATTATGTAAATGTTTAGATCTAAAACATTTTTTTGCAATTGTTTTTTAAAAAAATCTTTAATTTTTCTAAATCAAATATCGAATCAAAAACTATTGAAATGAGTTTACCCATAAACACATGAACAGATCATGGGTTATTTGAGAGAATATTTTACAAATCTAGCTTAGACATTGTAAAAAAACTTTTTGAAGATTTTGAAATTTTAGGAACAAATTTTTGTAAAAGAAATCGGTAGAATTGTAGTTAATATACTTAAGAATGACTTGATCAGAACAATTTTTCAAAAAACATATTTTGATTTGGCTAGATCTAAGTTAGAAAAGGAACGGTTTAGAAACACATTTAGCAAGAAAGGAGAGAATGGTTGAGATGAGAGAAAGAAGAAGAAAAATGTTTGAATGAACGGGTGAGAGAGAAAGAAGAAGAAACACTTTTGCAGGTTGAGTGATTTGAATGAATGGCTGAGATAGAATCAAAACTTGATCCAGCGGTTTCTGTGAGTCAATCCTTGTGATTGATTCTAATTGGTTGTCTCAACTTAGTGGAATGTTGATTTATATAGGTTCTAGAATATTTTGTGTATTTGTATTAGTATACGTAATATATGTATTAATTTTAAATTCCAATTTAAAATTTATATGCATAGATTATTATAAACTTTAACGACTACAAAAAAATTATAAACATAAACTATAAATATTAAAATAATAATTTTAAAAGTATATTATCAAAATATATAAATAGTCAAATTATTATAATAATGAATTTTAAAGTAAAGTTCATTAATGAATAAATGTTAATTTATTTATTGTTGATAAATAGAATAATCAATGCTCTAAATTACTATTCAAATAAGTTTTCATCATTTTCAAAATACTAAATTTCAAAATGAATGCTCTAATTACAATTATAAGTAGAATAAGGAAAAAATAATGAGTTTTAAAGTATAGTTAATTGATGAATGAATGTTAATTTATTTGTTTTTAATAAGTACAATAATCCTCTAAATTACAATTTAAATAAGTTTTCATCATTTTCGAAAGCCTAAATTTAAATTTGAAAATGAATATTCTAATTACAACTATAACTAGAATTAGAAAAAAAAAAATTGAGTTTTAAAATAAAGTTCATTAATGAATGAATGTTAATTTATTTATTTTTAATAAATACAATAATCAAGGCTCTACATTACAATTCAAATAAGTTTTCATCATTTTTGAAATCCTAAATTTCAAATATTATGTTCTACTTATTAATATTTAGATGTTCATTAATAAGTAGAAGTTCATTTTATGTGTGTGGAGTAATACTGTAGTGTGGATGAATATTTATAATATATAATTAGATTCAAAAGTTTACATTGAATATTTATTTATTTTTTCTCAAAATTATACTGTTCATTCCCCCGCCTCCCGGCATCGCAAGTAAATTTTGAAAGTAAAAAATTTGTAACAAGCTAATAGCTATAGTTTTGTATGTTAATATATATATATATACATATATTATATATACGTATGTAAGTTATCCGGATATATGTATATATAATTAATGAATGCAAGTTATTAATATATACGTATATATATATATTAATAACTTATATATATAATATATATATTTTAGAATTTGCAATATTTATAATCTATAATTAGATTCAAAAGTTTACATTGAATATTTAATTATTTTTTCTCAAAATTATATTGTGCATTGCTCCCAGCTCCCGACATAGCAAGTAAGTTTTGAAAGTAAAAAACTTGTAACGAACTAATAGATATAGTTTCGGATATATATATATATATAATAAATATATATATATATATATATATATTAATAACTATACATATATATACATATGTAACTTATTAATAATTTAATATATTTATTTATCAGAAGCATTCTTCCTCAAGTGACATTATTCTCTTAACTAACATACCTATTTAAAGTCTCCGTGTTTTTTCTTTATAGTTTCTCTCACTTGTTTCTCTCCAAAACAAAACCATTTTTGCAATGAATATCCCCTATTTCTCTCCAAAACAAAACCAACCTAGCTCACAAAATTCGAATCAAGCAACACGGATACCAAGAATCAGCATCTATGCCCAGATCTCGACTTCGATTCGGTAAAAGCTTACCTATTTTTCGATTTCAGTAAGAATTAACTAGGTTAGCATTAATATCCATCATTATGTTCGTATCGAATATTTATAAATGTAATTGATCAAAAATTAGTCTTTCTCATTTCCCCTTGAAAAGGGCAACGAATATTTATACATGTAATTGATCAAAAATTAGTCTTTCTCATTAGTCATTTCCCCTTGAAAAGGGTAAAGAATGGGTTTATGTTGAGTGTTATATTCATGATAAGCTTTATCTGTTATTGGCCTAAATTTTATCTCACAAAGGGAATTTTTTTATGTTTGTCCTGGTGTCAATATAATGGAATTAAAAAAAGAGCAATTGGGAGTTAGGTATAGTAATATTAGGAATGGAATGTCATGTGCATTTGGGTCAAGTGTCTAATATGGTTGTGTTTTTGAGAAATTCAAAAAATACGGGGTTAGTTTTGAAACCCTTCAATAATATGTGCAAGTTAATTTTTGGGTGTTTTTTGGGAGATGCGACCTGGAGTATTGCTTTTTGGTTGGTGAAAATTAGTATTTCAACTGATATATGATTTGATACTGTTTTTTTGTGGTTATATGGATTATGATAAAGTTATCAACCAAGATATAGATTCTTTTGAATTTCAACTAAATCTGTAGTGAGGGATTCATGTTGCCAAAGAGGTCATCTTTACTTTTTTTTTTATTATTTATTTGTCATCTCTATTTTAGTTTCATTTGTCTTACCAAACATCTCTGCCTTCTTTTGTTGGATGTATCATGTCTCAGGTACTTGGGTTGAGAGGAACACAAGCCAATGTGAGATTCAGAAAGCTTTCCACAAGTTTGTTGTTCATAAGATTTACTGTTTTATATTGTGAATCAAGTTTTATGTTTTCTCTGTGTTGCTTGATTCGAATTTTGCGAGCTAGGTTGGTTTTGTTTTGCAGAGAAATAGGGGGATGTTCATTGTAGAAATGGTTTTGTTTTGGAGAGAAACAAGTGAGAGAGAAACTAAAAAGAAAAAACACGGAGACTTTAAATAGGTATGTTAGTTGAGAGAGTAATGTCACTAAAGGGTATGCTTCTGATCCACCCTATATATATATATATATATATGTAAGTTATTAATATATATATATATAAGTTATTCGGATACGAATTTTGGATACGGATCCGAATTCGAATATTGGACTCCAGATATCCGTTATCCGCAGGATATATTTACGGTTGGATGTTAAACGAATACAAATACACATATATCCGTATTCGTATCCATTTATTTGCGGATACCTTTAAACCGAATACGGATATATCCGTTTTTTTCGAATGCGAATAATAGGCTTTTTTTTAATATAGCCAATGCTTAACACCGGCAAAGCACTTTATAATCTCTCTTCTTGTCTAAGCCCTATACCTGATAAGTAAAGCGTCTACTCTCACTGGAGAAACCTACGTTAACCAAAAATCCTAACTAACAAACAGCACAACTTCCATACATACACAAACATCCAGGATAAAGTCTTGTAGTGACTATTTTGGCGACACATAATTAGATAAAGCCTTGTATAGACTGTAGTGACTGTTTTGCTGAAGCATATAATTAGTATTGGACCTATCAAAGACCAAAGACCCTGGGGGGCGGAGGGGAGCTTTTGGCTTCCAAAAATAATTAGTCAAGGGAAATCTCCCTGCTAGATTAAAACCAACAGAACAAAATAAAAAAGACTTACAAGAGAAATCTTTAGATGAATCAATAGGTCTAAAAAGGCTGGTAAGGCGAAGTAGATAAAATAAAACAAATTAAGTAAGAAAAGAAGGATAGCCAAGACACTTCATCCACAATGGTAAAAATCTGGTCATGCATATCTCGTCTAAATCCCTGGATCATAGCATGCCTATGGTTCACTTTTTGAAACGTATTATAATCAAGAAAAGGTAACCGAAAAGGGAAAATCCCCCAACCAAGCATCCTCCCAAAAGCAAACATATTTGCCATCCCGAACCTTGTAGCAAACCAAAGGAAGGAAAGATGCATACCCTGTGAGACAAACTTCTAGGTACTAAATTCAGTGACAGAAGAGGGAATGAATTAGCATCCCACCCATTCCATGGAGACCAAACTAGCTTTTAAACATTTTATGCTAGAGAAGAGTAAAGGAAACCGCCACAACTACTTACCAACTAAGGATGGGTGCTTAGAGACCATATTACTGAGACCTAACCCCCTCCTCCCTCAGCTGACAACTTCTCCCAGATGACTAAATGTTGCTTCCAATCCTCCAACATAATATGCTCCTGAGAGTTTTCAATCCCCACCAATATCTTAAAAAGTGAATGAAAATAAATTGGAATGTTGGATAAACAAGTTTGAATTCAACAACCTAAGCTCTTAGACACGCTCAACAACTGGACTCCAAAAGGTAGATGACCTACGAGGCTAGGATTTCCCCTAAAAGAAAGAACTTTCTGTACTCTGTCTTTCTTTGAAATTAAAAGAAAGCTATTGTTCCCATACTCGCATAATAGAAGAGGAACTACAGTTGGGAAGACAGTTAGATCTAAACAAGTCGTGTACAAGTGTCATGACATTCATGAAGTGGGTGTCATCATTAAATGCAATGGTCCAATTACTGTTTACCTATTCTCTAAATTTTGTAATTGTAATGCGTATTGAAAAGTTTACATGAGGCTTCTCTTCTCTCCTTATTCGAATCGATAGGGTTCAGAATCAGCAGTTAATATGGTAACTTAACAACTTTCCTCTTTTGAATTATTCCACATATCAATTCTCTTTTTGTAAAACGTCATAGTGCATTTCTCTTACTAGAAGTTAGTCTATTATACCAACCTGGAATTATGATTTGAAGTGAAAGCTACATCAGATAAACCTTTGTGAACACCACTGCCATGAATAGTAACAGTGGCCCTCTTTTTTAAAACCTGCATGAATGATGAGCAGAAACAGTCATCATGTTTTTCAAGTAATAAGATCGATTTAATTAATGTAAATCCAAAACTTGAAAATTCTTGTTTTTGTTTGACATACATAAAAACAGTTTCATGTATGGCTGCAAGTCGTAAATTAGATTTTTATTGTCGGTTCTAGGGATGAAATATGCATATGGGATTCTTGGATATGGCCTATGTTGAGGTGGGAATAATTTTCATAAGGCGTAAAAAATATTTATTACTACCTCCATTCCAAAACTAAGGGAGAACAATGTATATTACGATTCTTTTTCTTGTATTACAAATAACCAGAACTACAAGTAACCGCATGGTTGTGATTGCCAATTTTAAAAATCTGATACTGCAGTTGCCATTGGTGCTTTTCACCGCACGGTGTTCTCCCATAGTTCCTTCAACCATGCCTTTCAAGTTTCAACAATACAATTATCCACTCTAATACCAATGGACAATAATGGTTAGCCTGTAATGCTCTATCACCGCACAATGTTCTCCCGTAGTTCTTTCAACCATGCCTTTCAAGATTCAACAATACAATTATCCACTCTAATGCCTATGGACAATAATGTTTAGCTTGTAATGCTCTAGCACAGGTTAATGGATAGTTATCATACTAACAGGAACGAAATAAAACCATAAATTCAAAAGGAAATTGGAAAATTTTCAATTAGAATTTGATAGTAATTGTCAAATATTCTTCTTCAAAAAAACCCTAAAAGAACAAATTTATAATCCTAAACAACTTCCCTACGTCTATGAAAAGGAAAAATTAAAATAAAGAAAAATAATAAAATCCTAATAAAATTAAAAAAAGTAAGCACAAAATACAAACTGACTAAATAAATTAATCTACTCCTTTCCTAAATAATAAATAAAAATACATAAAATGAATAATATCTTCATAAACACTAAAGTATTTGGGAATTCAAATCATTGATACTTTGAAGAAAAAATAAATTAAGTAGTCATTAAGAGATGTATCTATTATTTTGGAACGGAAGAAGTTTTTTTTGGGTGGGATAGTCAAGTAAAAGCACATATGCCTAAGATGGATTATGTTAAAGGTGATGTGTGGAATTGTTTCATAAAGTAACATTTTGGTGCTCCAAATTTGATGTCCTTAATTTGATTGAAGGCTCCATGTATGACATTCTTTGTGGAATGTTTTTTCGTTTGTTAACCAAAGGACTTTGGTCTGATGATTACTCCAAAATCTTGGTTTTCCAAGAGGTGCATGCATGAATCAAATTTCTCAAATATATAGCTTACTAGAGTGCTATTATGAGAGATGCTAGACGGATTTGGGTGAGGTGGGGTAAATGGATGGGTTTGGGAGAGGAGGCTTTACCCTATGGTGGGTTTTCTCTCCTATTTTTGGTGTTGGGGGGGTTGTAATGTAACAAAAAACGACATTAGGACTGATTTCCAAGATTATTAATAATTAGCTTTTTTAATATCGGAAAAATAAACCAAATAGCGACCCTCTTTCAGATTTTTCCAAATAGGCATATTAAAAGTGATTTGGAAATTAATCATCTTTACACAAATGTATTCATAGGTCATCACGCACTAATTATTTTCATTCAATACATATACTGAACAGTAAGGAGGAAACATACTCTCCATAATTTAATGCAACACTATATCATGAACATTATAACATGAAAATTGGAATGAGAAACTCACTTCAACTGGTTTAGAAGAGATATACCCAATATCAAAGATGTGCAATTCACTGCTTCTCATAGATGTGCAGGCAACCTGAGGTATTAAGCTTATAAAATTTAAAATTGAAAAATATAGCCTCAGATAACATAACATTATTCAAGTACATTACAAGCTAAGGAGATTCAGAAATATAAGCATATAACCAAAGAGCACATACCATTGGAACCAAGTACATTACAAACAGTCTAACTTAACAGCAGGCATTCATCAACATATAAGGGGGGGAAATTGAAAGTAGTATGCCCTCAAGCCAATCACGTTGGATGTGATGAGCGTTTACTTTGTAATTTTGTTCATTTATTAATAAAACATTAGGATAAATCCATAGTTTTGGAGCAATACTTTAAGAATTATGAAAAGTTAATGCTAATGAAATCTAAAATCTAGATAGCTCAAAATTAAAATGTTCATAATCATAGGACAACTAATGTGGGGTTAGTTAATCCGGATACATTAGTATATACTATGCTTGCTCGGTTGAAGAGAATGATCTCATAATCATTTATGTCGAGACACTAAAGCAAGTATGTAGGTGCTTATTAGATAATAAGTTCACTGAACGTGACTCTTTTAAAGAACACCTGATGCAGTTTTACTTGCCTGACAATAGCAGTTCCTATAGTAATAGTAGTACAAATGATCCTTAAACTTGAGATCATCATAGTACCTTATGTATTTTGAATTATACTTGGTCATATTCCTTAAAACTCTTGAAAGTATATAAAAGGTATGTTCGGGTATAATAAAGTGTACATGGAGGTAGGTGAATGATCAACAAAGGATCTACGTAAAGGGAGAGAATGTCTTATGCAATTCGATAGATGACAACTCAAAAATCCTTGGCCAAGGTGAATGAAAATTAGAAAGGAGTTTCTAATTTACATTAGCTGGAATTGTGCATTTTAGAATTGAAATGCATATAATCAAATAAATAAGATTTGTCAGAAATTCCATATTTTATGTTTGATCGGGATATTGTATGGTAGCATAATTGAATTGGACGGTAATTATTTATTGAATAAGTTTGTTGTGATTAAACGTTGAGTTCATATTATCCGGATAGTCATGATATGTTGAGAGGTGTCACTCATGATGTTGAGTAAATATTATCTATTTATATTTGAACTAAAAGAGTTTAATTCATCATAAATATTATTAGAATGGATCTAATTTATTTATTCTCCTACCAGTATAATATTGAACCTAAAAGGTCACACCATAAAAGAGAAATATTATTTTAAAAATAATTAGCTTAATAATAATAAATTAAGTGTATTTAATTTATACCAGGCTAGAATAAATTAAATAGCTTAATATTTATAATTAAGTAATTGGAGAAATATTAATTATAAATAAATAAGAAGTATTCTTATTATTATTATTATAAACAATTTAGTTCCTAAATGGTTTAGGAATTGAATTAAAACCTAAAATCCTAAAAAGTTTAGGAAGAGAATTAGTAGTCTATATAAGGAGTGGCCTTAGGGATAGATTGGGGACTAATGTTACTGTGAGTATAGAGATATTGCATAAAAATTCTCTACAACCTAAGGAGTTAGGAGAGAGAAAATTAGGGTTAACCACCCAAGATTTGGAGAAACCTAAATTTATTTCTTTAATCAATAATTTCTTGGTGGAACACCTTTAGAGCGTTACACACACTGAGTAGCTAACGTTTGATCTGTGGATTCGAAGAAGTGCGAAGGATTAAAAGATTAAGACTTGAAGATCAAATCAAGGAGTTGATTCATCTTCATAAGGTACATCTTTTATCCTTCCTCCATTAATAATATCGCATCAAGGTGATCCGGGATTGCTGAAAATTTTAAATATGATTTATGTCATGCTTTCACTTTATATACGTGTGATTGTATGTATGTTCTAAATTTTGCAAACCAATAGTGGCATCATAAACATCCTTATACGAATTATTAATTGTTTTGATTCTATATATACATTGATGTGTTTGAAATAATTTAATTGGGCATAATTATTGAAATCGAAATCTGGGATTCGCCGTAGCACAAAAGCGCTGAGCTATTGCAGCTGCAGTGCCGCAGCGCTGGCCTTCAGTCGATGCAGCGCTCGAACAACAGATTGCTTCAATTTTTTCCTTTTCCAACAATTTTGAAATTAAATATAAAGGAGTTTATTTTGGAATTGGATTTCATGTAAACTTTTATTGTTCATTAAATGATATCAATATATATATATATGAAATGTCTAATTAATGAGATGAATATTTTATTGATACATATGATGATATGTATGATAATAAAGGAGATGATTAAGGACCATTGACCAATGAGATTGGATTTAATTTTTGATGGATGCATGAATGAATTTTTTTATAAATGGGGTTTGCGTACCTTGCCTATAATTTTTTGATAAAAGATTTTATCTCCCTCCTATGTACTTCCCATTAACTGATCAAAGTTTCTGTTTTATGAAAAATAGATTGTAATAAGATTTAGTAGAATCACTTAGCAAATTGGAGTTGAGAAGCAGGAGCATTGAAGACCCCATTTGTAAAGGAGCCTAGGATGAATGTAATAGTTATGTTCATATTTTATTCTTGTACCCTAAATTTGACCTTTTGGTTCACTTGGTCGCTCAAGCGAACCAAACTAGAATTAAATCCATAATCATCCTAAGTAGAATATAGTATTCTATGTGTATTTTAGTTATATATATATATATATATATATATATATATATATATATTAATAAAATATTATTATACATGGTATGTATGTTTAATATGGCGCATATTTATATATATATTTGCATTCAAGCTAAACAAGATGAGACCATTAAAAACAAGAACCCTCGAGGAGAAAATATTAAGTTAATTACGTTCTTTGAACATTAAGAATGTTGAATGTAACCTTCTAGCATGGTGAAGCAATAGAGAATCAATATTTAATAAGAATTTGTTGTTACACAAGGCTTATATTGTGTATTGGAGATGTTGCTTACCTAGATGTTTATAAAGAATTGAACAATACATATTTTGTTGTGCACACACAAGAATTGTATTTTTCTCTTCACTTATATGGTAATGCTAAATCTAACTTAACTTAGATAATTTTGGTTCAGATGTGCACACACTTGACCATCTTAATCTCAGAGAAAAGAAAAAAGAGTTGCATGAAAATGTAATTGACAAAAGTTGTCTACCTATTAAATAATCCTATAGTTTATTATGCACACACAAGACTATATATTTATGGCAATAGTATCCTTTCCCACTAGCGGATTTTTAACTAAATATGTCGAACTGTATATGGAGGGTCATATAGTTTGAAGAAAATAGTAGTTGACGCCATTTTAATAAAGACCTAATTAATTTGGTGGTTAATAAAATGAATGCATGTTAATGTTCTTAAAATTTTCATTTACAGAAGTTTACAATGTCTAATTTAGTATCACTGCGAAGCATATTGGATGCTAATAAGTTAACCGGACCGAATTATACGGATTAGTTTAGGAATTAGAGGATAGTTCTCACTGCAAAAAAGTTATCTTATGTCCTTAATTCGTTAGTTCCTACAACAGTTACAGACAATGCCTCTGAGGAATAAATTGCTACTTTTAGAAAGTGGCAAGATGATGCACAGGTGGCTCAGTGCATCATGTTAGCTTCCATGAGTAACGAGTTACATTGTCAACACGAGAAAATAGATGCACCTACCATTTTGTTGTACCTTCAGTATTTGTATAGTGAGCATAGTAGGTTTGTCAGATATGAGAGGAGTTCTTCCAATCTAAAATAACAGATGGCACTATAGTACAGACACATAGGGGTGCCCAAAATTTTTGATTTTTTCAATTTTTCGGTTTTTACCGAAAGAAGTTGATACCGATTTGGCAAGTGATGTAAAAAATTTGATACCAGTGATCAGGATTTTTTTTTATCGGAATTTTGATATTTTAACACTTTTCAATCACTTAGTAATGAATGACTTTTTTTGAATTCGGTAAAAATCAAAATACGAAAATACCAAAATTTAATAATATAATAATTAATAGTTAATGTTTTGTAGTTTTATATATTAAATATTTTTTTTATTAATAATTTCTATATAATAGTAGTTTTATTATTTTTTTTATATATATTAATAATGTTTTGTAGTTTTATTTTATATATTAATTATTATTAATAGTTAATGATTTCTTAGTTTTAAAAAAAATTGTTAATATATAAAAAAAATTATTTCTTTATTATTAATAATTATATATATTATCATGCGGTATAACCGAAAAAAACTAGATCTTCGATTTTGTACCGAATCGGTACAAACCCAGAATTAAATCATCGGTTCCTTCTTCTTACTTTTTCGGTAATTTCGGATCGGTACCGGTTCGGTATATTCGGTACCGATTCGTTTTTTTACTGATGAGCACCCCTACAGACACATGTAATCAAAATGAACAATTTAATTGAATAATTGGGACAACTAGATTTTGTTATAAATGGAGAGTTAAATCAAGATTTGATATTGGAATCACTCCCAAACTCTTTTTAACAATTTGTTGTGACACTGAAGAAGAAATTGCAAGAAGTACCTTGCAGAGGTTAAGCAAAAGAAGCTTGGTGAGGATTCGATTACAGCAAAGGTTGTTGCATTAGCCGTAGGAACTTATAATTTAGCTGCCTACGAGCAAGTCTATTAAATTAGTAAATTGTTATTATGTTCTAGTTCTCATAAGAAATATTGTTTCTATTCCGTTGTTAGACAATGAAAGTTTTGATATTATAATTAAAAACAATAGTTCTATTTATAATGATAATGTTTTGTTTGGAACTGGTAGATTAATTGATGAACTTTACATTTTTGACTTACATGAAAATATTTTGCAAATTGAACAACTAATAAAAGAAAAAAAGATGATGTGAATTATACATTTATGTGGCATTGTAGATTCGGTCATAATAATAAACAAGACTAAACAAGTTACATAAAGATGGGCTTTTAGAGCCATATGATTATGGATCATATCCAACTTGTGAATCTTGTCTCATAGGTAAGATGACTAAATCTCCATTTAGTGGACATAGAGAGAGTTACAGGATTATTAGAGTTGATATATATTGATGTATGTGGACCTATGACAACACATGCTAGAGAAGGGCATTCATATTTCATTACATCAAGGAGGAGAATACTTGAGCAATGGGTTTTTAAATCATCTAAAAAATAATGGTATTCTCTTACAATTTACACCTCTTGATACACCACAGTTGAACGGCGTATCTGAAAGGAGAAATCATACATTGTTGGACATAGTATGGTCCATGATGAGTTTTACCGATCTTCCAGTATCCTCCTGAGGTTATGCCCTAGAAACGGCTGCATATCTATTAAAAAAGATACCCTCAAAATCCATCCTTAAGACTCCAGAGTTATGGACAGGGAGGAAACCTAATCTTAAGCATGTTAAGATGTAGGGTTGTCCAGCTTATGTGAAAAAGTTTTAAGATGATAACCTTAGGACAAGATCTGACAAGTGCAGATTTGTGTGATATCCTAAAGAAAGTTTAGGGTATTATTTTTATAATCCTATTGAGCAAAAGGTGTTTGTTGCGAAACATGCTACAAATACCAATGTTACCTGGAACGTGGTTCATTCAGTACGCGTACGAGCAATACGCTAGGGTATTTTTATATAAATTCTTATAGTTAAGAATTCTTTTTAAATCTTAATGTAATAAACCTAAGTTCAATACTAAGTTATAATATTCCTATTTTGTGCAATTATAGGTAAAACAACAAATAAATTTTTGGTATATGCTAAATTTAGAATATCGGTACGTAAGAGTATCATGTTTGAGTACGCAAGTACCAATATGTGATTCACTAGGGCAATGAGTATCTGGTAACTCTTAGCAAACCATTGTGCCAAACTGCCAATAACCTTTAACAATGAAAAAAGCAAGCTATAGTCTAGTCTAAAGTGGTTATGTTGGTGTTACTGGTCAATGATCTACAAATATTGTCTTCAAAGTTTGGCAAATAAGCAAGAGAAAATGAAATTTATAGCAAACCTCATCCTGGTTAGATATATTCCACCGAACAACATCAATTTGGCGGCCTGTAGAAATGTGTAGTATATGTTTTGTTTCATCTTCCTTCAAGCCTGTAAAATTTTATGAATTATTGAGAAAGAATACTCAATGATTATAACAAGAGGGAGGGAGTAAGCTGGACTCTTTTTAACTCCTCGAAAATAAGATAGCAGCATCTACCATACCCAGATATGTTTACAAACTCTACAAATAATATGAACAAAAGAATATTTTTAGAGATTTCAAGAAATAAATATAAGTACAAACTTGCAAGGGCTTTTTTTTATTGGAGAAATATTGTAATTTAACTAAGAGATTACTCTAGTGTATATTTTTTATTCATTTTCAGGTAAGGAAACCAAACCCTAACATATGTAAATAGAATAAAAAATTGGATACAAGTTTTTAACCATAAGGACAATTAATTCAATAGACTTATATGTAATAGTACACAAATTGGTGTAATCTTTACAACTCTAAGTAATGAGAACATAAATGACATAAAGTATGATATTACCAGAAAAAATCCTTTCACTTAAAAATCAACTTATTTTATAATAAGGAAAATAGCCGGTTGAACCAATGAACCGTTAAACCAGTGCCTTGACCGGTTCAATAGCCCGATTCTGATAACTATGATTAGGAATTCAGGATAAATGGTTGCTCGCATTTGCATTTATTCATTGTTTGAGAATTCTCATTTTCAGATAGAAATCAAAGATGCCTCTAAATTCTTAACAATCTTCCATTTAAAATCAAGTAAAAATATAACTTCAAAAGTAAAGGTAGCTTAATTATAGAAACTTACATGGTGAAAATTCAGTAGCTTGACAATATAATGTTTCAAAGTCATGAACCATTAAGCATCCTGATTTTGATGCTGATGCCAAGTATACTCCCTGAGAAAGATAGCACCAGGTGTGAAGTTATTAAATGAAGATACAAGAAAAAATTGATCAACCTCACAATATAGAGTTTCAATCCACTACTACTAAGCTTTCTAATTTTATTGCTAATGCCCAGTATTTTCCCTGATAAAAATGTAAAATGACTTAACTAGATATCCAGACACAACAAAAATTAATAACCTATGTCGAGTTATTAATAAGGAAAAAGCTAAAATGATAAGTAAAAAGTCAATTTTTCAACTCAAATGGCAAGGAAAGTAGGTAACCATAATAAAAAAGCATAAAGGAAAAAATGTGTATATACTGATATATTTTAATAGATGGTGTTTCAATTGCTTTGAAAGACAAATTAGAGTAAGATGACATTGCAGATGGACTCCAAATTACTCAATATGCTTACCGCACGTATTCATAAGAAGCAAGAATTAGGACTCAAATTCGCCTTACGAGGACTTTGCAATCAGAAAATTTCAAGAATTAAGAATTGAATTCGGCAAGAATTTGGCACTTAGTTAAATATTAAATAAATTTAACTATATACCTGTTAATATATATAAACTTACATTAAATTTCAATATCAATATATAATAATTCATGACATATAGCATCAAGAGAAAAATGTAATATACTAATACTATCTAAGCATTTAGGAAAAATATACACCAAGTTCCTATATAATATTAGTAAATAAAACATTAAATTAATTAGTATACAATTTTAGTAATACACTCCCTCAGTCCCAGGATAAAGTCCCGGTTGACTTTTTGCGCATATTAAGAAATAGAGGATAAAATGACAAAATTGTTCATATTTAAATTCTCATTTAATTGCATAGTTTTTTGCACATTACTAGTGATGCTCCATAAATATGCATAGAGAATAAAAATATAACAATTAATAATAAGGGTATTATAGGCAAATTATTGTAAAAATTAGATCATTTAAGGTAAGTAGACATTTAACTTGGGACTATCTAAAATAATAATAAACACTTTTATCCTGGGACGGAGGGAGTATTTAATTCTTATAATTTAAAAATAAAACTAAAGAACACTCCTGACAAATTCAGAAGAATTATTAAATCTAGATTCAGGGTGATCCAGGATTCACCAATTAAACGGAAGAATCATTTCTTCTTAGGCCTCTCTTCTTATCTTAGATGCTAAGTTGTCAAGAAAGACGAAAGATCAATAAAACTTAGCATAGTACATTTATGATACATTAATCTAGTACTAAAAAAATGGAAAGTGTTGTTTCAATCCATTAAAAGTATCAATCAAGAATATCCAAATATTCGAACATGAATGTTGGCACTACCTAAAAACTCATCCAAAATATGATGCTACGACAAAAAAACATAGATATAACCTACTTTATAAAACTGAAACATATAAAAGCCCTAAAAGATCATCTTAAATTTCTTTTTACATATTTTAAATATGATAATTAATGAATACATGCTTGAAATCACTTCCATTTCTCATATTTCCTTGCATTGACTTTTACACAAAAGAGCAGACATCTAGTCTAGGTCAAATAAACAAGCTACATTTGACTGATTTGCGTACGAAAGTTGTACCTAGTATAACATGAAAAAAAACACTTGATTTTCTGTATGCCAACGGTTTCAATGTTTTCCCTGATCAAGGGAGGTAAGATGAGGATCTTCTAAGGCAGTACAAGTTTCATAATTAGTAAAATTTTATTACATACACATTTATTGCAAATTTTGTGAAATGATCAAAATCAAGTATAAAGGAATACACCAAGGAATTACTTTCGCCTAAATGTCTTCTCCTAGGATATGAATTAGCAATATGTTTCCGTAGAATCATAATTTCTGACCATATATCAAAGTTTTGGTGCTAGATGCAAATTAACAAATTGATCATTGCATGGAGCATATCTTCATTTAGCCATCTCCATATGTTTCACTAAGGAGCTTCAATCATTACGAAATTACTACAATGTTTCATAAACGGTAATGTCAGTATAATAAAATGCAAATATGAGAATCAATTTAGCAGGATGATGAAGATAAGATTAAACTTCAAATGCAATTACTTTGACAGTCATGGCGCAGCATTCACCTTGGAGTCAAACTCCAGCCCAGAGACCCCTTGCCTGAAGAATAGGAATAATGATAAAGAAAATCTCGTTCAACACTTAATTAATTAGGAGAGAAATAAATTGTGAGGTGAAAATTAAATAAAAAATATACACATGCCCTCTGCAGAAAAGGGATGTATCGTGTTTCAATCAGACTAGTTTGATCCTTATGATTTCAAATTTCTCCAAATTGGTCCTATACAGGTACATTATCAACATCAAGGCCAAGTAGTTTGTAGTTCAAGTGAAAATAACCCATGTTAGATATCTAGACGAAATATTTGAAAAGATTAACATGAAATATGATATCGAATATCTATCTAACAAAATACAACTGATTTTGAATTTCCCGCTCACCCTAATTAATCATCTGGACCGTCCAAAGTTTGGGATAAATCTCATCGTACAAGTAAAAAACTTATAAGTTGAAATACACATGAAATAAACTTTAGACCACTTTACTTTTTGCCTTCAAATTCTATAGAAGTCTATAACTCTTAATATTTGCATTTTTCCCAAGTTTTATTATTTTAGGATGGGAGGAGAAGAAGGGGCGGATAGAATCACTACACTATTATCATCAACTATACGACTATACCGAATCCTTTATCATTTCATCATATGAAATAAATTGCTCCATCTTGGGCGGATAGCAGGATTCGAACACACATCTTCTCCTTGGCAAAGAGAATTTTTACCATTCGAACATACCCGCATTTTTTCATTATAACATCATAATTTATAAATACCCAAGTACAAAATTAAATAATAAATAACTAAATGTGCAAATGTGATACATCACTCTTTAAGCATTATCAATTACATGATACCCCCAATGGTATGCAATGTCACCTAGAAAAGAAAAACAAAAGTAGAGATTCATGTATCTGAACTTAAAAGGTAGTCTTAGAACTTTCACCCACTAGTCAACATATGCACGTTGGCAAAACATATTGGTATTTTGTTATATATACATTTTGCATTAAAAGGATGTCCTTTATTAAAGCTTCCAACTTAAAAAAATCAGTAATAGGTAGAGCTGTCCACACTGATTATATACTTCATACCAAAATTTTACTCGTCTGCACGGAAATTGAAATTATATTCACTACATTTATGACTCCAACTTAAATAAATGTTACTTATGAACATGCCCAAAGTATTGGGAAAAATGTAACAAATTGTACAAAAGGAGGAAGACAACTCTGACTTTCTGAATGTTGATGGATTATCCATATGTTGACCGCCAATAAACCAGCTCACCTGTACGAAACAAAAATAGCAAAAAGAGATCATGTTACACGCACTATGTTCTTCGTTATTATAACATTTATTTATATTTTAAATTAATTAAGTATTTAGAAGGTCCTAGTTTTATGAACTATGTAGTAGTGGTAGAAATGGGTCTAATAATTGGATGTGGTTATTGCACGAACTCATTTACTAATAAAGTTTAGGAAAATAGATGTAGTGGGCCTTTATTTTATTTAGCTATATAGTATTTATTTAGCTATCTTTGGTTTCCAATACATAAATTGATCATAAAATAAACTGAACAGGTGATAATCAAACCCTATGATTAAGAACCCACAATCTATTCTCCCAATTTTAGTGGGGAAAGCAGGCAAAACAGAAAACAGAAAAAGATTGTCACAATTAAAAGAGAAAGAGAAGGCTCACATACATGAGTTTCACATGGCACTCCACCAATGTGATACGAATGAGCGAAAGCCCCAATCTTAGCACATTAAAATCAAAGGGTTCAGCATTCAAACATATCATAATGCCATAATTATAATCAAAAGCAAAATAGTAAAAATTAGATACACCTCAAAGTAAGATTTCATCAATAAACCGGAGATATCATGGCGGTACTTGGGATCAACCTTCCCGTTCAATTCAATGAGACTTCTCTTCCACCGAGGTCTGGAATCAAGAGGAAGAAATTGAGAAAAAATAATAATGAATTCATCAAAAATAATAAAAGAAATTAAATTGGGGAAAATTGACAGAAGTTACCTTCGTATAGGTTTAGGGTTTGTAGTAGATGGGAATAGAGGAATTACGAAATTATCCATTAGGGATGAGCGTTCTGAAGAAGGGAAACGCAGACTGACAGGCGCAGAGTGGGTTGGGGGTTCTATAGATACTACCGGAGTTTCCCGCCAAAACTATTTGGGTATCCCTCGAGTCTCGCGTGGATCTTTATACTTTCTTAGGCTATTGGGCTATTGGGCAATGGGCTTCAGTTAAATTTTAAAATACTCCACGAGTAAATTCAGTCCTAAATATCTCTCCCTTTTCACTCATTTCAAAATTAAGGATATATTTTAAATTATTATTAAAAAATTATACATCATCTCGTCTTTTAGGCCAAAATAATCGCAATATATACATACTAATAACAGACAGTCCATATGATTTATTAGGATGGGCGAAAAATTCAAAATCATTTGTATTTTATTATATAGATGATCACATTTAAATTTTAGAGTTTGTTTGGCGGAGTTGCGATAGAATACAAATATTTTTTAATTAAATTTTAAAATATTTTAAAAGGAATAATTGTCATACACATTTGTATATATTTTATTTGTACACATTCTGTCAAAAATTACGTCATTTTGATATATTTGTTTTTTATTTATGATTTGAGAGAAGAGAAACTGTTCTTTTTTTAAATAAATCTGTCAAAACCACATAGATTTGATAATCTGTGCACAATATAGACAAAAAAAAAAAGCACAAAGTTTGTGTTAACTGCGGAGGCACTTTAGGGATAAGCACAATGTACAAGTTAGTTCTTAATTTTTTGGAAAGAAAAGTATAAGTTCATACCATGCACTTTTTGTATAAATTTCTCTCTTACTTTTTTTTAAAGGCACTTCATTTTAATTTTCTTATTGAATAACTTTATCAAAAAATATAATTTTAAAAGTGTTTTATTTTACTGCACTACTCCGTCAAACATGCATTTAATACTTCCTAATAGGTAAAAATAAAAAATCTTATAGGTAATTTAAAGAAAAATATTACCCTAATAGGTAATTTAAAGAAAAATATTGAGTCATTACATGCAATACAAATATAAAAACATTGAGTAATTATTATATGCAAGAGGCAATTAAAAAACATAAGAGTGCACAAGAAAGAAGGCTAATTAACTACTTGAATTTAATAAGCAATACAAATTTAGTAATATATCCTTTGACAGGCATTATAATAATTTTCTTCATTCTTTGGTCAGTGATTGTCATGACAATGAGTGTAATTGTAATCAAAGATCATTAAAAGGGTATCAAAACATGTAACCACATCTTAATGCTGGCCTTGATTTTTGCAGACACCATTATTATTAGTTTGCTAGCATTCTCCTCAAACCTAAAATAAATGTTAAGATTTCTAACTAGAATGATGAAAATCTATAAATTTGTATTATTATCGAGTGTTTGAGAGTTATAACACGAATATTTGTTTGTTTGTAGTAATTATCGGTGAAGACGAAATAACATGAATATCTTTGATAGTAAATTTATTTTCACCAGTCGGCTAGTAGGAGTTAAAAGTCTGAGATATATTTAATGTTTATTTCAATAGTATCAACATATTATGGTTCATGGACCTGATTCGACTGAGAGTTGTAAACAAACTGATCCAAGTCGAGTTTTGACTTGTCGAACTCGAGCTCGATTAAAAGTTAAAAAAGTTTAAGTCGAGATGGGTTTTAAAATGAGTCAAAATATGTTGTTCGAATTCAATTCGTTTATTAATGAGTCGAGCTAAATTAAATTTAAAAAATATTACCTCTATATTTGAATAATTTGAATATTTTGGTCAAATTGACTACTTTTAGAATTAAAAATTAAACATATCTATTTATATTTTTAAACTCGTGAAGATTGGAGGTAATAATAAATTCTATATATTTTCTTATGGTTATAATTTCTCCACTTGTATTTATAAGAAAATAGTATAAATTTTGATTAAAAATAAGTCAATTTGACTGAAAAAGTCAAACTAAATTCGTTTTTAGAGACAAAGAGACTAATTATTTTTATATAATACATAAAAATAAATAATTTAACTAATTAATTACTAAACAAACCAAGCTTAGACACGTGGAGATTGTGACACCCCCAAATTCGGGTACTTAAATTTCACGGAATTTGGTGTTCACTATACAAATATCATCTATCTATCTACCCATAATAAATGCAAACCATGCAATAGATAGAAATAAAATCTTCCCCTTAAGGGTTACAACATCCGAATAATAATACAATTCCAGGTTAAACTAACCTTAAACATCTGTGCGGAATCATAAACAAATAAGTCTTAAACAACATCGTTAAATCAAGTCTTAAACAAAATACATTATCATATAAACAACAAGTCTTCATCACTTGCTAACTTTGCCTTTTACCTTTTACTAGTGGAAGGTTCGCGTCGCCTTTTTCGTTTCTTATCGCAATGTTATTATTACGCAAGAGTGAGTGCGATTACAAGACAAGTATAACAATATAACAATGAATAATAACATGCAAGAGAAATAATAACTTCTGAAATAAAAGCTCAACCTTTGAATCAATAATGAATAACAAGAATCAAAAGATTTCTGAGGGTCATAAGACCTTGAACTATGTCCTAGGTTATTAAGGGTTATACTTGAAACCTTTAATACCATAAGACTATGGACCTTTCTACTCGTGACTTGGGGATCACCCTTAGTACCATACTGATTACACATATATCTTAACGCTAACGCATAAGTAAATCCCTTTGCAGGGTTGTTCATCTTAGTTTGACATTCGAGTCCGCACCAAAGGAAGTTTGGTTTGGATAATTCAATAAGGGTTCTGAAATTTAGAACGTTCATCAACTAAGGACTAGTTGAATCAATAAAGTTCACTAGTCTAATAAGGTTCAACAAAAATGATATTCGATTTGAATAATAATCTCAAGACGTATACAATAGGACAATTATTGTATAACTGAATCATGCTTTGAAAATATAATCAATCTTTAATATAACATTTGAACTTAAATAATAATAATGATAATTTACTCGAGGTAACTAATAAACTTGAACAATAATGACAAGTAGGGTTAGGAAACTTGCCTCGTGCGTAGATTACACTTTAACTAAACACGTTCTTTGAATTTAATCCTACATACCATTCACATTCACAATACCAGTTAATTATAACTTAACTAATCATCAACGATTATTCTTTTGTCTAAACTTTGGTTATGACTATACTTAGTCAAATTATCACATTTACTGTCACATAATATCACTTCATGAATAATAATTTAATTATGTATTCCATAACTCAATCCACATGCAATTATGTTATTTACATGTTAAACATCTATTTTATCATCACATTATACTTCTAACATGTTTACATGTTCATTACATTAAGTTACTAACACATTGCTAGACTTAACATTTTAAGAATAATTCATTCTGAACTTTCTGGAGAGTGGTATAATACACCTAATTTACACTATACTGGTCTTGGCACATGTATTGACTCTTAAGCCATGGCACATGAAATAAAGACGAAGTCCGAAAAGCATGCATGGCTCAGAAACTGTTCTGCAATTCGCGAAAATTGCAGAACACAGCCCAAAAACTCCAATTAAATTACTACTACACGAAATTAATCATACCCACATGTTATAATTCATATATAATCAATACTCAACACTTATAGAGTGATTTTAACCCATTAAAACACATAATCACAGAGTTAAAATCTATAATTTCACTGACTTTGATGTTCTTGAAGGTTTTGAAAATAAAACATGAAAATTGTCACTACGGATTCATTATAACACCGAATCCGTTCATTTAAACTTTGGTCTCTTCGTATCAACATGCATAACAACATACGAGTATAAAATTTAGGGATAATATACGATCAACACATGAAATATCACATATAAGGCCATATGGCCATAACCCAAACTCTAAAATTTTGCAGAAATCATATACGATATGTTTTTCATGAATTTGATGATATGGTTTACATAATATATATAATCAAATACAATTTGATAACATTTAACACATATATAAACTTATAATCATATCATTTTCCAAATAAAGAGATTTACAGAAAACTTGAAAGCCATTTTTCTAGAAAACTAAATGACGTAAAATATGAGAATTTGAGTTTGGAGAAATTACCCAGAGTATAGTTTTAGAAGAGATGATCAGTGGTGATCCTTTCACAAATAATTGTTAATTACACACTCAAACTTTTCTCTCTATGAACCTTATCTGATTTCTTTATTAGACTTTAGAAAATGAAGAATGAAGAAGACGTCGTATGAATTAAAGGACTGATGCGCATTATGGTCAGTTACCCATCATGGGTTAACTGCCCATAACTCCCTCTAAGGCCATGTTTGTCTAGCTAGAATAGGTTTCAAAAATCATTTAATTTAATAAAGTTTTATCATATAGTTTAAATCATGTCACAGCCACTTGCACAATAAATCAAATATCTTATTTAATATAAATAAAATATAATAACTTCTCATAAATTCACAGTCATATATTTAATTTTCTCATTAATTAATAATGTCAAATTATTAACTCTCCAATTAATAATTAAATTAATTAAATAACATCATGCTTAATTAAATATTTTATTTAATTCAATAAGCTCACATAATGACATATTTCGAATAATAATTATTCTCTACATTAATTTAATAAATGTAACACATATAATTAAATTAATTTGCCACAATTGCATTAATTAATTATTAAATCTAATAATTAAATCATCGAAAATATTTATTTAATTTAATAAATATTAAAAATTAAATTACAAAATCTCGTTCGTCATAGAGATCGAGTCGAACATGCTATATCTCGAACTCATTTTGTTTAATTAATAAATGCAATTTACTTATTCGAGTATGATTCAATAAATAAATTCGACTCGATTACTTAAATTTGTGTTTCCAAACAAGGGGTTGAGTAGTACAGCGCATCTGTTTTAGTGACATAGACGATGATGAGGGGTGCTAACCCAACAACCCCAGCCAGCAGGTTAGGCGAGGGGGTGGACTGGACAGTAAGACTGTAAAATGAGCAAACAATTCGGGCTTGATTCGTACTCGTTCGATTAAAAATTGGATTCAAACTCGACTCGAAATATAAATGAGTCAAATATGAGCAAAGTATAATATTCGATAAATTACTCGAACCTCCTCAAATTGTAATTTTCTATTGATACTCGGATCATATTCGTTCAAAAAATTCAAACTGCTCATGTTCGATTCGGAATCTCGACTCGGTAGCTAAATGAGCCTCAATCAAACCTTATTTTATACTCAATAAATTTTGTGAATCAAATTTAAACAACTCAATACTCGAATCGAGTACTCGAGTCGACTCGATTCGGTTCGTTTCACCCTTACTGGACAGGCTATCAGTTGGAATCCTGCCACCTTTCTTGTGGATCCTCACCCCTCTCGTTTTCTTTTATCACATTTCTTAATCTTATTATTCCATCATATCCTCCTCATTTTAATTAAACACAAACGGACAGTACATGCTAAATTCCGCCATCAATCCCAGCTTGTACATATTACCAAATTCATCGAAATCCTCCCCACATAACCCATGTCGCCATTTTTCAAATCAACAAAATCCCAAAATTCCCAAAAATGGCCGAATCATATGATTCGATTTTTATTCCTTCACAATTCACAAAATTTAAAGTTAGTTGATCTCGAAGTCGACTAATAATCAAACTTGATTATAAATTTTATAATCAATTGTAAACGATCAACTCAACTCAACTCTCGTCACCCCTTTGTCTCCCGCTTCAAATACTATTATAATATCCCTGTCAATTCCGGACGGACTTCACAAACGCCACCAAGAAGCACAAAAGTCGAATATCTCTTAATTCCACAGACATATTTTTGTTTTTAACTAGTTTCATGTTTGGATTTACCAAGAATGTTGTGAAATTTCATTTGATGAAACAGACTGAATCTTTGTCGCTTTTGATTTGGACCCAGAAGCATCTAATGTGTTTAAATTCGAATATGATATCATCAATTACATTTCGTGGAGGTTCGGTCAGCACCCATAAGCATTTTTTGCCATTTGGCGTTGAATTTGAGTTTGTGCTAATTCTACTGTTACAGTCCCAAAATTCCGTCAGCACCCATAAGAAATTTGTTCCAATTGGCGTTGAATTTGTGTTTTTACTGGTTCTACTATTACAGTCCCCTTGCTCATTTCAGCTTTCAGGTTAGTTCAAAAGCATGCATCCATATTTAGTGGGTATATATTTATATTTATATACTTTTCAATTTCTTGGTCTATTAAGTAGTTATTTTTTCCCATATACTGTGTTGTTTGTATATTTGTATATATTTTAGGAGAGAGGGAGAGAGAGAGGAGAGTCGTCTTTCTCTTATGGGTGAATCTGTTTTTATGGGTTTTATTGTTTATAATTACTCTCATTAACCGAGTCTCTGCCAATTTTGTTTTGTGTATAGCAAGAGAGAGAGAGAGAGAGATTTACACTATGAATGGGCTCACATATTTTTAGAGATGTATGGATTAAAGAAGTAAATGAGTAAAGTTTTGTGGGTTGTATGTAATTCCATATTTGAACTAAATTTTTGGTGCCAATGACATTACAGGAAGCTGTACATACTCTGCTACGAGCCCGGCTGAGGCAGCAAGAAGATTTTGTGTACTTCCAGTCTCTGGGGTATGCTTTGGTTACTTATATTCTTTTCATGAATTCGTTGGTGTTTGAAAGCAAGTGCATGACAAACGTTTACGTTTAAGAATTAATGAAGTAGACACTAATTGTTTTCATAAGCTGTCTTTGTAGCATTTGAAGTTAGAAGATGTTGACGATGGAAATGGTGATGTTTTCTACATCTTGATGTGTAATGTTTACGGTTATGAAGATTCTAGAGTGTCATAGGATACATCTGTTGTTTACAGTGTTTGGACTAATTTTTTTTGGGCTACATAGCATTCGTGTTTATATCGTCAAATAATTACGAACCTTGTTGTCGAGTAGAAGATTTTGCTCGGCATGTGTTTTGTCTTTCTTGTTCATACAAATTGTATATCCTGTTCTCTAGGAATTCTTTGATATCTAAAATAATTAAATAGAAGACATATTGGACTTTCAGTTTTATAATGGTCTGAACTTCTACACTCATTTTAGTCTAAATGTTCAGTGCTTGTACTATTTATTGAATTATCTATTTGATCGAAAAGATCTGTAAACTAAAAAGTGAGGGAAGTTGAGTCATACCTTGTCTGATTTTAACAGGCGCTGCCTGTGAGAGGCCTGAATAGAAGAGAATATGGACCAAAAAATATCAATAGAAGATCAATTTTTGAAACTACATCCATGCTTTCCTGTGGAAACAAGGATTGGGATAGTAGGGGGAGGTCCAAGCGGCTTGTCAGCTGCTTATGCACTAGCTAAGCTTGGTTACAGAAATGTAACGGTGCTAGAGAAATATCACACTGTTAGTGGCATGTGCGAATCAGCTGATATTGAAGGTACAAACAAACACAGCTGTTTGATTCACCTTAATTGTCTTTGCACGAACTTCGTTCATGTATTCTTAGTTTCTTTTCTATATTACAGGAAAGGTTTATGACCTCGGAGGTCAAGTTCTTGCAGCAAATAGCGCCCCCACTATATTTCACTTGGCAAAGGAAATTGGTTCAGATTTAGAAGAAATGGACTCCCACAAACTCGCTCTCATCGACAGTTCCACAGGAAAGTATCAGGACATCCAAGTTGCAGATGATTATGTAGCTGTAATCTCGCTTACCTTAGAACTCCAGGTTTGTTTCTAATGTAGTTCCTGGAACTGGATCTATTTACAGTTGCAATTCAACTCCACATTTGTATTTTGCAGGATAAGGCAAAGGATTCAGGTCGAATTGGAGTCCACGCTATTAGTGATTTTGCTTCGGATTTAACTCCTGCATTTCTTAAGAGCCGTGGATTTAATTCTGTTATGAAGTCTGTGGCCTATGGATACACTGCTTCTGGTTATGGATTTGTTCAAGACATGCCCTATGCATACATTCACGAGTTCACTCGAACTTCTATGGCTGGAAAAATTAGACGTTTCAAGGGTGGGTACATGAGTTTTTGGCAAAAGATTAGCAAATCCCTTCCAATAGAAGTCCATTGCAATACTGAAGTATTATCAGTAAGACGTAGTTCATTTGGTGTCAGTCTCAATGTCAGAAATAGCAATGAGGAAGTTAATGCTATGGAATTTGACAAGATCATCATTTCTGGGTCTTTTCCTTTTAAGAATGGAAAAATATACAGGTCACCAGGTTCTGAATCAGCAGGTTTGTGAAGTATATTTAATCGCTTGAATTTCTTTTACCTCTCTTTATTTTATTTTTTATTAGATGCTAAATCAGTTTTCATCAATGCAGAAATTCAAAATGAATTAATGGATTTGAGTATGCTTGAGAAGGATTTGTTCAGTAAAGTACAGACAATTGATTACTACACAACTGTTCTAAAGATTAAAGGCCTAGAGCATGTGCCAGTCGGGTTTTATTACTTTGGGGAATTCATGGATGATCCTTCTACTATTGGTAATCCTGTTGCTATGCAGAGATTCTATGCAGATACAAATATATTCCTTTTCTGGTCTTACGGAAACGCTGCTGATATAAAGGGAGAAAGGGTCACAGAGCTTGCAATTAGTGCAGTGAAAAGAATGGGAGGGACAGTCGAGAAAATAGTCTTACAACGTCGATTTAAGTACTTTCCTCATGTTAATAGCCAAGGTACTGTCAACATGTTCATTAATAGCATGTACTTTCACAAGCTTTGATATTCTAATTACCTTTTACTTGGTTGCAGATATGAAGGATGGTTTCTACGAGAAAATGGAGACAGAGCTACAAGGTCAGCAAAACACTTATTATGTAGGTGGAATTGTCGCATTTGAGCTCACAGAGAGAAATTCATCCTATGCTATGAGTCTAGTTCGTAAGCACTTTGCAGATGACAATTTGTTGCCAAAATTTCCATATGTTAAGGTAAAATGGCTAAATTCTAATGTGTTTAATACATAATTTTGGAGTAAATCATTTCACTTATTTTAAGCGTACTCTATGCAGAGATTGTTTCCACTGCAATCAGATTGCTGGAATAGGAAACCAAAAGAATTAGATGAATCACCAGGAGTGGAGTTCCCTGATTTGTGTAGTCTTGATGGCTACTTGAGGCATTGGGGAATGCATAAAGTTACTCAAGACAAAATGCTCTATACATGGATTAATGAGGAAGGAGAAGCAGTTGGCAGGAGGACTTATGGAGAACTTCATGCCAATGCTTCTTGCATTGCTCAAAAGCTCTTGACAACTTCAAAACCCGTTATCAAGCCAGGCGACAGGGTTCTACTGGTTCATATCCCAGGTCTGGATTTTATTGATGCCTTTTTAGGGTGTTTAAGAGCGAGAGTATTACCTGTCCCAGTGCTTCCTCCAGATCCGCTTCAAAGAGGTGGACAAGCCCTATTGAAGATTGAAAACATAGCTAAATCATGCAATGCAGTGGCAATTCTATCAACCATTGGTTATCACGTTGCTGTTCGTGCTGGATCTGTGAAGAATTTGATTTCGTTGCCTGGTAAAAATGGGAAAAGCTCTGCTCGTTGGCCTAATCTACCATGGATACATACAGATTCCTTAATCAAGAATTCCAAAATTTTGCTCCCAGATGACATGAATGATTGCTCTGAACCAAAGGAAGATGATCTGTGTTTTCTACAATTCACGTCAGGATCAACTGGTGATGCTAAAGGGGTAATGATAACTCATGCCGGCCTCATTCATAATGTGAAATTAATGCACAAGAGATACAAGAGCACATCAAGGACAGTACTTGTTAGCTGGCTCCCCCAGTACCATGACATGGGTTTGATTGGGGGACTCTTTACAGCTCTGGTTAGTGGGGGGTCTGCAATATTATTCTCCCCAATGACGTTCATCAGGAAACCCCTCTTGTGGCTGCAGACCATGAGCAAATACCGGGCCACTCACAGTGCTGGACCCAACTTTGCTTTTGAACTGGTGGTTAGAAGATTGGAGGTTGACAAGGATAATTTATGGAATTATGATCTCTCTTCTATGAGATTCCTCATGGTTGCTGCTGAACCGGTGAGGCAAAAAACTCTTAAAAGATTTGTTGAGCTCACGGGTCCTTTTGGCCTTTCTCAAGAGGTAATAGCTCCTGGTTATGGATTGGCAGAAAATTGTGTGTTTGTTAGTTGTGCATATGGAGAAGGGAAGCCCATTCTAGTAGATTGGCAAGGAAGAGTCTGTTGTGGTTATGTGAATTCCAATGATTTGGATATTGATATTAGAGTAGTTGATCCAGAAACTGGTGAAGAGCAAGAAGAAGCTGGAAAGGAAGGAGAGATATGGATTAGTAGTCCAAGTGCTGGAATTGGTTATTGGGACAGGAAGGAACTGAGCCATAGAACTTTCAGAAATAAGTTAGGCAGTCAACCTGGAAAAATGTACACAAACACTGGAGACTTGGGCCGTATAATAGATGGGAAACTGTTCATCACTGGAAGAATTAAGGACCTTATCATTGTTGCTGGAAGAAACATATACTCAGCTGATGTAGAAAAGACTGTTGAGAGCTCTTCTGAACTTCTACGCCCTGGATGTTGTGCTGTCATTGGGGTTCCAGAGGAAACCTTAATAACAAAAGGGATATCAATACCAGATGGTTCTGATCAGGTTGGGTTAGTCATAATCGCAGAGGTTAGAGATGGTAAACCTGTAAGTAAAGATGTTGTTGAGCAAATTCAAACCCGAGTTGCTGAAGAGCATGGCGTAACTGTTGCTTCTATTAAGCTGATCAGGCCTAGAACCATCAGTAAAACAACATCTGGGAAAATCAAAAGATTTGAATGCCTGAAACAGTTTTCTGAAGGGACACTGAATGTAGTTCCAGATCCAATTTTGTCAAAACGATCATTGGTTCGGTCTTTCACTACTGGAACATGTAGGCAGGGACAAACTCCGCGGCCCAATCTGGTGATTAGTCCTCTTTCACCAAGTCCGCGATTGAGCCATTCAGAGATTATTGAGTTTTTGAAGCAGCTAGTTTCTGACCAGACAGGAATTTGTATCAGCAAGATCTCTACAACTGAGAGTTTGGTGTCTTATGGAATTGATTCAATTGGCGTGGTCAGAGCAGCTTTAAAACTTTCAGATTTCCTTGGAGTGCCAGTTGGTGCAGTTGATATTTTCACTGCAACCTGCATTGAAGACTTGGCAAGCTTCTCTGCGAATCTTGTAATGAAGTCTCGACCTCAAACTACTATGGCTCCTTCCTATGATACAGAATGTGAAACTGATTTTGCTGAAATGCCGACTGATGTTTCTACATTTCACCAAATTGGTATCTGGTTGTTACAACTTCTAGCTATTATATATGTTTACATCATGCTAGTTCTTCCTACGTATCTATCAGTTTCTGCGTTTATGAATTGGATAGCTTTGAGCAATGCTCCAGACGATGTATGCTCATGGATAGACTACGCAATTTGCTTAGCTTTTGCCCCTCTTGCTTGGATGCTTTGTATGTTCTCTACTTGCATTTCTATTTCTTTCTTTGGAAATTCATTCCTTAAGCCAAATTATGCCCTGACCCCTGAAGTTTCCACCTGGTCAACGGATTTTGTCAAGTGGTGGGCACTTTACAAAGCTCAAGAAGTTTCTTCAAAAGTTCTGGCTGTGCATTTGAGAGGAACAGTGTTCCTGAAATACTGGTTTTTGATGTTTGGAGCTAGGATAGGATCATCAGTTTTGCTTGATACTGTTGACATTACAGATCCATCTCTTGTATCCATTGGAGATGGAGTTGTGATCGCAGAAGGAGCATTAGTCCAAAGCCATGAGGTGAAGAATGGAGTCTTGAGTTTTCTTCCAATTAGAATCGGTCATAATTCTTCAGTTGGTCCTTACTCCGTAATCCAGAAAGGAAGTGTTTTAGGAGAAGAGACTGAACTCGCAGCCTTGCAAAAGTCTGAAGGAGGCAAACCTCTTTCCAGGTCTACCAATGACGTTCAAAGGGTAATTTTTTACTTTCAAAACTTTGTAACGTTTATTACTACTTTGACTACTGTTCAATAGTCTAACGTTAATTGCAATTTTCTACCTTTGATCCCAGGGTGCATTACTTCGCACAGCTTCTGTTGATACTCAAAATGAGGCTATCTACCACCTCATGGGCATCTACATGGTCGGTTTCCTCAGCTCTTTTTCAGCTGCTATCCTTTACTTTCTCTATATCTTTCTATCTCAAAAATCTTCTTCTCTTCAACACTATGCTTTTCTCTGCATATCTGGATCTTTTCACTGGCTTCCTTTCACCATTATTTCATATGCCACCATGATTGGTAGTGCTTCTTTGAGCCCAACTAGCTTTGCCATCTCAATTGCTATTGCTTATCTAGCTCATGGCTTGATACTCAGCTTCCTCACATCTATTTTGACCCGTTTGCTAGTCGGAGATAAGGAAACTAAGCAAAACCATCTGAGAACTTGGTTTCGGCACCGGATCACTGTTGCTTGTCATCTAAGGTTTGCCAAATTCCTTTCTGGAACAGAAGCGTTTTGCATATACTTGAGGCTGCTGGGTGCAAAAGTTGGAAAGCATTGTTCCATTAGAGCCATTAACCCTATTTCAGACCCAGAATTAATTTCTCTTGGGGATGGTGTCCACCTGGGTGACTTCTGCAGGATCATTGCAGGGTTATACACCTCCAGGGGTTTTCGAAGTGGTAAAATTGAGGTGCAAGAGAATTCGGTAATTGGGAGTCAAAGCCTAATTCTTCCCGGTTCAGTTGTTGAAAAAGATGTAATTCTTGGTGCTCTTTCAGTTGCTCCAATGAATTCAGTACTCCGACGGGGTGGGGTTTACATTGGGTCACAAGCTCCAGTCATGATAAAGAACACTTTACATGCGTTGGATGAGCGAATAGAAGAGATGGACCAAAAATACAAGAAGATAGTTGGAAATCTAGCTGCTAATCTTGCTGCCACAACTCTTAGGGTTAGATCAAGATATTTCCATCGAATTGGCGTCAGTGGGAAGGGAGTACTAAAGATCTACGATAAAATTGAAGGGTTGCCGAACCACAAAATCTTCCACCCTGGAAAGAGTTACCCCGTCATAGTTCGGCACAGCAATAGTTTGAGTGCTGATGATGATGCAAGGATAGATGCACGTGGTGCAGCTGTGAGAATACTCTCAAATAACTCATCTGGTGATCACATTCCGCTCCTTGACCTGACATTAAAAACAGGCAAGGCATTTTATGCCCGCACAATTTCTGATTTTGCAACATGGCTTGTTTGTGGTTTACCTGCAAGGGAGGAGTATGTGAAGCGCGTTCCACATGTGCGGAATGCAGTGTGGACTTCCCTTCGCAATGCAGATTCATACACTGAGCTGCATTACTACTCAAATATATGCAGGCTCTTCCGGTTCACAGATGGACAGGAAATGTATGTGAAATTCAAGTTGCGACCTTTCGATGAAAAGATTCATGAAGATTCTGGTATGGTTGAGCCAATTGGGATTCTACCTCCAGAGACTGGTGCAATTCCAAGGGACAGTAATGACAAGCGGCCATCACTATTCCTTGCCGAGGATTTTCAACGCCGTGTGAATTCCCCTGGTGGTGTTCGCTATATTTTTCAACTTCAACTTCAGCCGGTACCTCATGATGAAGCCACCCAAGACACTGTACTGGACTGTACCAAGCCATGGGATGAGACTGAGTTCCCTTTTATCGATGTTGGAGAGATGGTAATTGATCAAAATAATACCCAAGAACAAGCAGAGGGACTGGAATTTAATCCTTTTCTTCGGTGCCATGAGGTTGATATCGCCCGAGCTACATCATCCTCACAGAGTGCTTCCATTGATCATGGCCGGTCACTGATCTATGAGATTTGCCAGCATTTGAGAAATAAGCAATCACTCCCAGAGTCCTGGAGGATCTTCCTAGAGCAATCCGATGTGAAAGTGGACCTCTCTGGTTGTCCTATGGCTGCAGCTATAGAGAAAAAAGATTCTGGGGAAATTACTCTAGCGAGGACGTGGTATCAAACTTTGTGGGCAGTTTTTGCTCAACCATTACTACAAACAGTTTTGCCTTACTACCTGATGGGCTTAGTAATCTTTGGTCCTCTGAAAGTGGTTCTTTACTTAAAGGACACCATGGAACATCCACTTTATTGGTTTCTTCCTTTGTTATGGATTTCTTCAGGGATTTTGGCTGCATTAGCATGTGTTGTGGCAAAATGGATTTTGGTGGGATTCAAAAAAGACGGTGGAACTATGTTGATATGGGGTAAAGGTGCTTTTATGGATACAATATGGCAGGCCTTTAGGTCATTGGTTGGCGATTATTTCATGGAAATGACAGGTGGGTCATTTTTATTTGTCCTCTGGATGAAACTCATGGGCTCAGATATTGACTTAAGTCAAGGTGCTTATGTTGATAGCATGGGAGCAATGCTGAACCCTGAGATGGTAGAGATCGAGAGAGGTGGCTGTGTGGGAAGAGAAGCTTTGCTTTTTGGACACATATATGAAGGTGAAGGAGGAAAAGTGAAGTTTGGGAAAATCAAAATTGAAGAAGGTGGATTTGTGGGGAGCAGAGCAATTGCTATGCCTGGAGTCAGAGTGGAGAGTGGAAGTAGTCTTAGTGCGCTCTCTCTTGCCTTGAAAGAAGAAATTGTTAGATCCAGGTAACCAGTTGTGATGACTGTTATTTATGGTGATTAGGAAAGAATCCATTTTGATCTTATGTAATATTACATTTCTGGCTGGTTTATCAAATAAATCACCAGCCTTACGATTGTTACAAGGAAAAAAACATTAGTTAAGCAAAAGATCTGCTCTCTCTCCATATACACACACAATCTGGTTTGGCGAAGCAGCAGGTAAGATACACTTCAATTGTTAAGAATAAAAAATGAAGCGAGACCCTTAAATGAAGAGGAAGTCTAGTCATTTGGCTGTCGGTTGATAATATTCTCCCCCAAGTTCTTGAATCTAGAGGGTGAGAGTATCTAGTCATAATTAGCTTAATTTTATGAATGGATTATAGCTTTGCATGTTTGCAGTATCTTGAAACTTTTCCAATATAATATAGGCATGGCTATGCAGTAATGCATAATGCTAGCCTCGGTGATGTACACGTGCTTTTGTCTCTCTTTGCGACATGAACACAGAGAAATAAGCTTCAGATGAAATTTAAAAGCTGTTTTTGATATGTTTGTTAGCTTCAGAAGAAATGATTTGTCTTTAAAGCTCATCTGCTCTTATATTTTTGAAGCGATGCAGCCTCGTGATCTTTGTGACTGTAACTGTATGTGCAGCAAGCTTGAAGAGTCGTACCAATCTTTCTGAGTTGATTATTTTTATTCATCTACAAATTAGTCAGGAAATTCATTATGATTAAGATTATGTTATTGCTGCTGGACATTGTTCAATCTGTCATTTTAAGCTTCCTTACGAGCTTCTGAGGTTCTTAGGGGGTTAAAATACATAATCTAGGATACATCTAACGAGTTTGCGAGCTAATGAGTGTGTTTACAGTGACATGAATGTGAATATGAAGTGTTTTTCACCATCCCCGGAATGCTCAGATTTTCAATCAGTTGGTTTCAGGTATACATTGTTCTATACCTGGGTTTCACTTTGTTTCCTATAGTATTTTTCAAAGCTTGTTTAGCCTTTGCCTTAAGCTTGGTTTGTCTAGTAAAATTTGGTTCAAAGTCGCGGTAGCAGCTAAAGTTGCGGAAGTTTTTTTTTTTTACCTGAATTCGGTTGCAGGGGATACGAACCATCACACTAGAATTTCATATTTATTTATATTATTTTGATAAGTTGATAGGTATATATCCATAGTTTATTTATTATTATTACTCCTTCTGTTCCACTAATTTGATATTATTATTATTATTATTATTATTTCTCCCTCTATTTCGTAAAAAAGTCCCATTTTGTCGATTTTTCGTGTCACTGTTATTTCACCTTGATTTTTCTGTTACATCCTTATTTATTACGACGAAAAAGATCTTATTTATTTGAAATTACAATTCGTAACTAGTTACCATGCTACTTTGAACCATGTGCTAAAAAGATCTTATTTTCTGATGGATTTTGCTTTTAGCTATTTTGTTGTCTTGCTTTCTTTTGAGGACTGCCTAGATGGCCTCTAGTACTTGCAATCTAGTCTGTTTTCCAGGGTGCTTGTCAGCTTCTAATCCTATTTAAGCCGGCTGCTACACTTGCGGGAACAAAAGCAAACTAACTCTATTACTACCATTTTTTTTAAAATCTGGACCGTCTAATAATTCAATGGACGGCTAGAGATGTGTTGGCGTAAAAAATGTATTCAAGATACTGAAGTACAGAGCTAGTTTGCAGTTCCTGAGCTTATGTTTGTGGCTAGCATAAGAAGTTGTTCATTTGTTATTTGGACATGGCTGTTTTTTAAGTAATTAGAAGATATGAAGTACTAATTTGTTTTTTGTATTTTTTTTGGTAAAATTATGTTTTCATGATACTATTCATTCGGGGACTATTCACACACGACAAAATTGATTTCGTAATTATTTTTGATACATGAATATCATTCTTGAATTTTAATCCACAATTAATGATCATGTTGACAATTTGGACATTCTTGAACTCTGTATAAATTGAATTATAAATCTCTAATATTTATCTTTAATCTCACTTGATTGATTCTTTATATCATTATCATCATCCTCGTACTTATATCAGAGCCGGCTCTGGGCAAGGGCTAATAGAGGCACATGGCTACCTCCCAGGACCCACAGTTGAGGGGGTCTAAATTTTTTTATAAGCTTATGTATTTATGTGTATAAAAAAAATAAAATAATAAAAAAATTAGCGATATTATGCATTGAAAATGATATGTTAGAAAACATTAAATATGATAGTATAATTGATGATTTTACATCTAAAAGTGCAATAAGAAGACATTTTAAATGATGTTTTGTTGTTTAGGTTTTATTGGGCAAAACTAAAGAAATACCCAATGTAGTTGGTAGGTTTTACTGATTATACCATTGAACTTTTAATTTTTCAAATTACACCACTAAACTAATTATTATTTTAAAATTTGGTCATTCCGTTAAAAAAAATAAACGGATGTTAATTTTTTATCTACAAAACTAATGAATTACCCACTGTAGTTGGTACATTTTATTGATTACACTATTGAACTTTTAATTTTTCAAATTACCCCATCAAACTAATTAAAAATAATTATTTTAAATATTTTTACAAATAATTATTGTCTTAAGTAAAAAATATTAGAAACTTTTTTTTCTTCATAAAATGAGTTTAGTTTCATAAAATATAGATTCAAAAAAATTAAAGTGATTTTAAATTAAATTAATGTCTACTTAATTTTTTAACACAATGACCCATTCTTAATATTAGAAATTTTAAAAAAAAACTAAAAATAGAAATTAAAATAAAAAAGCGTTAAAAAGATTAATAAAAAAAGCTGATTCAAAAAAGAAATTAATAATTTTTATAAATAAATAATATTTTCAAGAAAAGAATTGGAAAATTCTTCATATTTTAAAAAAATGAGAAATTTTTTATAAAATATAGATTCAAAAAAATAAACTTATTTTCAAAAGAAAAAAAAAAGATTTTTTTTAAATCAATTGACCCCCAAAATAGGTCTACACAACCCATTTTGAGTCGCCAAATACATGGTTCAAAACTAAATACAAACTTCATTAATACAACTGTCGTGCAAGATACGACATCACATACACTTAGAGTTTTAATACAAATAATTCAAGCTCAAATAAACTCCTCATTACAATTATTGATAGTGATGACTGCTATAATAACCGTATTGAACCATCACTCCACACCCCGACTAGTCCCAGCTATATTCTATATTCTCGCCTCCTCAGAAGAACAATGGAACAAAAAGAAAAAAGGTGAGCCCAACTAGCCCAGTAAAGAATATTATGACTAAGATAATATAGAATAAATTATCCTTAGTCCTCAACACGAAAAAATCTGATAGAATACAATAGACAACAAGTTTTAGAGTATAACTGCAGCGGAAACAACAATCCATTAGAAGAGTCAAGTAGATAATGATATCTACTATTTTCTATGATTTAAAAGTCTATCATCAATATTTTATCCTTGTAACATCATTTAATAAATATTTCAAATCAGTGAATTATGCATGCATTACCGGCTAATGATATTCGTTAGTATCACCCGTGGTTATGATCATGCGTTCAAAGCTTCCTGATCAGTACTCTATAAAATCAAAAATATTTTATTAAAACTGAACTCAAGTTAAACTGGTGCTGCATATAAAAGGAAAACTTGTGACAAAAAATAACTTGGCAATAAGAATCAGAGGATGAAATGGAGCTGGAAATCAGAGAGAGACAGTTCAGGTGACGCCATTTGGTCATATCAAAACCTCTAGAATCTCTGCTGACTAAACAGTTGATCTTACCTCAAGTGAGATATTGAAGGAAACAAACCAAAGAGAAAAGACTGTTAAGAGTCGTACCCTCTACCAAAGACTGTGGTATATATATATATATATATATATATATATATATATATATATATATATATATATATATATATATACAACAAGCTTATTGTTGGTGGAGATCCCTGTGCGGAACTTGTGGTATTTGATGTTGAGCTTATTATTTGTTTGGCACTCAGGTGTATCCATCGTCCATCATTACTATTGTGTCTTAGTGATGAGCCTTCAATGTTTTTTATTTTTTTGGCTGCCAAGGATTCCATTAATATTTTTTTTGTGGTATTTTTGGGGTTGTGAGGAATTGGGGATGGGATTCCTGTGACTGGCTTATAGATAAATGTATATTTGGGTGGGCACTATTAGGCTTTTGACATGATGATGGTTGTAGCAGCAACAAAATGGTGGCACTAGCAGAAGCCAATTTGGCAACTAACAAGTAGAGTCATTTAAAGCAGGGATGATTTGTGGAATGCCAACTACTGGGACAGTGATGTATCCACTCTCTTGAAAACTCCACAAGAGTTATATTTAGTGATCAAATTGTCATCAATTTTATTTATTTTTTTACTAAAATAAACTAGTAATTTTGCTCTATTACCTTTGTTAATGTTCATTGTTTACCATGTTATTTTGCTTGCATAGTTGGATGAATATTGTTACTCAAGTACTAAATAAATTGTTGTTAAAGCCAACCCAAACAGAATATTTGACTTGGACTGTTTATATTGTAAACAATATTTCGATAAACAAATCAGAATTACAAAAAATGCCAGAATCAGCCTCAACAAAGTGATGTAGAGGAGAGGATACCAAGGGAACAAATAAATAAGCAATTAGATAGTGTAGAACATTATCCGAGTGATGGACAAGTCAGCTAATGACAATACAGAGTCCGGATTTTAAGCTCACCCCTTATTTAACTCACCCGAACTCACTCTTCTTTAGCGACGGACCCAACGACGGTTCGGTCATACAACCGTCGTCTATACTTTTAGCGACGGACAACATATAGCGTCGCTAAAAGTACAGACGACGGTTGTATGACCGAACCGTTGCCGGGTCCGTCGTTAAAGGGGGAGTGAGCTCGGGTGAGTTGAATAAGGAGTGAGGTTAAGATCCGGACCGTGACAATGCATAAAGAAAAAGTAATATAATGAGCCATCTGATTTGGTCACAGCACTAATGAAGTAGAAGTAGAAGTAGAGGTAGCACTACTCAATTAATTTCATTAGGCCTTTGTTTTATTTGACATGTGAAATCCTACAAAGTGCAAACAGGCAGAAAGATATAAACAAATTCAATACTCTTGCTTTCAACATTAAGCTATGACTAGTTCATAATATTCCACAACTATCTGTCACTCATATTATCACACAACACTAGTTCATAATCACTGACTATAAAATATCACATTGTTTTTGCATTTAAACCAAGCATCTCTAATAGTAGTAGTAGTATAAAAAACTTTTCAAATTGAAGTTTATTGACCTACATGACAATTTAAAAAGTATTATTTGTTACTTTAATATTTTGTGTCTCATCAGTCTTTTCAATTCAATGAGTTGTTCATCAAACACATCAAGCAAAATAAATGTTTTTAGCTTTTTTTATATGATTTTGATTATCCCAAAATAAAATAAATGTTTTGAAGAGAGAGAACGAGGTTGTAAATTTGATGACTTAGAGCATCTCTAAGAGTAGTAGCAAAAAAAATTTCTTTAAATTGAAGTTTGTTGACATACGTGGCAATTTGAAGAGCATTATTTGACCAATAATTCTAGGGGGACATTTTTTTTCTGACATTCTAGCGACATTATTTTTTTTTATTTTTTTTTTGTAGTACCTCTCAAAAAATGTATAATATTTATTCCAACAGACTGTACATACCCTGTTATTTGTATGTATCCAAATTACACCTAAAACAGTTTTTTATAAAAATTTCAGTTGAAATAAACATTATACATTTTTTGAGAGGTACTACAAAAAAAAAACTAAAAAAAAAATAATGTCGTTAGAATGTCAGCAAAAAAATGCCCCCTAGAAGGACTTTTATTTGACACTTTCATATTTTGGGTTTCATCAATATCTTGAATTTGATGAGTTGTACATCAAACTCATCAAACGTAATAAATGTTTTTAACCTTTAATTATAGATTTGAAGAGTAAGAAATAAATTGCAGATTTGAAGGGTGAAAATGAGGTAACAAATTTGATGACTAAGATTGAATAGACTGTTGGAGATAATTTTTATGATATGGCTCACCTATTTGAGTATCCCAAAGTGGTTGGATCTTCAACCACTATGGGATACTCAAATATGTGAGCCACATCAAAAAAATTATCTCCAATTGCCTCTTCAACTTTAGTCATCAAATCTGCAACCTCATTCTCTCTCTTCAAATTTGCAAGTTTATTCTATCTCTTCAAAACATTTATCTATTAAGAGGTATTCAGAGACATAAAATGTTTACCAAACAAGTTGTGTCTTTGACCGAATCAGAGGCACAACTATTCAGAGTCATTAAGATGTAAACAAACACAACCTAAGTTGGGTGTCATTTATTTATCAAGGATATTTATTAAGGACGAATTAGTCACTTACTTATATTTAGGTGTGTGACTACTAATATAGGGTGTGCATACATCGTTACCCTAATGCTACGTTTGGATCGATGGAATAGGAGGGAGAATTGAATGAATCATTTCATTGGAATGATAAAAATGTTGTTTGGTTTGTTTATTCCAACGGAATAATGTATTCCTCCTGGAATGATAGTTAACTTAAAATTTTAATTTTCATTCCTTGAGGGGTGGCCAAGAATAAATCATTCCATCCATTATTTTTAAGTAATTGACAAATATACCCCTAAAGATATAATAGGGCTTTTTACACATTCATTCGATTCGATCGATCTGGGAACAACGAGAGAGAAGGGGCCGAGATTTGGTAATTTCTTCGGAATTTTCATATTTCTATTTCTTCGTAATTTTCAGATCTGGTAATGGCTTTTTACATATTTCTTCGTAATTTTTAGATTCATCTATATCTTATATTTACCCCACCTACCCCACTTACCCCCACCTAGCCACCCCACCCCACCCCACCCCTTACCCAACCCACCTACCCCCACCCCTACCAACCTACCCCACCCACCCCACCACCCCACCCCACCCCACCCCACCCCACCTTACCCTACCAACCCCACCCACCACCCCAACCCACCCACCCCACCCACCCCACCCACCCCACCCACCCCCACCCACTCACACCCACCCCACCCCACCCCACACCCACCCACCCACCCCACCCACCCCCACCCCCACCCCCTACCCCCACCCCCCCCCACCCCCCACCCCCCACCAACCACCAACCCACCCCCAACCACCCCACCCACTCCCACCCCACCCCCTACAAACCTACCTCCACCCCGCCATCCCATCCCACCCCACCCCACCCCACCCCACCCCCACCCCACCCCACCCCACCCACCCCCATTCCCACCCCTTCCCCTACTAACCTACCCCCACCCAACAATCCCAACCCACTTACCCTACCTACCCCACCTACCCCACCCCTTACCCACCCCACCCCTTACGCCTCCACCCCACCCCACTTACCCACACCACCCCACCCCCCATCCCACCCTACCCCTTTATTTTTAAGAATGAAATATGTGTTAAATTTTTAATATAAATTGAATTTAAGTTAAATTTGAACATTTGAGGGTATTTAGGTTACTTTTTAATTATTTATTTCATTCTTAGATATATTCCTAACATCAACCAAACATGTATATGGAATATTAAAAAATCATTTCATTCCCTTCCTTATTCCATTCCCTCATCTATTCCATTCCTTCAATCCAAACGTAGCATAATTATATTCATAAATACTCCATCATTTTTCAAATGAATGAACAAAATATAATTTATACACATATTAAGAAAAATAAAAACAGATAAAACGGTATTTTTTTCTTTCTAAATTTCTTCCTAGTGGTCCCACAAAATTATATATAATAATAAGTATTTTTATTTACCTTCCCTTTTATGTATTTTATCTTATCAACAAAAAATAAAATAAAATCTGATGGAGTAATCTATAAGATTAATATTATTTTTTGAGTTACATTTAGATACTTTTAAATTCAAAAATAATTTTAGTTCATTTAGTTAGATTATGGATACAACATATTTAATAAATTTTTAAAAGATTTTCTTGAAAGTTGGAAAGTAATTTACCCCAATAAAAATATGATAAACACATATTCTTTAAATTTTTCTTGCTTTATTTTCTCATAATTGCAAAAATTATGCTAAAATTTAATAATACCTATTTAGCCAAAAAAGAGAGTAAATAATTGCACAAAGAACAGACAATCCTATAATATAGGGAATTGTAAAGGTGTAAAAATTGTAATTGGTTACGCAAACAGGCTACCGTGCAAGTTGAATCCTTCTTGTTGCATTTTGGACTTTCTTTAGGTGGATTTTGATTCTCTCTCTGCGCAGATACGCTGCATACAAAGTACTACTCATTTATTTTCTCTCGCCTCTCAATCTCCGTCTTCTTGTAGCTGAAAAAATCGAAAGCGATTAGGGTTTATAGATTTCATCGAATAGATTTGATGGGTATAATTGAAGATATTGGAGCTGATATCAGGTGAGGGTTTTGAATATTTTCGATACCCATAATTTTAATTCAACTTTTATTTGTCACCCCCCCTGTTAATCTTTTTTTATTGGCCTTATTGAAAATTGATTGTATACCTTTTGTGGGTTTCATGAATTTGTTAGTTGATTTTATGAATTGTTATAGAAATTAAAGAATTGGGTATTTGTGGAAAAAAATTGCAGTAGAATTTGGGTTTGTATGAATTATTATTGCCCTTCGTTTCAATCTAGTTCAGTTATTCAGAAGTTGATGGTTTGGGTTACCTGGGGTTGAATTGTTTGTGTTGATTTGATTTTTATAGGAATTGTCGTAGATAGTTAGTTATTTAAGACACTTAGTTTGTGTTCTTTTAATTGAAAGATGGGGTTTTTGATTGAATGAGTTTTTTGGAGGTGCATTGGGTTTTGTTTGGTTTGTACTGTAATTGGGATTAATTGGAGCATATTATGATTGATGCCAATGCTTTGGGCGACAGTTCGGATATTGAAGTTGATGATTTAGGATGTGAGAATATAGCGGATAAAGATGTCAGTGATGAAGAGATTGACGCAGAAGATTTGCAGAGGCGGATGTGGAAAGACCGTATCAAACTCAATAGGATCAAGGAAAGGCAGAAACTTGCAGCTCAGCAGGCTGCAGAGAAGCAAAAGAATAAGCAGACCAGTGATCAGGCTCAACGGAAGAAAATGTCAAGAGCTCAGGATGGGATTTTGAAGTATATGTTGAAGCTTATGGAGGTGTGCAAAGCTCGTGGGTTTGTGTATGGGATTATTCCTGAGAAGGGTAAGGCAGTCAGCGGTGCATCGGATAATATTAGAGCTTGGTGGAAAGAAAAGGTGAAGTTTGATAAGAATGGACCTGCAGCCATAGCGAAATATGAAGCAGAGTGTTTTTCTAAGGGTGATGGAGTTGGTTGCCTAGATGGAAAGCCCCAAAGTGTTCTACAAGACTTGCAGGATGCAACTTTGGGGTCCCTCTTGTCTTCTTTGATGCAGCACTGTGATCCACCTCAGCGGAAGTTCCCACTGGAGAAGCACATTCCCCACCTTGGTGGCCATCTGGAAGCGAAGAATGGTGGCTAAGATTAGGGCTACCCAAGGGTCAGAGCCCGCCAGAGCAAGAAGCCACATGATTTGAAAAAGATGTGGAAAGTAGGCGCCCTTACTTCTGTGATAAAGCATATGTCACCTAACTTTACAAAGATCAGGAGGCTGATCCGGCGGTCAAAATGTTTGCAGGATAAGATGACTGCTAAGGAAAGCTCGATATGGTTGGGGGTTTTGTGCAGAGAGGAAGCCCTCATCCATCAGCATAGTAGCGAGAATGGTGCCTCGGGAATAACCGAGACACCTTCAGGTGGCCGTGGTGATAAGAACAAACCTTCTAACAGCAGTGACAGTGACTATGATGTTGAAGGTGTTGAAGATGGTGTGGGTTCTGTTTCATCTAAGGATGCTGGTAGAAATCAACTAATGGTTGTGGAACCATCCGGTCATTCTTATGATATTGCTCCCCAATTGGTTCAGGATAAAGGGCAAGCTGAGGAGCAACCAAAGGAGAAAAAACAAAAAGTGGGATCAAACCGTGCTGAACAACAGGCTATACAATATCTCACCGAGCATCCTCATGACGAACCTCGAAACTCTGGACCTGACATAAACAAATCTGATGCACAGTTGGTTGTTTACAACATGGATGGGAGTCAACATAAAAAGGGCACATTTGTAGAAGCAGAGAAAGATGCAAACAGTCAATTCCAGTTGCCTGCATCAGAGCCGAATAATAACAATTACTTCATCCATCCTCCTGCCATTTCACAGAGCACCTTTTCAGGTGATAGGTCCATACTTTATCCAGTGATACAAAATTCTGGGCATAGACCTTATGATCCTAGGTTTGCTCATGAACCTCAAGAGTCTGCATTGCCTAATTTACATCAAGAATCTGGGTTGCCTCATGGAAATCAAGGCTCAGGGTTGCAAAATGGACCTCAAAATTATGATTTGCATTATGGATCTCAAAATTCTGCATTGCATCTTGAACCTGAACATAGTTTGTTGCATCATGGCCCTCCTTATGATCTTCTGAATCCATCAGTCAATGTTGCTGCTGCCGGGCGTGATGGTCAGCAGTCGCAGATGGCATTTAATGAACTCCAGAATAGGCCAGGTGGTTCGGGAGTCCATTTTCCACTGTCACATAAAAATGATGGCGGTTTTATCGGGGGTGATCTCCACAATTTTCAGAATGAGCAAGATCGACCTGTTGAGAATAATTACGGTTCTCCACTCAATAGTCTGTCACTAGATTTTACAGGATTTAACAGTCCTTTCAACCTTGGAATTGAAGGCACAAGTACATTAGATACCACAGATATAGACTTTTTACTTGATGATGATCTAATTCAATACTTTGGCGCCTAAATCCTGGAGCTGATACTTGAAAAGCTTAGATCGTGAGTGTTTTTTCTCGAAAATGAATTTATTTTTTGCGTTTATGTTTAGTTTAAATTAATGATTACATTTAATGGTGTTTTTTTGCAGGTATTATACAAATGAAGCATCTACAAAGGCCTAGGTAATAGCTCTTATTTGTCAGTACTTCCATCATCATCATCTGTAGATCTAAAGGCTGTAAGTTTTGACTTTTATTTGTTATTGCTAAAGTGCAAACATAGTGAGGTTGAGCACACTGGCGAAGTTCTGAGTTACAGGTGCTCTAATTTTGTAAAGTTGGAGATCTTCAAAGGTTCTTGAAAATGACTCGATTTGTTTGATTGGAAATTAAAATAGGATTAATGTTTAGTTTCTATGTATTCTCTGTACATGAAATATTCCCATCTTTCACTTGCATCTTTTTGGTATGACGTATTTTCGGAATGTAACAGTTATCAGGAGCTCATTGTTGCAGTGATTATGTCAAGTACTGCCTACCTAGTGGGTTTAGTATGATTGGAATAGAATTTTACAGAGTTTTGAAAGGAAAGAGTTTCTCTCCAAGCATGCAAACTGTTATGAATGTCGTTAAGACAGCTTGTTTTAGAATTTTAATACAAAGTTATTGTCCTCTTTTTGTCTCTTTTCTCAGGCAAGCAGTTATAAATGGTGTGTGGTTGGGAACTTTGTGAAGTTGGTTGGGTTTATTGGACAAGTATTTGAGGAGTTTGGCTAGAGATTCCTATTTTAGCTGCCGTCTATTTATCCTCTTTTTTGTTTTTTTGTTGTCTCCCTCTCCCTCTCCCTCTCCCTCTCCCTCTCTTCTCTTCTCTTCTCTTCTCTTCTCTTCTCTTCAAAATGAGGGGGAGGGGGAGGGGACATATAAAACATGTATTTTACTATAATGCTAATAAAAATATTAATAATAAAATTATATATACAGTCCAGGCATGCACAAAGACCGGACCGGTCTTAGATAGGCTTGGTTTGACCCGACTGACCTGAAGCATAGTTAAACCAGGCCGGTCTTTGCTTTCAGGCTTTTTCTTTCTTGCCTCTTCGTTTAGTAAAGTTGTACTCGTATTTTACTTAAAAGAAACAAAATACAAAAGTAAAAAAAAAATGTTTAAATAAGTCAACTACTTATATTTAGAAATTTAATGATATGTATTACATACATAGAAATAAAAATAAATGTTTAATGGTAATGTATCTTTGTCATGTTTCATGGAATGTATACTAACTGGTAAAAACACTGTACATGACAATCAACATTGATGCCAACTAGTAGACAATCAATACCGTAAAGGAATATTGCTAAAATAATTTCAAAATGGACAATCAACATTGTCAAAAAGACTGTCCATTGATGCCAACTAGACTCCCAAAGTATATGACTGTACATGACAATATATGCCCATTAAAATTAAAACACTGTTCATACATGCCAATTAGAGTGGACAAAGTATACACAATCAACATATTTAAAAATAGTTACATTTCATAAATGAACCAAAAATTACCCATGCCTACATTAAAGCCTTAATCTCCTAGTCCTCCCTTTTTTGGTGATCTGCCTATCTTACTCTTTATGGCTCCCATCTTTATGTTCTTCCTCATAGGTTGTGAGCTTGAAGCAGGCTGATTACTCCACATAGTAGACAAAGTTAGTGTGAGATTAAGTTGAGATCTTGATTTGGGTTTATTAGGTATTTCTGAAGTTGTTGTAGCAGTAGCAGTCCCTTTACTTGACTGTCCTTTAGTCTGCAGCTTTTGTGGCCTGGGATTTGGCTGAAAAGTAAGGCACAAGCATGTTTGTTATCCCAAATGAGAAATTCAAACAATGGTAATGCACAAGCTTTATAGAAATCAATATATCATTGAATTTGAATATGAACAATCGAAAATGTACACAAGCAGAATGTCCGATCGCGGTAAATGACCGATGTTGTTTGTTTTTTGGCTAAAAATCAAAACATGTTAAACTGTTATAAATAAGAGTTAAAAATACACAGAAATTGGTATGAAAAACTTAGAGTACGTACCTTGTTTATTCTTGATTTAGGATGAAAAGGCAATGTACATGCCCTGCTATTATGTCCGAGTGTTAAACACCTTGCACATGTGACAGTGCCAGCTTTTCTTGTTGCTTTTTGTTGGTTTTTTGGTTCATCTGCAGCCTTTCTTCTGAGTTTCTTTGGTCTGCCAATGGGCTTATGATAGAGTGGAGGCTGAATCTTGGCCAAATTGGAATGAACCCATTCATGGTGACTTGGCACATGCTTTATGATAAAGTTATATGTGTTCAAGTATACATCCTTGCTATAACACTAATGGCAATAAGCCTCTGGCTGCTCCCTATTTGCCCATATTGCAGACATAGCATGTCTGCATGGAATCCTACTAAGCTGCCACATTTTACAACCACAAGTCCAATCATTCAAATTCACAACCCATGTTCTGTCATCAACTTCTACTTCAAATTCTCCACACCAAGACTTCAAAGCAGTGCATCCCCTACAGTCTTTCTTAATCATCTCCAATTTTTTCTGCATTCTGGGCCCAAGTGACCCTACATACTTGTCCATGCCTTCCCTTTTTACCTGAAACCTAACCATTAATTATTTTCTTATCCACTCTAGCATGTTTATTATACCTTTATCCCTTGCCTCCAGGATGTAATTGTTCCATGACTCATTCAAAAAACTTCTTATTATTATTTGAGAGCTATTATGTTAAGACTTGTGATGTTTAAGACTTATGTCAATTATGTTATGTTTTCGCATTGATGTATTAAGGTTAGATAACCTGGAATTTATTCGTTTAAGATGTTGTAACCCTATATTGGGAGGATTTCTATTTCAATTTTATTGTTATCATTATTATGGGTAGTTAGATGTTAATTATTTGGTTGAGTGAACACCAAATCTGAGGGAAGTTTGAGTACCTAGATTTGGGGGGTGTCACAACCCCATTCCCATAAATCAGTTCATCTGTCCTTTATGTATGCATTATGTATTGTTGTAAGTAGTATGTTATTGATGATGACAATAATCTTCATGAGATCTTCGTTGCAGATCTTTTTCTTTTATTGTGGCCCTTGTGGGTATGGTTTGGCTATACAACTAGAGGACTTTTCTTCTTTGTATATGCCCTCTACTCAAACTAAAGAAGATAAAGAACAATATATGTGACGGTAGTTTGAGAAGTAGAAAAGTATTATGAGGCTATGAGTATTTGAAGAGTTGATGAATCATAAAGCTTGAATCGAATAATCATGACATAGAGGACCCTTTTGCGATATTTTCTTTTTAATTGGTGTCTTTATTCTTTACACTTGGGCAAACATGAAGGTTGAATAAGATGAATTCTAAAGGTGATGAAGATTACAAGAAAGAGATGAAGAAGGAGACTACAAGGAGTGAGATTGTAGGATTGCACATAATAGCTAGATATAAGTCCCATATTGTTTAGAAGAGAAAAGTATTAAAAGAAGCTTAACTTATAAAATGGACTCTCCTCAATTTTGTATTTGAAGTGGGCCGGTCCAATTTGAATGTTTTTTAAGATCTTGAAATGTTGGATTGGGCTACTATGATATTAAGAAAAAGTCCTAATGCGAATAGGCCATACCTGAAGTTTTTGATCAGGCTAGGCCCAGGACGGACTAAGGTCCCGGGTCGGTCCAGGCCGGGTTGAAAGCCAGGCCAGTCTAGGCCGAATTTTTCCTTTTAAACCTTGTTCCTTTTTTGGCCTTTAGGTTGGTCCTGTCCGGTCCGGACCTTGACCATGCCAGGCTTTGACCAGGTCGGGTTCATGTCGGACCAAGGCCAGGCCTCAGGACGCGGGCCTTTTGTGAAACCCTACCTTTAGTCAATGGATCCGCTATATTTTTTTTTGACTTTATGTACTCAATAGACATAATGTCATTAGAGAGCAATTGTTTTATGGTATTGTGTCTACGATGAATATGTCTAGACTTACCATTATACATGTGACTTTATGCTCTTCTAATTGCTGATTGACTATCACAATGGATACAAATAGCTGACACAGGTTTGAGCCACATATGAATATCTTTTAAAAAGTGACGAAGCCACTCAACTTCTTCTCTAGCCTTATCCAATGCAATAAGCTCAAATTCTATCGTTGATCGAGCAATTTATGTTTGTTTAGAAGATTTTCATGATACTGCTCCTCCACCTAGTGTAAACACAAAATCACTTGTGGGTTTAGAGTCTTTTGTATCTGATATCCAGTTCGTATCACATTATCCTTCGAGTAATGTTGGATATCTTGAGTAATTCAATCAAATTTTTTGAGCGTAATTTAAATACTTTAAAACTCTTATAATCGCTTTCCAGTGATCTTGTCCTAGATTACTTGTAAATCTACTTAATTTATTGACAGGATATGCTATGTCAGGACATGTACAATTCATTACGTACACAAAACTTCAAATTATTTGTGCATACTCAGGTTGTGATATAATATCTCCTTTATTTTTAGACAAGTGTAGATTTATATTTACCGGTGTTCCCACATGATTGCAATCGTATTGATTGAATTTCCTATGTATTTTCTCAATATAATGTGTTTGTGATAACACTAACCCATCCGATGTTTTAGTTTTACATTGGCAACACCCATGTCTTTCATGTCAAACATATTATTTAACATTATTTTAGTAGTTTTAATGATTTCATTATTACTACCCATAATGAGCATATCATCTATATAAAGGCAATTAATGACATACCATTTCTCAGTGTCCTTGACATTTACAAATTTGTCACACTCATTTATCTTGAAACCATTTGACAACATTGCACTGTCAAATTTTTCATGTCATTGTTTAGGTGCTTGATTTAATCCATAAAGAAACTTCACAAGCCGACATACTTTCTTTTCATGTCCTGAAATAATAAACCCTTCAGGTTGTTCCATGTAGATTTTTTATTTTAAATCTCCATTTAAGAAAGTTGTTTTCACATCCATTTTATGTATTTCTATATTATATATAGCTGTTATGGGCATTAACATCATAGTTGAGGATATTTTTGTCACAGAAGAATAAGTATCAAAATAATCCAAACCCTCTTTTTGCCTGTATCCTTTGATTACAAGTCTTGATTTACATTTATCTATAGATCCATCTATTTTCATTTTCTTCTTGAATATCCACTTGTATCCAAGAGGTTTAGAGACATGTGGGAGTTCTACTAATTCCCATGTATGATTGTTCAGAATGGATTCTACTTCACTATTTATAGCATCTTTCCAATATAAAGCTTCGGGACTCGATACTGTTTCTCTATAAGTTTGAGGCTCATTTTCTAACAAATAAGTTGGAAAATTTGGACCATAAGATTTTGATATCCTAGCACGTTTACTACGTCTAGGTTCATCAATATCTTCTAATTCATGATCATTGTCACTAACAATGTCATAAGTTCTTTTGTTTGAACTTATTTCTTGTTCATTAGAACTTGGTTCTTATTCCTTTTTATTAGGAAATAATGTTTCAAAGAATTCAACATATTTTGACTCAATAATACCATTTTCATGTATTTCCTCTATTTTTGATTTATTAACCAAAAATCTGTATGCACTGCTATTATTTACATAACCAATGAATATACAATCTATTATTTTCGGTCTTATTTTCACCTTTTTGGGTGGAGGAACCATTACTTTTGTTAAACACCCTACACTTTTAAGTGTTTATAAGACGGCTTATGTCCTTTCCATAATTCATAGGGTGAAGCATTAGACTTTTTTTTGAGGTATTCGGTTGAGAATATAATTTACTGAAGGAATTGTTTCTCCCCAAAAATTTTGAGGTAACCCATAACCCAATAATAATGCATTCATAATTTATTTCAAAGTTCTATTCTTTCTTTTCTGTAACACCATTTTGTTGTGGTGAATAGGGTGGAGTTATTTGGTGTATTATACCATGTTGTGAACAAATTTCAACAAAAGGAAATTTATATTTTCCACCTCTATAACTTCTAACTATCTTGATCTTTTTATCAAGTTGGTTCTCAACCTCATCCTTTTAATGCATAAACATTTCCAAAGTCTTATATTTACTTCTCAATTAGAAAACATAACAATATCTTGTACAATCATCTATAAAAGTAAGAAAGTATTTCTTACCTCCTCTTGTTTATATATACTTTAAATCACAGATATCAGTATGTATTAGTTCAAGAGGTTCTGTACTTCTTTCAATTGATTTGAAAGAAGATTTTTGAAATTTTGCCTCAACCTAAACTTCACATTTATGATTAGAGTTAATATCACATTTTGGCAAAAATTCTATATTAATTAATCTACGTATAGTATTATAATTAACATATCCTAATCTACCCTGCCATAAATTATATGACTCAATCATATAAGCATAAGATGTAATTTTATTAATATTGGAAGGTACAATTGTCATTACATTCATTTTGAAGAGCCCATTGCTTATATATCCTTTTCCCACATACATCCAATTTTTAGTTAGGTTAAATTTGTCCTATACAAATACCAATTTAAATCTCTTTTGACTAAGAAGGGATCCTGACACTAAATTCTTTCTAATATCAGGCACATGGAGCACATTGTTGAGGGTGAGTTCCTTGCCAGATGTCATCTTTAGAACCACCCTTCAATGTCTAGCAATCTTGGATGAAGAAGAATTTCTCATGTACAATTGTTCTCCATTCTCAATTTTTTGATATGTGAAAAACATCTTCCAGTCAAAAAACACATTGCAGGTTGCTCCAGTATCTACCCACCATTCCCTGGGATTCTCAATCATGTTTACTTCAGAAACAACTGCTGAAAAGTTCATTTCTGAAACATCTTGAAGAATATCATCCACTTTCGTTACATTGGCTTGTACGAATTTCTTGTTCTGGTCTTTACGTTTACGACAATCCTTTGCCCTATGTCCGGGCTTGTCACAAATGTAGAATTTTCCTTGAAACTTTTTATTTTTTCCTTGTTAAGGCCCATTGCCGGAGTAATTTCTCTTTTTAGACTTCGGACCTTGTTCCACTACGTTGGCTTTATGTTCCACAAAGGTCCTTCCTGTTTTTTTCTCAGAAGCACGGTTGTCCTCTTCTATACTTAATCTTATGATTAAGTCTTCAAGTTTCATCTATTTGCGTTTATACTTGAGATAATTCTAAAAGTCTTTCCACATTGGTGGTAGTTTTTCAATAATTGCATCAACTTGGAAAGATTCACTTCAAGACATACCTTCTGCATGTACGTATTTCATGTATGATTACTTATAATTCTTGGACTTGGTTGATGACAGCCTTGAAATCCACCATTTTGTAGTTCAAAAACCTGCTAACTACAAACTTCTTCGTGCCATCATCTTCTATTTTATATTTCTTATCTAAGGAATCTCATAATTCTCTTCCTCTTCTGAGAGAACTATACACCTTGTATAATGTATTTTCCAATCCATCGAGGATATAGTTTCGGTACAGGAAATCAGCATGTTTCTATGCATCAATAATGACAACAACTTGTCTGTCTGTTTCATCTTCTTTGAGAACAGGGGGATCTTCGTAAAGAAACCTTGCCATGTTCAGAGTAATAAGATAAAACAACATCTTTTATCGCCACATTTTGAATTCTGTACCATTGAACCTTTCTGGTTTTTCACCATGGTTCACAGGTACATTTGAAATTATTGGTGTAGAAGAAGAACCGACTATAGTAATAAAATCGATAGCCATTTTCTTGCAAATATATAGATAATAATTTTCTTAAGATTGTTATGAAAACTATAAATGGACATTATATATATATACTGTAAGACCCCAACTTTTATGAATAAAGATAAATTTTCTATAAATATCATTTTTGAATATTATGGAATGGATTTGATATAATGTTATAGTTGTGGGTAATATTTATAAATTTTGCAAAGTACGCAAGTTGTTATATAATATTCGATTGGTCGGGGAATATTCGTATAACTGGCAGACAATCATTAGTGGACCCCAGAACGGAATTATTAGTGGATTGAGAAACGACAAAAATATTTTATGAAAATAACGGCGAAGTTTTACCGTTAACTGTTGAAACACCGGTGTTAAAAGTATAATAATACGTGTAACAGCACAAGAAGACACCTGTATTGATTATTGATGCTTACGTGAGAAGTCACTTTCGCTTTTGTTCAATTATTATTACGATAATTCTTTGCAAGTATCTCACGTTATTTGATTCAATTATTGTCAATATTTTATAATCAATAATTGAGATGACAAAGTTATTAATATTATTATTTGCAATATTAACGATGTCTAGAAGTTACGTCAAGTAGAGGTTTGGTCACCTAATTTAGGCTTAATGGGGAGAAATCCTTATTGAAAGCCCCTCTTCCCGGGAACTACCGATCGATTAATATTGTGAATTATAATAATAATGATGAGTTTTGTTTTATTAGTATTATTAATGTAATAAAACAGAAAAACTTTTATATAAAAATGTAATATTTTTATAAAGTTATTCGCTTTTATTAGACTAATATTAAAATCTTTTTATATAAAATCGAATACTTTTATAAAGTTATACATTTTATTAGACAATAATTAGAATATATTATATTTTATTATGCATAGTATTTGCATAGTATCGTATAGTGTTTGTATAGTAAAATCTTTTTATATAAAACAAAATACTTTTATAAAGTTATTCGTTTTATTAGATTATAAATAGAATATATTATATTTTATTATAAACCAATCTGGATCATTCCATTTAAAGTAAATCAATCTGGAATGTTCATGAATTAGTTCTTATGCACGATCCATTCTTACATAAATAAAGCTCATTCCTTCATTATTTCTTACGAATTAATCTGAAACTCCGAGAGAGAAACTATAGAGAGAGTTCTTCTTCTATAATCTTGAGCGTATTTCTTTAGAGTTTAAGAAAGCTTTGAGCGTAGTGCAAGTTTTCTTTGAGTATATCCTCGCCCTACCAATCAAAATACTCTTCTTTTACGGTAAGAGATATTATTTGTTGTACTCGTTAGGGGTATTCCTTCTTTCTTATTGGTGAAATTCTTTTGTTATTCCATTCTCTATTATTCTGTTGGAATAACCTGTATATACGGGATACCCTATACTTGGTGAAATTATTTTGTTATTCTATTATTTATTATTACATTGGAACATCCTCATGCATGCGTTTACTAAAGGCAAAATAGTAACCTAAAATTAAGTGATTCGTCTCAAGATCCAGTATTCGAAAAAAAAGCGGATATTATTCAGATTCGAAAAAAAATGATATATCCGTATTCGGTTTAAAGGTATCCATAAATAAACGGATACGAATACAGATATAGGCGTATTTGTATTCGATTAATATTCGTCCGTAAATATATCCGGTGGATACGGATATCCTGGATTAGATATCCTAATCCGTATCCGAATAACTTATATATATATATAACTATATATATATATATATATATATATATATATATATATATATATATATATATATATATATATACACACACACACTTAATATTTACATTAATTAAGTTATTAATTAATGTAAATTATTAATTAATAATTTACCTATATAAGTTTTTAATAATTTAATATATACATATATATATATATATATATATTTATTAATAACTTACATTCATTTATATAAGTTATTAATATATACGTGTGTATAAATACACACACACACACAAATATATATATATATATATATATATATATATATATATATACAGTCGAATCAAGAAAGCATTCTCCTTATATATATATACATATATGTGTGTGTGTGTATTAATAACTTACATTCATTTATATAAGTTATTAATATATATATATACACACACACACACACATATAAATTAATAACTTATATTCATTATTTAATAACTTAAATATATAAATTATAAATATTCATCCATAATCCAAGATGATAATGTTCTTGTATGATAATGTTCAATGAAGGATGATCAATGGTGTAGGCATCAAGTTAAGTTAGGATGCAAATTAATCTTGTAATTTTTATGATGATATGTTTGACATTTTCCTCCCCTTATGATTAGGATGTTTAATTAATATGTATGGTTTAAATATTAAATTGTGTTTAATTAATATGTATGATTTAAACTTTAATTTTTTTTCGTAAATATTTTGAATGAATTTTATATTAGGTTACTGATAAACGAATTCGGATATTCGGATATCCGAATAATTTGTCTATTCGGATAAAATAAACGGTAACTTATATTATCCGTATTCGAATATTTTTCCTAATAATTTGATACGGATAATATTTTTAAATCCACGGGATACGGATAATCAATTGGTTTTTTCGGATACGGATACGGATATACTTCGTATCCGTATCCGTTTAATACCGTTTACACCCCTAGCGTTTACGCATGACCTGGTTCCGTTGTTTATTATTCTGTTAAAACATCCTGTCTGTGCATTTACGCATGACACGGTTCTATTATTTATTATTCTCATTTGGAATATCACAGCCGATGCGTTCTGCATGACTGGTTCCATTATTTATTATTACATTGGAATATCCTCGCTTGCATGCGTTTATGTATGACCTTATTCCATTATTTATTATTCTGTTGGAATAACCTGTCTGTGCGGTCTATCGCATGCCTGGTGATTTCTTTTGTTATTCCATTCTTTATTATACTCAGTTGGTTAAAGTTTTGACTTCTATACTCCATGAAATTAGTGGAATATCCTTGATATTTGCGCTTCATCCAGTATCTTTTCATGGAAATATTCTTCTGAGAATTCTTGAGTGTTACTCTACAAAAAAGTATCATGTTGACAATTTGGACATTATTAGTTCATAGATAAATTAATTCTTGAACTTGTTTTATTGAATTCTTATATCATTGTCATCATCCTCATGTTTGTATTATGTTGAAAGTCATCTGTGGCACATGGTGCATAGATGGACTTGGTATGATTATGACCGAGGATTATTCGGTGTAATCATGGTAGTAATATTACAAATGATGTGGAAAAAGTCCTCATTGACCCGTAGTGCATTGATGGGCCGCTTTTGGCATGATCATGACCATTGATGAATACACGAATATCCTTGGTCGTAGTGCATGGATAATTTGTGGTTGTGATACTAATGAATATCCTTCAGCCTAGTAGTGCGGGGATGATGTGGATTATTTATTAAAATTTGAGTCTCGTGATAAAAGTCATGAAAAAACTTTTATATCATAGAAGATAGTAGATTTTATTCTCTACTGACTCTTCTAATGGATTGCTTGTTCACCGCAGCTTAAACTTGATGTTTGTTATATTTTATCGGTTTAACAACATGAAGGCTAATGATAATTTATTACGCATTATCTTAGTCATAATATTTCTTACTGGGCTAGTTGAGCTCACCCTTTTGCTTTTATTATTCTCTTCAGGAAATGAGAACGTAGCAGGGACTATTCGGGGAACAGAGTGATGGTCCAGATAATAACATTAGTAGTCCTCACTATTCTATGAAATAGTGTGATAATAAATGTAATGAGGACCCCATTGAGTTTGTATATTGTCTAGATGACAATATTTGTATTAAAACTCACAACATATGTTTAGTCGTATTTTACACGACTGTTGTATAATTAAGTTGTATTTGAATTTTGTACCACGTATTTGGCGACTTAGAATAGGTGATGTATACCAATTTGGGGGGCGTCACAGTTGGTATCAAAGCTTAGGGATATGATCCCTGGCTAAGATGTGAGAATAGAACTAGGAGGGGAGAGACAGGGAATTACTTTGCTAGTATGACCTACCTAAGTTTATTTGGTATTTAATTGGTCGATCAAAATATAGGGATAATATGTTACATGTCAATTAACCTTTGTTTTGTGGCGATGTCTCGAAAATGACATCCGAGAATGTTGAGAATAAAGAATGGAGCACAAAAGCACCGTTGATTCACCACATATAAATAATCAGGATAATGTGCATCAGGAAGGCGACAATCTTCATGAAAACAACAACACTGACCAAATGATGAATGATGGAATGTTCAGAGGCTTTATACAATTCATGCAATGAAGAAAGCAGAAATCGGCCCGTCCAAAATGTAGGTGGAAACACTAGAAACTCTCAGACGGTCACCGCTAAACAGTTCAAGGAGCTGGAACCACCGAAGTTTATTGGAGAGCCAAAACCACTTAAGGCGAAAGCATGGATAAAGCAGATCACCAAGATATTTGATGTCTTGGGATGTTCCGAGGAGCAAAAGGTTCCTTTTGTTGCCTTTATGTTGCGAGGAGAGGCATATTACTGGTGGGAATCGGTAAAGCGTACTCAACCTGCCGCACTGAAGATGTCTTGGGAGAAGTTCTAAGAACTATTCAACGACAAGTACTTTCCCGAAAGTATTCATCACATAAAAGAGGTAGAGTTCATCAAGTTGGAGCAGAATAATATGACCGTGTCCCAGTACAAAGCTAAGTTTGCCGAGTTGTCTCGGTTTGCATCCCACTTGGTGGATAATGAAGAGAGAATGAAGCGGATGTTTTTAAGAGGTTTAAAGCTGGAGATACGTCAATAACTTATTTCTCATAAACTGTGTTTGTATTCAGATGTTGTAAATAGGGCTCAGTTAGTAGAGCGTGATAACGAGTCAACGCAACCAAAAGAGGGCAGCAGACAAAATGATAATACCAGTGAGAGCAGTCATCGAAGTGGTGACAACAAGCGTGGAAGGAATCAACCGGCCAGAAGTGGTAACCAGTTCAGTGGTAATTAGGTCCAATACAATAAGAATGGACATTTCAAGAAGAGGAGGTTCAACAAAGATGGAAAGACGTCAACACCAGCACCCGTTGTTAAGGAAGGAGAACGACCACCTATCATATGCTTCAAATGCGGAGGGGACGGACACATCACTCCAAACTGTACGATGCCGTCCAAAGCATGTTATAATTGTGGAAGAGAAGGTCACTTAGCCCGATTTTGTCGTTCACCGAAGACAAGTTCACCAGATGGAGGAACCAAAGGCCGTCCCAGAAAAGTCAAAGCCAGAGTGCTTGCGGGAGGCGTTTGTTGTGACCTCCAAGAAAATAAGGAACCCGAATGAGGTCATCACGGGTAAGCTTATCATAAACTCTAGCGAAGTCCATACTTTATTTGATACCGGTTCTACCCATTCTTTTATTTCTCCTACTTGCGCTCAATGATTAAATTTGACTCCGAAGAAATTAGACTTTTACTTATCTGTGGAAACTTCGTTGGGAGAAACTTTCATTACATCCACTATTTATAAGTCTTGTTTGGTTCAAATCGGTACCCTCACATTACCTGTCGATCTTCTTTCATTGAAAATACTTGCATTTGATGTGATTCTAGGGATTGATTGGTTAACTACTCTGATATGTGCCACTTTGGATACATATCTGGCGCACACAACAGAGTACAGCAGTAGCATGTTAGAAAGTGGCTACGTGGTCTAGTTTGTTTGATTTAGTCTTTGTTTGGCGGTAGCATGTTATACACGTATTAGTAGTGGCAACAAAATGGGAAGTGGTAGTGATGGTCCGATTCACCTTATTTGTTGAGTCGAGTCGAATAAGCTTTGGGTAGTGGGTAGCAGAGTGGGTGCTATTCTTTAGCATAATGGGTCTTGTTTATTTGTATCGTTGTTAATTTCTTTACTAGTTGTATGGTTATATATAGCTTTGAATGGATTAAATGAAAAGCGAGTTTATCACCAAACTGCTTCTCTTTATCTTAATTCTCTTCTGCTCCTTAATTCCAAATTCCTTCGTAACAGTGGTATCAAAGTCGGTCCCGACCATGGACACTCGCGAAAAAACCAATGCAGAATTTTGTAACGATGTCAATGAGATCTTAGCACGACACGAGTCAAGCTTTGATCAAGTGAACGCTGCCTTACAAGTGGTGTTAACCGAGCTGCAAACTCTTCGAGCCTCCCGTAGCCAAAACACTAGCCCTTCTGAAACCAACCCATTTGCACGTGATGAATCCTCACACCCACATAATGCTCGTTCTAACACTATCAATGACCACCCTCATCATCACCTTAAGTTATCCTTCCCAAAATTTAACGGAGATGACCCAACTGGCTGGATTTACAAAGCAGAACAATACTTTGATTTCAAGAACATCACGCCAGGTCAACAAGTTCAGCTGGCCTCCTTCCATTTAGAAGGCATCGCCTTGCAATGGCACAAGTGGTTGACAAAATTTCGTGGACCACTCACATGGGATGAGTTAACCAAGGCTGTACAACTTCTATTTTGTCCAACCGACTACGAAGACCCGTCAGAAGCTCTGACTCGCCTCAAACAAACCACAACCGCAACAGCTTATCAAGAAGTTTTTGAAAAGCTTTCCCACCGAGTTGATGGCCTGCCCGAAAATTTTCTCATCGGTTATTTTATTGCAGGACTTAGAGACGAAATTCGCATAGATGTAAAAATTAAACAACCCCTAACCTTGGCGGATACAATAGGAGTGACTAGGCTGATCGAGGAACGAAACCTACTGCAGAGGAAGCCAGCCCAACAAACTCATTTCCAACCAGCCTCATTGACACCAAAGGCATCACCCAACCCCACAGCTAGTGTGCTAGAACCTCCACCAACCCAGCGTAACCAAAGCTTGAATGCTCAACCAGCAACATTCTGCCGAATCACCAATCAAGAGGCACGCGAACGACGAGAGAAGGGATTATGTTATTATTGTGACAAGAAGTTCATTGCTGGCCATCGTTGTGAACGACCGCAATTATTCATGATCGAGGATTCACCTCATATGAACACTGAGGATGTCGAAGGTGCTCACCCGGAACAAGAACATCATGAAGTTATAACAGAAATTTCTTTTCATGCAATTGTGGGTACTGAACACCCACAAACCATACGTATTATGGGCAAGCTGAAAAACAAGAATGTTATGGTTTTAATAGATGGTGGTAGTACACACAACTTCATTGATCATGCTATAGTCTCTAAGTTTGGGTTACTAGTGATCCGGGATAAGAAATTTGAAGTAATGGTGGCTAACCGTGAGAAGATAGAATGTGCTGGACTATGTCGCAATCTCACCCTCACCATTCAAGGATATTCCGTCACCACCGACTACTACATTCTTCCGGTCGTGGCATGCCAACTAGTCTTAGGAGTACAATGGTTTGAGACTCTTGGACCCATCGAGATGGACTACAAGCAGCTCACCATGAACTTCAAAGTAAAAGGAACCTCCCACACCTTCCAAGGATTGGGACGAACTAGCATTGAAGCTTTATCTAACAAGGAATCCACTGGGTTATAGGGCACTGGATTATTACTCCAAATAATTCCTTCCAGCAGCAGCAGCAGCGAACCAAAGTCATACCCATCTAAGATAGGCCAACTCCTAGCAAAATTCTCCCATGTATTTGAATTACCCACCACCTTGCCTCCAAAGCGGTCACATGACCACCAGATCCCATTGCAGTCGAGCGCAGGACCAGTGAGTGTGAGGCCATATCGATACCCTTATTACCAGAAAACTGAGATATAGAAGATGGTAAAAGAGCTTGTGCAATCTGGTTTGATACGGCCAAGTAACAACCCGTTCTCTTCACCAGTTCTGTTAGTAAAGAAAACAGATGGTGCTTGGAAATTTTGTGTGGATTATCGAGCTCTGAACGACATCACAGTTAAAGATAAATATCCAATTCCCGTTATCGATGAGCTATTAGATGAACTCCATGGAGCCAAATTCTACTTTAAATTGGACTTACGGTTTGGATATCATCAAATTCGAGTGCACGAAGCTGACATTCCTAAAACAGCATTCCGGACACACGAAGGCCATTACGAATTTAAAATGATGCCCTTTGGCCTCACTAACGCACCAGCAACCTTCCAAAGTCTCATGAACGATCTCTTTCGTCCCTATCTCTGGAAATTTATTTTGGTTTTTTTTGATGACATTCTAATATATTCAAGATCATGGGAAGACCATCTTACACATATACAAATTGTTCTCCAAATCCTATCAGCTAACAATTTGTTTACAAAAGAGTCGAAATGTCAATTCGGTGTTTCACAGGTTGAGTACTTGGGTCACATTATTTTGGATCAAGGCGTGTCAGTTGATCCAACCAAAATCCAAGCTGTCATAGAATGGCCAACACCAACCACAGCTAAAGGAGTTCGTGGGTTCCTCGGATTAGCAGGCTACTATCGGAAGTTTATCCGTAATTTTGGATGTATAGCGTCCGCTTTGACCCGCCTCTTAAGCAAGGGAGGATTTCACTGGAATGAGGCAGCAGAGATGGCCTTCAAACAAAGCTATGCTTCAACCTTGGCATTATCCACCTACGAGAAGGACATGTTGGCTATCGTCAAAGTAATCAAGAAGTGGCGTCCATATCTGCTTGGAAAATCATTTACTGTGTGCACAAATCAAAAAAGTCTCAAGTACCTATTGGAGCAACGGATTACTACACCGGCACAAACGTGTTGGCTGGAAAAACTACTTGGTTATGATTACAAAATTGAATATAAACGTGGGCTTGAAAACCAAGGTGCAGATTCCTTGTCACGTGTAGTTGAATTCCAATTTTTATCACTTTCTATGCCACATGTAGATTGGTGGTCAATACTACAAAAGGAAATCCAACAGGACTCATTTTATGAAAAATTGATAGAGAAAAACACCTCCCAATCGGGCCACAAGCTTCTTCAACATGATGGAGTATGGTTCAAAAGCGATAAAGTTTATTTGATCCCCACCTCCAGCTTGATTCCAAAGATACTTGTTGACTGCCATTCCTCTTCTATTGGTGGGCATTTTGGATTTCATAAGACACTCTCCCGTATCAAGCATAGCTTTGTTTGGCCTAGCATGAGCCGAATGGTGAAGGAATTTCTGCAGCAATGTGATGTTTGTCAGCGGTTTAAAACCGATTGTATGAAGCCAGCGGGGTTGCTTCAGCCACTGCCAGTCCCTCACCAAATGTGGACTGATGTCTCAATGGACTTTATTGAGGGGTTACCATCTTCTAATGGATACACTGCCATCATGGTCATCGTCGATCGTCTAACAAAATATGCTCACTTCATAGCCTTGAAACACCCTTTTACGGCTGTAACTGTTGCCAAGGCCGTTGTCGCCAACGTGGTTCGCCTACATGGTATTTCGACATCAATTATTAGTGACCAAGACAAGGTATTCATTAGCTCTTTTTGGCAAACATTGTTTCAGTTGCAGGGAACCAAGTTGTGTATGAGCTCCAGTTACCACCCTCAGTCTGACGGACAAACTGAAGTTGTAAATCGAACTTTGGAGCAGTACTTACGATGTTTTGCTGGTGATCAGCCATGAAAATGGCTAGAATGGATTCCCTGGGCCTAGTTTGGCTACAATACCTCCATTCATTCCTCTACCAAGATGACTCCCTTCCAAGCAGTTTACGGCATTCCGCCTCCAAGGCTATTGGCCTATGTACCAGGCACTTCCTGTGTCCAAGCTGTGGATGAATATCTGCGTGACCGCGATTCCATTCTGCGTGAGCTGCGACACAACCTCCTGCAGACTCAAAATCGGATGAAATGTCAAGCGGACCAACATCGGCACGTTGCCTCGTTTGCTGTGGGAGATTATGTGTATTTGAAACTACAACCTTATAGACAAACTTCTGTAGCTTTTCGGGGCTCCTTGAAGCTCATGCCGCGCTTCTTTGGACCATATCAGGTCATTGAAAAGGTGGGTTCTGTGGCTTATAAATTGGCTTTGCCTCCTGGTTCTCAAATTCACAACGTGTTTCATGTCAGTTTGTTACGGAAGCATCTGGGGTCAGTCACTCCTACTTCTTCCCAACTTCCCCCTGTCTCCGATATTTTAATCATCCTTCCACAACCTGAAGCCGTCTTAAATCGACGTGTGATCAGCAAGGGGAAATATCGTCCAAAGTCTAAAATCTTGGTGAAATGGGTGGGTGCACCAGCAGCCGACGTAACCTGGGAAAATGAGTGGCGCTTTACCAAGTCCTATCCTGATTTTCTCCTTGTGGACAAGGATCCTTAAGTGGGGAGGAATGATATGTGCCACTTTGGATACATATCTGGCGCACACAACAGAGTACAACAGTAGCATATTAGAAAGTGGCTACGTGGTCTAGTTTGTTTGATTTAGTCTTTGTTTGGCAGTAGCATATTATACATGTACTAGTAGTGGCAACAAGATGGGAAGTGGTAGTGATGGTCTGATTCAGATGTCCTTATTTTTTGAGTCAGAATAAGCTTTGGGTAGTGGGTAGCAGAGTGGGTGCTATTCTTTAGCATAATGGGTCTTGTTTATTTGTATCATTGTTAATTTCTTTACTAGTTGTATGGCTATATATAGCCTAAATGGATTAAATGAAAAGCAAAGTTTATCACCAAAACTGTTTCCTCCTTATCTTAATTCTCTTCTGCTCCTTAATTCCAAATTCCTTCGTAACATACTCATCATGCTAAAATTGATTGTTTTCGTAAGGTTGTTAGCTTTCATATTTCCTAATCAACCTATTATGCGAATTCAAGCGACCAAACCATTAAAATCAATCACTGTCATCTCAAACCATAAAGCTATTCGTTTATTGAAAAACGGATGTCAAGCTTTCTTAGCTCATGTCACGGATCTAAACAAAAATACGTCAGTTTTGAATGATATTTCCATTGTTAATAAATTCCACGACGTATTCCACGAAGAACTTCTGGCCTACCTACAGGGCGTGAAATTGAATTTTGTATCGACCTTGAACCCTAGACAAAACCCATTTCCAAAGCCCCATATCGAATGGCTCCTATTGAACTCCAGGAGTTAAAGACCCAATTGCAAGAATTGTTAGACATTGGTTTCATTCGTCCTAGTACGTCTCCTTGGGGTGCTCCTGTTCTATTCGTGAAAAAAAAGATGGGAGTATGCGACTTTGTATTGATTATCGGGAGTTGAATCATGTCACCATCAAAAATAGGTACCCATAGCCACGTATTGATGACCTGTTTAACCAGTTGCAAGGAGCCAAATTCTTTTCAAAGATTGATCTTCGTTCTGGATATCACCAATTGAAGATCAGAACCGATGACATTCCAAAGACGACTTTCAGAACTCGGTACGGGCATTATGAATTCCTAGTCATGTCATTTGGATTGACTAATGCTCCTGCTACCTTCATGGATATGATGAACTGAGTATTCAAGGAATATTTGGATCACTTTGTGGTCGTCTTTATTGATGACATCCTTATTTATTCCAAAAGTCATGAAGATCATGAGCAACACTTGAGGCTGACACTCCAAAAGCTTCGTGAATACAAGCTTTATGCCAAGTTGAAGAAATGTGAGTTCTGGCTTAAAGAAGTAGCATTCCTTGGGCACGTAGTATCAAGTCATGGAATATCTGTTGACCCGACAAAAGATTGAAGCAATTCAAAGTGAGGGAGCAACCTAAATCGATGGCCAAAGACGTAGCTTTCTTGGCTTAAATTTGGTTATTATCGAGATTCGTGGAAGGATTTTCTCGAATATCTACTCCATTAACTCAAATGACTCGAGAAGATACAAAGTTCGGTTGGAGCGAAGAATGTGAGAAGAGTTTTCAAGAACTCAAGAAGAGACTCATTTCAAAGACTGTTACGACAATACCATTTGGCTCGGAGGGATTTGTCATCTACTGGTGATGCTTCGAACAAAGGGTTGGGATGTGTTCTCATGCAACATGGGAAAGTCATAGCCTATGCCCCAAGACAACTCAAAGAATATGAGAGGAATTATCCTACTCATGACCTAGAGTTAGCATTGTTGTCTTCAGCACTTAAAATTTGGAGGCATTACTTGTATGGGGAGAAGGTGGAGATCTTTACGGATCATAAAAGCCTCAAATATTTCTTCACTCAAAAGGAACTCAACATGCAAAACGACGTTGGCTTGAACTGTTGAAAGATTATGATCATACCATCCAATACCATCCTGAAAAGCGAACGTGGTAGGTGGCGCGTTGAGTAGAAGATTATATGCAAATCTGAGTGCGATATTGTCAACACAAAGGCCCATTTTGTGTGACTTGCAAAGGATGGAGATAGAGTTAAAGACTCAGGGACCCATGTGATGATGGCGAATATACGAGTAGAACCAGACTTTAATTGATAAAGTTAAAGTCTGCTCAAGCTGAGGACACGGAGTCGATCGCGTATGAGGAAGAAAGTGCAAGAAGGTGCTATGCCAGAAGCAAGAATCGATGAAGAAGGAATACTTCGAGTCAACTCCAGACTTTGTGTTCCTAACGACCTTGATTTAAAGTATAAAATCATGATTGAGGCGCACAACACACCATTTGCAATCCATCCTGGGAGTACCAAAATGTATCATGATATTCGTCATACATTTTGGTGGAGCAATATGAAGAGAGATCTTTGAGATAATTTGTTTATCTCAAGGTGTCTAACTTGTCAACGAGTTAAAGCGGAGCATCAAGTACCAAAAGGTCCATTGCAACCACTTGAAATTTCAGAATGGAAGTGGGAGCAAATTACCATGGATTTCGTTATCGGTCTTCCTAAGGTTTCTCAAGGTATAGATGCGATTTTAAGACTGCATGGTATGCCAGTATCCATAGTTTCTGATCGAGACCCAAGATTCACTTCACGATTTTGGGTTAGTTTGCAGAAAGCTATGGGCAAAGATTTACGATTTAGCTCGGCATATCATCCTCAGACGGACGGGCAGTCAGAGAAGACTATTCAAACTCTTGAAGATTTATTCAGACTCTGTGTCCTTGACTTCAAGAAAAGTTGGGATAAGTTCTTACCATTGGTGGAGTTTTCCTACAACAATAGTTATCAAGCAAGTATTGGCATGGCTCCATTTGAGGCGTTAGCCGGGAAGAAAGTGTCGTTCTCCAAGATGTCTTTGGGATGAGGTGGGTGAAGCGGCGTTGTTGGGACCGGAGTTGATGCGTGTATGACTACGGAAAAGATTCAAACGATCCGACAACGTATAAAAACCTCACAAGATCGACAAAAGAGTTATGCTGATCTTCATCGAAAGGACGTGAAATTCGATATAGGAGATCATGTATTGTTACGTGTTGCTCCATGGAAAGGAGTTACGAGATTTAGAAAGAGAGGAAAGCTCAATCCTCGATTCATCGGCCCATTTTTAATCATCGATCGAGTAGGAACTGTGGCCTATAGACTCGCATTACCGCCAAGTATGTCTTGTATTCATAATGTTTTTCACATATCCATGTTACATAAATATGTGGAAGACCCGAACCGCATTATTGAGTTAGAATCGGACAAAATAGCGGAATATTTGACGTATGAAGAGGTTCCTATTCAAATCTTGGATAAGAAGGAACATATTCTACGCTGCAAGGTTATACCTCAAGTCAAAGTTTTGTGGAGAAACCACGATGTTGAGGAAATGACTTGGGAATTAGAATCTGAAATGAAATTAAGGTATCCTTACCTCTTCGACATACCAGTGCGTGCACCTAATTTCGAGGCGAAAATTTCATAAGAAGGGAGGTTGTAAGACCCCAACTTTTATGAATAAAGATAAATTTTCTATAAATATCATTTTTGAATATTATGGATTGAATTTGATATAATGTTATAGTTGTGGGTAATATTTATAAATTTTATAAAGTACGCAAGTTGTTATATAATATTCGATTGGTGGGGAATATTCATTTTAATAGGGAATATTCGTACAATAGCACAATCATTGGTGGACCTCTACAACGGAATTATTATTTGATTGAGAAAATGACAAAAATACTTTATGAAAATAACGGCGAAGTTTTACCGTTAACTTGTTGAAACAATCGGTGTTAAAAGTACATGAATGTCTGGCGTGAGTTGCACAATGAGTACTCGGTATTGATTATTGATGCTTACGTGAGAAGTCACTCGGTTTTGTTCAATTATTATTACGAAGAATTCAACGATAAGTATCTCACGTTATTTGATTCAATTATTGTCAATATTTTATAATCAATAATTGAGATGACAAAGTTATTAATATTATTATTTGCAATATTAACGATGTCTAGAAGTTACATCGAGGAGAGGTTTGGTCACCTAATTGTGCTTGATGAGGAAAATCCTTATTGAAATCCCCTCTTTCTTTGAGGAGCGACACGGTCGATTAATATTGTGAATTATAATAATGATGATGAGTTTTGTTTTATTAGTATTATTAATGTAATAAAATGAAAAGCTTTTTATATAAAAATGAATACTTTTATAAAGTTATTCGCTTTTATTAGACTAATAGTAAAATCTTTTATATAAAAATGTAATACTTTTATAAAGTTATATGTTTTATTAGACAATAATTAGAATATATTATATTTTATTATGCATAGTGTTTGTATAATGCATGCATAGTAAAATCTTTTATATATAAAATGTATACTTTTATAAAGTTATTCATTTTATTAGATTATAAATAGAATATATTATATTTTATTGTAAACCAATACTGGACCGTCTGCTTAAAGTAAATCAATACGGACCGTTCATGAATTAATTACTATGCACCATCCATTCTTACATAAATAAAACTCATTCCTTCATTATTTCTTACAATTCACCGAAACTCTGTAGAGAAACTATAGAGAGAGTTCTTCTATAATCCTCACGTATTTTCTTTAGAGTTTAAGAAAGCTTTGAGCGTAGTCTGAGTTTTCTTTGAGTATATCCTCATACTACCAAATCAAAATACTCTTCTTTTTTACGGTAAGTGATATTATTTGTTGTACTCGTTAGGAGTATTCCTTCTTTCTTATTTGGTGAAATTCTTTTGTTATTCCATTCTCTATTATTCTGTTGGAATAACCTGTATACGCGGGATACCCTATACTTGGTGAAATTCTTTTGTTATTCTATTATTTATTATTCTGTTAGAACATCCTGTCTGTACGTTTACGCATGACCTGGTTCCGTTGTTTATTATTTTGTTGGAATATCCTCAGCCGATGACGCGTTACGTATAACTTTGTTCCATTATTTATTATTACATTGGAATATCACATGGCTTGCGTTACGCACGACCTGAATTCCATTATTTATTATTATGTTGGAATAACCCGATACATGCAAATTACTATCGCATGCCTGGTGATTTCTTTTGTTATTCCATTCTTTATTATACTCAGTTGGTTAAAGTTTTGACTTCTATACTCCATGAAATTAGTGGAATATCCTTGATATTTGCGCTTTATCCAGTATCTTTTTATGGAAATATTCCTCTGAGCATTCTTGAGTGTTACTCTACAAAGAAGTATCATGTTGACAATTTGAAAATTATTAGTTCCTGGATAAATTAATTCTTGAACTTGTTTTATTGAATTCTTATATCATTGTCATCATCCTCATGTTTTTGTATTATGTTGAAAGTCATCCATGGCACAGTAGTGCATAGATGGACTTGGTATGATTATGACCGAGGATTATTCGGTGTAATCATGGTAGTAATGTTACAAATGATGTGGAAAAAGTCCTCATTGACCCGTAGTGCATTGATGGATAGTTGTTGGCATGATTATGACCATTGATGAATACACGAATATCCTTGGCTGTGGTGCATGAATAATTTGTGGTTGTGATACTAATGAATATCCTTGGTAGTAGTCTGGGGGATGATGTGGATTATTTATTAAAATGAGTCTCAACGATAAAAGTCATGAAAAAACTTTTATATCATAGAAGATAGTAGATTTTATTCTCTACTTGACTCTTCTAATGGATTGCTTGTTCCGCTGCAGTTAAACTTTATGTTTGTTATATTTTATCAGTTTAACACTGTTAAAGGCTAATGATAATTTATTTTGCATTATCTTAGTAATAATATTTCTTACTGGGCTAGTTGAGCTCACCCTTTTGCTTTCATTATTCTCTTCAGGAAATAAGAATGTAGCAGGGACTAGTCAGGGAACAGAGTGATGGTCCAGATAATAGCATTAGTGGTCCTCACTATTCTATGAAATAATGTGATAATAAATGTAATGAGGACCCCATTGAGTTTGTATATTGTCTAGATGACAATATTTGTATTAAAACTCACAGCATATGTTTAGTCGTATTTTACACGACTGTTGTATAATTAAGTTGTATTTGAATTTTGTACCACGTATTTGGCGACTTAGAATAGGTGATGTATACCAATTTGGGGGGCGTCACAGTTGGTATCAAAGTTTAATAGCACTTGTCTTCGAGGATACAATGACAACGTAGCTATATTAGCACTCCAAATAACATACATAACGAACCAAAAAAATGCTCTAGACTCTCTCTGTAAGACCCTAACTTATTATAAATAAAATTAAATTTCCTCTATTTATTATTTTGAAATAGTTAGGGTTGATTTGATTAATGTGGTTAGTTATGGGTAAAATGCGCAAATATTTTAAATAAGCAAGTGGTTATAAAATATTCATTTTTATCGGAGAATATTCGTTTGGTCGTGGAATATTCTTACTGTCGAGGAATATTCGTATATGGTACGTGCTGACCTTTGTGTGGGCCCCATAACGAGCGATTGGATGAAGAAAATGACAAGTATAAGTTGTTTATAAATAACTTGGCGTAGTTATTACAGATTAATCTGATTAGAATAATTCGATGGTTAAAACACGATGTCTGGCGTTGTTGCATAAGAAGCTATACGCAGTATTGCACCAATTATTGATTCTTACGTAAGAATGCACTACTCAATAATTATTCACGAATTATTGCTTCGAAGATTTTATTTTATTGATTCAATAATTGTTGCGTTGATATTTTATATTACTATTGTTTCAATAATTGTCACTACACATTATTTTCCATTATCGAAGCAATAATTCATATTATCTGAATAATATTATTAGATAACATTATTGGCAATGTCTAGAAAGTTTTGTCTAAGGAGAGGTTTGGTCACCTAATTATTGCGCCAAGTAGGAGAAATCCTTATTGAAAGCCCTCTTTCTGAGGAGCTGCTCGTTTGTCGATGATTGTAATTCGGTAATATTATTTGTGAATAATTAATTATTGATTTATATGATAAGGAAAATATTCATTTTATGTGGATATAGATGGAGAAAATTTTTAAAGTGATAATTGTTGAAAATTGATATTTTATCTTTTCTGATAAAACAATATTTTATTATATTATTATAATATAATAATGATGATATTTTTTATAATGAATGTGGGATATATGAGTATATGAGGAGGAAGAGTATTTTTGTTGCAAAAGTTGTTTAAAACATGTTAAACATGTCTGTGGGCCCATTTCTTGACTGAAATTTGATTATAGCCTGTAAAATCACCCGTTTGTGGATTTCGGTCAATTTGTGTTTAGAATTTAGAAACACTTTCTTCTGCAAAGTTGTAGATAATGGAATTTCCTATGGAAAGGGCACAAGGTTTGAATTTTTCTGATTAAAGGGCTATTTATTATGAATTATTGAAGTTCCGAAATAATTGACTTTTGGAAGTTTTAATTATTTTTTAAAGAAAAACGTTTTTGGTGAGTGTCCCACATGTGATAAGTGTGTTATGTTGCTAGAATTCAGATTTCAAAGTGGGCGTAGGAATTTGGTTTATAAATAATATTATTATATTTAATTTTCTGCTTTGGTGTTCTAAGCATTTTCCTATAAATAGGATGCTTAGGTTAGAATTGAAAATCACACCAGAAACTAAAGTTTTCTCTCTCTTTCTCTCTCTATATTATCGAGCGTATTCTTGTGAGTATTTTGATACTTTGAGTGTTCTTATACGGTCTGCGAGTTCCCTTTGAAAGACTATATTCGATGATTCCAATCGAATCTTGTCTTTTGGAGGTAAGGGATATTATTTTTTTAAAATGATATTATTTCTTTCAATATCATTATGCCGGAGTATTGGTAAGATTTTTCTTGTGAAATTCTTATCTTTTAGTGTCTAGGTTACTATTCACGTATACGGCACTATTCACATATACGATACTATTCACGAATACGACACTATTCACAGAAAAATTAAATTTTCGTTTTTCGTCCAAAATATCTATTATTGATACTAGCTTTGATTGTATCCATGTTTTGATCATTCTTGAATTTTACTCCACTATGATTATTTATGAGGTATTTTTGGACATGGATAAACCGAAATACGAATCTTTAATATTTGTTATTTTATTTCACTGGATTCGTTTTCTTTAAATATTTTTCATCATCCTCAGTCCTAAATAATGATATTACTGAATATCTTTGGCCTGTAGTGCAAAGATGAATGATTTCTGATGAATATCTTTGGCCCGTAGTGCAAAGATGAACAGGTGTTTAGATGAACATGACCAACTGATGAATATCTTTGGCCTGTAGTGGAAAGATGAATATTTGATTTCAGATATATGTTGATTGATGTTACGGGGATAAAATATTGACGATGGACTTTTAAATTCATATATAGAAGATAATAGATTTTATTCTCTATATAACTCTTCTAATGAATTATTATTTCCGCTGCGAATATTGATTTAAAACTTGTTGTCTATTGTATTCTATTAGATTTTTCCCTGTTGAAGACTAACGATAATTTGTTTTATATTATCTTGGTCATAATATTCTTTACTGGGCTAGTTGAGCTCACCATTTTCCTTTTTGTTCCATTTTTCTTCTCAGGAGGCGAGAATGCAGCGAGTACTAGTCGGGGTATGGAATGAAGGTTCTAGAAAGTCGTTTTAGTAGTCCTCACCATTTTTGTAAAATAATGTATCAATAATTATAATGAGGACTTATTTGAGTGTGAATATTATCTAGATGACAATATTTGTATTTAAACTCACAGTTTTTATGTTGTATTAATAAAGTTGTAGTTGTTTCTGTACCATGTATTTTGAGGACTCAGAATGGGTGTTGTATACCTATTTTGGGGGCGTCACACTCTCTCAATATAAACTATAAATTGATTATGAAATGAAGAAGAAGAAGACTTAGAATGCTTAACGCATGAATGAATTGAATGATTTTTGTGGCTGCACCCTCTATCTATTTATAGGAGGGTTAGTGACCCATCAGAAGGGACACAACCTATTGAAAAGACACATTTAAGCCAAAAATGACGTAGTTTTGGCTTAAAACAGAAAGAGCATGTGTGACGCCCCCCAAAATAGGTTCACACAACCCATTTTGAGTCGCCAAATACATGGTACAGAAAACAACTATAACTTCATTATTACAATTATCGTGCAAAAATGGAACAAAAAGGAAAAGGGTGAACTCAACTAACCCAGTAAAGAATATTATGACTAAGATAATGTAGAACAAATTATCGTTAGCCTTTAATAAATCAGATAAAATATAATGGACAACAAATTTTAGATCAATATTCGCAGCGAAAATAACAATTCATTAGAAGAGTTAAGTAGAGAATGAAGTATAATATCTTCTATGATTTAAAAGTCCATCATCAATATTTTATCCTTGTAACATCAATCAATATACATCTTGAATCAAATATTCATCTTTGCACTACAGGCCAAAGATATTCATTCGTATCACCAGTTGGTCATGTTCATCTCAACACTTGTCCATCTTTGCACTATGGGCCAACGATATTCATCAGGTAATCATTCATCTTTGCACTACAGGCCAAAGATATTCAGTTATATCACCATTTAGGATTGAGGATGATGAAAAATATCTTAAAGAAAACAAATCCAGTGAGATAAAAGGACAAAGATTAGGGATTCGTACTTAAGTTTATCGAAGTTCAAAAATACTCCATAATAATCAATTGTGGAGCAAAATTTAAGAATGAAGATCAAAACATGGATACAATCAAAGATAGTAACCAAAATAGACAACTTGGACAAAGAAAAGAAAATTTAATTTTTCTGTGAATAGTGTCGTATTCGTTGAAAGGCCCTAATTTTTTATAAATAAAGATTTAATTTTCTCTAATTATTATTATTTTGAAATAGTAAGGGGTTGATTTGATTAATGTGGTTAGTTATGGGTAAAATGCGCAAATATTTCAAATAAGCAAGTGGTTATAAAATATTCATTGTTGTCGGGGAATATTCGTTTGGTCGTGGAATATTCTTACTATCGGGGAATATTAAATGCGACCAAGCGACCTTGTCTTGTATGGGCCCCATAATGAAAAAGCGATTGGATGAAGAAAACGACATGCAGTATAAGTTGTTTATAAAAATGGCGTAGTTATTCTGAATTAATCTTCGTTGGAATACCCTTGGTTAAAACACAATGTCTACGCTGTTGTTGCACGATGAAGACACCAGTATTGCACAATATTTTTGAATTATTGATTCTTACGTAAGTAAAAGCACTTACTAATAATTATTACGATAATTCTTTATTCGATTATTTTATTTTATTGATTCAATAATTCTTTGCGTTGATATTTTATATTACTATTGTTTCAATAATTGTCACTACACAAGATTTTCCATTATCGAAGCAATAATTCATATTATCTGAATAATATTATTAGATAACATTATTGGCAATGTCTAGAAAGTTACGCTCTAAGGAGAGGTTTGGTCACCTAATTGCGCTACCAAGAAGGAGAAATTCTTATTGAAAGCCCCATTTTTCTTTGGAACGACCCGGTTTGTCAGTGTTGTGATTCTGTAATATTATTTATGAATAATTAATTATTGATTTATATGATGAGAAAAATATTAATTTTATGTGGATATAGATGGAGAAAATTTTAAAGTGACAATTGTTAAAAAAATTGATATTTTATCTTTTCTGATAAAATAATATTTTATTATATAATATAATAATGGTGATATTTTTACAATGAATGTGGAATATATGAGTATATGAGGAGGAAGAGTATTTTTATTACAAAAGTTGTTTAAAACATGTTAAACATGTTGGTGGACCCATTTCTTGACTGAAATTTAATTATAGCCTGTAAAATCGTCCGTATGTGGATTTCGGTCAATTTCTGTTTGGAATTTGGAAAATTTTCTTCTGCAAAGTTGTAGAGAATTGAATTTCCTATAAAAAGTCGCGAGATTCGAATTTTCTGATAAAAGGGCTATTTATTATGAATTATTGAAGTTCCAAAGTTCCGAAATAATTGATTTTTGGAAGTTTTATTTATGTTTTAAAAGAAAAACGTTTTTTTTACATTGTGGGCCTCATTAAACATGTGCAAGATGGCTGAGTTCAGATGGTCTTGAGGTGGGCGTGAATTTTGTTTATAAATATATTATTATATTAAATTTTCTGTTTTGGTGTTCTAAGCATTTTCCTATAAATAGGGTGCTTAGATTAGAATTGAAAATCACACCAAAAACTACAGATTTCTCTCTCTATAATATCGAGCGTATTTTATGAGTATTTTAGTACTTTGAGTATTGCTATACGGTGCAAGTTCCTTCAGCACTATATCTTGTATTAAAGTCAGAAGTACTATCTTTTTGAGGTAAGAGATGTTATTTTATTCAAAAATGATATTATTTATTCAATATCATTATGTTAAAATATTAGTGGGAACTTTTTATCAAATTTGGAACTTTTTCATGTCGGGGTTACTATTCATGAGTACTATTCACGAAGCATGATGATATTTTTTTGTGAAATTTCTATCTTTTAGTGTCAGAGTTACTATTCACGTATATGATGATTGGGTAATATACCTATGAATTGGATATATTTGGACTTAAGTTATTTTATTCTCAAGTTATTTAGAAGCATTTTTAGTGTGTTTAGTTGTTATTTTGCAGATTCTGGAGCTGCAGGGGCATTTCTGGGAATTACAAGCTTTTAATGGCATGACGGTAAATATTCGACCTCTCGGTAACGGGCGCTCTATCCTTTGTTAATCCTAAGCAAGGCTACTGGTCGAAATGCTGATTCGTTAATGAGGCGCGAAAGCGTTATTATTCTAATGACTCAATGGAAGGTTATTTGAAGCCTAATTGGATTAGGATTGGGGGAGGCTATAAAAAGAGACTAAGTGCTGAAATTAAGATTATTATTCATTCAATCAAATATTCATTCATTGGAGACTACACAAAGGATTACTTGAAGACTAAGGATTGGCTAAAGAGTTTTCTTCTTCTTCTCCTTATTTTCAATTTGTAATTCGTTAAGGATGATTTGCAAACGATTATTGGTTATTATTTTCGTTATGAACTAATTCTTTAATTAAGATTTAAATTAAACCTTTTATGGCTATAAATTAGTTATTCAGTTTATTCCAATTATTTATGTTGAAGTGAATTGTTTATCATGCCTCGTGATCTATTGATTAATTATTTGGCCAATAATTACCTTGTTACTCTAGAAGGAATTGTAAGAGGAATTCTAGGGTTAGAACTGGATGTGATAATGTGTGACTTAGTTATTTGCACAGTGAATAATTAGGTTTGTGAATTGAATGGAAATATCTGTTCACCGCATGTAACACATAAGGAATTGGAATTGAAGGAGTTTAATTCACTTGTTTTGCATAGGAATATAGCAAGATTAATCTGGATTAAATAGAAGTCAGTTGATTACTTGGAAAAGGACTTTTGATATTTGAGAATTCCTGTTAATAATTCAGCAGACATAATAATTGGAATAATTGGGTAATTAAGTTATAGTTCATAATTGGGGATATTGAAGTCTTAATCCTTATTTATCAGAAATCATTCATTTAAAATCATTAGTTTATTTATTTGTCTATTTTAGAGTAATATCTTTAATTGTTTAAATTTAGTTTCAATAGTTCAGAAAATCATAATTTATCATTGTTTAAATAAAATTGGGTTGATATAGTGCTAGTAGTTGGAATTTATTAATTAGAATTCTCTGTGGGATCGACACTCTATTTTATCACTTTATTACTTGTTGACCGTGTATACTTGCACGTATTCTTTGATTGCGAAATCAACCAACAAGTTTTTGGCGCCGCTGCTGGGGAATTTTTATTAATATTAATTTCATATTAGTTATAATCAATTCGGTCTTAATTTAAATGTTACTTATTTGTCTTCTGGAATTGGCAGGAATTCTTGTGAGTGTATGCACATTAGATCGAAAGCTAAAAAGAAACTTTTCCTGTATACTGACGATATCAAAAGGAAGTTCCGAAAATTGCGGTTGAATAGTGAGGTTATATATTTGGAAGAAGATCTGGCAGACCAGGAAATACCCGTGAACATGGCAGGAAAAGAAACAGAAATCACTTAGGGATTACGCCATGCCGAATGTCACAGATATACAGTCGAGTATTAGGAGGCCGGAAATCAATGCGAATAGTTTCGAGATAAAACCGGGAACAATTCAGATGCTACAGAATACATGTCAGTTTGGGGGTAATTCGATAGATGATCCTAATGAGCATATCTTGAGTTTCTTGGAAGTTTGCGATACCTTTAACTTTAACAATGTATCGGAAGATGCTACAAGGTTGAGGATGTTCCCGTTTACTTTGAAAGATAAAGCACGAAGCTGGTTACACTATTTGCCTCCTGGCTCAATCACCACTTAGGATGACTTAGCTCAAAAATTTTTAGCTAAGTTTTTCCCACCAGCGAAGTCGGCAAAACTACGGAATGATATTCACACTTTCGTACAATTTGATTCAGAGTCATTATATGAGGCGTGGGAAAGGTTCAAGGATATGCTCCGTAAGTGCCCTCATCATGGAATTCCGCAGTGGATGCAATTAGGGATATTTTGTGTTGGTTTACACGCGTTCACGAGGTCTAGTATTGATGCAGCAGCAGGAGGAGCGATCATGTCCAAGAGTTTTGATGAGGCATATCAATTGTTAGAGACAATGGCCACCAACAACTATCAGTGGCCCATGACGAGGTCTAATCATCCGAAAGCATCGGAAAAGTATGAAGTGGATGCGATGACAGCATTAACAGCACAAGTGACCGCAATAGCTAAGCATATGGAAATATGGCGTCCACAAGCCACACAGCAGGTAGCGATGGTTTGTGAGTTGTGTGTTGGGGGTCATGCTACGGATCAATGTGCCATAAATTCTGAATCAGCATAGTTCGTAGGAAACTATAATCGCTCAACTCAACCATATCCGACTCAAAATGCATATAATCCAAGTTGGAAAAATCACCTGGGGTTTTCATGGAGTAACAATCAAGGTGAAACTCATGCACCTAGACAGCAAAACACCTCTGGATTTCAAAATCAGACTCAACAACCATCAAAGAGGAAACCAAATTGGGAAGAAGCACTAGAAAAATTCATTAGAGCGTCTGACAAAAGGAACGAGGAACAAGATAAGAAAATGAATCAAGTAGAGCTGACTTTGCAAAGCCAAGGGGCATCGCTTAAGAATCTGGAAAATCAAGTGGGGAAAATAGCACATGCATTGAATAACCGTCCACTAGGAACACTCCCGAGTGATACAGAAATAAATTCGGGCAGAAACGAGCATTGCAAGGCAGTAACTTTACGCAGTGGGAAGGATTTACAAGAAACAGTTAAGGATAAGGAAAAGGGGGACAACGCAACACCTGAAATAGAAGAAGTTGTGGAAACTGGGAACGATAAAGATGAAATCGTAGCGCAGAATGCACCGGAACCAACTATCACAATGCCACCCATACCGTATCCGCAGAAGTTTCAGAAATCCAAGTTAGATAAGCAGTTTTCAAGATTTTTGGATATTTTCAAAAAATTGCATATCAACATCCCATTTGCCGAAGCTTTAGAACAAATGCCGAGCTACGCTAAGTTCATGAAGGATGTGTTGTCAAAGAAAAGAAAATTGGGTGATTTTGAAACAGTAGCGCTAACCGAAGAATGCAACGCAATTATCCAGAACAAGTTACCTCCAAAGTTGAAAGACCCAGGTAGTTTTACTATTCCGTGCGACATTGGTAACCAATTTTCGGGAAGAGCATTATGTGATTTGGGGGCCAATATTAATTTGATGCCATTATTAGTCTACAGTCAGTTTGGGCTCAAGGCACCAAAACCGAAAAATATCAGTTTATTGTTGGCAGACCGATCAGTTACATATCCACGAGGTATCGTTGAAGACTTATTAGTAAGGGTGGATAAATTCATCTTCCCAGCAGATTTCGTTATCTTGGATTGTGAAGCAGATAAGGAAATTCTCATCATTCTCGGGCGACCATTTTTAGCAACGGGGAGAACATTGATCGACGTACAGAAAGGAGAATTGACGATGTGAGTTGAAGATCAACATATCACTTTTAATGTGTTTAAGTCAATGTCTTATCCGAAGGAGAAAGGTGAGTGTTTGCGGGTGGATTTAATGGATGAGTTAGTTAATCATAAGTTTTGCGGCAATTACTTAGAGGACCTGATAGAATCCATGTTGTTCGGAATAGACGACTACAGTATTGAAGAGGACATTGAGCATATCAAATGGTTGGATTCGGCAGCATTCTTCAGGAAAAATAATAAACCATTCGACACCCTTGATAAATCCGAAACGGAAGGTAAAAAGTGTAAACCTTCAATAGAAGAGCCACCAGAGTTGGAAAATTAAAGCCACTACCATCTCATCTTGAGTATGCTTATCTGGGAAAAGATGCAACTCTACCAGTTATCGTTTTGACGGAGTTAACTGACACACAAAAAGAGAAACTGCTACGGGTTTTGTGAGAGTTAAAACAGCGATTGGGTGGACTATAGCGGATATTCGAGGTATTAGCCCTTCATTTTGTATGAACAAAATTTTAATAGAAGAGGGGTCAAAACCAACCATTGAGATGCAAAGAAGCCTAAACCCCATTATGAAAGATGTGGTGAAGAAGGAGATTATAAAATGGTTGGATCTGGGTTATTATTTACCCAATCTCGAGACGATTCATGTGTAAGTCTGTCATGCAGTGCATTACCAAAGAAAGGGGTATGGCGATGGTGAAGAACGACGCCAATGAGCTCATCCCGACTAGAGCGATTCTGATGCGGAGAGTATGTATGGACTACTGCAAAGGTAATAAAGCTACACGCGCGAGATCACTTTCCTTGCCGTTCATTGATCAGATGTTGGACAGGTTAGCGGGACATTAATTCTACTATCTGCTGGATGGATATTCCGGGTATAATCAAATTGCCATTGCTCCGGAAGATCAAGAAAAGACCACGTTCACATGTCCATACGGTACGTTTGCATTCCGGCGTATGTCTTTTGGTTTATGTAACGCGTCGGCGACCTTTCAACGATGTATGATGGCAATCTTCTCCGATATGGTCGAACAGAATTTGGAAGTATTTATGGATGACTTCTCCATGTTCGGTGATAGTTTCGACTTGTGTTTGAAGAATCTGAGCTTGGTGTTAAAAAGATGTGTGGAAACTAACCTGGTGCTTAACTGGGAAAAATGTCACTTTATGGTGCAAGAATGGATTATTCTGGGACATAAGGTTTCCGCATCCGGATTAGAGGTCGATAGAGCAAAGATAGAAACGATTGAGAAATTACCTCCTCCATCATCTGTGAAGGGAATACGAAGCTTCTTGGGATATGCGGGTTTCTACAGACGCTTCATTAAAGATTTTTCAAAGATTTTGAAACCCCTATGTTCACTCTTGGAGAAAGATGTACCGTTCAAGATGGATCAGACATGTATCGAGGCATTTGAGGTATTAAAGAAGACGTTGGTGTCTGCTCCAATCATTGTAGCGCCCGATTGGTCTTTACCGTTTGAATTGATGTGCGACGCCAGTGATTACGCAGTGGGAGCAGTGTTGGGACAACGCCACGACAAGATTTTTCACACTATTTACTACTCTAGTAAGACGTTGACGGATGCCCAATTGAATTACACAACCACCGAAAAAGAGTTACTTGCAGTGGTGTTTGCCTTCGACAAATTCAGAGCTTATCTTATTGGCACCAAGGTAATTGTCTACACTGATCATTCTGCCATTAAATATCTGATTGAGAAGAAGGATGCAAAACCGCGTTTAATACGGTGGGTACTTTTGTTACAAGAATTTGACCTGGAGATCCGGGACAAAAAAGGTACCAAAAATCAAGTGGCGGATCATCTTTCTCGGTTGGAAAATGCAGAGGTACAGAAGGAAGACAACATACTGATTAATGAAAAATTTTTGGATGAACAACTGTTTCGGGTAACCACAATATTGTCTTGGTATGCTGAATATGTGAACTACGTGGTTGCCAAAGTCTTACCACCGGATTTGACTTCACAGCAAAGTAAGAAGTTCCTCCACGATGTTAAGCAATACTATTGGGATGAACCATTCTTTTTTAAAGCTTGCGCCAATCAAATGATTAGACGTTGTGTGCCTCACGAAGAAATGGATAGTATATTAGGCCATTGCCACTCCTCAGATTTACGGAGGTCATTATTCCGTGATCGAAACGGTGACAAAAAAAAGCTTCTGATCGGGATTTTTCGCCTTCTTTATTCAAGGATGCTTACCTCTTTGTCTTTGAAATGTGATCGATGCCGGTAGCGTAGGTAATATCTCTAAAGCGCTTGATGAAATGCCACTCAACACAATTTTGGAGGTTGAATCGTTCGACGTTTGGGGAATCGATTTTATGGGACCTTTCCATCATCTTTCAATAATCGATACATCTTATTAGCGGTCGATTATGTTTCCAAATGGGTAGAAGCCACGGCGTTACCCACGAATGATGCCGATTGTTCTCCAATTTTTAAGAAAAATATCTTCACACGATTTGGGGCCGCAAGAAGCGATAATAAGTGATGAGGGACTCATTTACGTAATAAGCGCTTCACTAAATTGCTTGTAAAAAGTATGGGGTTAAATCATAAAATTGTCACGATATCATCCCTAAACCAATGGTCAAGCGGAGGTCTCGAATAGGGAGGTCAAACGAATTACGGAAAAAGTGGTCAATCCGTCACGAAAAGATTGGTCATTACATCTTGACGATGCTTTCTATGGGCATATCGAATAAGCGTCTGAGAATCCGATCGACATGTCACCTTACGTAATGGTATTTGGAAAGGCGTGTCACCTTCCTATTCGAGCTAGAACACGATGCACACTTTGGGCCATTCGAACCGAACTTTGATCTAGAAAGCGGCGGGTGAGAAAGGTTAATGCGATTAAACGAGATGGACGAATTTTGGTTCAATGCCTACGAGCATAAAGTCAGATAAAAAGAAAAAGTCAAAGCTTTGGCATGATAAGAAAATTCTCGATCGGACATTTGAACCGGGCCAACAAGTATTTCTGTTCAACTCCCGCTTGCGTCTATTTCCTGGGAAATTAAAATCCCGGTGGTCCGGGCCATTCGTGATTATATCTGTTGCTCCACACGGGAACATTGAGGTCTAAGAACCGAATTCAAAACGAAAATTTAAGGTTAACGGCCAACGTTTGAAACATTATTGGAGTGGACCCATCGAACGTCAATCCTCGGTCATGTACTTCTCCGACCAGCGACCAAATGAGCAACACCGAAAAGTCAGGCTAACGACGATAAACCAAGCGTTATAGGGAGACAACCCTAAGAGTTTTGATTTTGTCTATTTATTTTATTTTATTTTATTTTATTCTTCTTTTATTTATCTTATTTCAATTTTCTTTTTACTTTAGCATTCATATGTAACAATCCATAATAAATTTCCTGCACTTTTAGGTTTATAGATGCCAGCAATTAAAGCAACAGACAAAACTTACAGGAATATGATTGATACTTTGCCCAAAAACAAAAGCTGAGCGGCCAGCCCCTGCTGAGACCTCTGAAGTCTCTGCCATACAGAGCCTCTACAATGATTTTCTATGCATCCACACGCCCGGCGCTAGTCCTTTCACCATTCTTTCGGGGTCACACGCCCGGCCTTCTCTACTGTAAGACAACCCACCCCGTGCCCACGGGAGGCGATTAAACCCATAATGTTTTAAACGTCGGTTTCAGTTTTTTTTCTCATAACTCCAATCCCTTTTTAAATTCTAATTCCTCCACCCCACTTTCACACGTAACTCCTCATTCTTCTTCTGATAATTATGCACCTCTCTCATATATCTCATTATCGTAGCTCTTCGCACGACCACTTGGTGATTCACGAAATTTTCTTTCACAATTGTTTCCCAGTTACTCTTTGAAGGTAAAAGTTATGTTGATAAAAAAAAAATTCTTTTCCTCTGTCAGTCCACAATAGGGATCACAGGTATCAATGGCCATCAATAGTGAATAAATAAAACACAATCCGTAATATGATGCCCATTCCATTTTTTTTTCTTCTGGGTCATGACTGTTATTACATGTCAAGTGAGACAACTAGTTGCTAAATGATTTGGTATATTCTGATTTGGTATATTTGATGTGCACCTATGTATGGAGACCACGATTTTTACACTAAGCCTACTAGGTGTTTGATGTAATGCCTCAATGAAAATTAATGATATATCTCTTGTTAAGGCATGTATATCCCTTGTGAACGTGTATGTGCCTGCTCTAATTCGTTACACGCCACATCTCGTGGGTATCTCACGCACTTCAAACTAGGTTGTTTTGAAGTTTGGGGGTGGACATGTGGGTAATTTTTCTATATGCACCATACACTCAAGTCTAATACATGTGCTTGTGAATTTTTGTAGAATTTTTCGATATGGCTTCCAAGCGACAACGTGGAGACGATTTCGGTTCCGCCTCGGCTCCTCCGCGATTTGGTAGCCGACGATTTGTCTCCGCCGAGGCACAGGAACGCTATAACCGCATGGCGACCCGCTCTCTCGTCCCCGAACGTGGTTTACGGCCCGACCAAACCAAAGATGGGGAAATAGTGGTAATGATTGCTGAAAGAAATTGGTTCTCCCTCACCGAACAACCTGACCCGGCAGTGATCGCAGTCGTGAAAGAATTCTATGCCAACGTTTTAGAACACGATCACTATGCAGTATTTGTGCGGGGAAAAACTGTTAAAATCGGTGAAGAGGACATCAATGGGTGTTACCAACTGAATTTGGAAGAGGTTAACGATGAGTATGCCGATCTTTTGAGCCACGGTCCAGACTATGAGAAAATAATCCGAGAGTCACATGTCAACCGGCACCACCGGACAAACGGTCGTAACGCATAAGGCGGCATGACCTTCCCCCATTCTAACCTTAGTTTATATGGGAAGGCGTGGTATGCCTTTATCTGCGCCAAACTCATGCCATGCACACATGTGAGCCATGTCACCAAAGAAAGAGCAGTGCTACTATATTCAATTATTCAAGGCTTGCAAATAGATGTCGGTCATGTGATCCAGCAGTACATTCTCCGAGCATCTCGAGGTGGAACTACAGGAGGGTTACCCCATCCTTCTTTAATTTGTGTTCTATGTGCCAAGTTTGGGGTGAAGTGGAAATTGGATGAGATGATTCAAACGCCTATGCCCGTGTTGGACCACAAGTTGATCAGCAGGTATAAAGTGTGGACGGGTGGGGCAAATCACCCTAAGGGATTGGGTTTCATAATTCCCCAAGTTGCACCTACACAAGCACCACCACCTCAGGCTCCACCTACTTATGGCCCATCTACAGCAGCTCATCGTGGTGTGGTTCCCGAAGGTATCCAGCGGGAAATAGATGGCTGGTTCTACAACATGGAGTCCCAGAATGTACGCTTGTCTGAATGTCAAGACGTGATTTTCAAATTTTTAGTTGACCAATTTGCTGCACAGAATGCACTGACCTTCCAATCACATCCGGGCGTTCAACTTAGCCATTTCCCAACTGCTCCTGTTCCGTCAGTATTTCCCCCTTCCGATCAAGAGATGAGCGAAGACGATGATGCACCACCCGAGGAATAAGCTCGTCAGGGAAGTCCTCTGTTTTATGTTGTTATATTTTTCGCATGAGGACATTGCTCTAGATTAGTTTGGGGGTAGTTAATTTTTATTTCTAAGTTGTAGTTTGTTATTAGTTTGTGGATTGATTGTTAGTAATGTTTCATTTAGGATTGCATGTTAATTCCAGCTTTTGATAGTGCGTATATTTGGGGGCCAATGATGAAATTAGAATTGCATGAACAAGTCTAGTAAGGATTGTTGAGTCAGTGATATGATTTTCTTGACATGATTTGAATCTTGATATGTTGTTACTGATATTATAGGAAAGCACTTTCAAAAAACGACCATGCTGGCTATGATAGTTGAAATGGTTAGATAATAGAGTTCTAAAGGATGATTGCTAGTGAAATGCAAGGACAATTTGAATAGCTAGGGAAGACTGAATTTAGACATATACTCAAGTTTGGGGGAAAATATTTGGAATATATAAGCTTAAAAAAAAGTATACATGGTGACTAGTCTTGTTTCGGGGCCTTTGTTACTTGAGCAAAACGCCTGAGGGGATTATCTTTACACCTAATACTGGGTCTTTTATGGTGCAGGAGTCGTTGGTTAAAGCTTCATAAGGGTAACAACATTTATTAGCCTAATCGGATGAGACATTGCACAGTCATTTATGTATATTTAGAAAAAAAAAATTAAGAATAAAGCGGGAAAAGTGCAAAAAGCCCCCGTTATAAAAAAAAGAGAAAAAAAAGCATAAGTATTCCATTTTGACTCTTGAATTCGGGTGATTGTTTGATTTCAGTTGAAGCAAGTATATTTAATGAGTTCTCAAGTTTACACTGTATGAGACCTACTAAGAAATTTATTATCTTTCATCTTTCTACCTTTCATTGGTTAGCATGGTTGTTGAACACACACTCACAATATCAGTAATAACATATTCAGATTCATTGATTCTTGGGATAGTATTGATCTGCTTTAACATGACAAATTAGCATGTTTTTATGATTTTTCTGAGGCCTGTGGATATACGTGTGCTATTGAATTGCTGGAATTAAGAACAGATAGATTGTTTGCATTTGCACGTTGTTTAGTTTTTTCGTGTTGTTTGTGTTGTGTTGCTTGAGGACATCCAACGGTTTAAGTTTGGGGGTATTTGATGATTGGGTAATATACCCATGAATTGGATATATTTGGACTTAAGTTATTGTATTCTCAAGTTATTTAGAAGCATTTTTAGTGTGTTTAGTTGTTATTTTGCAGATTCGGGAGCTGCAGGGGCATTTCTGGGAATTTCAAGCTTTTAATGGCATGACGGTAAATATTCTGCCTGTGAGGTCCCCGAATCCAGATACTTGAAACCCGAACTCGGTACATCACGATACCATTTCTATGAGCGGAATAATACTAATAATAATCACAATAATATAAAACTTAAACTTAAATTTACATATACATCAGAGTCATTCTCCCAAGTACGTAACCTTTAAACATTCATTACATGTCATAATATATATATATATATATATATATATATATATATAGTCTTCATAATCTAAAACTATTACAAACAAAGTAGCATAAAAAGTCATTCAAAGAACTTTCTCTTTCCTTGTTCTTGACAAATCCTTCTGGTCCTTCACACTTAGCTGAAAACATTTAAATTAAGCAATGATGAGCATTTGAGTGCCCAACAAGTATTATATATATATAGGCTGAAAGAATTTAAATATTTTCTTTATAATATCTTCTACAACTAGTCAGTAGTTTTGAAGTAATCTGTACCAATAATAATAACATAACAACCCTCTTTCAACTTTTGAAACTATGTATTGATCAGTATATGGGGTTTCGTGACATACCATGAACATTGTTTTCATTTTCGAAAAGGTTTAAAATGAAATTCATCTCAGAACCGTCATGACGACTTACTTACTGGGAGGGTGATCGACCTGTTGTACCTCAGTATTGATCAATACTACATTTATATGAACGATGTTATCGTTATTTCTGTCATACCATGGTAGCGTAAAATTTTCCCATTTTCGTGATGTTCATATCTACGCGGGTTTTTCATAACAAAGGTCTTATATAATTCAACATATATGTATATCAAAGGTGTATCAACATCACGATGAAAAACAATGATTGTCCAAGTGGGGACACTTGTAAAATCATTTATAAAAATTAACGCAATGAAATAAATTTATTCAATTATCATATACTTAGCATGTTGATAATCAATGGGCTTATATAATATAAGTTTAACAATCAGATAATAATATAACTTTGAAACATTCTTACACTTGTCCATTCGTAAAGAAAATGCAAAGTTAGGATACTTGCACGATCTTGTTGCTTACTATTCTCAACTTAGTTTTATCTTTTATGAAATCACCTATCATTAATCAGATCATTTTATTGATTAGTATATCATAACGTAACACATAACACTGCCTATTGCAGTCAGCACATTCCTAATCACATTGCCACACAATCTTTAACAACCATTGAATCACAAATAAACATTTATCTAGCCAATTATCTAAGTCGGATCAATTTACTCAAACATGCTTGGTCTATAAACGACTTTTTCGGGTAATAATCGAGTCTAAGACTCTATACAGATCACAAAATCGATTAGATAACTTAAATATTAGTCACACTATTTTTCATGGCCTTATAATAATTATTAGATAATTATTATCATTTATCATAATTTTTGAAATATCAGAATCATTATTAAATGATTTAAATATTAAACAATTCTATTATCATTAATATTTAATTAATATTAAACTATTAATGAAACCATTACCAAAATATTAAAGTTATCTATAATAACTCAAAATATTATTAAAGTATTTATAATACCACTTAAATGATTATTTAAAATCATTATTAAATAATTACCATTAATATTTAAATATTAATGAACTATTATCTAAATATTAAAAGTCATTAATTATAACTTAAAATATTTTTAAATCATTAATATCCTTTTAAATGATTTTAAATAAATAAAACCATTTTAAACTATTTATTTAATATAATTATTAAATAAATTTAATATCATTATAATAATTTAATAATTAAATTATTAAAGAAATTATCCTTTAAATATTAAAAGTTATATTTTTTAACTTAAAATATCTTTAAACACTTTATTTTTATTTAAAATGATTATTATAATAATAAAATCATTTTTAAACTAAATTATTTAATATAATTATTAAATAACTTTATTATCATTAATCATAATTAATTAATAAAATTTACCTTTAAATATTAAAAGTTATATTTTATAACTTAAAATATTTTTAAATACCTTCTTATTATTTAAAATGATTTTTAATATAATAAAATGATTTTTAATTCATTTATTTAATTCATTTAACAAATAACTTAATTATCATTAATATTTATTTATTAATGAAAATTATCAATTAATATTAAAAGTTATTAAAAATAACTTTAAAATATTTTCTTATATCATAATATAATTTTAAATGATTTTTCATGAATTAAAATCATTTTTAAATAATTTATTTAATATTATCATTAAATAAATTAATTACTTTTGATATTCCAAAATATTAAATATTTATGAAATATATTTAAAATAATTAAAATATAATTTTCTGATATTAAAATAATTTTAATAATTTATTTTGTATTTTTAAGTAATTTAAAACTAATTTTCTATAATTATTAATTAATTTTCGTAAATAATAATCATACATGTTCTCTAAAGGCCACCTATAGCGACGTAATCGCCGCTATAAATGTTCTTCATGTTCATACTTAAACCCCGATCTTCATAGGCATTTCTTAGAAGTGGCCATATTTGACCCACTTTAATTATCTCGTATATTGTATTTCTAAATTAAAAAACTAGGTTTTGTAGACAAAGTTCAAGACTACAAGATACAACAATCAACATGGACAAATCACATAACATCAAATGATATAATCGCTTGAAACTTATCTTTAGAGGTCGTTTTTCATTTCGGGTTTCCCGTAATTGAAGAAACAGATCCAAACGACCACTTTGATCGCCAAAGAACTTGCAATATATTAACCGCTTTTGAGATCTAAGAGCTTTAATGTGCAGACAACATGTAGGGCTACATATTCATTACATAAAATAAACAAAACATCAACAAATCAATCAGTTACACGACGGTCAACCACTGACAGAATCCGTGTTCATGGGTTTTCGGGTTTTCCGAGAAACCGAGAACATCGTCTCTCTACTACTTTGACCACCCACCAACTTGATGTATAAGACATATAAAGGTAATGAAAGCATGGTTCAAAGCTAATATAACATACTACAACATAGGTTCAAGAACAAACACATATCATAAAACACCGCACGATCTAAGATCGCAAATCGGTTTGTCGAATATGGTTTACGGGGCGAATCTGGGTTTTCCGTCAATCCGATAGTCATGGTTTCGGTCAACCATGTTTGAACGAAATAACTTGAATTCTAAAATGATCTAAGCTTGATTCTTGCTACAGATGAAAGATCTCATACAAAGCTACAACATTAAACACTTAAACAACAAAAATATTAAACACACAACACAATCTACAGTCGACATTTGATGTCGAAACACAAAAAAATAATTTTTCGATTTTGAAATCTTTAATTTCGAGCACTTTAATGTTATGGATTTGATAAATACCAACCCGGATCATCACTAGAGACTAAATACAACATATTCTAACACTTAAACATAACATCTAACAACCAAAATTGGATGATTTTTGAATAGGGTTTTATACCTTTTATGCTCAATTCTTGATTTACGCTATTGATTTGTTGTTGGATTTAATTGGGGCTTGATAATGGAGTCCGATTTACTATATATTTTCGTTGGTTTGAGAGAAGATGAGAGTTGGTTAAGTAGTGAATAAAATTTGGCTAGCAAAAATCACTTTTCTCTCTCTCAATCCTTATATGAGACAACATGGATACATGTATTGGTTGATTTAAGGCTTGTTGTTGTCAAATTTTACATCAATGGAGTGGTTAGGGTTGGCCAACAACTTCACCTATTTTCAAAACCTACAATTTAGCCTCAATTATACACTTAGGGGCATTTTTGTCATTTCCTTAAATTTTTAGAAAATTGCCTTAGGGTTTAGGGTTTAGACATTTTAGTGTTTAGGGTTTAACATTTAACCCTTAAAGATTTAGCAACTAGGATTTCAAAAATTTCCAAATTTAGGATTTAACAATTAGGGTTTATTACAAAAAATAATAATATAAAATAACTAAATTTTAGTTTCTAAAATTAGACAATTTAGGTTTGTTAATTAGATTAATTTTCTAATTACTTTATACAGTAACATTAAGGTTTAGATCATATAATTATCATTGACTTTGCTAATTTAGCAATTAGGATTTATTCTTTTGGTAATTAGGGTTACCAAATTACTATTAGGGTTTTTAATTACTAAATTAGGGTTTTAGTTTAGTAATTAGGGTTTAACAATTTAGGGTTTCTAAATTTAATAATTATAAACACAATATTTGTTAATTGATCACGTTATTGATACTCACCAACAATCTCAAACTCTAATTTCAAATTAGGGTTACTAATTATAGCAATTAGGGTTTCCAGTTTTTTAATTAGGGTTTACCTAATTAATACATTTAATACTGCGACATAATTAATATTACACACTTATAAAACAATCTCACACTCTAATTTGGATCTCAAATTAAGGTTTAACATTATTACTAGGGTTTGGGTCAAAATACACCGTAATTGACCAACCATTATCAATACTGGACATCGTATATATTCATAATAATCTTGAAAATCAAAATATATGTAATATTATTTTATTATTCTCATACCTTGACAATAATCCAAAATTACGGTTTTGGATTCCATATCTCGATTATTCTTTCATATTTAACCTTAATAATTAAGGTAAAATAATTAACTTAATAATCATACAAAAATTCATATGATAAAATAATTATTATATTTATTTATAAAAATCACTTCATATATTATTTAAGTAATATATGATTATATATTCATGGAAAATAATTAATAAAATCATTTCTATCTTAAAATTAATTATTATAAAAATATACTTTATAATAATCAATAATTCAAAATAAATTTACTTGTAAATATTCATGTAATAAATATATTTTATTTACCACATAAATACATATACACATAGTCTTGTACAAATCCTCATCCTTAAAGTAAAAAAAAAATTTATACGCAAAAATTTAAGATTTATTTATATAGAAAATATCGGGTTGTCACATCGCCTCCAAAGGTCTTGGGAAGGGCGCCATCCTTTATTAATCCCAGCCATTGTATACTGGGTCGAGCTGTTCGTTGACCGAGGCACGAGCGTTGACTATTCGGCTGACTTAATGGAAGGTTATTTGAAGCCTAATTGGATTGGGATTGGGGGAGGCTATAAAAAGAGACTAAGTGCTGAAATTAAGATTATTATTCATTCAATCAAATATTCATTCATTGGAGACTACACAAAGGATTACTTGAAGACTAAGGATTGGCTAAAGAGTTTTCTTCTTCTTCTCCTTATTTTCAATTTGTAATTCGTTAAGGATGATTTGCAAACGATTATTGGTTATTATTTCCGTTATGAACTAATTCTTTAATTAACATTTGAATTGAACCTTTTATGGCTATAAATTAGTTATTCAGTTTATTCCAATTATTTATGTTGAAGTGAATTGTTTATCATGCCCTGCATCTATTGATTAATTATTTGGCCAATAATTACCTTGTTACTCTAGAAGGAATTGTAAAAGGAATTCTAGGGTTAGAACTGGGTTTGATAACGTGTGACTTAGTTGTTTGCACTGTGAATAATTAGGTTTGTGAATTGAATGGAAATATTTGTTCACCGCATGTAACACATAAGGAATTGGAATTGAAGAAGTTTAATTCACTTGTTTTGCATAGGAATATAGCAAGATTAATCTGGATTAAATAGAAGTCAGTTGATTACTTGGAAAAGGACTTTTGACATTTGAGAATTCCTGTTAACAATTCAGTAGACATAATAATTGGAATAATTGGGTAATTAAGTTATAGTTCATAATTGGGGATATTGAAGTCTTAATCCTTATTTATCAGAAATCATTCATTTAAAATCATTAGTTTATTTATTTGTCTATTTTAGAGTAATATCTTTAATTGTTTAAATTTAGTTTCAATAGTTCAGAAAATCATAATTTATCATTGTTTAAATAAAATTGGGTTGATATAGTGCTAGTAGTTGGAATTTATTAATTAGAATTCTCGTGGGATCGATACTCTATTTTATCACTTTATTCCTTGTTGTTGATAGTATACTTGCACGTATTCTTTGATTGTGAAATCAACCAACAAAGATATCTGGCACTATTCACGATATCGACACTTATTCACGAATCACGACATTATTCACAGAAAAATTAAATTTTCTTTTCTGTGTCCAAGATTATCTGTTATGATTCCTATCTTTGATTGGATCTATGTTTTGATCATTCTTGAATTTTACTCCACTCTGGTTATTTATGAAGTATTTTTGAACTTAGATTGTTTAAAGTACGAATCCTTAATATTTTTCCTTTTGTCTCACTGGATTCGTTTTCTTTAAAATATTTTTCATCATCCTCAGTCCTAAATGATGATATTACTGAATATCTTTGGCCTGTAATGCAAAGATGAATGATTAACTGATGAATATCTTTGGGCCGTAGTACAAAGATGAACATGTGTTGAGATGAACATGACCAACTGGTGATACAAATGAATATCTTTGGCCTGTAGTGCAAAGATGAATATTTGATTAAAGATGTATATTCATTGTTGTTACAAGGATAAAATATTGATGATGGACTTTTAAATTCATAGATGATAGTAGATTTCATTCTCTACTTAACTCTTCTAATGAATTGTTGTTTCCGCTGCAGTTGTTGATCTAAAACTTGTTGTCTATTGTATTCTATTAGATTTTTCCTTGTTGAAGACTAAGGATAATTTGTTGTACATTATCTTAGTCATAATATTCTTTATTGGGCTAGTTGAGCTCACCCTTTTCCTTTTTGTTCCATTTTTCTTCTCAGGAGATGAGAATATAGCGGGAACTAGTCAGGGTGTGGAGTAATGGTTCAAAATTCGATTTCACGCTCTAGGAGTAGGCTAAGAAGTCTTCAAGAATACGTAAGGAAATTTATTAACAATAGAAATATCATTCAAAGCTGTGACTCTCATCCAAGACTTGGGTAACACGTCACATTGATACCTATCAACTTGCCATCGTCATTCACGATTATCGCCTACTGAAAAGTCCTGCTTCGTGCATTCCACACATGGAAGTCAACAACGAAAGGACCGGGGCTCTTTACTTATGGCTTGATATGACCATGATTGACTTTAGTGATTTGGTTGCTTGAATTCATATAACAGGTTGGTTAGGAATATGAAAGCTAACAACCTTATGAAAAGCATGATAAGTAGTTAACCAATCGATTCCTAAAATCACATCAAAGGCAAGTATTTTCAAAGAGATGCGATCGACAGGTAACGTGAAAGTGTTGATTTGAACAAGATTTATAAATAGTGGAGGTAATGAAGGTTTCTCAACAGATAAATCAAAATCTAACTTCTCCAGAGTTAAATTCAAACATTGAACACAACTAGGTGAAATAAAAGAGTGAGTAGAACCGGTATCTAACACGGTATAGACTTCGCAAGAGTTTATGACTAACATACCCGTGATAATTTTATTCAGGTTCCTCGTCACGAAAAAAAATGCTCTCTTAAACTACCGGCTTTGGCTTGTCTGGGACATCCTTTGGCATCACTATCCCAGCTGGAATTGACTTCACCATACGACAAAATCGAGCTAGGTGTCCTCTCTCCGCAATTAAAACACATTTTGGATTCTTCACGTAAAGTTTGAGACGGATGTGTCCTCCCGCTGCATTTGAAACATACGACCCCGGGTGGTCGTTCTTCTTCCTTTGAAGCGGGTCTTTGGTCTTCATTGTCTTTCCATCATTATTGAACCTTCTCTTCTTAAAATTTCCACTTCTATTATCTTGCCATGATTACCATCAAGTGGTTACCATTCTTAACATGATAATTTCCCCGATGGTTATCATTGTCCCGATGGTCATACAATTGCGATTGTACGATTATTATCGTGTTGTTGGTCGTTGCCTTTTTGGTCATCTTTGACTCATTATCGCGTTCCAATAACTGAGCCCTATTCACAACATCTGAATATAAACATAGTTTGTGAGAAATGAGGTATTGGCGTATATTGGGTTTCAAACCTCTTAAAAACATTCGCGTCATTCACTCCTCATTATCGACCAAGTGGGATGCAAATCGAGACAACTCGGCAAACTTAGCCTCGTACTGCGACACGGTCATATTATTTTGCTCCAGCTTGATGAACTCCACCTCCTTCATGTGACGAATACTTTTGGGAAAGTACTTGTCGTTGAACAACTCTTGGAACTTCTCCCAAGACATCTTGAGTGCGTCAGTCTGGGTGCGTTTTACAGATTCCCACCAGTAATCTGCCTCTTCACGCAACATAAAGGTGGCAAAGGGAACCTTTTGTTCCTCTGAGCATCCCAAGACATCAAATATCTTGGTGATCTACTTTAACCATGTCTCCGCCTTAAGTGGTTCTGGCTTTCCCAAAAACTCCGGTGGTCCCAGCTCCTTGAACTGCTTAGCGGTGACCAACCGTGGGTTGTCATTGTTTCCTCCTGCATTATGAACAGGAGTCTCTCTCGTCTGGTGTTGCATGAATTCTAAAAAGCTCCTAAACGTACCGTTGTTCGTCATTTGGTCAATGTGGTTATTTACAGGAGGATTATCGCCATCCTGTTGCACATTATCCTGATTATTGATCTGTGGAGACTCAACGGTCTCCTATGTTCCATTGCTATTCTCCACATTCTCGGATGTCATTTTCAAATACTGCCACAAAACAAGGCTTAATTAACATATCACATATTATCCCTATACTCTGACCGACCAATTAAATGTCAAATAAACTTAGGTAGGTCATACTAGTGAAGGAATTCCCCGTCTCTCCCCTCCTAGTTCTATTCTCACATCTTAGCCAGGGATCATATCCCTAAGCTCTGATACCAACTGTGACGCCCCCAAAACAGGAATACATCGCCTATCTTGGGTCGCCAGATATATGGTACAGAATACAAATACAACTTAATTATACAACTGTCGTGTACAATACGACAAAACATAAGCTGTGAGTTTTAATACAAATACTGTCCTCTAGAGAGTATACAAACTCAATGGAGTCCTCATTATATTTATTATCACACTATTTCACAGAATAGTGAGGACTACTAATGCTATCATCTGGTCCATCACTCCGTTCCCCGACTAGTCCCTGGTACGTTCTCATTTCCTGAAGAGAACAATGAAAGTAAAAGGGTGAGCTCAACTAGCCCAGTAGGAAATATTATGACTAAGATAATGCAGAATATATTATCGTTAGCCTACAACAGTGTTAAACTGATACAATATAACAAACATCAAGTTTAACTGCAGTGGAACAAGCAATCCATAAGAAGAGTCAAGTAGAGAATAAAATCTACTATCTTCTATGATTTAAAAAGGTTTTTCATCACTTTTATCGCTGAGACTCAGATTAATAAATAATCCACATCATTAAATCATCCCTGCACTACAGGCCAAGGATATTCTTTTAGTATCACGACCACGAATTATCCATGCACTACGGGCCAAAGATAATCGTGTTTTCATCAATCTATCCCCGATCATTCCATAAAACAATTCATCTTTGCACCCCTTGGTCAAGAGAATCCATAGCCATAATCATACCAAAAATTGTCTATCAATGCACTACTACGGGCGATGAGGACTTTTTTCACATCATTTGTAACATTACGGTCATGATTATACCGAATAATCCCTGGTCATAATCATACCAAGTCCATCTATGCACTACAAGCCACAGATGTCTTTCAACATAATATAAACATGAGGATGATGAGAATGACATAATAATTCAATAAAACAAGTCCAAGAATTAATTTATCCAAGAACCAGTAATGTCCAAATTGTCAACATGATACTGCTTTGTGGAGTAAAAATTCAAAAATGCTCAGAAGAATATTTCCATGAAAAGATACTGGATGAAGCGTAAATATAAAAGATATTCTACTAATTTCATGGAGTATAGAAGTCAAAACGTTAACCAACTGAGTATAATAAAGAATGGAATAACAAAAGAAATCACCAGTACGCGATAGATAGGCCGATATTAAGCGAGTTATTCCAATGAATAACGGAACCAGTCTCATGTAAAACGCGTGCATGTGATATATTCCAACAGAATAATAATAAAGATTTTAATCAATCCCAAGTAAAATGCATGAGCAGGATATTCCAATGAGAATAATAAATAATGGAACCGAGTCATGCGTAAAAGCGCAGATGACGATGTTCCAACATAATGATAAATAATGGAACCAAGTCGGCATAAACGTCATGCATGTGATGTTCCAGTGAGAATAATAAAGAATGGAATAACAGAAGAATTTCACCAAGTATAGGGTAGCCCACGTATACAGGTTATTCCAATATAATAATAAAGAATGGAATAACAGAAGTTCTCTTCATGGATAAGAAAGAAATAATACTCCATACGAGTATAACAAATAATATCCCTTACCTTAAAAAGAAGAGTACTGGATATAAGAGTAGTGAAGTAGCAGAATACTTTTCTTCTTTCTCTCTATAATTTCTCTCTATAATAATTGCTCTAAAGCTTTTGTGAATTGGTGAGAAATGAAGGAAGAATGAGCTTCTATTTATAGAAAAATATAGTTTCGATAATTGCACGTTTTGGGGCTCGAAATATTACAGTATAATACCTTTCACTTTTTCTTCATTTTTAATTTAGTCTTGCAAGTATTATCAAACTTGCACCAACTCCCCTAATAGTAAATAATGTGAAACAATAGTAAATCATGTGACTCAATAGTTCTATTCATGTGATAAAAACAATTACAGTATAGTACCTCCATCTATACCTCCATTTTTAACTTAGTCATACAAGTATTATCAATCTTGCACCACCACCCCTAATAGTATAAGAATGTGAATCAATAGTACCCCGTGAATAGTAACTCGTAAATAGCAACTCGTGAATAGTACTCCTACACGAAAAATGCTCCGAATACCCGAGTGAACAATATAACCTCCAGACATCAATTATCATCGAAATAAATGTCAATTTCCACTAACACTAATAATCCCAATACAATGGAACAATCAATTTCATCTTTAATCAACACAATTTATTCATCATTAATATTATAACTCACAATATTTAACAACCAATCGTTCTGAGGAAAGAGGGGCTTTTCGATAAGGATTTCTCTTTTTGGTGGCGCGATTAGGTGACGAACCTCTCCTTGTGAAACTTACAGACATTGTCAATATTGCAAATAATAATATGAATAACTTTCTTCATGTCTCAATCATTGATTTAATAATATATCATATTATCACGAGAAGATCTTTATGTAACAATAATTGAATCGATAATATGAAAGATATGATCGTGATTCTTGTAGCAATAATTGAGTATAAGCGAGTGACTTCTCATGTAAGCATCATCGATAATCAATCTGGTGTCTTTAATATGCAACCCACATATATTCTTTATTTTAACAAGGGTGTTTCAACGATTAACGGTAAAACTTCCGTAATTATTTTCATAAAAAGTATTTGTCATTTTCTCAATCAGATAATAATTCTTCAGGGGTCCACCAATGATTGTTACCGTCGTACGGATATTCTCCGACAAAAAGAATATTCCCCGACCAATCGAATATTATATAACAACTTTCGTACTTTAAAAAATTTATAAATATAACCCACAACTATAACATTATATCAAATCTACACCATAATATTTAAAAAATTATTTTGAGAAAATTAAATATTTATTCATAAAATCTAGGGTCTCATAATTTTGGTATAACGATATCGAAAGAAATAACATCATTTATGAAGAAAATAACATCTCTTACCTCAAAAGAATAGTACTTCTGGCCGAAATATCGGATATAATATTGAAGGAAACTTGCACTGAATAGTAACACTCAAGATATCTAATTACACAAAAATACGCTCGATATTATAGAGAGAGAAAACTTCAGATTCTGGTGTGATTTTCAATTATAACTAAGTACTCTATTTATAGGAAAGTGGTAGCACACCACTTCTGACAATTTTGCATACAGAGGATTATTTGTAACAGACTGTAAGACCCCAACTTTTATGAATAAAGAATAATTTTTTCAAATTATATTTTTGAATATTATGGTATTGATTTGATATAATGTTATAGTTGTGGGTAATATTTATAAATTTTGCAAAAGTCATGCAAGTTGTTATATAATATTCGATTGGTCTGGGAATATTCATTTTAATAGGAATATTCGTATAACCAAGACAATCATTGGAGGACCCCACAACGAAATTATTGTCGGATTGAGAAAATGACAAAAATACTTGATGAAAATAACTACGAAGGTGTTACACGCTAACATTGTTGAACTACCCAGTAGTAAAAGTACAAAGAATACGCCGTAGTTAAAGAAGACACTACGGATTGATTATTGATACTTTACGTGAGAAGTCACCAAATCGGTATACTCAATTATTGCTACAAAGAATTGTCGCATCATATTTTCATATTATTGATTCAATTATTGTTACAAAGATCATCCGTGCATTATATGATATATTATTAAATTAATAATTGAGACTACAAAGTTATTCATATTATTATTTGCAATATTGACAATGTCTAGAAGTTCAAGTAAGGAGAGGTTTGGTCATCTAATCAAGGCTACTGATAAGGAGAAATCCTTATCGGAAAGCCCCCTCTTCCTGGGAAGGACCTCGTTGTTAAATATTGTGAGTTATAATATTAATGATGAATAAGTTGTGTTGATTAAAGATGAATTTTATAGTTCCATTGTGTTGGACTTTTTTGTGTTAGTATAATTGATGTCTGGAGGATATATTGTTCAATTGGGTATTCGGGACACTTTTCGTGTCAGAATTACTATTCACGAGTTACTATTCACGAGTACTATTCATGAGTTACTATTCATGAGTTACTATTCACGAGTTACTATTCACGAGTTATTATTCACGGGGTACTATTCACCCGTAAGATATATTTATTTTCGGTCCAAATCATTTTTGGGTACAATATTATTCCATGAGGAGATGTGCTAATTTTTCGCATCAGTTGGTTGAAGATATAATAAGTAAATCAATATGGATGATGGTGGAAGTTATAATAGTAAATCAATATGGATCATTGGTTTAAAGTTTTAATAAGAAATCAATGATGGACCGTTGTTTTAAGTTTTAATAGTAAACCAATCTGGATCGTCTGCTTTAAAGTAAAACCAATCTGGACCGCTTCATAAGTTAGTTACTTATGCGGTCCATTCTTCTATAAATAAGCTCATTCCTTCATTATTTCTTACAATTAATTTGAAAACTCTGTGAGAGAATTATAAGAGAACCTATAGAAAAGTATTCTACTTATTCCCTACTCATATATTCATTTTCTTTTTACTAGTAAGGGATGTTATTTGTTGTACTCATGAATAGAACTTATGTTATTCTATTTATTTATTATTCTGTTGGAATAACCTGTATACGCGGGCTACCCTATACATGGTGACATTCTTCTAATATTCCGTTCTTTATTATTCTCGCCGTAACATCCTGTAAAAGCGTTTACGCGGACTGGTTCCATTATTTATTATTCGGCTTTATATCACATCTGCATGCGCTTACGCCTTTAACCGGTTCCATCCTTTATTATTCTGTTGAATAACCTCCTGCATGCGGCCTATCGCATGCATGGTGATTTCTTTTGTTATTCCATTCTTTATTATACTCGGTTGGTTAAAACTTTGACTTCTATACCCATGAAATTAGTGGAATATCTTTGATATTTGCGCTTCATCCAAAGATCTTTTCATGGAAATATTCTTCCGAGCATTCTTGAATTTTACTCTACAAAGCAAAGATCATGTTGACAATTTGACGCTTATCGGTTCCTAGATAAATTAATTCTTGAACTTGTTTTATTGAATTCTTATATCATTGTCATCATCCTCATGTTTATATTTTGTTGAAAGTCATCAGTGGCACAGTAGTGCATAGATGGACTTGGTATGATTATGACCGAGGATTATTCGGTTGTAATCATGACCGTAATGTTACAAATGATATGATAAAAGTCCTTATTGGCCCGTAGTGCATTGATGGACAGTTATTGGCATGATCATGACCATTAATGAATACACGAATGTGCTTGGCCCGTAGTGCATGGATAATTTATGGTCGTGATACTAAAGAATATCCTTGGCCGTAGTGCAGGGGTGATTCGATGATGTGGATTATTTATTAAGCTGAGTCCCAGCGATAAAGGTGATGAAAAACCTTTTAAATCATAGAAGATAGTAGATTTTATTCCCTACTTGACTCTTTTAATGGATTGCTTGTTCCGCTGCAGTTAAACTTGATAGTTATTATATTTTATCAGTTTAACACTATCGAAGACTAACGATAAGTTATTCTGCATTATCTTAGTCATAATATTTCTTACTAGGCTAGTTGAGCTCACCCTTTCATTCATTTATTCTCTTGAAATGAGAGCGTAGTTGGGACTAGTCGGAACAGCAGTGATGGTCTAGATGGTGCATTAGTAGTCCTCATTATTACGTGAAATAGTGTGATAATAATTGTAATGAGGACTCCTTTTGAGTTTGTATAATCTCTAGTAGACAATATTTGTATTCAAACTCACGCTTTATGTTTTGTTGTATTGTACACGACAGTTAGATTATTAAGTTGTATTTGAATTACATACCATGTATCCGGCGACTTAAGATAGGTGATGTATACCTAATTTTGGGGGCGTCACACAGACCATGTGACGCCCCCAAAATAGGTATACATCACCCATTCTGAGTTGCCAAATACATGGTACAAAAACAAATACAACTTCAGTAATACAATTGTCGTGCAAAATACGACAACACATATACTGTGAGTTTGAATACAATTATTGTCTAATGTATGATGATAAAACTCAAAAGGGGTCCTCATTACAATTATTGATACGCTATTTCACGTAATAGTGAGGACTACTAATGCAATCATCTCGACCGGCAATCCATTCCCCGAATAGTCCCAATTATATTCTCATTTCCTCAAGAGAATAAAGAAAGAAAAAGGTGAGCTCAACTAGCCCAAAGAAGAAAATATTATGACTAAGATAATATACAACAAATTATCATTAGTCTTCAATAGGAAAAATCGATAAAATATAATAGACAACAAGTTTTAGATCAACAATCGCAATGAATAAGCAATCCATTAGAAGAGTCAAGAGAGAAAGAATTCTACTATCTTCTAAGATTTAAAAGTTCATCATCAATATTTTATTCCTCAGAACATCAATCAATATACATCTTGAATCAAATATTCATCTTTGCACTCTGGGCCAAAGATATTCATTTGTATCACCAAATTGTCATGTTCATCTCAACACTGCTCATCTTTTGCACTACGGGCCAAAGATATTCATCGATTAATCATTCATCTTTGCTACTACAAAGATAAAGATATTCATCGCTTAATCATTCATTTAGACTCGAGGATGATGAAAAATATCTTAAAGAAAATGAATCCAAAGAGATAAAAGATCAAATATTAGGATTTGTATTACGGTTTATCCAAGTTCAAAAATACTTCATAATAACCAATTGTGAAACGAAATTCAAAATAAAGATCAAAACATGGATACAATCAAAGATAGTAACCATAATAGACAACTTTGACAAAAAGAAGAAAAATTCATTTTTCTATGAATAAAGGTCGTGATACGTGAATAAAGGCAATATACGTGAATAAGAAATTCAGACACCAAAAGATAGAAATTCCACAAGAAAAAAATCATCATGCTTGAATAATAGTACTCATGAATAAGAACTCATGAATAAGAACTCATAAATAAGTAACTCGTGAATAAGTAACTCATGAATAATAAGAACCCCATATGAAAAGTTCAAATTTGATAAAAGTTCCAACCAATATTTCTAAGAAATGATATTGAAGAAATAATATCACTTACGAAGAAAATAACATTCCTTACCTTAAAAAAATAATACTTCCGGCCGAATATCGATATATAGTAAAAAGAAACTTTAGACCGTGATATAGCAATACTCAAAGTATCAAAATACTCACAAGAATAAGCTCGATAATATAGAGAGAGAAAGAGAAAAACTTATGAATTTCGTGTGTGATTTTTAATTCTAACTAAGCACCCTATTTATAGGAAAATGCTTAGAAACGCCATAAACTAACTACACCACCGATGGCTTTACCATTCATTATTGCCACCCACCACATTTGAAATTCAATTGAGCACATTTCTCACCAACTAATTCTAGAATTTTCCAAAATATTTTATCATTTAAACAATAATCAGAAACTTTAATAATTCATAGAAAATAGCCCGTTTATCAGAAAAATACGAATTTTATGTCCATTCCACACAAAATCGAATTCTCTACAACTTTGTAGCTTTGAGTTTTTCCAAATTCCAAATAGAAAAATACCCGAAATCCACAAACGGATGATTTTTAAATACTTTCAATCCGACAAAATACTGATAAAACATCTCAGCATTAATTCCTTCATTAATAATCACATAAATAAATCCATCATTTATATCCACATAAAATAAATATTTCCTTATCATATGAATCAATAATTAATTATTCACAAATAATATTACAAAATCACATTTATGACAACCAGTCGTTCCTCAGAAAGAGGGCTTTCCGATAAGGATTTCTCCTTCATCGTGCAATTAGGTGACCAAAACTCTCCTTGATGTAACTTTCTAGACATTGCCAATAATGTTATCTAATAATATTATTCAAATAATATGAATTATTGATCCGATAATGGAGATATCGAAGCGTTGATAATTATTAACAACAATAATATAAAAATATCAACGCAAAGAATTATTGAATCAATAAAATAAAATATTGAATAAGAATTCATCGTGACAATTATTGAGTAGTGCCTTCTACGTAAGGATCAATAATTCAATAATATCAGCGTATACAATTGTCTTCTTTATCGCGAACCAACCACGCTTCATCGTATTTTAACCACCGGGTATTCCAACAGTTTTAACGGTAATAACTACGCCGTAAGTATTCAATTTTATCATTTTCTTCATCCCACTGCTTATCCGTTATGGGGCCCACAAATGGTCATACCATCGCATTTAATATTCCCGAGAAAAGAATATTCCACGACCAAACGAATATTCCCCGACAATTGAATATTTTATAACCACTTGCTTATTTTGCAAAATTTTCATATTTCACCCATAACCAAAGTATAATATCAAATTAATACTTTATTATTCACAATAATAAATAGAGGAAATTCGATTTTATTCATTAAAAAGTTGGGGTCTTACAACCTCCCCTCCTTATGAAATTTCGTCATCGAAATTGACGTACGTACCTGATGTTTCGAAAAGGTGAGGATACATCGCTTTCATTTTTGATTCCAACTCCCAGGTCATTTCTTCAATAGCATGGTTTCTCCACAAAACCTTAATTTGTGGTATAACCTTCGTGCGTAGGACATGCTCTTTTCTATCCAAGATCTTGACAGGTACCTCTCTCGTGACGTTAAATCTTCTATTATCTCGTTCGGTTCTAACGCAATAATGTGGTTTGGGTCGTCCACATATTTACGTAACATCGATACGTGAAAAACATTATGAACACGCCGGCATACTTAGCGTTAAGGCAGTCTATAGGCCACAGCTCCTACTTGATCGAGGATTTCAAATAAATCAAGGCTTGAGCTTTCTTCTTTCATCGACTCTTACTTCTAGAATAACACATTCTTGCACCTTCTTCTTTATATTCATCACCCAGGTAAGTAGTTTGAGCGATTTTAACTTTATCGATTAAAGTCGATTCTACTCAGATATTTGTTATCTTCACGTGGGTCCCTAGAGTCTTTAACTCTATCTTCATCATTTGTAAAGTCATATACAATGGATTTTTTTTTGTGTTAACAACATCGCACTCGTAAACGCATACGATCTTCTACTCAAAGCGTCAGCTATCACTTTTGTTTTCCCATAATGGTATTGAATAAATGACGATCATAATCTTCAATGTACTTTGAGCCAACGCTTTTGGCTCATTATATCGCTCGCTTTTGGTTGAAGAAATATTTAAGGGTTTTAGAAATGGGTTTTGTATCGGGGTCAATACAAAATTCGATTTCACGCCTAGGGTAGGCTAAGAAGTCCTTCGAGAATACGTCGAGAGATTTATTAACAATAGAAATATCATTTAAAAATCTATGACTCTCATCCAAGACTTGATAACACATGAAATGAAGGTTTCTACTAACGGTTTCAATCGATAAGTCAAAGTCTAACTTCTCAGAGTTAAATTTAAACATTGAGCCGCGCAAGCAAAGAGAGATAAAAAAATGGGTAGAACCAAAGATCTAATAAGGTATAGACTTCACAAGAATTTATAATTAACTAACCTGTGTTAACTTCGTCGGTTACTCGCTTTTTTGAGAAGTCACGAAAAAACGCTCTTCCCGAAACCACCGACTTTGTTTTGTCCAGTATCCACCTTTGGTGCCACCGTCCCAATCGGACTTGATTTCGCTTCTGAGACAAAATCGAGCTATGTGACCGCCTTTTTCCACAACTAAAACATATCTTGGAAAGTCAGGAACAGCTTGGACTTATATGTCCTCCTCTCCGCATTTGTAGATCTAACCGATTTCGGGCGTTTCTCCTCTCCTAGAATTTGTCATTAGTCTTTGGTCTTTGTTCTTTGACGCCTTCCCGTCATCGTTAAATCTTCTCTTCTTGAAATTTCCACTTGAATCATTTCTTCTATTATCTTGCCATGATTACCACCAAGTGGTTACCATTTCGCATGATAATTTCTTCCACGATGGTTATCATTGTTCAGATGACCGTTGTCACCGCATGACGATTATTATCGTGTTGTTGCTCGTTATCCTTCGGTTTGGCCGGCTCATTATCGCTACTCCACTAACTGAGCCCTATTCACAACATCTGAATATAAATAAAGGTTGTGAGAAATGAGGTATTGACGTATTTTGGGTTTCAAACCTCGCAGAAATATTCATGTCATTCGTTCCTCATTATCAACCAAATGGGATGCAAATCGGGATAACTCCGCAAACTTAGCTTCGTCTTCGCGACATCGCTCATATTATTTTGCTCCACCTGATGAACTCAACCTCCTTCATGTGACGAATACTTTCGGAAAAGTACTTGTCATTGAACAATTCTTGGAACTTCTCCCAAGACATCTTTAGTGCGGCAGGTTGAGTACGCTTTACCGATTCCCACCAGTATTCTGCCTCTCCTCGCAACATAAAGGTGGCAAAGGGAACCTTTTGCTCCTCAGAACATCCCAAGACATCAAATATCTTGGTGATCTGCTTTATCCACGTCTCTCCGTAGTAAGTGGTTCGCTTTCCCAAAAACTCCGGTGGTCCCAGGCTCCTTGAATCGCTAATGGTGACCAACCTTGGGTTGCCATTGTTTCCACCTACATTATGAACAGAAGTCTCTCTCGTTTGGTGTTGCATGAATTCTAAAAAGCTCCTAAATGTACCATCGTTCGTCATTTGGTCGGTGCCGTTGTTCACCTGAGGATTATTGCCATCCTGATGCACATTATCCTGGGTATTGATCGTTGGTGACTCAACGGTCTCATATATGCTTCATTGCTTATCACAACATTTTAGATGCCATTTTAAACACCGCAACAAAAAACAAGGGTTAATTCACATGTCACATATTATCCCTATACTCTGACCGACCAAATAAATACCAAACAAACTTAGGTAGGTCATACTAGCGAAGGAATTTCCCATCTCTCCCCTCCTAGTTCTAGTCTCACATCTTAGCTAGGGATCATATCCCTAATCTTTGATACCAACTGTGACGCCCCCAAAATAGGTATACATCACCCATTCTCGAGTCACCAAATACATGGTACAAAAAAATAAATACAACTTCAAGAATATAATTATCGCGTGCAAAATACGACAACACATATATCGTGAGTTTGAATACAACTATTGTCTAATAGACAGTATAAAAACTCAAAAGGGGTCCTCATTACAATTATTGATACGCTTATTTCACGTAATAGTGAGGACTACTAATGCAACCATCTGGACCGTCAATCCATTCCCCGAATAGTCCCAAATATATATTCTCATTTCAAGAGAATGGAAAAGAAAAGGGTGAGCTCAACTAGCCCAGTACGAAAATATTATGATTAAGATAATATACAACAAATTATCATTAGTCTTCAACAGGGAAAAATTTGATAAAATATAATAGACAACAAGTTTTAGATCAACAACTGCAGCGCAATGAATAAGTAATCCATTAGAAGAGTCAAGAGAGAAAGAATTCTACTATCTTCTAAGATTTAAAAGTTCATCATCAATATTTTATCCTCAGTAACATCAATCAATATACATCTTGAATCAAATATTCATCTTTGCACTACAGCCAAATATATTCATTTGTATCACCAATGGTCATGTTCATCTCAACACTGCTCATCTTTGCACTACGGGCCAAAGATATTCATCGATTAATCATTCATCTTTTGCACTACAGCCCAAAGATATTCATCGATTAATCATTCATCTCAGCACTACAAAAGCCAAAGATATTCATCAATTAATCATTCATTTAGGATCGAGAATGATGAAAAATATCTTAAAGAAAATGAATCCAAAGAGATAAAAGATCAAATATTAGGATTCAGATTATGCTTTTATCCAAGTTCAAAAATACTTCATAATAACCAATTGTGGAAATGTAATTCAAAATAAAGATCAAAACATGGATACAATCAAAGATCGTAACCATAATAGATAACTTGGACAAAAAGAAGAAAAATTCATTTTTCTATGAATATAGTGTCGTATTCGTGAATAAAGGCTTGAGTATCGTGAATAAGAACTCTGATACCAAAAGATAGAAATTCCACAAGAAAAATCATTATGCTTCGTGAATAGTACTCGTGAATAGTAACTCATAAATAGTAACTCATAAATAGTAACGCGTGAATAATAACTCATGAATAGTAACCCCGATATGAAAAGTTCCAAATTTGATAAAAAGTTCCAACCAATATTTCGGCATAATGATATTGAAGAAATAATATCACTTACGAAGAAAATAACATTCCTTACCTTAAAAAAATAATACTTCTGGCTGGAATACTGGATATAGTGCTAAAGAAACTTGCACCGTATAGCAATACTCAAAGTATCAAAATACTCACAAGAATAAGCTCGATAATATAGAGAGAGAAAGAGAAAAAACTTATGAATTCTGGTGTGATTTTTAATTCTAACTAAGCACCCTATTTATAGGAAAATGCTTAGAACGCCATGTATGACTAAATTCGCCACCGATGGCTTTACCTGTTACTATTGCCACCCACCACATTTGAAATTCAATTGAGCACATTTCTCACCAACTAATTCTAGAATTTTCCAAAATATTTTATCATTTAAACAATAATCAGAAACTTTAATAATTCATAGAAAATAGCCCGTTTATCAGAAAAATACGAATTTTATGTCCATTCCACACGAAATTGAATTCTCTACAACTTTGTAGCTTTGAGTTTTTCCAAATTCCAAATAGAAAAATACCCGAAATCCACAAACGGATGATTTTTAAATACTTCCAATCCGACAAAATACTAATAAAACATCTCAGCATTAATTCCTTCATTAATAATCACATAAATAAATCCATCATTTATATCCACATAAAATAAATATTTCCTTATCATATGAATCAATAATTAATTATTCACAAATAATATTACAAAATCACATTTATGACAACCAGTCGTTCTCGTGAGAGGGGCTTTCCGATAAGGATTTCTCCTCATCAAAAGCGCAATTAGGTGACCAAAACTCTCCTCGATGTAACTTTCTAGACATTGCCAATAATGTTATCTAATAATATTATTCAAATAATATGAATTATTGATCCGATAATGGAGATATCGAAAGATGACAATTATCGAACAACAATAATATAAAATATCAACAAACAATTATTGAATCAATAAAATAAAATATTGAATAAGAATTACTCGTGACAATTATCGATTAAAGGCCTTCACGTAAGGATCAACAATTCAATAATATTGTGCAATACCGTAATACATCGCGGCAACTACGCCAGACATCAGATTTTTTAACCACCGGGTATTCCAATAATTCTTAATTCAGAATAACTACGCCAAGCTTATTCAATTTTGTCATTTTCTTCATCCGATCGTTATCCGTTATATGGGCCCACAAATGGTCATACTTGCGCCGCATTTAATATTCCCCGACGTAAAGAATATTCCACGACCAAACGAATATTCCCCGACAATTGAATATTTTATAACCACTTGCTTATTTTGCAAAATTTTTATATTTCACCCATAACCAAAGTATTATATCAAATTAATACCTTATTATTCACAATAATAAATAGAGGAAATTCGATTTTATTCATTAAAAAGTTGAGGTCTTATAGACCACATTTGAAACCACACTTTGAAATTTCTTAGAACACCAACAAGGACAATAGTGGGATCCACCCATTCTAGATAATTTCCACCAAAATATTTTAAATTTAAATAATATTCATAAACTTCAATAATTCATAATAAATAGTCCTTTTATCAGAAAAATACGAATTTTATGTCCAATTCATATGAAATTTAACTCTCTACAACTTTGTAGAAGAAAGGTTTTCCAAATTCTAAACAAAAAATGACTGAAATCCACATACGGATAATTTTTAGTACCTTCATTCCGACAAAATACTAATAAAATACCTCAACCTTAATTTTTTCATTTATATCTACATAAAATAAATATTTCCTTATCATATAAATTAATAATTAATTATTTACAAATAATATTATAGAATCACAATAATGACAACCAGATCGTTTTCAAGAAAGAGGGGGCTTTTCGATAAGGATTTCTCCTTACTAGCGCGCAATTAGGTGACCAAACCTCTTTCCTAGACAAAACTTCCTTAGACATTGCCAATAATGCTATCTAATAATATTATTTGAATAATATGAATTATTAATCTGATAATTGAAAATATTGTGTAGTGATAATTATTGAAACAACAATAATATAAAATATCAACGTAACAATTATTGAATCAATAAAATAAAATATTGAACAGTAATTACTGTAATAATTATTGAGTAGTGCCTTTTTACGTAAGAATCAATAATCCAAAAATTTGTGCAATGTCTTGTGCTACTATGCAACCACGAGTTTTATTGTACTTTAACCACCGGGTATTCCAATAGTATTAACGGTAACAACTACGTTGTTATTTATAAAAAACGCATACTTGTCATTTTCTACATCCGATAGTTTTTCGTTATGGGACCCACAAATAGTTGCGCCATCGTACGAATATTCCCCGACAGCAAGAATATTCCTTGACCAAACGAATATTCTCCGACAACAATGAATATTTTATAACCACTTGTTTATTTTATAAAATTTGCACATTCCACCTATAACCAAAGCATTATATCAAATTAACACTTTTTTATTCAAAATAATAATTAGAGGAAATTCAATTTTATTTATAAAAAGTTGGGGTCTTACAGCGCGTCCGTTAGTTTAGGTTTATCAGAAAAAGGCATGTCTGTTCAGGCAAAAATGACGTAATTTTGGGGTGTCTGTTCAGATAGATAGCCTTTCCCAGAACGATGCAGTATTTGATGCGTTAGTTCGGCAGATACCGCTTCCCAAAATGACATAGTTTTGATAATAAATAATATTTATCAAAACGACATAGTTTTTATAATAGAACTAAAATAAAATAAATTTTAAATTAAATTTTTAAATAAATTTTGTTCAAAAAATCATATATAAGGACCCAACCCCACGAGCACGAGCCAGGTCGATCAGGCGGCAGCGCGTGTGAGTTCAAACCAAGCGTTGACTAGATTTTCTCCTTTTCAGAAAAGTGGGGTGCCCCTTGGGGCCCAAACCCAAGAGCAACTTTAATGTATATAAACCAATTAAAACTTTAGTTCTTAACCAATGTGAGACTTGGCTTCCCACAAATATTTATTATCATTTTCAAGGATGATCTTTGGAAATTAATTTCTCATTCGTTACTCCATGAATTTGAGCTTCTAAATACTTAATTTAATCTACTCATGGAGTAGAACACATTGATATGTGGAATCATTATAAATAATTAATAACACCCATATTAATTTAGACTCAAAATCTAACAGTTTTATTATCATCTTAGTTATTAAAAATTTAGTTAGTCATACAATTTAAAATGAGAACAAATAAAGTTATTAATACTACTAATTATATGAAATAAAAATAATTAAAGAAAAATAATTAACTAAGTGATGCAGAATAATAATAATAATAATAATAATAATAATAATAATAATAATAATAATAATGCATGTAAATAATTGTACTAATGTAAAGTGAAAAAAACTAGACTTGCTATTCAATGCTCATGCCCCTAATATATTAATGCGAATATGTGTTTTTGATATTTTAATATAATTTTTTTTCTATGAGAAGAAAGTGAGTCTTATCTTTATATAAGAGGAGATTATGTGAAAATATTAAAAATTCATGTGAAAATAGTGCTCCCTTCTTTCTACCCTCTTTTTTTTTTGACTTCAATGTTTACATGGTAATCCTCCCATAGTCGTTTTTCATCCTTAAAAATAGATCTTTTACTTATTTACCAACATAAACAATAAATCCTGATGATGCACAAAATAAACTTTGTACACACCTGTCAAGTAATAATAAATGCGGTAATTAAAGTAGGAAATAAGACAATAATTAGAGTGGTTCGATCAAATTGACCTAGTCCACTTTTGAATGGCTCTAGTCGCCAGTACTTTATATTATGTCAAGTGTGTTGGAAAGAGTACAGAAAGTACAAACTTAAATAGAGAGGAGAAGGGTACAAAAGTGAGTGCCCCTAAGCGATGGTGAGGCGTACAATTTATAGCGACCCCGTGACAATTTTGGAGTTGACATGTAGCCACTAAAACCACTACTATAGTGGAGCTCCCAACCTCTTCCTAACGCGCAAGATGGTTGACGTGCTCTCCGTGAGATTCGGGGACGAGGCTTGACCACTTCCTTCATTATGTGGGCGAGCGTAACTTATTACTGATGAGCTCAACTAACTCAACCGTGATGGACCACATTTGTTGGGCTCGTCAGACTCCTTGAACTTGGGTCTATATTTCGTATTAGGCTTACAAAATGAACTGAATCCTTGGACTAGATCCGTCAATTTTGACCCCAATAATGAGTAAAAATATAAATAAATAAAATTTTATATCCACCTAAAATAACTCAAAAACTATAATTTTACAAGCTCGTAAATACTAAGTGGGACACACCCTATCATTATCACTCAATTCCCTTAATGTATACAAATGTCATATCAAATTAAAAAATTATCCCCTAATTATTTGTGTCATTTTCATTTTCCCTTTAATTACTCAAAAGTCAGATATAACACTCCATCAACTAACACCCCAACCTCTATCAACAAATTATGAATCGGCCACCTAAAATTGCCATAATTGGGGCTGGAATCTTCGTGAGAAATCAATACATTCCCAGGTTAGCTGAGATCTCTGACGTCGTTGTAATTAAAGCTATATGGAGTCGCTCAGAGGTAACTCAATCATTCTTGATTTTATTGAAAAATTTTAAAAATTTTGAAATTTAAGAAGTGGGTTGAAGAGAAAATTTGAAGTAATTGAAAATTTTGATGTATCATGTATAGGGATCTGCAAAAGAGGCAGTTGAGATTGCTCGGAAATTTTTCCCAGATGTAGAATCGAAGTGGGGTGATGCAGGTCTTGATGAAATTATTCAAGATAGTTCCATTCTTGGGGTTGCAGTTGTTCTTGCTGGTCAAACTCAGGTTTCTCTTTTTCTCTTTGTCAAATTGTGCTGAAACCAATTATATATATATGCAAGTAACTGTTTGTATTAGCTTTTAAATCTATTTAAATTTAAATTTGAACTTTTCATTTCTAAATGTGATAAATAACTCATAGATGTAGAGTTTTGTCAGCTGGTATTCGTATGGATTGAGTTGGATGTGAGAGAATGGAAATTTGATGTAAAAAGAAGGGTCTCAAATCTCATTATATTTTAGGTTGACCTGTGCTCCCTCTTTGGGACAAAGGGAGTATTAGTGAATGCTTCTCAGATTTTAGCATCGGCTAGCATTATCACTAACTATTAAGCTGAATGTTAGATTTATAAAATGGCCCAAATATAGCTTATAAAGACATCAATATCTCTAACTCAAAACCAATTGACAATGAGTAGAATTTGCCTTGGTCAGTATATACTATACATACTTTCTCAAGATAATCGATGTGGCATACATTATATATTCTAACACTCTTCCGCACGTGTAACCAAATGTATTGAGTGTTACAAGATAAACAAGCCTAAAAGAAAAAGACAAGCTAACAAGTAAACTATGGACAATTATTGACCCAATTGATAAATTGCTACGCACTTGTTAAGAAATGGGTAACTTTGACCTAGTCATTATTGGGTTAAAATCTCTCATCGATTAAATTAGATCCAAAAATTCACTATATATACTTGAGGAATCTCTTCACTTATTATCAATTGATTTTAAATTATGTTTTAACAAGATATCAGGGCTAGGGTCGCCCCCCTTCAATGTGACCTAATGGTGTACATTCGGTATAGATAGTGTTCTAAAAATCCCATCCTCTACTTTAAAGCTCTACAATACTGAATGCAATAGATACGCGTCCCCTTCGCTGCCTACGTCTGCCTAGTAACTTTTAAAATGTTGCACCTAATAGTTCACATTTCAATATTCATTTAGTATTCAACATCTCTGCATGGGATAACATTTAGTTAAAGTCCTACACCGGTTAAATTTGAAGTAGCCCACTTGTTTTGGTTAAAGAGCTTGCTGTATTTATATGTTAGATTTGGGCCCATTTTATAAATCTAACACACGGAATGGAATGAGATAAAACCTGTCAGAATACATGATACTCAACCTTGTGTCTTCATTATAGGCAGTTGGGCTTGTTTACACTGAATAATCCTGGTAGAAGAATTTGGTGCACTAAGCTCTTGAGGGGAGAAACACTTTACAGAAAGTGTACCATGGAGAAGGAGCATCTGTGTGGTTCTTGACAGTTCTTAAGTGCTACATAATAAGTAAAGTGTAGAAAATTTTTTAACAGCTGTAAGATCTTGTACAAATTGATATATCAATTGGTCATACTTAATACATTCTTTTCTTTAATAAGGAGTGAGATGAAGATTGAGTGGATTTCTGTAATTTTTAATGACGTATGACGAACCAAGAGAGGTAAAGACCAATGATAATGCTGCGCTTGCTAATAATACGGTCCAGATAAATAACATAGCTTCAACATCCAAGTTTTGCTTATATTTATTTACTAGTAATATATTCAGTTAGTCATGAAGAAAAATTTCATTTAATATGAATCAAATACTCCCTTAATCATGACGTCTTATGGAAAGCTGCGCTCATATAAATCCAGCACAGACCACTCTGCTTTTTCTTGCTGATTTGTAACCACACTTATATGGCTTATTGGTTTATGAAAAAAGCATAACAAGAAACCAATATGTGAGAACTCGAAACTTAGGATGTACCAACAGATATAGAACAAGGCCCCAAATTTGGACAGAATCACCATTGCCTTTTCATTTTTTCCCCATGTTTCTTGTAAGTAATCACCATTGCCTTTTCATAAACAAAGAAATGTTGTCCTTATACATCATATAATGCACATATACATTAAGAATATAAATCAAGGAATTTAGATGATTGCATTAATCAAGAATATTTATTGCATTCAATAATCTTGCCAAACTATGCTGCCCAGAACCCCTTTTTACGAAACAGGAACCTTAGGGATTAACAAAGAATAAATTGATGCAGGTTCTTAAGATCAGATCAAATCGGATTACTGAAAAGAACCCGATCCTTTTAGTAAAAGCTTAAACTTCAAATTTAAATCTAAATTGTGGATTCAATTCTTTAAACCTATCAGATATAGTAAAATTAATTCTTTTATGATAGACGGAAGATATTTAGCAAAAAAAGAAAGAAGATTTATTGATAGACTAGAGAGGGTACATAATGACTTATCAAGGGTAGGACAAAAGGTCCACCTAGAGAGATAAATAGATCGGATGATAACAAAAGGAAAAACGATTAAAAGAAAACTCTAGAAACTATCCACGTCTTTTTTTTTAAGTGTAAATAGCATTCTCAGAATCCTCAGAACAAAGATATTATAAAGGAAGCAGTGTGACAGAGAGGTTTCCGATTAGATTCAGATTAAAACCAAACTTCAGCACTTTGCAGCCCTCTACACTCAGATTTAAAAGTTCATCATTTTTTTGATTGGAACAGTATCTTTTTATTATCTTCTGATTGTTTGCTTAAAAATATTGTAACACAAATACACGATAATTAATTAATGCAGGTAGAAATGTCACTGAAGCTGTTGAAGGCAGGGAAGCATGTTCTTCAAGGTGAAAATTTATCAACTAAATTTCAAACATAGGCCCAGGCCCTTTAAGAATTGAAAGATCTTAAAAAAATATCTGTAACTTTACCTTTAAGATTTCAAATAGATTTTTTAAAAAATCTGTGACTTTAGATTATTTTGTGAATTTCCTGTGCAATGAACTAAAGTCTCTCGGTTTGTGCATGTCTTATGTATTGATTGGCGGAAATTGTTGGTCTAAAGAGAAACCAGCTGCAGTTTGTAAGTAACCTACCTTAGATAATTTGACTTTCCCTCTTTTTTCCTTTAATTTTATAATATAGTAGATTACTTTTTGTATATTATTACCAAAACTAGTAGTAATATTCTCACCATTTACTTGTTAAAACTGTAGTGCGGTTAACTTATTTTTCATTTGAAGCAACTTCTTAAAATCATCATGGTTTTTGACACTAGTTTGCATATAATGGCAATAATTTGTGGATGCGTTTGCAAAGTGCACTTATGTTTTGAGTTCAAGTCGGAACCAATGAAGTTGTTGCTGTAGAATAAGTAGGTGATTGAGGAGAGTGAGGGATAAGGAGGGACAAATTGTAGAAAGAAGTGTAAGGTGTGAGCAATTTTGTTCAATTATTACATTTTAAGTCTCCAAAATTAATATAGGTGGATTTCTAACAACTATGTGGGAGCAACAATTCTTTTTATTCATATATTAAATATGGTCCATACCTAGTTTATTATTTTTTTGCCCAATTGGACTTCAGAATGAATTGTGCCATCTACTACATTTTGAGATAAAAATTTCCAGGACTGACATTTTGTCAGCAAATTATAAGTGGTCTTATCTGCGCAGCCGTTAGGGAAGCAGAAACTGCACTGGCGTGCTATAATTCTATTTATACCAATGTTCCTGGTCAACCAATATGGGCTGTTGCAGAAAATTATCGGTTTGAACGTGCTTTTGTTGAGGTATATGTTTTTAGGACATTTGGTTTGAATTTGCGACATTGGCTTGTTAGACTAATTTTTTTAATTGGTACAGAGCAAAAAACTAATGGCTGAAATTGGAGATATGATGAGCATCCAAGTTATTATTGAAGGATCAATGAACAGTTCAAATCCTTACTTCTCAAGCATATGGAGGCGTAATTTTAATGTATGTTTACAGTTGAGTACTGTAAATTGTTTTTCCGTAATCATGACAAGCATAAACTTTGTGTATTGTAATAGGATTTCTGATGTTCTAGCAAATATTTACATTATGTTAACTCAAAAGGGTGAGTTTTTAGGTGACGAACTAGTACATTATAATGTATTAACAAGAGCACATCTACCTCAAAGTAATTGGTTTAAATGGTTATTCTTTACTTAACTGAGTGCAAGCATAAAGTGCAAGCATTTATTATCTCTTGAATTGTGGATTTTCAAAGGGGGAATTCTTATATTTGATGTTTATATTAACTTCTTTAACTCCTCAGATTTCCATCTTTTATCGTTCTATAATAAGATTTTGTCATTTTTATTTTGGCAGGGAGGTTTTGTATTAGATATGGGGGTACATTTCATTGCAGGATTGAGAATGGTGAGGTTTCTTCTTGTTTCACTTATAAGAAGTTGAATATGATTGTAACTACTTTTTCTCTACTTGTTCTTTAACTATACGGTCTCCATTCCACAAAAAGAGTCTTGCAAAAAGTTTGTTCCAACAAAAAAAGTCCTCTTTTTGTTGATAATACTATAAAATAACATAATGTTTTAAAGTTTAACATCAGAATTTACTATCATGTTACCACTACTAAACAAAACAATCATATCTAGGGATAAATATGGAAGAAAAATATATTCTTAAAATTTGTAAAATTTGCAAATGAGACTCTTTTTGTTAATAATCCCCATAATGTCTAGGTACTTAACAAAGGGCTCTTATGGAAGCCCACACAAGTTCTATCAGCTGAACTCAATCTAAAGCATAATATAGGGAATCGTCTTAGGATGTATTGATGTTTAAGAAAATTGTTCGAAGGTCTAATCTTGGCAATGAGGACGTGTGTTCTGAATATCTTCTCCTAATGACTAATTTAGTTAGTTAATTCTCCTTTTGTTTGGAATGGGAGTCTCATTCTACCATTTGACTTTTTACAAGTACATATTAATATTTACTTTTGGACACAAAACATATGTTTTTAAGTAATTTTTTCTAAATAACCCCTCAAGGCTATATTTAACAACCCAAAGTCCCTCAATCCTAACATCCTCCCTGCTCCACGGGGCCATAAACCTGCTCCCAAATTACTAAATGATGTCCTGGTCCTTCATCCTTCCCCCGCTACAAAATGTCTCGAACCAATTTCTCCAACCTCTTCCTAACCAAAGGTGGAAGCTGCACTATAGACGAGATAAGTAGCGAGTCTCGATAATGTTTTCTTAATCAAAACCAATCATCTAACCTTGGGCAGATAATTTCCCGTGGGGGGTATGACGAGCATTATGTCAAAGGAGCTACACTGTAGTGAAACTAATCACTGTTGTAGTTATAGACACAAATTTCTTGAGCGCAAAATAGAAATAATTTTGTCCTACAATTGAAAATGTCAAAAAAATGCTCTAAATTACTGCTTTCAGTGTTCTTTCTTAAGAAACAAAGAGATGAAGAGAGAACAAAGGAAGAAAATAGCTTTTGCAATGTGCAACATAGGAAGGAGGATACAAACTTCTGAGCCTGGACTAGGTTGAAATGCCTTCTGCTCTGCTGTCAAAACTTTGTAACCTTAATACTTGGTCAAAGTTTTTAAGCTGAATATGATCATCTAGTATGACACAGCTGCAAAGAGTTTGGCTAGGTATCTAAAAATTGAATACTGAACTCGCATCAAGGTTCTTCCAAGGTAAAGAGATATCAGATTTTTATTTTATTTAATTTTAAATTTGTCATGAGTAGAAATTGATTTGAATCTGAATGTAAAAAGGTAGCCATACATTACAAAAAGTCTTCTGGTTTCATGTACCCTTAGATGTGTTTACTCGGGAAAAAAGATTGTTATGCTAATATAGTTTATCACTGGATGAGCCAATTTAATGATTTCGATTGCAGGTGACTTGATATTGTTACCTTTTACAGCTTCTAAAGATTTACATCCCCTTGTGCAAGTAAAACATTATAATCTTGGCATAGAGAGAATTACATTCCACTACTACTTTGCTGAACCTTGTATTCTACGAGGCTAGATAACTTTCTGATGGCACTTTTTGTTTCTGCCATTATTATGGTACTAATTTGAATTTTCCCATAAAATACTTGAACAGCTTGTTGGATGTGAGATAACCTCTGTGTCAGCTACGACGTCTCATGTAGATATGAGTCTTCCTCCACCAGACAGCATCTCCTCTTTATTGTGAGTTCTAATACTTGGAATTAATGTGGCAAAAAAAACATTTTATTTTCTCAGATAGAATTTTGAGTCTAATGTTAGAATGCGTTATTTCTTCAGTCAATTGGAGAATGGGTGTTCTGGGGTGTTTGTAATGGTTGTATCCTCAAGATCACCCAAGGCATGTGCTTCTTAATTTTTTACAAACTTATTTATAATTTCATTGTTCTTCATCCACTCAAGTGCTGTTTTGCACCTCTAGATTATCTGGCGAGTTGTTGGCTTAAATGGTACACTGCAAGTTGAGCGCGGAAATAAAGAAGGAAAACATGGGTACCTGGTAATTTTGAAAGTGAAATCTCTCTTGTACTCCTCTTAAGTATAGAACTTCTTTATTATGCTTATAAAACCAGCTCTGGTTTCTCAAGATATTAGAAAATGATATATGGATCCTTCTGTCCTTATTTGTGTTGATTATTAATATTTTCCTGATCTCATGATGCTATTGTAGGTTTCCCTTATCAATACTGATGGTCAAAGCAGGGTGTCATTCTTCCCTTTCAGTGGGGTCACCGAAGAGCTAAAGGCCTTTATACATGACATTTCACAGGCTTCCCTTGAGGTATTATAAAAGATTTAACACGAGCATTTACTCTACTCATGTGCCCTTTTTAATATTCAAAAACTAAATATGTATTGGTTTTAGGGTAGCTGTTCTGCAAGCAATATATAGAAAGTTGACCAATTAAGACAGGTTGACTAGCTTGATGATGTCTTCCACAAACCGATCATTAGCTTTGCACGTTCTGTGAATAGGGTTGGTAATGGGAATATCGCAGGCACATTTACACTCATTTGGAACCCCATTTTGACCCATAAGGTTAATCTATTAGGTTTATGGTCTATTAGAGCATATACGTCCTCAATTTTTCTCCTGTATTTCGATGTGAGACTTTATTATCACGTAGTATCTCCACAAATAGATGGGCGAAGCAAGCATACTTACAGTTGTTCTTTTCCACCTTGATTCATCCATTTTACTGTGTGATTATCTCATTATAGGATATCATGACATTTGCATAAGAAAAACAATATTTTGGTTTATTACTTGTGCATATATGCGTTTTGTCCTTTTGATGTTTGACATTATTTCCAACAATCTCTTCCCTATTTTTTACTCCACATAGTTTGATCAAGCCTTTAAAAATATCTTACTAAAAATTTAGAAAGTCTAAACCTTTGGTCATCCTCATGTTCGTTAGGCTATAACATAGAGACGGTACAATTAACTCCATCTCTTTTAATCTTTTTTCTTATCTTGTTTCGGTACTTGTTACAGAAGAATAGTTGCTATGAAGCCGAACCTCGCAGCTCTTTCATCGAAGGTGCCCGAGATATTGCTATTCTAGAGGCAATGCTAGAGTCTGGAATGAAGCAAGGAGCCCCGGTCGAAGTGAAAAGAATTTAGCTTTATATTGGCATCTCTCTGCTCTGGCAGCAGTTGTGATATTACAACTTTGCAGCACTTTCAAGGGTAGATTCTATTTCCACTTTTAGAAGAGCAGCTGTAGCATCATTCAAGGCCTTTCCAAATGGCATAGTTTTCTGATCACTAGAGTGTTTGTGCAAGTTCTCGCCAACACATGGTCTAAGATTATTGTAAAGGGGAAGCTTGCTAAATCTATCCATGATAAAATTAATGATTTTATGCTTTTTATATTCAGCTGATGTTATTGACAGTCTATAATATATACTTCAAATTATTTAGAAAATGTAGCAGCAGATATTGAAGTCTATGCAGAGCCACATTTTGCTTTCATGGGTGTTATTCTATTTTGTGTATGTATATCCAGCTCCATTTAATTACATCTATTGCCAACCAGAATCTTTTACGTTTAATGCTTTGTGATTGTAATTTTAAGTTTTAACTGACAAAATCTTTTACATTCAATGCTTTGTGGTATAAAATTGTTTTTTATTGTGAGTTTGAACTCACTCAAGTTCTTTGCTATGGCAAAACTCGGTGATATCATCCGAGCCAATGCTGGAGCTTTTGAATTTGAAGTCTAAAGTATATCCACTCCTGATATGTGAGATGATCAGGAGATATCTGTACTTGTGGATATAGAAAAGTTTATGTGAGATGTTCTTGAATCTTGGTAATTGCCATGTTTTTGTTTTCTTATGCAGAATTTGGACATTTCAAAGAACAATTATTTATGTGAGCAGTGAGATGTTTTTTGTTTTATGGATATCTTAATTTTTCTTTTAAGTAGTTTATATTATTCATATTTGTATTTATTTTAAGTTTGTTTATTTGTGTAGAGAGATCACTGATATGTGAGCAGTGAGATGTTTTTTGTATGATCACTGATATGGTATGATTGATTGATTAAGTTGCCTGCTGATGTAGTGGAGGAGTTGGATAAAGAGAAAGCTGAAGGTGCTTCTACGGGTGATTCTAATACAACTGATAGAAGGAACAAAAAGCTCAACCGCCAAGATGTGCTCGTTGAAATTGTGGAAAAAATGCATGATAGTGCCCAGCTCCTTCGACTTATGACCCAAAGGATTGACTATGATCAGGACTTGGCCAAATCGCACAGAGATGTGTATGGTATTATTGGTATCATTGACATTTTCAAATGTAATACACTTTCAACATTGACTTTCAACATTTTTAAATAATAATAATTTTTAAGTAATTACCATTTTGTAATTTTTGAGAGTTCAGTTATTTGATTGTAACAAAAAAAGTTTCGATAACCACAATGAAAATTAACCCTAGTACAGTAACCAAAAAGTGTATTACATTTGACTACAAATCCACGTGAGTGGACCCTACGTGCCACCTCAGTGCCACGTGAATTTGTTAGTCTACTAAGCATTTCTGTTTAGTTTTTGAACGAAAATTAAAATTAATGACCATTTTATAATATTTGAGAGTACAGTTATTCGATTGTAATAAAAAAATTTCGATAACCACAATAAAAACCGAACTCTAGTACAGTGTGTCAGTGACCAAAACATTATTTATCCCATTTTGATGTGCTGTCCATCTTTTTGCAATATATGGTAATTTATATTCACCCCAAAAAAAGAAAAAAAAAACAATTCAAAAGTTTGTCCACTTGCTAAAAATACACATACACTAGTCCTAACAAGATGACATTGTTGAACATACACCAGTCATAACAAGGAAACAAGGACTGAAACATTCATCATATGCAAATCCCAATGACAAGGCGAGGTGAATCTTATGACCCTCACGCTCGAAACACCACACTTAGCCAGGTCCAACTTTAGGAATGTCGTAATGTTCACTCATATTTGCTAGATACTGGTTGAAATCCGAAATCCGGTCACGGTGTGATTTATTAGCTGTTTTGGCCAGCTTATGAACATCAATTCTCTGCCTTTGCTCCATATAGCGTCTCTCAGCTGGGGTGAGATGCTCGATGTGGGGAGCACCATTTTTCTCTCCACTTGATTTGTTGCCATCATCGATATCTTCCTGGTCCAGATCAATTAAATCTGTACTTCCACCTACATCAGGGGTACCATACTAGGATTTAGAGAGTAACAAGTAAAGGCATGAAGACAATGTATGATGAAATATCTAAGGTTTATCCAAAAGAAAAGGGATCATAGGAGATGCAAACCCTAATTTTATGTCGTCCCTCGGAAAAAGAAAAGGGATCATAATTTTATTAAATCATGTCTCAGTGAGAAGAAACAACTTTATGTCTCTGGTCTCTCCAAAGAGAAAGAAACCCAAGGTGTCATAACTATGAACTCGCATATATTAGTATGTCCGGAAAATGAGTTAGAAATATGTTTGGAGAAAACATATATTATAGAAATTAATGTTACAGATGATCAATCATAAGTCCCTAGCCTATCCTAAGGACCTCAGCTAAGGCCAAAAATCCCAAGACCAATGGCATCTACCAACTAAAACCAAAAAGTTGCAGGTTCCCTTTATTTATGTAACTGAACAAAATAGTACACAGAAGCTTAAACAATCCAAGAGTCGGACCCCAAAGAGAACCTTGAGAGAGAATTTATTTCCTATTACATGGATAAATTTTCATTGTGCAGAAGCTAGGGATTTTGATTAAGATATGCATGACTTATGCCCTTCTCAATCAACCAGCAGAAGTTTTAAGTGCATAACCCAATAATAGTAGTGTCACCTGGTTCCTTCTTACGGTATAGTGACGCAGCACGTCAATTTGCCTAGCTAATACGCAGTACGCTGGGGTAGGCTTAGTCAGTTCAATATTTAGGTTCATGGTTCGTTTCTTCGGGATGCTTCAGCACATTATGTACATAACTTGTCCCTTTTAATTGGTTGAGGATATACCTTCTTGATTCTATGTTTTTTTTTCAGTTCAATAAAAATATTTGTATTATGTTAAACCAAATTTCTTTTAACTGGTTGAGGGTATTTTAGTTTACCGTAGAAAGTCACTCATAGGTAGCTATTTTAAAATAGTAAAGAAACATTTAAAATATAAAAAGATATTACACTGTATTGTATTTTATTCTAATAATCAATTAGAATCAATATAAGTAATTAATTAAACATACGAAGTATATTTTACAGTCTTTCTTGGATCCGATCCGGTTACTATGAAATTAACTTCATGGTAAGTTGGTCAATTGACCAATACAGATCACCTCCCGCTGATCTCCCGACTGCGTGTCGACACTGTATTGGTCAAGTTAACTTCATGTTAACCACTCCCGTCTTTCTTTCTTTTTTCCAGCTGACTTTTGGGTTCAGGTAGCGCAGATGTCAAAATTTCTTTAACAAAATTTTTTGACGAAATCTGAACTTGTGTCAATGGCACCTATGGTGACTGCTGTTGTGAAACGGTAGAATTGTAATGAAATTTAATTGGGTTCGTAATTAACAGTAATGTATATGACAAAGAGTGAAACATGAAAGAATAACAATCTGACCAAGTTTTGATCTACTGTGAACAGGGGTTGTGGTTTTTGAATTGGTGTAGGATTTGTTTAAGATGAAAAGTAGTAATGGTTGAAAACAAATAATTCTAGGTTTGTGCTAGAAAAAAAATAGAGGATGAAAAAGTTAGAAAAAGTTAAATTGATATCTATCTCAGTAAATAATTGGCCACACCCTGCAAGATATTTCGAGGTCAGTTCGCAGAATTCTTCGCTTCCAAAGAAGAGATAACTCACAATATATAAATTCTCAATAATCAATAATGCTAGTCTGAAAAATACAAAGAGAGTTTGTTCTTTGTTAGAGACTATATACACAATAACTATTCTATCATCATCTCTTAACTTTCTTACCCAGTAAGCCAGTATCCCAAGACTTCCCACCATCATAAAACTTCCTAAAAAACTTCCGTCTACTAACATAACGAAATAAATATTAGATAAAATCCTAATAATACGCAACTTAATCAAATACCATAATAAAATTGCATTATAATTTTATCCCCAATATAATGCTATAACATATAGTAGAATATTAAACTCCCATATTTCTTTGGTCCAATCAATCCATGCAGGCATATCTAATCTAATAAGGTATAATAAAGGTTCCACACACTTCAAAGAACAAAAACAAAATACAACTTACCTGCTGAAAGCTCATTATCTGTAACCTTCGAAATTTGATCACTCATAAGTTTGCTATGTTTCTTTTTCTTCTTCATACCACCAGCCTTCACATCTAATGCTTTTCCCTTCAGTTTCAGCTTACCGCCAACAACATTCTCATATGCAGACATATTCCCTGTCAAAATTATGACTAATGTCAAAAAACCAACCAAATATATTTCTTAAAAGTTATTTTCTTAAAAAAATATTTATAATATAAGTACAAGTCCTTAATATAATTAATAATCTTTTGCAGATGTATCTTTTTCCTAAAAGTTTTAGATTGTGTTACTAGTTTAGCTACAAAAATACAGAGAGATGGGTAATAAAAGCAGGAAAAAAGAGAAAATTGGGACTGATGAACCCCAAGTAAACGAAAGTCATATCAAAGAAAACAAAAACCCTATTTCAGTTAAACCAATTTGACAAAAGAAAAACCTGCATAAAAAGGTTAAATGATGATAGGATGTTAAACCAATTTGAAAAACAATGCATATGATGATAGGATGTTAAACGCTTTTTGATTGAACAGATCGGGAAGAGGAAGAAGAAGAAAAAAACCTGAAACCCTTTTTGATTGAACGATCGGGAAGATGATGAGGAAGGGGAAGAAAAAAGAAAACCTGAAACCCTTTTTGATTGGGAAGAGGAACAGGAAGAAAACTTGAAACCCTTTTTGTTTATAGCTAAATAGAGCTCTGAATCGGTCAATTTGTTTGATTCGGTCTGAATGTGTAAGTTACACGAGCTAAATGGTTAAATTAGATTTAATGAAATAAAAAAATTAAAAAAAAATATTAACTACTCCCTCCGTCCCTATTTAAATAACGTTTTAGAGATGGATATAAAAATTAAAATAATGATTGAAAAATATTAAATATAATACTTAATTATCTATAATACCCTTAAATCATTAATTTATCATAATACAAAGAGTTTAAAGTACCAAAAAAAATAGGTAGAGTAAGGAGAGGTAATTTTAAAAAAATTATCATTAATTCTTCTAGATTTAAACAAACGTCAATTAATTAGGGACAAATAAATTTTTTTTTAAAATGTCATTTAAATAGGAACGGAGGGAGTATTATATTAAATAAATTTACAAAAAATTTGAATTTTTTTGGAAGGGATAAAATAATATAGTTTTGTCATTCAGATGTTTCAGACATATAAATTATCAAACAACTTTTTTCATTTAGATTCAACTTATTCAGATTCAGATTTATTCAGTTTTTATCAAACACCCCCTTAGCCACCAAAGTTGCACATTTTATTAAATACATGATTGAACTTTTAAAATTTTAAATTAACCCACTGAACTAATTTTTATTTTTAAATTGTATCATTCCGTTAAAAAAAATTCACCATTATATATATTTGAGTACTTCTAGGGGGACCGACTTTTTCGACCGAAGTAGTGACCGGCCAGAATTTTTTTTTATTTTTTTTTTGCTTTTGACTATAAAATAATTAATGTAATTTATTAGAACTGAAATTTTTACAAAATACAGTGATTTAGGTGTCATTTGGATATACGTAAAAAATAAGGTTATACAAACTGTATAACCCTGTTTGTTGTGTGTATTCAAAAGACACCTAAATCACTGCATTTTATAAAAATTTCAGTTATAATAAATCACATTAATTATTTTGTAGTCTAAAACAAAAAAAAAATAAAAAAAATTCCGACCGGTCACTATCCCGGTCGGAAAATCCCAATCCCCTAGACTTTCTGTATATATTTATAGAGTAATTCTAGACGGACATTGGTTTGGCGACCGGTCTTGCGACCGGTCCAATTTTTTTTTTTTTTTTTTTTTTTAAATGTCTCCCAAATAATTTATAAAATTTATTGGAACTGAAATTTTTACAGAATAAAGTATTTTGGATGTCATTTGGATACACGTAAAAAATATGTCTGTATCCAAATGACATCCAAAACACTTTATTCTGTAAAAATTTCAGTTCCAATAAATTTTATAAATTATTTGAGAGACATTTAAAAAAAAAAAAAAAAAAATTTGGACCGATCGCAAGACCGGTCGCCAAACCAATGTCCGCCTAGAATTTTCAATATTTATACTGTACACCCTTGTCTAATCTGTACACCCTTATCTAATCCGTGGAGTCCGAAGTATATATATTTATATGTGAGCATTACGTCATCTTTTTGCAGGTCAATAGGTCATAATAACATTATTTGATTCGTGTATCTCAATTCGATTATGATTGGGCCGACGTACCTTCCCGTATTCCAAAATCCCTTCTCCCCAGAAACCCTAGTTTTAATTCATTTTCCCCTTCTTTCCTTCATTCGAAATTGGAACTTTCCGGTAGTCTGTCGCCGGCCACCACTCTCTTACAGCGAAAAGAGACGTTAAATCTTTCTCTTATCTACAAGCTGCTTAAACCTCCAGCTGCCTAGTTAACTGTTTATAGCTTCTTTATTTATCTGCAGTTCGTTTGCTGTGCTGCAAAAGTTTATGCCTGAGATGTTATGGAGATGGAAATTACTAAAGAAAACCTCTAACCAAATCATCAAAACTCGATCTTTCTCATCAATTCACAACATTTCTTCACCTATTTTGGATAATATGCCTTCAAAGTCTTTTGCTGCAAAACATAGTAAAGAAATCTCAGACAATTCAAAAATTGTTGTTCTCACTCCTCAGATTGTGGTATCCACCCTATTAAACTGCCCCTCTGATTTAGTTGCTCTGAGCTTTTTCTTGTGGTGTGCACGGCAACCTGATTATTTTCATGAACGTAGGGCATTTGATCACATGGTTGTTGTGGTCAATCGCCTCACTCAACGGTTTAAAACAGTGGAAGGAATAATTGGGCAATTAGAAAGTGTTGGATTTGTTACAAAGCCACAGACTTTACTGCTTTTGTTGAGGATTTACTGGCGTGGTGGAAAGTATAGCTTGGTTTTTGAGACGTTTGAAGAAATGATCAAGTATGGTTACACGCCGAATACATTTGCTCGGAATATTGTTCTGGATGTGTTATTCAAGATTGGTCGGGTCAATGAAGCCCTAAGCGTTTTGAAGGAGACCCAGGTGCCGAATTTCTTAAGCTTTAGCATAGCAGTTTGTAACCTTTGCAGACTCAATGATCTAATCAATGTTCAGGTTGTGCTTAGGAACATGTTAAGAAAGGGGTATTACCTTAATGCTGAAACGTTTTCGATGGTTTTGAATTGTTATTGCAAATTGGGTAGGTTATGGGAAGCATTACAACTATTGGGTTTGATGATAACTGTAGGTTTTTCCCCTTCTGTTCATATTTGGAGTATACTAATTGATGGGTTTTGTAAATCTGGCAGAATTGGTACTGCAAGTTACTTATTAGAGAAGATGTTTGATGCTTGGGGTTCATTACATGTAGTGACATGCACTTCTTTAATTAAAGGATTTATGGAAACTGGGAACCCTGACTGTGCATTAAGTATTCTATGTGATTTGGAATCTGAAGGATGTTCCCCTGATTTGGTTCTTTGCAATGTGTTAATAGATTGTCTATCTAAGATGGGGAGATATGATGATGCACTTGCTGTCTTTTTTAGTTTGCCAAAAAGAAAACTAACACCTGATTCTTATACTTTTTGTGCTATAATAACCAATGTCTCTTTGTCCAAACAGTTCGATCTTCTACCTTTATTAATTAGTGGGATCGATATACAAGCTGACTTAGTAGTGTGTAACTCCCTTCTAAATTATTTCTGCAAAGCTGGTTATCCATCTGGTGCTGTTGAGTTGTACAGTGACATGTTAGATAGAGGTTTTGTACCAGATAGGTATAGTTATGCTGGATTATTGAGTGGACTCTGTGGAGTTGGAAAAATTAGTCAGGCAGTTAATGTGTACCATGGAATCATCAGGAGCCATCATGGTCTTGATGCTCACATTGATGCTCACATTGATGCTCACATCCATACTGTAATCATAAATGGGCTAATAAAGTCGGGACACTTTCATAGGTCGATCAAATTATTTAGGAAAGCTGCTGCAGAGAAATATCCATTGGATGTTGTATCATATACAGTTGCCATCAATGGTCTTCTTAGGGGTGGTAGATCTGGAGAGGCATATACTTTGTATGGAAAAATGAAAGAGGCTTGCATAGTTCCAAATGCACATACATTTAAGGTTTTGCTATCTGGTTTCTGTAGGGTAAGAGATGTTGAAATGGTTAAACATATATTACGGGATATGGTGGATACAAGGACGGAGTTAGACTGGAAGATGTTTCAAATGGTATGGAGGCTCTCGTCTAGATTACACCAATTCCATTCTTTTTATAATCTCTTCATTGAGTTGTGGGATTCAGGGCTGATGTTTGACAAGGCCATATGTGTACTGACTGATGAACTTACTCGTAGTGTAAATTTAGGTGATTCACATTTGTCCTTGTTGAAATCTAATATTGAGGATGCTAAAGATTTTGGCATGTTCATCTCTGAAGGTGTTCCTGACGTGGCGGCTTCTGTGGGTTGAGATTTTTTGGTGGAAAAATCTATGTTTTCATCTTAGAATACTCTGCACCTTCTACATACTGAGCTCAATACCACCTATGCTTTGGCTGGACCCCTTGAAGGTAAGTTTTATATCTTTTAGCTTATTAGAGGGAATTGAAGAAGTATGGAAACTTATGGCTATGGGCATTCGATTTTTTTAGATAATCTTTATTTTTCATTTCTTTAATAAGTTAATTTTCTTCAATTGTTGCTTGCTGAAAAGATGAACTAAATTATACCTAGGTCTGGTTTATCCTTCCAGGCTTGTAAAGCTATTATCATCTTGTAGGGCTGTGATCAAGTTGAACTGGGTTCGTAGTGTGCTGTTCTTGCTCATCTAGCTAAATTGAAGAGCTATGATGAAAATGGATTTTGGCCCACTTCCCTCCTGACATAGCTTGAACAACTTTTAAACTTGATTTTATTCGTACCGTAATTCGTGTAGCTTGCTTTTTCTATATTAGAGCTCATGAGCTTACTGAGTTTTGGTTCAAGCTAACACAAGATATTCCCATGACTGAGCTGAGTTTAAAAATGACATATGGTTTCAAGTGAGCCTTTGATGGAGATGATCAAGAATTAAGCTTGACTTACTTGATGCTTATGCCAGACCTATTGGCCCTTAGTGCTGCGCGCACGTGCTAAATATATATACATCTTCGGATTTGGTATGTGTATATTGTTTGAGGGGGATACTCTGCCCTTTTATTGCATTTGGTTTTAGCTGCGTTAACGCATAAGTTTTTTTGGTTTTGCCCTACAGGTGGATGCTATATTCATAGGAACAAAGAGAGTAGTAGCTATGAGGAAGTCTATGGACCATCCATCTCCTCACGTACAGTTTACTAATTGCAACGGCCTCTACATGTAAAAGAAGAAGAAAGAAAAAGAAACGACAGAAAAATTAACTTCTCCACAAATTAAGGAGTTTGTGATATTATAATAAAGTAATTGATTAATTTAAGCAGCCTAATGCACGATGTAATTATATTGTAATAATGCGATGGAACTGTACTATGTTGACAACTCAATTTCAAGTCATGAAAATAGAATTTATTGTCAAATTTTGACAAAATTTCGGTCCTAATTTTAAAAATTAGTATTGAATTACCAAACATAGCATTTAGAACTGTGTCGCCGATTTAGATGAGAAATTTTAAAAGAAGATGAAGAATGTCTTAAGGAGGAAGAAGATGGACTTTCTGTTGGAGGAAACACACGGCTGTTGGTGCAACCCTCCTGTAAGATTTACCTTTCTCTGATTGTGTGAGTATTATTACAGTAGTGAGCAGATAAATGTTGTTCTGTTGGGTTGTAAGTTCTTTAATAATAATTTTAAAGCATGATCAAAAACTTTCTATGTTTGTCCTCTTCTTCACATTGTAAGGTTCTTTTGTAGAGTTTTGTTCTATACCATTGTAAATGTGGATGATTGACTGCTTTCGTGTCTTAGCTATTGTAGAATTGTAGACCTAAGATTATTTTTAATAAGCTTTTTAGAGCTTTTAATGATTTTTTCTATTTTTAGGGGCATTACTTGTTTTTTGTTCTCCTACTAATCTTGATGTGTTTTGCATCACTTCAATTTTTTTTTGGCCTTTGTACCATTGTATGTTGGTATTTTTATTTAGGACAATTATAGATTTAGAATTTTGGGTTTTTAAGTAACAAATACATAGCACTTCTTGTTGATTGGTTCATGCTGCATTGGATTTTCATTCTAGCCGCCTTTCTCTTCATGTTGCCTGTTGGTCAGCTAAAGATGATTGTATAGCTGCTACTTATAACTATTGATCCTTCTTTCATATGTGGGTTGTTTGACGATCTGATTGTAGATGCCTCTTTTCAAATATTGATTCATTACTTTTACCGAAAATACTGGTAGATGATTGTTGAGAGGTTTTCAGTGATGGAAATAAATTGTTTAGAAGTTTCATTTAGGTGTTATTCAATTTCAAGGTGTAAATTATATATTTTTTCCGAACTTGTCTTCTGCAGGTATTGAGGGGAAGATGAGGGATTACCAACTTGTTGGGTTAAATTGGCTTGTACACTTATATGAGAATGGTATAAACGGAATTCTTGCAGATGAAATGGTATGTTCTTAAATTGTGACACTTTAATATCCTTGTCCTACCAGTGAATCAGTTATGTTTTATGTGTCGTCATACACATTAATCAGTTAATTTAACAATTATCACTTGATGTTATTGTTGTTTTCCAGGGGCTTGGTAAAACGTTGCAAACCATCTCCTTACTTGGTTATTTGCACGGATTTAGAGGAATAACTGGTCCTTACATGGTTGTTACTCCGAAATCTACTCTCGGCAATTGGATGAATGATATTAGGCGATTTTTCCCTGTTTTACGCGCAGTCGAATTTCTTGGAAATCCTGAAGAACGAGTAAGTTTTTTCTCATCTGCTTGTCTAAGTATCTTCTCTCCCCCCACCCTGCAATACCCCTTATTTATGGTTATTCGATCAGTTAATCAATACATAATCCTTCTGAGATACATACGTGAAGAATTACTAGTTACTGGGAAGTTTGATGTTTGTGTCACCAGTTTTGAAATGGCCATCAAAGAGAAGACTGCCTTACGCTGCTTTAGTTGGCGGTATATTATAATTGATGAGGCTCATAGAATCAAGATTGAGAATTCACTTCTCTCAAAAACCATGATTCTATACTTTATTGGCATGCACACTTGACTGGTTGCGTGTTAGGGGTAAGTTTGTGTTTGTTGTCGATTAAAAAAAATGAAAAAGAAAAACATGAAGTGGTGTTTGGATTAAGCCACACCCCTAATTTCCCAATAGTTAAAACTTTTAATGTGTATTATTTTATGTTGCATTAGCAATATATCTTCAACTTTTTCTTCATTTAACCTTTATTGATATTAATATGCAGAACAATCTTCATGAACTCTGGTCTCTTCTGAACTTTCTACTTCCAGAGATTTTTAGCTCAGCAGAAACTTTCGATGAATGGTTTGCAATTTCTGGTGAAAACGACCAGGAGGAGGTTGTTCAACAGCTTCACACAGCTTCACAAGGTAAAGTTATATTCTCCTTTTATTTGCACTTTAGCTTGTTTGATATCGTATTTTCAGCTAATAAAATATTTTACTTTGTTTCTGCCACATTTAGGTCCTCCGACCATTCCTTTTGCGAAGGTTGAAGTCATATGTTGAGAAAGGTTTGCCGCCGAAAAAGGAAACTATACTCAAAGTTGGTATGTCCCAAATGCAGAAGCAGTATTATAAGGCTTTATTGCAGAAAGATCTCGAGGTTGTAAATGCTGGTGGAGAGTGCAAGCACCTTTTGAATATAGCAATGCAACTACGTAAATGTTGCAATCACCCATATCTTTTCCAAGGTGTTGGACCTGGCCCTCCATATACCACAGGAGACCATCTCGTAACAAATGCTGGTAAGTTGTAAGGCTTTGCTTTTAATAAATACCTAGTTTTTTTTTATCAATAATGGTTAAAGTTTGCACTTCACAATAAATTTGTTTGTTGCAGGAAAAATGGTTCTGCTGGATAAGTTACTTCCGAAACTGAAGGAGAGTGATTCAAGGGTTCTAATATTTTCACAGGTTTATTTTTCTTTTTAACTTTTGATTAAAGATCACTAGTGTATTGAAATATTCATTGTGATATTTTGGAACCACTATATTTCTATTGGATTATCTATTATTTCAATTTTGTGGATTTTTATTATGTGCTTCAAATAATTTAGATGACAAGACTGCTTGACATCCTGGAAGACTACTTAATGTATCGTGGATATTTGTATTGTCGGATTGATGGAAATACTGGCGGTGAAGATCGTGATGCTTCTATTGATGCCTTCAATAAGCCAGGGAGAGAGAAATTTGTTTTCTTATTATCAACTAGAGCTGGAGGACTTGGAATTAAACTTGCAACTGCAGATATTGTTATTCTATATGACAGTGACTGATGAGTTCCTTTTACAAAAAAATTAATTTGCTTTCTCTCATCTTATGATGTTAGCATATTGTATATGATATATAACTCTGGTGAATCCCATCTTCACATTGCAGGAATCCTCAAGTTGATTTGCAGGCTCAGGACCGTGCTCACAGGATTGGGCAAAAAAAAGTTCGAGTTTTCCGTTTCTGCACTGAGGTTCTGCTATTTCCTAGTATACGTCTTGTCTATTAGGAGGTTTTATGCATTAATATGGTGCTACTTTCTAATTCCATGAACACTATACCATTGAGGAGAAGGTTATTGAAAGAGCTTATAAAAAACTTGCACTTGATGCATTAGTTATCCAACAAGGACGACGACTAGCTGAGAAAAAGAGTAAGTGGTTTTTGTGTTGGTATCTTTGCCATTGTAAATTTATTAGTAATACTCGTGAATAATGTATCTTTTGCCTTTTACGGTTGTGCAACTGTTAACAAAGATGAGCTATTGCAAATGGTTAGGTTTGGTGCTGAAATGGTTTTCAGTTCCAAGGATAGCACAATCACAGATGAAGATATAGACAGGATTATTGCTAAAGGAGAAGAGGCAACAGCGGAGCTCAATGCCAAGATGAAGAAATTTCAATGTTCTAAAAGGCGCTAGGCGGGCGGCCGAGCGCCTAGGGGGCCTAAGCGGGGCCTGAGCGAGATTTTTTATTTTAAGCCAATTTTAATATTTTATCTTACATTTATCCAAACAAAACAATAATATAAAGAAAAACAATCTATAATAAAGATAATAAAGGTCTTTGCTTAAAGTTCAAACAAATATCCATATTGCTAATGTCAAAGTTCAAACGCAAACATGCAATTGTTCAAAGTTCAAACATATTTTTAACGTATTAGTTTTATTCATAAACAAGATTGCTATTAAATAATAAAATTTAAAATTTCAAGAATTTAATTCAATATTAAAACTTAAGAAACTAAACATAAATTTAAGAATTAAATTGAATTAAACTAAATATTACAAATATCATTTATATAATTTGAAGTTGGTACAAATTCAAAAAATTATAACTATAATAAAATTATTTATTTTGACTTGATATTGTTCACTTCTTGTTGTTGTGATTTGATATGCTACAACATGTATTAGAAAAATAAAAATATCAAGATCTGGATCGGGTAGTTACTAAAATAAAAAAACCTCTCCGCACCTAAGCCCCACCTAATTTTGTGGAGGGATTTTTTTGCCGCCTTGGGCCTAGGTGAGGCGCCGAGGGCCCTGCGCCTAGGCGAGGCGCCAAGGTGGGCCTAGGGCCTAGGCGGGGCGCCAAGGGGGGGCCTAGCGCCTAGGCGGACTTAGGCGGACCTAGGCGGGGATTTTTAGAACAATGAGAAATTTACTGAAGATGCCATTAAATTAAAAATGGACGATAATATGTGTATTTGTCGTTTACTAAATTTCCATATGCATTATGTGGTTTACTTTTCAGCATGGATCAACACTAAATGTAATTGTCTGGCTCTGTGCAGTTGCAGAATTGTATGATTTTGATGTTGAAAAGGTAATAGCACTTTCCTGTGTGTTCTTTGAGGAATTTGGGCCTTTATTAGTCTTTGCTCCAAACTTGAGTAAGGATGATGCTATTAGTGTGCTTAATTCTTTGTGGTGATAGGAAGAGAACAGGATTTACTTCAAGAAGATTGCTAGTGATAATTGGTTCGAACCACCAAAAAGAGAGAGGAAGAACAAGTAATTGTTATCTTCAATTAAATTTTCAGATATTTTTAATTCTTATGTTATGTTTACTTGAGATATGAATTTTCTTTTCTTTGTTACCAGTTACTCAGAATCTGAATACTTCAAGCAAGCAATGCGCCAAAGTGGTCCAGCAAGGCCAAAAGAGCCTCGAATTCCTCGCATGCCTCAATTGTAAGCATTACATAAAATTGTTTGCTTTTTCATTTTTGGACTTGGAGCAATTGTATTCTATTTTCTTAATATATTTTACCCTTTTTTGTCTCATATCTTCTTGGGCCAAATCTATTTTCTCACCTTTCCCCCCTGGTGTCTCTTGTATTAGGTATGACTTCCAGTTCTTCAATACACAAAGGCTTAGGTTGTGTTTGATAAACCTGAGAATTAAAATCTGAATGATTATGATGTCTTAATAAATTAGATCATCTGAATGGTTATGAGGTTTGAATCCAAAAAATTGTTTGATAACTAAAAAGTAAGTTATCTCTTAATGACACTATTTTACCATTTTAAAGGATAAAAATTTATTTAATAATTTTAAATTTTAAATTTAATAAAAATGAGTGCATAATATTGTTAAATATATTTATATAAAAAAATATTATCAAAAAAATTTCATTAAGAGGCACCTCTTAATTATTAAGATTTCATTTTCTGTCTTACCGATTAAGAGGCATTCAGAGATAACAAAAAAAAACAAACAGCATCATGCCTCTTAGCGAATAAGAGGCAGTCCATTAAGATGCAATCAAATGTAAACAAACAGCACCTTAGTGAGCTTTATGAAAAAGAAGTTCGCTATCTTATGGTGGGTAATATACTGTCTTTACTTAGTTTTTTCTTGTGATTATCACATAGCTATAACGTTCAATATTTTTATGTGCAAAATTCTCCACATTTGGATGATAATTTCTTCTTTTTTTTTGGTAGCAAGCACATCAGAAGAATCAGTTAAAAGACTTGATTGACGTTGATGAACCTGAAGGTTTGTTAGTTTCTATGTTTGTTGGTTTGTTTTTAAGTGACCATTTTTTTGTGATAAAATTGGAATTGCGTGTTGATTAGCTAGAGTTCGGAGATCCTTTGACTGCCAAGGAGCAGGAAGAGAAGGAGCAGTTGTTGGAAGAGGTGAGCTAGGTGTCTTATTCTGTAATTGGATGTTATAATGTGACTATTTTTTTTTTGATCTTAACTTTTCATGAATTGTAGGGTTTTTCAACATGGAGTAGGAAAGACTTCAATACTTTTATTAGGGCATGTGAGAAGTGTGGTCGTAATGATGTGAAGGTATTGCGTCTGAAATTGAAGGAAAATCAGAGGAGGAAGTTGAAAGATATGTAAAAGTATTTAAAGAAAGATACAAAGAGTTAAATGGTAAGCGAGTTGTCACATGCTGTTCTATCTAATGCAGTTGTAAATAGTGTAGAAATAAATATATGTTTTTTTGCTGTAGTCTGAAGTCACATTAGTATGGCTAGGACCTTTTTCCTGGGTTTGATGGTGAGAAGAAATAGAAAAGTAAGGAAATGATTGGTAGCTTAGGCTTGCTATAGCATTGGTATTTTTAATGTGAGCTGTTATTAGGAGCCATTAAACTACATCTTTTTGCTACTTTTTTTTTGTTTTGTTTTTTGTTCCTCTCTTTTCCCCTTCCTTCCTTTCTTTTATTTTCATTTTACCTTTATATATATATATATATATATATAGATGTATATATTTACTTTAATACATATGTTTTTTTTAAAGTTTAATTTCTTTTAATCTTTTTACTTAACACTTTCATGTGGGATTCATTTTCAGCTACCCTAACTTACTTGGGAATAAAAAGCGTCGACTTAACTTGAGCTTAGTAGGAAAAAGTTAATTGGACATCCATCACACTTTTCGGATAGTAATTACTGAATAGTCTGAATTCTAATTAGATAATCTAAAGCTTTTGGGAAGAAATTGGACTGTTATAAGAATTATTGGCTGGAATTGAAGATCTTGTATGGCCAGAACAAAGGAAAGTTGTATAATGAAGAATGTGATCTTTTATGGTGAGATTGTCGAAGGACTTTAATTTCTTTGAGCCATTATGTTTAATTTTGGACGTGCGATATCATAACCTGTTGTACAGATATGCATGGTTCACAAACTTAGGTACGGGAATTGGGATGAGTTGAAAGCAGCATTTCTTACTTCACCTTTGTTCTGCTGTGATTGGTTTGTTAAGTCTTCTACTACTCAGGAGCTTGCAAGATGTGATACACTCATTCATTTGGTGGAGAAGAAAACCAAGAATTCGATAAGATGGAGAGACAGGCACGTAAAGAGAAGAAGCTTGCTAAGGTTAGATGACAAATGCCCCTAACTCCAATCCCCATAGCATATCTCCTATGAACTATTGTATTTTAGGTAGTAGATTTTCTGTTACTTTTGCTCATTCGTTGTGATGTTTCTTGCTTGTTCCTGTCATTACTTTTATTTAATATTTCTGTTAGTAATTAGTAGTTTAGGTTAGGACATTTTTTTGAGTTCTCTGCAACTGCCGAATCCATTTATACTGAGCAAATTATTTTTTCCTCACTGCCTTTCTAGAGCATGAAGTCGTCAAAGCTTTCATTGGCAAGGCAGGCTGCCGAGAGTACCCCTCCTCCCACTATGAAGAAGAGGAAACAACTATTGATGGATTATTATGTGAGCTCGGTATGTTTTTTCTTCTTTTCCAAGTATAAAGTATCTATTTTGGTATGCTATGACTGTTGCTTCTCTGATATGGGTTGTCTGTTGCTGAGTTTGGTTTTTGTAGGGAAAGAAGAGGAAATGAGACTGAAAAAAATTATTATTTCCCCTTTTTTGCTAGAAATAACATTATGAAGGGTTGTTTTGGTTTTGTATTAGGGTTTACAACTTGCCATTATTCATCCTGGCATGGGAAATCTGTTAATTTTGTGCTAGAAAAAGCGACATGTAGTATGACAATTAGCATTGCAGTTGTATGGATGAAATACAGAATACCGCTGACGGATTATTAAGTAGCAGATCTGTAGTGCTACATTTGGATTAGAGTAATGAAGGTAAGAATGAAATGACTCATTCCTATATAATGAAAAGTTGTGATTGAAATTTATTGAATCATTATTTTTAGAGTAATGTTACAGATACAAACTATTTTACAAACTATTGACGTGGCATACTCCACTTCAGCATATTGATCAACAAATTATTTCAATGTAATCTTTGGGCCCACACAATATGTTGAGATGGAGTTTATGCCACATCAGCAGTTTATAAAATAGTTTGTCTCTAGCATTAGAATAAGTCTAGCCGGACAGGATTATTGGACCGGTTGCAATTTTTTTTATTTATACAACTGTATAACCCTATATTTGTATATGTATCCAAATTACACCTAAAACACTATATTTTGTAAAAAATTCCTGTTGGAATAAATACTATACATTTTTTGAGAGTCGCAATAAATAAATAAAAAATAAAATAAAATTGCAATCGGTTGTATAACCCTGTATTTGTATATGTATTCAAATTACACCTAAAACACTATATTTTGTAAAAATTTCTGTTGGAATAAATATTATACATTTTTTGGGAGTCACAATAAATAAAAAAAATAAAAAATAAAAAATTGCAACCGGTCCAATTTCCCTGTCTGCGTAGCATTACTCCTAGTATTATTTTTATTTTTTATTCCTCACAAATTTATGAATTTTATTTGTTGAGGGATGGAGGGTATAAAATAATTCATTCCAATTAGAACGGAATGAATTATTTCACTCTCTATTCCATTCATTCAATACAAACGTAACATAAAAGTAAATAACTTGGGCAAAAGTCCAAAAATACCACCAAGTCCCAACTGCATTAGTCTGTTTAGTCAAAGTTGGGCTAATCTGATGGTTGATTACTACGTCAATATAATGTAGAATCAATATTTGGTGATCAACTAATTTTTTTCGATGTGTTTAGTTTGTTTAAGAGTATAAAGTAAATCTCGTTAAATTGCAATAAAAGGTTGTTCATCAGTATTGTTTCCTGGAATACTAGAACATCAACTTTGACCGGAGGTAAAGTAATTAAAACTAGGGCTGATAATTCGGTTATAACCGAATCGAATTGGCTATTTGGTTATAACCGAAAACCAAAATTTATATAATTTTGGTATCCGAACAAGTAACCGAATTATCCAATAATTGAATTATCGATTTATCGAATTACCGAATTTATTATTCGGTTGTTTGGGTAATAACCGAAATTAAGAAATATATTTATAAGAATTCTAACCACACTGATTCTGGCGTGGATACTGAAAGCGTGCGTGAATACTGAAACAAACCAAACGCATTTAGAACCAAATTCATACATGAGTTGAAACCAAAAATCCCAACTGCAGAAAACCAATTGAAACCCATTAGAACCCCAAATTCATACATGAAACCCATTTAGAACCCCAAATTAATTCATACATGAATTGAAACCAAAAATCCCAATGGCAGAAAACACCAATTGAAACCCATCTAGAACCCCAAATTCATACATGAAACCAAAAACTCCAAACTGTAGAAAACTAATTCATACATGAGTTGAAACCATAAGCACCATAAGCAGAAGTAAGCAACCAAACAGGATACGTCAGAGGCTCGGAGTCGTCCAGACTTTGGTCTGCTGTTCAGAGGTCGATCGACTTGCGAGATTTGGGGCTTAGAGATCTAAGAGACTAAGAGATTAGAGATCGAAATATGAGAGATTAGAGATGAGATCGAGAAATTAGAGATGGACCGATGAGTGATGAGCGAGATATGAGAGGTCTGACCTGAGAGATAAGAGATGGAGAGTTAATATTGAAGTGAATACTGATTACCGAATAGCCTTAATGTTTTTAAATATTCTATTCGGTTATTCGGGGAATTTATTTCGGTTCGATTCGGTTATTCGGTTATATCCGATTTTTGCTCAGTCCTAATTAAAACAACTCTAAATATTATGTTTACGGATTTTTGTGAGAGGGGGAAGGAGGACTTGAAAGGTAAAGTTTATGAGATTTGACTTCCTTCCATTACACATTTTTTTTTATAATTTTATCCAATATATCAATTACTCCCTCAGTTCTAGGATAAAAATCCTAGTAGACTTTTCACGCATATTAAGAAGAGAAATGAAATGACAAAATTGCCTATAATAATATGTCATTAATTATTTTCAATGTAGGTGATAGAGTAACTTTATAGCTATTCAATTCAAAATATTCTCTTTCCGTACTTATTAAATATGGAGAGAATTAGAATAAGAAAAATATGAGATATTTAATGCTACGGACATAATAGAAAAAAATATGTAAAAGTTAGGTTATTAAAAGAAAGTGGACATTTAACATGGGATTACCCAAAATAGTAATAAGGACTTTTATCATGGGACGGAGGGAGTATTTGATTTTAATAATTTTGTTAATAATGATCAAAACATATTTATAGATTGTTGATGATATTATGATCAATTATACAAAAAAAAGAATTATATTTTAAAAAAAGTCACCATTAATGGTCAAAGAAATTTTGATGAAAAATTTATATGTTCATCAAATGGTGAAAAAATTGTGAACTGAATATGCAGAATAAAGTATAGATTAAAAAGGAAAACAAAACAAAAATCACATTAAAATTTTTACGTGGTTCAACCCTTATCCTTTAGTGTAGTAGTTTAATCCATGTCTAATACCAATAAGTATTGGAGATTCTTTTTATTAAACTTAATACTCAATTAATTACAAATAAAAAGAACTCACTCTTCAAAGTAGCTTCACGCTACCAAGCCTCTCTTGGCTCAATGGTAATATAACTATTCATAAAGCTTTGGGTGCAAGAGAGGTCTTGAGATCCATTACTGCCCAAGGCAAAAAAAAGTATCTTCACACTGATGGACACCACTGCCCCTTTGCACAACATTTCTCACCACTGAGAATTTAATATAAAAGATTTTGAATACAATGTACTTTGATTTTCCAGCCACTAAAAAATTAATAATAATAGCACTGACTTGCTAGAAATTGACTCTAATAACACTCAATGGAGATATCTCTAAATATTAACTTTTGAGTTTTCTAATATGTCTTTCAAGTGTAAGTATTCCCGTTTTTTAAAGAGGAAGATATATATTAAGCGGATGGATCGGTCCTAACTCTGGATCTCGATAAACAATCTAACCTATTTTTTTTTTACTTTTTTTTAAAAACAACTAATTTTTTTTAATATTTTATAGAATCAAATTTTTCATAGTAAGATATTTTAGGGCGTGATTTGAATACCTATACTAAAAAATGGTGGTACATGCGCATGCATCGTGTATACATATTTTGTTATAATGTACTCAAATCACACCCAAAACATCAGATATGAAAAAAAATTAATTCCATAATTTTTTTTTGAATTTTTTTAGTTGTTTTTTAAAAAAAAAAGCAAAAAAAAAAAAGTCCGAATTTTGGTCTGGTCCGAAAATCCGGACCTGATCCGACCTCTCTCTCTCTCTCTCTATATATATATATATATATATATATATATATAACGGCTATAAAGACTTTGTTAGCATGAACAAGTCAACCAATATTGTAAAGAGTTATGATATCTCATGATATTTAGCAACTAATTAATATTAACGGATATAAAAAGATTTGTTAGTAAAAAAATTTAACCAGCAGGTATATTGTGACGCCCCCAAATTTAAACACTCATTTGATTCGTCACGTGCTATCTCTGATAATATATCAAATCTCACACAACAGAAAAATAGAATAATTTATAGTGTGATAACATAAATATTCTCGTCCCATAGTCTCGCAACCGTTACTACAACTTAATTTAAAAGTAACTTATTACATCATAATAAATAAGTCTTCATACAACATAATAGTAGTAAATTCCTAGTACTAAGATACAAAGCTATTGCAAAGCCTTATCTTTACCCTTGTCCTAGCCTGAGGGTTCACCACGTTCTGCATTAACTGAAAGTTTTAAGGAAAGCAAGGATGAACAACAAATTTGCCCAGCAAGTAATATCGCAATAAGGGTGAACAGTTATAAAGCTCAAATCTCAAGAGTATGACAGTGAATAATAGTTCAGGAATTATCATTAATTCTCAATAAAGGTCGCTGTGGGCTGAAAGATATCAACAAGTTTCAAAAACAAATCATGTCAAGGTTCAAGAATAATGAACACTGAGTAGTCACTAGGGGACTAAGAACTTCTGCTAGAATTAACAGTATTATATTGAAAATCTAATAAAACGAGTACAACACTGTGTGTCACTCTTGTTTGTAGGCTTGACTCCTTCATTCTCAAGTGGCTCGTACAAATCCTTGCAGTAAAGCCAATTCTTCATTTTTGGCTTCCAAATTGCATACTTTGTAGCCTTGAGCTTAATCATGCAACCTATTGCTCAATCCTCCATTTAATTCGCACATGAAAACCACAAGAATAACCAAGCTCTTGATATCACTGTTGGGAAAAGTGCACCTAAAATAATCTCAATCCCAAGAATTATTTTTCCCTCCTTGTGCATTTAAATAGTAAATCAACAAACCCACTAATAAGAACGAAAATAACAAATAATCATTCATAAGCAAGACACAATATTTAACGTGGAAACCCCTTAGGAGAAAAATCACAGGTCAAACTCTGAATCTCCACTATATCACTAATAATGAGATTACAATAATTCTCCAAAGTTTTACCCCATAAAACTTGAGCTTACACAATAAGTGTAGAGGTTACAAATTTACCTTTAATTAGATTATTGAGAAACATAATTAACTTCACCACCTAAAACACCCCAAACAATAAAGTCTTCAAGTTTTTAATTGAACAAGAATAGCGGCGGATACCCACAAACAACAAACTATAATCCTCTCAATTTATTCTTACGACAAATTCTTGCTACTGAGCTTCTCTCATGTCAAAAATAAGACTCCTTCATAGCTTTATTTATAGCACTCCTCCTAATTCATTCATATTATGGATTAAAAACAATTTATTCTCCTAATCAAATTAGGGATCACATCCCCTTGTCTTGATCACCAACTAATTTAACAAATAAATCATTTTTCAACTTAAATTCCTTTAATTTATGAATGAGTACCCATTCCCAACATGAGATCCATCCATGTTAAAATACAGGGATGTGTAAGGTACAAACATATTTGAGCATAAATGTTCATTAAAAGTTGAAATGTTTTGTTGAATCATGCAATTCTTTCTTACAACCTAATGCCTTCAAATAATTCAACTATTCAAAGGAGACTTTTAATATCTAAACTCTCTTAGAAATATAAAATTGTTATTTTTGAATTTGGCTCAAGTCGTAAGAATCAATTGTAAGTTGTAAACTTAGAATTATATTTCTGAAGATAACTTATATCGATTTTCTGGTGTTTGTAGTTGATGTAGTATTGATTACGATACGAGATGTTGTTCTAGATGTTTCATGGTGTAGGTGGAAGTTTGATGAAACTAGGGTTTGCAAGTGTAGAGCGGCAGGGCTTGCAAACACATCTAAAATTTTACACTTCCGTTTCAATAAATTAGTCCCATATATATATTTCTGTTCCATATTTACTTTTAAATGGTGGAGTTTTTAGTTTAGTAATAAAAAAATTGTAATGTTAAAAACTTAAGGAAAAACTGCAATGGAGGAAGAATTGTGAATTAATGGTAGTAGTAAATCAAGCAAGAATGCATTCCATTCCGAGGACAAATCCATTCTCAAAAGCTTCATCAGTTCTGGGGACAATACGACTAACATCCCATCAATGATTTTGCAAATGATCAATCTATCAGTTTCCTTCATTATCTCATGTCACAATTGAAGTAACAACATATCTTAAATTATTTTGTGATTTGAACAAAAACTTTCTATCACAAAGATGTTAAGAATAGACGAATTTAAATTATTCATAATTTTCTATGAAAATAGTATGATGGAAAACAATTTGTTAATAATGATATTTCATATATAAACATATTTATAGGGATGTCCAAGGGAGCTAACATGTTCGACATGAAATACCCATTGAAAATTGAAATTGTAAGTTGAATCATGCAGTTCTTTCTTATGACACAAAGCTGGTATTTTTAATATCTTAATTAAGGCTGGCAACTCAATATTTATGTTGACATAACAAATAGTAGTATATATTTTTTCAACATTTTTACACTTGTTTCAATGACAGAATTTGAACTTTAACAACATTTATTACATGATAACATAATTATTATTCTAACATTATCAATTACGTACCTTCATTTATCCTTTTTTATGTAATCAAATAGTCCAGATGGGAACTTTATTTGAATGTCAATGACTTGTCTTCTTCTTCGGTTTTCCGTTCTTCGTCAGCAATCATGGGTATTGATTTTGTTGCAAATCAAATTGATTGGAACTACTATAAAATAATGTATTTTGATTTTGCAAAAAACAAACAGAGATTTCTTTTTCTTTTTGTGCTCTGTTTTTCCTAATTAATCTTGCTCTGTAATGGCAGGTCTGTGGAGAGTTGCATGTGTCCATGTTGTTGCTGTTGTGCAGACTTGCAAATCTGGCTGTGGATCTTATCAAGCTTCCTGTTAAAGTACTTAAATGGTTCACTGAGCAGATCCCTTGTTAATTAATATGCCTCTTGCTGTTTTCAGATCTCTACATGAAGATTTATTTTGAAACCAGTCAAAAAAACTAAGAAATTATATTAATTAAGTAAATCTTAAACATCAATAAAAAGACGTCTTCCGATCAATACATGACAGGCATATATGAAATCAAAGACATGAACTAACTCATCAAGATCATTACTCTATTCTTATTTAATCTCGAATACTCAAACATCCTATTTTGTACTCCATTAAACTACTTCTACAACAATTAAATTATAAATGGCGCAGATAAGTAAAAATAGGACATAACACAACAATTAAATTATAAATGGTCCGGTCTGGCCTGAGACTTGGGACCGGCTTGGTCTGTTTCATGGCCTGGCTCGTTTCATAGGCAAGCCTAGTCTAATCGTTTAAGAAGCCTGCAGTCAGCCCACTTGACTAGTTAGAATTCACTGATACCTTAAATACAGCAAGAACTTCAAAAGGCTGCTCAGAAATCTGGCATTAAAGACTTGACCATCCAAATGGCAAGAAATTGAATTTTTTAAGCTCATTGATCAATAAGATTCACATTAATTAGTTGTTTGTCAGTTGGGTAAAAATCGCAAGCTACCTTTCGAACTAATTTATGGGGTCCAACCGCAGTTCATTTTTATTTTCTCAATTGATGCATGTTTTCTTTTAAAGCACAAATCTGACTTTCTATAATGTTTGATAAGTTTCAAAACATGGTAGAGAAGCAGTTTGATAATCACATAAAGATTTTCTAGTGTGATGGTTGGAGATCAATTTAATAGAACGATTTTTTTTGAATAATTTAAGTAATTGTAGAAACAGTCTTACACTACTTCACAAAGATAACAATCTTTATCAATTCATCATATTACATTATCAGCGTAATTCCTTAATACAATGAAATATACTAATTTATCATTTTTAAAGTCAGTCCTATAATTAATACATATCATAATAATACTTAGTTTTCTCCACTATCTCAGTATGAACATTTTTAAGAATAGCATAGCATTAATTTATAGTGATTTTTGAACAGTATACCTTATATCACATAAAAATGTTCCAGAGAAATTTTATATAGATACATATTTATAGAGATGTGCAATAGAACAAACATGTTTGACATGCATGAAATATATATTGAAAATTGAAATGGTTAGTTGAATCATGCAATCCTTTCTTACAACACAAGCCTTTACATAATTCAGTTATTCAAAGGGTACTTTTAACATCTGGATAGTACTCCACACGTTTAAAAATATAACATCATTTTGGATTGTTATAATTCAATTTAAAATATTTTCAAATTCAAAATTAATAACATGAATTCTTTTTAAATTTATTTAATATAATGATAAATATTTTAAATTATCTAAAAAATATTACTAATTAACAGATTTATTATTTCATAATTTTTATTGAATCATCTCAATTTTATATTTAAAAATGTATCAATTTGATTTTTAAAAGTAAATATCGATTATAATATAGAGCAGAGGTAGTATACTAATCTAAAGTGAAGGTTTTAAACAAGTTGTTGGGAATTAAGTCACGCAAAATAAACAGTAACACTAAAAAAGAAAAAAACAACACAATATTTAATATGGTTTGGTCCTCAATGACCTAATCTACAAAACCAACTTCAATATATTAATCTTAACGGTACAACTTTTTTTGCACGGAATAAAAGCTGAAAAAACTCTCCCTCACACAACAACCCAAGACCAATTACACACACTCTCAACTCTCTAGGATGTTACTACCTTTTGGTTGTTTTTCACCCTCTCTAAACACAAGACTCTATTTATAAAGTACTCACAACTCTCCTTTCCTAATCTAATTAGGACATTCACATAATAAATATACCTACTACAACTAGAACGACTACTTTCAAAATAATATTCCTACCAAAAGTAAGATTCCTTATTATAATAGGACTCCAACATATAATAATTATCTTATTAAAAATAGGACACATTTTTTTTTCCATAATAACAATTAATTCTTTTCTGAATAAGATTCGAGGAGTTAACTAACAATTCCTCCATCGACTCGAATCCCCAAACACTTCAACTTTATCTCTGAACTTCACTCGATGATTGTCCTTCTTGGTCTTCTTTCCACGCATAAATTGTCCATCTAACACACAAATTAATTTTCCATTCTTCCTACCTTGAAGAATTAATTTATCTTCCTTGAACTCCTTGCACGAATTTCCTTGACCCACATATGTATATCCACGTGAGGATAATTTACCTAAAGAAATTATATACACACCACAACCAGGAACATAACATACCTTCTCAAGAATCTTCGTAGAACCATCATGAAGTTTGACACGAACACTTCCAACACTTTCAATCTTTACTCTCTCTTTATTAACCGCATTGACGTAGCCAAATTCTCCATCTTCTTGCAAACTCTCAAAGCAATCTCTCTCCTTGCAAATATGCATAGAAGCCGCAAAATCCAATATCCATCCATCTTCATTATAATCACTCTTAACTGTTAAAATAACTTCTTCTCCAGCTTCACTAAGCAAATTAACATCTTCAACTTTCTCTTTTTCCTTCATTTTTCTTGATACTTCCTTAAACTCTTCATGTCCTCTCTTAATGTTCTGCATTGGTATTGAATGTGACCCTTCTCTCCACAATAATAGCACTCTCTATCACTGTAATCTCTTGGCCTGGATCTTGATCTCCCTTTACTATTATCTCTCCATTGACGTCTCCCTCGATTAGAACCCTCCACGATTAGTGCTTGCTCAACAATGTTATTACTCTCTTTTCCTATCAACTTTTGACTTTCTTGTAAAACAGAAACCACCTCATCTAAAATGAAAGTTGATTTTTCAACCAATAGTGTTTGTACCATCAACTTGTAAGGCTTAGGCAAAGATGACAATAAGAGCAATGACTTCTCCTAATCTTTCAATTTTTCATTCGTATTCAACAATTGAGATACTAACCTGCTAAAAACATTTAGATGATTATGGAGATTCCACCCTTCATCCAACTTCAAAGAGTACAATTCCATCTTCAAGCACAATCTGCTGGTTAGCGACTTCGAAACATAACTCTTCTCTAGTTTTTTCCATAATTTTTTTTGGATTAACATAATTCTTTATCTCAGGTGCTAACAATGAACGCATTGTGCTTACCGCCTTCTTGCGAATTGTCTGCCAATTTACATCTTTCACATTGTCTGGTTTTTTCTCCTCCAAAGCTTGATTAAGTCTTTGCAACACCAAAAGATCTTGCACGCTACTCTGCCACAGTGTGAAATTTATTTTCCCATTGAAGATTGAAAACTCAAATTTACCCAAATTCGCCTCCATCATATTATGCGAAATAATTCCTTCTCGGATCCAATCAACCTAGCTCTTGATACCACTTGTTGGGAATTAAGTCACTCAAAATAAACAATAACACTTAAAAAAGAAAAATAATACAATATTTAACGTGTGTTGATTCTCAATGACCTAATCCACAAAATCATCTTCAATATATTAATCTCAACGGTACAACTTTTTTTGCACGGAATAAAAGCTGGAAAAAACCTTCCCTCGCACAACAACCCAAGACCCAATTACACCCTCTCTCAACTCTCTAGGATGTTACTAACTTTTGGTTGTTTTTCACCCTTTCTCTAAAGTCTAAACACAAGACTTTATTTATAGAATACTCACAACTCCCTTTTCCTAATTTAATTAGGACACCCTCACATAATAAATATACCTACTACAAATAGAACTACTTTCAAAATAATATTTCTACTAAAAAGTAAGATTTCTTATCATAATAGGACTCCAACATATAATAATTATCCTATTAAAAATAGGACATATTTTTTGTTATAATAACAATTCTTTTCTTATTCGAAGATTTACCTAAAACCAGTATTACTAATCTAAAGTGAATGGTTTTAAATATTTTTTTTCTTCATGTAAACAAGTAGGAACTCTAGTAGAAATTGAACGACTTGTCCTTTTGATCAAGGATGGAGTTTATATTGTTTCTACCACATGAAAGATTACTACTGTACAAGGTATTGTAAATCTTCTTAATTGTAAAATCATGACTTCATCACTGCACTATATAAATCTGTCGAAATCTTGTATATAAGTATATAGTTGAACTGTTTTTTTTTTGTATTCCAAATAATGTAATTGTTTTTCTAGATTCCAATTAAAAGCTAGTTGAAAACCTACACCTAAAAGTTTGCCAAATTAACGAAGTTTTACAAAACCATAAAGTAGTAGTACTTACAATTACCCATAAAACACTATAATAAACTTAATCAACAAAGCCTTACGCCACGCTCACCAAATCTCTTTTCATAATTCTTTGTATAATAATCTAATTGATAAAAGTGGTTAAATTAAATAGAACATGAAGAGAAAGTAAAACAACTAATTTGTTCTGTTAACGCCAAATTCGTCTACGCGCTCCAATCATCAAAACCCGTCCAATCCTGTATAGAAACATGTAAACACCAAAAGCTTGACGGTTTGGGCCGCCGAGAGATAGCTTCGGTATAAAAATAAGTATAAACTGAATAAGATTAACAATTAATGGAGGCTTAAAGCTCTAGTGCTGAAAAATAATAATTATGAGGTGTACCTTAGAATCAGAGTAAAATTTTGTATTTATAATTATCTCATCACCTCCATAGAGTCTTTTCCCGTATAGAATTAGAACTTCTCATTAGGTAAGATACCTTAATAGGAACAAATATAATTCCCTTAAGGAAAGAAAGTCGATTTAAAACCTGATCCTTTCTTTAGGGATTAGAAACCAATTATAATTAGGAATCCTTGATTCCTTAAAACTCCCAACTGCCCAAACAGAATCTTACATGGGTTAAAATAACTCCATGTGGACTATGGTCCACCATACAATTCTGGTTTAAATAATCATAACCCAACATTATCCCCTAATATTCGGTTGAATGACACATTTAATTAAAGAGTCCCTTAATAAAAGCCCAAGAACATTGCAACAATCAAGGACCAATATTCCTCATCAATCCCCATAACGGGCCCCCACATTATGCCCACATCCACCATTATCACAGCTGCATTAAGTGCACCGTATTCATATGTAATCGAAAAAAGTCAAAAAGCCACTTATTTAAAAGAAATCCTTTCATCAAAACAACTGCCATTTCTCAAACCTCTTCTCCCAAAAACTCTCTGCAACTTGCTATCCCCATTGACAAGCCATTCTACCAAAACCTCCACCTACAACAATGGCTTCCCCAAACGAATCCACTCCAACCATCCCTCATTCAACCATAAATAATGACGACCTCCTCTCAGTTGAAGTTCCCACAACAACCATAATTGAAACCCCAGGTTTCAAAGAAATTCCATCATCCTCAACTCCTAGTTTAGAAACAATGGCATCCCCCAAAGCTCCTGAGGCACATATCCGAAAGGAATATTAATCTTCCAAGGCTTACACTCACGTGAACACCTAATCCTCCATTCAAGATGATCAATTGGACTCCATTCGTAAATAATATCAGATACATCCAGAATATTCCATCTGAGCTCCTCTCTAGAACGAAAAGATATAATGACGCCCATAAGAAGAATGGGTCGACGCTCCACTTTATGCCTTCAAATATGGCATCCGACTTCCTCTCCCCGAATTCATCTCTTCCTTTTTAGGGATGATCGGTACTGGATTCGGACATCTGATGCTGAACTCCTATATTTACCTAACCTTTTTCCTTGCCTTTTTCCACGAGTTGAAAGTCCCCCAAGATTTAGACTTCTTTTTTCGCTCTGTTCAGTTTATCAAAAAGCGAGGAACCTAGCTTCCGATACCTGGGCCTCCTACCCGGAACCATCACCCCCACAAAACCCCCCTCAAGCAACAAAGGTTGGCACTCTTAGTGGATCTTCATCAAGGAAACCGACCTGAATCTCTTCCCGAGCTGGGCCTCTCCCAACGACCCCGTTCTTAAAGTCCCCACATTTCCAAAGAAGAAAATCAACGCCTTTCGGACCTTCTATAGCCAAATAAAGAAGACTGAATGGCCCATCAAAACATTATCCGACCTAGCAAGGCTCTATCACCACGGTCGTAAGTATCTCTTTACACATCTTTACTTTCCAACTGTATATTGATCACTCACTAGCACATTATTCCTCTGCACATGTGATAGACACGTAATTCATACATTTTATTATCCCTAATTTTGTCCTTTTAATTATATTAGTTTATTAAATTAATATGTTTTATTTTATTTTGTAGGATTTAATATTTGTTGCAATAAAGTCAAAATCTTGGTGATCAAGTGATATTTAATGCTCTTATTCATGTAAGAAATATCCAAGAAGAATCTTACAAGGAGAAGGATAGAGGTGGAACAATCTTGGTGTGCAAGTCAAAACCAACAAGAGAAAGGAAAGTCAATTTAGAAGATCTCTTTATCTGAAGATCTTTTGAGAAGTTGATTCTGGCTGGGAAATTGAAACCATACGTGGAAAGGGAACAAAAGTGTCTAAGTTCAATGAATCTAAATTAGGGTTCAAAGTTATTTTCTCTATAAATAGGTCTCTTGTTTTAGAGAGAAGGGGATTAGGTATTGTATTAGTTTATGTTAGGAGTAGAAGTAGAAGTAGATTAAATTACGTATTCATTGTACGTTCGTTGGATGATCGTTACTTAAAAGGAGTTTTCTTATTTATTTTTAATCTTCTTCTTTTCTTTATTTTAATTAGTTTAATTATTTTTCATGTCTAGCTAAATTCTTTCATCTAGGATGAAAATGAAATTAAATAATTATTCGTGATAATATTTTTCATCTCTTCTATTATTTATGCTTTTATGTTTAATTGATTTCGTTTTCATGTTTCGTTATTGAAATACCTTCGTTTTATAGTTCTTATGTGATTTTAAATTAATTAAGAGGTTTTGATAGATTATTGTTAAGATATGAGTTTTTCATAATCCAGGCTTGCTCGAAGAAGTTTTGATGGGTTATAGTTAATCCTTAAATTTTCATAGTCTATGCTTGCCCACGTTAATTGTAAATTACTAAAGTAAAGGGAAAGGAGATCAACATCATAGTGAGTTATAAAAATAAAAGAGATTGAATTATATGTTATGATTATTATTTAATGGATTTAGATTCCTAGATTATTTTTCTCATTATTTATTTTCATATTCTAGTTAATCAATTCTAAATCTTTATTTTTAATTCGCCTAAAATAGATATTAAGGATACATTAAATTAATCTAGTCTTTGTGGGTTCGACCTGTAATTGCCAGATCTTCAATTAGATACTGCGCACTTGCAGTACATAATTTTAACACATCAAATTTTTGGCGCCGTTGCCGGAGACTAGAATTAATTTTTATTTATTCCTTAATTTTTATTTATTCGAATTAGTTTTAACTCTAATATTTTTTTTTCCAGGATTATTGAAGCGGATCGAAGGAGCGAATAGATAAAGATTTTGTTGCTGCGCTTTCTTCGGTACTATGTATCTCCATATATTTTTTAAAAAATAAAAAAAATAAAAAAAAATACTTTAGTTTTTTTTTTATTAATATTTTTTTATTTGCCGCATTCATGCATTCACTCACGTAGAGCACATCCTGTTAGGTTTTTAATTTTTTTAATTTTTTTTTGTCAAATATAAACTGTGGTGATTGCTGGAGGATTGAGGTACGTCAAAATTTCTCCTTCTTTCGTAACTCACATAGTTTTTAGGACATTTTATTTGTTTATAGTTATTTTTTTATTTGTGCATTTTCATCTTTAATCTAACATTAAGGGCACAACCTATAACAAGATAAGGTGGGGATTTCATCACCCTTCCTTGGCCCACAAACAACCCAATTTGAATTTTGCATAACCATGACCTAATAAAATCAAGGGGGAATTACATATTCTATTACATTTTTAAAAATAATTACAACAATAGTCCACTCATAAAAGTTTTACACAACTAATACAGTTCCATATTTATTTACAATATTTGTGCAATTAGGATTCCCTAATTTAAGGAATTAGTATTCAATTAGAATTCCTTAATTTAGGGATTAGTTATACCCATGACTTCTTCTCTCTCTCATCTATAAACAACCGCACTTAGTCATCACCCTTGCTTCTTCATTCAACATTCAACGTATATATATATATATATATATATATATATATATATATATATATATATATATATATATATATATATATATATATATATTCGATGATGGTGGTGGCGGATTCCATTCTTGCTACAACTCATAACACAATTGCAAAGATACATGTGTATCGGCAGATAGGTATGGTCGAAGAAACCTTACTCCAACATGAGGTTCAATCGTTATTTATTTATTTTCCTTGTCTTGTTTTTAATAAAATAAATACGCATAAAAAAAATTATCAAAGAATCTATATATTCCAAGAGGTAGTAAGAATCAGAATCAACAAAATCCTATTGGGATAGTTGGCATCATAATAAACGATTTCCATTTTCATTTGAGTGGTCTGGTTCTAATCTCGAGGAAAAGAACAAGGTGGAAATAAGAAGTGTTGATAACAAGGCAACAAAAGATATATGTATATATTTATGAGTCAACCAACTGTATATCTCCAGTAGCTTCTCAAAATGAAGGTGGGCATGAAGATTCAGGCGGTGGTGGCGGTGGATATGAATACTGGATGATGGTAACCAAACCTTTATACCAAGACTGTCATGTCATAGTAACCAATCAACCTCCACACTTAAATTTTTTCTTAGTACAGTTGGTTACCAAACCTTCAGATCAAGGTAAGCAAACCTTCGTATCAAGGTAACAAAACCTTCATACCAAGGTAACTAATTCACATCTACACCTGCAGTTTTTTCATAGCAGTTGGTAGCCAAACCTTCAGACCAAGGTAACCAATTCAATTTTATTAAGTTACCAATTTCGTTTGAATGTGATGCAGTTGGCAGCCAACCATTCATACAAAGGTAACCATTTTATTATTTATGAGTAACAAAATAATTATAAAAAAAAATTCAGAACAGTAAAAGTAATATGCTTTACTAATCTTCTTCATTGCTTTCTTTTGTGGCGTTATTGTAATTGTCTTAATGTTTTCTTTTGTATTCAACATTTCAACATATGTAAAAATGTTTACCCTCCAAAGAATATTCACACATCTTTTAGAGGCAGTTGGTGTACGTGTTGTCTAACTTATTTTTGATTGACAAGGTTGGTGTGCGAGACATCTCTGGAGGCCAGGAGACTATCCCCATCCCGGAGATAGTCTCTTCACTAACGCCACAAAAGTAATATGCTTTACTAATCTTCTTCAGAACAGTTAAAGTAATGGAGATTTGCGGCGGTGTAGCGGCGGAGTATGTGAGGTGTAGCGGCAGTGTAGTGGCGGACTATTATTTCAAAGTGTATGTGATGGAGATGAAGATTTGAATTTAAATATTTAAATTTGAATTATTATTTTGAATTTGAATTTGTTGTTAGATCCAAATATTTGAATTTGAATTATTAATTATGGAAGTTATTTATCCTTGATTTTAGGTTTCCTTATTAATGTGAATTGTACTATTTTTGTAATAATTACAATCTTTTTGTAATTATTTGGTTGATGCACTTTTCTTGTAATTACTTTCTATTTGTTGTATATTTATGTAAAGGACCCTAAAATCAAGTAGACGCTGGCCCCTAGGACTCTCGATCTCAATTAGGACAAGGAACTCCAAGAGGAGTCTGAATTTTAAATTAATCAAACTACTGGTGTCTAGGCAAGTGGTTCAAAAGGTATACGCCTAAAGATTGTGTGGTTATTCAATTAGTCACCGTTTTTACGGAGAGACTCCTGCTTTTCTTACACTTACCTAGCTAGTGGTGTGATTAATTTCGAATTTGGTAGACCTTGCGGTGAAACTTGGAACAGTTAGGAGCTGTCTAGATTTTATTTAGGTTGACCTTAGAAGTAAATTTATTTATTTTTATTTATTTTTTATTATTTGTTTTTGTTTTTGTTTTGTGCTTATCTGCTTATTTGTTAAGTAGTGTATGCAAAAAGTGTGGATTAGGGACGAAACATCCTGATTAGTGAGAAAACTTGATTTTTTGGATTTCACTTTAAAAGATCTCATTTTAAGAAAAATGGAGGGCGCACAAACTGTTTCTTTAAGGGATCGATGTTATCCTTCCTGCTCTGCCCAACCTTCATGTATCATTCTACCACCGGTAACTGGTAACAATTTTGAACTTAAGCCACATTTTATAAATATGTTACCTAGGTTTACGGGGCATAGAAGATGCATATTTATTTATTCAAGAATTTGAGGAAGTTTGTGCCCTAATAAAAATTCAACAATTGTCTGATGACTCAATTAGGCTAAGATTTATAACATTTGCTTTAAAAGATATGCTAAAACTTGGTTATATAGCCTACCAAATAATTCCATATCAACCTGGGAGGGATTTGTTGTTACGTTTCTAAAAAAATATTTTCCAAATCATAAAGCCGCTAAAATTAGATCTTGATTCATCAATTTTTCCAACTTGAAAAAGTCCTTTTGGAAATATTTTGATAGATTTAAAATTTTGTTATCCCAGTGCCCACACCACGGAATTAAGAAATGGAGATTGTGTCAAATTGCTTACGAAGGTTTAGACTATCCCACTAAAATAATGTTAGAGTCAATGTGTCAAGGGGATTTTTTGAATAATGATGAGGAAAAAGCTTGGGAGTTTTAGAAGACTTAGCGAGAAAAAACCATGCAATGGAAACCACCCGAGAGACCAGATAAACCTAGTTCATCTAGGGGTGTTCATATAATTGACAATTCAATTTCTCCGAAAGCTAAGTTGGTTTGGTGTACTTAAAAACTTGAAGCTTTAGAAACTAGGGAACAATCACACGTGAACCAAGTCTCATCACCAAAGACCTTTGTGTCTAAGGTGTAATTCACCATGCCATGTGATTGAGGAATGTCCTGAAGTCATTTCCCAACACGAAGAATATGAACAAGTCAATGCAATGTTTTAAAGACCTGGGAATGACCCATTTGCACCCACTTATAATCCAGGTCATAGAAATCATCCTAATTTTGCATGAAACCAAGGACCATACACAAATAAATCTTTAAATCAGGTCAATCAGTCTTTAAATCAATCTTTTCAGCCTCACCAAAAGACAAACCCTGGTCCGTACCAAAATTCAAGTTCAACAACCCAATATCCACCAGGTTTTTCTAATGAAAGTGAGAAGAGACTTAACACTTTAGAGAAGAGCATAGAAACTTTAATGAAATCTCATAATAATTTCATGCAAAACACTAACCAAGCTATTTCTCGCCTAGAGATCCAAATGAGTCAATTGGCCACTACAGTTAGTGAAAGAGAGAAGGGGTAAACTTCCTAGTCAACCCGAGACCAATCCAAAATTTTCAGTCCCTACTCAAAAACCTTATCATGTTAATTCACTTGAAAACAACCAATTCATTCATGTGAATTATGTAATCTCTTTAAGGTCTGGAAATTATTTTAACAATCATGCTGGCACTAATAATGAAGAAGAGAAAAAAAATTAAATGTTGAATCTAATGATCCATCTTCAAAGTCAACCCAGCCTGAAAATCCCACGAACTCTGAGTCAGTAGGCCTATCCACTAAGCCTGTTTCACAACATGATTAAACCACACCTTATGAGTCAATTGAAAAAGTCTTCAAACCAAAAGCCCCATTCCCTCAAAGACTTATTTCAAACAAGCAGTCAGCCCAGTTGGACAAAATTCTAGAAGTGTTCAAACAAGTGAAAATTAACATTCCTCTTCTAGATGCCATTCAACAAGTTCCCTCATATGCTAAATGTCTAAAAGATTTGTGCACCCATAAAAGAACCACTCATGTTCCTAAGAAAGCTTTTCTAACAGCCCATGTTAGTTCTATCTTGTCATGTTAAGTCCCTGTGAAGTATAAGGACCCCAGTTGTCCTACAATTTCATGCATCATAGGTGACACGTTAATTGAAAAAGCTTTGCTTGATTTAGGAGCTAGTGTGAACTGTTACCATTTTCTCGTGTACCAAACCTTAGAAGCAGGGGAGTTGAAAAGACAAGTGTCACACTCCAACTAGTGGCCAGATTACTCATTAAAGTGCCAAAATGAATAGTTGAAGATGTACTCATTAAGGTTGGTGATTTTGTCTTCCCTGTTGACTTTGTTGTCCTTGAAACCCAGCCTGTTGTCAATCCCAAGGGTCAAATTCCTGTAATTTTAGGTAGACCATTTCTAGCAACTTCTAATGCGTTAATCAACTGTAGAAATGGACTAATGAAATTGACATTTGGGAACATGACAATTGATTTAAATGTGTTTAATGTGGGAGAGCAACCTAGTGATTTGTTTAACCAGTCCGTTGAAGTGAAAATGATTCAAAAAATATCAGGAAATGAACTTACGGGGGACGATGAAATTATTAACTTTTGTCTAAATCATTTTGGTCAAAATTGGGATGAAACTGAATACTTGAATGAGGTCAATGAGATGTTGGACTCCACAGCCCAAAAATCTTACTATAGAATGGAACCTATAATTGAATCAAGTTTGACATATTTTGAGCATTTTCAAGAGAATCAAATTGACTTTAAAGCCTCTTATGATCATTTTAAGTCTACCTTGGGTCCATCCGAAGCGCCTTCCAGAAACACTAAATGTGATTTAACAAATGAACCAAAGGTTGTGGACAATGATAATCTTCCATGTTTAGTTAATGAGATCATATCTCCCATTTCAGTTAATGTATGTGTTAATCCAGTGGTGCCTAAATGTGAGACCCCGAATTTTATGAAATAAAAGTATTCAATTTTTCTTTTTTGGTAAATAGTTAAATTGATAAAAGTTTAAAGTTAAGGGTGATATGTAAAATTTTTTCAAAGTAGACAAGTTGTCATAAAATACCCGGTTACTACTTACTCTAGTGTTGTTCACTTGAGTATTCGGGGCACTTTTTGTGTCGAAGTACTATTCACGAGTTACTATTCACGGGTTACTATTCACCTAAATTACTATTCACCCAAATATTATTCACTCGGGTATTTGGGGTATTTTTTATGTCGAGTCTTATTCACGAGTTTCTTATCACGGTTCTTATTCACTAGATTACTATTCACTCTAGTATTGTTCACTTTCGGGTATTTGGGACACTTTTTGTGTGGGTACTATTCCTGTGGTATTATTCCCAAAATCTTATTCACGAAGTCTTATTCACCCAAAAAATATATTTCTTTTTCGGTCTAAATTATTTTTTGGTACAATATTATTTCATGAGGAGATGTCTTAATTTTTCGAATAGTTGGTTGAAATTATAATAATAAATCAATATGGATCGTTGGTTTAAAGTTTTAATAGTAAAATCTTTTTATATAAAATAGAATACTTTTATAAAGTTATTACATAAATAGAATATATTATATTTTATTATGCATAGTATTTGCATAGTGGCTCTGCATAGTATTTGTATAGTAAAATCTTTTATAAAGTTATTCGTTTTTATTAGATTATAAATAGAATATATTATATTTTATTTAAAAATTTTGCTTTAAATATGGACCGTCGAGATTAAAGTAAATCAATCTGAGCCTGCTTATGAATTAGTTCTTATCTTGATCCATTCCTCTATAAATAGAAGCTCATTCATTCATTATTTCTTACTTAATTCACTTTGAAACTCTAGAGAGAAACTATAGAGAATTCTTCTTCTATAATCTTGGCGTATTTCTTTAGAGTTTAAGAAAGCTTTGAAGCGTAGTACAAGTTTTATTCGAGTATATCCTCGCCTCTGCCGGTAGAAATACTCTTCTTTCAAAGGTAGAGGATATTATTTGTTGTACTGTAAAAGGGTATTATTTCTTTTGTATTCATGAAGAGAACTTACATTATTCCATTCTTTATTATTACGTTTGGAATAAAATTTGTTTATCTGCAATCTGCATACATGGTGAAATTCTTCATTATTTTGTTCTTTATTATTCAGCCATGGAATATCCTCACAGCCGGTTCAGTATTACGCTGACTTTGGTTCCATTAATTATTTTGTTGGAATAACCTATCATGCGATTATATCGCATGCATGGTGATTTCGTTGTTATTCCATTCTTTATTATTTTGTGGAATATCTTATCTATGCGTTTACTGGCGTGACTGTTCCATTATTTATTATTACATTTGGAATAACTCGTCTGCATGCGATCTATCGCATGCATGGTGAATTCTGTTGTTATTCCATTCTTATTTATTCTGCTTGGAATATCCCATGCGTGCGATTACGCATGACACAGTTCCATTATTTATTATTCGTTTGAATAACTTTTATGCATCTGCGGATTACGTCGCATGGTGAAATTCTTTTATTATTCCATTTTTATTATCTTTGTTGGTTATTGGTTTTACTGATTGTATGTCTTTGGCTTTAGTAGTGCTAAGATGATATGTTGTTGAATATCTTTGGCACGTAGTGCAAAGATGATCTCATTGTTTGATAGCTTTGACCCGTAGTGCGAAGATGGGCGGTGTATGACATGATCATGACCACTTGGTGATCTTAACGAATATCCTTGGCCGTAGTGCATGGATAATTCAATGATGTGATTGGCAGGATCATGACCATTAGTTAACAGTTGAATGTCTTTGGCCGTAGTGCACTGACAAACAATTGATTGGTATGATCATGACCATTGGTTTTATAGTTGAATATCTTTGGCCCGTAGTGCAAAGATAGACAATTGATTGGTATGATCATTGTTATTACATTTGAATATCTTCAGCCTTTGGGGTAAGGATATTGAGTAAATTTTCTATTAAGCCTTTGTGGCAAGAAGAAACTATTAATTCACATTATTATAAATATGAATTGTGAATTTAACTAACATCTTTGGTGGTTCAGGTGAAGACAAGTGATGAAAGTTCTATTTGTCTTGAGTATAACAAAGAAGCTGTTAATGAGTAAAGACAGAATAAAATATCAACGATGGACTTTTAATCTAAAAGAGATAGTAGATATTATGTTCTACTTGACTCTTCTAATGGATTGCTTATTCCGCTGCAGTTAAACTTGTTGTCTATTATATTATATCAGTTGTTATATTGTTGAAGGCTAACGATAATTTATTCTGCATTATCTTAGTCATAATATTCTTACTGGGCTAGTTGAGCTCACCCTTTCTTTCATTGTTCTCTTCAGGAAATGAGAACGTAGCTGGGACTAGTCGGAGAACAGAGTGATGGTCCTAGATGGTGCATTAGTAGTCTTTACTATTCTGTGAAATAGTGTGATAATAAATGCAATGAGGGCGCCATTGGGTGAAGATATTGTCTAGAAGGCAATATTCTTATATAAACTCCCAGCTTATTTTTTGTCGTATTATACACGACAATTGTATTATTAAGTTGTATTTGTATTTATGTACCATGTATCTGGCGACTCAAGATGGGTGATGTATACCTAATTTTGGGGGCGTCACACTAAACATCTTGGTATAAAAGTTATTCAAAATGATGAAAATATTTTAGTGCCCCTTGGTAATGAATATGGATGACAAGTTTGGATAGATTTTATGAAGTTAGAATTTTTCAAAAAGAACCATCATTTTCGTTATCATTCACTGACTCAATTTTAAAATAATAAGTCGGGTATGCTCACAATTGTTCTTCTGTTGCACATTCTAATTATTTCTAATTACCCAGACCTCCTGAAAATCATACAAAATCCACTCTAGGTTGTCTTTTGTATCACTGATCATTTACAGTCACATAGTTTTTAGGATGCATAAAATTTGTAGATATGTACATTTGTTTTCTTTTTCACCACATTTTCTTGCAGAAGAAATGCCCCGCATACAAGGTACATTTTTTTTCACATCTTTGTTCTTTTTTCTTCATTTGCATACATTGAGGACAATGCATGATTTAGGTATTGGGGGGGGGGGGAGTTTGTTTGTATTATTGTATTAGATTTTTTTTTCTTTTTAGGAAAAAATAGTAAAAAAAATTTTAAAAAAAGTAATTAACTTTTTTTTTGACTTTTTATGGATTGAATTAATTCTAATAAGTGTTTGTGGAGCAAAACTCATGAGTAAGATTGAAAGATTTAGAACTCTTAAATTTTTGATAAGATACGAAATCTTAGTTCGAAACACCATCTGGATTAAAATTGATTTCACAAGTATTTTTGTACTTCACGTTTGCACTAATTCTTAGTTGAGTATAAACCATGATTCGATTAATTTCAAAAAAAAAAAAGAAAGAAAGAAAGAAGAAAGAATGAAAAAAAAATTGATGTGAAAAAGTTGAAAAAAGAAATAAAAAACTGCTTCAATGTCCATTAAACGAAATAACTGGGTATCCAAGCCTCAAAAAATATCGATATTCATGCTGAAAAGTATGTTGGATAAAAGCAGCTTGACTAGTCTTTGTTACTCGAGTAAGTAAGCCCTTAGGAGTGTCTCTACACCTAGTGCCTTAAAGCCATTTGGTTTGGGAGTCATTGGTTCAACGCTCGCTCTACATGGGTAACTCTGAAAAGCCTAAAAAAATGAGACATTGCACAAGGCAATAATCAAAATTGAAAAAAATAGAAAAAAAGAAAGGAAAAAAAAAGAAAAAAATGTGCTTGCTTGATTTTCATGGTAAAAATCCCTACTAAGAGTTACATCATATACACAATGCATGCATCACATGAAATTGATTTAATGAAGGATGGTGTCTAAAATGAAGATTGAGTATTTTTGATAAGGTAAAAGTGTGATTTTGAATTTAATCTTGCTTATATATAATGCCCATAGATATTTAGAAGCTTTCTTTCAATTTCATAATTTGTTGAATCCAAAATTATTTACGAATTTTGTGGGTATATTCATCTGCAAAACCCTCACGAGACCTGACTTCGTCCACTTGGGGTAACCTTGGGGTTTAAAGGCTTATTACACATCTTAAGTCTGATCGTGTTTCCTCTGAAAATGGGGTAGTGTAATTTTTGTTTTATTTTATTTTATTTTATTTTATTTTACTAGGGACGAGGCAAAAGCTAGGTATGGGAGTATTTGATGAACCGTAATTCATACATTTTATTATCCATAATTTTGTCCTTTTAATTATATTAGTTTATTAAATTAATATATTTTATTTTATTTAGTAGGATTTAATATTTATTGCAATAAAGTCAAAATCTTGGTGATCAAACGATATTTAATGCTCTTATTCATGTAAGGAATATCCAAGAAGAATCCTACAAGGAGAAGGAAAGAGGTGGAACAATCTTGGTGTGCAAGTCAAATCCAATAAGAGAAAGGAAAGTCAAACTAGAAGATCTCTTTATCTAGAAGATCTTTTTGAGAAGTTGATTACCACTAGGAAATTGAAACCTACATGGAAAATGAACAAAAGTGTCCAAGTTCAATGAATCTAAATTAGGGTTTAAAGTTATTTTTCCTATAAATAGGTCTCTTGTTTTAGAGAGAAGGGTATTATCTATTGTATTATTTTATGTTAGGAATAGAAGAAGAATTAGATTAAATTACGTATTCATTGTACGTTCGTTGGATGATCGTTAATTAAAGGAAGTTTTCTTATTTATTTTTAATCTTCTTTTCTTTATTTTAATTTTTTTAATTATTTTCCATGTCTAGCTAAATTCTTTCATCTAGGATGAAGACGAAATTAAATAATTATTCGTGATAATATTTTTCATCTCTTCTATTATTTATGCTTTTATGTTTAATTGATTTCGCTTTCATGTTTCGTTATTGAAATACCTTCGTTTTATAGTTCTTATGTGATTTTAAATTAATTAAGAGGTTTTGATAGATTATTGTTAAGATATGAGTTTTTCATAATCCATGTTTGCTCAAAGAAGTTTTGATGGGTTATAGTTAATCCTTAAATTTTCATAGTCTATGCTTGCACATGTTAATTGTAAATTACTAAAGTAAAGGGAAAGGAGATCAACATCATAGTGAGTTATAAAAATAGAAGAGATTGAATTATATGTTATGATTATTATTTAATGGATTCAGATTCCTAGATTGTTTTTCTCATTATTTATTTTCATATTCTAGTTAATCAATTCTAAATCTTTATTTCTAATTCGCCTAAAATAGATATTAAGGATATATTAAATTAATCTAGTTTATGTGGGTTCGACCTGTACTTGCCAGATCTTCAATTAGACATTGTGCACTTGCAGTACATAATTTTAACACATCAACATGCAGTAACAATCTTCAAACCCGAGGGCCTTAAAGCTTCGGGCTCAGAACAACTTCATGCGTACGAAACCCATCCACACTCCATCACAGACCAAGACTCCGATGTTGAGACCATCCTTATAACGGAAATCCCCATTGATACACCACCAAATGCCTATCCTTTAGCCGAGACCTCTCTTTACATTGAGTCGAACCTCTCTGAACCCCCTTTGAAGGTGCAACCAATTACTGCCATCCTTATGGCCTCCAGATTATCCACCAAAAATCCATTGAGATAACCAGATCCGACAAACTGGTGCTGATAAAGAAAAAATTAAGAAAACACATCAAAGCTCCTACCCCCCTACAACATCATCCACTGCCAAAACCCCAACCAATAAAGTTGCCCCCCAAAATTCCAACCTCTCCACCTCAAACGGAGGAGGAGACCTCAAACGAACCTTCTCAAAAGAAAGCCCAAACAGAAGAAAATACACACATTACCGAAGAAATTACACACATCCCTCATCCCCCAGTTCATCCTAAAGAAACCACAACGACCGAAGATCCGCCGAAATGATTTTTGAACACAACCTGGTTTTGAGACCTTCCACACAACTATCCCTACGAAAACTTCAACACCTTCGACCTACCCGGCGCCGAAAAAATGTACAAAGACCTCGAAGCCGAGGATCTTGTAATTGTAATCGATGTCCCCATGGATCGGGTAAGAACACTCTTGTACCTCTAATTAATGGATTATCTCCGAATAATACTTATCACTTTTCACGTAACCCATAGGCGCTATCAGCCTTCGATCGACTTCTTTTTAGGGTTGAAGAGATCTCTGCTCGCAAAAAAGAACTAGAAAGCACAATTGAATAATTCGAGCAGAACTCGCAACCATCTCAAAGGAAAAAAAGGTAGACCAGGAAAGATTTCATACTCTCACAGTCTATGCCAGCAGGCTAGCTGTCGATATGAAAAAGTTATTCCTAGAACTGAAGGAGTTAAAATGGAAGTACTTAGGAACTTTCTGAGCAGAAAGAAAAACATATACTGGATCGGGCCGGGATAAAAGAGGAGGGAGACAAACTCGAAAAACCCTACAACATTCTGGCCAAGGAATACGAAAAAATGTGCCATAAATTAAAAACCATGTTTACAACCGTTGTCGGGATGGAGAAGGAGATCGAACGTCTAAAAGCCGATAAGGTCGTTATCTCCGAGACTGATAAACAAAAAATCATCGAGGAATAACAAAAGTTTCCCGAGCTAACCAACCACATCATCGCCCCTACCAAAGCCACAAAGAAAAGATAAAGGAGAAGATGTTGGCAATTGGACTTGATATCAGCATATTAAACTTTTTAGATAACGAGGTCGACCCCCCTCTAAAATAACCATTTCTCTTCTGTACTTTCCATGTGATTATTTGAATGTAATGAACAACTTTAAATCAATGAAATTATCATTAACTATGAAACTGATCATTCATCTATATATGTAAGTAAAATAGGAAGAGGTCCGGCCTACTAACCGAACTATGAAATTTTTTTGGACGGATAAGTGTGAGGAAAGCTTTCAAGAATTAAAGAAGAGGTTGAGTACGGCACCTGTGTTATCTCTTCTAGATGATACAGGAAATTTTGTTGTTTATAGTGATGCGTCGCATAAAGGACTTGGTCGTGTCTTTGATGCAAAGCAGCAAAAGTCATTCAAGTATGCATCACGATAATTGAAGGATTACGAGAAGGGATATCCGACCCATGACTTAGAGTTAGCTGCAGTTTTTTTTGCTTTAAAAATTTGGAGGCACTACCTCTACGGAGAGAAGTATGAAATATATACGGACCACAAGAGTCTGAAATATATTTTCACGCAGAAAGATTTGAATATGCGTTAAAGAAGGTGGTTGGAGTTAATTAAGGACTACGACTGTGAGATTTTATACCATCCGGGTATGGCAAATGTGGTTGCCGACGCCTTAAGTAGAAAGGGTCGGGAGAAATTGACGATGTTGACTGCTCAGGAGGAGCTAATTACAAAAATGGAGAAATTAGAATTGGAAGTGAAGTATCTTATGGAGATCAATGAGAAGCTATTTCAGATGCAATCTGGTACAAGTCTACTAGATAAAGTAAAGGAGGCTCAGCTTCAGGATGATGAATTCAAAAAGGTGACAAAGAAGATATCTGAAGGAACCGAACTGAGATTTAAAATGGATAAGGAAGGAATACTGAGATTTGAGAGTAGAATTTGGGTACCACCAGTCACAGAGATTAAGGAAGATATTTTGAGCGAGGGTCATAGTTCACGATATTCGATTCACCCTGGTAGTACCAAGATGTACCAAGATCTTAGACAACATTTTTGGTGGCCGAATTTGAAGCGTGATGTTGCAGAATGTGTTGCCAAGTGTCTGACCTGTCAGAAAGTGAAAGCGGAACATCAGAGACCGAGTGAATTGCTACAACCGTTAGAGATCCCAGACTAGAAATGGGAACATATTACAATGGACTTCGTGGTTGGCCTTCCGACGACTCAGAAAGGCTACGATGCAGTATGGGTTATCGTTGACCGACTGACGAAATCTGCACATTTTCTTTCGATCAAAATCAGATTCAACTTAGACCAGTTGGCAAAGTTATATGTGAAAGAGATTGTTTCAAGGCACGGAGTTCCGATATCAATTGTTTCGGATAGGGATCCGCGCTTTACGTCAAATTTCCGGAAACGTCTACAGGAATGCATGGGAACGCAATTGCGAATGAGTACAGCTTACCACCCTCAAACAGACGGGCAGAGCAAGAGAACGATTCAAACTTTAGAAGATATGCTAAGAGCCTGTGTGATGGACTTTAAAGGAATTTGGGATGATCACCTACCGTTAGTAGAGTTCGGCTACAACAACAGTTACCACGCTAGTATTGGCATGCCGCCTTACAAAGCGTTATACGGCAGAAAGGGCAGAACTCTGCTTTATTGGGATAAAGTTGGTGAGAAAAAATTGCTAGGGCCTGAATTGGTACAGCAGATAGCAGAAATAGTCAAAGTGATCCGAGCACGACTGGTAGCGGCTCAAGATTGACAGAAGAAATACGCTGTTCCACATCGTAAAAATATTGAGTTTGAATCAGGTAGTTATGTTTTCTTGAAGGTCTCTCCCTGGAAGGGGAAGATCAGGTTCGGAAAGAAAGGGAAATTGAGCCCAAGATTCATTGGACCCTTTGAAGTACTGAGAAGAATCGGAGAAGTTGCGTACGAGGTAGCCTTACCTCCATCACTCGAGAATGTCTACAACGTCTTCCATGTTTCTGTATTACGACCATACAAAGCCGATTACAAACATGTAATTAAATACGAACCCCTGCATTTTGAGAAAGACTTATCTTACGAACAAATTCCTGTCCAAATTATCGACCGAAAAGAACAAGTTCTTAGAAATAAAGTTATACCTTCTGTTAAGGTAATTTGGAGGAACCACAACGCTAAAGAAGCTATGTGGGAACTCGAAGAGAATATGATGAAGAATTACCTCATTTATTTACTTAATTATTTGTGGCGATTAAAGGGGATGTAATCTTTGTAAGAGAGGAGAATGTAATGAGTCAAATTTATTGAGTCGTGATTACGGGGACATAATCCTTTTAAGGGGGAAAGATGTGATGAATCTAGATTTTTATAATTTAATTTTAATATTTATTGAATTAAATAAATATTTTCGATGATTTAATTATTAGATTTAATAATTAATTCATGCAATTATGGTAGATTAATTTAATTATATGTGTTACATTTATTAAATTAATGTAGAAATAATTATTATTCAAATATGTAATTATGTGAGCTTATTCTATTAAAAGAAATATTTAATTAAGCATGATGTTATTTAATTAGTTTAATTATTAATTAGAGAGTTAATAATTTGACATTATTTATTAATGAGAAAATTATTTATGTGACTATGTGAATTTATGAGAAATTATTATATTTTATTTAAAATATATTAAATAAAATATTGGAGTTATTTTATAAGGAGTGTGACATTAATTAAACTATATGATAAAAAAGTTTATTAAATTAATTGAGTTTAAGCCTTTAAGGCTAGCCAAACATGGCACTAATAGAGGTTGAGGGCAGTTAACCCATGATGGGTAACTGACCTCCACAATGCGTCAGTTTATTGATGCGACGTCTTCTTTATTTCATTTTTCTTAAGTCTGATAAAAACTAGTTAGAGAGAATTAGAAAATTTTGAGAGAGAATTCAGAGGATTTGTGAGAATCTCTGTGTTGAAGAAGCTTTTGAAAAAGGGTTTTATCTCTTCTAAATCTATACTCTGGGTAATCTCTCCCTCCCAAATTCTATATTTCACGTATTCAAATTTTGATAAAAATGGCTTTCACAGTTTTTTGTAAAGCCTCTGTGATTGAGAAAGGAGTAATATTTATGAATTACTTATGGGTTAAGATGTATCAAATTGTATATATATATATATATATATATATATATATATATATATATATATATTGCATGATTCCATATCATCAGTTTTATAATATTACATCGTATATGATTTCTACAAAATTACAAAGTATGGGTTTTGGCCTTATGGCCTTATACGTGATATTTTATGTATTGATCGTATATTATCCCTAAATTTTACACTCGTATATTATTATACATGTTGATACAAAGAGACCAAACTTTAAACAAACGGATTCGGTGTTATAACGAATCCGTAGTATCAATTTTCATGTTTTATTTTCAAAACCTTCAAGAACATCAAAGTCAGAGAAATTATAGATTTTAACTCTGTGATTATGTGTTTTAATGGGTTAAAACCATTCTATAAATGTTGGGTTATGTTTATGCATGAATTATAACATGTGTATATGATTAATTTCGTGTAGTAGTAATTTAATTAGAAATTTTTGGGTTGTGTTACGCAATTTTTCGCAATTGCGAGCAGTTCTAACTTTCATGCTGCCAAGTGGCGCCAGATCAATATTTAAGTCCCGGTATGTATGGCTAAGTGTCCGTGCATGACAGCCAAGACCTAGTATAAATGTGGCCCTATAAATACCACTTTGCAGAATGGTCCAGAAATGTAATTTTTAAAGTGTTAAGTCTAGCAATGTATTGTTAACTTAATGTAATGAACATAAAAACATGTTAGAAGTATAATGTGAAGATAAAATAGATGTTTATCATGTAAATAACATAATTACATGTGGGTTGAATTATTGAATACATAATTAATTCATTATTCATGAGGTGATATTATATGTTAATAAATGTGATAATTTGACTAAGTATAGTCATAACCAAAGTTTAGACAAAAGAATGATCATTGATGATTAGTTAAGTTATAATTAACTGGTATTGTAAATGTGAATGGTATGTAGAATTAAATTCAAAGAACGTGCTTAGTTAAAGTGTAATCTACGCATGAGGTAAGTTTCCTAACCCTACTTGTCATTGTTGTTCAAGTTTATTATTTACCTCGAGTAAATTATTATTACTATTATTCAAGTTCAAATGTTATATTAAAGATTTATTATCTTTTCAAAGCATGATTCAGTTATACAATAATTGTTCTATTGTATACTTCTTGAGATTATTATTCGAATTGAATATCATTATTGTTGAACCTTATTAGACTAGTGAACTTATTTGATTCAACTAGTCCTTAGTTGATGAACGTTCTAAATTTCAGAACACTTATTGAATTATCCAAACCAAACTTCCTTTGGTGCGGATTCGAATGTCAAACTGAGATGAACAACCACAGTAAAGGGATTTACTTATCGTTAAGCGTTAAGATATTGTGCACAAGATGGTACTGAAATTTGATCCCTTAAGTATGAGAAGAAAGGTCCATAGTCTTATGACTGTTAAAGGTTTCAAGTATAACCCTTGATAACCTAGGACATAGTTCAAGGTCTTATGACCCTCAGAATTCTTTTGATTCTTGTTATTCATTCTTGATTCAAAAGTTGAGCTTTCATTCAGATGTTTTTGATTTACTCGCATGTTATTATACTATTATTTCATTATTATACTTGTGGGCAATAGTGCTCACTCTTGCTTAATAATAACATTGCAGTTAAGAACGAAAGAATCGATGAACCTTTTACTAGTAAAGGCAAGGGCAAAGTTAGCAAGTGATGAAGACTTGTTATTTTTTTATTAGATGATGTATTTATGTTTAAGACTTGAGTTAATGATGTTGTTTAAGACTTATTTGTTTATGATTCCGCACAGATGTTTATGGTTAGTTTAACCTGGGATTGTATTATTATTATTCGGATGTTGTAACCCTTAAAGGGAAGATTTTATATCTATCTATTGCATGGCTTGCATTTATTATGGGTAGATAGATAGATGATATTTGTACAGTGAACACCAAATCCCGTGGAATCAAAGTACCCGGATTTGGGGGTGTCACATTAAAAATAATATTCGTTCCCAGGAACTGAATATTCCACCTAACACCATAAACAACGTTCGTTCCAAGGAACTGAACAACAAATTAAACACCAATGATAATATTCGTTAAAAACTGAATACTCGTTTTATTAATAATCTTGAAAAATTATAAAGTCAAATCACAAAGTCATGCTCTACTGATAGTATTTTCGAAGCCTGCCTGCATGCCAATTATTCTTAATTTGTGTCCCATCCATTGCCTGAAACCGGTAAGTAGCTTCGGCACCTCAACAACCTCATACGACCCCTCGTAATTTGGCATAAGTTTCCCGAGATTTTGGGGCATTGAGGCATCTACCTCCCGAAGAACTAAATCTCCAACTTCAAAACTCCTAAGCTTTACCCCTTTATTGTAATGTCTGACCACTCTCCTTTGGTAGGTTGCAAGCCTAACCAGAGCCAACTCCCGAACCTCCTTCAACAAATCTAGGTTGATGCGAAGACCCTCATCATTGTATAACTCTTTAAACTAACTGACCCGAAGAGAAGTAGAGCCAATTTCGACCGGGACCAGGTCATCAGTACCATAAGCCAACCAGAATGGTGAATCACCCGTTGTCATCCTCAGAATTGTTCGATAAACCCATAACACACTGAGTAACTCCTCCTGCCATATTCCCTTCGCTTCATCGAGCCTTCGTTTACCGTTCAACAATTCGATGCTAAATTCCCAACTATTTCAAGAATGCTTCGAATTCAAACCCACAAACTGCCTTCCATTATCCAAAATCACTACCAAGGGAATGCCAAACTGAAAAATCATAAACTCCTTCAAAAATTTCAAATATTCCTCCTCCGTGATCTGCCGAAGGGGCTTCGTCTCTACCTACTTGGTCATATAATCAATAGCTACTATCATGAAACTAACCTGACCCTTTGCCTTAGCAACAGACCCAAAATATCAATTCCCCACACGACAAAGGAAATCAGAGACAACACCGAGTATAATTCCTCCGGTGGCTGATGAGTGATATGACTATGAGCTAACACTTAGAGCATTTCTTTACATACTTCGTTGCCTCTTTAAATATTGTTGGCCAGTAATACCCCTGCCAAAGCACCTTATAAGTCAATGCCTTCGCAGCTATGTGATCACCACAGATCTCTTCGTGAACCTCCCGAAGAATATATTCCGCTTCGAATGGAACCAAACACTTCAGCAAAGGAGAATAATAGGCTCTTTGATACAAATCCCCATCTATGAGCACAAAATTCAAACTCATATGCTTGACCTTCTTCGCCAACATCCAATCCGAAGGCAAGACGTCGTCAGCTAAATAATCAAGATAAAGGGTCATCCAACAATTTGACCGCTCTACAAATATGACCTCTGTATGCTAAACACTCGGCTGATTCAAGACTTCCAAGTAAACCGATCCACTAAACGTACTCGCATTAGTTGCAGCCAATCTCGCCAGAGCATCGATTATGGCATTATCAAATATGTCCACTCCCTGAAAAGTAAATGAACTAAAGTACTGGAGCCGATCCTTCACCTCTGCCAGATACTTTACCATTCTTGCCTCTCGGGCCTCGTACTCCCCCGAAATCTGTTTGACCACCAGCTGGGAGTCACTAAAGATTATTAACTTCTGAACTTCAAGACTCTTTGCTAACAAAGGCCTGCCAAGATCACTTCATATTTAGCCTCATTATTAGTTGCTTTGAACCCAAAGTGAATCGCCTGGTGCACTTTGAACCCCTCTGGACTTGTCAAAATAACACCAACACCACTGACATCCAAAGTAGAAGACCCATATGCATACAACGTCCACGAACTTTACACCAGTTGAACATCTATAACGGTCTGAACAACCTCTTCCATTTAAACCATACTATAGTCTACCTCGAAAAACAAACACTATACCACGAAGTCGGCCAAGGCCTGACCCTTTATTGCTATCCGAGGATGATACTCTAGTATAAACTATGACAACTCCATTGTCCACGCTCCACACTGCGAGCCGACCTGAGACATCTGGCTTTCCTAACACTTACTTCAATGGTTGATCGATGTACACCACTATTAACCGACCTTAGAAGTACTGCTGAAGCTTCCGACTGGTTATTATCAACGCATAAATAAACTTTTTAAGATTTGGATACCTTGTTTCAGCATCCCTAAGGGCATGGTTCACATAGTAAACCGGTTGTTGTTTACCTCCAATCTCTGCACTAAGACTGCTCTTACTGCCAACGAGCTTGCCGCCAAATAAAAATACAAAGGCTCAGCGAGATTTAGCTTCACCAACAAAGGAGCCGAAGACAAGTACATTTTAATCCCTTGAAAAGCATCCTCGCATTCTGAAGTCCATTGGAAGGTCTTCTCGTTCTTCGGCCCTTTTAACGTATTAAAAATAGCAAACACCTCTTTGCTGACTTAGACATGGAAGTTCCTCAAAGTTGTTATCTGACCGGTCAGAAGCTGAACATCCTTGTAAAATTGAAGATAAGATCGAGGAGATAGAGAAACTGAAGAAGGAACTGAAGGAAACCTCCGAAAGGCTGAACATAGCAGAGGAAGGCTGGGTAAGAGAATCGCGTCGAGCTGATCGTGCAGAGGATGATAGTCGTGCAAAGAAAGCGAAGATTTGAGAAACGTACTCTACGCTTAACAAGGCAATGAATGAGACCTAAGATCAAGTTTTGAGGTACCCAATCCAGTTCGAAGGGCTACCATTATACATGATGGATCGCAGGATGATGCATCGCATTTTAGAAGAGGAGCGTAGCAAGGCTAATCAGTACCTTGATCGACAGTGATATGATTTATTTAATTATGTGAAGAACTTAATTAGTGTTTAGATGTAAATTCTGACGTGTTTATGAACGAAAGAATATTTGAATGTTTTAAATCATATGGATTCTTTATTCCAGGATAGTTGATGTAAATAGCAATTATGCTATCGTTTAATGTTAAAACTTTGATTTGATTGCAAATATATCAAGTTGTTTGAGATGATGTGTTAAGTGATATGTTAAATTGTTGAGTAATGCCTTAACTATTTAGAGAAATAAATAAAGTTCTAATAAGCGTTTATTTAACAGAAAAATGTCGCCAAGGAGAAGATAACAACGTCAACCGGCTCAGGAAGAGTCAACCAATAATAACAATAATGCCAACGCTAATCCCGTGCAGCAGTTAGTGAACTTACTGACTGGAGCCATGAATGACCAACCTCAAGCTCCACCAAACACAACATTTAAGGACTTCAAGGCGGTGGGACCACCAGAGTTCAAAGGTTCCATGAACCTAATCGAGGCTCAAACGTGGGTTATGGAAATAGAGAAGGTTTTCGATGTTCTTTAGGGTTAGAAAGACCGTAAGACCGCTTTAACGCTTATGTTGAAGTCCGAGGCTAGCTATGGTGGCAAGAAAACAAAGTGCGAGGAGGTGAAGGTGTAATTATATGGGAGAGATTTAAAGAAATATTTTTCAAAATATATTTCCCAACTAGTTCGCAGAATCAGATGGAAGTTCAATTTCTGGAACTTAAGCAAGGAAATATGAGCGTACCTGACTATGCAGCTAAATTCAACGAGTTAGCGAGGTTCGCCCCGTATCAAGTACACACAGATGAAAGAAAAGCCAGAAGATTCGAACAAGGACTAAAGCCTTGGGTGTATGCAAAGAAGGTATCAATGTTTCAAATAAACACGTTTATTTGAGTCTTGAAAAGGCCATCCTCGCCAAAGGAGGAAGCGATCAAAGGACCAAGTACAATCAAGATCGTAGAAGAAGAAGAGTGAAGGTGAAATTAATAACAAGGCCAAATGGAAGTGGCACAAGAGGTGGAAATTTCAATCGGGAAGAAAAGGTGGAACGACAACTCATCATCGGGAAATCAACAAGGTAATCAGAAGAAACGAATTGAAGCATGCCCGACCTGCGGGAAAGCTCATCTGGGAGTATTTATAAAAGGGAAACGAGTGTGCTACAATTATGGTCAGGAAAGCTACATAGCACCAAACTGTCCAAACCCAAAGAAGGGTGCTTGTTTCAACTGTGGTTCGAAGGATCATCTAGCAAGAGACTGCCCTAAGAAGGGATCAAGAGGAGCAGTACCAGGAGGTAATCATGGAAATAATAGTGGAAATGCCTTAACCATCACCGTACCACATGCAACAAATCGATCGACCGCCAGAACTTTCAATATGATGGTGCAGGATGCAATCCAGTCTGCTGAAGCTTCCGACTGGCTATTATCAACGCATAAACAAACTTTTTAAGATTCGGATACCTTGTTTCAGCATCCCTAAGGGCATGGTTCACATAGTAAACCGGGTGTTGTTTACCTCCAATCTCTGCACTAAGACTGCTCTTACTGCCAACGAGTTTGCCACCAAATAAAAATACAAAGGCTCAGTGGGATTTAGCTTCACCATCAAAGGAGCCGAGGACAAGTACATTTTAATCCCTTGAAAAGCATCCTCGCATTCTGAAGTCCACTAGAAGGTCTTCTCGTTCTTCGGCCCTTTTAACGTATTAAAAATAGCAAACACCTCTTTGCTGACTTAGACATGAACTTCCTCAAAGTTGTTATCTGACCGGTCAGAAGCTGAACATCCTTGTAAAACTGAAGAAATTTCATGTCCAAAATAGCTTTTATCTCCTCTGGATTCTCCTCTATTCCTCTTTTACTGATCAAACATAAACTTCCCTGATCCCAAACCGAAGGTACACTTCGTCGGATTCGACCTTAACTAGTAGTGTCGAACAGTCTGAAAGTAATCCTCTAAGTCATCCAAGTGGCCTCGAATTGACATGCTCTTGACAATCATATCATCTGCATAAACTTCCATGCTCTGACCCAACTGCTTCAAGAACATATAGTTCATCATCCTCTGATATGTGGTCCCCACATTCAACAACCCGAACGTCGTCTTCTTTTAAGCATAAACTGACAGATGAGTGATAAATGTTGTCTTCAGGATATCCTCCTCATGCATCAAAATTTAATGATACCTTGAAAAAGCATCCATAAAATTAAGTAAGGCATACCTCGAAGTGGCATCAATTAGTTGGTCAATGTACAGAAGTGGATAAAAGTCCTTCCGACACGCTTTGTTCAAATATGTGTAGTCGATGTAGACCCGCCACTTCCCGTTCTATTTCTGAACCAGTACCACGTTCGTCATCCACTCGAGGTAGTCAATCTCAAAAATAAAATCTGATGCCAGAAGCTTGGCTATCTCTTCATCTATTATCTTATGCCTTTCTGGGTGAAGATCCTCCTCTTCTGTCGAACAGGTTTCTTTGTCGGGTCGTCCACATGCAGCCTATGCACAACTACCTTTTCATTAACACCAGGCATATCACTGGGGGCCTATGCAAAGATGTCTGTATAACACTGTAACAACTCCACTAGGCTTATCCGAAAAGGTTTCTGTAATCTCGACCCGATCAAGATGGTTGTGACGCCCCCAAAATAGGTATACAACACCCACTCTGAGTCGACAAAATATATGGTACAAAAACAACTACAACTTTATTAATACAACATAAAAACTGTGAGTTTAAATACAAATATTGTCATCTAGACAATATCCACACTCAAATAAGTCCTTAGTACAATTATTGATACATTATTTTATAAAAATGGTGAGGACTACTAAAACGACTTCTAGAACCATCATTCCACACCTTTACTAAGACTTTACATTCTCGCCTCCTGAAAAGAAAAATGGAACAACAAGGAAAAGGGTGAGCTCAACTAGCCCAATAAAGAACATTATGACTAAGATAATATAAAACAAATTATCGTTAGTCTTCAATAGGGAAAAATCTAATAGAATACAATAGACAACAAGTTTTAAATCAATATTCGCAGCGTAAATAATAATTCATTAGAAGAGTTAAGTAGAGAATATAATTTACTATCTTCTATATATGAATTTAAAAGTTCATCGTCAATATTTTATCCTTGTAACATCAATCAATATATATCTGGAATCAAATATTCATCTTTGCACTACTGTGCCAAAGATATTCATCACCGGGTCATGTTCATCTAAACACTGCTCATCTTTTGCACTACGGGCAAAGATATTCATCAGAAATCATTCATCTTTGCACTACAGCCAAAGATATTCAGATTATATCATCATTTAGGACTGAGGATGATGAAAAATATTTTAAAGAAAACGAATCCAGTGAAACAAAAGAATAAATATTAAGGATTCGTATTTCAGCTATTCCATGTCCAAAAATACCTCATAAATAATCATAGTGGAGTAAAATTCAAGAATGATCAAAATATGGATACAATCAAAGCTAGTATCCATAATAGATATTTTGGACGAAAAACAAAAATTTAATTTTTTCAGTAAATAGTGCCATATTAAGTGAATAGTCTCAGATATCGTGAATAAGAATCTCGACACTAAAAGATAAAAATTTCACAAAAAAGATCATCATGCTTCGTGAATAGTACTCGTGAATAGTAATTCATGAATAGTAACTCATGAATAGTAACCTCGACATGAAAAAGTTCCAAATTTGATAAAAAGTTCCAACCAATATTTCAGCATAATGATATTGAAGAAATAATGTCATTTGAGAAGAAAATAACATCCCTTACCTAAAAAGGATAAGATTTACATCGGTATAATCGATATAGTCTTTGAAAGGACTTGCACCGATATAGCAATACTCAAAGTACTAAAATACTCACAAGAATACGCCAATATATTGAGAGAGAAAGATAGAGAAATCAAGTAGTTTCTGGTGTGATTTTCAATTCTAACCTAAGCACTCTATTTATAGGAAAATGCTTAGAACACAAAAGCGTAAAATTTAATATAATATTAATATATTATAAAATTTTCCTACGCCCACTAAGACTCCTGAATTCAAAGATGTTTACAACACATGGGGGCCAACCAAAACAATAAAAACGTTTTTCTTAATAAAAATAATTAAAACTTCCAAAAATCAATTATTTCGGAACTTCAATAATTCATAATAAATAACCCTTTTATCAGAAAATTCGAATCTCGCGACTTTTTATAGGAAATTCAATTCTCTACAACTTTGCAGAAGAAAGGTTTTCCAAATTCCAAACAAAAATTGACCGAAATCCATAAACGGGCGATTTTACAAGCTATAATCAAATTTCAGTCAAGAAATGGGTCCACCAACATGTTTAACATGTTTTAAACAATTTTTGCAACAAAAATACTCTTCCTCCTCATATACTCATATATCCCACATTCATTGTAAAAATATCATCATTATTATATAATATAATAAAATATTATTTTATCGAAAAAGATAAAATATCAATTTTAACAATTGTCACTTTAAAAATTTTCTCCATCTATAACCACATAAAATCAATATTTTCCTCATCATATAAATCAATAATTAATTATTCATAAATAATATTACAGAATCACAAAGATCGCAACCGTGCCGCTCCTTTCAGAAAGAGGGGCTTCCAATAAGGATTTCTCCTTACTGGCAAGCCAATTAGGTGACCAAACCTCTCCTTAGATGTAACTTTCTAGGCATTGCCAATAATGTTTTCTAATAATATTATTAAGATAATATGAATTATTGCTTCGATAATGGAAAATATCGAGATAGTGACAATTATTGAAACAACAAAGAATATAAAATATCAACGCAAAGAATTATTGAATCAATAAAATAAAATATTTGAATAAAGAATTCATCGTAATAATTATTGAGTAGTGGCCTTCTTACGTAAGAATCAATAATTTGTGCAATACCGCAGTCTTCATCGCCAAGCAACAACGCCAGACATCGTGTTTTAACCACCGGGTATTCCAACAAGATTAATTGTGAATAATCAACGTCATTATTTATAAACAACTTATACTTGTCGCTTTCTTCATCCAATCGCTTTTATTATGGGGCCCATAAAGATCACAACTAAATGCGAATATTCCCCAACAAAGAAGAATATTCAACGACCAAACGAATATTTCCCGACAACAATGAATATTTTAGAACCACCTGCTTATTTAAAATATTTGCTCATTTTACCCATAACTAACCACATTAATCAAATCAACCCTTACTGTTTCAAAATAATAAATAGAGGAAAATAAATTTCATTTATTAATAATTTGGGGTCTTACAACGGTCTTATCCTTCTTCCCCGAAATTAACTCCACCTCTTCTCGCTCTTCTACAGTACGTGGCCGAGGCTCAGAATACCTTCGATAAATGGTTTGATCTCTATAACCATTGTCTACTTCTTCTTACTAACTTCGTCCCCGAAGAGATTAACGCATTCCTGTAACATCTCATCCCTAAGTCGAGATCCCCTGCCACCTCACCAACTCCATTTGGCGTGGGAAACTTGATTTTAAAGTAAGGAATTGAGGTCACTGCCTGAAGAGCTGTCAAGGTCGGTCTCCCCAGAATAGCATTGTATGCAGAATCCACATGCACTACAAAAAATCTATAAACTATCTCCACCTGCTGAGGAGTTATCCCAAAGATCATCGGTAGCTCAATTATCCTCTAACTTTAACCGGTCATTGCTAAATCCGCATAAAGGAGGCTCCCCGCCAACCTCCAACTTTTGCCCCGCAAGTCCATCCTTTGGTAGGCGTGATCATACAATATGTCCAATCGACGAGCCATTATCAATCATCATACGCCATATCCCATCAAACCCATATATATACGCTTATTACCAAGGCTCCTTTATGTGGTTCGATAGGCTCAAGGGAAATCCTCATCAAGAAAAAAAAGATTATCGAACCGGTATTGCGGCCTTTCACGCCTAACAAAGTCGATTAGAACCTTTGGCGATTCCGCATCTAGAATGCTCGCCTCTTCTCCCCATGACCTTTCTAACTCGACCACCAGAATCATATCCACCACCCGACGTCTTTGCTCTGGTCTCGATCCTCATTGTTGAAATGGGGTGGTCGATTCGTTTCCATGGTGTTGTTCACATGTTGTGCCCCCGAAGTGTCCCGTCCTGCGACGTACTGAACCAACGACCCACTTTGAACATTCTTCTCTATCAGGTCCATCAAACCCCAATAAGTCTTCGTAAAATATCCAGCACACCCATGATAGTCACATTATTTATTTATATTCCTTCTGTTAAATTTGATGTTGTCATTGGCTGGTTCGAAGTAAGGCTTATCCTTTATATGTTCCAAATAAGAACTCAATCCTTGTTCAATTTACTATAGACCTTGTTGACTCTCTGATTCGGAAAAGGCAGACATCCTCCACCCGAACCGCCATTGTTGTTGTCATACTTCTTCTGATAACCACCCGACTTGCCATTATTGTTATTTCCTTTATCTTTTCCTTATCCTTCATTTTTCGATGGGCTCGGCTCTGCATCGCCCATCACATCTTCTATTACGATAAATCCTTCTACTTATCAAAGGCTTCGACCTTGTCGAAGACTTCAACCAAGCTCTTCGGATGGTTGAACATCGCCTCTTTTACCAACTTCTTGGACTTTACGAGGTCCAAACCACTCGAAAAGAGGCCCATTGCTCAAGGTCGCTCAAATCGTAGAGACCCCTCATCGCTTTCATGGAACCGCTTCACGTACTAACCCAAGGTTTCATTTGAATACTGCCTGATCTAGGACATAGAACCAATCAGCTTTCCTCTCCTTTTATTACTGCCGAACTGAGCATGGAATTTATCACAGAGCCCTGTCCAAGAAGAGATTGAGTTCGGGGCCAACATCATCATCTATTGTCGACCATCTTTCCTCAAAGTAGTCATGAACATCTAACATTTAGAAGTATCCGAGTAATCGCAATAATCCATCAGCCGATCATAAGCATGGTTGTGCTCGTAAGGATCCCCCGAACCATCATAACTCTCCATGTGAGGGGGATTCTTACTTGATCCGCTTTTCTTACACAATCTCGGGAGAACGGTGCTGAAGACTTGACCGAGTTCGTAACACTCTAATTCCCCTCGGCTAACCATTTCTCCAATTCGGCCAACTTCTTTGCCAACTCCTCAGGCACACTTCTTAGGGGGGGAAGGATCTTTTCTGCCCCGTCTTCTTCTATCGGGAGATGGATCTCGTCTCATACAATTTGACCGACCTCTGCTTTCAAAACTTGTTGCTCGGGAGCGACTTCGGTGCCTGCTCCTTGTGTGCCGAAAGCCGTCCGGACGATGTGTCCTAGATCGGTTCCTGCATCGCGATGCTCCAATCGGATTTGCTCCTGCTACCGCTTTTTTCCCGAGAGAGACTTTGAAGCTCTTCTGGGTCTTCCTAGAATCGTCCCAACAGGTGTGTCCTAGATCGAACTTCATGCGATCGCCCGCTTTCTACTATGGTACGGAGGCACCTTCCTCGTGTCCCCAGATCAATAATACAATATGTTGGTCAATCTCCTTTCGTTGCAAGAGCAAGGTTTTCATGGCATCGTCTTTCTCTTGAGCCTTTCTAGATAAAATCCTCCTCCTTTCGTCATGAGAACGCGTTCGAGACGGTGCATCCTCAACACGTAGTTGAGAACAATCTTCACCGAGGGCCTTCTTCCCTGTCATTACCTCCTTGTCTAACCGAATGACTGTTGGGCTCGAGCCTATCTTGGGTCTGAGCCTATCCTAGATGCTTTTGGATGGGCCCAACCTGTCCTTGGAAGAACCTCTAGGCTGGGAAGACCAGTCCGCCGTTGACTTATTTTTAAACAACTTATATTTGTCGTTTTCTTCCTCCAATCGCTTTCCATTATGGGGCCACACACGGTCATACTGGGTAAATGCATTTAATATTCCCCGAAAGATTTAATATTCCACAACCAAACGAATATTCTTTACAACAATGAATATTTTATAACCACTTGCTTATTTTGAAATATTTGCGTATTTTACCCATAACTATCCACATTAATCACATCAACCCTTACTATTTCAAAATAATAATTAGAGGAAATTAAATTTTATTTATTAATTATTTGGGGTCTTACAACCTCCCTCCTTATGAAATTTCGTCCTCGAAATTGACATACGCACTGGTGTTTCAAAAGGTGAGGATACCTCGCTTTCATTTCTATTTCCAATTCCTGTGTCATTTCTTCTATAAGATGGTTCCTCCACAAGACTTTAACTTGTGGTATGAACTTCGTATGTAGGATATGCTCCTTCCTATCCAAGATCTTGACAGTACTTCCTCATATCGTTAAGTCTTCTGCTTATCTCGTCCTGGTTTCTAACTCAAAATCTTGTAACTAAGACCCCAAATAATTAATAAATACTAAAATTTAATTTCGATCTTGTGCCGCTTAATTATTATTTTTTCAAATAGTAAGGTCCCAACAACGTTGACCTCATCCCAACATACTTTGTGATTAATGTGATATACTTATGGGTAAAATTCCACAAATATTTACAAAATAAGTATAGTGTTATAAAATATTCAGAGTTTGAATAGTCATCTCCGAATATTCGTTTAAGGATCGTATGGAATATTCAGAACTCGCTCCATAGCTTTTTTTGCAAGCTAACCCAAAATCTTGAAGTGAATATCACGATCGTATGGATACTACATGCAATCTCACAATCTCATCTACGCATATACGAAAGCAAGACGTTCAGGGAATAAGTGTAAGACCCCATAATTAATAAATAAAATTTAATTTCCTCTAATTATTATTTTGAAATAGTAAGGGTTGATGTGATTAATGTGGATAGGAAGAAAACGACAAATATAAAATAAGCAAGTTTAAAAATAACATTGTTGCAGAATATTCGTTTGTTAATATTCTATACAATTCGTACGTTGAATACCCCATAACTAAAAAGGTTAAAAAAACACAAGTTATTTAAAAATAACTTGCGCTAGTTGTTACCGCTTACATACCCTTGACAAAAAAGACACTGGAATGTTGCGCGATGGCACAGAAGTATTGCACCAATTATCGACTTTTACGTAAGAAGGCACTACTCAATAATGGTTACAGAATTATCGCTCAAAGATTTTATTGGTTCAATAATTGTCATATTGATATTTTATATTGTCATTGTTTCAATAATTGTCATTACACAATATTTTTCATTATCGGCTAATAATTCATATTATCCTAATAATATTATTAGATAACATTATTGGCAATGTTTAGAAAGTTCTGCCTAAAGGAGAGGTTTGGTCACCTAATCAAGCGCTACAAGAAGGAGAAAATTTTATCGAAAGCCCCTTTCCTGAACCGCACCGTCATCAATATTGTGATTCTCAGAATATTATTTGTGAATAATTAATTATTGATTCATATGATGAGGAAAATATTGATTTTATGTGATATAGATGGAGAAAATTTTTAATGTGACAATTGTTGAAAATTGAAATTTTATCTTTTTCTCGATAAAATAATTCATTTAAATATATATATATATTATATTTTAATAATATAATAATGGTGATATTTTTACAACGAATGTGGAATATATGAGTATACGAGGAGGAAGAGAGTATTTTTGTTGCAATAAATGTTTAAAACATGTTAAACATGCTCTGCGGACCCCATTTATCGATCGAAATTTGATTATAAATTTCTAAAATCGCCTGCTTGTGGATTTCTGTCCAATTTTTGCTTGGAATTTGGAAAAACTTTCTTCTCGCAGTTGTAGAGAATTGAATTTCCTATAAAAAACGAGAGATTTGAATTTTTCGATAAAAGGGTTATTTATTGTGAATTATTGAAGTTCAAGTCTCAAATAATTGATTTTTGGAAGTTTAAATTATTTTAAATAATAAAAACGTTTTAATAAGGTAGGTGTGCCCACTAGCATGGAAAAAGAGCTGAGATCATATTGTCCAAGGTGTGCGTGAAGATTATATATATATTAATATTTTAATAAATTTTCTGCTTTGGTGTTCTAAGCATTTTCCTATAAATAGGTGCTTAGGTTAGAATTGAAAATCACACCGTAAATCAAGTTTTCTCTCTATATTATCGAGCGATTCTTGTGAGTATTTTGAGTATACTTTGAGTATTGCTATACTATGAAAGTTCAAGTTATAGCCTATATCCAAAGATTCCAGCTAAGATCTGCCTTTCCGAGGTAAGTGATATTATTTTTTTCGTAATGATATTATTTCTTCAATATCATTATGTCAAATATTGATCCAAGTTTTTATCAAATTTGGAACTTTTGGTGTCTGAGTTACTATTCACGATACTACGACTATTCACGATACTAAGATTATTCACGAATACTAACTATTCATCGAAAAATGAAAATTTTTTTTTCGTCTAAAATATCTATCAGGATACTAGCTTTGATTGATCCATGTTTTGATCATTCTTGAATTTTATACCACTATGATTATTTTTTAGGTATTTTTGACGGATAAAACAAAAGTACTTAATCTTTAATCCTTAATCCTCATCATTTTGATTCAATCGGATTCGCTTTTTTAAAAAATATTTTTCATCATCCTCACCTTAAATGATGATATTATGGAATATCTTTGGCCCAGTAGTGCAAAGATGAATGATTTCGATGAATATCTTTGGCCCGTAATGCAAAGATGAATGATTTCGATGAATATCTTTGGCCCATAGTGCAGAAAAGATGAACAGTGTTTAGATGAACACGACTAATCGGTGAATGTCCTCGCTCAGAAGTAAAGGATGAATATATGATTCCGTATATATATCGATTGATGTTACAGGATAAAAATATTGATGATGGATCGTTAAATTCATAGATATTAGTAGATTTCATCCTCTACGAACTCTTCTATGAATTAATATTTTCCATCATGAGTATTGATTTAAAACTTGTTGTCTATTGTATTCTATTAGATTTTTTTCCTCGTCAAGACTAACGATAATTTGTTCAGATTATCTTAGTCATAATATTCTTTACCGGGCTAGTTGAGCTCACCCTTTTCCTTTTTGTTCCATTTTTCTTCCAGAGGCGAGAATGTAATGAAAGTACGAGCTCTGGGGTATGAAATGATGGTTTTAGAGAGTTGTTTAGTAGTCCTCACCATTTTTGTAAAATAATGTATCAATAATTATGATGAGGATTTATTTGTATGTGGATATTGTTTAGATGACAATATCTCGTATTTAAACTCACGCTTTATTGTTGTAATAATAAAGTTGTAGTTGTTTCGCATCTGTATCGACAACTTAGAATGGGTGATGTATACCTATTTTGGGGGTGTCACAATGGTATCGTCGAGCTTAGGGATATGATTTATGGCGAGATCGGGAATAGAACTAGGAGGGAGAGACGAGTAAATCCTTCGCTAAAGTGTGTCCTACCTAAGCTTATTTGTTAGTTGGTCAAGATATAAGGATATTATGTGATATATTGATTTGCTTAATTAACCCTTATTTTTTACGATGACATGATTTGAGAATGTCGAATGAGAATATTAATAATGGAAATGAGATCGTGGAGACGCTCTCAGACTCACCAACGAGGAGAGAACGCAAAACAGATCGGTAATGTTCCTCCCGTGAACAACACCACCACGAAAGCAGATGATGAACGAGGGATGTTTAGAAGCTTTTTGCAGCTCATGCAAAATCGCACGAGGGAGACTCGTGTTCAAAACATAGGAGGAAATGATAGCAATTCACGGGTTGTCACAAAAGCAAGCGCTTCAAAGAGTCGGGACCACCAGAATTTAAGGAAAGCCTCGATCCGATCATGGCGGAAAAACATGGGTCAAGCAAATTACCAAGATATTCGATGTCTTGGGATGCACGAGGAACAGAAGGTTCCATTCACCACCTTTATGTTCCGTGGCAGGCATCATCGGTGGGAGTCTCAGAAGCGCACTCCATCCACCAAGCACTCAAAGATGTCTCGGGAGACGTTTCAGAACTATTTAATGACAAATACTTTCCCGAAAGTGTTCGCTATATGAAGGAAGTGGAGTTTATTAGACCGAGCAGTAACAACATGACGGTGTCTCAAAGACGAGGCGAAAGTTTGCAGAGTTATCCAGTGCTCAGCACCTCATTTGGTGGAGAATGAGGAACGATGACGCAGATGTTTCGAGAGGTTTGAAACCCCAAGATACGCCAAGATCTCATCTCTCTCATAAATTTTCTTTATTCAGATGTTGTTAATAGGGCTCAATTGTTAGAGCGAGATAACGAGTACTGGCCAACCGAGGTACCACAATCGTGGATCATACCTAGATATAGCGAACAATAAAACAACAATAACCAAAGGAGAAAGAAAAAGACTGACAAAAATGGTAACCACTCCGTTGTAATCATGGCCATGAAAATAGAAAGAAGCGAGTTAGGAGAGATTTTAAAAAGAGGAGATTCAACAACGACCATGTGAAGACGACAAAGGCCAAAGAAAGAATCGGTTCCAAGGGAGTAGAACGACCACCGGGTCATATGCTATAAATGCGGAAAGAGGGACATATCACCAAACCGCCCACAACAGCCTGTATCAGTATGCTATAATTGTGGAAAGGAAGGACATATCGCTTCGAGATCGCACAAGAATAAAACCTAGTTCAATGGGGGATTTGACTCAAAAGACCGTCCCGTAAAAGTCAAAGTCAACGGTTCCTCGAAGAGCGCTTTGTTGTGATCGGTCAAAATGCGAGGAACCCAAACGAGGTGATCACGGTAAGCTATTTATAAATTCTTGTGAAGTTTATACTTTACTAGATACCGGTATACCCATTCATTTATCTCTCCTACTTGTGCTCAACGCTTAAATTTGACTCGGAAAATTAGACTTTGACCTATCTCGTGGAAACTCCGTTAGAGAAACTTTCATCACATCCACTTTTATAAATCTTGTTTAATCCAAGTTGGCACCCTTATCTTACCCGTTGACCTTTATCTCTTTAAAGATACTTGCTTTTGATGTGATTTTAGGGATTGATTGGTTAACTACTCATCATGCCAAAATTGATTGTTTTCGTAAGGTTGTTAGTTTTCATATTCCTAATCAACCCGTTGTTCAATTCGTGAAACTAAACCATTAAAATCAATCACCGCTATATCTAATCATAAAGCGATTCATTTATTGAAAAACGGATGTCAAGCTTTCTTAGCCCATGTTATGGATTTGAATAAAGACACGCCAAAATTGAATAATATTCCCGTTGTTATTAACTTTCCGACGATTTCAAGAACTTCCTGGCCTACCCCCCGTAACGTGAAGTTGAATTCTTTATCGACCTTGAACCCGCACAAAGCCTATTTCTAAAACCCCATATCGAATGGCTCCTATTGAACTTCAGAGTTAAAGGTCCAACTACGTGAATTGTTGGACATCGGTTTCATTCGGCCCTAAGTACATCTCCTTGGGGTGCCCCTGCTTTATTCGTAGAAGAAGAAAGAGACGGAGTATGCGACTTTGATCGACTTCTAATTGAACCATGTCACCATCAAGAACGATATCATCAAATTTAAAATTAGAATCGAGGATATTCCAAAGACCGCTTTCGTAACTCCTGGTAGATGGGCATTATGAATTCTTAGTTATGTCTTTCTGATTGACTAATGCTCCTGCGGCTTCATGGATATGATGAATCGAGTATTCAAAGAATATTTGGATAAATTCGTTGTTGTCTTTATTGATGACATCCTCATATATTCCAAAAGCCGTGAAGATCATGAGCACCATTTGAAGCTAGTACTCCAAAGGCTTCGTGAAAACAAGCTATATGCTAAGTTGAAGAAATGCGAGTTCGCTTTGAGGAAGTAGCATTCCTTGGGCACGTGGTGTCAAAACATGGAGTATCCGACTGACCCGCCGAAAGATTGAAGCAATACAAAGTTGGAGCAACCAAGCCTGGATCAAGACGTAGCTTTTTGGGTTTAATGGGTTATTATCGAAGATTCATGGAAGGGTTTTCTCGAATCGCCACTCTGCTAACTCATCCGATCCTCAAAAGGATACAAAATTCATATGGAGCGAGGAATGCGAGAAGAGTTTCCAAGAGCTTAAGAGAGACTCATTTCTAAGACTGTTCTAACAATACCATCTGGTACGGATGGATTTGTTATCTACAGCGATGCTTCGGGCAAAGGGTTAGGATGTGTTCTCATGCAACATGGGAAAGTCATAGCCTATGCCTCACGACAACTTAAAGAATATGAGAGGAATTATCCTACTCATGATCTAGAGTTGACAAAGCAATCATTTTCGCTTAAAGATCCGGAGGCACTATCTATATGGGAGAGAAAGTGGAGATATATTCGCACCATAAAAGCCTTAAATATTTCTTCACTCAAAAGAACTCAACACGCTGGCAAATGACGCTGGCTCGAGCTATTGAAAGACTACGACCACACTATTCAATACCATCCCGAAAAGCGAACGTGGTAAATGACGCTGCTAAGTAGAAGATCATATGCAGGAACGAGGGGATAATGTCAAGTATACGACAGAGCCAACTTTAATAGAAAAAGTTAAGGTTGCTTTCAAGCCACCGAATCGGAAGTGATGCATATGAAGAAGAAAATACAATAAGGTGCTATTCCTAAGCGCGAGAATTGATGAAGAAGGAATACTTGAGTCCACCTGCACTTTGTGTTCCTAATGATTCTCGATTTGAAGTACAAGATCATGATGGAGGCACACAATACACCATTTGCAATCCATCTGGAAGTACTAAAATGTATCGTGATCTTCGACATACATTTTGGTGGAACAATATGAAGAGAGAGATTGCAAAGTTTATCTCAACATGTTTAACTTGTCAACGTGTAAAGGCGAGAGCATCAAGTGCCTAAGGGACCATTGCAACCACTTGAGATTCCGAAATGGAAGTGGTAACACATTACCATGGATTTCAAGTTACGGGTCTTCCCACGGTTTTTCTTAAGGCATAAATGCTATTTGGGTTATTGTTGATAGATTAACCAAGTTCCATACATTTCTTGCCGATACGGAGACTTATTCTCTCGAACGCCTTGCTAGTATGTATGTAAATGAGATTGTGAGGTTGCATGGCATGCCAAGATCTATAGTTTTGATCGTGACCCAAGATTCACTTCAAGATTTTGGGTTAGCTTGCAAAAAGCTATGGGTACGGATTTACAATTCGGGATTCGCATACCATCCTCAAACGGACGGACAATCGTAGAGAGACTATTCAAACTCTTAAAGATTTATTAAGACTCGTGTCCTGACTTCAAGGGCGCTTGGGATAAGTATTTACCATTGGTGGAATTCTCCTACAACAACAATTTATCGTGCAAGTATAGGTGTGGCTCCATATGAAGCATTATATGGACGAAAAGTGTCGCTTCTCAATATGTTGGGATGAGGTGGGTGAAGCAACATTGTTGGGACCCGAAAGTTAAGACGTATGACTCACCGAAAAAGACCCAAATGATTCAATAACGATACAAACCAGACAAGATCGACAAAAGAGTTATACGGATCTTCATCGAAAGGACGTGAATTTAGTATAGGGGATCATGTATTGTTGCGAAGTTGCTCCATGGAAGGGAGTTACAAGATTTGGGAAGAAAGGAAAGCTCAATCCATGATTTATCGGTCCATTTCAAATTCTTACCGAGTAGGAAATGTAGCCTATAGACTCGCTACTTACCTCTAAGTATGTCTCGTGTTCAATGTGTTTCATATCTCGTATTTCAGAAATATGTGAAAGACCCGAACCACGTTATTGAAGTTAGAACCGATTTAGATAGTCAAGACTTAACGTATGAGGAGGTACCTATCAAGATCTTGGATAGGAAGGAGCATGTCCTACGCACGAAGGTCATACAACAAGTTAAAGTCTTGTGGAGGAACCATGCTATAGAAGAAATGACCTGGGAATTGGAAATGGAAATGAAAGCGAGGTATCCTCACCTTTTCGAAACACCAGGTACGTATGTCAATTTCGAGGACGAAATTTCATAAGGAGGGGAGGTTGTAAGACCCCAAATAATTAATAAATAAAATTTAATTTCCTCTAATTATTATTTTGAAATAGTAAGGGTTGATGTGATTAATGTGGATAGTTATGGGTAAAATACGCAAATATTTCAAAATAAGCAAGTGGTTATAAAATATTCATTGTTGTCGGGGAATATTCGTTTGGTTGTGGAATATTCAATCGCTTGGGAATATTCGCATTTACTGACACAGCAGCCCATGTGTGGGCCCCATAATGGAAAGCGATTGGAGGAAGAAAACGACAAATATAAGTTGTTTAAAAATAACGGCGGTAGTTGTTACTGCTTACATTTGTTGGAATACCCGTGGTTAAAAACACGATGAATACGCGTTGTTGCACAAGAAGATACTGCAGGTATTACACCAATTATCGACTCTTACGTAAGAAGGTACTACTCAATAATGGTTACGATGAATTACTTGTTTAGTATTTTATTGGTTCAATAATTGTTAAGTTGATATTTTATATTGTTTGTTTCAATAATTGTCATTACACAAGATTTTCATTATCGAAACAATAATTCATATTATCCGAATAATATTATTAGATAACATTATTGGCAATGTCTAGAAAGTTCTGCTCTAAGGAGAGGTTTGGTCACCTAATTGCGCACCAAAGAAGGAGAAATTCTTATTGAAAGCCCCTTTCCTGAACCTACTCGTTGTCAATATTGTGATTCTCGTAATATTATTTGTGAATAATTAATTATTGATTCATATGATGAAGAAAATATTGATTTTATGTGGATATAGATGGAGAAAATTTTAATGTGACAATTGTTGAAAATTGAAATTTTATCTTTTTCTCGATAAAATAATTCATTTAAATATATATATATTATTATATTTTAATAATATAATAATGGTGATATTTTTACAACGAATGTGGAATATATGAGTATACGAGGAGGAAGAGTATTTTTGTTGCAATAAATGTTTAAAACATGTTAAACATGTTCTGTGGGACCCCATTTATTGACCGAAATTTGATTATAAATTTCTAAAATCGCCTTGGCTTGTAGATTTTGGTCAATTTCTCGCTTGAATTTGGAAAAACTTTCTTCGCAAAGTTGTAGAGAATTGAATTTCCTATAAAAATACGAGAGATTTGAATTTTCTGACAAAAATGCTATTTATTGTGAATTATTGAAGTTCAAGTCTCAAATAATTGATTTTTGGAAGTTTAAATTATTTTAAATAATAAAAACATTTTTAACAAGGTAGGTGTGCCCACTAGCATGGAAAAAGAGCCGAGATCAGATTGTCCAAGGTGTGTGTGAAAAATTATATATATATTAATATTTTAATAAATTTTCTGCTTTTGGTGTTCTAAGCACTTTCCTATAAATAGGTGCTTAGGTTAGAATTGAAAATCACACCGTAAATTGAAGTTTTCTCTCTATATTATCGGCGTATTCTTGTGAGTATTTTGAGTATATTTTGAGTATTGCTATACTGGAAAAGTTCAAGTTATAGCCTTATATCCAATATTCCAATTAAATCTTTGCTTCTTTCGAGGTAAGGGATATTATTTTTTTTTCGTAATGATATTATTTCTTCAATATCATTATCTTTGAAATATTGATCCAAGTTTTATCAAATTTGGAACTTTTGGTGTCGGAGATTATTGTGACACCCCAAAATAGGTATACATCACCCATTCTCGAGTTGTCAATACACTGCATGTAAACAACTACAACTTTATTATTACAACAAGAATCGTGAGTTTAAATACGAATATTGCCATATAAACAATATCCACATACAAATAAATCCTCATTATAATTATTGATACATTATTTTACAAAATGGTGAGGACTACTAAACAACTCTCTAAAACCATCATTCCATACCCCGACTCAGCATCTCATTACATTCTCGCCTCCCGAGAAGAAAAATGGAACAAAAGGAAAAGGGTGAGCTCAACTAGCCCAAGAGAAAGAATATTATGACTAAGATAATGAGAACAAATTATCGTTAGTCTTCAACAGGAAAAAAATCTAATAGAATACAATAGACAACAAGTTTTAAATCAATACTGCAATGGAAAATATTAATTCATAGAAGAGTTACGTAGAGGATGAAATCTACTAATATCTATGAATTTAACAAATCCATCATCAATATTTTTATCCTCGTAACATCAATCAATATATATCTGGAATCATATATTCATCCTCTTGCACTACGTGCCAAGGACATTCACCATTAATTCATGTTCATCTAAACACTGCTCATCTTTTGCACTACGGGCCAAAGATATTCATCAAAAATCATTCATCTTTGCACTACAGGCCAAAGATATTCATCAGAAATCATTCATCTTTGCACTACAGGCCAAAGATATTCCATAATATCATCATTTAAGACTGAGGATGATGAAAAATATTTTTTAAAGAAACGAATCCAGTGAATCAAAATGACAAGGATTAAGGATTAAGGATTCGTACTTTGTTTTATCCACGTCCAAAAATACCTAAAAAATAATCATAGTGGTATAAAATTCAAGAATGATCAAAACATGGATACAATCAAAGCTAGTATCCACAATAGATATTTTGGAAGAAAAGAAAAATTTTCATTTTTCGATGAATAAAGGCCAGATTCGTGAATAATACCAGATATCGTGAATAGTCTGATATCGTGAATAAGAATCTCACACCAAAAGTTCCAAATTTGATAAAAACTTCAGATCAATATTTCAAAGATAATGATATTGAAGAAATAATATCATTACGAAAAAAAATAATATCCCTTACCTCGAAAAAGATGATCTTCTAACTAGAATCTTTGGATATAAAGCTATAACTTGAACTTTCACCAGATATAGCAATACTCAAAGTATACTCAAAATACTCATAAGAATACGCCGATAATATAGAGAGAAAAACTTCAATTTCGGTGTGATTTTCAATTCTAACCCAAGACCCTATTTATAGGAAAAAAGCTTAGAACACCAAAGCAAAAAATTTAATATAATATTAATATATATAAACAAAATTTTACATACACTTTTGGCAAATGAACTCAAATTACCAATGTTTCCCACAATAATGACAAAAACAAAAAAAAACATTTTTGTTATTAAAAACAATTAAAACTTCCAAAAATCAATTATTTCGGAGCTTCGGAATTTCAATAATTCACAATAAATAGCCCTTTTGTCAGAAAATTCGAATCTTGCAAATGTTTATAGGAAATTCAATTCTCTACAACTTTGCAGAAGAAAGTTTTTCCAAATTCCAAATGCAAATTGACCAAATCCACAAACGGGTGATTTTAGAGGCTATAATCAAATTTCAGTCAATAAATGGGGTCCACCGACATGTTTAACATGTTTTAAACATTTATTGCAACAAAAATACTCTTTCTCCTCGTATACTCATATATCCCACATTCATTGTAAAAATATCACCATTATTATATTATTAAAATATAATAATATATTTAAATGAATTATTTTATCAGAAAAAGATAAAATATTAATTTTCAACAATTGTCACATTAAAAATTTTCTCCATCTATATCCACATAAAATCAATATTTTCCTCATCATATAAATCAATAATTAATTATTCACAAATAATATTACAGAATCACATTATTGACAACCAGGCAGTTCCTAGGAAAGAGGGGCTTTTCAATAAGAATTTCTCCTTACTGGCGCGCAATTAGGTGACCAAACCTCTCCTTAGACAGAACTTTCTAGACATTACCAATAATGTTATCTAATAATATTATTCAGATAATATGAATTATTGTTTCGATAATGAAAAATACTGTGTAATAACAATTATTGAAACAACAGCAATATAAAATATCAACGCAACAATTATTGAATCAATAAAATAAAATCTTTGAATAAGAATTATCGTAACCATTATTGAGTAGTGCCTTTCTTACGTAAGAGTCAATAATTGGTGCAATACTGCTATGCTATCTTCTTGTCTGACAACGCGCGATATTCTTGTGTTTTTAACCAATCGTAATCCAATAATGGTAAACTATGTAATAATTACGCCGTTATTTTTAAACAACTTATATTTGTCGTTTTCTTCCTCCAATCGCTTTCCGTTATGGGGCCCACATATGGCAGCGCCGTCGTACGAATATTCCCCAACAGTACAAATATTCCACAACCAAACGAATATTCCCCGACAACAATGAATATTTTATAACCACTTGCTTATTTTGAAATATTTGCGTATTTTACCCATAACTATCCACATTAATCACATCAACCCTTACTATTTTAAAATAATAATTAGAGGAAATTAAATTTCATTTATTAATTATTTGGGGTCTTATGATTCACGATACTTTGCTTATTCACGAATCACGGCAAGATTATTCATCGAAAAATAAAAATTTTTCTTTCGTCCAAAATATCTATTGTGGATACTAGCTTTGATTGTATCCATGTTTTGATCATTCTTGAATTTTACACCACTATGATTATTTTTGAGGTATTTTTGACGTGTATAAAAACAAAGTACGAATCCTTAATCCTTAATCCTTGTCATTTTGATTCACCGGATTCGTTTCTTTAAAAAATATTTTCATCATCCTCGATCTAAATGATGATATTATGGAATATCTTTGGCACATAGTGCAAAAGATGAATGATTTCGATGAATATCTTTGGCCCGTGGTGCAAAGATGAGCAGTGTTTAGATGAACATGACCAATCGGGTGAATGTCCTTGGCTTGTAGTGCAAGGATGAATATATGATTCCGATATATATTGATTGATGTTACGAGGATAAAAATATTGATGATGGATTTGTTAAATTCATAGATATTAGTAGATTTCATCCTCTACGTAACTCTTCTATGAATTAATATTTTCCATTGCTGTAGTATTGATTTAAAACTTGTTGTCTATTGTATTCTATTAGATTTTTTTTCCCTGTTGAAGACTAACGATAATTTGTTACAGATTATCTTAGTTATAATATTCTTTTTCTTGGGCTAGTTGAGCTCACCCTTTTCCTTTTTGTTCCATTTTTCTTCTCGGGAGGCGAGAATGTAGTGAGTACGAGTCGGGGTATGGAATGATGGTTTTCGAGAGTTGTTTAGTAGTCCTCACCATTTCTGTAAAATAATGTATCAATAATTATGATGAGGATTTATTTGTATGTGGATATTGTTTAGATGGCAATATCTGTATTTAAACTCACAGTTTTATTGTTGTAATAATAAAGTTGTAGTTATTTCTGTACCGTGTATTGACAACTCAGAATGGGTGATGTATACCTATTTTGGGGGTGTCACAATAAGTCTCCCGTATCGGCAAGAAATGAGCAGACTTGGTTAATCTATCAACAATAACCCAAATAGCATTTATGCCTTGAGAAACCGTGGGAAGACCCGTAATGAAATCCATGGTAATGTGTTCCCACTTCTATTTCAGAATCTCAAGTGGTTGCAATGGACCTTTTGGCACTTGATGCTCCACCTTTACACGTTGACAAGTTAAACACCTCGAGATAAACTTTGCAATCTCTCTCTTCATATTGTTCCACCAAAATGTATATCGAAGATTACGATACATTTTGGTACTTCCAGGATGGATTGCAAATGGTGTATTATGCGCCTCCATCATGATCTTGTAGATTTCAAATCGAATTGTTAGAATACAAAGTCCGAGTGGACTCAAGTATTCCTTCTTCATCGATTCTTGCTTCGGAATAAAGACCTTCTTGCACTTTCTTCTTCATACGCATCATTTTCGGATTACGTGGCTCGAGCAACTTTAACTTTTTGATTAAAGTCGGTTACATGTGTATATTTGACATCATCGCACTTCGTTCTCGCGCATATGATCTTCTATTCAACGCGTACGCCTACCACGCTTTTTTTTCCGGGATGGTATTGAATAGTGTGGTCGTAATCTTTCAATAGCTCGAGCCAACGTTCTTTGCCGCATGTTGAGTTCTTTTTGAGTGAAGAAATATTTGAGGCTTTTATGGTGCGAATATATCTCCATTTTCTCCCTATATAGATAGTTCCTCCGGATCTTTAGCCTTGAAAACAATCTGCTTTGCTAACTCTAGATCATGAGTAGGATAATTCCTCTCATATTCTTTAAGTTGTCATGAGGCATAGGCTATGACTTTCCCACGTTGCATGAGAACACATCATAACCCTTTGCACCAAGCATCATTTGTAGATAACAAATCCATCCGAACCGGATGGTATTGTCAAAAGCAGTGCTTAAAATGAGTCTCCTCTTGAGATCTTGGAAACTCTTCTCGCATTCCTCGCTCCATACGAATTTTGTACCTTTACGAGTCAGATGAGTTAACGGAGTAGCAATTCTAGAAAATCCTTCCACAAATCTCCGATAATAACCAGCTAAGCCCAAAAAGCTACGTACTTCGGTCACCGTCTTTGGTTGCTCCCAACTTTGTATTGCTTCAATCTTCGCCGGGTCAACAGACACTCCATGTTTTGACACCATGTGCCCAAGGAATGTTACTTCCTCAAGCCAGAACTCGCATTTCTTCAACTTGGCATATAGCTTGTTATCACGAAGCCTTTACAGTACCAGCTTCAAATGGCGCTCATGATCTTCACGGCTTTTGGAATAGATGAGGATGTCATCAATAAAGACAACAATGAACTGATCCAAATATTCCTTGAATACTCGGTTCATCATATCCATGAAAGCCGCATGAGCATTAGTCAATCCAAAGGACATGACTAGGAATTCATAATTCCGTGATCGAGTTCTCAAGGCGCCTTGAATATCCTCGCTTTAACCTTCAAATTGATGATATCCAGAACGAAGATCGATTTTTAAAAAGAATTGTGCTCCTTGCAACTTGTCAAATAGGTCATCAATGCGAGGTAGCGGATACCTATTCTTGATAGTGACATGGTTCAATTCCCGATAGTCAATACAAAGTCGCATACTCCCGCTTTTTCTTCTTTACAAATAAAATAGGAGCACCCCAAGGAGATGTACTAGGGCCGAATGAAACCGGTGTCCAACAACTCCACGTAGTTGGACTTTAACTCTTGAAGTTCAATAGGAGCCATTCGATATGGGGCTTTAGAAATGGGCTATGTATGCGAGTTCAAGGTCAATAAAGAATTCAACTTCACGTTAAAGGGTAGACCGGGAAGTTCTTCAGGAAATACATCAGGAAAGTCAATAACAACATGAATATTATTCAAATCTGACGTGTCTTTATTCAAATCCGTAACATGGGCTAAAAAGCTTGACATTCGTTTTTCAATAAACGAATAGCTTTATGACTTGATATGACAGTGATTGATTTTAATGGTTTAGTTGCTTGAATTCTCACAACAGGTTGATTAGGAATATGAAAACTAACAACCTTACGAAAACAATCAATTTTGGCATGATGAGTAGTTAACCAATCAATCCCTAAAATCACATCAAAAGCAAGTATCTTTAAAGAGATAAGGTCAACAGGTAATGTGATGGTGCCAACTTGGATCAAATAAAATTTATAAACAATGGATGTGATGAAAGTTTCTCCTAACGGAGTTTGCACAGATAGGTCAAAGTCTAATTTCTCCGGAGTCAAGTTTAAACGTTGAGCACAAGCAGGAGAGATAAATGAATGGGTAGCACCGGTATCTAATAAGGTATAAACTTCGCATGAATTTATGATTAGCTTACCTGTGATCACCTCGGTTGGTTTCTCGCGATTGACCGATCCACGACAAACGCTTCTTCCGGGACCGTTGACTTTGACTTTTCTCGACATGACCTTTTGAGTCACCATCCCTGTTGGACTTGGTTTCGCTACAGTGAAATCTCGAGCGATATACCATTCCTTTCCACAGTTATAACATACCTTAAACTGTTGTGGGCGGTTTGGTGATATGTCCTTCTTTTCAAGCACTTATAGCATATGGCCGGGTGGTCGCTCTCCTCCTCGAAACCGATTCTTGATGGTGCCGACATCTTCACATTATCATTGTTGAATCTCCTCTTTTAAAATCTCCCCCTGACTCGCTTCTTCTATTTTCATGGCCACGATTACCACCAGTAGTGGTTTCTGCCGCTTTTGTACGAATGTTTTCCTCCCTCATTGGTTTTCATTACTCCGATAATCGCTACCCCAGATGACCACAGTCATGGGTCCCTTGGTTGAACGTACTCGTTATCTCGCTCTAATAATTGAGCCTGTTGACAACATCTGAATATAAAGAAAATTTATGAGAGATAAGATATTCTTAGAATCTCGAGTTTTAAACCTCTCGAAAACATCCTCGTCATTCGTTCCTCATTCTCTACCAAATGAGGTGCAAACTCGATAACTCTGCGAACTTCGCCGTCATCGGGACACCGGCCATGTTATTTTGTTCTAGTCTAATAAACTCTACCTCCTTCATACTGGCCGAATACTTTCGAAAAGTATTTTTCATTGAAAAGTTTACAAATGTTTCCCAAGACACGTGGAGTCGGGCGAGTGAGTCGCGTTCACGACTCCCACCATGTCTGCCTTCGCCACGAAACATAAAGGTGGCGAATGGAACCTTCGTTCTCCTCCGCGCATCCCAAGACATCGAATATCTTGGTAATTTGCTTGACCCACATTTCCGCCATGATCGGATCCGACTTTCCCTTAAATTCTGGTGGTCCCAACTCTTTGAATTTCTTGGCCGTGATAAGCCGCGCATTGCTATTATTTCCACCCGTATTATGTACACGAGTCTCCCTCGTCTGGTTTTGCATGAACTGCAAAAAGCTCCTAAACATCCCGTCGTTCATCGTCTGCTCAGTGGTGTTATTTACAGGAGGAATATTGCCTTCCTGTTGCACGTTCCCCTGGGTGGTGATTAAACGTGTTTCCACGATCTCATTAACTCCATCGTTAATATTCTCAGCTGCCATTCTTAAATACTGCCATAAAACAAGGTTTAATTAAACAAATTAACATATCACATATTAACCATATACTTCAATGACCAACAAATAAGCTTAGGTATGACACACTTAAATAAGGATTACTCGCTCTCCCTCCTAAGTACTATTCCCCGATCTCCGCTTGAGACCATATCCTAAGCTCGATACCAACCAACAGACGCCTCAAAATAGGTATACAACACGCACTCTGAGTCGTCAAAATATATGGTACAAAAATAACTACAACTTTATTAATACAACATAAAAACTGTGAGTTTAAATACAAATATTGTCATCTAGACAATATCCACACTCAAATAAGTCCTCGGTACAATTATTGATACATTATTTTACAAAATGGTGAGGACTACTAAACGACTTCTAGAACCATCATTCCACACCCCGACTAAAGTACTCGCTACATTCTCGCCTCCACGAGAAGAAAAATGGAACAACAAGGAAAAGGGTGAGCTCAACTAGCCCAAAGAAAGAACATTATGACTAAGATAATATAAAACAAATTATCGTTAGTCTTCAACGAGAAAAAATCTAATAGAATACAATAGACAACAAGTTTTAAATCAATATTCGCAATGAAATAATAATTCATTAGAAGAGTTAAGTAGAGAATAAAATCTACTATCTTCTATATATGAATTTAAAAGTTCATCGTCAATATTTTATCCCCATAACATCAATCAATATATATCTCGAATCAAATATTCATCTTTGCACTCTACGCCAAAGATATTCATCATTAGTCATGTTCATCTAAACACTGCTTCATCTTTGCACTACTACAGGCCAAAGATATTCATCGAATCATTCATCTTTGCTACATATGCCAAAGATATTCGATTATATCATCATTTAGGGTAGGATGATGAAAAATATTTTAAAGAAAAGCGAATCCAAAGTGAAACAAAAGAATAAATATTAAGGATTAAGTATTTCAAATATTTCCATGTCCAAAATACCTCATAAATAATCATAGTGGAGTAAAATTCAAGAATGATCAAAACATGGATACAATCAAAGCTAGTATCCATAATAGATATTTTGGACGAAAAGCGAAAATTTAATTTTTTTCGTGAATAGTCTAAGTATTCGTGAATAAAGGTCATATATCGTGAATAAAGGTCGTATACGTGAATAGTAACTCTACACTAAAAGATAGAAATTTCACAAAAAGATCATCAAGCTTAAGTGAATAATACTTTGTGAATAGTAACTCATGAATAAGAACCCCGACATGAAAAAGTTCCAAATTTGATAAAAGTTCCAACCAATATTTCAAAGATAATGATATTGAAGAAATAATATCATTTGAGAAGAAAATAACATCCCTTACCTAAAAAGGATAAGATTTACGATCGGTATATCTGGATATAGTCTTTGAAAGGACTTGCCATCAGTATAGCAATACTCAAAGTACTAAAATACTCACAAGAATACGCTCGATATATCGAGAGAGAAGAGAGAAAATCATAGTTTACGGTGTGATTTTCAATTCTAACCTAAAGACTCTATTTATAGGAAAATGCTTAGAACACCAAAGCGTAAAATTTAATATAATATTAATATATTATAAAAATTTTCCTGCGCCCACTAAGACTCTGAATTCAAAGATGTTTACAACACACATGGGCCAACCAAAACAATAAAAAACGTTTTTCTTAATAAAAATAATTAAAACTTCCAAAAATCAATTATTTGAACTTCAATAATTCATAATAAATAGCCCTTTTATCGGAAAATTGAATCTCGCAACTTTTTATAGGAAATTCAATTCTCTACAACTTTGCGAAGAAAGTTTTTCCAAATTCCAAATGAAATTGACCAAAATCCATTAACAGACGATTTTACAGTGCATAATCAAATTTCAATCAAGAAATGGGTCCACCAACATGTTTAACATGTTTTAAACAACTTTTGCAACAAAAAATACTCTTCCTCCTCATATACTCATATATCCCACATTCATTGTAAAAATATCATCATTATTATATAATATAATAAAATATTATTTTATCGGAAAAAGATAAAATATTAATTTTAACAATTGTCACTTTAAAAATTTTCTCCATCTATAATCACATAAAATCAATATTTTCCTCATCATATAAATCAATAATTAATTATTCACAAATAATATTACGAATCACAAGATCGGTGACGGTGCCGTTCCAAGAAAGAGGGCTTTCCAATAAGGATTTCTCCTTACTGGCGCAATTAGGTGACCAAACCTCTCCTTGAGCCGAAACTTTCTAGGCATTGCCAATAATGTTTTCTAATAATATTATTAAGATAATATGAATTATTAGCTTCGATAATGGAAAATCTTGTATATAAGACAATTATTGAAACAACGGTAATATAAAATATCAACGCAACAATTATTGAATCAATAAAATAAAATAATCGAATAAATAACTCACAGTAACAATTATTGAGTAAAGTGCCTTCTTTACGTAAGAATCAATAATTTGTGCAATCTGGTGTGTCTTTCTTGTGCGACAACAACGTATTCATCGTGTTTTAACCACCGGGTATTCCAACAATATTAATTGGTAACAATTGCGTCGTTATTTATAAACAACTTATACTTGTCGTTTTCTTCATCCAATCGCTTTTTTCGTTATGGGGCCCACAAAAGATCATGGCATGTGCCGCTGCATTTAATATTCCCCAACAATGAAGAATATTCAACGACGAAACGAATATTTCCCGACAACAATGAATATTTTAGAACCACCTGCTTATTTAAAATATTTGCTCATTTTACCCATAACTAACCACATTAATCAAATCAACCCTTACTGTTTCAAAATAATAAATAGAGGAAAATAAATTTCATTTATTAATAATTTGGGGTCTTACAACGGTCTTATCCTTCTTCCCCGAAATTAACTCCACCTCTTCTGTCTCTTCGGCAGGCATGGCCAGAGGCTCTGTAATACTTTCGATAAATGGTTTGATCTCTATAACCATTGTCTACTTCTTCTTACTAACTTCGTCCCCGAAGAGATTAATGCATTCCTGTAACACCTCATCCCTAAGTCGAGATCCCCTGCCACCTCACCAACTCCATTTGGCGTGGGAAACTTAATTTTAAAGTAAGGAATTGAGGTCACTGCCTGAAGAGCTGTCAAGGTCGGTCTCCCCAGGATAACATTGTATGCAGAATCCACATGCACTACAAAAAATCTATAAACTATCTCCACCTGCTGAGGAGTTATCCCAAAGATCATCGGTAGCTCAATTATCCCTGCAACTTTAACCGGGTCATTGCTAAATCTAGACAAAGGAGGCTCCTGGCCAACCTCCAACTTTTTGCCCCGCAAGTCCATCCTTTGGTAGGCGTGATCATACAATATGTCCACTGACGAGCCATTATCAATCATCATACGCTTCATATCCATCAAACCCATATATGCAGTTATTACCAAGGCTCCTTTATGTGGTTCGATAGGCTCCGAAGGGAAATCCTCATCAGTAAAAAAGATTATCGAACCGGGGTACGGCCTTTCACGCCTAACAGGCTGATTAGACACTGGCAGTTCCGCATCTAGGAATGCTCGCCTCTTCTCCCCCGCAACCTTTCTAACTGACCCGCCCGTAATCATATCCACCACCCGACGTGCTGCCTGGGTCTGATCCTGTTGTTGGGGCTGGGTGGTCGGATTCGTTTCCATGGTGTTGTTCACATGTTGTGCCCCCGAAGTGTCCCGTCCTGCGACGTACTGAACCAACGACCCACTTTGAACATTCTTCTCTATCAGGTCCATCAAACCCCAATAAGTCTTCATAAAATATCCAGCACACCCATGATAGTCACATTATTTATTTATATTCCCTCTGTTAAATTTGATGTTGTCATTGGCTGGTTCGAAGTAAGGCTTATCCTTTATATGTTCTAGTATAGTAACCCAATCGGTGTTCAACTTACTATAGACCCTGTTGACTCTCTGATTCGAAAAAGGCGGACATCCTCCACCCGAACCGCCATTGTTGTTGTCATACTTCTTCTGATAACCACCCGACTTGCCATTATTGTTATTTCCTTTATCTTTTTCCTTATCCTTCAGTTTTTCAGATGGGCTCGGCTTCAGACTGCCCATCACATCTTCTATTACGATAAATCCTTCGGCCTTATCAAAGGCTTCGACCTTGTCGAAGACTTCAACCAAGCTCTTTGGATGGTTGAACATCAGCTCTTTTACCAACTTCTTGGACTTTACGAGGTCCAAACCACTCTGAAAGAGGCCCATTGCCTGAAGGTCGTTCAAATCAGAGACCTGCCCCACTGCCTCATGGAACCGCTTCACGTACTAACCCAAGGTTTCATTTGAATACTGCCTGATCTAGGACATAGAACCAATCAGCTTTCCTCTCCTTTTATTACTGCCGAACTGAGCATGGAATTTATCACAGAGCCCTGTCCAAGAAGAGATTGAGTTCGGGGCCAACATCATCATCTATTGTCGACCATCTTTCCTCAAAGTAGTCATGAACATCTGACATTTAGAAGTATCCGAGTAATCGCAATAATCCATCAGCCGATCATAAGCATGGTTGTGCTCGTAAGGATCCCCCGAACCATCATAACTCTCCATGTGAGGGGGATTCTTACTCGGATCTGCCTTTTCTTACACAATCTCGGGAGAACGGTGCTGAAGACTTGACCGAGTTCGTAACACTCTAATTCCCCTCGGCTAACCGTTTCTCCAATTCGGCCAACTTCTTTGCCAACTCCTCAGGCACACTTCTTAGGGGGGGAAGGATCTTTTCTGCCCCGTCTTCTTCTATCGGGAGATGGATCTCGTCTCATACAATTTGACCGACCTCTGCTTTCAAAACTTGTTGCTCGGGAGCGACTTCGGTGCCTGCTCCTTGTGTGCCGAAAGCCGTCCGGACGATGTGTCCTAGACTGGTTCCCAGACGACTGTTCCACCGATTTGCTCCTGCGCCCGCTTCTTTCCCGAGAGAGACTTTGAAGCCTGCTCTCGGTCTTCCTAGAATCGTCCAGATGGTGTGTCCTAGACTGAACTTCTGGCGACCGCCCCCGCCTTCGGCTATGGCTGGAGGCACCTTCCTCGTGTCCCCAGATCAATAATACCATATGTTGGTCAATCTCCTTTCATTGCAAGAGCAAGGTTTTCATGGCATCGTCTTTCTCTTGAGCCTTTCTAGATAAAATCCTCCTCCTTTCGTCATGAGAACGCGTTCGAGACGGTGCATCCTCGACACGTAGTTGAGAACAATCTTCACCGAGGGCCTTCTTCCCTGTCATTACCTCCTTGTCTAACCGAATGATTGTTGGGCTCGAGCCTATCTTGGGCTCGAGCCTATCTTGGGTCCGAGCCTATCCTAGATGCTTTTGGATGGGCCCAACCTGTCCTTGGAAGAACCTCTAGGCTGGGCAGACCAGTCCGCCGTTGACTTCCCTATACTAGAAACTGTTTTACTGTTCACCATGATGACACCCAATAACTACTGTTGTGATTGAAAAACAACAACACTAGAAAAGCCTTCCTTCTAGTGCCAATGTTAATGCCAAGATCCGTCCACACGCTCTAATCACCAAAACGCGTCCAATCCTGCACAGAAACGAGTAAACACCAAAAGCTTGATGATTTGGGCCGCCGAGGGATAGCTCCGGTGTAGAATAAGTACAAACTGACTAAGGTTAACAATGGAAGCTTAAAGCTCTAGTGCTGGAAAATAATGATTATGAGTGTGTACCTTACAATCAAAGTAAAGCCTTATATTTATAATGATCTCACCACCACCATAGATTCCTTCCTCATATAGAATTGGAAGTCCTCATTAGGTAAGATACCTTAATGGGAACAAATATAATTCCCTTAAAGAAAGGAAGTCGATTTAAAACTTAACACTTTCCTTAGAGATTAGAAACTAATTATAATTAGGAATTCTTGATTCCCTAAAACTCCCAACTGCCCAAATAGAATCCTACATAGGTTAAAATAACTCCACGTGGACTATGGCCCACTATACAATTCGGGCCTAAATAATCATAACCCAACATGTTCCATATATACTACCTTAATTCCATGATTAGTATGCTAGGGGTGTTGTAAGAATCGTAGCTTTGTAGAGTCATATTCGAAAATTAGTCAGAAAACATGACACGAGTGATCCCTGTCCTTAAGGTCTTTATCACCCCCACCACGAATGGTTTGCTATGAGTTACAGACGATATACCTCCACGAATGATTTGATGATTCATCTATTTGTGGGGTTTTTTCAACGACTATAGGATAATATTTTTGTTAATCAGGTTCATGTTTTTCAAAAATTATTTTTTGTTTTGATTAATTAGTAAATAAAATTGATAAATGAGTTAATCATGATTAAGGTGGAGTTTCTCTTTCTTAATCATATGCCAACTCTGTTTTCTGTTAAAAGTCAAACTAGTTTAACGGTTTTTGTAATGTTTTGTAAGTAAACAAAAGTTCGGGGAGGAGCTACCGCCGCTAGAGAGAGAAAATGGAGAGTAATGAAGGAAATGATCGACAGTTCAGGTCTAATCCCTAATTAAAATAGATTATTTTAGGCGGAATATCCGTCGAACATAGGTCTGTTGATATTACTTTATTTCCGACGGATTATCCGTCGACTATAAATGTTATTCCGTCGAAATTATAATTCTCGGTGGCGCGAAATGTTGGCGCCTTTGGCCCAACCTTATTTTGACTGAATTCTATCGAACTTACAATACCTCTGACTGAATTATTTTTGATCAAATATTCCGTCGGAAGTACATTAATCTCGATGGAATAATATTCGTCGAAAATAATTTCGTCGAACTGAAATGTTTTTCTTGTAGTGTTTAGATAATTTAGCATGATTCTAGGGGGGTTAAGATTTATTTAAATTGCAATTCTAGAGACTCCTACTATGATAAAATTAGTGCAATACTTTTAGTATTTTTATTACCATAATTATGTTCATGTACTAGTATAAATAGGCCTTAAGAGTTTTGGCATTGATTGATTTAATAATACTTTTTTCTTTTTAGATTACTTGAAAGTATTTTATCTTTGTTCTTCTCAAGAACTCTTGATCTTATCGGTGTGTCCATGGCGATCAATCCGACTTATCAGACATCCATAGGTGTTTGTGGCGTCTTCTACCATACATTAACCGTTGATTGTACCAAGGTTACCGCTTCAATATAAGCGAAGGGTCAATGTGTTATTGATGTTTCCATCCATAACCATTGCAAGAACGATTCGGACGACGATCACTTCACGCAAGCATACCATAAAATCTATCATTTGGTATCAAGGAGCCAAGTTTCTAACAATTTTATCCCAAACTTCTTCCCTCTAATTTTTGTTTATAAAATGCATTTCTGATCTTATTGTGTATTTGTGTGCTTTAAAAAGGGGAGAAAATTTAGGGAAGAGATTAAAAACATCTTCTTATACTGTGTTTGTTTGTTTTAAAAAAAAAGAGAGAAAGGACAATCAAGAAAATTTAAAGATGAGATTAAAAGTCCTTTGTTTGAGTTTTTTTTAGGAGAATAAAGAAAAGAGCAAGGGAAGAAATATGAGAAGTTTAATTAATTAATGTTCTTTGAAATTTAAAAACGAAAGAAAAAAATAAAAAATAAATCTATAAAAACATAATTAAAAAAGAATGGAGGGAGTAAGTAACAAATTGAAATACTACTTGTGCAAGTTGCAACCCATATGTGGTTAGATTTTTCTATGTTATAGAATATTAAATTTTTTTTAAGTTAAATTTTATTTTTGAATAGAATAAATATCCCTTCAACTCCATTCGTATCATTATGATTAAATGATTCTAACATGATTCTTCATGTCCATTCTCATCATTTATTCTATATATTTGAGAGACTTTAGGTTTATCTGAAGATAATTTAGGTTGACCTCAAAGTTCAAAGTAAAAGAGGCACACAAGAAAACATTTAGCCACCATATAAATCTAATCAAACATTCTCTTCTCATTATAATGAACCTGCACAGAATTAAAAGCTGTTACAATTTAGTGTTTTATGGTACACCAGAAAATAAGTAGAAACAATCAACAATGTTCACTCCTCTTCTTTTTCCCTGTTTGGTGGGGGAATAGAAAAGGAAGAAGAAAATGGAAAAAATGTTCATTCTATAGTGTTAATAAGGTATCTGATAGATAGATACCTACTGAAACAGTCTGAAGACAAAAATGGGACTCTGGAAGTCGATGAACTTATTTTCAGCTCCGAGAGACTGAATATATAAATTTTCTCTGGGTTCCTCGGTCACTCCTCGATTTGTTGCATATTCCAATGCCATCTCGTAGTCCACCTGTAAATGTACATCAAAACATTAAAATTAAAATATTAGTCAAATTACTACCTCATTTTTGCCGGTTTCATTCACCATTATTTTGCATAAGGTATAAAACCATGCAGTGAAGATATAGAGGTACTTTCCAAGTCTAGCACATCTCAATTTTCTAACAATATAGTCAGAAGGGTTTATAACCATGTTGCAAAACCTATTTCATTTATATAGATAACAATATAGTCAGAAGGGTTTATACCCATATTGCAAAACCTGTTTCGTTTATATAGATAATCACATTTGTAACAACATGAAGTCCAGTGGAGTAGCCAGATATCTACAAGGATTGGGATTTAAATTTCAAAGCCACATCTGGTTCAAACGCTGTTATAAAGCATTCTAAAAAGTTTTTTTTCCCACTATATAGTACTTTACCAAGAAATTGAGTAATGGCACACACGACATACAGATGTGTTTGGATAGAAAAAATAGCCCGACAATTTCAACAGAGCAAACTGGTTTTCTACTGCTTGTGAAGATTAAAATTATTAGAAAGAAAACACTTTGTAGTGAACTTTCTGAAACCCTATACTTGGCAACTAGGTGGGACCTTTTTCGTTAAACCCCTTTTCAACTTCACGTTTTTAAACATTCTCAACAGAATTCTAAACCTTTAACTAGCTATTAGGATAAGTTCTAACGCTTATCCTATATCCAAGAAGTGACAAAAGCTCACCTGTTCAACATGTTGAGCAAGTTTCTCCATCAGTATTTCTTTTGTTATCAAACGAGTTGAAACTTTTTTCAATAGTTCTGCATCCTCATCATCATAGCGTTTCTTCTTTGACGCATGCAAGGTTGTCATTTCTTTCAAGACATCATATATAGCCCCAGTAGCATCAGGAATGTACCTACCAATCAAAAGAGAGATAATTTTAAGTTGTTAATAGAGCTTAATAGTCAAATTATAAAGTCAGTGGTAAAAGGCAATTTTCTATCAATATATAGAAAGATAACTGAGTGGTCGAATTTACTTGCTCAAATTTCTTTTTCTCTCCTGCTGCTCACGAGCCTGAATTTTTTTTGCTATTTTGGATTTTAGCTGGATGCAACATTGTTGAATAGCAATCTGGGGACCAAATGCTATCAGCTATAAAAGTTTCCATAAACAGAATATATATATATATATATATGTGTGTGTGTGTGTGTGTGTGTGTGTGTGGATGGACACCCACCTTGACAGCAGAAGCTATCTCACTTATATCATCTCCAATATATTCCTTTCCGGTCCCTTTGAAGGGGATTTTTGTGCTTACTATGCTCACAAAAACACCAATCTTATCTTGCGTCTGATTGATCTTGTAACTGTTCCAACTGATGGACGATACTTTGATTAGAAGAATGTCAAATATTACAACTTTTTTTCTCAGAAGTGCAATGACATAACCCATTCCACCCCCATCCTTCCCTAATAGACGAGCTTGTTTACTTTTATGATGTCATATTTGTTGTAATTGTAACGTTTTACTTTTATTTTTTTATTTTTTTTATTCATATTTTAATTACAACCTTTTACTTGTTTCTAGTATAAAATGTCTTACTTGATTCGCTTCATGGCAGTCCTGGTGACAACATCAGCACCTTGCTCGAATAGAAGTGGAATGCGGTTTGCAAATCGGAAAACATTTAAACCCTAAATGTGACCAAGCAAGGGATTATTTTAATATGTCAAGTCAATAGAAGGTTTCAAGGAAAATAAAGTCAAGAATTAATGTCCTGCTTCCTACAGTATTCAACTAGGTACCAAAAGTTAAAAATAATAAAAGACAGTATAATATATATCAAAAAGATGGCAAGCTTTTCGAGACTACACGTGACTAAAAGTAATACTTCAGCACAACTCACTTGCTTAACATCTTTTCCACCCACACTGACTCCAGCTTCTACAATGAATGGGTGGCCTTCAAAAACTTGAGCACTGCACAAGAATATATTAGGTAAGAAATGAATAAAATGTCCATTGTATCCTAAAAAAACACAGGTCTAAACAAAGTCGTAAGACCATGTATGAGGGTCAATAGACCAGGCAGGATGTGCACCTCGTCGGTTCAGCAGGTAGATTAGAAAATAAGAAAATGGTAAAATTCAGGTAACTAATATGAGATCGACCTTCCTGAATAAGTTGCAACCATCTCAGGGTGCAGCTCCTTGACAATTCCAAGCCGAAGATTGTATTCTCCGGCAGGACTAAGGCACTGCAAAGATATCATATTAAGGAGTATACTGGTAATTAGTGAACAATAAGAAGAGAAAAACAATGATTAAACGCAATGAGCTTCTTACATCACCACTAGGGTCATCAAACTTGGCTTGACGAAACAACTGATGGATGCGAACAATTTGCTGCGAGGTTAGAGATTTAACGGCCATTTTTGGGCTGAAATCTGGACCCATCTCACCTAAAATTGAAAGCATCATTTAAAAACAAATTGAAAGGAAGCAGCTTCTGATACACTGATAATACTTCATGATTTACAATCAAACATTTAGCGGTATCTAGTACTAAATTACTAATCAGTCTACCAAAACTGAATGGAAGCAACATCTAAATAGAAATTCATAGCGTATAAAATCCCATATGTAGCTCATGGTATCCATTGACACTAGACTTTCAAAACAGAAAACTGAAAATCCAGTTTTTGTCTTATATCAATTTTTATTGTCTTTTATAATCTTAATAACTAGGGCAGAATCCAGTAGGGAAGGTTATTTGAGAACTTTAATACAATTTTACAATATTCACAATTTATGAAAATTCATGTAAAAGCCAAGTAATCAATTAAAGTGGGGCGAAGGGAGAATTTTCCTTGTGTTCCATGGCTGTTTTAGCTGCCTTTTTTCTCTATGATTATTGTCCATTTTTTATTTTTCTTCTTGGTACCCTTAAATTTTAAACTGTACCATCACAGATTCAGTCATTCCCCGAACTTAGGGGAAAGTGTCATGCCACAGTATCTTATGTGTAAAAATAGAAGTTTCAAGTTTATATTATCAGCGTGTACTTTTTACTTTTCTCAAGTAATTAGCATGTGTCACTTGATGAATTCTTTTGTTCAATCTTTTTTTGTTACCACTCTTCCACATAATCTGATATCATGAAAAACTATCATTCAGCTTGTTTGAGTTTAAAAAAAAAGGTTTTAAAAATATGTTATCTATAATTGAAACCCAAAAATATTCTAATAGGAACCTGAAAACTCTGAAGTTGTTATCAAAAAGTACAGAGTTGGCATTCCAAAATTACAAAAGTTTGAAACTCTAAATGTAGATACTTCGAAGTCTCACACCAAAATGTTTTAAGCAACAATAACGAAAATGAGAAATTTATAAAGCAATCTAACAATCTATTCTCCAACAACAACAAATTCACAAGATCCACTTTCAAAAATCCCTCAACTTCATAAAACATGCATTTTACTTCCTAGCTTGCACTAGTTGTATTCTTGATTGAGAAGTAACTGTTCTATAATAGTTAGAAGAAAGCCTTTAAAACTTATGACTAAAATAACACAGTGCACAATATCCAAAATATTGTGGCAGTTTATGGCAGATAATAGAGGATTTCAAAACAAAAATAAAATTAAACCAGAGGTAAACTTGTACCAATCAAACGCTCAGCAAAAGCTTTCCCAATATTCACAAATTCATGCTGAATGAACTGCAGAAGATTCTGCTTTGAAGTTTCTGTAATAAGGCGCTTGATGAGTAGCAAATCAACAGCTGACGGATGGTATTTTGTCTCAAGAGGAACTGGAGGCATTATATCTGTTCTTCTTGCAAACCTAATGCTGACATTTTTACTACCAAAACAAAAAGAAGATGAAACAATCAGCTGATACACAGGAAAGACACATGGGCACAAAAAGGCGGGAGTGATCGAGAGACAGGAGAGAGACAGAGAGGACGAGATAAAAAGATATGTGAGTATATGTATACACACACACTCAGGGAGATATAAAAAGATACACACACATATCCAGAGAGCGAGAGAGAGAAAATACTCCGTTGCATCCGACACAAAGCTAAAAAGAAATTGGGCATAGGGAGTGATGACAGCCATTTGACGCATATAATGCAATATCTTTGACTGCAAATACCAACAAAGAATTAGTAATTACAAATACAGTGCAATAGAAGTAATATAGTTATTGTCTTTTGTCAAAGATGACCATAATGCATTGCATACAATTGTCTTGTGTAGAGAGAAAACATTCAATAAAATTAGGAAACTTAAAGTCTACGTACACGGTAAGTTGTCCAGTTTCCCTCGATAACAACTTGGATTTCAGCTCCATGCCAATGCTCCTTGAGGTCCCGTTTCTCATGTAAATGAATGTGAGGAATGTTCCTAAAATTGAAAAAAGTGCCATCCATGAGTTATGACACCAACATTGAACTTCAGAGGCAATTAGGGTCGAACATAATAACTAACTTTAGCAGTCAACTTTTTTTATACAACTACATTATGTACATATATTTTCGATTCACACGTACCGATGAATGTTGATATCCAGCCTGCAGAATGAAAAATATTTTTGGCCCTTCATTGAAGATGAGATCTCAATGGGAAGTCCTGTACTCATTTTGGACCAAATCAAGGCCTGCATTACATATAAAACATTGTAGGTAAACCAATCAGCTTTTGAGATGAGGATTTTATGAAGCATATTTTACAAAAAGAAAATACTAGTGGGAGAGGCTTTCTAACCACAATATCATAAGTAGCTTCAGAGGCATTAATTGTTACGAATATACTTCCCATTAAAGCCTACCATATAGGAACTTTAAATGTTTGTTTAAAGCCTCTATAAGCTATTAGTGAAGGACTATTGAGAATTCCACTGAACATCTTCTTGAACACATACCAAGGTACAAGGGTTTCTTTTCCCTCTGCTTCACCTCTCCTCAGTATGGGAACAGCTCTTTTTTAGCAGTTTCCATACCAACAGCTGGAGTAAGCTGAAAATTTCTCCTCATAATATCATAAATATCCCCAATCAAGTTATGAATACTACTAGTTCCAAAAAAATTACTAAGAAAAATAAATAAATAAATAAATAAAGATCGGAACTAAGTAATTATGAGGTGAAACTTCCGTTTACAAATTATAGCATAAAGATGATCTCAAATATATTAATGATATTGATTCGAATAGATATATTAGCTGAATCATGTTACATACCATTTTTGCACCAAGTCCAAACTTTCCACGAGTCTGCTTCAAACCATACTTTGTCCCAGACAAAACTGCACTAAGAGAAAAGTTTACCATAATCTAATACCACAACATTATCATTAAGTCAACACATCTAACTCCAAGCAATTTCTCAAGCAGAGAGACTGTCATGCATTTGGTTAGAGGTGATTTATCAATCTAAAGAAACAGGATATGTCGTTTAGTTTCAAACCTCGTCCAAACATATTTGGGATATCATCATGTGGCATTCCTTTTCCATTATCCTACATTAAACATTGCAATCATGGGAGTCAAACTATAAGGTCATGATAAATAAGAAATATATTAATCAAACAAGAAAAATGTTTCAATGATAATTAAAAAGCAAACAAGAACTAGTAGGAAGCCAAGATGGAAAAAATCACACCTTACAAGTGACCCTGTAAAACGAGGCCTCACCTCGACCCCTAATGGCCTTTGCAGCCATTGGCTCTTTTAGTTTCTTTCCAAGGGCAGCTTGCTTAGCCTGAATTTCCTGAGTACGAGCTTCCTTGGCAAGCCTTTTCTACAAGACAGAAAAAGAGAAACAGCAATAGTAAAATGACATGAGTTGCAGAATTTTATCAGCTCAGAGAAGTGTCTGAGATTCTTCATATGAAATCATTGTTTTCAAAGGTAAGAAAAACTAAATGGTTGAGCAGCCAAGTTGGCTTAAAGCTAAGCTTATCACGAGCAGCGTCGCTCCACATGTCCTTGTTCCAGGTAATTTCTGGCCTGGTTCTATACTTAACCTAACCTCCAATAAACCCAATGACCTAACCTCTCATTGATTGATTATCTGTTTGTTAAATTGTGTTACATTGTCATTTTTATGAATTGAAGGTAAATAGTAGCCAAAATAATAATTCCACTCTCCAATGACCAATTCCTACAGGCCTGCAAGGGAAATTGGGATGCAATTTTTCAGATTCTAAAGGCATAATCTAGTTTAATCATTGACCGCTCCCAAAGGCCAACCAGTCATATGAATTGATTATTGAGTTAACCCAAGAAGAGCAACTTTCTTTTTAGTCTCATGAATATTTTGTAATTGCAAGGACAAGTTGAACTGATAAATAGCACTTAGATACTGAACTGCATTGCTTATCATGAAAAGTTATCAACCTATGTAGACAAATACCAAACTCAGGAGCACAATCAGAAATATACACACCTCACGGGCCTTGACTGTCTCAAAATCATCATATAGTTCCTCATCAATCCGTGCACGATCAACAAGGCCAATCATGGAATTGAACTTGCTTCTCCCAATCTCTTCACTAAAGTATCCAACGAATTAAAAGCAGAAAAACATAACTATTAGTTAAAAGTACAGAAATATTGTATGTTTAAAAGGCCTACTTGCATAAGTCATATAAAAATAATACAACTAGAAAATACATAAACATGAAGCACTTACATTGTGATTTCTACTACAGGAAGCTCGGAAATAGACTCTGCAGAATCAAGTGCATTCTCAACAAGTTCTCTAACAGTAGTGTAAAGGCACTTTCCTGGCTGGAATCAGGGGAGAAAGAAGGTTCATCTTAAATAACAATTATTCCACCGGAAATACATTCAAAATTCGGTTTAACTGCCAACTTATGAAAATCTCATTCACCCTAATTTCAATCAGGGGAATCCAAGGCCATATCGGGCAGCTTAAAACGGTCAACCATTTTAACCATCTGCATTATTGTTTGGAAAACAGCACAAATAGTTGTGTGGATGAAAACTGTATATTGATTAAATGAATTTGTCCCTCTTTTAAGCCAGTTTGAACCATCATCCTAGATATTGTTGACGATGAATAACTTGGAGCTTTTCTTAGAACCATGTCCTCAGTATTGGTGTGCAGACGATGAATAAACCGTCCAAGTTTTAGTAAAAAAAAAAAATACGAAAAACTTTGTCCTCATTATTGTTTGTTGTGCAGGCGATGAATCAGTGTTCTAAAAATTCACGCCTAGACGCTAGACCCTAGACCCCTCCCCCTTGACACCCCGCCTAGGCACTAGGTCCCCCTGGCGCCTCGCCTAGGCCCCCCTGGCGCCTGGCCCAAGGTAGCAAAAAAATTCCTCCAGAATATTAGGCGGGGGCCTAGGCGGAGTCTAGGCGGAGAGGTATTTTTTATTTTAATAACTACCCAAACCAGATCTTATATATTTATTTTTCTAATGATTTACCATAATCATAATACAAGTTGTAGCATATCAAATCTCAACAAGAAATGAACAATATCAAGTCAAAATGGATAATTTATTATATTTGTAATTTTTTGAACTTGTACCAACTTCAAATTATATAAATGATGATACATTTGTAATATTTAGTTTAATTTAATATATTTTTAAAATTTATGTTTAGTTTCTTAAGTTTTAATATTGAATTAAATTCTTGAAATTTTAATTTAATAACAATCTTGTTTATGAATAAAACTAATACGTTAAAAATATGTTTGAACTTTGAATAATTACATGTTTGTGTTTGAACTTTAACATTAGCAATATGGATATGTGTTTGAACTTTAAGCAAATGCTTTTATTATCTTTATTATAGATTGTTTTGCTTTATATTATTGTTTTGTTTGAATAAATGTAAGATAAAAGATTAAAATTGGCTTAAAATAAAAAATCTCGCCTAGGCCCCTCCCAGGACCCGCCCAGGCCCACTAGGCGCTAATCTCCCCCGGCCGCCCGCCTCCCGCCTAGCGCCTTTTAGAACATTGCGATGAATAACTTAGAATTTTTTTTTGTCCTCATTATTGTCGTACGGTGAATAAACCTAATACATTTAAGTTTGAATTTTTTTGAAAACCATAGTCATCAAAAATTTTGTGCGGACCAGCTACTTTAGTAATTGCAATTGTCCACACAACTATATGTATGCCAGTGCTTCAATTGCACTTAAAATAAGGACATACATGTCTTTTACATAGAGGTCATCATCCAAGTAATTTTTTGCTCCGTCCTCCATATTATTGTGAGAATGGAGCAGGTCTAATTTCACCTTAAGCAGCTATAGATGGGTCGACCGGATAATAGTTCATAGGCTATGGATCATTTTCCTTTCAATAAATTCCCTAAATTCACCAATGCAGTTGAGACTAAGGCCCTATGACTGTTAGGTCTCAAGTTCAACTATCGCTTTGTATGAGTTTATTTCATCCTTTATTAAGAAATGTGTTTCCTCAACTTGATTGATTATTAATGTAATTGTACTCACCAAATTGGACTTCAAAATAAAATCCCTAAATTCTCATTTTGATAAAGAACATATTCTCAATTAGCCAAAAAAAACACAAATATCACTATAATCTAGTAGTCTCACTAACATAACACCAAATATAAGTCTCAACGAAAATATATACAACAAAAATCAGGACATAATCCCAAAATTAGTCGAACAAAAATCTCCCATAAGAATACACTATATAACTCACATTGTCAAACCCAGCAATGTTTTTATTCTCAGCAAAAAACTCAGCTGGAGATTCTGCACACAGCAGACAATTACCCAATATTTCAAAACCCAATCAATCAAACAAAACATACGTACATATAAATAATCTAGATACACAAAAACAGAGAAATAAAGGGGGGGAAAAGGAGAGAAATTAATACTGACTCTGCTTAAGAATGCTTTCTTTGGGTATTCGAGGGGTTTTTGATTTTCCCTTCTTTGTTTCAACTGGACTTTCACTACTCCCTCCAATCTCCATTCCCTATACGTCCTGAAGAACAATCACATCAACTGATTGACGAGACAAAGCTAGGGCTACCGGTTAGTGAATAAGGTAATGCTATGGCGCGCCGCATCTACATAGCGGGATATGGTTTTTTGTTGTTCAGGGTCAGGGATGACTTATTTTAAAATGACTTATAAGTTCAAATATAAGTTGATTTATAATTTATTTTCAGTCATGACTCTTAAGTAAAAATGTTCGTCATCAATTTGACTTATAAGTTAAAACAAGTTATGAAGTTATTTAACTTATAATGACTTATAAGTTAAAATAAATGCAAAGATTAATAAAAAGAGGAGCAAAATAAAAGAGGGTCAAAATAGATATTACATTTGGTCAAATTAATTTATTTTAAAATGACTTATAAATTATTTTTAAATAAGTCACTAATAGTTGCTTATTTTTTGACTTAAAATTGAACTACAATTCTAAAAAATAAGTAGTTGTCAAACACCTTAATGAAAAATAACTTATAAGTTGTTCCCGAATTGAGATTTGGTCGAAATTATTAGGTCAAGGTATTTCTTGTCGTGAATTTCGGATGCATCTAACAGTCAGTATTTGTGTAGGACCCTACAGTTTTCCCACCATTTTGTTTTAAAATGTAAACAAAAAATGAAAAGAGTACTCTATGGACTTGGTTTTGGTACGTTTGAAATAATTTATAAATTTCTTAAGTGCGTTTAAACCAACACTAAATAAGATTTTGGATCAGTTGTCACAATTTTAACTATTCATGTTATGGATGAAGGGGTGCATCAACTTTGTCCGGTGGGTTTTTGAGGAGCAGGAGAAATTGTTGTCTCAAGATCCAGGATGCATATCAGCTTTCATACAACTAGGTGGAATGGTACAAGATCTGTCTTAAAATGGGAGATGAATCATTGTGTTCTTAAGACTAGAGTATTTATGTTCTCTGTAGATTTTCCTCAGTTGTTTCAGTTGTTGTACATATAATGGTGGATTTGGCTCACCTCCATTATATATTTTTTCGGGCAAAACTATGTTTTTTAATCACTAAACTTGGCACGTTTTACTTAATACACTATTGAACTTTTAAATTTTTTGGATTACCCCATTAAACTAATTAAAAGTTTTTAATTGGATCATTCTGTTAACTGTTCCTCAATTCTGTTAGTATCAACGTTAGATGTTGCCTACGTGGCTTTTTTTTTAAAAAAAAAAAGATGACTCAACTTCTGTTGACCAATCCAAGGTGGATTACGCGGCAAAAGAAAAGTACTATCTAACCAAATCAAACGAAGTCTGAGTCATTTTTCACAGAGAGAGCGAGCAAGCGATAATGTGAAGAAGGCGATTGCTACAAACTAGGGTTCCAAACTACTCGAAGTTCACACACAGAGAGAGAGAGAGAGAGAGCGAGCGAAGAAGACGATTGCTACAAACTAGGGTTCCAAACTAGTCGTTCGTGATTGATTGCTGCAAAAAGGGTGGAAAATAACCCTAATTTCTGGTGATACTCCTCTTCGCCTCACTGATTTCTTCATTCGTTTAATATTGCAAACTAGGGTTCCAACTCAGTCTCTCGCAGTTGAGGAGATTGATTCGGCCAAAATCAAAGGGTAAAATTAGGGGGTTGTTAATGGCATCTTCACATAGTAGATCCTCGTCGGTAATTAAAAAGAGGGTAGAATGTTTCTGTGGTGTATCTGCATCTATTTGTGTCTCCACAAAGAACAAATCAAAGGGACGAAGATTCTATGGATGTCGATTTTACCCAGTAAGTACATAAATTCATATTCATATTTGATTCTTCATGTACATGAAAAAATAAGCATGTTGTTTGTGACTATGACTGTTAAAGGGTGTGAGGGTATTCACAAATGATTCTTAAGCACCATAATTGTGTCTTAATATTATTATTGTAATTTACATTGGATTTAAGTTGCTTGAAATTTTTGGTCTTTTGCAGGATGTTAATAAATATTGTGGATTTTTCCAATGGTTGGACATAAGTTCCCAAAATGAAGGTCATGATAGTGGTTGCAGTGAAATGGGTTTTGTTTCAATGAATGAAGATGGACTCGATTTGCTGAGGAACAAAACAAGAAAGTTGAAAGAGAAGTTGAATAATTTGAAAATGGAGGCCTTAAAATTGGAGTTGGAAACTGTTAGACTAAGAGAGTCAAATAAGAAATTACAACTGTATGTGATATTGTCATGGATGGTGACTTGTGTTGTACTAAGTTATGTATTCATGGAATTTTAAGCATTCAAAGTTATGTCATGAAGTTATGGATTCATTTTATGTATGCCCTGTTAATGCAATGTAATGTCTATTGTTGTTCAACAAATGGCATTTTGTGGTGTACTAAGTTATGTAATGAAGTTATGAATTCATTTTATGAAGTTATGGATCCATTTTATGTAGTGTCTAGTATAATGCACTGGACACGTAATGTCTAGGTTGCCTTTTGTTGATCAAATGTCCAAATGGCATCCAAACTGTCAATGCCTTGTCTTGCAACACCAAATCAAACCATTGCATATTAAAGTAAGCTTTGAAACCAATCGAAGATAAAGCGCGATAAAATTCACTGCCAAACCATTACATATAAAACTGCCAAAACAATTACATACCAAACCTGGTCATATATATAAACTGCCAATACAATTACATACCAAACCTGGTCATATAAATAAACTGCCAATACCATTACATCAGTCCCAAAAATATACTGAAACTGCAGTTAAAACCATGACAAAAGTATTCAAATTAGTACCAAAAATATACAAACACTGCAGTTAACAGCTCAAAAAGATAATAAACATTCACTGTTCTAATTGTTCTAAAATAACCCCAAAAAGACTATAAAACTAAAACAGATCCATATGGAAGAGCCTTCATTGTCCCCCATCTGCAAAGCGATCTATATGGCGGTCAGTGTTCGATCCTATCCCCAACTGTACCACCTTGTTTCCTTTTAACCTATAAAACAGTTGCAGGATGTTAGTATGTACATTTCATAATTGAAGGAAACATATAAAAGCAGTGTAAACTTAAAAATTAAATAACTCACACTAAGCTTTGGCCTTTTGGCAGTATGTTGTGCTTCTGGACCATGTTGTGCTTGGGCAGGTGTGTTCTTACAACCTGCTTTATTATGTCCATATTGCTTGCATTTGGAACACATCATTGGAGTCCCTTTCTTTGAAATTTTACCAGTATGCTTTTGTTCTTCAGTTGGATCTTTCCTTCTACATCTCTTTGGCCTTCCAGCCAATCTTTTAGTCAATGGAGGCAACAAGACTGGTAAATTAGTGGTATGAGAACCATTGCTATCACTCATGGGCTTTAACAGGTGGTTATATGACTTGAGATAGGTTTCAATGTAGTAACAAGGACATCCTGCTGCACACTTAGCTTGAACTCTGGTAGCTTCATTAAATTTAAACCAGATTCCTTTCCCCTTCCCCACTGCATAATTTTGTATTGCTTCCCTTAGTTGGTCAACCCCAGTGAAAGTCATGTACAACTCAAATTCAACATCTTTGATTGTTGTGTTTGGATTATACACAGGAACAACTCTCTTCCGTTTAATCCTTGGCTTTTCACCTTCCCACTCACTATCACTGCTTGAAGGAGGAGTTGCAGGAACTTCAAAGTCAGAATCTTCATATATTTCCTCCCATGGTTTCATGCCCCTTGTACCAAATTTGGTGCTGACCTCATCATCAGATGAGAAAGTAGGCTCCACATTATCTTCATCAACAATTTTCTTCTTCAAGTTAGGTGTGTTGAGTCCTGCCCTTTTCTTTATCCAAACTTTTTTCTGAGGTGTCACATGATTATTTGATGCCTTGTTAACATGTACTGAGCTAGAAGCTTGAGTCCCTGTAGGTTCAGGTACTTCACCACAATCCACTTCAACTTCATCATCCAATTGAACTTCATCTTCCAACTGAACTTCACACAAAACTTCCACCTCTTTAATCTTTGATTTTATTATCTCTTCCTTATGCAGCCTAGCATTGATCAACTCCTCATTCCCATCATCATCACTTTCTTCACTGTAGTCAGTATTTGTTTCTTCATCTATAGATTCATCATCATCTCCATTTGGTGCATCAACTTGCACATCAACCACATCAACTTCCTTCCTGCAGGTTCTTCTTCAACTTCCTCTCACCTCCCTGACCAACTTCTATCTCAAATGGTAAGAGTTCATCAGTAGAGTGGTCACAATATAGATCAACTAGACCAGTTCGTTCACCCTCCTCAACTAGTAACCTAATACTATGGTCATCATGTATCAACTCTAAACCATAACGAATATCCAAGTTCCCAACTTTGAAATACACTGCAGTATTCTTCTTGTAATCATACTTCTTCGGTAAGTTGTATATTTTGTCAACATTCAGCCAGTCACCATTAACGTCATGAAGCAATTCTACAAAACCTCCTCCATAGTGGTATATTGGTTCTTCAGTGAACCTACCACCATGATTAAACTCTACAGAAAACAAACTCATGCTGCAAAAGGTACATGGCACAACATTAGATAATAAACATTGTAAAATTGAACAATCAGTGGAAGAAATTTACATATAAACCCAAATCATGGAACAATCATGTACCAAAACTGATTTATAACTTAAACCCAAATCACCATATAAACCCAACTCAGAGAATAATCAGTGGAAGAAAAAAAAATCTTAATATTTACATCAGTCCGGAAAAAAACATCTAAATATTTATATTTAAACCCAAATCAATATATAAACCGAAATCGAAAACCAATCAGTGGAAAAAACATCATCATTTTGAATATTATTACATTTAAACACAAATTGAACAATAATCAGTGGCAAACCACTCTAACTCAGATATTTGCAGAAGAATCTCGATAAAGAAAAAAAAAATTCACAAAAACCCATACATACCTTCGTCTTCGCCAAAGATTTGCATGCAAAACCCTAGCAGATCAAATCGCCCCTTCTTCTTCCTCACTCGTTCTCTCTCTCTGTATGAACTTCGACTAGTTTGGAACCCTAGTTTGTAGCAATCATCTTCTTCGCTCGCTCGCTCGCTCTCTCTCTCTCTCTGTGTGTGAACTTCGAGTAGTTTGGAACCCTAGTTTGTAGCAATCGCCTTCTTAACATTATCGCTCACTTGCTCTCTCTGTGAAAAATGACTCAGACTTCGTTTGATTTGGTTAGATAGTACTTTTCTTTTGCCGCGTAATCCACCTTGGATTGGTCAACAGAAGCTGAGTCATCTTTCGTTCTTTTTTTTTTTAAAAAAGCCACGTAGACAACATCTAACGTTAATACTAACAGAATTGAGGAACAGTTAACAGAATGATCCAATTAAAAACTTTTAATTAGTTTAATGGAGTAATCCAAAAAATTAAAAGTTCAATGGTGTATTAAGTAAAACGTGCCAAGTTTAGTGGTGAAAAAACATAGTTTTGCCATATTTCTTCTAATTCCATCCAAGAAAATGGTCTAACAACAACAAAGACATATATATGCCAAATAATAAAATTATTTGGTTCATTGAACTTCTGGTTCATTATTGCATTGACTTCAATTGTACTAATACTTGTATAACCTGAAGATAAAACAGGTAATTTTTCCAATATTTGTTTTCGAGTAGAGACATTTGATATGATGTAAAAATATTTTATACCATTTTCATTGGCTGTCTCAATATGGTACCCGTTAAGTCGTATATCTTTAAAACTTAGCAGATTCCTCCTTTATTTAGTGGAAAATAAAGCATTATCAATGATAAATTTTGTTCCACTAGGAAGCATTATATTGGCTCTTCCAGAGCCTTCAATCAAGTCTACTGAACCTGATATTGTATTCACTTTTGCTTTCATCATTCTTAGATTTGAAAAATATTGCTTATGTTTGAGAATGGTATGTGTCGTTGCACTATCTGCTAAGCATATATCTTCACCATTGGTATTAGGCTCATGTATAGCATGACGCATATCCATATTTTCTCCATAAAAGGAATAAATATATAATAAGTTCATAATATTATATATATATTTAATAACACAATTCTTTACGAAACAAAGAAAACAAAATACATTAAATAAGCCAACATGAAAGAAAATACATTAGCATAAAATAAACACACTTAAAATGACCAACATAATTCCGAACTAATTATTTTCATTACAAGGAATATTAACTTGCTCATTAGTAAAGAAATCTGCAACGTCAAGGTGTGTTATATCCATAGGATCAAAATTGATATCATCGTTATCTTGATGTGGATGAGAAAATTTTATTTCTATATTTTTCTCATTTCCTTTCAATGAGGACTGATATAAATCAATAAGATGTTTGGTTGTACGACAGGTACGTGACCAATGTCCTTTCATTCTACACTGATAACAAATATTTTCTTCCTTCTTGGTATCTCTGTTATTTATATTCTTCCCCTTTTCTTGTTTCTCCTCATTCTTTGAAAATTTGGTATCATGGTTACGGTAATTAAAACTTCCTCGCTCGTGGCCACGACCACGACTTCGACCTCTATTATGACCACGACCATAATTATTATTATATCTTGTAACATTCACTTCAGGGAATGGAGCTGAACCAGTTGGTCGCGATTCATGATTTTTCATTAAAAACTCATTATTTTGTTCAGCCACAAGGAGATGTGAAATCAGTTCAGAATATTTCTTAAAACCTCGTTTGCTACTGCAGGAGCACATTCGAGGCATGGAAAGTAGAGAATGTTTTTTCTAACATATCTCCGTCAGTGATATTATCTCCACATAATTTCAATTTAGAACTGATTTTAAACATTGCAGAATTATATTCACTTACTGATTTAAAATCCTGCAATCGTAAATGTATCTAATAATAACGAGCTTCTGGGAGAATAACTATCTTTTGATAGTCATATCTTTCTTTCAAATTTTTCCAAAGAATAAGAGGATCTTTTATTGTGAGATACTCTAATTTCAACTCATCATGGAGGTGATGGCATAAGAATATCATGGCATTTGCCTTGTTTTGACTAGGTGTTTCATTACCATATTTAATGGTGTCTCCAAGACCCATGGCATCAAGATGAATTTCGGCATCAAGGATCCATGATAAATAATTCTTACCCGTAATATCATGTTCCACGAACTCAAGTTTGGCAAGGTTTGTCATTGTAACTTCATACAAAAAATATCAAAAATCATTAGAATTTTAGTTAACTATCCACATGTGCATAAATATCTGGTTATAAAAATTAGATAAACATACAATATATATTTATTTAAGTTTGACTATGAAAAATCTTCTACCTTTTTCTCAAATATTTTTCATTATAATAGCTTACATTTAAACCAAGTAATGCTATTAGTATCATTTAAATGTCATATGAAAATAACTTATATTTTCATCTATACATGCATGGATGGTAGCTATGATTTGCAGGAAGCCACACAGAAACCGAACACCACAACATACAGGGACTAAAATATATATACATTTGCTTCTAAATTTATTAAACTCGTGTATATTGTATGCAATAGTTTTCAGTATGTAGATGTATGTTTTTCTTTTAAATTAGTATGCTCATAAGTGTACTGTACTTATATGTCAAAAACCATAAAGAGAACTACAACTTTAAACTAAATCACTACTGCCATTGTATTACATGCTTTCCGTAAATAATAAGTAATGTCCACACTGCAGTAGAACATGAAAATAAAAAGGCAAATAGTATACACAATTTCCATGCAGTGATTAGATTTTCTATATTCCACTCAATCATTATGCAAGCAAGCAGTGACATGATTTTGTATAGAAAAACGAACAACCCAATTTGTCTATATTCCAAGGGTATGGGGCTGTTATTCTGGTGGAATGTCTATGGCTTATTGAAAAAACATGCTACTACATGCAGAGACCAGAAGCATGGATAATACATGTACACTTAAAAAAATGAACATATAAGTAACTACTGCACATAGATAATAATATATATATACCTTCTTCTTCAAATCAAATATCTTCAAGACAAAATTGAGAAGCAATCGTGCTGATAACGTGTTATAAAAATTACTAAAAACAAGAACAAAGAAGATTAGAGAAAAAAGAGTATTCTATTTGTATTTGGTATATTCACTTGATCATTTTACAATGGTCTTATTTATAGAAGATAAGAACATCAATACTACTAGGAAGTTACAAAACTCAAGAGTCATGAGTTTCAAAACTCAATGGACATGGGAGTTACATGTATCTAGACATCCATAATATTATGAATCTAGACATATATAATTTTATAACATAATGTAACTTATGAGGTTTTTACATGATAAAGATGTAATACTTTTAATTGAAAAGATGAAGTGGAGAGGAGATAAATTATAAATGTCCAAAATTGCGGTTGCAGGACGGGATTGTGAAGAAAACCAAGACAATTAATGCTTTCTTCACAATGATACCATGTTGATGCCACAATACCATGTTGATGCCAACTTATGTTGCTCATGCACCTTCCAAGTAATGCTCTCGAACAACCCTTGTTAGCTCAACAAAGGCGGTCAAAATTTTTACAAGGTTATAAATACATATAACCTTTATTTTTGCTTCAACCGTGTTAACAAGCTCCTTTTATATATATTATATATTTTAAGAAGGCAACAAGTTTGACCAAAGGCGTGTAATGAGAGGATATGAAAAAATATATTTACTTTTCAATTGAAAAAGCAAAGTCAATATGAGATTTTTTCAAATGTAAAGTTGATGTAAATTCTTTTATTTTAGTTGAATATTTAAAAATTACTAAGAACTACTAGAATTTTGTTTTTAAAGAGAGAAAACATACTAAAAGATTATTAGTATAAGTGATTAATTACTTATCGGATGTATCATCTAGTGCTTAATGAGAGATGCAAGGTCAAAACATGACTTTGATTACCTTACTCACGAAGGCTTTTGTTCCGTTGCTGAATCCGCTCTCGACAACTCACGGAGAATTACTCAGGTATATTCTGCATGACTTGTAATTATAGTATATAGATTCTCACAAGTCATACCAGAATCAACACAAATACTATATATATATATATATATATATATATATTTAAGAGTTTTATTCTTTTGTTACATGCCCGATCGAACTAATTTGGACGATGATGCATGAAGAGGCTTGTATTATATAGATTAAACTTGTATTGTACTAGAGATTAGACAGCTTGTAGTTTTGTATTCATTCTTTTGCATTGATTGGTTCAAGTTATATGAGGATGACATTTGTACTTAATTGACTTGTATTTTATGTTTATATAATTTCTATTGTGTTGGTTTATTTGTTTGCATGCATGGAATCAATGGATGTTATTTATATATTGTGACGCCCCCAAAATATGTATACATCACTCATTCTGAGTCGTCAAATACATGGTACAGAAATAAATACAACTTCAGTAATACAATTGTCGTGCAAAATACGACAACACATATACTATGAGTTTGAATACAAATATTGTCTAGTAGACAGTATACAAACAAAAAAGGAGTCCTCATTACAATTATTGATACACTATTTTACAAAATAGTGAGGACTACTAAAACAACTATCTTGAACCATCAGTCCAAACCCCGGCTAGTTCCTATTATGTTCTCACCTCCTTAGAAGAAAAATGGAACAAAAAGGAAAAGGGTGAGCTCAACTAGCCCAGTAAAGAATATTATGACTAAGATAATATATAACAATTTATCATTAGTCTTCAATAGGGAAAAATATGATAAAATATAATAAACAACAAGTTTTAGATCAACAACTGCAGCGAAAATATCAATCCATTAGAAGAGTCAAGTAGATAAAGAATTCTACTATCTTTTAAGATTTAAAAGTCCATCATCAATATTTTATCCTTGTAACATCAATCAATATACATCTTGAATCAAATATTCATCTTTGCACTATATGCCAAAGATATTCATTTGTATCACCAGTTCGTCATGTTCATCTCAACACCTGTTCATTTTTGCACTACGGGCCAAAGATATTCATTTGGTAATCATTCATCTTTGCACTATAGGCCAAAGATATTCATTAGGTAATCATTCATCTTTACACTACAGGCCAAAGATATTCAGTAATATCATCATTTAGGACTGAGGATGATGAAAAATATCTTAAAGAAAATGAATCCAGTGAGATAAAAGATCAAATATTAGAGATTCGTACTTTAGTTTATCCAAGTTCAAAAATACTCAATAATAATCAATTGTGAATCATAATTCAAAAATATAGATCAAAACATGGATACAATCAAAGATAGTAACCATAATAGACATTTTGACAAAAAGGAATAACTTTGTTTTTCGGTGAATAGTGTCGTATTCGTGAATAATGTCGTATACGTGAATAGTGTCGTATACGTGATGAGTGAGTTTTATACTCATAACTGAGTGCATTTGAACTTAATCTTTTGGATGTTTTTAAGTGTTTATGTCTATTCATGCATGTTTTATGTTGTTTTGTAGGAATTGGGACAAAAGTTACTTGGATCAACGTTTGGGGCTAGATGCTGCTTTCTAGCTTGCCATTTACACATAGATGAACATTGGGACCTTATTTCGAAAACTTAAAGAATGAAAGTTGTAGATCTACGCCTTCTTTCCGGAACATCTTTCATCATCGAAATCAAGTTCTGGAGATTATGGTCCATTTTTCCAAAGATGAGTAGAAATGTCCAAAAGATGGACCAAATTTTGCCCTAAACAAGGCTTTATTTCCAGCTCACGAGAGCCAGGGGACGTAATCCCAACGCCGGGAGACTGGAAGAGATCATTGGATTAAGAGCCAGGAACAAGAGAACTGCTTGGCAAATCTTTTTAATTATCTTCGGTTATGAGATTTGACACCTTTTGACTCAGATCGTTTATATATAAGATAAATACATGAGGCATGTAATGTTAATTCTTTGTCATTAGATTAATTCATTAGAATTCAATTTTATTTATCTTAATAATGTCATATTCATTAGATTGAACCGTCCTTCAATTAATTGTAAACAATTCATAATTCATCTTTTATTTTGATTTTATTTTTCAACGATTTAATTCTTACTCAATTTTTTAATTACGTGTATACTTTGCACAATGCATTCATTGATCAGTAAATCGACCAACAAGTTTTTGCGGGTACGTAATACTGGGGAAGAGATCGGTGAGACTTCAAAACTTGTTGGTCGATTTCAAGAATCAATGAATACGCAAAGTATACACTAACAACAAGTAATAAAGTGAAAGTAGAGTATCGTTCTACGAGGAATTATTTAATAAAAATCACCAAGTACTAATTTTAACCAAACTAATTTTATTTAAACAATCTCAAATCGTGATTTTTCTAATTAAGAAAACTAAATTAACTAATTAAACCGAATTGCTTTTACGACCTAATTCAGATAAATAAAGATTAAGACTTCAATATCCCCAATTATGAACTATAAATCAATTACCAAATTATCCCAATTATTATGCCTACATCAATTGTTAATCAGAATTCTCAAATGCCAAAAGTCCTTTTCCAAGTGATCAATCGACTTCTATTTAATCAAGATTAACCTTGCTATATTCCTATGAAAACAATTGAATTAAACTCCTTCAATTCCAATTCCTTACGTGTTACATGCTATGAATGATATTTCCATTCAATTCACAAACGTAATTATTCACCATGCAAATAACTAAGTCACATGTTATCATGCCCATTTAACCCTAGAATTCCTCTTCCAATTCCTTCTAGAGTAACAAAGTAATTATTGATCAAATAATTAAGCAATAAGACAAGACAAGATAAATAATTCACTTTGACATAAATAATTGAATAAATCAATAACTAATTTATGTATATAAAAGGTTCAATTGAAATCTTAATAAAAGAGTTAGTTCATAATTAATGAATTAAAACCAAGAATTCACAACCTAATAGACATTAAAAGATAAAAGTATGATAAGAGGTTAGGAAGAAAATAGAATCATTGTCAAGAACTGATGCTCCCCTCTCTGCTTCGCTTCGCTTCTCGATCTTCAATGATCTCCAAGTTGCTTCAATCTCCAAAACTAATAAGAACTAGGGTTATGTTCTAATCTAATCTATGTAATCTCCTTTATTCTATGCCTCACATCATGTATTTATAGGTTACAAGTCCAATTTTTAGCTTAGGAACAAACCTAATCCTATTTGGAGTCAAAAAAGTGTCAAAATTCTCCCCAAAACGCGTTCAAAACTCACCAATCTCTCCCCTAGAGCCTCGGCGCTGGGATTCTGCCCCCTAGCGCCCCGGCACTGGAAATAAGCCTTGTTTGGGAGCCCCGGCGTTGGTCCCTTTTTTTGGACATTTTTTGCTCCGACGTCCTTTGGGAAAATGGCCATAACTTCTTTGTCCGAACTTCAATTTCGATACTTCAAGATGTTCCGGAAAGAGGAGACGTAGATCTACAACTTTCATTCTTTAAGTTTTTTGAAATAAGGTCCCAATCAATACTCAAATTGGCTCTGAAGTGACTGATATGTATATGACAAGCCGAAAATGTGCATCTAGCCACCCCAAACGTCGATCCAAGTAACTTTTGTCCCAATTTCTACAAAACAACATAAAACATGCATGAATAGACATAAACACTTAAAAACATCCAAAAGATTAAGTTCAAACGCACTCAATTATGAGTATAAAACTCACTCATCAATACGTGAATAGTAACCCCAACACAAAAAAATAGAAATTCCACAATAAAATCTATACCAATATTTCGGTATAATGATATTGAAAGAATAACATCATTAAGAAGAAAATAACATCCCTTACTATCCCTTACAATCTCTTACCTGAAAATAACAGTACTTCTGATCGGAATATCGGTATAAGGCTGAAGGAAACTTGCACTGAATAGCAACTCACAAAGTATCTAAATACTCACAAAATACACTCGATAATATAGAGAGAGAAAGAGAGAAAACTTGTTTCTGGTGTGATTTTCAATTCTAACTAAGCACCATATTTATAGAAAAATACTTAGAACGCCATAGCAGACTAACCTGTTACCTGATGGCTTACCTGCTACTATTCACGCCCACCACTTTTGAAAAAAAAATTTAGCACATTTTATTTCTCACCAACCAAAAGTGGGGCCCACCATATTTTTAATAAAATTATTTATTTCCGAAACTTCAATAATTCATAATAAATAGCCCTTTTATCAGAAAAATCGAATCTCATGTCTATTCCATAGGAAATTAAATTATCTACAACTTTGGAAGTTTAAGTTTTTCCAAATTCCAAATGAAAAATGACTGAAATTCACATACGGACGATTTTCAACACCTTTATTCTGACAAAATACTGATAAAACACCTCATCATTTATTCCTTCACTTATAACCACAATAAATATATACATCATTTATATCCACATAAAATAAATATTTCCTTATCATATAAATTAATAATTAATTATTCATAAATAATATTACAGAATCACAATTATAACAACCAGTAATATAGATATTTATGAGTATATAAACATATCTTTGAGTACATATTAATATCTTTGAGTATATAAACACATCTTTGAGTATTTTATATAAATATCTTGGATGATAATTAATATATTCTTTGAACAAACAAATCATTGTGACTTCTCATGCACTATAGATTTAAGACTAGCATGATAAGTTTCCCCCCAGTACTCTTTGAGAAGTGTAAAACCTGGTTTGTCCCACTTCTCCATGAAATCAGGAAACATCCTCGGTTTTAAAACCCTAGGCCTTTCAGATGGTGCTCTTGTTTTTGCAAAATCAACTACCATAGAGTGAATAGTTGTCAACTGAAGACATTTTTTACTCATAGCTTTATCTAACTCAAGGTTTGCATGTACTAAATGTGTAGTAGAGATTGTACCTAAGATATCATTGATTAGATAATTAATTAACAAAGAATTTTTGAATTTTCTGAAAAATCATACTTATGGAAAATATGAGAGACAAAAGGAGAGTTTTGACAACATAAATTTCACATACTATTATTCACATAAATAAAATAAAATATATAATTTAAACTACCTCTAAGGTGACATCATGATCCATCAAGCGTGGTCTTCGGCCAGTATATTTCATGGGGTACAGTTCGACAATTGAGCTCAACCATATAAAATTAGTTATTCTACTCTCAAAGCTGTAAACTTTTCAGCTATTCCCTGAGAGTCCATTATAGAGAATCAGGTGATTGGTCCTGCTGTTGAGCGAAAGTGTCTGCATTGCTTTCAAAGATTATTTGCATTCAGACACTTTCGCTCGACAGCATGAAAAATCACCTAAGTCTCTGTAATGAACTCTCAGGGAATAACTGAAAGTTTACATAGTCTTTGCTGTTGAGCGAAAGTGTCTGGTTGCAAGCAACCTTTGCTATTAATGCAGACACTTTCGCTCAACAGTAGAACCAATCACACTGGACGAAGACCACGCCTGATGGATCATGATGTGACCTTCAAGTTAGTTTAAATTATATATTTTATTTTATTTATACTGATAATAGTTTACGATAGTTATGTTGTCAAAACTCTCCATTTGTCTCTAATATTTCCCATAAGTTTGATTTTACAAGAAATTCAAAAGTTCTTTGTTGATTAATTATCTGATCAATGATACCTTGGGTACAATATCTACTGCACATTTAGTACATGCAGACGTTGAGTCAGATAAAGCTACGAGTATAAAATGTCTCAATTAGCAACCCTTCACTCTATGACAGTTGATTTTGCAAAAACAGGAGTAACAACTAAAATGCCTAGGACTATAAAACCGAGGATGTTTCCCAATTTCATAGATAGGTGGGTCATAACTAGTTTACACTTCTCAAGGAGTATTGGGGACTAACTTTATCGACGACGACCGACTATCAAGATCGTAATCTTCTTCTTACACTTAGCGGGCATTTGCAGCCTCTGAGTCCTGAGGAGTTAGCTTATGTAGTGGCGAGATCAGCACAACAACAGTATGATGATGTCGTAGTAATCTTGTCATTGTTTAGCTTTATGTTTACCTTTGCATGTGTAGTTTAGCATACTTTATATTTAATTTCTACTTTAGACATGTCACTTAAGAAAGTATGATGAAGAAACCAAGTAAGTTTTACCAGACAAAAAGTAAATAAATCCATCAGCTAAACTCAATTGTATGACAACCATTTTGTATATGGATGCTAAAACTATACTTGTTTCATTAAATTGTGATTCATAGGGTTACATTTGCATAATTTATCTTCATTACAAACTTAATTATTCTCGGATGACTTGCTTAATCTTTACATGGTTTGCCTTGTTTAACATGTTTTATTCTTTTATTATAGCCTCATCTGAAGTTATTATTGATATTGTGAAGACATTTGTATTGTCAACTTCTCTTGTTCTACATTTGTATTATTCTTTTTTATCGATTGAATGTACGAGTTTATATTATGCGTTATGACATTTAATTTGTATATAAATTTTAGCCTGACCGGTGATGAGTGGATTTTATATCGGCGAATCGATGTCCATTTTAAGCATAATCGTTGTTAATTCTTTGCGTTTATGTTCATTCTTACTTGTTTCTTGTTATTTCGTGTGTAGGGTGGTTGGTGTGGCGAATGATAAGAAAAGGAGGCATTTAGAGCATAATTGGAGCAAGTATAGAAATTGGCCAAAGTTAGTTAACAGAAGGGTATTCACGGGCGGCCTATTTTGTTGTAGACCCCGTAAGGGGGGGTCCCGATTTTAACACTCCCGGGCCCGATTCAATCATCACGGAAAGAGGATAGAAAGACTTGGATAGCGTTGGGACTCTATTTTACATGGGATTTCGGCCAGAACTCTGTGGTGGATATATAGTGCTCAACTAAACAACAAAATCATCATCATGCAAAGCAACTAGAGGAGATTAGAGAGAGGATTCCATTAGATTATATTATAGTAGATTAGGACCAAATTAAAGTCTAGTTCTGATGATTTTTGGAGATTGAAGCAACTTGGAGACCATTGAAGATTCAAAGTAAGAGCGAGGAGGGAGCTTCAAATCTACAGACAATAGATTATATCTTCTTATCTTTTTCTATCTTTGTCTTTTAATGATTATTCAATTGTGGATTTTTTGTTTTAATTCAATAATAATGAACTAATTCTTTGTTTGAGATTACAATGGATCTTATTGTGTAGTTTATTTTAATATGATTCGCTATCAATTATTATGTTCTATTGTGAGGATTGTCTATTGTGATTTAAACTTAATTGCTTAATTGCCTAGCTAATAATTACCGTGATAATCTATATGAACTCTAGAGATGAAGTATTGATTTAGATCTTACGCAAGAATCAATAATTCAACAATACAGTGCAATACCGTGTGCTACTATACAACCACGCGTATTACTGTATTTTAACCACCGAGTATTCCAACAATGTTAACGGTAACAATTACGTCGTTATTTATAAAAACTCAAACTTGTCGTTTTCTTCATCCGGCCGTTTTCCGTAATGGGGCCAACAAATGGCTGCGCCGTGGTATGAATATTCCCCAACAGCAAGAATATTCCACGACCAAACGAATATTCCCCGACAACAATGAATATTTTATAACCACTTGCTTATTTTGTAAAATTTGCACATTTTACCCATAACCAAAGCATTATATCAAATTAACATCTTATTATTCACAATAATAAATAGAGGAAATTCGATTTTATTTATAAAAAGTTGGGGGTCTTACATATATATTGCTCTATGTTGGCTTTATTTGTTTGCATGGTTGAATGTTTATATATACTGTTGTGTTGGGATATAAATTAAGCAGGAACAAGTAGGTACATTTTTTTTGAGAAATCCACAAAACATGCATTTTAAAAAAAAAAAATAAGTATCAGTGATCGCTAAAGACTTGAGGGTGTTAGCGACCGATGCGGTCGCAGACACGTGGGCCACGTCACCCCTTAGACCTGACTCATGATGACTCAACTTATCGACGGAATCGGTCGCTATATTGCGGTCGCTAATAATGGTTGCTTGTGTCCACACAACGACCAAATTATGTGCGACCACTATCATCGATCGTAGTCGATCGCTGATACACATCTACGACCGAGTGCAGCCGCTGATAGGCGGTAACAGATAAACCTTTTTCTTTTAGTGATTCTAGAAGGCCACAATCCAAGTTGACTTATGATTCACTTGTTTGATTTGACTTCCTATTTCTGAGGAAGTCATATTCTATTCAGTTACTCCCTCCGTTCATAAAAGATTGTCGTTTTAGGAAGTAATTTTTGTTCCAAAAAGATTGTCGTTTTGAATTTATCAATATACATTAGCTATTTTTTTCTACTTTACCCTTATTTAAAGTTTTCTCCTATTTAAAGTTTTCTTCACTTCTCAATGATTCTTATTCAATTCAATGCTATAATCCAATTAGTAATTGGTTGAATAAGAAGTAATTGGTTGACTTGAATAAGAAACATTGTGAAGGGAATAATTGGTTGAGACAATTAATAAGGGTAGTATAGTATTTTCGCTAGGTATTAATTGTATTTCTTAATCTGTGTGCATTAACCTTAAACGACAATCTTTTAGGAACAGAGGGAGTATTAAACTTACGCTTATAAGGAATCTCTACATAGGACTCATATTCTACTCGGGGATAGGCATAGTAAATTGAGACGGTGTGATCAAGTTATAAATACAACCTTGATCCAAGTTCTAAGTACACACAGAGTGACATTTTATCTATTTTATGCACCAAAACAATTACATACCTCCGTTGTTGACGTTTTCTGGTCTGTATTTATTTCACACCGAAGTTATTCCCGGCGAACTTGACCATCAAACTTTTTGGTGTGATCATTTGTTTTCTGTACAGGTTTAAGATCGTTGTCGTTTAGACTCAACGAACGAATAGATTTTGGCGTTAATAATTATTTTTTATTGATGTAATTTTGTCCAATTCTTGGGACAATATTTAAGTCAATTGCATGTATTTTTATACAGTTAGTTCTAGTACTATATTTTTTATGTAGTTACTAAGGGATTCACCAATGGTCCAATAGTAGTTCGTAGGCTGACCTCAAGGAAACGTCAACTGGTCAAGGTTGATATTATTAAGGTAAAAAATAATATAACACTTGTAATTAGATTATTGAGTTAAATGCTTTTGAAGTTACTCTACTATAAGTCAACTTACAAATGGGTTATTGAATTTTTTTTCTTACAAATGGGTCATTGAACTCTTATTTACTTACAAACCGTTAAAATTTCGTTAACTTTAACTTAGGTTTTACCAATAGCAAATGACTTGTGAAAAAAAGAAGCTTATGTGTCAAGAATTATCCCATGTGGCCTTGATGTAGATTTGGAAAAATTTATGGAGTAAATAAAAGAATTATTTTAAAGTAAAATATAAATTAAAAATAAATAAAAAATATATTTAATTATTTTAAAATTAAACTGTTACTTTTTTTATTAAAAAATGCATTTTTTATTTTTATTAAAAAGTGCATTTTTTATTTTATTAAAAAAAGGTGCAGTTTTTTATTTTTAAAAAATAAAAAGAAGTGCACTTTTTTTAATAAAAAAGCGCGCTTTTAATATTAAAAATAAAAAAAATGCAGTTATAAAATAAAAAAAATGCAGTTATTTTTTTTAATAAAAACAAAGTTTTTTTTATTAAAAATATTTATTTTTATTAAAAAAACTGCGTTTAAAATTTTTTTAATAAAAATAAAAACAAAATTTATTAAAAAACAGTTTTTTTTATTTTTATTAAAATAATTATTTTTATTAAAAAACTGCGTTTTATTTATTTTTTAATAAAAAAATTATTAAAAAAACTGCACTTTTTTTAATAAAATAAAAAACTGCATTTTTTTTATTAAAAAAAACTGCACTTTTTTTAATAAAAATAAAAAAAAGCAGTTTTTTTAATAAAAAAAAAGTAACAGATTAATTTTAAAATAATTAAATATATTTTTAATTTAAATTTTACTTTAAAATAATTCTTTTATTTACTCCATAAATTTTTCCAAATCTACATCAAGGCCACATAGGATAATTCTTGCCACATAAACTTCTTTTTTCACAAGTCAGCTGCTTACGTGGCAAACCGGTTAAAGTTAACGGAATTTTTAACGGTTTGTATGTAAATAAGAGTCCAATGACCCATTTGTAAGAAAAAAAAGTTCAATGACCTATTTATAAGTTGACCTATAATAGAGTGACTTCAAAAACATTTAACCCTTAGATTATTCAGTGTTGTGTATATATATTTGATTCATAAATAAGTCTACTAATACATAAAACCGTTCACATACCACTCACATGTATATTTTGATGGTTCACGTAACTTGCTCTCCATGTAAGCCATCAAAATATGCATGTAAGTGTGTATGAACTTACTGTTGATTCATTTTAGGGTAAAAATAAAACACTCCTTAATTAGATTATTCAGTGTTGTGTATATATGTTTGATTCATATTATTAATGCGTTTTCTCTTGGCTTAACTTTATTTTATAAAATAATTTATTAAATATACTCAATCCCCGTTGGAGAAAAAGGAAATTTATTTAATAAATAAAGAAGACAAGGATTTATATTATTTTAATATTTTATTTAATAAAATAAAAGGACAATAATTTATTTTAATATATCTTCGAAACAATTTTGGAAGATTTTTTATATGCTATAAAACACAAGCACTTGTCATATTATCACAAAGGAGCGATCGAAAAGACTTTATTTAGTGATACTACATCCATCTGAATAATAGTTTCACATTGCAACACAAAGTGAAAACGTTAAAGCTCTTCTTTCTCTTTGTTCCACCTGATTGATCAAATGGAAATGCTATTAGGAACTCCCTGCCCTGTAACTCCAGCTTTCGAATTTGGCTTACGGCACAACCCCAGCTCCTGTCCTGTTTCTCAACTTCTTGTCTGCATTTCTTTCATTAATAGTTTCCGTAAACTGCTTCATACTCTTATTAAACACTTCAAATGCCGCCTTTATAACCGGCTCATCTGCCCATGCTGGCTCTGGTTCCGCTCCAATATACTCCTCATCTGGTGATTGGTGAATGATTTGACAACGCGTCCATAACCGACATGACCAATGTAGCTTGATATTGAGTAGGAAAGCACGACAGGATCTCATCCTCAGGTCTTGATAAAAAAGATTCCCAAGATTTTTCGGATCGATCTTCTGTAGGCATGTTAGTTCTTGTGATTGTAGGCCTATTTGGAAAATAACCCGCGTAATCATATTGCCCAAAGTTGACAGCCGCGTGGTGAGCAGATGCTACCCAAATGATGGTTGTGAGGATTTCGATTAGGTCTTGAGGGGTTTTGAGGACGGGCCACCATGGTTCATCCTTTTTGTCTCCATGGCCTACTGTTCGGATTTCTGTCCACCACGCATTGAGTTCTTCGTCTGATTTTATGAGGCTTGGTTCCGGGTAGTAATGGCTGACATAGTCTGTAACCCAAGTTTTAATGCAATCCCAAAGAATTAGACCATCATTAGCATAAGGGTAGTCTTCTATTGCCAACTTCAGGCCATAGGGTGCTGTTGGATCTTCCTCGGCCATTCCCCTAGAAATTTAGAACGATGAAAATTTTATGAAGTTCCTCCTTTTCAAGTTTCCTCTAGTCAATCAGTATTAGACTATATTAACATAGAATTAGAGACGAAGCACGATGTTGCCAATTGTTTCTTAGATTGTAGCAAATCTAAGACAATTTATTTTGCCATAAAATTCACCATACATTTGTTGCTGTGATTTACAGTCTACAGCATAGACTTAAGAAAACAGAGGAAATAAGATAAAATGAGGAAAGTTTTGATATATTTCACTGCCAAATCTGATTACGTGAGAGTGCATATATACACTCTTGGGTACAGAAATCTATGTAACAACTCCTCAATTTGATTGGTCATTTCGTACACAGCTCAGCTGTCCTTTTCTAACAGAAATTCTACTACATTATATGTTACCCTTTTTACCCTTGACATATCCTTTCATCCATGTGGGCTCTCTGATTTCCCTCCTAGACCTCCTAAGCTTGTTTAGTGTATACAGGTCTTCTATTTCTGTTTCTTCCATGTCCACTTGGTCTGCAATCTCTTCTTCCCTAAGTTCATCGTGGTCATCTGTCATGTCTTGAGCTTCATTGTCCTGGGCTTGTTGAGTCTAATCCATACCATCAAATTCAGCAGCATGAATTTCATCTGCGTGCATTGTTCTAGGCATGTTAAGTGTATCAATACTCACCCCTTCAAGAGACACCTTGTCCTCAAGGTGGACATTAGGATAGGCATTCTTGAATTGAGTAACAGATAACCAAGTGGCTTTCTCGAGAGGCAATCCATCCCATTGAACCAGAACCTGAGATTCCCAATGGTTGTCAACAAGCTTCTGTCTAGTTTCTAGGATGGCTAGTGGTACTATTAAAGGATGATTGTTCCAAGTCTGAGTTGGTAAGGTAGCATTTGATGTAGGACTCTCCCCATGAAATTTCTTGAGTAGAGATGTGAAAGACTGGGTGAATTTTTGACCCTTCTAGAAGGTTCGGTTTGTATGCAACAGACCCTATTTTCTGAACAACTGAATATGGACCATAATACCTCCTGCTGAGTTTTTGTGAGGGTCGATAATATAGACTGTGTTGTCTATAGGGTTGAAGTTTGACTAGCACTAGATCTCCTATACTAAAAGAGAAGTTGGTTCTATGTTTATCAACTTGGGTTTTCATTTTCAACTGTGCAGATTGTAAAGTTTTCTGTAGGATTTTGAGCTTGTCATCCCTGGTTTGAAGAGTAGTTTCCACAGCTTCCACTTGAGTAGTACCAGGTAAGTATTGTGCAAGAGCTGGAGGCTTCTTCCCATAGACTACCTCATAGGGAGTTTGTTTAACTGCAGTATGGTATGAAGTGTTATAACTCCATTCAGCTAGACCCAAAAACTTATGCCATAAATGGGGTTCATCAGCAACAAAGCACCTTAGATATTGCTCCAAACACCTGTTAACCACTTCTGATTGTCCATCAGTTTGTGGATGATAGGAGGAAGACATTCTAAGTGTTGTTCCTTGTAATTTAAACAATTCTGTCCAGAATTTGGACAGGAATATGGTATCCCTGTCACTCATTATGGATTTTGGAAGCCCATAATGTTTGCCTATCATATCCCAGAAAAGTAAGGCCACCTTTGAAGCTGTATAACTAGTTGGTAGAGGACCAAAATGTGCAGCTTTAGACAGTCTGTCCACCACTACAAAAATACATGTGTACCCTTGAGAGGGTGGCAAGTGAGTGATGAAATCCATACTGATATCTTCCCATATCTGTTTAGGAATTTCCAAAGGCTGCAACAAACCATAAGGACTGACATTAATGACCTTAGTTTGCTGACAGATTGTGCAATTTTTTATAAAATCCATGACCTCCTTCTTCATGTGATCCCAGTAGAAACTAGTAGATAATCTCATAAAGGTCTTGTGTACTCCCCCATGTCCCCCTTCTAGAGAGTTGTGACTCTTTCAGCAGTGAATTTTTTAATTGGGACTGCACTAGAATATATATCTTGTCTTTGTATAGGTAAATCCCATTTCTGACTTGCCAAGGATTTTCAACCTTAATGCCTTGCAATTCAGAGGCTGAGGATTGTTCCTTCTTAATGTCTTCCAAAATCAAAAGTGTTGGGGAAGTCAGTGACATGAGTGTAGGATGTCTAGACAATGCATCTACAGCCACATTGTTTTTGCCTGGCTTATAATTAATATCATAAGTGTAGCCCAGCAGCTTGGTGAGGTAATACTGCTGTTCTGGAGTCTGAATCACCTGCTGCATAAGTCCTTTCAAACTCATTGATCAAGATATATATATAATTTAGCTCCCAACGGTAGTGTCTCCACTTAGCCACACAAGTAAGTAATTGCAAAGAGTTCTCTCGATATAGTAGAGATCTTTGCATCCTTGGGCACAACTTTTTTTGGTCTTGAAATAAGCAATGGGATGCCCATCTTGAGAAATGATCCTTTTTATAGCAAAAGTTGAAGCATCAGTCTCTAGGGTGAAAGGTTTAGAAAAATCTGGTAGAGCTAACACAGGAGTAGTGGTGAGGGCATGCTTTAGTTGTAGAAATGCTTCTTCAGATTTTTCAGTCCACTTAAATGCTTCATGTTTGAGTAAATTTGTTAGAGGGCTTGCTATGGTTGCATATCCTTTTACAAATTTTCTGTAATACCCAGTTAACCCCAAAAATCCCCTTAATTGCTTCACATTGATGGGTTTTGGCCATGATAACATCGCCTCTATTTTTGTCTGATCTGGTTGGACACCTTGAGGGTTGATGATATGGCCCAAATACTCAATGCTGGTGACAGCAAAATGACATTTGGATAGCTTGGCATAGAGTGAGTTAGCTTGGAGACACTCTAACACCACTGTTACATTCTGCACATGAGATTCCAAATCTGGACTGTAGACTAAGATGTCGTCAAAGAATATAATGACAAACTTTCTCAAGTACTCCTCAAATACAGTGTTCATGGTTGCTTGAAAAGTGGAAGGGGCATTGGTTAGGCCAAAAGGCATGACCAAAAACTCATAATGTCCACTGTGAGTTCTAAAAGCAGTCTTGTGCACATCTCCTACAGCCATTCTGATTTGATGATACCCTGATCTGAGATCAATTTTAGAATAGTATCTTGCTCCTTGTAGTTCATCTAGCAGTTCATCTACAGTAGGTATGGGAAACCTATCCTTCAATGTGAGGGTATTTAAAGCCCTGTAGTCCACACACAACCTCCAAGTCCCATCTTTTTTTTTGACAAGAAGAACAGGTGAACTGTAAGAGCTTTTACTAGGCCTGATCAATCCGGCTTGCAGCATTCCTTGTATCTGTTGTTCAATCTCAGCTTTCTGAAAACGAGGGAATCTATAAGGCCTTACATTAACAGGTTGGGAATTTGGTTGTGTAGGTATATGGTGGTCGAAAACTCTGGTGGGTGGTAGTTTGTCAGGCTCTTTAAATACTTCTTGAAACTGGTCTAATAATTTGGCAATGATGGGTATAGGATGTAATGTGGTTTGTATGGAATGCAGACTGGAAGTGTGGGTAATAGGAATATGGTCTGAAGCAGTTTTGGTGTATGTGGATGGTTGTATAAGCTGCAACAGATAGCACTAAGCTATCTCTTTTTTTTAAAATAATTAATGTAGGTGATTTGCTGCAATAGAATTAGGATCAGCCTTATCTCCTTGTAAACAAACTTCTTGACCTTCATGACAGAACTTGATGTAAGCTTGTTGATAATTAACCTTTAATTCCCCAAAAGCTTCCTGCCAAGCTACTCCCAATATCAGATCTGCCCCATGGAGGTCTATCACATAGAAATCAGCTGTGAATTTGTTCCCTTGAATTTCAAAAGGAACCTTAGTGCACTGCCCCACACACTTGAGGTTGTCCCTATTTCCCACTATGACTGAAAATTGTGGAGATGGTATGATGTCAAGGCCCAAGTAATGAGCAACTCTTGTTTGAATAAAATTGTGACTACTCCCTCCATCTATCAGCAGTTGTAAGGTTTTTTCTCCAATGTGTCCCATCATCCTTAAACATCTAGTATTAGGTGAGCCTATCAATGCATACAAGTTTCCTACCTCAGGATTTTGGTTAATTTCTACTTCCTCAGTTTCCACTACATCAATGTTATCAACTCCAATACCTTCATTGTCATCAGGTACCAATCCTTCCAATAGTAAAAGTGACATTTGACCCTTACATTTGTGTCCTTTGTGCCATGCCTCTTCACAATTAAAACACTGCCCTTTTTCCAATTTTGCTTGCCTCTCAACATAGGAAAGTTTCTTGATAGGCAATCTGTGATAAGGGCTCAAGGTGGAATTGAAGCCTTTTTCAGTAGTCATGGATGCTCCATAGGGTACTATAGCATTTTTTATAGCAGGGTTATGTTGAGTCTTAGCCCCATCATGTAAAGCAGATCTAAATCTTTCTAGGTTGAAAAGCTTGAGACCTATCAGTCCCAAACTTCCCTTCATATAACTTGGATAATCCAATAGCATGTTGCAGATTATAGGGTTGTGCTCCTATTACCTCACATTGGATATCACCCCGAAGTCCACCCACATAACATCCCTTAAGAAAGGATTCGGGTAACCCACAGATTTTGTTAGAAATCTGTTGAAATTTGGTTTCATATTCAGCCACAGTACCAGTTTGTCTTAACTTGGTAAGCTGGGTATTTGGGTCTTCATAAGGGGATGGACCAAACCTAATATGTAACTGTAAAATGAATTCAGTCCAAGATCTTACCAGATGATTAGTTTCCATCCATTGAAACCAAGTTGAAGCTGCTCCATCCAGATGAAGAATAGCTAGAGACAGCTTGCTATCCTCAGAGATCTTATGGTAATCAAAGTATTTTTGAACCTTATATAGCCATTCAGTCGGATCTCCACCCTCAAACCTGGGAAAATCCACTCTAGCTTTCCGATAGGTATCATCTGGTCGTCTATGAGCAGGATATGCCTCCATATTGCCCCTGGGTTCATGGTTTTCGAGATTTGTTGGTTTTCTCCAATTCTGCAGTTGTTCCTGCATCACTGCAGTCATAGTCTGCTAAAACTGTTGAGTGAATGTTTGAGCAAAATTAGAGAACTGTTGGTTGAACTGTTCAAACAACTGCTCTACTCTATTATTTTCAGTCATGATGATTCTCTCAATGAAAGCACCAAATGTTGCTGTGATTTACAGTCTACAGCATAGACTTAAGAAAACAGAGGAAATAAGATAAAATGAGAAAAGTTTTGATATATTTCAACGCCAAATCGATTACATGAGAGTGCATATATACACTTTCTTTGTACGTGCAATCTATGTAACAACTCCTCAATTTGATTGGTCATTTCAGTACCTACTCAATTGTCCTTTTCTAATGTAAATCCTACTACATTATATGTTACCCTTTTTACCCTTGACATATCCTTTCATCCATGTGGGCTCTCTCGATTTCCTCCTAGACCTCCTAAGCTTGTTTAGTGTATCTGGTCTTCTATTTCGCATTTCTTCCATGTCCACTTGGTCTCGCAATCTCTTCTTCCCTAAGTTCATCGTGGTCATCTGTCATGTCTTGAGCTTCATTGTCCTGGGCTTGTTGAGTCTGATCCATACCATCAAATTCAGCAGCATGAATTTCATCTGCGTGCATTGTTCTAGGCATGTTAAATGTATCAACATTATCTGTTGAAGTGGCGCAAATGGCATTATACTACCAAATAAATAGGGAGTATTATCTTTCCTCCATTAGTAGCCAAGCGAAAATTTGTTCATGTTACTGGTAGTTGTAGAGAAATTAAAGTTCAGAAATATCTAAACGCAGATTAGATGTCATTATCAGCACCCATCTATATATCTATATGGGGCAATTTGACAACTTTGGTGACTAGCAGGAGTGTAGGTGTAAAAATATTGCTATTATTATTTACTAGTTTAAAGTTGGCATGGGATGTAGTTGGATTTTTAGTTTAGTTTCTAGCCTTTGGATTAACTAAATTACCTGCTAATGAGGTCTGCTGGCAATCCTTCCTGATCGAAGCGCCACAGCTTGTCGTAAGCGACAGAGCTATACTCCAAAGAGTACTTGCCAGTGAGAACGCCCTTTCAATGCTTCCACCTGCATTAATGAGAACACTCCGCGCCAGAGAGTTGATCTCCATTGTGTACCCAAAATGAGGGTGTAATAGCCTATAAATTGGGTGCATCGCACTAAGTTGTCGGTTGGTAGCAATTATATAAGGCTCTGTGGCACAATGAGTTCTTAGCCTGCAAAGTATTAAAAGTAAGATAGAAATGAGAAAAGATACCAGCAAATTTCTTATAGTTGATGTTAATTACATTCCACAAAAAGAGTACCATTTGAAAGAAAAAAAATTAAATTCACAAACACGTTCATTTTCTAGTGATAGTAATATAAAATGACACATTGTGCTCAAATTTTTCATCATATAATTCCATTATTTTACCACACTACTAACCTAACTAACCTAACAGGAGTATTATTTTTAGGGGTATACATGAAACGAAAATACATCATTAATATTCACAAAATTTGCGGAAGGAATGGAGTATAAAACACAGAGAGATGTCTAAATGGAACCTACCAATGACTAACAAGCTGGTGATAACCAGAGTCATGTGCCTGGACATGAGCTTTTGCTAGCTTCCAAAGCCAATCAGTTGTAGAATCCCAACCTGGCCTATATACTCGCTTCCACTGGGGTTTTCCTCTTCCCTGTGGCCGAACTAGCTCAATGGCTATAGGCTTTAAAATGTTAATAGGAGTTAGGAAAAACAACGTCCTCGATCCATAGAGAGTTGTCCCTTTTAAGTCTCTTACTTTGTGCACATATGGTAAGAGCAAATCATGGTAATCGAGAATAAAAAGCTTCTTCTGACTAATGGCCTGCATTTATATACAAATGCAACGAGTTACAAAACATCTTTTTTTGGAATGAAGATTAATCTGATCATGCGTTGCTATGTGGGATTTTTATTACCTCCTCAACGGTCATGAAGATTTGTTGTTCGACCACTTCTTTAGTGATTGCTGATTCAGGTGGTCCGTACTTCACAGGGTCAAGGTCGCTTTTTAATGGCCATTCCTGCACATAAGAAATTAAAGCAATTTTTCCAGAAGTATTGCTTCTAAATTCATGTATAGAAGAACTTTTAGACCACTTTTTAGGAGTTTACCGTGAATGTGCAGAAATCATACACTTTAGATTTTTATTTTTAATAAAAAAATGCTTCTGCATTTTTTAAAAGTGTTAGTAGAACATATATACCTTAACCAATCTTATGCTACAAGGGTTAAGACCAGCTAAGGTTTGACGACCAAATTCGCCATCCTTCATCCAAGAAAATTTATCTTCTGCAGATCAATACACACCAAAATGGTGAATACATGCAACAGACCTACAAACACACACATATAGAGAGATTTTGTTCATACTGTCTAGCAATTCAGGAGTCTCAAAAAGCAAGATGCTTTTTACTATTCCTTCAACAGTACTAAATTTTTTAAGGCCAGGAACAAGATCCAAAAGTCTGTCTTTAAATTCTTCTCCTAGATCAGCGCCTTCATTGAACAGTTTGTCTATGGCTGTGAAGTATGGAAATCCAGGCTCTTTTTCGCCTAACTTCTTTTCTAGCAAAGGTATCAATCCATGAAGAACCGAGTATAGTCCCTTTAGTGCGAACGATGTTCCCTTTACCTCCGAGAAAGCTTCATCCCTTGGCACGTAGAAAAAGATCTCGCCCTGCCTTGATTCTGTTAATGGATCTGTATATACAAATATGTGATTACTTATAACACAAACAGCATGGTCAATATATAGTAATATTGTTTTGCATTATGTATATCATTTTGGTCATCTAAACCTTTCCATAATCAAATATTTACAGCATATTAACATCAACATTGTTTAGATGAATTTTACAAAGAGTAGTAAATTAATCATCACATTCAAGAAAAAACTTAAACAAAATTTGCATTCTATACCTTCCTTGGTGTGCGGGCGGCCAGTTCTGCAGCGCCTAGGGTAGGGATGGTCTTTGCCGCCGAGGACTGGTCGGGCCAAATCCTTATCCTTGTCGGGTTCGCCGAGATCGTTATAGACATCGTAATCGTAGATTCTGTCACAGACTTCCCGCTTGCCCGTGCCGGCGCCGGCGCCCCTGCCGGAGACTTTCCCTCTCTTAACTAACAACTCATCTTTTCTGTACATTACTAGCCCTTTTGGGGTTTGAGATGGTAAGAATGACTGCCATTCACAAAATCCCCAAGTTAATTACCAACAACAAAATAAAAGAAAGTAAAAAATGTTTTCAAATTTCTAAATGTTTTAGAGGAGGTATATAATTAAATTTTGATAAAATATATGGATTAATATCAAGTTTGTTCATCACTGTTTTCGATAACTTAAAATTTGATACATTGAGAGTGTATACACGAGTATAATTAAAATAAAAATAATAATGTGTACCATAATTATTTTATTAATGAGTTATCATGATCTTCACAGCACTGATCATGTATACACTTATAGCGCATGAAATTTTAATTTATTTAAACTATAATTACATACTTTTGTAAAATTATAATTTGCACCCTATTAACACAAATACACAAATACATAGGGCTGCAAATGAAATAAGTTCTTTACAAATAAAACTTTAGCGCTTAATTTTGAAATATAAATTTGTCTTGTTAAATAAATATATAGAAAAAAAATAAGAACCACTTCTTTAGCCCTTAAATTATATATGTTTTTTATTTTTTAGTTTTTGATTATTTTATTTGCAAATTTTATCTTCAAATTATACATTTTCTTCATGCAAGTCCCAGTTGTCTTTTATGTTTAATCTCCAACTATAGCTATTTCATATTTAGCCCTACTACTACAATTGTATTTCACAGTAAATTCCTTCTGCTTGCTTAATTTTTATAAAGTTAAACTATAAGATTGTAAAAATTGCAAAGTTATAAGATAAAATATATGTGAAAAAATAGTTAAAAAACTAAACATGAAAAAAAAAAACAGTTTACATACGTTACGTGTATAAATTATGTGAAGTAAAATAGAAATTTTATAAAATTTAAAGGACTATATAATTTTTTTAAAAATTAATATAAAAAGGAAAAAATAGAAATTATCATAAAAGTTGAAGGGCATTTCAAAAAAAAAAGCTTAAAAAAAACAGTTTACAGCAACTGATCCTTCGGCTTTATATAGTAAGAGATATACGTAAAGACAAAATTATAATTATATATCTTAATAAACTTTTCATATTCATGCATATTATTATTCCATTTTCATACTAGTTTAATTAAAAAGGGGACCAACTTTAGACTATTCACATATAATTTTTCATTGTGTACATGATTTTTCAGTTTTAAAATAAGTTTTTGCCCAACTCTCTTGTTTTTAAATTTTTAAATAAATTAAAAAGAGAAAAAATGATGACTTTTCTAAGAAATTAATCAACTAATAAACAAACAATATTTAAAATTGAAGATGGAAAGATAAATATTAATATTAATCAGCTTACCTTGTTTGTAAAGAAAATTCTATTATAACTTAAAAGAATTATGGTACTTGGAATGAACCCATGATTCACAATTAATTGTGATTTTCTTCCCACTTTTAGGGATCCCATCAAGTTTAATCCTCTTGAGAAACAACTCAGTGTGGTATTCATTCTCTACAGTAACAGCTCCAATTTCCCCAAAACTATCTGGAACCCTAATTTTGCACTCATACTCTATTTCAGTAAGTCCATCTACTTTATCCGGCCGTTTTGCAGTCGCTTTGATATTGACCCGCTCATATCCAGTATCTTGAGAATTAAACAAATTTAAGATCCATTAGATATTTTCTTTAAATAAAAATTCAAGAATATCACATATATGCAGGGAAAAAAAAAAGAGTAACACTAAATAAATGCTAGTGAAACTAGATTATTGGTTTATGAGATATTTGTAACTAAGAAGAAAACGACGTTGGCGCCAGTTACCTCCTATTATTATTGGGGGTTGAGGGACTACATAGGAAATGAAAGACGATGATACTAATAGAATCATGCATGCATGCTGTAACACTTCAGTCCCATATCGAAAGATAGAGGGAAAAATTTGTCTCCATATAAAGAAATAAAGTTACTACCAATAGTACCTTCAAGTCATGACATTTTGGGAGCTTGTGGTGAAAGAAGATGGCAAGAAGATCTTATTGAGTTAGTAGTTGAAGCCTTATTTTGATGGATTTGATTCGATTCGGACTTGGGATTTGACCCGAGATTTATTTCTAACTTCGGATTTGACCCGGGTTGTTTCATATAGTATCAAAGCCGACTCTCAAGCTCGGGTCGGGTCATCCGATCGGTTTCTTGGGAGGTGGAGACACGAAGGTGGTGGTATTATCCTACAATAGAGATGAAGGTCCTGAGAGGTGGGGACACGAAGCCAAATTTTATTATTATCCCACATGGTTAGAGAGGCAAAGATCTTTGGGTAGTAGTGTGTGATCGGTTACGACGGGGGACGTCGAGAAATTTAAGTGGGGAAGTTTGTAATACCCCATCCCCATATCGAAAGATAGAGGGAAAATTTGTCTCCATATAAGGAAATAAAGTTACTACCAATAGTACCTTCAAGTCATGACATTTTGGGAGCTTGTGGTGGGCTAAGATGACCCAAGAAGATACTATTGAGCTAGTAGTTGAAGCCTTATTTTAATGAATTTGATTCGATTCGGACTTGAAATTTGACCCAAAATTTATTTCGGACTCAAAATTTGTCCCGAATTGTTTCACATGCTCTATCTGTCTCAGTTCTCCGTTACTCAGTAAAAGGCCTAGAAGGAAGAGGAGTTGGACCACCTGAATTTGCTCAACTAAATACAAGCTGGGGGCATGTTTTTTAGATTTTAGACTTTTTAGTCCCCACTACTACTATATATTAACCACTGTTACAACTACAATGCATGCATACCTAACACTCACTTCCTCTCTAATTTTTTAAGTAACAGTTAGTACTCCTACAAGTTTTTAGGGTTGACTAAATAGATAAAGTTACATATTTACCCTTGTATTTTATCAAATTTTAATTACTAAATATATATATATATGTGTGTGTGTGTGTGTGTTTATTTATCCTTTTTTTAATACAATATATTTTAATTATAGTTTTATTTGTAATTAAAACTATCTCATTTAAATTATTGGTAACTTATAAAAAACTAATTTAATTTAATTAACACATATTTTTGGATACGTGATACAAATATTAAAAATTTTAAATTAAATTATTAATGAAGTTATTCTAATTAGAGTGATTGAGTATATTGATAGTTTAGTTTTTGGTGCTTAACAAAAAAAAAAAATATTATTTGAATTTGTAGTTTCATATTATAATTTTTATATGTTAACTTTTATTGAGTATATATAAAAAAATTGGGATGTTTATGATTTTGATTACATTTTCTTAGTATACTGATTGACGTTGTTTTTATGCAATGTTAAATAAAAAATATAATTATATTTATTACTACCTCTATCTTGTAAAAAAAAAAATTTTTTTAATATTTTTTTTTTTTTTTTGAGTAACAACATTTGTCATTTTACTTGTAAATAATTATGTTTAAGTGTGACTTATGTTTAGTTTAATATATGAGAAAAATAATTAATATAATTTTTAATACTTTTTTATATATGAGTAATAAGATTCGCTTAAATTGTAATAATAAGTTTGTTTTACGTAAATTTTAATATTTGAAAAAATTATTATTATTTTATTATGTTAATTTGTAATTTTTATGGGTATTAACATTATACTTTTTAATTACAAAAAATATATTTGAATATATATCACGTAAATTTTAATATTTGAGAAATTTAATTAGTAAAAATTGAATGACTTTGTTTCTTGATAAAATGAATATTTATTATTGTTTGACTTTTATGTTATTTATTGCACAATTTCATAATTTAATTAATTAGATCAAGTAAAGTAAAAATTATGATATACAAATTTATATTTAGTGGAGAAATTAAACATTATAACTTGAAGGGTGTATTAGACATTATATTCAAAATATTTTTAAATATTAGTTGTTCTACCACACTAGGGGTAGTGAATGTTACATATTAGTAGAATACTGAGAGTCTTGATATTACTTGAAAAACTAGAAGGATGGTGAGTATTATTATGATTATCTACATGGGGTGTCAGTATATTTTACTCTTTTTGTAATGGCAAATGGACAGAATTTAATATATGTTAATAATTGAGTGACAAAATATAAGTAATTTATAAATAGTTAGTCATGTATACATCAATTAACATGGTATACGTATTTATTTGATGCATGAGAAAAGGATAATATATAACATCAATTATAAGATTATTATTGATTTTTTATAAATTAATTTGAGATATTTTTAAATTTAAAATTAACATGATTTATTTAAGTTTTCAAAATAATAAATCTTACGACTAGTAGTACTTTTTAAATAATTTATGATATTTATAATTGTATTAACACAAACTAAATGAATTTATCTTAAATTTTGAGTTTGAAAATGTTAGAAATTAACTTTCCAAAATTTAATATTGATCTGGGAGAGAGGGAGCATAACATATTACTCTTATAATCATATATAATCTCATTTATCTTAAAAATACTTACCAGGATTAAGATCTGCAGCAACAAGCTCCAATTGAATGGATTTACAAAAAAAATCGGATAAATTATCTACGATGTTATTAAATAAACTCTCCACAAATCCAGTGACGGTTACTTGCACAACAACCTTCGCTACAACCTCGGTGGACGTATGGGTGGTAGCAGCGGGAGGAACCAGTACCATGGCGGCAGGGGGGTGAACCACGGCTTTAATGGTACTTCGGGGCTTATTTTTCTTACTAGACCTAGCTTTCTGGTGGAAGTGAAATGAAGCTCCGGCGGTGTTGCCGGAGATAAAGGGTTTGTGCCATGGAATTTGGGTTTTGTTTGAGAGGGGTGGTGAGAAGAATTTGTGAAGCTGAGAGTTCAACTTTGTACGTACTATATGTTTCTTCACTAGGGCTTGGTGCATAATTTAGTGAGGCCTAAGCTTCTTTATATAGAAGAATAATCAAGAGAATCATCAGCTTCATCTCAAAAATTGGCCATTTGTTTAGTCCACGTGAAAAATAATGCATTCATATTACTCGATCCCTACACACACACACACATTTTATTTATTTATTTATTTATTCATAAAGGAATATCTCATAAAATAGGCTAAACTCACTATAATAAAATTAGATATACATTTCAAAAACGAATATTTTTATAAACAATTTTTTATTTCCAGCTTTACCCTTTAAAAAATACTCTCTTTGTTCCTTTTTATTTGTCTTTTTGGGGAGAGATTTTTGTTCGTTTTTATTTGTTGTTTGTAAATTTCAAGGAAATATTAAATGTTTAATTTCTCATATTATCTTTTATGATTAAATGCTAATTTATTTCTCTCTTTCCAATAAACTTTAAAAGGCTAATATTAAAATTTTATTCTCAGTTTAGTCAATTAAACAAAACAATAACTATATTTCTTAATTTATGTGTGTAACCTTAAAATTAAATATCAATTAAAAAAGGACGATGAGAGTAACTCGTAGTACTTAGCCTAAGTAATGTCAGGCGCGGAATTAAAGGGGGGCTGGGAGGCGGTGACCCAGTAGGATGGCGGATCCAGCGAGAGATAGAGGCGGGGCGGGCGGCAATAACCTCAACCGAGCCGAGTAGCCCGTGAACACGTCAGAGGTTATTCTTCTCCGAGATTCATTGTCTGATTACGAACAACCAACAGGTCTGTTTTAACAATTTTTTTTAAGTAACATGAAACGACGTCGTTTCATTAAAAAAATAAATAAATTATTAGGTCTCCTCTTTCGAGTTCTGATGTCTTCACTTTCACTCTCCGCTCTCTCCACGACTCACCTTCTTTATCGAGTTCGTGATTCACCTCAAATAGCCACTAGCCCACTACTAAAGACTACTCTCAGTTTACGCCACGCATTCATTCATCATTTTTGTTGACTCAAATGACTGTTCCACTCCACGCTGTCTAACGCCTCCTTTCGAAGGTCCAGGTAATTAAATTTGTACTCGTTTTGCAAACCAAAGGTAACTTAGTTAACTTGATTAGAGATCAAGTTCGAAGAGAGTATTTGTAAACCAAAGGTAACTTAGTTTCTTTGATTGTTCTAAATTAGTTATGTGCTAAATTAAATAAATTGGTTGGTTTGAATGAAAATTAACCATGAAAACAGTGACAATAGAGGTTATATACTTATATGTATGGAACAATTATAGAATTGAATTTCTAATACGATGAAAGTTATAAAAACCCAATGAACAGAATTTATATAAAGTTAATTAGTAGTATGTGAATTCATTAATTGATAGATAGATTATGTATGCTTTTATGGTATAAATTAGTTAGCTTTATGGTATAGTTGTTAGTGTGCGGAGTAATAAGGATGGCGAATTCTGGTGGGAACACAAAGAAATGGCTAAGAAATCTGATTGTTAAAGTGGCGCACATAACATGTTCGCTAAAAGTACTCTTAGGACTGTTTTTGCTAAAAACTAGGAATTAAGCAAAGCCAACGTCCTAAATTCCGCAAGTGGTGGTATTAATAATTTTGGTTCACTTGGTTTAAAAATTATGACCCCCCTACAAAATCGTTCTGGTTCCGCCATTGGCCGTAATAGGTAGTTTACTCTCTTCTTCTCTTCCAGTACTCTACGTCCCTAACCGTGGTCACTCTACGACGTCCCTAGCCCCTAGTAAAGGGTTATGTTTACTTTCAGAGCCGTTTCTGAGATTTCGATGACCTAGGACTAAAAATGAAAACGAGATCCTTTTCGACTTTATATAGAAAAAGATTCAAGAGAATTGTCAGCTTCATCTTAAAAATTGGCCATTGGTTTAATCCACGTGAAAAATAATGAATGCATATTACTTAGACCTGGCAAACGGACTGAGGTTGTCCAAACGGAGCGGGCCATTAGCGAGTCGGGCCAAAACGGCACAGGTTTTAATGAGCTGAAAAAGTGAAGCCCAAAGCCCACTTTTTGTGGCGAAGTTTGCCAATTTCATGGCCTAAATTGATTTCTGACCATATTTTGACACATTTCTATGCTTGGCCCAAACGGGTCGAGCCATCGGCAGGCCCGGTCAAAACGACCCAAGTTTTGTTGGACTGATAAAGTGAAGCCCAAAGTTCGCTTTTTGACGAGCGAGCCGGCCCGGCCTGGCTCGCGGACTTGGACCGATTTTGCTAGGTCTAATATTATTTGATCCCTACACACGCGCGCACACACATTTTTTATTTATTTATTTATTCTTGTATGGAAGGAATTAATATCTCATTAAAAAGGCTGAACTCACTGCAATATGCACATTTTTTGGGTACAAAATTAGATATACAGTAAAAACCCCTATTTAGGAATACTCTATATAAGAATAACCTCTACAATATTATAAAAAAATTTGATCCCAATTTGGGCCAGTTATAAATAGGAATAATCTCTAAATTGTAATATGTTATATACTTTTTAAGTCCCAGTATTAAAAACTATACCTCTATATAATAATAATTTCATATACATATATATATATATATATATATATATATATATATATATGAAAGAGAGAGAGAGACAATATTAATTTTAAAAGAATACATTTTCTATAAAAGACTACATTTTCCTATAAAAGACTACATTTCCTATAAAGAACTACATTTTCCTATAAAAGACTACATTTCCTATAAAAGACCATATTTTCCTATAAAAAACTACTTTGCATAAATATTTTTTGAATAATAATTATTAAGGAGTTCTTATTGATATTGTTGGGTCATGATATTTCTCCTATTTGGGCCGAATGAATTGGGCTCATTTATTTAACTAGTTTATTGGGCCTTCATTATTGAACCTTGAAAGTCATTGGGCCTAGTCACCACATTGTTTCTATTGAACTCTATAAAATCGGGTCGGTTCATTAGACTAACCTATTAGATCTTTTTAATATCTATTACTTTAACTTGCAATGATGAAAAAGCATGACAGTTGACTGAGACACCTGTCATGCATTAATGTGGATGGGATTATAAGCCAATGTACGTAACATAACATGATGACCAAAGGTAGTGGGTAGTCGTGCGTGCGATCAGCAGAGCCCATCGAATCGGTAGGTCATGTCGATTAGTAGTGGTTGGCACGAATCCAAAAGAGAGAGTATAACCTATCAACCAAGTCTTCACAACCAGGTACGTTAACATTCATATTCACACGCACACAATGGAGAATTATTATATCTCTCTCAATACACTAGACATTACATCCTCCATTGTTAACCTTGTCAACACCGATATTGACTCTCACGCCTGAGCTATCCCCCGACGGTCGAAGCAGTCAAGCTTGTGGTATTTATCGTGTTTACTATGCAGGATCAGGCGTCTTACGTGATTGGGACGCGGCAAAAGATCTTAGCGTTAACATTGGCGCTAGAAGGAGGGCTGAGTTCTAGTGTCATTAAAATTTTCAATCACATCCATTTAATATACTTCGGAAGATGGTGAGGAGTAGAGGCAGATGCGCGAACGCCGCAAAGTGCGCAGTTGTCAAAGCTCGCCACACGCCTCGTATTTCGATAAAGGATCGTCTGGGTCCTTCTAAAAGTGCTCACGAGAGCACGACCTCTAAGCATAATTCGGGTGATCTCCGTCTGAAGATCCACGGTGGAGCCAGACGGAGGTTGGTCTTTGATCTTCGATAAAGGGCATGATCGTGGTCGGCAGCGGAGGGCTCACCGACCAGGACTCATCGTCAAGTGGTCGGAGGAGGATGAGCGCCAAGTTGGCGAAGATGGCGAGCAAGCGAGATAAAGCCTTGGAGGTCCCAAAGCAGGAGGAAGATATAGCCGCCGCGATGCTTCGGTGGCGGAGTTAAGGGACGAAGCATCTAGCCATGTTCGATCGAAAGACGGAGTAAGATATAAGGAGATGCCACGGCGAGAGGTAAAGAGTCTGGAGCATTCTACACGTGTGTCTAGGGATCGTTCTCACGGTAGGAGGAGATCGAGGAGCGAGAACTCCCCGTGGCCTCGAAGAAGGCACTTTGGTGGTCGTTGGTTCTCGACATCGAGATAACGACGAAGCGAAGGGCGGTCGAGGAGATCGTGTCGAAACCGGAAGAAGAGAGCATCGGTGACCATTCTCATTATGAGGGAATGTAATCATGCAGGAGTAGATCCGAAGCCCCATAAGGGCAATGGGATCGACAGGAGGAGGTCGATCTAATCAGAGGCAGAATATCGTTCAGGAGAAAGAGGTCTCCTCGCAGCTCGAAGGTGTTAATTTTTTAGTAAAGGAGTTGAAAGAGCTCCGGCGATTAATGAGGTTCAACAGGTGAAGGACACGCAGGAAAAGGCATCACCTTTTTCCTGATATTCTTAAAGAAGGCGCGAGATATCACCAAGAAGTTGCCTCGCGTAGAGAGATTACGATGGGTCCGGGGATCTCTGACCATAGCCCAGTTCAACCGGGTGATGGACTATTATGATTTCTTGATCTTTGCCAAGTGCCACATTTGTTTGTTATGACATTGAGGAAAGATGCGAGGCAGTGGATAGGGACTTTGCCGTCAGATTCAATTTTCTCTTGGACCGAGCTTTGTGATAAGTTCCATGCCCGCTTTGGGAGCAACCGAAGGAGAGGAAAGCCCACTGGTTCATTAGCACAGGTCCGACAATTCACCAACGAGTCCTTGGGTCAATATGTGAAGAGGTTCAGAGAAGCAGTTGGTCGTGTCCGACCTCAATGATCTCTGTGTAGTAGGTTTGTTTGAAATGGGCTAGATCCGTAAAGTTCGAGAAGTTGGTGAAGAAGTTGATGTTCCACCATCCAAGAAGAGCTGGCGTAAGCTTTTGACAAAGCGAAGGATATATTGTTGTAGAGGAGGCTATGAATAGCCTGAAACGTCCTTCTTCGGACCAGTTAAAGGATGCAGATGCTCCTAAGGCAGATGGCGATTAGATAAAGGGGGGATGATATAATGATCGGCCAGAGGGCAGTTCGAAGAAGTTCAATAACTCAAGGCGACAGGGGAGTAGTCGTCCACCTGCGTCCGCCTCGAAGGTGAATAAGGTTTACACCAAAGTTTGAACACGGATAGTCGGTGATTTTGGACCGATCGAAACCGACCATTCTATGAGCCGCCTCGTGACCACATCAAACCAGGGTAGGGCAATACCCAAAAATATTGTGGCTACCATCAAGCCGCTGGTCACGATACTAATGAATGTTGCAATTTGAAAGATTTCGTGAGAGGAAGATTCAAAACGGTTTCTTTGGTTCGATTCAAGATGGTGGGAGGGACCAACAAGGTCGACAAAATCTTCGATCATCTTCGTTGAACTGTTCAAAACGGTCCTACCTACCAAAGTATTCCAATATCACCGCCAAGGCACGTCGTTGATGTAATAACCCATGGACTGGCGGGAAGTTGGTAGGGAAGAAGAAGAGAGATATCTGGATTCGGTCATGTCCGTATGTGGTGTCTCCCGGTAAACTGACCTTTTCGTGGACTGTAATTTCTTTCATCGATGCGGATTATCCTTGAGCCTATCGAGTCAGCACGTATGAGGCGTTGGTGATCACAGGTAGCAGTGGGTTCGATAGATGTGAAGCGCGTGATGATAGACAACGAGTCTTCTATAGACATTTTATATGCCCATGCTTATCGGAAGATGCATCTTGATGGCCTAAGATGGAGGTCAGGCGGGAGGCTCCTTTATATGGCTTTAGCAACGATCCGGTCGAGTTGCGAGGCACCATTGAGCTCCAGGTAATCTTGACAGCTCCTCAGCAGTAGAAATAATATGTAAATTTTATGTTGTGCATGTAGATTCTGGCCTTCTGACGCCATATTTAGGAAGGCCTACACTGACCGCTCTCCAAGCGGTAACTTCCATCCCTCATTTCAAAATCAAGTTCCCCACGGCACATGGAGTAGGAGAAGTGGCAGGGGACTTAGATCTGGCCCGACGATGTTATAGAAATGCGGTTATTTCTTCCGAAGTTGGGGTCGAAATGAAACGAACCATGGCAATTGAGATCGAGCCCTTCAATCGAAAGCGGCTTTCGGAGCCATTGGTAATTCCCCGCGGGAGAGACGGAAGAGATCGAGCTAGTCCTTGGAAAGCCGAGAAAAGACGGTGAAGATTGGTTCGGGTCCGCCAGAACCTCTTCTTGGCAAAATAGGTCCATTCCACCCAACCCATTCTCGAGTCGCCAAATACATGGTACGTAAATAACTACAACTTCAATAATACAAATGTCGTGAAATACGCAATAATACATACATAATAATGAGTTTAAATACGATATTGCCGCCTGCACTAATAATATCCACACGCAAATAAATCCCCATCATAATTATTGATACATTATTTTACAAAAATGGTGAGGACTACTAAACAACTCTCTCTGTAACCTTCATTCCATACCCCGACTCGATCCTCGCTATGTTCTCACCTCCCGAGAAGAAAATGGAACAACAAGGAAAAGGGTGAGCTCAACTAGCCCAAGAAGAATATTATGACTAAGATAATATACAACAAATTATCGTTAGTCTTCAACAGGAAAAAATCTAATAATAATACAATAGACAACAAGTTTTAGATCAACAAATGCAATGGAAAAGAAGAATCCATTGTAAGAGTCACGTAGAAAAGAATTCTACCGCCTTCTAAGGTTTAAAAGTCCATCATCAATATTTTATCCTCAGAATAACAATCAATATTCATCTTCATCTGCACTACAGCCAAAGATATTCATTTAAATCACCAAATAATCATGTTCATCTCAACACTGCTCATCTTCGCACTACAGCCAAAGATATTCATCGCTAATCGCTCATCTTTGCACTACAGCCAAAAGATATTCATCAAGATCACCATTAAGGACCGAGGATGATGAAAAATATTTTTAAGAACGAATCCAAAGAGATAGAAGGACAAATATTAGGGATTCGCATAACAGCTTATCCAAGATCGATAATACTTCATAATAAACGATTTTGAAGCGTAACTCAAAAATAACGATCAAAAACATGGATACAATCAAAGATAGTAGCCAAAAATAGACATCTTGGACAAAAAGAAAAATTTTCATTTTTCTATGAATAAAGGTCAGATTCGTGAATAAAGGTCGATATACGTGAATAGTGCCGAGATACGTGAATAAGAACCCCGACACAAAAAAGATAGAAATTTCACAAAAAATCTTCACGCTTCGTGAATAAGAATAATAAGAATCGTGAATAAGAATCTCGTGAATAAGTAACTCGTGAATAAGAACTCATGAATAAGTAACCCCGATATGAAAAAGTTCCAAATTTGATAAAAAGTTCAACCAATATTTTGGCATAATGATATCAAGAAAATAATATCATTTATGAAAGAAATAACATCCTTACCTCAAAATAACCGTATTTCCGATCAATTTCAGATAAATATGTCGATGTAAACTCGCACCAGATAAAGAACACTCAAAGTATACTCACAAGAATACGCCGATAATATAGAGAGAGAAAGAGAAAAACTTAGTTTCGTGTGATTTTCAATTCTAACTTAGCCTCTATTTATAGAAAAAATGTTAGAACGCCAAAGGAGACTAAATTAATAAAATATATTATTATTTATTCAAAATTCCTACCCACATGTTTTGAAAACTCTAGCATGCCTTCTTTGGTCAAAAACATCACCCACCCATGTGCCAACAACCACAAAACGTTTTTCTTATATAAAATAATTAAAACTTCCAAAATCAATTATTTTAACTCCTAACTTCAATAATTCATGATAAATAGCCCTTTTGTCGTAAAATTCAATCTCGCAAATTTTTATAGGAAATTCAATTCTCTACAACTTTACGTATGAAGATTTTCCAAATTCCAAATGTAAATTATCCAAAATCCATAAACGAGCGATTTTACAATACTATAATCAATTTTTTTGTCAAGAATCAGGTCCACCGACACACAAAAAATATATGTTAAACATTTAATGCCACAAAATACTCTACCTCCTCATATACTCATATATCCCACATTCATTATAAAATATCACCGCTAATATATTATTAAAATAATATATTTAAATGAATTATTTTATCGTAAAAAGATAAAATATTAATTTTCAACAATTGTCACATTAAAAATTTTCTCCATCTATATCCAAATAAATATCAATATCATATAAATCAATAATTAATTATTCACAAATAATATTATAGAATCACATTACTAACAACCAGCAGCTCCTGTGAAAGAGGGGGCTTTCCAATAAGGATTTCTCCTTATCAAGCAATTAATTAGTGACCAAACCTCTCCTTAGATGTAACTTTCTAGACATCGCCAATAATGTTATCTCGATAATATTATTCAAATAATATGAATTATTGATTTGATAATGGAAAATACCGTAATGACAATTATCAAAACAACAAAGATACCAAATATCAACGCAAAGAATTATCAATCAATATAATATCAAATAAGAATTCATCGTAATAATTATCGAGTAAAGGCCTTCTTACGTAAGGATCAATAATTCAACAATATCGCGTAATACCGCAAAGCTATCGCAACAACCACGCCATATTATCGTATTTTTAACCACCGTGTAACCCAACAAAGGTTAATTCTGTGAATAATTTACGCCATTATTTATAAAACTCAATCTTTGTCGCTTTTCTTTCATCCAACCGCTTTTCCAAGCATGGGCCCACACAATGATCGCTACTGTCGTGCATTTAAGATTCCCGACAAAAAAAGAATATTCCACGACCAAACGAATATTCCCCACAATAATGAATATTTTAATAACCACTTGCTTATTTTGCAAAAATTGCACATTTCACCCATAACTAAAGCATTATATCAAATTACCACCTTATTAATCAAGAATAATAATTAGAGGAAATTCAATTTTATTTATAAAAATTTGGGGTCTTACAACCTCCCTCCTTATGAAATTTCGTCCTCTAAATCGACGACGCACTGTGTATCGAAAAGATGAAGATACCTCGCTTTCATTTCGCTTCCAACTCCCACGTCATTTCCTCAATAAAGATGGTTTCTCCACAAAACTTTAACTTGTGGTATAACCTTCAGACGTAGGACATGCTTCTTCCTATCCAAAATCTTGACAGTACCTCCTCGTATGTTAAGTCTTCTACTATCTCGTCCGGTTCTAACTCAATAATGTGGTTCGTCGTCCACATATTTACGTAACATCGATACGTGAAAAACGCTATGAACACGCCATATACTTGGCAGTAAAACGAGTCTATAGCCACGCCCCCTACTCGATCGAGGATTTCAAATAAACCAATAAATCAAGGTTCGAGCTTTCCTCACATCACCAATTCTCGCTTTTGAAATAACAACTTCGCACCTCCTTCTTCAAATTCATCACCCGTGTGTAGATTGAAATGCGATTTTAACTTTAACTTTATCGATTAAAGTCGATTATACTCAGATATCATCACGCGGGTACCTAGAGTTTTCATCTCCATCTCTATTATTTGTAAGTTATACGAAAATGAGTCTTTGAAAATATCGTACTCAGATCAGATACATGATCTTTACTCAACACGCCACCACCACGCTCGCTTTTCCAGTGATGGTATGGTCGTAACACGTACCAAAATGAGTCTCCTCTCGAAGTTCTTCAAAGCTCTTCCACATTCCTCGCTCCATTCAATTTTTGTATCTCTACGAGTCACCGCAAGCATGGAATAGCGATTCGAGAATATCCTTCAACGAATCTCCGATAATAACCAACTAAGCCTCTGTAAAGCTACGATTTCGATTATCGACTTTAGGTTGTTCTCAATCGTGACTCATATCCCAACCTTGATAAGACGTTACAATGACACCTATCGCTTTACTATCGCATCTAATATGGCGCCCCCTACGGAGAGTCCGCTTCAGCATTCCACAAAGGAAGTCATAAGATAGAGGCTCGTATCAACTTCTATAGTTGGGTTTTTAACTCCCAAGTTCAATAGAGCCATTCGATATGAGATTTTAGAAATGGGTTTTGTACCGGGTTCAAAGTCGATACAAAATTCAATATCACACTTTGGGAGTAAGCCAAGAAATTCCTCAGAAATACGCCAGAAATTCACTAACAACAAAAAATATCATTCAAATCGACGATTATTGTTCAAGTCCATAACATGGCTAAGAAAGCTTGACATCCGCTTTTCAATAAACAAATAGCTTTGTGGTTTGATATGACAAAGTTTGACTTCAATGGTTTGGTTTGCTTAAATTCAATAACAGTTTGCTTAGAATATGAAAACTAACAACCTTACAAAAGCAATCAATTTGGCATGATGATGGTAGTTAACCAATCAATCCCTAAAATCACATCAAAAGCAAGTATCTTTAAAGAAATAAGATCAACAGTAATGTGATGGTGCCAACTCGAATCAAGCAAGATTTCTAAACAACGGATGTAATGAAAGTTTCTCCTAACTGAGTCTCCATAAATAGGTCAAAGTCTAATTTCTCCGTAGAGTCAAGTTCAAACGCTGAAATAAGCGCAAGCAAGAGAGATAAAAGAATGGGTAGAACCCCAGATTCAGTAAGGTATAAACTTCGCAAGAATTATAATTAACTAACCTGCTAAAACTTCGTTCGTTCCTCCCATTTTGACCGGTCCACGACAAACGCCTTCCAAGAACCACCGATTTCGACTTATCCGGATACCCTTGAATCACCACTTCCGCTAAACTTGGTTTCGCTTATAAGACAATCTCGAGCGATGTGGCCTTCCTTTCCACAAATTTGAACATACCTTGAATGTTGTGGATGCTTAATGATATGTCCTCCTTCCCGCATTTGTAACATACTAAACGGTGGTCTTTCTCCTCCCTTAGAACCAATTATTCACATCACACGACGCCTTCACATGGTCGTTGTTGAATCTCCTTTTTAAAATCTCCTCCCACTCACTTTTCTATTTTCATGGCCACGATTACCACCGAGTGGTTACCGCTTTGTCCATATTCTTTCCTCCTCACCGTTATCATCGCTCGATGACTACCCCGGTCAGGGTCCCCATTGAGAGTATACTCACTATCTCGCCTAATAATCGAGCCTCTCGCTGACAACATCCAATACAGAGAAAACTTATGAGAGATAAGGTATCGACGAATCTCGGTTTAGACCTCTTAAAATATACGCCATTCGCTCCTCATTCTCCACCAAATGAGGTGCAAACCGATAACTCTCGCGAACTTTGCCTTCGCATCGAGACACCGCCATGTTGTTCTCGCTCGAGTCTAATAAACTCTACCTCCTTCATATGATGAATACTTTCTCGAAGTACTTGTCATCAATGCTTTGAAATCTTTCCCAAGACATGTTAAGTGATCCGGTCAGTACGCCTCACGATTCCCACCAAGAATCTGCTTCACCACGAAAACATAAAGGTGGCGAATGGAACCTTCGTTCTCCGCATCCCAAGACATCAAATATCTTGGTAATTTGCTTCGACCCACGTCTTCGCTTTGATCGGATCCGCTTCCATGGAAATCTGTGGTCCCAACTCTTTGAATTGTTCGTCGTGATAAACCGCTGCTGCATACATCATTTCCACCGTATTTTGTACACGAGTCTCCTCGTCTCGATTTTATGAACCGCAAAAAGCTCCTAAACATTCCATCGCTCATCGCTTGCTCTCAGTAGTGTTGTTTACAGGAGGAATATTGCCACCCTGCTGCACGCTCTCCTCGCTGCATGACTAAAGGTTCCACCACGCCTCATAAACTCCATTGTTAACGCTCTCAACAGCCCATTCTTAACATCGCCATAAAACAAGGGTTAATTAAACAAATTAACATATCACATAATATCCCTATATTACGACCACCAACAAATAAGCTTAGTAGACACACTAAATAAGGATTTACTCGCTCTCTCCTCCTAGTTCTATTCCCCGATCTCCGCCAGAGATCATATCCCTAAGCTCGATACTAACCGCGACGCCCCCAAAATAGGTCCATTCCACCCAACCCATTCTCGAGTCGCCAAATACATGGTACGTAAATAACTACAACTTCAATAATACAAATGTCGTGTGAAATACGACAATACATACCGTGAGTTTAAATACGAGATATTGCCGCTGCATAATATCCACACGCAAATAAATCCCCATCATAATTATTGATACATTATTTTACAAAAATGGTGAGGACTACTAAACAACTCTCTCTAGAACCTTCATTCCATACCCGACTCGATCCTCGCTATGTTCTCACCTCCCGAGAAGAAAATGGAACAACAAGGAAAAGGGGTGAGCTCAACTAGCCCAAGAAAAGAATATTATGACTAAGATAATATACAACAAATTATCGTTAGTCTTCAACAGGAAAAATCTAATAGAATACAATAGATAACAAGTTTTAGATCAACAAATGCAATGGAAATAAAGAATCCATTGTAAGAGTCACGTAGAGAAAGAATTCTACCGCCTTCTAAGGTTTAAAAGTCCATCATCAATATTTTATCCCCGTAATAACAATCAATATTCATCTTTGCACTACAGCCAAAGATATTCATTTAAATCACCAAATGGTCATGTTCATCTCAACACTGCTCATCTTCAGACCACACGCCAAAGATATTCATCGCTTAATCGCTCATCTTTGCACTACAGCCAAAAGATATTCATCAAGATCACCATTAAGGACCGAGGATGATGAAAAATATTTTTAAGAACGAATCCAAAGAGATAAAGGACAAATATTAGTGGATTCGCATAACAACTTTATCCAAGATCGATAATACTTCATAATAAACGATTTTGAAGCGTAACTCAAAAATAACGATCAAAACATGGATACAATCAAAGATAGAGCCAAAATAGACATCTTGGACAAAAAGAAAAAATTTTTATTTTTCTATGAATAAAGGTCAGATTCGTGAATAAAGGTCAGATACGTGAATAAAGGCCGTATACGTGAATAAGAACTCCCACACACAAAAAGATAGAAATTTCACAAAAAACATCTTCACGCTTCGTGAATAAGAATCGTGAATAAGAATCTCGTGAATAAGAACTCATGAATAAGAACTCGTGAATAAGAACTCATGAATAAGAACTCCGACATGAAAAAAAGTTCCAAATTTGATAAAAAGTTCAACTAATATTTTGGCATAATGATATCAAGAAAATAATATCATTTGCGAAAGAAATAACATCCTTACCTCAAAATAACCGTATTTCCGATCGATCAATTTCTAGATAAGGTCGATGTAAACTCGCACCAGATAAAGAACACTCAAAGTATACTCACAAGAATACGCTCGATAATATAGAGAGAGAAAGAGAGAAAACTTAGTTTCGTGTGATTTTCAATTCTAACTTAGCCTCTATTTATAGAAAATGTTAGAACGCCAAAGGAGACTAAATTAATAAAATATATTATTATTTATTCAAAATTCCTACCCACATGTTTTGAAAACTCTAGCATGCCTTCTTTGGTCAAAAACATCAGCCCACCCATGTGCCAACAACCACAAAAAAAAAGTTTTTCTTATATAAAATAATTAAAACTTCCAAAAATCAATTATTTTAACTCCTAACTTCAATAATTCATGATAAATAGCCCTTTTGTCGTAAAAATTCAAATCTCGCTTTTTTTTATAGAAATTCAATTTCTACAACTTTGCGTAAGGAAGATTTTCCAAATTCCAAATGTAAATTATCCAAAATCCATAAATGAGCGATTTTACGCCTATAATCAATTTTTTTTGTCAAGAATCAGTCCACCGACACACAAAAACATATGTTAAACATTTAATGCCACAAAATACTCTACCTCCTCATATACTCATATATCCCACATTCATTATAAAATATCACCAAGTAATATATTATTAAAATAATATATTTAAATGAATTATTTTATCGTAAAAGATAAAATATTAATTTTCAACAATTGTCACATTAAAATTTTCCATCTATATCCACATAAAATCAATATTTATCATATAATCAATAATTAATTATTCACAAATAATATTATAAATCACATTATCGACAACCAGCGCCTCAGAAAGAGGGGCTTTCCAATAAGGATTTCTCCTTATCTGCGCAAATTAGTGACCAAACCTCTCCTTGATGTAACTTTCTAGACATCGCCAATAATGTTATCTCGATAATATTATTCAAATAATATGAATTATTGATTTGATAATGGAAAATACCGTGTAATGACAATTATCAAAACAACAAAGTGATACCAAATATCAACGCAAAGAATTATCAATCAATATAATATCAATAAAGAATTCATCGTAATAATTATCGAGTAGTAAGGCCTTCTTACGTAAGGAATCAATAATTCAACAATACTCTGGTAATACCGCCACATTCGTATTTTAACACGATTCCAACATCAGATTTTAACCACTCAATCTTTGTCGCTTTCTTTCCCAACAACAAAATGATCACACTGTTAATTTCCCGAAAATTTACGCCGAATATACCTTAAATATTTATAAACTCAATTTTGCAAAAATCGCTTTCTTATCATCCACAATTAATCAAGAAAAATAATTAGAGGAAATTGATTTTTATTTATAAAATTTGGGGTCTTCTGAGACTTTGTATTTTGTACCTTATGAATTATGCGGGGCCCACCTTTGGTTTGGGAGGTCGATGGAAAGCAAACATCCGATCTATTATGTCATCCACGTCTGCAGATCTTTAAACCAGTATTCTAATATTGAAATTTGTCTTTCTTTAATAACTCTATAGAATCAATATTTTCAAGGTCGAACCACGCTACACAAACGATCGACCATATTCCCGAGGTCTCGGGGAAGATTAATGGACTATGAGTTGTCCCAATATTTTATATCATTTATGGTAGAATGTTCATTCCACTTGCTTATTTTGTTCTTCAAAAGGCACGAATCATTTCACCCATAACTCACGATAAATATATCAAATTACTTGACCTTATTAATTCAAAGATAATAATAATTAGAGGAAAACAATGAGGCCGAATCATTTTATTTATAATAATGGACAAGGATGATCAAGTATTTGGAAGAATTAAAAGACAAACTTCAGTACTTTCTCTCTTATGAGTTTCAGGGCATCGAGCATTACGATAATTCCATTGTCGATGCACTGTCAAAGCTGGCCACCACGGATGCAAATGTTTTCAACGGATCGGTCTATTTGGAGGTTTTGCAGCAGCCGAGTGTTCAGCATGAAGCGATGATGTGTATCGAGCGATATAACTGCCGGATGACTCCCTACATCGAGTATTTGGCAGATGGCGTCCTTCCTTCGGATCAGATGCTGGCAAAGAAGATCAAGTACAAGAGTGCCAACTTTGTTCTTATTGATGGGGATCTTTATCGAAGGGCATTTTCGTCACCACTATTGAAGTGTCTGGTTCCGTCTAAAGCTAAATACGCCCTTCGGGAGGTTCATGAAGGTATCTGCGGTGATCACATGGCTGCTAAGTCATTAGCATACAAAGTTCTTCGGCAAGGGTACTCCTGGCCATCGATCTTCAAAGAAGCTCACCGTATGTGAAGAAGTGTGAGAAGTGTCACCAACAAATCCGATCCCACATCACCACTGTAAGAGCTATACTCGATTCTATCTCCTATACCCTTTGCTGTCTGGGGGGTTGATATATTGGGTACATTTCCAAAAGCTAAGGGACAGGTTATCTTCGTAATAGTTGCTATTGATTACATGACCAAGTGGGTAGAGGCGAAGCCACTTCGGTTGATAAGAGAGCAGGAATGTTTGAAGTTCATGAAAGAGTCCGTGATATTTCGCTTCGGAATTCCCAAAGTGGTGATATCAGACAATGGATGCCAGTTCGTGGGATCAAAATTTGAAGGATTTTTGAAGGAGCTGGTGGTTCATCACAAGAAGACTTCGGTGGCTCATCCACAGTCGAACGGGCAAGTCGAGGTGACCAACAGGACAATCTTGAATCTGGGATCAAGTCATGGATCGGATGAAGCTAAAGGAAGATGGCCAAGAATCGCTTTCAACAGGTGTGGGCTTACCGGACTACACCGAGGACCACCATTGGATTCACCTTTTCGATTGGCCTATGGTAATCGATGCCTTAGTCCCAATGAAATCGGATCTCCAAGTCTTGGTCACCAATTCAAAGAGATCTACAATGACGAAAGACCAAGGCCAACTTGGATCTGCTAGAAGAAGTCGAGAGGTAGCTTTGCTCAAATTGGTACGCTTATCAACGAAGAGAAGCTAAGCATTACAACAAAGGGGTTAAACTTCACAAATTCGAAGTAGGAGACTTCGTCCTCGTAGAAGAAGCCAGGCGTCTACCCCTCAAAATACAGGAAAGTTAATGCCGAACTGGGAAGGGCCGTATGAGGTGATCGAAGTACCAAAGCCGTGGACTTATCGTTTAAAAGCATTAGATGGATCCGAGATCAAGAACACTTAGCATGCAGCAAAACCAAAATATTTCCAGTAGAGATCGAGTCAGTTAACCAAGAAGTCTGTACATGATTGTTCACCATCTATAAAAGTTCACTTTTTCATAACTGATCCTCTTCTTATTTGTCCTAAGTTCACAATGGTGTAAGGAGGTATGGTCGGACTCACCGCCATTCGATGGTAGCCTATCTATTTGTTGCCCAAATGGTAGACAAATCCTATGTTCCTTTATATTGCTTTTACCGAGGGCTGTAAATCAATAGTCACCACCAAGTAAGGAGGACGGGATGGACTCACGACCATTCGATGGTAGCCTCTTCTAAGAAGAGTGTCCTTATGGTTTTGTTATACCGCGTGGTAGACAAATTCCATGATCCTCTTAATTTTGATTTACCGCGAGTGGTAAACAAAATGCAATCAAGTAAGGAGGTATGGTCGGACTTTGCGGCCTTTCGATGGCGACCTTTTATTGTCGAGTGTGTCTTATAAATTTGTGACCCATGTGGTAGACAAATTCCATGGTCCTTATATCTTGGTTCCTATATAATTGTTTCACCCCTTGTGGTAAACAAAATTCGATGGTGCAAAGAGAGATCACCAAATTCATCTCGACATACGGCCGATCTCACACTTCGAAAATGATAAGTATACATTACTTTATTTTATTCAAGTGTTGAGTTCAGTTCATTCAATTCAGTTCAGTCAGTTCTATCCGTTAAATTTAGTTCACTTCATTTCATAAATTAACTATCATATGTCTTATCTGATTCATGCCCTAAGTTAAGTCCATACAGATTAACCAATACTGAATTATTGACAAGAAACGAAAAGCTTTATGCAGAAGTCATGACATAGAAAGCTGAAATTTCATCAGTAGGTATCGATCTATTCATTCATATTGACAAACACATTGAGCAAAAACAGAAACTCCGGAACGATCTCAAAAACATAGGAATCATAACAAAAGGTCCTTAAACCAAAGTTTTAAATAAAATCCTTCAACAACTCACAAAAAATAGATAATTTCCACAGCCTTAAAAAGTCAGAATAAAATAGTAACATTGTCAAGCATTGTCTTCACCATCTGAAGAATCGAGCAGGGATGGATCCACGTTAGCGGTAATCAACTTCTCTTTGCCACGACTCCGGCAGAGCTCGTATCCTTCGGAGTATATCTTCATAATCTCACCATTGATCTCATCCAATTTCTGATACTCTTCTTGGATCTGTTTCCGAAGATCATCGGTCAAAGGAGGTCCTAGATCCCGAAGAGCCTCGAGTTCTCGGATTTCTTCTTCAAGCTTCTGACGCCTATTCAGATGACGAGTTTCTGCTAGCTCTAGCTTTTGGATCGTTTTAGTCAAGATCTTAGCATCAGCCTTTAACTCTTTGATCTTCTCCATCCTTATTTTGTTCCTCTGAACCAAATCAACGTTCATCTTGATGATTTCCTCATATTGTGCTTTAGTTGACTTCAGTTCTTCATTGGATGTCTTCACATCCTCTTTGGCTTGGGCCAACTCTTTCCGAAGACCTTCATTTGTATGAAGAATACTTTCACGTTGAGTCCTTTCCCGGGCCAAAGCAGACTTCAAGATAGCGTTCTCCTTTCTCATTGACTCTTCTTCGGCCTCAGCTTTGATAGACTTTGGATGCAAACGTCCGAATACAGCATTCACCTACGCATATGTAACATTATTTGATCAGTTTCGAGTGCCTAGATATGAAGATAAATACAGAAATTACAAAGAAAACCACTTTACCTTCGCCAGATAACTCATGCCTTCCTTGAACAGGTCCATGTTTGAACTGTTACCAAATCGATGGTCATCGGTATCACGGATGAAGGCATCGAATAATTGGAAGGGAAAGTTGGCATTAAATCGGGGCCACATGGTTGGAGAGGCCATGACATCATACTGAAATTCAGAAGTTGACTATCTCGGAGGGGAAGGCATGGGTTGATCGTAAGTTGGTGTTGGGTTCGTGTATACATTCTCCGGAGGGGGAGATCGAACAGGATTAGGTTCGTGGGCTGGTGAGGAAGCAGAGGATGGACCTAGATGGCTGTCTGATGGTTGTTTCCTTTTCCTAGATATTTTGGGGATGGATTCACTAAATTTCATCATCGTGTATTTGAATTTTAAATTTGATTACGGGAGGGTGTCAATCGAGGATGGAGGACTCAAGCTCATCAATGCTAGAGGGGTGATCTTTGTTCTCAATCTCTTAACACGAAGAACTTTCGCCCGTTCATGCAGAGATATGTCAAACAAACTTCTCTTAGTTGAGACGGATTCGGAAGGTATAGAACCAGGGCTTGCTTGTGGGATTGCTTCTGGAATTATTTCTGGATCACTTTCAAGGATTGTTTCATTTGAATGGACTTAGATTTTTGGCGGCTCTTTTTTCTTGACGGGTCCGAGAGATTCTTCAACAACAATGGGTTCATCAATTTGGGGTTCGTCATTCCGAGGAAAACAAAGGGATGGATCGGTAATGATGGGATCTCGCTTCGGGAGATTCTTCACGGAGGCTCTTCACTTGCATCCGTAATCTTCCCCGCCAAAAAGTCTTCAAACTCTTTTTATCTCCTCAAGAGTTCTGGTCAACCGCAGACACCATAAGATTATGTAAAGACAAGTCGTAACCAATATTATTGAAGATTTCATAGAAATATACATAAAAGTAGTTCTAAGACTTACGCTTATGATCATATAGCCAAGCCTCGCTTAGAAAGGAGTCCATGTTTCCACTCTTCCTTTGGGAAATTATGCGCATGAAATCGATCACCTCTGGCTACACGCTTCTTCTTGATATATCTCCAAATCGACAGAGACCACATCGCCAGTGGTCCGGTTTGGTAGAGAGCAATCTCGTCCTTTGACGAAGAACCATCTCTCGTGCCATCTTCTATTGCTCAAGGGGTGTTTATCGACGATCGCTCAAATTTCTCACCGCTTTCCAGTGCGTACTTGCAAATACTTTGAACCCTTTTCCCCGCTTTGGGCAATCTTGTATACAAAAAGAAAAAAATCGAGAGTAGGCTCGACCCCCAATTCGTGATAGAATGCGATAAAAGCTAAGATGTGGATGTAGGAGTTTGGCACCAATTGGGTAAACCCTACCCCAATAAACCCCAGAAGGGTAACCAGAAAGATATGAAGGGCAAACCTAACCCCCTTCTCAAGTAAAGTTACCGGTACGGCCGTCCATCCCTCGGGACGTTGATACATCCTCTCTTCAGATTTGGGGGCTCTTATCGATAGGTGTCGAAATGTGATAATGAGCCCTAATCTTCCTTAACTCTTGGCCTCGAAATGATGGAAGGCATGTTGGCATAGGATACCGCCCTTGTTCTTGAAGAAATCGTAGGGTCGATACGGGTCTCAAGACATAGATTTTCCGCCGAGGTAAAGAACCTTGGGGTTTGAACTCGATGCTTTTTTCGGGGATTGGGGTTTGGGTTGAATAAAGAGTGATGGGGGTCACACGAAGGGGAGAGCTCGTCGTGGTTCACAACCACCATTATTGGGATTTCGCAGAGTAGAGAAGAGAAGTTCTGGAGAGAAGAAGAAAGCTCAAGGGTTCAAAATTCAAATTGACAGGTAAAACTGTCAAAATTGGTAAAGTTTGCCCTTTATACTGACGGTTACATGAGTTACGAAGGTGGCACATTTAATTTCTGGCAATGATGAGAATTCGAATGGGAAGCGCCTGGATCAAGCCTTAGATATTTTATCGATTGGGCTTCTTGGTGGGTTTCCGCTTTTAGTCCATCTTTTTCAATTTCAATCTTTTATTGATTGGGCTTTTCACGTTGGACGCTCAAACCATCCTCTATCTCTCACCTTATGGACCCAATCGGTATGTCTCAATTGCTTCATGTTATGGGCGTTTAGTAAATTCTAATATCATGGACCATTTATAGTTTTCATTAAAAATTTCGCTTAATAAAAAACTAGGGGACAATGTTAGGGTCATGATATTTCTCTATTCAATGTAAATGAATTGGGCTCATTTATTTAACTAGTTTATTGGGCCTTCATTATTGAACCTCGAAAGTCATTGGGCTTAATCATATATATTGTTTCTATCGAACTCTATAAAATCTGCCTGCTTCATTAGACTAACCTATTAGATCTTTTTAATATCTATTACTTTGACTTGCAGATGAAAAAAAAGCATGACACCGACCGAGACACCGCCATGCATTAATGTGGATGAGATTATAGCCACGGCAAGATAAACACCGACCAAAGGTAGTGGGTAGTCAGATGCACGGTCAGAGAGCCTCCATCGATCGTGGGTGCCGGTTAGTAGTGGTTGGCACAGAACCCAAAAGAGAAGAGATAACCTATCAACCAAGTCTTCACAACCAGTGCACGCTGACATTCATATTCACACACACACAACGAGAATTATTATCTCTCTCTCAATACACTGTAGACATTACATCCTCCATTGTTAACCTTGTGAACACCGATATTGACTCTCACGCCTGAGCTATTCCCCGACGATCGGGTTGCCGTCGAAGCTTGTGGTGTTTATCTTGTTTATCGCGGGAGATCGAAAGGCCTTACGCGATTGACGCGCAAGCAAAAAGATCTTGGCGTTAACAGATATTTTTGTAAGTTGATATTTTTGAGTGTTTGGAAAATGTTTTGTATGAATACCTCTATTTAGTAATAACCTCTCAATTAAAATACAAATAGTTTGGTTCCAAGTCTATTCCTAAATAGAGGTTTTACTGTACATCTAAAAAACTACGATTTTTATAAAAAACTAAAATATATTTTGACTTCTTAAAATTAATTTCGTCGATTCTTGTTCAAAAATGACGATCAATATGAATATTTTCAAGTTTTTAAAGCAACAAATATCGTCATTATGTACAATTTAGTTAGTTTACAAGATTTATAGTTGTTTTTCTTTATTAAAATATATCGATTTGAATTTTAAAATTTCTCTAACTAATTTCAAAAAGTAAAAATATATTATTTATGTTCCTTGTGTTTATCTTAAGTCACATGTAATTAATTGCATTTGATATTCTCTACCCTAAAAATAAAAACTTAGTACTCCATTTCCTAATTCAGATCGATTCTTTGTTGGGAAAAATTATCCTCGATAATTTTCTCACTCCTTTAATTATCTGATGGATTAAGCATTTATATTGACTTGAGATATGAAAGGGGGGGAAAGCTTGGCCATTTTCAAAGCTTTATATGTAAACACAATAAATGTTGATATAGAGGTATCAACATTTTTATATAAACACAACAAATCAAGCGTTGGTCCAGCGGTGTGCTGGCCAAGCCTTTGGTCATGAGTCAAATCATCTGAAAGATCAGCAGACAACAACAAATGCTTCGGAGCTGGAGCTGAAATATCGTCTCATCTTTTATTATTATTCTTTTTTTTGTGAACATAATAACTTGATAAATGAAATTCTCATCGAGTCATTGGGGAGCTGGGAAATATTACATTAAGCGACGCAAATATTATATTAATCATAAAATATTTACCGAGGAAAATTAAAAAATAGGTGTAAAAAAGTGGATCTTAATTCCAAGCTTATATAAGTTTCATTAATTTTTTAATTTTGGAATTTTTCTTGATAAACAAAATAGGATGCCATATAGATTATTTAAGATAAAATCATAATTGAATTATTTTATGATTAATTAAAAAGTTTTAATGATTACACAATCTATTAATACAATTTCAAGTTCTTTCATTTCTTCCTTAAATTAGTTGTGGTATGACATTGTTATGAATGATGTAAAATACTAATTTTACTCAAAGTCGGTATGACATAGTTATTCTGAACTATACGAATTGAACCGTCGTGATAAATCAAAAAATCCGTCACATAGCCTTTATCATGTAATATATAAATTAGATATACATATAAATTCTATAAATTATTATTTAATGTAAATATATCTAATTTTCCCTCTATTTTATTAAAATTTTCTTTTTTGCTGTCATGTGATATATAGGAATTACATGCCATATAGAATTCAGGAATACGTATTCTACTTAAAAATAAAATTTGAACTAAACTCTCTCAAAGTTTCTGTTCGTGTGAATGTATAAAAATTCTTTCTTTACATTTAAGGGGTTGGAATGAAAACAAAACTTTCTAACAAAATCAATAAATTGGTGGTTGTGTGAAATAATTACATTTATTGGTTAGACAGTGAGAGATGCATGTGCCATATTTTCACATTCACATTAGTACATCAATAATTAAAGGACGGTGATAATAAACATGGAGTTGATTGCACGAAATTTTGTACCTAAAACAAGAAAATTGTAATTTGATCGAGTAGTTTGAACTTTTCGAATCAATATGGTCCGAGTATCAATAGAAAATTATAATTTGAAAAGGTTCGAGTAATTTATCGAAATTTAAAATTTACTCATATTTGAATTATTTATATTTTGAATCGAACTCAAATCGAACTTTTAATCGAGCGAGTACGAATCGAACCTAATTTCATGGAGAGGTTGGTCACAACTAGCTCACACTTCTCAAGGAGTACTGGGAACAAATTTTATCGACGAAGACCGACTATCAAGATCGTATAATCTTAATGTTAGCATGTCTAATTGATGTTATGATTCAAATGGTATATGTAGGACATTTGGTGATCGTGTAACTGTAAATTGTTTAACCTACGCATATTCAGTTTTAGTCGGACGATTTTGTTTATGTTTGTACGTGCGTGGATGTTTATATATATTGTGTTGGTTTTTAATTATATACATGGATCGATCGATGTATCTCGATGAATTTTTAGGAATGTTGGTTTATATATAGATACTACTGTGTGTTGGGATATAAATTAGGTATAAACAAGTACAGTTTTTTTTGGGAAATCCACCAAATTAACATCCAAATTTTTTCTTTAAATTACAAATCAGCGATCGCATATGGTCGCTAATGTTTATCAACGACCGTTTATGAACCCAGGGTGTTAGCGACCACAACGTTCGCTAGTGGTGGTTGCGGACACGTGGACCACGTCACCAATGTGAGCTGCCTCACAATGACTCAGCTTAGCAACGGATTCGGTCGCTATATAGTGATCGCGAACCCGTCGGTCGCTAAAAGTTTTCGTTGTTGTGTAGACAGCGACCATATTACATGCGACCACTATCAGTGACCAAATTCGGCCGCTGATAGATATCTGCGACCTTCTTCTGTCGCTGATAAGCTTTTTTCTTGTAGTGTACATAAATTAAATCATGAGCCATATATTGGGAACATAAAGAGTATCATATAAATACAATGTAAGACCCCAAATTTTATGAAATGAATGTATTAAATTTTTTTATAATTATTATTTTATTTAGTAAATGGTTAAATTGATAAAGGGTTAAAGTTAAGGGCGATATGTAAAATTTTTGCAAAGTAAGCAAGTTGTTATAAAATATTCGATTGATCGGGGAAAATTCGTTTTATCAGGGAATATCCGTACGATGGCACAATCATTGGTGGACCCCACAACGGAATTATTGTCGTAGTTAAAAAACGACAGTAATATCTTTTTATATAAAAATAACGGCGAAAGTTTTACCGTTAAACCGCTGAAATAAATTTTGGTAAAATTTACGAATACACGTGGTTGTATAAGAAGACACCACGATATTGTACAGTATCTTTGATTATTGATGCTTACGTGAGAAGTCACTCAGTTTTATTCAATTATTGCCACATTAATTGTTGCATAGTATCTCTCATATTATTGATTCATTTATTGTCACATTTTCATCTACACAATATTTTATATTATTAAATCAATAATTGAGACAACAAAGTTATTCATATTATTATTTGCATTATTGACGATGTCTAGAAAGTTCTGTTGAGAAAAGGGGTTTGGTCATCTAATTGCGCACCAATTAATAGGGAGAAATTCTTATCGGAAAGTCCCCTTTTTCCTGAGAATGATTTGGTTGTTAAATATTGTGAGTTATAATATTAATGATGAATAAGTTCGTGTTGATTAAAGATGTTTGTGCATTTAGTTTTCTTTAATTTTTCTATGACCCAATTACCCTCAAAGGAGGTAATTCTGTGATTTGCTGGTTTTGTTATTATTGACCAAACGGACAATTAATCGGATAAATTTGCAATTAATTTTTATTGGTTCACATGAAAATTACTGTTGGTTCACATGTATGGAACTATTGATTCACATGCATGTACTATTAGGGGAGGTGGTGCAAGATTGATAATACTTGAAAGACTAAATTAAAAATAGAGGTATAGATTAAGGTACTATACTGTAATAATTCGAGCCCCTAAACGTGCAATTATCTAAACTATATTTTCCTATTAATAGAAGCTCATTTTTCTTTCATTCTCACCAATTCACTATGACTCACAAGAGTAAATTTAGAGAGAGAAGCTATAGAGAGAAAGAAGAAGAGTATTATGCTACTTCACTATTGCAGTATCCACCCTTCTACTAAGGTAATGGATGTTATTTATTTCTTATTCGTAAGGAATATTATTTTTGTTCAATATTCATATGAAATAATATTTTCTTCCATACTCTTTAGTATGTAAGTAATATTATTTCGTTTCGTATTCCTAATTCTACACTCATTTTGTTAAAGTATTACTTCTATACTCCGTGAAATTAGTAGAATATCCTTGAAATTTGTGTTTATTTATAAAAACTCAAACTTGTCATTTTCTTCATTCGACCATTTTCTCCATGGGGCCCACAAAATGGTCATACCACGCATTTAATATTCCCTCGATAAAGAAGAATATTCCACGACCAAACGAATATTCCCCGACAATGAATATTTTATAACCATTTGCTTATTTTGCAAAATTTTCATATTTCACCCATAACCAAAACATTATATAAAATTAACATCTTATTATTTAAAATAATAATTAGATGAAATTCAATTTTATTTATAAAAAGTTGAGGTCTTACATTAACGACCAAAATTGATAGTTGAATTGTATGAATTTTGGGGTCGTTACACTGCATGCAGTCGTAGAAAACGGTCGTTGATTCTTTTGAATATCAGAACCAGGCTGTCGACCGAGTAGACCAGGAGGCGAAAAGAAAAAGAAGAGAGAGAAGAGGGAAGAGAAAGTCATCGTTATGGCCGTTTCCACCGTCGAAGTTGTAGTCGACCAAGCCCAGGCCGTCATAATGATAAGGTAACCTACTTTTAGCTTTTTTACCCTACCTATGGTGTAATTAAATCAATTTATTTAATATATGTAGTTGAGTATACGTAGTTCATGTGTCTCTCTCTATATATGGTGTAATTTGAAGATTAGGATTTGTGATTTTTGTTTGTATTTTGTATATATATTTCTTAATTGCAGTATAGTGAAAAAAAGGAAGTGCATAAATCTGTCTCTCTTTTTTTTCAATTTTTTGTTCTTATTATTTGTTACTAGAATAATTGCATTTTTATATATATATATAGTTTGAATGTATGTATATTAGTACTTGCCTTAAATCTAAAATTGCAGTATAATGTTTGAATTAATGTATGTGTATATTGATATTATTTATATGAATTGCATTATATATATTGTTTGAGTTTGAATGTATGTATATTAACGTGCCTTAAATATGAAATTGTAGTATATTGTTTGAATGTATGTGTATTTGTTAAGTCATGATATTTTCTTCTATTTGGGCCGAATGAATTGGGTTCACTTATTTAATTAGTCATTGGGCCTAGTCATCATATTATTTTTATTAAAACCTTATGAGACCGGGTCGGTTCATTAGACTAACCCATTAGATATTTTAATATCTATTACTTTGACTGATAATGATGAAAAAGCATGACAAATTGACTATCAGAATTACCATGCATTAATGTGGATGGGATCATAAAATTTGCCAGAGAAAAAAGAGTGACCAAAGGTAGTGGATAGATCGTGATGCGATCAGAGAACCCATCGATCGGGGGTCGTGGTCGATAGTAGTGGGTGACACGGTAATCCGGGCAAAGAGAGTATAACCTAGCAAGGAAGTCTTCACAAAGAGGTACGTTAACATTTACGGTCACATACACACATGACGGAGAATTATTATCTCTCTCAATACACTAGACAATTATTATCCTCCATTGTTACCTTGTGAACACGGATACTGACTCTTACGCCTGAGCTATCCCCCGATGGTCGAAGCCGTCAAGCTTGTGGTGTTTATCGTGTTTACTGTGCAGGATCAGGATGTCTTACGTGATTGGGACGTGGCAGCGGATCTTGGCGTTAACATTGGCGCTAGAAGGAGGGAACAGTTCTAGTGTTATTGAGTTTTCAATCACATTCATTTAATCTACTTCGGAAGATGGCTAGAAGTAGGGATGGTACACCCGAAGGGCAGGCGATGGATGTGAGCTCGTCGTTACCCCGTATTTCAGTAAAGGATCATCTGGGTCCTTCTAAGAGTGCTCATGAAAGCACGGCCTCCAATCTTATTTCGGAAGATATCCGTCTGAAGATTCATGGTGGAGCCAGACGAAGGTTGGTCTTCGATGCAGATAAAGGGCATGATCATGGTCGAGGGCGAGCAGAGGGCTCACCGACCAAGACTCATCGCCGAAGTGGTCAGGAGGACAGAGCTGTCAAGTTGGCGAGGATGGCGGACGAAGCAGATAAAGCCTTGGAGGTCCCAAAAGAAGAGAGGAAGATATAGCCGAACAGATGCTTCGGGTAGCGGAGTTAAGGGACGAAGCATCTAGCCATGTTCAGTCTGAAAGGCAGAGTAAGCATAAGGAGATGCAACGGCGAGAGGGGAAAGAACCGGAGCATTCCACACATGTGTCTAGGGATCATTCTCGCGGCAGAAGGAGATCGAGGAGCAGAACTCCCGTGGCCACGAAGAAGGCACTAGTGGTCATTGGTTCTCAGCATCGAGACGACGACACGAGAAGGAGCAGGTTGAGGGAGATTGTGCCAGAAACCAGAAGAAGAGAGCATCAGCGTGACTATTCTCACCATGAGGATAGAGTTGTACGCCGTAGTAGATCCAGAAGCCCAACAAAGGCAGTGGGGTCGGCAGGAGGAGGTCGATCCACTCAAAAACAGAACGTCATTCAGGAGAAAGAAGTCTCCTCGCAGCCCGAAGGTGTTGGTTTCTTGGTAAAGGAGTTGAAGGAGCTCCGAAAGTAGTTGGCAGAAGTGCAGTAGGTGAAGGACACCCCGAGGAAGAAGGCGTCTCCTTTCTCCTCTGACATTCTGAAAGAAAAGGAAGACATCACCAAGAAGTTGCCACGCATGGAGAGTTACGATGGGTCTGGAGACCCTTATGACCATAGCCAGGCGTTCGACCAGCTGATGGATTATTACGATTTCACCGATGCTGCCAAGTGCCACACATTTGTCACGACGCTGAGGAAAGATGCAAGGCAATGGATGGGGACTTTACCGTCAGATTCAATTTCCTCTTGGACCGAGCTTTGTGACAAGTTCCATGCCCGCTTTGGGAGTAACCGAAGAAGGGGGAAGCCTACAGGTTCTTTAGCACAGGTCAGATAGTTCACCAACGAGTCTTTAGGCTAGTATGTTAAGAGATTCAGGGAAGCGGTTGGTCAGGTGTCCGACCTCAATGATCTCCAGGCGGTAGAGTTGTTTCAGAATGGGTTAGACCTGGTAAAGTCCGAAAAGCTGGTGAAGAAGTTGATGTTCCATCACCCGAAGAGCTTAGCAGAAGCTTTTGATAAGGCAGAAGGTTATATTGTCATGGAGGAGGCTATGAATAGCCTGAAACGCCCTTCTTTGGACCAAATAAAAGAGGCAGACACGCCTAAAGCAGATGGCGATCAGAGAAAGGGGGGAGGATATAATGATCGGCCAGAGGGGAGTTCGAAGAAGTTCAACAACTCATGGCGACAAGGAAGTAGTCGTCCACCTGCGTCCGCCCTGAAGGTGAATAAGGTTTACACTAAGCTGAATATGGATAGGTCGGTGATTTTGGACCAGATCAGGAACCAGCCATTCTATGAGCCACCTCGTGATAACTATAAGACAGGGCAAGGCAACTCTCGGAAATATTGTGGCTATCATCAAGCCGCGGGCCATGATACTAATGAGTGTTGCAATTTGAAGGATTTCGTGGAGAAGAAGATTCAAAGTGGTTTGTTGGTTCAGTATGTGGCCGAGAGGAACCAACAAGATCAACAAAATGTCAACCGTACTGTTCAGACGGTCCAAACGGTTCCACCCGTCCAAGATGCTCCAATACCACCGCTGAGGCACGTCATTGATGTAATAACCGGTGGCACAGCAGAGAAGTTGGTAGGGAAGAAGATGAGAGGGTACCTAGATTCGGTCATGTCCGTGGCGGGTGCTTCCCCGAAGGCCGACAGACCATTTACAAGGACTGTTATATCTTTCACCGATGCAGATTACCCTTCGGAGCCCATCGAACCACATGAAGGGGCACTGGTGATCACTGCACAGGTAGGCTCGGTGGATGTGAAGCGCATGATGATAGATAACGGGTCTTCTGTGGATATTCTGTATGCCCACGTTTATCAGAGGATGCATCTTGATGGGTGAAAAATGGAGGTCGGGCAGGAGGCTCCTTTGTATGGCTTCAGCAACGATCCAGTCAAAGTTATAGGCACTATTGAGCTCCCAAAGGATCTTCAAAGACAGCCTCGGTCAAAGTAGAAATAACATGTAAATTTTATGTTGTGCATGTAGATTCAGCTTACAACGCCATACTGGGAAGACCTACACTGACAGCTCTCCAAGCTGTGACTTCCATTCCCCACTTCAAAATCAAGTTCCCCACAGCACACGGAGTCGAAGAGGTGGCAGGGGACTTGGATTTGGCCCGACGATGTTATCGGAATGCAGTTATTTCCTCCGGAGTGGGGATCAGCAAACAAAAACAAACCATGGCAATTGAGATCGAGCCCTTCACTGAAAGTAGCTCGGAGCCATTGGTAATTCCTACAGGCGAGACGGAAGAGATTGAGCTAGTTCTCGGAGGTGAAGATTGGTTCAAGTCTGCCAGAACCTCTTCGGACAAACCTTATGGAACTCATTCGCTGCTATGTAGACATCTTTGCTTGGGAACCGCAAGACATGCCGGGGATTAGCCAAGATCACGAAAGCATGCATCGGAGGTGGATCCATCGAAAAAGCCGCCCGCGTAAGAGGCGAATCTTTGCACCTGAGCATCAGAGGATCATTGATGAGGAGATTGCTAAGCTGATAGCTGCTGGTTTTATTTTTGAGATCGATTACCCACAGTGGATGGCTCATTTTGGTGCAGAAGTAGAATGGAAAGTGGCGGGTTTGCATCGACTACACCGACCTGAATAAAGCTTGTCCGAAGGACTTTTATCCTCTGCCCCATATTGATTAACTCATCAATGCCACTTCGGGGTATGCATTACTAAGCTTTATGGATGCTTTTTCAGGTTATCATCAAATTTCTATGTGCAAGGAAGATATTCTGAAGACAGCATTCATTACACACCGTTCTGTGTATGCCTATAAGAAGATGACCTTTGGCCTTATAAATGTTGGAGCCACCTACCAAAGAATGATGAATTTCATATTCGAGAGACAGCTGGGAGGAACATGGAGGTGTACGTAGATGATATGATCGTGAAAAGCATGCAAGTCCAAAAGCACTTGGATGATCTGGAGGAATGCTTTCAGACTATCCGTCACCACAAGTTGAGGCTCAACCCAGCAAAGTGTACCTTCGGGCTCGGTGCAGGGAAGTTCCTGGGGTATCTGGTCAGTCAGAGGGGCATTGAAGCCAATCCGGAGAAGATCCAGGCTATTCTTGACATGAAGACTCCTCAGTCGTTCAAAGACGTCCAACGTCTGACTGGCAGGATTGCAGCTCTGAGGAGGTTTATGTCCAAGTCTGCAGAGAGATGCTTGCCGTTCTTCGACACACTGAAGGGGCCAAGAAGAATGCGAAGACGTTCTAGTGGACTTCAGAGTGTGAAGACGCCTTCCAAGGCATAAAGACATATCTGTCTTCTGCTCCTCTATTGGTGAAGCCTGCCCCAGCAGAGACCTTGTATTTGTACCTTGCAGCAAGTTCGCTGGCGCTTAGGGCGATCTTTGGTTCGGAGATCGATGGAAGCAACATCTGGTCTATTATGTCAGTCACGTCCTACGAGATGCTAAGACCAGGTACCCAAATATTGAAAAATTTGCTTTTGCTTTGATAATTGCTAGTAGAAAGCTTCGGCAATATTTTCAAGGTCGGCTCCTGGTCGTCTACACGGATCAGCCATTGAAGAAGGTGATGGGCAAGCCAGAGGTTTCGGGGAGGTTGGCAGCATGGACGATGGTATTATCCCAATTTTTTATCGAATACCATCCCCGAACTGCTATCAAGGGTCAGGCCTTGGCCGATTTTATGGTGGAATGTTCGTTCACCGAAGCAGATGCCAAGTTGCCAGAGGCTGAGACGTCCGATCGAGCAGTTGTTGTTCTTCAGCATGGTCAGCATACATGGACGCTGTATGCAGATGGGTCCTCTACGGTGAATGTTAGTGGGGCGGGGATTATCTTGACAAGTTCGGAGGGATTCAAGGTGCAGCAAGCAATCAGATTTGGGTTCAAAGTAACGAACAACGAGGCCGAGTATGAAGTAGTGCTAGCAGGAGTTCGACTGGCGAAGAGTCTAGAGGTCCGTGTCGATCATTTACAAAGACTCTCGCTTGGTCGTCAAACAACCGCTTCTGAGATTATGAAGCTCGTGGGACCGGGATGATCAAGTATCTGGCAGAATTAAAAGACCGACTTCAGTACTTCGTTTCTTATGAGTTTCAGGGCATAGAACGTAACGACAATTCCATTCTTGATGACCGTCAAGTCGCCACTACGGATGCAAATGTTTTCAACGGATCGGTTTATTTAGAAATTTTGCAGCAGCCGAGTATCCAGCATGAAGCGGTAATGTGTATCGAACGATCTAATTGCTGGATGACTCCCTATATTAAATATCTGGCAGATGGCGTCCTTCCTTCGGATCAGATGTTGGCAAAGAAGATCAAATACAAGAGTGCCAATTTCGTTCTTATTGATGGGGATCTCTATCGATTGACATTTTCCTCATCCTTGTTGAAGTGTCTGGTTCCATCCGAGGCCGAGTATGCTTTTCGGGAGGTCCACGAGGGTATTTGCGGTGATCATATGGTTGCCAAGTCTTTGGCTTATACAGTACTTCGACAGTGATACTATTGGCCTACAATTTTAAAGGAAGCTACAGAGTATGTCAAGAAATGTGAAAAATGCCAGCTCAACAGTCCGATCCCACATCAACCACCAGAAGAGCTATACTCGATTTTATCTCCTATACCCTTTGCTGTCTGGGGGGTAGATATATTGGGTCCGTTGCCTAAAAGCTAAAGGTCGTGTCGACTTTATTCATAGTTGCTATTGATTACATGACCAAGTGGGTAGAGGCGGCCACTTTCTTGATAACTTAACAAGAGTGTTTGAAGTTCATAAAAGAGTCCGTAGTGTTTCGCTTCGGAATTCCTAAAGTGTTGATATCGGACAACGGACGTCAGTTTGTGGGATCAAAATTTGAAGGATTTTTAAAGGAGTCAGATTCAAAGATAAGAAGACTTCTGTGGCTCATCCACACCAAACGGAAAGTTGAGGTGACAAATGAACAACATCACGAATCCAAGATCAAGTCACAGATGGATGAAGCCAAAGGAAGATGGCGAGAGGAGTTGCTCAAATGTCTTTATGGGCTTATCGGACCACACCGAGGACTACCATAAGGGATTCACCTTTTCGATTGACCTATGGTACTGATGCCTTAGTCCCAGTCGAAATTAGATCTCCAAGTCTTCGGGTCAGTCAATTCAAAGAGATCTACAACGACGAAGGGCTAAAGGCCAACTTGGATCTGTTAGAAGAAGTCAGAGAGGTAGCTTTACTCAAAGTGGTAGCCTACCAACGAAGAGTTGTTAAGCATTACAACAAGGGAGTTAAACTTCGCAGATTCCAAGTAGAAGACTTCGTCCTCAGAGAAGCCGAAGCATCTACGCCTCAGAACACGGAAAAGCTAATCTTAGAACCGGAAGGGTCAGATGAGGTGATCGAAGTACCAAAGCCAGGGACTTATCGATTAAAGGCATTAGATGGGTCCGAGATCAAGAACACTTGGCATGCTGGCAAGCTTCGGAAATATTTTCAATAGAGATCAAGTTAATTTATCGGAAATCTGTACATGATTGTCCATTATCAATAAAAAGTCACTTTTTCACAATTGATCTTCTTCATATTTGTCCTAATTTCACAATGGTGTAAGGAGGTTTGGTCGGACTCGTTGGCCATTCGATGGCAGCCTACTTATTTGTTACCCCGTGTGGTAGACAAATCCTATGGTCCTTTTTATATTATTTTTAGTAAGGGCGGTAATTCAATAGGCACCGAAGTAAGGAGGACGGGGTGGACTCGCTGACCATTCGATGGTAGCCTCTTCGGCAGGAGTGTCCTTATGGTTTTGTTATACCCCGCGTGGTAGACAAAGTTCATGGTCCTTTTAAATTTGTTATACCCCGCATGGTAAACAAAAGGCACTGAAGTAAGGAGGTATGGTTGGACTTGCTGGCCATTCGATGGCAGCCTTATTGTCAGGAGTGTCCTTATGAATTTGTGACCCCGCGTGGTAGACAAATTCCATGGTCCTTATATCTTTGCTATACCCTGCGTGGTAGACAAATGCCCTTATAAATTGGTCCTTATATACTTGTTTCACCCTGAGTGGTAAACAAAATCCCGATGGTGCAAAGAGGATCAGCCGAATTCACCTTACACATGACCGATCTCACACTTCGGTAACGATAAGTATACATTACTTTATTTTGTTCAAGTGTTGAGTTCAGGTCATTCAATTTTGTCCATTCAATTCAGTTCATTAGATTCAGTTCACTTTATTTCATAACTTAACTGTTATATGCCTTAGCTGATTCACAATCTAAGTTAAGTTCATACCGATTAATTGATGTTGAATTATTGACAAGAAACGAATCAAAACAGAAGTCATAATCAAGAAAGTTAAAGATTCATTGACAAGATAAGATATTCATTCATCTGTTCAAAACCAAAATTCATCCATAACACTAACTAATTAATTACACAAGCATAGAAATCCTGTCAAAATCCTTACATAAAGTTTCAAACAGTTCCAAAAACATAAACAGTTTAAATAAATAATTTTCACAAGTCAAGAAAATATCGTAAAAAAGCGTAAAGGACATTCAAGCACCATCTCCACCATCGAGTCAATCGAGTCGGATCTAGTGAAAGCGTGACAGCCCAATTTTTCCTTATCACGCCCCGACAATCTTCATAGCCTTCTAATAAACCTTCAAGATCTCAAAGATTAATCTCGCCGACTCTCGATAGTGGCCGGATTCGCTTACGCACTTCTTTAGTCGAAGAGGACCTCGTCCCTCGAGTTCCTTTATCTTGTGACGAAGCTTGTGACGTTGGCCCCATGAGCCTTCTTCTCATCTTGAGCCTTCGCTTGACTTCACCCAATTGCACGCCTGATTCCAGTTGGTACATGATTTAGCTCTTCAATCTTGGCCTTCAAAATCAGATTCTCCTCGACGAGGCCCGTATTCATATCAGCTAAAGCTTTTGATCGGCATCGACGACGGCGACCAATTTCATCCTCAGGGCCCTCACTTCGTCATCAGACATCTTCAAGTCCATTCTAGCTCGATCTAGGTCTCTCCGAAGGCCTTCATTAGTATGAAGAACGTCTTCGTGATCGCTTCTTTCCCGAGCCAGGGTCGCCTTCAGCATATGGTTATCCTGTCTCAAAAAATCCTCCTTGGCTTCACCATTGATATGCCTCGGACGTAAATGCCTGAAGACAGCATTTGCCTGCATATGTCCAACAATATCCGATCAAATTCAAATATTTAAACAGAAGTAGGAGTGAAGAAGATAAACAAAGAACTGTTACTTACCTTATCCAAATAACTCATCCCCTCGTCAAGCAGATCCCCGTCCGTGTGATTATCAAATCAGTGATCATCTGTGTCTCGAACGAAGGTATCAAAGAGCTTGAAAGGGAAACTCGCATTAAACTGAGGCCATAGGGTCAGAGACCCCATAGCTTCATTATGATATCCCTTATTTGAAGGTCTGGGTCGTTCGGGTGATACCTTTGCTAGATCGGGAGATGGAGTTGGTCATTTGGGAGATTCGTGACGGTCCATGTATACATTCTCGGAGATGGAGATCGGATCGCACGGATTCTCATGGCGGTGATGATGGGTGAAGCCGCACTAGGAGGATCGTCAGAAGAACGCTTTCTTTTCCGAGATAATGCAGGCACGGTTTCAACTTGCTCTTCCTCATCAGAAACTTGTATCTCTACTGGAATTGATGAAGGGAGCTTGATCAAAGACGGAGGTACTCTGAGCTCTTCGGCTGACAGAGGAGTCACTTTGGATTTCAATTTTTTAATTTGGAGAAGGCTCCTTCGATCAGGACGATCGAGTAAGCTTCCCCGAGGAGGGACTGATGTGGTGGGTGGTTCAGATTCTGGAATAGGCTCCAAGTTTTTAGAGCGGAATCGTGGGTCGGAGGCTTTCTAACCCGCCTCTTTTGTCGGGGTTGGAGTATCTCTTCGAGAGGAGGAGATTCGACATCTTCCGGTTCACCTATTCGAGGATCAACTGTATGGGTTTCATCAATCGGGTTATCTTCAGTTTCTGGGATTTCTGATTGGGGAGGCTCGGCAATGGCTTGTGCCGACTTTCCAGCAAAGAAATCCTCCAAATCTCTCACGTTTATCGAAGACGGCTTAATCAAAGACACTACAAAAGACAGAAGAATCACATGTCAAAATTTACATCATTAAACGTTTTTAAATAATTATGCAGTCAAGTAAATTAGAACTTACACTTGTGGTCATACAACCAGACCTGCTTAGTAAGAAGCAAATAGTTTCATTCCTTCGATGGAAAGTTCTCGAAGAGCTCTATCATCTCGGCCTCACGCTCTTCTGAGATATCGCCAAAGTCAGCAGAAACCACTTCGCTTGTGGTCCAGTCCGGCAGAGAGGCAATCTCGGTTCCCTTAACTAAAAACCATCCCTTATGCCATCCCTTGTTGCTCGAAGGGGTATTCACTAGAGATCGTCTCTCAAACTTTTCACCAATCTTCGATGCATGCTTACCTAAAACTTTAAACCCCTTTTCTCGGGTTTGGATGACCTTGTAGATGGTGAAGAAGAAATCTAGAGAAGGCTCCACCCCGACTTCGTGACAGAAGGCGATGAAGGCCAGAATATGAATGTAGGAGTTCGGTACCAATTGGGAGAACCCAATGCCAATAAACCCTAAGAGGGTTATTACGAACACGTGAAGAGGAAACCGAATCCCCTTATCCATGATAGATACAGAATGTAGTCCCATCCTCCTGTCACGATACATCCTTTCTCCAGCCCGTGGAACTCTTATCTGATGGGTGCCTGGAATGGAATACTTGGTTTGAATACTCTTCAGCCCTGCCTCGGTCATATCGAAAGGAGTATTGGCGTGAGAGAAACGATCTTTGTTTCTGAAGTATTCAGAAGGAGTAGGGGTGGGTTTTTTGGGGTGGGTTCTTACTCGAAGTAGTGGCTTTGGGGTTAGAACTTGAAGCCTTTTCTCTATTGGGGTTTGGATTTGGGGCAGCGGTAGTGTTTGGAGTAACAAGGATGGGAGAGACCTGCTCGGAGTCTGGGGACACCATTATTGAGATTTCGCAGAGAAACAAAGAAGGAATCGAAAGAGAAGAAGAGAGCTCAAAGGTCTGAAAATTCAAATTAGCAAGTAAAACTGTCAAATTTAGTAAAGTTTACCTTTTATACTGATGGTTACATGAGTTACGAAGGCGGCACATTTAATCCCTGGCAATGATGAGAATTCGAATGGGAAAGGTCTGGGTCAATCCTTAGATATTTTATCAGATTGGGCTTTTCGGTTGGATTTCCAGTTTTTAGTCCATCTTTTTCAAATTCAATCCTCTATTGTTTGGGCCTTTTACGTTGGACATTCAGCCATCCTCTGTCTCCTCTTATGGACCAAATCGGGTATGTCTCAATTACTCCCTGTTATAGGCCTTTAGTAAAATATCATGGACCATTTATAGTTTTCTATTAAAAATTCTGTTTAATAAAAAACTAGGGGGCAATGTTGAGTCATGATATTTTCTTCTATTTGGGCCGAATGAATTGGGTTCACTTATTTAATTAGTCATTGGGCCTAGTCATCATATTATTTCTATTAAAACCTTATGAGACCGGGTCGGTTCATTAGACTAACCCATTAGATATTTTAATATCTATTACTTTGACTGGTAATGATGAAAAATCATGATAGTTAACTACTGTAACTGCCATGCATTAATATGGATGGGATCATAGCTGGCCGTTGATAGAAAATAGTGACCAAAGGTAGTGGATAGATCGCATGCAATGCGATTCAAGGACTCATCGGATCGTAATGCCGTGTCGATAGTAGTGGGTGGCACGGTAATCCGAGCAAAGAGAGTGTAACCTAACAAGGAAGTCTTCACAAAGAGGTACGTTAACATTCACGTTCACATACACACACGACGGAGAATTATTATCTCTCTCAATACACTAGACAATTATTATCCTCCATTGTTAACCTTGTGAACACGGATACTGACTCTTACGCTCGAAGCTATCGCCTCAACTGGCCGGGCCGAAGCTTGTGGTGTTTATCGTGTTTACTGTGCAGGATCAGGACGTCTTACGTGATTGGGACGTGGCAGCGGATCTTGGCGTTAACAGTATTGATATTGGTTATATATATGAATTGGTTATATAAATCGGGTATGTGAAATTGATATTATGAATGTATGTGTATTGATATTGGTTATATAATTTTGTGTTGTAAATGTAGTTATTCTTTTGTAATTTGATTAAATAAAATTTATATTAATATTGGCTATATAATTATATTTTTTTAAATTGAACATAAATTAATTAAAATAATATAATGTCCATTAGTATATAATATAATAAAAATATAATATAATAAACTAAAATACATAAATTAAATATTAACTAAATTAAATATAATAACATAAAATAAAATAATTAATATAACAAAAAATAATGCAAAATAAAGTAAAATAAAGTAAGATATCTTCGTCCTCTATTATCATAGATACTAGACTAGGAAAATATTTGATCGAAAGCTTAAGAAACTTGTCCTCGAGCTCCCCCTTTCAACACTGAACTGTATTGAACTGTGCTCAACAGTAATATAGATATTTATGAGTATATAAACATATCTTTGAGTACATATTAATATCTTTGAGTATATAAACACATCTTTGAGTATTTTATATAAATATCTTGGATGATAATTAATATATTCTTTGAACAAACAAATCATTGTGACTTCTCATGCACTATAGATTTAAGATTAGCATGATAAGTTTCCCCCCAGTACTCCTTGAGAAGTGTAAAACCTGGTTTGTCCCACTTCTCCATGAAATCAGGAAACATCCTCGATTTTAAAACCCTAGGCCTTTCAGATGGTGCTCTTGTTTTTGCATAATCAACTACCATAGAGTGAATAGTTGTCAACTGAAGACATTGTTTACTCATAGCTTTATCTAACTCAAGGTTTGCATGTACTAAATGTGTAGTAGAGATTGTACCTAAGATATCATTGATTAGATAATTAATTAACAAAGAATTTTTGAATTTTCTGGAAAATCATACTTATGGAAAATATGAGAGACAAAGGGAGAGTTTTGACAACATAAATTTCGCATACTATTATTCACATAAATAAAATAAAATATATAATTTAAACTACCTCTAAGGTGACATCATGATCCATCAGGCGTGGTCTTCGGCCAGTATATTTCATGGGGTACAGTTCGACAATTGAGCTCAACCATATAAAACTAGTTATTCTACTCTCAAAGCTGTAAACTTTTTAGCTATTCCCTGAGAGTCCATTATATAGAATCAGGTGATTGGTCCTGCTGTTGAGCGAAAGTGTCTGCATTGCTTTTAAAGATTGTTTGCATTCAGACACTTTCGCTCGACAGCATGAAAAATCACCTAAGTCTCTGTAATGAACTCTCAGGGAATAACTGAAAGTTTACATAGTCTTTGCTGTTGAGCGAAAGTGTCTGGTTGCAAGCAACCTTTGCTATTAATGCAGACAATTTCGCTCAACAGTAAAACCAATCACACTGGACGAAGACCACGCCTGATGGATCATGATGTGACCTTCAAGTTAGTTTAAATTATATATTTTATTTTATTTATACTGATAATAGTTTACGATAGTTATGTTGTCAAAACTCTCCCTTTGTCTCTAATATTTCCCATAAGTTTGATTTTGCAAGAAATTCAAAAGTTCTTTGTTGATTAATTATCTGATCAATGATACCTTGGGTACAATATCTACTGCACATTTAGTACATGCAGACGTTGAGTCAGATAAAGCTACGAGTATAAAATGTCTCAATTAGCAACCCTTCACTCTATGGCAGTTGATTTTGCAAAAACAGGAGTAACAGCTAAAAGGCCTAGGACTATAAAACCGAGGATGTTTTTCGATTTCACAGATAGGTGGGTCATAACTAGCTTACACTTCTCAAGGAGTATTGGGGACTAACTTTATCAACGACGACCGACTATCAAGATCGTAATCTTCTTCTTACACTTAGCGGGCATTTGCAGTCTCTGAGTCCTGAGGAGTTAGCTTATGCAGTGGCGAGAGCAGCACAACAACAGTATGATGATGCCGTAGTATTCTTGTCATTGTTTAGCTTTATGTTTACCTTTGCATGTGTAGTTTAGCATACTTTATATTTAATTTCTACTTTAGACATATCACTTAAGAAAGTATGATGAAGAAACCAGGTAAGTTTTACCAGACAAAAAGTAAATAAATCCATCAGCTAAACTCAATTGTATGACAACCATTTTGTATATGTATGCTAAAACTATACTTGTTTCATTAAATTGTGATTCATAGGGTTACATTTGCCTAATTTATCTTTATTACAAACTTAATTATTCTCGGATGACTTGCTTAATCTTTATATGGTTTGCCTTGTTTAACATGTTTTATTCTTTTATTATAGCCTCATCTGAAGTTATTATTGATATTGTGAAGACATTTGTATTGTCAACTTCTCTTGTTCTACATTTGTATTATTCTTTCTTTATTGACTGAATGTACGGAGTTTATATTGTACGTTATGACATTTAATTTGTATATAAATTTTAGTCGGACGGTGATGAGTGGATTTTATATCCGCGAATCGATGTGCATTTTAAGCATAATCGTTGTTAATTCTTTGCGTTCATGTTCATTCTTACTTGTTTCTTGTTATGTCGTGTGCAGGGTGGTTGGTGTGGCGAATGATATGAAAAGGAGGCATTTGGAGCATAATTGGAGCAAGTATAGAAATTGGCCAAAGTCAGTTAAAAGAAGGGTAGCCCACCGGGGTAGGCCTATTTTGCTCAGATACCCTTCAAAAGGGGGGGTCCCGATTTCGCACTCTGGCCCGATTCAATCATCACTTGGAAAGAGGATGGAAAGACTTGGATAGCGTTGAGACTCTATTTTACATGGGATTTCGGCCAGAACTCTGTGGTGGATATATAGTGCTCAACTAAACAACAAAATCATCATCATGCAAAACAACTAGAGGAGATTAGAGAGATGATTCTATTAGATTAGATTATAGTAGATTAGGACCAAAACTGTAGCTTTGATGATTTTTGGAGATTGAAGCAAGTTGGAGACCATTGAAGATTCAAAGTAGGAGCGAGGGGGGAGCTTCAAATCTACAGACAATAGATTCTATCTTCTTATCTTCTTCTATCTTTGTCTTTTAATGATTATTCAATTGTGGATTCTTAGTTTTAATTCAATAATAATGAACTAATTCTTTGTTTGAGATTACAATGGATCTTATTGTGTAGTTTATTTTAATATGCTTCGCTATCAATTATTATGTTCTATTGTGGGGATTGTCTATTGTGATTTAAACTTAATTGCTTAATTGCCTAGCTAAAAATTACCGTGATAATCTATATGAATTCGAGAGATGAAGTATTTATTTAGATCTTATTATGATAGCATGTGTTTGTGATTTCTACATAGATGTAATTCATGATTCGTGTTTAGGATAGAGATATCTCTTTATGCCATATGTAATCTTATAGAGAAGTTGTGCTTTAAAACCTTTTTAATTGTAATTCACATAGAGATATAGTGGATTAGTTAATTAAGGTGTCTTGCTTAATTCTATCATCTGTGGATTTAAGTGAGTATAGATATTATGCATCGAGAGATGGTTTTATCTACTTTAGTGTTCTTTATTAACAATTCAGGATATAAAATAATTGATGAGAAGTGTGTTAACTTAAATGAAACAATAAGTGAAGTTGTGATCTTAAATCTCCGTAATCTTAATTTAACTAGTGGTAATTAGAATTAGTTTACTTATAAATTAAAATTTATTCGTTTAAATAAGATTGAGTTGGTTACGGGTTAGTACTTGGTGATTTTTTATTAAACAATTCCTCGTGAGAACGATACTTTACTTTCACTTTATTAGTTGTTGACCACGTATACTTGCGTGTTGTGCGTAATTAGATTTTACCCAACACGTTTTTGATGCACCTAAGCTACTATTCAACTATATGATTACATGAATGCTTAAAACTATATGCAAACAAATGCAAACCTAACTAATAATAGTATGCATGCGAACATAAAATGCAAAATAAAACAAACTAAACTCCCCCAAACTTAGCAATTACAATGTCCTCATTGTAAGAATATATCGGTAAGTAGAAGAGAACTTCCTTGTAATCAATTAAGCGTAAGGTGATGGTGGCGATGGCAGCAACGATCATTTTCCTATCGATTGAACCTCCAATACCTGCAATGAAGAAAGACAACATGGATTAGAATAGTACTTGGATTGGTAAGAGAACTTAATAAGCAAACTAATTACTATCTACTAAATAAACGAGTAAAGCATATGAATATAAAAATTCCTTGGTTGCCTCCCAGTTAGCACTTGAATTACAGTGTTTCAGCCTGACTTTGTCTGGTCAACGCAATCCAATTCCACGGCGATAGTTGAGGAACCCTCCATCCATCGGAAACAATGTAGCTTTTGGTAGGTACCCAATTGTGATAGCCATTGCATTAAAGTCACCTAGTATGCTTTCTTTAGATAAGATCACATTCAAGTACGTCCAACATCTACGTGTTTTCTCCATTGTGTATGTGATCACTTTGGGGCATGGAAGCTTGTCACACACAATGGGCTCTTCGTCTATCTTCTCTTTCTCATCCCACCATGGATTCAAAATTGTACTCGTTCTTATGTCATCAAGAGATTCACCGACGACATAACTACCAAGTGGGCATGATTTTGCAAAAATGACCGACTCTTTGATCTTTGGTGGAGACCCATTTAGATCTTCGTCGACCTCTATTTCATTATCCCCAATTGTCTCCACACTTTCGATATCTTGTGGCTCATTCAGTTACAGATTTGGTTCGGGTTCTCCGTCAGTTTCGTCATCCATGTCATAAATCCAAGTGTTTGGAGGAAGGTTGCTTACGGCTTTGGTCATTTGCTCTATCTGATCCGCAATATTTTTAATTGATCTAGCTTGATTACTCATCTTCTCCTCATTTGCTATGAACTTGGACAATAATTCTCCCAGTCTTAAATTTTTTGTTTCAGTCTCGGAAGCCATGTGTGACGCCCCCAAAATAGGTATACATCACCCATTTTGAGTCGCCAAATACATGGTACAAAATTCAAATACAACTTAATTATACAACAGTCGTGTAAAATACAACAATACATAATCTAAGAGTTTTAATAAGAATATTGTCATCTAGACAATATCCACACTCAATGGAGTCCTCATTACATTTATTGTCACACTATTTAACAGAATAGTGAGGACTACTAATGATATCATCTGGACCGTCACTCCGTTCCCCGACTAGTCCCGACTACGTTCTCATTTCCTGAAGAGAACAGTGAAAAAAGGGTGAGCTCAACTAGCCCAGTAAAAAAATATTATGACTAAGATAATGCAGAATAAATTATCATTAGCCTTCAACCGTGTTAAACTGATAAAATATAATAAACTTCAAGTTTAACTGCAGCGGAACAAGCAATCCATTAGAAGAGTCAAGTAGAGAATAAAATCTACCATCTTCTATGATTTAAAAGGTTTTCATCACTTTTATCATTTGAGACTCGACTTTTAATAAATAAACCACATCATCCCTGCACTACGGCCAAAGATATTCATTAGTATCACGACCACAAATTATCCATGCACTACGGGCCAAGGATATTCGTGTATTCATCAATGGTTATGATCATGCTAATAACTGTCCATCAATGCACTATGGCAAAGGAGGACTTTTACCACATCATTTGTAACATTACAGTCATGATTATACCGAATAATCCTTGGTCATAATCATACCAAGTCAATCTATGCACTACAGGCCACAGATGACTTTCAATATATTATAAATATGAGGATGATGACAATGATATAAGAATTCAATAAAACAAGTTCAAGGATAAATTTGTAAAGATTTATAATTTAATTTATCCAGAAATCAATAACGTCCAAATTGTCAACATGATACTTCTTTGTGGAGTAAAATTCAGGAATGCTCAGAAGAATATTTTCATGAAAAGATATTTGGATGAAGCCTTGAAATATCAAGGATATTCCACTAATTTCATGGAGTATAGAAGCAAAAATTTTAATCAATTGAGTATAATAGAATATATGAAACCGCAAATGGATTTTTGCCGCCATGCGATAATCCACGTAGATGCATTATTCCAACGTAATAATAAAGAATGGAATAATAGAAGAATTCACCAGCGCGTGTCGTAATCCGCAGATGCATGTGTTATTCCAACAGAATAATAAAGAATGGAACTAGGTCATGCGTGCCGCATACGGACGTGATGTTCCAACAAAATAATAAAGAATGGAACCAGTCATGCGTAATCCGCATGCAGCATGTGATGTTCAAATGAGAATAATAAAGAATGAAATAACAACAGACCACACGAAATGCGATAGATCGCATGCATGTGTTATTCAAATGAAATAATAAAGAATGGAATAATAGAATAATTTCACCATGTATGCGGTACTTCACATAGAAATGTTATTCCAACATAATAATAAAGAATGGAATTACAACCCTTACGAGTATTGAAAGAAAATAACTCTCTTCATGAATACGAAAGAATAATACCTGTGACGCCCCCAAAATAGGTCCATTCCATCCAACTCATTCTGAGTCGCCAAATACATGGTACAGAAATAACTACAACTTCACTAATACAATTGTCGTGCAAAATATGACAACACATAAACTGTGAGTTTAAATACAAATATTATCTTCTAGACAATATTCACACTCAAATAAGTCCTCATTATAATTATTGATACACTATTTAACAAAATGGTGAGGACTACTAAAACAACTGTCTTGAACCATTACTCCTCACCCCGACTAGTTCCCGCTATATTCTCGTCTCCTGAGAAGAAAAATGGAGCAAAAAGGAAAAGGGTGAGCTCAATTAGCCCAGTAAAGAATATTATGACTAAGATAATGTACAAAAAATTATCCTTAGTCTTCAACAGGGAAAAATCTGATAGAATACAATACACAACAAGTTTTAGATCAACAACTGCAGCGGAAACAACAATTCATTAGAAGAGTTAAGTAGAGAATGAAATCTACTATCATCTATGAATTTAAAAGTCCATCATCGATATTTTATCCCTGTAACATCAATCAATATACATCATAAATCAAATAGTCATCTTTGCACTACATGCCAAAGATATTCATCTGTTGGTCATGTTCATCTAAATACCTGTTCATCTTTGCACTACGGGCCAAAGATATTCATCAAGAAATCATTCATCTTTGCACTACAAAGGCGAGATATTCGGTTATATCATCATTTAGGATCGAGGATGATGAAAATATTTTAAAGAAAACGAATCCAAAGAAACAAAAAATAAATATTAAGGATTCAGATTTTTCAAATTATTCCATGTCCAAAAATACCTCATAAATAATCATAGTGGAGTAAAATTCAATAATGATCAAAACATAGATCCAATTAAAGATAGGAATCATAACAGACAATCTTGGACATAGAAAAGAAAATTTAATTTTTCTGTGAATAGTGTCGTATTCATGAATAGTGTCGTATACGTGAATAGTGCCGTATACGTGAATAGTAACTCTGACACTAAAAGATAAAAATTTCATAAAAAATATCATCATGCTTCGTGAATAGTACTCATTAATAGTAACTCGTGAATAGAAACTCATGAATAGTAACCCCGACATAAAAAAATTCCAAATTTGATAAAAAGTTTCAACCAATATTTCGGCATAATGATATTGAAGAAATAATATCACTTACGAAGAAAATAACATCCCTTACCTCAGAAAGAATGGTACTTCTGACTGGAATACTGTATATAGTGCTGAAAGAACTTGCACCGTATAGCAATACTCAAAGTACTAAAATACTCAAAAAATACGCTTGATATTATAGAGAGAGAAAGAGAGAGAAAAATCTTTAGTTTCTGGTGTGATTTTCAATTCTAACCTAAGCACCCTATTTATAAGAAATTGCTTAGAACACCAAAGTAGAAAATTTAATAAAATAATTTTATTTATTAACATTCAAGCACACCACCCAAGAATTTGAATTCAGCTCATTTACCACACATGTGGGATTGCAAAAAACGTTTTTCAAATTAAAAATAATTAAAACTTTCAAAAACCAATTATTTCGGAACTACAGAACTTCAATATTTCATAATAAATAGTCCTTTTATCAGAAAAATTGAATCTCGTGACTTTGTAAAGGAAATTCAATTCTCTACAACTTTGCAGAAGAAAGTGTTTCCAAATTCCAAACATAAATTGACCGAAATCCATAAACGGGCGATTTTACAAGCCATAATCAAATTTCAGTCAAGAAATGGGGTTCACCGACACACAAAACATGTGTTAATCATTTAATAAAACAAAATACTCTTTCTCCTCATATACTCATATATCCCACATTCATTGTAAAATATCATCATTAATATATTATTAAAATAATATATTTAAATGAATTATTTTATCAGAAAAAAGATAAAATATTATTTTTTTAACAATTGTCACTTTAAAAATTTTCTCCATCTATATTCACATAAAATCAATATTTTCATCATCATATAAATTAATAATTAATTATTCAAAAATAATATTACGTAATCACAATCTTCGATAACCAGTAGTTCCTGTGAAAGAGGGGCTTTCCAATAAGAATTTCTCCTTACTAGCGCGCAATTAGGTGACCAAACCTCTCCTTAGACAGAACTTTCTAGACATTGTCAATAATGTTTTCTAATAATATTATTCAGATAATATGAATTATTGCTTCGATAATGGAAAATACTGTATAGTGACAATTATTGAAACAACAGTAATATAAAAAAAATCAATGCAGCAATTATTGAATCAATAAAATAAAATAATTGAACAATAAATTACCGTAAAAATTATTGAGTAGTGCCTTCTTACGTAAGAATCAATAATTGGTGCAATACTGGTGCTTCTTGTCAACAATGCATTATCGTGTTTTAACTACTGGATATTCCAACAAAGATTAACTGGTAAAAACTACGCCGTTATTTATAAACAACTTATACTTGTCATTTTCTTCATCCAATCACTTTCCGTTATAGGGCCCACAAAAGACTGGGTCGTCGTACGAATATTCCCCGACAGCAAGAATATTCCACGACCAAACAAATATTCCCCGACAACAATGAATATTTTATAACCACTTGCTTATTTAAAATATTTGCGCATTTTACCCATAACTAACCACATTAATCAAATCAACCCCTTACTATTTCAAAATAATAAATAGAGAAAATTAAATCTTCATTTATAAAAAGTTGGGGCCTTACAATACCCCTTACCTTAGAAAAATTGGATACTGGAATAGTGAGGTAGTAGACTTCTCTTCTTTTTTCTCTCTATAATAATTGCTCTAAAGCTTTTGTGAATTCGTGAGAAATGAAGGAAGAATGAGCTTCTATTTATAGAAAAATATAGTTTCGATAATTGCATATTTTGGGGCTCAAAATATTACAGTATAATACCTTCCCCTCTTTTTCATTTTTAATTTAGTCCTGCAAGTATTATCAAACTTGCACCACCTCCCATAATAGTAAATAATGAGAATTAATAGTTCATTCATGTGACTCAATAGTATAATCATGTAAAAAAAACTAATTACAGTATACTACCTTCAACTATACCTCTATTTTTAATTTAGTCATACAAGTATTATCAATCTTGCACCACCTCCCCTAATAGTACATGAATGTGAATCAATAGTACACACATATGAAGAAATAGTTATAAGCATGTGAAATAATAGCAATTAATTGCTTATTTATCTGATTAATTATCCGATTGGTCAATATAACCTCCAGACATCAATTATTATCGAAATAAATATCGATTTCCACTAACACTAATAATCCCAACACAATAGAACTATCAATTTCATCTTTAATCAACACAACTTATTCATCATTAATATTATAACTCACAATATTTAACAACCCATGTCGCTCCTGGGAAAGAGGGGCTTTCAGATAAGGATTTCTCCTTATCATGCCGCAATTAGGTTACCAAACCTCTCCTCGATGCGAACTTCTAGACATTGTCAATATTGTAAATAATAATATGAATAACTTTGCCATCTCAATTATTGATTTAATAATAATAAATATTATGCAGATGATATTGTGACAATAATTGAATCAATAATATGAGAGATATGATGCAACAATTACTGTAGCAATAATTGAGTATAACTGAGTGACTTCTCACGTAAGCATCAATAATCAATACTGGTGTCTACTACGCAACCAACCGCAGCCATATTACTATACTTTTACTACTAGGGTAGTTCAACAGTTTTAACGGTAACACTTTCGTAGTTATTTTTATAAAAGATAATTATGTCGCTTTCTAACGACGACACAATACTTCCGTTATGTGGGTCCACCAATGATTGTGCCACCGCATTTAATATTCCCCCGTTAAAATGAATATTTCCGACCAATCGAATATTATATAACCACTTGCTTACTTTGCAAAATTTATAAATATTACCCACAACTATAACATTATATCAAGTCCACACCATAATATTCAAAAATATATTTTGAGAAATTTATTCTTTATTCATAAAAGTTGGGGTCTTACACCATGAATTGAGGACCATTGGTTGAGGTAGTGATGAGTTGTTCCATCCAATTATTAAAATATTGGGTTGACATCTCTTGACTAATCCTCATCTCCTCTAGGTTTGTTATGCCCTTCAATATTACATCCCTCGGATTTGGCTTTTCTTCTTGTGGCAATGGAGGTGGACATGAAAATTCTGGTGTGTATGATGGATTTGGAGCGTAATATTGATCATCATAAATGTAGCTCCCTGAAGAATCCGAGTGATACCCCCAATCTCGGTGATAGTTAGGCTCTGCATAGTTGTTGAGGTAATCACCACTATATGGTACCGGCTCAAAACTGACGGTGCATTGATGACTTAGATGATTTCCAGCACAATAATCACAAGTAACCGTCACACTTTGACGACGTTGTTCTGCAAAAGCGTCCAATTTCCTCGAAAGTGTCTCAATCTGTGCTGACAATACAAAAAATACATTGAGTCCATCAATTCCCATGTCCCTTGGTGGAGTCATATTTATGTATGACCATTTATAATTGCATACATCAATGGTACCTGAAAAGAATGAAAAATAGAGAGAGAATTAAATAAAAAGAAAATAAAATGTTTAAATTAAGACTAATTTGATTGAAGCTAATATTGGCAAAAAAATATTAAACTAATTCCCCGGCAATGGCGTCAAAAACTTGTTGGGTATAATCTAATTACGCACAACACGCAAGTATACGTGGTCAACAAGTAATAAAGTGAAAGTAGAGTATCGTTCCCACGAGGAATTATTTAATAAAAAATCACCAAGTACTAACCCGTAACCAACTCAATCTTATTTAAACGAATAAATTTCAATTTATAAGTAAACTAATTCTAATTACCACTAGTTAAATTAAGATTACGGAGATTTAAGATCACAACTTCACATATTATTTTATTTAAGTTAAAACACTTCTCATCAATTATTTTATATCCTGAATTGTTAATCAAGAACACTAAAGCAGATAAAACCACCTCTCGATACATAATACACATACTCACTTAAATCCACATATTATAGAATTAAGAAAGACACCTTAATTAACTAATCCACTATATCTCTATGTGAATTACAATTAAAAAGGATTTAAAACACATCTTCTCTATAAGATTACATATGGCGTAAAGACATATCTCTATCCTAAACACGAATCATGAATTCCATCTATGTAGAAATCACAAACACATGCTATCATGATAAGATCTAAATCAATACTTCATCTCTCTAGTTCATATAGATTATCACGGTAATTGTTAGCTAGGCAATTAAGCAATTAAGCTTAAATCACAATAGACAATCCTCACAATAGAACATAATAATTGATAGCGAAACATATTAAAATAAACTACACAATAAGATCCATTGTAATCTCAAACAAAGAATTAGTTCATTATTATTGAATTAAAACTAAGAATCCACAATTGAATAATCCTTAAAAGACAAAGATAGAAGAAGATAAGAAGATAGAATCTATTGTCAGTAGATTTGAAGCTCCCTCCTCGCTCCTACTTTGAATCTTCAATGGTCTCCAAGTTGATTCAATCTCCAAAAATCATCAAAACTAGAGTTTTGGTCCCAATATACTATAATCTAATCTAATAAAATCCTCTCTCTAATCTCCTCTAGTTGCTTTGCATGATGATGATTTTGTTGTTTAGTTGAGCACTATATATCCACCACAGAGTTATGGCCGAAATCCCATGTAAAATAGAGTCCCAACGCTATCCAAGTATTTTCATCCTCTTTCTAATAATGTTCGAATCGGGCCGAGTGCGAGAATTGGGACCCCCCCTTTTCGCGAGTATATCTAAAGAAAATAGGCCACTTGGCGTGGCTACCCTTCTGTTAACTGACTTTGGCTAATTTCTATACTTGCTCTAATTATGCTCCAAATGCCTCATTTTCTTATCATTCACCACACCAACCACCCTACACAAGAAATAACAAGAAACAAGTAAAAATGAACATGAACGCAAATAATTAACAACGATTATGCTTAAAATGGACATCGATTCGCGGATATAAAATCCACTCATCAGACAGTATTTGTTTATGTTTATACGTACGTGGATGTTTATATATATTGTGTTGGTTTTTATTTTAATATATGGATGGATCTCGATGAATTTTTATGGATGTTAGTTTATTTATAGATAGTGCGCTGGATATAAAGCAGGTATAAACAAGTACAGTTTTTTATGGAAAATCCACAAAATAGCTATTTTTTTAAATTAGAAATTAGCGACCGCATACGGTCGTTAATAAATATCAGTGATCACTGATGGCTCTATGATGTTAGTAACCGCGACGGTCGCTAATTTTGATCGCTGCCACGTGGGCCAAGTCACCTATTGGATCTGACTCATGGTGACTCATCTTAACGACATAATCGATTGTTTTAGGGCGGTCGCTGATATTTCGGTCGCTAAAAGTGGTCACTTGTAAGACCCCAACTTTTTATAAATAAAATTGAATTTCATCTAATTATTATTTTCAATAATAAGGTGTTAATTTGATATAATATTTTGGTTATGGGTAAAATGTGAAAATTTTGCAAAATAAGCAAGTGGTTATAAAATATTCATTGTCGGGGAATATTCGTTTGGTCGTGAAATATTCTTGCTGTCGGGGAATATTCGTATGACGGCGCAGCCATTTGTGGGCCCTATAACAGAAAACGATCGGATGAAGAAAATGACAAGTTTGAGTTTTTACTAATAACGGCGTAGTTGTTACCGTTAACACTGTTGGAATACCCGGTGGTTAAAATACGGTAATCATGTTGCATATTCATAATTTTTCCATCATTAAAAGCATCTATGCATACATCTCTCATTTTCAAATTTTCTTTTAAAATTTGATTTTCATTTTTAAGATATTCATTTTCTTTTCTTTCTTCAATAAGTGACTCAACTTCATTCATTAGCTCATTTACGCAGGTTCTTAAAATAAGCGTTTTTTTTTTTAAGCTTTTGATTTTCATTTTGTAAAGCAAGATAATCAGATGTAGATATTTCAAAATTTTCATGAAAATTCGTTACCTCAAGTTGATCATCGTCTTCTAGTCCCATGAAACAGAGTTGGACAGTTTCTTCTTCTTGTTCCGTTTTGGACTTACTCGCTGGAGTTGAGCTACCTTTTTGATTTTTTCTTTGTTTCTTCCTTTGAAGTAGTCTCTTGAGTTTTCTTGAGAGAATTTCAATTTCTTCATCATTGCCTTCTATGCAGCTTTCAGCTTGTAGAGCCAAGGTCTTCTTCTTAGGTGCCTCATCTTCTTCATCGTACAATTTTAGTTGGTTTTCAAACTCTTCAAGTTCTCCAAATAAGGTAAGAGTTTCCATTGTGCTGATTGTGACTGAGTCTTGAAGTGTAGTAACCTTTGGTGTGAATCGTTTTGGCATGACTCTAAAAAGCTTTCGGTTGATTTCCTTTTGATCAATCTTTCATCCGAGCATGCTTAGAGAATTCATTAGAGTAATGAATCTTGCTTGGGCATCTTTAATTGATTCATTTTTCTCCAATTTGAATAGTTCATATTCGTGCATTAACATGCTCAGTTTGACCTCCTTCACTTTAGTACTACCTTCGTGGCTCATGATGACTGTGTTCCAAATTTCCTTAGCCATAGTACAAGAAGAGACGTTATCTATCTCTGACTGAACCATGCCACTTAAAAGTGTATTCATGGCCTTGGAATCATAAGATACCATATACGATTCATTTAAGTCCATTTCCATGAGATTCTTTGGCTTGCCATCATCATGTCGCGGAATGACCGGTCCATTTTCGACTACCCACCATTCCCATGGGTCACGGTTCAGATAGATCTTCATTCTGAACTTCCAAAAATTGAAGTTCTCACTTCCAGAACAATGCGGTGGTACTTTCTTGTGGTGACCTTCTTGAAAGTTTAGGTGTTCCATAGGATCTTCCCCTACGACCTGCAACGATCAATATTAGTAGATCCAAGCTTTGATACCAAATGTAATTCTATGTATGTGCACACCTAGAGGGGGGGGGGGTGAATAGGTGTTCAAGCTAAAAGTGATAAACGGTGAAAACTTTTTGAAATTTTCTGCAACAGGTTTAATTCAGACAGCTACGCATGTCTGCTTTAGTGTCTGCATTAGCTTATGTTCTTTGTTTCTTATTATCAGACAGCTAGACATGTCTGTTTTAGTGTCTGGATAGTGGCGTGAATAACAAAAAAGTGCAGAACGTGAATGACAGTTAAAGAGATAAACAGAAGTAAAAATCACACCAAGATTTTTACGTGGTTCAGCCCATATCCTCTAATCTAGTGGCCTAATTCATGTCTAATCCCAACTAGGATTGGAGACTCTTTTTATTAAACTTAATATTCAATTAAATAAAATAAAAAGAACTCCCTGTTACAAAGAAGCTTTCCACTGATGGACACCTCTGCCCCCTTTGCACCTCTGCAACCTTGAAAGCTCTCTTTGAACAGACCCATCCACTACTGGATCGATAAAGCCAGACAAGCTTTGAACTTTGAATATAATATAAGAAATTACAATAGACTTCTTATTTTCCAGCCACAAAGAATTATAGACAAAGATCTGATGAATAAATGGAAATAAACAATGAAAGCTCTCAATAGGATTCTTCTCTCAGATAGCAATGTGAATTAATTTCTTGTCCCCCCATCCCAGTTAGCCGTGAGATAAGACTATATATAACGAGAGACCCAACGGCTATAAAATCTGTTAGCAAAGAAATCTCAGTCCCGTTAGCAATCATCCATAATTTCAGCAGCTTTGTATTACCAGAAAGCAAATTATACGCCTGCTATTTGATTTTGACGAGCTGAAATAAAGGAGAGAAATTCTACCCACAATCAACTGTGTTAAACAGGAACAAAGGAGATAATTAAGGATAAGACCCAATAGCTTCTTTAAGACTCCTTTTCAAAATAGACTACTAACTCATGTGGGCTCCACTAAGCAAGATAAAATCCTTAAATAAAATATCACCCACGGAATACTCATGATGAATTAGAAGTACCAATTTGGGCTAAATTTGGAATAACATTTAATAACATAAACCCATCTAATAATATTTGATAGCATTAAAAATTATAAATACCAACATTCCTTAATAAACTCAAATTCAAATCATCCTTAATAAATTCCAAATCAAATCCTCCTTAATAGACTCCAAATCAAATCTTCCTTAAAAGTGTTCATGTAATAACCATAACCCATTCATATTAATTATAATATTATAACAAACCATGAACCATGCACATGTCTAATATACTTAAATTAGTCATCATTCAAAACATCATAAAATCAAAAACCAACAGATTTGAGAATAATCTAATTTGTGCATGCATTTTTATCAAAAGATCATAATATGGATTTGCTATTATTACTGTATTTATTGATGAAAGATCTTGCTCCAGAAGAGTCGACAAAAATAACAAATTTAAGATTAAAGATATTGGTAAGACAAATTTTTGTCTTAACCTACAAATTGAACTATGAAATTCTTGTTCATCAATCAACATACACAGAAAAAGTCCTGAAGTAACTATAATGGATAATGTTAATCCTTTAAGTACTCCAATGATGGGTTGGTCACTTGATATCAAGAAATATCCGTTTTGACCACAAGAAAATGATGAAGGAACTTTTGGTCTTGAAGTATCATATCTTCGTGAAATTGGTGTTTTGGTCCTGAAGTACTATATCTTAACGTAATTGGTACTTTGATGTATCTTGCAAATTTAACAAGACCTGATATAGCATTTGCAGTTAACATACTAGCAATGTATAGTTATGCACCAACTCGAAGACATTGTAATGAAATTAAACATATTTTACGTGAGACTATTGCTTTGGGATTATTTTATCTAAAGGGTGATAGAACCAAACATATTGCACCAAAATTATTTTATACATAGGAGCCCCAGAAGAATGGCAATATTGATATCAAGCATATATGATCATGTGATAATTTGGTTGATATATTCATTAAGTCATTACCAACTATGATTTTGAAGAAGATGGTGCACAATATTGGCATACTTCGACTTAATAATATTTTTACCATGAACAATGAAAATTCTATGTACTTATAAAGGGGAGTAAAAAGGATATGCGTTGATTTTACTCTTTTTCCTTCGCTAAGGTTTTTTCTCACTGGGTTTTCCTTTGCAAGGTTTTAATGAGGCAATCCCAAGGCACTAGAAGTTATACAAGAATATTGTACTCTTTTCCTTCGCAAAAATTTGTTCCCACTGGGTTTTTATTTGGTAAAAATTTTTTAACGAGGCATATTCTTAGAAAATTGCTACAAAAGAACTCTATCCATTCTGTATGAAGACAATGCTGCATGTATAGCTCAATTAAAAAGAGGATACATCAAAGGAGATAGAACAAATCATATCTCATCGGAAAAAAAATTCACACATGACCTTGAAAAGTGTGGTATCATTGATGTTCAGCAAATTCGATCAAAAGATAATCTAACAGATTTGTTCACCAAAGCATTACCAACTGCAACGTTTGAAGGATTGCGTCACAATATTGGAATGCGACAGCTGAAGGACTTAAGGATATATTCATGAGGGGAAGCTAATACGCGCTACACTCTTTTTCCCTTAACCAAGGTTTTTTCTCATTGAGTTTTTCCTGGTAAGGTTTTTAATGAGACAACTTTTCATTAACTCTCATATTATGGATGTCTAGGTTCATGTAACTCTCATGTCCATTAAGTTATGAAACTCATAACCTTTGAGTTTTGTAACCTGCTAGTATTTATGTTAGTATTGATGTTATTATATCTATAAATAATAACATTTGTAAAGTGAATGATTGAGATATCGTTCTCTTATCTCTAATCTTGTTTGTTCTTAATTTTAGTAATATTTTATAACAGTAATAAGCTTTTCACGATAATTTTTTGTGCAGAGGGAGAAGAGGGGCATGGGGTGGGGGCCTTGTGGGGAGAGTATGGAATAACGTGGACTGAGGCAACAAAAGGAAAAGGAAAGAAAAAAAATATTGATATTTTTAAAATTTGGTAATTATAATAGTCGTATTATTTATTTTAAAAGGTTATTTTTAATAATATAAAATATTTAAATTTGTCATCGTTTCTCATCCCTCCAAATTCTCCCACTTTTGGGGGGAAAATTTTGAGCCAAAATAAAATCAATTTTATCTCCGAATCTCTTCCCTTCCTCCCTAAAAAATTCATAAATATAGGATTTGAAGATATTTTAATTATTTTATCTTCCCTTCCATTTCCTTCCTTTCCCCGCAAAAAAAAACTTACAATCACAGTATTAAGTCCCCACATTGTTAGTTCTTCGTATATGTTTCAATAATGGGTTAAATCCTTTTATTTTTTGGACATATATTGGGATTGACTAATACTTCTGCGGGTTCAACTAATGGTAACTACGCTAGGATAGTTGGGGTCTTCTCCCCTGGTGAAGTGAAAGAATACCTTGTATTTCATGAGTGAGTGGCGGCGGGGTGGCAAGGTGACAATGCTCACTGGAAAGCAAGAGCAAAGTGCAATTAGGCTTGGGAATTTATTAGTAACCCGGTCTTGAGTTTTACTAATGTATTGAGCCTCATGACTAATAAACCCATGTTATAGATGTTAGGGTTTTCTAGTTACTATAAAACATTGTTTGGTGTGTGGATTATTGTAGAGTGTGTGAGGTATCTAATGAGTACATCAAACAAACAGGACTAGGCAAATTGATGAAATTAAGTATATCGTGTGTTCTTTTTTTTTTGTCTTTCATATAATATTTATGTAACTATAATATTATTCGGCCTTAAATTCTAATAACATGGATTAGTTCACACCATTACATGTATTGATGTAAATCTTGAACATATATACTTATATCATATACGTAAACCAGATTTCAAGATGTAGTGTTTTTTAGTGTTGCACTGGCAATTATATAAAGAAGGACCACATAGATAGAATTAAAGAACTAATAAGACTAATATGGACCACAAGGACCATATTGGTATATAGACAACCTAAGACTCGTATTCTAACATGTGATATCAAGATTAAAAAACGTGTTCCTCAAATTCATATATATCCTGTCTAGAGGTTCTTGTGGTATCTTAATTTTTTTAATATTGAAATAAATAAATAAATAATAATAATAATAATAATAATAATAATTTATTAAAACATAGTAAAACATAGGGGGACCGTGACCCCTTAGGTCCCCACATCGATAGTTCTTTATGGTTCAAAATAATGGGTTACAATCTTTTTATTTTTTGGACATGGATTGTTCACACCCTTGTAAATATTGATGTAAAATCTTTGGAGGTATTTAGAGTATGTAAACCACATTTCAAGTTGTAGTATTTTGGGTACACTATTTTCACATGTATTTTTAATATTTATACATATTTTTTGCTCACATTAAGGTGAGACTCACTGTATACTCATGATGTGAGAGAGAACTATGAGAAAATATCAAAAATACATGAAGAAATATGAGTTCTCGAATCAGTTGCGATAGAAGGAAGTTCCGTTAGAATTAGAGTTGGTCTGTCAAGTTTGTATTATTTCAAAATTTTGGTCGAATAAACACTAGTCGAGGAATAAGTCCGTCGAAAATAGAAATTAATTATGACTGGTGGAATTAAAGGTGCTTGTTTCGGACCGAATTTTCGTCGGGAGTGACCTAATTCAATCGGAAATAATTTTTTCAATATTAATTATGAAAACTTATTTCCGACGGAATTTCCTTCTATCGCAACTGATTCGATTGGAAATAAATTATTTTTTTTGCATTTTCCAGGTTTTTAAACCATATTTTGTTACCTGTAAACTTGTTTATCCCAATAACACGTACAATAATCTATATGAAGAACACATACAATGTAACTATACCAACAACAAACATACGCGTCCCGAACAATAATTTATAACAAATATAAAGTAAATTACGATAAGTTATATAAAAAATTAGTTAAAAGTACAATAATTTACAAAACTCAACTAAAATACAATGATTTACAAAAAATCAACATTAACTATAATGTTTTCATTCTAAACAACAATGATATACAAAAAATAAAGCTAAACTAGTATTATCACCAGTGTTAAGAGTATCATCAAGCAAGGGTCGACGGTGCTGCTCTAGTATCTGAAAATCATTGTCATCATCCCACCGCTCGACATCACCACCATGTTCATATAATTAAAAATATAATTTATTATATAGTCTATAATTGAGAATTAAAGAAACATCTAAATTATAATTACAAGTCATGCATAATATATTTAAATAGTCGGGGGCTGACTCTGCATCGGCCCAATTAATTAAAAATGTATTTACAACCTCTGCTTAACTAATTGAATACACACACCCATATCACAAAATTAGATGTAAATTAAGGAGACATTTGAAATAATCCGGGTCAAATTTCGAGTCCGGAATAAATCTCGGATCAAATCCAAAGTCTGAATCGAATCCATCCAAATAAAGGTTTGAACCACTAGCCCAAATAGTATCTTAACAGGGTTATCTTAGCCCACTGTCTGGGCGCCCCAAAATAGGTCCATTCCATCCAACCTATTACGAGTGCGCCAAAATATATAGTCTGAAAAACAACTATAACTTTATTACTACAATTGTCGTGCAAAATATAACAACACATATGTTGTGAGTTTTGATACAAATATATACCAACTGTGACTCATGTCCCAACCTTGGGTAGTACGTCACAATGGCACCTTACATAAAGGTACAGTCAAAAATTATTTTAGAAATTAAAATCTTTGGGAAGTGCTCAAGGAAACCTTTGTACATAGGAGGCCATGCGTATAGGTTATAATAGATATCATATGCCCACAAAATTATCCTTGGTTAACCCAATAGACCCCAAAGAAAAATGAGAAGATTACTATCATATTCTTTCCAATGGTGAGTCTTCTCTTGACATATCATTATCTCCACTGTCTCTAATTGGGAATTAAACTCCAAACAAACACCAAGATTATATAGGTAGTGCTTGTAAATATACTCGTGAAGTGGATGAAACCCTGTCTTATGATAACACAAGGTTGTATGTCATTAGACATCTTGTATGATAGTGGCAAAACACCCTTCCAAGTTAAATTTCACCTCACCCTCAACATCTATAGACCACCGTTCTATTCCCTTGTTATTCCCCACTCGACCCAGCTACACTTTTATTACCTGAAAGGAATTGTGAAGCAAAAGGGTGAAACATGACTAACTTCGATAAAGAATATCATGACTAAAGATAAATAAATTATCAATAGCCTTCAATAGTAATAAATCAGAGATTTAGAACATATGGTAGATGATAAAACTTTTCAACCATAGTTCATCAACTATGTTAAAAGTCAAATAGACCATAAAATCTATTATGGTCAAATAGATTAGAAGAGTCAAATAAACCATCAAATCTATTATCTTCTCCATGTTAAAAGTCCATCAACAATGTTTTATCCCTGTAACATTAATCAACAATTCCTGTCCACAATCACGTGTATAACTCATAATCGCAATTGTAGTTCTAAATTCCTTTCCTCATCCAAGACAAAATTAATTTTTATCACCTGAAACATCAAAGATCATGGTTATACCAAATCACAGTTCATGTTCATAATCATACTAATAAATTCATCTTTGCACTACGGGCCAAAGATATTCATCAACAGTTCATCTTTGCACTACTGGTCAAAGATATTCATCAACAATTAATCTTTGCACTACAGGCCAAAGATATTCCTCAATAGTTCATATTTGCACTACAGGCCAAATATATTAATATCTCAAAGAAATATATAATCATTTCAGAATTTATATAAACAATAATTATAACCATGTTGATCAATTCACCTTTGCACTTAAGCTAAAGATATTCAATTATAAATTCAATGGTCATAATCATACCAGTCACAATTCAACTTTTCACTACTGGCCAAAGAGAACCCTAGTCATGATCATACCAATAATCTTTCCATCTTTACACTCCAGTGAAAGAGAATTTCAACATCAGGGTTATAAAAATGTTATATATGATAATAAAATCAATATAATCAATACATAATTTTAATCTTCAGAGTAATATTCATAAATCAACTATAATTTGGTTAGAAAAAGAAACCAATTTTGTAGTGAATAGTACCCGTGAATAGTAACTCGTGAATAGTAACTCGTGAATAGTAACTCATAAATAGTAACTCATGAATAGTAACCCGTCATGAATAGTAACTCGTGAATAGTAACTCGTGAATAGTAACTCATGAATAGTAACCCCGACATGAAAAAGTTTCAAATTTGATAAAAACTTGAAACCAATATTTCAACATAATGATATTGAAGAAATAATATCACTTACGAAGAAAATAACATCCCTTTCAATCCCTTACTATCCCTTACCTCAAAAGAGCAGATCTTTTCCGATTGAAATAACGCTTTGAACGAACTTGCAGATGTATAGAAACACTCAAGATATCAAAATACTCACAAGAATACACTCGATAATATAGAGAGAAAATAGAAAAAATTTCAGTTTACGTGTGATTTTCAATTCTAACTTAGCCTCTATTTATAGGAAAATTTTAGCAGACTTGACTTTTGCTGACTCAATGATGGCTTTACCTGCTTTATTCCCACCCACCACATTTGAAATAAAATTCAGCACATTTCTTCACCAACCACAAGTGGGGCCCACTCAATCTAGAATTTTCCACCAAAATGCTAAATTCGGATACTTCAACAATTTACAACCATTCACCTCTTAAAATTCATAACAAATCATACGTTCATTTTAACGGTTCAAAATTTGTGGACATATACTCAACTTATATATGTATAACATATCCAAAAATTACAACGATCCAACGATCGGATTAAAATTATTATAACTCACGCAATATATCTCAAAAACACCTGGTTTAATTTTAATACCTTCATTCCGAAACAAAAATACTTGATAAAATACCTCAACATTAATTCCTTCATTTATAACCACATAAATAAATCCATCATTTATATCCACATCAAATAAATATTTCCTTATCATATAAATCAATAATTAATTATTCACAAATAATATTACGAATCACAATTATAACAACCAGTGTCGTTCCTGGAAAGAGGGCTTTCCAATAAAATTTCTCCTTACTAAATACAAGATTAGGTGTCCAAACCTCTCCGTAGATGCGAACTTTCTAGACATTACCAATAATGTTATCTAATAATATTATTCGGATAATATGAATTATTGCTTTGATAATGGAAAATACTTGTGCGATGACAATTATTAAAACAACAATAATATAAAATATCAACGCAACAATTATTGAATCAAAATAAAATATTGAATAACAATTCTTGTAACAATTATTGAGTAGTGTCTTCTTCTACATAAGAATCAATAATTGGTGCAATACCGTAATTCTTGTCTTCTGGCGTGTATTCGTGTTTTAACCATCGAATTATTCCAACAATATAATTGGTAACAATTACGCCATTATTTGTAAATAACTTATACTTGTCAAATTAACTTTCAGTTATGGGGCCCATAAAAGGTTCTTGGTCATTATTATGAATATTCCCTACGACGGGAAGAATATTCCCCGACAAACGAATATTATTCTCACAACAATGAATATTTTATAACCAAATTTGCGTATTTTGAAAAAAATTCATATATCACCCTTAACTTTAAACTTTTATCAATTTAACCATTTCTTGAATAGTAATTATAAGAAAATTGAATACTTTTATTTCATAAAATTCGGGGTCTTACAACCATAGGCTCACCCAAAAAGTCATGACTGAAGATACTATTGGTAGTAACTTATTTCTTTATATGCAGACAAAATTTTTTCCTATCTTTCGATATGGTACTAGAGAGTTATAAACTCCCCCACTTAAATTTCTAACATCTCCGGTCAAATTAAATCGATCACACACATGGTCCACAAATCTTTGTCTCTCTAACCATTGTGAGATAATATCAATTGGCTTCGTGTCCCCACCTCATTGCATATTTACTGATTTACATATAAATATGCAATGAATAATTGATAAGGAATTGAGTATATTTGTCCTAAATTATTTTAATAGGCTTTTTTTTAATTGTACTTGATTGTATATTTTGTGTGCATTTACGTTTATTTTTTAAATAGGATGCAAAAAAATATTCGTAATTATTTAATTTACAAATATCGTGACAAATAAACATACTCCATTCGAAACTAGTCAAGAATTGATAATTGGTGGCTTAAATTAAAAAAATATATATTGTAAATACCACTAAAAATGAGGCAATTGTAAAAAAAAAGTTAAAAAATTGGGCCTCAATTAATAATTGTAGTGATTTTAATATATTTTTAGTGAACTTTATATGGTGAATTATATTAATTATTTTTTTTAATTATCTTTAATTATAAAAGTGACCATCCTTGATAAAAATTTTGAATACCCCACTAGTCTAAATTATCTAGTCTCCCATTATTTATGTGGTTTTGTGTTTACCAATGCCACCTATATATGAAAAATCTTATCTTCTCACAAATTAACACAATTATCACACGTCAAAAAAATTGAAGCTATAAACCACATCGGCGTATTCAACTTTCCAAACTCTACGCAATCCGAAGATCTTTGTCAACCAATAAGAAATCATCATGTATACAGTCTATCTATCCATCTATATTATAAATCTAAATCTATCTATTTATCGACGGAGTATTATTATATGGTGCTAATATATGTACACCTAAAATTATTATTTGTGCATCTAAATATAAGTAAATGATTAATTTACCCTAATAAATAAGATTTAAATTTATTTATTTATCATATTTCACTTTTTCCCTTTATCCTATTATATATATTAATTATAAAATAAAATACAGCTAAAACAAATACAACAATTATATATGTAAGATGGAATTAAGCATTACATAATGCTTATAAAAAATAAAGTCAAATAAAACCTCATAATTTTTTATTTTTTTGATAATTCAGGGGGGTTAAGTATTGAACCTTATACCTACCAGTGAGCTATTGCTCTAGTGGCATAAAACCTCATAATTGTTTTCCAAGAAAATAGAAATATAAGATGTTTGATAATAGACTCATAATTTATAAATTTTATTATCCTTAATTTTGTCCTTTTTATTATATTAGTTTATTTAATTATTTTATTTTATAGAATTTAATATTTTATTATAATAAATTCAATATCTTAGTGACCAAACAATATTTAATGCTCTTATTCATGCAAAGAAAATACTAATAAGATTCCTACAATGAGAAGGAAAGAGGTAAAATAATATTGGTAACAAGTCAAATCCAATGAAGAAAAGGAAAGTTCATTTAGAAGATCTATTTGATAAGTTGATTGTCATTAAGAAGTTGAAATCTATATAAAAATTAATTAATGCCTATAAATAGAGGAGTACCAAGAGAGATTATATTTTTAGTTTTAAACGGTAACTAATATTTAATAACTAATATATAAGTGAGGATTTTTTTAATATTAATTAAGTAAAGATCAATTAAAGTTTAATTATTAATATACTTTATAATATATAACATTTTGAAATAGTAATTATTATGTAATCATAATATTTTTACCTATATTTATAAATTTTAGTTATTTAGAGTTCAGAGTTGAGTAAAGTAAAATCCCAAACATGTTTTTAAGGTTAAAATTTATTGTGTGACTAATTAATTAAAAAATTTTATAAAATAAAATTATTGTAGAATAATAAGTTAATTTTAAGGTTTGTATGACCATAAAAAAATGTTGGGTAACAACACTAACTATTAATTATTTTAATAGTTAATAATTTCACAACTTAATTTGCTAATTGTATAATATAAATAATTACATGCAAAGATAAATATATGTTTTAAATTAATGTCTGAGTCAACTCATGACCAAAATATATAAATTTTATTTGATTTAAGTTTATAGAGAACCATGGTTATAACAGTGTAAAAAAAATATACTTTTACAATTCAAATTTGATTATTATATATTTATAGTACTCTACAATCTTAAATCAATAAAAAATTACTCCCTCTGTTTTTACTGGCGGAACCAGGGGGGCCAGGGTGGACACCTGCCCCCAGTAGATTGGTACTAAGATTAAGATTTGGAGAGAAAAAAATGATATTTACATATATTTTATATTTTTTCTGTATTTTTTTTATAGGTCCTATGAACTCAATGTGAGTGAAAAAACGTAAATTTGAATTGTCTAAATAATGACAAAATGTTTGCAAATAAAAAAAAATAAAAGAGGCTATTTTGTTTTGTTCAATATAAAATTATTATGAACTTTTTAAAATCAAATTAAGATATTTTAAACTCTAAATTAATATAATTTTTAATTTTAAAAATTAAAAGCTTGCACGCCTCAATAGTCAAAATCTATTAAAAGTTGCATGAAAACACAATTTATTTCTTATTTGATGCATTAGAAACTCCAAAGTAGCCTTTAATTTAATTAATGGGTGATATAATAAGCATCTCAATTTTTAAATGCATTCTTTTCCTGGAAAAACTCCAAATTAACCTTTAGTTAATATGTAATCAAGAAATCTTTGTGAAGAGATTCAATCAAATATGCTCATTTTATATTCCTACAATTTTTACAAACACATTGAATTATTATATTTTTTCAACAATTGAAAACGAGCAAATTTTGAGGCGTTTTTAAACTATCTGATTTCGCGTGATGATTACTCTCCTCTTAATCGTAAAACCGAAAGAAGCACTTCAAGTCAATAAATAAATTTTTTTTACTGATGTATTTTGCCCTCCCTATGAAAATCTTACGGTTCATACCAACATGCATTTTTTAACAAGATGAACAAAATATAATTTACACACATATTTAAAAAAAAAAGAGTAAATTTTTAAAAAAATTATCGTGGATGACCCCGCAATATTATTTAAATTAACAAGTATTTTTATTTTTACCAATAAATCTCACTAAATAACATATTTAACATTCACCTTATATATTTTATCTCATCATTTTAAAATAAAAAAATTTATATCTTTTTGAAAATAGATAAAATATATTTTTATATTTTTGTATGATCAATACATTCATACAACATGTGAACATTATATTTTCTTTCCTCTCGTGTTGTCATACGACACCATGGTACAACAGATGAAAACAAATCGGCGGCCCTTATCATCAATTGCCAAGAGTACGTACATAATGTTCACATGTTGTCCTTACGGTCATAATATATAGTCCTCTCGTCCTATAAAAAAGGCTTAAATATATAGCACCAAAATGTGGGATAAAATTAAAATTAAAATTAAAATTAAAATTAATGAATTAGAAATCATCACGTATATCTATATATCTATCTATCTATTTATCTATTTTAGGAGGAGTTCAACACAATCTAGAATTGAATCTAAATAATTTAAACTTTTTAAATAAATATGATCTGAGTATCAATAAAAAATTATAATTTAAAGATATTTAAATAATTTATCAAATTTTAAAATTTGTTCATATTTGAATCATTTATATTTCGAGCAAGCTCGAATTGAAAATCGAATGAGTATGAATCAAACCCTAACTATTTGATTCATTTTATAGCCTTAATCTATCTATCTATATTAAAATTAAAATTAAATATATAGCAACAAGTGTCCAAAAATCTTTGTCAACCAATCAGAAATCGTATATCTATCTATTTATCTATTTATATTATATGGTGCTAATATATATATGTACACTTAAAATTTAAATGACGGATCTAAAACACTTCTCTTAAATAATATTCACTCTTAAATAGCACTCATTTATTAAAACTACGTCTTTTTGGATATTCTTTTAAAAAACAAGTGGGATCGCGGATGACATTTTTGTAAATAAAAAGAAAGCAAGTGGGACCACTCTATTTTTATATTATTTTGTATTTTAAAAAAATCTCCAAAACGATGTAGTTTTAATAAAAGAGTGCTATTTAAGATAAAGTGTTATTTAAGAGGAGTGTTTTAGATCCGTTCTGCCTAAAATTATTATTTACACACCCAAATATAATTAAGTACGGCTGCACAGACTGTACAACTTTGTTTTTTACATGTATTCAAATGACACATAAATCACCGCATTTTGTAAAAATTTCAATTTCGATAAATCACATTAATTATTTGGGAGTCAAAAACAAAAAAAAAATAAAATTTGGCCGGTCGTCACCCCGGTCGAAACCCGGATCGCTGTAGACTTGTTGAAATAAATATCATTATTGACTTTTAGAAGTCAGCTTAAAATATTTTTAAACTTAAAATTGATATAGATTCTTTTTATTTTAGTCATTGAATATTGCAAACTATTTTTAAAAGCATGTACAGATTTATTAGTATTTCATATTATATAGTAAATCATCTTATTTTTGAATTTGAAAATGTTTTAAATTAACTGTAAAAAGTTAATAATAATTTTATAAGGCCGAATTACAAAAGTTTTCCCTTGAAGTTGTCAACCAATTTCAATTTAATCCTTTAAGTGGTGAAAATGTCGATTGAGTCCTTCATGACAAAAATGTCAATTGAATCGATGCTAACGCCAGGAGTCAATTGAATCAAATTGGTTATGTACCACCATCTTATCAATATATATATAGAAGAGAAATGTTATCCAAGTAGCCAAAAATATTTATACGGTCCAAATCAGGTGTGTTTATTTTTTTGGATTCAAAAAAATCTAAAAAATATTGGATACTTGTGATATTTTTAATTATTTATTAATAATGTTTGTGTAAAATGATTTTTTTTCAGAACAATAAGTGTTGTTTGAAGTGTAAGTGTTGGTAGAACAGTTACAAAAGTATTGTCACTAAATATATATTTGTTCGTATAACATTATTTTTACCATGGCAATATCAATAACCTAATAAAATTTGTGAGAAAAAGACATGATAATAAAAAAAAAATTACGATGGATAATTAACTAAATAAAAATATACAAAATATATTAAATCTCCACACAGACTCCACACTTGCTAAAATATTTGGAAATTCATATCTTTATTTATATTTTCACCTCATCATATTTTTGTAGGTATGGAGTAATATGCATGCATTCTTTTTCACGTGGACTAATTAAACGAATGGCCAATAATGGAGATGAAGCTGATGACTTTCTTGATTCTTCTTCTATATAAAGAAGCTTAGACCTCTACCGAATCATGCACCAAACCCTAGTGAAGAAACATAAGCACAATGTTGAACTCTCAGCTTCACAATTTCTCCTCCTCACATTTCTCATACAAAACCCTAATTCCATGCCACAAACCCTTTTTGTCTGGCGACGCCGCCAGAGCTTCTTCATTTCCCGGCCATCAGAGTGCTAGGTCAAGTAAGAAAAACAAGCCCTTTCGGGTTCGTTACGTGCCCGGAAGTAACATTAAAGCGGTGGTTACTCCCGCTCCTGCCGCCACCGAGGTTTCAGCAAAAGCTACTGTCCAAGCTAATTTATCCGGTTTGTTTGGTAAATTCATTCAATTGGAGCTTGTTGCTGCAGATCTTAATCCTGGTAAGTATATTTTTGTCCTAGTAGATATATGTAGTCTTTAGAGTCATATTATGTATTCTGAACGAACGTTTTATATTAAATTATAATTACGAAAAAATATTGATATATGAAATTGAATACCAGTATAAAAATGATCATATATATATATAGGATGGGGATCCAGTCTGGGAGTCCGGACCGGCTTAAGTTATGAAATTTTATTTTGTTTTAATTTTTTGTTTTTTTTAAAACAATTTAAAAAAAATTTAATATTTTATGGAATTGGAATTTTTACATAATACAGTGTTTTGGATGTAATTTGGATACATATAACAAAACAGGTCTGTATTATGTAAAAATTCCAGTTCCACAAAATATTAAAAAAAAAATTAGTTATTTAAAAAAAAAAAAAATCCGTAACTTAAGAAAATGCGAGAGTCTGGATAGGAAGCGGATCCTATATATATATATATATATATATATATATATATATATAAAATGCTCCAAAATATATATTATATATATAAAAAAAATATCTAATGGATCTTAAATTTGTTTCTCAAGCTACTGGATCTGAGTGGGAAACTATCAAAGCAACAGCATACCGGCCGGATGAAATAGAAGGATTGACTGAAATAGAGTATGATTGCAAATTTACGGTTCCGGATGAGTTTGGGGAAATTGGAGCTGTTATTATACAGAATGATCACGACAGTGAGATGTTTTTCAATAGTATTGAACTTGACGGGCTCACTAAAAGTGGAAAACAAATTATAATTAATTGTGAATCATGGGTTCATTCCAAGTATGATAATCCTGACAAGAGAATTTTCTTTACAAACAAGGTAACCTAATTAATATTATTTTTCTTAATTTCCATCTTCAATTCTATATTGCAAATATTTTTTTGTCATTTCTATTTAGTGTGATTCTATATGAGCAAGGGCGGATCCAATTTTTTTTTCCAGCAGAGACGGATTTTAACTAATTTTTTTGTTGAAGTTAAATAAAGAAAACTTGAACAAATCATAATGAATATTCATAATCTAAACTAAAAAAAAAAAAATTAAATAAAAAATATTTAGATACAATCAATATTTTTTTGTATTTGTATTTAGAATATGAATGAATTTTTTTTTGTCCCCTCCAAGTTTAACTCTTTCATTAATCTGTCCACTTCAATTTATTCATTTACATATTTGTCCCTATCACTATAATATAAACAAAAAAATCCAACAGAACCAGCTGTCTATACTGCCCCCTAAATGGATCCCCCTGTATAATATGAGTACAGATTTAGTGTCGTACCAAATAGTTGAAAGGAAACTGATATTTTTACTTGAAAATTTTTGATATTTTTCACACGCGAGTTTCTCACATATAGATGAGAATCGTTCGCTATTCATGTGAGAAAAATCATGTAAAAAAATATATGTTTTTTCCATGCAAAATTATTATTATTTTTTTATTTGAATATGCAAATTACGTGTGATATGATTCTTATTAATTAGGTCTATTTTAGTGTCATCCCAAATATTTAAAAAAATATTTAAAAGTGCAAGATTTCAGTCAAAGTATATGAATTTGTGATTCATATACTTTTTATTTGAAATAGGTATTTGTGCCCATTTGTGTATACAAAGGGATTTAAATTTAATGAAATTCTCTCACCCTTAACTATATGTAAATTCATAATTTTTTATTATATTTATTACTACAATATTTGTCATTTAGTGTCCTATTTGTGGGGTAACGTACAGCAAATACAACAAAAAATTATAAATTTATATGCGGTCAATTAGGAGTGTGATAAATTCATGGAACCCTACTTACTATCTATTCGTTCTTAGTTGTGTGAGGTAGACATGAAATATTGTATATTTTTCTTAAATTTTCTTTATTATTGTTATTTTTATAGTGCGATTAAAGGAGACTAAACATGAAATACAAATATAATTACTAAATGTGAAAATAGTTCATGTTTAGCCCCCCAAAAAAATAAAAATAAAACTTCTTCTTTTAATCTTCTCCTCTAATATATTGCTTTATTTGTGTAAGATTAAACTGCAAAAATTTAGAGTTTGATAATTAAATACCTGAAAATGACTATAATTTTGGGGCTAAGCCACGAATTATCCCTAAATTTGATTATAAAAACTTAATGTTAATCCCCATATCTAAAACATTTAGCAATTCGCAATTTCTGATTATTTTTTTCACTACTTATGACAGTCATTCTTACCATCTCAAACCCCAAAAGGACTAGTACAGCGCAGAAAAGATGACCTGTTAGTTAAGAGAGGCAACGGCACCGGCCAGCGGGAGGCCGGTGACAGAATCTACGATTACGATGTCTATAACGATCTCGGCGAACCCGACGAGGATGAGAATTTGGCCCGACCAGTCCTCGGCGGGAAAGACCATCCCTACCCTAGGCGCTGCAGAACCGGCCGCCCGCACACAAAGAAAGGTATGACGCAACAATTGGCTATTTTTTGACTATGCTGTTTGTGCTATAAGTAATCATATACTTGTATATACAGATCCATTGTCAGAATCAAGGGAGGTCGACAAATTTTACGTGCCAAGGGATGAAACTTTCTCGGATGTAAAGGAGACATCGTTCACACTAAAGGGGCTATTAGGAATCCTTCAGAGATTGGTACCTTTGCTAAAAAAGCAAATGGGCAAAGAGCCTGGATTTCCATACTTCACAGCCATAGACAAACTGTTCAATGAAGGGGTTGATCTGGGAGAAGAATCTGAAGACACTCTTCTCAATCTTTCTCCTAGAGTTGTCAAATCTACTACTGTTGTAGGAATAATAAAACAGATCTTGCGTTTTGAGACTCCTGAATTGCTTGATAGTATGAACAAAATCTCTCTCTCTCTCTCTCTCTGTATGTGTATGTGTGTGTTAGTTGGCCTGTTGCATGTATTTCACCATTTTGGTCATGTGTGTTGATCTGCAGGAGATAAATTTGCTTGGATGAAGGATGAGGAATTCGGTCGCCAAACCTTAGCAGGTCTTAACCCTTGTAGCATAAGATTGGTTAAGGTATGTTCTACTAACACTTGTCAAAAATGATTTTCATTTTTTTATTAAAAATAAAAAATAAAAATCTGAAGTGTATGAATTCGGCACATTCACAATAAACTCCTAGAAAATGGCCTAAAAGTTCTTCTATGTATGAATTTAGAAGCAATAGTTCTAGATAAATTGCTTTAATTATTCTTATGTGCAGGAATGGCCATTGAAAAGCGACCTTGACCCTGTGAGCTACGGATCTCCTGAATCAGCAATCACCAAAGAGGTGGTCGAACAACAAATCTTCATGACCGTTGAGGAGGTAATAACAATTCCACATAGCAACACATGACCAGATTAGTCTCCCTTGTGTTTTGTAACTCATTTCATTTGTATATAAATGCAGGCCATTAGTCAAAAGAAGCTTTTTATTCTCGATTACCATGATTTGCTCTTACCATATGTGAACATAGTAAGAGACTTAGAAGCGACAACTCTCTATGGATCGAGGACATTGTTTTTCTTAACTCCTATTAACATTTTAAAGCCAATAGCCATTGAGCTAGTTCGGCCACCGGGAAAAGGAAAACCCCAGTGGAAGCAAGTATATAGGCCTGGTACGGATTCTACAACTTCCTGGCTTTGGAAGCTAGCGAAAGCTCATGTCCTGGCACATGACTCTGGTTATCACCAGCTAGTTAGTCATTGGTACGTAGGTTACATTTAGAAATCTCTCTGTGTGTGCTATATATGGGAAATATGCTGGTATCTTATCTCATTTATATGTTTTAATATTTTTCAGGCTAAGAACTCATTGTGCCATAGAGCCTTATGCAATTGCTAGCAACCGACAACTTGGTGCGATGCACCCAATTTATAGGCTATTACACCCTCATTTTAGATACACAATGGAGATCAACGCTCTGGCGCGGCAAAATCTCATTAATGGAGGTGGAACCATTGAAACATCCTTCGCACCTGGCAAGTACTCTATGGAGTTTTGCTCTGTCGCTTATGACAAGCTGTGGCGCTTTGATCAGGAAGGATTGCCAGCAGAACTCATTAGCAGGTAATTTAATTAATTCAAAAGCTTGACTAGAAACCAAACTATAAATCCAGCTAATCACATGCCATTAATTCCATATTTAAACTAGTAAATAGAAATAACAATATTTTTACACCTACACTCCTGCTAGTCATCAGAGTTGTCAAATTGCCCCATGCAGATGATGCTAATGATTTCTAATTAATCATGGTTGTAAATTTCTAGGGGAATGGCCGAGGAAGATCCAGAAGCACCCTATGGCCTGAAGTTGGCAATAGAAGACTACCCTTATGCTAGTGATGGTCTCATCCTTTGGGATTCCATTAAAACGTGGGTTACAGACTACGTCAGCCATTACTACCCGGAAGCAAGCCTAGTAGAATCTGACGAAGAACTGAATGCATGGTGGACAGAAATCCGAACAGTAGGCCATGGAGACAAAAAGGATGAACCATGGTGGCCCGTCCTCAAAACCCCTCAAGACCTAATCGGAATCCTCACAACCATCATTTGGGTAGCATCTGGGCTCCACGCGGCTGTCAACTTTGGGCAATATGACTACGCGGGTTATTTTCCAAATAGACCTACAATCACAAGAACTAACATGCCTACAGAAGATCGATCCAAGGAATCCTGGAAATCATTTTTATCAAGACCTGAGGGTGAGATCCTCTCCTGCTTTCCTACTCAATTTCAAGCTACATTGGTCATGTCGGTTTTGGACGCCTTGTCAAATCATTCACCGGATGAGGAGTATATTGGAGCGAAACCAGAGCCGGCATGGGAAGACGAGCCGGTTATAAGGGCGGCATTTCAAGTGTTTAGTGGCAAGATGAAGGATCTTGAAAGAATTATTGATGAAAGAAATGCAGACGAGAAATTGAGAAACAGAGCCGGAGCTGGGGTTGTGCCGTATAAGCTTCTCAAGCCATTTTCGGATCCTGGAGTTACAGGGCAGGGAGTGCCTAATAGCGTTTCCATTTGAATCAGATGAAACAAAGATAAAACTATTATTCAGATGGAAGTAGTAGTGACTAAATAAAGTCCTTTCACTCCTTTGTGATAATATGAAGAGTGAATGTGTTTTATAGCAAATAAAAATCCTCGAAAATTGTTTCGAAGATATATTAAAATAAATCCTTGTCCTTGTATTTTATTAAATAAAGTATTAAAATAAATCATTGCCTTCTTTGTTTTTTACTCCTTCCAATCCAGGATAAAAGTCCTAGTGGACTTTTCACGCATATTAAGAAGATGGATAAAATGACAAAATTGTCCATAATAATGTCATTAAATATGGAGAGAGAATTATAAAAAAAAATATTAGATATTTAATGCTACGGGTATAATAGGAAAATATGTGTAAAAGTTTGGTTATTAAAGGAAAATGGACATTTAACATGGGACTACCCAAAATAGTAATAATGACTTTTATCATGAGACGAAGGGAGTATTAAATACATTTCTTGTTCTCCCATGTCCGATCGAGTATATTCAATAAATTATCGTATAAAAATAAAGTTAAGCAGAAAGAAAATGAATTAATAAAATGAATAAAGCATATATACACTACATTGAATAATTTAATTATCAGTATTTTATTTTATTTAATCGGAGTTGGGGTTATTCAAGAGCAGTTGCAAGGTACATGAGTAACATAAGTTAAGATCAGTATGGTATTATGCAACTTATCACCCAACTCGTTGAAAGAATTATCTTTGCCTCGTTGAGGTATTCTTTGCCCGCTCAAAACCTCTGAAACTTTCAAAAATCATAATCGCAAGTTCTACAGTTGTTCGGTTAGTTGTTCTTGTTTGCTCATTCATATATAGTTCAGTGTAATTTATGAGGTTTTTACAAGATAAAAGATGTAATACTTTTAAATGAAAAGATGAAGTGGGGAGAGGAGAACTTATAAATGTCCCAAACTGAAGTCGGGAGAGGAGATATTGAAGAAAGTCAAGACAATTAATACTTTCTCTGTAATGAGTTGGGTGATAAGTTACATAATATCATGAAGATGCTAACTTTTGTTGCTCCTGCACCTTGCAACTGCTCTCGGACAACCCTTTGCATGCTAGGTCAACTAAGGCCATCAGCATATATATTTGCAAGATTATAAATACATATAACCCTTATTTTACTTCAACTCCGCCAACAAGTTACTTTTACAGTACTTCAAGAAGGCAACAAACTTGATCAAAGGCGTGTAATATGATTTCAAATTTCAAATGAGTCATTCTTGAAGCGAGACTATCTGCCGTCGCTGCATGATATACTATTATTGTCGTCGTGAATGAGGTCATTAATGACGACAATGGCCGCTGCCCTTCTGTCGCCCACAGGCTCCGTCATTTCGTAAAATCGGCAAAGAGTGTCATTATCGACGGGGTAATTGGCGACGGCTAACCGTCGGTCATGATGTATTGGCGACGACATTGGCGACGGACAGACCGTCAACAATGGTAATTTCAAGAAATTAAAAAACAGTCATTGCCGACGGCATAGCCGTCGCCAATGACCCTCCACGCCCCGTCGCCAATGAGGTTTTTAGAATATTTTTTTTTGAAATTTCAAAATACTCCTGTTCATTTACATATACATAATTATACCTGTAATAAACTAAAGAAAAATAAAGAATTCTTCACGAATGCATATCAATAACAATAATAGCTTTTGCTATATCAACCATCAAATATGTAAACAACGTAATGACTTATAGATAAAAGTCGTACGATGTAAATACAAAATGTAATCATAAATAATCAATATAGTTAGATACATATTCCATCAACCTAACTAGATACTAAACTCTAGTCTGTACAACTCAAAAGCTGTGTAAATATACATATATGAAAGTCAAAATATAAACATAATGGGTACTATAACCCAAGATCAGGAATGTCGGTATCATCATCGCCGCCGTTCCCATCACGGATCCCACCTCGGTCGGTATCGGTCCCACCCTCAATAGTCTCATCAAGATCGCACTTCATTTGTAAAACCCCAATTTTTTGAATAAAGATGAATTTTCTATAAATTTTATTTTTGAATATTATGGAGTGAAATTGATATAATAGTTGTGGGTAATATTTATAAATTTTGCAAAGTACGCAAGTTGTTATATAATATTCGATTGGTCGGGGAATAATTGTTTTAACAGGGAATATTAGTAAAATCGCACAATCATTGGTGGACCCCACAATGTAATTATTGTCGGATTGAGAAAAACGACAAAAATACTTTATGAAAATAACAGCAGGAAGTTTTACTGGTTAAGCGTTGAAAACCCGGTGTTAAAAGAAATGCGATATCTGGCGTGGTTGCATAGTAGCACACGGTATTAATTATTGAAGCTTAAGTGATAAGTCACTCATTTTGTTGGTATTATTAATGTAATAATCTGAAAAAATCTTTTATATAAAACAAAATACTTTTATAAAGTTATTCATAAATAGAATATATTATATTACATTATGCATAGTATTGCATAGTGTATGCATAGTATTTTGTATAGTAAAATCTTTTTATATAAAATGTAATACTTTTATAAAGTTATACATTTTTATTAGACAATAATTAGAATATATTATATTTTATTATGCATAGTGTTTGCATAATGCCTGCATAGTATTTGCATAGTAAAATCTTTTATAAAGTTATTCGTTTTATTAGATTATAAATAGAATATATTATATTTTATTTAAAAGATTTTGCTTTAAATATGGATCACAAATTAAAGTAAATCAATCTCGAATAGTTCATGAGTTAGTTACTATGCATTCCATTTTTCTATAAATAGAAGCTCATTCATTCATTATTTTCTTACGAATTCAATGAAACTCTAGAGAGATAAACTATAGAGAGAAAGAAGAAAGTATTCTGCTACTTCACTACTTATATATCCAATTACTCTTCTTCTTAAGGTAGGGAATATTATTTGTTGTACTCATAAGGGGTGTTATTCTTTCTTATTCATGAAGAAGAATTGTTATTCCGTTTCTTATTATTACATTGGAATAACTTTTATATCTGTGATCTACCATATACTTGGTGACATTCTTCTATTATTCATTGGAACATCCTGCATGCATGTGTTTTACACCGACACGGTTCCGTCTTATTATTATTCTCATTGGAACATCACATGCATGTGTTTTACACCTGGGACACAGTTAAAATCTTTATTATTACGGTGGAACATCCAGCTCGAATTGCAAATTTTGCGACTGGTTCCGTTATTATTATTACATTGGAATAACTTTGCTGTCTGCATGTCTTGGCATGCATGGTGATTTCTTTTATTATTCCATTCTTTATTATACTCAGGTTGGTTAAAGTTTTGACTTCTATACTCCATGAAATTAGTAGAATATCCTTGATATTTGCGCTTCATCCAATATCTTTTCATGGAAATATTCTTCCGATCATTCTTGAATTTTACTCTATAAAACGATTATCATGTTGACAATTTGGGCGTTAATAATTCTGGATAAAATAATTCTTGAACTTGTTTTATTGAATTCTTATATCATTGTCATCATCCTCATGTTTATATTTTGTTGAAAGTCATCTGTGGTCTGTAGTGCATAGATGGACTTGGTATGATTATGACCAAGGATTATTTGGTGTAATCATGACCGTAATGTTACAAATGATGTGGTAAAAGTTCTCATTAGCCGTAGTGCATTGATGGACAGTTGTTGGCATGATCATGACCATTAATGAATACAAAAATATTCTTGTCCAGTGAAGGTGCATGGATAATTGTGGTCGTGATACTAAAGAATATCCTTGGCGTAGTAGTGTGGGTGATTCGATGATGTGGATTATTTATTAAAATTTGAGTCCCAAATGATAATAAAGATGATGAAAACCTTTTAATCATAAAAGATAGTAGATTTTATTTCTACTTGACTTTTTTAATGGATTGCTTGTTCACCTGCAGCTTAAACTTGATGTCTATTATATTTTATCGGTTTAACATTGTTGGAGACTAATGATAATTTATTACGCATTATCTTAGTCATAATATTTCTTCTTGGGCTAGTTGAGCTCACCCTTTCTTTCACCGTTCTCTTCGTGAAAATGAGAACATAGCGAGGGACTAGTCGGAGAAACGGAGTGATCATCCGGAGGATAGTATTAGTAGTCCTCACTATTACGTGAAATAGTGTGTTAATAATTGTAATAAGAACTCCTTTTGAGTTTGTATAATCTCTAGTAGACAATAATTGTATTCAAACTCATAGTTATGTTTTGTCGTATTGTACACGAAAGTTGTATTAGTAAGTTGTATTTGAATTTTGTACCATGTATCTGACGACCCAAGATGGGTGATGAATACCTAATTTTGGGGGCATCACAGTTGGTATCAAAGCTTAGGGATATGATCCCTGGCTAAGATGTAAGACTAGAACTAGGAGGGGAGAGACGGGGAATTCCTTCGCTAGTATGACCTACTTATATTTATTTTGTATTTAAATTGGTTGGTCAGAGTTTAGAGATATTATGTTACATGTCAATTAACCTTTGTTTTGTGGTAGTATCTGAAAATGACATCCGAAAATGTTGAGAATAACAATGGAGCACAAGAGACCGTTGAGTCTCCACATATTAATAATCGGAGAATGTGCATCGTCGAGGCGAAAATCCTCATGCAAACAACAACAACCTTGACCAAATCTTTGAATGATGGATTGTTCGAGGCTTTATGCAATTCATGCAACAAAGAAAGTAGAGCTGCTCTGTCCAAAATGTAGGTGGAAACACTGGAAACTCTCGGGCGGTCACCGCTAAACAGTTCAAGGAGCTGGGACCACCGGAGTTTAAGGGAGAGCCAAAACCACTTATGGCAGAAGCATGGATAAAGCATATCACCAAGATATTTGATGTCTTAGGATGCTACGAGGAGAAAAAGGTTCCCTTTGCCGCCTTTATGTTGCGCGGAGAGGCAGATTACTGGTGGGAATTGGTAAAACGTACTCAACCTGCCGTGCTAAAGATGTCTTGGGAGAAGTTCCAAGAGCTGTTCAACGACAAATACTTTCCCGAAAGTATTCGTCACATGAAGGAGGTGGAGTTTATCAAATTGGAGCAAAACAATATGACCGTGTCGCAATACGAGGCAAAATTTGCGGAGTTATCCCGGTTTGCGTCCCACTTGGTGGATAATGAAGAGAGAATGGCGCGAATGTTTTTAAGAGGTTTGAAGCCAGAAATATGTCAACATCTTATTTCTCATAAACTGTATTTGTATTCAGATGTTGTAAATAAGGCTCAGTTGGTGGAGCGCGATAACGAGTCAACGCAACCAAAAGAGAGCAGTCGGCAAAATGATAATACCAGTGAGAGTAGTCATCGAAACGGTGACAACAAGCGTGGAGGGAATCAAAAGGCCAGAAATGGTAACCACTTCGGTGGTAATCAGGGCCAAAACAATAAGAATGGACATTTCAAGAAGAGGAGATTCAACAATGATGGAAAGACGTCAACGACCAAAGACCCGTTGTTAAGGAAGGAGAAAGACCACCTATCATATGCTTCAAATGCGGAGGGGAGGGACACATCAGTCCAAATTGCGCGATGCCGTCCAAAGCATGTTATAATTGTGGAAGAGAAGGTCACTAAGCCCGATTTTGTTGTTCACCGAAGATAAATTCAGCTAGGATGGAGGCACCAAAGGCTGTACCAGAAAAGTCAAAGCCGGTAGTGCAAGGGAGAGCGTTTATTGTGACCTCCCAGAGAGCAAGGAAACCGAATGAGGTCATCACGGGTAAGCTTATCATAAACTCTAACGAAGTCTACACTTTATTTGATACCGGTTCTACCCATTCTTTTATTTCTCCTACTTGCGCTCAACGATTAAATTTGACTCCGGAGAAATTAGACTTTGACTTATCTGTGGAAACTCCGTTGGGAGAAACCTTCATTACATCCACGATTTATAAGTTTTGTTTGGTTCAAGTTGGTACCCACACATTACCTATCGATCTTATTGAATTAAAAATACTTGCATTTGATGTAATTCTAGGGATTGATTGGTTAACTACTCATCATGGAAAAATTGATTATTTTCGTAAGGTTTTTAGCTTTCATATTCCTAATCGACCTATTATGCGAATTCAAGCAACCACACCATTAAAATCAATCACTGTCATCTCAAGCCATAAAGCTATTCGTTTATTGAAAAACGGATGTCAAGCTTTCTTAGCTCATATCACGCATCTAAACAAAAATACGTCGATTTTGAATAATATTTCTATTGTTAATAAATTTCCGACGTATTCCCCTGAATAACTTCCCTCGCCTACCCAGAAGCGTGAAATTGAATTTTGTATCGACCTTGAACCCCAGACAAAACCCATTTCTAAAGCCCCATGTCGAATGGCTCTATTGAACTTGAGGAGTTAAAGACTCAACTGCAGGAATTGTTAGACATTGGCTTTATTCTTCCTAGTACTTCTCCTTGGGGTGCTCTATTCTATTCGTGAAGAAGAAAGATGGGAGTATCGACTTTGTATTGATTATCGAGTTGAATCATGTCACCATCAAAATAGGTACCCATTGCCCGCGTATTGATGACCTATTTGACCCGATTTGCAAGGAGCCAAATTCTTTTTAAATATTGATCTTCGTTCCAGATATCACCAATTGAAGATTAGAACCGATGATATTCCAAAGACGGCTTTCAGAACTCGGTACGGGCATTATGAATTCCTAGTCATGTCCTTTGGATTGACTAATGCTCCTGCTGCCTTCATGGATATGATGAACCGAGTATTCAAGGAATATTTGGATCATTTTGTGGTCGTCTTTATTGATGACATCCTCATATATTCCAAAAGCCGTGAAGATCATGAGGAACACTTGAGGCTGATACTCCAAAAGCTTCGTGAATACAAGCTTTATGCCAAGTTGAAGAAATGCGAGTTCTGGCTTGAGGAAGTAGCATTCCTTGGGCACGTGGTATCAAGTCATGGAATATCTGTTGACCCAACAAAGATTGAAGCTATTCAAAGCTGGGAGCAACCTAAATCGATGGCCAAAGTCGTAGCTTTCTCGCTTAACATTTGGTTATTATCGGAGATTCGTAGAAGGGTTTTCTAATCGCTACTCCACTAACTCAAATTTGACTCGGAAAGATAAAAGTTCGGTTGGAGCGAGGAATGTGAGAAGAGTTTTCAAGAACTCAAGAGGAGACTCATTTCAACACTGCTCGACAATACCATCCGGTTCGGAGGATTTGTCATCTACAATGATGCTTGCTTGGGCAAAGGGTTGGGATGTGTTCTCATGCAACATGGGAAAGTCATAGCTTTATGCCTCACGACAACTCAAAGAATATGAAAGGAATTATCCTACTCATGATCTAGAGTTGGCATTTTGTTATCTTCGCACTAAAGATTTGGAGGCATTACTTGTATGGGGAGAAAGTGGAGATCTTTACGGATCATAAAAGCCTCAAATATTTCTTCACTCAAAAGGAACTCAACATGCGACAACAACGTTGGCTTGATTTGATGAAAGATTATGATCATACTATCCAATACCATCCCGGAAAAGCGAACGTGGTAGGTGGCGCGTTGAGTAGAAAGATCATATCTTGATGCAGAGTGCAATATTGTCAATCTGAAGGCCCATTTTATATGACTTACAAAGGATGGAGATAGAGATAAAGACTCAGGGGACCCACGTGATGATGGCAAATATACGAGTAGAATCGACTTTAATTGATAAAATTAAAGTTTGCTTTCAAATTACTGATCCGGAAATTGATGCGTATGAGGAAGAAAGTGCAAGAAGGTGCGATCTTAGGAAGCAAGAATCGATGAAGAAGGAATACTTGAGTTAACTCCGGACTTTGTGTTCCTAACGACCACGATTTAAAGTATAAAATCATGATGGAGGCGCACAACACACCGTTGCAATCCATCACAGGGAGTACCAAAATGTATCATGATCTTGACATACATTTTGGTGGGGGCAATATGAAGAGAGAGATAGTCTTTGTTTATCTCAAGGTGTCTAACGTGTCAACGAGTCAAAATTTGATATCAAGTACCAAAAGGTCCATTGCAACCACTTGAAATTCCGAATGGAAGTGGGAGCACATTACCATGGATTTCTTCTTTGGTCTTCCCAAAGTTTTTCAAGGCATAGATGCGATTTTGGTCATTGTTGATAGATTGACCAAGTCTGCTCATTTCTTCTGCGATCGAGAAACTTATACACTTGAACATCTTGCTTGTATATACATAAACGAGGTTGTAAGATTGCATGGTATGCGGTATCCATAGTTTATAGATCGAGACCCAAGATTCACTTCATGATTTTGGGTTAGCTTACGCGAAAAGCTATGGAGCACAATTCTGATTTAGCTTCGGCATATCATCCTCGATCGACGGACGGAGAGGACTATTCAAACTCTTGAAGATCTATTAAGACTCCGTGTCCTTGATTTCAAGGAAGTTGGGACAAGGTCTTACCATTGGTGGAGTTTTCCTACAACAACGATTATCAAGCAAGTATTGGCATGGCTCCATTCGAGCGTTGTATGGAAGAAAGTGTCGCTTCTCGATTATCTTTGGGATGAGGTGGGTGAAGCAACGTTGTTGGGACCAAGTTGAATACGTATAACTACGAGAAAAGATTCAAACGATCCGGCAACGTATAAAAACCTCACAAGATCGACAAAAGAGTTATACTGATCTTCATCGAAAGGATGTGGAATTCGATATAGGAGATCATGTGTTGTTACGTGTTGCTCCATGGAAAGGGGTTACGAGAATTGGAAAGAGAGGAAAGCTCAATCCTCGATTTATCGGCCCATTTTTAATCCTTGATCGAGTAGGAACTGTGGCCTATAGACTCGTTTTACCGCCAAGTATGTCTCGTGTTCATAACGTTTTTCACATATCCATGTTACGTAAGTATGTGGAAGACCCGAATCACATTATTGAGTTGGAACCGGACGAAATAGCGGAAGATTTGACGTATGAAGAGGTTCCTGTTCAAATCTTGGATAAGAAGGAACATATTCTACGCACCAAGATTATACCTCAAGTCAAAGTTTTGTGGAGAAACCATGATGTTGAGGAAATGACTTGGGAGTTAGAATCAGAAATGAAATCAAGGTATCCTTACCTCTTGACATACCGTGTATCGTACCACCCTAATTTCGAGGGCGAAATTTCATAAGAATGGGAGATTGTAAAACCCCAACTTTTGAATAAAGATGAATTTTCTATAAATATTATTTTTGAATATTATGGAGTGAAATTGATATAAAAGTTGTGGGTAATATTTATAAATTTTGCAAAGTACGCAAGTTGTTATATAATATTCGATTGGTTGGGGAATATTCGTTTTAACAGAATATTAGTACAACGGCACAATCATTGGTGGACCCCACAACGGAATTATTGTCGGATTGAGAAAATGACAAAATACTTTATGAAAATAACGGTGGAAGTTTTACCGCTAAGCTCGCTTAAAAACCCTATGTTAAAAGTACGATGTCTGGCGTGGTTGCATAGTAGCAACACTTGTATTAATTATTCTTTGCTAAGTGATAAGTCACTTTCGGTTTTGTTGGTATTATTAATGTAATAATACGTAAAATCTTTTATATAAAAACAAAATACTTTTATAAAGTTATTCTATAAATAGAATATATTTTATTCTATTATGCATAGTATTACATAGTAAAATCTTTTATATAAAAGCGTAATATTTTATAAAGTTATCTCTGCTTTATTAGACAATAATTAGAATATATTATATTTTATTATGCATAGTGTTTGCATATAGTATCCAAGATAGTGTTTGTATAGTAAAATCTTTTATAAAGTTATTCGTTTTATTAGATTATAAATAGAATATATTATATTTTATTTAAAAGATTTTGCTTTAAATATGGATGACGATTAAAGTAAATCAATCTCATCTCATTTGTTCATAAGTTAGTTACTATGCATTCTATTTTTCTATAAATAGAAGCTCATTCATCCATTATTTTCTTACGAATTCAATTTGAAACTCTGAGATAAACTATAGAGAGAAAGAAGAAAGTATTCTACTACTTCACTACTTATATATCCAAGATTCTTCTTCTTAAGGTAGGGATATTATTTGTTGTACTCGTAAGGGGTGTTATTCTTTATTATTCATGAAGAGAACTGTTGTTATTCCATTTCTTATCATTCTGTTAGAATAACCTGTATACGCGGTCTACACTATACTTGGTGATATTCTTCTATTATTCTGTTGGAACATCCTCATGCGTGTGTTTTTACAGGACCGGTTCCGCTCTTTATTATTCTCATTGGAACATCCAGCGGTTGCAAATTTTTGCCCGACACGGTTCCGTTATTATTATTACTGTTGGAATAACTTTGTCTATGCGAAGTACCGCATGCATGGTGATTTCTTTTATTATTCCATTCTTTATTATACTCAGTTGGTTAAAGTTTTAACTTCTATACTCCATGAAATTAGTAGAATATCCTTGATATTTGCGCTTCATCCAGTATATTTTCATGGAAATATTCTTCCGATCATTCTTGAATTTTACTCTCTGCGTAAAAGATCATTTTGACAATTTGACGTTAATAATTCCCCGGATAAAATAATTCTTGAACTTGTTTTATTGAATTCTTATATCATTGTCATCATCCTCATGTTTATATTTTGTTGAAAGTCATCAGGCCCACAAGGTGCATAGATGGACTTGGTATGATTATGACCAAGGATTATTTGGTGTAATCATGGCCGTAATGTTACAAATGATGTGGTAAAAGTTCTCATTAGCCGTAGTGCATTGATGGGCCGATTGTTGGCATGATCATGACCATTAATGAATACAAAATATTCTTGGCCAAGAAGGTGCATGGATAATTGTGGTGGTCGTGATACTAAAGAATATCCTTGGCCGTAGTAGTGTGGGGTGATTCAATGATGTGGATTATTTATTAAAATTTGAGTCCCAGCGATAATAAAGTGATGATGAAAACCTTTTTAATCATAAAAGATAGTAGATTTTATTTCTACTTGACTTTTTTAATGGATTGCTTGTTCCACTGCAGTTAAACTTGATGTCTATTATATTTTATCAGTTTAACATTGTTGGAGACTAATGATAATTTATTCTGCATTATCTTAGTCATAATATTTCTTACTGGGCTAGTTGAGCTCACCCTTTCTTTCACTGTTCTCTTCAGGAAATGAGAACATAGCAGGGACTAGTCGGAGAACGGAGTGACGGTCCAGAGGATAGTATTAGTAGTCCTCACTATTCTGTGAAATAGTGTGTTAATAATTGTAATAAGAACTCCTTTTGAGTTTGTATAATCTCTAGTAGACAATAATTGTATTCAAACTCACAGTTATGTTTTGTCGTATTGTACACGACAATTGTATTAGTAAGTTGTATTTGAATTTTGTACCATGTATCTGACGACCCAAGATGGGTGATGTATACCTAATTTTGGGGGCGTCACATCGGCGGTCATCACCATCTCCACCACGGGCATCGCCTATGCCGCAGCCTCCACCCGCCGAAGTCTCATCAACAAGACCCTACAAAATTAAACTATTAATAACAAATTCGAAAATAGAGCATATTTACATTAGTTTTGTTTGTGTTCTTCAAGTGTTGTTGAGTTTGCAAACTGTGCGATAACTCGGTCTCCATATGTCAGAATCGAGTCCTGTAAGTTGTAACGCGTGTCTAATACCTACGCAGTGCTACGTGTGTGTTTGCGTGGCGTTCGGACGGTCGGGTTGGGTTTTGGGCTCTTTTTCGGCTTTTTGCCTAAATATTATTGAGTTTACAAACTAGGCGATAACTGGGTCTCCGTATGTTGGAATCGAGTCCCGTAAGTTCTAACGCGTATATAATACCTACGCGGTGCTATGTGTGTATTTGTGTGGTGTTCGGACGGCCGAGGCGGGTTTTGACCTATTTTTCGGCTTTTTGCCTAAGTGTTGTTGAGTTTTGTAAATTGTGCGATAACTCGGTCTCCGTATGTCGGAATCAAGTTCTGTAAGTTATAACGCGTGTCTAATACCTACGCGGTACTATGTGTGTGTTTGCGTGGGATTCGGACAGTCGAGGTGTGTTTTGAGCTCTTTTTCTGATTTTTGCCTAAATTTTATTGAGTTTTACAAACTGGGCGATAACTCGGTCTCCGTATGTCAAAATCGAGTCAAGTAAGTTCTAATACCTACGTGGTGCTATGTGTGTGTTTGTGTGGCGTTCGGACGACCGAGGCGGGTTTTGACCTATTTTTCAGTTTTTGCCTAAGTGTTGGCGAGTTTTGCAAACTGGGCGATAAATCGGTCTCCGTATGTCAGAATCGAGTCCCGTAAGTTCTAACGTATGTATAATGCCTACGCGGTGCTACGTGTGTGTTTGCGTGGCGTTCGGACGACCGAGACGAGTTTTGACCTATTTTTTGGCTTTTTGCCCAAGTGTTTGCGAGTTTTACAAACTGGGCGATAACTCGGATTCCGTATGTCAGAATAGAGTCCCGTAAGTTCTAACGCGTGTCTAATACCTACGCGGTGCTACGTGTATGTTTGCATGGCGTTCGGACGACCGAGACACGTTTTGACCTATTTTTGACTTTTTGCCTAAGTGTTGACGAGTTTTACAAACTGGGCGATAACTCAGTCTCCGTATGTCAGAATTGAGTCCCGTAAGTTATAACGCGTGTCTAATATCTACGCGGTGCTAAGTGTGTGTTTGTATGGCGTTCGGACGATCGAGTCGGGTTTTGACCTATTTTTTGGCTTTTTGACTAAGTGTTGGCGAGTTTTGCAAACTGAACGATAACTCGATTTCTGTATGTCAGAATCGAGTCTCGTAAGTTGTAATGCATGTCTAATACCTATGCGGTTCTACGTGTATGTTTGCGTGGCATTCGGACGACCGAGACGAGTTTTGACCTATTTTCGGCTTGTTGCCTAAGTGTTGACGAGTTTTGTAAACTGGGCGATAACTCGGATTTCGTATGTCGGAATCGAGTCCCGTAAGTTCTAACGTATGTATAATACCTACGCGGTGCTACGTGTGTGTTTGTGTGGCATTCGGTCAACCGAGGCGAGTTTTGACCTATTTTTTGGCTTTTTGCCCAAGTGTTTGCGAGTTTTACAAACTGGGCGATAACTCGGATTCCGTATGTCAGAATAGAGTCCCGTAAGTTCTAACACGTGTCTAATACATACGCGGTGCTACGTGTATGTTTGCGTGGCGTTCGGACGACCGAGACGTGTTTTGACCTATTTTTCGGCTTTTTACCTAAGTGTTGGCGAGTTTTACAAACTGGGCGATAACTCAGTCTCCGTATGTCAGAATTGAGTCCCGTAAGTTGTAACGCATGTCTAATATCTACGCTGTGCTATGTGTGTATTTGTATGGCGTTCGGACGACCGAGTCGGGTTTTGACCTATTTTTTGGCTTGTTGCCTAAGTGTTGGCGAGTTTTGCAAACTGCGCGATAACTCGATCTCCATATGTCAGAATCGAGTCTCGTAAGTTGTAACGCATGTCTAATACCTATGCGGTTCTACGTGTATGTTTGCGTGGCATTCGGACGATCGAGATGAGTTTTGACCTATTTTCGGCTTTTTGCCTAAGTGTTGACGAGTTTTGTAAACTGGGCGATAACTCGGATTCCGTATGTCGGAATCGAGTCCCGTAAGTTCTAATGCGTGTCTAATACCTACGCGGTGTTACGTGTGTGTTTGCGTGGTATTCGGACGATCGAGGCGGGTTTTGACCTATTTTTCGATTTTTTGCCTAAGTGTTGACGAGTTTTGCAAACTGGGCAATAACTCGGTCTTCGTATGTCAGAATTGAGTCCCGTAAGTTGTAACGTGTGTCTAATACCTACGCGGTGCTATGTGTGTGTTTGCATGGCGTTCGGACGACCGAGACGAGTTTTGACCTATTTTCGACTTTTTGCCTAAGTGTTGACGAGTTTTGCAAACTGAGCGATAACTTGGTCTCCGTATATTGGAATCGAGTCCTGTAAGTTGTAATGCGTTTCTATTATCTACGCAGTGCTATATGTGTGTTTGCGTGGCATGTCTACGTGTTTTAGGGTTTTATCTTAAGTTTATCTAAGCAATACAATTATAAATTACATAAATTAAATAAGGAAGTACATAATTTAATTGTTTTTACCTGTCGAACATGTGGTGGGAAGATGTTGGCCAAGACAACTGCACATAGGCGAATGGCCTTCTCCCGTACTACACCAATGAGGTCGTCAACAACAGTAGTAGGATCGCTAGAGCCGTGGATAACCTCCTGAGCCAACTGATAGATCTGTTCGCGTGATGGTGCGCCTGACTGCACAACACTGCTCGCCATTTATCCCTCTATGATCCGCCGGAAGAAGTCGTCGAACAATGAAGGGCCGGCGCCCGATCCACTCGCACCACTACCTCCAGTGGGTGGGCGTCGCCGAGATCTCGCAGCAAGGACTAAGGTGTAAGCTGGGACATGGGGATTGCCCACAACTCTACCCTTCTTCGGTCCCCCTGTAGCCTGCAGCCAATCCTCTATCTCATCGTCCGTATGCGTAGACTCATCTGCTGGAGTGTCACCTCTCTGGCTGCTTCAGGCCACTGCAAGATCCTCGAACCGTTGTTGGAAAAAAAAATATTAGTAGATAATACGCAAAGTATAAAATGAAATAATACAAAAGAATATCTAAATTTTAAATACATATAAAATAAGAGAATTAAATAACTTACAACAATGCGTTATGCCTCAGGTGAGATATAACCACCGTCACCTTTCTTTTGGTGGGCGTGCCACCAAAACTCCAAGCGGGAGGGTGCATGCTTTAAACTCAGCTCGAGTCTCTCCCGATACAGGTCGTACGACTAAGACCCAGTGCAGTGTGGGAGACGACTCTGCTGTCGGGCAGCTGAACGTTGTGCCGACATCTTCTTGAAGGCATCGCCATCCCAAATACTTAACATCTGGTCCCACACCGCAACAGATATGAAATCTGGCCGGACATCCTTTAGTTTCTATCCATCAGCCATCTTCGTCTGGGCCTTCTTCTTCCAGTCGTAGACCCACTTATGCCAATTCATCTCTAGGTATCTGTGCAGAATAATCATGCCATGGGCTTCCTGCCCGTCCTCAAAACGATAATATCTCTGCACATTACAGATTAAGAAGTTTAGTAGACAACATAAATCAAAGAGGTAACGTACAGTATATTTAAATAGAATATAAAACTAACATATGAATGATTGACATCCTACCCAAACTCTGCAATAATCAGCTGACGTGTGCGGTCATCCACATCCGCCCACCTCATCCACGGACTTGAGAATCGGTTGTGGGATTTATCCCAAACAACGTGTTCCTCAAGTGGCGTCAAGGATACTACAATTGAAATTTATACATTGCAAATTACAAAGAATATATAAGAACTAAATACTTATGTTATAGTAATACTATATAGGATTATGAAATTACCTTTGAGTCCCAACACGATATATAAGCGGCGCCTGGGGGGGACTCCCTAGCTAGGGGTGCAAACGAGTCGAATCTCAGCGAACACCTTCATGCTCAGATTCGGCTCGACTTGAAAAGATTGAGCTCGAATTCGACTCAGATTCGATAAGGGATTTATATTTTTGCGCCAGATTCGACTCGGATCATTACTCGGACCTACTCGGCTCGTAAGTACTCGGCTCGTAAGTACTCGACTCGTTTACAAAGCGAGTTACTCATGAGCCTTCAAATCGAGTTTCAAATATGAACCATTTCACTCAAAATTGAACCACTACATACTAAATTGGTTACTTAACTAATATTTATATATAAAACTTTTTCACTTTTATTTATGTATTGAAATTATAAAGAATGTAATATAAATTGACATTTAATTCATTGATTTATTCAAGTACAAGTTTACATAATTTTATACTACACTTTATAAATTATAAAGATTGATACAAATATCACATATTTAGCTTACTAGCATGGATCAAACAAATATTTGAATATGATCTATCGAGCAGGTATCGAGTATGGTTTGAGAAAAAATGAAATACTTGAACCTTAATATGAGCGAACAACACGGTGCCGCTTTTCGAGTTCGACTCGCGTGTATCATTAAAATGTAAAACGAGTATGGATCATATTCGACTCAGAACAACTTCGAATTCGAGCTTTGGATCATATTTTCGAGCTGATCTCGAGTCTAGTATCGAACTACTTGGCTCGGTTGTCACCCCTATCCCTATCAAGCCACGTGTTAGTCCCCGCGAAGGCCTACGTTGATCACCTATGTAGTGAAATACATCAATATTTATATAAACGAATATAATGCCAATACAATATAAAAATAATAATAATAAGATGTATCCCAACAAAACATGTAATTATACCTGACGATCCGGCCTGATCATCACGCGTAGAATAGCCACGACCCCCACGACCTGAACGCCCACCACGATTGCCATGTGGTGTGCGCGCCATCCGTATGTAGACTGTCAAATCATAAAAAAAATTTTATTAAACATTCGTAATACTATATTTGTGAACAAAGAGGATAACATACAGATACAACTAAAAGAATACAACATAAATAGTAACCTAAAAGGATACAGCATAAATAGTAAGCTAAAACAACTAACACCTTATTTAGTAGATTAATATAAGTTGAAGATAATGATTGCAATACTACAAACTATTACATTTGAATACAACTAAAAGGACACAAAGAGTACATACTCCTAATCATTTATATCGTCAAAGTCATCAATATCAGAATCGTCATCTTCGAGCAATAGATCTTCACTATCGTTGTCATTACCATCTTCGACGTCCTCAATGATTTCTTCAATTATATCTACCTCCTGAACAACATCTTCTTCACTTCACAAACACAATCAAGTCTCCAAGTTAATGTATATGCAAGCTTATGAGTTTCCTAACTTCATCTCCACCTCTAACGGGTCAGGCTTCTATCCCATTCCCGGATGTGTCGCCTCACTGATGCCAACAACTTGAACAAATCTTTAAATTTTTTAGAAATTTCGGCAGCACCACCCCATGGTCTTCAAGTACACGAAATAGAATAACACATCGTAGTCTAAATATGCACCCGAAGAACATCAAGAAATATATACTGACCGAAAATTCAAAAAATATAAAGACGTCTTCAGACGTTAACAAACCTCCAAGTGAGATCGAAACATACAAGAACAGTCCCAAAATGGGGACTATTTGAGATTCACTCCTACTAAGTGAATCTCAAACGGGTTTCTAAGCTTCCTAAACTATATGAAAATGTATGTGCATGTGAAATTAGATTCTTTTCCTAAAACAAAAAGAACTACTAGCAAAAATCTTTCATGTTTTCTTTGACGAAATTGTTCAAATCCTTTCATTTAACAACAAAAAAATAACTAAAAAAAAACTTATCAACATACTTTTAATAGAAGAAAACTTATCAACATACAACAACGAAAAACACACCAATTTTATGCATATGACTAGATTATCTAGTAATTTGATATATACTCACGTAGAATATTACTTTTAGAACTAGTGAGGAGTCATATTCCCTTAAAAAAGAAGTCTTCACACTAAACGGTTCTTTAGTCTATACTTGTTGCCCAATGTATCAAACTGGAGGTACACATTAAGATTAGAAAGTTGTCCAATAGATTCCTCTAAAGTTCAATACCCCCAACACGCACAAAATCAAAGGTAAGAGTAACTACATTATGAACTGATTTCAGATGTCTAAATATATATATCCACCCCAGTGCCATCTCCGGTTGTAAACATTGATCTTGAATGGTGAATAGCCCTTAAGAATAGAAAATACAAAGAAAGAGCTAACCAAATAAACATCTATTTGATAAATTAGAAGGAATTGGCTTAAAATACAGTATCAAACGGAAACATAAGAAAAAAAACAAACTAAACAAATCATATTAGCTCAATAAACGCAATATCGGATTGTTATTGCATATCTAATCACTCAATCAATTATAAAACAAAAAATCCTCCAAAAATACAAATAAACAATTGAAATTGATATATTTCAGATATTGATTTCAGATATACAATCATTTAAAAATGATTTCAGATATTATAAAAAACCCTTCCAATGATTAGGTCTTAACCACATTGCCAAATTGCTCCAAAACTTATCAAAACAACCAATCAACATTTGAATTATCAATTTTCAACCAAACCACAGATCTAACATAAAAAAAATTAATCTTTCACTAGAATGAATGGAATTAAGATAAAATCATACCAAAAAGCACATCAGATCAGAATGAGTGAGTTAAATAACGAGTCCGGTAAATTTAAACGGGTGAAACGAGAATCTCAATTTTCCCTCGCTATGTGGTGTTCAATGGACGTTGGTGGACAAAATTTTCACCCTATATATATATAGACAGATGTAAACAATGGTTAGAGGGAAAACCTTCACCAAATCAGTTAGCCACGCACAGTCGCCCAAATGCGATAGCTAGTCAAGACTCAAGCCTTAATTCGCCCAATCTTCACCACGGAATCGCCTCCGTTAGTCACGAACGGCCGCCGGCAGCTACTATAGTCACCTGTAAGTTCGTCGTCGAGGGAAGGATCGAAGGAGAGGGAGTGCTGTAGCTTTTTGGCGCTAAAAATTTGGGTAAAAAATTTTGATTCGTTGCCGTCGAGGTAGGGCTTAAATTATAAAGTCATTCTCGATGGGCTAGCCGTCGATAATAACCCCAGTCGAGAAAGAGTCATTAACGATGGCACTGCCGTCGTTCATAACATTTTACTGCCGTCGCCACTAAGTTTCCCTCCCCCGCGAGATTATGGCGCCAAACTAATGTCATTAGCGACGACAATATATCTCTTCTCGACGGTATATGCCGTCGACAACTATGTTGGATTTGGAGGGAAATTTTTATTGTCGATGACACTCATTAGTGACGGCTATCCCGTCGCCAATGACATCATTAGCGATGGCAGTAAAGCCGTCGCCAATGCCCCCGTCGGCAGTGACCATTATTTTTGTAGTGAACTTGATCAAAGGCGTGTAATGAGATGATACGAAAAAACATATTTACTTTTGAATTGGAAAAGAAAAGTTAATATGATTTCAAATTTAATGTTGATGTTAATTCATTTATTTTAGTTGAATATTTAAAAATTACTAAGAACTACTAGATTTTTGTTTTGAAAGAAAGAAAGCATACTAAAAGATTATTTGTGGAAGTAATTCATTATTTACTAGATGTATCATCCAGGACTTAATAAGAGATGCAAGGTCAAAACATGATTTTTGTTAGCATACTCACGGAGGCTTTTGATCCATTGCTGAATTTGTCATCCACTACTCACTGAGGCTTTTGGTCCGCTACATGTCCATAACGGGGATGCTCCATTTTTCCTATGCTCATGATCACTACTCATATATATATATATATAGAGAGAGAGAGTCCGGATCCAATCCGGGATCCCGAACTTTATAAAAATACGGACCTTTTTTTTTATTTTTTGCTTTTTTTTTTTAAAACAACTAAAAAAAAAGTTCAATATTTTATGGAACTGAAATTTTTACATAATACAGTGTTTTGGGTGTGATTTGGATACATATAAAAAATATGTCTGTTTGGGTGTGATTTAGATACATATAACAAAAACACTGTATTATGTAAAAATTCTAGTTCCATAAAATATTAAACTTTTTTTTTAGTTGTTTTTAAAAAAAAAAGTTCCGGATTTTGGTCAGGCCTGAGAATCCGGACCTAATCCTAATTATATATATATATATATATATATATATATATATATATATACACTCAGCATAACTTATAAGTATAGTATATAGATTCTAGCTCATTCAATATTCGTGCAACACTCTGAGATTTCAACTGATAGTCGTGTAAAGATACGTAAGACTGCACCTGAAGGCGATAAGGCAAAAGGCACCTATAGGGGCGACAGTATATCACAACTGCAACATAATGCTGCCATGGTACATATGAATAACAATCTTGTTGGTTTTTTTTATGTTTACACTCATGGTTTGTAGAATATATATCACATGTTTATTGTGATATCCCCAAAATAGGTATACATCACCCATTCTGAGTCGCCAAATACATGGTACAAAATTTAAATACAACCTTAATTATACAACATGAGCTGAGAGTTTTTACACGAATATTGTCTCATAGACAATATCAAAACTCAAATTTAATCCTCAATACATTTATTATCACACTAGTTCCTTGAATAGTGAAGACTACTATGGCAACCATCTCGGACCATCACTCAATTCCCCGACTCGTCCCAGCTATATTCTCATTTCTTGAAGAGAACAATATAAACAAAAGGTGAGCACAACTAGCCCAGTAAGAAATATTATGACTAAGATAATGTAGAATAAATTATCGTTAGCCTTCAATAATATTAAACTCATAAAATATAATAAGCATCAAGTTTAATTGTACCGAAACAAACAATCCATTAAAAAAATCAAGTAGAGCATGATATCTATTGTCTTCTATGATTTAAGAAGTTTATCATCAATTTTATCGCTAAGACTCAGCTTAATAAATAATCCACATCACTGAATTATCCATGCACTACGGGCCAAGGATATTCATTAGTATCACATCCACAAATTATTCATGCACTATGTGCCAAGGATATTCGTGTTATCACCAATGGTCATGATCATGCCAACAACTGTCCATCAATGTACTACGGGCCAAGGAAGACTTTTATCACATCATTTGTAATATTACAGATCATGATTATACCGAATAATCCCTGGTCATAATCATACCAATCAACAGTCCATCTATGCACTACGGGCCAAAGATGACTTTCATCATAATATAAGCATGGGGATGATGACAATGATATAAGAATTCAATTAAAAGAAAGAAAATGATAAATTTTTAAAGATTTATAATTTAATTTATCCAGAATTCAATAATGTCTAAATTGTCAACATGATACTGCTTTGTGGAGTAAAATTCAAGAATAATATTGTATCAAAAATGATTTGGACAGAAAATAAATCAATTTTTGTCATGAATAGTACCCCGGGTGAATAGTACCCGAGTGAATAGTATCTCATGAATAGTACTTCGGGAATAGTTCTTTATTATTATTATTATTATTATTATTATTATTATTATTATTATTATTATTATTATTATTATTATTGTAGTATATGTAGTGAAGGTGAAGAAAGGATTATATGAGAGAAATCTCATGTTTCGATATAAATATTAATCCTTGCAACATATTAACAATTGACTCATGTTGCTCTAGCGGTCAAATGACCAAAATTTTAAATGTTAGGTCGCAGGTTCGAGTCTGTGGAGAGGCAAGTTTTGGGAAAAATTTAAAAGACCTGCCACGTCATCGGACAAGTGTCAAATTTTAATATTAAAAAACACATCATACCTGGTGACGTGTGCCACGTAGGCGCCGCGTGTGCCACATCATCAGGTCAATGCACATGTGGCACCTCGAGGTTCAAAGTCCAAATTTTTAACTAGAAAAGGGCTCATTTTGCGTTGACCGGAAGAACGAGGCTCAATACCCAAATATCAGAAAAGTTCAGCAGTCGACTTTGCATTTAACCTAAATATTTTCTTACGTGGAAAATACAACAAAAATATGAAAACAATGTAAAAATGACGTGGCTTATAACCCATTTGACTTGGTCTTATAACCGAATATTTTTTTTATCCATTAATTTCCAAATAATTTGATTTTGAGTTCCTGGGCAACACCACTGGGGAACCATACTTGGTCCATACCAATGTGTACGTGAATAGCGTGGGTAATAGAGAACAAAGGTTGAACCTCTGGTTCGACCCTACAAAGGACTTCCATTACTATTAATCCATCCTCTGGAACCAACGTCAAGTTGTCTTTTTGGTGGATGAAACGCCCATTCGAGTCCACTCAAACTTGGAACACAAAGGAGTGCCATTCCCAAAGGACCAACCCATGGGTGTGTATAGCTCAATATGGAATGCAGATGACTGGGCTACCCAAGGTGGGCAGGTCAAGACAGACTGGACCCATTCACCATTCATTACCTCTTACAGAGGTTTCTAAATCGATGGGTGCGAGTGTCCGGCCACCATTCCCCAGACACCAGAAGTTATGGAACGCCGATCCAATTAACCAGAACAACTCATATTAGTAAGCATATTACTGCTGAAATTTCCTCGTAGTAACTCATCATGCCTAGCTTCGTACCCATTACCCCAATTCCAACTTCCATATATATACTCATGGAGATTGTTGGGGAATTGGAATGGTGGATTTGAATTTTTAATTTGATGGATTTTTTGAGAGGAATAAGAGGGTGAAGAAATGATGAAGTGAGAAAGGCATATTGGGGAGTATTTTGAGGGCGAAGAGAGATGATAATTGGGGGTTTTGAATATGGGGAATGACGGAATTTAGGGTTTATGTATGGAGGGGTTTGGATTGGTGAGATTTGATCGGCACTCCATAACTTTCGTTTGGGAATTACTGAATTAAAGTGACGTACGCCATTATTTCTTTATTAATTCACATTTTAAATTCATTTTATAAGACCAAGTCAAATGTTACTTGTCACGTCATTCTTACATTGTTTTTCTTATTTTTTTTGTATTTTCCACGTAAGAAAATATTTAAATCAATTTAACGTCCGTCCAAATTTATTAACGGAATGATCTAATTTTAAAATATTAATTAGTTGAATGGGGTAATCAAAAAAATTAAAAGTTTAGTAGTGTATTAAGTAAAACGTGTCAACAATTGTTGGTCGATTTCGCAATCAATGAATACGTGCAAGTATACACGGTCAACAAGTAATAAAGTGAAAGTAGAGTATCGTTCCCACGAGGAATTATTTAATAAAAATTACCAAGTACTAATTCTTAACCAAACTAATTTTATTTAAACAATCTCAAATCGTGTTTTTTCTAATTAAGAAAACTAAATTAACTAATTAAACTGAATTGTTTTATGACTGAATTCAGATAAATAAATATTAAGACTTCAATATCCCCAATTATGAACTATAAATCAATTATCCAATTATCCCAATTATTATGCCTACTAAATTGTTAACAGGAATTCTCAAATGCCAAAAGTCCTTTTCCAAGTGATCAATTGACTTCTATTTAATCCAGATTAATCTTGTTATATTCATATGCAAAACAATTGAATTAAACTCCTTCAATTCCAATTCCTTATGTGTTACATGCGGTGAACAAATATTTCCATTCAATTCACAAACCTAATTATTCACCATGCAAATAACTAAGTCACATGTTATCATGCCCAGTTCTAACCCTAGATCTCCTCTTCCAATTCCTTCTAGAGTAACAAGGTAATTACTAATCAGATAATTAATCAATAAGCTCAAGACAAGATAAACAATTCACTTTGACATAAATAATTGAAAGAAATCGAATAACTAATTTATAGACATAAAAGGTTCAATTGGAATCTTAATAAAAGAGTTAGTTCATAATTAATGAATGGAAACCAAGAATCCACAACTAAATAGACATTAAAAGATAAAATTATGATAAGAGAAGAGAATAGAATCATTGTCAAGAACTCGATGCTCCCCTCTTTGCTCTTCTTCTTCTTCTTCTTGATCTTGATGATCTCCAAGTTGCTTCAATCTCCAAAACTAATAAGAACTAGGGTTATGTTATAATCTAATGGAGTGTATCTCTAATCTAATCTATGTAATCTCTCTTTATTTTATGCCTTACATCATGTATTTATAGGTTACAAGTCCAATTTTTAGCTTAGGAACAAACCCAATCCAATTTGGAGTCAAAAGGTGTCAAAATTACCCCCAAACGCAGCGTCCCAAGCTTGCCCAATCTCTTCCCGGTAGCCCGTTGCTGAATTTTCCCCCTAGCGCCCCCATTGCTGCAAATAAGCTTGAGTTGGGCGCCCCGGCGCTGGAACAATTCTGAAAATTTTCTGCTCCGACGTCCTTTTGAAAAATGGCCATAACTTCTTCGTACGAACTCCGATTTCGATGATTCAAGATGTTCCGGAAAGATGAGACATAGATCTACAACTTTCATTCTTTAAGTATTTCGAAATAAGGTCCCTAGCAATATTCAAATTGGCTCTAAAGTGACTGTTGTGTAAATAGCAAGTCGAAAACGCGCATCTAGCCAACCCAAACGTCGATCCAAGTAACTTTTGTCCCAATTCCTACAAAACAACATAAAACATGCATGAATAGACATAAACACTTAACATCCAAAAGATTACGTTCAAACGCACTCAATTATGAGTATAAAACTCACTCATCAACAATAGTGGTCATATCATTAATTTTGCCAATAATCTTTGTATACTAACGCTAATCATTTTCTTTTCCCTTATATAAATTATTTTCAACAAATTAGTTGTAATAAATATAATAATATATTTACTACATTAAAAACATGCTACATTACACTCAATAATGTAATATATGATTTCTTCAATAAAATGGTGGTTATACATTAAGTATATTTAATTAATGCCACCAATCTAGCACATTAAAATAGCTTAATATAATAAATTATTTAAACTTTACTCATCTCATCTCCTTTAATAATTGTCCCTACAATTACTTACATATAATAAATATATAATACTAATATATTTATTATATACAACATCACATATTGTTTAACATATATTCACTTATGTGATACAATATAATTCAACATATCATCTAATATGAATTTTTTTTGTTAAGTTCTTATTTTAACATTTTCAAAAAATTTAGGTTATCGCAGCATCCATAACCGCAAGAAGTCGCACTGACACGGTTGATAAAAGTTTAAAATTGTAAATTGTGGTTGAGGTAAGAGCTTAAAATCACACCAAACAGCATCGCGCTCTCCCCTACATGGTGGTGAGTTCGACAACTCTATGAATGGATGATGGTTGGTAATAGCCTAATTAATTAGAACTAGAATACTGGCACACACACTACGTGTGTATAGAATAAATGAAAATATCCTACTAAGGATAAATTTGAAAGCTTAAAAATTTCACTTTTGGAGTTTATACCAAAAAAACAACCGCCCAATTTCCTCCCGCTTTATAATATGGAAACTGATATTTGCACACCCTAAATTATTAGTTGCCCACCTAAATATAAGTAAGTGAATAATTTATCCTAAAGAAATGACAACCAATGTACTTATTTATTAGGTTCTAATTTTTCCCTTTATTCTATATATTATGCATATTAACTACAAAATAAAAACAATTTTAAAAAATACATAAGATGGTTAGACGCTATATAATGCTTATAAGAAAATAAAGAAAAATTTAACCTCATAATTGTCCTCTTGAGAAATATAAAATATTCATGTCTTTAGAAGAAAATTAGCCTAAAAAAATCATCCGATTTGTTGATAATAATATAAAACAAGCTATTATTCATCCTACACCCATTCATGTGTTTAATATTTATTCAATATCAAACAATTAGTTTATGTAGTATTATTATTGAAAAAGAGGGTGACCTTTTCTTTTTCTTCTTTTTTGTCTAATTTTCTTCCAAGACATGAACATCCTATATTTCTAGGGAAGCAATTATGAGGTTTTATTTGGCTTTATTTTTTTTTTAGCATTATGTAGTGCTTAATTTGTTTTTTGGTAATTTGTGGGGAATTGAATCTAGGTCCTCTTGTTCGGCAAGAGATGGAGAGTACCACTCAAGACAAAGGCTCTCAAGTGAAGTGTTTAATTCCATCTTACATATATAATTGTTGTATTTATTTAAGTTGCATTTTGTTTTATAGTTAATATGGTAAATAAATAAATTTGGATCTTATTTATTAGGATAAATTAGTCACTTAATTATATTTGGGTGTGTAAAAAATAATTTTAGGCAGAACGGATCTAAAGCACTCTCTCTTAAATATCACTCATTTATTAAAACAACGGCATTTTGGAGATTTCTTTAAAATAAAAAATAATATTAAAATAGAGTTGTCCTGTGAGACCTCAAATTTTATGAAATAAAAGTATTCAATTTTTCTATTTTGGTAAATAGTTAAATTGATAAAAATTTAAAGTTAAGGGTAATATGTGAATTTTTTTTATTTTTTTTTGCAAAGTAAGCATGTTGATATAAAATATTCGTTGTGCCGGGGAATATTCGATTAGTTGGGGAATATCCGTACGATGATACAATCATTGGTGGACCCCACAACGGAATTATTGTCGGATTAAGAAAACGACAAAAATATTTTTATGAAAATAACGGCGGAAGTTTTACCATTAACTATTGAAACACCCGGTGTTAAAGAAATGCGATGTACGCTTTGGTTTGCAAGAAGTAGCACACGGTATTGATTATTGATATTTACGTGAGAAGTCACTCAGTTTTGTTTTATTAGTATTATTAATGTAATAAAACAGAAAAACTTTTTATATAAAACAGAATATTTTTATAAAGTTATTTGTTTTATTAGACAATAATTAGAATATATTATATTTTATTATGCATAATGTTGCGATAAGACTGCATGAGTGTTTTTCAGTAGTAAAATCTTTTTATATAAAACAAAATACTTTTATAAAGTTATTTGTTTTATTAGACAATAATTAGAATATATTATATTTTATTATGAATAGTGTTGCATAGTGCCTGCATAGTATTTTGCATAGTAAATTTTTTTTATATAAAATAAAATACTTTTATAAAGTTATCTGTTTTATTAGACAATAATTAGAATATATTATATTTTATTATGCATAGTATTTGCATAGTGCCTGCATAGTGTTTGCATAGTAAAATCTTTTATAAAGTTATTCGTTTTATTAAATTATAAATAGAATATATTATATTTTATTTAAAAGATTTTGCTTTAAATATGGATCGTCGATTAAAAGTAAATCAATCTGGACCGCTTCATGAGTTAGTTACTATCAATTCCATTTTTCTATAAATAAAGCTCATTCCTTCATTATTTCTTACGAATTCAATTTGAAACTCTGTAGAGAGATAAACTATAGAGAGAGTTCTTCTTCATAATCTTGAGCGTATTTCTTTAGAGTTTAAGAAAGCTTTGAAGCATAGTGCAAGTTTTCTTCAAGATATCCTCGCCTCTACCAAATTTAATACTCTTCTTTTTACGGTAGGGATATTATTTGTTGTACTTATAAGGGGTATTATTTTTTTTGTATTCATGAAGAGAACTTCTGTTATTTTATTATTTATTATTTTGTTGGAATAACCTGTATACGCGGGCTACCCTATACTTGGTGAAATTCTTCTATTATTTCATTCTTTATTATTCTGTTGAAATATCATCGTATGCATGCGTTTACTGCACGGACATACGGTTCCATTCTTTATTATTACATTGGAATATCCCGTCATGCATGCGTTTTACATCGGACTGGTTCCATTTTTTTATTATTCTGCTGGAATATCCTCATCATGCGTTTTACGCGGGACCGGTTCCGTTATTTATTATTCATTTGGAATATCATATCAGTCATATTACGCTGACTTGGTTCCGTTATTTAGTATTCGCATTGGAATAACCTCGTACATGAGAAGTACCGCATGTATGGTGATTTCATTGTTATTCCATTCTTTATTATTCTCATTGGAACATCTTGTCGGTCAAGAATTTACTTTGACACAGTTCCGTTATTATTATTCTGTTGAATAACCTATCTATCATCAAGTACCGCATGCATGGTGATTTCTTTTGTTATTCCATTATTTATTATACTCAGTTGGTTAAAGTTTTGACTTCTATACTCCATGAAATTAGTAGAATATGCTTGATATTTGCACTTCATCCAGTATCTTTTCATGGAAATATTCTTTTGAGCATTCTTGAATTTTACTCCACAAAGAAGTATCATGTTGACAATTTGGACGTTATTAGTTTCTGGATAAATTAATTCTTGAACTTGTTTTATTGAATTCTTATATCATTGTCATCATCCTCATGTTTATATTATGTTGAAAGTCATCTGTGGCCTGTAGTGCATAGATGGACTTGGTATGATTATGACCAGGGATTATTCGGTATAATCATGACCGTAATGTTATAAATGATGTGGAAAAAAAATCCTAATTGGCACGTAGTGCATTGATGGACAATTTTTGGTATGATTATGCCTATGAATTCTCTTCAGCCAAGGGTGCAAAGATGAATTGTTTTATGGCATGATCAGGACTGTTGATGAAAACACGATTATCTTTGACCCGTAGTGCATGGATAATTCGTGGTCGTGATACTAATGAATATCCTTGACCTATAGTGCAGGGATGATTCGATGATGTGGATTAATTATTGAGCTGAGTCTGTAAGACCCCAAATTATTAATAAATGAAATTTATTTTCCTCTATTTATTATTTTGAAATAGTAAGGGTTGATTTGATTAATGTGGATAGTTATGGGTAAAATACTTAAAATATTTCGAATAAGCAAGTGGTTATAAAATATTCATTATTGTCGGAGAATATTCGTTTGGTCGTGGAATATTAAATCTTTGTGGAGAATATTCATACTGACCGGTAGCCTTCTTTTGTGGTCCCCATAATAGAAAGCTATTGGATAAAGAAAACGACAAATATAAGTTGTTTATAAATAACGCAGCGTAGTTATTACACAGATTATCTTGTTGAAATACCCGTTGGTTAAAACACACTATCTGCGTTGTTGAAACAAGAAGCACGCAGTATTGTACCAATTATTGATTCTTACGTATGAAGGCACTACTCAATAATTGTTACGATAATTATTCGTCAAAGATTTTATTTTATTGATTCAATAATTGCTTTGCATTGATATTTTATATTATCGTTGTTTCAATAAATTGTCATTACACGTGATTTTTCATTATCTACAATAATTCATATTATCCTAATAATATTATTGGATAACATTATTGGTAATATCTAAAAAGTTACATCTAAGGAGAGGTTTGGTCACCTAATTGCTTGTTTAGTAAGGAGAGATCCTTATTGAAAGCCCCTCTTTCTTGAGAGCTACACGGTTGCCAAGATCTTGTGATTCTGTAATATTATTTGTGAATAATTAATTATTGATTTATATGATGAGAAAATATTGATTTTATGTGGATATAGATGGAGAAAATTTTTAATGTGACAATTGTTGAAAATTAATATTTTGTCTTTTTTGATAAAATAATTCATTTAAATATATTATTTTAATAATATATTAACGGTGATATTTTTATAATGAATGTGGGATATATGAGTATATGAGGAGGAAGAGTATTTTTGGGGCATTAAATGTTTAACACATATTTTGTGTGTTGGTGGACACAATTATTAATGAAATTTGATTATAACTTTAAAAAATCGTCTGTTTGTGGATTTCGGTCAATTTTGTTTGGAATTTGAAAAACTTTCTTCCGCAAAGTTGTAGAATTGAATTTTCTATAAAAAAGCAATGAGATTCAATTTTCTAACAAAAGGGCTATTTATTATGAATTATTGAAGTTCTAAAGCTCTCAAATAGTTAATTTTGAAGTTTTAATTATGTTAAATAAGAAAAACGTTTTTTAAAAGTTTTGTGAGGTGGGCTACTTGTGTTAAATCTTTGATTCAATTTGATAAAAGTGTAAAGTGTCGTAAGAATTTAATAATTATATATTAATATTTTATTAAATTTTACGCTTTAGTATTTTAAGCATTTTCCTATAAATAGGGTACTTAGGTTAGAATTGAAAATCACACCAGAAACTGAAGTTCTCTCTATATATTATTGAGTGTATTCTTGTGAGTATTTTGAGTATACTTTGAGTATTGCTATACTGATTGCAAGTTCAAGTCATAGCTTTATATCCCAAAAGTGTTTTCAACTAAAAATACTTTGTCTTTTCGAGGTAAGGGATATTATTTTATTCGAAAATGATATTATTTCTTCAATATCATTATACCGAAATATTGGTTGAAAATTTTTATCAATTTGGAACTTTTTCATGTATGAATTATTATTCACGATACTGACCTTATTCACGAATACGGCCTTTATTCAATTAAAAATGAATTTTTTCTTTTGTCCAAAATATCTACTATGGATATTAGCTTTGATTGTATCCATGTTTTGATCATTCTTGAATTTTACTCCACTCGATTACTTATGAAGTATTTTTGAACTTGGATTGTTTAAAATCTGAATCCTTAATAATTGTTCTTTTGTTTCACTTTGGATTCGCTTCCTTTAAAATGTTTTTCATCATCCTCGGTCCTAAATGATGATATTCTTTGAATATCTTTGGCACCAGTAGTGCAAAGATGGATGATTTCTTGATGAATATCTTTGGCCCGTAGTGCAAAGATGAGCAGTGTTGAGATGAACATGACCGATGATTAATATCTTTGGCCCAGTAGTGCAAAGATGAACAGTGTTTAGATGAACATGACCAATCGATGAATATCTTTGGCTGTAGTGCAAAGATGAATATTTGATTCGGATATATATTGATTGATGTTACGGGATAAAATATCGACGATGAACTTTTAAATTCATATATAGAAGATAGTAGTTTGCATTCTCTACTTAACTCTTCTAAATGAATTGTTGTTTCCGGCGCAGCTTATTGATTTAAAACGGTTTGTCTATTGTATTCTATTAGATTTTTCCTGTTGAAGACTAACGATAATTTGTTGTATATTATCTTAGTCATAATATTCTTTACTGGGCTAATTGAGCTCACCCTTTTCCTTGTTGTTCCATTTTTCTTCTCAGGAGGCGAGAATGTAGCGAGTACTAGTCGGGGAATGGAATGAAGGTTCTAGAGAGAGTTGTTTAGTAGTCCTCACCATTTTTGTAAAATAATGTATCAATAATTATGATGGGGATTTATTTGGGTATGTATATTGTCTATAAGACAATAATTGTATTTAAACTCACAGTATATATGTTGTAATAATAAAGTTGTAGTTATTTCTGTACCATGTATTTGGCGACTCAGAATGGGTTGGATGGAATGGACCTATTTTGGGGGCGTCACAGAGTCTCAGCGATGAAATATTAATTCATGAATGTGATAATAATGAATATCTTTAGTCGTAGTGCATGGATAATTCATGGATGTGATACTAACGAATATCATTGGCCGTAGTGCATGGATAATTTGATGGTGTGAATTATTTATTCAGCTGAGTCTCAGCGATAAAATATTGGTTAAAATATTGGTTATACACTTTTAATTTGCGGAAGATAGTAGATATCATGCTCTACTTGACTTTTCAAAAATACAGTTGTATGTCTTTGGCTTGTAGTACAAAGATGAATTGTTAATGAATATCTTTGGCTGTAGTGCAAAGATGAATTTATTAGTATGATTATGAACAAGAATTGTGATTTGGTATAACCATGATTTTTGATGTTTCAGGTGAAGATAGGTGATGAAAATTATTTCTGTCCTAGGTGCGAAGAGGAATTTAGAATCATAATTATGATTATGAGTTATTCATATGATTGTGGACAGGAATTGTTGATTGATGTTACAGGGATAAAACATTATTGGTGGACTTTTAACATGAAGAAGATAATAGACCTGATGGTCTATTTGACTCTTCTAATGGATTGCTCGTTCCGCTGCAACTATGGTTGAAAACTTTTATCATCTACCATAAGTTCTAAATCTCTGATTTATTAATGATGAAGGCTATTGATAGTGTAAATTAACTTTAGTCATGATATTCTTTACTGGGCTAGTTATGCTCACCCTTTCTGCTTCACAATTTCTTTCAGGTAATAAGAGTGTTCTTAAGATTAATGAGTGGGGATAATGTGGGGAATAGAAATCAGTGGTCTCTAGTCATGGAGGTTCTCCTAAACAAAGATAAAAAAGTGTGTTGTATTCTATACATCATTTAGTAGTTATATTTAGTGAATCAAATAAGGTGAGGCGAACCCAACTTTGGAAGGGTGTTTTGCCAATATCATACAAGATATCTTATGACATACAACCTCGTATTCTCATAAGACATGATTGTGCACATCCACTTGCTGAATATATCTACGAGCACTATCTATATGATCTTGGGGTTTATGTGAAATATAATTTTCACTTGGAGACAACGTTGATATTTATATGTCAAGAGAAGACTCACCATTGGAAAGAAGATGATAATAATCTTCTTATTTTTCTTTGGGGAGTTTTGGGTCAACCAAGGATAATTCTGTGGACATATGATATCTATCATAACCTAGACGCATGGCCTCCCATGTACGAAGGTTTCCTTGAGCACTTTCCAAAGATTTTAATTTCTAAAACAGTTTTTGACTATAATTTTATGTAAAGTATCATTGTAAGGTTGTGGTGGAGGTACCATGAGAGTTATATACATTTGTATTAAAACTCATAGTTAACTGTGGTCGTATTCTATAAGACAGCTCAACAGTTGTATAAATGAAGTTGTATTTGAATTTTGTACCATGTATCTGACGACTCAGAATGGGTGATGTATACCTAATTTTGGGGACCTCACATATCCCACTTGCTTTCCTGTTATTTACAAAAATACCACCCGCGGTCCCACTTATTTTTTAAAGGAATATCCAAAACGACGTAGTTTAATAAATGAGTGTTATTTAAGAGGGAATATTATTTAAGATGAGTGATTTAAATCCTTCCTATAATTTTAAATGTACATATATTAGCACCATATAATATAAATAGATAAATAGCTAGATATACGATTTCTGATTGGTTGACAAAGATTTTTGGACACTTGGTGTTATATATTTAATTTTAATTTTAATATATATAGATAGATAGATTAAGGTTATAAAATGAACCAAATAGTTGGGGTTCGATTCATACTCGCTCGACTAACTTTTTGATTCAATTCGAGCTCGCTCGAAATATAAATGATTCAAATATGAGCAAATTTTAAAATTTTATAAATTATTTAAATATCTTTAAATTGTAATTTTTTTATTGATAGTCAAACCGTATTTATTTAAAAATTTTAAATTATTGGGATTCAATTCGAGATTGTGTTAAACTCTTCCTAAAATAGATAAATAGTTAGATAGATATACGTGATGATTTCTGATTCATTAATTTTATTTTTATCCCACATTTTGGTGCTATATATTTAAGCCCTTTTTATAGGACGAGATGACTATATATTATGACCGTAAGGACAACATGTGAACATTATGTACGTATTTTAATTATGTACGTACTTTCGGCAATTGAGCATACAAAAATATAAATATATTCTTTATCTATTTTCAAAAAGATATTAATTTTTTTATTTTTAAAATTATGAGATAAAATATATAAGGTGAATTTTAAATATGTTATTTACTGAGATTTATTGGTATAAAAAAATAAAAATACTTATTAATTTAAAAAATCTTGCGGGGTCATCAACGGTAAATTTGGATGGATTCGATTCGGACTTAGGATTTGATCCGTGATTTGTTCCGGATTCGGGATTTAACCCGGATTGTTTCAATTTCTCCCTAATTTACATCTGATTTTGTGATATGGTTATGTGCATTCAATTAGTTAAGCAGAGGTTGTAAATACATTTTTAATTAATTGGGTCGATGTTGAGTCAGCCCCTGAATATTCAGATATATTCTGCATGACTTGTAATTATAATTTAGATGTTTCTTTAATTCTCAATTATAGACTAATAAATTATATTTTTAATTGTATGAACAGGGTGGTGATGCCGAGTAGGGTGGTGATGCCGATCGGTGGGATGATGACGATGATTTTCAGATACTAGAGCAGCATCGTCGACCCCTGCTTGATGATCCTCCTTACACCGGTGATAGTAATAGTTTAACTTTATTTTTTGTATATCATTGTAGTTTAGAATGAAAACATATAGTAGTTAATGTTGATTTTTTATGAATCATTGTATTTTAGTTGATTTCTGTAAATCATTGTACTTTTAACTAATTTTTTGTATAACGTATCAATTTAGTTTATATTTGTTATAAATTATTGTTCGGGGCGCGTATGTTTGTTGTTGGTATATTTATGTTGTATGTGTTCTTCATATAGATTATTGTACGTGTTATTGGGATAAAATAAGTTTACAGGTAACAAAATGTGGTTTAAAAACCTGAAAAATGCAACAACAAAAAATTTATTTCCGACGGAATCATTTACAATCAAAGGAAATTCTTTCGGAAATAAGTTTTCATAATTAATAATGAAAAAATTATTTCCGATTGAAATAGGTCACTCACGACGAAAATTCCGTCTGAAACAAGCACCTTTAATTCCACAAGCCATAATTAATTATTATTTTCGACAGACTTATCCCCGACTAGTGTTTATTCGACCGAAATTTTAAAACAATACAAACTCGACATACTAAGCCTAATTCCAACAGAAATTTCCGTCGAAATTAGGCCTTTTTCTTGTAATGACTTGAATTTGCTTGTCCATGTGTGAGAGAATTGATTTATTTCTCATTAGACCGGGTTTCATTATCACGTCTAACTCTGCAAAAATATTACTTTTTTCTTATTAGAAATTATTTTTTCTCATTTAAAATGATATAATGTCATTATATTGATTTTCGACAATGTAAGATATTTCAAGATTTAAGCATGTTCAAGTTTTACGGACTGCAAAATGTTGTAACATTTTATTTCTCTCCTAGGATATATCATAATAATTTGTGTGAGTTACGGACTGCAAAATGTTTTACGGACATTTTATTTTTCTTGATAATGTGTTTTAATGAGTTATTAGTGTGAATGTGTGATGGTTATAACTAAATCCTTAAACCTAAAAAGAGTTTAGGTTTAATTCTCCCCGTTGTTTTTTTTTTCTTATTGTGAAAATTTATTTCCTCCTTTGTGATAAGCTATTGATTATTGTACCTTGAAAATATGAGGCTTTATTAGCTAAAAGAGAATTCATCATATGCGCACACACATATTTGGATAAAAAAAAAAATTTAAGACAACACAAGAACTTCAAAACAAGATATGAATTTGAGGAACACGTTCTTTAGTAGGTCTGGTAAAATATGATTATGGGTTGATTTTGATTTTCAAAATATGGTTATGGTTCCATTTAAGAACTAAAATCATATTAACCATTTTTAATATGGGTTATGTGGGTTGGAACCATATGCTTATGGTTAAAAACCATATTAACCAAATTAACCATTTTAAGATATTTTGACTTTTAAATAAACTTTTTAAAAAATAAAATTAATATATACTATAGATAGAGAGACGGATATAAGGGGTGGAATTTAGGCTCCTTAAATAATGCTATAAGATATACATAATCACATAATATTATTTTTTTGGGTTGGGGTGGGGGTGGGGGTAAGAGATGTATACATAATCACATAATATTATTTTTTTGGGGGGTGGAGTGGAGTGGGGTGGGGGGGGGTGAGGTGGGGTGGGGGTGAGGGTGTATACATAATCACATAATATTATTTTTTTTTTTTGGGTGGGAGTGGGAGTGGGGGTGGGGTGGGGTGGAGTGGGGTGGGGATGGGGGTGGGTGCGTGGGGATGGGGTAGGGTGGGGTGGCTGGGTGGGTGGGGTGGGAGTGGATGGGGTGGGTGTGGAGTGGGTGCATAGCATAGCGTGGGGTGGGGTTGGTGGTTGAGCTTCTTGAATATGTAAATATGGATAGAAAGAACTTTTGATTTGGATTTGGAATAAAATATGGGTGAAAAAAATGGTTAACTTAGGGTTGGAACTATATTTCTTTTTAAAAATATGGTTCCAAACTTTAACCAACCCAAATAAATAAAAATAGTTAACCAACCCATTTGGTTCCAGTTAATATGGGTTGACCCGACAGTTAACCAACTATATTACCAGGTCTATTCTTTAGTCTTAGTTTGTATTTATACCAATATGGTCCATGTCTTCCTTCTTTATATAATTGTGTGTGCAACACTAAAAATATCAGGGCTCCCAAAAAACGAGAACTCATATTTTCACATGTAATTTTGATATTTTCATATAATTCTCTCTCACATGAGCATACTGTGAGTCTCACCTTCATGTGAGTAGGAAACATGTGGAAATATCAAAAGCACATGTGAAAATAATGTTCCCCAAAATACTACAACTTGAAATGCGGTTTACATAATCTATAATGTTGCCTCAAATATCAAATTGTTGGACTTTTCAAAATCCATTTGAATTAATAGGGTAATGACATTAGAAGCAACATGTGCACTTTAGATTTATAGTGTGATGAATCTAGATTGCTTGAGAACCTTGGGAGAAACTTTTTCAAGGTAGAATTAAGGATACGTCGTCATAGTATTCTTTTGACAGTGTTACAGTATTGCTACCTTAATTTTAACATTTAGGTTATTTATTTTGACATAGTTCATGACTTAGCACTTGCCTTTATCCCTTATCAGTATTTATGTATATGAATTAATGAAGTCTCTTAGGTTATAATTCTTTTATGTAGTTTAATAAATTTTATTGTTGTAGTAAAAGAAGAAACACTGCATCAAAGATTTGACAAGTATAAGATACGGCTAAGGTATGAACATAACAAACTAATTTGTTGCCCCAATGATAAGTTAAAAGGTCATCTAACCTTCCAGTGAAGATATGTTCACGAACACCCAAAATTGAAGGTGGACGCACCCCGTGATCCTCATTAAATTCCTCAAGCAGGTTCTGCATTTTAAAAGCTTCTTCCAAGTAATTATCGTGTAGAAAAGCATTACAATATTTATAATTAGCCCCTAAAGCCTAGCTAACCATAAATACAAATTTGTACATGTGTTTACCTGATTCATATTGTGACGCCCCCAAAATAGGTATACATCACCTATTTTGAGTCGCCAAATACATGGTATAAAATTCAAATACAACTTAATTATACAACAGTCGTGTAAAATACGACTAAACATATGCTGTGAGTTTTAATACAAATATTATCATCCAGACAATATACAAACTCAATGGGGTCCTCATTACATTTATTATCACACTATTTCACAGAATAGTGAGGACTACTACTGCACCATCTAGGACCATCACTCTGTTTCCCCACTAGTCCTCTCGCTACGCTCTCATTTCTGAAGAGAACAATGAAAGCAAAAGGGTGAGTTCAACTAGCCCAGTAAGAAATATTATGACTAAGATAATGTAGAATAAATTATCTTTAGCCTTCAACAGTGTTAAACTGATACAATATAACAAACATCAAGTTTAATCTGCAATGAACAAGCAATCCCTTGTAAGAGTCAAGAGAGAATAAAATCTACTATCTTCTATGATTTAAAAGGTTTTTCATCACTTTTATCACGAGACGACAATAAATAATTCACATCATCAAATCATCCCTACACTACATGCCAAGGATATTCTTTAGTATCACGACCACGAATTATCCATGCACTACGGGCCAAAGATAATCGTGTTTTCATCAATGGTCCTGATCATGCCATAAAAGAATTCATCTTTGCACCCTTGGCAAGAGAATCCATAGTCATAATCATACCAAAAAGCATCCCATCAATGCACTACGGGCAAATGAGGACTTTTTCCACATCATTTGTAACATTACGGTCATGATTATACCGAATAATCCCTGGTCATAATCATACCAAGTCCATCTATGCACTACAGGCCACAGATGACTTTCAACATAATATAAACATGAGGATGTTGACAATGACATAATAATTCAATAAAACAAGTCAAGAATTAATTTATCAAGGAACCAATAACGTCCAAATTGTCAACATGATACTGCTTTGTGGAGTAAAATTCAAGAATGCTCAGAAGAATATTTACATTAAAAGATACTAGATTAAGCGCAAATATCAAGGATATTCCACTAATTTCATGGAGTATAGAAGTCAAAACTTTAACCAACTCGAGTATAATAAAGAATGGAATAACAAAAGAAATCACGGGCGCATGCGATAGATCGCACAAAAGCAAAGTTATTCAAATGAATAATAAATAACGGAACGGTCATGCGTAAGCGCACGACATAGGATATTCCAATGAATAATAAATAACGGAACCGAGTCATGCAGAATGCGCATGCAGACGGGATGTTCCAACGTAATAATAAATAACGGAATAATAGAAGAATTTCACCATGTATGCAGTACTTCACATAGACAGGTTATTCCAACATAATGATAAAGAATGGAATAACAGAAAAATTTCACCATGTATAGGGTAGACCGCGTATACAGGTTATTCCAACAGAATAATAAAGAATGGAATAACAGAAGTCCTCTTCACAAATAAAAAAGAAAGAATACCCCTTACGAGTACAACAAATAATATCTCTTACCGTAAAAGAAGAGTATTCCGACTGGTAGGGCGAGGATATACTCGAAGAAAATTTGCACTATGCTCAAAGCTTTCTTAAACTCTAAAGAAATACGCTCAATATTATAGAAGAAGAACTCTCTCTATAGTTTCTCTCTCTAGAGTTTCAGTGAATTCGTAAGAAATAATGAATGAATGAGCTTCTATTTATAGAAGAATGGACTGCATAGACTAATTCATGAACGGTCCAGATTGATTTACTTTAAATGGACGGTCCAGATTTAAAACAAAAACCTTTAAATAAAATATAATATATTCTATTTATAATCTAAAAAAACGAATAACTTTATAAAAGTATTCTGCTTTATATAAAAAGATTTTACTATCTGAAACACTATCTTGCAGCACTTTATGCAACACACTATGCATAATAAAATATAATATATTATATTTATTGTCTAATAAAACAATTAACTTTATAAAAGTATTCTATTTTATATAAAAAGATATTACTATGCAAAATACTATGTATAATAGAATATTATATATTCTATTTATAGTCTAATAAAACGAATAACTTTATAGAAGTATTCTGTTTTATATAAAAAGATTTTCTGTTTTATTACATTAATAATACTAATAAAACAAAACTGAGTGACTTATCATGTAAGCATCAATAATCAATACCGTGTGCTACTATGCAACCACGCGTATTACTGTACTTTTAACACCGGGTGTTTCAACACTTAACGGTAAAACTTCCACCGTTATTTTCATAAAGTATTTTTGTCATTTTTCAATCCGACAATAATTCCGTTGTAGGGTCCACCAATGATTCTGTCATTGTACGAATATTCCCTGTTAAAACGAATATTCCCCGACCAATCGAATATTATATAACAACTTGCATACTTTTCAAAATTTATAAATACTACCCATAACTATAACACTATCTCAAATCCACACCATAATATACAAAAAAATATTTCGAGAAAATTAAATCTTTATTCATAAAATCTGGAGTCTCACACATATCAATGGTCTGAAGAGCTTCCCCTCGACTAAAAATTTTAGCATGATTACGATTTTCGGTGCTTGCTTTCCTTCTCTATCTTCATTTAACTCAGCAATTTTATGCGGTAGATTTCCTATAAGAAGAAAAGAGATGCAATTAGTGATTAATGTAGCAAAATAAATATGGTGATCCTGTTCAGAATTAAGAAGAATTATACCTGATCTAGATTATCTACAGCTTTGACCAATACAGAATAATAAACCTTCTGTATTTTTTCACCTTCCTTTTCTTCAACTTTGTTAATGTATGCAACACGAAGAGAATTACTAGAAACAATAGGAATCACATTATGAGATGAAACCAGAAAGTTAGAACTTTAAGATAAATAACCTGAATTTTAGTGGATGAAAAACATACTTGACCATCAAATTAAGTTCTATGAGTATATGAATTTTTTTGGGTTATAAAAACTGCAAACTCAGAAGTTAGATGATAATTTTCTAATCAAGCAAATGGGTTATTAAAGACTTCCTAATAATATTTATAATTTCTCAACATCAGAGCAATAATTTTGGAAGCTCATAGGTATAGTTCCCCATGATGTCAGATGTAATTGTGATTTTTGACTTATGAGCACAAAAGAAACTTGAGACTACTAACCATGTAGTAGTTTACAAAGGAGCCTCCCGTGCATTAGGTAAGTTGTGAGTGCAAGGGATATAATTGCATGTTAATCAATCCTCGCTGAGAATTGAAACAACTATCATCCACATATACAGATAATCCTTACTATTAATAATAAAAAAGCTTATAGAGATCAAAGTTTAGGGTAGTTTTCATCTAACTTATATCTCCTAGACATGTTGGAGAGCCAGGACAAAGTGATATTACAATATTATCAAAAGCACTTTCTTCATACAAGTAATGGCAAATCTCTTCACATGTACTCTCATCATTACGTACCACCAAAGGAGGCACTGCCACATTAACAAGGAACAAGAAAATATGTCAATAAGGATCACACTCCAATCAATATCCATCAAATGCCCAAGACCATTGTTAGCAACCTTAATTTGTTCGCAGAAATCCCATAAATACCCAACACCAATATTAGCAACCTTAATCTCTTCATAGAAGGTCTTCAATAATTTAAATTTGTCTGATTTAGAAATTAATAATAGCAACAACAAAAGTTATGCACCATCCTCATGGATTCCTAACTTCTTCTAATCTAAACTAAAAAATGAATTGTTTTGTTTGGAAAAATAAAACAGATAAATGTACTATTCTCATGTCTGCAATGAAAATGTTGTTATAAAGAGGTTAACAAAAACACAAGATTAAAGAAATGGGATAACCCTGCACAGACTAAAAAGCTACAATTCCCCTACCAGACCCACTCAATTATTAAATTTAACATATCTGAGAAAGGACACTATCATTTTCTTCTTAGTGACTATCTCAAGTACAAATAATTCGTAAAAAATCTTTAAATTCAACCATTTGTATCAACAAACAAAACATTTGTCAAGAAAAAGATCCACGAGGCATATCCACATAAATAGAATTAGGGAAACAGAGATCTTATGTGACGCCCCCAAAATAGGTATACATCACCCATCTTGAGTCGTCAAATACATGGTACACAATACAAATAAAAACTTAATTATACAACATGAGCTCTAAAATACGACTAAACATATGCTGTGAGTTTTAATACAAATATTGTCATCTAGACAATATACAAACTCAATGGGGTCTTCATTACATTTATTATCACACTATTTCACAGAATAGTGAGGACTACTAATGCACCATTTAGGACCATCACTCTGTTTCCCCCGACTAGTCCTTGCTACATTCTCATTTCCTGAAGAAAACAATGAAAGCAAAAGGATGAGCTCAACTAGCCCAGTAAGAAATATTATGACTAAGATAATGCAAAATAAATTATCGTTAGCCTTCAACAGTGTTAAACTGATACAATATAACAAACATCAAGTTTAAGCTGCAAGAATTTAACAAAGAATCCCTTGTAAGAGTCAAGTAGAGAATAAAATCTACTATCTTCTATGATTTAAAAGGTTTTCATCACTTTTATCGCTAAGACTTAGCTTAATAAATAATCCACATCATCAAATCATCCCCGCACTACAAAGCTAAGGATGTTCTTTAAGTATCACGACCACGAATTATTCATACACAACCCCAAAAGATAATCGTGTTTTCATCAACTATCTGATCATGCCATAAAATAATTTATCTTTGCACCTCGCCAGTCAAGAGAATCCATAGCCATAATCATACCAAAAACCGTCCCATCAATGCACCACGGGCGATGAGGACTTTTTTCACATCATTTGTAACATTACGGTCATGATTATACCGAATAATCCTCGGTCATAATCTTACCAAGTCCATCTATGCACTACAGAATACGCAGATGACTTTCAACATAAGATAAACATGAGGATGATGACAATGACATAATAATTCAATAAAACAAGTTCAAGAATTAATTTATCAAGGAACCAATAACGTCCAAATTGTCAACATGATCTTCGCTTTGTGGAGTAAAATTCAAGAATGCTCGGAAGAATATTTCCATAAAAGATCTTTGGATGAAGCGCAAATATCAAGGATATTTCACTAATTTCATGGAGTATAGAAGTCAAAACTTTAACCAACCGAGTATAATAAAGAATGGAATAACAAAAGAAATCACCGGGCGATGCGATCAAGCATGCATGTGTTATTCCAATGTAATAATAAATAACGAAACCATGTCTTGCGTAAAAGCACGCATTTGGATGTTCCAACGAGAATGATAAAGAATTTAACCAATCAGTCATGCGAAATGCGCATGCATGAATATTCCAATAGAATAATAAATAATGGAACCCGGTCGAGTAATATCACCGGCAAGCGGATATTCCAATGAATAATAAAGAATGGAATAATAGAAGAATTTCACCATGTATGCGATTTTTGCATGTATGCGGTTATTCAACATAATAATAAAGAATGGAATAATAGAAGAACTTCACTATGTATGCAATACTTCGCATAAACAGGTTATTCCAACATAATGATAAAGAATGGAATAACAGAAAATTTTCACCATGTATAGGGTAGACCGCGTATACAGGTTATTCTAACAGAATAATAAAGAATGGAATAACAGAAGTCCTCTTCACGAATAAGCAAGAAAGAATACCTCTTACGAGTACAATAAATAATATCCCTTACCGTAAAAGAAGAGTATTCCGACTGGTAGGACGAGGATATACTCGAAGAAAACTGGCACTACGCTCAAAGATTTCTTAAACTCTAAAGAAATACGCTCAAGATTATAGAAGAAGAACTCTCTATATAGTTTCTCTCTCTAGAGTTTCACTGAATTCGTAAGAAATAATGAAGGAAGGAGCTTCTATTTATGAAGAATGGATCTGCATAAGAACTAATTCATGAACTATCCAGTTGATTTACTTTAAACGAGACGGTCCAAATTTAAAATAAAAACTTTTAAATAAAATATAATATATTCTATTTATAACCTAATAAAACGAATAACTTTATAAAAGTATTTTGTTTTATATAAAAAGATTTTACTATACAGAACACTATGCAACACTATGCATAATAAAATATAATATATTCTATTTATTGTCTAATAAAATAATTAACTTTATAAAAGTATTCTGTTTTATATAAAAAGATATTATGTGACAACCCCAAAATAGGTCTATTTCATCCAACCCATTCTGAGTCGCCAAATACATGGTACAGAAAACAACTACAACTTTATTACAACAATTGTCGTGCAAAATACAACAACACATATGTTGTGGGTTTTGATACAAATATATAACAACTGTGACTCACATCCCAACCTTGGATAGCATGTCACAATGGCACCTTACATAAAGGTATAGTCAAAAACTGTTTTAGAAATTAAAATCTTTGGGAAGTGCTCAAGGAAACCTTCGTGCATGGGAGGCCATGCGTCTAGGTTATGATAAATATCATATGACCACAGAATTATCCTTGGTTGACCCAATAGACCCCAAAGAAAAATGAGAAGATTACTATCATATTCTTCCCAATTTTGAGTCTTCTCTTGACATATCATTATCTGCACTGTCTCTAAATGAGAATTATACTTCAAACAAACACCAAGATTATATAGGTAGTGCTCATAAATATACTCAGCAAGTGGATGAGCACAACCATGCCTTATGATGACACGAGGTTGAATGTCATTAGACATCTTGTATGATAGTGGCAAAACACCCTTCCAAAGTTGAGTTCGCCTCACCCTAGTTGATTCACCAAATATAACTACTAAATGATGACCACCGATTCTCTATTCCCCTCATTACCCCACTCGACCCAATTACACTCTTATTACCTGAAAGGAATTATGAAGCAAAAGGATGAGCACAACTAGCCCAGTAAAGAATATCATGACTAAAGATAATTAAATTATCAATAGCCTTCATCAGTAATAAATTAGAGATTTAGAATATATGGTAGATGATAAAACTTTTCAACCAGAGTTGCAGGGGAACGAGCAATCCATTAGAAGAGTCAAATAGACTATAAAGTCTATTATCTTCTCCGTGTTAAAAATCCACCAACAATATTTTATCCTGTAACATCAATCAACAATTACGGTCCACAATCATATGAATAACTCATAATCATAATTGTAGTTCTAAATTCCTCTTCTCATCCAGGAATGAAGATAATTTTCATCACCTATCTTTACCTCGAAACATCAAAGATCATGGTTACACCAAATCACATTTCTGCTCATAATCATACTAATAACTTCATCTTCTTACTACTACTGAAGAAGATATTCATTTATATCACCAGATTGGTCATGTTCATCTCAACACTTTGCTCATCTTTGCACTTCTTCAAAAAAGATATTCAACAACATGTCATCTTTTGCACTACGCCAAAAGATATTCATCAACAATTTATCTTTTTTACTACTGTGCCAAAGATATTCCCAATCAGCTCATATTTGCACTACAGAGCCAAATATATTCATCAACAGCTCATATTTGCACTTTCTGAGCCAAATATATTATTATCTCAAAGAAATATATAATCATTTCGAATTTATATAAACAATAATTATAACCGTGTTGATCATTTTACCTTTGCACTTAAGCTAAAGATATTCAATTATAAATTCAATGGTCACGATCATACTACCAAATCAACAATTCAACTTTGCACTTTCTTGGCCAAAAAGAACCCATAGTCATGATCATACCAAAAATCTACCCATCTTTACACTCAAGTCAAAGAGAAATATCATCATTATGGTTATAAAATGTTATATATGATAATAAAAATAATATGATCAACATACGGTTTTAATCTCAAGAGTAATATTCATAAATCAACTATAATTTGGTTAGAAAAAGAAACCAATTTTGTCATGAATAGTAACTCGTGAATAGTAACCCATGAATAGTAACTTTGTGAATAGTAACTCATAAATAGTAACTCGTGAATAGTAACTCATGAATAGTAAACCCGACACAAAAAGGTTGAAATTCCACAATAAAATCCATACCAATATTTCGGTATAATGATATTGAAATAACATTTCTTAAACTTATAAATAATTTATTTTAATTATTTACACTTTACTAAATAATACATTTAATCATTCTAAAATGCAAAACTCATAAGATTTCATCACCAATAACCAAAACCCTCATCAAAAATCTGCATATAACTCATGTATGATTCTCAAGCCATAAAATCATATTTTCTAATTTTCTTATTTCACATAACATATTTAATTCTTTTACACATAACTAGACCATTTTCATAAAAATTACCAAATCAGTTCCAAAAATATTTCTTTTCTGGGATTTAGCAGAATATAGTCCCATATTGGACATATATTTTTCTCAGAATTTTTAAAATTCATTTACTATTTTTCATATGGCCAAAACCGCCGAATATTTAGATATTTATCATAAATTGTAATTTTATCTAAAAATTTCGAAATTCACAGAGTACACTGATATTATATAGATGTACTCCCAATAAAAATTTCATCAATTTTGGAGTTAACCACAAGGAGTTATAAGCGGTTACTTTTAAAATAGTCTTTTCTCATAAAATTCATAACTCTTAATCTATACATCCAAAAATCACCATTTTTGGACACAATCAATAAAACTCATCAAAATATCATTTCAAATTTTTCCATAATTTTCTGAAGAACGGAAGAAGTACGAACTAAAACACATAATAACCCTTAAAATCCCTTACTATCCCTTACCTCAAAAGAAGCGACATTTACATTTGGATATCGAATATAATATTTGAAGGAAAATTGCAGCAATCGATGAATATCAACTCACCAAGTATCTAAATACTCACAAAATACACTCAATAATCTAGAGAGAAAAAGAGAGAAATCTTATGAATTCTGGTGTGATTTTCAATTCTAACTTAGCCCTCTATTTATAGGAAAATGTTAGCACGCCGAAGCAGACTTGACCTACTACCTGATGGCTTTATTTGCTACTATTTCACCCACCAAAAATTAGCCATCTCCCCCAACAACCAAGAGTGGGGCCCACTCAATTCTAAAAATTTTCACCAAAACCTAATTTCTGAATCAGTCATCTCTTAAAATTCATAACAAATCATTCGTTCATTTTTAATGGTTCAAAATTTGTGGACATATACTCAACGTATATATGTATAACATATCCAAAAATTACAATGATCCAACGGTCGGATTAAATATTATAACTCACACAATAAAGTCAGTAAGAACAACATTTGATCTTTTAATACCTCCAATCAGATAAAATACGATAAAATACCTCAACATTAATTCTTTCATTTATAACCACATAAATAAATCCATCATTTATATCCACATCAAATAAATATTTCCTTATCATATAAATCAATAATTAATTATTCACAAATAATATTACGTAATCACAAATAATGACAACCAGCAGCCTCTCGGGAAAGAGGGCTTTTCAATAAGAATTTCTCCTTATTTGGCGCAATTTAGGTGACCAAACCTCTCCTTGATGTAACTTTCTAGACATTGCCAATAATGCTATCTAATAATATTATTCAAATAATATGAATTATTGATCCGATAATGGAGATATCATGCGATGAAAATTATTGAGTAACAATAATATAAAATATCAACGCAAAGAATTATTGAATCAATAAAATATTGAACAAGAATTCATCGTAATAATTATTGAGTAGTGCCTTCTTACGTAAGAATCAATAATTCAACAATATTTTGTAATACCGCCAGGTAATCTTTCTTTATGCGACGCCAGACATCGTATTTTAACCAATTTAGTATTCCAACGATTTAATAGCGTAATAACAACTTCTGTGATTATTTATAAAACTCAAATTTGTCATTTTCTTCATCCGACCGTTATCCGTTATGGGGCCCACAAATGGTTGCTATGCGTAAATCATTTAATATTCCCAATGCGGAAAGAATATTCCACGACCAAACGAATATTCCCAAACAATAATAAGTATTTTATATAGCCACTTGCTTATTTTGAAAAAATTTCATATATCACCCTTAACTTTAACTTTTATCAATTTAACCATTTACTAAATAGAAAATTGAATACTTTTATTTCATAAAATTCGGGGTCTTATATATTACTATGAAAAACACTATGTATAATAGAATATTATATATTCTATTTATAGTCTAATAAAACGAATAACTTTATAAAAGTATTCTGTTTTATATAAAAATATTTTCTGTTTTATTACATTAATAATACTAATAAAACAAAACTGAGTGACTTATCACGTAAGCATCAATAATCAATACTGTGTGCTACTATGCAACCACGCCAGATTCTTTGTATTTTTTAACACCGGTGTTTCAACAGCTTAATTCAGAAAACTTCCGCCGTTATTTTTTTAAAAAATATTTTGTCATTTTCTCAATCCAAAAATAATTTCGTTGTAGGGTCCACCAATGATTGTCTTGGTTGTGCGAATATTCCTTGTTAAAACGAATATTCCCCGACCAATCGAATATTATATAACAACTTGCATACTTTGAAAAATTTATAAATACTATCCACAACTATAACATTATATCAAATCCACACCATAATATTCAAAAAAAAATTTGAGAAAATTAAATCTTTATTCATAAAATATGGGGTCTCACATCTTACCTCCATTGATGATAGAAAACTCTTCGAATACATTGTATGTGTAACTATCATAGTTATCAATCAACAATGTCCTCACATATTCCAACTTCTGGCTTGGCTCCTCCATACGTTTTTTAAAGCAAGAAATTAGGGCTTAAAAATTTTTGATTAGGAATTTTTGGTATAGTAGAAGTTGTTTGAAATTGAGTATGAAAGATATACATATTCAAATTACGTAATTGAAAGAGAAGAACTAAAGAAGAAACATGAGCGAACTAAAACATAAAAAACTTACACATCAGTTCGTCTTTTGGAAAATCAAAATTTTGTGATTCTGAGTTTGAATCAATAATTTTTCATGCATTTAGCCTCTTTTAGTGGGATGATTCAGTCATAAGTCCCAACAAATTTGAAATCTCGATTCTACAAATTATAGTAAACGAAGAGGCGATGCGAGGCGATCAAAGATGATAGAGACACTACAAGAAAAAACCTTAAGTTCGACGGAATAATCCGTCGGACATAATCCTATTCAGTCAAAAATATATTATTCCCGACGGAAATATCCGTCAGATATTCGGTCGAAAATATTCGCGTCAAAAATAAGATTCGTCTAAAATTCCGTCGGATATTCATTATCTTCGATTTAACGTATCTCCGATCTCAAGAGTTCGATCGAACATAAACTATCTTCGACGTAATATATAGACAAAACTTTTAAATATAATATAAAGATTACTATGTTCGACGGACTTATTCCCTCGGACTAATACTATTTTCGACTAAAAACTAAAATAATCAGATATTTATTAAAATTGTCTAATTATTATCTTCGACGAACTTTGTGTCGGAGATATAATTGTTACGACGAATATATTCTGTCGAAGTTAACATATGTTCGACTGAAAATTAGGACATTTCAGAATTTATTAAAAATTTATTATTTATTAACTCCGAGGGAAGTTCCGTCGAGCATACCCTATTCCGTCGAAAGTAACTAATTTTTTTTTAAATACAGATTTTAAAAGTTCAGTTTCTAGGTGTTTAAACTCATTAATGTACCTGTAACCTGTCACAACCCAATACACAATAATATAAACATGTATCTCACATTCAAATATACAACGTAGCACTAAAACGTAATCTTCAACTCATTATCATTCACATTCACATTCAAATATCCACCAAAACGTATTATAAGCTAACCAATTACAAATATAAGCTAATGTTCCATAAATGTTAAATAATATAATTTACAATACTTGTACAGACGCAATTAGACAATACAATATATACAAAAGTTCTACAATAACATGAATATATACAAATGAACTATAAATTAGTAAAAGTATCATCATCGGGCGGAGGTGAACGACGCTAACCGCTCAGTGTATGGAAATAAGCGTCGTCTTTCCTCTAATAATCGCCAAAGATGCTCGCCATCGCCACCCTATTGATAGAATCAAAATATAAATCATTAGTCCGAGTATATATATGTGAGAATTAACAAACTAGCCTTAATTGAAAAACATAAACAATACGAATACCGAGTAGGTAGGGTGGATTTAAAAAAGCCTCCTCCAAGAGGTAATCACCATCCCGGAGCATCTCGGCGCCAAGCGTCAAACCGCTCCGTGGTAATCCCGTATTTCTCTGCAGAGGCCCTCGCTATAATATCCCGAGAAATCTGGTGAAGACGAACCGGAAGGCAATCTGCTTTGAAGTCGAAAGATCGGATCGACACGGAACCTATCAAACATGGCCCTATCACTGGTTGAAGATATATCGTCATCCAATCCAAATACCAGATGAGATGGTCCGACATGTGCTCTTCGACGATGGCTACTGGCCGAGCCTATAAAGAGATACAAATTGATTACTAATAATAATTTATATAATGTGATAAATTCGGATAATTTCATGAAACATAAAAAATATTACCTCCGTGGAAGTGTATATATGCGGTATCCTCGGCGGACTCCAACACTCGATATCTGTCTTGCATCATTGCTAGTAGGGGATCCCGAGACGCCGACCCATAGTCTCAGCCTCCTCATCCCGATCTAATATTATATCGGGAAGAGGGTGGCGGAATTTAATGGCTCAGAACCCCTCCTAATAGTCTCCAGCTCAGCTATACGCTCGTCCCGAAGCCTCTAAAATCGGTCCTGTAATGTATTCCGCATACGTATGTTAATTATATCATTTTATTTACGATTGAATATTATTAAAAGCTAACTAGTAAGATGAGTTTTACCCGTATAGCTAAAGCTGCCTGAGACAAAGCACGCTCGTCTTTAGGCGTATGGGCTCGATCCCAAAACTCTAGAATAGTAGGATCTCAGCCCAAGGTCATCCCCAATGCCTAATAAAAACATTCATAAAATATGTCTTAAGTATTTGTGTGAGAACTTGACACATAAATAACTAAATACAATGCACTTACCTTCTTCGCTTCCTCGAACGACTGAGAACTAGTGGTGTGTACTATCCGGAGCTGACCACGGTTCTTCTTCGCCGTCGTCGACTTTTTTCTTCTTAAAGTCATCACCTCCCAGTCTTGTGCATGATAGCCTCCCAGGCTAAATCGGAGACTATGCGGGGCTGATGATCACTGATGGTGGTCCTGGGATGGTCCACAAATGCCCGTGCTGCCTTCTGTCTCATCTCATACAGCCATCCAGAGTAATTTGCAGCGACATGATGCTCAATCACATCATCGTCGGCTGACTGAGAGATGTTCGGGTGAAATCGATAATAAACTATAACAAAAGATTATTTAAAATTAAGAACAATTGATTTCGTCATCCCAATACAACTATGTAGTGATAATATTCTTAACTTACGTGAAACTCCCGCAAGACGGTCTGCATAAAAGTGTCACCGTCATCACAGATATCGACCGAACGCATGCACCTCTCTGGAGATCGCGCCAAACAGATCGCGTATAGGTGTGTCTTAACCACCGGGTCTAGTATACTACGTAAAAAATATAACAATATGTGTTATGTGAATTGTGTTTTACAATAACAGATAGAAATATTACGAATATATTAACGCTATCACTGAGAAACGACATCCATCTAGCATCGTAAGTAGTAATCGCTGCACGGACGACCAAAGATACTGAGGTTCGTCCCTCGTCATCATCAACGAGGTGCATCTGTAATAATTGTATTTAACATAGTACTTCAATAATCATTGTAATTAATGCGACTTGAGATATATTTAAATCCTAGTTAAGATAACTTCTTTCGCTTGAAGAAGAGCCTCCATCGTGGCTACCGTCTTCAGTACCGGATCGCCCACCACCTCGGCGACCCCCACCACTATGTCTAGCCATGAATATCCTACTGCAATAACAAAATTGGTAGATTGCGAATATGTAAGGTTTAACAATATGTGGTAAGTACTAATATGAATGCTCATTTTCAATTACGCACGTCATCAAACCCATCGGAATCAACGTGTATATCACTCTCGAATTCGGTATCTTCTTCATCCTCAGTTTCGAGATTAGTTTCATCATCGTTATCATCCTCAACGAATACATAATCATTCATGTGTACGTTGGCCTCGATATCCTCATCGTTAGGTACGTCAATGACATCAGTACTCAACACATCTTCAACATGGAACACTACGGCCAATAGGTTGCTCACATCTTCTTGTAACGCCTCATCCATACCAAACATGTTATCAGCATTAAATGAGCGTGTTTTAGTAGTGACTACTGTGTACCAGGGGCTTCGAGTATTTACGACATTAGGAGCGTAATACACTTGAGTAACTTGACTTGCTAACACATATACGTCATCAGACTTTAACACCGACTTGATATCCACAGTTGTGATTCTATTAAGATCAACTTTAACCCCCTTTTTAGTATCAAACCAGCTACACTTAAATGTAACTACTTTTTTGCCGTCGTGATAATTGAGCACAACTACATCCTGTAAACGACCATAGTAATTGGACTCGAGAATCTTGGTAGCAGACTTCCTAACACCACAACCCCGTAATCGGTCGATGTGAGTTCATGCAAGTCATCGACTCTAAATCAGACCCATTCACGATGCAACCAGTGAAAAGAACTAACGACTTTGTAAGGTCCTTGGATGACATCTATAAACGCTTCGTAAATATTCTCACTTCAACCCTTTTCTTAAACCAATCGTTGGAAATTATCATTAGTGAATGTTTCCAATTCTGCTGCAGTAAAAGTTGGGTTAGAAGCATACGCTTCCTCTTCGAATGAACTGCAATATTAGTAAAATGTCTTTAACATATATAGAGATGACTACACTTGTAAATTGTACTAAATGGAGCAAATAAGCTTAGACTTACGTGATGTATCTTCGATACTTGGGCATATTTAGAAGCACGTATATAGATACAATCTTCAACTCTTTGTCGCTTAAGTAAGTCAAAGTCTCGTAACCAAAATGGTTTAATGGATATGTGAATACAAATTTAACTCATCATCATCATGAGTCATTGGACCAACAACCTCATTCCTTCCTAAACGGTTGTGCTTCGTTGAGACAACATCGCCAAAATACAATGAGCGAAGTTGACAAGCTCTTCCTCCTCAGATATATCGTTCAAAGAATAGAACCCTCTACACGAGCTTTGTTCTCGACTTTTTGTTTTAATTCCACAAGATATACCTATATACGATAAATAATATGCGAATAAATTGAAGTATTATTAATATGAGCGGAGATAGAGCAATTAGCGCTTTATATATTACCTCTCAAAAGGATACATCCACCGATATTGCACCCGGTCCTCCAAGTTTGAGTTCATACTACGAGATGAATAAGCGAGATGTTCAATCGAAATCAAAAAATCCTAGAGGAAGATCATTTTGAGCTTGCATATGGTAAGCACAATATTCTTCTCCATCTCGCTTGACATCAACATGCTTTAATTATAGTTGAGCAAATATCTCGAAAGAAATTTGACAGTTCGGTCAATGCATCCAGAACTTTTCTGGGTAACATCTCACGAAATGCAATTGGAATCAACTTCTGCATAAATACATGATAAAAGTGACTCTTGAATCTAGAAATTTTTAATTGCTCAACTTTACAACAACGTGTTATGTTTGACGCATATCCATCTGGGAGCTTCAACCCACTAACCCACTTACACACGTCTTCAACTTGTTGCTTCTAAGACAAAATAGAGCTTTAGATTTCGTAGTGTTAGGACGAGGCCACAATTCTGGCCTAATGTTCAATGCCTCCAAATCTTTTCAAGCATTATCATTGTCTTTAGTTTTACCACTCGCATCTAATACGGTGTAAAACAAGTTCTCAAAAACATTCTTTTCGGTATACATGACATCTATACAATGATTTAATCGAAAGTGTGCCGCAATACTGACAACTCAAACCATATAAAAGTGTATCCAATTATGAGTCTTCCTGCATGCTACCGCTTCTCTCAATTTCATCGTGTTCCTCCCCAAGAAGGAAAATCAAGTTTATTCAACCAAATTTCAAGACCTCAACGCCCGACCACCACCACCAACAACCCCCTTCTTCTCTATCTTTCTGTTGAACTGTGCAGACATCTTTCTGTAATTGTGATCAAGAGGCAAGAATCTACGAGCAGTTCCAAAGAAACTAAATTTCCACCCATGCTGCAACTGGTTGCCTTGCACATCCCCCATACACGCTGGACATGACAGCTTCCCGTGAGTTGACCAACCACTAACCATCCCAAGAGCCAAAAAGTCAGTGATATTCCATAACAGGGCTGCCTTCATCACAAAATTCTCGCATATCGATTTATCATATGTCTGAACCCCTGTCTCCCACAACATCTTTAGTTCATCCACTAACGGTTGAAGGTACACATTAAGGTCTTTTGTAGGACTTTTATCCCCCGGAATGAGTAAAGTCAAAAACAAATACGGATCCCTCATGCACATTGCCGGTGGAAGATTATAAGCGACCATAATGACTGGCCAAACTGAGTACGGCTGGCTAAAATTATTAAAAGGGCAAAAGCCATCAGTAGCCATGCCAAGCCTAACATTCCTAACTTCTTCCGCAAACTCAGGATAATTTACATCAAATCTCTTCCATTCATCTCCATCCGCTGGGTGAGTCAGCTGACCAGGCACGACATCCCTTGTTCGATGCCAACTCATATGTTGAGCCGTATGAGACGACATGAATAGCCGCTGAAGTCTCGGCGCAAGTGGAAAGTACCGTAAGATTTTCCTGGGAACATGTTTCTCCTTCCCCCCACGTTTTGTAACCTTGTAGCGCGATAAGCTGCATATATCACACTGTCCCTTATCTCTGTCCTCCCCATAGTATAACATGCAATCCTGCTCACAAGCATCGATTTTCTGATACCTCATTTTTAACCCCTTGACCATCTTCTTCACTTCGTAATAATTCGCAGGAAAGAGTATGATACTTAGGTAAGAATCGTCCAATTATAAGCGAGCAAATCATTGAAACCTCTCTCTACTACAAATGTGTTCATTCTTGAAGTGTAAGAGCTTCACAACGCAGCGAAGCTTGTGTTTGTATCATTTCCTTGGACACAACGCGACCCCGTGATTCGAGATAGCAACTTATAAAAGGCAACAGTTGTATCATTTGGCACTAGCTTCGCACTGCTTGAAGAAGGTTCATATTCAGCCCAGTCAATAGTAGTAGGGCTATAAGCATCGATCAACATCTCAACTGGATCATAGTTTTCGACGTATGAATCCCGTGGAATTAGTTGTTCCACAATATTTTCAATCACTTCTGATTCCCCATGATGAGTCCATACGAAGTACCCATCCACAAATCCACGAGAAAATAAGTCGAATTTAATCTCGTCGACTTTCTTCCAAATCAGATTTTTACACTTGACACACGGCATCACATCTTCCCATTCGGATCATCCAGTATGTTCTAGTGCTTTGTTCAAGAAATCTAAAACCCCAACACGATAAGTCGAGACTAATCCTCCCATCACCGGGTATCCTACGGTACATCCAACTCGGTCGATCGACATTTTTAACTGCTACGTAAGCACGCATTAAGTTAATTTGGATATTCATGCGTGAATTAGATTTACCTAGTATCTCTACAGGACAGGGGTAAGGCTTCTATCCCATTATTGAATGCGTCTCGTCACTAGTGCAAACACGTTGAATACGTTTCATGAGTTTCAAGAAAATTTCGGCAGCACCTCCCCATGGTCTCCAAGCACACGAAATAGACTAAGATAACTTAATCTAAGTATGCACTCGGAGAACATATAGAGATAACAGTCGATTAATCCTCAAAATAACAAAAAATATATCTTTTCGTATTTGCACCGGCCTAATTAAGTGAGAGACATAACATCCAATAACAGTCCCAAACAAGGGACTGTTCGACATTCACCCCTATTGAGTGTATGTCAAACGGGTTTCTAAGTTTCAAAGTATAGTACATATATAATTGAAAATGCTACTTAGTTTATTGAAAATTGTAGCAAACTACACAAATGCTACTTAGTTTATGAGAATTGTTATATGGAATCTCTACTTGAGTCCAAGAATCGAGAGAGAAAAAAAAATCGTAGTTCTTTTGTTCTCTATCTTGAATAATAAAGTTAATTCAATTATCATGAAACATTTCTCATCGTTCCATCATATGATGACAACATCCCAAGGAGTTCCATTAAGCTATTGAACAAAGTTTGACAAGCACCCTTCTGATGAGCGACGATCACTTCTTTAGGGAATGAATCTCTCATATGGGTCCAATCCATGATATAGACATCTTCTCACCACCAATTCCTCAAATGGATAGTTCTCATACAAGAGGTGAGACGCGTCGTGAGAACTACCCATCTCGTGAATTGGAGTGGTGAGAAGTCGCTTATATCATGGATCGACCCATACGGGGAGATGATTCAATCCTATGAGAGAAGTGATCGTCAGCTCATTCTGTAGGGTTGCTTAACCTAGAACTTTGTTCAACAACTTTCCGCACTCCTTCCTGATGTTGCCATCTATTATGATGGAACAAAGGAGGAATGTCTGCAGAATTCAATTACCTTTATTATTCGAGTATAGAGACAAAACAGAACTACGACCCCTTTTTTTTTTTAATTGTTGTCGAGGAACCTATTGAGTACTATTAGTCAATGAAATCGCTATGTCGAAACCTGCATACAAGAAAGAGTACATATATGTAGGGAAAGTATTATTGCATTTATATATTGAAAATTGTAGCAAACTAAGCAAATGCTACTTAGTTTATTTTGCAAATGATAATAAACTAAGTAAGTGGTACTTAGTTTATGAAAATTGTTATTTGGAATCTATAGAGACTATTGTTCGACATTCACTCCTACTTAGTTTATTTTGCCAATTATAAACTAAGTAAGTGGTACTTAGTTTATGAGAATTGTTATTTGGAATCTATAAAGACTACTGTTCCACATTCACTCCAACTTATTTTATTTTGCCAATGATAAACTAAGTAAGTGGTACTTAGTTTATGAGAATTGTTATTTGGAATCTATAAAGACTACTGTTCTAACATTCACTCCTACTTAGTTTATTATTATATTTTCTTTTATTTTAATTTGTAGTATATTATATTATAGTATATAATTGGTTTATTTATTTAAATCAATTAAATTTATTATTATTATTTATTTTATATTGTATTATATTATATAAGTTCAAATGTAATTTAATTTAATTAAATTTAATTTTATTAAATTAAATTTATTTTATTTTAATTTAATTTAATTTAATTTAATTTAATTTATTTAAATTTAATTTAATTTATTTTAAATTATTTTAATTAAATTAAATTAAATTAAAATTATTTGATTATATTATATTTTATTCTTTATTGAATTGAATTCTATTTGTATTATATTATATATTTGTAAATTTTTTTATTAAATTAAATAAAATTTGTTTGATTTTATTTAATTTACTTCAAATTAGTTTATATTTTAATATTGGGACTAATTACAAATATTATCAAAATAATTTCGACAAAATCTTGCAAATGATACATCCGATGTAATTTCATCACAAATTCAAATTTAAATTGCAAATATATCAAAATTAAAAATAGATCCTAAAATCGCTTAAATTCAAGATTGAAAACTAATTAAATTACATAAACAATGCAAACAATATATAATTTATAATTATCCATTCTCAATCAAAATATATACCAAATTTTAGCCCCAAATTTCAAATTTCAAATCCAAATTTCACCAAATATATAACAAAATTTTAACCCTATACCAATTTTCAAATTTCAAATCCAATTGCAAAGCCAAATTGATGCACATACAAGAACTAATTAAGGAATTTACCAATTTTCGCACTCAAATCAATATATACATACAATATAAAATTATTCAATTTATCGGTTTTGTACATCATCATCAAAATAAAACAATATTTGAACTCATACCTTTTGGAGCTAATAAACTGTCCGGCATGTGGTGGTGGTGGTGGTCTGCGGAATCGAAAATGGGTGGCAGCTGGAGGTGACTCTTGGTGGTGGTGGTGGTGGTGGTGGTGGTGGCTTGGTGGTAATTTTGGAGGAAGAAGCGCGAATTAAGATGGTGGTGGTGGTGGTCATGGCCAGAGGGGCTGGCTGGAGGTGGGGAAAGCCGATCGATCATGAGAAGGGGGGGCGCTGGCCGGGTTCTGGCGGTGAGGTGTTGGTGGCAGGTGGGCGTTGGAGATGAGAGAGATGAGAGTGAGAGAGAGAGAGACCTGAGATGAGAGAGTGAGAGAGAGAGATATAAAACCGAGAGAATACTTGGGAGACAACGCCTGAGTCATTCGAATAGTTTTATAAGATATTTTCGATAAATATCCGCTTGACCCACGTCCCCTAATTAACTTATCTTCGACGTCACATTCCTCTGGAACTAACCATAATTTCGTCGAATTTAAGTTTCGCGCTGACGGGAAATTTGGCGCCATATGAGGTCTTATATTCCCGACGAAATTTCCTCGGAAATAAACTATTTTGGACGGAATTATTTTTGACCTAATATTTCGTCGAAATTATATTAATTTCGACTAAATACAATCCGTCGAACTTAGTTCCGTCAGGATTAGTCGGTTTCCTTGTAATGAGATGAATAGAACCTTTCCACTTCTTTACGAAAATTAGAATCAAAGACAAAGAATCGCTTGGAATCGAATACGTATCGAACTCCTAAACGAGCGAGTAACGATTGAGCATGGATCAGATTAAGGCAAAGTACTCGAAAAACGAGCGAACGGTGAGTTACTCACGTTCGAGTTCAGTACCATAACCCCCAAAACGAGCTTGGTCCATATTCGACTCGGATGTCTACCGAATTCGAGTCTCATATCATATTTTCGAGTCAAATCAGAGTCAGATACCGAGTAGTCCGGACCATTTTTCACCCCTATTTATAGGAAATGCTTAGCACACCATAGCTGACAAACTTGCTATCGGTGGATTTACAATTCAATATTCACGCACACCACAATTGATCATTAGCAAAAATTTTCCACAAAAAACAAAAGTGGAGCCCACCCATATTTTTAATAAAAATATTTATTTCTAAAACTTCAATAATTCATATTAAATAACCCTTTTATCAGAAAAAATACGAACCTTATGTCCATTTCATGGGAAATTTAATTCTCTACAACTTTGTAAAAGAAAGTTTTTCCAAATTCTAAACAGAAAATGACCGAAATCTACATACCGATGATTTTTAATACCTCTATTCCGATAAAATACTGATAAAACACATCAGCATTAATTCTTTCATTTATATCCACATAAAATAAATATTTCCTTATCATATAAATCAATAATTAATTATTCACAAATAATATTACAGAATCACAATAATGACAATCAGGTCGTTCCCAAGAAAGAGGGGGCTTTCCGATAAGGATTTCTCCTTACTAGCGTGCAATTAGGTGACCAAACCCCTTTCCTAGACAGAACTTTCTTAGACATTTCCAATAATGCTATCTAATAATATTGCAACAACAATAATATAAAATATCAATCTTAGCAATTATTGAATTAATAAAATAAAATATTGAACAGTAATTAATGTAACAATTATTGAGTAGTGTCTTCTTACGTAAGAATCAATAATCCAAAAATAATGTGCAATACTGCAGCGCTATCGCGCAACCACGCCAGACATCGTAGATTTTAACCACCGTATTTTTAGTAGTGCTAACAAAGAATAACTACGCCTGTTATTTATAAAAAAATTAAATTTGTCGCTTTTCTTCATCCGACCGCTTTTTACACATGGGCCCACAATGGGCTGCAAGGCTGTCGCATTTAATATTCCCCGACAACAAGAATATTTCACGACCAAAAGAATATTCCCCGATAACAATGAATATTTTATAACCACTTACTTATTTCGCAAAATTTGCACATTTTATCCATAACTAACTACATTAATCAAATCCACCCCTTACTATTTCAAAATAATTAATAGAGGAAATTAAATTTTATTTGTAAAAAGTTGGGGTCTTATATATTAGGTACAACTTTTTTACTCCACGCCTTTTATTATTGTCGTATTTTATATATCTCGTGATATCTCGTCATTTGTTACATTTTTCTTACAATTCTGTTGGCACTCTTGAATAGAGGTTTGATCATTGATAACTTGATTTTATTTAGTAATTTGAACTCCTTTCCTTTTTTTATAATTTGAACATATTTCATATTTCTTCAGCAATACTATCATTATATTGATTTGTTTGTATTGGTAATCGTTCGAAATTTGGTACTTACTTAATTGTTTCTTTCTAATTAAATATTTTTTTGCTTCGGTTTATTCTAGATGTTCCTAATTAACTTCATATTTTGTAATATTTTGAATGTGTTCTTCATGTATAGAACTTTATTGATCTTTGCAGAGATGTACATGTTGTTGCGTTTATGATTTGATTTGATTCAACATGTACGTTTAGAACCCTTTTGTTGGTATTATTTCGTACATGTTATGACAATCTTTGTAGAATAAGCGATAGGGTATACCTCAGCTATAACCACCTGTGGGGGTACCATATGCATGTTCTTTTTACACCGAGACATGACACTTTCTGTGGCGGTGTGATCAGTCCACGACATATCCTTTTGTATGTTTATTCTAGGTGTGAGCTTAAGTTGGCCATTTGATATGTTTGTTCAGGATGTGTATGGGTTGGCCCTAGTTTCTGTTCTGTTTTGCAGATTGGTGACGTTTGTGCTAGACATAACTTTCGATCTGCATGCATTTGGATTCGCAATTCAATCTGTGATTTGTCTATGTGACATTATTTTTACTTGTTTGTGCGACAAGATTCTGTTTTGTCCTAAGGTCAGTATGAAATAATCACTTAGCCACTTTGATTCAAATTTCTATTTATTTTGTTAATTTTGTTAATTCATATATGTTCTATTTAGACTTTGAAGATTATATTTTCGTCAGTATTTATGTTGAGACTTTGTTCAGTACTATTTTGTCATGCAGCTGATTTCGTATTTCAATTGTGCATCTTTTATATATATTTATTCGTATTGGGTATTTCGTATTGGGTATCCGCCAGAAGCTCTTGAAATAAATATCTCCCCTTTTCTACCTTAAGTCGATATCGTTGATAGATATGATTAATCAGATAAGGGGGTGATTAATATTATTGTCGGAATGCTGAAGATTTTTTTCTAAAACATTATTGATAGAGTGCATGGCACGCGAGATTGAGATAATTTCCCATGCATTATGTTTTTCAAATGACGTGCATATATAAAATCCCAATAAAGATATCTGAACAGGGAAATTTTAAAATTTGGAATGTTACGAATTTATTTGATTTTAGTAAAATAACTATAATAATAAATTAATTAATTAAAATGTATAACCAATTATTATATTTGTTAATTTCAAAACTTAAACAAATTTATATCAATATCAAATTTAGAATTTTTTTAATTAATTTTTAAAAGACAAAATATATCTATAATTTTGAGACAGAGATATGATTCAAATTAGGTCTGTTTTAAAATGTTTTTGTATATTATAGTGAGTCATCCTAACTTTAAGATATTTTGCCCATACAAAACTCATGATAAATGAGTCTTTTGGACTTTAATTATAATTTTTTATTATAAATACTATCTATATATAAATCTATACTATATATAATAAGGAGAATAATAAAAAATTAATTAATATTAGCCGAGTTAACGAGTTTTTTGATTGATCATAAGTTGTCTCAGAAAATAAATATTATATTTTTCAGATGTTTATGAAAATAAACTCTAATATCTTTATCATAAATTGAAACAAACTTGTCATATTAAAAATCATATTATCTCCTGCAACAAGAATTTTGTTTCTTTTGTGTGCATTTATATATTGATTCACTAAAGGTTTAAAGTGCATATATAATATGCATGATTTTTTACTTATAAAATTGTTACTAATTAGTTTTATATAATTATTTCGTTTCACAATAAGATTGTTTAGACTTTTTAAATTTTATTTAAATATTTTTAAATTCAAAATTGATATAAATTTATTTATTTTTAATCTATAAATTATCTAAAATATACAATTAATTATAATATTTTATTGATATATAGTTGTAATACTATATCAATTTTAAATTCGAGATGTTTCTAATGAATTTTCTAAAAATCGATAATCATCTTACATGTTGAAATGAGAAGCGCACTATATATGATAGAAACCGATAAATTCACAATAACAAATAATATTTTTATAATAAAATCGTCGTTATAGATCTTATAACGATGATTTTTATCGTCATTATATATCTATAACAATATTTTTTTTATAAAATATCAAAAAAAATATGTGAAAATATCAATTTCATATATAACAACATATAGGTTTGGGTCAAAGGTTTATATAATAATTCTCAAAACTTTTAAAGTGCATAATAGTATGCATTCTTTTTCACGTGGATTAAAAACCTGTGGCCATTATAAAAGTGCTTCTCTTTATTATTCTCCTGTATAAAGATTCATGCACATCCTTGTGAACAAATCAAATCAAATACGTACTCTTAACCAAAAACATTTAGTAACACAATTTTTATATATTTTTTATTTTATTTTTTTTGTGCTCTCCGGCCCTTTCATAAAGCTCAAGTCAATATCATTGTTTAATTAATTATTGAGTTTTACTCTGTAATAAATTTATGTCAACTTACGATTACAAAACTTATTCATATATGTGATTAATAGAAAGGAAACTGTTATATTCATAATATTTTTTGATATTTTCACAACAAAAGTATCGCTATAGATGTATAACGACGATGAAAACCGTCGCTATTAGATCTATAGCGACGGTTTTATTGTAAAAATATTATTTTCTGTTGTGAATTTATCAATTTCTTAATAAAAATTATAGAAGAATCTCACTTATTACGCATCTCTTTAAAAAATTTACTAATAATACTTATTCATGTAACTGTCAATCAAATAATTGAGATAAACATTCCTAATATATATTATTTTTTTTAATCAAATAAGGGGTGATTACTATTATTGTCAGAATATATGTTGAAGATAATTTTTTCTGAAACATTTTTGGCAGAGTGGGGCACACATAATTTAGATAATTCCCATGCATTAGTTTTTAAAATGTCATGCATAAAATTGCAATGACTAAGACATCCCAAAGTTTTTATTTTCGGTGACAGAATTCAATTTGCAATTAATTAATTACCATGTGAAAATAAACATGAAGATCTAGAATTGTCCAATTAATTATGTCCACCTTTTACTTAGATGACAACTTAATTATTTCAAAAATTAAAGATACATATATTTTAACTTTTTAAATCAGTTAACAAAATTTTAAACTTCGAAATGATATGAATTTATTTGGTTTTAACAAAAACAAATATAATTATAATAAATTAACTAAATTGTATAATTAATGATATATTTGTTAATGGCTTTCAAAACTTAAAACAAAATCATATCAGTTTTGAAATCAGAATTTTATAAATTAATTTTAAAAATACAAATATATCATTAATTTTGAGACTTGTGTACCATTCAAATTAGGTTGGTTTTAAAACGTGTTTGTATATTATAGTGAGATATTCCCTCCATACATACACAAATGAAAATGATAGTCTTACACTCCTACTGGATTTTTAATTAATATAATTTTGTAAATATATATAAATCAAAATTAAAATGGGCATCATTTTATTCATTTGGAGGGATTAACTAATATATATATGCATTCTTTTTCACGTGAAATAAAAACGTATGGCCAATATTTGAGATGAATCTAATGAACTTCTTTGATTCTTCTTCTATATAAAGCGACCTTAGACCTCCACAATTCATGCACCAACCCTTGTGAACAAATCAAATACCCATAGCCAAAAACAAGTAGTAACTCAATGTTAAACTCTCAGCTTCACAAATACTCGACACCCCTCTCAACCAAAACCCTAATTCCATGGCACAAACCCTTTATCTCCGGCGAAGCTGCCGGAGCTTCATTTTCCAAGCATCAGGAGTCTAAGCCTAGTAAGAAAAACAAGCCCTTTCGGGTTCGTTACGTGCCCGGAAGTAGGATTAAAGCGGTGCAGGTTACACCTGCCACCACCGATAAGGCCACCAAGGTTGTAGCGACGGTTATTGTGCAGGTAACCGTCGGTGGATTTTTGTCGAACTTAGGGTGGAAAAGAGGGCTGGATGATATTACTGATTTGTTTGGTAAATCTTTGAAATTGGAGCTTGTTGCTGCAGAGCTTGATCCTGGTGAGTATTTTTGTACAAATAGATATATATATATATATATATATATATATGTAGTCTTTAGATTCTTGAACCTATTTTTTCTTTTTTTTAGTTGGTGTCTTTCATACTCGGTCATCAGAAAAAATATTATTGGGTGAGTCACTAGTTCAATCAGTAGTTGAACTCTTATTAAATCGGTGACATCATAAATTTATAAATATATATTATTAGTAATTAATAAAAAATTTAAAATCTCATTTTTTTATGAATTAAAACATAATAAATTAGTTGATTTACAATATTATTAAAAGTGATTAATTAATATTAAAAAAAATTGTACAAAAAATAATAAAAAAACTATTTCACCAGATCAACTTAACCGGTTTTACCGGTTGAACCACTGCTTCGACCGATAATCAACCAGTTCAATCCGAATTTTGAACAAACTTGTTCAACTGCACCAAATTAGACCGGACCTAGAACCGGTTCCAGGTTCAACCGATTGAACCGGCTGATGTGTCTGAAAACAGTGGGTGTCAAGAACACCGGTCGCAAGTTACTACTGAAAAACTAAATTTAATATCGTGTGAGCCATTAGCACACGTGGAGGTGTTTAATTTCTTTTATATGTATTTATATTTTTTATAAAATTTAAATTTTGGAAATTCATGAATTAATGAATTTCTAAAATTTAAATTTTAATGAACATAAAAGAAAAGAAATAACAAAATTTTGGCTACTTTTCTTGTTAAATTTTTTTTGTCTAAAAATGAATTGATCTGGACGAAAAATTAAATAACATACTACAGTAAAACCTCTATTTAGGAATATTCTATATAAGAATAACCTCTACAATATTATAAAAAAAAATTGGTCCCAATTTGGGCCAGTTATAAATAGGAATAACCTCTAAATTATAATATGTTATATACTTTTTAAGTCCCGTATTAAGAAACTATACCTCTATATAGTAATAATTATATATATATATATATATATATATATATATATATATATGAGAGAGAGAGAGACAATATTAATTTTAAAAGGCTACATTTTTATAAAATACTACATTTCCTAAAAAGAACTATATTTTTCTATAAAAGACTACATTTCTTATAAAGCTCTAAACATAGCTTGAAAAGTTAGAAATGTTATGAATTCAACAAGAAAGTGTTTATGCTAATGAGCTATTACATACCCGCAAGTTCAAAGATGTGGTAACAACTCTAAAGAGTAAATCGTTGTGCCAAACAACTTTGCATAAAATATTTTTTGAATAATAATTATTAGAGAGTTCTTATTGATATTTTTGTTAAAGTGGATATTTTTGGGTGTTCGAAAAATATTTTGTACCAATACTTCTATTTTGTAATAACCTCTCAATTAAAATACAAATAATTTAGTCCCAAGTCTATTCTTAAATAGAGGTTTTACTGTATCATCTATATTTTATAATCCATATTATACTCTCTAGTTTATAGACATAATAAAACGAATTTAAAGGTAAGTTAGCAACTTAAATGTGGAACTTAAATGTTTTTTTTAATTAAACAAAATAACAACAAGAAAGAAACTTACTAATTTTTATTTTATTCTTTTCTTTTCTGCCTTTCTGGCCAATCCTCATAAAGAGTGTTAGGCTGAGGTAATTAAGAAGGGTACCATATATATTATATATACATAGTGCTAAAAACTTAATTGCAGCATAGAAACTAGAAAAGTATATATTTGACCTAATTTTTTGTGTGTCAAATAAAAGAAATTCTTCAATATGAAATTAATTAGGGACCAAGAAACTTACAACCTTATCCTAAGAAGAACATGCATGCATGATCCTATTATTGGATCTAAAAAGTCCTTAAAACCTTGGCCTACGAAGTAGAACTACTGCGAAAGTCCAAGAGGAATTAACATCTGTTGTCTCTTTCTTTTTCTTTTAGTCCCCCACCAATCTTACAAAAATCGCTTTTGTGAGGTTATATCAAGAATCTCATTTCATTTGTGTCCTTGCAAAATTGGTTTTATTACAATTCCGCCCTTGTTATTTTTTATTTTTTTTATTCTACTCCAAAATTTGATAAAACTTCTATTTATATATCTTCTTTACTATAATTACACACGCAACGCGTGTACCACCGGGACTAGATTATTTAATGTTATTCTTCTTCTTTTTCCTCATTCAGTATTCTTGGCTTCTTTTTTTTTTTTAAAGAAAATATCTAACAAATCTTAAATTTGTTTCATAAGCTACCGGATCAGAGAGGGAAACAATCCCAGCGTTTGCATCCCGGGCGGGGCGAGAAGACGTGGATGACATAAAATATGAGTGCAAATTTACAATTCCACAAAATTTTGGGGAGATTGGAGCAATTTTGGTAGAAAATGAGCACCGCAAAGAAATGTTCCTCAAGCATATTGAACTTGATGGATTCCCTAACGGTAGAATTAATATTAATTGTGAATCATGGGTTCATTCCAAGTACGATAATCCTGAGAAGAGAATTTTCTTTACAAGCAAGGTCAGTTAATTACTCCATCCGTGCTCACGTTTTAGAGTTGTGTACAAAAATTAAAGAAATAATTATATAACATTAATGCAATGTTTGGATTGGAGTAATGAAGGTGAGAATGGAATGACTCATTCCCATAAAATGAAAAAAAATTATATTTGGTTGCAATTGGAATGGATTGAATCATTCTTAATTATTCCTCCCAAATTTATGAATTTTATTCCTTGAGTGATGAAGAATGTGAAATAACTCATTCTAACTAGAATGGAATGATCCATTCCATTACTTCAATCCAAACGTATCATAAATATAGTATTAATTATATATAATACTATTTACCATATATTTTATCGATCTCATATTTAACATTTATCAATAAGGGTAATTTTGTAAAAATTATAATTAATTCTTTTAAATTATATAAAATATTAAATAATTTAAAAAAATAAAATTATCCAAAACGCCATATATTATGAAAAATAACCCAATTTTTGATCGTCTTTTCCGGTTAATTGAAAAGCTCATAAAAAACAAATAGAAAACATTTTTACGTCCTTTTCTTTATTGCGGTCCTTTTACTAAGATATTAGTTGTAGGAGGGAATCTCGTACTATTTTTGTCGTGATATAATAATGATATTAATGTAATAATGTAACATCTTAATATGTGAAATTATATGTAATAATGTAACATCTTAACATAAATGTATACAAAACAAATAATTGGTTAATAATATTTTATTATGTTAGTACTAATTAATTTGTTAATTAAAATTACGTTACTTAGAGATCATTATGTACTATGTCAGTCTGACATGTATAGTTTTTCATATAGTTATGCAACAAGACAAATTTTTGTTTCATAATTAAGCTAAAATTGAATAGGACAACTCAAGATTTATTTCGCCAAACTCTAAAAATAATGGAGTCAATTTTTATTGTTATTATTGAAAAGGATTTTTTTTTTACTATAATTGTATTTAAAAAATAATTCAGCTCTAGTTATAAATAAAAACTGACATTAACCTCATAATTATAGAAATTTAACCTTGCCTTTTCTCTAGAATGTTTTATTCTTACCGAAAATGTGACTTATATGAGCCATATTTCACTTGTGATTATTGTAATTACGAAAGAAATAATTGATATTAATTATAATCTACAACCGTTTCAAAAAAGAAAAGAGGAAATTTATAATGTCTAATTTTTTTAATTTCTTATTATTATTATTTTTTTGGTAATTAACTTGTGATTTATTGAATGACAGTCATTCATACCCTCTAAAACACCAAGTGGGCTAGTAAAATACAGAGAAAATGAACTGCTAGCACAGAGAGGCGACGGCTCCGGCGAGCGGAAGGAGAGTGACAGAATCTACGATTACGATGTCTATAACGATATCGGCGATCCCGATAAAAATAAAGATTTGGCCCGACCAGTTCTCGGCGGCAAGGAACATCCATACCCTAGGCGTTGCAGAACTGGCCGCTCCCGCACCAAGGAAGGTATAAATTTTAGTCACAAATTTGTTACCCTTTTCAAGATTTCATATGCTTGATCATATTGATCATACTCATCAAATATCTGTAAATGGGGTTGCAAACCGAATTGGGTTTGCTTGATTTCAAGCAAAAGCTACTTCTTTTGCTTGAAGTAGTCCCATTTATTTGTGTGGTTGACACACTTTTATGTTTTATTAAGAAAATTAATTTTTCCCCCTTCACAAATGTTGGTAGGTTTGGGACTTTAAAGCACCTAAAAGATTCAAAAAGTTTAACGGGTAGTATGTTTTTTAACCATTAAAACTTTAGTACAATTTTTAGTGAAAAGATGGTAAAGCGTCGCCATAGATATTCTGGTCTATGCCGACGGTTGAATCGTCCCTATAACTCAAAAAAATCGTCGTCGCACTGTGTATATACATATAACTCATATATATATATATAGGGTTCATCCATTAAAGATCGGTTCTTTGTGGAAGAACCCTTTTTTTCCTCGTGAAATTTCTACCGGAGCAAAAAAAAAATAAAATTTGCAGCTAAAAGGGTTGCTTCCACAAAGAACCGGCTAAGCAAAGATGAAACCCCTATATATATTTATATATATATAAACATATTTTAATGATAACTAGAACTATTTGATTTTGGAATAAACCGAAGGTTTAGATCATCAATATGATATACTACATTGTATTATCTGCAAAATAGGCATAGTGCAAAATATTAGTACTAGTTTTTGACGACTATGTCGTTTGTGCTGTAAATAATATACATGCATATACTTTGCGTATACAGACCCATTGTCAGAATCAAGGAGCAGCTTCGTTTACGTGCCAAGGGATGAAACTTTCTCGGAGGTAAAGGGGCTAACATTCTCGGCAAAGACAATATACTCGGTGATTCATGCAGTTCTACCTTCGCTAGAAAATGCCGCCATCGACAGTGACTTTGGATTTCCATACTTCACAGCCATTGACTCACTGTTCAATGAAGGGGTTGATCTGGGAGAAGAACCTAAAGCCACACTTTTCAATCTTCTTCCTAGACTTGTCAAAACTATTACTGATCAAGGAAAAAACGTCCTACTTTTTGAGACTCCTGAATTGCTTGACAGTACGAACAAAATCTCTCTCTATATATGTGCGTCTTTCTAGGCCTATTGCTTGTATTTCACCATTTTCGTGTATATTGATCTGCAGGGGATAAATTTGCTTGGATGAAGGATGAGGAATTTGGTCGTCAAACCTTAGCTGGTCTTAACCCTTATAGCTTAAGATTGGTTACAGTATGTTCTACCAACACTTCTCAGAAATGCAGAAGCATTTTTTTTATTAGAAAAAAATAAAAATCTAAAGTGTATGATTTTGGCACATTCAAGTAAACTCCTAGAAATGGTCTAAAAGTTCTTCTATATATGAATTTAGAAGCAACAGTTCTAGAAAAATTGCTTTAATTAATTATTCTTATGCGCAGGAATGGCCATTGAAAAGTGCCCTTGACCCTGGGACGTACGGACCAGCTGAATCAGCAATCACCGAAGAGTTGGTCGAACAACAAATCAAAGGCATCATGACAATTGAGGAGGTAATAAGAATATATCCCACCTAGAAACATATGATCGTATTCATCTTTAATTCTTCCCAAAAAAAAAGAACAACAGAATTGTTTTGTAACTCGATTGAATTTGTATATAAATGCAGGCCATTAAACAAAAGAAGCTTTTTATTCTCGATTACCATGATTTGCTCTTACCGTATGTGAACAAAGTAAGAGAACTAAAAGGGACAATTCTCTATGGATCAAGGACATTGTTTTTCCTAACTCCTATTAACACATTAAAGCCAGTAGCCATTGAGCTAGTTCGGCCACCGGGAAAAGGAAAACCCCAGTGGAAGCAAGCATATAGGCCCGGTTGGGATGCTACATCTGCCTGGCTTTGGAAGCTAGCAAAAGCTCATGTCCTGGCACATGACTCTGGTTATCACCAGTTAGTTAGTCATTGGTAGGTTCCATTTAGACATCTCTCTGTGTGTCATTTATGTAATTATGAGGAGTTATATATATTATAAAGGACGAGAGGGGGTGGGGGTGGTCATTTTTTATCCCTATTTTCTATCATATCTTTTCTCATCCATACTTTTTAAGTTTTATTTAAATATTTTATTTTTATTTAATTACACATACTATGTGTGGTGTGTACCACATAAACTAGCGAGAAATATGCCGATATCTTTTCTCAATTCTGTCTCTATGTTTTGTACTTTGCAGGCTAAGAACTCATTGTGCCACAGAGCCATATATAATTGCGACCAACCGACAACTAAGTGCAATTCACCCAATTTATAGACTATTACACCCTCATTTTCGATACACAATGGAGATCAACGCTCTAGCGCGACAAGCTCTTATTAATGCAGGCGGAATCATTGAGTCATCGTTCTCACCTGGCAAATACTCTATAGAGTTTAGCTCCGTCGCTTATGACAAGCAGTGGCGCTTTGATCAGGAAGGATTGCCAGCAGATCTCATTAGCAGGTAATAAGTTAATCCAAAGGCTTAACAAAGAAACTAAACTAAAAATTCAACCAATCACATGCCATGCCATTTTAACAAAAACATTTGCTTTGCTACCAAGTACTTAATGGCAAAAAAAATATTACTTTACCCTATTTATTTGGTAGTATTACATTCGTGTCACTGAAATAAATAGAGAAGGTATGCTGAAGTTTTGTGAAAAATAAATTTTTGTCTTACATTTGCTATAACCTTTCAAACCAGAAGAGGCCTTTATCTTTATCTTTTTTCATCAAATATTTATAAGAACAATTGGCCATAAGGTACTTGGTCGATCTATAAGTTTCTGTGGAAGTACATATATAGTCTAATAGTGATTGACTAAAGGAAATTATAAAATAAGCAACTTCATACAATTTTCTTCATTGTAAATTTCTAGGGGAATGGCCGAGGAAGATCCAACAGTACCGCATGGCCTTAAGTTGGCCATAGAAGACTACCCTTTCGCTAACGATGGTCTAATCCTTTGGGATATCATTAAAATGTGGGTTACAGACTACGTCAGCCATTACTACCCGGAATCAAGCCTGGTAGAATCTGATGAAGAACTTAATGCATGGTGGAAAGAAATCCGAACAGAAGGCCATGCAGACAAAAAGGATGAACCGTGGTGGCCTGTTCTCAAAACCCCTCAAGACCTAATCGGAATCCTCACAACCATCATTTGGGTAACATCTGGCCACCATGCGGCGGTTAACTTCGGGCAATATCATTACGCAGGATATTTCCCAAACAGACCTACAATCGCAAGAACCAAAATGCCCACAGAAGATCCAACCGAGGAATCTTGGAAATCTTTTGAATTAAGACCCGAGGATGAGATCCTATCGTGCTTCCCTACTCAAATTCAAGCTACTAGAGTTATGGCAATTTTGGACGTGTTGTCGAATCATTCGCCCGATGAGGAATATATTGGAGCGGAACCAGAGCCAGCATGGGCAGACGAGCCAATTATAAACGCAGCATTTGAAGTTTTTAGTGGAAGGCTGAAGGAGCTTGAAGGGATTATAGATGCAAAAAATGCAGACAAAAACTTGAGAAATAGAACCGGAGCTGGGGTTGTGCCGTATGAGCTTTTAAAGCCATATTCCAAACCTGGAGTTACAGGGCAGGGAGTTCCTAATAGCATTTCCATTTGAATCAGACATTTGAGGAATTAAGGGCAAGCTTTAATATTATCACTTGGTGTTGCAATATAGACTAAATAAATTACTTTATGGAACTACTGAGAAATAGTTTGTTTTGTGGCAATAAAAATCTTGTAAAGAAATCCGAATGTATAATTAATAGAATAATCCTCTTTTCAAAATTTCCCTTTTCTCCTATGTGGATTGGCATAATTTAGTAAATTATTGTACATTAAATTACAAATTGTGCCCTATAGTTTAGGTCCAAATTTGATTTTCATCCCAAAATTTATTTTTGATTAAAAGTACCCTAACTTTGAGTACTTGATGTTAATTTTATGTGCTTTTGATTTTCGTCCCAAAATTTATGGAGTTGTTTTGAATGAGCATGTTTGGACTATATGGATTGGACTAATCATATTGCCATATACATGCTGATTTCGTGACGACCCAACATGGATTTAAAGTTTCATAGAGTTGCCAACAATGTAAATAAAGATGATATTTAAATGTCTATGTTTATTTTTTATGATGATGATGATGACAACAATGAAGATGATATTTAAAATATTCGTCTAAATTAAAGGGATAATAAATTTACTAATTATGTAAATAAAATATTTAAATGTATTAATTGTGTAAATATTTTAGGAATGCACTATTGTTGTAATTATTTTAAAAAATGTACTAGAAAGTGTAATTGTTCCTTTAAAGTTTCATAGAGTTGTCCACTAGACTAGGTCTTTAAGAAATCACTTAAGTTATGTTTGTTTGTAAGGATTATAATACATGAGATTATAATTCTGAGACTATTAATCCTATGATTATAATTATAATTTCAAGACTATTAAGTCATTTTATAATCCCTACAATAAGTCTAAATTTGAAAACAAATAAGACATTTTAGATTAATATTCTTATCCCAACTATAATTAATACTTGCAAATAAACATAGCATTTGGGAATAATGTAAGTTTTTTAGACCAAAGTTTTTAATTACAAAACATTATTCAATTACTGGAAATATATTTTAATAAAACTTGATATGGATTAAAATACTGCATTTATGAAAACAAAATATGTAAAATAACTGTTTTAATTGGGACTCTATCAGCTTAGTCATATCAAACTATCTCCTAGAGTTGAAGGGGAGAAATTATCTCCTACTTATTCATTAAACTAAATTGAGAATTACAAGTAATTAGTCTCTAACTATGGCTTAGGAAATTTGTGAACCATCTAGCTGACAATTTCTTGTATCTTTTCAGCCCATTACTATAATCAACAAAGTTCAAGCCGAATCGAATTATGTAGCCTGAATTCCACTCAAAGTTGTCTATTACTGCCCATGCAAAGTATCCCTTAACATTTACACCATCTCTGTTAAATAAAACAAGGTCAAAGTCAAAGTCAAACAGAGTAAACTTAGGTTGTGTTTGATAAACCTAGGAATTAAGATTTGAATGATTATGATGTCTTAATAAATTAAATCATCTGAATGGTTATGAGGTCTGAATCTAAAAAATTGTTTGATAACTAAAAAGTAAGTTGTCTCTTAATGACACTATTTTACAATTTTAAAGGGTAAAATTTTATTTAATAAATTTAAATATTCAATTTAATAAAAATGAGTGCATAATATTGTTGAATATATTTATATAAAAAAAAATTATCAAAATTTTTTTATTAAAATTTCATTTTCTGTCTTACCGATTAAGAGGCATTCAGAGGTAACAAAAAAAACAGCATCATGCTTCTTAGCGAATAAGAGGCAGTCTATTAATAAGTAATCAGATGTAAACAAACAGCATCTTACTATAGTTAAATAGGATGAACATATTCAACAGTATTCAAATTATAGTTATTTTTACATTTAGGCCCCCTCATTCATTTTTCACATATTTCATTCCCAAACTATATTTTTTAATGTTAGTCTTCAAAATTAGCAGTTTTTCACGTTTAGTCCCCAACTTATATATGTTTTTTTAAAACTTTAATCCTCAATCGATAGTTGTTTTACATGTTTAGTACCCTTTAATTAATTGGTCTGTGTTTTTTAAGTTGGCCCTGTGATTGAAGAAATTATATAGTCTGAAGATGAAATACGCGAGGAGACCAAACATGAAAACAACTACGGTCTGGGGACAAAGGAAGAGATTATCCCGATTAAATTAATACTATATCCGTTCTTAAAAGATTGTCGTTTAAAGTTTTGGTACATGAATTAAGAAAGTATCATTTACCAAGTAAAATTTGTTTGAAATTTCATCACTACCACTTTATGGGAAGTTGAAAACTATTAATACAAGGGAGAGAATTTCTTGGTACAATGAGAGAAGGTAGGACTAATATAGGAAAGTAAATAATTTATTCTTCTCGAAAGTTATAAACGACAAATTTTTTGCAACAAATTTTTTCTTCTAAAACGACAATCTTTTAGGGTTAAATATTTTCTAAGTCACTGTACTTTATGTCAACTTACAAATGGATAACTGAATTTTTTTTTTCTTACAGTCAACCCATTGTACTCGACTTTTCTAACACAAAGTTAAAAAAAACCGTTAAGTCAGGTTGACTTTAACGGAAAAGGACAGCTCAACTGCTGAGTTGTCCAAAAAAAAGCTGATGTGGCGTCCTTATGTGACGTGGCAGTGATTATGTGGATTTGGAGGAAAATTTTTATGAAGAAAATGAAAAAAATATTTTAAAGTATAATATAAATTTAAAAAGTGTGCCAAAAAACAAGAAAATAAAAAAAATATTTAATTATTTTTTTAATTAATATTAAATAAAATTTTATTTATAATTAAGTTATTTATAAAATAAAAATCCAAAAATATGCTAATTAAATTTAAGGGAATGTGAAATATATTTAGGGGAAATGAAAGAAAATTATAATAAAATCAAAAATTTAGCAAAAAATACATGGTAGAAATTAAAAAATAAAAGATTTATTAGTTATTTTTGTAATTAATAGAATTTTTTATATAATTAATAACAAATATAATTGAGGAAATTATAAAATTATAAAATTAAAAATATTTTAAAATTAAAATCTTTTCAAATTCGGATATTAAAATTATAATTGAGTCAATTTTGTGATAATTTTTTTTCTTTTCTAACTAGGATAAATAAATTTGTACTTTTATATGCAAATAATTTTAATTTTATCAAATAATTTTTATTTTAATTTTATCAATTAATTTTTATTGTAATTTTATCATTTAATTTTAATTTTACCACCTTTAAAAAGGAGTGGGAAAAAACTATTTGGGAGTGGGAAATAATATTATCAAAATATTACCGCCTTTTCTATCTAAAGGAGTGGGAAAAAATTATTTGGGATTGGGAAATAATTTTATCAAAATATTATCGCCTTTTTCTGTATAAAGGAGTGGGAAAAAATGATAAAATTACCTTAAAATTATTTGATAAAATTAATATAAAAATTATTTGATAAAATTAAAATTATTTGCATGTAAAAGTACAAATTTATTTTATAATTTTTATAATTTCCTCAATTATATTTGTTATTAATTATATAAAAATTCTATTAATTACAAAAAGAACTAAATAACTCTTTTTATTTTTTAATTTCTACCATGTATTTTTTTGCTAAATTTTTTGATTTTATTATAATTTTCTTTCATTTCCCCCAAAATATATTTCACATTCCTCTTAAATTTAATTAGCATATTTTTGGATTTTTTATTTTATAAATGGCTTGATTATAAATAAAATTTTATTTTATATTAATTACAAAAATAATTAAATATATATTTTATTTATTTTCTTATTTTTTGGCACACTTTTTAAATTTATATTATACTTTAACATATTTTTTTCATTTTCTTCATAAAAATTTCCTCCAAATCCACATAATCATTGCTTAACGTCACAAAAAGACGCCACATCGCCTTTTTTTTGAACAACTCAAGAATGAAATTGTCCTTTTTCCGTTAAAAGTCAACTCCCGACTTAACTTTGTGTTAGAAAAGTCGAGATGAATTGAGTTGAATCGTAAAAAAAAAAGTTCAAATGACTCATTTGTAGTTTCAAGATAAAGATGTTGACTTTCAGAAAGATTTAACTCCAATCTTTTAGGAATGGATAGAGTAATATTTTTTGTCCCAAAATACGAGTCTTGTTTCAAATTCAAGCTATGTATTTAAAGGATCATATTACCATGAAGTTAATTTCATGGTAACTTCTTGGTAAGTTTGTCAATTGACCAATACTGAAATGCAGAGAGAAATCACTTTTCGTCTGTGTGTATTAATCAATTGGTCAAAATTAATTATTTCCGTATTTAAAAGGAGTTTGTCAACTTTCCGTTTAAAATCATAACAAGACTGTCAGCTTTTTCCCTCAAGAAACTGACCTTATTGCTCTTTGAACGAAAGAAAGATGTTGAAAGTAGAAGTCAACTCTCTTGTAGTCATTAAGAGCTTCTTGGAGAGGCAATGTTGAATTGTTTAGCTCATCAACCCCTACAAAAAAAAAAATTAATTTTACTTTATTCTCTAATCTATTTATCTTTTTATAAGCTAATTAGTATATATGTAATTAAAATATATAAAAAAATGTAATTTTATTTTGTTATACCATTTTCAGTAATGTAAATTGTTGGATTGTTATAATTTCTCTTGACATAAACCAACAGATCACGGATCCCTCTCGGATAAATGTACAACCAACTTGAAGCACCCTGCAACATTGTATTATAATATTATAACATGACACTGATTATAAATTTCATTCCAATTAGAAAACCCCAATCAAATTAAACAAAGACTAAATCAAAAATTACACTTTAATTATAGTTTAAATAGGCTTTAAACCTTTTTCCATTTCAAATGTTATTTTCGATTGAAACAAATAGTTGTTGTAGTTTAGTTGGTTTGAACTCTTATTTATTTACTTGCAAGTCTTGTGTTCAAGTCTCACGACCTAACACTTTATTTTTAAAAATAAAAATAAAAAAATTAATGGTTGGCGGGCGGGGTTTCGGCCCGAGTTTTCATGGAACTTAAAACCATACCCAAAGTTCTCTGGATTTTACGGACGGGCCGGTAGGGTTCATGGGCTTTTGAAACTGCCGTTTACTCGAATCTAGTTGTGAGAGAACAATACAAGCTAGGTGAAGCGATAGAATATTGCACCTGAATGGTATGGTCTCTATTATCTGTTCTTCCTTCTGAGTTGAGACTGATGAGCCAGATAGAAGAGGGGTTTTCATCAAAAAAAATTGTGCCCTCCGCACTAAAGTTTTAAGTGCAAATTAGGGTGAGTTCAAGTGCTCAAAATTCAAAATAATTTTAATCAAAAAAACAAAAATTTAGGATGCAAACTAAATTTGGAACTAAATTAAGAGTGTAATTTGTAATTTAGTCTTAAACAAACACCCTCACCGTCCCACCACACGAAATAATGTTTTTCTCTTTTATGCGTTCCAAAATAGACACCCGTTTATATATATAAAAAACTAAAGGATGACATAATATTTTAAATTTCCGTATAATGAACTATTGTAAAATGCATTTATTTTTTTAGTGGGACGACCAAAGTACTAATATAGTTTTACATGATCCTTACCTTTGGGCCGATAGGAACCCCATCCCTTTCAGCTGCATGCATGACATGTAAAAGATTAACTAGGTTCAATACCAAATTCACATTATAAATTTATTCATATCATAAATTAAGAGTTTGTTTGGTTACTAGTGTTTGCGGCAATAGCGTTTACAGCATTTGAACTTCTAAATGCACCGCATCATTTTTGATGGATTGTGTTTGAGTCTCAAATATTACGTTTGTGAGAGTTCATATAAGTTGCGTTTGAAATAAACTACTTACAGACGGACAAGATTTTAAAATGTGTTTGAAAGTCTAAATGTACCAAACACTCTACACGCTCCAAACGCCTAGTAACCAAACATACACCGAGCGGTTGAGACTGATATTGCTAGAGTAAAAATGATATTGTCGGAACAATAAATATTAAAGTGTTAAGTGTCGGTAATATAATTATAATTTTTTTATATATATATATATATATATATATATATATATATATATATATATATATATATATATATATATATATATATATATATATATTCAGACAACATTATTTTTGTGTTAAAGTTTGAGGTTCTGATTTTGATCATACTTGTTGAGAGAGTTTGTGAATCGGTTGTGTAGGTGGCATTTAGAGTATTTGAGTAAGAAAAATGTTGCACATAGATTGCAGTGTAGTAATTCAATCCAATAAAATCAAATGAGCCCTTGAGCATATTGGCTTCTTCATCTGAGAACTTAGGAAGTCTGCTTCCGACTAGAGAACGCATGGCGTGTGGATAATCACCAGATGTTAATGGCGACATAAACCTATAATATGCATTTAGAAGGGGAAAAAATAAAAATGTTAATGTTAGGACTTGTATGTACAAACATAATGTCGTTTAAATTAGGGTTGAGTATGGAATCAAATTGGAACTGGAACAGCACCAAAAATCACACAAACCGCACCAATAGTTCCGGAATATGTGGCGATTTTAGGTGAATTGAAAAACTAAATTTACGATTTCGGTTTGGTTACTAACCAAAACCACACGCATATAAAACCGAAACTAAACCGCACCATGAAAATTAATTAATTATTCAATCCTGTTACAGGAGAGATATTTCAATTAATCTTGTATAATGAACTTCCCATAAAAATTAAGCTACTAATTTTGAATTTGGATGGTATCGATCTACATGATCACCATCACCATATATATAAATCTCATACAATTATCTCTTTAACAACTTTAATATTGTGTGATGCTAAGTTGTTGATTTAAACTGCATAAAATTTTGTTGTTTCAATTGGTTTTTGAATCGAAACATCACCAAATGAAACCGCACCGCACGATTCAAAACCAAATCGCACCAATCACAAGCGGTTTCATGTGCAGTTTTGAATTCGTCAAACCGCACCTAAGCGGTTTCGAGTGCAGTTTGGGCTTTAAACAGCATCATACTCACTCCTAGTTCAAATTATCGATCTTAATAAGTTCCTCTTCTGACCCATAAAAAATAATTTAAGTATAATTTTCACACGAATTAAATAAAAACAATGTAAATAAAAAAAATTCAATTTTATCCGCAAGGGACGTTATGTAAGCATAATATGATTCTTTCATTTTTTTTATAAAAAAATTTTAATGGATCCTTCTTAAGTAGTTTTAAAGGTCATTTAGTCTTCATACAATACGTATTTTAAACTTGAATTGCCTACGTTAGACATATTTTTTGTTTGGATGTCGATAATCTTGTATGGTGAAATAAATTTTATGGAAAAAAAGTCAGAAAAATTACTTTCTTAAAAGTGTTTGGTTGACATTATAATTTGTTAAAAATACAGAATGAGATTTAATTTATAGAAAAATTTTAATACGGAAAAATAATTAGTGATGGGGTTTTTATAGTTTTTTATGACACCCAAAAAATACATATATATGAGAAAATAATTAATTACTTTTATTTTCTTTTCCTACCCTATATAAATATTTTAGACATTTTTTAAGGGGCAAAATGATTATAATAAATTAATATATATTACCATCCCAAACAGAAATCAAGGGCTCGAATTGTAGCATTCCGGTTGATAGGGTCATCAGAGTAAGGCACCATCCAGCGCGACACAAGCGTTATTCCAATCTTCCCCTTTTGTGAAGCCTGAAATTTATAATATATTAACTTATAAGTCACAATTATGGTGTCAAACACATCTATTCATAAGTCATAGTTTAAAATAACTTGCTAATTATTTTAAAACTTACCTTATAAGTTGTTTTAAATTAAGTTATTGTCGAACAAACATACCCTTACTCCTCCTATATATCTTTCATTTTAATACCAATATTGTTTGAATTCTTCAATTAATTCAAGATCAGGTTGAACATTTTTAAATATATATTTTAAATTTGTATTAATTATTTTGAAGATGAAATTAAGTAGTACCTGATAATTGTCCCTATATAATTGAACTGTAGCCGCATGAGCTAGAAGTTGGTTATGTGCCACTGTATATGGCTCGACGCCCGAATCCCCATTGGTGCAGTTCTGGTTTAGCCATGAAGAGCATCGCCCTGGTGCATGACTACCCCAAACGTAACCATTAACAGTGTAAGTCGATGGCTCGTTCAATGTGATCCAATTCTTCACTTGCTTGCCCAACGTCTCAAAACAAAGCTTTGCGTAGTCAAGAAAATCATTCCTGCATGCATGCATGCCACAAATTAAATTAATTATATAAGAATATTTCATGTCTTATAAATTATTAGCATTTAATTAATTAGGTGTCCACAATAATATATATATATATATGCAAAATGAATGAATGAAAAAATGAGTTAATTAATTACTTACACAATTTGAGAACTTAAGAAACCACCGTACTCATCCTCTAATGCTTGGGGAGTATCCCAGTGGAAAAGAGTCACAAAGGGTTCTATACCTGCTCAAATATATATAATTAAAACAAAGAAAATATATATATAACTTTGGGTTTAAAATTTATTTAGCAAAATAAATAAAGAAGAAAAAATGCACACAAATTTTAACCATTTTTCAGGAGCTCGTTGATGAGGTTTCTATAGTAACGCAGTCCTTTTTCATTAACACCCCTACTAACCTTTCCATCTGCAAATAATTAAATTAAAAAACAATTAATTAATTAATTAGATTAAAAGATTAATCACCAAATATATTTAATTTAAAAAAAAATTATCTTACGTGGAATGACTCGAGGCCATGAAATTGAGAACCGATAGGCGTCGAGACGCATTTCCTTCATCTTCCTTACATCATCCTTGTAGAGGTGGTAACTATTCGCGGCAACGTTTCCATTACTATGATCATTTATCTTTTCTGAAATTTAATCATCATGCATAAGCTACCTAAATAATTAATATATCAGGGTATACATGATAAATAAAACACTTGATATATAGGTCAACATTATAAAACAATGAAATATATATGAGCTATATACATAGTGTGAGTCCATGTACAAATTAGGGTTCACACATACGACCTAAAGAATTAAATGACAAACAGAAAAGTCGGAAATAAAGAAGCAAGACCTGAGAGAATCTTCCACGTGTCCCGAGGCAGAAGACACGAGGAGGGGAATCATTTTTGGGAATTGATTGAGGGATTAGATTGGTGGCTAGAAGGACATGGCAATATGGGCATTACTCTAATGATTAAAGGGTATTTCTGGAATTTCCCTGAAAACATGTGCCTGGCACATGATCACTTTTCAGAAAACCCTATAAATACCCCTTCCATTCCATTGAGAAAAGGACTTCTCTTCGGACTCAAGACTTGGACTCTTGAAAGATCAAAGGGACCTTTTTGATGACTTAAAGGCTTGAAGATTCCACCTAAAAGCACCAAAGGGTTTGGACATTCTCTCAACTCAAGGACTCAAGAAGGCTCTTGGAATCCTCATACCCTAACACGGTTCCCGGATTCTAGGAGTTCTGCCACGCACATCAGAAGTAATCGCCACCGCCATTCTCCCTCTTCAATCAATCAATCAATTCCAGTACTTTTTTTAGTGGATTTCTCTCTTCTCAACCAACACAAAACCCTAACCCTAGCAGAAGGTACGATTTCCTTGCCCACATTTCTTTAAGCACTCTCTTTGGGAAGGTGTAGAATTCGTGAAGGGTATGCCCACAACTCAAGCGAGAGAAACTACGGAAGAGCTGCTTCACCAACAAATAGTATTACCTCACCAAATCCAGTTCCAAGGCAAGCAACTCAAGCTTTCCAAGGCGCAAATCTGGATTTTGATCAACCACTTATTGAAGATGCTTCGGAAGGGAGTTCAACATCACTATACATGGCCAATCAACAACAAGAAAATGCAGGAAGGAAATGCAAGAATACAAGCGGAGAGCAAGCAAATGTTGTGCAACTAGAGATGCTCAAGGCGTTGAAGGAAGCACAGGAAGAACAAGGGATGATGATGGCCATGATGCTAGAGATGCAGAGGAAGCAAGAGGAAATGGGAAACTTCCGCCAGTAGTTGATGCAGATTCCTACCTTCAAGGCCATGTTCCCAGGCAATTCGCAGAGAGAACAAGCAGGAGTGGAGGACAACAACAATGGCAGCAACAACAAAGAGAACCAAATTGTACCTCCATTGACTAAAAGTTGATCGGTTCTAGCGATCAACTTGGAGCTCCAGAACAGTGGTGACGTGCCACAACCTAGGTTGGAAGTAAGCCAACCTCAGACAAACATCATCCCAACCGCTTCTTCCAAAGATTTTCACAGTCAGCAGATGCCAACCGTCCCAAGCCATGTCCAGCGAGTGAGCCAACAAATGCCACCAGTGCCAGCTTTGCACGATGCAAGTGTACATCAACCAATCTCTTCACCATACACACCGCCAATACAATAGTATATTACAACACACCAGAGAGTTCACGCCACAAACCAGTATGTGACGAAGGATGATATGATCGATGTGATCAATCAACTTCGCAGGCAGACATCCCAACCTTCGGAGTTAGACTTTACTCCACCTTACCCGACACACATTCGGAGGCAACCTTACCCAATAGGGTATATCAAGCATCCCCCTCAATTTCCAAAGTACAATGGGGAGAAAGAAAATGCCAGAGAACACATTGCCAGGTTTTTTGAGTCGATGTCTCCATGGTTAGGATATGATGAAACGAGCAATCACAATTTATTGATGAGAGAATTCAACAAGACTTTGATGGATAATGCCTTCAGTTGGTACTACAACTTGGAGAAGGGATCAGCCCATGATTGGGATGATCTAAAATTATAATTTTTTAAGAAATTTTTCTATGTGCAGAAACAGGTAACCATCGTAGAACTCATGCGATTCAAGCAGAAGCCAAACGAGGAGTTGTCAAATTACGTGGATAGGTTCAGGGCCCAAGCACAGAAGTGTGCAGAGCCAATTGAAGAAAAGAACTTGGTTAGCATATGCAACAATGGTGCTTTAGACACCTTCAAGCCCCATCTCATTACCAAAGCTTGTGATTCATTTGCGACCCTCTAATTTTTTGCACAAGATTTAGGGGGAATCATGACATTTCCTACAAGACATGCGATGGTTACATGGAAGAGCAAGAGGACAGCAACTGTGGCTTTGGCGGACTCTCAGTCAAAACCACAAGGGGGCAAGAGGGAGAAGAATGAGAAATTTGAGCGAAGAGAAAAGCACGGGGACAAGTATACCAGAATGCCAGTTTCGGAGGCTATCACATGCAGCGAGAAGGCATTCAGGAGCCAGTACGAACAATGGGTCGAGCACGGTGTGGTGAAACCTCCAAGGCCCCGATTGGTTGTGACAGAAGAGATGAAAAGAAGACCAAATTTCTGTGTATACCACCAATACGCGGGGCACTCCACTATAGACTGTTACAGTCTGCGGAGGATATACCATGAAAAGATGGCGGCTGGGGATGATTGAACTGGGAGAAGAAATGTGCAACATTATGACCCATGGTGCAGTCCCGGAAGTCAAGAACCCAAATACTGGCTCTACTATCGAAAGAACTCTGAACTACAGATGAATTAAAAATCCACCCAAGATGGTGGTCCACCAAAAATGGTGGTTTAAGTCCTCAGGAATATCCCTTGCCAAGTAATTGGATGACCAAGGGAGGAGGCACAAGAATTGACGAATTAAAAAAAATCCACCCAAGATGGTGGTCCACTCTAAATGGTGGTCAAGTCCTCGTAGATCGCACTTTTGCCAAGAAATTGGACGACCAGTGATGAGGCACCCGATTTCAAGTCCTCCTCGTAGACTTGCCAAGAAATTGGACGACCCAGTGACGAGGCAGGCACCGAGTGTGTTACACTTTATCATCAAAAGTGAACGAGGCACCTGACTATAAGCCCTCAGAAGTTATACTTTCACTTTCAAAAGTAATCGAGGCACCTGACTAACAGCCCTCAGAAGTTACACTTTCAACTTCAAAAGTGATTGAGGCACCTGAGTATAAGCCCTCAACTCTGAAAGTTACACTTTATCTTTAAAAGTGGCGAACGTTATGCTTTATTCGACAAAAGCAAAAAAGTTGCACTTTATCTCTAAAAGTGGTGAACGTTATGCTTTCTTCGACAAAAGCAAGATTTATTATATGAAACGTTATGCTTTTTGTTAAAAGTAACTTGATTATCAATAAATTTGTCAAACTTTCACTTATACTTGATTGATTTATTAAAAAAAAAGAAAAAAAAAAGAAAAAAAAAGTATGGATTCAAGTGTTAGTTTGAATGAAATATATGTACAGGAAATTTCTGATACAGAAAATGGAAAAAACTACGAAAGTCATGATCTAGAAGTCATGACCTGTCGAACTGAAGAGAAGGGAATAACTAAAGCCTCCAAGTCGACAATGGTGGTGCCATGAGCCTTCGTATGGGAGGCTATCGAGCCTTCAAAGTCTTCAGCAGCTGACTAAATTTCCCAAAAGTTTGGGCTTCAATTTATCTATGGCATCTTGAAGCTCCTAAAGCTCTATATAAAGTAAGTCATTCTCATGGAGACATGAGTGACTTCTGAACGAAGTGCAACAACATGATGATTGGAAATAAAGAGATCCAACCTAGTATGAAAGGGAGACATGTCCAAGGAGAGTTAGGAGATACCAAGATATCCTTGAAGAGTTCCTCTAGGGCTCGCCCTCCTAGGGTTTGCTCCCCTAGAGGTTCCTTCTCCTAGGACTTTCGTTTTCGAAGCTTGCAAAACATCAAGCCCCACGAAGTGTTCAGAAACTGGAATCAAGGCTTCAAAGACTTAAATATTTTTTTGCGATCATCTCACCAAAGGCGTGACTCACGCGCAGGGGGCAAAAATCTTATTCGTAGATGGTATAGACATCCTCCAGCGTAGAGGTGCATTCCTCCCCCCCCCCAGACAGTGACGAATGTGCAAGTAGAGGAGCACCATAGCGAGATCAATACAGTAAGAGCGTTATGGTCCTGTTGGATATATACGTAGGTCTCTGCATAGTTGAACACAACAAAAGATGCCCGCACTCTTGAGTATATCTACGTAATCAGTGTTTCCTAGGATCTCGTCGGTTCAATCATGTCATTCTTGAAGGTGATTAGATGAATCAGACAAGAAGCGAAGGGGAATGAAAGGGTATTCTTGCTTCTCTATGCATATGCGAGGAATGCGATAGGAATGGGAGAAGTCATCTCAACCTCCACATGCCGCTGCATATAGAAGCAAGCCTTTCTTTTCTGGCAGAGGAAGAGTTGTACGTTCATAAGTCTGGACTCGCTCCCAAAAGACGTTGGAAAGACCAAAAGAGGTGAGCCCTTCCTCAATCATTGAGAAACGGGGCCTCCTTGGTTGTTCCCAAGTCTGCAGAATGTTCAACTAGGGAAGGCACAAGAAGAAAAAGAATTGAAAGAAAGGAATCTAAAGAACACAAGCATTAGGATCCATTCAAATAAAAAAGTAGGGTCAAGGAAGAGCGGGAAAATGTGAAAGAGGAGGCCATTAGGTCGGTTCCCCTAAGGGTTGGCCCGTAGGGTTTAGCCACCTAAGGAGCTCTCCCCTCTTACATTTAACTTCTCTTTACTCGTTGAATCAACTGATTGGAATAAATGCTACTTCACTGAAATATCCGAACCAAGATCCTTGTTAAGATAAAATGGCCCGGAATAAATTCTTCCTCCTTGCGGTGTTGTCCTTTCTTTCAGAATATCCGAGCCAAGGACCTTGTTAAGGTAAAATGGCCCGGAATAAATTCTTCCTCCTTGTGGTGTTATCCTTTCTTTCAGAATATCCGAGCCAAGGACCTTGTTAAGGTGAAATGACTCGGAATAAATTCTTCCTTCTTGCGGTGTTGTCCTTTCTTTTAGAATATCCGAGCCAAGGACCTTGTTAAGGTGAAATGGCTCGGAATAAATCCTTCCTCCTTGCGGTGTTGTCCTTTCTTTGAGAATATCCAAGTCAAGATCCTTGTTAAGGTGAAATGGCTCGGAATAGATGCCTCCTCCTTGCGGTGTTGCTTTCTCTTTGAGAATATCCGAATCAAGATCCTTGTTAAGATAAAATGGCCCGGAACAGATGTTTCCTTGTTACGATATTGTCTTTTCTTTAAGAATATCCGAGCCAAGATCCTGTTAAGGTGAAATGGCCCGGAAAAGAAAAAAAAATTACAATCACCTGAAAAGAGAAATCGATGAAGCAATTAGAAAGAATTCAAATATTAAAAAAAAATTGAAGTGAAGTTTGAGCCGCCTAAAGAAGAGTTTTGATTCGTGACTACAACGTATTGATGTTTCCTTTGGGAATTTTGATCCCTGACTATACAAAGATTAGCACATGATTTTTGGTCACCCAATTATGCTTCATGAAAATCCAAGACTTGGTGTTTATGTTTCAGTCTCAAAATAGTCACCAATGATAATTCAACTTTTTCGTGGCTTTTCTGGATACCCTTGTTCCAAATCTTGCTAGGCATTGATATTTTATTGGTTTCTGGCCAATGTCTCGACAATCAAAAATCTTTGTTGCTCTAATCAAATTCCAAATTCCAAATTCCAAATTCCAAATTCCAAATTCTTATACCTTCCTAATCATTCAATCAAAAAATATATATATATATAAATAAATAAAAAATTTAAAAAATATATATAAATAAAAAAATTACGAAATCAATTCTAATATATATATATATATATATATATATATAAAATTTCGTGGTGTGAATCCAAAGAGTCAATAGGCAGTGAGTCATATATGGTTATTTTACTGATCATACTATGTATATATATTCATATATGTGAGTCAATATCAAAGTGAACATGCAAGCATAAAAAAAAAAAGTGTTTCGACCTCTCAATCAAAAAAGTGAGTTGACCTTGGTTGTCTCTATTCTCCTTCAAATGATTACTACTATTATGCAATTAATGTTTTTTCTCTTCGCCCATCTTTTCTTTTCCTTCTAAAAATACTAGTGTTAACGCCAGGATCTTCTGCCACATCCCAATCACGTAAGACGTCTCCGATCCTGCCTGACAAGAAAACACGGTAAACACTACAAGCTTGACTTGGGTTCCGTCGGGGATAGCTTCAAAGCGTGAAATTAGTATGTGTTCACAAGGTTAACAATGGAGGAATGTATTGTCTAATGTCAAGAGAGAGATAATAATTCTCAGTAATATGTATGGGAGAATATGAATAATCAATATATGAGAAAAACGTACCTCCATACGATGGCTTCCTTGCTAAGTTATATTACCTTTGCTTGGATTACTGTGCCAACCACTACTACCTGACACCCCCTCTGATCTGATGGGCTCTGCCGACTATATCAGGTTTATCTACTACTTTTAATTGCTTTTTCTGGCCAATAGGTTATGATCCCATCCACATTAATGCATGGCAGGATCCTTGTCAACCGTCATGCTTTTTCATCATCACAAGTCAAAGTAACAGATATTAAAATATCTAATGGGTCGATCCATTGGACTGACCCGGTCCAACAGGATTAAATAAAGTTGACACAATAAATGGGCTCAAAGAGTCCTATGGCTTAATAATGAAAGCCCAACAGATTATACTGATAAATGGGCCCAATCTATCCGGCCCAAAATAGGAGAAATATTATGACCCAACATTACCCCCTAGTTTTTTAGTTAAACAAGATGTTTAATGGAAAACTATATATGATTCATGATATTTAGAATTTAATAAAGGCCCAAAGATAGGAAATAAGTGGATCATACCCACTTTTATCATACGAAGTGGAATAAGGGAGGACTGGATAGTGGGTACCCAGAGTAATAAGCCCAATTTGATAAAGGATTTGAATTTGAACGGGATGGGCCAATAAGATAGAGATCCAACAGTCAGGCCCAATCTGATAAGATATTCAAAGGTCATCCAAACGTATTCCACTTTAATTCCCATTATTACTGACATTAAATGCGCCGGCCTCGCTCCGCGTGTAACCGTCAGTATAAAAGATAAACCTCACCAAAATTGACGGTTTTACCTACTGATTTGAAATTCGAACCTTTGAGCTTTCTTCCTTCTCTCAGAAAAACCTCTCGTTAGCTTTCACAAACTCAACAATGGTGAATCCAAGCCAAACCCCTTCAAGTTCTTCTCGCTCAAACCCTAACCAAGGGGGTTCAAGTGCCAATCCACCGTCTCCCACTGATTTCTTCAAGGATGGGGAACAATTTCCTCATGCCAACATCACCTCCACCATTTCTGAATCTGAACTGCGAACTCTCCGGATTCGATATCATGTTCCGGATAACTTTGCTATGAGGGCTCCAAATTACGAGGAAGCGAATGTACCAAATGACTGAGATTTGATGGGTCGCCATGTCGACTACTCTCTTTGGAAAAGGGGTTCGCCTACCCCTCCACGCCTTCATAGTTACCCTCCTAAGGTTTATTGGAGTAGGATTCGCACAACTGGTGCCTAACTCCTATATCCATATACTGGCGTTCATCGCCTTCTGTCATGAATTAGGGGTTACCCCCTCTGTTGATCTCTTCTTCACCCTCTTTCTACCGGCCGATCCCGAAACGAGGGTTCAAAATGCCGAGCAAAATGCGGTCCCATGCCCAAACTCGAAATTCGAGAAGGCCCTGATGAGCACCCCTCGAGCAACAAAAAGGATGGCACGAGAAATGGTTCTTCGTCATCGGTCACTGAATCTCCTCCTTTCCCGATTGGACCATTTCTGAGCGTATCTCTCGCTGACTTGGTGACATCCCCGAGGTCATGCGAGGGAGATGGGCGACTTCATGAATAAGATCCTTCTCAAGAGTGGAGCTTCACTCTCTTCGACCAAGCAAGCATGGTTGTATGACCATAAACGTAAGTCTTGGACCATTCTGTGATATAATTTTTGAAATGTTTATGTGGTACTGATTTTAACTTGTGATTATTTGCGGTGTCTTTGATCAAACCAACTTCCTCAAGTAAAAGACTTGGAAGATTTCTTGGCGGGAGGATTATTGATGCAAATGAAGAACTCCCTAACGAGGAGCCTTCCCGAATCAACCCCCGCCTCGAGCTAACAACAACTCTCTTCGGATGATGACCCTGTTCGACAATCCTATCATCCTCGGGCGGTCCTCCGACCTTCTTAGAAGGAAGAAGGCCGCCAAAGGCCGGGACTCCTCATGAGATAAATCCTCGAAAGCGACGAGGAGGTACTTCCCAGAGGTAAACCCACAAAAATTCCTTCAACTGAACCCACAACAACCTCTGAACCAACCCTACCAACTTCAGAACCAACCCCACCAACCTCTGAACCAAATCTAAGAAAGAGGAGTCTCCTTGACATTCCTCCACACGATCGGGCGAAAGTCCTTCGTACTAAAAAATTGAGAAGCAAAATAATTCCTCTTCTCGCCGAAGAACTCCGCGTTCCCCCTCCTTCAACATCCAAATTTCTTTTTAAATGAAACCCCCAACACCTAGCGGCGAAAGCGGTCGAAGTTTAAAACCCTTCTCCGTCGAAAAAGAAAATAACTTTTCTGGACGGTCGGCTTTGGTTCGACTTCAACCCTCTTCAACTCCCCGAGCCAATGCCACCGATCACCTTCTCCAGAGAGGCAATGCACGCGGATCCTTCACCGGTTCGCGATCGACTATGCCTCCTCCTCGAGGACCAATGACATCCGAATTTCAAAGATGATGCCATGGGTTCACCGACTATGTGGCCTCGGTTCAATGCCAATTTCCCTTTCAATTGTTTGAGGCCTTTGTTCATCTGGACCGATGACCATCGGTTCGAGGGAACGATTCAACGGGGGTTTGCTTCAACGAAAGTATGAGCTACTTGGCTAAGGTAAATGACCCTTCTCTTCCTTTGCTTACTTATTTTCATACTCATACATCCGTCGATTGAATAACACCGGACATGAACAGCAAATGTCATGTCTTGGACGTCTGCGTCCCCAGATCTCTCCAAGTCGAATCCGAGGAGGAAGCGCCAAGAAGAAAAACTCCTCTTGAAATCGCCTTTTCTAGGAAAGGACTCATCGTGAAGGCCTTCTTCATACTAATGAAGGTCTTGAAAAGAGTTAATGCTAAGGGAGAAGTGAAGGCCTCGAGGAAGAACTAAAGTCGATTAAGGCTCAAGATCTTTGAAATTGTCAACATGAATGTCGACTTAGTTCGGAGGAGTGAACCGAGGATGGATAAGATCAAGGAGTTGAAGTCCAACGCCAAAATCTTGACCAAGACGATCCGTAAGATGGAGCGGGATGAAAAGCTTCAATCAAATATCTGGCAACAAATTCGAGCAAGAGATCCGAGAACTCAAGGCTCTTGGGACCTTGGGCCTCCTTTAATCGATGCTCTTCTTCAAAAGAAATTTGTGAAGAGTATAGGAACTTCAGACGAAATAAACGAAGAAATCATGAGGATTCATAAAGAAAGCTACGAGCTTTGCCGAAGTCTTGGCAAGGAAAGGTTGATCAAGGCTAACTTAGATCCCTACCTGCTGGACTCTTCGGATGATGATGGAGCTACCTGAAGCACCAGCTTATGGATTGTCTTAGGTCTTTATTATGAATATTTGTAAAAACTTTATGTTATTTCTTTATTTGTAAATGAACTTAAATATTAATGAGAAATGATTTTCTTCCTTGTGACTTCAGTGTACTTTTTATTTTATGTCAATGCTTCAATATGAATTTATATGAACAAGTGTACAAAAACCCTTTCGAGGATTTAACTTCAAATGATTAAGCATGTCATATAACAAGATAAACATGTCATGTAAACAGATAAAGTGATGTTAAGGGACGAGGCATTCAATTCAACACTTAAATAAAATAAAGTACCACATACTCATTCCATTCAAAAGTGTGAGATCGGTCATTTGTTTACCACTCGGGGTGAAACAATTATATGAAAACCAAGATATAAGGATCAAGACATAAGGACCAAGATATAAGGATCAAGATATAAGGACCAAGATATAAGGATCAAGATATAAGGACCAAGATATAAGGATCAATTGTGACCATTGACTTACCACCCTGGTAAAATCAATATAGGATCCTTCGTCTACTACTCGGGGTAGAACGACAAATGGGCTGCCATCGAATGGCCAGCGAGTCCTACCATACCTCCTTACACCATAGTGACCATAGGACAAAATAGGACCAGGACCAATAGTGACCATTGATTTACCACCCCGGTAAAATCAATATAGGATCCTTCGTCTACCACTCGGGGTAGAACGACAAATGGGCTGCCATCGAATGGCCAGCGAGTCCTACCATACCTCCTTACACCATAGTGACCATAGGACAAATAGGACCAGGACAAATAGGACCAGGACCAATAGTGAAAAAGTGAATGTGGGTGAGCCACCGAAGTCTTTCTGTGCTGAATCCCCAGTTCTTTCAAGAATATCGCTGCCGAAGTGCTTTGTAGGTCAACAACTTCGGGCCAAATAATTGCCACAAATGTCTTGGTGAACTTCCCGAAGAACATACTCTGCTTCGGATGGAACCAAATGCTTAATTCGACAAAGATTCTCATCAATGAGAACAAAATTGACACTCTTGTACTTGATCTTCTTTGCCAGCATCTGATCCGAAGGAAAGACGCCATCTGTCATCGAAGTTACAAGCATCTGTAGTGCCCAGCTTTGATAATGCACCGGCGGTGGAATTGTTATTGTGATCGACTCCTTGATAGCCTGCTGTACTGATGACCGAAATAGAATATCCATCTGCATGCAATATCCACGAACTCTGCTTCTGCTGAAGAACTGCAACGGCTTTGTCGGACTCCTCAGCTTCTCTTTAACTATTATCAGCTTTGGACCACAATGCCAACCGACCTTAGAAATATTTACCTAAGTGTTTGGATTTCCAGGAGTGCGGCTTATAGATCTGCTTTGGTGACGAGTCCTTCGCTGTTGGCGAGAACACTCAAGGCAGAGTGCCTTTTTGTGTTCTCGGGTGAATATATTCTTGAATTACTCCTCGTCCGCTTGCGCCATAGTCCCGAGAACCCCTAGGATGAGGTACCTTCTTCGGATGCTTAGGAATATGGGTGCATTTTGTGTCTGAATCTGAAACTGACAGCCTTAGATGGGCATCTCCGTAGACAAGTGTCTACGTATGGTGTGCCTCGGTGGATTCTCGTGGAGTGTGATTTGGATCTACTTGGTGAAACTTTCCGTCATTGTGGTGAGGGATACTCAAGCGTAATGCCTTATTTGTATTCTCGAGGTGCATGCTTCTGGATCGGTTTATTAAATGCATTGCGACCATAATCCCAAAGACCAATAGGGTGAAGTACCTCTCTCGGTCAATTAAGAAAATAGTCAGTAGGATTTTCATCTACTCGCTTCGACCATAATCCCAAGACCAATAGGCGGAATACCTTCTCGGTCAATCAATCAGAAAATGGTCATTGGGTCTTCATCTACTCGCTTGACCATAATCCCAAGACCAATAGGCGGAATACCCTTCTCGTCCAATCAATCGGGAAAATGGTCATTGGGTCTTCATCTACTCTGCTTGACCATAATCCGAAGACCAATAGGTATGAATACCCTTCTCGACCAATCAATCGGAAAATGGTCGTTGGTGCCTTTCGATCCCAAGGACGGCCTCGAGACATGTCTTTAAAGTATATAGACTGCTTTCCAATTCACGGTTGTCCATCTTTAGGCGTACCACGTCTTTTAGACTGGACATAATTGAATGCTTTGTTCCTCAGCTACATCCTCGCTCCGCACAGCTACATCCTTGCTCCGCTCCAAGAGAACCTCCAAAGCTCTATCTGCTTCGTCCACCATCTTCATCAGCCTGACCACTTCGGTGCCGAGTTCTAGGCGGGATGCCTTTTACTTGCCTTCGGCCATGATCATGCTCTTTGTCAGCAGCAAAGACCAACTATCTTCGGGTTTCGCCGGGGGATCTCGAACGAGAACCCCCTAATTTGTGCCATAACTTCCGATGTATAACAACTAAAAATATTGTGATTGATAACTCAAGAACACTAGAAAACCCCTCCTTCTAGCGCCAATGTTAACGCCAGGATCTTCTGCCACATCCCAATCACGTAAGACGTCCTGATCCTCACACAATAACACCAGTAAACACCACAAAGCTTTCGACGGCGCCGGTTCCGTCGGGGGATAGCTCAGGCGTGAGAATTAGTATGTGTTCACAAGGTTAACAATGGAGGAATGTATTGTCTAATGTCCAGAGAGAGATAATAATTCTCAGTAATATGTATAGGAGAATATGAATAATCAATATATGAGAAAAACGTACCTCCATACGATGGCTTCCTTGCTAAGTTATATTACCTTTGCTTGGATTACTGTGCCAACCACTACTACCTGACACCCCCTCTGATCTGATGGGCTCTGCCGACTATATCAGGTTTATCTACTGCTTTTGGCCACTGTTTTCTACCGCCGGCCGGTTATGATCCCATCCACATTAATGCATGGCAGGATCCTTAGTCAACTGTCATGCTTTTTCATCATCACAAGTCAAAGTAACAGATATTAAAATATCTAATGGGTCGATCCATTGGACTGACCCGGTCCAACAGGATTAAATAAAGTTGACACAATAAATGGGCTCAAAGAGTCCTATGGCTTAATAATGAAAGCCCAACAGATTATACTGATAAATGGGCCCAATCTATCCGGCCCAAAATAGGAGAAATATTATGACCCAACAACTATTATAGTGAAATCAATTGATTTACTTTTCTAGTAAAATCATTCCTTTCAATTACCGTGAATGAATACTACACGGTATCACCAATTAAAAAATAATAATATTTTGTTAATAATGATATTATTATTTTATAATATTAAATTATTCCTATTTAAAAAAATAAAATAATATAATTCTCAACTTTCGAAAAATATTTTTAAAATTCCTTCCTAATTTTATTTTATAAGTATATAAATAGAAATGATTTCCAAAATATGAATGATTTGATAAAGAAAGATTTTATTTTATTTTTAAAAATAAAATAAAATTTTATTTACCTAGTAATATATATATATATATATATATATATATATATATGGAAACAAATATAATAAATAAATTACGCATGTCATCATAGAAATTCTTCCAATCACCCTGCGTAATTAGTGTGCATAATCACTATGCATATCATCAGATAAGGGAAAAGTATCTTGTTGTTTTTAATATATATATAATAATTGAGGGTTAATTGCTTTACCACATGGATTTGGTACATCATTCTTAATATGGGTGACCACATGTGTTGTACACTGTAAATAAAATAAGATTTTATTTAATTTGGCAAAATATAATTTATCTTTACCTAGTTTTTAATATATATATATATATATATATATATATATATTTGTCTTTGTTTTCAAGATTTCTAAAAATAAAATAAGATTTTTATTTTATTTGATAATATATAATTTATCTTGATTTAGTTTCAATATATGTACATATATACATATAAAAATTATCGGGAAGCAAAGATTGTGCAGAATTTGGAGAAGATTTTTAATATTTCGTGGGTGAGCTCTCCTAAGGGGTCCCCTCTCCAAGAATTTTTTGTTTTCAGAACTTGGCAAGATCGAGCTCCGCACATTGTTTAGAAATTTGAAAAAGGACTCAAAGACTCGAAGAAATTTGCACGATCGTCACTCCGAAGGTGTGACTCACGTGCAGGGGGCAAATGTGAGTCCATGTACAAATTAGGGTTCACACATACGACCTAAAGAATTGAATGACAAACAGAAAAGACGAAAATAAAGAAGCAAGACCTGAGAGAATCTTCTACGTGTCCCGAGGCAGAAGACACGTGGAGGGGACTCATTTTTGGGAATTGATTGAGGGATTGGATTGGTGACTAGAAGGACAGGGCAATATGTGCATTACTCTGATGATTAAAGGGTATTTCTGGAATTTCCCTGAAAGCATGTGCCCAAGACATGACCACTTTTCGAAAAAACCCTATAAATACCCTTCCATTCCATTGAGAGGGGACTTCTCTCTGACTCAAGACTTGGACTCTTGAAGATCAAAGGACCCTTTTGATGACTTAAAGGCTTGGAGATTCCACCTAAAAGCACCAAAGGGGTTTGGACATTCTCTCAACTTGAAGGACTCAAGAAGGCTCTTGGAATCCCTGTTACCCTAACACGGTTCCTGGATTCTAGGAGTTCTGTCACGCGTCGTTGGAGTAATCGTCCACCTGTCGTTCTCCCCTCTTCAATCAATCAATCAATTTCGTACTTTTCATGGATTTCTCTCCTTCTCAGCCAAAACAAACCCTAACTCTAGCAAGGTACGATTTCCTTGTCCACACATAGACACACCTTCTAATCAATAATATAATTTCTTTTCTTCTCTGTTTTAATTATTAATTCCTTTTGGTAATTATTAATTATTAAATTAATACTTATTTATACTTTATAATCAAAAGTGGTACAAAGGCACAGAACCGTACGTAATCCATAAGAGAGGGAGAGAGAGACCTGGATATTTTTGAGTGAAAGTATCCCATGTACTTGGGCCTCTACCATCCTCATTTGCTGCACCTTCAACCTAGGTAAAATAAATATAAATAAAAAATAACAGTTGTAGGGAAGAAATAGCCAAAAACAATACTCAATCTGTTCTCATTTACAAATTTTGTAAATATTAAAGAAGTATTTCTATACTACGCTTACCCCTCTATACTACGTACTATCGACATGCATGATAACAATGAAATTATGTGATATATTAAAGAACATTAATTGTGTCATTTTATACTATTATCTATTAAAAAATGATTCTTTTCTTAAAATAAATTATTTTATTTTTTACAAATATAATTCTTTTTGTGGAACATACACATATATAGGGCTATATGTATATACATAAATATATATTATATAGTTTGAGCTATATGATGACGAGTTTTTGAGGCTTATGGCGACGGTTCACCCGCCCGCCAGAATAGCCAGATATATGTATGGCGACGGGTGAAACCGTCGTTATAACCCAAAAATCCGTCGTCATAGCTGACTGTATACATACATTTTTTCCATATATATATAGACACACATACACTAGAACTGAATATGGAAACCCTAAATTAAGGAATTAACCTGGTAAGCTGATGTGGCTGATCCAAAGACAAAACCTGGAGGAAAACTGCTTCTATTAAGGGTTTTTATGCCATAACTTGATGTTAAAGCTTCAGCCTGATCACCACTTAGCGAGATAATAAGAACAAGAAGAACAAAAAACCCTAGACAGATATATTGGCCTTGAAAATTTCCCATAATTGAGTAATATATATTTAAAACCTGATTTTTAGTTAATTTTTCGCATAACTTTCAACTCCATCAAGCCTTTATTTATATACAAATCTTAATTATCCATGCGGGAAAAAAATAATAATAATAATAACAACAAAAAGAAAAGAAAAGAAAAATTCATGCAAAATATGTGCATGTCTATGCAAACGAGCTTATTATGGTCCATCTACCCAAGCGTACATCGGTGCAGATGAGAAGCATGCAGAGCACGAGTCTGCTCTTATAAATGAAGTAAAACTGGAAATGATGTGAGAGGGTATATATATGTAATTATATTATCCATGAAACTCTGAATAATTCATGTGTCGCTAATTATGATATTATAAAGAATTCTATATTGGTCAATTGACTCGTATCGATCCTATTGAATTTTGGGTTTCCCACGAGTTCTCGCATCGATCTTACTTTAAATGTATAGTTGTTGACATAATACTTCTATGATATTAAATTCATTCCACAAAAAAAAGTCTCATTTATAAATAAATAAAAAACATATTCCAAAACAAAAATTCTCTTTTTAATAGCAATATAAAACTAACAAGTTATTATTAATTTGAGGGATAATGTGTAAACCCTTTAAATAGGGAGTGGTTAGCATAAAATTAATTTTAGTTAATTGACTAAAACAGTGTTGACACGCAAACGAGAGGTGATCTCTTTCTCTGCTGTCAGCGCTGTATTAGTAGCCCATAATGAGATGAACTTAAACTTATTCAAGCTAATGGCAGAAGGCCAGTGGCGAAGCCACATAGAATTTTGTGGGGTCAATCGACCTCACTTGAAAAAAAAATTATTTTATAATATAAGGTAACTTTTAAAAATTTAAGTATTATATATAAATTGACCCCACTAAAATTTTATAAATTTTCTATTACACAGGGTCAAATTGAAAATTTATAACTTTGTCAATCAAATTTTAACCACATATGACTCATATCTTCTCAATATATGTATCTCTTTATAATATTTTAAACTAAATAATAATCTAATTTATATTATTTTTAAAAATAAATAATGAATTATTTACTTATGAACATTTGTGATTAAAAAAATCTATTATGAGTCAATATAGTGTATATATACCGTATATTATTATTCATTATATTTTCATTGTAATATATATATATATATATGAAGGCTGTCCATATTATATACACGACAAAGTTTATTAAAGTTTAGCTGAGACTGTGGACTTGTTATTATATGGACTAATGACCCATTAAGATATTAGGCCCAAATGATGGCTATATGGTTTATTTAAAGTTTTAAAAGTCTTCATGTATTATCGGGTAAAGCAAAATTAATGATTTAGCCATTATAGTTGGCAAGTTATACTTAATTCATCATTAAATTTTTAATTTTTTAAATTACCTCATTAAACTAATTAAAATTTTACAATTGGGCTAGTCTGTTAACTCAGGCTAACTTTGTAAGACCCCGAATTTTATGAAATAAAAGTATTCAATTTTCTTATTCAGTAAATGGTTAAATTGATAAAAGTTAAAGTTAATGGTGATATATGAAAAAAAAAATTCAAAATACGTAAGTGGTTATAAAATATTCATTGTTGTCGGGGAATATTCGTTTAGTCGTGGAATATTCTTTCCGTAGGGAATATTAAATGCACTGCCAGTAGCGATCATTTAGGGCCCCATAATGTAATAAGCTGTCGGATCAAGAAAACGATAAATTTGAGTTTTTATAAATAACGACGTAGTTGTTACCATTAACACCATTGGAATACCTAGTGTTTAAATACAGTAATACGTGTAGTTGCACAGTAGCACACGACATTGCACAATATTTTTTCAATTATTGATTCTTACGTGAGAAGACACTACTCAATAATGGTTACAGTAATTACTGTTCAATATATTATTTTATTGGTTCAATAATTGTTGTGTTGATATTTTATATTATTGTTGTTTTAATAATTATCACTGCACAGTATTTTCCATTATCAGATCAATAATTCATATTATTTGAATAATATTATTAGATAACATTATTGGCAATGTCTAGAAAGTTCTGTCAAAGAGAGGTTTGGTCACCTAATTGCGCGCCAGTAAGGAGAAATTCTTATTGAAAAGCCCCCTCTTTCCTGGGAATTGTCTGGTTGTCATTATTGTGATTCTGTAATATTATTTGTGAATAATTAATTATTGATTTATATGATAATGAAATATTTAATTGATGTGGATATAAATGATGAATTTATTTATGTGGTTATAAATGAAGGAATTAATGTTGAGGTATTTTATCATTATTTGTCGGTTTGAGGTATTAAAAGATCAAATCGATGTTCTTACAAACTTTATTGTGTGAGTTATAATTTTTAATCGTAGTTGGATCGTTATGATTTTTGGATATGTTATACATATATAAGTTGAGTATATGTTTACAAATTTTGAACCGTTAAAAATGAACGAATGATTTGTTATGAATTTTAAGAGGTGACTGATTCGGAAATTAGGTTTATAAATGATTTTGGTGGAAAATTCTAGAAATGGGTGGGCCCCACTTTTGGTTGTTGGGGAAGATGACTGATTTTTGGTGGGTGGAATAGTAGCAGGTAAAGCCATCAAGTAGCAGGTCAAGTCTGCTTCGGCGTGCTAACATTTTCCTATAAATAGAGGGCTAAGTTAGAATTGAAAATCACACCAGAATTCATAATTTTTCTCTCTTTTTCTCTCTAGATTATCGAGTGTATTTTGTGAGTATTTAGATACTTGGTGAGTTGCTATTCATCAGTGCAAGTTTCCTTCAGCGTATATCTGATATCCAGTTACAAGTATTGCTCTTTTGAGGTAAGGGATAGTAAGAGATTTTAAGGGTTGTTATGTTTTTCAGTTTCGTAATTTTTTTGACCTTCAAAAATTCTGAAAAAATTTAAAATGATAATTTGATGAGTTTTCTAGATTGTGTCCAAAAATGGCGATTTTTGGATGTATAGATTAAGAGTTATGAATTTTACGGGAAAAGACTATTTTAAAAGTAACCGCTTATAACTCCTTGTGGTTAACTCCAAAATTGGTGAAATTTTTATTGGGAGTACATGTATATAATAGAAGTATACTCTGTAAATTTTGGAATTTTTGGATAAAATTACAATTTATGATAAATGTCTAAATATTCGGCTGTTTTGGCCATATGAAAAATAGTAAATAATTTTTAAAAATTCTGAGAAAAATATATGTTCAATATAAGACTATATTCTACTAAATCTCAGAAAAGAAAATTTGTTTGTACTGATTTGATATTTTTCATGAAAATTGACTAGTTATGAGTAAATAAATTAAATATGTTATGTGAAGTAAGAAAATTGGAAAATAGGATTTTATGGCTTGAGAATCCTATATGAGGTATATGCAGATTTTTGATGAGGATTTTGGTTATTGGTGATGAAATCTTTTGAGTTTGGAATTTTAGGATGATTAAATGCATTATTTAGTAAAGTGTAAATAATTAAAATAAATTATTTATAAGTTTAAGAAATGTTATTTCAATATCATTATACCGAAATATTGGTATGGATTTTATTATAGAATTTCTACCTTTTTGTGTCGGGTTTACTATTCATGAGTTACTATTCACGTGTTACTATTTATAAGTTACTATTCACGAATTACTATTCATGGGTTACTATTCACGAGTTACTATTCATGACAAAATTGGTTTCTTTTTTTCTAGCCAAATTATAGTTGATTTATGAATATTACTCTTGAGATTAAATCTAGATATTTTGATTATATTGATTTTACTATTATATATAACATTTTTATAACCCTAATGATAATATTTCACTTTGACTTGAGTGTAAAGATGGGTAGATTTTTGGTATGATCATGACTATGGGTTTCCTTTGGCCAGTAGTGCAAAGTTGAATTGTTAACTGGTATGATCATGACCATTGAATTTATAATTAAATATCTTTAGCTTAAGTGCAAAGGTGAAATGATCAACATGGTTATAATTATTGTTTATATAAATTTTGAAATGATTATATATTTCTTTGAGATATTCATATATTTGGCCTGCAGTGCAAATATGAACTGTTGATGAATATATTTGGCCTGTAGTGCAAATATAAACTGTTGATGAATATATTTGGTCTGTAGTGCAAATATGAACTGTTGAGGAATATCTTTGACCTGTAGTGCAAAGATGAATTGTTGATGAATATCTTTGGCCCGTAGTACAAAGATGACATGTTGTTGAATATCTTTGGCCAGTAGTGCAAAGATGAACTATTGACGAATATATATTTGGTAGTAGTCTGCAAAAGATGAAGTTATTGGTATGATTATGAGCAGAAATGTGATTTGGTGTAACCATGATCTTTGATGTTTCGTAAAAGATAGGTGATGAAAATTATCTTACGTCTGAATGAGAAGAGGAATTTAGAACTACAATTATGATTATGAGTTATTCATATGATTGTGGACCGTAATTGTTGATTGATGTTACTGAGGATAAAACATTGTTGGTGGATTTTAACATAGAAGATAATAGACTTTATAGTCTATTTGACTCTTCTAATGGATTGCTTTCGTTCAAACTACTGACTATGGTTGAAATTTTTATCATCTACCATATGTTCTAAATCTACGATTTATTATTGATGAAGGCTATTGATAATTTAATTATCTTTAGCCATGATATTCTTCTTGAGCTAGTTGTGCTCACCCTTTTGCTTCACAATTCCTTTCAGGTAATAAGAGTGTATGGGTGGGTCGAGCCAGAGTAACAGGGGAATAGAACGGTCATCATTTAGTAGTTATATTTGGTGAATCAAATAGGGTGAGGCGAACCCAACGTTGGAATGGTGTTTTGTCACTATCATACAAGATGTCTAAAGACATACAACCTTGTGTCATCATAAGATAGGGTTATGCACATCCACTTACTGAGTATATCTACGCGCACTACCTATATGATCTTGGTGTTTGTTTGAAGTATAATTCTCAATTAGAGACAGTGGAGATAATGATATGTCAAGAGAAGACTCACCATTGGAAAGAATATGATAGTAATCTTCTCATTTTTCTTTGGGGCCTATTGGGTCAACCAAGGATAATTTTGTGGTCATATGATATCTATCATAACCTGGAAGCATGGCCTCCCATGTACGAAGGTTTCCTTGAGCACTTCCCAAAGATTCTAATTTCTAAAAAAGTTTTTGACTATACCTTTATGTAGGTATCACTGTGTGGTGCTGTCCATTGATGGGACATTTGTCACATTACGATTGGGACACGAGTCACAGTTGGTATATATTTGTATCCAAACTCACAGCATATGTGTTGTTGTATTTTGTACGACAATTGTTGTAATAAAGTTGTAGTTGTTTTCTGTACCATGTATTTGGCGACTCAGAATAGGTTGGGTGAAATGGACCTATTTTGGGGTTGTCACAAACTTCTATTAAATTGAATTGGATTTTTTTCCTACATGGCTTTTAAACAGAAAAGGAAAAATAACAAAAATGACATGGCTGAACACAGGTGGATAACAAAAATGACATGGCTAGTCTGTTAACTCAACCAAATGAATGAAACCCTAAACTAAGAAAAAGATACCATTATCAATATTGATGTTTGCATCTTTCAGTACCCAAAACCCTAAACCGAGGCGTAGCAAAACTATTGTCCTAAAAAGTGATTCCGCCCCAAAGGTCGATCGTAACCTCAGGTACAGATGGGCTTCGGCGTCCACTCTCTAGGATTCAAAGGCAAAACCTTCAATTGCGTGTACTCACAGAAGAAGGCTTTGAACTTGTCTTTGTGAATTTCTCAAAAAATAGTAACAGAGTACCTATATAGTATATAAAGAGGGTGATTTTCTGTTTCTGTGTGTTAACTCGTAAGAACCAAATTGGTATTTATAGGAGAAAATATTAACAGAACGTTGGGAGAAAATATGAATGTTAGAGAGAACGTGGAGGAATTGACGTTACGCAAAAGGTTGGAGAAACATTCGTGTCATTCGCTCCTCATTATCGACCAAATGGGATGCAAACCGGGATAACTCCGCAAATTTAGCCTCGTATTACGACACGGTCATATTGTTTTGCTCCAACTTGATAAACTCCACATCTTTCATGTGACGAATACTTTCGAAAAAGTACTTGTCGCTGAATAGCTCTTGGAACTTCTCCCAAGACATCTTGAAGTCGTCCAGTTGGAGTACGTTTCTGATTTCCACCAATGTCACCTTTCTTCACGCAATACATGAAGGTGGCGAATGGAACCTTTTGCTCCTCGGAGCATCCCAAAACATCAAATATCTTGGTGATCTGGTTTATCCACGCTTCCGCCTTAAGTGGTTTTGGCTCTCCAATAAACTCGGGTGGTCCCAACTCCTTGAACTGTTTAGCGGTGGCCGTTCGAGAGTTTCCTGTGTTTCCACTTGCATTTTGAAAAGGAGCCGCTTTCGCCTGATGTTGCATGAATTGCATAAAGCCTCTGAACATTCCATCGTTCATCATTTGGTCAGTGTTGTTGTTGTTTGCATGAGGATTGTCGCCTTCACGATGCACATTATTACGATTGTTGATCATGGAGACTCAACGGTCTCTTGTGCCCCATTGCTATTCTCAATATTCTCGGATGCCATTTTCAAATACTGCCACAAACAACAAGGGTTAATTGACATGCAACATATTATCTCTATACTCTGACCAACCAATTACATACCAAAAAATTAGGTAGGTCATACTAGCGAAAGAATTCCCCGTCTCTCCCCTCCTAGTTCTAGCCTTACATCTTAGCTAGGGATCATATCCCTAAGCTCTGATATCAACTGTGACGCCCCCAAAACAAGTATACATCACCTATTCTGAGTCGCCAAATACATAGTACAGAATACAAATATAACTTAATTATACAACTGTCGTGCAAAAGTACGACAAAAATATAAGTCGTGAGTTTTAATACAAATATTGTCGCCTAGACAATATACAAACTCAAATTCAATATTATTACATTTATTTTCCAACTATTTCACTTTGAATAGTGAGGACTACTAATGCTATCATCTCGAATTCACTACTCCGCTTCACCGACTAGTCCCTCGCTACGTTCTCATTTCTTGAGAAACAATGAAAGTAAAAGGTGAGCTCAACTAGCCCATGAGAAATATTATGACTAAGATAATACTGAATATATATTATCGTTAGCCTTCAACAATTGTTAAACCGATATAATATAGCAACCATCAAGTTTAATCGCATCGAACAAGCAATCCATTAAAAGAGTCAAGTAGATAATAAAATCTACTATCTTTTTTTTGATTTAAAAGGTTTTTCATCACTTTTATCATTGGGACTCAAAAGCAATAAATAATCCACATCACCAATCACCCCGTACACTACTACGCCAGGATATTCTTTAGTATCACGACCACAATTATCCATACACTACGGGCCAAGAATATTTGTGTATTCATTAATGGTCATGATTATGCCAACAATCGTCCATCAATGCACTCACGGGCCAATGAGGACTTTTACCACATCATTTGTAACATTACGGTTATGATTACAATCGAATAATCTCTGGTCATAATCATACCAAGTCCATCTATGCACTACAGCCACCACGAGATGACTTTCAACAAAATATAAACATGAGGATGATGACAATGATATAAGAATTCAATAAAACAAGTTCAAGAATTATTTTATCCAGAATCAATAACGTCCAAATTGTCAACATGATACTGCTTTATGGAGTAAAATTTAAGAATGCTCAGAAGAATATTTCAATGAAAAGATCTTTGGATGAAGCGCAAATATCAAGTATATTCCACTAATTTCATGGAGTATAGAAGTTAAAACTTTAACCAACCGAGTATAACAAGGAATGGAATAACAAAAGAAATCACCGAGCATGCGATAGATCGCCGCAGTGGCGAAAGTTATTCCAATGAATAATAAATAACGGAATCGGATCCAACAGAAAAGCATGCATGATATTCCAATGAGAATAATAAAGACGGAATTAGGTCCCATAAAACGCATGCATGTGATATTCCAACAGAATAATAAAGATTTTAACCAAGTCCCGTGAGAACGCATGATGTGGATGTTCCAATGAATGATAAATAATGGAACTAGGTCCCACAGAAACACACGCATGACGGATGTTCCAACATAATGATAAAGAATGGAATAACATAAGAATTTCACCAAGTATAGGGTAGCTCACAGATATCTGAGTTATTCCAATAGAATAATAAAGAATGGAATAATGTAAGTTCTCTTCATGGATAAGAAAGAAATAATACTCCCTACCTTGGAAAAACTAGATACTGGAATAGTGGTAGCAGACTTCTCTTCTTCTTTCTCTCTATAATAATCGCTCTAAAGCTTTTGTGAATTGGTGAGAAATGAAGGAAGAATGAGCTTCTATTTATAGGAAAATATAGTTTCGATAATTGCACGTTTTGGGGCTCGAAAAATTACAGTACAATACCTCCAACTTTTCTTTTATTTTTAATTTAGTCCTGCAAATATTATCAAACTTGCACAACCTCTTCTAATAGTAAATAATGTGAATCAATAGGTCAATCATGTGAATCAATAGTATAATCATGTGAAAAATACGAGTTACAGTATAGTACTCCATCTATACCTCTATTTTAACTTAGTCATACAAAGTATTATCAATCTTGCACCAACTCCCCTAATAGTAAATAATGTGATTCAATAGTACACACATGTGAACAAATAGTTATATAAGCATGTGAATTAGTAGCAATTAATTACTCATTTATCCGATAAATTACCCGATTTATCAATATAACCCTGACATCAACTATCATCTAATAGATGTCGATTTCCACTAACACTAATAATCCCAACACAATGGAACTATCAAAATTCATTTTTAATCAACACAACTTAATCATCATTAATATTATAACTCACAATATTTAACAATCGTGTCGCTCCCGGAAAGGGGGGGCTTTTCGATAAGGATTTCTCCTTATTGGTAGCGCCATTGATTAGGTGACCAAACCTCTCCTCGATGAACTTCTGACATTGTCAATAATGCAAATAATAATATGAATAACTTTGTCATCTTAATTATTGATTTAATAATATAAAATATTATGCAAATGATACTGTGACAATAATTAAATCAATAATATGAGAGATATGATGCAGCAATTACTGTAGCAATAATTGAGTATAACTTAGTGACTTCTCACGTAAGCATCAATTGTAAGACCCCAACTTATTATTAATAAAATTTAATTTTCTCTATTTATTATTTTGAAATAGTAAGGGTTGATTTGATTAATGTGGATAGTTATGGGTAAAATACGCAAATATTTCAAAATAAGCAAAAGTGGTTATAAAATATTCATTGTTGTTTTGGGAATATTCGTTTGGTCGTGGAATATTCTTCTTTGTCGAAAAATATTCGTGCATTTACGGCAGCGATCTTTTTGGGCCCATAACGGAAAGCAGCGATTGGATGAAGAAAACGACAAATATAAGTTGTTTAAAAATAACAGGCGTAGTTATTCATATTATCTTTTAAAAATACTAAATTGGTTAACACACAAGATGCACTTTACAGTATTGCACCAATTATTGATTCTTACGTAAAGAAGACACTTTACTCAATAATGGTTACGATAATTCTTTCAAAGATTTTTATTTATTGATTTAATAATTCTTTGCGTTGATATTTTATATTGCTGTTATTTCAATAATTGTCATTACATAGTATTTTTTATTATCGAAGCAATAATTCATATTATCTGAATAATATTATTAGATAACATTATTGGTAATGTCTAGAAAGTTATGTCTAAGGAGAGGTTTGGTCACCTAATTGCGTGCCAATAAGGAGAAATTCTTATTGGAAAGCCCCTCTTCCCTGAACCGCACGTTGTCGATATTGTGATTCTCGTAATATTATTTGTGAATAATTAATTATTGATTCATATGATGACGAAAATATTGATTTTATGTGGATATAGATGGAGAAAATTTTTAATGTGACAATTGTTGAAAATTGAAATTTTATCTTTTTCTGATAAAATAATTCATTTAAATATATTATTATATTTTAATAATATAATAATGATGATATTTTTACGATGAATGTGGGATATATGAGTATATGTGGAGGAGGAGTATTTTTGTTACCAAAAATATTTAAAGAATGTTTTATGTGTCGGTGGACCCCATTTCTTGACTGAAATTTGATTATAGCCTGTAAAATCGCCCGTTTGTGGATTTCGGTCAATTTCTGTTTGGAATTTGGAAAAACTTTCTTCTGCAAAGTTGTAGAGAATTGAATTTCCTATAAAAACTCAAGAGATTCGAATTTTCTAACAAAAGGGCTATTTATTGTGAATTATTGAAGTTCCGAAGTTCTGAAATAATTGATTCTTGAAAGTTTTAATTATTTTTATTTACAAAAACGTGTTTTTCATTTTGTTTCCCTCATTTAACATGTGATAGGGGCTGAGTTCAGATGGTAAAAGCATGCGTATGAAGTTTTGGAAAAAATATAATAATATTTAATAAATTTTCTACTTTGGTGTTCTAAGCATTTTCCTATAAATAGGTGCTTGGGTTAGAATTGAAAATCACATCGTAAACTCAAGTTTTCTCTCTATATTATCGAGCGTATTCTTGTGAGTATTTTGAGTATATTTTGAGTATTGCTATACTGATTGCAAGTTCAAGTCATAGCTTATATCCTGGTGTTTCACTTTAGAAATCTTGATCTTTCGAGGTAAGAGATATTTTTTTTTTTCAGTAATGATATTATTTCTTCAATATCATTATCTTTGAAATATTGATCTGAAGTTTTTAACAAATTTGAAACTTTTGGTGTCTGAGTTACTATTCACGATACTGGCACTTATTCACGATATCTGACACTTATTCACGAATCTGGACTATTCATCGAAAAATGAAAATTTTCCCTTTCCGTCTAAAATATCTATTGTGGATACTAGCTTTGATTGTATCCATGTTTTGATCATTCTTGAATTTTACACCACTACGATTATTTTTGAGGTATTTTTGGACATGGATAAAACAAAGTACGAATCCTTAACCTTAATCCTTGTCATTTTTTGTTTCATTGGATTCGCTTTCTTTAAAATATTTTTCATCATCCTCGGTCTTAAATGATGATATTATTGAATATATTTGGCACATGTAGTGCAAGATGAATGATTTCGATAAATATCTTTGGCCCGTAGTGCAAAGATGAGCAGTGTTTAGATGAACATGACTTAATCGATGAATATCTTTGGCACATGGTGCAAATGAATATTTGATTTCGAGATATATATTGATTGATGTTACAGGGGATAAAAGATGAGCGATGAACTTTTAAATTCATATATAGATGATAGTAGTTTGCATTCTCTACTTAACTCTTCTAATGAATTATTATTTCATTGCGAATATTGATTTAAAACTTGTTGTCTATTGTATTCTATTAGATTTTTCCTGTTGAAGACTAACGATAATTTGTTGTATATTATCTTAGTCATAATATTCTTCTTGGGCTAGTTGAGCTCACCCTTTTCCTTTTTGTTCCATTTTTCTTCTCGGGAGGAGAGAATATAAGCGAAATCTGAGTTGGGGTATGGAATGAAGGTTCTAGAGAGAGTTGTTTAGTAGTCCTCACCATTTTTGTAAAATAATGTATCAATAAATATGATGAGGATTTATTTGAGTATAGATATTGTCTGTAAGATAATATTGGTATTCAAACTCACAGCTTTCTTGTGTAATAATAAAGTTGTAGTTGTTTACATACAATGTATTGACAACTCGAATGGGTGATGTATACCTATTTTGGGGGCGTCACAGGTTGGTATCGAGCTTAGGGATATGATCTCCATGAGATCGGGGAATAGAACTAGGAGGGGAGAGAGTAAAATCCTTCGCTAAGTGTGTCCTACCTAAGCTTATTTGTTAGTTGGTTGAGTATATAGGGATATTATGTGATATATTGATTTCCTTAATTAACCCTTGTTTTATGGCAATGATTTGAGAATGTCGAACGAGAATATTACCAATTGGAAATGAGGCCCGTGGAGACGCCTTTGTACTCCTAACGAGGAAAAGCGTGCAACAGTGGCAATGTTCCTCCCATGAACAACACCACCGAAGCGCGGATGATGAGCGAGGGATGTTTAGAAGCTTTTTGCGATTCATGCAAAAATCGATTTAGGAGACTCGTGTTCAAAATACTGAGGAAATGATAGCAATTCACGGGTTGTCACAAACCAAACAGTTCAAAGAGTTGGGACCACGAATTTAAGGAAAGCGATCCAATCATGGCGGAAACATGGGTCAAAGCAAATTACCAAGATATTCGATGTCTTGGGATGCACGGAGAAACGAAGGTTCCATTCACCCACCTTTATGTTCCGTGGAGAGCGGACTCTTCGGTGGGAGTCTGCGTAAAGCGTACCCATCCAAACCACACTCAAAGATGTCTTGGGAGACGTTTGAAATAATTTAATGACAAATACTTTCCTGAAAGTGTTCATCATATGAAGGAAGTGGAGTTCATCAAATTAGAACAAAACAACATGACGGTGTCTCGATGCGAGGCAAAGTTTGCGAGTTATCCGTGTTTGCACCTCATTTGGTGGAGAATGAGGAACGTGTATGGCGCGGATGTTTACGAGAGGTTTGAAACCCTAAGATACGACAATATCTCATTTCTCATAAATTTTCTCTCTATTCGGATGTTGTAAGCGAGGGCTCAATTATTAGAACGAGATAACGATGCGGTCAACCGAGGACCACAATCGAGGATCATACCGAGAGATAGCGATCAGCAAAACAACGATAACCAAATGGAGAAAGAAAAAGACGGACAAAAATGGTAACCACTTTGGTGGTAATCATGGCCATGAAAATAGAAGAAGCGAAATCGGGGAGAGATTTTAAAAGAGGAGATTTAACAACGACCATGTGAAGACGACAGTCTTTGGTAGCAACTAGTTCTAAGGGAGGAGAACGACCACCCATTATATCTTATAAATCTGGAAAGAGGACATATCGGTCCAAACCGCCTGACAGATTCAAGGTATGCTATAATTGTGGAAATAAAGGACATATCGCCGAGATTATGCGGTGGCGAAACCTAGTTCAATGAGGACGGTGACTCAAAAAACATCGTCCCCGAAAAAGTCAAAGTCAACGGTTCTGGAAGAAGCGTTTGTTGTGATTGGTCAAAATGCGAGAACCCAAACGAGGTGATCACAAAAAGGCTATTTATAAATTCTTGCGAAGTTTATACCTTACTTGATCTGGGTCTTTACCCATTCATTTATCTCTCTGCTTGTGCTCAACGTTTAAACTTGACTCGGGAGAAATTAGACTTTGACTATCTCGTGGAAACTCCGTTAGAGAAACTTTCATCACATCCATTGTTTATAAATCTTGTTTGATTCAAGTTGGCACCATCACCTTACATTGACCTTTATCTCTTTAAAGATACTTGCTTTTGATGTGATTTTAGGGATTGATTGGTTAACTACTCATCATGCCAAAATTGATTGTTTTCGTAAGGTTGTTAGCTTTCATATTCCTAAACAACTTTTGTTATGCAATTCAAGCAACTAAACCATTAAAATCAATCACCGTCATATCTAATCATAAAGCTATTCGCTTATTGAAAAACGGATGTCAAGCTTTCTTAGCCCATGTTATGGATTTGAATAAAGACACGTCAAATTTGAATAATATTCTTGTTGTTATTGACTTTCTGGCGTATTTCACGAAGAACTTCCTGATCACCCCGTAACGTTAATTTGAATTCTTTATTGATCTTGAACTGATGCATAAAAGCCCATTTCTAAAACCTCATATCGAATGGCTCTATTGAACTTCAGGGAGTTAAAGGTCCAACTACGAGAATTGTTGGACATCGGTTTCATTCGGCCCTAGTACATCTCCTTGGGGTGCTCCTGTTTTATTCGTAAAAGCGAAAAGAAGGCGGAGTATGCGACTTTGTATTGACTATCGGAATTGAACCATGTCACCATCAAGAATAGGTATCATCTACCTCATATTGATGACTTGTTTGACCGATTGCAAGGGCACAATTTTTTCAAAGATCGATCTTCGCTTACGGATATCATCAAATTTGAAGATTAGAACTGAGGATATTCCAAAGACTTCCTTTAGAACTCCGATGCGGGCATTATGAATTCTTAGTCATGTCTTTCGGATTGACTAATGCTCCTGCGGCTTTCATGGATATGATGAATCGAGTATTCAAGGAATATTTGGATTAATTCGTTGTTGTCTTTATTGATGACATCCTCATATATTCCAAAAGCCGCGAAGATCATGAGCACCATTTGAAGTTGGTAATCCAAAGGCTTCGTGAAAACAAGCTTTATGCCAAGTTGAAGAAATCGAGTTCGCTTGAGGAAGTAGCATTCCTTGGGCACGTGGTGACGAAACATGGAGTATCTGCTGATCCGTGAAGATTAAAGCAATACAAAGTTGGGAGCAACCAAGTCGGTGGTCAAGTCACGTAGTTTTTGGGCTTAATTGGTTATTATCGGAGATTCGTGGAAGGGTTTTCTCGAATCATCGCTACTCCATTAACCCAAATTAACTTCGGAAGGATACAAAATTCGTTTGGAGCGAAGAATGCGAGAAGAGTTTCCAAGAGCTTAAGAGAGACTTATTTCTAAGACTGTTCTAACAATACCATCCGGTTCGGATGGATTTGTTATCTACAAATGATGCTTCGGGCAAAGGGTTAGGATGTGTTCTCATGTAACATGGGAAAGTCATAGCCTATGCCTCATGACAACTTAAAGAATATGAGAGGAATTATCTTACTCATGATCTAGAGTTGCGTGATCGCTTTCTACGCTAAAGATATGGAGGCACTATCTATATGGGGAGAAAGTGGAGATATATTCGGACCATAAAAGCCTTAAATATTTTTTCACTCAAAAAGAACTCAACACGCGGCGGACGTTGGCTCGAGCTATTGAAAGACTACGACCACACTATTCAATACCATCTTGAAAAGCGAACGTGGTAGTGGGACGCGTTGAGTAGAAGATCATATCTTGAGAATGAGTGCGATGATGTCAAGTATACGCATAGAGCCAACTTTAATAGAAAAAGTTAAGGTTGCTTTCGAGCCACCGGCCGGAAATGATGCGTATGAAGAAGAAAGTACAAGAAGGTCTTTCCTAAGCGAGAATTGATGAAGAAGGAATACTTCGAGTCCACTCCAGACTTTGTGTTCCTAACGACTCTGATTTGAAGTACAAGATTATGATGGAGGCACACAATACACCATTTTCAATCCATCTGGAAGTACTAAAATGTATCGTGATCTTGACATACATTTTGGTGGAACAATATGAAGAGAGAGATTGCAAAGTTTATTCTCGATGTGTTTAACTTGTCAACGTGTAAAGGCGGAGCATCTAGTACCTAAGGGTCCGTTGCAACCACTTGAGATTCCAAAATGGAAATGGGAACACATTACCATGGATTTCAAGATGGGTCTTCCTACGGTTTCTCAAGGCATCAATGCCATTTGGGTTATTGTTGATAGATTAACCAAGTCTCGCTCATTTTTTGCCGATACTGAGACTTATTCCTTGAACGTCTTGCTAGTATATATGTAAATGAGATTGTGAGGTTGAATGGCATGCCAAGATCCATAGTTTACGATCGTGACCCAAGATTCACTTCAAGATTTTGGGTTAGCTTGCAAAAAGCTATGGGCAGGATTTATCTGATTTCGGCATACCATCCTCAAACGGACGGACAATCAGAGAGGACTATTCAAACTCTTGAAGATCTATTAAGACTCTGTGTCCTAGACTTCAAGGGCAGTTGGGATAAGTATTTACCATTGGTGGAATTCTCCTACAACAACAGTTATCAGGCAAGTATAGGTGTGGCTCCATTTGAAGCATTATATGGACGAAAGTGTCGCTCTCCAATATGTTGGGATGAGGTGGGTGAAGCAACATTTTTGGGACCCGAAGTTAAGACGTATATGACTCGAAAAGATCCAAATAATTCGACAACGTATACAAACGGCACAATATCTACAAAAGAGTTATGCGGATCTTCATCGAAAGGACGTGGAATTTAGTATAGGGGATCATGTATTGTTGCGAGTTTCTCCATGGAAGGGAGTTACAAGATTTGGGAAGAGAGGAAAGCTCAATCCACGATTTATTGGTCCATTTCAAATTCTTGACCGAGTAAGAAATGTAGCCTATAAACTCGCGTTACCTCCGAGTATGTCTCGTGTTCATAATGTGTTTCACATATCTGTACTTCGTAAATATGTGAAAGACCCGAACCACGTTATAGAGTTAGAACCGGACGAGATAGCCGAAGACTTAACGTACGAAGAGGTACCTGTCAAGATCTTGGATAAGAAGGAGTATGTCCTACGCACAAAGGTCATACCATAAGTTAAAGTTTTATGGAGGAATCATGCTATAGAGGAAATGACCTGGGAATTGGAAACGGAAATGAAAGCGAGGTATCCTCACCTTTTCGAAACACTGTGTATCGTGACGTTAATTTCGAGGACGAAATTTCATAAGGAGGGGAGTTTGTAAGACCCCAACTTATTATTAAGGAAATTTAATTTTCTCTTTATTATTTTGAAATAGTAAGGGTTGATTTGATTAATATGGATAGTTATGGGTAAAATACATAAATATTTCAAAATAAGCAGAGTGGTTATAAAATATTCATTGTTGTTTGGGAATATTCGTTTGGTCGTGGAATATTTTTTTGTTTGTCGGGAATATTAAATGCGACGGTATGCAATTTTTAATGGGCCCCATAACGAAAAGCGATTGGATGAAGAAAACTACAAATATAAGTTGTTTAAAAATAATGGCGTAGTTATTCTGTTATATCTTGTTAAAATACTAGGTGGTTAACACAGAGTAGACACGATATTGCACCAATTATTGATTCTTACGTGAGGCGCACTACTCAATAATGGTTACGATAATTCTTTATTCGATATTTTATTTTATTGATTTAATAATTCTTTGCGTTGATATTTTATATTGTTCATTATTTCAATAATTGTCATTACACAAGATATTTTTCATTATCGAAGCAATAATTCATATTATCCGAATAATATTATTAGATAACATTATTGGTAATGTCTAAAAGTTACATCTAAGGAGAGGTTTGGTCACCTAATTGCGTGCGATAAGGAGAAATTCTTATTGGAAAGCCCCTCTTTCTCTGCAGAACCGCACGTTGTCAATATTGTGATTACATATAATATTATTTGTGAATAATTAATTATTGATTCATATGATGACAAAAAATATTGATTTTATGTGGATATAGATGGAGAAAATTTTAATGTGACAATTGTTGAAAATTGAAATTTTATCTTTTTCTGATAAAATAATTCATTTAAATATATTATTATATTTTAATAATATAATAATGATGATATTTTTACGATGAATGTGGGATATATGAGTATATGTGGAGGAGGAGTATTTTTGTTACCAAAAATATTTAAAGCATGTTTTATGTGTCGGTGGACCCCATTTCTTGACTGAAATTTGATTATAGCCTGTAAAATCGCCCGTTTGTGGATTTCGGTCAATTTCTGTTTGGAATTTGGAAAAACTTTCTTCTGCAAAGTTGTATAGAATTGAATTTCCTATAAAGACTCGCAAGATTCGAATTTTCTGACAAAAGGGCTATTTATTGTGAATTATTGAAGTTCCGAAGTTCTGAAATAATTGATTCTTGAAAGTTTTAATTATTTTTATTTACAAAAACGTGTTTTTCATTTTGTTTCCCTCATTTAGCATGTGATAGGGGTTGAGTTCAGATGGTAAAAGCATGTGTATGAAGTTTTGGAAAAAATATAATAATATTTAATAAATTTTCTACTTTGGTGTTCTAAGCATTTTCCTATAAATATGGTGCTTAGGTTAGAATTGAAAATCACATCAGAAACTGAAGTTTTCTCTCTCTATATTATCGAGCGTATTCTTGTGAGTATTTTGAGTATATTTTGAGTATTGCTATATCTGGTGCAAGTTCAAGTCATAGCTTTATATCCTGTGTTTAATTTAAGATCGATCTTTCGAGGTAAGGGATATTATTTTTTTCGTAATGATATTATTTCTTCAATATCATTATCTTTGAAATATTGATCTGAAGTTTTTATCAAATTTGGAACTTTTGGTGTCTGAGAGTTACTATTCACGTATAAGGCACTATTCATAATATACGACCTTATTCACGAATATGGCACTTATTCATCTAAAAATGAAAATTTTCCTTTTCGTCTAAAATATCTATTGTGGATACTAGCTTTGATTGTATCCATGTTTTGATCATTCTTGAATTTTACACCACTATGATTATTTTTGAGGTATTTTTGGACATGGATAAAACAAAGTACTGAATCCTTAACCTTAATCCTTGTCATTTTGTTTCAATTGGATTCGTTTCTTTAAAATATTTTTCATCATCCCCATTCTTAATCGATGATATTATTGAATATCGTTGGCATTCATAGTGCAAAAGATGAATGATTTTTGATGAATATCTTTGGCCCGTAGTGCAAAGATGATGAATGTGTGTTTAGATGAACATGACCAACTGATGAATATCTTTGGCCTTTAGTGCAAAGATGAATATTTGATTTCAGATATATATATTGATTGATGTTACAGGGATAAAAGATAGACGATGAACTTTTAAATTCATATATAGAAGATAGTAGTTTGCATTCTCTACTTAACTCTTCTAATGAATTATTATTTCCGCTGCGAATATTGATTTAAAACTTGTTGTCTATTGTATTCTATTAGATTTTTCCCTGTTGAAGACTAACGATAATTTGTTGTATATTATCTTAGTCATAATATTCTTTATCTTTGGGCTAGTTGAGCTCACCCTTTCCTTTTTGTTCCATTTTTCTTCTCGGGAGGAGAGAATATAAGCGAAGTACGAGTCGGGGTATGGAATGAAGGTTCTAGAGAGAGTTGTTTAGTAGTCCTCACCAGTTTTGTAAAATAATGTATCAATAAATATGATGAGGATTTATTTGAGTATAGATATTGTCTAGAAGATAATATTGGTATTCAAACTCACAGTTTTACTGTGTAATAATAAAGTTGTAGTTGTTTCTGTACCATGTATTGACAACTCAGAATGGGTGATGTATACCTATTTTGGGGGCGTCACAGTGTAACCATGACCTTTGATGTTTCAGGTAAAGATAGGTGATGAAAAGAGGAATTTAGAACTACAATTAAGATTATGAGTTATTCATATGATTTTGGATCAGAATTGTTGATTGATATTACAGGGATAAAACATTGTTGGTGGATTTTTAACATGGAGAAGATAATAGATTTTATAGTCTATTTGACTCTTCTAATGGATTGCTCGTTCCGCTGCAACTATGGTTGAAATTTTTTTATCATCTACCATATGTTCTAAATCTCTGATTTATTATTGATGAAGGCTATTGATAATTTAATTATCTTTAGTCATGATATTCTTTATTGAGCTAGTTGTGCTCACCCTTTTGTTTCACAATTCCTTTCGTGTAATAAGAGTGTAGGCTGGGTTGAATGGGGTAACAGGGGGAATAAAGCGGTGGTCATCATTTAGTAGTTATATTTGGTGAATCAAATAGGGTGAAAGCGAACCCAACGTTGGAATGGTGTTTTGTCACTATCATACAAGATGTCTAAAGACATACAACCTCGTGTCATCATAAGACAGGGTTGTGTACATCCACTTACTGAGTATATCTACGCGCACTACCTATATGATCTTGGTGTTTGTTTGAAGTATAATTCTCAATTAGAGACAGTGGAGATAATGATATGTCAAGAGAAGACTCACCATTGGAAAGAATATGATAGTAATCTTCTCGTTTTTCTTTGGGGTCTATTGGCTCAACCAAGGATAATTCTGTGGCCATATGATATCTATCATAACCTGGAAGCATGGCCTCCCATGTACGAAGGTTTCCTTGAGCACTTTCCAAAGATTCTAATTTCTAAAACAGTTTTTGACTATACCTTTATGTAGGTATCACGTGAGGTCTTTGTCCAATGATGGGACATTTGTCACATTATAGTTAGGACACACGAGTCGCGAGGGTATATATTGTATCCAAACTCACGACATATGTGTTGTTGTATTTTGTCGACAATTGTTGTAATAAAGTTGTAGTTGTTTTTACAGACCATGTATTTGGCGACTCAGAATAGGTTGGGTGAAATGGACCTATTTTGGGGTTGTCACAAACTTCTGTTAAATTGAATTGGATTTTTTTCCTACATGGCTTTTAAACAGAAAAGGAAAAATAACAAAAATGACATGGCTGAACACAGGTGGATAACAAAAATGACATGGCTAGTCTGTTAACTCAACCAAATGAATGAAACCCTAAACTAAGAAAAAGATACCATTATCAATATTGATGTTTGCATCTTTCAGTACCCAAAACCCTAAACCGAGGCGTAGCAAAACTATTGTCTTAAAAAGTGATTCCGCTTCTACGAATTCGATCCTAACCTCAGTATGTGATGGGCTTCCGACGTCCACTCTCTAGGATTCAATTCAAAACCTTGATTGTGTGTGTACTCACAGAAGAAGGCTTTGGACTTGTCTTTGTGAATTTCTCAAAAAATAGTAACAGAGTACGTATATAGTATATAGAGAGGGTGATTTTCTGTTTCTGTGTGTTAACTCGTAAGAACCAAATTGGTATTTATAGGAGAAAAGATTAACAGAACGTTGGGAGAAAATAAGAATGTTAGAGAGAACGTGGAGGAATTGACGTTACGCAAAAGGTTGGAGAAAAATATAATGTGGTTTAATGGAAGGAACAGTTCGGAATGTTGGGCTATAGGTTTACGGGTTAAGAAAATAATAAATAAAAATTACATTAGGAATTTTAGCAAAACAGTGGGTGCACTGGTGAGGCATAATCGACCGGATCGGTACCCCCCCTACGCGGGCATAATGCGCGCATACACACACTAAAATTTTCTGGCCGGAAGTCCAAGATCCAAGTTTGTCATAGCCCAATTCTTTTGTCATCCTCATGTGTGCGAGCTCATCCCTTTTTCCTTAACCATATTACTAAGCTCAACTTATAAAGTACTAATATACACATGAGAGATTCTCAAAAAAAACAATGTGGGACTTTGTCAAAACTAAAATTTTGAAGCACAACTAACAATGATTAGATTAACATTTGGGTCTGAGAATCAGTTGATTTCTCTCATAAATCAAGTTAAAGCTTTCTTAATACTTTCATCAAACAGTTCATCTACACCTTTTACACCTTCACCTCTCATAGACCCAACCCATTTCCTATCTTCGCCTAGAATTATTGTACTTAATAACAGGGACGAAACCAACATAGAAATTTGCGAGGGGCCATGCCCCCCAATTTGAATTTATTTTATTTTTTTTGCCAAGCGATGTGAACAATTTTAAATGATATGCACCTTGTGAAAACCACAAAGAAACTTCTTCAGAAGTTGAAAGATGATGGATGTGATATTTTCATAGTAAATGTGAAGTCTTTTTGTGGACGACATACAATAGATGTCCCAGATTTAGATTCTTTATATGTTGAGAGAAGAGGCCGAGCTCGATAACAACAAGATAAATTTACAGTGATTGAGCATTATCGGATTGATATATTTGCAGCTATAATAAACTCTCAGTTGCAAGAGCTAAATAATAGGTTTAGTGAGCATGCGTTAAAGTTACTTGTTCTCAACTCTACATTGGATCCTCAAAATGGGTATACGTCTTTCAGTATTGATGATATTTGTGAGCTTGTGGATAAATTTTACCCCAAAGACTTCACATAGAATGAGAAAGAAAACTTAAGGATACAATTGGAACATTTCGTGATTTGAAAGAACGTCGGGTTCAATTTTGACGAAGATATGTTCTAAAAGACTTTTTTTGCTATGTTTTGTTGTCTTTGGTAAAGCAAATCTATTACTACATTATCTTTTGTTTTTGTAAAAATATGTTTTGTAATGGTGGAACTTTACTTTTTAATGATGAATATATATTATGTTGTTAAAAAATTCTTGCCCCCCCCAAGATCAAATCTTGGTTTCGTCCTCTGCTGAATAATGGGTTTCACATGAACCCATCTTCTCCTTATTCTCTGTGGTCAATTTCTGGGTTTTCAAATGCTAGTCATATGAGTCCAAGACCAGCTTCTTCTCTGTCACATGCGGTTGTGGATGGAAGAGAAAAGAGGACAGAGAAACGTGGATGGAAGGGAAAGGAGGCCGGGGACTAAGGGATTAGGTGGCAAGGACGGAGAGGGGAAAGGGGAAGAGGCAGAGAGGGGAGAGAACAATTGGGTAGTAGGGTTATTGGGGATAATAAAATGGAGATTTTGTAATATTGAAGAGGTCATTTTTGTCCAAAAAATAGTCAATTTTGTTCATATGGATCTCTAAATAGTTAAGATTTAATTTTGTATCTTAACGATTTAGAGACATTCAGAGGCAAAAAAAAAAAAAAACCAAACAATTTCATACCTCTTAACGAATAAGATATGTACTATTAAGATGTATTAAGATATAATCAAATACAACTTTAATATCATCCACATGAGAGACTGGTTGCATTATTCATATATCCCTTAGGCCCAACCCATGCTAAACTATATGTTTGTGGTCCATTTGTTCATCCCAACTCCTACCATATATGTCTGTGGGGCCCATAATCAATTGGTAAAATATTCAAATGGTTCAGTTGACCATATTTTCAGGGCTTATGTAGCAATAACTAATCACCAAATCCCACTGCACCCAAGTCCGGACAGAGAGCAGATCCTTTGTCTCCATTTCTCCTGTCTCCCATTTAAATTTTGACACCTAACTTCTTACTTAACACTAATTAACTTCTTAATCTCAGTATGCTTGTACTGACAAAGATTATCAGCAACAACTTTGACATCAAATTTCATGCATTACTACAGAATCAGAGGTAACAAGTAAAATGTGACAAGAAGACGATAGTATATAAAAAACACACCAACAAGCTCCATATGTTTTTTTAGACCAACTAAAGAAGCTAAAAAACGGGGAAATGTCGCATGCCATTCCAGAAGAACCTAATACACTTGATTCAATATGCAAACTACGCCAGGACCAATTCAGGCTCAGACAAATGAACATGCTGTTTACTAAAGTGATTATTCAATCCAGAAAATGAGACTCCTACTCCCTTTGTGCCACAAAATGACTTTGCTACGCTAGATAATAGTACAAGAATGAAGAAGGATGTTCTAACATCATCATTCAATAATACACAAAATCATCAATATATTCTTTGCCGAGCAGTTACCATGTAGATGATGAAACAAAATCATCAAAATTATTATTTGTTGATTCAGATGCCATATTTCAAAGATCTGTTTCAATAATTCAAAATTTGAGGTGAAACAAAAATTGGAATATTTTAACCTCCTCAAAGATCAATAACTTACTTTCAAATAGGTTGGTTCACTTCAATTAGCACTGTCAAACAGGATAAATAAAGGAGACATTAGCAAAATATAACAAGCGCCACATTTAGCATACTGCAAGGTATGTGCATAAGCAAATCTAGATGCAGTAACTAAAACAACAGAAGGTTTCCAACTAGCCTAACTGGAAAAAATACAACATAGTTCTAGCGAGCTACACATGATCTAGTCTCCCACCCTTCTAAAGGTCGAAAGATGGGTCCACAGTAGGACAAGAATTAAACACGAGCACAATAATAGAGCATGCAATATACAAACCTGACTTCAAAATTAAAATTACAAAATAGGTAAACTATAAGTCAAAAGTGACTACACGCACCAGCACCAGCACCAGCACCACCATAGAGCAGTAATACACTAAAATTCTTGACATTAAATAGCACAGAAATCACAAAGGGGTTTATTTAGAAGAAAACCCGGTGACTCCTGTAATTCTCTCGAGTATGTTTTAGTTCTTAGTACAAAAGGGTTACAAATGGAAAGAGTGAGATATCTCACTCGAGTATCACCAGAGTTGCAAATGAGACAAATGAGTCTATATGGAAGGAAAACAATATGATGTTAATATCTGCAGAACTACAAATTGCATGGCACGGAAAACTGCAGGAGAAAGAGAATAGAATATTAGCACTCAAATACCGAAAACCAAATTTATAAATATTTAATCCATCTGAAAATGAAGATCCTACTCTCCTTTTTAGGACGTCCCAATAGAGATTCCAATTTTAAAATCAACGTAACAAATATAATCATATATAAGTAAACTGTGAGGCAATTGATTTTGTTGAAGTCAAACTTTTTTGAAAAACTTTGACTTCTAAAAATGGACTCTCAGTTTCGGTCGTCTGGAATATAAAATTAGAGAAGGCCAGAACCGGAAGAAAATTCACTGTAAATAACAAAGGGAATTTGCTAAATACAAGAAAGTAGAGAAAATATCAGATAAATAATCATCATGGAAGACAATGAGTAGCCTGATTAGCTTCCAAACCTTCCAGTTAATCAAAAAGGAAATCAAGGAAATAAGCTACCAAAAAGGAAGAACAATAACAAAAAGAAAAATTAAAACTAGGAATGTATTAGGCCGAACTCTCATTAATCTCAGCTGCACTCCACACCTACTTCGGCAGCCCGACGAGGCTTGTTTTTCCTCCTGCTCCCATTATGACGAAAACCATTGGACTTAGTTGAGTCTTCAGTGCTGGATCTGGTTCCATTAATATTTTCTTCTTTGACTGAATCAGGCTTCTCTTTTGCCTGAGTATTTCTTCTCCTCTTCTTTCCGTTCTCTGTTGCAGTTCCATTTTTCATTTCTTTGCTGGACGCAGTAGTTTTTGCTATCTCACTGTCTTTGTCTTCAATCTTTTCAACCACTTCTTCAACTTCATCTATAAGTGGCTTCTGAGGCCTACCCCTTCTCTTTTGTACCGGAATTTTTTCTTCCTCCCCACTTCCAGGATCATCATGATTGGACACGGTGAACTTCTTTCCCTTACCTCTACCTCTACCCATTATTTCAATACCAGAAACTCAAGCAAGTAAAATATATCGCTGCCAAATAAACAAAAAAATTCTTAGACACAATCCTTGGAAATTTCTAACAAAGGGCATTAGAGAAATTAAATTATAACTTAATGGTAACAAAACACAAAATGACTTTTGCAATGTCTTGAAGCCCTTTGACCTTCCCAATAAAGAAGTGTACGGATTTGTTTTACACAGCACAACAAACAGTCTTAACAAATAACTTTGCGAGGTGAGCCTTGACCATTATTATTGTAGTTATATAGACCATCATTTTCCGTATCAAGACAACACCATTTTCTTCAATTTCTCGATTGTATCTGATGTATATTCAGAAATTTCTCAGGGAGGCACAATAGAGAAAATTGTGGAATAAGCAGAAGGAGAGGGAGAGGTAGTTTCCCAACACCAACCATTCCCCTACCCTCTATCTAAGCCCAGAGGCCAGCTATCTCACTGGTAACAGTTTCTAGGTGTTTCGATGCCCCACTAAAAGAATTAAAACTGCAAAAATTAAGATTTTTCATTTTTCTGCCAAAAATTACATTAGTTTACCCCATCAGCATAAATCCTATTCAAAAACTGGTATACAGATGAAAAGATGACATTTTGCAGGGACTCAAACTCAATCAAGGGAACAAGGCAAATCAAAGTAACATCAGAATCCTAAAATGGTGGATGTAACAAACAAAACACAATCTTTAAGACACTTATAGACAATAAGATCTATAGAAAGCATAAAACAACCAATTAAACCAATAAAAAGCTAGATCCCAGCAAGAAAAACAGCTGATGGAAGCGAAATAACCATAAACATGAACACAATTAGCTATTTTAGATTTCATCTCCAAAACCCAGTAACTACAAAAATCCAGAAGCAATATATAGTATCACAAAACACATATTCAACAATCAAATAATAATATAATATAAATATAATCATAACACATATAGAGAGAAAGAGAGATGGAACTAACCAGTTTTGCTATCAAAATACCCATTAGAGTGAATCTGTTAAAGCATATGATGAATCTGAGGAACCATAAAAAACGTTGGGTTTTTGTCAGATTGGTTTGAACAGTGAAAAAGGAAACCAGTAAAATTTAATGGCCAAAAACTATGATTTGAGGAGGGTTTATGGATTTATTCAGAACCCAGATCAAGAAAGTTGAGACCCTTGTGATAATACAGTGATTCGAGTAGATTAAGGAGTGACATGTGTGATATAGAAGACGGGGGCCCTCCTTCCCTTCTTCCAAAGGAAAGACTGAAGAAACAGAAGAAGAAGAGAGCAGAGCAAATGTGAAAAGAGATAGATATTTGTTGATTGGGTTTGTAGAGTGTATAATCTATGTTAGTCTGTACAGCTCTGTACCTCTCCATGTGACAAAATCTGAAAAGGGTCAAGGACTTGAGGAGTAAGTGGTAAATAATGTAGGACTTTATTCTAAAAGATAAAATTACACGAGATAAAAAGTTGAATTTATTCTGTTATTAGCGTTTCCGGTAATGGTTTACATCAATGGAGTCGAAAATTGAATTACTTAAATTTGATTTATAAAATTTATTAGATATAAAATAAAATTTGATTAAGAGTCATTTAACTATCGAATCGAGCACGATTTTAAATCGAGTTCGAACAGTTTGATTTTTTCGAATGAATATGATCAAAAGTATCAATAAAAATTATAATTTGAGGAGGTTTATGTAATTTATCGAACTTTAAAAATTTGCTCATATTTTAATTATTTATATTTTGAGTCGAGCACGAATCGAACTTTTAGTCGGAAACGAATCGAGCCCTAACTGTTTGTTCATTTTACGAGTTTAGTTTCCGATGATAACAGTTGATGTGTTTTTAAACGGTCTTTTTAATGTACTAAGTTTGAACCTCAAATACTGTATTTGTTAGTTAATTAAATTGCGCTTGAAATAAACTGTTTTCAAATGAATAAGATTTTTCAAATATGTTTAGAATTTTAAGCACAATAGGGGCAAAAGTGAGAAAAAATTGTGATTATAATTTTATATATTTAGGCCCAAAATTGATAATTGCACTTTTAGATATATAAATGACTTTTTTCGTGAAAAGGATCTTCTTCTTCCTCTTCTTTTTTATTCCACCATGGCCCCACCACCCCAACAAAAGTGAGAGAGAAGAGAAACCTATTGGCATTGAGTGTTGATTCAATTGTAAGTTGTAATTATTTGATATTTCTATTATTCTATCCTTTTAAACAGGAAACTTTCTTTTTGGTTGGGTCCAGAACAAAATCAAACTGAAAATAGTTTGTTGAGCAAAACTTGGATAACTTCATTATTTGTATAGGACTAATATTTTATTTATTTATTTTGTTTCCTAGTAATTAATTATGTAGCTTCTTAATGAAAATTGTAGTTGTAGTTTTCTAACAATTATTTTTTTTCCTTATGATAAAAAAAGGTGATAAAATATTGTGGTCTTAGTTCAAGTCACTAATTCACTAAGCCAAATCACATTACACATTATGTGTGACGCCCCCAAAATAAGTCCATTCCATCCAACTTATTACGAAATAGCTAAATCGTAGATGCGAAATAACTACAACTTTATTATTACAACATATAAGCTGTGAGTTTAAATACGAGATATTGCCATCTAGACAATATCCACACGCAAATAAATCCCATCATAATTATTGATACATTATTTTATAAAAATGGAGAGGACTACTAAACAACTCTCTCTAGAACTTTCATTCCATACCACACTAAGAATCGCTACATTCTCGCCTCTCTAAGAAGAAAAAAATGGAACAAAAAGAAAAGGGTGAGCTCAACTAGCCCAAGAAAAGAATATTATGACTAAGATAATAGAGAACAAATTATCGTTAGTCTTCAACAGGAAAAAAATCTAATAGAATACAATAGACAACAAGTTTTAAATCAATACTCACAATGGAAAATATTAATTCATAGAAAGAGTTACGTGAGGGATGAAATCTACTAATATCTATGAATTTAAGAGTCCATCATCAATATTTTTATCCCCAGTAACATCAATCAATATATATCCGGAATCATATATTCATCCTTGCACTACTGCTGCCGAGGACATCCACCAATTAATCATGTTCATCTAAACACACTGTTCATCTTTGCACTACGGCCAAAGATATTCATCATAAATCATTCATCTTTCACTACAGGCCAAAGATATTCAATAATATCATTATTTAAGGCCGAGGATGATGAAAAATATTTTTAAATAAACGAATCCAAAGGAAACAAAATAACAAGGATTAAGGATTAAGGATTCGTACTTTGTTTTATCCATATCCAAAAATAATACCTCAAAAATAATCATAGTGGTGTAAAATTCAAGAATGATCAAAACATGGATACAATCAAAGCTAGTATCCATAATAGATATTTTGGACGAAAAGAAAATTTTTTATTTTTCGATGAATAAGGCTTGAAGTATTAAGTGAATAAGTGATCAGTATCGTGAATAAATGATCTGAGTATCGTAAATAAGTAACCCCGACACTAAAAGTTCCAAATTTGATTAAAAACTTCGAGATCAATATTTCAAAGATAATGATATTGAAGAAATAATATCATTATGAAAAATAATATCCTTTACCTCGGAAAGACAGTCTTAACCTGGAATCTTGGATATAGGCTATAACTTGAACTTTCACCGTATAGCAATACTCAAAGTATACTCAAAATACTCACAAGAATACGCCGATAATATAGAGAGAAAAACTTGAGTTCGGTGTGATTTTCAATTCTAACCTATGCACCCTATTTATAGGAAAATGCTTAGAACACCAAAAGCAGAAAATTTAATAAATTAATAATATATATATTAAGTTTTCTACGCCAACCTTCCTAGATCTGAATTCAGCAACATGACACATTTATAACATGTGGAACACTCACCAAAAACGTTTTTCTAATTTAAAATAATTTAAACTTTCAAAAATCAATTATTTCGTAGCTTCGGAACTTCAATAATTCACAATAAATAGCTCTTTTGTCAGAAAATTCAAATATCGCGAGTTTTTATAGAAAATTCAATTCTCTACAACTTTGCAGAAGAAAGTTTTCCAAATTTCAAATGCAAATTGACCAAATCCATTAACGGGTGATTTTAGAAATTTATAATCAAATTTCGATCGATAAATGGGGTCCACCGACATGTTTAACATGTTTTAAACATTTATTGCAACAAAAATACTCTTTCTCCTTGTATACTCATATATCCCACATTCGTTGTAAAAATATCACCATTATTATATTATTAAAATATAATAATATATATATTTAAATGAATTATTTTATCGAGAAAAGATAAAATTTCAATTTTCAACAATTGTCACATTAAAATTTTCTCCATCTATATCCACATAAAATCAATATTTTTCTCATCATATGAATCAATAATTAATTATTCACAAATAATATTACAGAATCACAATATTGACAACCAGTGCGGTTCAAAGGGAAAAGGGGCTTTCCAATAAGAATTTCTCCTTACTGGCGCGCAATTAGGTGACCAAACCTCTCCTTAGACAGAACTTTCTAGACATTGCCAATAATGTTATCTAATAATATTATTCAGATAATATGAATTATTGCTTCGATAATGGAAAATACTGTGTAATGACAATTATTGAAACAACAGCAATATAAAATATCAATGCAGCAATTATTGAATCAATAAAATAAAATACTGAACAGTAATTACTGTAACAATTATTGAGTAGTGCCTTCTTACGTAAGAATCAATAATTGGTGCAATACTGTGTGCTACTGTTCAACAACACGTATTAGTGTGTTTTAACCACCGGGTATTTCAACAAGATAATACTGTGAAAACTACTACCAGTTATTTATAAACAACTTATATTTGTCGTTTCTTCATCCAATCGCTTTCCGTTATGGGGCCCACAAAAGATCGCAGCTATAAATGCGAATATTCCCCGACAAGCATTTAATATTCCACGACCAAACGAATATTTCGCGATAATAATGAATATTTTATAACCACTTGCTTATTCAAAATATTTGCGTATTTTACCCATAACTATTCACATTAATCAAATCAACCCTTACTATTTCAAAATAATAAATAGAGGAAAATAAATTTCATTTATTAATAATTTGGGGTCTTACATTATGACTTTGCTTAAATTATTGAGATGGTTTTAAAAAAATTAGAATTATTTAGCCAAAAAAAATATAAATTGAAATTGTGGTGTGACATTTTTTTTTGTATCAAACCGTCCAAAAGACTGAATTCCAAAAGATAAAAGAATTGCGACTAAAAGACAATTTGCACCCCAAAGTTTATACCGTTGTTGATTTTTGCACCCCAAATCGAAAAAGGTGTCTAAGTACACCCCAAACTTCATTATACGTAACAAAACACACACTTTCTTCCACTTAACCAAATTAAAAGTGACCTTTAAAGGTCATAATACAAGTTTGGGGTACAAATTATCTTTTAGTCTTAAAAATTGACAAAAATAATTAATTTTAAATAAAATAATTTTAAAATAATTAATTTTAAATAAAATAATTAGTTTTAAAAATAAAATAATTAATTTAAAATAAAATAATTAAAATAATAAAATTAAAATAAATATTTGGAATTAATGATTAATCATTAATCATTAACTTGTAACACGATTATTTTATTTTTATTTTTAAAATTAATTATTAATCATTCCGGTTAAAAAAATCATTAACTTGTAAAAAAATCATTTTTGCCACAAAAAAAATCTGTTTTTGTTTTTAAAAACAAAAATTTTTAAAATAGAATTTTTAAAAAACAGAATTTTGTAAAAACAGATTTTTTTTAAAACAAAATTTTTTAAAAACAGAATTTTATTTTGTTTTAAAAAAAATTCTGTTTTTAAAAACAAAAACATCTTTTTTTTTAAAACAGAATTTTTTTTACTAGTTAAAAATAAAACTTTGTTTTTGAAAGATTCTGTTTAAAAAAAAATTATGTTTATTTTTTTATGCATAATGTATTTACTATTCACATATATTTGTTAGACATATGTATTAAGACTATTTATTTTTTCATGTTATTATTTTGAATGATAATGACATATGTATTAAGTGATGACTTTAATATGAGAAATAAAATTAGAAATTATTACGAGTAACCAAATTTTTAAACATAGAATTCTTCAAAATAGAATTTTGTAAAAATAGATTTTTTAAAATAAATTTTTAAAAACAGAATTTTATTGTTTTAAAAAAATTCTTTTTACAAAATTTTTAAAATAAAATTTTGTAAAAAATAGAATTTTTTTTACAAGTTAAATAAAATTACGATTTTAAAAATTACATTTTAAAAAAATTCTATTTTAAAATTTTATTTTTTACAAAATTTTGTTTTAAAAACAAAAACATAATTTTTTTATGTGGAAAAACGATTTTTTACAAGTTAATGATTTTTTAATCGATGATTAATAATTAATTTTAAAATAAAAATAAAATAATCATTTTATAAGTTAATGATTAATTATTAATCATTAATTCCAAATATTTATTTTAATTATTTTATTTTAAATTAATTATTTGATTTTTATTTTAAAACTAATTATTTTATTTAAAATTAATTATTTTAAAATTATTTTATTTTATTTAAAATTAAATATTTTTGCCAATTTTAAGACTAAAAGATAATTTGCACCCCAAACTTGTGTTATAAATTTTCAAATTTAATACTTTTCGACCTAAGTGAAGAAAATGTGCGTTTTGTAACGTATAATGAAGTTTGGGGTGTACTTAAACACCTTTTTCAGTTTGGGGTGCAAAAGTTAACAACGGTGTAAAATTTGGGGTGCAAATTGTGTTTTAGTCAAGAATTGCAATAAAAGAATTGAAATAGTAACTCTTTCAAACATAATAATCAAAAAAATGATCAATTATAGCAATAATCTCATAAATGGTTCAAAGTCGTCCTGAGATGAGCCGTAAATTCGAACATCTTAAGTTTGACTCCTACCAGTAACAATTTGTCAAGGACAGAAATGGTTCATGGGGCCACGGGGATGCGGGCGTAAGTCAGTATGCAAAAGTCTGACCCGGGTTCGTGGAGATTAGTCCGACTATGTAACGCCCCCAAAATTAGGTATACATCACCCATCTTGGGTCGTCAGATACATGGTACAGAATTCAAATACAACTTACTAATACAACTGTCGTGTACAATACGACAAACATAAATTATGAGTTTGAATACAAATATTATCTACTAGAGATTATACAAACTCAAAAGGAGTCCTCATTATAATTATTATCACACTATTTCATAGAATAGTGAGGACTACTAATGCTATCCTCTCGGACCATCACTCCGCTCCCCGACTCGTCCAAATTATATTCTCATTTCACGAAGAGAACAAAGTTGAAAGAAAGGGTGAGCTCAACTAGCCCAAGAAGAAATATTATGACTAAGATAATGCGAATAAATTATCATTAGTCTCCAACAATGTTAAACCGATAAAATATAATAGACATCAAGTATAATCAAGTGGAACAAGCAATCATTAAAAGAGTCAAGTAGAAAATAAAATCTACTATCTTTTATGATTTAAAAGGTTTTTTCATCATCATCATTCAGACTCAGAATTAATAAATATTCCACATCATCGAATCACCCCTCGCACTACGTGACGAGGATATTCTTTAGTATCACGACCACAATTATCCATGCACTATGGGCTAAGAATATTTGTGTATTCATTAATGGTCATGATCATGCCAACAATCGTGCATCAATGCACTACGGCCAATGAGGACTTTTACCACATCATCTTGTAACATTACGGTCAAGATGATTACACCGAATAATTCCAGTGGTCATAATCATACCAAGTCCATCTATACTACAAGCCACGTATGACTTTCAACAAAATATAAACATGAGGATGATGACAATGATATAAGAATTCAATAAAACAAGTTCAAGAATTATTTTATCCAGAATTATTAACGTCCAAATTGTCAACATGATCTTGCTTTTGTAGAGTAAAATTCAAGAATGGTCGGAAGAATATTTCCATGAAAAGATCTTTGGATGAAGCTCAAATATCAAGGATATTCTACTAATTTCATGGAGTATAGAAGTCAAAACTTTAACCAACCGAGTATAATAAAGAATGGAATAACAAAAGAAATCACCATGCATGCGGTGCTTGGCGTATGAAAGTTATTTCAATGTAAATAATAATAACGGAACCAGTCGAAGCAAAATTTATGCAAGCGGGATGTTTCAATGAATAATAAAGACGGCACTGTGTCCGATGTAAAACACACAGATAAGATGTTCAAATGTAATAATAATAAGATGGAACCAGTCCGGTGTAAAATGCACGCATGTGATGTTCCAACGGAATAATAATAAAGATTTTAACCGGTCCTTTGTAAAACACATGCATGGATGTTCCAACGGAATAATAATAAAGATTTTAACCAGGTCCTGTAAAACACAGCATGTGATGTTCCAATGTAATAATAGAAGAATGTCACCAAGTATAGGGTGAGCCACAGATACAAGTTATTCCAATGAATAATAAGAAATGGAGTAACAATAGTTCTCTTCATGAATAAGAAAGAATAACACCCTTTACGAGTACAACAAATAATATTCCCTACCTTAAGAAGAAAATCTTTGGATATATAAGTAAGTAAGAAGTAGCAGAATACTTTCTTCTTTCTCTCTATAGTTTATCTCTACAGAGTTTCAATGAATTAAATAAAGAAAATAATGAATGAATGTGCTTCAATTTATAGAAAAATGGAATGCATAAGAATTAACTCATGAACTATTAGAGATTGATTTAATTTAATCGATGGTCCATATTTAAAGCAAAATCTTTTAAATAAAATATATTATATTATATATATATATATATATATAATAATAATGATCCACCCTTCCGTATAAACCAAATATCTCCCCCCCCACCCCACCCCACCCCACCCCACCCCACCCCACCCAAATTGACAACTTTGAAAAAAACTTCCAACCATTCTTTCAATACCGTGGGCCCCACATGTTCCCCTCCCCCCAATATGTCATAATCACAGGGGTCCCATTATATTTAAATAACTTTCTACCAATAATATGGGAAAATAGGTAAATGGGGGTCTAATAATACGCCAAAATTACAACAACTACCTCATAAAAATCCTTTAAATATTTTAACAATATTTATCATCATTATTATAATTCACAATATTAATCGACCGAATCGTTCCCGTGAAAGAGGGGCTTTCAATAAGGATTTCTCCTATTAGCGCGCAATTAGGTGACCAAACCTCTCCTTGGCAGAACTTCTAGACATCGTTAATATTGTAATTTATAATATTAATAACTCTGTCATTTCAATTATTGATTTAATAATATATAAAATATCGACAATAATTGAATCAAATAACGTGAGATACTATGCAACAATTACTATAGCAATAATTGAACAAAACCGGTGACTTCACACGTAAGCATTAATAATCAATACCGTGTTTTACTACGCAACCACGCCAGATTCATCGTATTTCTTTTACTACCGAGTAGTTCAACAAATTATTAATTCGTAAAACTTCCGCCGTTATTTTCAATAAAATATTTTTGTCGTTTTCTCAATCCGGCTAATAATTCCGTTAATGGGGTCCACCAATGATTGTGTTGCCGCATTTAATATTCCTCGACACAAAAGAATATTCCCTGACCAATTGAATATAATATAACAACTTGCATATTTTGCAGAATTTATAAATACTACCCACAACTATAATATTATATCAAATTTATTCCATAATATTCAAAAATAATATTTATAGAAAATTCATCTTTATTCAAAAAGTTGGGGTTTTACAGACTACGGTTGGGAAACTCCCGATTATCAAAAAAAAACCCATATAAACTCCTGAAACACAATTATATCTCTAAAAAATAATAGATACACATCTAAACAGTCTTTTAACCAGTGGCGGAACCATAACATTTTTAGAGGGGGGTCAAAATATATCAATAAAAAAAATTATTTATTGACACTTGCAATGCTTCTTTCAAATTTATTTTGCCTAATTATAGTATTTTACAACATCCTATTTCAATCATTGTAAACCTATGAGTTGTGAGTCTAATAACTTTAAATGTGTGTGTGCGTGTGACGCCCCCAAAATTAGGTATACATCACCCATCTTGAGTCGCCAGATATAATGTATGTAATTCAAATACAACTTAATAATACAACTGTAAGTGTACAATACGACAAAACATAAACCCCATGAGTTTGAATACAAATATTATCTACTAGAGATTATACAAACTCAAAAGGAGTCCTCATTACAATTATTATCACATTATTTCACGTAATGGTGAGGACTACTAATGCACCATCTAGGACCATCACTCTATTCCCCGATTAGTCCCATTTACGCTTCTCATTTCTGAAGAGAATGAAGTGAAAGAAAGGGGTGAGCTCAACTAGCCCAAGAGAAGAAATATTATGACTAAGATAATGCGTAATTTATCGTTAGCCTTCAACAATTATGTTAAACCGATAAAATATAATAACTATCAAGTTTAATCTAAATGAACAAGCAATCCATTAGAAGAGTCAAGTAGGGAATAAAATCTACTATCTTCTATGATTTAAAGGTTTTCATCACTTTTATCATTTGGGACTCAAATTTTAATAAATAATCCACATCATCAAATCACCCCTACTACTGGCCCAAGGATATTCTTTAGTATCACGACCATAAATTATCCATGCACTACGGGCCAAGGACATTTGTGTATTCATTAATGGTCATGATCATGTCAATAATTGTCCATCAATGCACTACGGGCCAATGAGGACTTTTACCACATCATTTGTAACATTACGGTCATGATTACACCGAATAATCCCTGGTCATAATCATACCAAATCCATCTATGCACTACAGGCCACATATGACTTTTGTAAGACCCCAAATTTTTGAATAAAGATTAAATTTTCTCAAAATATATTTTTGAATATTATGGTGTGGATTTGATATAATGTTATAGTTGTGGGTAATATTTACAAATTTTGCAAAAGACGCAAAGTTGTTATATAATATTCGATTGCTCAAGAATATTCGTTTTAACAGGAATATTAAATACAACGGCATAATCATTGGTGGACCCCATAATTAAATTATTGCCGGATTGAAAAAACGACAAAAAATACTTTATGAAAATAACTGGCGGAAGTTTTACCGTTAATCTGTTGAATTACCCTTAGTAAAAAAATACAAGATGTACGCATGGTTGCATAGTAGCACGATATTGATTATTGATGCTTACGTGAGAAGTCACCAGTTATACTCAATTATTACTACGATAATTCTTTGATCATATCTATCATATTATTGATTCAATTATTGTCACAGTATCATCTGCATAAAATGTTTTTTATTAAATCAATACTTGAGACGACAAAGTTATTCATATTATAAATTGCAATATTTACAATGTCTAGAAGTTCTGTCAAGGAGAGGTTTGGTCACCTAATTGCTCGCCAATAGGGAGAAATTCTTATTGGAAAGCCCCCTCTTTCCTGGGAACGACCTGGTTGATAAATATTGTGAGTTATAATATTAATAATGAATGTTGTTCAGAGTTGAATTTGGAGACGCGGACGTGATATTTGAGTCCGAAACGACGAAATTAGTAAAAATAGTCTATAAACACAAAATTTTCCGGGATTCACTATTTGGTCAAAAAGTCAACAGTTGACTTTTTTGAGATAAGTCAAACTTTGAAATTTCAAATTTATATTTTTGATAAAAAATAGTTTCATTATGTTGGAATTGTTTGTGTTAGTGAAAATCGACATTTATTCCGATGATAATTGATGTCTAGGGGTTATATTAATAAATCGGGTAATTTATCGGATAAATGAGCAATTAATTACTACTAATTCACATGCTTATATAACTATTTGTTCACATATGTGTACTATTGAATCACATTATTTACTATTAGGGGAGTTGGTGCAAGATTGATAATACTTGCATGACTAAGTTAAAAATAGAGGTATAGATGGAGGTACTATACTGTAACTCGTATTTTTCACATGATTATACTATTGATTCACATGATTGACCTATTGATTCACATTATTTACTATTAGAAGAGGTTGTGCAAGTTTGATAATTCACCCTTTCTTTCACTTATTCTCTTGAAAATGGGAACATAAGCTTTAACTAGTCGAGGAGCGGAGTGACGGACGAGATGATAAAGATTAGTAGTCCTCACTATTCTCGTGAAATAGTTTGATAATAATTGTAATGAGGACTCCTTTTGAGTTTGTATAATCTCTAGTAGACAATATTTGTATTCAAACTCACGACTTATGTTTTGTCGTATTGTACACGGCATGTGTATTATTAAGTTGTATTTGAATTTATGTACCATGTAAGTGGCGACCCAAGATGGGTGACGATACCTAATTTTGGGGGCGTCACATTGGTATCAAAGCTTAGGATTTGATCCTTGGCTAAGATGTGAGACTAGAACCGGGAGGAGAGAGAGAAATTCCTTCGCTAAGTATGACCTACTAAGTTTATTTGGTATTTAATTGGTTGGTCAGAGTATATGGATAATATGTTACATGTCAATTAACCCTTGTTTTGTGGCAGTATTTGAAAATGGCATCCAAGAATGTTGATAACATCAATGGAGCACATGAGACCGTTGAGTCTCCACAGATCAATAACCAGGACAATGTGCATCAGGAAGGCGACAATCCTCATGCAAACAACAACACTGACCAAATGATGAACGATGGAATGTTCCGAGGCTTTATGCAATTCATGCAACATCAGGCGAGAGCGGCTCCTGTCCAAAATATAGGTGGAAACACTGGAAACTCTCGGACGATTATCACTAAACAGTTTAAGGAGCTGGGACCACCGGAGTTTATTGGAGAGCCAAAACCACTTAAGGCTGAAGCATGGATAAAGCAGATCACCAAGATATTTGATGTCTTGGGATGCTCTGAGGAGCAAAATGTTCCCTTCGCCACCTTCATGTTGCGTGAAGAAAGCGGATCTTGGTAGGAATATGTAAACGTACTCAACTTGACGCACTCAAGATGTCTTGGGAGAAGTTCCAAGAGCTATTCAACGACAAGTACTTTCCCGAAAGTATTCGTCACATGAAGGAGGTGGAGTTTATCAAGTTGGAACAAAATAATATGACCGTGTCGCAATACGAGGCTAAATTTGCGGAGTTATCCCGGTTTGCATCCCATTTGTTCGATAATGAGGAGCGAATGACGTGAATGTTTTTAAGAGGTTTGAAACCGGAGATACGTCAATATCTAATTTCTCATAAACTGTGTTTATACTCAGATGTTGTAAATAGGGCTCAGTTATTGGAGCGCGGTAACGAGTCAACAGAACCAAGGGAAAGCAGCCGGCACCATGAAAATACCAGTGGTAATAGTCATCGAAACGGTGACAACAAGCGTGGAGGGAATCAACATGCCAGAAATGGTAACCACTTCGGTGGTAATCATGGCCAAGACAGTAAAAATGGACATTTCAAGAAAAGGAGATTCAACAATGATGGAAAGACGCCAAGACCAAAGAACCGTGGTTAAGGAAGGAGAACGACCACCCATCATATGCTTCAAATGCGGAGGGAGGGACATATCACCAAAACCGCGCGATGCCATCCAAAGCGTGTTATAATTATGGAAGAGAAGGTCACCTAGCCGATTTTGTCGTTCACCAAGACAAGTTCAATTAGGATGGAGGCACCAAAGGCCGTCTAGAAAAGTCAAAGCCGTAGTGCAAGGGAGAGCGTTTGTTGTGACCTCCCGAAAAGCAAGGAACTGAACGAGGTCATCACGGGTAAGCTTATCATAAACTCTAGCAAGTCTATACCTTATTTGATACTGGGATTCTACCCATTCTTTTATTTCTCCTACTTGCGCTCAACGATTAAATTTGACTTCAGAGAAATTAGACTTTGACTTATCTGTTGAAACTCCATTAGGAGAAATCTTCATTACATCCACTGTTTATAAGTCTTGTTTGATTCAAATCGGTAACCACACGTTACCTGTCGATCTTATCTCCTTAAAAATACTTGCATTTGACTTGATTCTAGGGATTGATTGGTTAACTACTCATCATGCTAAAATTGATTGTTTTCGTAAGGTTGTTAGCTTTCATATTCCTAATAAACCTATTATGCGAATTCAAGCGACCAAACCATTAAAATCAATCACGGTCATCTCAAGCCACAAAGATATTCGTTTATTGAAAAACGGATGTCAAGCTTTCTTAGCTCATGTCACGGATTTAAACAAAAACACGTCAGATTTGAAGGATATTTCTATTGTTAATAAATTTCCTAACATATTCCCTGAAGAACTTCCTGGCCTACCACCAGAGCATGAAGTTGAATTTTGTATCGACCATGAAGTTCCATCTTTATTATTATTCTGTTGGAATATCCTGTCACATGCGTTTTACGCCGGACACTGGTTCTCGCTTTAATATTATTCTCGCTGGAACATCCTCATCATAATGCTTTTACGCGGACTGGTTCCGCTTTTTATTATTCTCGGTTGGAACATCCTGCTTGGTGCAATTTACTTTGACACAGTTCCGATTTATTATTCTGTCATTGAATAACTCGCCTGGCGCGGCACCGCATGCATGGTGATTTCTTTTGTTATTCCATTCTAGATTATACTCAGTTAGTTAAAACTTTGACTTCCATACTCCATGAAATTAGTGGAATATCCATGATATTTGCGTTTCATCCAGTATCTTTTCATGAAAATATTCTTCTAAACATTCTTGAATTTTACTCTACAAAGCAGTATCATGTTGACAATTTGGACGTTCTAACGGTAAAACTTCCGCCGTTATTTTCATAAAGTATTTTTGTTATTTTCTCAATCCGACAATAATTCCGTTGTGGGGTCCACCAATAATTTTGTTAGTTGTATTAATATTCCTCGTTAAAACGAATATTCCCCACCCATTCGAATATTATTAACAACTTGCTTACTTTTGCAAAATTTATAAATATTACCCACAACTATAACATTATATTAAATTCATTCCATAATATTCAAAAATGATAATTATAGAAAAATTCATCTTTATTCAAAAAGTTGGGGTCTTACAACCTCCCCTTCTTATGAAATTTTGCCCTCGAAATTAGGGTACGTACCTGGTATGTCGAAGAGGTAAGGATACCTTGATTTCATTTCAGATTCTAACTCCCAAGTCATTTCCTCAACATTGTGGTTTCTCCACAAAACTTTGACTTGAGGTATAACCTTGGAGCGTAGAATATGTTCCTTCTTATCCAAGATTTGAACAGGAACCTCTTCATACGTCAAATCTTCCGCTATTTCGTCCGATTCTAACTCAATAATGTGGTTCGGGTCTTTCACATATTTACGTAACATGGATATGTGAAAAACGTTATGAACACGAGACATACTTGGCGGTAAGGCCACAGTTCCTATAAGATCGAGGATTAAAAATGGGCCGATGAATCGAGGATTGAGCTTTCCTCTCTTTTCAAATCTCGTAACTCCTTTCCACGGAAGCAACAACTCGTAATAACACATGATCTCCTATATCAAATTCCACGCCTTTTTCGATGAGGATCATCATAACTCTTTTGTCGATCTTGTGAGGTTTTTATCGTTGTCGGATCGTTTGAATCTTTTTCGTGAGTCATACGTATTAACTCCGGCATCCAACAACGTTGCTTCACCCACCTCATCCCAAAGATACCGAGAACGACACTTCCTTCCATACAACGCTTCAAATGGAGCCATGCCAATACTTGCTTGATAACTGTTGTTGTAGGAAAACTCCACCAATGGTAAGAACTTGTCCCAACTTCCCTTGAAATCAAGGACACAGAGTCTTAATAGATCTTCAAGAGTTTGAATAGTCCTCTCCGACTGTTCGTCCGTCTGAGGATGATATGCCGAGCTAAATTGTAAATCTGTGCCTATATCTTTCTGCAAACTAACCCAAAATCGTGAAGTGAATCTTGGGTCTTGATAAAAAACTATGGATACTGGCATACCATGCAGTCTTACAATCTCGTTTATGTACATACGAGCAAGACGTTCATGTGTATAAGTTTCTCGAGATTGGTAGGTAGAAATGAGCGCACTTGGTCAATCTATCAACAATGACCCAAATCGCATCTATACCTTGAGAAACCTTAGAAGACCGTAGAACTTAAATCCATGGTAATGTGCTCCCCACTTCCATTCTGGAATTTCAAGTGGTTGCAATGGACCTTTTGGTACTTGATGCTCCGCTTTAACTCTTTGACAAGTTAGACACCTTGAGATAAACAACTACGCTATCTCTCTCTTCATATCGCTTCCACCAAAATGTATGACGAATATCATGATACATTTTGGTACTCCTGTGATGGATTTCAAACGGTGTGTTGTGCGCCTCCATCATGATTTTATACTTTAAATCGTACGTTAGAACACAAAAATCTGGAGTTGACTCAAGTATTCCTTCTTCATCGATTCTTGCTTCCTAGATAAGACCTTTTCTTGACTTTCTTCCTCATACGATCACCTCAGTGTCAGTAGCTTGAGCAAATTTTAACTTTATCAATTAAAGTTGGTTCTACTCAGATATTCGCCATCATTATATGGGTCCTGTGAGTCTTTAACTCTATCTCCATCCTTTGCAAGTCACACAAAATGGGCCTTTGCGTTGAAAAATATCGCACTCAGATTTCAGATATGATCTTCTACTCAATGCGTCACCTACCACGTCGCTTTTCCAAGATGGTATTGATGGTATGATCATAATCTTTCAACAGCTTCAAGCCAACATCGTTGTCGATGTTGAGTTCCTTTTGAGTGAAGAAATATTTGAGGCTTTTATGATCCGTAAAGATCTCCACTTTCTCCCCATACAAGTAATGCCTCCAAATTTTAAGTGCAAAAAGACAACAATGCTAACTCTAGATCATGAGTAGGATAATTCCTCTCATATTCTTTGAGTTGTCATGAGGCATAGGCTATGAGTTTTCCATGTTGCATGAGAACACATCCCAACCTTTTGCCCAAGCATCACTTTGTAGATGACAAATCCTCCGAGCCGTATGGTATATTGTTAGAGCAGTCTTTGAAATGAGTCTCCTCTTGAGTTCTTGAAAACTCTTCTCACATTCTTCGCTCCAATGAACTTTGTATCTTTCCGAGTCACCGAGTCAATGGAGTAGCGATTCGAGAAAATCCTTCCACGAATCTCCGATAATAACCAAATAAACCGAGAAAGCTACGACTTTGGCCATCGATTTAGGTTGCTCCTACTTTGAATAGCTTCAATCTTTCTTTGGGTCAATGATATTCCATGACTTGATACCATCGTGCCCAAGGAATGCTACTTCCTCAAGCCGTAACTCGCATTTCTTCAACTTGGTATAAAGCTTATATTCACGGCTTTTGGAGTGTCGACCACAAGTGTTGCTTCATGATCTTCACGCTTTTTGAATATATAAGGATGTCGTCAATAAAGACGACCACAAAGTGATCCAAATATTCCTTGAATACTCAGTTCATCATATCCATGAAGGTAGTAGGAGCATTAGTCAATCCAAAGGACATGACTAGGAATTCATAATGCCCGTACCAAGTTCCGAAAGCCGCTTTTGGAATGTCATCGCCTCTAATCTTCAATTGGTGATATCCGAATCTAAGATCAATCTTTGAAAAGAATTTGGCTCTTTGAAATCGGTCAAACAGTCATCAATACGTGGCAATGGGTACCTATTTTTGATGGTGACATGATTCAACTTCCTATAATCAATACAAAGTCGCGATACTCCCATCTTTTTCTTCACGAATAAAACAGAGAGCACCCCAAGGAGAAGTACTAGGGACGAATAAAGCCAATGTCTAACAATTCTCTCGTAGTTGGGTCTTTAACTCCTCGAAGTTCAATAGAGCCATTCGATATGGGCTTTGAAATGGGTTTTGTATCGAGTTCAAGGTCGATACAAAATTCAATTTCACGCCTGGGGTAGGCCAAGAAGTTCTTCTAAAATACGTCGAAATTTATTAACAAATGTAAATATCATTCAAAGTCGATTTATTTTTGTTTAGATCTCGTAATATGAGCTAAGAAAGCTTGACATCCGTTTTTCAATAAACGAATAGCTTTATGGCTTGAGATGACCGTGATTGATTTTAATGGTTTGGTCACTTGAATTCTCATAATAGGTTGATTAGGAATATGAAAGCTAACAACCTTATAAAAACAATCAATTTTTGCATGATAAGTAGTTAACCAATCAATCCCTAGAATCACGTCAAATGCAAGTATTTTCAATGAAATAAGATCGATGGGTAATATGAGGGTACCGATTTGAACCAAACAAGACTTATAAACAGTGGATGTAATGAAGGTTTCTCCCAATGGAGTTTCCACAGATAAGTCAAAATCTAATTTCTCCTGAGTCAAATTTAATCGTTGAGCGCAAGTAGGGAAATAAAAGAATGGGTAGAACCGTGATCAAATAAAGTATAGACTTCAAGCTAGAGTTTATGATAAGCTTACCCGTGATGACCTCATTCGGGTTCCTTGCTTTCCTGGAGGTCACAACAAATGCTCTCCTCAGACTACTGGCTTGATTTTTTTCGGGATGACCTTTGTGCCTCTATCCTAGTCGAATTTGTCTTCTATGAATGACAAAATCGGCAAAGTGACCTTCTCTTCCACAATTATAACATGTTTTGACGGCATCGCGCAATTTGGACCGATGTGTCCTCCCTCCGCATTTGAAGCATATGATAGGTGGTCTTTCTCCTTCATTAACAACGGTCTTTGGTCTTTGACGCCTTTCCATCATTGTTGAATCTCCTCTTCTTGAAATGTCCATTCTTATTATTTTGGCCCCGATTACCATCGGCGGTTACCATTTCGCCCTGTTGATTCCTCCACGCTTATTGTCACCACTTCGATGATCGCTTCACCGGTATTATCATTTTGCTTACCGCTTCTTTTTGTCATATTGACTCGTTATCGCGCTCCACCAATCGAGCCCTATTTACAACATCTCTAATACAAACACGCTTTATGAAAAATAAGATGTTGACGTATCTCCGCTTCAAACCTCTTAAAAACATTCGCGCCATTTTCTTTTCATTATCCACCAAGTGGGGACGAACCGGGATAACTCCGCAAATTTTGCCTCGTATCACGACACCTGGCCATATTTTTTTTTGCTCCAATTTGATAAACTCCACCTCCTTCATATGATTTAATACTTTCGAAAGTATTTATCGTTGAATGCCTCTTGGAACTTCTCCCAAGACATCTTCAAGATGGTCGGTTGAGTACGCTTTACCGATTCCCACCAAGAATCTTCCTCTCTCGCAACATAAAGGCGTGAAACTAACCTTTTGCTCCTGGAGCATCCCAAGACATCAAATATCTAGGTGATCTCGCTTTATCCATGCTTCCTCATAAGTGGTTTTGGCTCTCCTTAAACTCCGTGGTCCCAGCCTTGAACTGCTTAGCGGCGACCATCTCGAGAGTTTCCAATGTTTCCACCTACATTTTGGATAGAGCCGCCTCTCGCTCTGCCAGCATGAATTGTATAAAGCCTCTCGAACAATCCATCATTCATCATTTGGTCGGTGTTGTTGTTTGCATGAGGATTGTCGCTTTTCCGATGTACATTATCCCGATTATTGATATGTGGTGAATCAACGATCGCTCGTGCTCCATTGCTATTCTCAACATTCTTTGATGTCATTTTTAGATATCGCCACAAAACAAAAGTTAATTGACATGTAACATATTATCCATATACTCCGAATTTCACCAATCAAATACCAAATAAACTTAGGTAGGTCATATTAGCGAAAAGAATTCCCGTCTCTCCCTCTTAGTTCTATTCTCACATCTTAGCCAAATGATCATATCCTAAGCTTTGATACCAACCGTGACGCCTCAAAATTAGGTATACATCACCCATCTTGGGTCGCCGACATACATGGTACAAAATTCAAATACAACTTACTAATACAACTATCGTATAATAATACGATAAAACATAATTGTGAGTTTGAATACAATTATTGTCTACTAGAGATTATACAAACTCAAAAGGAGTCCTCATTACAATTATTAATACACTATTTCACGTAATAGTGAGGACTACTAATGTTATCCTTCCGGACCGCCACCCGCTCCCCGACTAGTTCTCGCTATGTTCTCATTTCCTAATAATAAAGGAAAGAAAGGGTGAGCTCAACTAGCCCAATAAGAAATATTATGACTAAGATAATGCGTAATAAATTATCGTTAGCCTTCAACAAAGATGTTAAACCGATAAAATATAACAACATCAAGTTTAATCTGCAATGAATAAGCAATCCATTAAAAAAGTCAAGTAGAGAATAAAATCTACTATCTTTTATGATTTAAAAGGTTTTTCAACACTTTTATCACGAGACTCAAATTTTAATAAATAATCCACATCACCAAATCACCCTCGCACTACAAATACCAAGGATATTCTTTAGTATCACGACCACAATTATCCATGCACTACGGGCCAAGAATATTTGTGTATTCATTAATGGTCATGATCATGCCAACAATCGGCCATCAATGCACTACTACTGACAATGAGGACTTTTACCACATCATTTGTAACATTACGGCCAAGGATTACACCAAATAATCCTCGGTCATAATCATACCAAGTCCATCTATGCATTACAGTGCCACGATGACTTTCAACAACATATAAACACGAGGATGATGACAATGATATAAGAATTCAATAAAACAAGTTCAAGAATTAATTTATCCAGAAACTAATAACGTCCAAATTGTCAACATGATACTGCTTTGTAGAGTAAAATTCAAGAATGTTTAGAAGAATATTTTCATGAAAAGATACTGGATGAAACGCAAATATCATGGATATTCCACTAATTTCATGGAGTATGGAAGTTAAAGTTTTAACTAACTGAGTATAATCAAGAATGGAATAACAAAAGAAATCATCATGCATGCCGTATTGTGATGCAGACAAAGTTATTCCAATAGAATAATAAGTAATTAACCAAGTCAAAGTAAATTACGCACCGGCGGATGTTCCAATGTATAATAAAGATTTTAACCAGTCCCATGAAAACGCATGCATGTGATGTTCCAATGTAATAATATTAAAGATGAATCCAGTGCAGTCCGCATGAAAACGCATGCATGTGATATTCCAACAGAATAATAATAAAGATGGAACCAATCCGCGTGAAACGCATGCATGTGATATTCCAATGTAATAATAATAAAGATGGTACGGTCCCATGAAACGCATTGCATGTGAGGATATTCAATGTAAAAAATAATAGCGAGAATACTTTTCTATAGTTTTTTATAATTTCTCTCTCTAGAGTTTCAAAGTGAATTCGTAAGAAATAATGAAGGAATGAGCTTATTTATAGAAAAATGGACCGCATAAGAATTAACTCATGAATTAGTTTAGATTGATTTACTTTAATCAAGGTCCATATTTAAAGCAAATTTTTTAAATAAAATATAATATATATTATATATATATATAACATTAGTCACGGTTTATGAACCCCATGAACACTGCCTGCCAAACATTTAACTATAACATATATATAAATATAATAATCATAATAATTGTACTCCCTGCCAATTTTTTCAAATCAATTCATATATATATATATATATATATATATATATATATCACCCACTGACAACATTATTTCTCCCCCCCCACAACATTCATGTCATCCGTATATATATATATATATATATATTATAAGACATATATATAATGAATAACCTACTACCGGTTATTTTGAAAAAATAGATAAATGGGGGTCCAAATAATACGCCAAACTTTACAACAAATACTATGGCAATAATTAAACAAAATTGAGTGACTTCTCACGTAAAGCATCAATAATCAATACAGGTGTCTTCTTTGTGCTGACTACGCCAGATTCGTATTTTTTTAACACCGGGTGTTTCAACAGTTAACGATAAAACTTTCGCCGTTATTTTCATAAAGTATTTTTGTCGTTTTCTCAATCTGACAATAATTCCGTTGTGGGGTCCACCAATGATTTTGCCGTTGTCTTTAATATTCCTGTTAAAACGAAATTCCCACCAATCGAATATTATATAACAACTTGCATGTGACTTTGCAAAATTTATAAATATTACCCACAACTATAACATTATATTAAATTCATTCCATAATATTCAAAAATGATAATTATAGAAAAATTCATCTTTATTCAAAAAGTTGGGGTCTTACAAAATGCGAGTTCTGGCTTGAGGAAGTTGCATTCCTTGGGCACGTAGTATCAAGTCATGGAATATCCGTTGACCCGACAAAGATTGAAGCTATTCAAAGCTGGGAGCAACCCAAATCAATGACCGAAGTACGTAGCTTTCTCGGTTTAGTTGGTTATTATCGGAGATTCGTGGAAGGATTTTCTCGAATCGCTACTCCATTAACTCAGCTGACTCGGAAAGATACAAAGTTCGGTTGGAGCGAGGAATGTGAGAGGAGTTTTCAAGAACTCAAAAGGAGACTCATTTCAGCACCTATTCTGACAATCCCATTTGGTTCGGAGGGATTTGTCATCTACAGTGATGCTTCGGGCAAAGGGTTAGGATGTGTTCTCATGAAACATGGGAAAGTCATAGCCTATGCCTCAAGACAACTCAAAGAATATGAGAGGAATTATCCTACTCATGATCTAGAGTTGGCAGCTGTTGTCTTCACACTTAAAATTTGGAGGCATTACTTGTATGGAGAGAAAGTGGAGATCTTTACGGATCATAAAAGCCTCAAATATTTCTTCACTCAAAAGGAACTCAAAATGCGACAACAACGTTGGCTTTCAACTGATGAAAGATTATGATCATACCAACCAATACCATCCCGGAAAAGCGAACGTGGTAGTGTGCGCATTGAGTAGAAGATCATATGCGAAGGCACGTGCAGAATATTCACAACACAAAAGCCCATTTTGTGTGACTTGCAAAGGATGGAGATAGAGTTAAAGACTCTAGTGACCCATGTGATGATGGCGAATATACGAGTAGAACCGACTTTAATTGATAAAGTTAAAGTTGCTTAAGTTACAGATCCGGAGCTGATGCGTATGAGGAAGAAAGTGCAAGAAGGGGCTATGCCGGAAGCAAGAATCGATGAAGAAGGAATACTTCGAGTCAACTCCAAACTTTGTGTTCCTAACGACCCTGATTTAAAGTATAAAATCATGATGGAGGCGCACAACACACCGTTTACAATCCATCTTGGGAGTACCAAAATGTATCGTGATCTTCGTCATACATTTTGGTGGAGCAATATGAAGAAAGAGATAGCGCTATTTATCTCAAAGTGTCTAATTTGTCAACGAGTTAAAGCGGAGCATCAAGTACCAAAAGGTCCATTGCAACCACTTAAATTTCCAGAATGAAAGTGGGAGAACATTACCATGGATTTCGTTACCGGCCTTCCCAAAGTTTCTCAAGGCATAGATGCAATTTGGGTCATTGTTGATAGATTGACCAAGTCTGCTCATTTCTTACCGATACGAGAAACTTATACACTTGAACATCTTGCTCGTATGTACGTAAATGAGGTTGTAAGATTGCATGGTATGCCAGTATCCATAGTTTCTGATCGAGACCCAAGATTCACTTCAAGATTTTGGGTTAGTTTGTAAAAAGCTATGGGCACGGATTTATGATTTAGCTTCGGCATATCATCCTCGATTTGGACGGGCGATGGAGAGGACGATTCAAACTCTTGAAGATCTATTAAGACTCGTGTCCTTGACTTCAAGGGAAGTTGGGACAAGTTCTTACCATTGGTGGAGTTTTCCTACAACAACAGTTATCAAGCAAGTATTGGCATGGCTCCATTCGATGCGTTGTATCGAAGAAAGTGTCATTCTCCAGTATGCTTGGATGAGGTGGGTGAAACAACGTTGTTGGGAGCAGAGTTGGTACGTATGACTACGGAAAAGATTCAAATGATCCGACAACGTATAAAAACCTCACAAGATCGACAAAAGAGTTATGTTGATCTTCATCGAAAGGACATAGAATTCGATATTGGAGATCATGTGTTGTTACGTGTTCCTCCATGGAAAGGAGTTACAAGATTTGGAAAGAGAGAAAAGCTCAATCCTCGATTCATCGGCCCATTTTTAATCCTCGATCGAGTAGGAACTGTGGCCTATAGACTTACGTTACCGCCAAGTATGTCTCGTGTTCATAACGTTTTTCACATATCCATGTTACGTAAATATGTGAAAGACCCGAACCACATTATTGAGTTAGAACCGGATGAAATAGAGGAAGATTTAACGTATGAAGAGTTACCTGTTAAAATCTTGGATAAAAAGGATCATATTCTACGCTCCAAGGTTATACCTCAAGTCAAAGTTTTGTGGAGAAACCACGATGTGGAAGAAATGACCTGGGAGTTAGAATCTGAGATGAAATCAAGATATCCTTACCTCTTCGACATACCGTGTATCGCACCCTAATTTCGAGAGGACGAAATTTCATGTTAAGGGGAGGTTGTAAGACCTCAACTTTTGAATAAAGATTAAATTTTCTCAAAATATATTTTTGAATATTATGGTGTGGATTTGATATAATGTTATAGTTGTGGGTAATATTTATAAATTTTGCAAAGTACCCAAGTTGTTATATAATATTCGATTGGTCGGGAATATTCGTTTTAACGGGGAATATTCAATGCAACGGACAATCATTGGTGGACCCCCATAACGGAATTATTGGCGGATTGAGAAAACGACAAAAATACTTTATGAAAAATAACGGCGGAAGTTTTACAGTTAAGCTGTTGAACTAGCCGGTAGTAAAAAGTAATACGCGTGGTTGCATAGTAGAACACGATATTGATTATTGATGCTTAAGTGAGAAGTCACTCAGTTATACTCAATTATTGCTACAGTAATTGATGCATCATATCTATCATATTATTAATTCAATTATTGTCACAGTATCATCTGCATAAAATGTTTTTTATTAAATCAATACTTGAGACGACAAAGTTATTCATATTATAAATTGCAATATTTACAATGTCTAGAAGTTCTGTCAAGGAGAGGTTTGGTCACCTAATTGCGCGCCAATAGGAAGTTCTGTCAAGGAGAGGTTTGGTCACCTGGTTGATAAATATTGTGAGTTATAATATTAATAATGAATGTTGTTCGGAGTTGAATTTGGAGACGCGGATGTGATATTTGAGTCCGGAATGATGAAATTAGTAAAAATAGTTTATAAACACAAAAATTTTTAGGATTCACTATTTGGTCAAAAAGTCAACAGCTGACTTTTTCGAGAAAAGTCAAACTTCGAAATTTTAAAATTTATATTTTTGATAAAAATAGTTTCATTATGTTGGAATTGTTTGTGTTAGTGAAAATCGACATTTATTCCGATGATAATTGATGTCTAGGGGTTATATTGATAAATCGGGTAATTTATCGGATAAATGAGCAATTAATTGCTACTAATTCACATGCTTATATAACTATTTGTTCACATATGTGTACTATTGAATCACATTATTTACTATTAGGGGAGTTGGTGCAAGATTGATAATACTTGCATGATTAAATTAAAAATGGAGGTATAGATGGTGGTACTATACTGAAATTCGTATTTTTCATATGATTATACTATTGATTCACATGATTGAACTATTGATTCACATTATTTACTATTAGGGGAGTTGGTGCAAGATTGATAATACTTGCAGGACTAAATTATAAATGAAAGAAAAGTTGGAGGTATTCTACTGTAATTTTCGAGCCCCAAAACGTGCAATTATCGAAACTATATTTTTCTATAAATAGAAGTTCATTCTTCCTTCATTTCTCACCAATTCACAAAAGCTTTAGAGCGATTATTATAGAGAGAAAGAAGAAGAGAAATCTGCTACCTCACTATTCCAGTATCCAGTTTTTTCAAGGTAGGAAGTATTATTTCTTTCTTTCGTCTTCATGAAGAGAACTTCTGTTATTCCATTTTTTATTATTCTGTTGGAATAACCTGTATACGCGGGCTACCCTATACTTGGTGAAATTCTTCTGTTGTTCCATTCTTTATCATTCTGTTGGAACATCCATGCATCGTATATTCTCTACGGGACCTAGTTCCGCTCTTTATTATTACATTGGAATATCACATGCATGCGTTCTACGCTGGACTGATTAATTCCGTCTTTATTTTTCTGTTGGAATATCCTATATGTGCGTTTTACGCCGGACCTGATTTCGTCTTTATTATTCTGTTGGAATATCCTGTCTGTGCGTTTTACGGTGGACCTGATTCCGTTATTTATTATTACATTGGAATAACTTTTGCTGTCTATCTATCGCATGCCTAGTGATTTCTTTTGTTATTCCATTCCTTATTATACTCAGTTGGTTAAAGTTTTGACTTCTATACTCCATAAAATTAGTGGAATATACTTGATATTTGCTCTTCATCCAGTATCTTTTCTTGGAAATACTCTTCTGAGCATTCTTGAATTTTACTCAACAAAGCAGTATCATGTTAACAATTTGGACGTTATTAGTTCCTGGAAAAATTAATTCTTGAACTTGTTTTATTGAATTCTTATATCATTGTCATCATCCTCATGTTTATATTTTGTTGAAAGTCATCTGTGGCCTATAATTGCATAGATGGACTTGGTATGATTATGACCGTGGATTATTGGTGTAATCATTACCGTAATGTTATAAATGATGTGGAAAAAGTTCTCATTGGCCCGTAGAGCATTGATGGACAGTTGTTGGCATGATCATGACCATTATTGAATACACAAATATTCTTGGCCCGTAGTGCATGGATAATTGTGGTCGTGATACTAAAGAATATCCTTGGTCGTAGAGCGAGGGGTGATTCGATGATGTGGATTATTTATTGTCGAGTCCCAAATGATAAAAGTGATGAAAAACCTTCTAAATCATAAAAGATAGTAGATTTTATTCTCTACTTGACTCTTTTAATGGATTGCTTGTTCATTGCAGCTTAAACTTGATGGTTGTTATATTGTATCAGTTTAACATTGTTGAAGGCTAACGATAATATATTCTGCATTATCTTAGTCATAATATTTCCTACTGGGCTAGTTGAGCTCACCCTTTTACTTTTATTGTTCTCTTCAGAAAATGAGAACATAGAAGGGACTAGTCGGGGAACAGAGTGACGGACCAGATGATAGCATTAGTAGTCCTGATTATTCTGTGAAATAGTGTGATAATAATTGTAATGAGGACTCCTTTTGAGTTTGTATAATCTCTAATAGACAATATTTATATTCAAACTCACAGCTTATGTTTTGTCGTATTGTACACGACAGTTGTATTATTAAGTTGTATTTGAATTTATGTACCATGTAAGTGGCGACCCAAGATGGGTGACGTATACCTAATTTTAGGGGCTTCACAACTTTCAACAAAATATAAACATGAAGATGATGACAATGATATAAGAATTCAATAAAACAAGTTCAAGAATTAATTTATCTAGGAACTGATAACGTCCAAATTGTCAACATGATACTGCTTTGTAGAGTAAAATTCAAGAATACTCAGAAGAATATTTCCATGAAAAGATACTGGATGAAGCGCAAATATCAAAGATATTCCACTAATTTCATGGGTATAGAAGTCAAAGTTTTAACCAACTGAGTATAATAAAGAATGGAATAACAAAAGAAATTACCATGCATACGATAGACTGCACAGGCAGGTTATTCCAATAGAATAATAAAGGATGAAACCAGGTCCGGCGTAAACGCACAGACAGGATATTCCGACAGAATAATAAATAATGGAACCAGTCCCGCAGAACGCATGCATGTGATATTCGGCGTAATAATAAATAATGGAACCAGTCCCAAGCGTAACGCATGCATGTGATATATTCAAACGAATAATAAAGAACGAAATATTAGAAGAATGTCACCATGTATAGGGTATCCGCATATATACAAAGTTATTCCAATGAATAATAAATAATGGAATAACGAAGTTCTCTTCATGAGTACAACAAATAACATCACTACCGTAAAAAGAACCCGAATATAAGAGTAGGGAAGTAATGAGATACTTTCTATAGGTTCTCTTATAATTCTCTCTAGATTTTCGATGAATTAAGTAAGAAATAATGAAGGAATGAGCTTATTTATGGAAGAATGGACTGCATAGTAACTAACTTATGAACGGTCCAGATTGATTTACTTTATATCATCAACCAACGGTCTGAAAAATTAGCACATCTCCTCATGGAATAATATTGTACCCAAAAATGATTTGGACCGAAAATAAATATATCTTACGGGTGAATAGTACCCCGTGAATAGTAACTCACGAATAGTAACTCATGAATAGTAACTCGTGAATAGTAACTCGTGAATAGTACTCCGACACGAAAAGTGTCCTGAATACCCAATTGAACAATATATCCTCCAGACATCAATTATACTAACACAAATAAGTCCAACACAATGGAACTATAAAATTCATCTTTAATCAACACGAACTTATTCATCATTAATATTATAATTCACAATATTTAACAACCGTGTCGTTCCTGAGAAAGAGGGGGCTTTCAGATAAGGATTTCTCCTTATTGGCGCGCATTAATTAGGTCATCAAACCTCTCGCTCGATGAAACTTCTGATATTGTCAATATTGCAAATAATAATATGAATAACTTTACTGTCTCAATTATTGATTTAATAATATATCATAGAATGCGGATGATCTTTGAACAATAATTGAATCAATAATATAGAAATATGATGCAAAGAATTCTTGTTGCAATAATTGAGTATAAATGAGTGACTTCAAGTAAAGCATCAATAATCAATATCGTGTGCTCTCAGGTATGCTACGCGTGATATCTTTTTTTTACTACTGGGTAGTTCAACAGCTTTAACGAAGAATAACACCTCCGTAGTTATTTTCATAAAGTATTTTTGTCGTTTTCTCAATCCGACAATAATTACATTATGGGGTCCACCAATGATTGTGTCGTTGTCACGAATATTTCCAAACCAATCGAATATTATATAACAACTCAAGCGTGCTTTGCAAAATTTATAAATATTACCCACAACTATAATATTATATCAAATCAATACCATAATATTCAAAAATATAATTCGAAAAAAATTATTCTTTATTCATAAAAGTTGGGGTCTTCAGACTGTGTGTGTGTGTGTGTGTGTGTATATATATATATATATATATATATATATATATATTAATTTCCCTCGAACTATGAGACTATTAATCAGATTTTAAATTTTTTAGTCAACTGATTAGCTATTTTTATAGATAAATTACAATTATAATATTATATATTCAAAACCTTATATTGTGGTTCTGGTCATCTTCTTTGAAGACAACTGAGAGTAACCACTCAAAGCAAGAAAATAAATTAAGATACTCTTATTTACAAAAAAATTGATATCAATGTATGATTAAGTCAGTAAGACAAATGAGTGTAATATTAATTAATTAATTATCAAATTTATTTTATATTATTTTATCTTATAGTAATATTGTTAATTTATTATAAGTAAAAAGACAAAAAAATAAATAAATTAATATCATCTCATAACAAAGATCAAATTTAACTAATATTAACATGTTTTAAATTCCAAAGTTAGAGGTCATATAACACCCCTGGACTCCTCTAGTTCCGCCCATGCTTTTAACACGATCAATCGAAAAACAAGTAGTCATGATAACTCTCTCCACATTAAAATATGAACAATCTAATTTTAATAATAAAAATTACTATTTTTACACGTATTTTTGATATTTTCAAATAGTTTTCTCTTACCTATGAAAAAAAATAAATCTCATTTTCATATGAGAAGATACTATATAAAAATATCAAAAATTAATATGAAAATAATATTTTCCTTGATAATTCATACACATAACAAAGTCTCGAGAACAAAAAAATAAATCTACCAAATGATAGTATGACTTGATATACTTTATATATACTTTATTTTATTCTTAGTTATCCTTCACTTTATATATACTTTATTTTATTTTTTTTTAGGATAAATTTTTTTCTACTTTTAATCATTTTTTTTGGAGTTGAATGAAGTTGTAAAATAAATAAAAATAGGCTCTCTCTTTTTCTTGTCCAAAAATAAAAATAAAAATAAAAAATTAATGAAAGTTACAGTCAAGCTGAACTGAGCCGATTGGCTGGTCAAAGCGAGACCAAATTCATTAGTTCAAAAATCAAACACATTTAGTATTTTAGTCGATTGGCTAAAATTTCAATTCGAGTTTGATTTAAAATATAAATGATTCAAATATAAACAAATTTTAAAGTTCGAAAAATCATACGAAATTTTTTGAATTGTAATTTTTTATTGATACTCTGATCATATTTGTTCGAAAAATTCAAACTGTTTGAACTCGATTTGAGATCGTGCTTGACTCGGTAGCTAAACGAACCTCAATCAAAATATAAATTTTTTAAACTAAATTTAAACAACTCAATACTTAGTTCGACTCAATTCATTTACGCCCATATTTGAGACTGAAATGCATTGCACTGAAAATAAAAAGGTGCATTTAGTAGTTCAAACTAGATACAAACTCGCGCGTTGCGACGGGATTATTCAATTTTTTAATAATAAATGTGTACGTACAATTAATAAATTAAAATATAATAAAAAGATGATAAATTGTTGTGCGATGATCACATTTTACACAAAAAAAACAAATGAATACACATTGTAGGGGGTAGTGGTGAGAGTTTACCGGTCTGTGCATTACACTCTAAGTATGTGATTATTGTTTTTAGGCTAGTGGCAAAGTAAGTGACCTCAACAGTCCTTTGACGACAATCAAGTAATAGTGACAACTTCAGTAATGGGTGTTGTATTTAGGGGTTTATTTTGGTAGTCTATCTTCTTTTTCCTAGTGCTCTTGCGCCACCCTTTAAAACAAACACAAGCTTTGACAACTTCATATTTGATTTTGCTTCTTTTCTCCCTCCTTTTCATTTTAACATATACATTACATATAATGATAATTGGGATTGTGGGAAGTGGGAACAGATTTTTAACAACTTGTTCTTTGCAGCTTGAGAGAAAACAAGAGCATCTTTCGGGTTCCCATATTCTTCTCGTGGTCCTTCCGCTTGGATTACAACGGCTCAACAGTCGGGCTTCTTCGAAATTGCACCCATTAAATTAGTTTTGGGTTTTTTGGGTCTCTCTGTAATAGGAATCTCATTCCAAGAACTCCCTAGTAAATCATCATTAACAAATCCTTGCTCGTTCTTTTTGAATCACGCTCTCCAACTTATCTTGAATTGGTCTAAACATATCCTCAAATGGGATAGAAGGCGAAAGACCATCAAATGAACTTCATCCGCCTTCTGATTATAAAGCATATCATTATTAAATGTCAACCTCACATCAGATGTGAAATCAGAAGGCAAAGAATACAAATTCTTTGAAAAAATCAATAATACTAACCTTAGAATCACAAAGAAGGGATATAAAATTGAAGTTGTGGTTATTAATATGTGAAGAGCGATTGCACCCTGCAATAACAATATGAAGATTAACTTCTCTTGAAGATAAAAGTAGAAACCTATTAATTAACTATTATGAATTATATATGCCAAGTTTATATATGATATTTGACCTATTTATGGCCCATATTGGTTTTGTGATTTAAATAAAGCACTCGTCATTATAGGTGCATTCATTCTGTCACATTAACCAGATCATCCAACATGACTCTTTATCTTCATATTGGTACCAAACAACAGCAACTACAAACAAGAGCAACTAAAAACCAATATACCATTTTCCAGTAAAATGTAATATTGGAGATTTATTAATTACTCTATGATTTCTTACCATTCTTTGATCATTACCAGATAAATGGGATAAATTACTTTTTTGGTCCTTTGTCTTTGAGATTGATTTTCATTCTGAGTTCTGAAAATTTTTTTTGTTACAATCGAATAACTGTACTCTCACATATTACAAAATGGTAATTACTTAAAATTTCCGTCCAAAAAAATGGACGAAAAAATTGACTGTGCAAGCTAGCCTCTCTTTTTTGCTTACGTGAAGCACAGTTGACAGTTTTGCCATATCACTTCTCTTTTTTGTTATCTTTAAACAAAGTGGAGTAGTAAAATTTATTATCTTTAAATAATAATAGTAATAATAATAATTTCAAAATAATAATAATAATTTTGAAATAATAATAATAAAATATTAATAATAATAATAATAATAATTTTAAAATGATAATAATAAGAATAACAATAATAATAATTTTAAAATTTTAAAAAAGATTATATAAATTATAAAAATATTTTTATATGAAGGCGATGTGTATTTAAAAATATAATATTTTTATTATTTTATTAATTTAAATTATTTGAGCAAGGGTAAATTTGACAAATCATTTTTTATAATCCATTAAAAAAAAATTCATACAAATCTATAGGAACAAACCCCAAATACAATTAATTTTATAAAATTAAATTTTTTATAAAATTAATTATTATTATTATTATTTAAAATTATTATTATTATTATTTTAAAATTATTATTATTATTATTTTAAAATTATTATTAATACTATTATTATTATTATTAAAATTTATTATTATTAAGTTATGATGTGGTCGGGCGTATACACAATACTACGTACTGGGGCTACACTGTTCCCAACATTTCATTTATCCCCCATTTTATATATTCAGATTGCTCTTATTCAGGAAATGGTCGGATCGGTCTGCTACTTAATTTAGTACTCTAATTTATATAGTTCAGTATTGTATAATAATAATTTCAAAATAATAATAATAATTTTTAATAATAATAATAGTATAAATAATAATTTCAAAATAATAATAATAATAATTTTAAATATTAATAATAATAATTAATTTTATAAAAAATTAATTTTATAAAATTAATTGTATTTGGGGTTTGTTCCCTCTGATTTGTATGAAATTTATTTTATTTTATTTTAATGGATTATAAAAATAATTTGTCAAATTTACCCTTTGCTCAAATAATTTAAATTAATAAAATAATAAAATATTATATTTTTTAAATACACATCAACTTCATATAAAAATATTTTTATAATTTATATAATCTTTTTAAAAATTTTAAAATTATTATTATTATTGTTATTCTTTTTATTATTATTTTAAAATTAATATTATTATTATTATTTCAAAATTATTATTATTATTTTGAAATTATTATTATTATTATTATTTAAAAATAATAAATTTTACTACTCCGCTTTGTTTAAAGATAACAAAAAAGAGAAGTGATATGGCAAAATTGTCAATTGTGCTCCACGTAAGCAAAAAAGAGAAGCCAGCTTGCACAGTCAGATTTTCCGTCCGTTTTTTCGGACGGAAATTTTAAGTAATTACCATTTTGTAATATGTGAGAGTACAGTTATTCGATTGTAACAAAAAAAAAAATCGGTAATCAAAATAAAAACCGGACCCCAGTACAGTGACCAAAAAGTGATTTATCCCCCAGATAAATTAACTTTCTAATCAAAATAGTGTTTTTATGCACTTGAATATCATTCCCGAAAGCATATATATATATATATATATATATATATATATATATATATATATATATATATATATATATATATATATATATATATATATATAGGGAAGCGATCCATAACATCTATATGTTATGGGATAAAAGTGGCATATAGGCCTTAATCAAATCTAGTTTATTGATGAAAGGTCATGATCTTAAGTTCCAACTCCCCGTCCGCTAGTATTACTAGCGGATGCAATTAGTAAAATTTTCAGACCCTTATGCCCCTCGTGAGTGAAATTAGCCAGCCAAATGAACATGGTCCGCTAGTATTACTAGCGGATAGAAATCAGTGGACAAAGTTGAAGGGAAGATCACCAACTCCCACTAGCTTTCCAACAAGAGAAAGGAATTTAGGGATTATGGTGTTGTAATTTTGTGAGGATTCATCTTAGCAACCAACTCTCAACCATTTAAGCTCGCCCTCATTAACAACTACCAAGTCATCTAATTCTATCCATTTTATATGTCTTTAATTTGGTTTGATTAAATTCATATGCTTTTGGATTTTGGACAATTTGACATTTTTTGGGTTGTTAGTAGGAGACTTCCACCCCACGAGTCTTGGTTCACTTCTTTTAACGCCAAAAAATAGTTCCCCATACTCCATTGCTCAAAAGCTAACAGATTTAGGTACTCTCTTCACAGGAAGACACCTGATGGTCAAAAGGCTAATCTTTTCTTAGCCGCTTTTGTGGGTTTTTGTTTGCATTTGAGCTCTGTTGTGTTCGGACCACATTCTTCGCAATGAAACCATCAATTGATCATTATTACTTGTGGGTGTTGAAATCCAAGAAAACAATTAGGGTTTTGACTCAAGCAGAGGTTTTTGAGGACCCATTTGGTAAGGAGGTCCATTGGATTCGCTTCATCTTCCAAACATCCCATCCGGGTACTCGACTGTTTGCTCTAAAAGATTGAGCCGGCAACCCAGTAAGTGTCCTTTTCTTCTATTTTTCTCGATTCTTCACTTGAATTATATTTTTCATTGCATTATTAATTTGGTTATCTTTCTTTGAAATCGTATAACAGAAAAGATTACATGAATCTTGCAGGATCTGGTATCAAGTATGGCTCTGTGCTGTGTTAAGCATTGTCTTCTATCCGCTAGTATTACTAGCGGACTATATGCACTCTTCTATCCGCTAGTAATACTAGCGGACCATGTTCTTTTGGTTGGAAAATTTCACTCACGAGGGGCATAAGGGTCCGAAATTTTTACTAATTACATCCGCTAGTAATACTAGCGGACGGGTAGTTGGAACTTCAAATCGCAGCCTTTCATCAATAAAACGGACAGATTAGGTCTATATGCCACTTTTTATCCAATAGCATATAGATGCTATGGATCGCTCCCCATATATATATATATATATACATCAACCTTACCACCACAATGCAAGTCTTAAACTCAGGAAGTTATCTACAACTATGTTACATATACTTGTGATTTACTTCCTCGCTTTCAAGATATCTTGAAAAGCAATGGGACTATGGGCATGATTTTTTTTAAGTTTAAATCATAATGATTCAGATAATACTAATGTTGTAATAATGAAGGCGATAGTAAATTTCAATTCTGAAAACTGTATAAAAATTGATAAACTTTAGAGGAAAAGTCATGTTGTAACAACTCAAATTATATCAAATACCAAGAATGAAGTCTACAGCTTGGTGTGACCAAATCACAAATTTAGGCTCCTCTATTTGCCAATAAAAAAAATTAATGTAAACAAAAATGGAAAATATATTTACTTAAATGAACGCATAGTGTCATCAACAAAGGGAAACACAGATAAGACAGAGACTCACACACTTGGATAGAAGAAACAGTTTCACAGAGCTCCACAAGAAAATCAACTGAGGCCCTAAGCTGCTCCATTTCATCTTCATTATTACTGTCTGCAGTTGTAAAAAGAACATCAAACACTTGTAATTTTCAGAAAAAACTTTTTCATCTTTCACTGTTATACAGTGCAATTGTTCAAGAAAATTGAACAAACATCTTTCAAGAGATAAAAATTGACTCTTTTGCATGCTCCTTCTTAAAATATCAGAACACTCGAGAATCTCAATTATCCACCTTAACAGTCACAAAATGGTACTGAATTATTTATTTTTCATTTCATTTTAACTTAATAACTTTACAGTAACTATGTCCCCGAATGGAAGTCCATCATTTCCATTTTATTTAGATCCCAAAATTGGTGTAAGAAACTTAATGTTAGTGGAATAATAAATCCAAGAAGTAACATAAATTAAAATTTGTAAATGAATAGGCAATGCTCAGGCATATTGAAAAACTATGACTTTCAAATCACGATATAAATCAACTGAGGCCCTAAGCTGCTCCATTTCATCTTCATTATTACTGTCTACAGTTATAAAAAGAACATCAAACACTTGTATTGTTTAGAAAAAACTTTTTCATCTTTCACTATTGTACAGTCTACAATTGTTCAAGAAAATTGAACAAACATCTTCCAAGAGTTCAAAATTGACTCTTCTGCATGCTGCTTCTACTTAAAATGTCAGGACACTCGAGAATCTCAATTATCCACCTTAACAGTCACAAAATGGTAATGAATTATTTATTTCTCATTTCATTTTAACTTAATAACCTTACAGTACCTTTGTCCCCGAATAGAAGTCCATCATTTTCATTTTATTTAGATCCCAAAATTGATTTAAGAAACTTAATGTTAGTGGAACAATAAATCCAGGAAGTAACATAAATTAAAAATTGTAAATGAATAGGCAATTCTCAGGCATATAGAAAAACTATGACTTTCAAATCACGATATAAATCAAACTGCTTGCAAAATAAACAGTTCAGTAGTAAATGTAGTAATTTATTTACCATAACAACAGTGTTTGTGTGTAGAAACGTCTGCCCTCCTTTTGCTTCTCTCATTTAACCGTACTGTGAAATCAAAGTTGTTAAAATATCAAACAGATGAGCAGAGCACCAATCTAATAGGGAAAGAATTTTTTTTAAAAAAAGGAAAAACAATTCCAATTCCAATAAGTCAAAACCTTGTCTAAGAAATCTTCTGCGTCATACATCGTTGAATCTCCAGTCAGAGTTATCTCCAAAGGTGTTAGGGCTCAATTTACCCAAATTATCAAAGAAATAGCATTTGCAAGAGGCGCTTTGTGGGAACAAATCGTACTATAAATCATCTAGTGAAGTATAAAATAACAACAAATCAAAAAAAGAAGAGTAAATTATATTATATATTAGAGATATAATTATATACACGAAATAAGAAAAAGAGAAAACCTTGGGCTTGCTTGAAATCCGTGACTCAATACAAAAAGATTTTCCCCTTTCTTGTCGTGGTATGCTTCTTCCGATTCATCATTTGGGGCTAATTATTCTTCGTCGTTTGAACGAATTTGAACGCCAAAGTTGAAGATAGGATTCCAGTTGTTATTTGAACGCCAAAGTTGAAAATAAGATAGAATTTCAGTTGTTATTTGAACGAATTTGAACGCTAAGGTTGAAGACAAGATTACAGTTGTTATTTAAGAGGGACACTGTTGTGAAGGGTATTTTGGTAAAGGATATTTAGGAGCATTAATTAGGATGGACATGTGTTGAGTTATTAGGACATATGTCAATATATTGTGTCATGTATTGTGACTTAGTATATATAGACTAGATACAAACCCGCGCGTTGCGGCGGGATTATTTAATTTTTTAATGATAAATGTGTACGTACAATTAATAAATTAAAATATAATAAAAAGATGATAAATTGTTGTGCCATGATCAAATTTTATACAGAAAAATAAATAAATATATATTGTAATGGATAGTGGAGAGTTTACCAGTTTATGCATTACACTCTAAGTATGTGACTATTGCCGGTTTGTGCATTACACTCTAATTATGTGACTATTGTTTCTGAGTGTGTAAAGAGTGCAAAAAGAAACCATGTAAATGGATAATTGGATTCCGTCCTTGCTTCAGCTGGTTGAACAGATTGCAATCTTAGCTTTATCAAAATCACCTGTTTTATCCCCAGGAAACTACAAAAATACCAAAGAGAAAGTAAATTTCAGAAGGATTTTTGCATAACAGATGCAAGCAGTTTGCATCAATGTCCTTTGCTACAAAACCACAAACCTCAACTCTCTGCCTTAACATGAGATATCTTCGGTGTTTTCTTTTATCCCCAACATGAACAATCATATCGCATTGCAGGGCAAAGAGAACTTCTATCGATCTCACAATAAAAGAAAGTTGCATACAAGTTTTTAAGAGAAGAATTAAATTTCTAAGTGTTGCTCTATCTAAAATTATTTGTTTTAAAAAGGAAAGATATATGACATAAAAAAAAAAGAAGAAGAAGAGAGGCCTGCATACCAGGTGCATTTTCACATATATCACAACGCGGTACATCACTGGGATCAGCAAGTCCAACCCGTACATGTCGGTTAGCAAGCTTGTTACACATATGCACCTGTCACGCCAATCAAATAAGTCAATGATGCAAAATTAATTGCAAGCACCTATAATAACTTGAAAAATGAAATTTGGCAATGTGATCTTGCAAAGAAAAAGTGTAACAAACATTTCTTATAGATATTTTCCATACATAGGTAAAATCATAACGACTACTTGCAACTTAATGTCCAGATGCTGGGAAAATAATTGAAAGGTTCCTAATTGACTACTTTAGCTTTCTCAGATATAATTTTGTTTGATGTTGACATGGTGTGAAAAATTTCATACCTTATAAGAACTCTGTGCTGCGTGAATGAATCTCCTGGAAAAAAAATGAAGTATTATGCATTAGGAGCTTTGGTGAATTCAATTAGAAGTACCAAAGGTGTATGTGCAGATTACCTAAGGAACTTTTAGTGGTTGGAACAGAGAGCTGAAATCCCAAAAGTTCAAAACTTGGCTCTTCATTCCCACTACCTGCATGCGTGCCTTAATTATAAGTCCATTCATATCCACCAATGAAATGCAAATCAGTGAAGAATGAAGGCTACCAAAGCTTTTGTAGAAAGATACAGAAATTAGGTAAATAAAATTAGGCAACTCTAGAAAAATGGTTGTCATGTTAAAGAAACCATTCAAAATAATTTTGATGAGAAGGTTTTGTATTAGCATCATGGTATCTGGATAAGAGTTTACTAAAATTGGAAAATGAAGCCAGTAAATTCCAAAAGTATTCTTTCTAGATTGGGCCAAGAAGACCCCAAAAAAATTAATTACTTAGAAGTTGATTCTTTTTGACAACCTGTTGTGAAGTTGAATGTGTAATATGTATTTAATAATAACAAAGGTTGTTTAAACTTAATGTAATAATTGACAAAACAGAAGATATCAAAATTCAAAATTTCAAAGCAAGCGACAATGTTTAAGGAAATAAACTAAATAATTAAATATTTCAAATATCAGATATGGCATGTAATCAAAAATTACAAATCACTACAAAAAACATGCGCGTTACAACTGTAAATGATTTCTAGAATTCAAAATAAAACGCAATAAAAGAGGAAGATTTAGTTTATCTATCTTGTGTAATGAACGTTTGCCTAAAAAAATAAGAATGTTTATATAGTATTGCTAAACGTTATATAATACATATCTATGGGTCTTATTATCTTGAACAAAGAGAAGAATGCAGAAAACGTTAAATGCTATAAGCAAGCCATAAACAAACTTCTTCTTTACAATATTTTGAGCTCCAATAAACTCAAAAAGCCTAGTAAATGAGGTTATCCTTTTTAAATCAGTTGTCTAGGGAGGAGGCAATGAAGTGGGTAATAGTAATCAACACAATCAAAATACATTTCACAGTATCAACAAGAGAAGTGTCTTGTTAAAACCTTTGATCTCTAAATCTCGTAAATGTTATATTACCATGAATTTATATTTATACACTACTATACTCACTAACAAAATGATAACTTTATTCAACAAAATTATAAATTTGGTAAGCTATAAGCAAATCAAAGCACAACTACATCATCAATATCCAAGAAAGACAAAATAAATTCACCTGAATAATTTTGACAATTGAACAGCCCTTTCAGTATAATGTCTTCTCTTTCTGCTACCTCTCAAAATAGAAACACAAGTTTACACAATAAGCAAGTTACATTCGTAACATAGAATTATTCGAGCAGTCAGTAGATCCTTATCCTGTAATAAAAGCTGTAGAAATAATAATAACAGGTCATGGATGTCGTTAACTGACCAACTCTCCATAACAAATGCATAAGACCTCTAATTTCATGTTAGAAGAATTATGTAAAGGATACCTTCGAACATGTCACGATCAAAATATTGTTCACATAACTGTAATGCTTCATTGAGAGACCCTGCACGGTGGTTACTTAAAAGTGACCGACTTTCCAATGCTCATCCCTCAAGGAGTTCTGCTGCGCATCCATCTCCTTATCATCAATAGCATCAACATCCATAGGAATGTCGCCAGATGATTCGCTCTAGAAATGTATTTAAAAATAAATATGATAAACAAAAATTACGACCAAGGATAGCTACTAAATCATAAAATAAGCAAGCACATTTTTGTAAAGCAACTAATATTTTATATAAGAAAACAGAAAGAGAAAAGTTAAATTCCTTTAACATTTTTACTAATTTAAAATCTGTCAGAAAGTAAACTTCTTTCTCCTGTTTCTTCATATGATGGTGATGTTTCTGTTGGTGGAGACTGTGGTACTCCGGCGGTGATGGTGGTGGTAGTTGATGCAATGTTAATTAGTAGCTTCCTCTAGCATTGTGACAAATATATAACGAATGTTACTTAAGTTATTTAAAATCACAAGCAATATTACATGTAATGCTTTAAAATATGTTACAAGTCAAAAATTCAATTTTTAATGCAATAATGCACATTCTGTGTAATTCCTTTCTAAACAAAAAGAGAGGGAAAAAAAACTTCAAAAAAAAAAGTTTCAAACATTTTCAGAGTATACCCAAGGCATGTTAAAATTATAACATATCATTAACAAAAATATTTATGTTGCATAAAATTAGCCTTATTTTAATAAGGTGTAATACAGCTTAGTGTATTCAATGAACATGTATCCAATTTAAATTGGCAAAACTATGATTTTCATCACTAAACTTAGCACGTTTTACTTAATACACCACTGAACTTTTAATTTTTTGGATTACATCATTAAACTAATTAAAAAATTTTAATTGGGTCATTCCGTCCAAAATAGTTGACAGACGTTAAAGTGGCGCTGACGTGGCGCTGATGTGGCCAAAAAAAAAATTGCTTATGTGGCAAAAAAAATCAAAAACAGATTTTTTTAAAAAAAATTAACATTTTAAAGTTTTAAAAATAACAAAAACATAATAAAATACAACAAAAAATTTTAAAAAAAATATTTTTTTTTTGAAAACAGATTTTTTTTTAAAAATATATTTTTTTTAAAAACAGTTTTTTCAAAAAATCAATTTTTTTAAAAAAACAGATTTTTAAAAAAAAAATAGAATTCTAAAAAAAAATCTACTTTTTTAAAAAATAGATTTTTTTTTAAAACAGCTTTTTTTAAAAAAACAGATTTTTAAAAAAAGAGAATTTTTTAAAAAAAGATTTTTTTAAAAATGGAACTTTTTAATAATCAGTACACGTCAATCAATGATCAGTACACGTCAATCAATGAAGTTGAGAGTTCCAATGTGATAAGTAAGGAGTAATTAACTTATTTATTAATTCCATATTAAGGGATATATGTGAAAAATTTATGTTAAAAATTGTCACTTAACAGATTTTCTTAAACTATGTGCCAAAAAAAATGATGCCTATAACTATGGGACGGAGGGAGTATTATGTTATGCAACTGATTGCTCCAAATTTAAGTTCTTGCAAAATGGCCTCACCAATGGCATCAAGACCTCGCATAGATAATTGTTAGAATCAAAACTATAATAACCGTACTATTTTCTTAATTTGGTGATGATATGAATTATTAAGAATAAGAAGTAACATAGAAGCTTGCAAATTTAAACACTATGTAAGCAATCCTTGGTACACATAACTGCATTATGATGTTAGAAAATAACTCAATTTATTAGGACACATACAATATTGTTTTATTAGGTAGATATTGGAAACATACAAATACACTCCTGCTATGTATGGCAACTCAATTCAAGCTTTGAATTAAAATTGAAAGCACATTTGCAATTCTCTATAATTAAAATTTAGTTAAAATTTGACACTCAATTCCAATTTCAAGGGTTGGAATTTCTTGCCAAACATTGCTTCAGGAAAAATCTACACCTACTAATATAGAAAAGCCCAAATAGAAATCACATAAAAAAAACAACATAAATAGATATTAATATGATGACAACAAACATGTGGCATGTTTAGAAAATCATAACATGTTTCTTCATGTGCTTACCAAGAGCCCACCAATCTATAGCACTATTGTGGCCAGCTCCTTTAATAATTTCCTGAAATAAAGGTATCCATAAATTTTTTGATGAAATAGGGATCGCAAGCTGTCTAAAGAATAATGTCAATTTCATAGCTTGAGGCAAATTAACCAGATAGAGGAATACATAAGTGGTATCAAAATATATTGTCATTGATTGAAATTAGTAGCAAAATAACATGCAAAAACCTGAAAGGCATGCAGAAACATCATACACCCCCCCCCCAAAAAAAAAAAAAAAAAAAAACAGGTTTCCTGTTGAAATACTCAGACATCAATACACTCGTTTTCCCTTGCACTCAACAAAAGTTTTAGAGTTATAATGATGACTAATGACTTGTTTATTGACAAACTATAAATCATAATGAATAAAAATAGAAAAAACACTGACTTCACAATGTCATTTTAAAGCAAAAGTTAGTGAGGCTCACTTGTTTAATGGTAATGTTATAAGACAAAACTAATGTACGCTCCTGGAATAATGACCTATATCACAAAATTTCTTAATCACATTCAATATTATAACAACTCCGTCCAAAAAATATGGTCATGACTACGTTAATTACAATAACATCCTTGGTCATGACTACGTCAGTCACTGCTTTTGAATCCAACCTCAGTAAAACACATACCATAATAATTTCAGCACTGGAACACGACAACAAAGTTACAGTGGAGAGCCTGGATTTGCTTAAATATTTAGACAGTCACTTTGAAGGCCCTACACTTCTACCCAATGTAAGATATGAATTTGGTGCCTCAGTGGAGAAGTATTTTTTCATTCTTAATCACTCCATGTTCCAATACTTGGGATTTGATTAATCATGTTAAATAATGCAGGATCCCGCCAAAAGAGAGTTTGCTGAATAGTTGATATCCTATACTGACAAATGGACTGCAACAGTATCTTCTTCATTTAAAGGAGACCCTGTGAAAGAGGCTGGTGAGAGTTTTTACTTCTTCTCATTCAGTATCATATCTCCCTCAATCCCATATTGGGAGTCTAAGTATTCTTTGGGATGAAGGGAGTAGCAAAGCAGATATTAGTCCTATGTACAAATTTAAAGTTTAAAACAAAATCTGATTCCTGCATCAGGTGGTGCTTTTGATTACTTAGAAACAGCTCTCAATAAATTTCTATCTAGAAACAAATTTAATACTACACAAGATAGCAAGAAACAAAACTCTGTAAAAGGATCATTTGGTTATACAAATTTCCCAAAAAGGGATGTTTCAATCTGAATGTCCCGGTGCTATCGTGATATATGCCCAAAGTATCAGTGTTTTTGCTTACTGCTTTTACTTATAAGCAGGTTTAAAAAAATAATTTGTGTTTGGTGATTAAAAAGTACTTAAAAGAGTAAAAAAGAAGAAAGTATTTGGTATTGAAGAAATTGCTTATCGTTTATTTTTATAGAAAATGACCAAAAAGAATCTAATAGTAAATAGTAATGAAGTAAGGATAAATAGTAATAAAAGTAATAAAGTAGAGATATAATGGTAATATACTTGCTCAAACATGCTTATTGGATTTCTGATTATCAGCTGAAGCATCAAATTGATGCTTATGCTTATATTTATATAAGAGCTTATAAGCAGTTTTAAAAAAACTGTTTAGCAAACACTTTTGCTTTTTTAAAATGCTTATAAGTAGGTTTGACTGCTTATAAGCGATCTCAAACACCCTCTTAAAGGAAAATTAGACATACAGTCAAGAATATACAAATTATTTTGTAATCTATTTCCAGAAAAAGGTTTGCAAATGTTTTGCCAGCAAAAAGGAAATTCTACCACGAAGAGATTTGAGCTTTTAGTATTTCAACAATGTTTTTAAAAAACATAAAATGTGATAATTATGATTAAAGAGAGTAATAGCCAGTTGCACTATAAACATAGGCAGTGCTAACTGATTGAATGAAGATATACCTGCCAAAGGGTTAACCCCTGCCTGTTTATATAGACGGGATGTCTCGAGTTGTATTCTTTCCTGCATGATATATAACAGGGGAAAAGTAAATCAATTCTGCCAATTTTCATGTCAAATAAGCAAAAGAAAAAGATGAAGGTTATACTGTAATATTTCCATTGGCAAGACTATGTCTACCACTAATGGTAGCACACATGTTTTAGCAGTTTCCATGAATATTTATTTATAAAGCAGGAAGGGGGAAGGAGAGACTGATTAAGTGCTATCTTTCTATAACTTTAAGAGAATATAGCTTTTATTTTGAAAGAAAACTAATTGTTATATAGTACACTAAATGATTAATACAACAACAACCCCTCTCTCTCTTTAACGAAAAAGAAATTATTCTGCCCCATCTTTTAAGTGACCTCCTTTGGTTGGTACATAGTTAAAGAAAGAGGATACTTAACAAAACTTCGAATTTGCTTCCCATTAACCTTTAACTTTACGCATAGATATATGAAATTGGAGTCCAAAAATTTTAAACCTTATTGCTTAGCATTTCAAACATAGGGTGAATAGTCAAATTGAGTAAGTCATGAATTCATATGCTGAATAGGGTCATGTACTGGGACATCTCAATATGGAAAGATGGTTACCCAAATTGGGAAGGAGAATATCCTGTTATAAGGCGAGACTCTAAACTGAAAGATGAACTCAAAAAGAATCTAATAGCCTTCCAGAGTCGAGTTATCCTTAAAAATCTTCCATGCTTTTCATTTGAGAATAAAAAGAAAAGAGGAAAATGCAAAGTCACCCACCTTGTCAGTATCCACATCTTAAATAATAGCACTAATGACTTCTTCGCTATTGGTGACAACTTCATCAGCCAATGTTTCCCTTAGCTCTTCGATCTCTATGTATCCGTTTTTGTTGTGATTGAAGAATGTAAATGCTTTATGAATGTGATCATCATTGCCCAATTTTTTCAGGTTGACAGAAATTGCTACGAACTCTCCGTAGTTCAGGTGTCCATCTTTATCAACATCACCCTATGGAACCAGCATAGTATAGGTTATTCCCATATGAATACAAAGCAAAATAGAGATAATATACAAATTAGGTACTTAAAGAAGTATCCATTACGGACATCAAGAGCTGCAACTTAGTAATGTGGTTAGATATCATAGAACAATGTGACAAAATGATTAGTATATACATGCATAATGTAGATATGGTCGTTCCAACTGTCATTCGAACACAACATTTAGATTTTGTTTTAATATATAAGTTCAAAGGGAACATCTAGAATTTTAAGTCTATCGGACAATTTTCTGATATATATATATTTATATATATATATATATATATATATATATATATATATTAACAAAAGAAAGATAAAACATCATATAGCTATTTTGTCTTTTGAAAATTTGGCTTTCTATTGTCTGAATTTCCTTTAAACGTCTGAAAAGATTAGTGGAATGATATCAACACAAAAAAAAGGAATAATTGATTTGGACCAACTAAACCTAGCCCACCTTCACTGACCTTAAAAGGATAAAAATTACATTAATGAAAGCACACGCGTGTACTGTGTAAGAGAGGGGAAATTCATAACTCATTTCAGGCTCGACTGAGTGAAAATTTTTACTCCATCATTAAATGGAAATGAAATGGCACCTAATACATGTACCTGTACCCAAAAAAAAGAAAAAAAAATAGCACCTAATTTTGAAATGTTACTCCAAATCACAAGAACACACAAGCACTTCAAGAACTGAAATTTCTATATATCAAGAATAAACAAATTAAAATAACAAATTTATACCAACATACTGAATTAAGAAGACTCAGTTCATGGTTAGTGTAATCAAATGAAACAGTAAGTCATTGGCAAGACTAAAAAATTCCCAGATTCCAAATTGAAAAATTAGAGCAACCAACAATTTTAACAATCACAAATAAATTACCAAACAGCCAAAATAGAAAAAGGGACGAAACAGAGCAAGTAAGCAAATTTACCCGACTGGGCAGGTGGATGAATCCGCCTGCGCCTGCGGCCCACCGGAACAGAGCTCGATCCAAAAAACGAAGCAAAAGCTTTGTCACCGCCGAAGAAAAAATCAGAGGGGGGAAAGCCCTTTGGAACAGTAATACTCATTGCAGGGCTCCAATGAGCTCATCAGACCCTGGATGCTGGAAGATCCACACCACGGCGAGATTAGAGAACTGGATAATCGAGCCCCACCAACACCACAGCCGGCGGGTTGTGGTGTTTACAACCTCAGTTGTTTTTAGGGTTTTTATGTTTTTTTAGACGCAGGGGTTTGTTAAGGGTATTTTTGTGAAGGAGCATTTAATAGGACGGACATGTGTTAAATTTGTAGAAGGACAGATGTCAAATTATTGTGTTATGTACTGTGATTTAGTATATATAATAGATTTAGTATATATAATAGATAATAGATACTACCGCAAACTCTGTAATACTATTAACCAAACAAACTCTTATAAATAAACCAATGATTGACTAGTTCGTTGGAAGTTAACATAATGATAAGTAATACTCCCTTCGTTTTAAAATATAAGATTATAATTGACTTTTTTTATTTAAGAAATTTTAAATTTTAAAATTGACATAGATTCCTTTAGTTTTAGGTCATATGATGAATATTGTAAACTATTTACAAAGTATTACACATTGCATGATTTATTATTTTAGAATTTTTATTAAACTATTTTAATTTTTAGTTTGATAATGTCTCAAATTACAAATATAAGGACGAATCTAAAGCATACTTCTTAAATAACATACTCTTAAATAGCATATATTTATTAAAACTACGTCGTTTTGAAGATTCTTTTAAAAAACAAGTGGGGTTGTGGGTGATATTTTTGTAAATAAAAAAAGTAAGTAGGACCACTCTCTTTTAATATTATTTTATTTTTTAAAAGAATCTCTAAAACGACATAGTTTTAATAAAGATATGTTATTTAAGAAATGTATGTTATTTAAGAGGTATGTTTTAGATCCGTTCTGTTACAGATTAATTAAATATTTATAAATTAAAAAAATCGTCTTTTATACACCATGGTCGGATATGATAAGTGAAGAGTTACCAAAATAATTTTTATATACTAATAATATATAAAGAAAAGATTAGTGTATTTTTTGAAAACAGATCCGATTAGCATGAAGTTTATTTTTTAGTAAATTGATCAATTGACCAATAGAATGTTGACACACATAGAGCCTCGCATGCGTGTCAGCGCTCTATTGGCCAATTGACCAACTTACCCAAAAATAAACTTCATGCTAATCACTTCCCATTGTTATGGTCGGATATGATAAGTGAAGTGATATCCCTTTATTAGATTGTTATGGTCGGATATGATATCTATTTACAAGTATGAAGAAAATGACATATTTTACGTATAAGAAAAAAAATAATATCCATTTACAAGTATAAAAAGAATGATACCCCTTACCTCGATATTGTGAAACGCAAAATTAATAATCGAACAAATCCTTCCATGTTCGTCTTTGAAGCAATAAAGAATATGACTTTCGGGTCTTTTACAGTTTTCAAAATCTATTTTTGTTTTCACAAAAATGTAGCTCTCGAAAAGATATACGAAATAGACTCAAGAATCACTCCATTCGGAATTAATATGACTGAGTTATGAACTTTCTAAATTTGGGCTGAAACTAGTGACGAAAATTAGGACAGTTTACAGTTTTCGGCATTTTCAGATATGAAGATGACATCAGATGACTTTGCTTCCTTCTTCAAAGTTGTGGAGGACGAAAATCTAATTAAAATAGGCTCTGGAATCACTCAATTTCGATAAAGGATGAATTTACTATAGTTTTTCTAAAGAGTTGTTAGTACTAATACTTGAGGTAACCTAGCATATTTAAAGAGAAACTTACACTAAGATTTTAGAGAGAGGAAGGAAGTATAAATAAAAAAGTTATGAATTTACTTATGCTTACTGCTATCATCACAACATACTGAGTGCGCTGAAATCCTGACCCGAAGAGATTAAAATTTGAACACCATCACTAACCTATAACTTTTTTTCTAAGATTATTGAAAAGGATATTAATTTAATAAATAAAAAAATAAAATAAAAACCATTAATTCAACATTTCTATCATAAGAATCACCGTTCTAACATTAATAAAACATTAAGATGAACCACTAAAATATTGAGACAATTTTCAAGACAAACAAATAAAAAATTCACATACCAAATTTTAAATCTTTAATCAACTACAAATAAAGATTTTATGCACATTAAAAATTAATTTAAAACAAGTGCACTGACAAATGATTATTTTGAAGGCAACGACCGAGTGAGAGAATAACTTGAGGGGGAAAAGTGGTAAATGGCAATAAACACCTTAAGGACAGGGATTACCCGTGTCAATCCTCGGTCCTAATTTTCTGTATTCATTATAATTCTATACTTCTGTTTGAAATTATAAACCATAATGAAAATGAACACCAACATTTATTTGGGTTAGATTACTAAGAACATTAAAACATTTCTTTTGCCCAAGTGTCATCAGAAATTTCATAACAGTGAAATCTGGTTTTCAAGTAATTTGAACTTTATAGAACTAAAAAGTTTCCTTATCTGATAGAGAAAATGTAATAAAATGGCCTTGTATTAATGCCAAAATCGAAATGCACATACTTATCTGCATAGACCTGTTGCAGTTTCAACTTCTTTGCTTTTGTTGGTCTTCTCAAGCAAACTGAAACCAGGTTGTTTATGGACCCCCTTCGCCTTCATAATATTTCTTACATACTCAACCTCTTCCCATTCTTCCTCGGCAGCACAAATATTTGACAGCGCGACAAAACCTCCAGGTCTCTTCAACTCCCTTCTCAAAAGAACCTCAGCCATTTGTTTAGCTAGATCTCTTCTTTGGTGGAGTTTACACCCATTGAAAAAGGCCCCAACAATCGACTCTGTAACTCCACTTCGCATTTCCTTCACCAAATCATAAGCTTCTTCCATTCTTCCAGAGCGACAAAGAAGATCAACAACACAACCATAATGCTCCTTACTGGCCTCACGGACATAACTTTCTATGGAACTAAAAATTTCCAAACCCTTTTCAACAAAACCGCCATGGCTACAGGCAGAAAGAACACAAGTCAAAGTGACTGGATCTGCCTGCATTCCTTCGTTTTTCATACTCTCGAAAAGCTGGACTGCAGAATCTACCATACCGTGTTTACCATAACAACCAATCATGGCATTCCACGACGCAACATTCTTGATGGGGATCGTGTCAAACACATTCCTAGCATCTTTAACAGTTCCACATTTCGAGTACATGTCAATCAAAGCACTAGCAACAAAGACATTCATATATAGCTCCATTCTATATATTAAGCCATGAATTTCTTTCCCTCTTTGTACTGAATCCATCAATCCACAAGCAGGGAGGAGTCCCGTGACGGTCACATGATTAGGCCTAAGTCCTGCAGTCAACATGTCTCGAAACAACTCCATAGCTTCAAGAGTCCGTTGGCTTTGAACAAAACCTGAAATCATAGCAGTCCAAGTAACCAAATCCAGAGCCAACCCTTCTTTACCCATCCTAGAGAATAACGAGAAAGCTCCATCACAATCTCCTTCCCTAGCATACCTCGCTATCATTGCATTCCATGTAAAATTATTTGGTTCCAATCCTTCCAACTTCATTCTCTCAAACAAAGCATGGGACTTCTCAATCTTCCCAACACGCAAGTAGCCACAAATCATCGATGTCCAAGAAGCAACATCTCTCTTAGACATTCTATCAAACACGTAACGAGCGTACAATATATTTCCACATTTGCAGTACATATCAATCAAAGCATTCCCAACAGAAACATCCAAATCCAAATCCAAATCCAAATCCAGTCCAATTTTGTATATCTTACAATGAACTTCCTTTCCCTTATTCAAATCCATCAAACCAACACAAGCTTTCAACACAAAAGAAAACGTATAATTATTCGGAACATTTTTTTATTCTTGAAACAATGAGAAATACCCAATTGCCTGTTCATAGAATCCATTGAATGCCAAACCTGAAATCATCCAATTAAATGCAAAAGCATTTGGGTTTTTAATTTCTTGAAAGATTAATTCAGCAGACTTCACATCTCCACAACTTGCATAAACACCTACCAGCTTGGAATTCAATGAGTTAAAGTTCATGTCAGCCCCTGAAGCTAACAAAAAGCAATGAGCTTGCCTGCCTGGTTTCAACGCTTTTGCTTTCATGCATTGTTGCAATAATAAGCTTAATTGATCAATACTAAAGTTTTTGGTTTGTGACAAAAATGGGTGTCTCATGTTGAAAGATGGTCTTCCTCCATTAATGCCAACCACAGTTCAAATTTTTGATCAGCAAATAAAGGCATCAAACTTTACTTTATGCTTGTATTCACAACTTTACATAATCAAAATCAATCAATTTGTTGGGTTTCCCAGCAGCAAAACATCACTAGGCTAGGCTTCCCCCACCTGTTTGATGAATAAACAATTGAGTTATCACCGGAAACAATTGTTTTTAAGTAAAAATAAAAACATAAATTTAGGATATGAAGTAAAAATGGAATTTCTGGCCCAAGCTAAATGCAAAATGCAAAATGCTTCCATTAATTTTTTATTTTAAACTTCAAATTATTTCTTCCATGCCAAAAAAAATCACATTTGTAAAAATAATCATAGTATTAAAATCTTATACCCCCTCCCATATATTGCAACACATCTTTTTACAAAGTCCCAACATTTATAACACTTCTTTTTGAGTAATTTTTCTGAAGCAGTCATATTACTTTTTTTTAGATTAGTTTTTTAATATGTTTTAATTATTAATGATAGGTACATAAATCTTATAATTGGTAAGATACCTATATCTTTTTTCGTTTTCAAGTTTTATAAATACATTTAGTTTTTAAATTGATTTAATAATATATCTTCAACTATATAAATAAGAGAAAACACTTCTTTTTGAGTAATTTTTCTGAAGCAGTCATATTACTTTTTTTTAGATTAGTTTTTTAATATGTTTTAATTATTAATGATAGGTACATAAATCTTATAATTGGTAAGATACCTATATCTTTTTCGTTTTTCAAGTTTTATAAATACATTTAGTTTTTAAATTGATTTAATAATATATCTTCAACTATATAAATAAGAGAATAAAACTTGAAAAACGAAGAGACATGAGTAAGACATCTCATGTTTGTTCGTTTTTTGAGTTTCATGAGATGTATCCAAGCATAATCATATTTAATCATTAACTTTTATAAAATATCACATACTTGCACTTTAATACAAAATAAAAGTTTACTATTATTATATATTTGAACAATTACTATTATCTTTATTTAGATTATTTCGAATTTTACAAATTGTAATACTATTATTTACAAGCTTACGACCCGTGCGAGACACATGTTGATTTCTAAAATAGTGTTACAAAGATTTTATTTGCAATGTTATATTAAATGTCAAAATTTTAGACGTATTTTTGTTAATTACAAAAGTAATACACTTTCCCATATTTATTTACAATATTAGTGCAATTAGGATTCCTTAATTTAGGGAATTAGTATTAGTGCAATTAGGATTAATTCCTTAATTTAGGGGATTAGTATTATCATTTGTCTGGGTTGTTTACTATAGGACTCAAGAATTCAATCATTTAGGTGTAATTCAATTATTTGCAATGTTATATTAAATGTCAAAATTTTAGAGGTACTTTTGTTAATCCTATAAACTATATATCAACTACATTTATTAAAAATTGAAGAAATTAAACTCGTAAGTATTAAAAAAAATTAAAATGAATAACTTATATCGATTATTTTTGTAGAATTCCATCTTAGGTGGCGATAAGCTAGACTGCCATGGCAAATTAGTTTTACCAAAAGAAAATGAATTAAGAAAAGTGAAAGAGTACTTATATATTTTACCCTTTAAATATATATAACATGTTCGTGTGAGTGTGTTGATAAGTAATATTAAATATATATATATATATGTATATTTTAGTGAAAATGTATACGTAGTATACAGAAAAATATGCACTTAAATGAATTTAAAAATGTGAATAATTAAATATATTTTTATTCAATTTATATTATTAAAGATGTGAAGTTACATATTAATGAATTAAGTTGAAAGTTGTTATAATTAATTTTGGGTTTTGCTACCTAATAAGAAATGGGAAAGGAAGATAATCTATCTAATAAAATACAAATTAATAAAATACAAATGATTTTGAATTTCCGTTCATCCTAACAAATCATTTGGGTCGTCCAAATTTGGAATAAGTCACACCGTCTATAGTGCCGGAGGCACGAGACTGTTGCTAGGAATTAATATGATAGTGAAAGAAGTGATTGGAATGAAAAATAAAAATTCAATGAGAACAATTTATTAATGCAGGTTCAATGAGTTTGAATTAACTTATTTGAGTTAATTCGACCAACCAAATTAGTCTAATTCAATTGAGGGATAGATAGTTTCTTGGCTTATTATATACTAGTATTGATTTGATCTTTGATTACATAATTTAAACAACTAACTATTCATAAAGATTATTGAATCATCGAAAAAATTATAAAATAACAACCAAACAAGGCTCGTGACTCGCTCCGTCTAATAGACTAGTAAGGATCAATTAGGAAACCAAATAAAACAATTAAAAGCTTATTAAACTTTGTACAATAAGTTGTTTTGCAATATTTAAGATTGATCCACCATATTACATATATAATTAAAAATATTACCGCTACTAATTATTCACGTAACTGACACACAAAAAAATACATAAAACTCTAAAATATATCATTTCCCGTAACAAAATAATAGTGTCATGAACTCATCCAAGCATGAAGCATGTGTTTGTTAAAGGAAAAAAAGGCCAAGAGATGAAGAAAAAAAAAAGATATTGATATTTTTAGAATATTTTTTGATATTTCTACATGAAAAGTGTTGTTATAGATGTATATCGACAATTTTTGCCGTCGCTATATGATCTATTTTCATGTTTCTGTTGTGTATTTATCAGTTTTCAAAAAAAAATACAAACAAATGACCAAATATAGATGAAATAGCATCGAGACCTCGCCAAGCAAGGCAAGGCTTTTCTTGGAAGAAATGAGGAAAATATGGCTGTCGGTGGTGCAATGACGACGCGGGGATTTTTGCTTTTAAGCAATTAAGCTCGGCGTCCCTCATTGCACCACTAACAGCCATGTTTCTATAAGCATCAAGAAATGAAAGCCAGGCCTTACTAGCTTGATCTGAATTCTACCAAGGTGCTCTACTACCTTATATATATAGCTGCCAAATGTTATACATATCGAATCCCTAAGATTCCTGTATGTTTGATTTTGAAGTCAATTTAAAAATTAATCATATGAATTCATTAATTTAAATTTATGAAATATATTGTCACAAGGAAAATGACAAATTTTTATTGCTCCACTTAGGTGAAACTTTAAGCAATAAAATAGAATAAATTATGTGCACGTGTGGTTACTCAGCATTTAGAGCACTTAAAAATCTTGTTCGTCTCGTAACAGTTTATTTTAAACACAATTAATTTAACTTACAAATTATCCACTGTAGTTAATTGGTCCATTTAATTAAAAAAAAATCTTTTGACTTGAAATTAATTCACTAAAAAAATTTAAAAAAATATTTAGTCAATTAAATTTTAGATATTGTAAAATATTTTAAAAATATAAGTTAAAATGAACAAATGATGAATATATTAATTAACATCTTATTAATTAAGAGTTATATAATCTCTTTAATATATAAGGGTGTATAATAATTAATTTAGGGTGAGCATATATTACTATCCGACTCCAACTAATTTTTGGCTGTCATCTATCTCAAAGAAATTGGTTTATTCTACTACTTTATGTGAACCTGAACTTTTTTTTATAAATATATTCTATTCTCTTAGAAAAGCATTTAATCAATGAAGTAAAGGAGTGTCCCTCCATTATTTGGAGGTCTTTGTCAAATAAAATGGAATAAGTGCTTTTCAGTATGCACCACACACACACACACACACACACACACACACATATATATATAGGAAAATGATCCATAGCTAGTATTTGCTATGGAAGAAAATTGGGCAAATAGCATCATATCCGTCCATTATATAAATTAAGGGCGCAGATTAAAAAATAACACAGCCCTTACGCCAGTTCGTCTAGCGTATGCTGGAAATCAAAGACCCACGTACGCTACTTCGTCTAGCGTAGTATAAATAAAAAAACTTTACCCAAATTAACCCCCAATACAAACATCTTTGATTGCATATTGATTGCATATGACACCAATAACAAACAAGTGGATATGACGCACAAAGGAGAAATCATATTGATTGCATATTGATAAGATCAACAATCCAATATATATCACAGAAACTTAGGCGGTAACAATCTGATATGCACACAAAAAATAAAAAATAATAGAAAGAATAAAATACAAATCACCAAAACAAATAATAGAAAATAATAGAAGGAATCAAATCCAAATCAAAGAAGGAAATAAAATATGAGATAGTCTTCAGGGTAAAATAATAAAACTCACACGAGTAAGAAAATACAAGCCTTATATTATTATCATATTTATTCCTGATAATTTCTTTTAAAAATCCTCCCAAAAAAATATTAAGGAAGAAAACTGCGCAATAAATCCAGCAAGGCACAAGAGATGCATCAATCTTTGACACTATAGCTTGATGACAAAATATACCAAAACCTACTTGTTCCAGCAAATATTCTTGTTGTTTAGTCAAGTTCCATTCAGTTAATTTTGCAGACATTTGACAAATTTATAACACACCCCTATCCTACACGTCCAACAACATAAAAACATAAATCGTCACAACATGAATGTTTCTAACAAATGTTTAACAAAATGAAAGTTGTTATACATTAATAAACTTACAATATTTTGCCATAAGTCTGACGATACGTGATTTTCTTGGTCCCATAACATAATAGGATTAGCAGGTCCGGGATTAATATCCATATGTTTCCTACAAATTCATCAAAATGTCAAGTATTAAATAATATATAAAAATTCCCATCAAAACAATCTAGGTCTTCATGACATAATTGAACTAGATAAGTAAATATTGTAAATCATGAGAATATTCACATTTTTAATTCAACTCTGTTATGTAAAATTCAACTCTATTTAATTCAACTCTGTTATTTAAAATTCAACTATGTTATGTAAAATTCAACTCTATTTAATTCAGCATGTAAAAATGTGAATATTCTCATCAATTAAATAGAGTTGAATTTTAAGGATGTGAGCTCATGTTTTTAGGATTTGGCCAAAACCTGCAAGATGAAGGGTGTTTTCCTTTTCTCCTCATAGCTCTATCCCCGAGGTTACTTTCAGTATCCTAAAGAGCCTACAATAACATTCCTTATCTTGTTATAACAAGCACTAAATCTAGAACATTAAATTAAAATCTTTTATCACTCAAAACCCTAAAAAAGCTAAAATAGTTAACTACACGTTAATTAAATCTGATTTTTGGAGGTCCATCATCAGTTCTACATAACAGAACAACAGATGAATCGCACGAAAAAAGGAGAGACATTTTTGGAGGTTATATGCAAGCATGTACAAAATCAAAAATACCTGGTCAATCACTTAAGGGTTTTGACAATTTGACAGATGAATCGCACGAAAAACGAGATAGGCTCGCAATCGGTCAGAAATCGCAGTAGGATCAGATTTTCACAGCAGGAGAGAGGGTTTTATAGAAATCACAGCAGATGATGGAATCAGAGAAGGGTTTGCAGGTTTGGTTTAGAGGATTCGCTCGAAATCGGTTTAGGAACTGAAATTGCATATATCGAAACAGTCGCAGGTGTTCGCAGCAGTCGCAGGGAGTCGCCGGGAGGGTTTAGTCTTCAACAGTCGGAGGGAGAGAGGGAGGGAGGGTTTATGCGAAGTCGCAGGGAGGGAATCGCAGTCGCAGGAAGGGAATAGGGTTTAGGCAATGACACGCAGCAGCAGATACGCGATACTCATCTGAAATAGATAGAGATCCGCTAGTTCAAGTAGCGGATATGAGAGGGCAAATTGTTCTTCGGCTTTTAAATTCAGCGTACGCTCGACGAACTGGCGTAAAGGCTTCTGTTATTTTTTAATCTGCGCCCTTGATTTATATAATGGACGGAAATAATGTTATTTATCCAATTTTCTTTCATGCCAGAAATCTTTAGTTATGGATCATTTCCTATATATATATATATATATATATATATATATATATATATGGAGGAGATTTCAAAGCGCATAAAAAAAAGCAAAGCATTTAAATGTCTTTTGGTGTTTATGCATGACAGTTCGATTCGTCGCCAAATATTACATGGCTATAGCGACGGATCGAATCATTCATATAGACACTGCTAAATCTTTGGTTCATTTCTTTAAGTCATTTGACGAGACGGATAATTATATATATATATATATATATATATATAAATATAAAGGTGATGGACAATGGAATCCTATAAACATTTGCATACAAAAAATAGTAAATTTCTTTACATAATACTCCACTTTATTTGTTCATATAATTTTTATTTATCTTCAAGTTAATTACATACGCAATATGTGGTGTCAGACACATCCATCTTATTGTCAGACTTATCTTCTGTATTGGCTAATGGAGATTGTAATGCCAGATGAACGGAACTTTCGCCGCTTTCCCAACCAGAATAGAATGCAGCTGGATCCGGCTGAAAACTTTGAATCTAATACTAATGTCTTTGTTGGTCGGAGTGATAGTTAGGGATAAAGTATTAGAGTATCCACTATAATGATTAAAATGTAATTCTTAATATTACTAAATTTATTTTAAATTATTCTGCTTTTAAAAAAAAATTACATTAAAATATTAAATAACTGCATTATTTATATTTTGATAATTACTGGAGTTTTAATGGGCTAGGTGGAAGTGTGATGTGACCCAATAACATAAATTCTAAGGGCCTTAAATATAATAGCCTGTAGTCTCTCCAACGTCAACACCCAATATTACTTGAGGCCCAATAAAATTTATACTGGCCATAAAGGAAATCTTTTGCTTCTGTGCTACAGTTTAGCTTTTTTCTAGAGAGAGAAAGTAGAGAGAGAAGATGTCGTACTTGCTACCTCACTTGCACTCGGGATGGGCTGTGGATCAGGCAATTCTTGCCGAAGAAGAACGTCTAGTCGTCATCCGTTTCGGTCATGATTAGGATGAAACTTGTATGCAGGTATAATTATTAAATTGGTCGCTGTTAATTTTTTTAATGGAAGAACTTTTTGATTCTATATAGAGGCTCAATTGATTATGTATATATTTGCCTGCTTTTGATTTGTTTTGCGGTTTATTAGATGGAATAATCCTAAATTTACTTAAAGTGACCCTGATTGTTCTATGGACTTTATGATTTAGATGAATTGGGTTGAATTGACTTAAATATATAAAATAGTTCTCCTTAAGCTCTTGAGAAAGAATTTTGATTAATTTTAGGCCGATTACTGTTGATTTTTGGCTACCAAGTTTGGGATTTTAGTTTTTCACAAATAGGTTAGGGAATGGGTAAAAACTTCAGGATCACTTCCAAAGGATCAAACTTGGGGTTGTGATACTACCTGGAAGGAAACATAATCATTGTAAATATTCTCCAGTACTTTCTCTGTTGTGTAATGAAGACTTCTACCTTAGTTAGAACTAGGGAACTAGGATTCACAAAACTGATTGATTAACTTGTATGTAAGATCAGGTTTGAATTTATGGATCTTTAAAATCTGTATTTATAATATAAAAAATTTAAAATGATTCATAGTAATAAACGATCACTTGTCAGAAAATGATGGCCTAGTAACATATATGTTTATGTTTATGCATGTGCAAATGCTTATTAAATATATGGATTCCAAATAATGCATTCATGCTTTACAACATTATTAGGATGAATTCTTTTCCTTGATTGGCCTTGTTCTGCCCATAACTTTAGTGAAACTTTTTCAGTACACCTTTGTTATAAAATCCCATTAGTCAGTTATGTGATAGCAAATATATGAGATATTCCACAAATCACATTTATATAAAGATAAAATTGGATGATATACATGTCAAGAAATCACAAAAAAAATTCACTAAACACATTTGTGGCATGCATGTAAAGTATCAATATCCGCACACAGTGGTGAAGGCAGAAATTTTATTTAGTGGGGTAAAAATATTGTGATGCTATAAATAATTTGGCAGGGGTTCGGGGGCACAATTTTTTTAGATAATTTTGTACTTTTTGGCCGGTTGCATATATAAAAACATGTATTTGGTTACAATATTGTTAATATAACAAGTAATAACATTATATATATATATATATATATACACACACCTTTCTAATTACAAATTTGTTAATAAATATTTAAATTTTTTATGTTATAAAAATAATATAAATTAGATTATTATTTATTTTAAAAATATTATAGGAAGATGCATACATCAAGGGAGTAGAAGTAATATGAAATTGAGAAAGTTATAAAAAATTCAATTTGACCCTGTATATTAAAAAAATTATAAAATTTCAGTAGGGTCAATTTATTCATTACACTTAAATTTCTTCTAAATTTATCATATATCATAAAATAATTTTTTTCCCAGTGGGGTCAATTGACCCCACACTCTAATGTTGCTTCGCCACTGTCCACACATATTTGATAAAGATGCAACTATTTTTCTCCTTCCTAGAGGTGTCTCACTTTGTTATTAAGATTGATTATTTGGTACTTTATTCACTTGTATTATTGATTGACCTCTTCAATGTCGCGAAAATTCATTGTTATATGATCATTGTGCAGTGTGAATGCCATCTAAAGAATTTGATATTCTAGTGTCACTTCTTGTATGTAGTGGCAAGGAACAAGTACATGCATTTTTATTCTTGACGACTAAAGGGCCACAATTATCTTTTTAATTGTCATTTCTCCCTCATATGTACCTACAGTGCCTTCATCTTTCTCTAAGGGTCCAAAGTAATAATACTCTTGATGTAGGACGAGTCCGTAAAAGTTGTTTAGAACAATATAAAAGGCTTTGGAAGCCTATATGAGTTAGAAGTTGTATTTTAATTAATTTCTTTAATTTGTAGTTATTGTATTAAAGTCCAATTTAGATTAGAAAAGTTGTTTAGGAGTATTATAAATTGTGATATACTTCATTATTTGGAGACATTGAATGATTAATTGATTAACTTTTGTGTGAGAATTCTCTGTGTGATATTAACCATTTGTCCCAAAACCCTTGTCCCCATCATTTTGGTATCAGAACAAGGTTTGCAATTTAATAATTGCAATTTTTGTTCCTGTTATCAATTTCCAACAGTTCCAAATTTATTGCCCACAAACTAGTTAACAATATTAATCATCTAGCCAAACAAAGCCTAACCCAAACCCTAAACCATTGCAGAAACCTCTAGTTGTTATTCACTGCCTTGAGCCAGCAACAGTACACAAACAAGCCAACAGATTGTTCAAGTTGCCACCCAAATAGAGGATAATTTGAAAAGGAATTCTATTAGGCCTCTAATACAAGTCCAAACTTGGAGAGAGCGTACGTTTGTGGAGCCTGTTTTAAACAGGCCAATGGAAAGATCGTCAACAAGTCCTTTAGCTACTAGCAGGCCTAATTGGACCCCAGGTTTTTCTAATGCTAGCAACAACAATTCGTCTAGATGCTATAACTGTCGTGATTTTGGTCACATGTCTTTTGAGTGTCCTTCCCCAAAGATAAATGTTGCCTCTTTTCCCTCTAGGCAACTTGCTATTGTTGACAAAGTATGTGGAAAAGCTGACTTAAACGAAGAGATTTGCAAGCCGGTAGACGACAAATATGAGCCCGATGAGCAAGATTTAGAAGTTGATGCTCATTTGGAAGGATGTTTAGGTGTTCTTCGACCTTTACTTGTTGCCCAGAAACATAAGGATGGTCCTAAAATCCATCGTGTGCTAATTTTTCAGACGAGAGTCATATGTGCAGGATAAGTGTGCTCTCTTGTGATTGATACTGGAAGTTGTACGGATATTATTTCTGAGGAAGCAGTTAAGAAACCTGGGTTAAAAGTTGAGCAGCTCACACGGAGCCGCGTGATGTTGCATGGATTACCAATACAAAGTTGCGGGTTACCAGATGTGTATGGTTACATTTTCCGTTGGCAAGATTAAGGATACCGTTATGTGTGGTGTTCTACCCCTTAAAGTTTGTTACATTATCTTAGGGCGTAAATGGCTATGGGATCGTCACACGCAACATGATGCTCGTTCTAATCTCTATTCAATTATCAAAGGCAATACCAAATTTACTCTTACTTGCGCTCTCTACATGCCAAATTTGAAGCTTGCAAAGACTTCCTTGGTGATCCGACGTGATTGTTCTTGTGTTTGATAACTCGTTGGAGTCGAGTTTTTTTCAACGGAGGAGAAATGATGTAGGACGAGTCCGTGAAAGTTGGTTAGAACAATATAAAAGGCTTTGGAAGCCTATATGAGTTAGAAGTTGTATTTTAATTAATTTCTTTAATTTGTAATTATCGTATTAGAATCCAATTTAGATTAGGAAAGTTGTTTAGGAGTATTATAAATAGTGATGTACTTCATTATTTGGAGACATTGAATGATTAATTGATTAAGTTTTGCGTGAGAATTCTCTGTGTAATATTTAACCATTTGTCCCAAAACACCTGTCCCCATCAACTCTAGCAAGCTATCATAGTAGATTATTGTTATGTTTATCTGTACTGTTCCATTCGTCATTATTTTTTACTGTGGTTATTGATGGTCAGAATGTACGGTCGACTATTTTCTAGACTAAAGTTGAATTATGTTGATTAGTGCAAGTGTTAAGGACCTGGTTTCTCGTGTTTACCAGATTCATGAAGAGTGCTGATCCTAGATGGTTGGGATTTTGAGTATATGTATCTGCTCTTGCTGGGATCAATAAAGACAAGGAGTTTGAATGAAGACCGGAATTTCCATATAAATATATCTTTACTACTTTTAAGCGTTTTGACTGTGCTCTAGAGTTGGATTAATTGGATAAATTGGGGGGTTATATTTATAGTTTCTTTTATTAAAAGAAAAGAGTAGAATTTGGTGCTAATCACTTCCGATTGTACTAGTGGATCATTATTGCCTTCTGTTGGATATTACATCTGATAGTATTGATATTATCCCTCAGTAGCTGAAGTAGATAATAAGATGTAAAATCACTATGTAAGATCTATCCAAGCAAAGCATAGACTGCCTTAAAATCTCTTAAGTTGCACAAGAAAATGGAAAGAGTAAGATATAATTGTTATTGTATTGTAAGCACATCCTTTTATGTCGGACACTTAAGTTTTATTCTCAGGGTGCTTGGCAGGTAATTTAAAACAAAATTTCACCCACATCCCTTTTCACTGCACTTGAAAGCTATTCTATCTCAGTCTGCTTTGTGGGCATTCCAAAAGGAGCCTCCTAATTTAAACATTTAGATCTTAGGATATAGTGGGAACTTAAGAACACATCTGTTGTGGTTCTGACAAGTTTAGTGAATACATAGGTTTATTTGGAAATTCAGTGGGTGATATTGGTTCAAGTCTGGATACTAGTAGTATTTGGTAATCCCATGGGTGATGCCAAGTCTACCTCAAATGATGACAGGTTTTAGCACATTGCTGTCACAAAATTATTTCGTAAATCGTAACATAAGTTTTTGTTTTCTAGTTTCGTTAGAAGAATTTTGTTACTGGACCACGGTGTTAAACTGCACTTTGTTCGGCTTTTGAACATGCACAATTGGTACTGTTCAGCTCAACAGCCCGTATTCCCTGTTTCATTGATGAGGCCAATTTGCTCTTGATTTCGTGTTCCCTGTTTCTGTGTTTATGAAATATCTTATCAATAACTTATGAAGGTTTGCTTTGCTTTTGAGATTTTGTTGGAATTCTTTTTTGAAATTAAAGCCATGCACCTATCAGTTGGTTGATGTGTGGATGTTGAATATTAGTTGCCATCTTTGGCTATACTGAGAAGGGCCAACTCTTTATCCATATAGTGATTCAGGTCCTTGATCCCGCTTTTTTTCATCCCCCTGCCTCTTCTCTGGTTTAGTTCTCGTCTCTACTTTTTAGTTTTTGTTCTTCTGTGCATTTTTGCCTGCTGTTGTGGTTACCTTATCTTATAAACTAATTTGGGTATTCTTTTTGGGCTAGTTGAGGTAAAATAGCAATTTAGTATAATTGCCTTTTCATAATAAACAACATTAATGGTTCTCTATATGTAGGGTTTTCTCTTGATAAGTTATTTTTAATTTGTTCAAATTTACTTAATTATTTCAAGCAAAAGCAACAGTTGACAGTGCTACCTTCGGTTGATGAGTTTAATCTGTGTTTTATTTGGGTTGTAGATGGATGAAGTGCTAGCTTCAGTTGCTGAGACGATAAAAAACTTTGCCGTGATATATCTGGTGGACATCACTGAGGTGCCCGACTTCAATACAATGTATGAACTGTACGATCCCTCAACTGTCATGTTCTTTTTTAGGAACAAACACATCATGATTGATCTTGGCACCGGAAACAACAATAAGATTAACTGGGCAATGAAGGACAAGCAGGAGTTCATTGACATTATTGAAACAGTCTATCGTGGGGCCAGGAAAGGTCGTGGTTTGGTCATTGCACCGAAAGATTATTCCACCAAGTATCGCTATTAAGTCCTTTGATAAAATTGTTAGCGACTGTATACTTGTTGAATCCATCATATAACTCTTGCATTAAACTTGTCTTATAAGTTGCTTTGAGATTTTCATATTTAACCCAGAAATACAATTATTAATGACATTCACAGATTGTACTATTACTTGAAGTCTACACAAGGTATACCATGTGTGTATTTCTTTGTTTGGAGTGATCATTAGTAGTTTATCTGGAAACAGTAATTGTGCTATACTGAGGTAGTTATGAAGCTTCTATATTCAACCCTTATTCTGTTCTAAACTGGGAGTTGTTCTTAAAGGTAACCATATATATTGTTGCAATTATTTGTATTGATTTGTGATCTTATGTTCACCAAGTACTTCTATATCAGCAATATATGTAGGAAAGTTGATTTATAAGTCAACTAATTTTATGTTGACGAATGTGGATTGTGATTAACATGGAACTGTAAATTTTTTATTTGATTGGATCGACGACATTAAATGGTCTGAATTTGATCTATTTGACTTTACTTTTGGGTGTATATTTTACTTTACTTTTGTGTGCATAATACCAAATTTGCAATCATAAAATTTGAGAACAAGTCTCTCTATCTCAATATAATGTGGTTTCCTGGATTCATTTTACCTGTCAATAAGCTTTCTCTATAGTCTTTAGGGACCAAGCTAATAATGACCAGCTGGTTTTATGATATTCTACCAGTCAAATTTCTAAATTTGATTCCTTCTGCATTCTAATCAACAAATTTAGGTTGATGGTGCAGCTAAAACTCATCAAACTAGTAAGACCAAGTTTAAACTAATGAGATTAACAACAGCGTATTGTATATTCGTATATAATATTCCTACATAAATCAAGGCTAATGTCCATACATGTGCCTATATTATAACATTGATACACATACTTGGTAAATAACAAACACAAAGGGAAAGAAAGAAAGACGCTCGAACCCCTAGTCTTTTTTGGCGAAGCTTCTAGGAGGTCAACCACTACATAGAGAGACTCGTATAAACGAGGCATGAGCGATAGCAAATCAGTCCTCCTTAACGCCTCTTTCCAAGTCTATCCCTTCAACACAACATAGAAAGGACCTCCAAACCAGTAGTGCCAATGCTAGACACTGCCCCATTCTTCAACATCTGCTTTGATATCAACCACTGAAACAGGAAAGACTATCTTGCAGGAAGAAGTAGAGTTGTTTCATAATGCAGCTTCTCCCCCTCGAAATACCTGTTTTATTTCTAACAATTCTTTAAAAGTAACACATCTAGCTTCATTTGGTTTAAATTTTTCAGAATTATATTTACAAATTTATTCCTCTTTTTGAATTTTTTTGGATATGGGGTCTTCTTTACCCTTTTTCTAAAAGCTTTACTTTATGGAGATTTTTCTTCCCAAATTTCAGTAACTTTAGCTTTCAAAATACATCCCCAACATAAATCAAGCCATTTGTTTCTAATATTAATTCAGCACCAACACTATCCTTTTTTCAAACTCAAAACGTACTAAACCTCTTAGATGCACTTTCTACCGTGTGTCGAGAGGTAACCTCTCAACACGAGAAGCATTACTCGTTCATTCTCATTATGTTTTAGTTTTAAAACGAAAAAACAAGAGCTCAAAATGCTTTTAAGATACAATAATAAAACAATGTAAAATGCAATCAACAATTCCTTGGAAGTAGTTCTCCTACCTTTCTTTCCTTCCGACAAAGAATCAATCCAACCACACGCTACATTAAACTCGTGACTACACTATTAACTCTTAGTTAGTGTGATCTTCCTAGTTCCTATCCCACATTTAATAAATAATTACAACCATATTGAGTTTGAGGATGGTCCATGAGAATTATTACCTTTTGTAAAGGTCAATCCTCAACCAAAAACTTGGAACTTTATAAAAGAACTACTAACCTTATGGGTTCCTAGGAAATATGCTATAGTTTAGAAACTTGAGATGCTTCACTATAATTTTTTACTAATTGTTCTTTAGTATGTCGGAACTCGGAAGGAACTTATCACGTGATACTAATCTGCATATAGTTCTCTATCTTCCCTGCAATCTTCAAACATTAATGAACAATATCTTATGCAACTTAGCACATGATACCACATCAGTATTCTTCTTTTCTCCCATGCATTATTAAATCTAAAGAATTGATTGAATTTAGAATTTCTAATAAGTGCAACAACCACTAGCAAGCTTCACAAGAAACAGTTATAATCACATTCTTAGAAATATTTTGTTTTTTAACCTACAAGTTTCTCTTTAAAGTCCATATTGAGACTTTGGTCGAGGACTTAAACCTCCATCAAGTGCATTTGTCCTTAATGCGACCATCCTCAAACTCATTGTGGTTGTAATTGTTCAATATGTGTGGAACATGGACTGTCATATCAAAAATTTACAATGTAGTCACGAATCCAATGTAACGTGTGATTAAATCAATTCATCATCGTTGAAAAAGAATGCTCTGATTTTGTTTACCATCGTGAGATGAGTTTCCTATCTTCAATTTGAGTAAGCTTTAATGTTTTGTTACCTACACAACACAACCAGTGTTCTAAAAATTCTCACCTAAGCGCTAGGCTCCCCCTTGGCGCCTCGCCTAGGCGCTAGGCCCCCGGCAAAAAAAATCCCTTCAGAAATTTAGGCGGGATCTAGGAGGAAAGGTTTTTTTTATTTTAATAACTACCCAAACCAGATCTTGATATAATTATTTTTCTAATGATTTACCATATTCATAATACAGGTTTAGTATATCAAATCACAATCAAGTCAAAATGGATAATTTTATTATAGTTATAATTTTTTGAACTTGTACCAACTTCAAATTATATAAATGATGATACATTTGTAATATGTAGTTTAATTCAATATAATTCTTAAATTTATGTTTAGTTTCTTAAGTTTTAATATTGAATTAAATTCTTGAAATTTTAAATTTTATTATTTAATAGCAATCTTGTTTATAAATAAAACTAATACGTTAAAAATATGTTTGAACTTTGAACAATTGCACGTTTATGTTTGAACTTTGACATTAATAATATGGATATGTGTTTGAACTTTAAGCAAATGTCTTTATTATAGATTGTTTTGCTTTATATTATTGTTTTGTTTGGATAAATGTAAGATAATATTAAAATTGACTTCAAATAAAAAATACCGCCTAGGCCCAGGGGCCGCCCGCCGCCCTCCACCCTCCTCCCGCCTTTAGAACATTGAACACAACACAACATAGGCCATAAGGTTCGTTCTTTTTTTCCTTAACATGGTTTTTCCTGTACATCAACATGTTTCCGTCAATCTAAAGGTGGAACAACTTGTACTCATTTTAATCTAGGATTGATTGCTGACACTAGTAAAGAATACTAGAACTGTTATATCCCTGAATATAAGTAAAGTTTTAATACTATTTGAAAATGTGGTTTACGTTACCAATGATCCCTATGCTCAAGTGCCAGATTCAAATTATACTGCTTATGATACAGGAGAAGGAAGATAACCAGAAAAATAACTAGAAAGAAACAGCTTGATAACCAGAAAAATACCTAGGAAGAAATAGCTTGATAACAGGAAAAATAACTAGGATCAGGCTCCTATTTCAAAAATAAGTGAGTTTTTATTCCTATTAGAAATGTGGTTTACTTCACTAATGAGATCAAATGTATATAGTACACGTAAATCTGAATGAATAATTTCGATACCAAGATAATGTTCCAGCACCTCAGGGAGGGTTATTCTTGGAGGTAGAATTAGAAATTCATTATAGGAGTATAGACTGAAGCTTCAGATTCGTGGAGAGATGAAATAAGTGCTTTTCAGGGTCTTTGGTTGAGGAAATAATACAGTTTGGATAACCTAAGAATTAAGATCAAAGTCAAATACCTGACTCCAAGCCTTATAAATTATAATAAACATTACAGCACATCACTGGACAGAAACTAACATTATTTCTCTCATTAGGCATACAACTACTGGAATTACATTTACCTTTCGGACAGTGAGGTTTGGTTTACAACTTTCACCCGAGTCCTTACGAATCTAGTGTTAAATGCTTTAATTGCAAACTCCCCTGTTCATTTGTGTCTTAGAAGCTAAAGTACCAATTGTTTTGGCCCTGCCTTCTATAAATCTAAAAAGATGCAGAGCTTTTGCACTTGCTGTTTACTCCAAATTCCGACAATTATTGATATTTCCTTGGCGGTTATAGGTTTTGCACAAATTCTCGTCACTCGAAAGTTTTTTGACATGCATCACTAAGAAACTTATATCCTCTAATTTAAAAGCATACTTCAAACTCACAAACCTTTAGCAACATTCCTCCGATGTCATTTTATAAAAGAAAAGGTTTTGGACGAGCAAATACTAAAAAAATTCCAGTACCTTTTGGCATACAATGCCGGAAGCTTATTCAGTTTTGTTGGTTATCCATCGATGATGCTGCATTGTATTTCCAAACAATACTATCAAACTCAAATAATTTTGCAAAACAAGAAATTAACTGGTCGTGAATCACTTCTTCTGCGGGAAGGTCAATTTTTGTTTCTCGTCTCAAAGAGGTAACTTCTTTATCTGCAATTCCACAAGGCACAATATGTTTAAAGTAGCTTAAATCAGGATCAATGTTAAATGCCAAACCATGAGAAGTAATCCCTGATGAAATTCGAACCCCAATTGCACCAATCTTTCCCTACCCAACCCACACCCCAGTCTCACCTGCTCGTCCAGGACGAGCCTTCACACCGTTTAGAGCTGCCAAATTAACCATTGTTAACTCAAGTTTCTCCACATACTTTCTAGCACCAAGCCCAATATCTCGCAAGGAAATAATGGGATATAAGATGGCTTGGCGTGGACCATGAAATGTAATATCCCCTCCCCTTTGCGTATAATTTAGTTCTACACCCATAGCTTTTAGTTCATCTACGGGAACTAATAAGTTGTGGTCGTTTCGCCGTTTACCAACTGTATATGTAGGTGGGTGTTGTAGGGATAACAAAGTATCAGAAATCTTACAGGTTTTTCTATCAGCAGCCAGCTTCTCCTGCAGCTTAAGTGCATCCGAGTAGCTCACGATGCCCATTCTCCATACCTCAAGTCTTCTAGGAACGCCCATCCCCTGCAAATGCTGGCATATTATATCTCAATCCGTTCTAAATTATAAGATTATTATTGACTTTTGAAAGTAAATTTGATACTTTTTCAAACTCAAATTTGATATGATCCATACAAAATTATGAAACAATGGATCTTAATAATTTTACAATGAGTAATACTTTTAGATAGTTTACAATATTCATTATATTCATTATAGTTCTGTTGAATGTTTATATTTAAATATTTGGTGGAAACAAATGATTTTGTGGGCATTCCTGGGTTGGATTATTGAGTAGATGGGCTCAGCAATTCAGTAAATGACATGAACCACTAGCACATTAGCTACACATAGCACTGTTGCGTGGCTTGAGAAATGGTATGGAGAGAAAAATCACTTTAAAGTTTAAGGTTTTAACACTAAAACATTATGCTACCTTTTTAATTAATAATTAAAAAAAATGTCTTTGAGTTATCTGGGTTCATACAAATGTTATAAAGCAATAATTTTTCTGGGATTTGGAGATTCCCAGAGATTTTATTATTATTTTTATTTTTATTTTTGATAGGGAAGATTCCCATCCCAAATAAATGAAAATTCGACTGACCTTGAATCTCTCAAAGAGCTGAAAATTTGACTGACCTTGAATCTCTCAGAGAGCTGCTTCTCCTTTGAAAGAGGTCAGACACAGATCTTGAGAATGAGAGAGAAATAGGCGTTGATGGTGGTAATTTTGAGCTGAACAATGCAGTAATCGGAATGCGTGTGGTTGGGAGAGTTTCGGAGAGGCAAGAAGGCCTTTATGCCACTGTCTCGGTCCACTTCTAAGTATTTGGTCATTAAACTTTAAAAATATACGATTAGCTCACCTAGTTATTTTTTAAAAAAAAATCAAGTCATTTCGTCTAATTTTCGTCATAAATATTAAAAAATCAACTGTATTTTCTTACATGATTTTTTAAATAAAAAAACAAAACACATGAATTTGTTAATGTGTTTCATTGAGGCCAATCAGTTATCCTTCCTTGGAATGGGCGGGAGGAAGTTTATAAAAAATAATCGGTGGGTCTCAGGCGACAAAAAGCGACCAAGAAGATGGAGGACAATTTCAAAAAAGTTAATATTTGGATCTTCTAATAAACATGTAAGTTTTGTCGGGATTGCACCTATTTTTGTCTGATAAAATAAATATTACACTCTTTTTCATCTGGATTTTTGTTAAAAGCAAAGATATGGTGGGGTTTTGGTACAAAAGTTGTCCTTACACTTGTTTAAACTAATATTATTGGGGTTAAGTTGTTTGTGCACTTATTTAAACTAATATTATTGTGGTTTAAAGTGAGTTTTGTCGATTAACAATGATTAAAATGAAATTGGAGACTCTGTATTGCCGTTTGAGTTCATAGATTTTGAGTAGTTAATTTCTTTAATGTTTACAAAGTATAAAAGTGGGAATACAAATTCAGTCTGGTTGGCTCTGTAATTTGGGTGACTCTGTAATTTGTTTAATGTTTACAGTTGTGTTCATTGTTTAATTTGTAAGCTCTGTAATTTGTAATTTGTTTAATGTTTACAGTTATGTTTAATTTGAGATTAGGGCTTACTGGTTAATATTGGTGATTACTTTGTTTATGCAGTCTAGTTGATGTTGGTCATTACTTTGTTTATTCAGTTAATGGTCATGGTACTGATAATGTGCATTATATTTCATGCAACATGAACTAATTTAATGTTGAATTGTACCATGGAGGTCAGTTTGTTACTAAGGAAGATGGATCATATGTTTATGAGGTTGGAAGGAAAGAAACTTATGAAGGAGCTGATGGAGATTACTTGAATATTGACAGGTCGGTGAAGTTGGTAAAACACCTAGGGTATAAAAGAGACTTTGTTATGTACTTCAAATTGGCATGGTTTAGTTTGAAGAATGATCTAGAACTTCTTCATGATGACAATAGTGTAAGACTGCTAATTAAATAAGCTCTAAAAACTAGGAAGATGGATATATATTGTGACTATGAGGATAATGAAGAAACACCTGCAGTAGAGGATGTGGTTGATGTCAGAGATAAGGAAGCACCAAAGCATACATATGTTTATTCAAGTGATGATAGTAATGATGAAAGTGATGAGGAGTTAAGCAATGCTAGTGATGCTGATGGGAATGAGGAGTTGATAAATATAAGGAAAAGAAAGGAAGAGATGAAAAAAGCAAAAGAACAAGAGTTGGTTGTGCAATGTGAAGTAAACATTGATGAAGAACCAATTGATATTGGTGACTTACAAGTTGGGAAGGTTGAACCTACTGAAATTAGTATGCATACGAGCCAATCATGTATGATGATAAAGCATATACTTTGTAACTATCTTATCTATTCATTAATAAAAGAATTATTTATAGACAATTATTTATCTACATATGATATCTATCATAACCTAGACGCATGGCCTCCCATGTACGAAGGTTTCCTTGAGCACTTCCCAAAGATTTTAATTTTTAAAACAGTTTTTGACTATACCTTTATGTAAGATGTCATGGTGACGTCTACCCAAGTTGGTGTCAAGAGTCACAGCTTGATATATATATTTGTATCAAAACTCACAACACATGAAGTTGTTGTATTTTGCACGACAATTATTGTAATAAAGTTGTAGTTATTTTCTACCATGTATTTGGCGACTCGAATGGGTTGGATGGAATGGACCTATTTTGGGGTTGTCACATTTGGTATCGTAGCTTAGGATATGATCTCCGGCGAGATCCCGGATTAGAACTAGGAGGGAGAGATGAGTAAATCCTTTGCAGTGTATCCTACCTAAGCTTATTTGTTGGTCGACCATAATATCGGGATATTATGTGATATGTTAATTTGTTCAATTAACCTTGTTTTGAAGTCAGATTCTGAATGATATCTCAAATACGGGAGATGAAAGAATGGAGAAATCATGAGGACATGTAAGATGGAAGCAAGGTATTCTCAACTCTTTGAAATACTAGGTACGTAAATTTCGGGGACGAAATTTCATAAGGAGGGGAAGTTGTAAGACCCCGAATTTTATGAAATCAAAGTATTCAATTTTTCTATTTAATAAATGGTTAAATTGATAAAAGGTTAAAGTTAAGGGTGATATATGAAATTTTTCAAAATACGCAAGTGGTTATAAAATATTCATTTATCGGGGTATTCGTTTGGTCGTGGAATATTCTTTCCGCTTGGGAATATTCGCATTTACGACCAGCAGCCTATTCAGGGTCCCATAACTGGATAACCTGCTTGATGAAGAAAAAACGAAAAAGTTTGAGTTTTTATAAATAATCTGCGTAGAAGTTATTACTGCTTAACAATCATTGGAATACCCTATGGTTAAAATACGATGAATACGCTGTGTTTACTCAATAAGCACACGCTTTACACAAGAATTTTTTTAAATTATTGATTCTTACGTAAAAGACACTACTCAATAATGGCTACAATAATTATCGCTCAATATTTTATTTTATTGATTCAATAATTGCTACGTTGATATTTTATATTATTATTGTTCAATAATTGTCACAAGACAAGATTCCATTATCGATCAATAATTCATATTATTTGAATAATATTATTAGATAGCATTATTGGCAATGTCTAGAAAGTTCTCACAAGAGAGAGATTTGGTCACCTAATTGCGCGCCGATGAAGAGAAATCCTTATCTGAAAGCCCTCTTTCTGGGAACCTGCTCGTTGTCATTATTGTGATTCTCGTAATATTATTTGTGAATAATTAATTATTGATTTAAATGATAATGAAATATTTATTTGATGTGGATATAAATGATGGATTTATTTATGTGGTTATAAATGAAAGAGTTAATGTTGAGGTATTTTATCGAGATTTTGTCTGATTGAGGTATTAAAAGATCAAATCGTTGTTCTTACAGACTTTATTGTGTGAGTTATAATTTTTAATCGACCGCTGGATCGTTGTGATTTTTGGATATGTTATACATATATAAGTTGAGTATATGTTCACAAATTTTAAACCGTTAAAAATGAAATCGAATGATTTGTTATGAATTTTAAGAGGTGATTGATTCTAAATTAGGTTCATAAATGATTTTGGTGGAAAATTCTAAAATGGGTGGGCCCCACATTTGGTTATTAGGGGAAGATGGCTGATTTTTGGTGGGTGGAATAGTAGCGTAAAGCCATCGTGCAAAGTGCAGTCAAGTCTCGCTTTGCAAGGCTAATATTTTCCTATAAATAGAGGGCTAAGTTAGAATTGAAAATCACACCAGAATTCATAAGTTTTCTCTCTTTTTCTCTCTAGATTATCGATTGTATTTTGTGAGTATTTAGATACTTGGTGAGTTGTTATTCATCAGTGCAAGTTTTCTTCAGCTTCATATCCGATATCCAGTCAGAAATACTGCTCTTTTGAGGTAAAGGATAGTAAGGGATTTTAAGGGTTGTTATGTTTTTCAGTTTTATAATTTTTCTGACCTTCAAAAATTCTGGAAAAATTTGAAATGATAATTTGATGAGTTTTCTAGATTGTGTCCAAAAATGGCGATTTTTGGATGTATAGATTATGAGTTATGAATTTTATGAGAAAAGACTATTTTAAAAGTAAACCCTTATAACTTCTTGTGGTTAACTCCAAAATTGGTGAAATTTTTATTGGGAGTACATGTATATAATAGAAGTATACTCTGTAAATTTCAGAATTTTTGGATAAAAGTACATTTTATGATAAATGTCTAAATATTCGACTGTTTTGGCCATATAAAAAATAGTAAATGAATTTTAAAATTTCGAGAAAATATATGTTCAATATGGAACTATATTCTCGCTAAATCCCGTAAAAGAAAATTTGTTTGTAGACGATTTGGTATTTTTCATGAAAATGGACTAGTTATGAGTAAATGAATTAAATATGTTATGTGAAGTAAGAAAATTGGAAAATAGGATTTTATGGCTTGAGAATCATATATGAGGTATATGCAGATTTTTGATGAGAGTTTTGGTTATTGGTGATAAAATCTTATGAGTTTGGCATTTTAGGATGATTAAATGCATTATTTAGTAAAGTGTAAACAATTAAAATAAATTGTTTATAGGTTTAAGAAATGTTATTCTTTCAATATCATTATACCAAAATATTGGTATGGATTTTATCAGGAATTTCTACCTTTTTGAGTCTGGGGTTACTATTCACGATATCGCGTCACTATTCACGATACAAAGACTATTCATGATATATGACACTATTTACGTGATATGACATTATTTACGATACTCTGATTACTATGTATTTAATACGGAGTACTATTCACGAGTTACTATTCACAAGTTACTATTCATGAGTTACTATTCACGAGTTACTATTCACGGGTTACTATTCACGGGTACTATTCACGACAAAAATTGATTTCTTTTTCTGACCAAATTATCGTTGATTTATGATTGTTGCTCTTGAAAATAAATGCAGTTGTTGATCATATTATTTTTATTATCATATATAACATTTTTATAACCCTGATGTTGAATTTTTCTTTCACTTGAGTGTAAAGATGGGTAGATTATTGGTATAATCGTGACTATGGGTTCTCTTTGGCCAGTAGTGCAAAGATGAATTGTTAACTGGTATGATCATGACCATTGAATTTATAATTGAATATCTTTAGCTTAAGTGTAAAGATGAATTGATTAACAAGGTTATAATTATTGTTTATATAAATTCTGAAATGATTATATCTTTCTTTGAGATATAAATATATTTGGCCTGTAGTGCAAATATGAACTGTTGATGAATATATTTGGCATGTAGTGCAAAGATGAATTATTGATGAATATCTTTGGTGTGACGCCCCCAAAATAGGTCTACACGACCCATTCTGAGTCGCCAGATATCACACTATAAAAATCAAATACACAATCGCTGAATCGTCAGAAAGAATACGACCACACGCTTAATCGTGAGTTTTAATACAATATACTCTCATGTATGCGATCCAAACTCAAATGATTACAATGCCATATATAATACAACAAAGAAATAACGCTTCCAAAGCTCCAAGTTCACTTCACCCTATTATAGTTCACCAAAATTAAATATTACGTGACGATAAAATACGACACCCACATCTTAGGTCCTCAATACAATTATATATTGTATGTCATGCCGTTTTATAATGTATTGAGAAACTTCGACAGTCTCGAACCATCTCACTATTTCCTTGTTATCCCCGCTCGACCCAGCTACACTCTTATTACCTAAAAGGAATTGTGAAGCAAAAGGGTGAGCACAACTAGCCCAGTAAAGAATATCATGACTAAAGATAACTACATTATCAATAGTTCTCATGAATAATAAATCAGAGATTTATAACATATGGTAGATAATAAAACTTTTCAAACATAATTACAGTGGAATCTACAATCCATTAGAAGAGTTAAGTAGAACATAATGTCTACTATCTCCTCCAAATTAAAAGTCCATCATTAATATTTCATTCCTGTAATACTCATCAACAGTTCTTCGTTGTACCCAAGACAAAGAGAACTTTCATCACCTGCCTTCACCTAAAACACTAAAAATTATAATTAAGTTCACAATTCATATTTACAATCATGTAAATCAACAGTTTCTCCATGCCACAAAAGATTAATAGGATGTTTACTCAATATCCTTACCCCAAAGGCTGAAGATATTCAATTATAACAACAATGATCATACCAATCAGTTGTCTATCTTTGCACTATGGGCCAAAGATATTCAACTATAAAACCAATGGACATGATCATACCAATCAATTGTCTGTTAGTGCACTACAGCCAAAGACATTCAACTGTTAACTAATGGTCATGATCCTACCCATCACATCATTGAATTATCCATGCACTACGGCCAAGGATATTCGTTAGTATCACTAGTGGTAATGATCATGTCATACACCTGTCCATCTTTGCACTACGGGTCAAAGCTATCAAATAACAGATCATCTTTGCACTACAGGCCAAAGATATTCAACAACATATCATCTTTGCACTATATGCCAAGGACATACAACTGTAAAACCAATAACCAACAGTATAATAAAGAATATATGAAACTGCAAATGGATTTTCACCATGCCATGCGCAGAATCCACGATATCAGATCATTTCCACAATTTAATAAGGAATGAATACAAAGGATCATTCACCACGCATGTGGTAATCTACATGTATGTGTTATTCCAATGTAATAATAAAGAATGGAATAACAAAAGACATCACCATGCATGCGATAGAGACCGCATGCATGTGTTATTCCCAATAGAATAATAAATGCGGAATAATAATTAATAGAACCAGTCCCACATAAACGCACATATCTGTGATATTCCACGTAATAATAAATGCAGAATAATAAATATTGGAACCGTGTCGTGAAATTCACACCGATGTGATATTCAACCTGTAATAATAAATGCAGAATAATAAAAGAAGATCACCAAGTATTGGGTAAACCGCATATACAAAGTGTCATTCCACCAAGTATAGGTAAACCATGCATACAAAAAAGTATTCCAATGTAATAATAAGCAATGGAATAACAACAGCTTCTCTTCATGAATAAGAAAGAATAACACCCTTACGAATACAACAAATAATATTCCCTACGATAACAATATCCCTTTACCTTTCAAAGAAGAGTATTCCGACTAAGAGAGAAGCGAGGATATACTCAAGGAAACTTATACTACGCTTCAAAGCTTTCTTAAACTCTAAAGAAATACTCTCAAGATTATAGAAGAAGAATTCTCTCTATAGTTTCTCTCTAGAGTTTCAATGAATTCGTAAGAAAATAATGAAGGAATGAACTTCTATTTATAAGCTTGGTAGAGTAATGGTAAAATAGTCTTTTCGCCATAATTTATGACATCATCGCTTACATCATCGATCATATGACATCATTGCTTACATCATCGATCAAATGACATCATTGCTTACATCATCTTTCTGATGACATCATTGCTTACCTCATCGTTCCGATGACATCATCGCTTACATCATCAGAATTCAAATTCAAATTATTCTCTTTCACCTCATTTTACTTTTATACCATGAATTTATTATAATAATGTTACCATTCAAATTATAAAAAAAAACATATTATCATATAATCACATTTGAAGACCCCTCGAATTTTTTTTAAATAAAAAGGAATTTCCTTTATTTATTATTTTGAAATAGTAAGGGTGGATTTGATTAATGTGGTTAGTTATGGGTAAAATCATGCAAATATTTTAAATAAGTTAAGTGGTGATATAATATTCATTATCATTTGAGAATATTCGTTTGGTCGTGGAATATTCGTATTGTTTGGGAATATTCGTATTTACGGCCAAGCAAATGGCATGTATGGGCCCCATAACGAAAAAGCGATTGGAGGAAGAAAACGACAAAAATAAGTTGTTTAAAAATAATCTACAGAAGTTATTACCAAGCTTTACATCGCTGAATACCCTGTTGTTAAAAACACGAGAATACGCGTTGTTGCATTTGGCAGAAGACACCAGTATTGCACCAATTATTGATTCTTACGTAAGAAGGCACTACTCAATAATGGTTACAGAATTATCGCTCAAAGATTTTATTTTATTGATTCAATAATTGCTGCGTTGATATTTTATATCAATTTGTTGTTTCAATAATTGTCATTACACAAGATTTTTTCATTATCGAACCAATAATTCATATTATCCTAATAATATTATTAGATAACATTATTGGCAATGTCTAGAAAGTTCTCGCTCTAAGAAGAGGTTTGGTCACCTAATTGCATGCTACCAAAGAAGGAGAAATTCTTATCGAAAGCCCTCTTTCCTGAACCTGCCTGGTTGTCAATATTGTGATTCGTAATATTATTTGTGAATAATTAATTATTGATTCATATGATGAGGAAAATATTGATTTTATGTGGATATAGATGGAGAAAATTTTTATAAAGTGACAATTGTTGAAAATTAATATTTTATCTTTTTCCGATAAAATAATTCATTTAAATATATTATTTTAATAATATATTAACAAAGGATATTTTTATAATGAATGTGGGATATATGAGTATATGAGGAGGAAGAGTATTTTTGTGGTATTAAATGTTTAACATATATTTTGTGTGTTGGTGGACACAATTATTGATCAAATTTGATTATACCACATGAAAATCGCCCATTTGTGGATTTCGGTCAATTTCTGTTTGGAATTTGGAAAAACTTTCTTCTGTAAAGTTGTAGAGAATTGAATTTCCTATAAAAACTCGCAAGATTTGAATTTTCTGGCAAAAGGGCTATTTATTGTGAATTATTGAAGTTCCGAAGCTCCGAAATAATTGATTTTTGGAAGTTTAAATTATTTTAAATTAGAAAAACGTTTTTTTTTTTTTTTCTAGAAGGTTGGCATGTGTGAATTTCTGAGATTAAGATTTCAAGGAATACGTATAATATTTTTATATATATTAATATTATATTAAATTTTCTCGCTTGGGTGTTCTAAACAATTTCCTATAAATAGGTCTTTAGTTAGAATTGAAAATTACACCGTAAATCAAGTTTTCTCTCTATATTATCGAGTTTATTCTTGTGAGTATTTTGAGTATACTTTGAGTATTTCTATACTGTGCAAGTTCAAGTCATAGCCTATATCCTGTTTTTAACTGTAAGACTGCCTTTCGAGGTAAGGGGATGTTATTTTCTTCTCAAATGATATTATTTCTTCAATATCATTATCTTTGAAATATTGGTTGGAACTTTTATCAAATTTGGAACTTTTTCATGCTCGGGGTTACTATTCATGAGTTACTATTCATGAGTTACTATTCATTTAGTACTATTCACGAAGCGTGAAGATGTTTTTTGTGAAATTTCTATCTTTTGGTGTCTTGAGTTACTATTCACGATACTAAGACTATTCACGATACTGACACTATTCACTTAATCTGGCACTATTCAATTTAAAAAATGAAATTTCTTCTTTTGTCCAAAATATCTATTATGGATACTAGCTTTGATTGTATCCATGTTTTGATCATTCTTGAATTTTACACCACTACGATTATTTTTGAGGTATTTTTTGACGTGGATAAAATAAAGTACTTAATCCTTAATCCTTAATCCTTGTCATTATTCAATTTGGATTCGCTTTCTTTAAAAATATTTTCATCATCCTCGATCTTAAATGATGATATTATGGAATATCTTTGGCCAGTAGTGCAAAGATGAATGATTTCGATGAATATCTTTGGCTTCAGTAGTGCAAAGATGAATGATTTTCGATGAATATCTTTGGCCCGTGGTGCAAAGATGAACAGTGTTTAGATGAACATGACCAATCGGTGAATGTCCTCGGCCTCAGTAGTGCAAGGATGAATATTTGATCTTAGATATATATTGATTGATGTTACAGGATAAAAATAGACGATGAACTTTAAAATTCATACATAGAAGATGGTAGTTTGCATTCTCTACTTAACTCTTCTAATGAATTATTATTTCACATTGCGAATATTGATTTAAAACTTGTTTTCTATTGTATTCTATTATATTTTTCCTCATTGAAGACTAACGATAATTTTGTTGTATATTATCTTAGTCATAATATTCTTTATCGAAGCAATGAGCTCACCCTTTTCCTTGTTGTTCCATTTTCTTCTCGTGGAGGTGAGAACATAGCAGGATCGTCGCCTGGGTATGGAATGAAGGTTCTAGAGAGAGTTGTTTAGTAGTCCTCACCATTTTGTAAAATAATGTATCAATAATTATGATGAGGATTTATTTATGCGTGTGGATATTGTCTGCATCGGCAATATACAGTATTTAAACTCATTAAGATGTATTGTCGTATTTCACACGACATTTGTATTATTGAAGTTGTAGTTATTTCGTACCATGTATTTGGCGACTCAGAATGGGTTGGGTGGAATGGACCTATTTTGGGGGCGTCACAACATTATACTACTATAATATAATATTATAATAATATATTTAAATGAATTATTGATTTACTAATATAATTTCAACCAACTGATTCTAAAAATTAAAGACATCTCCTCATGGAATAATATTGTACCCAAAAATGATTTGGACCAAAAATAAATATATTGTTCGGGTGAATAGTAACTCATGAATAGTAATTCGTGAATAGTAACTCGTGAATAGTAACTCATGAATATTAACTCGTTAATAGTAACTCATGAATAGTAACTCGTGAATAGTAACTCCGACACAAAAAGTGTCCAAAATACTCGAGTGAACAATACTAGAGTGAATAGTAATTTGGGTATTTTATGACAACTTGTCTACTTTGAAAAATTTTCACATATCACCCTTAACTTTAACCTTTTATCAATTTAACCATTTACTAAAATAGAAAAATTAAATACTTTTATTTCATAAAATTCGGGGTCTCACATTTGGCCCGTAGTGCAAAGATGACCTGTTGTTGAATATCTTTGGCATGTAGTGCAAAGATGAATTATTGATGAATATCTTTGGCCCGTAGTGCAAAGATGACCTGTTGTTGAATATCTTTGGCATGTAGTGCAAATATGATTTGTTGATGAATATCTTTGGCTCGTAATGCAAAGATGACCTGTTGTTGAATATCTTTGGCATGTAGTGCAAAGATGACTTGTTGATGAATATCTTTGGCCCGTAGTGCAAAGATAAATTTATTAGTATGATTATGAACATGGATTGTGATTTGGTATAACCATGATCTTTGATGTTTCAGGTGATGAAAATTATCTCTGTCCTAGATGAGAAAAGGAATTTAGAACTATAATTACGATTATGAGTTATACATGTTATTGTGATGTGAAATTGTTGATTGATGTTACAGGATAAAACATTGTTGGTGGACTTTTAACATGGAGAAGATAATAGATTTTATGGTCTATTTGAATCTTCTAATGGATTGCTCGTTCCGCTGCAACTATGGTTGAAATTTTTTATCATCTACCATATGTTCTAAATCTACGATTTATTCATCGTGAAGACTATTGATAATTTATTTATCTTTAGTCATGATATTCTTTACTGAGCTAGTTGTGCTCACCCTTTTGCTTCACAATTCATTTCAGGTAATAAAAGTGTAGCTGGGTCGAGCGAGGGTAACGGAAAAATAGAATGGTGGTCTCTAGCTGTGGAGGTTCTCCCTAAGCAGTATAGAAAGGTGTTGTATACATCATTTAGTAGTTATATTTGGTGAATCAAATAGGGTGAGGCAAACCCAACGTTGGAAAGGTTTTTTACCTCTATCATACAAGATGTCTAATGACATACAACCTCGTGTCATCATAAGACAGGGTTGTGCTCATCCACTTGCTGAGTATATCTACGGCCACTACTTATATAATCTTGGTGTTTGTTTGAAGTGTACTTCTCAGTTAGAGACAGTGGAGATAATGATATGTCAAAAGAAGACTCACCATTGGAAAGAATATGATAGTAATCTTCTCGTTTTTCTTTGGAGTCTATTGGGTCAACCAAGGATAATTCTGTGGTCATATGATATCTATCATAACCTAGACACATGGCCTCCCATGTATGAAGGTTTCTTGAGCACCTCCCAAAGATTTTAATTTCTAAAACAGCTTTTTGACTATACCTTTATGTAAGATGTTATGGTGACGTGCTACCCAAGTTGGTGTCAAGAGTCACAGTTGATATATATATTTGTATCAAAACTCACAACACATGAGTTGTTGTATTTTGCACGACAATTGTTGTAATAAAGTTGTAGTTGTTTTCTGTACCATGTATTTGGCGACTCAGAATGGGTTGGATGGAATGAACTTATTTTGGGGTTGTCACATATCTAATGGAGTTTTACTTGCATGTCAATAGAAATTTCTATATGATAGTAGTACAAGTGATCCTTAGACTTGAGATCATCATAGTATCTTGTGTATAATGTATTATACTTTGACTTATTCTTTAAGACTCTTGTTGTAAGACCCCAACTTTTTGAATAAAGATTAAGTTTTCTCGAAATATATTTTTGAATATTATGGTCTGGAATTGGTATAATATTATAGTTGTGGGTAATATTTAAAAATTTTGCAAAGTACACAAGTTGTTATATAATATTCGATTGGTCGGAGAATATTCTTTTTAACAGAGAATATTCGTACAACGGCACAATCATTGGTGGACCCCCACAACGGAATTATTGTCGGATTGAGAAAACAAAAAAAATACTTTATGAAAATAACGGCGGAAGTTTTACCGTTAATCGTTGAACTACTTTAATTAATAAAAGACAAGAATACGCTGGCATTCGCATAAGTAGTAGCACACGGTATTGATTATTGATGCTTACGTGAGAAGTCACTCGCTTATACTCAATTATTGCTACATAATTCTTTGATCATATCTCTCATATTATTGATTCGATTATTGTCATAGATCATCTGCATAATATGTTATTTTATTAAATCAATAATTGAGACGACAAAGTTATTCATATTATTAAATTGCAATATTTACAATGTCTAAAGTTCTCATTAAGGAGAGGTTTGGTCACCTAATTCGCGCCAATAGGGAGAAATCCTTATTGGAAAGCCCCCTCTTTCCTAGGAACGACCTGGTTGATAAATATTGTGAGTTATAATATTAATGATGAATGTTATTAAAATTGAAGTTATGTTCAGAGTTGAATTTGGCGACGCGGGCGTGATATTTGAGTCCGGAACGATGAAATTAGTAAAAATAGTCTATAAACACAAAATTTTCTGAAATTCACTATTTGGTCAAAAAGTCAACAGTTGACTTTTTCTGGAAAAGTCACACTTCAAAATTTCAAAATTTATATTTTTTTATAAAAAATGGTTTCAATGTGTTGGAATTATTTGTGTTAGTAAAAATCGACAATTATTTCGATAATAATTGATGTCTGGAGGTTATATTGATCAATCGGGTATTTAACCAGATAAATGAGCAATTGATTGCTGTTATTTCACATGATTATAACTATTTGTTCACATGTGTATACTATTATTTCACATTCTTGTTACTATTAGGGGAGTTGGTGCAAGATTGATAATACTTGCATGACTAAATTAAAAATAAAGGAAAAGTTGGAGGTATTGTACTAAAATTTTTCGAGCCCCAAAACGTGCAATTATCAAAACTATATTTTTCTATAAATAGTAGCTCATTCTTCCTTCATTTCTCACCGATTCATAAAAGCTTTAGAACGATTATTATATAGAGAAATTATAGAAAGAAAAAGAGAAGTCTGCTACCACACTATTCTAGTATCCAGTTTTTCTAAAGGTAGGGAGTATTATTTCTTTCTTATCCATGAAGAGAACTTCATTATTCCATTCTTTATTATTCATTGAATAACTCAGATACGCTAGCCTACCCTATACTTGGTAAAATTCTTCCGTGTTCCATTCTTTATCATTCATTTGGAACATCCTCGTCATCAGCATTTTACGCCGGACCGTGTCCCGTCTTTATTATTCATTTGGAATATCCTCGTCTGCATGCGCTTTTACGCTGGACCGATTTCGCCTCTTTATTATTTTGTTGGAATATCACACATCGTGCGTTTCTGCCTTTGGGACTTGATTCCGTTATTTATTATTCTGTTGGAATAACTCGCCTGCAAGGCGATCTATCGCGTGCTGGTGATTTCTTTTGTTATTTCATTCCTTATTATACTCAAATTGGTTAAAGTTGTGACTTCTATACTCCATGAAATTAGTGGAATATCCTTGATATTTGCGCTTCATCCAAAGATCTTTTCATGGAAATATTCTTCCGAGCATTCTTGAATTTTACTCTACAAAGCAAAGATCATGTTGACAATTTGGGCGTTATTAGTTCCTCGGATAAATTAATTCTTGAATTTATTTTATTGAATTCTTATATCATTGTCATCATCCTCATGTTTATATTTTGTTGAAAGTCATCTCATGGCCTATAATGGTGCATAGATGGATTTGTTATGATTATGACCAGGGATTATTCGGTGTAATCATGACCTTAATGTTATAAATGATGTGGAAAAAGTCCTCATTGGCCCGTAGAGCATTGATGGATAGTTGTTGGTGTAACGGGTCGAATTTATTGAGTCGTGATTCTGGGGACAGAATCCTTTCATGGGGGGAAAAATGTGACAAACGAGATTTTTGTAAATTAATTTTTAATATTTATTGAATTAAATAAATATTTTCGAGAATTTAATTATTAGATTTAATAATTAATTGATGCAATTGTGATAGATTAATTTAATGATATGTGTTATATTTATTAAATTAATGTAGAGAATATTTATTATTCAAGTATGTATTTATGTGAGCTTATTGAATTAAATGAAATATTTAAGTAAGCATGATGTTATTTTAATTAATTTAATTATTAATTAGAGAGTTAATAATTTGACATTAATTATTAATGAGAAATTTAATTATGTGACTATGTGAATTTATGAGAAATTATTATATTTTATTTAAAGTAAATTAAATAAAATATTGGAGTTATTTTATAAGGAGTGTGACATTAATTAAACTATAGTATAAGAAGTTTATCAAATTAAATGAGAATGAATTATATTGAATAGTCAAACAAGGCCTTAGTAGTGGTTGAGGACAGTTAACCACGAATTGGTTAACTGACCACAACTACGTCAGTTTATAAAATATATGCATATTCTTTTATTTCATTTTCTTAAGTCTGATAAAACTAGTTAGAGAGAATCTGATAATTGTTGAGGAGAATTGTGAGTCAGTGATTGAAGAAGGAATTGAGAAGGAATTCATCTCCTATTAAAATCTACACTACGCTTTGGGTAATTCTATCCAACCCAATTCTTATTTTACGCCTTTTAAAATTTTCCTAAATATGGCTTAAGTCCTCCCTAAAAGTTTCTCTGTAGTTGAATGGGGTAACAATTATGTGTATATATGTAATAATTCGAGTAGCATAGCATATCTTATATATATTGTATATGATTCCATATCATAAGTTTCATAATACTATGAATTGTTATTTCAAAAATTTACAAAGTATGGGTTTTGGCCTTATGGCCTTATACGTGATATTTCATGTGTTGATCATATATTATCCCTAAAATTTATACTCGTATATTATTATGCATGTTAATATGAAGAGACCAAACTTTAATTGAACGGATTCGGTGTTATAACCAATCCGTAGTGTTGAAATTATGTTTTATGTTCAAAACCTTCAAGAACATCAAGAACAGTGGAAGTAAATGTGTTGATTTTGCAAATTATGTGTTGGAACTTGTTAAAAATCATGCTAGATGGATTAAGTAATGATTATATATGTATTACAATGATTGGGTAAGTCTAAATTCGTGTAAAAATAACTAATTGGAAGTTATGGCCATATTCATGTATAATTTTACCTGTGATTGATTTTTGGCCTAATTTGGCCTTGTTATGTTCATGAATCTATGAGAATCAGAAAATGAGCACAGGTAACTTGCTTCCAGTATTTACTAAACTAAATTACCTTACCGCCCGTGATCGAAAAAAAATAATAATATTAAAAAATAAATATTTGATGAAAATTATTAAAATATTTATAAAATAAATTAAATATTTTAATTGAGATATTTATGGAATAAAATAAATATTCAATGAAAATTATTATTAAAATATTTATAAAATAAATTAAATATTTTAATTGAGATATTTATGGAATAAAATAAATATTCGATGAAAATTATTATTAAAATATTTATAAAATAAAGTAAATATTTTAATTGAGATATTTATTGAATAAAATAAATATTTGATGGAAATTATTATGAAATAATTTATTCGAGTGTAATAATAGTAAGAGAATGAAAATATTCTAATTTAATTAAGTAATTAAATTAGAAGGGTAATGATTTGTTAAATAAAGTGGAGTTATATTAAATAATTAAGTGAAAATATAACTAATGAATGTCGTGAATACATATGGTATGTGTGTAGGATTTGTGGTGAACGGAAGTAGTAATCGTTTAGCCTACGTACGAGGTAAGTTTCCTAACCCTACTTGTCATTATTGTTCAAGTTTATTATTTACCTCGAATAAATTATCATTACTATTATTCAAGTTCGAATGTTATATTAAAGATTTATTATCTTTTCAAAGCATGATTCAGTTATACAATAATTGTTCTATTGTATACTTCTTGAGATTATTATTCGAATTGAATATCATTATTGTTGAACCTTATTAGACTAGTGAACTTTATTGATTCAACTAGTCCTTAGTTGATGAACGTTCTAAATTTCAGAACCCTTATTGAATTATCCAAACCAAACTTCCTTTGTTGCGGATTTGAATGTCAAACTGAGATGAACAACCCTGTAAAGGGATTTACTTATGCGTTAGCGTTAAGATATTGTGCACAGTATGGTACTAAGGGTTGATCCCCCTAAGTACAAGTAGAAAGTTCCATAGTCTTATGATCAAGTTAAAGGTTTCAAGTATAACCCTGATAACCTAGGACATAGTTCAAGGTCGTATGACCCTCGAATTCTTTTGATTCTTGTTATTCATTCTTGATTCAAAAGTTGAGCTTTTATTCGGATGTCTTTGATTTACTCGCATGTTATTATCTTCGTTATTTCATTATTATACTTGTTGGGGCAATAGTGCTTTCGCTTCTTGCTTAATAATAACATTGCGCTTAAGAACGAAAGAACTGATGAACCTTCCACTAAGTAAAGCGCGAGGGCAAAGTTAGCAAGTGATGAAGACTTGTTGTTTATTTGATGATGTATTTTGTTTAAGACTTGATTTAATGATGTTGTTAAGACTTATTTGTTTATGATTCCATTGCGATGATGTTTAAGGTTAGTTTAACCTAGGATTGTATTATTATTATTCGGATGTTGTAACCCTTAAGGGGAATATTTTTATTCTATCTATTGCATGGCTTGCATTTATTATGGGTGATGTATACCTATTTTGGGGGCGTCACACTTGTGGTATATCAAAGGGTATACTTGGGTGTAATAAGTTATATATGGAGATTTATGAATGATCAATAAAGAATTTCCACTTCAAGTAAAAGAAAAGAAATGTCTTATGTGATTCGATAAATGACTACCCAAGAATCATTGGTCAAGGTGTAATGAAATTAAAAAGGATTTTCTAATTTGCATTTATTCGGAGTTGTGCATTTGAGAATCGAAATACATATAATTAAATAAAATAAGACTTGGCTTTAATTCCATGTCTTATATTTAATTGGGACATTGTATGGTTAAAGGATTGAATTGCACGGAAACTATTTACTCAAAGGTTCTTTTATGATTAATGTTGAAATATATATTATCTAAAAAGTCGTTGATCGTTAAGGAGACTTATCCTTATTGTAGAATAAATATTATTTATTTAAATAGATTATTAATTTAATTTATTTATTTAAATAAGATTAGAATTGTTCTAATTGACTTATTCACAACCGATTTAATATGGAGAACCTAAAGGGTCAGACCATAAAAGAAAGAATAATTATTTAAGAAGTTAATGACATAATCGTAATAATATATTAAGTGTATTTAATTTAATCTATGGTGATATAGTAAATTAAATAGCTTAATATTTATTATTTAATATTTTGAAAATATTAAATATAAATTAATAAGAGGAGTCTTATTAATATTATTACAATTATTATTATTTTAATTTCTGAAGAATTGTGAATTAATTTAATATAAGTGCTCTCATTTATTCTTAATGAGATTAGGATGCAACTTAATTAAAAGAGTTTACTTAATTATCCCTAATAAGATTAGGAAGCTTAATTAATTAAAGAAATTTAATTAATTAAATAAAACCTTATTTCTAATTAGATTAGAAGTGTGACGCCCCCAAAACAGGTATACATCACCCATCTTGAGTCGCCAGATACATGGTACAGAAACAAATACAGCTTCAGTAATATAATTGCCGTGCAAAATACGACAACACATATACTATGAGTTTGAATACAAATATTGTATACTATAGAGTATACAAACTCAAAAGGAGTCCTCATTACAATTATTGATACACTATTTTACAAAAATAGTGAGGACTGCTAAACAACTATCTTGAATCATCACTCCATACCCCGACTAGTTCCTGCTTAATTCTCTCCTCCTGAGAAGAACAATGGAACAAAAAGGAAAAGGGTGAGCTCAACTAGCCCAGTAAAGAATATTATGATTAAGATAATATACAACAAATTATCATTAGTTTTCAACAAGGAAAAATCTGATAAAATATAATGATAACAAGTTTTAGATCAACAATCTGCAGTGAAACAACAATCCATTAGAAGAGTCAAGAGAGAAAGAATTCTACTATCTTCTAAGATTTAAAAGTTCATCATCAATATTTTATCCTCAGTAACATCAATCAATATACATCTTGAATCAAATATTCATCTTTGCACTACAGTGCCAAAGATATTCATTTTAGATCACCAAATAGTCATGTTCATCTCAACACTGCTCATCTTTGCACTACTGGACCAAAGATATTCATTAGGTAATCATTCATCTTTGCACTACGGTGCCAAAGATATTCAAGAATATCATCATTTAGACCGATGATGATGAATTTTTTTAAAGAAAAACGAATCCAAATGGTAGAAGGACAAATATTAGGGATTCGTATCACAGTTTATCCAAGATCAATAATACTCCATAATAACCAATTTTGAAGCATAATTCAAAAATTAAGATCAAAACATGGATACAATCAAAGATAGTAACCATAATAGATATATTGGACAAAAAGAAAAATTTTTTTATTTTTCGGTGAATAGTGCCGTATACGTGAATAGTAACCCCGACACAAAAAGTTCCAAATTTGATAAAAAGTTAATACCAACATTTCGGTATAATGATATCGAAAAAAATAATATCATTTACGAAGAAAATAACATCCCTTACCTCAAAATAACAAAGATTTAATCGAATTTTGGATATAGTCTTGTGAAAACTTGCACTGAATAACAATTCTCAAAGTATCTAAATACTTACTAAAATACGCTCGACAATATAGAGAGAAAAAAAACTTATTTCTGGTATGATTTTCAATTCTAACATAAGCGTCTATTTATTGGAAAAATGCTAGAACGTCATAAGAGACTAAATAATAAAATAATATTATTTCTTATATCAATCCTACGCACCAACCAAGACCAAGACTAGCATGCCACTTCTGGAAAAAAAAATCCCAGCAGCCCACATGTTAAAACAAAAGTGGGTCCCACCCATAATTTAATAAAAATTATTTTATTTTGTGAAACTTCAGTAATTCATAGAAAATAGCTCTTTTATCAAAAAAATTAGAAACTCACGTGTTTTCATAGGAAATTTAATTCTCTACAACTTTGAAAGTTTAAGTTTTTCCAAATTCCAAACGAAAAATACCTGAAAACCACATACGGACAATTTTTAATACCTCCACACCGACAAAATACTGATAAAATACCTCAGCATTAATTTCTTTATTTTTATCTATATAAAATAAATATATCCATCATTTAAATCCACAAAAATAAATATTTCTTTATCATATGAATCAATAATTAATTATTCACAAATAATATTACAGAATCACATTTATGACAACCTGCATAGCTCCTGGAAAGAGGGGCTTTCCAATAAAGATTTCTCCTTCTTGCCAAGCAATTAGGTGACCAAACCTCTCATTGATGTAACTTTCTAGACATTGTCAATAATGTTATCTAATAATATTATTCAAATAATATGAATTATTGATCCGATAATGGGAAATATTGTGCGGTGATAATTATTGAAACAACAATAATATAAAATATCAACACAAAGAATTATTGAACCAATAAAATAAAATATTGAATAAAGAATTACTGTAATAATTATTGAGTAGTGGCCTTCACGTAAGAATCAATAATTAAACAATACATCGCAATCTTGTACTTCTAATGTGCAACCACGCGTAGACATCAGATTTTAACCACCGGGTATTCCAATAAGATAATCTGTGAATAACTCTGTGCACATTACTCAATTTTGTCGTTTTTTCATGCTACCGCTATCCGCATGGGGCCCACAAATGGTCGTGCCTATAACACCCCGAACCCGATATAGCCCCAAAGTTACTACACACCGAAGTTCCATAGGCCGCAAAGCAATAATATCAATAACGCGCAATTTCAAACAAAATAACTTAACATTAATCTTAACTTAAAACCCAATAATAAATATACTTTGAATCAATCCAAATGAAATACACATTCAAATAATGGAGACGCAGCTCCTCGAAACTAAGAGTTTTATCAAAATTCATCAACAAAAGAATAACATCTAAAACTAAACTCCATCTATTCCAAGCGTATCAAATAAGTTCTCACTTTCAACGATGGGACTGTAAAAATCAGTAAGGGGTGAGCGATGAAGCCCGAAAAGTAGCAATCCTCTCTATCTAGTATTAATCAAGTACAATTTGCAAAATACTTTTTCAAAATAACTTTTTGTTCAATAACAATAGTACAAAAGCTTTCAAAACTAAAACAATTCAAAAATGATTTCAATGTATATCATAAATCTTTTAATCCACAGCCTTAGCGACTAAGGTTACAATAGCCTTGTAACACGGCCCAAAAGTTCGATAACGTTCTGATACGCACCCTACTAAGGTATCTATAAAAATGCACGCTCCCCGAAGGCATCTAAAAGGTGTGCGCCTTAGTAGGTTCTATATTAACTCTGAAACTAAACGTAATCAATAACGGGTTCTATACATAGTTAGACTGAGGATTTCAAAAACTTTTCTCAATATTATCGATAATATAAACGATATTTTTTCACAGTTCAAAATCATATAATCTCATTCACAGTTCGAAAATAAATACTTGATCTGAATTTTGAAATAAAAGAACATAAAAATTTAATTTAAATGGAAGCCTTAAATAAAAAATAACGAATTTTAAAACTAAACATTTAGGCATCCGAATAATTAATAAGACATACTTAAAAGTAACGATAATCTTAAAAACACTAAATAGTTCGGAAAACCACTTACCTCGATATTGCAAAACACGGAATTAAAAACGAACAAATCCTAAATATAAAATTAAGACAAATAGAATTATTAGAATACAATATTATAAGACAATCATACTCTTTATTAGAATATTATGCACATAAATCTTAAGTTTTAAATAAATTCGTAGTTAATTATTATAAAAATTGATTACAAAATTAACCATATATATATATATAAGGCAAATATCATCTCATAATAAAAAAATAAGGGTTTCAGTTTTACCTTATTGAATTTTCTTTTTTCTTCTTCACTGTTCTGCAGTACTCCAAAGCCAAATAAATTTTTACGTTCTTCTCTCTCTCTAGTTGTTTAAATATATGTAAATCCTTTGCAAAATAGGTTACTAGGTAAAAGAGTCCTTTTTAAAATTAAGAATTTGTTAAACTTGAATGACTTTCCTTATCCTTATAGGTTTTAGATATGTATAAATAATTATTAGTTACACTTCTATTATCTAATTATATTATGTTATTATCTTTTATCTTTTTTTTCAACTGGGTATTACAGTGCCGTCGTACGAATATTCCCCGATAGAAAGATTATTCCACGACCAAACGAATATTCCCCGACAAATGAATATTTTATAATCACTTGCTTATTTTGAAAATTTTGCACATTTCACCCATAACCAAAGTATTATATCAAATTAATACCTTATTATTCACAATAATAATTAGAGGAAATTTGATTTTATTCATTAATAATTTGGGGTCTTACAACCTCCCCTCCTTATGAAATTTCGTCCTCGAAATTGGCGTGACGTATTCTGGGTGTTTGAAAAGGTGAGGATACCTCACTTTCATTTCTCGATTCTAACTCCCGGTCATTTCTTCAATAAAGATGATTTCTCCACAAAACCTTAACTTGTGGTAAAACCTTCATCGTAGGGGACATGCTCTTTCCTATCCAAGATCTTAACAACCTCCTCCTCGTGACGTTAAATCTTCTTTATCTCGTCTGGTTCTAACTCAATAATGTGGTTCGTCTTTAACATATTTACGAAGCATAGATATGTGAAAAACATTATGAATACGAGACATACTTGGAGGTATTGCGAGTCTATAGGCCACATTTCCTATTCGGTCGAGAATTTTAAATGGACTAACAAATCGTGGATTGAGCTTTCCTCTTTTCCCAAATCTTGTAAGTCCCTTCCATGGTGCAACACATAACAATACATGATCCCCAATATTAAATTTCACGTCCTTCCGATGAAGATCCGCATAACTCTTTTGTCGATCCTGTGCCATTTGTATACGTTGTCGAATCGTTCGGATCTTCTCTGTAGTCATTCGTACCAACTCTGGTCCCAACAATGTTGCTCCACCCACCTTGTCCCAGCATACTGGAGAACGACATTTTCTTTCATACAACGCCTCGAATGGAGCCACACCTATACTTGCCTGATAACTGTTGTTGTAGGAGAATTTGACCAATGGTAGGTACTTATCCCAACTCCCTTTGAAATTTAGGACACAGAGTGTAAGACCCCGAATTTTGTGAAATGAAAATATTCAATTTTTTTATAATTATTATTTTATTTCGTAAATGGTTAAATTGATAAAAGTTTAAAGTTAAGGGTGATATGTGAAAATTTTGCAAAGTATGCAAGTTGTTATAAAATATTGTGAGTTATAATATTAATGATGAATAAGTTGTGTTGATTAAAGATGAAATTGATAGTTCCATTGTGTTGGGATTATTAGTGTTAGTGGAAATCGACATTTATTTCGATGATAATTGATGTCTGGGGGTTATATTCATAAATCATGTAATTAATCGGATAAATGAGCAATTAATTGCTACTAGTTCACATGCTTATATAACTATTTGTTCACATATGTGTACTATTGATTCACATTATTTACTATTAGGGGAGTTGGTGCAAGATTGATAATACTTGCATGACTAAGTTAAAAATGGAGGTATAGATGGAGGTACTATACTGTAATTGTGACGCCCCCAAAATAGGTCCATTCCATCCAACCCATTCTGAGTCGCCAAATACATAGTACAGAGATAACTACAACTTTATTAATACATTTGTCGCAAATGCAAAATACGACAACATATATCTTGTGAGTTTAAAAAAAATTTATTGTCTTCTAGACAATATACATACCCAAATAAATCCTCATCACAATATTTATACATTATTTTACAAAATGGTGAGGACTACTAAACAACTCTTTCTAGAACCTTTATTCCATACCCCGACTAAGACTTCGCTACATTCTCGCCTCCCCGAGAAGAAAAATGGAACAAAAGGAAAAGGGTGAGCTCGACTAGCCCAAGAAAAGAATATTATGACTAAGATAATATACAACAAAATTATCGTTAGTCTTCAACAGGAAAAAATATAATAGAATACAATAGACAACAAGTTTTAAATCAATATTCGCAGCGGAAATAATAATTCATTAGAAGAGTTAAGTAGAGAATGCAAACTACTATCTTCTATGTATGAATTTTAAAGTTCATCGCCTATTTTTATCCCCGTAACATCAATCAATATATATCGGGATCAAATATTCATCCTTGCACTACTGAGGCCGCGGACATTCACCATTGATCATGTTCATCTAAACACTGCTCATCTTTGCACTACGGGCAAAGATATTCATCAAAATCATTCATCTTTGCACTACTGTGCCAAAGATATTCATCATAAATCATTCATCTTTGCACTACGTGCCAAAGATATTCAATAATATCATCATTTAAGGCCGAGGATGATGAAAAATATTTTAAAGAAACGAATCCAAAGGTGAAACAAAATGACAAGGATTAAGGATTAAGGATTCGTACTTTGTTTTATCCACGTCCAAAAATACCTCAAAAATAATCATAGTGGTGTAAAATTCAAGAATGATCAAAACATGGATACAATCAAAGCTAGTATCCGAATAGATATTTTGGACGAAAAGAAAATTTTTATTTTTCGATGAATAAGTGCAGTATTCGTGAATAAAGTCAGATATCGTGAATAAAGTCACGTATCGTGAATAGTAATCTCCGACACCAAAAGTTCCAAATTTGATAAAAAGTTCCAACCAATATTTCAAAGATAATGATATTGAAGAAATAATATCATTTGAGAAGAAAATAACATCCCTTACCTCGAAAGACAAGATTTCTAAATGAAACACCTGATATAGGCTATGACTTGAACTTGCATCAGTATAGCAATACTCAAAGTATACTCAAAATACTCACAAGAATACGCTCGATAATATAGAGAGAAAACTTGATTTACGGTGTGATTTTCAATTCTAACCCAAGACTTTTATTTATAGAAATTGTTTAGAACACCAAAGCGAAAAATTTAATATAATATTAATATATATAAAATATTATACGTATTCTTGAAATCTTAATCTCAGCAATTCACACATGCCAACCTTCTAGAAAAAAAAAAAAAAACGTTTTTCTAATTTAAAATAATTTAAACTTCCAAAAATCAATTATTTCGGAGCTTCGGAACTTCAATAATTCATAATAAATAGCCCTTTTGCCAGAAAATTCAAATCTCACGAGTTTTTATAGGAAATTCAATTCTCTACAACTTTATAGAAGAAAGTTTTTCCAAATTCCAAACAGAAATTGACCGAAATCCACAAATGGGCGATTTTACAGGCTATAATCAAATTTCAGTCAATAAATGGGGTCCACCGACATGTTTAACATGTTTTAAACATTTTTGGTAACAAAAATACTCCTCCTCCACATATACTCATATATCCCACATTCATCGTAAAAAAATATCATCGTTAATATATTATTAAAATAATATATTTAAATGAATTATTTTATCGTAAAAGATAAAATATTAATTTTCAATAATTGTCACTATAAAAATTTTCTCCATCTATATCCACATAAAATCAATATTTTCCTCATCATATGAATCAATAATTAATTATTCACAAATAATATTACGTAATCACAATATTGACAACCGTGCGGTTCAGAAGAGGGCTTTCCAATAAGAATTTCTCCCATCTTGGTAAGCAATTAGGTGACCAAACCTCTCCTTAGACGAACTTTCTAGACATTGCCAATAATGTTATCTAATAATATTATTCAGATAATATGAATTATTGGTTCGATAATGAAAAATAATGTAAATGACAATTATTGAAACAACAATAATATAAAATATCAATGCGTGATTATTGAATCAATAAAATAAAATACTTTGAATAATAATTCTGTAACCATTATTGAGTAGTGCCTTCTTACGTAAGAATCAATAATTGATGCAATACTGCGTGTCTTCTTGTGCAATAACGCGTATTCTTGTTTTAACCAAAGGTATTCCAACAATGTAAATGGTAAATAACTACTGCCAGTTATTTTTAAACAACTTATTTTTTGTCGTTTTCTTCCTCCAATCGCTTTTTCGTTATGGGGCCCAAACATGGTCATTTACCATCGCATTTAATATTATTCCCAACAGTATGAATATTCCACGACCAAACAATATTCTCCGACAATATTGAATATTATATCACCACTTGCTTATTTAAAATATTTGCGCATTTTACCCATAACTAACCACATTAATCAAATCCACCCTTACTATTTTAAAATAATAAATAAAGGAAATTCCTTTTTATTTAAAAAAATTTCGGGGTCTTACAACCTCCCCTCCTTATGAAATTTCGTCCTAGAAATTGACGTACGTACCTGGTGTTTCGAAAAGATGAAAATACCTCGCTTTCATTTTCGTTTCCAACTCCCAGGTTATTTCCTCAATAGCATGGTTTCTCCACAAAACTTTAACTTGTGGTATAACCTCGGTACATAGGACATGTTCTTTCCTATCCAAGATCTTGACAATTACCTCCTCGTGCGTTAAGTCTTCTTTATCTTGTCCGGTTCTAACTCAATGACGTGGTTCGTCAGTCCACATATTTACGTAACATCGATACGTGAAAAACGCGTTATGAACACGTGTCATACTTGGCGGTAAAAGCGAGTCTATAGGCCACGGTTCCTATTCGATCGAGAATTTCAAATGGATTAATTAATCGAAGGTTTGAGTTTTCCTCACCTCACCGATTCTCGCTTTTAAAATAACAACTTCTTGCCTCCTTCTTCAAATTCATCACTCGGTTGTGTAGCTTGAATGACTTTAACTTTATCGATTAAAGTCGATTATACTCAGATATCATCACGTGGGTACCTAGAGTTTTATCTCCATCTCTATTATTTGTAAATTATACTGAAATTAGTTTTTGACAATATCGTACTCGTATTGTATACGATCTTCTACACAACACGTCGCCTACCACGTTCGCTTTTCGAGATGGCATGGTCGAAACATGTCTTTGAAATGAGTCTCTCTTGAGTTCTTGAAGCTCTTCCCACATTTTTGCTCCATTCAATTTTGTATCTCTACGAGTCACCAAGTTAATGGAATAGCGATTCGAGAATATCCTTCAATGAATCTCCGATAATAACCAACTAAGCCTAGAAAGCTACATATTTCGATTACTGACTTAGGTTGTTCTCAATCGTGACTCATATCCCAACCTTGGATAAGACGTTACAATGACACCTATCGCTTTCTATCGCATGCGAATATGGTGTCCCTACGAAGAGTCTCGCTTGCTTGCATTCCACAAAGTCACCGGATAAAGGCTCGGTACCAAATTCTATAGTTGAATTTGTAACTCCACGAAGTTCAATAGAGCCATTCGATATGAGATTTTAGAAATGAGTTTTGTCTGGGTTCAAAGTCGATACAAAATTTAATATCGAAGCTTTGGGAGTAAGCCAAGAAATTCTTCAGAAATACGTCGGGAAAATCAATAACAACAGAATATTATTCAAATCTGACGTGTCTTTATTCAAATCCAAAACATGGACTAAGAAAACTTGACATCCATAATAAACGAATGACTTCATGGCTTGATATGAAAATGTTTGACTACAATGGTTTGATTGCTTGAATTCGAATAATAGGTTGCTTAAGAATATGAAAACTAACAACCTTACGAAAGCAATCAATTTTGGCATGATGAGTAGTTAACCTTAAAATCACATCAAAACAAATATCTCTATAGAAATAAGGTTAACGGTAATGTGATAGTGCCAACTGAATCAAGCAAGATTTCTAAACAACGGATGTAATAAAGTTTCTCTTAACTGAGTCTCCACAGATAGGTCAAAGTCTAATTTCTCAGTAGTCAAATTCAAACGTTGAGCCTTAAGCAAAGAGATAAAAGAATGGGTAGAACCCCAGGTATCTAGTAAGGTATAAACTTCGCAAGAATTTATAATTAACTAACCGTGCTAAACTCGTTCGGGTTCCTCGCATTTTAATGAGTCCACGACAAACGCTCTTCTAGGCCGCTGACTTTGACTTTTCTCGGGACATCCTTTTGAGTCACCATCCCCATTGGACTTGGTTTCGCTTCTGGTACACTCTCGAGCTATATGTCCTTCCTTTCCACAATTATAGCATACCTTGAACTGTTGTGGGCAGTTTGGACCGATATGTCCCTCTTTCCCGCATTTATAGGATATGACCGGTGGTCGTTCTCCTCCCTTGAACCGCCGATTCTTCTTTGGCGCCGACGTCTTCACATGGTTATTGTTGAACCTTCTCTTCTTGAAATGTCCACTTGAGTCACCTCTCCCCCATTATCATGGCCACGATTACCACCCGAGTGGTTCTGTCTTTGTCATCCGTATTCTTTCTCCTCATTTGGTTATCATCGTTTTTGATGATTCACATCCATTGATATGACCACAGTTGTGGTCCCTCGGTTGAACATACTCGTTATCATGCTCTAATAATTGAGCCTATTTTACAACATCCGAATATAAAGAAAATTTATGAGAAATAAGATATTGTCGAATCTCGGGTTTTAGACCCCTCGAAACATATCTGGCGTCATTCGTTCCTCATTTTCCACCAAATGAGGTGCAAACTCGACAACTCACATGAACTTCGCCTCATCTTTGAGACACCGTCATGTTGTTCTCGCTCCGGTCTAATAAACTCCACTTCCTTCATATAGCGAACACTTTCGGAAAGTATTTGTCATTAAATAGTTTCTGAAACGTCTCCCAAGATATCTTGAGAGTGCATTTGGATGGAGTACGCTTCACAGACTCCCACCGATGATCACCGCCTGCCACGGAACATAAAGGTGGCGAATGGAACCTTCATTCCTCCGCATCCCAAGACATCGAATATCTTGGTGATTTGCTTGACCCATGTTTCCGCCGTGATCGGATCGGGCTTTCCTTTAAATTCAGTGGTCCCAACTCTTTGAATCTTGGTCGTGACAAATCGTGCGTTGTTATCATTTCCACTGTATTTTGTGCACGTGTCTCCTCGTCGATTTTGCATGAATCGCAAAAAGCTTCTAAACATCCCGTCGTTTACCGATGCGCTTTCGGTGGTGTTGTTTACGGAGGTACATTACTAGCACATTGCCGTTCTCTCGTTGGTTGGTAAATCTGAGACATCTCCACGGTCTCATTCACTCCATTTATTAATATTCTCGATTCGACATTCTCAAATCTTGTCATAAAATAAGGGTTAATTAAGAAATCAATATATCACATAATATCCCTATATATTGACCAACTATCAAATAAACTTAGGTAGGACACACTAATGAAGGATTTACTCGTCTCTCCCTCCTAGTTCTATTCCCCGATCTCGGCGGAGATCATATCCCTAAGCTCGATACCAACCGTGGCGCCCCCAAAATAGGTCCATTCCATCCAACCCATTCTCGAGTCGCCAAAATACATAAATGACGAGAGATAACTACAACTTTATTAATACACTTGTCGTGCAAAATACGACAACATATATCTTGTGAGTTTAAAAAAAAACAATTATTGTCTTCTGTACAATATACATACCCAAATAAATCCTCATCACAATATTTATACATTATTTTACAAAAATGGTGAGGACTACTAAACAACTCTTTCTAGAACCTTTATTCCATACCCCGACTAGTACTTTCATATATTCTCGCCTCCCGAGAAGAAAAAATGGAACAAAAAGGAAAAAGGGTGAGCTCGACTAGCCCATAAAGAATATTATGACTAAGATAATATACAACAAAATTATCGTTAGTCTTCAACGAGGAAAAATATAATAGAATACAATAGACAACAAGTTTTAAATCAATATTCGCAGTGAAATAATAATTCATTAGAAGAGTTAAGTAGAGAATGCAAACTACTATCTTCTATGTATGAATTTTAAAGTTCATCGTCTATTTTTATCCACGTAACATCATTCAATATATATCGGGATCAAATATTCATCCTTGCACTACAAGCCAAGGACATTCACCATTGATCATGTTCATCTAAACACTGCTCATCTTTTGCACTACTGCCAAAGATATTCATCGAAATCATTCATCTTTGCACTTTCAGGGCCAAAGATATTCATCATAAATCATTCATCTTTGCATTACGGGCCAAAGATATTCAATAATATCATCATTTAAGATTGAGGATGATGAAAAATATTTTTAAAGAAACGAATCCGATTGAAACAAAATGACAAGGATTAAGGATTAAGGATTAGTACTTTGTTTTATCCACGTCCAAAAATACCTCAAAAATAATCATAGTGGTGTAAAATTCAGGGAATGATCAAAACATGGATACAATCAAAGCTAGTATCCGAATAGATATTTTAGACGAAAAGAAAATTATTTATTTTTCGATGAATAGTCTTAAGTATTTCGTGAATAGTGTCGATATTATCAATAAATAGTCAGATATCGTGAATAAGTAACTCCAGACACCAAAAGTTCCAAATTTGATAAAAAGTTCCAACCAATATTTCAAAGATAATGATATTGAAGAAATAATATCATTTGAGAAGAAAATAACATCCCTTACCTCGAAAAGACAAGTCTTACAGTTGAAACAGGATATAGGCTATGACTTGAACTTGCACCAGATATAGCAATACTCAAAGTATACTCAAAATACTCACAAGAATACGCTCGATAATATAGAGAGAAAACTTGATTTACGGTGTGATTTTCAATTCTAACCCAAGCACTATTTATAGGAAATTGTTTAGAACACAAAGCGAGAAAATTTAATATAATATTAATATATATAAAAATATTATACGTATTCCTTGAAATCTTAATCTCAATGATTCACACATGCCAACCTTCTAGAAAAAATAAAAAAAACGTTTTTCTAATTTAAAATAATTTAAACTTCCAAAAATCAATTATTTCGGAGCTTCGGAACTTCAATAATTCATAATAAATAGCCCTTTTGCCGAAAAATTCAAATCTTGCGAGTTTTTATAGGAAATTCAATTCTCTACAACTTTATAGAAGAAAGTTTTTCCAAATTCCAAATGTAAATTGGCCAAGAAATCCACAAATGGGCGATTTTACTGTGCTATAATCAAATTTCGATCAATAAATGGGGTCCATTTACATGTTTAACATGTTTTAAACATTTTTGGTAACAAAAATACTCCTCCTCCACATATACTCATATATCCCACATTCATCGTAAAAAATATCATCGTTAATATATTATTAAAATAATATATTTAAATGAATTATTTTATCGTAAAAGATAAAATATTAATTTTCAACAATTGTCACTATAAAAATTTTCTCCATCTATATCCACATAAAATCAATATTTTCCTCATCATATGAATCAATAATTAATTATTCACAAATAATATTACGAAATCACAATATTAACAACCGTGCGGTTCCTGGAAAGAGGGCTTTCCAATAAGAATTTCTCCTTCTTGGCGGCGCAATTAGGTGACCAAACCTCTCCTTAGATGTAACTTTCTAGACATTGCCAATAATGTTATCTAATAATATTATTCGGGATAATATGAATTATTGGTTCGATAATGAAAAATAATGTGTAATGACAATTATTGAAACAACGAAGAATATAAAATATCAATGCGGCAATTATTGAATCAATAAAATAAAATCTTGAATAATAATTCTCATAACCATTATTGAGTAGTGCCTTCTTTACGTAAGAATCAATAATTGATGCAATCTGGTGTCTTCTTGTCTGCGATAACGCGCGTATTCATGTGTTTTAACCAAGGGTATTCCAACAAAGGTAAATCCAGAACAACTACTGTAGTTATTTTTAAACAACTTATTTTTGTCGTTTTCTTCCTCCAATCGCTTTTTTAGTTATGGGGCCCACACATGTATTTGTAAATGCGTTAAATATTCCCAAGCGATATGAATATATTCCACGACCTGACAATATTTTCCGGCTAATAATGAATATTATATCACCACTTGCTTATTTAAAATATTTAGCATTTTACCCATAACTAACCACATTAATCAAATCCACCCTTACTATTTCAAAATAATAAATAAAGGAAATTCCTTTTTATTTAAAAAATTTGAGGTCTTACAATGAATTCGTATTTTCACATATGTAGAACTATTGAGTCATATGATTTACTATTGATTCACATGATTTACTATTAGGGGAGTGGGTGCAAGTTTGATAATACTTGCAGGACTAAATTAAAAATGAAGAAAAAGAGGAAGGTATTATACTGTAATATTTCGAGCCCCAAAACGTGCAATTATCGAAACTAATTTTTCCTATAAATAAAAGCTCATTCTTCCTTCATTTCTCACCAATTCACAAAAGCTTTAGAGCAATTATTATAGAGAGAAATTATAGAGAAAAAGAAGAAGAGAAGTCTGCTACCTCACTATTCCAGTATCCAATTTTTTTTAAGGTAGGGAATATTATTTGTTGTACTCGTAAGGGGTATTATTTCTTTCGTATTCATGAAGAGAGTTATTGTTATTCCATTCCTTATTATTACATTGGAATAACTTTGTCTACATCTTGAGCACCGCATACATGGTTAAATTCTTCTATTATTCCATTCTTTATTATTACATTGGAATATCTTGTGCATGCGGATTCTGCATGACACAGTTCCATTCTATATTATTCTGTTGGAATATCCTATCGGTGTGTTTTACGCATGACCTGGTTCCATTATTTATTATTATGTTGGAATAACCTATCATGCGATTATCGCATACACGGTGTGAAATTCTTCTATTATTCCATTCTTTATTATTACATTAGAATATCACATGCATGCGTTTTCGCGGGACTGGTTCCGCTTATTTATTATTACATTGGAATATCCCGTCTGCATGCGCGTTTCTGCCGGACTGATTCCGTTATTTATTATTCTATTGGAATATCCTATCGGTGCGTTTCTGGCGGACTTGGTTCCATTCTTTATTATTACATTGAATATCACATGCATGCGTTTTACTGGCGGGACTGGTTTCGTTATTTATTATTACATTGGAATAACTTTTGCTGTCTGGATTATCGCGTGCATGGTGATTTCTTTTGTTATTCCATTCTTTATTATACTCAGGTTGGTTAAAACTTTGACTTACATACTCCATGAAATTAGTGGAATATCCTTGATATTTAAGCTTTCATCCAAATCTTTTCATGGAAATATTCTTCCGAGCATTCTTGAATTTTACTCTACAAAGCGAAGATCATGTTGACAATTTGGGCGTTATTAGTTCCTAGATAAATTAATTCTTGAACTTGTTTTATTGAATTCTTATATCATTGTCATTATCCTCATGTTTATATTTTGTTGAAAGTCATACGTGGCGGCTTTTGTAGTGCATAGATGGACTTGGTATGATTATGACGAGGATTATTCAAAGATAATCATAACCGTAATGTTACAAATGATGTGGAAAAAGTCCTCATTGGCCCGTAGTGCATTGATGGGCGAGTTTTGGTATGATTATGGCTATGGATTCTCTTTTTGGTCGTAGTGCAAAAGATGAATTGTTTTATGACATGATCGGGATAGTTGATGAAAACATGATTATCTTTAGCCGTAGTGCATGGATAATTAAATGGTCGTGATACTAAAGAATATCCTTGGCCGTAGTGCGTGGGTGATTCGATGATGTGGATTATTTATTAAGTTAAGTCCCAGCGATAAAATTGATGATAAATCTTTTAAATCATAGAAGATAGTAGATTTTATTCTCTACTTGACTCTTCTAATGGATTGCTTATTCCGCTGCAGTTAAACTTGATGTTTGTTATATTGTATCAGTTTAACACTGTTGAAGCCTAACGATAATTTATTATGCATTATCTTAGTCATAATATTTCTTACTGGGCTAGTTGAGCTCACCATTTCTTTCACTGTTCTCTTCAGGAAATGAGAATGTAGCTGGGACTAGTTGGGGAACGGAGTGACGGTCCAGATGATAGCATTAGTAGTCCTCACCATTCAAGAAATAGTGTGATAATAAGTGTCTACGAGGACTCCATTGAGAGTGGATATTGTCTAGAAGGCAATATTCTTGTTTAAACTCTTAGTTTATATTTTGTCATATTTTACACGACTGCTGTATAATTAAGTTGTATTTGTATTCAGTACCATGTAAGTGGCGACCCAAGATGGGTGACGTATACCTGTTTTGGGGGCGTCACACAGAGTCTTAATAGATCTTCAAGAGTTTGAATAGTCCTCTCTAATTGTCCATCCGTTTAAGAATGGTATGCCGAACTGAATCGTAAATCCATGCCCATAGCTTTTTGCAAGCTAACCCAAAATCGTGAAGTGAATCTTGGGTCACGATCCAAAACTATGGATACTGGCATGCCATGCAATCTCATAATCTCATTCACGTAATACTAACAAGACGTTCAAGGGAATACGTCTCACGTATAGGCAAGAAATGGGCAGACTTAGTTAATCTATCAACAATAACCCAAAACGCATCTACGCCTTGAGAAACTTTGGAAAGACCCATAACGAAATTCATAGTAATGTGTTCCCACTTCCATTTCAAAATCTCAAGTGGTTGTAATGGACCCTTTGGCATTTGATGCTCCGCCTTTACACGTTGACAAGTTAAACACCTCGAGATAAACTCCGCGATCTCTCTTTTCATATTTCTCCACCAAAATGTATGTCGAAGATCATGATACATTTTGGTACTCCCAAGATGGATTGCAAACGGTGTGTTGTGTGTCTCCATCATGATTCTATGCTTCAAGTCAGAATCGTTTGGAACACAAAGTCTGGAGTTGACTCGAAGTATTCCTTCTTCATCGATTCTTGCTTCTGGAATACCACCTTCTTGTACTTTCTTCTTCATACGCATCACTCCATATACATAGCTTGAGCAATTTTAACTTTATCGATTAAAGTCGGTTCTACTCGTATGTTTGATATCATCACGTGGGTACTTGGAGCCTTCATCTCTATCTCCATCCTTTGCAAGTCATACAAAATGGGCCTTTGTATTAACAACATTGCACTCGTACCCGCATATGATCTTCTACGCAATGCGTCAGCTACTACATTCGCTTTTCCAGGATGATATTGGATGGTATGATCGTAATCTTTCAGCAGCTCGAGCTAACGTCGTTGCCGCATGTTGAGTTCCTTTTAGGTGAAGAAATATTTGAGGCTTTTATGATCTGTATAGATCTCCACTTTCTCCCCATACAGGTAGTGTCTCCAGATCTTCAACGCGAAAATGACTACTGCCAACTCCAAATCATGAGTAGGATAATTTCTCTCATATTCTTTGAGTTGTCGCGAGGCATAGGCTATGAATTTCTCATGTTGCATGAGAACACATCCTAACCCTTTGCCTGAAGCATCGCTGTAGATAAAAAATCCATCCGAACCAGATGGTATTGTCAGAACAGGTGTCGAAATGAGTCTCTTCTTAAGCTCTTGGAAACTCTTCTCGCATTCCTCGCTCTATACAAATTGTGTATCTTTCTAAGTCAACTGAGTTAACGGAGTAGCGATTCTAGAAAATCCTTCCACGAATCTCCGATAATAACCACGGTAAGCCGAAAGCTTCGCGACTTTGGCCATTGACTTCCGGTTGCTTCCAACTTTGTCTTTGCTTTAATCTTGGCGGGTCAACAGATACTCCATGTTTTGACACCACGCGTGCCCAAGGAATGCTACTTCCTCAAGCGAACTTCGCATTTCTTGACTTGGCATAAAAAGCTTGTTTTCACGAAGCCTTTCAAGTGTCGACTTCAATGGTGCTCATGATCTTCACGGTTTTGGAATAGATGAGGATGTCATCAATAAAGACAACAATGAACTGATCCAAATATTCCTTGAATACTCGGTTCATCATATCCATGAAAGCAGCAGGAGCATTAGTCAATCCAAAAGATATGACTAAGAATTCATAATGCCCATACCGAGTTCTGAAGGCAGTCTTTGGAATATCCTCAGTTTTAATCTTCAGCTGATGATATCCAGAACGAAGATCGATCTTTGAAAAGAAATTTGCTCCTTGTACCTGGTCAAATAAGTCATCAATGCGAGGTAGTGGATACCGATTCTTGATGTGACATGGTTCAATTCTCGGTAGTCGATACAAAGTCGCATACTCCCGTCTTTCTTCTTTACGAATAACACATGAGCACCCCAAGGAGATGTACTAGGACGAATACAATAGATGTCCAACAACTCCTGTAGTTGAACCTTTAACTCCTGAAGTTCAATAGGAGCCATTCGATATGGGGTTTTAGAAATGGGCTTTGTACCAGGTTCAAGGTCAATAAAGAATTCAACTTCACGTTAAGGGGTGTAGGCCGGAAGTTCTTCAGAAATCGTCGGAAATTCACTAACAACGAAAATAGTATTCAAATCTGACGTGTTTTTGTTCAAGTCTGTGACATGGGCTAAGAAAGCTTGACATCCATTTTTCAATAAACTAATAGCTTTATGGCTTGATATGGCAGTGATTGACTTTAATGGTTTGGTTATTTGAATTCGCATAATAGGTTGGTTAGGAATATGAAAACTAACAACCTTACGAAAATAATCAATTTTAGCATGATGCGTGGTTAACCAATCAATCCCTAAAATCACATCAAATGCAAGAATTTTCAACGAAATAAAATTGACGGTAATGTGATGGTACCGAAACTTGAATCAAGCAAGATTTATATCGATAGATGTAATAAAAGTTTCTCCTAACGGGTCTCTCAACGAGATAAGTCGATGTCTAATTTCTCCGGAGTCAAGTTTAAGCGTTGAGCACAAGCGGAGAGAGATAAAAGAATGGGTAGAACCCAGTATCTAATAAGGTATAAACTTCGCAAGAGTTTATGATTAGCTTACCCGTGATCACCTCGTTTGGGTTCCTCGCGTTTTGTGCAGTCACGACAAACGCCCTTCCAAGAACCACCGACTATGACTTATCCGGGACAGCCTTTGGAGTCACCATCCCTGTTGAACTTGGTTTCGTAACTAGATAATCTCTAGCTATATGACCTTCCTTTCCACAGTTATAACACACCTTGGATTGTTGTGGGCAGTTTGGGCTGATGTGTCCCTCTTTCCCGCATTTGTAACAAACAACCGGTGATCGTTCTCCTCTCCTAAAAATAGTTAATGTTTGTGATGACGTCTTTATGTTATCATTGTTGTACCTTCTCCTCTTGAAATCTCCTCCCGACTCGCTCATTCTATTATCACGGCCACAATTACCACCGGAGTGGTTACCGCTTTTATCTGAATGCTTTCCTTCCCTCTGGTTGTCATTGCTCGATGGGCTGCGCCACCCCAGTATGACCACGGTTGTGGTCCCTCGGTTGCACATACTCATTATCTCGCTCTAATAATTGAGCCCTGTTTATAACATCTGAATATAAAGAAAATTTATGAGATATAAGATATTGCCGAATCTCGGGCTTTAGACCTCTCAGAAACATCCTCGTCATTCGTTCCTCATTTTCGACCAAATGAGGTGCAAACCTGGATAACTCTGCAAACTTCGCCTCGTACTGGGACACCGTCATGTTGTTTTGTTCCAGTCTGATAAACTCCACCTCCTTCATATGACGAATACTTTCAGGAAAGTACTTGTCATTGAATAGTTTCTGAAATGTTTCCCAAGACATGCTAAATGCGGCTGGCTGGGTATGCTTCACAGACTCCCACCAGTAGTCTGCCTCATCGCGGAACATAAAGGTGGCGAATGGAACCTTCTGTTCCTCCGTGTATCCCAAGACATCGAATATCTTGGTAATTTGCTTGACCTACATTTCCGCCATGATCGGATCCGGCTTTCCCTTAAATTCTGGTGGTCCCAACTCTTTGAACTGCTTGGTTGTGACAAGCCGCGCATTGCTAGTATTTCCACCCGTATTCTCTGCATGAGTTTCCCTCGTCTGGTTTTGCATAAACTGCAAAAAACTTCTGAACATCCCATCATTCATCATTTGTTCGGTAGTGTTGTTTACAGGAGGAATATTGTCTTCCTGTTGCACGTTCCCCTGGGTGGTGATCAAAGGTGTCTCCACGGTCTGATTTACTCCATTATTAACGTTCTCAGCTGTCATTCTTAAATACTACCATAAAACAAGGGTTAATAGTCATGTCATATATTATCCCTATACTCTGACAGACCAAATAAACTTAGTCAGGTCATACTAGCGAAGGAATTTCCTGTCTCTCCCTTCCTAGTTCTTGTCTCACATCTCAGTCAGGGATCATATCCTAAGCTCGATACTAACTGTGGCGCCCCAAAGCAGTATATACATCACCCATCTTGAGTCGCCAGATCGTATGGTATGTAAACAAATACAACTTCAAGAATATAATTGTCGTGTGCAAAATACGACAACACATATCTTGTGAGTTTGAATACAAATATTGTATACTAGAGAGTATACAAACTCAAAAGGAGTCCTCATTATAATTATTGATACACTATTTTACAAAAATAGTGAGGAATTAAAACAACTATCTTGAATCATCACTCCATACCCCTTGATTTAGTTCTGCTTAATTCTCTCCTCCTGAGAAGAACAATGGAACAAAAAGGAAAAGGGTGAGCTCAACTAGCCCAGTAAAGAATATTATGACTAAGATAATATACAACAAATTATCATTAGTTTTCAACAGGGAAAAATCGATAAAATATAATGAGCAACAAGTTTTAGATCAACAATCATAGTGAAAACAACAATCCATTAGAAGAGTCAGAGAGAAAGATTCTACTATCTTCTAAGATTTAAAAGTCCATCATCAATATTTTATCCTCAGAACATCAATCAATATACATCTAGAATCAAATATTCATCTTTTGCCACTACGATGCCAAAGATATTCATTTATATCACCAAAGTTTAGTCATGTTCATCTCAACACTGTTCATCTTTTGCACTACTGGATCAAAGATATTCATTAGGTAATAATCATTCATCTTTGTACTACAGTGCCAAAGATATTCAAGAATATCATCATTTAGGGTAGGATGATGAATTTTTTTTAAAAAAAAGCGAATCCAATGAGACGGAAGGACAAATATTAGGGATTCAGTATCACAGTTTATCCAAGATCGATAATACTCCATAATAACCAATTTTGAAGCATAATTCAAAATAAAGATCAAAACATGGATACAATCAAAGATAGTAACCATAATAGATATATTGGACAAAAGAAGAAAATTTCATTTTTAAATGAATAGTCACGTATTTGTGAATAGTCTTCAGTATTTGTGAATAGTCTGTCAGTATACGTGAATAATCTCATATACGTGAATAGTAATCCCGACACAAAAGTTCCAAATTTGATAAAAGTTCATACCAACATTTCGGTATAATGATATCGAAAGAAATAATATCATTTACGAAGAAAATATCCCTTACATCAAAATAACTTGATCTTACGATTTGAATTTGGATATAAGTCTTTGACAAAAACTTGCCTTTGAATAGCAATTCTCAAAGTATCTAAATACTTACTAAAATATCTCGACAATATAGAGAGAAAGAAAACTTGTTTCTGGTGTGATTTTCAATTCTAACTTAAGCGTCTATTTATAGGAAAAATGCTAGAACACCATAGGAGACTAAATAATAAAATAATATTATTTCTTATATCAATCCTACGCACTAACCAAGACCAAGACTAGTATGCCACTTCTGGAAAAAAAAATCCCAGCAGCCCACATATTAAAACAAAAGTGGGTCCCACCCATAATTTAATAAAAATCATTTTATTTTCCGAAACTTCAGTAATTCATAGAAAATAGCTCTTTTATCAGAAAAATTCGAAACTCGCGTGTTTTTATAGGAAATTTAATTCTCTACAACTTTCAAAGTCTAAGTTTTTTCAAATTCCAAACGAAAAATGCCCGAAATCCATATACGGACAATTTTTAATACCTCCACACCGACAAAATACTGATAGAACACCTCAACATTAATTCCTTTATTTTTATCCACATAAAATAAATATATCCATCATTTATATCCACAAAAATAAATATTTCTTTATCATATGAATCAATAATTAATTATTCATAAATAATATTACAGAATCACATTTATGACAAACGGGCCGTTCCCAGGAAAGAGGGGGCTTTCCAATAAGGATTTCTCCTTACTGGCGCACAATTAGGTGACCAAACCTCTCCTTGACATAACTTTCTAGACATTGCCAATAATGCTATCTAATAATATTATTCAAATAATATGAATTATTGATCTGATAATGGGAAATACTGTGCAGTGACAATTATTGAAACAACAATAATATAAAATATCAACACAACAATTATTGAACCAATAAAATAAAATATTGAGCGATAATTCTTTGTAGAAATTATTGAGTAGTGCCTTCTTACGTAGAATCAATAATTCAACAATATTTGCAATACCGTAATGCTTCTTTGTCAACCACGCCAGATTCATCGTATTTTAACCAATTTGGATATTCTAATGATTATTAATTCGAATAACTACGTCGTTATTCAATTTTGTCATTTTTTCATCCTACCGTTATCCGTTATGGGGCCCTGAATGGTTTGCTTGTCAAATCGCATTTAAATATTCCCTACGGAAAGAATATTCCACGACTAAACGAATATTTCTCGACAAATGAATATTTTATAACCACTTGCTTATTTTGAAAATTTTGCACATTTCACCCATAACCAAAGTATTATATCAAATTAATACCTTATTATTCACAATAATAATTAGAGGAAATTTGATTTTATTCATTAATAAGTTGGGGTCTTACAAGAAGGGTTAACTAATATCTATATAAGATGAGTCTTATGCTAGATATCAGAAGACGTAATTTCAATTGTTGGAGAATACTCATTGGTTTAGCCAACCATCCTCCTTCTTGAATAATCATTTTTCCTTGGTCGATCACCTCTAGAGGCCAAACACTTGGGTGACTAACGTTCATCAAAGGAATGAATCAATCCCAAAGATTCAAGGAGATCGCGAAGAACTAGGAGTTGAACTCGTACCTATGGAAGCTTGAATCTACAAGGGTATGATTCCATAACTTCTTATCCTTTGCTTTAATTAATAACATGCATAAAGGATGATTCAGATAATTGGTTTGTAAAAAGTTTTAAATCTGATTTTGCCATGCTTTCGCTTATTTTACAATTTGATTGCGTCTATGATTCTCACAAACCTAACACCTACCCCACAACCTACTGGAGAACCAAGGACTGAACCTACCCCACAACCTACTGGAGAACCAAAGACTGCTAAGTTAAGGGTAAGTTAATCTTTATAATAGTTTCAATTATGTGATTGTATATTATTTTAAATGTGGCTCTATTATGCAGGTGAAAAAGAAAGAAAGTGGTTAAGGAAAAAAGTCTGGTAGTGAAAATCGATATGCTCAAAGAGAAGTAAACATGTATTTATATTCCACAAAGTTACAAGTGTTTCAATGCTTGTTCAATGCCTAAGACTAAATGCAATTTTGCATGTAGGTAAGGAAATTTCTAAGGATGGTTGCAAGTGTAGGTGGACCATCTGCAGGTGCAAGGGAAACTCCTACAAGGGCAGCAAGTGAAACTGCTAGAAGGGCAGCAAGTGAAGGTGGACCATCAAACAGTGAGATAAGTGTGTGGAAAGTAAATGGTAGAAGAACTCATGTCCATTGGGAGTGGAGTGATTAGAGTGAACCTATTATGTTGAAGTGTCTGATAGTTAGTTTTAATGAAGTTGGTGAATGTAGATAATGACCTGGTATTACTTATGGAATTAAAAATTGATTTATTAGTTGATTTTGAATGCTATTATGTATGTATTTTTTGGCAATCTTCATTGAAGGTAGATGTATGAATGTATTAGACACATCTGTGTTGTTCTTACTTGATGACAATTTATTAATGGTATATTTTGGTAACCAATTTTTGTTTTCGTTGGTACTTGTGCTTTGGTTATATTATGCAGTTGGTAATTGAATGAATGGTTATGTTTATGGCACATGTATGTATGGTTCTATTGAGCAGTTGGTACTTGAATGAATGGTTATTTTTATGATTATGCTTATAGTAGATGGTTATTAAATGAATGGAGTAGTTGGTAATTAAATCAGTGTTATTTAAAAAAATTAAATTTAGACGGTTTGTTTATCTAATAAATGAGTTTGCCCAATTAGTATCATCACAAATATTTGTTACAATTCAGTCTCCATATACATACATTATGTATATAACCCACAAAACACTCAATTCGAATGGAGTACAATTTAAGGAAATTACAAGGACAAATAACAATCAGCACAATTGGGTTTGTCATGAAGTTTATTCAGGCACAAACAATGTAAATATAAGAGATCCATGTGCCATATTGTTAAGAAGTTTCCTGACCAACTGTTTATTGTACTTGGGTAGGCCAAGTTTTCTGGTCATTATAACTTGATACTCATCTATGAATTTGGTTCCATATCTGAAATAAGCAAAGGACATAACAAAACAGCCAAATAGGTAGGTGGTTACCAAAAAGATCTGCAAGTTAGTTATAAACAATACCTTTCCATGGCATAATCCACCTCCTTCTCATTTATGAGGTGGTAAGCTGCTAAAGTTGATGTAAACTGCGGAATGTTCCATAAACCTGATTTGCAAAACAGTACCTTCTCCTAGGAAGATCTGCTCGTATTCTGAGTTTTTGAGAAATCTCACTCACACAAATACACTAAGATAAACACACATTACTGTATGACAAGAATTTTTATGTGAAAAAACCCAACTACGGGAAGAGATTTCAAAAATCTCAATTGAGTAATAAACTGACTGACTGTTTATTTTCTCTCTGTACCTCTAGCTATTTGCTCTCACTGAGCTTCCGACTTGTTGTTGTGTGTACTTTCGTTGCTCAACCGAACAACCTACTTAAAATAGAGCTAGAGGGAGAATTACTCCTCAAATTATGGGACAAAAGGAGAAAGGTATGCAGCACTCTTGGGAGGGAGTTCATTTCCAGCTGCTTGTCTCCTCCCACTAAAATATGAGACAATTTTCAACAGGGGTGTAATTACTAGGATCAAAAGCATGCATCTTGGAAGCCAAATTAGGGACCATAATCGATGGTGAGACCTAACACATTCATGTTATCTGTGTTTAGAACTCCATGTGTGAAACCAGGAAAGCAACCTCAACTGTACGTCCAAGCTCGATCGGTGAGCCCGCCTCACTCCTCGATCAAAGTAACATATGCACAAGCCATTTGAGATGTAATCATAATTAAGTAGATATGATTGGTGGTCTCTTGAAATGAAACTTTGTTTGAAATTCTAAACTTATTTGTCGATCTACTTATGATAATAACTTATGTGAGTAATGTGTTTATAGAAAATTTGATTAAGGGGTTGTTTGATAAAATTGAATAAAAAGTTTAAATGTATAAGAGAATTTGAATGACCTAAATGAATAAAAATTCGTGAATACGGAATGAAATGATATTTAATAATTGTTTGTCTAAAATATCTTAATACGTTTAATTTCTAATTTTAATCTCTACGAATAATTATGAATAAATTTATTATGTAATTACTACAGATAGACAATATTATCTAAGAAAAATTAAATATAAATTTTTAAACAATATTTGATGTAGTATACTATTAGTAATATAATTTTAGGAATAAAACCCTACTAAAAGTTAATAACATTCTATCCATAAAATCAAAACAAAAGACTACAATATTCATTAAATTGGTTACTGATCAATTTTTTGTTAAAAAAAATAAAAAACAATTTGTGTATAACAATATTTGTTTACAATAGTAAAACAAGATAGATATTGAATGTAATTTTTAATTGTCAATGAGTGTATGTAAAGTGGTGTTTGATAAAATTAAGTAATTAAGATATTAGTGATTAATATATCTTAATAAATTAGACCATCTGAGTGAAATACTATCTGAACTTAAAAAGTTCTTTGGTAACTAAAAAGTTTAAAATATCTGAATGACTTTTAAATTTAAAAATGTCAATTTTAAATTTAAAAATATTTCAAATTGACTTTTCAAAAATCAATAATGATCTTAAAATTTTGAACATGGTGAGTATAATATTTAAAGAGGTTCCACATATTTAAATTTTTCATTAAGAGACGACTATTAATGATTCAGATTTATATCTTCCTCTTACCGATTAAGAAATGATAAGAGAAACAAAATTTTACCAAACTCCTCTACCTTCTTACCGAATCAAATGTGGAGCTGTTAAGAGGTATTAAAAGGTAAACACACACCACCTAATTAAAACTATCTTTTAACACTACTCCTTACCTGGGTAAGGTGCTGTTTGTTTACATCTGATTGTCTCTTAATGGACTGCCTCTTATTCGCTAAGAGACATGATGTTGTTTGTTTGCTTTTTTGTTACTTTTGAATGCCTCTTAATTGGTAAGACAGAAAATGAAATCTTAATAATTAAGAGGTACCTCTTAATGAAATTATTTTGATAATTTTTATATAAATATATTCAAAGAATATTATGTACTCATTTTTATTAAATTGAATATTTAAAACTATTAAATAAAATTTTACCCTTTAAAATGGTAAAATAGTGTCATTAAGAGACAACTTACTTTTTAGTTATCAAACAATTTTTTAGATTCAGACCTCATAACCATTCAGATAATCTAATTTATTAAGACATTATAATCATTCAGATCTTAATTTTCAGGTTTATTAAACACAACCTAAGTCACAATTTTCTAGAAGAATCATTCAGACACATTTAAACGCATTCAGAATTTAAAAATTACAAAAAAAGAATCGATCAAATTCAAACTCATTAAGAAGTAATCATAAATAAACAAACAACTATTAAGAGAACTTGCAAGTAAAAATGGGACACAACAAAATTAAAGGGTATTATTCTTTGAATTGTAAACTCAATATTCAACTAGTTTGCTACAAATACATGGTCAAAGTTGCACCAAGAACATAAAGAGCATCTCTAAGTTTAATATGGACAAATGTTGAGAGATATTTGGTTGTCTTTGCTAATCTCATCAAAGTAAGGGATCAGATTGAATTATTTGAAAGTTGTGGGGAAAATGTTTATTACCAAAAATATTAGGAATTTATTTTTGCGTTACTCTGACGTCGTTTTTATAATTCCTCCAAATCGAACTCGCTCATCGATATCTCAGTCTCTCTCATCCCTCCGTCCCCCACCTCTCTCTTGCTAAACAACCGTGGACCGAACTGCCGTCCACCGCACCGTCCCACCATGAACCACCGAAATATAAAGGATAACACCCAGCACAAAATCCCAGGTGAGGAAAATTGTATGCTTCTTTATTTTATTAGTTTGTTTTTTAGGAAATTTACTGGAAGCCTAATTTTGTTTTTCTCTTTGGTACAAGTTTGCAGAAATTAGTCTCATTTTTATTGGCTCAAAATCGCATTTTTTTTCATGAATTAACAAACATGAACTACGAGCTTCCCGATAGCAGTGGTAAGTTTCTTAAAGATCGTATCTTTTTGTACCTATTTGTTATTTATGTTATAAAACTACTTATGCAATCACTTCTGGGTTGTTTTGGGGGCCTTCCATGAATTTTTGTTTAATTGGTAGTTTATTGTTTTTGTTATTGTTTGATATAGTGAAAGAATTTTTGAGATTTTTGTCGGGTTCTATGGAAAATTTACTTTCAGGGTTTAGGTTTTACTCTAAGTTAAACTAGTTGTAGGTTTTTGATTTTTTGAAAATGGATTTGCAGTGGTTCTTTTTTTGCCTTTTCCTCATTTTTAGGTGAATCTAGAGATGAAGCCTAAGATCCCTAATTGTTCTCTGGTGTTTGAAATTATTCACTTATTAAAAGCAAATTTATATAACATAATGCAAGAACCTGAATTCAGTTCACTCTACGTGTCAAGTGTGCATAACCTGATGTGTCGTTTGATTGGCGAATTGTGTAACTGAGTTCTATTGTTTATTGCGTAATCGAAGTATAAATTTCTACTTTATTAGTGGAATTGAAGGAGGTGCCTGTCAGAACTTTCTTTAACTGTAATTAGTTTTACCATATGTAGTGCAGGTTGTTAGTAAGTAATAATACAGCTACGTGTTGCGTAAGGGTGTGATTCTTGTTCATATGTTTGTTGTCGTTGATTCACAAGATAGCCACCGAGGAAGTTAAATTCACGACAAAAGGTGGGACCACAACTATAAAAGTTTAAGTGCGCTTGGGCTGTCAAATTCTCTTTCTGCTGGTAGTCCTGCCAGGTGTGTTTGGAATTGTCTTTGGCAATTACCAGAATGCAGTAACTTAAGATTATCATTTTATTGGTTTCACAAAAAAGGATTTTATTTTAGAACAGTTGGAAAAGATATAACTCAAAGCTATGGAATTGCTGCTAATTTGTCAAATGTGCAAGTATTGAAATTGCATTCTCCCACTTATTTTTGTTGTACTTTTTGATGGCAATTCAGTGGCCCAAGAGGCAGAAAGGCCATGCCATATGGCACTTGATCTAAGATAGAAAGCAAGTGCTAGTAAATAAAGCAGTTCAACTTAATTGTACTCATCATTGTCTTTGCTTGGTACTCTCAGAACCAGTACCGACACAAACGTGATATGGACCTCATTCTTGTGTTTTCTTAGAAGTAAAAAATTTATTTACAAAGTCAAACTGGTGTGGATATCTTTCCTCATTTTCCCTTAATGCTGTTGCAACATAACACTTGAGGAACTTATCTCCATTTCCCTATTTCTTCAATGTAGATTCTTTTTTGCTATGATAAAGAGTTAATATCCCAGTTGGTGGGACTGGGTTTGTCCTTTGGTGTTGAAAGATCTCCATAGTCCACCCTATTAAATTCCAGGGCATTAGGGGTTGTAGGAGTGACGAGTTTTTGGCGCTGTGCGAGATTCACAGTTCTATGCGGTGTTTGGAAGGAAAGAATGTTCATATCTTCTATGGTCCTTGCTTGCTGCCATTTCATCTTTTTCTTGCTTCTTTGTGGACTTCTGCTACGGGAGGTTTTGATGATTTCTATTTCAGAATTGCACAGGGATTGGAGCCTTCTCGGTTTTCTATTGCCACTTCTATTTTCTTAGTAGGTCTTTTCATCCCCCTTTCTCACATCCTCTCTTCTAATAAAAATATCTTCCTGTATGTAAAAACCAAATATCCCTGCCATCTTTAGTAGCCTTTTGTTCGGTTTGACTTTTACCATCTATCTTCGTCTTCTTGGCTACCGTAATCTCTGTCTATCCACCTTTCTTATCCATGCCTTTGTGTTTTTCCCCGCTGATTTTTTCCCATGTGTTTGAAGACTTCAGCCAAAATGTTTATCTTTGTGTCATCTAATCACTCTTCGCTATTTCTTGACATTAGACCTTTAATGTGTTGTATTATGGGTGTGAATGCTTGCTTCTTCATGACAGAAATTAGTTTTATGAATTTTATATATTAATGGTATTCATTTAGGAAAAAAGTTGTTATCATGGTTTTTTTGATATAAAATTTTCATTAAAATCTCCCATCTCTTTGAGGATGAATTATTTAGATTTTTTAATGTCAGGACTTGGGACCTATATTTTTAATACCTTCTGGCAACTTTACAATGTGATAGTAGACTGTAAATTGAAAGTATTCAGGGTATGTTGCCCTCGATTTCCCTTTGAATTTTGAAATGATTAATTTTCTAGTGAACCTGGCCATTAGGTTTGAATTTGTGGCAAGTATATTTGTTTTATTCTCAAAATAATATCTGCAATTTGTTTAGGATATATGATAAGGATGTTTCCTTTAATCTCAGGCTGATTGATACCTGCAAGAGTTGCCGCACTTAATTTTTTGCAAGCACTTGAGTCAACATGTCAGTCTTCCTCCGTGTCTTCTACACACTTTATTTCCTGATCAAGAATTATTTTGTCTCTGGAAAGGCCCGAAGTTATGATGTCTCATGTCTCTAGATTGTTTGAGATACATATGAATAACTTAAATCCAAAATGTTTTCCATATTTGGAACAATATAGTTATAATTAGAATGGGTAGTATTACCTTCTATAGTTAAAGGAATTTTTTGTTGTTCCCACATCTATCACATTTGATTTTATTCGCAAAACTTAAGGCAGGGGATTAATGGATATAAAGTGATCAATGCAACGAGCCTCTCTCCATCTGTGTAGGCACTACTTAAATAAGCAAGCCCTTGAACTTCTTAGTTAACAAACTACTGTTTGACATGTTCATGCACTGACTCCTGGCAGCATGGAATTTAATCCCACTGCAAAATTCACAATTTCTTAATACTATTCAAGAAATTAATTTTATTTTAGTTTTATATTATGATTTTCTGAATAATGGAATAATGCAGGAACAGATGATGATCTTCCTCCTTCACACCAAAATAGATTTGCTAGTGTTGGCCGAGCTTCTGCTAATGGTAGATCCGCAGCTGTAGGAACTGCTCCATTCCCTCCTATTCAGAGTGATATGGAGACCCAGATCCACCACATTGAACAAGAAGCATATAGTTCAGTTCTTCGGGCATTCAAAGCTCAGTCAGATGCCATTACTTGGGTTCGTGGTTTGTTATTTTCTGTATTCGTATATCAAATGGTGTAGTACTTTATAAAAAAGAATTTATCTACACAATTTTAACACATAAAAGGTATAACTTCTTTGGATCCAATGACTTTGAAAACAAAGCACCAAAAATCATAACTAGATCAATTTGGATGAGATTTCTGTATGCATTTCTTATTGTCTAATATTCAACGCTTATGAAATTTGATTTTAAATATGTCATGCAATGCTGTAGGAGAAAGAAAGTTTAATTACGGAACTCAGAAAAGAGCTGAGAGTATCAGATGAGGAACACAGAGAGCTTTTATCCAGGGTTAATGCTGATGATATCATCAGGAGGATTAGGTCTGATGATTTATTTTTTGTCCTTTTTACTGAGACTGATTCACGAGGTTATACCTCATCTTTGTTCAGTTGTTCATTAGAAATGGATTGTCAACAGGGAGTGGAGGGCAAGTGGTAGCCAACCTAGTATGCGCAATAGTGGGCCTGTTCATGACGCTTTGCCTAGTCCTACTGTTTCAGCATCACGCAAGAAACAGAAGACATCACAGTCTGTTGCTTCCTTATCTATTAGAGCACCATCTCAAGCACTGCATCCATCAATGCAGCCATCTTCATCGACTTTGAAACATGGTTCTGTCTCGGGAGTGAGGGGAAAGAAACCCAAATCAGTAAGCTGATTTTTTTTCAAGTACAGTTATTTTATATACAAGATAATGAAGTGATATCCCTTTTGTTTTCATTAGTTCTCCATTAAAAGTCTTATATTGTACTCCCCATTCTCAATGAACTCCATGGTCCATGCAGTATTCTACAGGTTTCCCTGGCAGGGGTCCTGTTCCTGGTCGGGGTTCTGGAGGTGCCTTTGGTGTAAATGACTCTGCTGAAGTAGCAAACTTTGATCCATTAGTTGGGAGGAAAGTTTGGACCAGATGGCCTGAAGACAATAGTTTCTATGAGGCTATAATAACCGACTATAATCCTGTTGAGGTATGTCTCACTGTTTACTACACAATATTCAAGTGTCGGATCGGCCTCGATTTAATTTGGTATTTCAAACATTTCCAGGGTCGTCATGCTCTGGTTTATGATATCAATACAGCTGATGAAACGTGGGAATGGGTCAATGTCAAAGAGGTAAATGATTCAGTTGTTCTAGAAATATTTGACATATTCGATAATACAGGAATGCTAAACATATGGGCTATGTTTGTTTGCAAGGATTACACTTGGGATAGGACTATTAATCCCAAGTGTCTTGTTTGTTTTTAAATTTGAGCTTGGGACTATTTGTCCTGAGATTATAAAATAGCTTAAGATGTGGGATTATTTAAAACCCATGTTCTACTTGGTATTATGGATTAAAAATTGTTAGACAAAATTAACCTCAATCTTTTTCTAAAATGACCATAATATCCTGCATTTCTGTTATTATTACTAGCAACTTAAATTTTACTAGTACAAAGACTAAATATTTTTTTTTTTGGGGGACGGGGAAGGGGGAGGGAGGGAGGGGTGGGTGGGGTTGGGGGTGGACAGGGTGGTGGGTGAGGTGTATATATAATCACTGAATATTATTTTTTTGGGAGTGGTGGGGGATGGGCGAGTGGGGGTGTATACATAATCAGTAAATATTATTTTTTTTGGTGGGGGGTGGGGGTTGGGTGTATACATAATAAGTAAATATCATTTTTTTTGGGGTGGTGGGGTGGGGGGGATGTATATAATTTGTAATTTTTTTTTTGATGAATAAATAAGTTTAAAATATGTTATTATTGGTAATGGTATAATAGTCTAAACGATATTTTTTAATCAAATACTTTAATTAATCCTGAAAAAAACAAACATAACCCATTTCCCATAAAAGACAAACACGTGACTAGGACTATTTAATCCTAGGATTAATAGTCTTGGGATTATAATCCTTGCAAACAAACATGACCATGGGGTTTTGATTTAGGAATGCCTTTATCTTTGTCTACTACTCTACTAGCCCATTTACATCTTTTGATTAATTTCTCATTTTGATCTTTTAGGTGGATGCCCTTTGTATTGTTTATCTATTTTGTTGGCATGTTTTTCAGTGAGCTTTGATTTTATTTTCTTTTTCATTTTTCTTTATTTACCTTTTAGATATGTATTTACCTTCTTGCTTGACATGCTTTTCACATGCTGAAGTTCTGTTTGAGAGTTTAGAGGAGTAACATTAAATTACTTATTCTACTTAGGCGTGTGCTTCATTCTTTTATTGTTTTTCTTCAGTAAGTGTTGGAATTAACACTTTGACCTTTGACTGGGGTTCCTCCCTTGGATTATTCCCTTTATGTTTGAATACAATAACGACTGATTTCTTTAGGCAATGTTAGGCGATCATGGCTGATAGTGTGTTTCAGGGGGGCTTTCTTTTGATGCATGGGTAAAGGTTCCAAAATGCTTTTCTTAGAACCTTCTTGAATCTCATGCACTGAAATGTGTAAATTAATGCAATATAAGTACGATGGAAGATAATAAAAGAGGACAGTTGGAGTAGTAGGTGTAAAATTAGAGACAAAATCATAGAAGAGATAGAAAAGGAGATAGTGTAGAGAGAGCAAATCAAACTTTTTAAATTCAATATAAGCTATGTAATATCACAGTTCTGAATCAGCTAAATCCTTTAAGCTGCTGAACTTTAAGTGCCGAAAATTTGTTGGTATCAACTAAGAATTAAGTACTAATTGAACTGTATGATAAAGAACTTGAGGTTATGCCTGAAAAAAGAAACCAAATATTAGTTCTACCCTCATACTCAATGTGCCTCTTAAGAAAAGAATTCACGAAACATGTTTCTGTTAGGTTTTCACTTTAAGATGTTAGCAAAGGCGTGTTTGTTAATGTACTTGTTAATTGTTAGACAAGAATGACAATCCAATAAAATCTATTTTTGATTGCTCCCAATTTTGTTGTCTCCACTCTCTCCTATTATAGGACTGTCATACACAACAAATAAAGGTAACATACTTTCATTACTAGAGTCTATTGGACTATAGTTTTACTATCTTGTTTGAAGATTTCATTTCCTTACTTTCCGATTTTTGGTTATTTAGTTATTTAGGAATATAGATATGAGATTCGAAAGAGATCTTTTTAGATGATGCACGGAGTTGGTTCTTCCTGTCACCCGCACCCCTCCCACACCTCTTGTTTTCTCATTTTGTGCATGTTATAGATTTTTTTTCTTTCTATTTTTCCTTTTTTGTCTTTTTTCCTTTTTTTAAAGTACCTTCATATAAACTAGTTTCTATTACACTGCCATGGAGCATTATCCTAGAGAAGAAACACTGAAACTATACCAGTTATTGCCCATGAGAAATTGGCTGCATCAATAAAATCAAACTGGTGCAAAAACTATGTTGTAATCAAAACAAATTATAGTTTTCCTATTCTAGTCTTTTGTAGTTGTTCTCAAAATTGAAACTCTTCTCTAAATAGACTACATTCATTGAAGTTTTAAAGCTGTTGGACAAAAATAGATCGTCGATTGTTTTCTGTCGATAGCATTTATTCTGCATGTGCCTGATTTAGCAAATAGCCTATATGTCAATTGTTCCTGATATATATATTTACCGTTCAATATTTGATAGATATCTCCTGAAGACATCCGATGGGAAGGTGAGGATCCTGGAATTAGTCGTAGAGGTGGCCGTAGTGGATCAGGCCGTGGTTTTAAAAACTCTATGTCCCGTGGAGGTTCTTTTGCTGGTGGAAGAGGTAGAGGAATAGTGAGGACCCAGGCCAAGAGAGATTTCCCTCCATCACTAAATGGCATCGGAAAGAAGGCACTGGGTGACATTGAAATTCTTCACACCGACACATTGGTTAAAGAGGTACATCTGCAATTTGAATTTTGGGCATCTTACTAAAAAACGATGTTACATATTTCCCTCCGCTGATCCATTTTAACAGGTGGAGAAAGTTTTCAGTGCAAGCCATCCTGATCCTACGGAGATTGAAAAAGCAAAGAAAGTACTTATAGTAAGAACAAGCCCATCACTTGACATAAAATATCATGAATCACATCTTTTTGTTAGAGAAAGGCTAATAATGTATTTGAAAATGCAGGAGCATGAACAAGCACTCATTGATGCAATTGCAAGACTAGAAGATGCATCAGATGGTGAAAGTGGTAATAACTGACTAAATATAACCATGTTATACAACAACGAAAAAATTCAAACGAAGATGAGCATCTTTGTTGTATCATATAATCCCTTCTTTCGTATTTGATATTTGCTATGACCTTTAATTACTGTGAAATTTTGACTTTGGTTAACTTGTGGAATTGGAGGAAAGGCTTGAATTGGTTCTTGTTTCGATTCCCACGTTTTCTCAATTATCATATTTTGTAGTGCACAGCTTTAGAATATCTTAATGTGCTTGCATCATTGACAAGATGGTATTAGTTTTTTGCCTATCATCCATATATCTTGAACGTTACCAAATAGTTAGACTTGGCTTGTTTAGAGTGATAATATCATTAATGCTCGTTTTGAACATACAAAATCAGGTATTCATGATCGACTGTAATGCCTAACTATTTTACACGGACTCTTTACTTTGCCCTATGTACCTGTTTGCGACACTCATACTGGGAAAAGGGTAATAGGTACTGAACACTTCTTTAGTGTAAAAAATGGCAAATTTGAGGAGTACCTGTGTCAGACTTTTCAAAATATTGTGTTCAACCGAACAGTCCATCTGAGTCCATGTAACATAGATGCCTAATGGAATGTATTTGCAATTCTTTTTCTTTTGAACCGATATTGGGTTGGTGATCACAACTTTCTGATTTTATTCTCTACTGGTAATGAGAACCATATACCTACAATGTATTTTCCCTCTGAACAACTTTGAAGCAGATAGGCGAGAGCATCAATTCTCACAAGGGCAATCAATGGACCAAGAAAGGGGACGGGAGAGACGACATTATGACGAAATGGCTGGCGAAGACAGTAGAATACTCGAAGGTTCAGATGGCACCAAAGTGGCTAGAGAAGCAAGAACGGGATCTGATCAGCAGGCTCGTGGCGGCATGTGACAGTAGTAGGTTTTTTAGAGCTAACGAAACGTCGATTCTTTGCTTGTAATGTGCCATAACTTATTTAATGACTAGCTTAATAGCTTGCAGTAGTTGTAGCTGTCTGCACTCTTTTCCTCTGTATCTTAACATATTTCTGGAAGGTTGGGAAAACTAGTACAAATTCATGTAATGAATGATATGTACTTTAACCATGTAAATTGTAAAGATTATTTTGGTAGTGATATATTTATAACTTGTCTCTCTCTTATTCTTCCTTTTTTTTCCTTTTCTTTTTGAAAATTTTAAGTTGTCTCCCCTCTATCTTGAAGCTGACTCTATGGGACAGCAATCTGATTTCCTATGGTACCAAAATTATCTGCTACTGCAATATGAACAAGTATTAGCAGAACTATTCAGTATAGTAGAGCTAGAAGTCCAACCTGCAGTTTGATAATTCTAAAATCGCACGACATTGCTTGTGATTGGTGTGGTGTGGTCAGGGACGGAGTCACGGCCCCCCAAGGTTTGAAATTTTTGTAAGACTCATCCCAAAGTTTGAAAATTTTATAAAACTCACTTGTACATTTGGTTTGGTTTGAAAATTTTGTAAGGCTACGGCTCCCTCAAGTTCTAATGAAGCTTTGATATGTTTTAAGACTTTTTTTTGCTATGTTTTATTATCTTTGTCAAAGCAAATTCTATTACTATATTATTTTTGTTTTAGTAAAAATATATTTTGTAATAGTGAAATTTTACTTTTTAGTGATAAATATATTTTATGTTGTTAAATTTTTTTTTGGCTCCCTTGAAGAACAAATCTTGGCTCCGTCCCTGGGTGTGGTGTGGTTTTAAAGCCTGTAGTGCAGTTTTATTTGGTTCGGTTTCGGTTTTATGGCATAATTAACAATAATATTTAATAAATCAAATTCATCTTTATGTATAAGAAATCATACATGACATTAATAAAATAACATCGAGCAATAAGTTTTAGGTTTGAAGTATGTTACTCATGATTGCTTTAACATTCTTCAAACCATTACAATTCAATTAAAAATATTTTAGTCACAAACAAAAAGTTTAAAAGTGCATAACATAATTAAAATTGTCTATTATATTTTTAGGAATTTGCCTGACTTCTAAAAAAATATATAATAATATAAGAGCGGTGCGATGCGGTTTGAGTGGTGTGGGAGTCTTCCAAAATCACACTCAAACCGATTCAACACATAATGAATGATCACATTCCTTTATTGTTATAGTTGAGAAATTAGGGTTTTATCGATTGAAGTTTGAGGATTTTTTTCAAGTAGTTGATCGATCGATTGTCTAAGAAATGTCAGAAATATATTTTGTTTTGCTTTAATGTAAAATAAAACATGATTAACAAAATGGTGGACATATTGTTTTTTAAATACACATTAGTTGGGCATGGCCCCACTCAAGACGCACGTCATCAATTTTTGACGTGTCAATTGAATTTGGACTAAAGTGAAAAAAATTAATAGTTTACTCATTTAATTGACAAAATTAAAAGGTGAATCATTAAAGTGAAAAACAGGTAATAGTTTAGGGTAATAAAATATATTTATTTTAAGCCTAATAATAGCAGTAAAAAAATAGCGCGGGAGTTACATTCGTCTTGTTTTTTACCGCGCGGGAAAATTCCCAAATTCTTTGAAAGAGAGAAATTGAATTTGAAACTTACATAAGAAGCTCTGCGCTTTTCGCTTCGTCCCAAGCAAATTAAACACAAACAATTTATCTCTCTAAAAAAGAAGAAGAAATGTCGTCCACAAATCCAAACAGGGCTGAGTTGGGCGAGTTGAATCAGCAAGAAACTGAAGAGCGCAGAGTTCTTCGTTCTGGTTATATCAAAATTCAAAATCTCATTAGTGGTAAAACCCTCCGATCTCTTTTTATTTCTCTATTTTCAAGTACTATGATTATTGGGTTTTTTTTAAATGGGGATGTAGTAGTATTTGTTAATTAGCTAATTTGTTTTTCATTGATGGGGTTGTAGAAAACAAAGATGATATAGCAGGGGTTGATTCAAATAAGTTTGATTCCATCATCAAAGAAGTTGAGGACTTGCATTTGCAGGGTATTTTCTCACTCTTTCTGTATCTCTCTATCTCTCCCTTTCTCTCTCTCTCTCTCTCTATATATATATATATATATATATATATAATGTACATATTTCATGTTCTAGTAAAATGTCAAGCTGATTTTTCTTTGAAATTAAATACTTTTACCTTTTTCTGAAATAAAAAAGTATCCCAATATGGAAAGGCTTTCAATAGTTATTGGTTCTGTCTCTGTAAATATTCCTTTTGCACTAAAAAAGAATATCAATAAACAATGAATAAGTCATACAGAGGGGTTTCAAAATTGATGGGTGTCTGTGTATGTGTTTAATGGGATTGTTGTTTGATTAAAGAAAGAATTAAAATTAAAGATACCAATACTTTGCCTTTGAGTTTCAGATTAAATTTGATGCAAGGCATTTTTTGTAAATGTAAAGTGGTATATGTACAAGTAGTTTGATTAGCTAGAACTTTCCAATTTTCTATGATATTGACTTGCAAACTTAATACTTACATTGCATCATTTGCATCAATTTATTCCTAACTTTGGGGCTGTTTGTAAATGGAATGCATTATTTTAAGAAGTTGATATATTAATATTTTAATGTGTATATTTATATTATAATTACAAGGATAAAAGTATTTCAACTTGCAATCCAAAAGTTAACAATCACCCTCTTATTTTAAAAAGTTACTACTAAAAATCTAAAATGGATTAAATCTAGAAAAGTTAAAAATGAAGATGAAAAAGAAATGTAAATGGAGGATAATGCATTATATATAGTTATTAAAGGCAAGAGAGCGCTTAAGTTGGCCCAAGGATACCTTACCGTTCAAAGAGAGAGAGAGAGAGAGAGAGAGGCAAAAGGCGCAACAATGTGCAAAGGTTTCCCTAAGCCTAGGAGCAAGGTAAGGCGTGTTTGTAATATTCCGAAATCCTTATAAGGCTTGCAAATGTAATTTTATATGATTAATACAAGATGTTTTGGTGATTGAAATTATGTGTTTGAATGTGTGTGGTTTCATTATAAGTATATAATTTTTTTGTAAAACTTAACTAGGAAATCACTATTCATAAAAACGCTAAATCACTATTCATAAAAACGCCAAGTCAACTTTAGAAAAGTCAACTTTTTTGGCTAACCGGATTAGTTAGGAAAGCTAACTAATGAGTAATTAGAAGACTAACTAGAAAGTAAACTAAGTTGGATTAACCAAACTAGGTGGAATTTGGTTAGGGTGTAGAGTAAGTGAGGGCTTTTTGGCCATTATGGAAGTATGTAATATTTACAAACTTGTAAGTATTGTTACTTGTTTTGAAGAGTTAGTCATCAATTTGGCTTTTGCTTGCTTTAATGTGTTGTCAAGTCTAGGATGGTGAGATGTGACTTATTAATTTGCTTGTGGTGTTGGCTTGTTTTAAGAGGTGAGATGTGGCCTTATTTCTTGCTTGTGGTGTTGGCCACTTTGGTTGGTTGCGGTTAGATGACCCTTATGCTCTAGGTCTTGCTTGCCTATAAATAGAAGCCTTATGCCATGTTATTTTCCTTCACCAATTCACAAGAATTATAAGAGAGAACTATAGTAAGATCAATTGCTAATTGAAGGAAGGAGTTTAAAAAACTTGCAACTTCAGGAGGCCGTAAGAAGGACGAAATTCAGTGTAAACATATTATTTGTTTTTAGGCAAGTTTTTTGGACTATGTGCAAGTTTCTAGTTGTTTTTGAGGACTATAAAACTGTTTTGAATTTCAGTTGTTGTGTGAAGATAGTTGTGATATGTGAATTACTTGTATAACTTGAGTATTGTGAACTCTATAATTTGAGGATTGTGAACTCTATAACTCGGGCAGTGCGAGCCTTATAACTTGGGCAGTCTGAACCCTATAACTTGAGTAGTGTGAATTTATTATCTGTATAAACTTGAGAAGTGTGAAATGTGTTTATCTGTTAGACTTGCTGAACATTTGTGCTCATTCTTGCGAATAAAATCTTATTTGCAGTTAAGGAAGAATTACCAGCAGAATCTGGCAGTAAAGAGAAAGTGAAAGAAGAGTAGTTAAGTCAAGAGAGATTATTATTGTTGTCTTCTTTTTATGTAATAGAATTTAAAGTTGTAATAATTTTGGAGATATGATTAAAAGAGTTAGAAATTATTATAAGAATGTATTGTTTGTGTACTGTACATTTAAGCTAGTAGATGTAGGAGTCATTTAACTGTATTAGATTAGCAGTATTGACAATGTATAGAAAGTTTTGTCAAAAAAAGGGGTTGTCTAATTGAGTGCCGTTTTAACGGAAAACCCCTTCTTTCCTGGGAACTGACTGGTTACTAATATTAAAAGTTTAGGATAGATAAATGGTGATGAAGTTGAGAAGAAGTGTTTAGTGTTGAAGTTGAAGTTATGGAATACTGAACAAGTTGTAATTTTTATGACTTTGAGATGTAAACGAAAATTGTAAAGTTTACGATTCTGAAATAAAGAGTATGATGTTAAGTTTTTAATTAAATGAGTTTTTACCGAGTATAATATTAGTGAATATTAAGGAAAGATGTTGCAATCCTGGGATGGAGATAAAAAATTGATGTAATGTCTGTAATAGATTAGTTAAACCAATAGAATTTTTGGTAGATTTGATAGATGAAGTTGTATCATCAGCACTAGATCAGGGGTTTAAGGAGACCCGGATTTGGGGGTGTGATAGTGTTCCTCATCGAAGTGAGGTGCACATCCTCAAAAAGTAAAGTAAAACACTAGTTGGAAGAAACAAGGCAAATTCTCTTGGCAAAAAGTAAAATTTGATTTGTTATGTTTTAGCTTTTTCTTTGATATGAAAAAATGCTATTTGCAAAAAGTTTTAAATTGCATGTACTAAGCTCTTTTATGAAGTTAGAATCTGAGTAACAACAAAGCAATAGTCTTAGTCTGTTTCAGTAGCCTAATATTTATCATTTTTTGATTGATATTATTTACCCTAATATTGTTTTCTAGTCAAGAAGCCAAGGGAACAGGTTGCAGATGCAGAAGCCCTTTTGGATCTTACTAGCACCTTGGTGGCCTCAGTTAAATTGCACACCAGTGGAGGTGTTACCCCTTCCGAATTCGTATCTTGTCTTTTGAAACACTTTGGCCAACATGGGAGAAGAGGAACCTCTGAGAGTTCCCAGAATTCGGTTCTTTGGAGAGATATCGGGCTTTCTGTTTCACCCATTTTCAAAAATGCTAATGGGTGCAGCACTATGTGAGTTTTTATTGACAACTGTTAATCTGGAAGTTAGCTATAATGCAATATGCTGTGCCTTTACTTAGTGTTTCTGTTTTATATGCTCTTACTTTCTGCTTTACTTTTAAGGCTTGGGCCCATGAAAAATGAACTTAAGCAACGCAAGGTTGTAGTCCGTAGACAGTATGCAAAACCAAACTGTAGGAGTGCTCGTCCAGAAGAGGTAGGATTGCTATTCAGAAGTGCTTCACCTTCGCTCTATTTTTATATTTCTTTGTTCTTTTTCAAGGAATTGAATCCCCTATAAGTACAGGTTAATGACAGACCAATATACTATACACATGAAAATTCGGTCTGTTATTATTTTCTGTACATTGTTTTCACTAACTCGAATGCCTTGTGTAACAGCTTGATGATACCACTGCAGAAGAGAAAACCGAGACCGACAAGAATATGTTAACAATATTTGAGATCTTAAGGAAGAAGAAAAGTGTCAAACTTGAAAATCTACTGTTGAATAGAAAGTCCTTTGCGCAGACAGTGGAGAAACTACCTCAAAACTATCATTCAAGCTATTGATTCATCTTTTTGTACACGGGTGTTTGGATGTTTGTTTAGTTTAACAAATGGAGCTTCATTTTGCAGCTCCAAGGAATGCTGCAGCAGCTAGTTCAGTTAGCTCGGGTGAAGTTAGGTACAATGCCTTCATCTTCAGATTTGATTTCAAAAATTGGAAGGTAAACAATACTCCCTTTATCCAAATTTGGGTGAGTTCTTTATCCAGAAAAAAAGAAGGATGTAATTTGAATTTATGTTTATATATAATCCCCCCCCCCCCCCCCCCCCCTAAATTTGAATTTATGTTTGTTCTGGCTCGCATAGGGTGAAAATACTGTGTTATCTTTATATAATTTGATTGTTGTGCTACATAGAAATTATTTATCATTTTATAAATCCTGGGATCATATTCTTTAACTCTTTGTATCTGAAAAAATTGTACTGATTTGTGGCACACAGTTGATGGTGGATCAAGTGCCAGAGGGAGAGGAACTCATTCCTAATAGGGTCAATTCACACATTTCTGCTTGTACTCAACCTGAACCAGTTACAATTTGTTCTCAATCAGAACCTGTTGCAACTTGTTCTCAAGCTGCATTGTCCACAATACCCATGGCAATACCGATAAAGACATATTCAAGAAACCGTGGCCTGGTTATACAAAAACACTCTTTTTTCGAAGGATCTCCTGAAATTGGTGAAGGCTCTGCCATGATTTAGGAATGCAAGCGCAAGCTCGAGTTTATAAATTAATGGAATGTCTTGGGATAATTAATCTGATGGTCCATGTTGTTTAGGAGTTTGGCATTTAAAATTACTTTTGTACCAGGGTTATTATTAGATGTCTATATATAGATAGGCAGATTACTGATGTTGGAGGTCTCCTAGGCTAGCAACTCTCCATTGTGTATTCTTGATCCTCTATAGCTCCTTCCTTTTGGCTGCTTGAATGTGTATTTGAAGAGAGCACTTTTGTTAAACTTGATATTATGTAGTTAAATCCTTCTTAATTATGTGTATTTAGGAAAGCTTATATAAAAAAACAACCATAATTTAAAGACAAATGAGGAGGTTATCTCAAAAGAAAAATATGAAGGTGATTAGGTTTACAAAATTTTAAACTCTAGGGAAAGGGTCGAGTATGAGATATACTTTCTCACCTTGCACCCGACTCAATTATATGTATATACTCTTTTAGTCATATGATAAAAGTCTTTATTACTATTTTGGGTAGTTTCATGTTAAATGTCTTTTTTTTCTTTAATAACTAAACTTTTACACATATTTTCTTATTATACTCGTATCATTAAATATTTCATATTTTTTTTATTCTAATTCTCACTTCATATTTAATGACATTATTATGGACAAATTTGTTATTTTATTCATCTTCTTAATATGCGTGAAAAATCTACCAAGACTTTTATTCTGAGGGAGTATATAATTTTTTCAAAATTAATATTATAAATATAATTATGTATTTATTTAAGTTATTTTATTATAAATTCAATTGTGCTCGTGAACATTGTTTACACCGTAATACTTTTCCAAAAGGTCCCTACTTTTGTCTTTTATCCAAAAAAAAATTGTTTATCCTTTGGATATCTAATATACCAAACTTCGTCCTTAAGCATAAAGGTAGTACTACTGCTCAATCAAACGCGTTTAATATCCCAAAAAGGCGTTTTATAAATTCGGAAGAAAACCCCAAATGAGTAGATCATTTTTCTTCTACTTCTTCATAATTTCCCTTTCCTCGATAGCATCCATATCAATGGCAGAATCAACTCCTACACAATCATCTTCAGCTGCTGCAGTTCACATTGTTTATACTGAGAAGCCTCAGGACGAAGAACCTGAAGCCTATCATATCAGAACCCTAGCTTCCGTCCTTGGCAGGTTTCTTTCCCTCTCTACATATATGTTTTTATTATATGAATTGTGGGTTTCTTATTATGTATAATTTTGTATTCTGGGTTTTTGAAATTCTCAATTTTTACAGTGAGGATGCTGCAAAAGAGGCATTAATTTATAGCTACAAGAATGCTGCAAGTGGGTTCTCAGCCAAATTAACTTCTGATCAGGTCTCTCGAATCTCAGGTAAGGGACTTTTCTCCTCCTTTTACCTCAATTGTTTTATTCAATTGACTTTTGTAATTATACCTAAAATATGTTTCTTTTAAGGGGTATGTTTGTATAGCCTATTTGAACTTTTTTTTTATAATTTATTTATTTCCATTTATTGGGGAATGAAGAAATTTGGATAAATTTTTTCCCCACTTTTCTTTCTGCTTTTCCCCAATTCAGAGAATCAACTAGACTACCAACTCCAGTTCAATAGAGTGGATTCAATCAATCAAATAGTCTTTGTGTTTAGTTTTCAGGAAGTACTAATCTGAAATAACTCCCTTATCAGATTACTCTGTCAAGGTAACTTTACAGAGTGGAACTAAAATTAATAGGTGCAAAATGATCTCAAAACATGAAAACTCAATCAAATTCTGTAGGACACTTGTGATATAAATGAATTAGTTTTTTATTATTTTTATTTTTTAATTTTAAAATTTGTCATTAAAATTATATAAAATGTTTTTTTTAAACAATTTACAAATGATAATCACATCTGTACTTGTTTGATAAGATTTAAAACACAAGAACCAAATACTCGGATAAAATAACATGAAAATAAAAAGCATAAGTATTTAGGCACTTTGAGTTTTCTTTTCAAGGTCTTGAATTATACTCCCTCCGTCCCAGGATAAAAGTCCTTATTACTATTTTGGGTTGTCCCATGTTAAATGTCCTCTTTCTTTTAATAACCAAACTTTGACACATTTTTTTCTATTATACCCGTAGCATTAAATATCTCTTACTTTTCTTATTCTAATTATCTCTCCATATTTAATGACATTATTATGGGTAATTTTGTCATTTATTCCTCTTAATATGCGTGAAAAGTCCATCAGGACTTTTATCCTGGGACGGAGGGAGTAACATTTTGCCACATGTGTGTTGGATGAAGTGGTTCTCACCCATGAATACTTCCTCAAATTGGGCAAGCTTGTTTTAAGGAACTTTGTCTCTCACCATGTCCTTAAATCAAGGATGTTTGTCCCACATGCTTGGACTTTAAAAAGGGGAGATTAACTCATTGGTGAGCCATAATCATCCGAGAGAGAAAAGAGAGAGGGTGAGAGAAATCCCATCCGCGAGAGGATGGAAGGGAGAGAAATCCCATCCATGAGAAGGATGGAAGAGAGAGAAATCCCGTCCTGGAGAGGGTGGAAGAGAGAGTAATCCCATTCGGAAGAAGGATGGAAGAGAGAGTAATTCCATCTGGGAGAAGAGTGGAAGAGAGAGCAATCCCATCCGAGAGAAGGGTGGAAGAGAGCAAGAAGAGAGAAAAACAAGAGAGAACCAAGAGGGAAGAATAGAGAGAAAAAAGATAAAACAATTTGACTTGAATAACCTGTAAACCCACAATAGAAACAATTTTATTAAGTCCTAAATAAATGCAATAAGCAAAACTTAAACGTGGGTTGCCTCCCAATAAGCGCTTGTTTTATAGTCTCAACCTAACTTCTCCAATTATCAATCCAATTCCCCTTCGAAAATTGAGGAATCCTCCATCTATCAGTATCAATGTATATTTTGAGAGATTTCTAACTGAAAGGGCCATTGATAAAAAGTCACCTAGCATGCTCTTTTTAGATAGAATCCCTCTTAAGAACTTCAAGCAACTAGGCTTTTACCCAATTGTGTCTGTGAATGGATTTTGGCATTGATACGTTTCAAACACAATTGGCTCTTCATCTCTCTTCCCTTTCTCATCCCACCATGGCTTTAAAGTTAGACTAGCTCTCATGTCACATAAAACTTTGTCGGTGACATGACTACCAATTGGGCACAATATTGCAAAACTGTCCGGATCCTCAAGCTTCATTAGAGAAGGGACATGGGGCACTAACAAATTCGGCTCATTTTTCGTTGGAACTTAAAGCTAGATCTTTTTTGACCTTCTTTTCCTGATCCCCACTTGTCTCCTCTCTTTCAATATAGACATCTTTTGGCTCATCCGATTGCAGCTTTGGTTTGGGTAATCCATCAGTCTCGGAAATCATGTATGACAATTCACTTTGAGGACGATTGTTGATAACGTTAAAAGTTGTCATATCTGGTTCTCTAAGGTTTTTAATTGACTCTGTCTCACTTTTCACATTCAAATCTACTTAGTTCAACAACTTATCTTGATCGTTTATTATTTTTTCCGAAGCTGTAATGAATTTCACCAAGACCTCTTCTAAACTCGGTTTCCTTTCTTCTTCGTGTGGAGGGACTGGATCATGAAATTCTGGAATGTATGATTGACAGCAAAGGTTTGGACTTGATTATTATGGCTCAACAAAAAATCCGGGTGATACCCCCAATCTTGATAGTAGTTATTCACCGCCATACTGTACCGACTCGAAACTGATGGTGCATTGATGACTCGAATGGTTTCCAGCACAATAATCACAAATCTCCGCTACACTTTGAATAGGTTGTGTTGCTAAAGCGTCAAACCTTCTCGAAAGTGTCTCGAGCAGTGCTGACAATGCAAAAAGTGCATCGAGTCCATCAATCCTTGTTTCCGTTGGCCGAGTCATTCTCGTATACGACCATTGATAGTTAAATTCAGCTATGGTGTCTGAAAAGAGAGTAAAATAGGAAGAGAATTAAAAAAATAAAAACGTCTAAATTAAGACTAATTTGATTGAAATTAATATTCGCAAAAATTATTAAACTAATTCTCTTGCAACGACGTCAAAAACTTGTTCATCAATTTTTGCAATCAATGAATACGTGCAAGTATACACAGTCAACAAGGAATAAAGTGATAAGAAAATTATCGTTCCCATCAGTAATTATTTAATAAAAAGTATCAAATACTAACTCGTAACCAAATTAGTTTTATTTAAACAAATGATTTAGGATTGTGAATTAAAATAATTAATAAAACTACTATTAAATACCACTAGCTTAAAATCAGGTTATAGAGAATTAAGATCACAACTTCACTTATTGCTCACTTATATCAATACACTTCTTATTAATTATGCTCACTATTTTGGATTATTAATCAAGAACTTATTAGTATTTATAACCACCTTCGATGCATCACAAACGTATAAATCCAAATCCATAGTTGATAGAATTGAATCAAACACCCTAATTAATTAATTCATTATATTCTTATGTGAATTACAATTAAAAAGGATTTAAAGCACATGTTCCCTATCAGATTACATGCGGCGTAAAGGTATATCCCTATCCTAAACACAAATCATGAATTCCATCACTATGCAGAAAACATAATCACATGCTATTATGTTCATATCTAAATTTATATTTCATATCCCGAATTCATATAAATTATCACAATAATTGTTAATTAGACAATTAATCACTTATGCACAAATCATAATAGACAATCCCTAGAATAAATCACAATAATTAATAAAGAAGTGTACTTAAATAAGCTACGCAATAAGATCCGTTGCAATCTTAAACAATTATGCTTCTTTTTGCTCCTGCTTTGAATCCTCAATGCTCTCTAAGTTACTTCAATCTCCAATCCAATCTAAACTAGGGTTTGTGAATAAAAGATAAGAATCTAATGAAGTGTATCTCCAAACTAATCTATTCTCTAATCTAATGAATATCTTATTATATGCCTCTCATTATGTATTTATAGGTTACAAGTAAAATCCTTAACTTAGGAGGAAACCCAATCTAATTTGGAATAAAAAAAAATATCAAAATTCGCCTGAAAACACGTCCAAACTTGGTCTGGCCCGACCCAGTGCATCGGTGCTACTCACAGCGCTGGTAATCTGACTCTGGGCACCCTGACGCTGGAAATAGCCTAGGATTGGGCGCCCCAACATTGGGCACTTTTTTGGAATTTTTTACTCTGACGTCCTTTTGGAAAATGGTCATAACTTCTTTGTCTAAACTTCGATTTAGATGATTCAAGATGTTCCGGAAAGAGAAGTAGATCTACAACTTTCATTCTTTGAGTAATGCCGAAATTGCCCCTGAAGTGGCTGCTATGTAAATGGCAAGCCAAAAATACGAATCTAGCAACCCCAAAATTTGATCCAAGTAACTTTTGTCCCAATTCTTACAAAACAAAGTAAAACACTCATGAATAGACACAAACACTTAAAAACTACCAAAAGATTAAGCTCAAATGCATTCAATTCATGGGTATAAAACTCACTCGTCAATTGTGGTGAGGTAATTTGAGTGTGTACTCAAATTAAGATATCTTTGTATTCTCTAAATTTATTATAATGGATTTTTTGGATATCGTCCCGTGTTTTTAACTTTTGGTTTTAGAGGGTTTTCTGTTGGGAAAAATTACCTCCCAAATACTATTGTCTTTGATAAATTAAATGACAACAATATCAGTACATGCCAAACAGATTAAATTTGCAGTTCCACCAAAATAATAACCACTACAGAAATAATGAGATGAAAATAACCAAACACAAGACACTCAATTAAGATATCTTTGTATTCTCTCAATTTATTATAGTGGATTTTTTAGAGATTATCTCGTAGTTTTTACCTCTTAGTTTTAAAGGATTTTTCATGTAAAAATCTTGGTGACTTGTGCATGGTTATTATTTTGATAGAACTGCAAATTTATTCTGTTTGACATGTACTGATATTATGGCCATTTAATTTATCAAAGATGACAATATTTGGGAGGTGATTTTTCCAACAATTGGTATCAAAGGTAAGGTTATTTGCTCAGTTGTTTTTGATAAATTTTATGGAGGAATCAGTTGTAGCCATGATTAAATTGACATCTTCAAAATAAAATTCAATTTGGAAGCCCAGAATGGAGGATTCCTTTAATGTAATGATTTTTATGATCCGTTGGAGCTCGAGGGAAAGAAGTTCATGGATAAGTCTGAGGCTGATTGGAAAAAGATGGGCAGGAAGAGTATTGATCACATCCAGCAGTGTATTGATTAAAATGTGTTTCACCATGTTTCGCAGGAAATAGAAGTTCACCAAAGGGTCTCTAGTGGTGAATAGAGGAAAGAAGGTAGACATTTTTACACAATGTGGAATGTGTTAAATATGGGGGAATTAGACGGAAAAAGATGTGGTACAAAGCCATGCAAGATGGGAGAATAGTCTTGCATGAGAACTACAAAAAGAAAGTTATCCGCTTTAAATGAGTATTAATAGTGAAGAAAGAAAGTGATAGTTCGCAGCCAGGGTACAAAGCGGTTGTGAAAGAATTTGGAAAGCAAAAATCTGTCAAGTTTGAGTTGGATCTTCCCATCAAGATGAACCATGCCGATAAGATAAAGTCGGACATGAAGAAAGTTGAAAATTCCAAGAATCTTGAGTTGAGTCAAGGTTTCGTTGGGTAATGGTTTGGTGTGCAAATTCAGTCTTGGAATGTTATACAGAAGCAGATATAGCAGATTCTGAAGATTAGTCTACTTCAAAGTATTTGTTTACTTTTGCAGGGGGAGATGTGTTATAACAGTCCAAGTTGCAGAAGGGAGTTGCTTTGTCTACTACTGAGTTGGAAATGAAATGTTATGGTTGAAACAATTTCTCCAAAAGTTGGGTTTGACACAAACAATTACTCTCATTGTTTCGGAAGGGGAGATTGTTGGGTCCTCACCATTATTGAGGAGATAAAGTTAGTGGGAGCCTCGGGAAGATGAAGAATTTACACGATTTTGTGTGCTAGTGACTTGATTATCTTTAACCAATGATAAGTGTCCCATCATGTTTGTCACCTTGACCATTAAATGAAGACCAACTCCTTCTGCATATATACTAGCATTATTTGTTAGGGAGAGATATATCAATCCGATGATAGTAAGATAAAAGGTGAAGGTGACAAGTGAGTTAGTGGGTTAGGTAAGAAGGAAAAGAAAACACGGTTATGTTTTCTGTAAAGTGTTTCTTCACCCATAAATCAAGGAAGAAAAATGGGAGAAGAAAAGGATAGTTACTCTGCCTATTTAATCTCCATGATTGCTAAAGCAAAGTATGGAATAAGTTAGATTCCATCTGAGAGTAATCACATCTGGGAGAAGGATGGAAGAGAGAGAAATCCCATCCGAAAGATGATGGAAGAGATAGAAATCTCATCCGGGAGATGATGGAATAGTACCTATCCTTTCCTTCTCCTATTTTTCTTCCTTGATTTATGGGTGGGGAAACATTTTATAGAAAACATGTACTATGTTTTCTTTTCCTTCCTACCTAACCCATTAACTCACTTGCCACCTTCTCGTTTTATCTTACACTCATCGGATTGATATCTCTCTATGCTCGTATATATGCAGAAGGAGTTAGTCTCCATTTAATGGTCAAGGAGACAAGCATGATGAGACATTTATTAAAGAAAACCAAGCCACTAGCACACAAAATCGTGTGCAAAGTCATCATCTTTCCAAAGCTCCCACTAACTTTGTCTCCTCAGTAATGGGTGAGGACCCAACACTTTTCACGTAAAAATCTTGGTGTCTTGTGCTTGTTTATTTTCATCTCATTATTTCCTGCAGTAGTTATTATTTTGGTAGAACTGCAAATTTAATATTTGATATTTTGGCCATATAATTTATCAAAGACGACATTATTTGGGAGACGATTTTTCCCAACAATGTGGGTTCTATCCTCTATACTCTAATTAAGTTATGGTTCTGGGTAATTTTGAGGGTTTTTTACTTGCGTAATCTTCTTCCTTTTCATTTTAGTATTTCACTTCTTTTAGAAGCTAATTGATCTTAAAGTGTATATCTTGCTGCCCCTTTCAGATCTTAAAAAATATATATACTAACAGTATAATTTATACTTGTTCCTCTTATGGGTGTTGTCTATTCTGTTCTGTTTCCTTTTTTATCCATGTTCTAATCAAATATTATTTATTATGTATGATTGGTCCTGTTATGTATCAGTATACTATTCTCGGTAGATGTTAAGTCTGTATGACAGGTCTGGTTATGTATGAGTATATTATATTATTCTTGTTAGGTGTTATGTAAAATTATATCTATAATCAGAAAATTTCTAGATTTACTGATCCAAATAACTTTTGTTATTGGCAGAACAACCGGGTGTACTCCAGGTGGTCGCAAGCAGGACTGTCCAGCTGCATGCAGGACATGGAAGGCAGAACATGTGAAATTGTGAATAGATCCTTATCTTTCTTTCCATGCTTATACACTACTTCATGAATAAATGTTGGATCTGAATAAAGATTTAGTTGCATTCCATTCTGTGTATTATATATGAGCTCTCCAGGATTTTATTCGTTCCTGTCTCTCCCTCTTCCTCTCTCTCTCTCTCTCCCTCTCTCTCTCTCTCTCTATATATATATATATATATAGGGGTTCCATCCAAGAACCTGTTCTTTGTGGAAGCAACTCTCTTTTTTTGGCATGTGAATTTTTTTTTTTCCAAATTAAAATTTCACAGAGCCAAATGGAACCCCATAATATATATATATATATATATATATATATATATATATATATATATATATAGAACACACACGTGCAAATTATTTTTCCTACAAGGTAAGGTAGGTGGAACAATGTACTTTTGACACTTAGCTTAATGATCTATCTATCCTGCAGGAGATGCAAAGATCATGTAAACTTTTTGATATATAGGAATGACTTCTGGGGAAGTATAGGCATAGGCATAGCACATGAGATCAGTAACTTTTTCATTTAATTACCACCATACACATACATAATTAACCATTTTGGGTTGATGAAAAATGATCAACCCTTCAACAAGTCACCGACTGCACAGACATACACCATGGATTTAAAGCTTTACCTACCAAAGTTCATGAGCTAGCAAATTGTGAATTGATAACAAACCCAAAACTAGAAAGAAACAAACAAATCTTTGGACATTGACCTATATCAAATAGATCATAAGATCTTGTAGAGCTCAAAAGTTCTGATGTGATTAATGGCATCCTCTGGATTTAAGCTATAATTTAGAAGACAAAATGATGGGATAAAACTGCATTGACAAGACTATAAGACCAAGCTGCTACAACTTGTAGCGGTTGGTATATAAAAAAAATTTATTTTTTATCTTTCTATCTGACAAAGTGGATCCACATTAGTAAGTTAATTTGACCATTTTTAAAATATAAGCCGCTTCAAAGTGTTGTTTGGGCTGCTACAATATGTAGCGGCTGGGGAAATATTTTTTCAATCTTAGTCTTTCATTTAATTGACTTGTTGGTTGCTGGAATAGTGATGTGGGCAACCGATCGCCATGGATTGATAAACCTCATCACATGTACTGCATAACATATAAAGAGGAACATTAATGATTAACCTGTTTAGTTTAAGGCACAACTGTTATCATCTTACATTGCAACCGGTCCTTGCATAAAATAAAAAAAATCCCAACACAACACAATCCCTTGGTGGAGTCCAAGGCAATTGTTTGTTTCTTGATGCAGCCCTTTGCTTTGGTCACAGGTTGGTCTATCCATTTTGTCACTCTTTTTGAGGGCAGACAAATGGAAGCATCTCTGATTAGGACCATACACTACAAGACTTTAGGTGCATGTTTGACCTTCATCTTTTTCATAAATTACATCTAACTCCTCTCTTTATACCTCTCCCCCTCACTCTTTCCTACCTATTTCTCGAGTCCAAATTCTCTAACTCTGTGGTTGGCTTCAAAATAATCATTTGTCACTCAGTGCAGTTGTTTCAAATTAATTTATAATGTGCATATAAGCTTTATTCGTAATTGATTGAAGATTTAAAAAAGCCCGACACAAACTGATTTCACAAAGCCTTCGGATCATCATTGTGTATGCCTTAATATCTGGTTGCAATAGGCAGGAAGCCTATCATACTGATTTCTTGTCAAATCAAGATTTCTATTATAGCACAATCCAGCAATAAATAAAAGAAAAATCAACTGCAACAAAATGATTTCTTGCCTAACAAGATACACGTCCAAGGATCTGGTGCATAGCCTTGAGCTTGCATCTCATAAATAAAAATATATAAAAGAAAAATCCACTGCAACACTTGAACCCATCTGAAATAACCCCTGGTGCTGTAAATTTCTATTGTGGGTTTCAAACCATCATGGGACACTTGTCAATAGAGATGCATAACTTGTCTACTTTCAGCTTCTTCTTCTTTTTGTGGCTAATTTAAGACATAATTTAAACTCACACACTACTTTGTCACTGCAATGGTTTGAACTCCCACCCTCTTACTACACGAGGGGTGGGGATAACAATTGGGTCAAGGCCTAGGTTTACTTTTAGCTTCTTACAATATCCATTAACTGAAAACTTTATTGGCTAATTGCAAACCTCAGCACATACAAGTGGCTCAACCCCTGAATCTACCAAACAACATCAATAAATTTACCTGACTGAAAAAACAATCATGTGTCATATTTTGAGCCCAACATGGTAGTTTACTTTTGAACTCAAGAAATTGTGCTTTTGTCACAACGTTATAATTCAGTAGTAGGCTAATAGATTAAAGTAATAAGATGGCACAATGTTAAATATCAGTGAATGATAAAACAAAGTATAGAGGCTTATAAATATTCTTTAACTATTAGTTGCAATGGAAATAAAATTGTGTACCGACAATAAGAAAAACAAAACGAAACAGAAATTATTAGATTACAGAAAATCTAAGCCTGAGATTTTCTTCATTCTTCACAATTATATAAAGAAACATGTGAAGCATCACACAAAACTAGAATATTCTAAATAAGGAGAAGCGCTAATGCTACCGTAGTAATGCTAGGACAACGAGAGCTACTTGCAATATCTAGGTATGTTCTTTTGAGTAGAGAGAAAAGGAAGTTCAACACACAATACTATGATAACACTTGAATACCTTTCCAAATATCTACAGAGAACTACCAACAAGGCTAGAATCTCTTATTTGACTGTGTAGTCTAAAAGCTTTACTTACAAAGAAGAGAATGGAAACCATATAAATTGACATATGTCCTGGAGCTTGCACTGTCATCGAAAGATCTAATGATGTAAGTCATCTACCTGTAGGCAAGAACTTCTTACGCATAGCAAGTAGATTCGGATCCTGTTCTTTACTTGAGAGTAGGTCTAGTACCAGGAAGGTGGTAGATGCATCTGCTGAGAAGCCCTTGCCAACCATTTTTTCAATGAGTAAACCTGCTTCATTATACTTCTTATTTCGAAAACATCCCCGGATAATAGTGTAGTAAGTGACATCATTTGGCAAGCAATCATTAGCTTCCATTTCCACAAGTAGCTCATTTGCTTCTTTCAGTAGTCCTTCACAAAGTCCTCGGATCATCATTGTGTATGTCCTAATATCTGGTCGCAACCCTTTTGAAGGAAGACTATCAAAAATATTTCTTGCCATATCAAGCTTTCCATCTTTGCAAAATCCATCAATGAGGACACTATAAGTAACAATATCAGGAATTAAACCATTAGATTCCATCACATGAAACAAGGACAATGCTTCATCCACACAATGGTTCTTGCAAAGGCCGTCTAACAAGATGTTGCATGTCAAAATATCTGGTTTATGGCCTTGAGATTGCATCTCATTAAATAAATTTTGTGCGTCACCATATCTACCCATCTTAAATAGCCCATGCAAAATAGTGTTGTAAGTTACAACTGTGGGTTTCAAACCTTCACTCGGCATTTTTCGAAAGAGATCCATAGCTTTATCTACTCTTAGCTTCTTGCAATATCCATTTATCAAAGTGTTATAACTATGATTATTGGGCACTATTCCCTCATTCATCATGGTATTCAACACTGCCAATGCCCCATCCATTTCGCCACGCAAACAATACCCATCCATGAGCGCAGTTTAAGTGACTACATTAGGATTCTCACCACTTTGAATCATCTGTTCGACCACGCGCTCTGCTTCTTTTACCTTACCTTCCTTGCAAAGCGCATCCACCAATATACTGAAAGTATGCATATCTGGAGAGATTTTCATGCTGGCCATCTCTCTTAACATTCGTTCAGTCTCTGTCCATCGACCAAAGTTGCATAGGCCCTGAATTAATGAACTACAGCTGTAAACATTTGGCGATATACTTTTCCAATCATTTCAGAGAAAAGATCCAAAGCATCATCCACTAGTTTATCCTTACACAAACTATCAATGATGGTGCTATAAACTACAATATTTGGTTCACAACTTCCTTTTTCCATGATTCTGAGCAACCGAATGGCCACGGAAGTATTGCCTGTTTTGCAAAGCCCATTTATAATGGTCCCATACATAACTACATTGGGTTCAATTTCTTTTGTCCTTATCAACTTCTTGAACAATTCCTCAGCCTCCAAAAACTTATTTGCTGAAAGAAGCCCCCTTATCAGGGTGGTGTAGGTGAACACATTTGGCACGAAACCACGTTTGAAGATAAAACCCAACAGAGAAAACCCGTAATCGACTCGATTACAGTGACAACAACAGTTTATAACGGTGGTAATGGTAACTATATTTACCGGAATATTTACCGGAACCACCGGATTTGTCAAAGCACAAATATCTCTGAACAGAGAGACAACAACGGAGTAGTGTTTCATTCTGGCAATAGTGGCTAATAGTTGAGAGAAATCGATTACAGACGGGAGAGGTCGCATTTGAAGCATACGATCGAATAAAAGAAGAGCATCATCGAGATTATCGAGCCCGAATTTACATTTCTCTGGCAGTAATTGGTGCAGAGAATCTATGCCTCTACGCTTGGGCTTGGGGTTAGGGTTTGTTAATTTTGGAGCAGTAGATGTATGAAATGGAGCATAATAATTATTCCGGACTAAGAAAAATGGATTGAATAAGCAGAAATTGAGCAGAGATTTACCTGCAGGTGGGTGATTAACTGCTATAATCTTTGGTAATTTTTTGGAGTTGAACGTAGAAGCAACCCCATGAATAAGGCTTCCCCTTCCCATCTCCGATCTAAGAAACGCTGCTGTTATAATTCACGAGACTGGGATGGGTTGGTACGATTAAGTTTGGAAGGCCAGTTCGGCAATCACTTGAGGCTATGTTTGTTCGCATAAATTATACTGGATTATAATTGTAACAGTATTATTTCTATCATTATAATTTTTGTAAACAAATATGACCCAAATATCTTGTTATAATCTCAAGACTATTACGCTAAAAAAAAAATTGACGGAAAATTTAAGTTTTCTTTTCAATTCTTATGTTTCTCAGTTTTTTAAAGAAATGAATAGAAAACTTGATTCTAGGATTTTCTAATTAGGGTTTTTAAGCCACTTTTCCTGTCAAAGTTTTTCGTCTAAAATTGGTCTGATTTGGACGGAAAAGAAATTGGAATAAGTAATATTTTTATAATTCCCATATCATTCTCAACTTTTAATCTAATAAATTTTAAATTACAACTCATGTCCTCAATTTTAAATTTTCTATTCTTTTCTATTAAAAACTCAGAAACAACACAAATGAAAACTTTAAATTTTCTATTCTTTTCTATTCTAATTTAAGTTTTATATTCTTTTCTTTTCTGTTCAAAACTCAGAAACAGAGTGTTAATCTTAGAATTATAATCGATCCCAGATTATAATTACAATCTAAAAGACTATTAAGTCATTTTATAATTCCTAAACTAATAGTCTCAAGTTTAAATTTGAAAATAAACAAGACATTTGGTATTAATAATCATATCCAAAATATAATTGTTGGGTCATGATATTTCTCCTATTTTGGGCCGGGTATATTGGGCCCATTTATCAGTTTAATCTGTCGGGCTTTTATAATTAAGCCATGGGACTCTTTGAGCCCATTTATTGTGTCAACTTTATTTAATCCTATTGGACCGGGTCGGTTCGTTGGATTAACCCATTGAGTCATTTAATATCTATTACTTTGACTTGTAATGATGATATAGTATGATGATTGACGATATTTGCCATGCATTAATGTGGATGAGATTATAGTTAAATTGGCAGGTGCAAAAAAGGTGGCGAAGAAGCGGTGGATGAACTCCATGTAGTCGGTCGAACCCATCAGGTCAGGGGGATATGTCAGGTGATAGTGGGCGGCACGATAATCCAAGCAAGGATATTATTTCTTAGTGAGTAAGTCTTCACGAGGAGTGCGTTTCATTCATATATACACATTCACACAACGGATAAAAATAATCACTCTCAATACACTAAATTCTATTATCCTCTTGAGTTAACTTTGTGAGCAGACATACTTACTCTCTCACGCTGAAATATCCCGTGGTCCGTACCGTCGAAGCTTGTGGTGTTTGTCATATTTCTTGTCTGCGAGGATCGGGGCGTCTTTTGTGATTGGGGCGTGGAGAAAGATCTTGGCGTTAACATTGGTAGCTAGAAGGAGGGCCGTTTTAGTGTCTTGAGTATTTTTCAATCACAGTGTGTTTTATTCTACTCATTTTTATGGGAAAGAGTAGACCACACCTCAAGGAAGAACCGGTAGATGTGCATCGGTGAGTCATTCTGCAGTATCTGCCAAGGATCGTTTGGGACCAACCATAAGTGTGCATGCTAGTACGGCGTCTAAACGGTCACCTGAACATTCTCGGCCGAAGGCAGTTGGGCAAAGCAAAGCGTAAGCTAGTTTACCCTACGGAGAAGGGTGGCCATGTTCGGAAACGAGTAGAAGGCACCTCGCCTAGAACTCGTCTGAGATGACCAGACGCAAAAAGCCTCCCGGTTGGCTAAAATGGCGGATGAGGCGGATAAGGCCATAGAAGTACTTTTGAAGCAGCGTCAAGATATAGCCGAGCAGATGGCTCGGATGGCAGAATTGAGAGGTGAAGAGCTCAGCTATGCCCAATCCGAAGAGCAAGGGCATCGGAGTGGGAAAGAGCCCGCTCATTCAGGGCGACAATCTCTGGGTCGAAATAGGGAAAGAAGAAGGTCCCGAAGCCTTACTCCTCAGAGATCAAGGAAAACTCGTTATTCTGCCAATTCCGAAGAGCAGGGACAAAGCGAGAGAAGAGGTCGATCCAGAGATCGTACTCCATGGCATGCAAAGAGAGCACTTATCATTGCACATTCTCATCATAGTGCCCGAGTTCAGAGTCAAAGTGTATCCAGAGGACATACTCCCGAGAGTCTCTTCGAGGGCATCCTACTGTGAACACTTTCGTCATCGGAGAAGCCCCTCTAAAATTGAAGGTTCTGGTGAAAGAATCCGGTCCGCTTATAAGAAGAAGGGGTCACCGGGAGAAAGAGGCGTCATCTCAACCGAGAAGCGTGGAATATCTGGTTAAAGAACCGAAAGAGCTTGAGCGACTTGCAAAGTCCGAAAAACCAAAGACATTCCGTGAAGAAGAAGACATCTCCTTTTTCGCGGATATTCTCAAAAGAAAAAGTCACCCCAGAAGAAGTTGCCCGTATATAAAGTTATGATGGATCGGGGACCCTTACGACCATAGTCGAGCGTTTGATGACTCATGAATTATTATGACTTTAGTGATGCTTCTTGCTAAATGTCATACTTTTGTCACAACTCTTAGAAAAGATGCGGCGGTGGATGGGGACCTTACCTTGATTCTATCTCATCTTGGGAAAATATGCGATAAATTCCATGCACGTTTTGGGAGCAACCAAGAAGGGAAAGCCAACTCGGTTCTTTGGCTCGAGTTCGTGATCCTCTAATGAATCTTTGGGCGATATGTGAAGCGGTTCAGGAAGCGATCGGTCAGTGGCGGGTGAATGATCTACAAATGGTGGACCGCTTTTGAGCAAAATTTGGATCTGGTCAAGTCGAAAAAATTGGTGAAAAAACTTATGTTTAACCACCAAGAGTCTAATCCAAAGCCTTTGATAAAGCTGAAGGCTATATCGTAGTGGAAGAAGCCATGAGTAGCCTCAAGCGTCCTTCTTTAGATCGCTCCAGAGATACGGATCGGGACAAAACTGATGAAGACCAGAAGAAGAGTGAAGGACACAAAGACCGTCATGAAGGTGGGTCGAAAAGGTATAACAATTGGAGGCAGGGTGGAGGACGTTAAATCTGCTCCACCCTGAGAGAAAAACAGGACTTTCACGGCCTTTCAACGGATAGATAGAAACGATATCTTAGATCAGATCAAGAATTAACCTATTTTCGAGCCACCACGAGATAACATCAAGCCTGGAAAGGGAAATCCCCACAAGTATTGCGACTACCATCAAGCGTCGGGACATGAGACGAACGATTGTGCCAGTTTAAAAGAGTTCATTGAGAGAAAGGTGCAAGGTGGAGCTTTAGTTCAATATGTGGTACTGCCGAACTAATCGGCCGAGCAGGGATGAAATTACTGTCCGTGGCTCAACTAATCGACCAATACGTTAAACTCGAATCGACTATGAGGCATGTTATAGATGTCATCACTGGGGGTACTTCCGCCAAGCTCGTTGGAAAAAAGCGCCGAAAGCTATTTGGATTCGATCGTATCGATGGCGGTACCTTCCGAAAGGCGATAGACCTTATCCGAATCACGGTAATCTCTTTCACCGATGAAGATTACCCTTGAAAATTATTGAACCTCATGAAGGATCATTGGTGCTTCTTGCGCAGTGGGTTCGATGAGATATGAAAAGGATGATGGTAGATAACGGATCGTCTGTAGACATCTTGTATGCCCACGCTTATCAAAGGATGAATTTGGATGGGCGGAAGATGGAAATTGGACAGGAAGCTCCTCTTTATGGCTTCAAAGAATGATCCCATTAAAGTGGTTTGGAACTATTGAGCTTTTCGGTTATATTCGGAATGACCCTCGGCAGGTACAAATTATTTGCAAATTTTATGTTTATATGTAGATTCTCGCTTATAATGCTATTTTGGGAGGCCTACTTTAATTGCTTTACAAGTCAGAACATCAATTCCTCATTTTAAAATCAAATTTCCTCTACTCATGGGGTTGGTGAGGTCGAAGGAGATTTGGATCTAGCCAGGAGGTGTTCTGAAATGTCTTGTTATTTCTTCTCGAGTGGGGTATCGAAGCGAAACAAGCCATGGCGATAGAGATCAAACCCTTCACTGAAAGTAGTTTTGAACCATCGGTCATGCCAGCTGGAGAGACAGAAGAAATAGAGCTCATCCCAGGCAAGGAAGACAAGACGGTGAAAATAGGTTCGGGCTTCTTGGGAACCTCTCTCCGAGACGAACCTCTCATAGAGCTCTCCGAGGTGTTATGTTGACATCTTTGCATGGGAACCTCGTGGATATCTTTGGAATAGCAGAGATATTCTTGAGCATCGCTTCGGAAGTAGACCCGTCAAAGAAGCCGGGATTCGGCGAGAAGAGAGGATCTTTGCACCGGGCGTCGGTGAATCATAGATAATGAAATTGCAAAACTTTTGGCAGCTGATTTCATCTACGAGATTGACTACCCACAGTGGATGGCTAATGTGGTGCTGGTCCAAAAGCAGAATGGCAAATGGCGAGTCTGCATTGATTACACTGACCTGAACAAGGCATGTCCGAAGGATTTCTATCCGTTGCCCCACATCGATCAACTCATTGATGCCACCTCGGGGTATGCTTTATTAAGTTTTATGGATGCATTCTCTGGGTATCATCAAATCTCCATGTGTAAAGAGGATATACCGAAGACGGCGTTCATTACGCATCGTTCGGTGTATGCCTATAAAAAAATGACTTTCGGCCTTATCAATGCCGGGGCCACATACCAGAGAATGATGAACCATATCTTCAGATATCAGTTGGGTAGAAATATTGAAGTGTATGTGGATGACATGATTGTCAAAAGCATGTTGGTGCACAAACATTTGGATGACTTAGAAGAGTGCTTTCAGACCATTCGACATCACAACTTGAGGCTAAATCCCACTAAATGCACTTTCGGTCTGGGTGCTGGCAAATTCTTGGGGTATCTTGTCAGTCGAAGAGGAATTGAAGCCAATCCAGAGAAGATTCAAACAATCCTGAGCATGAAGACTCCTCAGTCATTTAAAGATGTTCGGCGTCATTTGGAAGGATTGCGACTTTCGGAGGAGGTTCATGTCCAAGTCTGTTTGAAAGGTGTTTGCCTTTTTAACACATTGAAAGGGTCAAGAATGCAAAAATGTTCCAATGGACTTCTGAGTGTGAAGATGCCTTTCAAAGCATCAAGTCCTACTTATCTTCGGCGCCTTTGCTGGTGAAGCCCATTCTCTTAGAACCTTTATATCTGTACTGGCAATAGTTCATTGGCAATTGGAGCGGTCTTGATACGTGAAGTTGAAAAGCAAGCGACACCGGTGTATTATGTAAGTCATGTCCTTTATGATCTTTGAAACAAGGTACCGAACATTGAAAAGTTTACTTTTGCTTTAATAACTCTAGTCGAAAGCTTAGGCAATACTTCCAGGGTAGTGGTAATAATAGTATATCTGAGATCGACCTCTGAAGAAGATTATGAGTAAGCCGGAGGTATCGGGGAGGTTAACTGCGTGGACGATGGAATTGTCCCAATTCTTCATTGAGTATCATCCCGAACCGCCATCAAAGCGGCAAACCTTGGTGATTTTGTGGTTGAATGTTAGTTCTCTCCGTCGATGAAGCCGTGGCCAAAGTCAAGTGTCTCGACAGAAAGCGATTCTTGGATTTCTTGACAGGAGAGAGTTCATGGACGCTGTATGCAGATGGGTCTTCTACTTTGGATGTCAGTGGAGCAGGGATTATCTTGACGAGTCCGGAGGGATTCAAGGTACAACAAGCCATCGGATTTCAATTCAAAGCGACGAACAAAGAAAGTTTGAATATGAAAGCGATATTAGTAGGGTTCTGAGTTAGAAAGAGTCTTGAAGTGCAAAGAATAGTCATCTTCAGTGATTCTCAATTAATTGTTAAATAATTGTTTGGAGAATCTGGCTTAGAGGTCCGAGGATGATCAAGTATTTGGCAGAAGTAAAGGAACGGCTTCAGTATTTCCAATCGTACGAGTTTCGGGGGGTCGAGCGTAACAACAATTCTATTGCCGATGCACTCGCCAAACTAGCCACTACAAATGTTAATGTTTTTGAGGGGTCGGTGTATCTGGAAATCTTGCAACATCTTAGTGTTATTCACGAGATGGTAATGTGCATTGACCGAACCAATTGCTGGTTGACGCCCTATCTGGAATATTTGGCTAATGGCGTCTTACCTTCGGATCGGATGCTCGCCAAGAAAATCAAGTACAAGAGTGCCAATTTTGTTTTGATTGATGGGGATCTCTTTCGAAGGGCCTTCTCGTCTCCTTTATTAAAATGTTTGACTCCATCCGAAGCTGATTATGCTCTCCGAGAAGTTCATGAAGGCATTTGTGGCAACCATATGGCTGCTAAGTCATTAGCCTATAAAATACTTCGTCAGGGGTACTACTGGCCTACTATCTTCAAGGAAGCAACTGAGTATGTGAAAAGGTGCGAGAAGTGCCAACAACGATCGATACCATCGACCACATCAGGAAGAGCTATACTCGATCTTATCTCCTATACCCTTCATTTATCTGGGGTTGATATCTCGGGTCCACTACTAGAAGGCAAAAGGTCGGTCGGTTTTGTTATAGTTGCCATAGACTATACTATATGACCAAATGGGTAGAAGCAAAGCCACTTAGGTCAATAACGGAACATGAGTGTTTGAAATTAAGTGAAAGAATCGGTGGTATTCCGTTTTGGAATTCCTAAGGTGGTAATATCGGATAATGGACGTCGGTTTGTGGGATCGAAGTTTGAAGCATTTTTTGGCCGAATTGGGGATCCAAAGCCGAAAAGACTTCATGGCTCATCCTCAATCAAGCAGACGAGTTGAAGTAACCAACGAAAACAACTCTTTGAATGGGATCAAGCGTAGGTTGGAATGAAGCTAAAGGCGAGATGGCGGAAAGAGTTGCTAAGTGTCTTATGGGCATATCGAACTACTCCAAGGACTACAACCGGGATTCACCTTTTCGGGATCGGCTTATAGTAATCGATGCCTTAGTCCCGATTGAAATTGGATCTCCAGTTTTTGAGTTAGTCATTTCAAGAGGTCTATAATGAAGAAGAAATTTGAGGCGAATTTTGATTTGTTAGAAGAAGTCGGAGAAATAGCCTTAATCAAATTGGCGGCCTATCAACGAAGAGTGGCTAAGCATTATAATAAGGGGTGAAGCTTGTGATTTGAAGTGGGGATTTTGTCCTTAGAAAAGTCGAAGCATCTACGCCTCGAAACACAGGTAGTGATGCCAAATTGGGAAGGACCCTCTACGAAATCACTTTGAAGTTCCGCCGAGGACTTATCGTTTGAAAGCATTAGATGGGTCAATAATTAAAAACACTTGGCATCTTTGGCGGAGCTTAGAAAGTACTTTCGATGAGATTGAGAATCGATTACATCAAAAGTCGTAAATATTTACATCATCATCAATAAAAGATCCTCTTTTTTGTCTCAAAGCAAATTTTGTCTTTGTTCTTTGCTCGATACATTGGTGTTAGGAGGTTCGGAAGGACTTGCTGACCATTCGATGGTAGCCTTTTTGGCAAGAGGTCACTATTTGGCATTGTCAGGCCCTTCGGGGTAGGCAATTGTCGTCACTTTGGTGTTAGGAGGTTCGGGAGGACTTGCTGACCATTCGATGGTAGCCTTTTTGGCAGGAGGTCACTATTTGGCATTGTCAGGCCCTTCGGGGTAGGCAATTGTCGCCACTATTTGGCATTGTCAGGCCTTTTGGGGTAGGAAATTGTCGTCATTTTGGTGTTAGGAGGTTTGGGAGGATTCGCTGGCCATTCGATGGTAGCCTCTTCGGCAGGTGGTCACTTTGGCATTGTCAGGCCCTTTGGGGTAGACAATTGTCGCCACTTAGACCTTGTCAGGCCCTTCAGGGTAGACAAGTGTCATCTTTAAGACATTGTCAGGCCCTTCGTGGTAGGCAATGATCGACACTTTAAACTTCGTCGGGCCCCTTCCGTGGTAGGCGAATGTTATCTTATAGATTCATTAGGCCTTTCGGGGTAAACAAACTCCCAATAAAACAGATGTGTCGCACTTCGGTAACTCGATAAGTATCTCTTTACTTTATTACCTGAGTTTTTTCTAACTGTTGAGTTCGAAATACCTCGTTCTTTAAATTCATTTCATCTGTTATATGACATACTTAATCATTTGAAGTTAAATCCTCGAAGGGATTTTTGTACACTTGTCCATATAAATTCATGTTGAAGTATTGACATAAAATAAAAGTGCACTGAAGTCATAAGGAAGGAAATCATTTTTCATTAATATTTAGTTCATTTACAAATAAGGAAATAATATAAAATTTTTACAAATATTTATAATAAGACCGAAGACAATCCATAAGCTGGTGCTTCATGCAGCGTCATCATCATCCGAAGAATCCAGCAGGTAAGGATCTAAGTTAGCCTTGATCAGCCTTTCCTTGCCAAGACTTCGGCAGAGCTCATAGCTTTCTTTGTGAATCCTCATGATTTCTCCGTTTATTTCGTCTGAGTTCTATACTCTTCACAAATTTCTTTCACGAAGAGCATCGATCGAAGGAGGCCCAAGGTCTCGAAGAGCCTTGAGTTCTCGGATCTCTTAGCTTTCGGCTGCTTGCCAGATATTCGGTTGAAGCTTTTCATCCCGCTCCATCTTACGGATCGTCTTGGTCAAAATTTTGGCGTTGGACTTCAACTCCTTGATCTTATTCATCCTCGGTTCACTCCTCGAACTAAGTCGACATTCATGTTGACAATTTCAAAGACATCTTGAGCCTTAGTCGACTTTAGTTCTTCCTTGGAGGCTTTCACTTCTCCCCTTAGCTTGGGCCACTCTTTACGAAGACCTTCGTTAGTATGAAGAAGGCCTTCACGGTGAGTCCTTTCCCGAGCGAGGCGATTCGGGAGGAAATTTCCTTCTTGATTACTCTCTCCTCGGATTCGACTTCGAAAATGGGGCGAAGCGTCCGAATCTGACGTTCGCCGTACATGTTCAGTGTTATTCAATCAGCTTCAGATATGTGATTATGAAAATAAGTAAGCAAAGGAAGGAAAGAGTCATTTACCTTAGCCAAGTAACTCATGCCTTCGCTGAGCAAGTCTCCATTTGAACTGTTCCCGAATCGATGGTCATCGATCTCGCGAACGAAGGCCTCAAACAGTTGAAAGGGGAAATTGGCGTTGAACCGAGGCCACACGTGGTCGGTGGACCCATGGCGTCATCTTTGGAATTCGGAGGTCATTGGTCCTTGAGGAGGGCATGGGGCGATTGCGACCGGTGAAGGATCCGCGTGCATTGCCTCTGGAGAAGGTGATCAGTGGCATTAGCTCGGGAGTTGAAGAAGGTTCAAGTCGAACCGGCCGGCCGTCCAGAAAATCGCTTTTTCTTTTCGGAGACGGAGAAGAATTAAACCGGCCGGCTCAGTAGCTTAGGTGTTGGGGTTTCATTTAAAGGATTGGTTGTTGAAGGAGGGGGACGCGGAGTTAAATCGTGGTGAAGAGAATTATTTTGCTTAATTTTTTAAAGCACGAAGGACTTTCGCCCGATCGTGTGGAGGAATGTCGAGGAGACTCCTCTTTTTTGGGGTTAGTTCAGAAGTTGGTGGGGTTGGTTCAGAGGTTGTTGTGGGTTTAGTTGAAGGAATTGGTTGTGGGTTTACCTCAGGAAGGACCTCCTCATCGCTTTCGAGTTTATCTCATGAAGAGTCCACGGCCTTTTGGCGTACCTTTCTTCCTTGGCATGAGGTCGGAGGACCTCTTCGAGGATGATGGGATTGTCGACTTCAGTCATCATCCCAAGAGGGGTTGTTGTTGGTTGAGGCGGGGGGTTCGATTCGGAAGGCTCCTCATTAGGGAGTTCTTCATTTGCATCGATAATCCTCCCCGCCAAGAAATCTTCCAAGTCTTTTACTTAGGAAGTTGGTTTGATCAAAGACATCGCAAATAATCACAAGTTAGAATCCGTACCACATAAATATTTCAAAAATTATATCACAGAATGGTCCGAGACTCACATTTATGGTCATATAACCATGTTTGCTTGGTCGATGAGAGTGAAGCTCCACTCTTGAGAGGATCCTATTCGAAGTCACCCATCTCCTCACACGCGCTCCTCGGGAATGTCACCGAAGTCAAGAGATATCGCTCAAAATGGTCCAATCGGGAAGGAGAGAGATCCCGGACCAATGGCGAAGAACCATTTCTCGTGCCATCCTTTGTTGCTTCGAGGAGTGCTCATCGAGAGCCTCTTCTCGAATTTCGAGTTTGGGCGTGGGGAATTGCTTGCTCGACATTTTGAACCCTCGTTCTCGGGATCTGCCAGGTAGGAAGAGGGTGAAGAAGAGATCAACAGAGGGGTAACCCCTAATTCATGGCGATGCGGCGATGAGCGCCAATATATGGATATAGGAGTTGGGCACCGGTTGTGCGAAACCTCTCCGATAAACCTAGGAGGTAACTATGAAGGCGTGGAGGGTAGGCGAATCCCTTCTCCAAAGAGTAGTCGGCATAGCGACCAGTAATTCACAGTCATTTGGTACATTCACTCCTCGATGCATTTGGAGCCCTCATGGCATAGTTATCCGGAACATGGTATCGAATCCGGAGAGTTCGTAGTTCAGATTCAGAGACGGTGGAGGTGATGTTAGCATGGGGAAATTGTTCCCCATCTTTGACGAAATCAGTTGGAGATGGTGGATTGACACTTGAACCCTCTTGATTAGGGTTTGAATGAGAAGAACTTGAAGGTGCTTGGCTTGGATTCACCATTGTTGAGTTTTAGAAAGCTAAAGAGAGGTTTTCTGAGAGAAGGAAGAAAGCTCAAAGGTTCGAATTTCAAATCAATAGGTAAAACCGTCAAATTTGGTGAAGTTTATCTTTTATACTGACGGTTACACGTAGAGCGAGGCCGGCGCATTTAATGTCAGTAATGATGAGAATTAAAGTGGAATGCGTTTGGATGACCTTTGAATATCTTATCATATTGGGCCTGACTGTTGGATTTCTATTTTATTGGCCCATCCTGTTCAAATTCAAATCCTTTGTCGATTGGGATTATTGCTGCAGGTATCCACTATCCAAATTCTCCTTTATTCCACTTACATTATGTTAAAAGTGGGTATGATTCACTTATTTCTATCCTTGGGCCTTTATTAAATTCTAAATATCATGAATCATATATAGTTTTCCATTAAACATCTTGTTTAATTAAAAAACTAGGGGGTAATGTTGGGTCATGATATTTCTCTATTTTTGGTAGGGTATATTGGGCCCATTTATCGATTTAATCTGTCGAGGCTTTTATAATTAAGCCATGGGACTCTTTGAGCCCATTTATTGTGTCAACTTTATTTAATCCTATTGGATAAGATTGGGTTCTTTGGATTAACCCATTAGATCATTTAATATCTATTACTTTGACTTGTAATGATGATATAGTATGATGATTGACCAAGATATTTGCCATGCATTAATGTGGATGGGATTATAGTTAATGTACGTGATGCAAGCGGTGGCCAAGAAGCGATGGATGAACTCCATGTATGTCGGTCGAACCCATCGTGTCGGGGGATATGTCGGTGATAGTGGGCGTACGATAATCCAAGCAAGGATATTATTTCTTAGTGAAAAGTCTTCACGCGAGGAGAGTACGTTTCATTCATATATACACATTCACACAACAGAGATAAAAATAATCACTCTCAATACACTAAATTCTATTATCCTCTTGAGTTAACTTTGTGAAACAGACATACTTACTCTCACGCTTGAAGCTATATTCCCGGTTGGTAATCGAAGCTTGTGGTGTTTGTCGTGTTTCTTGTCTGCGAGATCGGGCGTCTTTTGTGATTGGGACGTGGAGAAAGATCTTGGCGTTAATAATAATCTTTGCAAATAAATATAGCATTAGGATTAATAGTCATATGCCAAGTATAATCTTTATAAACAAGCATAACCTAAGAGTGGTCATTGCTCCCTCAGACAAATTTGTTTTAATGAGATTTTCTTGGGTATTAATTAAAACTAAAACTTATGTTTAAGGGTGTCCTAAACTTATGTTTATGTATGAGGTATGATAGGGGGTAGGTTTTTTTGAATAGATTAGCTGATACAAAATAAATCTTGAACGTGGTATAAGTTTATAAAATAATATAGTTCAAAGTTCAAAGTTCAAATAAGTAAATATATAATAAAAATGAGTTTTTTTAAGTTTAGTGTTACAACAAGTACATTTTCATCGAGATTATGTCATGTCATGGCTTACTTAGCATGCACAAGATGCTCAACTGGCTGGCTACGTCAGGTTATATTCCCTAGAATTTTCTTTACATATTAGGATTTCTAATATAGTGTTATAGATTTACTCCTTTTTGAAAAGTATTCAAATTGCATAGTCTTATTGAAAACTAAAGAAATAAGGGATGGACTTGATTTTGACAAAGAAGGTGCAATTTGATCTTAACCTTTGATTGTATGATCTAATTGTTATCTGTAATATATAGTATTATTTAATATATATATATATATATATATATATATATGATAAAACAGAACATAATTATATATATATATATATCACAGAAAATATTAATAAATAAATCCGAGTCCTTTGAATTCACAAAGTCTCCTTAAAGCAAATTTATTCCTCCACAGATGCTAAGGGTTAATTGAATAATTGCTTCCTAAGATAAAGCGGTTTCAATTCTTAATTAGTAGCATTACAAAATTAAGAATTCATCGAACCAAATTCAATGTTTATGTCTTGAACTTAATATGAATGTTAATGATGTATGCATAGAAAAACATTGGGAAAAACTTACGACAACACTTTTCAATTTTTATGCAGAAGCGGGATTTTGCTTGAAGCAGGAGCGAAATATACTTAAGAATCGGGCAGGAATTTCTTGTGAATCAGGGAACGGGAATTTTACGGCGGAGAATGGGAGCGAAATTTTTCTGCGAGCAGGCAGGATGAAAATTTCGAGCAGGAGGAAAAATTTGTTATCTTTGAAATGCTTTCTCACACCGTTTATTTATAGGAAAATTCGCATATAACCGTCGTCAAAACGACGTAGTATTGTGATGATAAAAAATATATATCACGAACCCGCCCGTCACGATCACGACCCGACCGGACCGGACCGGACTTTGAAGTCAATTTTCTCATTCAATTCAAATCTCATTTCCAACACTAATACTACGTTTGGATTAAAGTAATGAAGATGGGAATGTAATTACTCATTTTTATGGAATGAAAAAAAAATGTGTTTGGTTATGATTGGAATGAAAAAATTGTGTTTGGTTCCTTGGGGGAGGGAGAGCATATGGAATAACTCATTCCAACTAGAATGGAATTAATCATTCCATTTTTTTAATCCATTCTTTCAATCCAAACGTAGCATAAGAGTCGTATAAAAAGATATTCCTCATTTTGTAAATCACAAAATAAAATTGTAACCAATGCTTGTGAATAAAAGTTTAGGTAAATAAGAGAGAAAAAAGTTTTGGATCACCAAATTTAATATTTTGGAACAAAATTTTACCATATTCATGCTAATATAAAACTTGTTACCAAGTTACCATATTCTTATTAAAATTTGGTAGTATCTTATTTCCTTATATGCAGATAATTTTTTTTCTATCTTTCGATGTGGGACTGGGGTGTTACACTTATAACCATGGCAAAGACTTTTCTTCAACTTACTCTTCTATAATTTTCACCTCCTCTTCTGTATATACAAATTGAGGCACCTAATAAAAAGGAGTTGTCACTTTTCTTAGTACGAGGTATGATAGGAGAGGTTTTTTTGAATAGTTTAGATGATACGAAATAAATCTGAAACATGGTAGGCTAGTTGGTATGAGTTTCTAAAATGATATAATTCAAACAAATAGATATATTATAAAAATGAGTTTTTTTAAGCTTAGTGTTGCAAGTCATTACTTACTTAACACGCACAAGTCCATTGCATAGCCTTATTGAAAAGTACTAAAGCAAGAAGGGATGAACTTGATTTTGATAAAGAATGTGCAGCATAAGCATGTGATTATTATTCTGCCCATGGCAATTGAAACATGATTATAATTAAATATTGATACTACTTTACATGATATATTTTTTATGTTACATTAGGATTGATGGAATGAAATGAAGAGTGAAATGGTTCATTCTATTTTAGTTGGAATGAGTTATTCCATTTTCTCCCTCGCCCAAGGAGCCGAACACAATTTTTTCATTCCAATCACAACTAAACACAATTTTTTTTCATTCTATAAAAATGAGTCATTCCATTCTTTATTACTCTAATCTAAACGCAACATTATATTATGCATGTAGTGGTATGCGATCAATTTTTGGTTTGCTTCTTTTTTTCTCAAGGAATTGAGTCTCCAATAAGTATACAAATATGAAAATTTGTTCTGTTGTTATTTTCTGTACATCGAATCGAATGCCTTGTGTAACAGCTTGATGATACCACTGCAGAAGAGAAAACGGAGACCGACAGATACAACTAGGGATGCATAAAAGGCCCAAGGCCTGTGGCCTGGCCTGGTCAAAGTCCGGCTCGGTCAAGGCTTGGCCCGGTCAGGCCTGGCCCGGAAGGCTTGAAAAGGCCGCTTTTTTAGACAAAAATCTGGCCTGGCTTGGCCTAGCCTTGGCTGACACAGCTGGCTTCAGCATGAGGCTGGCTGAGCTTTAACTTTGACTGAGACCTTACATGATTTTTATCCAATTATTTGTAATTTTAGAACTTTAAATTTATAATTATTCATCAATAAAGTATAAATTTTTACTTATTCATTATTGTAATTTATAAATTATAATACATTAGTTTTAATTAATACATCTATAAAATTTAAAATTTTAATTATTCATTCTTGATTTCTTGTTGATACATTTAATTAATATACATCTTGATGAATATAACTAGTTAGTATATTTAATATTAATAATAAGTTAGTTACTTAGTTGATTAAATATTAACAATAAGTTAATTTATTGTAAATACTAAAGTACTAATATTTAACAATAAAATTTTATTAATATTCTTTGTTACTTTAATGTTAAATATTAACATTAATTAATACATCAATAAACTAATTTTTAATATTAAATATTAATAATAAGGTAGTTTCTTGTAAATACTCAAGTTCTTTATTAATTTGGATATGCTAAATTCTTGGGGGAATTTATGATTTTAGTTATTTTTTAGGTATTATGTTGTACCAAATTAAATAAAAATTCCATAAAGTAATTAGAAAATTAACTGGAATTAATACTTGAGATATAACCATGTAAGAGTTTAATGATCATAAATGAAAAGATATATGTGTGTTTAAACTTTACAAAATATATATGCAAACTCAATCCTAAAATACGTCTTATAAGAAAATAAAATCGAAACTAACTTTATATTCAAAAAACTAAAAGTGTAATCTACAGTATTTAAGTAATCTACAATATTAATATTTTACAAAATTTATTAATTTATATTTTTAATATTTAATATGTAACATTAAAAAAAAGGAACCAGACAACCAAGGTCTTGGGCTTGGCCTTGGTCACAGGCAGCGCACTGCCTTAGCTGCAGGAGTGCAGGTGGGCTCGGCCTTAGTACAACTTTAACTCTTGCTTCTTGAGCTAGCCAAGCATAATGGCCAATGAGTGACCAAGGCACTGGAGGCCAAAAAGTCAACGGCTGACTGACACGGCGCAGTAGGCTGAGAGCCGCACAGAGCCGACTTTGTTGTGCATGCCTAGGTACAACTTATTTGCTCATTCTTTCTTGGTAAAAGATTGAGCTCATTCAAAGAGTCCATTTTTGTTAAATTTGATAACTTGTAATTAAATCCCTCTTAATTATGCTTATTTTCTTCTCCAGTGAATTTGTTCTTCATATTAACCAACTTTAAATTGGAAATTAAAAAAACAGTGAAGCAGGATCAAAGTAAATAATGGTGATAACTTTTTTAAAGATGGTTTGTTAAGATAATTAAGTTTAATCAGATTTAAAACTACATGCAAAACTGAAAGTATTGTTGACTTGATGCAACAAAAGAGAAAGAACATATTCATCCAACTAAACATAGTGAACCAACTCCATGGAGCAAACTTGCACTATTTCCACATGACCCTCTCTCACAAGAAGGTGATTATTAATGAAATTTAATTTTCTCTATTTATTATTTTGAAATAGTAAGGGTTGATTTGATTAATGTGGATAGTTATGGGTAAAATCTCCTGCAATGCTCTGCCCAAATATTTTCAAAATAAGCAAACCACAAGTGGTTATAAAATATTCATTTAGTTGTGATCTAAGAGGAATATTTCGTTTGGTGGTGTGGAATATTAAATCTTTTTATTATTTTGTAGTAAGGGAATATTAATATGAAAATACAATGGTTATAAAATATTCATTGTTGTGGGGAATATTCGTTTGGTCGTGGAATATTAAATCTTGTCGGGAATATTAAATGCGTGACCGTGTGATTGTGTGAGGCCCATGTGAGCGATTGGATGAAGAAAATGCAAAAAAATAAGTTGTTTAAAAATAGCGGTAGTAGTTATTCTGAGATTATCTTTGTTGGAATATACTAAATGGTTAAAACACGATGTCTGGCGTTGTTGCCGCGATAGCACGCGGTATTGCACCAATTATTGATTCTTACGTGAAGGCCTTTACTCGATAATGGTTACGATAATTCTTTATTCGATATTTTATTTTATTGATTCAATAATTCTTTGCGTTGATATTTTATATTCTTGTTGTTTGATAATTGTCATTACACGGTATTTTTCATTATCGAAGCAATAATTCATATTATCTGAATAATATTATTAGATAACATTATTGGCAATGTCTAGAAAGTTACATCTAAGGAGAGGTTTGGTCACCTAATTGCGGCGCCCGATGAGGAGAAATTCTTATTGGAAAGCCCCTGCTTTCTTGGGAGCTGCACGGTTGTCGATATTGTGATTACTGTAATATTATTTGTGAATAATTAATTATTGATTCATATGATGAGAAAAATATTGATTTTATGTGGATATAGATGGAGAAAATTTTTAATGTGACAATTGTTGAAAATTAAAATTTTATCTTTTTACGATAAAATAATTCATTTAAATATATTATTATATTTTTAATAATATAATAATGGTGATATTTTTACAATGAATGTGTGATATATGAGTATCTGAGGAGAAAAGAGTATTTTTGTTGCAATAAATGTTTAAAACATATTAAACATGTCGGTGGACCCCATTTCTTGGTTGAAATTTGATTATAGCTTTATAAAATTGCTTGTTTTGGATTTGGTCAATTTTGTTTGGAATTTGGAAAAACTTTCTTACGTAAAGTTGTAGAAATTGAATTTCCTATAAAAACTTGCGAGATTCGAATTTTTTGACAAAAAGGGCTATTTATTGTGAATTATTGAAGTTAAAAGTTCAAAAAATAATTGATTTTGAAGTTTTAAATATTTTAATTAAGAAAAACGTTTTTTAAAGTTTTGTGAATTGGTGGGCTATGTGGTAAATGTGCTGAAATGAGGATTCAAATGATGCGTATGATTATTTAATAAATATTAATATTTTATTAAATTTTTCTACTTTGGTGTTACAAGCATTTTCTATAAATAGGGTCTTGGGTTAGAATTGAAAATCACACGAAATTGAAGTTTTCTCTCTCTATATATCGGCGTATTCTTGTGAGTATTTTGAGTATACTTTGAGTATTGCTATATCTGGTGCAAAGTTCAAGTTATAACTTTATATCCGATATTCCGATTAAATCTTGTCTTTCCAGAGGTAAGGGATATTATTTTTTTTAAGTAATGATATTATTTCTTCAATATCATTATCTTTGAAATATTGATCTGAAGTTTTTATCAAATTTGGAACTTTTGGTGTAAGATTCTTATTCACGTATCTGACCTTATTCACGTATCTGACCTTATTCACGAATCTGACTTATTCATCGAAAAATGAAAATTTTTCTTTTAAATCTAAAATATCTATTGTGGATACTAGCTTTGATTGTATCCATGTTTTGATCATTCTTGAATTTTACACCACTATGATTATTTTTGAGGTATTTTTTTGGACATGGATAAAACAAAGTCTGAATCCTTAATCCTTAATCCTTGTCATTTTGTTTCCTTTGGATTCGTTTCTTTAAAATATTTTTCATCATCCTCGATCTTAAATGATGATATTATTGAATATCTTTGGCACATAGTGTGCAAAGATGAATGATTTCGATGAATATCTTTGGCCGTAGTGCAAAGATGAGCAGTGTTTAGATGAACATGACCAGGTGATGAATATCTTTGGCACATAGTGCAAAGATGAATATTTGATTCGGATATATATTGATTGATGTTACGAGGATATAAAAGATGAGACGATGAACTTTTAAATTCATACATAGAAGATAGTAGTTTGCATTCTCTACTTAACTCTTCTAATGAATTATTATTTCAGCTTGCGAATATTGATTTAAAACTTGTTGTCTATTGTATTATATTAGATTTTTCCTGTTGAAGACTAACGATAATTTGTTGTATATTATCTTAGTCATAATATTCTTCTTGGGCTAGTTGAGCTCACCCTTTTCCTTTTTGTTCCATTTTTCTTCTCGGGGAGGCGAGAATATAGCGAGTGCAGTCGGGGTATGGAATGAAGGTTACAGAGAGTTGTTTAGTAGTCCTCACCATTTTTGTAAAATAATGTATCAATAAATGTGATGAGGATTTATTTGAGTATAGATATTGTCTAGAAGATAATATTTGTATTCAAACTCACAGTTTCTTGTTGTAATAATAAAGTTGTAGTTGTTTACATACCATGTATTGTGAACTCGAAATGGGTGATGTATACCTATTTTGGGGGCGTCACGGTTGGTATCGAGCTTAGGGATATGATCTCTGGCGGAGATCGGGGAATAGAACTAGGAGGGAGAGCGAGTAAATCCTTGTTAGTGTGTCTACTAAAGCTTATTTGTTAGTTGGTGGATATATATAGGGATATTATGTGATATATTGATTTCCTTAATTAACCCTTGTTTTATGGCGATGTTTGAGAATGTCGTTGAGAATATTAACATGGAAATGAGGCCAGTGGAGGCCTTTGTCTCACCAGCGAGGAGAAACGTCTGACAGTGGCAATGTTCCTCTGTGTGAACAACACCCTTTGGCGAGATGATGAGCGAGGGATGTTTAGAAGCTTTTTGCGATTCATGCAAAATCGGACGAGGAGACTTCGTGTTCAAAATCTGAGGAGAAAATGATAGCAATTCACGGGTTATCCACGACCCAGCGATTCGAAGTTGGGACCACGAATTTAAGGAAAGCGGATCCGATCATGGCGGAAACATGGGTCAAACAAATTACCAAGATATTCGATGTCTTGGGATGCGGAGGAGAACGAAGGTTCCATTCGCCACCTTTATGTTAAAATGGCGAAAGCGGACTCTTGGTGGAGATGCGTGAAGCGTACCCATCCGGTGCGCTTTTCGGCGTGTCTTGGGAGACGTTTGAAACTATTTAATGACAAATACTTTCACGAAAGTGTTAAATCATATGAAGGAAGTGGAGTTCATCAGTTAGAAGCAAAACAACATGGCGGTGTCTCGATGCGAGAGCAAAGTTTGCGAGTTATCGAGTTTGCACCTCATTTGGTGGAGAATGAGGCGCGTATGGCGGGATGTTTCTTAGAGGTTTGAAACCCGGCGTCGTCGATATCTCATTTCTCATAAATTTTCTCTCTATTGGATGTTGTAAACAAGGGCTCAATTATTAGGCGAGATAACGAGATGCGGTCAATGAGGACCCTGACCGAGGATCATCTGGGAGATGGCGATCAACAAAACAACGATAACCGGCGGAGAAAGAAAAAGACGGACAAAAATGGTAACCACTCTGGTGGTAATCATAGCCATGAAAATAGAAAAGCGAATCGGGAGGAGATTTTAAAGAGGAGATTCAACAACGACAATGTGAAAATGGCGGCGGCTGGTGACAAGCTGGTTCCAAGGAGAGAGACGACCACCGTCATATCTTCTACAAATCTGGAAAAAGAGGACATATCGGTCAAATGCGCCTAGCAGTTCAAGGTATGCTATAATTATGGAAAGGAAGGACATATCGCTCGAGATTATGCGATGGCGAAACCTAGTTCGTGAGGATGGTGACTCAAAAATTGTCCCGAAAAAAGTCAAAAGTCAGCGGTTCTGGAAGGCGTTTGTTGTGGTTGGTCAAAATCGAGGAACCCAAGCGAGGTGATCACGGGTAAGCTATTTATAAATTCTTGCGAAGTTTATACCTTACTTGATCTGGGTCTTTACCCATTCATTTATCTCTCCTACTTGTGCTCAACGTTTAAACTTGACTCAGGAGAAATTAGACTTTGACTGTCTGTGGAAACTCAGTTAGGAAGAACTTTCATCACATCCACTTTTTATAAATCTTGTTTGATTCAAGTTGGCACCATCACCTTACTTGTTGACCTTATCTCTTTAAAGATACTTGCTTTTGATGTGATTTTAGGGATTGATTGGTTAACTACTCATCATGCCAAAATTGATTATTTTAAATAAGGTTGTTAGTTTTCATATTCTAACTTGACTTTGTTGTTCAATTCAAGCAACTAAACCATTAAAATCAATCAACATCATATCTAATCATAAAATTATTCGTTTATTGAAAAGCGGATGTCAAGCTTTCTTAGCCCATGTTATGGATTTGAATAAAGACCGTCAAATTTGAATAATATTCTGTTGTTATTGACTTTCTGGCGTATTTCTGAAGAACTTCCGGTCTACCCCGAGCGTGAAGTTGAATTCTTTATTGATCTTGAACACAGTACAAAAAGCCCATTTCTAAAACCCCATATCGAATGGCTCTATTGAACTTGAGTTAAAGGTCCAACTACGAGAGTTGTTGGACATCGGTTTCATTAAATCTAGTACATCTCCTTGGGGTGCTCTGTTTTATTTGTAAAGAAGAAAGAGCGGGGAGTATCACGACTTTGTATTGATTATCGGGAATTGAACCATGTCACTATCGAGAATAGGTATCCTCTACCTACGTATTGATGACTTGTTTGACCCGATTGCAAGAGCACAATTCTTTTCAAAAATCGATCTTAGATTACGGATATCATCGGTGAAGATTAGGCGAGGATATTCAAAGGCGCCTTTAGAACTTCGATGCGGGCATTATGAATTCTTAGTCATGTCTTTTGGATTGACTAATGCTCCTATGACTTTCATGGATATGATGAGCCAGAGTATTCAGGAATATTTGGATCGGTTTGTTGTTGTCTTTATTGATGACATCCTCATATATTCCAAAAGTCGTGAAGATCATGAGCACCATTTGAAGATTGGTACTCAAAGGCTTCGTGAAAACAAGTTATATGCCAAGTTAAAGAAATGCGAGTTACGGCGAGGAAGTAGCATTTCTTGGGCGCGTGGTGTCAAAACATGGAGTATCTGTTGACGGCGAAGATTGAAGCAATACAAAGTTAGGAACAACAGAAGGCGGTGGTAAAATCGTAGCTTTACGGGCTTAATTTGGTTATTATCGGAGATTAGTGGAAGGGTTTTCTCGAATCGCTACTCCGTTAACTCGATTGACTTCGGAAGGATACAAAAATTCGTTTGGGCGAGGAATCGAGAAAAGAGTTTCCAAGAGCTTAAGAGGAGACTTATTTATTTTTTGTCTTAACAATACCATCTGGTTCGGATGGATTTGTTATCTCTGACGATGCTTGAGGCAAAGGGTTAGGATGTGTTCTCATGCAGCGTGGGAAAGTCATAGCCTATGCCTCGCGACAACAAAGAATATGAGAGGAATTATCCTACTCATGATCTAGAGTTAGCGGCCCGATCGTTTTCGTATTAAAGATCTGGAGGCCTTATCTATATGGGGAGAAAGTGGAGATATATTGAGACCATAAAAAGCCTCAAATATTTCTTCACGTAAAAAGAAACTCAACATGCGGCGGCAGCGACGTTGGCTTGAGTTGTTGAAAGATTACGACCACACTATTCAATACCATCTGGAAAGCGAGCGTGGTGGTGGCGTTGCGTTGAGTAGAAGATCATATCACGAGGAATGAGTGCGATGATGTCAAGTATCTGCGTAGAGCCAACTTTAATAGAAAAAGTTAAGGTTGCTCGAGCCATGGGCCGGAGGTGATCGCGTATGAAGAAGAAAGTACAAAAGGTCTTATTAGGAGCGAGAATTGATGAAGAAGGAATACTTGAGTCCACTCCGGACTTTGTGTTCTAACGACTACGATTTGAAGTACAAGATTATGATGGAGCACACACAATACACCATTTGCAATCCATCTGGAAGTACCAAAATGTATCGTGATCTTGACATACATTTTGGTGGAACAATATGAAGAGAGAGATTGCAAAGTTTATCTCGATGTGTTTAACTTGTCAGCGTGTAAAGGCGGACATCTAGTACCTAAAGGTCCATTGCAACCACTTGAGATTTCGAAATGGAAGTGGGAACACATTACCATGGATTTAGTTCTGGGGTCTTCCTACGGTTTCTCAAGGCATCAATGCCATTTGGGTTATTGTTGATAGATTAACCAAATCTGCTCATTTCTTGCCGTCTGGAGACTTATTCCTTGAGCGTCTTGCTAGTATATATGTAAATGAGATTGTGAGGTTGCATGGCATGCCGTATCCATAGTTTGGGATCGTGACCCAAGATTCACTTCAAGATTTTGGGTTAGCTTGCAAAAAGCTATGAGTGCAGTTCTGATTGATTTGGCATACCATCCTCAAGCAGACGGACAAATCGAGAGGACTATTCAAACTCTTGAAGATCTATTAAGACTACATGTCCTAGACTTCAAAAGGCGGTTAGGATAAGTATTTACCATTGGTGGAATTCTCCTACAACAACGATTATCGAGCAAGTATAGGTGTGGCTCCATTTGAAGCATTATATGGGCGAAAATGTAGCCGCTCTCCAGATATGTTGGGATGAGGTGGGTGAAGCAACATTGTTGGGACCCGAGTTGAATGCGTATGACTACGAAAAAGATCCAAATGATTAAACAACGTATACAAAGCGGCACAAGATCGACAAAAGAGTTATCTGGATCTTCATCGAAAGGGCGTGGAATTTAGTATAGGGGATCATGTATTGTTGCGAGTTGCTCCATGGAAGGGAGTTACAAGATTTGGGAAGAGAGAAAAGCTCGATCCACGATTTATTGGTCCATTTCAAATTCTTGATCGAGTAGGAAATGTAGCTATAGACTCGCGTTACCTCAAAGTATGTCTACGTGTTCATAATGTGTTTCACATATCATGCTTAAATAATATGTGAAAGACCCGAAACCACGTTATAGAGTTAGAGCAGGACGAGATAGCCAGAAGACTTAACGTCTGAAGAGGTACTGTCGAGATCTTGGATAGGAAGGAGCATATCCTACGCACAAAAATTCATACCCTGAAGTTAAAGTTTTGTGGAGGAATCATCTATATAGAGGAGATGACACAGGAATTGGAAGCGAAATGAAAGCGGTATCCTCACCTTTTGAAACACAGAGTCGTACGTCAATTTCGAGGAATGAAATTTCATAAGGAGGGAGGTTGTAAGACCCCAACTTATTATTAATGAAATTTAATTTTCTCTATTTATTATTTTGAAATAGTAAGGGTTGATTTGATTAATGTGGATAGTTATGGGTAAAATCATAAATATTTCAAAATAAGCAAGTGGTTATAAAATATTCATTGTTGTCGGGGAATATTAGTTTGGTGGAAGTGGAATATTAAATGCTTGTCGGGGAATATTAAATGCGGCAAGTAGCGACCATGTGTGGGCCCATGTGAAAGCGATTGGATGAAGAAAGCGACAAAAATAAGTTGTTTAAAAATAACGGTAGTAGTTATTCTGGTTTACCTTTGTTGGAATACTGTTGGTTAAAACACGATGTCTGGCGTTGTTGCAGATGGCACGCTTATTGCACCAATTATTGATTCTTACGTGAAGAAGCCTTTACTCGATAATGGTTACGATAATTCTTTATTCGATATTTTATTTTATTGATTCAATAATTTTTTGCGTTGATATTTTATATTCTTTGTTGTTTGATAATTGTCATTACTACATTATTTTTCATTATCGAAGCAATAATTCATATTATCTGAATAATATTATTAGATAACATTATTGGCAATGTCTAGAAAGTTACATCTAAGGAGAGGTTTGGTCACCTAATTGCTTGGCGCCCGATGAGGAGAAATTCTTATTGGAAAGCCCCTCTTTCTTGGGAGCTGCACAGTTGTCGATATTGTGATTACGTAATATTATTTGTGAATAATTAATTATTGATTCATATGATGAGGAAAATATTGATTTTATGTGGATATAGATGGAAAAAATTTTTAATGTGACAATTGTTGAAAATTAAAATTTTATCTTTTACGATAAAATAATTCATTTAAATATATTATTATATTTTAATAATATAATAATGGTGATATTTTACAATGAATGTGTGATATATGAGTATCTGAGGAGAAAAGAGTATTTTTGTTGCAATAAATATTTAAAACATGTTAAACATGTCGGTGGACCCCATTTCTTGGTTGAAATTTGATTATAGCTTTATAAAATTGCTGGTTTATGGATTTGATCCAATTTTTATTTGGAATTTGGAAAAACTTTCTTACGTAAAAGTTGTAGAAATTGAATTTCCTATAAAAACATGAGATTGAATTTTTTGACAAAAGGGCTATTTATTGTGAATTATTGAAGTTACAAAGTTCAAAAATAATTGATTTTTGGAAGTTTAAAATATTATAATTAAGAAAAACGTTTTTTAAAAGTTTTGTGAGTTGGTGGGCTAAGGTAAATGTGAAATTTGAAATGAGGATTCAAATGATGCGTATGATTATTTAATAAATATTAATATTTTATTAAATTTTACTACTTTTGGTGTTCTAAGCATTTTCTACATAAATAGGGTCTTGGGTTAGAATTGAAAATCACACAGAGAAATTGAAGTTTTCTCTCTCTATTATTATCGGCGTATTCTTGTGAGTATTTTGAGTATACTTTGAGTATTGCTATATACGGTGCAAGTTCAAGTTATAGCTTTATATCCGATTATTCGGTTAAATCTTTGTCTTTTCAGAGGTAAGGGATATTATTTTTTTAATAATGATATTATTTCTTCAATATCATTATCTTTGAAATATTGATCTGAAGTTTTTATCAAATTTGGAACTTTTGGTGTAGAGATTCTTATTCACGTATCTGACCTTATTCACGTATCTGATCGACTTTATTCACGAATCTGGCTTTATTCATTGAAAAATGAAAATTTTCCTTTTAGTCTAAAATATCTATTGTGGATACTAGCTTTGATTGTATCCATGTTTTGATCATTCTTGAATTTTACACCACTATGATTATTTTTGAGGTATTTTTTTTTGGACATGGATAAAACAAAAGTCTGAATCCTTAATCCTTAATCCTTGTCATTTTGTTTCCTTTGGATTCGTTTCTTTAAAAATATTTTCATCATCCTCGGTCTTAAATGATGATATTATTGAATATCTTTGGCTTTTGTAGTGCAAAGATGAATGATTTCGATGAATATCTTTGGCCGTAGTGCAAAGATGAGCAGTGTTTAGATGAACATGACCCGGTGATGAATATCTTTGGCTTTATAGTGCAAAGATGAATATTTGATTCGGATATATATTGATTGATGTTACGAGGATAAAATATCGACGATGAACTTTTAAATTCATACATAGAAGATAGTAGTTTGCATTCTCTACTTAACTCTTACAATGAATTATTATTTCATTGCGAATATTGATTTAAAACTTGTTGTCTATTGTATTACATTAGATTTTTCCTGTTGAAGACTAACGATAATTTGTTGTATATTATCTTAGTCATAATATTCTTCTTCTTTGGGCTAGTTGAGCTCACCTTTTCCTTTTTGTTCCATTTTTCTTCTCGGGAGGCGAGAATATAAGCGAGTGCAGTCGGGGTATGGAATGAAGGTTACAGAGAGAGTTGTTTAGTAGTCCTCAAAATTTTTGTAAAATAATGTATCGAAGATAAATGTGATGAGGATTTATTTGAATATAAAGATATTGTCTATTGTAAATGGGTGATATATTGTATTTTGGAACTCGGATGTGGGACCTTTCTTGTTGTAATAATGTGGAAAGTCATGTATAAAAATTGTTTTTTACTTGTATTAAGAAAATACAAGCGACAATTTAAACTCAATGTCTTGTTTTGTACCGTCCAGTCTTTGGGAAGATGAATTGTTTATATGAAACTTCGCCTACATTAGTTCTCTTTCCCTTAAGATCTCAAACATGGTACCCATGATCTTGTCGGTATCTACATTCTCTTCAGCAGCAGCAATAGCATGAACCTGGTGCAATAGAAATTTAAATAAGACCATAAGGATGAAAATCCCAGGAGAAAAGAATACCTTACTAAATATCCACCAACCAGATTTCAAGAAATACCTATTACTGAAATATTATTACGTAGTAATTGCGAGCTACAATTAGGAGGAGCATTAACACTTAAACAATAATATTATCTACACCAACAACTAGCCAAAATACTATTGTGGGTTTCAAACCATCATGGGTTACTTGTTGATAGAGATGCATAACTTGTCTACTTTCAGCTTCTTCTTCTTGCTAATTTAAGACATAATTTAAAATCACACACTACTTTGTCACGGCAATACACAAGGGGTAGGAATAACCATTGGGTCAAGGCCTAGGTTTACTTTCAGCTTCTTACAATATCCATTAATTGAAAACTTTATTGCAATATCCATTTATTCATTATAGGGGTTTCTTTCCCAAGGCGGCTAATTGCAAACCTCAGCACATACAAGTGGCTCAGCCCCTGAATCTACCAAAGAACATCAATAAATTTACCTGACTGAAAAAACAATCATGTTTTGAGCCCCAAGTGTGTCCGCAACATGATAGTTTACTTTTGATCTCAAGAAATTGTGTTTTTGTCACAATGTTATAATTCAGTAGTAGGGCTAATAGGTAGAACTGTAGAAGTAATAAGATAGCTCAATGTTAAATATCAGTGAATGATAAAACAAAGTATAGAGGCTTATAAATATTCTTTAACAATTAGTTGCAATGGAACTGAAATTGTGTGTACCGACAAAAAGAAAAGCAAAACGAAACAGATTATTAGATAACAGAAATTTTAAGCCTGAGATTTTCTTCATTCTTCACAATTATATAAAGAAACATGTGAAGCATCACACAAAACTGGAATATTCTAAATAAAGAGAAGAGCTACTTGCAATATCCAGGTATGTTCTTTTGAGTAGAGAGAAAAGGAAGTTCAACACAATACTATGATAACACTTAAATACCTTTCCAAATATCTACAGAGAACTACCAACAAGGCTAGAATCTCTTATTTGACTCTGCATTCTAAAACCTTTACTTACAAAGAAGAGAATGGAAACCATATAAATCTGACATATGTCCAGGAGCTTGCACTGTCATCGAAAGATCTAATGATGCAAGTCATCTACCTGTAGGCAATAACTTCTTATGTATAGCAAGTAGAGTTAGATCCTGTTCTTTACTCTACTGGTCCAGTACCATGAAGGTGGTAGATGCATCTGCTGAGAAGCCCTTGCCAACCATTAGTTCTATGAGTAAATCTGCTTCATTATACTTCTTATTTTGAAAACATCCCCGGATAATAGTATTGTAAGTGACACATCTGGCAAGCAATCATTAGCTTCCATTTCCACAAGTAACTCATTTGCTTCTTTCAGTAGTCCTTCTTCACAAAGTCCTCAGATCATCATTGTGTATGTCCTAGTATTTGGTTGCAAGCAGAGGCGGAACCAGGGGGGCGGGTGGGGGCAGTTGCCCCCGGTAGCCGGTCGCTGGACGCGGGTAGGGAGGAGAAGAGGCGGAACTAGGCGGAGGCGGGGGGGGCAGTTGACCCCGGTAGGGTGGGGGGTCCAGGCGGAGATGGGGGGGGGGGGCGGGGGCGGGGGCGGGGGGCCAATCGGCAACCGCAACCAGGCACCGGCGAGCTCGAGCTCCGACAGTCCGGCAACGCAGCAACAGATCTGTTTCCTCAATTTTTTTTTTAAGAAGCATGAAACGACGTCGTTTGATAAAAAAAAATAAGGGCTAGGTCTTCTAGTCACTCTCCTCTCCCTCTTTACCGCCTCTGCCTCTTTACTCTTTAGTTTCTGCCTCTGTTCCGAAATGGCGAAATCCGAGCTCAAGCTCCGACTGCTCGTTTGCCTCCGCCGCCGGTGACTCTGCTCGGCTGCTCCACGGGACCACGGCCAGGAGATATTCTGCAGTCTGCTCGGCTGCTCTTAAGCTTCACGGCGCCATATTTTATTTTGTCGTTTGAGTAAGTTCTTCTGGCCTTCTGGGTTCAATAATCAATATTATACTCATTACCATCATTATATTATTTGATGTGGCATTATTTATTTTTACACTCAGTAATTTGACAATTTGGGAATTTGAGAAAGTTTCTGTTTTTACTCTCATTGATGTGGCTTTTTATTTTTACACTCAGACCTCAGTAAGTTCATTGATGTGGCATAATTTATTTTTACAATCATTGATGTGGCTTTTGGGAATTTGAGAATGCTATTGATGTATTTTCAATAGTTTCTGTTTCTTTGAAGTTTGAAGAATGCTATTGATGTATTTTCGTAAAATTCACATGAAATGTTTAAATATTATTTGATTCAGCAATTGATGAAATTATTATGAAATTGGTAGCTTAGAACAGTGCGCACAAGTTGTTCGATAAAAGTCCCAAGTGGACTGTTTTGGCAAAAAAACCTGAAGTGGAGGTTCTATAAATTCTAGACATACTCTCATATACTATATGCTATATGTAAAAAAATGGAGGTAAACCATCATATGGATTAGAAGTATTAAAGTGAGAAAGTACTAAATCTCCTCGCCGTTGCAACTTACACGTCGCTATTCCGGACCTCCGGTAACTGCCCTCAAATTTTGCCCCCCTCCCTCAAATTTTGTTCTGGTTCCGCCACTGGTTGCAAGCCTTTTAAACGAAGGCTATCAAAAAAGTTTCTTACCATATCAAGCTTTCCATCTTTGCAAAATCCATCAACGAGGACACTATAAGTAACAATATCAGGAATTAAACCATTATATTCCATCACATGAAACAAGGACAATGCTTCATCCACACGATGGTTCTTGCAAAGGCCGTCTAACAAGATGTGCATATCAAAATATCTGGTTTATGGCCTTGAGAATGCATCTCATTAAATAAATTTTGTGCGTCACCATATCTACCCATCATAAATAGCCCATGCAAAATAGTGTTGTAAGTTACAATTGTGGGTTTCAAACCTTCACTCGGCATTTTTCGAAAGAGATCCATAGCTTTATCTACTCTCAAATTCTTGCAATATCCATTTATCAAAGTGTTATAGCTACGATTATTGGGCACTATCCCCTCATTCATCATGGTATTCAACACTACAAATGCTCCATCCATTTCGCCTCGCAAACAATACCCATCCATGAGCGCATTGTAGGTGACTACATCAGGAGTCTCACCTCTTTTAATCATTTGTTCAACCACATGTTGTGCTTCTTTTACCTTGCCTTCCTTGCACAGCGCATCCACCAGTATACTGAAAGTAAGCATGTCTGGAGAGATTTTCATGCTGGCCATCTCTCTTAGCATTTGTTCAGTCTCCATCCATCGACCCAAGTTGCATAGGCCCTGAATTAATGAACTACAGCTGTAAACATCTGGCGATATACCTTTTCCAATCATTTCTGAGAAAAGATCCAAAGCATCATCCACTAGTTTATCCTTACACAAACTATCAATGATGGTGCTATAAACTACAATATTTGGTTCACAACTTCCTTTTTCCATTATTCTGAGCAACCGAATGGCCACGGAAGTATTGCCTGTTTTGCAAAGCCCATTTATAATGGTGCCATAAGTAACTACATCAGGTTCAGTTTCTTTTGTCCTTATCAACTTCTTAAACAATTCCTCAGCCTCCAAAAACTTGTTTTCTGAAAGAAGCCCCTTATCGTAGTGTTGAAGGTAAAAGCATCCCAGCATTTAAAACCACGTTTGTAGATTCCACCCAACGAGAAAAACCCGTAATCGACTCGATTACGGTGACAACAACAGATTTATAACGGTGGTAATGGTAACTATATTTACCGGAATATTTACCGGAACCACGGATTTGTCAAAGCACAAATATCTCTCGAACAGGAGAGACAACAACGAGTAGTGTTTCATTCTCGACAATAGCGGCTAATAGTTGAGAGAAATCGATTACAGACGGGAGAGGTCGCATTTGAAGCATACGATCGAATAAAAGAAGAGCATCATCGAGATTATCGAGCCCGGATTTACATTTCTCTGGCAGTAATTGGTGCAGAGAATCTATGCCTCTACGCTTGGGCTTGGGGTTAGGGTTTGTTAATTTTGGAGCAGTAGATGTATGAAATGGAGCATAATAATTATTCCGGACTAAGAAAAATGGATTGAATAAGCAGAAATTGAGCAGAGATTTACCTGCAGGTGGGTGATTAACTGCTATAATCTTTGGTAATTTTTTGGAGTTGAAAGTAGAAGCAACCCCATGAATAAGGCTTCCCCATCCCATCTCCGATCTAAGAAACGCTGCTGTTATAATTCACGAGACTCGGGTGGGTTTGTGCGGTTAAGTTTGGAAGGCCAGTTCGGCAATGAGATTTTCTTCAGTATTAATCAACAAATTTAAAACTAATTTTTCAACAAATTATGCATATTATCATTGTCATCATATTTGAACTTATAATAAATCTTTTGACAGGCTGAAAGCTGATAAAATGGGGTGTTGAAATTTGAGAAGGTTTAGAACAAATGTAAGGTAAATTTGGACAACCATGTTAAGCAAAGAAGGGGTTAACCATGTTAATCCGATTTTCTCATAATTGATTTTAATAAAGAAGGTGCAATGACTAAGTGTGTGGAATAAGCGAACATCTCGGGCTCGACACAAAATATAAATGAGTCAAATATTAGAAAATTTTAAAGTTCGATAAATTACTCGAACCTCCTCAAATTGTAATTTTATATTGATACTCGGATCATATTCGTTCGAAAAATTGAAACTGCTCGGGCTCGATTCGGAATCGTGCTCGATTCGGTAGCTAAATAAGCCTTCAATCAAACCTTATTTTATACTCGATAAATTTTGTGAGCAATTCAATACTCGGATTGACTCGGTTCGTTTACACCCTTAACGATGAGAGATGGCGAAAGGAAGGAGCGCTAGAAAGAGTAAAACACCTAAAATTGGTTCACTTTTAATTGTTCAAGTTTATTATACTTGTAAATATCAAATATTTTATACGATGATTCTATATAGTAGATTCTAATGTTCCATTAGATTTGATCTTAATCTTTAATTGTATGACCTAAGGGTTATATAAAAAATATTTCTCATTTTGTAAATCACAAAACAAAATTGTAAGCATGCTTGTGAATAGAAATTTAGGTAAATAGGAGAAAACATGTTTTTGATCACCAAATTTGATATTTTGAAACAAAATTATAATATATTTTGATAGCAACATACAATTCGTTACCATGTCATGGGAAATTTTTTTTATGCAAAACCCTCTTTCAGTATTGGGTGGGTGGGTGGGTGCGTGGGTGAGTGAGTGGGGTGGGTGGGGTGGGGTGGGGGGAATTAGCATACTAATTGTAATATCTTTTTCTCTAGTATTTAGTAAATAACACAAATCACAACTATAAAGAAAAGATGTGTATTTTCCTTAAACTATTTTACACCAAAAATATCCAATGAATGATAGAAATAAGAATATTCAAAAAAGATTATCTCTAATGTGTTTTACTCGATTCACTTTTAATAACATTTAATATATAACATATATGTTTTAAACGACTGGAACTCTATAATGTTATGTTTGGATTGAAGGAATGAAATGGAGAGTGGAATGATTCATTCCGTTCTAGTTGGAATGTGTTATTCCAAACTCTCCTTAAACTTGGAAGGAATAAGAATGGTTCAATCTATTCCAATTGCAACCAAATATAATTTTTTTCATTTCATAAGAATGAGTCATTCCATTCTCATCTACATTTACTTCAATCCAAACATAGCATAAGGGTACGATTTTGCCTATCAGCTACACCATTTTGCTGCGGTGTATCGGACATTGTATATTGAGTGACGATGTCATTTTCTTGACAAAATAAGGCAAATGGACCAAGATTATGACCTGTATCGAGCATTGTATATTGATTTCAATGTTTTTAAAAATGTGTTTAATTACAATTGAAATGGAAAAAAATGTGTTTGGTTTCTTGGGGGAAGGAGAGTATATGGAATAACTCATTCCAACTAGAATGGAATGAATCATTCCGCTCTTCATTTCATTCTTTCAATCCAAACGTAGCATAAAAAGATATTCCTCATTTTGTAAATCACAAAATAAAATTGTAACCGATGCTTGTGAATAGAAGTTTAGGTAAATAGGAGAAAAAAAAGTTTTGGATCACCAAATTTAATATTTTGGAACAAAATTTTGAAATATTCATGCTAATATAAAACTTGTTACCATGTTATCATATTCTTATAACCATGGCAAAGATTTTTCTTCAACTTACTCTTCTATAATTTCCTCCTCTTCAGTAATTTTCTTCTCCTATACAAATTGAGGCACCTAATAAAAGGAGTTGTCTTCCTATAATGATGCAAAACCTCTTCCTCTTCCTCTATAGGGGGAGTTAGCATAATATTTGTAATATCTTTTTCTCTTTTCTGGATAAAGTCTTTTCTGGATAAAGCATAATTGATTCAAATCACACCTTAAACTATTTTACACCAGAAATATCCAATAAATGCAGAAATAATGAATAACAGGAAAAGATTATCTCTAATATGTTTTAGTCGATTCAAAAAATAAATGAATAATGAATACTGAATAATGTTATAACATAGTTGGTATGTTTTGCCATACCACCCTTTTAATAATATGTTTTAAAAGCCCGGAACCCTATACCAACCTTTTTGGTTGAAGTATAACCGGTGGTGTTTGATAAAACTAAGAAATTAATATAATATATTTTAATAAATTAGATCATCTAAAGGAAATAGCATCTGAATCTAAAAAACGGTTTGATAACTAAAAAGTGTAAAACATCTGAATGATATTATTTTATCATTTTAACCATCTGAGTTATTTAAATTTTTTATTTTGAATGATCTTAAAATTTGAAATTGAAGTAGTACAATATTTATTGAGTCTATTTTTGTCCATAAATTTTAAATAAACTATTAAGAGGCAGCTCTTTAACTCTGTCTACACGATTAAGTGGCAAAAAAAAGAAGAAAAAGTGCTTAATTAGATGACCCAAAATACTAAAAGTGCCTTAGAAAGCTGTCTCCAGCTGCTTAACTAGACAACTTGGACAACATACCACTTTATCCACCTGCTTGGAGATTGAGCTCTACCTGCTCCTCCCACCAACTTCCATCATTTCAGCTGCTTAGCTTAGCTGCTGCTTGCGGTACTTCTCTTCTACCGCATGTATTTTTTATCTCGCACAGAGGTGGGACCCATTTTGTTTTCATGTGAGAGAGAACCAGTTCTTTATTTTCAACATCCATAAGAACTTGTACTCTATAAGAAAGATATACCTGAAATTAATGGAAATTTAGAAACCTATATAATACATGAGGTAATCACGATACTTAGCATAATCTTAATTTGATAATAAACAAGGTCGATATCAAGTTCGCAAAATGGGTCTTGTAACGAGTACAAACCCCCCCAAAAGAGCCCTCTCAATTCTAAGTTTGACTAGCAGAAGTGCATAGTATAATCTAACTGGGAGAGCTAGAAATCGAGTTCTACGTCTACCCAACCCTTTACATCATAAGTCAGCCTAATTTAGCTTCAAAGCAGCCAGTGAACAAATAGGAAATAAACTGTGCACATCTTAATTCAATCTACAAGTGTTATTCCTGTTCGACAAGGCGGCGTTTCATTGAACGAGTTTTCACCAGTGTCCTCTGCAATGCTTCTTTAGAATCATTTTCCGGGGTTTGTGTTTGAGAATCTCCTTCAATGCTCTTCCCATTCCTGCATGGCATCAGCTCAAATCCTTTCGGTACTGAATCTTTCATTAGCTGTAGGCCACAAGATCAACAAGCATTATGTTGGAGAAAGGCAATGAGTGAACATATATAGAAAGCTGAACTAGTCTGATGATCTAAGATTACTGAAAGTAAGAGAATCGATATTTCATTACCTAGCCTCATATATAGATGTGGGACCTACTCACCATCCATGTGAGAGAGAGAATGTGGAAGGATCATTTTTTCATGTAAACAGTTTCCTTAAAATACATGTAGAGACTAGTATGAAAATACAAGTGACAATTTAAACTCAAATGTCTTGTGTTTTGTACCGTCTAATCTTTGAAATCTAATCGGAAGATGAATTGTTTATATGAAACTTCGCCTGACATTACTGCTCTGGAATAAAAGGGGAATTCCTCGTTGCTGCAAAAATTAATCTTCATAACTATAAAGATATTAAAGAAGAGACTATGCAATATTCTCTGAATTGTATCTTACAAACAAGGTGAAAGCCATTTGCATCCATATGTATTACAACACGTCCGTCTTTCACCAAGAAAGACAAAGCAAATAAGTTCTCCACCGTCTGTGCAAAAGACTTTCTGTTTAACAACAGACTTTCGAGTTTAATAGTTCTCTTTCCCCTTAAGATCTCAAACATGGTTCCCATGATCTTGTCAGTATCTACATTCTCTTCAGCAGCAGCAATAGCATGAACCTGGTGCAATAGAAATTTAAATAAGACCATAAGGCTGAAAATCCCAGGAGAAAAGAATACCTTATTGAATATCCACCAACCAGATTTCAAGCAATACCTATTACTGAAATATTATTACGTAATAATTGCAAGCTAGTTAACACTTAACAATAATATTATCTACACCGACGACTAGCGGAAATAATAACACACCATCACATATTCAACCAAGAGCAGGGATGCATGCCTAAATGTGCCACTACAAGAATATAATTATGTATGCCCTTTCAAGCAACATGCAACAAGGAAACTTAGGTTGGTCCATAAACCAAATTTATTAAGCAGTAACTATAGATTGGCAGCAGCCGATTTACAAGTTCTGCCAATCATAGAGGCTGCTAAACACAAGATTCTGTCTCTATGATTTCCAGTAACTATAGTGTTAGTTCCTAGTAGGCACAAGTTATCTAGAAGGGGGGGTTGAATAGATATTTGAAAATCTTTTCGTTTTAACTTGTTCTTAGATAATGATTAAAACTATGCGGAATTAGTATTTGTTTTAATCTTCTTTACCAAGCAATAGAGCTATGAGCGAGTAAGGCAGTTATCTGCAGGGGCTTGTCAATGGAATTGGCAGTCTTGCTCTTGAATGAGCTTTTGGTTTGCTTTCTAAGCTGGCAAGCATTGCATGGTCTTTCCTTTACAAAGTTGAACTTGGGTAGACCAGCTACGAGGTCTTTTGATGCCAGCTTTGGACATGCTTTTGAAGTTTAAGTGAGATGACCTTTCTATGCCATAGCCAAATTCATTTCCTGGATGCTTTTGCCGAAAAAACATATTGTTTCATCGTAGCTTAGTTGACCAAGATCTATAGTGTAGACATTTCCTTCTCTTGTTCCAAATCGACTTTATGGCGTATGTCTTCAAATCTCCGACTTGACATTGATTGTTGAGAAATGTTACTTGGTGACCTTTGTCGCAGAGTTGGTGATGCTTAGAAGGTCAGTGTTGAGTCCTTCTACATAAGCTACTTTGGTTGAAAGATATCGCACTATCATTGCCAAGTGAGAGCCATATCCTCTTGTTTTGCCCGAGTCATTATCTCCAAAGATGACCGAGGGACCTTCCTTTTCTACATAGTTGGATAGTAAAAGTTTTGTTCCTCGTCATATGCATCGAAAGCAACCACCGTCCGTATATATGTTGAGGTCGTGGAGCTCTTTTCCTCCAAAACATTTGAACCTTCATTTTGGTACCTATATTTGCATGGGTCCTTCTTTGTTAGTGCCTTTGGGGACCCAAATTTGTCTAATTTTGGGTCTCACATGCATGGAATTATAATAACACTTTGTAGCCTTATGACCATATTTATTGCATATGAAACATTTATTATAATGCATGCCTGTGTGTGTGTGGTGATTCATCCTCCATTTGGACTTGTGTGGTTCCTTAGTTAACCTTCTGTTAAACTAATTCTCTTTCTTCCACGTGTCCTTAGGTTTCACAAATAGTGACGAGTGTGACTTACCTTTACTGTACCTTCCCAGTTGATTCGTAGAGTTGATTTTGTTTAACTCTACGATTCTTCGAGGTTGGTAAGTGGAGATTGGGTTACTCTTTTCCTTGATGAAACCCAGACCAGTGTGAGATCCTTTACTTCTCTGAGTATAACTAGAGACAGTAGAACAAGGTTGAACTGATTCTTCCAACTGTGAGGATTTCACAAAAGCAATGCCTCTACCAAAACTTGAGACATTACTAGTGCTAGTTTCCATTGTCTTTTCCACACTTAACTCTGAGATGGATTCCCCAAAGCCTAATCATGTTCTATCGAATGTGCTTCTCTGACTAGAGAGCAGGCAGTCCATAGATGATGAGGATCTGTTCCATGCAGAGATAGTCTTCTCTAGATCCTCAATTTTAGAGGTTAGCTTAGACTCTCTTTGTGCATGATGTGTGTTTGTCTGCTTTAAAGCTTCATTCTCAGCTTCAAGCTTGGAGAGAAGATTAGTACTTAGAAGGGCTGTTTCAAGCTCTTCTTGAACCTTCTTCTTCTCCTCTTGAAGAAGTGAATGATCCTTAGACAACACTCAAACCACTTCATGTATTGATGTAGATCGGTGGTTATGCGGACGCAGCGCTTCTTAAGTCACTCATATCTACATCAGGAGAATTAAAATCAATACCTCATCGATACTTACATCATGTATGTTTAGGCTTTGATCGTCTTTTGCATGTTTGGCCATTAAGCCATGATTTGCCATATGTGGTTCTTCCTCATCTCCGAGTCCGTGATTTGAGTCATTATTTGAATCACTCCACGATTCTCCCAACCAGCCTTTGTCTCTTTTTTTGTGGCCTCTTGGTTCCTTTTGTATTCTTTCTTTGCATGAGATTTCTTCTTTAGTTCTTCTTTGATAGGCTTGTTGCAGTTGGCAATGAAATGACCAAGTTTCTTGCAGTTGTAGCATAAATCATTCATTTGTTCCTCGGTCGACGTGAATTCGACTTTCTTTGGCTTGCGGCTTACGCTTTGTCGCATGAACCTTCTTAGTCTTTTTTTACCAAAGATAGCAAAATCATCGCTATCGCTCTTCATCATCATCGAGTCAATCTTTGATGACTTTTGATGCACTTTCATTTGCCTCGAGAGCAACACCATTTTCCTTTCTTCTTCCTTTTGATAAGGTTTCAGCGCGTTGGGTTAACTCCAGTTCGTACGTCAGGAGATTTCCATACAGTTGTTGAACTGTCATCTCATTAAGATTCTTTGATTCTCTTATTGCTGTGGTCTTTGCATCCCACCGCCGGGGGCTCTCATGAACTTTATGGTTAGATCCTTGTTAGGATAGATCTTCTCATACGCTCGTAGAGAGTTGAGCAAAACATTGAATCTTTCATAAGTTGCAGTCACATTTTCTCCCTGCACATGAGCGAACATTTCATATCATCATGTGCGTGAGAGAGCAGTTTGTTCTCTCTGACTTCTTCAGTTCCTTCGTGCATAATCAGCAGTGCTTCCCAAACATCCTTAGCTATTTTGTTGTTTACAACATTTTCAAACAGATCGTCCTCTAAGGATTGGAACAGGATGTTCTTTGCCTTTTTATCAAGTTGGACAACTCTCTTCTCTGTGTCTGTCCATTCTTCTTTCACTTTTATTTGTACTCTGTTTGGATCGTCAATGGTTGGTGCAAGCTTTGTTGGTATATAGGGCCCATTAATAACAGTCTCAAATAGATCTTCATCTATTGAGTCCATGTAAGCTTGCATCCTGACTTTCTAGTTAGCAAATTTATCTTTATTGCACATTAGTGGCGTGCTGCCTCCCCCGGTCTTGGATTCACTTGGTACGAGTGCCATTTGGATCTACTTAAGCGTGTAAGTTGTAAAATAGAACCTGCTCTGATACCAATTGTTAGTTCCTAGTAGGCACAAGTTATCTAGAAGGGGGAGTTGAATAGATATTTGAAAATCTTTTCGTTTTAACTTGTTCTTAGATAATGATTAAAACCATGCGGAATTAGTATTTGTTTTAATCTTTTTTACCAAGCAATAGAGTTATGAGCGAGTAAGGAAGTTATAGCAGATATAGCAGTTATAGCATGAATGTAAACGACACAGTTGTTTTTAAGTGGTTCAAAGCACTCAAAGCTCCTAGTCCACTCTTCTACTCAACGAGTAGGATATCCACTAAGGATGTCTTTTACAATCTTCTGAATCACACAGATTTCTTCTAGACCAAATAGCCTCAGAACTTCTCTAGTTCACTTCTTGAACTCTTCAAGTCCAAAGAGACTTGGCTTTCTTACAGATTCACTACTTAACTCTTCAAGTCCAAAGCAGACTTTTGTATACTTCTTCATTGATTGATAGTTGTTGAGTTCTTGATGGTTGCTACTCAGCTTGTCGTTGTGTAAGCACCGGGTTCGTTAAGAACCGAGTAATGAAAGCAAGCTTTGCAATATCTCGATCGTAGAGTTGTCTTGAGAGAGATTGTCACGTTGTTTGATTAATGCTTTCTTCTTTAGTTCTCTCATCCGTCTCGATCCAGATATATGTGATGTTGAAAACTATCCGTTGGATCCATCCGCTTGTGGCATTAAATGCATTTGAACTTTCTCAGATCGTGATGGAGACATTTCGCACATCTTCTCGAATTCTCGTTTCGCCCAATCGACATCGCGCAGTCGCTTTCTCACCTACCACCGAAAAGGTGTTTTTCCCTCTTACCCATAAGACTATCCTTAGCTTCTTCAATACGCTTCTTTGTTGCATACTAAGGATATTTCATACAATCTGGGACTGATGAGTACTGCAGCATCTGGGATCCATTTCTCACTTATTGAAAACTTAGATTATGAGGCTCGACGTTTTTTGACATGAGACAAATGATGCTCTACGATTTGGATCGTGGTGTTCTACGATTTAGATCGTAGTGTCTTTTATATCCTTGCACACTACGATGCTATTAGTTGAGAGCACTACGATTTTCCTTTATCCTTCGCACACTACGATCTTTTCTTGCTCGTGTTGTTGACTCTACGTTCCCGAGAGCTCACTACGATCGTTGACTTGTAAACTTCATGTTTCCTTCAGCACACTACGATCGTGGAGTTAACTCAGCAATCGTTGGGACCACTCTACGAAATCCGAAGAGTCTCCTTCAAGGCAGGCACACTACGATCTTCAGGCTCTACGTTTTCTGCCTTGACTTCTGCAATGTTGATCAAATTGATGCACTATGATTTCTTCAAGACTAATCTATTACATCTTAAGATCAACCTAATGCTTTTGATCTTTCTATCTATACATTCTTTAACAGAATGAACACGTTGAAAGCTTAGATCAACCTAACAGCTTTGATCTATCACTAAGTCCTTGTACACATATTCATTTAAGGACCTTACAAATAATCATGAACACATGCATTAAATCATCAAATCATAATATGCATTCTCCCAACATATAGATTGGCAGCAGCCGATTTATAGTTCTGCCAATCATAGAGGCTGCTAAACACAAGATTCCGTCTTTATGATTTCCAGTATCATTCTCAATCAAAGAGCATTCTTACAAAGCACATCAGATTGTATTCTTATTGGGAAATCCGTAAAAGGCACTATTTGTCCTGAATTAGCATTCTGAATGGAAACTGGAAAGTAAGGAAAAACACCAGTGTTCTAAAAGTTCCCTCCTAGATCCTATTAATCCCCGCCTAGGCGCTAGGCTGTCTTCTACCGCTTTTATTTTGCTAGGCACCTAGGCCCCCCGCCTAGGCAGAATTAGACCTCTACTTTGAAGCTCTACAATAAGTAAACTTATTAATTTTGTGAAGCCTTAAAACATTGTTTTTTTTGGTAATATTTCATGTAAAATTTAAAAAAAATTCATATAATATATCTTTTGTATAGTATAATAAGAATATACAATAAAAAAATAAATAAATGAGATCGCCTAAGAAAATGCCTAGTACGCCTAGGAACAAGGTTTTTAAAACCGATTAATCTAACCGAAAAAGGTACCGGGTGGATGGGTCACTGGTCCAACCAGTAGTCGAACCGTTATTGACCTAGTGACGTCATTAATATATAAAAAATAAAAAATAATAAAAAATATTAAATATTGTATATAGTATTTAGTAAATATGTAAAATTAATCAATTTATCTAAAAAAACTAAACTAAACTTATTTATACAATATTTACTTTATATATTTCAAATAAATACTAAACATCTCTAAATACATACTCCCCTTCTTTTATCATATTATAATTTATAGTCATAAGAGTATATGCCAGAAGCATATTCCCTTCTTTGATCATTCCATCTTACTGATGAAGCCATTCTTTCTACAGACATACTCCCCTTCTTTTATCATTCCTTCTTTCTGAGTTCTGAGAAAAGTCATTCTTAAATAAAGGTCTATCGCATCTTTTCTGTAATCTCTTATAGTCTCTAAAATGAAAACTTTTTATTTTTATTTTTATTTTGATCTTAAACTTTGGGATTTCTTCGGTGATTTTTTCAACGGTGACAAAATCTTCTGAATACTTCTTCTTTTCTTTTTGAATTTTCTATTTTGGCTCAGATCTGGATATTATTATGTCATTCTTTTATGATTATTATTTGTAAATATTGTTAAGGTTTATTGTGATGAATAATGGGTTTGGGTGCAACGAAGAAGGAGAAGAAGAAGAAGTGCAGATTGAAGGTCGAAGGGGTTTCAGCCCTATTTTTTTTTTATTCAAGTAGGGAACTGTTAGTTATATATTTTATGATTTTAATGATGACAATATTATTGGGTTTATGAATTTGATTTAAATTGTTTGGACTGATTTAAATTTATTATTTGTTGTTTTCTTGTTGGCCTAAGATTGGAATTATGGTCCATTAGTATATTCCTTCTATATTTAAGTTTGCATGTTGCATGTTGCTGAAAAGATCTTTAATATAATTTAGTAATGATATGCAATTCAATTTGAAAAGGAAACTAAATAAGGTAACTGATATTCAGTGATTGGCTAGTAACGAACTTTATCAAATATCTCCTTGTTCCTTTATTTAAGGTGTTTTGGTTTGACTTGAAAACATATCCTTGATTTACCAAATCTGTTGGACTATTTAATTGCTAATATCATGGGGTATACTAACTGTTATATGAGTTTCCAATTCTATCTTATGTTCATATCCGTTGGTCAATATTAGTAGCTAATATTATGGGATTTAAATCATCTGATTTCTTACTATGGGATTTAAATCATCTAGTTTCTTGCTAACAATTATTTTTATAGCCGTTGGATCTCTCTTTATATATAGTCTTATCTCACGGCTAAGCAGGAAAGGTGAAAAGAAGCTAATTCACGTTGCTATACAGAGAAGAATCCTATTGAGAGCTTTCATTGTTTATTTCCAATATATTCATTGACTCGCCTATAATTCTTTGTATCGAAAATAAGAAGTCTATTGTAATTTCTTCTATTATATTCAAAGTTCATGTCTTGTTTGGCTTGGTCTATCTAGCAGTAGATAGGATCTGTTCAAAGAGAGTTTTTCAAGGTTGCAGAGGTGCAAAGGTCTCAGTGGTGAGAAAGGTTGCAGAGGTGCAAAGGGGGCAGAGGTGTCCATAAGTGGAAAGCTTCTTTGTAACAGGGAATTCTTTTTATTGTATTTAATTGAATATTAAGTTTAATAAAAAGAGTCTCCAATCCTAGTTGGGATTGGACGTGGATTAGGCCACTAAATTAGAGGATAGGGGTTGAACCACGTTAAAAATCTTGGTGTGATTTTTATTTCTGTTTATCTCTTTAACTGCCATTCACGTTCTGCACATTTTTATTCATCACGCCTATCCAGACACTAAAGCAGACAGGTCTAACTGTCTGATAATCATAAACGAAGAACAGACACTAAAAGCGCATGTGTAATCGCTCAATTAAACTCAGTAGCAGAAATTTTCAAAAAGTTTTCAGTGTTTATCACTTTTAGATTAAACACCTATTCATCCCCACTCTAGGTGTGCACATACACAGAATTTCATTTGGTATCAAAGCGAGGCTCTACTAATATTGATCGTTGCAGGACGTAGGGGAAGATCCTATGGCACACCTAAACTTTCAAGAAGGTCAGTCCACAAGTAGGCCACCGCTGTTGTTCAAAAGTGAAAACTTCAACTTTTGGAAGTTCAGAATGAAGATTTTTCTTAAAAGAGACCCATGGGAATGATGGGTTGTTGAAAATGAACCTATCATTCCTAGACATGATGATGGCAAACCAAAGGCTCTCGTGGAGATGGATGTAAACGAAAGCTATATGTTTTCTTATAACTCAAGAGCCATGAACACCTTGTTAAGCGGAATGGTCCAAGCTGAAATTGATAAAGTATCATCGTGCAACACAGCAAAAGAAATGTGGGATACAATCTTCATGAGCCACGAGGGAACTACTAAGGTGAAGGAAGTCAAGCTAAGTATGTTGATGCAAGAATATGAACTCTTCAAATTAGAAAAAGATGAAACAATTAATGAAGCTCAAGGGAGATTTCTTACTCTAATGAACTCTCTAAGTATGCTGGAACGGAAAATTGACCAGAGGGAAATTAATAAAAAGCTGCTAAGAGTCATGCTCAAACGGTTTGCACCGAAAGTCACAACTATCCAAGACTCACCAACAATTAGTACCATGGAAACTCTTACCTTGTTTGGAGAGCTTGAAGAATTTGAAAATCAACTCAAGAGGTATGATGAAGAGGATGAAGCATCAATAAAGAAAACATTGACACTTCAAATCGAGAGCAACAATGAAAGTGATCACGAAGATCTTGATGAAGAAATTGAAATGCTCTCAAGAAAACTCGAGAGACTACTTCAAAGAAAGAAACAAAGGAAAAATCAAAAAGGTAGCTCAACTCCATTGAGTAAGTCCAAAACGGAACAAGAAGAAGAAACTGTCCAACTCTGTTTCATGGGACTAGAAGATGATGATCAACTTGAGGTAACAAATTTTCATAAAGCTTTTGAAATATCTATGCCTGATTATATTGCTTTACAAAGTGAAAATCAACAACTCAAAAAGAAAACTGTCTATTTTAAGAATTGTGTAAATGAGCTAATGAATGAAGTTAAGTCGCTTATTAAAGAGAGAGAAGAAAATGAATATCTTAAAAATGAAAATGAAGTGTTAAAAGAAAATTTGAAAATGAGAGATGCATGCATAGATGCTTTTAATGATGGAAAAATGATGTATATGCAACATGATGATAATGTAACAAATGCAGAAATAGCATCTTTAAAAAATGATCTTGCTAAATTTGTGCAAGGAGAAGAGAACCTAAATGTTATGTTAGGGGCACAAAGATCCTGCTTGATAAACAAGGGTATAATCCTATTAAAAATGTGGAAAATAGGACTAATAATAATATTAGAATGATTAATAGTAAGTCAAGGCATAAACCACTTTATTGTTCACCATTTGTTACTTGTAAAAAATATGGGTTTAAATGTCATTTTGATTCTAATTGTAATAAAATTAGAATAAAATAAATTTGGGTAAAGAAAAGTGATTCATATGCTACTAACCCAAAAGGACCCAAGAAAATTTGAGAACCAAAAAGATAGAGACTATTTGTTTGTAGGTGTCTCAAGATCAAAAAAAGAGATGGATGATTCTTTACTTTGAGAGAAAGAGGATGGAGACTTTGCAGGAAAACAGTTAATGATCTGGAATTTGGAAAGAAAATTGCTCAATCCAGAACTGACTGGATAAGCCGCCTCGCGATCGAAGGAAAAATAGATGAACCAGAAAACATGCAGACACCTAAATCCGCATAAATTCGACCGGCTGCTTTTGAAGGCAAATCAGATAAATATTTTGATGCAAAATCTGATATTCCAGAAAGTGAATCAGATGAACAAATGACCAATGGTAGTCTTCCAAGAACAACCAAAATAGTGAAAAATTATCCTCTTAACCTGAGCTTTAAAGACATCAACATTGGGATGACCAAAAGGAGTGCTAGTGGAGATTTTTTATTCTGAAAATACAAAAGTCAAATCTACACTAAGGAGCACAGCTATCAAGATTTCTACTTGTAACAAAAAGTCTAATATGTAGGTAACAAATCAAAAAGGTATGATTATATTGTTTACTTGCTATATGTGATTTTGTTATAACCTTGCTCCAATGTCATTCTTTGTGCTTAATTTTTTTCAATTTGAAAAATGGGGTGAGATAACTAATTATATAAATTACTTTTTGTTGATGACAAAGGGGGAGAGATACTTGTGCTTAATGATTAATATGATTAATATGTGGTTTCTTTTTTATAATGACAAAGGGGGAGATATATATGGTACTGAGATACTATATTGTGCTTGAATATGCAAATGATGGTAATTTAGAATTTATTTCCTTAATATGCATAAATTAAGGGGGAGCCATATACTTAGGGGGAGCATATTAATTAAATGGCATTATGTATTGTCATCATCAAAAAGGGGAAGAATGCTGGTTATATATTTTATGATTTTAATGATGACAATATTATTGGGTTTATGAATTTGATTTAAATTGTTTGGGATGATTTAACTTTATTATTTGTTGTTTTCTTGTTGGCCTAAGATTGGAATTATGGTCCATTAATATATTCTTTCTATATTTAAGTTTGCATGTTGCATGTTGCTGAAAAGATCTTTAATATAATTTAGTAATGATATGCAATTCAATTTGAAAAGGAAACTAAATAAGGTAACTGATATTCAGTGATTGGCTAGTAACAAACTTTATCAAATATCTCCTTGTTCCTTTATTTAAGGTGTTTTGGTTTGACTTGAAAATATATCCTCGATTTACCAAATCTGTTGGACTCTTTAATTGCTAATATCATGGGGTATACCAACTGTTATATGAGTTTCCAATTCTATCTTATGTTCATATCCGTTGGTCAATATTAATAGCTAATATTATAGGATTTAAATCATCTGATTTCTTACTATGGGATTTAAATCATCTAGTTTCTTGCTAACAATTATTTTTATAGCCGTTGGGTCTCTCTTTATATATAGTCTCATCTCACGGCTAAGCAGGAAAGGTAAAAAGAAGCTAATTCACGTTGCTATACAGAGAAGAATCCTATTGAGAGCTTTTATTGTTTATTTCCAGCCATTCATTGTACTGTCTATAATCTTTGTGGCGGGAAAATAAGAAGTCTATTGTAATTTCTTCTATTATATTCAAAGTTCATGTCTTGTTTGGCTTGGTCTATCTAGCAAAGAGATAGGATCTGCTCAAAGAGAGTTTTCAAGGTCAGAGAGGTCTGAAAGGTCACAGATGGTGAGAAAGGTTGCGAGAGTCTGCAAAGGGGCGAGAGGTGTCCATAAGTGGAAAGCTTCTTTGTAACAGGGAATTCTTTTTATTGTATTTAATTGAATATTAAGTTTAATAAAAAGAGTCTCCAATCCTAGTAGGGATTGGATGTGGTTTAGGCCACTAGATTAGAGGATAGGGGTTGAACCACGTTAAAAATCTTAGTGTGATTTTTATTTCTGTTTATCTCTTTAACTGTCATTCACGTTCTGCACATTTTTATTCATCACGCCTATCCAGACACTAAAGCAGACAGGTCTAACTGTCTGATAATCATAAACGAAGAACAGACACTAAAGCGAGATGTATGTGTAGTATGCTGAATTAAACTCTCGTTGCAGTAAAATTTCAAAAAGTTTTCAAATAAGTTTATCACTTTTTAGATTAAACACCTATTCACTCCCCTCTGGTGTGTACATATACGTAATTTCAGAATCAGGTCCAACTCGCGAACCAATCACCGGCTTTCTCCTGGTTGAAAGGTTCAACCGCCGGGATCATTGGTTTTGAACGATTTTTAGACAAAATGGGTTATTGGTCTAAACTGCAGAATTGGTGGAATTGCTTAGCCTAGAAAAATGACTGCTCTGGGGGCTTATGCGCCAAGCACCCCGTCCATGCCTTTGGTCCGCATAACAATTTTAGAACAACAAAAACGCCACCTTTTGGCATCTCCATAGAATATTAGACAAAACAGCCCCATATATATTAAGATAGTGTATGATGATGGCATTGTAGGAGGATATGGTATGACTTTAACAATGAATCTACTGCTGCAGTTCCCTGCATTAAGATTAGCCTTCATATGATTAGGGACATCCCCTCTACATCTTTATTATACCAGTGGAATCTGTGATCGGCCACTCACAATCATACCCTCTCTATGACTAGTCTAACTTTTTCATTTAGCGTCAGTCATTATTCATAAATAATTTGTTTTTATGACTCGATGGGCAAATGAGATCAAATCATAATCAACTCTTGTAACCTTTACCAATCATGCATTTACAGTAGCTCAAGAAGGTATAACTAATTACAAAATCAAGAAAAAAGAACATAAATGGAAAGAGAAGACTCATTCTACTTCATGCCCAGGTGAAGCTACAGAATTTTTTAAACCCAAAATCCATCCTCCAAAGCTAATATATTTTAGCCCAGCCACTAAAGGTTAATCATTCAGTACTTGAGCATTCCTCACACGTGTAGCAAACTAACTTATATTTCATGGGGGAAAAAAAGCGAACTTGAAATCTTGGGTATTATTATGTTGGTTTAAAGGACATAAAAAGAAGAGATAAAGGAGTAGAAGTTAGATTCATGTGGCATTGTAGTAGCTTAGAAAAAGTTTACATTTGTCAGGTTCATGGCAAATAGCACATTAATTTGAAGGGTTAAAAAACATAGCTTTTGTCAAGCATCTCTTCTATATCTCCACCATACCAATTTTTTTGCTACAAAATCTAGAATAAAGACTGAAACACAGACTTTTCTCAATTGAAGCTAATCTGATAGCAACCATACCTTTTCTGGTTTAGCTCTTTCAACTGGCCTTGCACGCTTCCTTCTAACTACAGCCTTCTGTTGCTTTACTTCATTGTTCATGGGTCCAATCCTTGAGAAAAAACAAAACGAAAACACTTACCAAAAAAGGGAAAATAAATTGACACATAAAAACTAAGTTAAGTCTCAACAAAGACTGCACAGCTGAGTTAAAAACTCACATGGTTCGGCATCCTTTGCAATTCCTGAAAATAGACGAAACAAAATAACCAAGCATTTTCCAAGAAACTGAATCCCGCTTAGAGGCTCCTCTTCCTTTTTCGTGTTGTTGAGCAAAGTCTTTGAGCAAACAAGAGACAAAATGTGATGGTGTTATACCTCCATTGATATGTGACTTAATCGAAGTCACCAGTGTGCTAGCAAGACTCCTCAGTGCTTCTCCATCTACAAGTTGCTCCATTGGCTTCTTAACTAACAATGACAATTTAATCACAACTTCAAAAAACATTCCATATGTTTTTTTTGAATTAAATAATGTAGCAATAGCTGTATTAGAGGTGTAAGATTGATTCCCTGGTTTCTATTACTGATTCTTAGGGAGTTAATTGGGTGGTGAATATTTTTGAGTTAATGTAAATTGATTGTAAGAATATTTAGTTTCCTTTCCTGTAGAAATAGTTGTGTATATATACACCTCCTCTGCAATAGAAAAGAGATGAAATATATAATATTTTCTCTAGAAAAAGCTTAGTGTTTACATGGTATCAGAGCAGGTTCAATCCTAGAAAGAAAGGGATTTTGTTTCTCTACCATACCTTCACCGAATATCTTCATCAAATCCTCACCTCCACCTTCATGGCTACTTCTGGACAAATCACCCCTGCTGTATCGACCGAACCCACCGCACCTGTACCTCCACAAATTGTTGTTCACCAACATAACACCGCATTCCCCACCGGAATCACACTTGATGAAACAAATTATTCACTCTGGTCACAGTTGATGGAGATGCGTATTGGTGCCCGGAATAAAGCCGAGTATCTCACCGGAGAAACAAAAAAAATCAGCGATTGGAGATCCCAACCTCGGCACTTGGATTACTGAAAATAATAAAGTCAAGAGTTGGCTTATCGATTCCATGTCCCCTCCTTTAATGCAACGATTTATTCAAATTCTCCACAAAGAAACGAAATTTGGGTTCTTTCTCGTCCAAAACCTTTTATGATGGATCCGATGAGACTTGTCTTTTTGAATTAAACCAAAAATCCTTCTCCATCAAACAAGAAGGTCGACCTCTACCCACATATTATAATGAACTTTGTGCTGTCTTTCAGGAAATTGACCAGAGGTCCATTACACAAGAAGGAACTGTTGAAGGAATCATACAACTACATTCTGCAATGGCTAGGCTTCGAGTCCACATTTTTCTGAGTGGGCTTGATCCAGAATTTGATCAGGTCCGTGGAGAAATTTTGAGGAAAGAGCCAAAACTTGATCTGGAGAGCAGCTATGCGTATGTTCAACGAGAGTATCAACAGAAAAAAATAATGGGAGGTTCACGTATTATTTCAGAAAATTCTGCTATGGTGACTAATCGAACTCGACCTGGAGCATTACCTGGGTTTTCTAAGACTCGAAACAATAATCAATCTGGAAGATTTGGTGGTTTGGTTTGCAGTCATTGTGGCGAAACAGGCCACTCAAAACAACGGTGTTATAAAATCATTGGTTATCCAGATTTGTGGGATTTCACGAAAAAACCAAGGAAGCAAATACCCGGAAAGGTCATGGTAGCAAATACAGAAGAAGAAACTCCAGTAGTCAAACCTTCAGCAAATGTTACTCTTCCAGGTATTATTGGTAAATCATCTGTTTTGTCAACAAACTCTAAGAATAGTACTTGGATTATTGATACAAGTGCATCTGATCATATGACAAATGATTCTAGTCAGTTACAATCCATTTTTTCTTCACCTCAAACTGTCATATCCACAGCTAATGGTAGCACCTCACCTGTTACGGGAGAGGGACCGGTTGCTCTATCCACAAAAATCACTTTAGACACTGTACTTTTTGTTCCTTCATTAGAATATAATTTGTTGTCTGTTAGCCAGATTACTTCTAAACTATCATGTACAGTGATTTTTTGGCCATCTTATTGTGTATTCCAGGACATTCGAACTCGGAAGATTCTTGGTTATGGTGTTAAACGGGGCAAACTCTACTATTTGGATCTGACAGAAGATGAAAAACCAAAGGCAAATAATACAATAAACTCGAGTGAAGTGGACAAGGCTCTGGAAGCTATTTGGTTGTGGCATCAAGATTAGGACATCTTTCTTTTGGTTACCTTAAAAATTGAAACCCCATTTGTTTTCAAATTTCAAAGTTTTTAGATTTTAAGTGTGAAGTTTGTGAATTGGCTAAGAGCCATCGTGTGTCTTATTTACCAAGTTTTAATAAGAGTTCTAACCTTTCATGGTAATTCATTCAATGTTTGGGGACCTCGCATTTAATTCCTTCCATTTCCAAAGCTCGTTATTTTGTTACTTTTATTGATGAATGTACTCGTATGACTTGGATTTCTCTTCTTAAAAATAAAAGTGATGTATGTGAAGCATTTTAGGAGTTCTATAACATGGTTTACACTCAATATCAAAAGCAGATTCGAGTTTTTCAAACTGATAATGGTAAGGAATTTGTGGTCATACCAACCCTTGGAAATTTTTTGCGTAATCATGGGATTAGACACCAAACTTCTTGTACCTATGCTCCAGAGCAAAACGGTCTAGCAGAAAGGAAGAATCGATAAATTATGGAAGTTGTTCGTGCCTCACTTTTTGGCATGAATATGCCACGATTCTACTGGGGAGAGGCTGTGAAATGAGCATGTTATTTAATAAATCGAACACCATCTAGAGTGATTAATTTTCAGACTCCACTACAGAAGATGCAATCGTTATTTTTCATTCCTCCGCTGCCAAATCTAGAACCACGAGTGTTTGGTTGTACAACGTATGTTCATGTTCCAAAAGTTCAGCGCAGTAAGCTTGATCCGTGTGCCAAAAAATGTGTTTTTGTGGGTTACTCAGATTTTCAGAAAGGATATCGGTGTTATGATCCTCATACCCAAAAGATACATGTCACTCTGGATGTTTCCTTTCATGAAATGGAGCCTTATTACTCAGGGGGAGTTTCTCAAACTTCTCTTCAGGGGAAGAGTGGTATTGAAGAAAGTTTTGAATTAGAAGAAAGAAATGAAGATGATGTCCAACACCAGAACTCTAACGCGAACAAAGAAATAATTCTTGATACTCTTGATCAAATAGTAGATATCCCAGATTTGCCCTTGTTAATACCAGCATCTGAAGAATCAACCGATCCCGAGCATGTCCTTCCTCAGGTAATCTCACAACCCATACTGAATGAGTCGAATATGATTCCTCTTGTTCCTGCAGAAAACATAGCTTCTAGGTATTCACAAAGAATAAATAAAGGAGTCCCAAAGAAACAGTATGAACCCGATCTTACAACTAATACTAAATATCCCATCAACAACTATGTATCTGACCATAGATTATCAAAATCATATGCATTTACTGTTAATCAATTATCCTATGTCTCTATTCCTAATAGTGTACAGGATGCTTTGAAAGACCCAAAGTGGACAAAGGCAGTAAATGAAGAGATGGAGGCCCTACTGATGAGTGCATATTATTCATTTATTTTGATTCTATTATATTTAGTTTTATTGCATGTTTCATGTGTATATGAGCTTATTAAGGTGTTTAATGATTTCAGGAGGAATTGGAGCTGAAATTAGAAAATAAGGAAAATTGCAGGGTTTTTAGCATTAAGTTGGATGCATGGTCTTGGTTTGGGACTTGGATTTTATTGTAGAGCTCTTCTTTATCTTTCCGGAACATCTTGAATCGTCCCAATCGGAGTTCGTATGAAGAAGTTATGATCTTTTTACCAGACAGAAGTTGAACCTCAAAGTTTGGAAGTTGCAATTTGCGTAGCAGTCACTTGGAGCCTCATATAGACCTTGATGCAGCCAGAATCTTTCAATTCTCAAAGAATGAAAGTTGTAGATCTCGTCGATATCTTCGTTTTGATAGGTAGCAGGACCCGTAATTCCTCCCAGATCAAATGTTATGCTCACTTTACCAAAGGACATCGTAACAGAAAATGAAAATTCGCCCCAACGAATTTGAGCGCGAAAATTGGAAAATCTTGGATTTTTGGAAAGTTTCTAAATGCAGATTTTGGCAGATTTCAACATGGAATGGGATTATTATTTCTATTAGCTTTAGGATTTACTTTATACTAAGATTTATTTCCAAATTAGATTCTATTTCTTTATGGAAACTAGTTATGATCTGTTATTTCTTTTAGGATTTGGATTTCTAATTCCCATAGGATTTAGGACTTTGTCTAGCACTATAAATAGAGGATGAGAATCAGGGTTTTATTGATTCAATCATCTACTACATTCTCTCATCTACAACATTGGAGGATTGAAGACATGAGCTAAGTTATTTTTATTCAGTTCTAAGGGATGTTGAACCTTATTTATAATTAATGGTTAATTGAGTATTCATTATTTATTCCTTCTCACATGAAATTCATTCTTGATAATCTGATTTAATTTCTGAATGCTATTTTTGGCTTAACCGATTTTATTTCGCAGGATTGAGTTGGTTAACAAATATCATATCTTTAGATCAAGGAATAATATTACGTGTAATTGATATTATTTCTAATCACAAGTAGTAATTAGTAATATCTGATTGTGGACAAGCTTTTGAGTATTGCTATGATTATCAGAAGACAAGTTAAACAATCCGAGCTTATGTGTTTGTTGCTTGGAATAGTCTAATTCCTAGTTCTTAATGTCGCTATTATATTAAATCTGAGAGCTTATTCTAGGTTATATAATTGTTAGAATCTTGTGAAGAGCTTGTTTCATTGAAAGTGACAATCTAAGGGAGTTTCGCAAAGAGAGCTTGTTGTTACCTAGGGCTATTAGTTTCATTGAAGGGTAAATAATGTTACACTTGATTAATCTATTATTGTAAAAAGGTGATACTGAAATGAAGAACTGAAGCTTTTTATTCATTGTTTATTCTTGTTAATTTAATTAATTAATTCAAAATCCCCTTTTCATTAGAAATCATAGGATAAATATAAAATAAATCACTCTCTGTGGGATTGATCCTTGCTTACTACTGTGCTAATTATTTAAATTTATAAAGTGAAAGTGAGGTTAATTTAGGAGTGTAAACGACAGCTCCCACCTACAGAAAAATGTTACTCGGGAACTTGTACCTTTGCCAAAAGAAAAAAAGACAGTCGGGTGTAAATGGGTGCTCACAATAAAACTTAAAGAAGATGGCAGCATAGACAGATACAAAGCAAGATTAGTTGCAAAAGGGTATACATAGAAATATGGGGTGGATTACCAGGAAACTTTCGCACTAGTAGCCAAGATTAACACAATCCGTATTCTCTTATCTTTAGCATCTAATCGAGACTGGCCACTACAACAATATGATGTTAAGAATGCCTTCTTGAATGGAGATTTAGAGGAAGAAGTATACATGGACTTGCCTCCAGGAACAAAAAATGCAAGAAATGGGATTGTCTGCAAGTTGAAGAAGTCATTGTATGGGCTGAAACAATCACCAAGGACTTGGTTTGGTAGATTCTCAAAACTATGAAGTTTGTTTGGTTATAAGCGAGAGCAATTCAGATCATACTGCTTTTAAAAATCAATGCAGACAAATAATGACTCTAATTGTATGCGTTGATGATATTATTATTACGGTGATGACTCGTATGATGAAATGAAGGCATTAGAAGAATATTTGTTCACAAAGTTCGAAATGAAGAATCTTGGTCAGTTGAAATATTTCTTAGGAATTGAGGTTGCAAGATCACAACATGGAATTTCTTTGTCACAAAGAAAGTATGTACTTGATCTTCTAGCTGAAACTGGAATGCTTGATTGCAAACCAGCAGAGACACCCATAGAGATGAACCATAAACGCAGAGATCTCATAGATCAAGTCCCATCAAACAAAGGTCGTTATCAGCGTTTGGTTAGAAGATTAATATACTTGTCACATACTAGACCTGATATAGCTTATGATGTAAGTGTTGTAAGCCAATTTATGCATGCACCAAGTGAAGAACATATGAATGATGTATATAGAATCCTAAGATATTTGAAGAATTCTCCAGGTAAAGGTTTGTTATTTTCAAAGATGTCAACCTTGACATTGAAGGATACACAAATTCAGATTGGGCAGGAGATCAAACTACTAGGAGATCCACCTTGGGGTACTTTACATTTGTAGGGGGAAATCTAGTCACATGGAGAAGCAAGAATCAAAGGGTTGTGGTAAGATCAAGTGCGGAAGCTGAATTTCGAGGTATGGCACATGGTGTTTGCGAGTTGTTATGGATAAAAAATGTACTAAAAGATCTAGGGATCAAGCATCTGAAACCAATGAACTTGCATTGTGACAACAAAAGCGACCATTGAAATTGCTTTCATAACCCCGCATAACATGATCGCACCAAGCATGTGGAAGTTGATCGTCATTTCATAAAAGAGAATCTTGATCGAAAAGTCGTACATTTTTCATTTGTTCAGTCCGAAAATCAATTGGTAGATGTTTTAACAAAAGCTGTTTCAGGAAAGGTGTTCAACACCTCATTGGACAAGTTGAACATGATAGATATCTATGCTTCAACTTGAGGGGGAGTGTAGCAATAGCTGTATTAGAGGTGTAAGATTGATTCCCTGGTTTCTATTACTGATTCTTAGGGAGTTAATTGGGTGGTGAATATTTTTGAGTTAATGTAAATTGATTGTAAGAATATTTAGTTTTCTTTCCTGTAGAAATAGTTGTGTATATATACACCTCCTCTGTAATAGAAAAGAGATGAAATATATAATATTTTCTCCAGAAAAAGCTTAGTGTTTACAAATAAAAATAGAATCTCATTGTTTATAAGTAAACAACATAGCTTATTAGTTTCAGTGGCATACAATATATCTTATAGATGAAAAAAGAACATATTTTTTCTACACTTAGTAGCTCTTCATCCTAGTTGCTTCACAGAAAAAAAAACATGGAAAAAACTCTGCAAGAACATGAATAAAGGGCTTAACTTCATTTTACTACAACGAAATCTTACGATTTTGGTAAATTGTACCTTAAAGTTCTAATTTTACAGAAACAGTCATTAGAGCTTCAAGGTTTTAGACATTGCAGCTTAAAATTTCTAATTGTGTGGCTTGGCTCTAAAAAGTTTCAAGATTTTGGCTAATCACTCCGGTTACTTCAAAAACAAAGCTTCATTTCAAAGTTGATCATGTCAATTTGGAAAAATTGGTGCAATGTATACCAAAAGGTCGAACTTTAAAGATCAATACTGCTTTTTATCTAATGAAACAAAAAAGGAACAAATTTTTCACAATTACAACTGTGTAGGGTGCAAGTCTGCTAAGTTTCCAACTCAAAAGTTTAAGACATTAGGTGGAGTGGCACACCAAGCATTTTCAGGTGCCACTCCCATTTGATGTGGGGATGAGTGCACAAACAAAGTACCTGTTTAAACTCACTCTAAGTGTTACAATCAAGCATGAGGGCTGTTAATATGCCATCTTATTATATTCTAATTACTATCTTCCTACTATGTGCGTGCGTGCGTGCGTGTGTGTGTGTTTGTCCGTATCAATTTAAATCTTAAATTTGTGGTTATAAGATGTGTAGCCAAGAAAGTACACTAAGTGCATATTTGGTGTGGAGTGTCCGGAGGCTAAACGCACTTAGAGCATGTTCGGCAGTGACTTATAAGTTGGTTATAAGTCATTTGTCAATATTCCTCTGTTTGGCAATGACTTATTTTTCTACTTATAAGTTGATTTTTAAGTCAAAAAAAATAAGCAAGTATTTATAACTTATTTTAAAATGACTTATAAGTCATTTTAAAATAAGTTAGTTTGACTCAATATAATATTTATTTTGTCTCTCTTTTTATTAATGTTCTTTTTAGTAATCTTTACATTTGATTTTTAACTTATAAGTCAAACACCTTCATAACTTGTTTTAACTTAATTTCTGACTTACAAGTTAAATTGATACCGAACGTTTTTACTTATAAATCACAATTTAAAACAACTTATAAGCCAACTTATATTTGAACTTTTAAGTCATTTTAAAATAAGTCTTTTCATTTGAACCCCCAAACGCCCCAAATACCCAATAAACCACAAAATCATGAAAGCTAAAGAATCAGTGTATATATATATTGAGAGAAAATATACCTAGCTTATGCAAGTCCTCAACTTCATTGATAATGGTGATGAAGTTATCAAAATCATCCCTTGCTAAATCATCTTTTCCCTCTACAAAAAGTTAAATAAAAAAATATAATAGTACAAATAACATCATAATTATTTACATCAGCACATGATAAAAAAAATTAAAAATTAAAAAAAAAAAGAGGATTTACCCTTGACGATCTTCTGAATATTTTTTTTAAAAAAATAAAAAAGAATTTTTACAGCTGATATCATAGTTTTCCCTCCACAAAAAGTTAAATAAAAAATATAATAGTACAAATAACATCATAATTATTTACATCAGCACATGATAAAAAAAATTAAAAAAAAAAGAAAGAAAGGAATTTACCATTGATGATCTTCTGAATTTTAACATACCCAGACCTGATAACTCTTCGCTCATCCTTCCCTTGATTCAACTCAACAAGACTCCATAGATCAACAGCTTTATAATTCGAATTATTACTTATTTTCTCTTTTTTCACCTTGATATTTTTTGACATATTTTACTCCCATAAGTTAGCTCTGAAGAAAAATTAACCCTCCACTGTTTCTGTCTCTCCCTGTTCTTTTGTATTTGAAAAAAAAAACTATTTTTTCCCGCTAACACCAAATCCCGAGGTGTCCATTCATATTTGTATTTGTAATAACAGCGGCTTAGCGAGTAAGCTTCTTCACCTCTATAATATTACTAATATATCCCCATTTGTTTTAATAATTTCACTTTAATATAAATCGTTTTAGAGAAGTATTTTTGTGCCTTAATATAAGTTGTTTGAAAATTTTAAATAAATATTAATTGTTTATTTTCTAATATTACCCCAAGTAATAAATTAATATAATTTTGGTTCTATCACTATTTTTTATCCAATAAATAACACTATTTTTTCAGTACAAGGGCAATATAAACAATTGATATTATATTTAATGTTATACTATTATTTCTTACTACTTGTGCACAACTCTAAAACAATGTATGTTAAAGGAGTGAAAGAGTATTTCTCAAAAGGATCTCGTTGCCATGAAGTTAATTTTATGATAAGTTGATTAATTGACTAATACACGCAGAGAGATTACCTTCCGACCTGCGCATTGATATTGTATTGGTCAATTGACCAAAGTTAACTTCATACTAACTGTTAACGCCAAGATCTTCTCCAACGTCCCAATCACGTAAGACGCCCTGATCCTGCACACTAAACACAATCAACACCAAAAGCTTGACGGCTTCGATCGTCGAAGGATAGCTCAGGCGTGAGAGTCAGTACAGGCCGTTACAAGGGTTAACAATGGAGGATAAAATATCTAGTGTTCTTAAAGAGATAAAATTATCAGTTATGTGTATGCGTATCTTTTCTTGGAGACTTCCTTGCTAGGTTATACTCTCTTGCCTGGTTTACCGTGCCACCAACTCTTGTCTAACACAGCTCCCTACTTCTCCCTGATCTCACCCGGATGCATGCGGGTTGTCACCTTTTTTCTCCACTATACATACCGTCGGCCGGATATAATCCCATCCACATTAATGATCAGCAGACTTTTGGTCAACAGCCTTCCTTTTTCATCATTACAAGTCAAAAGCTTAGATATTAAAAGATCTAATGGATCAACCCATTGACCCGGTCCAATATCATGGAGATATAATAAAGATAATGTAAGGATTAGGCCCAATAACTTTAGGACCCAATAGTGGAGACCCAATGGACTAATTAAATAAATAGGCCCACTCCATTCGGCCCAATAGGAGAAATATCATGACCCAACATTAATTGCCCCCTAGTTTTTTATTAAATAGGATATTTAATAGAAAACTATAAATAGTCCATGATATTATAAGATTTGATAAGGTTGAAACAGGTCCTAAAATGAGACTTACCAAAGCCCAATCGATGAAAGAAAGAAATAAAAAGGAAACTGAAATGATGGATTAAAATCGGAAATCCAATTGGAGGGCCCAGTCTGCTAAATGTTTATAACTCAATCCGGACGCAACCCTTTCAAATTCGTAATCATGACTATCAATTAAATGTGCCACCCTCGAGTACTGTGTAACCGTCAATATAAAAGATAAACTTTACCAAATTTGACAGTTTTACCTACCAATTTGAATTTCGGACTTCTGAGTTCTCTCCTTCCTTCCATAGCTTTTCTTACCTTGCTTGCAAAATACGATCAATGGCAACCCCTAACACCAATCAAAGTTCTCCAATTCGGGCGACTCCCATTACGACCGTTCCACCTAACCCAAGCCCCTGCAAAGAAGCTTCGAGTTCTAACCCTCAAGCTGCTACTCCAGATAAAAAGAAAATGCCTCCTAAGCCTCGACTTACTCCTTCTGAATTTTTTAGGAGTAAGGAATATAAGACCCCGAATTTTATGAAATAAAAGTATTCAATTTTTCTTATAATTACAATTCAGTAAATGGTTAAATTGATAAAAGTTAAAGTTAAGGTTAATATAAAAAAAAATCAAAATAAGCAAGTGGTTATAAAATATTCTTTCTGTCGGGGAATATTCGTTTGGTCGTGGAATATTCTTTCTCGTTGGGAATATTCGATTTACGGCAGCAGCCTTGACCATTAGTGGGCCCCATAACGTAATAACTGTTTGGATGAAGAAAATGACAAAAGGGAGTTTTTATAAATAACGATGTAGTTGTTACTGAATTAACACTTGTTGGAATACCCGTGGTTAAAACACGATGAATGGCGTTGTTGCAGACAAAAAGAAGATACAGGTATTGCACCAATTATTGATTCTTAAGTAAGAAAGCACTACTCAATAATTGTTACGATGAATTCTTGTTCAAAGATTTTATTTTATTGATTCATAATAATCATTGCGTTGATATTTTATATTACTTGTTGTTTCAATAATTGTCACTACACAAAGATTTTCTATTATCGAAGCAATAATTCATATTATCCTAATAATATTATTAGAAAACATTATTGGCAATGTCTAGAAAGTTACATCTAAGGAGAGGTTTGGTCACCTAATTACTTGTATTAAGAAGGAGAAATTCTTATTGAAAACCCCTTTCCTTCACAGGAACTACCGTTGCCGATCTTGTGATTCTGTAATATTATTTGTGAATAATTAATTATTGATTTATATGATGAGGAAAATATTGATTTTATGTGGTTATAGATGGAGAAAAAATTTAAAGTGACAATTGTTAAAAATTGATATTTTATCTTTTCTGATAAAATAATATTTTATTATATTATATAATAATGATGATATTTTTTACAATGAATTTGGGATATATGAGTATATGAGGAGGAAGAGTATTTTTGTTGTAAAAATTGTTTAAAACATGTTAAACATTTATGTGGGCCCATTTCTTGACTGAAATTTGATTATAGCATGTAAAATCGTCCGTTTATGGATTTTGGTCAATTTCTGTTTGGAATTTGGAAAAACTTTCTTCTGCAAAGTTGTAGAGAATTGAATTTCCTATACAAAATAGCGAGATTCGAATTTTCTGATAAAAGGGCTATTTATTATGAATTATTGAAGTTCTGAAATTCTAGAATAATTGATTTTTGGAAGTTTTAATTGTTTTATTCAAGAAAAATGTTTTTTTAATGATTAGTGGGTTGTTAAACATGTTGAAATCTGAATTCAAAGAGGCGTAGGAAATTTGTTATATAAATATAATATTTTATTAAATTTTTTGCTTTGGTGTTCTAAGCAATTTCCTATAAATAGGTGTTTAGGTTAGAATTGAAAATCACACCAGAAACTGAAGTTTTCTCTCTATTTCTCTCTCTATATTATCGAGTGTATTCTTGTGAGTATTTTGATATCTTGAGTGTTGCTATATCTGATGCAAGTTCGATTCAAATATTATTCCAATGGAAGTATCTTTTCTTTTGAAATTTAAGAGATAGTAAGGGATATTTATTATTTTTTTTAAATGATATTATTTCTTCAATATCATTATGCCGAAATATTGGTTGAAACTTTTTATCAAATTGGGAAATTTTTTATGTCGGGGTTACTATTCATGAGTTACTATTCACGAGTTACCATTCATAAGTTACTATTCACGAGTACTATTCACGAAGCGTGATGATATTTTTTTATGAAATTTCTATCTTTTAGTGTCGAGTTACTTATTCACGATACTGACCTTATTCATGTATACGACATTATTCATGAATCGACCTTTATTCACGTAAAAATTAAATTTTCTTTTCTATGTCCAAGATTATCATTATAGTTCTTATCTTTGATCGGATCTATGTTTTGATCTTCATTCTTGAATTTTACTCCACTCGGTTATTTATGAAGTATTTTTGAACTTGGATTGCTTAAAAGTACGAATCCTTAAAATTGTTCTTTTGTTTCACCGGATTCGCTTTTCTTTAAGATATTTTCATCATCCTCGGTCTAAATGATGATATAACCGATATCTTTGGCCTCATAGTGCAAAGATGAATGATTTCGATGAATATCTTTGGTAGTAGTGCAAAGATGAGCAGTGTTTAGATGAACATGACCAAATCGATGAATATCTTTGGCTGTGGTGCAAAGATGACTTATTGATGAATATCTTTGGCCCGTAGTGCAAAGATGACTTATTGATGAATATCTTTGGCATGTAGTGCAAAGATGGTCTGCATTGATGAATATCTTTGGCCAGTAGTGCAAAGATGAATTTATTAGTATGATTATGAACATGAATCGTGATTTGGTATAACCATGATCTTTGATGTTTCGTGATGAAAATTATCTTTGTCTGGATGAGAAAAGGAATTTAGAACAACAATTACGATTATGAGTTATACATGTGATTGTGGGATGAGAAATTGTTGATTAATGTTACGGGGATAAAACATTTTGATGGACTTTTAACATGGAGAAGATAATAGATTTTATGGTCTATTTGACTCTTCTAATGGATTGCTCGTTCACCGCAACTATGGTTGAAAAGTTTTATCATCTACCGTATGTTCTAAATCTCCGATTTATTCTTTGTTGAAGGCTATTGATAATTTATTTATCTTTAGTCATAATATTCTTTTTCTTGAGCTAGTTGTTCTCACCCTTTTGCTTCACAATTTCTTTCGGAGTAATAAAAGTGTAAATTTGACAAGTGAGAATAACGGGGGAATAGAATCAGTGGTCTATAAATTGTTGAGAGTTCTCCCTAAATAGGTGGTAGTAACCCTACTTTGGAAGGGTGTTTTGTCACTATCATACAAGATGTCTAATGACATACAACCTCGAGTCATCATAAGACAGGGATGTGCTCATCCACTTGCTTAATATATATACGAGCACTACCTATATAATCTTGGAGTTTGGTTGAAGTATAATTCTCAATTAGAGACGGTGAAGATAATGATATGTCAAGAGAAGGCACACCATTGGAAATATGATAGTAATCTTCTCGTTTTTCTTTGGGGTCTATTGGGTCAACCAAGGATAATTTTGTGGGTATATGATATATATAATAACCTAGACGCATGGCCTCCCATGTACGAAGGTTTCCTTTAGCACTTCCCAAGGGTTTTAATTTCTAAAACAGTTTTTGATTGTACCTTTATGTAAGGTGTCATGGTGACGTGCTATCCAAGTTGGTGTCCAGAGTCACAGTTGGTATCAGAGCTATAAGTAAAGAGCCCCGAGCCTCTTGCTGGTGACTTCCTGTTGATGGGGGATGCACCGAAGCCAGACTCTCTGTAGGGGACGCCGTTCTGCGGTGGCAAACTGATAGGTACCACTGTGAGGTGCTTTAGTATCAAAACTCACAACATATGTGTTGTTGTATTTTACACGATAATTGTTGTAATAAAGTTGTAGTTGTTTTCTGTACCATGTATTTGGCGACTCAGAATGGGTTGGATGGAATGGACCTATTTAGGGGTTGTCACAGTTGGTATCAGAGCTTAGGGATATGGTCTCTGGCGGAGATCAGGGAATAGAACTAGGAGGGGAGAAACGAGTAAATCCTTCGCTAATGTGTCCTACCTAAGCTTATTTGTTGGTCAGTCATAATATCGGGATATTATGTTATATGTTAATTTGTTCAATTAACCCTTGTTTTGAAGCTGTATTCTAGAATGATATCTGAAATACAGGAGATAAGCAATAGAGGAATCATGATGACCCGGGAGATAGAATCTGAAATGAAAGCAAGGTATTCTCAACTTTTTGAAATACCAGGTACGTAAATTTCAGGGACGAAATTTTATAAGGAGGGGAGATTGTAACACCCCGAATTTTATGAAATAAAAGTATTCAATTTTTCTTATAATTACAATTCAGTAAATGGTTAAATTGATAAAAGTTAAAGTTAAGGATGATATATGAATTTTTTTTTTCAAAATATACGGTGGTTATAAAATATTCATTACATTTAGAATATTCGTTTGGTCATGGAATATTCTTTCCGCTTGGGAATATTCGCATGCATCACAAGCGACCATTAGTGGGCCCCATATAACAAAATAGTCATCGGATGAAGAAAACGACAAAAGAGAGTTTTTATAAATAATCACGTAGTTATTACTGAATAACACTTGCTTGGAATACCCGGTGGTTAAAACACTAGAATCTGGCGTTGTTACTTGCATAAAGATGCACACAAGATATTGCACCAATTATTGATTTTTTAAGTAAGAAGGCACTACTCAATAATTGTTACGATGAATTCTTTATTAGATTTTATTTTATTGATTCAATAATTGTTTGCGTTGATATTTTATATTATCGTTGTTTCAATAATTGTCCTTCTGCAAGATTTTCCATTATCGAAGCAATAATTCATATTATCCTCAATAATATTATTAGAAAACATTATTGGCAATGTCTAGAAAGTTACATCTACAGGAGAGGTTTGGTCACCTAATTGCCTTATTAAGTAAGGAGAAATTCTTATTGAAAACCCCTCTTTCTGAGGAGCTACACAGGTTGCAAGATCTTGTGATTCTCGTAATATTATTTGTGAATAATTAATTATTGATTTATATGATGAGGAAAATATTGATTTTATGTGGTTATAGATGGAGAAAAAAATTTAAAGTGACAATTGTTAAAATTGATATTTTATCTTTTCTCGATAAAATAATATTTTATTATATTATATAATAATGATGATATTTTTTTACACAATGAATGTGGGATATATGAGTATATGAGGAGGAAGAGTATTTTTGTTGTAAAATTGTTTAAAAACATGTTAAACATTTATGTGGGCCCATTTCTTGAATCGAAATTTGATTATAGCATGTAAAATCGTCTGCTTATGGATTTCGGTCAATTTCATTTGGAATTTGGAAAAACTTTCTTCTGCAAAGTTGTAGAAATTGAATTTCCTATACAAAATAGCGAGATTCAATTTTCCCGATAAAAGGGCTATTTATTATGAATTATTGAAGTTCTGAAATTCTAGAATAATTGATTTTTGGAAGTTTTAATTGTTTTATTCAAGAAAAATGTTTTTTAATGATTAATGGGTTATTAAACCTGTTGAAATCTGAATTCAAAGAGGCGTAGGAAATTTGTTATATAAATATAATATTTTATTAAATTTTTTGCTTTGATGTTCTAAGAAGTTTCCTATAATAGGTGTTTAGGTTAGAATTGAAAATCACACCAGAAACTGAAGTTTTCTCTCTATTTCTCTCTCTATATTATCAAGTGTATTCTTGTGAGTATTTTGATATCTTGAGTGTTACTATACAGTGCAAGTTCGTTCAGCGTTATTCCAGTCAAAAGTACTGCTCTTTTGAGGTAAGAGATAGTAAGGGATATTTATTATTTTTTTTAAATGATATTATTTCTTCAATATCATTATGCCGAAATATGGTTGAAACTTTTTATCAAATTTGAAAAATTTTTATGTCGGGGTTACTATTCATGAGTTACTATTCACGAGTTACTATTTATGAGTTACTATTCACGAGTACTATTTACGAAGCATGATGATATTTTTTGTGAAATTTCTATCTTTTAGTATCGGAGTTACTATTCACGTATACGGCACTATTCATGTATACGTCACTATTCATGAATACGACATTATTCACAGAAAAATTAAATTTTATTTTCTATGTCCAAGATTGTCTGTTATAGTTCCTATCTTTGATTGGATCTATGTTTTGGTCTTCATTCTTGAATTTTACTCCACTCTGGTTATTTATGAAGTATTTTTGAACTTGGATTGCTTAAAGTACGAATCCTTAAAAATTGTTCTTCTGTTTCACTGGATTCGTTTTCTTTAAAATATTTTCATTATCCTCGACCCTAAATGATGATATAATCAATATCTTTGGCCTTTAGTAGTGCAAAGATGAATGATTTCTGATGAATATCTTTGGTAGTAGTGCAAAGATGAGCAGTGTTTAGATGAACATGACCAATCGATGAATATCTTTTGGCTGTAGTGCAAAGATGACTTATTGATGAATATCTTTGGCACATGTGTGCAAAAGATGACTTATTGATGAATATCTTTGGCATGTAGTGCAAAGATGGTCTGTTGATGAATATCTTTGGTCCAAGTAGTGCAAAGATGAATTTATTAGTATGATTATGAACATGAATCTGTGATTTGGTATAACCATGATCTTTGATGTTTCGGTGATGAAAATTATCTTTGTCTGGATGAGAAAAGGAATTTAGAACAACAATTACGATTATGAGTTATACATGTGATTGTGGGCGATGTGAATTGTTGATTAATGTTACGAGGATAAAACATTTTTGATGGACTTTTAACATGGAGAAGATAATAGATTTTATGCTCTATTTGACTCTTCTAATGGATTGCTTGCTTCACCGCAAACTATGGTTGAAAAGTTTTAATCATCTACCATATGTTCTAAATCTACGATTTATTCTTCGTGAAGGCTATTGATAATTTATTTATCTTTAGTCATAATATTCTTTACTGAGCTAGTTGTGCTCACCCTTTTGCTTCACAATTCCTTTCAGGTAATAAAAGTGTAGCTGGGACAAGCGGGGAATAACAGGGGAATAGACGGTGGTCTATAGCTGTTGAGGTTCTCCCTAAATATGTGAGGCAAACCCAACTTTGGAAGGGTGTTTTGTCACTATCATACAAGATGTCTAATGACATACAACCTCGAGTCATCATAAGACAGGGATGTGCTCATCCACTTGCTGAGTATATATACGAGCACTACCTATATAATCTTGGAGTTTGGTTGAAGTATAATTCTCAAGTAGAGACGGTGGAGATAATGATATGTCAAGAGAAGACACACCATTGGGAAAAATATGATAGTAATCTTCTCGTTTTTCTTTGGGGTCTATTGGGTCAACCAAGGATAATTTTGTGGGCATATGATATCTATAATAACCTGAGGCGCACGGCCTCCCATGTATGGTTGGTTTCTTGAGCACTTTCAAGGGTTTTAATTTCTAAAACAGTTTTTGATTGTACCTTTATGTAAGGTGTCATGGTGACGTGCTATCCAAGTTGGTGTCCAGAGTCACAGTTGGTATCAGAGCTATAAGTAAAGAGCCCCGAGCCTCTTGCTGGTGAATTCCTGTTGATAGGGGATGCACCGAAGCCAGACTCTCCGTAGGGGACGCCGTTCTGCGGTGGTAAACTGATAGGTACCATTGTGAGGTGCTTTAGTATCAAAACTCACAATATATGTGTTGTTGTATTTTGCACGAAAATTGTTATAATAAAGTTGTAGTTGTTTTCTGTACCATGTATTTGGCGACTCAGAATGGGTTGGATGGAATGGACCTATTTTGGGGTTGTCACAAGGAATTTTTTACCCATGTCAATACTCCATCAATTATCACTGAAAAGGAATTACGAAAGATTCGAGATCGTTGCCACATTCCGGATACCCATTTAGTGAGAGCTCCTAGGGCTGAGGAAAGGATGTATCAACGACCTGAAGGATGGACGGCAGTCGCTGCGACTATTCTTGAAAAAGGAGTCAGGTTTCCTCTTCAACCATTTTTGATGACCATTCTAGGGTTCATCGGTGTTGGGTTCGCCCAATTGGTGTCGAACTCTTATATATATATCCTAGCCTTTATTACGTTCTGTCATGAAGTTGGAGTCGAACCTACTCTCGATTTTTTTTTACTGTTTGAGAGTTAGTCAGTCTCGTGAAAAGGGATTTAAAGTTATAGGCAAGCAGGCATCAAAAAGAGGCAAAAAATTCGAAAGACGTTCGCTGGTAGCTACCCCATCTAGCAACAAAGGATGGAACAAAGAGTGGTTTTTCGTTAAGGGACCAGAGATTGCCACTATACCGAACTGGGAAACTGACGAGAAAGTTTCTGCTGACTTCAGGGACATCTCTGAAGAGCGTATAGCCGAGATGATAGAGCTTTTTGACAACTTCCTGAAGGAAGAATGGAAATACGGACTTATTTCTAAACAAGCGTGGTTATATAACCATAAATGTAAGTTTGTAACCTCATTTTTGTTTACTTGGAATTTCTGATTACAATATATATACTTAGAAATGGGTTATCATTCCTTTCACAGTGTCTTTAATCAAGCCTAGCCCTAAGGAAGAAAAGAACCTTGAAGATTTCTTATCCGGGAAATCTACCGAAGAGATTGAGGCCCCATTGATAGAAAATTCTCCTGAAGACAACCCACCCATTGAAACACCTACTACCGAAGCACCTCAAGGCAACGTTGAATCCCAGACCATCGAGCCAGAAGTCGAAGAGCCCATTTTACCAGAAGTAACCCTCCGAACACGTCGAAAGAAGAGGGCCGTTCGAAAGCCGAACCCGATCTCCATACCATCAGATTCTGAACTCCCTTCTGAATCTGAATCAACTGTCAACCCAATACCCCCAATTGTCGACCCAACACCACCAATTGTCAATCCAACACCAGCTCGAAAAAGCTTACTAGATCTACCCGTAGATGCACGGAATCAACTTCTTCGGATGAAGAAGTTAAGAACCAAAATCATTCCTTTGACCCCCGAGGAGCTTAGAGTACCTTCTTCGAGTGTTCATCCCCCAATAGCCCAAGTGGAGACTCGAACTGTTAATGAAGAAGAACAAATTGAATCCGCTGCAGCACCATCTCGAAAGAGAAAACAACCATCTGACAGCCACCCAAGCTTAACACCTGTACTTTCACCAGTTCGCGACCCTACTCCAGCTCGATCTCCCTCCCCTGAAAATATATACATGGATCCTTCTCCCACTCGTGACCAACCTATGTCTTCCCCCAAGACCTTCGTCACACGAATTCCGGAATAAGGCAATTGGAGCACCGACCTTGTGGCCTCGGTTTAATGCCAATTTTCCCTTTCAGATCTTTGATGCCTTCGTTCAGGAAACCGTCGATCACCGCTTCGATAGCCATTCAAACGGGAATTTTCTTGATGAAGGCATGAGCTATCTGGCAAAGGTAAGTGACAGTTTTCTTGGTTATGCATTTCTTTTCTTGTTTAAGTGTCTGAAATTGATTGGATATTGTTTGAATATATGCAGGCAAATGCAGTCTTCGGGCGCTTACGTCCCAGACATATAAATGTTGAGTCCGACGAAGAGGCTATGAGAAGGGAGAACAATATGCTGAGGGCATCGTTGGCTCGGGAGAGAAGTAAACATGAAACCGTTCTTCATGCCAATGAAGGTCTTCAGAGGGAACTGGCCCAGAACAAAGAGGATCTGAGGGAATCCAATGATGTGCTGAGCTCAGTCAAAGAAGAACTGAAGACGATAAAAGCTAGCGAACAAAAATTGGCTGATATGAATGTCAATTTTGTTGCAGAGACCGAAGCTTTAAAGAATACCAATGAGGGGCTTGCTGCAGCCAATCACAACTTGACAATACAAGTCGACAGTCTTCATGTGAAGGTCCGCGAAGAAAAAGAAAAACACTCATCTAAACGTCGAAAGCTTCATCACAAACTGAAGGCCTTCAGGGGACGAAGTCCTCCCTTAACTGAAGAGATGCGCAAGCAAATTCAGACTGAATACCGGGCGTCCGAGGAGTTAAGTGCGGAAATACTTCGGATGTATTCAGGTGGATACGAATTTTGTCGAAGTCGAGGCAAGGAAAAACTGGTTGCAGCTCAATTGGATCCGGCTTTGCTCGACTCTGAAGATGAAAATAATGTGTGAATGGGATTTTGCTGTTTTTTATCTTTAGAATTTTATATAAAAATTTCCATCTTTTTCTGTAAACGGTTAAGTATTAATGAATAGTTAATTCTGTCCCTTATGACTTCTGTGCAATTACTTTTTATCAGTGTTTCAATATCAATCAATTTGAAAAAATGTACAAGCTCTTAAATTGTGAGTTAGATACGGCCTATTACAATTAAGTTAAGGAACATAATGAACGGAATTTAATGAATTGAACTGAATGAACCGAACTCAACACTTGAACAAAATAAAGTATTGTATACTTATCGTTTCTGAAGCATGAAGCAGGTCATATACAAAGTGAATTCGGCTGATTCTCCTTGCATCATCAAGATCTTGTTTACCACTCAGGGTAGAACAAGTATATAAGGACATTTGTTTGCCACTCGGGGTAGAACGATTTTATAAGGACCATGGAATTTGTTCACCACTCGTGGTGGAACAAATTCATAAGGACACTCCTGACAAAAAGGCTACCATCGAATGGCCAGCAAGTCTGACCATACCTCCTTACTTCGGTGCATATCGATTTACCACTCGCGGTAAAAGCAATATTAAAAGGACCATGGAATTAGTTTATCACTCGCGGTAGAACAAATTCATAAGGACACTCCTGCCAAAAAGGCTACCATCAAATGGACAGCGAGTCTACCCCGTCCTCCTTACACCGATGAAATTTGCCTACCCCGAAGGGCCTGACAAATTCATAAGGACCACCTGCCGAAAAGGCTACCATCGAATGGTCAGCGAGTCCCCCCCGTCCTCCTTACTCCCTTGTGAACTGAGGACAAATAGGACGAAGATCAATTGTGAAAAAGTGAATCTTTTATTGATGATGAACAACTATGTACAGATTTTCGATAAACTGACTTGATCTCTATTGGAAATATTTCTGAAGCCTGCCAGCATGCCAAGTGTTCTTAATCTCGGATCCGTCTAATGCCTTTAATCGATAAGTCCCGGGCTTGGGTACTTCAATTACTTCATACGGCCCTTCCCAGTTCGGCATCATTTTTCCCATGTTCTGTGGCGTAGATGCTTCGACTTCTCTGAGGACGAAGTCTCCTACTTCGAATCTACGAAGCTTTACCCCTTTATTGTAATGCTTGGCAACTCTCCTCTGGTAGGCTGCTAACTTAATCAAAGCTACTTCTCTGACTTCTTCTAACAGATCCAAGTTGACCTTCAGTCCTTCGTTATAGAGCTCTTTGAACTGACTAACCCGAAGACTTGGGAATCCAATTTCGACTGGGACTAAGGCGTCAGTACCATAGGCCAATCTGAAAAGTGAATCCCCTGTTGTGGTCCTAGGTGTAGTTCGATAAGCCCACAATACACTGAGTAGCTCCTCCGGCCATCTTCCTTTAGCTTCGTCCAGTCTGCGTTTGATCCCGTTCAGAAGCGTTCTGTTGGTCACTTCAACCTGCCCATTTGACTGTGAGTGAGCCACTGAAGTCTTCCTGTGCTGAACCCCCAATTATTTTAGATATCCTTCAAATTTTGATCCCACGAACTGGCATCCGTTGTCCGATATCACCACTTTAGGAATCCCGAAGCGAAACACTACAGACTCTTTCATGAACTTCAAACACTCTTGTTCCGTTATCAATCGAAGTGGCTTCGCCTCTACCCATTTGGTCATGTAATCAATAGCAACTATGACAAAGCTGACCTGACCTTTAGCTTTAGGCAACGGACCCAATATATCTACCCCCCAGACAGCAAAAGGTATAGGAGATAAAATCGAGTATAGCTCTTCTGGTGGCTGATGAGGGATCGGACTGTTGAGCTGGCATTTCTCACACTTCTTCATATACTATGTCGCTTCCTTGAAGATTGTAGGCCAGTAGTACCCCTGCCGAAGTACTTTATAAGCCAAAGACTTAGCGGCCATATGATCACCGCAAATACCCTCGTGAACCTCCCGAAGAAAGATACTCAAATTTCGGATGGAACCGCACACTTTAACAATGGTGACGAAAATGCCCTTCGATAAAGATCCCCATCAATGAGAAATCGAAATTGGCACTTTTGTACTTGATCTTCTTTGCCAAAGATATGATCCGGGAGGAAGGACGCCATCCGCCAAATACACAATGTAAGGGGTCATCCAACAGTCGGATCGTTCAATACACATTACCGCTTCGTGCTTTGGATACTCTATCAACAAAAACCTCCAAATAAACTAACCCATTAAAAACGACAGCATCCGTAGTGGCCAGTTTCGATAAGGCATCGACAATGGAATTATCGTTACGTTCTATGCCCTGAAACTCATAAGAGACGAAATACTGAAGCCGGTCCTTTAACTCTGCCAAATACTTGATCATCCTCGTTCTACGAGCTTCATAATCTCCCGATAGTTTCTTGACGACCAGTTGAGAATCATCAGATATGATCACCATCAGATTTCAGACTCTTTTGCCAACCGGACTCCTGTCAACACTGCTTCATACTCGGCCTCGTTATTCGTTGCTCTGAACCCAAATCGAATGGCCTGTTGTACTTTGAATCCTTCCGGACTTGTCAAAATAATCCCTGCCCCGCTGACATCCGCAGTAGAAGAGCCATCTGCATACAACGTCCAAGAATTCTGACCATGCTGAAGAATTGTAACCACTCAATCGGACGTCTCAACTTCTGGCAGCTCAGCATCTGCTTCGAAAAACGAACATTCCACCATGAAATCGGCTAAGGCTTGACCTTTGATAGCAGTTCGGGGATGATATTCAATAAAAAATTGGGATAATTCCATAGTCAATGCTGCTAATCTCCCTGAAACTTCTGGTTTGCTCATCACTTTCTTCAATGGTTGATCCGTATAGACAACTAGGAGTCGACCTTGAAAATATTGCCGAAGCTTTCGACTAGCAATTATTAAAGCAAAGGCAAATTTTTCAATATTTGGATACCGGTTTCAAAGATCTTAGACGCGATCGACATAATAAACTGGATGCTGCTTCCCACTGACCTCCCGAACCAACACTGCTCCAACTGCCAACGAACTAGCTGCCAAATATAAATACAAAGTCTCAGCTGGGGCAGGTTTCATCAATAAAGGAGCCGAAGACAGATATGTCTTTATGCCTTGGAAGGCGTCTTCACACTCCGAAGTCCATTGGAATGTCTTTGCATTCTTCGGTCCCTTCAGTGTGTCGAAGAATGGTAAGCATCTTTCTGCGGATTTGGACATGAACCTCCTTAAAGCTGCAATCCTACCAGTCAGACGTTGCACATCTTTGAATGACTGAGGAGTCTTCATGTCTAAAATGGCCTGGATCTTTTCCGGATTGGCCTCGATACCCCTTTGACTGACCAGATAACCCAGAAACTTCCCTGCACCGAGTCTGAAAGTACACTTTGTAGGATTGAGCCTCAATTTATGATGGCGGACTGTCTGAAAACACTCCTCCAGATCATCCAAATGTTTCTGAACCATCGTGCTCTTCACAATCATATCATCCACGTACACCTCCATGTTCTTTCCCAAATTATACTCGGAAGACAAAGTTCATCATTCTCTGGTAAGTGGCTCCAAAGATTTATCGTGTCAAGGTCATCATCTTCTTATAGGCGCATAATCGAATCTGTGTGTGATGAATGTTATCTTCTAATGTCCTCCTTGCACATAGAAATTTGATGATAACATGAAAAGCATCCATAAAGCTTAGTAGGCATACCCGTCGCATCAATAAGTCGGTCAATATGGGGTAGAGGATAGTCCTTTGGGCATGCTTTATTCAGATCTGTGTGTAGTCGATGCAGAGACTCTCCACTTCCCATTCGCTTCGCACCAGCACCATATTTGCCATCCACTCGGATAATCGATCTCAAGATGAAATCAAGTGACCTATCGCCTTGATCTCCTCATCAATGATTCTTTGACGTTCAGTGCAAAGATCCGCTTTTTCGCCGAATCGCTTTTTTTGATGGATCCACATCCAGTAGATGCTCGCAATCTTTTGACTAATCCTGGCATGTCATGGGCTCCCATGCAAAGATATCAGATAACAAATGAAGAAGTTCCATAAAGTTTGTCCGGAGAGGTTCCTAAAAACCCAACTAATCTTCACAGCCTTGTCTTTCTTTCCTGTGACCGCCGATCTCTTCATCTCTCTCCAGTAGGAATAACCAATGGTCTCAACTACTTTCAAAAGGGGCTCGATCTCAATTGCCATGGTTTGCTTCGCTTTTTCGACCCCTACCCGGAGGAAATAACAACATTCGATAACAAATACGAGCCGATCCAAATCCCCTGCTACCTCTTCCACTCCATGTGCCGTAGGGAACTTGATTTTAAAATGAGGGATGGAAGTCACTGCTTGGGGAGCAGTCAAGGTAGGTCTTCCTAGTATGGCGTTGTAGGCCGAATCTACATGCACAACATAAAATTTACATGTTATTTCTACCTGTTATGGGGCAGTACCGAAGATGACTGGTAGCTCAATGGTTCCTGCCACTTTGACCGGATCATTGCTGAAGCCATATAGAGGAGCCTCATGTCTGACCTCCATCTTTCGCCCATCAACATACATCCTCTGATAAGCATGGGCATATAGAATATCCACCGAAGACCCATTGTCTATCATCATGCGCTTCACATCTACAGAGCCTACTTGTGCAGTTATCACCAGTGCTCCTTCATGGGGTTCGATGGGCTCCGAAGGATAATCTGCATCGGTGAAGGATATGATAGTCCCGGGAAATAGTCTGTCAATCTTCGGGGGAGCACCCGCCACGGACATGACCGAGTCCAGATATCATCTCCTCTTCTTTCCTACCAACTTCCCTGATGTCCCACCGGTTATTACATCAACGACGTGCCTTGGTGACTTATTTGGGGCAGGCTGCATGGGGGGAGTCAGTTGAACTGTCTGAACGGTACGGTCGATATTCTGCTGCTCTGGTTGGTCCCTCCCTGCCACATATTAAACCAATAAACCACTTTGAACTTTCCTCTCCACAAAATCTTTCAAATTGCAACATTCATTAGTGTCGTGACCTGTGGCTTGATGATAGCCACAATATTTTCGATTATTGCCTTGTCCTAGCTTGAAGTTATCACGAGGTGGTTCGAAGAATGGCTGGCCCCTGATTTGATCCAGAATTACCGACCTTTCCGTATTCAGTTTGGTGTAAACCTTATTCACCTTTGGAGTAAAAGCCGGTGGGCGATTATTTCCTTGTCGCCATGTGTTATTGTACTTCTTTGAGCTGCCATCTGATCGATCGTTATATCCCCCCCCCCCCACCCTCTTCTGATCGCCTTCGGTTTTATGAGTATCTGCCTCCTTTATTCGATCCGAAGAAGGTCGTTTCAGGCTATTCATGGCTTCCTCCACCACAATATAACCTTCTGCTTTATCAAAGGCTTCTGCCAAACTCTTCGGATGGTGAAACATCAGCTTCTTCACCAACTTTTCAGACTTTACCGATCCAAATTTATTCTCGAAACAAACCCTACGACCGCAGATCATTGAGGTCCGCCACCTGGCCAAATGCTTCCCTGAATCTCTTCACGTACTGGCCCAAGGACTCATTGGTGAATTGTTTGACCTATGTTAAAGAACCTGTGGGCTTCCCTCTTCTTCGGTTTCTCCCGAACCGAGCATGGAATTTATCACATAGCTCGGACCATGAAGATACTGAATCTACCGGCAAAGTTCCCATCCACTGCCTCGCATCTTTCCTTAGCGTTGTGACGAACGTATGGCACTTGGCAGCATCGGTAAAATCGTAATAATCCATCAGCCGGTCAAATGCTTGGCTATGGTCATAAGGGTCTCCAGACCCATCGTAACTCTCCATGTGAGGCAACTTCTTGGTGGTGTCTACCTTCTCCTTAAGAATATCCGAGGAAAAGGGGGACGCCTTTTTTCCCGGAGTATCCTTTACCTGTTGAACCTCAGCTAATTGTTTCTGGAGCTCCTTTAATTCCTTCACCAAATACTCCACTCCTTCCGGTTGAGATGACGCTTCTTTCTCCAGCGACTCCTTCTTCATTCGAGTAGATCGGTCTTTTACCATAGAACCCCCAACTCTCGAGGGACTTTTACGATGATGATGATCCACAGAGCGAAGTGCTCTCGGTGGACTTTCTGGTGTACGGCCCCTAGATCTGCTTCGTCTCTTGGTTCTGTGGCTGTGATGAGAATGCGCAACAACGAGCGCCTTTTTTGTATTCTCCGGAGTGCATTCCCTGGATCGACCTCTTCGTTTGCTTCGACCTTGTTCCTTAGAACCGACAGGGTGATGTGCCATCTTTGATCTTGGAGGAGTAGGGCTTCTTGATCTTCTTCTTTCTCGATGTTGGCCCCGAGACTCATGTCCTGAATGAGCAGGTTCCTTCCCACTCCGATGCCCACGCTCTTCGGACTGAACATAACTGGACGCTTCATCCCTCAACTATGTCATTCGATTCATCCGCTTTCGCTTATATCCTCGTCATTTCTTCATAAGTGCCTCCACGACCTATCTGCTTGGCCCGCCATCTTAGCAATGGAGGCCTTTTTCGTCTTGGTCATCTCTTGATATCGAGTTCTAGGCGAGGTGCCTTCTACTGCTTCCGACCATGACCGCACCCTTTCTCTGCCGTGAAAACTAGCTTTCTCTTAGCTTTGCTCACGACCTTCTGTCGAGAATCTTCATGCGATCGTTTGGACGCTGTGTTGGCATGAACACTTAGTGCAGGTCCCAAACGATCCTTAACAGACACTCATGGTGCTGATTCACTGACGGTCATCGGCTGCCCTTCAAGTGTAGATGTTCTACTCTTCCCCATGAACACTGACGTAGAACGACCACAACTTGTGATTGAAAAATACTTAGGACACTAGAACTCAGCCCTCCTTCTAGCGCCAATGTTAACGCCAAGATCTTCTCTCCAACGTCCCAATCACGTAAGACTCATCCTCCTGCACACTAAACACGATCGACACCACCAAAAGCTTGATTATTTTCGACCATCGGGGATAAATCGAGCGTGAGAGTAAGTATAAGTAGTTACTGAGGTTAACAATGGAGGATAAAATATCTAGTGTTCTTAGAGATATAAAATTATCGATTGTGTGTATGCGTGCCTTTTCTTGGAGACTTCCTTGCTAGGTTATACTCTCTTTTTCAGTTTACTGTGTCGCCAACTCTTATCGACACGACTCCCTACTTCTCCCTGATCTCAGTCGGATGCATGAAGGTTGTCACCTTTTTTCTCCACTGTACATACCGCCGGCCGAATATAATCTCATCCACATTAATGATCTGCAGACTTTTGGTCAACAGCCTTACTTTTTCATCATTACAAGTCAAAAGCTTAGATATTAAAAGATCTAATGGCGGTCCAATATCATGGAGATATAATAAAGATAATGTAAGGATTAGGCTCAATAACTTTAGGACCCAATAGTGGAGACTCAATGGACTAATTAAATAAATAGGCCCACTCCATTCGGCCCAATAGAAAAAATATCATGACCCAACACTAACCACTCAATTCTCAAAACATTCATTTTAGTAATTTACACTAAAAATAAGTAATTGGTAAATATTTTTATGCTAAACACTTCACTTTTTAGTTTTTTAAATGATTTTTATTTACAAAACACAAATGACTTTTTTAAAACTAATTATAAATAAAAGCAATAATCAAAATTAATAATCACATGGTATGTGGGGCCTTGTTCTTGAAGATACCTTCAAACGTTCACTAAATTAGTCAAACTATAGAGGCAGACTTATTAGGAGTTTTGTTAATTAAATTACAACAAACCTCCTAATTTATATGATATAGTAATTATACTGATTTGAACTAAAACCTAACAACTCTATATTAATTTAAAAGTTAAATTTTTTACAAATTAATAAATAAAAATTAAAAATGTGTATTTAATTTTAAACATAAAAAGTACTCCCTCTGTCCTCAAAGAGATAAATAAATTATAATTTGCACACATTAAAAAAAATAAAAGTAGAAAGAAAAAATTCCAAATTTATCTTTAGTGACACTACAAAATTATATAAAGTGATGAATATATTATTTTATACTAATAAATCTCATTAAATAATATATTTACCCTTCATATATCTCTCACTTGAATACATCACAAATTAATAGTGTGGAAAGTACTAGAAAATTCACAATGCTAACGAGATAACTGTACTGGCTCATAACTGAAAAGTTCATGAAAATACCAAGTGTGGAGCGAAGCACTTACCCATCAGATTTTGAACCATAGGTTGGGGGGGCTGCCGTTATGGTACGGTGTTACAAGGGCATTATGGGTATTTAGGTTATAATGTGAATTAAGGATAAAATAAAAGTAGCAGTTATTTATAGAGATTCTCTATTGTAAAATCATATGTACTCGGTTAATAAAAATATAATATCGCTCCCGTGTACGTATTCAAATTGAAGAACTACGTAAATCTTTATGTTAATTTTTTTGTTGTCGTGCGCGTGTGATGGAATTGTAACCTAACGTGAACTTAGCTATACGTTAACGTTAACTTTAATGCATGTGAATTCGTGGGTCCCATTTCTTGAAGAAAGAACTAAGGGTAGTCAAACTGAAGGCAGACTTATTAGGAGTTTTATTAGGAGAGTTTGTTAGTAAATTACAACAAACCTCCCTCCTAACTCCTATAAATATACACATCTCTCTCTTCTCCTCTTAATTTCCTAAGCTCTCTGTCTTCTTGCTAGCTCTTTTGATAAAGTTCTTCTAGCTCGATCTCTAAATTAGGCTTCTTAATTAATTAATTAATAATATATATATATATAAGAGCATTGAATTATATTGTGCATATTTGATCTATTTATTTTATTTTCCGACGTAAATGACAATAGGGTTTACAGCTGATCATCATAGTTTTCCGGTGAGTGGTGTTGTTCATAAAGGTTCTTCTTCTCCGTCCCCGGAGTCGTACGACGATCTCCCACGACGATATTTTGTTGTCAAGTTCCGAAAAAGGTATGCATAAATCGGTCAGAGTCATATAATGCAGCTGGTTGGTGACATTATTAATTAGTTTTTTGGATTATTATTTTTTTGGGAGATAATTTGAGGATATATATATATATATATATATAGGAAAAGTGTATATACACAATTATTATTTTTTGCTATGACGACGGTTCAACCGTCGCTATATTCTGGTATATGGCAACGGTTGAACTGTCACTATAGTCCAATTAAAAAAACCGTCGTCATAACTACACAGTTGTGTATATGCATATAGACATATATATATATATATAAAATCTCATAAACGAAGTAGTTTGTTAACGATCGTCTATGACGACAGATTGTATATATGGTTCGTATAATCGTCACTATAGCCGATTCGTTAACAAACCGTTTTGTTGAAGAAACGATATAATTTGGCTGAACACATACATTTAACTACTTCCAAGGGACATTGTTAGTTATACATTAATAAATGTTGATAATGGAGAGCATTAATGAATGTTAGTTATCTATGCATGTTAGTGAAATTATTATAATTATTTTAACGACACTCAGATACTTTAACACTTCTAAGTGACTGGAATTTTTTTTGACAAAGATTATACTCTATATATAATTTTTAATTGACATTATTATAATTTTTTTGCAAGTATTTCATAATAACGTCTCTCTCTCTCTCTCTCTATATATATATATATATATGTCTGTTTATATATCCATGTAATTGCTAATAGTTTGATGTGTAATTTGCAGAGGAAACCTTAATCACTTGCAATGGACTCAAATAGCATCATCAAGGAGATCCCCTCAAATGTAAGAAATATTTTTGTACATAGCTTGCTTGCTTTACACCCCGTTAGGGATTGGCTTTTGTATGACCGACCGACACTTATTGAGAAAGATGGATTAATTTTTTCAGTGATTCAAAATTTATTCTTGTCAAACATATAATAATGTTGAATTCAATGAGTGTGCATGGTAAAGAATTGTTCAAAATTAGGGTTTTCTCATGCGTGGTTAATCTGGCATTTAATTTTCCACCAAGAGTACGTATATACCATTCATGCACCTATTAAATGTTTTGATATATGGGCGAAACATATAAAAGTTGGTGTTTGATTGCATCTTAACGATTAATCTCTCAATGTATATCAACATCCTACATATTTGTATTAAGAAATCATTTAAATAATTAAGATACAAATACGAGACCTCTTAATATAAAAATGTAGGCTCTTAAAAATGCATTCAGAAATGGTTTGTTAAGATGCATTAAGATCATATATTAGTATGACCATATAAATAATTTAAAAATCATATATATATATATATATATATATATATATGTATATATAATCCATCTATCCCCTTTTGCTCCACACAGGCCGTGAGAGAGGAAACTAATAGCCTCGAAGCAGTTAGTGAAAATCACGAGGATGAACAGATCAATGCCATAAATAAACCCAGCAGCAATTTTGAAGTAAAGACAAAGAGATCAGGAGGCTGGGCCCTAGCATTTCTCCTTCTAGGTGCGTCCTAGACACCAGCTAAATAACATAAATATTTGTATTGCCTGTAATATATTCATAGCTAAAATTGGCTATATTTTTTTTAATACATATTTTATGAGATTTTACCGCTATAATTAATATACATAACAAAAGAGAGATGCATACGTACGTACATATAAGGGCAAATGTGAAAATTCACACTAAAATTTCCCTAAATAGATTTGAAGGGGTGAGATTAATTATTTGACCTAATTAAGTTGATTAAAATTTAACTTTTTGATGCATGCATGCAGCTAACCAGGGCCTTGCAACACTAGCCTTTTTTGGAGTTGGTGTGAACATGGTTTTGTTCTTGACTAGGGTTCTTGGCCAGGACAATGCTTCTGCAGCCAATAATGTCAGTAAGTGGACAGGAACGGTTTATTTATGCTCATTGATTGGAGCATTTCTTAGTGATTCCTATTTGGGACGGTTCTTGACCTGTGCAATCTTTCAACTCATTTTCGTACTGGTAATTAATCTTCTTCTTTTTTTCTTTTTCTCAAATATTATATCAAAGAAATAACCTTATAACTATTAGTGTATTAATTTTTGTAATATATGTTGATATTTAATATCTCTGTGTGTAAATACATGTGATAAAAGGGTGTAAAGAAAGAACTCAAATAGTAACAGTTAACTTCATGTTAATCACTCATGGTTAAGTCTATACAATATTAGTCATTATCTTGATCATTCAATATTCCTAGCTAATTTCTTACTTAGTTTTTCTTGTTCATCCATATATATTATAATAGGGTTTGGTGCTAGTATCACTATCTTCTTGGCTTTTCTTGATAAAGCCTAGTGGTTGTGGTGACAGAGAAAAGAGTTGCATGCCAGCTTCTTCAATCGGAGTAGGCATATTCTACGTAGCAATATACTTAGTGGCCTTTGGATACGGTGGCCATCAGCCTAGCCTAGCCACCTTTGGCGCGGATCAATTCGACGAAACAAACCCTAAACAACAAAACTCCAGAGCGGCTTTCTTTTGCTGGTTCTATTTTGCACTCAATGTAGGCTCGCTTTTTTCCAACACAGTTCTTGTTTATTATGAAGATAATGGCATGTGGGCATTAGGGTTTTGGGTTTCTACAGGTTCTGCTGTCATAGCATTGGTATCATTTCTAATGGGATACAATGGCTACCGATTTATTAAACCCTGTGGAAACCCCTTGCCTCGTGTCGCCCAAGTATTTGTTGCTGCAGCTCGAAAACGGAGACTCAAATTTGGTGATGTTAGTGAGTTGTATGAAGTTGAGGGATCTGAGTCTGCAATTAAAGGAAGTAGGAAAATTCTTCACAGTAATGAGTTCATGTGAGTGAGTAACCGTCATTAATTCTTTGCTATGAATGGATTTGAATACGAATTCAACAATATTTTCTTTAAAAATTAAGAATAATAAATTGGTAGCTGATATATGGATTTAATTCATTCAATTCAATTTTCAATTTGTACCCTAATTCTCACAGATGTTTGGATAAGGCAGCAGTAATAACAGAAGAAGATAGAAGTGGCCAAACTACTACTACTAATTCATGGAGATTATGCACTATTACTCAGGTTGAAGAAGCCAAATGTGTAATTAGAATGCTACCAATTTGGCTTTGCACCATCATATACTCAGTTGTATTCACCCAAATGGCCTCACTCTTTGTGGAACAAGGCGAAGTCATGAACTTAACCGTCAATAAATTCCGTCTCCCTGCCGCCAGCATGTCCGCCTTCGACATCTGCAGCGTCCTCATCTCCACCGGAATCTACCGCCAAATCCTAGTTCCGGTGGCCGGGAAATTAACCAGAAACCCCAAAGGCCTGACGGAGCTCCAAAGAATGGGAATCGGCCTAATCATCGGAATGCTAGCCATGATTGCAGCGGGTATAACTGAGCTGGAGCGGCTGAAACGAGTGAAACCCGGAAAAGAGTCGAGCTCGTTAAGTGTGTTTTGTCAAATTCCACAGTATGCGCTTGTGGGGGCTTCTGAGGTGTTTATGTACGTAGGGCAGCTGGAGTTTTTCAATGGAGAAGCTCCAGATGGGATAAAGAGCTTTGGGAGCTCGCTTTGCATGGCGTCGATTTCGCTTGGGAATTATACGAGTAGTATGCTTGTTAATATGGTGATGGGGATTACGGCCAAAGGGGATAAACCCGGGTGGATTCCGGAGGATTTGAATACTGGGCATATGGACAGGTTTTATTTCCTTGTTGCGGGTTTGACTGCGCTTGATTTTGTGGTTTATGTGTATTGTGCCAAGTGGTATAAGTGCATTAACTTGGAGGAAACCAGCAAGGAGGAAGAAATACTTGCTAGGGTTTAAGGATTCCATCAAGTTAGTTTAAAATAAGTTGAGGCAATTTTATGGGTACCAATTAACCATGGTTCATGTTGGATTATATATGCTTAATTTCACAAAATAAATCTTCTTTTTTTAATCTTTTTTTTAATTATAAAAAATGTGTCAGTTTCAATATCTGAAGTTTAACATATGATGCACCAATGTATTGCAATTCACACCCCCTCAACCATATTACACCAAAATGTCTTATTTATTGATTTTTTCTGTTTCAAAAAATCTTCCAATTTTTTATAATGATACTATAAAATAACACATTGTTTATGAACAACTTATTTCAAATAAAATTTATTTAATTCTCAAATAAAATTTAACACCCTAATAAAAATTAATAAATTTGTATCACTAATAAATATATTTATCAAAAGAGAAGTGATATTATGATAAGTAGATGGGTCTTAATGAATTCTGCACACAAAAATAATCTGAGTAAATTAATGTTGAGATACCGCATGAAAATAAAATCTCACATCGAAACATAAAGGAGAAAAATTAAAGACATATATGCTCTAATAGACCATAAATCTGATAAATTAACATTTTGGGTCAAGATGTGATTTCAGATGCCCATATATGGACTGGATATTCCGAACCATGACTCTTGACAAGAGATGTGGTGTACTCTTCTTGGCAAGGGTCTTGGTGGATCAAACAAGAAATATTGAGAGATAAGTTTATCTGACTAAAGGATTTTGGTAGATCAAACAAGAGATATTAATGAAGAGGGTGGCTCGTATAGGTTAATACTCAAAAAGAGTATGGTTTAAAGTTAAAGGGGGGAATTTGATGTCGCTATAGATGAATTGGGTGAAGATGTAATTTCAGATGTCCATACATGAGTGGAATATTCAAAACAATTAATCAAGTGCAGGATGCTTTGTGGATTGCACTTGATTAATTGTTTGGAAATCTTCATCCCAAAACTCAAGTTCTTTCATCAATTGCGTATTGCATTAAATTTACATATGGGATTTAATTAGATGAACCACCAAAAAAAATGACTTGAGTTTTTATTAGAATATAATAATATTGGATGCTGTAAAATTCAATCTTTTTTGGTAGAATATATATAGGATGGTTATCAAAAATATCAATTGCCTTATGAAAAATATTCAAGTCAGAGTTTTGAAAAAACTAAAATTTTAATACATAGATCAATGGCCTAACTTCATAATAATATTTAGAAACATTATTTATTTAGTGATTTATAGCCAAATTTAAATAGTTAATAAGATATTAAGATCCCCTCTATTATACTTATCATCTAATTTCTCAATAAACATTAATTTACAAAAATATTGTATTTAGCGATATAATAAAATTTGTAGTAAATTATTTTGTCGTTTATATTATAGTTGAAAATAATATTTATATCGTTAAATATGCGATGGGAGAAATTATAGAATAGATGTAACGAAGAGAATCCTAATTCGGAGTATATTATTAGAAAATAGAAATCCAACATTTTTTTTATTTATTCAAAAGAAGAAGAAAAAATTAAAATTTACACTAAAAGGCAACATGGGCTATCGTCAAAAGGCCCATTAAATATAGGGCCGTACAACGCTAGATCTCGGGCTGGCTCTCATCAGCTTACAAGAGCACGTGAAAAGATTTACTATTAGCCATATTTAAACCTAATTTTCATATCCGCCCTTATTTCTATCTCCCCAACCCCTTTCTCTCTCCTCCTTTCGCGCTCTCTCTCTCCAGTCCGTTTACTTCCTCCAAACCCTAGCCACTCGTTCCTCTTTGCCTAGGGTTTTTGCTCCGCTTTTGGCTTTTGTTTCATTCTTTTTTCTTAATTACTCTACTAGATTTACCCAGTTTTTCTATTTCAAGTGTTAGTTTTGTTATTGCAATGGAGTTCGGAGCTGCTCGGAAGAGAGGGAGGCCAGAAGCTGCTTTGAACGGCAATGGCGGCTTCAAGAAGTCGAAACAAGGTTTTTCTGCTCAAATCTTTGGTTTACTTTGTTGAATCTATGGCTTTCATGTTGTACTACATTTTGTCTATACTTTACGCTGTGTATTTTCTTTTTATGATTTGTGAAGTATCTTCTGTGGTTATTTTGTGAAGTTAATTGTTCAATTTCGTTGGTTGACTGCTTCGTTTTTAGTTGGATTTGTTTTGGGTTTTTTATTTTTCCCATATAAAAAATTGTTTTTTTACTAATAGTAATTTGATTTTCTGATGGGTATAAGTTCCTTTTTTAGCATATATTTCTGTTTGTTTGATGCATGTAGTATCAAGGATTAATTGTTTTATTTTGATTGGGGTCATGTGACTTCCGAAAAAATAAATGAATTGGGTACATCTGTTTTTATAGGTCTCTGATAAGCTAAAGCTTCTCATAAGAAGATTATGTTCATTGAGAACTGTTGGTTGCTTCATTTACCCATTATGGTTCTTTGATTATTTATTGGGGTTTCCTTTGCGTTGGTGTTTTAGTTTCATTAGTTTCTCTTTGCTTTTTAAATCCAAATTAGTGATGAATATGTTAATATTAGAAGATGATATTATATGGAATGAGTTTATGCACTCCGAGATCTTATGTATAATTATATAGTCTAATGGCTGAGAAAGCTGGTTAAGGGGGGGGGGGGGGGTATAGGAAATTCATCATGAGTTCATGAAATACCACTTTTTCTCCTATAATCATGTGTAGTAGGAAATTCTAATTCTGCATGGTCTGTTTTATTAAAAAATAAATATATAGAAGTCGAGGAGCATTAATAATATGGAGAAAAATTCAGCTGAAGACATATTAGACGTTTGAGCTCTATATGTTATTTTCTTCTTATATTTTAATTCTCTTTATTGTAGGAAGACTTTATGCAGGGAGAGTTGTTTTAACATTTCATATTAAAATTGTCAGTAAAAAGTAAAAAGTTTTCCTGTCATTGAGTCAAAGGTAAAATATTTATTAAAATACCCTTCAAATGGCTCCCTGAAAAAAGTTTTACAATAATAAGAAATTTTAGAACGTTGCTTTCTATTTTAATTAAATTATTGTACTTTCTATATTGTTTATTTTTTATATAACACAGAACTCCTCTTGAATTTTGATAAGATATGGTGAATGAATTTTAAAGTTCCAAGATTAAAAATTCACTGAAATTTTAACTATGATAAATAAATTAATGTTCTGTAACAGAAATGGAGTCCTTTACAACTGGTATAGGAAGCAAATCGAAGCCATGCACAAAGTTTTTCAGGTTCTAATTCTAACCTATCTAAAAAATCAATCCTGTAAGTACAATTTATCTATTTTTTAGTGCTTATAAGCTGTAAGAGTAATTCATTTATACAATGGTTGCAAGTATAAGCAGTATGATTTGGACTAATGAATTGAACATCGAAGGTTGTGATACAGGTAATACTCTTCTTTAATCACAAGATAACAAGGACTATTGAACAGAAAAATGGTTGATTCGTGAAAGTGCTGATGAATTACTTGTGTTGGGCTATATGTAACTCAAGCAGTTATGTTTGATGTAAACTCAGGCAAAAAAAAAGACAGATAATTCATGCATCATTTAATCTTTCACAAGTAACGGCTGTGGATTGGGCTAATCAATTGACAACAAAAGTTGTGGTACAGGCCATTCAATAACAGTGCTATTATTAAAATGGCGGACCTGGTTGATTTAGGGTGCAGTTTTATAAACCTGTTACTTTATTATTTTTAACAGGTGTTCGAAGTGCAATTGTTTCCCGCAATATATTAATGGTCATTTAGTTTGGTATATTATTTGTTTTTATTTTAATAAATGAAGAAGAGCTTAGTTTTGAGCAAATTGGTTGTGGTAGCCTATCGTTTTGAATATTATTTATTTGGCACTTGAGAGGATAAATTTCCCATATTACTGGTGCATCATTACTGGTCGTGGTAAGCTATCCAACAATCTATTATTTCCCCCTATTACTGGTGCATCATTGGGGTATTAGGGGGCTCCTTCATATCAATATGGTGAATGTTATGCTGATGTATGTTTTGCTCTTGTTTACTGGTCGTTGGGTCTCATACAATCCCCTTGCTTTGTTACCTCTGTAGCTCATTTGGTCTATTATTCTTTCACATCTATTTTACCGCAAGAGAGTTTCAAATGGAACTCTACCTCCTTTAGTTTGTTTCCAATGAGGCAGTTAAAGCTAACTTTAGTCTGACTTGTAGGTGTACAAAATTTTAAATTAGTGAAAATTAACCTAGACATTTTCTTAACTGTTTTGAATTTACATTGAGTCTGGTACATTCAACTTTGAATGAACTAAAAACATTCTTTAACACCACATCAGCATTTAACAGTTAATACTATTTTGGAACCAGGGAGCTTCTTCTTTATGTCATATTTTAACATGTGAAGTTGAAGAGGCTAGGGCTGTCCATCTTGTTGGTCTGAGCTTGGCCTAGATCAGCTGAAAATCCTTTATCATTGGTACTACACATGGTCTGTGTTGAGTTATTTTAGAGCATGAAACATTGTAGACATCCTGTGGTTGGTATGTTTGTTGGTATTTGAATGCTGTTGTTAAATAGGAACTGCAGATTTCCCTCAGAATTCTGGTTAAAATTATGTTAAATGGAATTAAGGATGGTATGATGATAATCCTGGCCTTGTTATCTATCTGTTATTTGTTACTAGAAACAGCTTGCATCTAATGTAATTGCTGCATCTTTTTCATTTTATATGTATCATACTTGTGACTGATCTCACATGTTTCTGAATGGTTTTCAGCACTTCTGGGTGTCCATTTGGTGAGGGATGCCATTTCTTGCATTATGTTCCTGGTGGCATCAAAGCCATCGCCCAGATGACTGGCAACAACCCAGCTCATGCAGCACCTCCCAGAAATTCTGTACTCCCACCTTCATTTCCAGACGGTTCATCTCCTCCAGCTGTCAAAAGCCGCCTGTGCAATAAATACAACTCCGCTGAAGGTTGCAAGTTTGGTGATAAATGTCATTTTGCCCATGGTGAATGGGAACTTGGCAGGCCAACAGCTCCGTCCCATGAAGACCCTCGTGCTATGGGACCAAGGCAAGGCAGCAGGTTCGGTGGCCACATGGAGCCAACCCCGCCAAGTCATGGTGCTGCAGCCAGCTTTGGGGCCTCTGCCACTGCAAAGATCAGTGTTGACGCATCGCTTGCTGGAGCCATCATTGGTAAAAGTGGTGTCAACTCGAAGCAAATCTGTCGCCTGACCGGAGCCAAACTTTCAATAAGAGACCACGAGTCAGATCCAAACCTGAGGAACATTGAGCTTGAGGGTACGTTTGATCAGATCAAACAAGCCAGTCAAATGGTTCGTGAGCTTATTGTGAACATTGGATCAGCCTCTGGGCCTCCGCCTAAAAGCCGTGCAATGTCAGGCTCTGGTCCTGCAAGCAATTTAAAGACAAAACTGTGTGAAAATTTTTCTAAAGGGTCATGCACTTTTGGGGATCGGTGCCACTTCGCACATGGAGCTGAAGAATTGCGTAAATCGGCGATATGAGTCTGTCAATCACTCTGGTCACTGCAACTGTTAGGACATCTGTTGTGACTGTAGTTGGTTTGTTGTTTTTATTTATGTTTTCGGGAAACAAATGATTAGTTAAGATGCAGTATCAAGAGTAATTTTGGGAGTTGACGCCATCCATTTGATTTCATTAGATCTTTACTAGTCTTGTTTTGAATTTTTGCTGCTTTAATGTTTCTGATTGTAGAGGATACATATTTATTTGGTGGGCACTAGTTATGGTGATATCCTGATTTCTGAGCTAGTATATCTAAACAGCTTGGTTATTGTAGTCATTTTCTTTCTCTTTCTGAGTTTTAAGCTTCCCACTAAATACCAAGTATTCAAGGGAAAAAGTGTATATATATATATATATATATATATATATAGTGTGAGAGAGAGAGAGATGTGTGTATATATTACATATTTTATTTATTTCCTCATTAATTTTCTAAAATTAGTGCATTTTCGGATTTAAAATCAATTGAAACAAATAAAAGGTCATATATACTTTCTGAATTCCAAATAAATCTTAGATTGGTGTTATAAATAATAACGTAACTACAAAAACTTAAATTCTTGAAAGCTAATCACAAATTAATTCAACCATTGTTTCAAACTTAAATCTTAAATCATCATGCAAAATTACATGTCAATTAAATTTACAAATATATTTAAATAGAGCTTAAAAAACTCTAAAACATACACAAATTCATGAAAAATATTAAAGGATTTAGAACTCTAAATAAATGTATTTCTTTAAGAGGTGGCAAGGGGTGCGGTTTCTATTGCAAAATCGGTTTCTGCACTCCCGATGCAGTCATGAATGAATGGTATGTTGGAGGTAAATGAAAAAGGGAAAGAAAAAAAAAGCACTTGCCAGAATTAGAGGGAAACTAGAGACTTGCAGTTAAAACAGTTTTGAGCCAACTTTGATTTCTAAGAAATAATGCATATGCAAACTTTAAATCTCACTAGAACAGAAGTTTCAGGAAGCCCCTAAGCAGACAAAACTGGCTATTGGCTAATAAGAAATTACAATTGTTTTACATAAATGCTAAATAATTTCTTTATCAATTTGCTCTCTTCCTCTTCTTTGAATTCTTTGCATTTAATTGTGCTTTCTTTTTCGACCACTTTGCAGTTGGTTTCTGCTTGTTTCGAGTCACTGGCTTGGCCTCAACATCTTCTTCTGCAGACAGAGGGTCACTCATAGCGCCATCATCATCATCATCATCGGAACTAAGGATCAAGTCTTCCACAATATCTTCATCAATTGCTGCCTCTTCCTGAAACTCCTTTCCTCTCGTCTTCCTTTTCTTCTTCTTCGTCTCCTCTTTCACTTGTTTAGCTTTAACTCTGCAAGGCAATAATCTTTATTCTTTAGGTCGGAAAATCAACAACAAATAAGACAACATATATATATATATATATATATATATATATATATATATATATAAGAAAGAGGGCGAGAGAGAGAGTCCAGAGCCATACTTGGAATCGCCCCCAGGTAACCAAGAGGAATTAAAGACAGCAGCACCCTGTCCATCTTTAGTATCATCATCGTCGTCACTTTCTGCCATCTTATCCCCGAAGACAGACGAGTGTTCACCCACAATTACACTGGAAATAGCATGTCTTAAACTTTAAACATGATTATTTTTACATAATAGTATCTAAGTATAAGTAATGCATCTTATGAACCTGGATTCCATCAACGAGTCATTTCTTTGTTGTGCTCGCTGGCGGAGAGTGGCAGCATACTGCGAAAGAGGGCTAGCACCTGACTTTTTCTCATCCTAGAATCAAATATATGGCATGTCAGAGAAGAAACATGCAAATAAAGTAAAATAGCAACCAAAATATAGAAGGCAACTTCACCATAATCATATTAAGCACAAAATTGTAAATCATGATCAATGTCATTCGGGCACTTCAAAACATAAAAGATATCCGTGTCAGGAAAGCTAACACAAGTGCTGAATCAACCTATTGTTTACAAGTCTTAATGCATGTCTTCAACAGAAGAAAAAGTGTAGTCCAACTACACGTGGATTTTCTAAATTACATATTCGTAGGCAACATCCAGGTAAGGAAAGTCGTATTGTAGATAGACTTCATTTTACTTTTTGGGAACAAATAAGAAAGATCATAGATCTTCAACAATTTATCCATGCTATAGTGCCACAACGAAACTAATTAGTTTCTTTTCTTTTATTTATTTTCTCCTGCTAAGTAACATAAACTAATAACTTGATCCTCTGACAGGCATTTCCCTGCCTACATCCCTAAATTACATCTCTAACATTATCCAGTATTGTCATGCTTATGTAATGAAGGTGAAATATACTCGCTCTTGCTTCGGCTTACTATTGACCGTAAGTCTCTAACTTTGTTGAAATATAGTTAATCCAAATGACACTTTGACTAGGAAGAGATTGATGAGAGGAAGACTTTTATACAACAAATTAGTGGCATAATCGAGATTAAGAGAGATACTCGAACAGGCTTTTCAATAAAATCTGTTGTGGATTTAAAATATACAATCATCTAATTTGCCTACAGAATAAAGCAACCTCTGGCTTACTGAAGTGAAAGCCCAAACGGAGCATGCATCATGAACTGCTGTCCTGTATTCTTGTATACTTGTGAGTGCTTCAGTGACATTGTACTACTTATGTGCTAATAAGCTGCAAACTTGCAATAGGTACAGATTTACAGTTTCTGGTTTTAATAGGACTAATCTTATTTTCATTAATAAGTTCAATAGGACCAATCCTGTCCCACCAATATTTTATATACTTAAATAGTATGCAGTCTAAGGCTCACTTAAATTGATTTTGCCATTTAAGAGCAAATCAAAACATAACGCAATAGCTGACAAAAAGTCACCTGAACAGCAAATATGAGCTAGAGATGTACAAACCTCAAGGAAAGACGCTGCGGCAGGATCATTGGGTAGAAATGAAGTTGAAGCGCGCTTCTTATTTGTAAATTCAGAATTGGCCTCAATCTGTGACATCAAACAGACAAATCAGAGCATCATGAGCTTGCTAAATGTCAAAATTGATTGATTTAGCTACAAATAGTCCAATAGCGACCAAACTCATTTTGCCTCTTCACTTTTTAAAACATATCTAATTTAGAAATCCTGCGCTGAAGTGAATTTATCATGGGCCGCATGGCTGATCAAGTCGAGATCATATACCTGACGAATGAGCTGCCTCATTTCTCGCCGAAATCTCTCAACCTTTGTAGTTTTGCAGAAGTTGCGCAATCGCACGGCAGGAACAAAAGAGAGCTCAAAGAAAGCAACAGAATAGCTCCACTGAGCTAAATGTTCAGCAAGCTCTTCAATCACAGAAAAAACGCATGCCTCCTGAAATGCTCGTGTCTTTAATACCGGTTTGCTTACCTGTTAAATGTCATTTTGAATTTACATTAGCAACGAAACTTTTATGCGCAATCAACAAGTATTAGACTATTCTTCTTAGTGATACCTTTAATACAGTCCGCAAATCAATAGCTTTGCCAACACCTCCTGTAGGGGGCCTATTCAATTCTTTCATATCCAGCATGTCTAGAAGTAGCAAGGCAACTGGAATAAAGGTACTGGTGGAAGCAGCTATATGAGTTGAGCATCCTAACACAACGCAATCTGAGGGGGGAAATATCGCATGATTGGAACTAACCGAGCCACCCCAGAAATTATTTGAGTCAGTGGATATGCTAAGGACTCAAATCAGCTTCTGAACTATAAGCACTGACAGCTCCAATCCAAAGCTCAAGGCAGTTCATATACTTCCATTCATATACCTTTCTAAAAGCTTCCTGAAAAATAATCAGATTAGGGTGGTTAGACCCGTTAGGGTAGTATAAACAAGTAAATATCATCACTATTATCTGCTCACTGAAACAAAGGGATCAGACACTACTATGTAATTTTGGTAAGTGTAATGCATTGAAGAAACTAGTTATGTGGAAAGGACGAAGCAAAAAACGGATAAAACCGATTAACCAAAACGAACCGAATTTTTTTAACCAAATTGTTTCGGTTATTTGGTTTTTTTGAAATTCAGTTATATTTGATTTAATATTCGGTTTTCGGGTTCGGATTTGGTTTTTAAAATTTCGTTATTCGGTTAACCGAATAACCGAATAAGAAATAAAAAAATTTAAGCCCAAGTTAAAACATACAAACACTAATCTCTCATCTCACTCTGTCTTGATCTTGGATCTCTATCTCTCACTAGGCGATACCCTCAGATCTCACATCTCAGATCTCTCACTCTATGTCTTTGATATCTGATCTCTCATCTCTCAGATCTCTCACTCTCTGTCTCTCATTTATGTTCAAATAATTCAGTGTTGCTCTTTGAATTTTATGTTTCTGTGGGTGCGGAAGCTTTGGTTATCTGCGAGGTGGGCCGGGTTGAAATTTTACTCTCTTCAATCATGGTGTGATCCTGAGTGGAAGTCTTTGATGGAAAGTTGTTGGACCTCTGATCCAGCATAGAAGCCATCATTTGTAGAAATCGATCAGAGGTTGAGAAATATGGCTGCAACAATTAATGTGAAGTAATGATAATCCTGAAAGCAACTCTGATAATTTTATAAATTTGGGTATTTCATATGTATCTTTTCAATTAATTGTTGAGCTTCTTCCAATCTATCTATTTCTTCTGGTAATTTACAATGTCTACTTTTATTAGTGTTTTAATCTAATAAGGGCTTCTGTTTTCTAATTAATCTTTCTGTTGTATCATTAATGTATTATTGTGAATTATGAAATTCCCACATATCTATCTGGACTCTTGAAGTAATCGAAATAATATACAGAAAGCCATCAAAAGGAGAGCTAGACCAATATTGCTTGACTTCGGTTATTAACCGAATAACCGAATAGTAAATTTGGTAATTCGGTTATTCGGTAATTCGGCTAGCTACTAATTCGGTTAACAGTTCGAATAGCACAATTGCGTTCATTTTGGAATTTGGTTATAACTGAATAAGTTATTCGGTTCGGTTATAACCGAATTGCTCACCCCTATATGTGGATGGCTTCTGTTTCAAACTCGAAATCTAAGGTTTCATTCGCAGTTACGCCACCACACTTGATATATTTGTTATTCAGGTACAAGATAAGTACTTAAAGAGGTGAAAAGTATGCAACCTACACCGTAATGCAAAATTATATCACTAATGAATCTTCCGGGCAAGGAGGCTTCAAATAGAAATTTGTAGAATTTAGAATAATAACAGTAGGAAAAAAAAAATTATACCTTTGTTTTCATAGTTAGTGCCTCCCGTAATATCATTGCCAATTGCCGTATGAAAACAAAGGCATGTTGGTATGCAGCTGGAAGGTCAACCCCAAGAAGTTCAGTGACACAATTTCCAAGAAATTGGATGTGCTGTAACTTTGTAGCATTCACAAATTGGCAGTTCAAAACGTATGCTTTGTATATCCCTTTGAAGCACTCATCAACACAATCAGAACCAAGACGAACGCATATATCTCTTAGAAACAAAAAGGAGACAATTGGCAGTGCACCTCCCCCTGTACCCCAGAAATGAAGACCGACCTGAAACAAGCCACAATATTCATCTTCTATTACCATTAGATAGAAGTATACACATTGGCTGCCATTATTACCACAATCTTACAAATACTGTAAGAAAATGACTACAAGTGTTGAAAAGGCAGAATTGATATACACAGCTAAGCACCAAAATAACATAATCATCTTTCATTCTTTTTTATCCTCAGAAGGTCATATCATGTATTCTACTTTCTCGGGTGATAAGGCCTAACTATAATTCAGTCAATAATACAAAAAATATTTCAATTCTAGATTTCAAGATAGAAGATAGTTCAACCCCTTGATCTAAGCACTAAAATCTACCTACTTAGAATACAAAAACTGATAGTTCATGAGTCCTGTGAAAGCCAATCAAATATGAGACACACTAGTAGTCTAGGCCTTGGCCAGGAAGTTGTAAAAGCAGTGAAGTCTTGAACCATGCAGATCTAGATTAAATGCAATCAAAATCAAAAGTTGTCTTGTGAATATGTCAATTCAATGCATTGAAACATTACATTTTTCCTGGAAAACCAACATCAACTATCTGAAGTAGTGAATGTATTAGAAAAAATCTGAGCATACCTTGATATACTTCCTTAAGAGACTTGGGAAAGCAGCCAAAAATATTGTTGAATATCTTAGACGTCGTAATGTGAACGATATCATTTCTGTGTCAGTCATTTGGTTCAAAACATGCAGAGCATTTCCTAGATATGACTTAACCAAGTGATTGTGATTCTTCCATGGTCTTGTGCTCATCAGATCTAATACAGTTTCTTTCTTTCCTCCAGAAGTTGGGAGCCTCAACAATCCACGAAGAATTCCATCCATTTCGCTTAAAACAAACAACATTATTTTGTTAAAGACACTGCTAGACATGATACTCAACTTTGATAAAGCATCACCCTCGCTATCATCACCATAATGGCAAGCAGTACGGAAGGCTCTCATAAGAGAGCGCACGGCACCTAAGCTTGCATTTTCTTGAATTGCATTACACCAAGTATCAACCATTGCACTAGTTATTACATTTTTAGAAGTTTTTACTTCCTTATCTGCAGCACTAGCCTTGTGTTCCTCATACTGTACATCAGCTTCTTCATCTTCTCGTATTTCCTCACTATCAATATCAGTTTCAATATCCTCCTGTACAAAGTAGGTTGCAGAAATGATAAAAATCTATGAACAACCTAGTTAAAAGTATAAAGTTTATATAAACTCACATAATCAGCTTCTTCTTCTTCTTCATCGAATTCTAGAAGCTCCTTATCGTGTTCTTTCAAAAATTGATAAAACTCTGGGTCCTGCAGAAAATCATCTATTTAAAGACTTCTGATTGAAACTAGAATAGCCACAAATATGTAGGTAACAATATGAAAACTCAATCAATATCAAGACACTTCAGCAACTCCTGTTCAACTTTCCACCCCGATTAACGACTAACAGGCCACAACTTGCAAATTGCAGGGAATTCGCATCTATGAACATCACAACACAACATTATAAACTAATTCTAGAATTATCCAACTTTAGCTGTTTAGCACAATGCACAATCCTGTAGAATTGCTATCACAGTACATTTCAACAGACATCGAAAAGCCCCAAAAATAATAAATTTTTGTTTCAAAATGATCCTCCCGAAAGCAAAAAAGCCTTGGTAAAGAGATAAATACATGGGTATAGCATTAAACTAACTTCACAACATAAACACACAAATTGGGAATAAAAATATTGTACTGGTACCATAACATTCTTCCTAATTCTCGACATTATTCTAAAATTTCTAACATACCACTCATACAAATATTCAGAGAAATCAAAATATAAAGCTAAAAAATTGCAATCGCCCCAGAAAAAAAAACACATTGTATAGTCTGATACCCCTTCAATCCCTTAATTCGCAGCTTCAAAGCACCAGTAAAACTCTGTGTAAGAGAGAAAGCTATAACCTTTTCTTGAAGTCTTTGTAATTGCTGAACATGCTCTTTTGCTGCTTTGGGAGACTTGGGCACATCAATACTTGTATCATCTTCAATCTTTTCTTCATGGGTATCTTCATTCTTTGATTTTTTGACTGAAACAAAAAATTAGAGAACTTTTGGGGGATCTGATTATGTGAAAACCCACAAGTTGGTAAAGAACAAAAAACAAGGAGCATAAATTAGAAACCCAAATCAACAAAATTTAGATAAAGACCGAAACCTTTTCTTTTGGCTGCAGCCATGGGGACTGATGAGTGAATTCGGCGTTCGGGGAGCGGCTGAAACCGAGAGGAAAGAAGAACTAAATGGGTTTAGAAGGGGTTTTGATTCTTGCCATTTTAGGGGCTGTTTGGGGTAGTAGAATTTACAAACGGTGTTTATTAAGTTTGGTATAACTACCTTACTCTTTTCTTTTCTTTTCTTTGATAAATAAAAAAATATTTACATTTTTGTTCGAAATTTTTGTTATGTTTATTTTAAGGTTAGAGTTTCACTTATCCATTTAAATATGCTCTAAAATCTCCAATTTTTAAACCAACAATTATACATTATTGATAATAAGATATTTCTTAAATTTAAGTGTTCCATTGATTTAATTTATTTATTTATTTCAATTAACAGATTCTAGTTTTGAGTGTGGAGCTTAAATATGTGAATTTTATATTTAGAGTATGTTTGGGATTGTTTAAAAATTGTGATTACTGATTTTGATTAGTGCTTTTAATTATTATTAATTTTGAAAAAGTTGTTTGTGTTTGGTAAATAAAAAACACTTAAATTAGTAATAATTGAAAAATGTTTGGTAAAAAAAATTTGTTAATCACTTATTTCAAGTGTAAATTACTTAAAAAAAATGTTTTGAAAAGTAAATATAGGTAATTGTTGGAATTATTAAAATAAATAGGGATAGACTATTAATATACTTAGTCAAATCTGATTATTAGATTTGATAAATAATCAAAAACTTCAAACTGGAGTTTCTAATTATTTTCATAAAAAATGATTATAAGCGGTTTTAAAATCAGTTTACCAAACTTTTTTTGCTTGTTAAAACTGATTATAAGTAGATTTAATTGATTATAAGTGATCACAAACACCCTTTAAGTCTTTTATTTTATATTGTTAAAAAGGCACCTACAAGTCAAAAAATACTTTCAATACTCAAATTCAGACCAAATTAAATTGAGACTAAGGGGGTGTTTGATAAAAACTGAATAAATTTGAATCTGAATGAAAAAAAGTTGTTTGATAATTGACATGTCTGAAACATCTGAATGACAAAACTTTATTATTTGATCCCCTCTAAAAAAAATTAAAATTGTTGTAAATTTATTTAATATTACTTAATATAATAGTTAATATATTTTTTTTACTTCATTCAGCTGCTCATTTAGTCATTCAGCTCAAAAAATCTGACTTAGTCATTCAGCTGGTCTATCTTACCGATTCAACCATTCAGATTCAGCTCCATTCAGCTCTAAACAAACACCACTAACATGTGTTTGGGAGTTCTGAAAAATGAGAGAAAAGAAAGGAGGGGAGAAATTTAGATAAGAGATTAAAAGTCACTTATTTGTGAGTTTTTTGAGGAGGTTTTTTCTAAAAATTTCCTCCCAAATTTGGGAAGATTTTAAACAAAGTTTATTAAAGACTTAGATAACATATTAAATTATCAAAAATTATTATTATAATAATTCTTAAATATAATTCTATAAGAATAAAATAGTAATATACTCTTTTAGTCATAAACACAACACAAGGAAAGGAAATACATTTCTTTTTCTCTCACTACCTTCCCTTCCTATAAGTTTTGTGAAGCATTTCTTTCAATTGGTGCATATGAGATCATAAGGTTGAGTTAGAAGTTAGAACAACCCCATTCTCACTTGTTCCTAGAAAAATTGCTACTCCTACTATGTTCCCATCTTTTGTATAGACGTGAGGGCGAGCCAACACTAAGAGGGGTGTTTTTTTAGAATTGAATGACTGAATCTGTCGGTCATTCAGTGCATTTGTTTTGAATAAAAATCGTCTGAATGGCTGAATCGTTCAGATTTTTGGGTTGTATGGTCAAGTGTAATTTTTTTGATCAAATTAAGTACTTTATATTTTATTTTTTTTATAATATTAAATAAATTTACAACAATTTTGAATTTTTTAGAGAGATAAAATAATAAAAAATTGTTATTAAGATGTTTCAAACATGTCAATTATCAAACAACTTTTTTTTCTACTTCAATCGGCTTATTCAAATTACTTAAACATTTAAAACTATTTCATTCAGTTTTATCAAACACACCCTTAAGATGTAAGATGGAATAAAAATCATAGCTCGCTTACTTCTAACATGAATATGTGTCTCCAGTGCTTTTATTAAATGTTCTGCATGGACCACATGTGATAGGATCCGGTTAGCATGACATTTAATTTTTGGTAAGTTGATCAATTGATCAATAAAATACTGCATGTCAGCATTCTATTGACAAATTGACCAACTTACCCAAAAAAAAAAACCTTCATGCTAACCACTTCCCATGTGATATTTGTTGAGCACTTTTGAGATATTAGGAGTTTGTTCAATTCATTTTATAATTAAGCTCAGCTCATTGATAAACTTTTTATTTTTATTATATTATTTCTTAAATATACAGTACATAATATGTATTAAAAAAATTACCAAAAGCCAGTTAGAATTTTCTGTAGCAAAGCACATTCCCAACAGTTAGATATTACTAAACAGCCATGCAGACACACATTGATCTAAACTTTGCACCATGAACAAAAAAGATATACAAATTTCATTTCATTGTATAATGTGGCTTCCAAGTGTACAAGTCCCCTTTCATTCTCCCAAAACTAAGTGAAACAAATAGGACATAAAGTCTCTAAAAAGATTGCAGGTATCAAACAGGTTAAATCTTAAGCAGCCGAAAATAAAAACTAAGAACATCAGTTATGCCTTATCCCTTTTCCGATTTCCATGGTGTCGATGTAAAATTAAGTACATTAAACAGTGAAGTCTGTTCTCCAAAAAAGAAAAACCAATGAAGTTTGGTGCAGTTGCAGGAAAACTAAGGGAATAGAGCAAGTAACTATGAAGGATCTTCTGATATGTACTGGCCAAAACAAAATGTTAATGGCAGCAAGTGGTACCGGCGTAAAACAGGCTTTCTTTTTTGCTTATCAAAATCAAAGATTTTCTCTAAATATGCTGGTGTAGAGCTCCTTCGCCGTCCATGTGACTTCTACAAGGCTTCGAAGAGGAATTTCTATATCCGCTGCAATTGTCAGTAACAAGACCCTGCATTCTACAAACCCATAAAATATGACAGCTTCAGATATCAAACTCGAAGAAACATCCCATTAAGATAATCTGTTGCATTTAATGCGCAAGATTCATCGTACATAAAACTTGTGTTATTCAACTAGATGAACCTAATACTAAACCCTGGAAGCAAGCTCCTACAACTAAATGATTTTTCATTCTGGCATATATTGTACTCAAATCCTTTTCTTTTGGCAATTGTTATTTCCACGAGGAAAAATTGATATTTCCACATTGTCTAAAACACATGAATGTACGCCCCCATTTATTATTCATGTAATAAGAGACTTGTAGAATTATCAAATCCCCTTGTGGAATAACAATTCCCTTTCCTTTTTTCTCTTTTCTTTTTGGGTTAAGCCAGTTTGTTTGCTTTATTAATGAACATCGAAAATTTCAGACTCATCAGTAAATTGTCGTTTAAGCCCGAGTAACTTGTCGCCCGTGAGAGTCAAACATAAGATGTATTCAAATTGGCACCAAAGGAGGGTGCCAAATAGGCAAACATCAGCAGGATACATTTAAGCAGGAAATCGTGTGCTACCAAGGCACAGGATTACAACATCATGTCCCTACGCTAAACTGACAAAAAATTATCAACTAGTATACTATATTCACTTTTTGAATAATAAATATACATTCATAAGGAAAAATAAATTACTAACCTGGAATTTTGCTAAAATTTAGAAGAGACATTGTCGCGAGGATTTTGTGCTCAACCCTCTCACCATTTTCCAAACTTTCTTTCAGCCGAGAGATGAGAGCCGAGAAGGCAGATAGCTGGAAGTCTGCATCGGGTAATGAAGCAAGTGAAGAGCTCAACCAAGCCACTGTCGTCAAACACACCCTCACCAAATCTAAGTGTCCAGAACCTAAACACACGGAAACTGTCTCCAAAAATGATTTCCTCCCATCGCCAAGAAGTGAAGCTGACAAGTTCCTCAACCACACTTCCTTTACCTCTTCGTCATCACCATCCTATATTTGGTGACCCAAACTTCAGATAAAACTTGGAATGTGTATAATTATACAATACATACACACAATCTTTATAAGCTTTAAATTGCACGCTAATTTCTCATTTGCATTAAAGCAATGGTGGTAAATTCATGCAAAGTATTTAAGAAGTGCCAAATATTATCTGTTAAATTAGTCAATCACACAGACATATCTTAAATCAACTTTGAGCACAGAAACTCCTTGGGAACAGTTTGCCTGGTCAGGGCAATCAGTCAAAAATATACCACAACCACCCCTAACCAAGTTCAAGATAAAAGGTACAGCAAAATAACAATTTAAGTTGCAGGATATTGTTTCATCACCAAAGAGGAGAATAGTATAAAGATATTTGGAGTCCATGGTCAAATCAGAGTTACAGCCACAAGAAAACACTCCACAAGTTCAAGCCAAAAATATCTGTATAACACAACTTTCTCAGACTGGAATGAGAATCGAAGCTAACAAAAGTGGTCATTAAAAATTGTACATAGACGGTGTTTGGGATCGCTTATCTTATATAATCAGTTTTACTAAGCAGAAAGTGTTCGGTAATCAGCTTTTAAAACGGCTTCTGATTATTTGCCAAATCTAATAATCAAGTTTGACCAATTATATTACTAATCTATACCTATTTATTTTAAGAATTTCACACATTACCCATCTTTACTTCCCAAAATCTTCCTTTTTAGTAATTTACACCTGAAATAACTGAGAAGTAAAATTTTTTTATACCAAAAAAATTTCACTTTTAACTACTCAAGTATTTTTCTTTACCAAACGCAAACTATTTTTTTTAAAACTGATAGCAAAATCACTAATCACATTTTTTAAGTCATCCCAAACATATTCATATTCCAAGCCATTATTTGTAATTTACAGTCGTATCTGGCATCATATCTGCAATTCGTTTTGGGAAGTATATTTATACTGTCTCACACATTATTTTTGCCGCAATTCAAATATTATGATCATGTTAAGCAATTCAAGGTTAAAAAATCAGATCAACTAGATTGGCAAAAAAAGGTAATGTGTTTGTGAGTAAACTAGGATGAGTGAAAAGAATAAGTACAGAAAAAAGAATTGCAGACCTAAGGTCAAACTCAAAGATGGCATCTACCTATAATAATGCAGTAATATAGCATATAAGTTCCTAGTCTTGGCCTCATGGGACAAATATGACTAGCTACCACTTCATGGTTAAAAGAAAATATGGGTTAAATAGGATGTCAAAGATTATGATTATGCTGTAATTACAGACATTCTAAACATTGTTTGATCAGTCCACGCATAATAACATGCAGATATAATGCACGCTGAGAATTATTAGTGGTCAAGATTTGAACAAATACTTGGGAAAAGGAAGTACAAAGACATTTTATAAGTCTGTACCATCATTGAACTTTCAGTTAGTTATAAAGTAGGAATAATGTTACAAAGTCCCAAAAATCATGTGTGAACTAACATATTTCATGGACTCGAAAGAGATTTGCACAAACTCAATATATGTATAGATAGATAGAGAGAGAGAGAGAGAGAGAGAGAGAGAGAGAAAGAGTGTCAAAGAGAGTGTCACAGAGAACAAAGAAAACATTTCAGGACAAAACAAAACATACCGACGGAATGCTTTCAACTGGTACTATGTCTTCATTGTCAAGAAGTTCTGATTCATTACAATCAATAAATCCAGCTTTTTTCAGGATCCAATCCTCTGTCATTACCTTCCCACTGAAAGAGAAATGCCCACCCAAGACAAGGAGAGTATGGCAACACTTTTCTCTGATCTTCTCATCAGATAAGCTGCTCTCCAGGGCCACTGTAATGGCATCAACAGCCTCTTCTCTATATATGCTATATTTTTTAGGTTCTATCTGCAAGTTGAATCAAAAAGGATAGCTTAAAATAGAGCAATAAGTTATGTTTTTTTTTAAGCACGAGTAAAATTTCTTAAATGGTATTTATGTCTTTAAAAAAATCTCAACAGAACAGAGATTGTATTGTTCAGTCAAACTGGAAAACATTCTGTGAATTTAGATAGAGGTATCAAGTATCACTCAAGTTCATAACTTGAAAATCTTCTAACAAAAATGGGCTTCTTGCCATATTTTAACATAAGAACCCCAACCTTATTAAGCTCATACTTAACCAAGAAATATATAGGGGGACAAAATGGTGAGTCATAGCATGAAATATCCGTTCCAAGACTAATTGGCAATTATCCATTGTCAGTTTGTAATGTTCCAAATATAATTGATGCTTTTACAGAAAAAAGAAAAATGGCTTGTACATCATCAAGAATGGAGAAACCAAATACTGTATGTTGTATCAGATGGAAAACCAAATCCTAAAAGTTATATCAACCCTGAATAAAATTATTGTATTGAGGAACTTACCAGAAGGTCTAAATTTAACAGGAGAGCAGCAACCAAAGGCCTTTGCTCAGAGGGGCAACTCTGGAGATAAACGATCAAAACATGCATTGTGTTCACTATCCCTTTGTTTTGCAAGCCACTTAAAAGAAACTGAACATCTTTCCTCCTGAAACACAGAGTTGATATCAATGCTTAATTGTTGCCAAAGCAAGTCAATATCAGTAACTACTTAAAAGTTAAAACCATATGACTAGACCACATTCACCAAAATAAAGGTACGTCACTTAGGACCCCACTTAGTCTTGCATCTGAATATATTTCAATGGTCCTGTACATCTAAAAGGACACTAAAGCACCTAAAAGTATTCAAAACCACTACGCCTTTTCTACTAGAATGTCATAACTTTTTTTTTATGACTGGAACCCGCAGCCACCACCTTTAGAATGTGCAATACCCCACCAACCACACATACCGGGTAATACCATTAAATTATGCACGGGTGGCCCCAAGGAAATCATTGTCTTTGCGGAGTATTGACTATGCTGAGAAAGGCACTTATCATTAGGTTCACTACCACTTGAGCCAAATTGATAACTTATTAAACTATCATAACTTATCAGTGACTTCTTTTGTCTTTTTACCTTTTTTTAATTAAGGTGGTGGAGGTGGCTAGGGAGAATTTCTACACCCTGCATTTACTGGTGACTCTAAAAATTTTCAATTTTTATAAATAAATAAAACAAACCAACATGTAGTGACAAATAAAGAAAAAGCGTTCGAGAGGTGATGTGTAGTGGACCTCAAGTGATATCACTAAAACCATGTTCTCTTTTTCTTTCCCCTTCCTTTAAAAAAAGAAAGAAAAAAACAAAAGAAGAAGAAAGAAACAGAAAGAGGAATGAATACTGAAGAATGATAGGCTACATCATGGGGAATATCCCCTCCCTCGCTGCTTAAAAGTTATTATTTATTATCATAGTGGGTACTACATGGAGACATAGAACCTAACATCAAACCATACATGGAAATGCCATAATGGCTATAGAATAGTGTCTTTAGGTTATAAATAAGCCCATAACAGCTATAGTCTATAGAATACTGCCTCAACTGAGTCTAGCTAAGAATGCCTCCATTGAGGTTTGAACCCATGACCACTCTCATATATGAGAGGGAATGATACCATTTGAGCTAGAGCTCATTGGTCTCTCCCTCACTACTAAAGCTCCCAAAGTATACAGTATTTTCTTAGACATATTGCAGGAATGCAGGTCGGAATGTGTTAGATAATGTCCAACTTCTCCTTTTCTTTTCCCTTAAAATTAATAAAAAGGGAATGGGGAATGAATACTGTAGTATGATATGCTTAATGCTACAGATAGAGAATATCCCCTCCCTTATCACTAAACCTCCCAAAACATACAGTAATTCTCTTGGAAGTAATTGATGGAATGCAGGTCAGAACATGCTAAACGGTACCCAATGCAACAAAAAAGAATTTAAAAGAAGAAAAATACAACATACCTATTCAAGCAAATCAGTTTGGTCAACAGCAATACAGCATTTGCTCTTGACCTAACCTGCTTGTTGTGGAGTAGTTCAACAAAACATGTACTTTCAATGTTTCTAGCTATGTAATTTCTGCAACCAAAGTCTGCATCAATACAATGAGACAACAATGCTGCAATACATGTCTTTTCTCCCAAATTTCCGCATCCAAACCTTCGTATAAGAAACTGCAAACCTCCAAGAGAAATAACGAGCTTTGCATTTTTTGTTCTGTCCTCTCTGCTGAAAAAAGTAAGTAGATGCTCTAATATGCAAATGGATGCTTCATCCTTTAACTTAATGTGCTCCCCCTCAGTCCCTGCTACCTGAGAAGCAAAAGACAGGAGAATCCTACAATGCTCTGATTTCCAGCTTTCAAAAACACGTTTCAAAATGAAGTTGGTGAGTGGCACAGTTTGATGTTCCAGTGTCTTCCCAGTTAATGGACATGTTTTATGTCCTTTATTAAACCATTCTGCGATAGCTGCACTTTCAAAGGTTTGGCCAGTCTCTAGGGTGACAGGGTCTTCAAAAAATTGACCACTCAAAGGGCATATAAAGTCCTGGGGGATGCTCAAGAAAGAGGGTAGTCCATCAAAATAGTCGTAGTTCCCATCAAAACCTGCACTACTTACATGTTAGTAGGAGCAAAGCACTCAAAAAGCAATAAAAAGTGAACAACTTCTGAAGGCTCCTGTGACACCCACCTTTATAGAAAGGCCTTAATTGAGTTGGCTGCAACTCAAATTTGGAAAAGATACTGTTAGGAACATCAATAAATATGATTTGAAATTGAAATATAAGTGGGTAGTTAAGAATTAAGTTCAATTACCAAAAGATTGGGATATCGTGCATCCTCATACTGTAGCAAAAGAGTAGAATTAATGTCATCAACACATTCCTCAGACTGTTGCATTTCAAAGAAGGATTTTGCTAGCCTCTTTAGTGTAAGCTCGTTCACTTTTGTGTATGGAAGTTCATGAAACAAATTAGTGCTTTCTGTAACTGATTGCAGCTGATAAGAGTTGTCAGATTCTTCGTTGAAATTTATCCCACCAGGAGCACTAGATTCACGGCATTCTTCCTCAGCTCTTAGTTCATCTTCCTAAATTTTTGTTGGAAAGCTTTGAGAATAGAAGTCATCTCATGATACAAAATAAACATGAAAAAAAATGTAACTTAATTTAGGGTATCACATGCACATGTAAAACCAACTTGATCAGCAAAACTTAGATCTCATTCACCTAGGCTTGGCTAATTAGATCTAGATTATCTAAGTTGTCTCAGAATGGGACAGTAATGTTGAGCAGTAAATCATTAGATAAATCTCCTCCAAACAACCCACCATACTAAAAAGGAAGGGAAAACTTAAAATTATTTGCAACTACGAGCAAACTAAATTAACAACAGATTCTCATAATGGTAGCAAGATATAGAACTCATATGCTCCTTCCATCCCCCCATATTAAACGTCCTAGTTTCCTCTATGGGTTGTCCCCAAAAAAATGTCCTGCTTCTATTATTGTAAGTACTTTCACCAAATCTTTCCACTAATTCCCTCAATAGTATTGGTTTACTGTTAGTGGAAAACTAAAAAATAAAAGTAATTGTGCACTGGGAATTAATACTATGAATTTATTCTCTTCCCTTCTCTACTACTTTACCTCATTGGAAAGAGAGATGTTTGTGATCTTCATAGTCTTCAAAAGTTGAAATAGAATAAATTGAAACTACTCACATTAATGATAATTTTAAATGTATAAAGGACAATTTGGGAAAGAATTTTATTTCTTAATCAGCGTGTCAAATACAATTAGGATGATTATTTTGGGGCGGAGGGAGTATTATATTAGTAGATAAAGGGTGAATTCCTAATTAGCAGACACATGAAACCTCTAATCAACTATATTAAGAATTTTTTTAATTGATGAAGCAAATAACACCATATGACCTTAAGACTCACTTTTTTAAACACAACTACTTTCACAGGCATATTTGTTCAAGTTAAATAGTTCTTCTATAACAACCCATAAATGGTTGTTTACTTGTTTGTCTAAACTACATAATTGTGAAGTTACTAATTGCTTTAAAAGCTTAAGCTATTAGACAACAGACACAACAACTTATAACTTGTCTAATACACTCCCTCACGTGTGACCCGCACTAGCACATGGACAGACAACTCATGGTGAATCATAATGCACAAACCAAAGAAAGTGCATAATTTGGGAACCAAATGCAAACAAGAAGACTTGAACCCAAGACCTACAATCAAAACCAAGGGTCTACTACTATGTTAATTGCCAATTGCTTTAACTACAACTACTTACAAAGTAATGTTTGCTTGAAGCCTTGAATAAAGTACTTTGGGTTAATAAAAAATTTACAACAACTAGCTTGTTTGAAAAAATACAATTTATTACCAAATACGTGTTGTTTAAAGAAGTGCAATACAGTACACGAGCACGAAGTCAAGAACACGTCTAAGTCATCTAGTATAGGATAAACCTAAAGGCAAGTCTAGAAGCCTTGGTTCTAGAAATGCATCAAGCATAAACCCTTCAGGCATCTTAGGATAATCATTTATTGTACTTAATATACCACCGGAAACTAGAACAATTTCATGCCAAAGGCATTGCAGAAGAAATATCCTGACAGAATATAGGGACACTGAACCTAAATAGAACACCGTAGCTCTCTATAGGAAAATTGAACAAAACTCAATTTGTGTAGGACTGATGGGAGAACTAATGACCCTTACCTTCACTGCATAATGAATATCAGCAAAGTTCTGATAATGCAAATAAATAGCTCAATGGTCACATACATAAATAGCATTTTGCACTATCTAAGAAAAGAATTCAAATTTGTTCAACTAATAGATAAATTGTTACACAATTTCCCCTCGCAAGCATCCAGAGTTCCAAGTCAGAGACAAAAACACTTACCAGGTGGGGTACTACATCTTTTTGAATATCCAGATCCTTAATATCAACTGCATCAGAAGAATAGGTTAATGTTTCTTTATCTTCATTTGCAGAACCATCAAAGCTTCTTCTACTAATATCATAGTTATCTGCTTCTTCGAAGTCTTCCACTTGATCTGCTACTGACTTGACTGAACCATCAAATACTGAATCATACAATAATTTGCTGACCATTGGCTGAGGTGAGAAAGGAATAAGAGGACTACCCGATTCTGGAGAGTGGCTGTTTAAACCTCCCTGCTTAACTCCCTGAACTGATATGGAAGGAATATGAATGGAAGGAATGGAAGGAGCTTCAACCCCCTCCGTGAGCCAGTCCTTGTAATACGCTGCAAACTGGTAAGTACCAGAGTCCATAATTTCATTGTACACTTTCTCAAGAAGCTTTAATTTCCTTCCCTTGCTCAGTGCATTTGCTAGAGAATCAGCTTCCTGATTGTACCACGCCTTCAAATGTGAAAGATGCGGAAGAAATATATCATCCCACAATTCCGGCAGTAAAGTTGTTCGAGCTGGGAATGGCGAATCACAAAACACTTGTAGAAGATGCTTCGCTGCAATTCTGTCTTTCTTCTGTAGCTTATAAATCACACAGAGATAGAGATGAGCACAAGCTGACAATTTAGAATTGGGAATCCCAGATGTGAACCCATCTTTTAAATCATTTGAGTTTAGACCCGTAATAACACTAAGCTGCAAAGAAGCCTTTTTCAGCTCCTTTGCACTTGCAGAATCTTCAGCAGCTCTTTCAACTGTTTCGATGGCCTGTTCAAGATTGTCAATGACTTTACTTTCAGTATTGAAGCCTTCTTCCAACCCAACAAAATTAAGGGACGCGAAACAACTGTGACGAAGTGATGTTCTAAAGTCCTCGTCTTTAAGAAAACGTTTTATATACCCAGTCAAGATAGATATCATGGCTTGGACAGCAACTTCATCGAGAGCTGGTTCAGCAAGAGCCTGTTCAATCTCTGCTTGCCTGCGGTTTTTACTTTCATCCAAGCTTTTGTTGTTCTCTGAGATTTCATTTGATCTGTTGTTGGAAGCCTCAGGTTGTTTCATGCTTTTCCGATTATTAAGTGTAGAGCTCATTCGTCCAAGCAGACTTTTGTTAGAATTGTTACTGTACCTTTTATCTACCTGCATATTCTTCCCTGACATATTTCTGCTTGCCACCCTTTCTCCAGTTCCTTTTGAAAGCTTACCCGTGCTTCTTGAAGGACTAAACACATCATTTGAATATATATCTTTATATCTCTCGTCATCTTCAACTCCGTAATGATCTTCTTCAGCATCAACTATCTCATTATCTGGCAAATCTTTTGAGGACCTAATGCCAACTCTCTTGCCATCCCAAAAATCTAGAGAACTCCTATCAAGTTTCATCCTAGTTTCCTTCTTAGATCTCTCATCTGGCATCTCCCTTCTAACAAGATTATCTTTAGGTATCGTACCCTTACTTCTATCACTTGTTTGCATTTGGTACCGAGGTACATCAGATTTTGTCCTATTTGTTCTTCTGACACCAGTTGAAGGACCAGATTTATTTTGATCACGCAATGGATAAACTGGCCTAGCATCCGGTTCTGATGAAATGGAAGCTCTAGCAATTGCCTTTGGTCTCCTACTTTTAAAACCTTCCTTGGCAAGAAGATCCTCCAATGACATTGCCATTCAGGTTTACTTCAAAAAACTTTTGGCACCAGATCCTGTTGCAATGCATAAAGCTGTTCTTTAAACACAAGACATTAGATATCAGATATGATTCTACAATTCAAAGATACAAGATATTTTTCATATAGCTGATTCTAGGCTACCTATTCTTTCAGTTCAAAAACTACTTTTCCATAAATTCATAAGAAAAACAAATAGATGGACAATATTCAAAGTCTTTAAGCACTAATACACTTTCAAAAAGTTATTTATCCAATCTTTGAGGTCTATCATATGATCAATGCCGCACTAATTAAAATTCCACCCGGAACCTATAATCTGAAGTGAAATAACTTTTGACCTACTAGCTAGTAGAAGCCTCTGTAATATTACAATCCTATACATTATAAAGCTTAAAATGCTTTATCTCAATTCAGAAAATAGCTAGAATTAATACTTAACAATAAGAAATTATAGAAAAAAGTATAGATGAAGCATAAGTATAATGCAAAACAAACACAATTGGTGTAGCTGTTTTCAAACCCAAAACATAATAGATATTAAAAAATAACAAAATTAATAGAATTCTACAATTGCTAAGTTGAAAAAATTTGAGCCAATAGCTATCTCAAACTCACCAACAGATAATATATATATATATATATATATGAAAAATATCATATATGAGATTTCTTCAATTTTTTACATGTATGCTCAAAGAAGATATATTTACCTTGAACCCCAATTCACAATATCATACAATATATGGAGGGGAAAAAAACCTTAAACTTAGGCAGTCAAAAAAACTTTGATACTAAATTCCAAATTCCCTAAATTTATCCACCAATACCCATTACCCACAACCCCATAAACAACCCAGAAGAAATAAAAGGAGCAAAAAATACCTTTCAGCTTCACTCTCATAAAATCTTCATGCACCTGAACCAAGCACAAAAAGAAACAACAACTTGTTTTGGACAATGGACCAGAAAACTGAGATGGGTTCTATGTATTCCAATAATAGTATTGAAAAAACAAGCAGATTTAGATGGGAAACGAATATTAGAGCTAAAAAGAAAGAGACTGATTCAGATTGTGAGTAAATAAATGACATTGTTGTTGTTGTGGCCTTGTCACTTGTAGGAATAATTATTTTGTTTAAATTAATAACTGGATGAAAGGATAGAGACTGGAATAGGCAACAAGGCAAAGAGGAAGAGGAAGAAGGGAGACAAATAAAAGAGGACAAAGAGAGAAGCTAATTTGCAGACTGCAGGCGAGAGAGAGAGGGATTTATTCTTTGTTTAAACCTTTGCAATTGCCGTCTTTCCTCTTTCATCTGGAGATAGTTCTTGTAGTTCGGGTATTTTCATGGCAAAATGACCCTGGGCCTATTCGGATCTGTGTGACCCGGGTATTGGCATATCAAAATGAAAATGTCGCTATTTGGTTCGGGTCGCACAGTAATCTGGGAGTAATATATTTGGTTATGTTTGTTTAGTTGGAAGTTCAAACCTATTTAAAAATTTTGTTCGTTTAATAATATCAATAATTTATTTAATTTATAAACACATTATTTGAAAATCTAATATTTTATTTTAATAATAATTTATTTAATTTATAAACACAATATTTGAATATCCAAACACCCACAGAGGAACAAACCCTATATTAATGTGATAAATTAACATATTTGATTATGTATTTTGGCAAAAATGGACCCATCTAAATTTAATAGAATGAATATTCATGACCCCCTTTTTTTCAAAATTAAAAATCACTGCACTCTTTCAATTTTCATTTCACATGAAAAGTGATAGAATGATTTAACAATGAGAACGGATATTTTCACATAAAAAAATTTATTAATTCTGCACTATTCTTCTTACATTAATGGTGAGTAGTCTCATGTGAAAAAGACTAGTGTGAAAATATCAATTTCCTTTAACAATATTTATACTTTCTTATTATGACGACACCAATTTTTCTTTTGTATATGATTTTGTTTGAATATAGAAAATAAATTTAGTTTGAGGCTTTGAGCATTAATATTATTCAAATTGAACTATGACAAGTAACCGAAATAAAATTTTAAATTGTATCTAAATATTTTTTTTATTTGAAATTCATTTTTTTAGTTTGGATTATGAATATTTATTGAAATTTATAAACATTATTATGATTAATTCAAGTTTTTTTATTTAACTTTAACAAAAAAAAAAAGTTAAAATCAGAGCCGATCTTGGGTCAGGTTTACAAGGGCTATAGCCCAGGGCCCAAAGCTGATGAGGGCCCAATTTTTTAAAAAAATTATGTATATATGTGTATAAAAAAATAAAAATTTAATTATAAAATATAATATAAAATAAATCAATAAATAAATATGGAGATTCAAAATAGACTATTAGCCACAAAAAGAAGAAAAATTGTTTGACCCTCTCAGTTCATAATAAATTATCCACCAACTAGACTAGTGTCTTTCTTTGAAGGTACTTTTTTTAAGATACATATATAATTTAAATATATAAATTTTGTAAATTATAATATATTTTTGTTAATTTTTTATTATTTATTATTTGATTCAACAGAAAACTAGACTGGATCATATCATTTTCACCACTTCCACATTTTTACATGTCCTTTTATCATTTTCGCCACTTCCCATTTATGGGTCTTATTATTAAGTACTTGCATGTAAATTACATGTATATTGTGAAGTGGTATGAGCACTAATTATATATAAAAAATTGTGTAAAAAAGGAAATAAAATAAGGAGCGGAACATGCAACTCAATGTTTTATACATTTTTGTCGGTAAACAATATACGAGTTATACTATTGGAGTACAATTTTTGTGAACAGTTGGTTTAATTTATTTTTTGAAACAAATATAAATTCAAATCAAATCATCTACACTTAACTTTAATTATGCTTATTCTTGTATAATTTGTATAAATAAAATAAAAAAGTAGCTAAATAATTGTTAAACGAAGTTGTGTTCAAGTCGAAAACTACACTATTCAAACTTGATCGGTTTAATTAAACGGGCAAAAGGTCTCATTCGAATTCGGTTCATTAACTAGCTCGAGTCAAATATAATCATACCGAACCGAAACGAAACGATTCGATTATAGCCATAATTGGAGGCGATAGATGCAAATATTAATGTTAATGCATATAAGTCATATCATTTCAGCCATGTATTGGTAACATTGAATATAATAACTTCCACACTTATTATATTCAATGTCCATTTTTTTGTTATCAAATAATTTGGAATACTATTTCTTTAGGTAATAATTGAGAACATTGAACAATTAACTCTTTGTACAAAAGCATGTGAGAGAAAAAGGGATTGAGTTATTATGAAGTTTATATTATAATAAATAAATTGATCAACTGACCAATACAATAATAACACGTAAATAAATCACTTTTTATTGTATGCGTATCGATACTGGTATATTGATTATAAAATTAACTTATCTTGATCGCTCTCAAGAAAAAGAGTAGGTCCCCACTTGGTAAAGTGAAAGAAAGTAGACTTTGGACAAATCAAACCGACACTTGCCTCTCTCTCTTTTTTGTTTCTTATTTTTTTTTTTCTCATCCGATAATACTAGAGTAAGGGAATAAACGAACCGAGTCGTTGCTCAGATTTAGTTCACAAAATTTATCAAATATAAAATAAGGTTTGATTGAAATTCATTTAGCCTACCGAGTCGGCGACGATTAATTCCGAATCGAGCCTTAACGATTGAACTTTTCGAATCGAATATGATCCGAGTATTAATAGAAAATTACAATTTAAAGAGGTTCGAGTAATTTATTGAATTTTAAAATTTACTTATATTTGACTCATTTATATTTCGAGTCGAGCTCGAATCGAACTTTTAGTCAAACGAGTACGAATCGAGCCCGAATTGTTTGTTCATTTTACACCGTTAACCAGGAGATTGTAATTTAACTAACGTTGTTTTATTTCTCGTATTAATTATGTGGGCCCCGGCTGGAGTTGCATCAAAAACCTCGGCTAGCGTGCACCGAAAATGACCGAATTGTCATCCATTCGAATTAAAAGACGTTTAAAGGTACAGAGAATAAACAGTTTCTTAGAGGGTAAATTTGGAAAAACAGAAGGTATCTGAACGAATCTGTTCTATTTGAAATTTTGAACTGAACATCCCAAAATGCCCATGATATTGCATAGATTTACACTTTCATAATGACCTACTTCATGTTTTTTATTTTTTTAAAAGTAGGTAATATATATTTATTTTGGACCCGGTTAACATCAACTTTATTTTTTGGTAAGTTAGTTAATTGATCAATAGAATACTGACACACATAGAGTCTCGACTGCGTATCAACACTCTAATAGTCAATTGACTAACATACCACAATAAATTTTATGCTAACCACTTCCATTTGTTGTGTAACAAAAAGAGAAAAATACAAGTAAAATAATATTCTTGCCAATAAAAATGATATGTCTTATACTTGAAGTATTAACAAGTTATACTGTTAATCATTTAAGGGGAGTAGTTTTTTTGGGGTGGTTTGGGGTTGAAATTGGGGTGGGGTGGGGTGGGGTGGGGTGGGGGAGAAATCAACATTTTACCTAATAATTCACATCATCATACATACTAATTGAATACTACTTAACAACTACTCCATCCGTTTCATATTATTTGATCATTGTTGACTTTTTAAAATTAATTTAAGATATTTAAAATTCAAAATTGATATAAATTATCTTAATCTTAATCAATATAATGATGAATATTATAAACTATCGTAAATTCTTATGAAAATAGTACCATCTCAAATAATTTTGTCATCAAGCTACTTAGAGAACACTAATGTAATTCTTCAATTAAAACTTGCCCATTTAAATTGAAAAAAAATTCAATAAAGCGCCTATCGCCGGCTACATTGAAATAATAATAACATTCACATTTAAATTTAAAAAAAAGTTGATATTTTTATACGAGTTTCTCTCTCGCATGAATGCGTGACTCACTCACAATTCACGTAAGAAATCATGTGTACCATTTAATATCAGGTCTCAAACTTAAAAACCTGTCTCATTCTTTAAGCAATAACAAGAAAATATAAAATATAAAATATAAAAATATAAAAATACAAAATTATTTTTTCACAACTATAGACACATTTGTAAAAAGAGCAAAAAATAGTGGCATTCCAGTAGTTATAGCAAACATAAGACCTTATTTATAACCAAACCAACGGAATATCAGCCCCCAGACCCCACTCACCGCTTAACAGTAAAATCCAAGTCTCCACGTTCTCTTCTGCTTCCTTTGCTGCTAAGTAGCTTAAAGTTGCAGCACCACACACCCTCCCACATTCACTTTCTCTCACTAAAAGTTGTACCTTTTTCTCTCTCCTAGGGTTTAATTTATCCATATGAGGTAATTAAGCTCCACATCCACAGTGTGCACAAATTCTCAATCTTTATCTTTTTCCCTTCACATTTACATCATCACATTAGTCTTTAACCTGATATGTTCTTTATTTGCAGATAGATAGACGTTAGATTTTCAAGCTTAGCTTCTTCTTCCATTAGCTGGTACTTCACTAATTTCTCTCTCTAATGCATACATTTATATATGGATGTCTATATCTACAGGTCTATATAGGTATATATGTGTTTCTTGTTTTAGCTTGTAGTAATTGGTGTTGTAAATGTAATGTAAGTTGGTAATGGTGTTTTTTTAAGTAATGAAAAGTGTGGATAAGGTTTCACCCCCATTGTTTTATTATTCCTCAGTCCCTTTTCTTTTCTTTTCTTTTCCTTTTTTTTTTCCGTGTGTTTGTTGGGAGTGATTGGTAATGTTGGAATGCACTTTGTGATTAGGGCTTCTCTGGAGTTGTTACGAAAATGTCGTCGAGAGGGGGGTCTGATCAGCCTCATCCGAGGAGGATCATGCGAACTCAGACTGCGGGAAATTTGGGGGAATCCATTTTCGACAGTGAGGTCGTGCCATCGTCTTTGGTTGAGATTGCGCCAATTCTTCGTGTGGCCAATGAAGTTGAACCGAGCAATCCCAGAGTTGCTTATCTCTGTAAGTTTTTATTTGTCTCATATGTGTTAGCTTGTATTGATTTTGATCATTGTGTAACAATTACCTAATAGTTTCTATGTACTCCCAAGGAATTTGGTGGAAGTGAGGTTTTTTTTTGGCTTGTTAAAGCGAAAGCTTGACTGGGTTTTGCATTAAGTGATGACATTAGCTAGTTGGTGCTTTGTGGGGAAATTTATTTCAATGTATCGAGCAGGTGTGGATATGATTAAATAATTTATCTCAATGGATAGTGTAGCTGATGAAAATTAATCACTCAGAATCCGTTTTGTTAGTATCTTGTCTCTTTGAGTTATTATGTAATTTTTTGGATTTGGATTCCCTTCATTACACATTCCCTTCAATTCCATTCAATACACCACATTTTTATAATTGTGAATAGTATAATTGAAATCGATACTGGTCAACTAATTTATTAGATTGAATAACATAATTATTTCAAAAATGAAAGTAATCCGACACTTTTTCACCATTTGATGAACATGTGAACTTTTCATCAAAATTTTGATGAAAATTCTTTGACTTTTAATGGTGAAAATATTTTTTATGATTTTAATTTTTTGTAGGATTGATCTTAATATCATCAACTATCTATTAACATATTTCGATAATTATTAACAAAATTATTATGATCAATTAATTGGTGTATTGAATATAATTGGAGGAAATGTGCCGATTGTTTTAGACAGGCTGGTTTGTTATTGATTGAATGAAAAGATGAAATGCTTTTATTTATCAATATCTTGACAAATTTTATGTACGAAGTTGGAATTAAAATAATCTGGTGGGAAAACAATATATTGAAAAGAGCGGGAACAAAAGGTGGCTGAGTGCTAGTATAAATATAAATAAATAAACTTAAGTTGTGGTAGAACAAACTATGACTAACACAAAATCAACGATGAAAATAAAGACAATAACACAAGATTTACGTGAAAAATCAAATTAGGAAAAACCATGGGCGAAAGGTAGAAGATAAGATATCACTATATCAAAGTGCGGAAAATAAAAGACGTGAATCTCTCTTAGAAAGCAGCTTAAAAACTGAGAAAGGAAAAAACACACTACAACCCTAGCTATAATAACATATATTCTCGTTAGTTATTATAAAAATTCAAATTAAATTGATAACATGCTATTACTATTACAATGCAAGTTTACACTAATGGCTTCATGGTGATCACTGTAACACCCCCTTCCCGAATATGAAAGGGAGGTTACGTACAAAGCACAACAAAGTTCAAAATAAGTAAACAGAGCATTAATAACTTCAAAATATTTAATAGTTGATAATCCATCAATGTCGAATTAAATACAATTCTCCAAAAATTGGCAGAATAATCAAAACCTAAAATCAATTAAACCTAGATGGTCAGATGTAGTTCTCTTCAGTCGAAATCCTAAATCGCCCTTGCAAACCTCCCGGAAGAAAAACAAATCATGAGCAAAATGCCCACGGATATAGAGTACAAAAATAATGAATTGAAATAACTAAATTAATTGAACCGAACTTAAACGAACAAGAATAACACAACAAAATAATAGGCTGAATCAAAAGGGTTGGATGTTATTTCATACCGAGCTCAGAGCAAAACAAAAATATACTTTGCCACATAGGTAAGTCAAATAATGTCATACAAGCAATTCAAATAATGTCACACAGACAATCACACATCGGACTGCGCAATCTAGATGCATGCAAAATCAGAAGGCGTGTTTGACACAAATATCTCTAATCCGCATAACATAACGTAACAAAAAACTAGGGTTAACTCATACGCCTCCCACAACAAAATCACTATATGACTAACTCCCACCGGAACACAAAACGGAGACGCCGTGGACTGATCACACCGTCACGGAAGGTGTCATGCCTCGGTGTCAAGAGAACATGCTTGTGGTACCCCACAAGTGGTTATAGCTCAGGTATATCCTATCGCTTATTCTACAAAGATATGATGGCACAACACATGCGACATAATCTTAACAAAAGGGATCTAAACGTACATGTTGAACCAAATCAAATCATAAACCCAATATCTCTAAAAGAAGGTAACAACATGTACTGCTCTATAAAGATCAACAAATTAAGTTCTATGCATGAAGAACGAATTCAAAAAATTACAAAATATGAAGTTTGGAACATCTATACCAAACCAAAGCAAAATAAAAATTTGATTAGAAACAAAATAATTAAGCGATGACCAAATTCTGAACGATTAACAAAACAAAAAAAATTAACATGATGAGAGCATTGCTGAAAAATTATGGAATCTGTACAAATTGTAATAGAAAGAAAAGAGTTCAAATTATTGAATAAAGTCAAGATATCAAAGATCAAACTTCTATTCAAAAGTGCCAATAGACATATAAGAAAAATGTAATGGATAACGAGATATCACGAGAAATATAGAATACGACAATAATTAAAGGAGTGGAGTACATAATACTCAAATCCACTTATAGCACATTCCACAAAATCTTACCCTCAAATGCCAATAATAATAAATACGAAATGTTATTCACCACCTAAACATATTCACCTCGAATTAAATATAATCCGAACTAATAATTCCATAATAATTCGTAATCCATTCAAGGTGTCTTTAATTATCACCTTAGATCACTATTAATACTCCAAAACTTAAAAGTCAATAACAAAACTTAATAAATCTTAAAACCCTAATTGACAAATTATTTTTAAGACGTCAATTCACTATTTTGATCTTATCACCATTAATTGAAACTTATTTATCAAATTAATTAATTTTAATAGAAACTAGACTTCAAATACTCTAATTTAGCCTCAAGAATCACCCAAATCGGATTTAAAATCATTAAGTTACACATTTTTAAATATTAGAACTTGTTGCTGAAAATTCTGCTACAAAAATTCCAAATCGACCCTTTTTTATAATACATAACAAATCATACGTTAATCTTTTAACGGTTCAAAATTTGTTAACATATTCTTAGCTTAGATATGTATAACATATCAAAAAATCATAACGATCCAACGGTCAGATTAAGAGATATAACCCACACAATATACCTTAAAATATAAAACTGATTTTCAGATTTTAACGTTTACATTCAATCAAATTTTATTTGTTTATATAAATTTATCTTCTCTTTCCGATTATCTTGACTACTAATTTCACGTCTCTATTTTGATTAAAAATAATCTCTAATTTAAAAACGTTCATAACTAAACATAAAATCAAAATATAAAATAATATTTACCTTCCTTATTCGTCTTTCTTCAATACGCAACAGTAAAGAATCTAATTTTTGGTACTTCTGGATTCTTCAAAATCATTTCATGTCTTCACAAAAATTACAGCTCTTGAAAAGATACCCGAAATAGGCTCAAGAATCACTCGATTCGGAGTTAATATGATTGAGTTAAATTTTTTCAAAATTAGGGTTTAAAATAGTGACGAGAATCAAGACATGTTGCGGTTTTTAAAAATTTAAGGCATGAAAATGATGTCAAATAACTTTTCTTCCTTCACAATTTTAGATGACGAAAAACTAAAGAAATAGGCTTTGGATTCACTCAATTCTGATATCGGATGAATTAATTATGATTTTTCTAAAGGGCTGTGCGTATAAGTATTCTACTCGGGAATTTAACTAATCAAATTATAATAGGATTAAGGTTACACCTCTACTCTTTAAATATAGATAGGAAACAATATTGGAGTTATCTAATTACTAATGGACTCATCAAGTTTAATTAAATTAATTATTTAATTATCTATTAAAAGAATTTAACTTTCCAAACGAAACAAGGAAGAAAAAAAAATAGTAACTTACCTTTTCCAATTCAATTACACTTTTATAAAATAAAATCAATTAATATTTAATTATTAAAAAAATATCTGGGTTATTACAATCATAATACTTGAGGTCAAGCTTTTTCTGAATGACCTCCACATGGAATTTTCTTTGGAAGTTATACTATTGGTATTGTGTGTGTGTGTGTGTGTGTGTGTCTATCTATCAATGTATACATGTTTTAGGTAGATATTGTATATAATTTTCATTATGTTTTAGATTGTAGAATACTTTAAGAATTGTAGGTTAATGCATTCATTTCCAATAATATGTCATCTGAGTAAAGGTGTACTTTACAGGCTGTTTGTGTCTTTTTCTATGTGTGTGAGTGTGTCTTGATAAGTGGGCTGTGTACCATATTCCTTCAGTCACTGCAGGTCTTGTTCTATTCCTTTCTTCTTTGCACTTGCTGTCAGGAGATCAAAGCCGATTTTTATTTAGTAAAACAAAACATTAAGGAACACCGTCAATATTTTGTATGTTTTACGTGAATACATGTTAAACTAAAAAGATGCTCGCTTTTAGTAGCTCTTTCTTGAATTGTGGTATACTGATTCTTTAATGGAGAGAATGAGGAACTGTACCCTGCTGCTGGAGTGCCTCTCAGCCTTGTTTGAGTTATGGATCTTGGAATTCAATGGTTTTTAAAACAGAAGTTATTGAATGATATATGTATTGTTTTCATATTTGAGAAGTAAGATAAATGTTAATTTTTAATCTTTTTAATTGCTTCTCATCCATTTGACATATCATCTGGCTTTGTTTTGTGGAAACCATCATAGTTCAATTTTGTTCCTCTTATGTTCCACTTTTTGACTCTAATTGTTTCAATTTCTTTCCTTGTATCATTTTTATTTTACCTGAGTTTATTATATAGAGTTTGGATTACAGGTCGGTTTTATGCTTTTGAGAAAGCTCACAGGTTGGACCCCACTTCAAGTGGACGTGGTGTTCGTCAATTCAAAACTGCCCTTCTTCAACGTCTTGAAAGGGTAAATACTTTGAGCTTTTCCCTCCTTTTCTTTTCATTTGAGGGATTTGCTACATTTAGATTTGAATTAGAGTAGTAGTGACATTGCTCCACTTTTTGTTTTGGCACTCCTCTCATTTTTTTTAATATATTAAAAAATAAAAAAAATCTTTTTTTTTTTAAATTTCATTTTATTGAACAAACATGTATACCCTGCTTATTTGAAATGAATAGTCAACATATTAATATATTACATACCAAATGTGTATATGTTTATCCAAATAAAAAACAAATTTATTAATTTTTTATGTACAGTATTGTATTTTCTTTTTATAAATTTATTCTTGGAAAAATAAGAATTGTGTACAAGAATATTACATGTTTATTGTAAAAGCGTTTTCTTTTGTTTTATTTCACTTTCTCTGTATCTATTCTTGTATTTTTTCCCTTTTTTTTGAGGAACAAGAGCTCTTTAATTGCAAATTTCATAGGTGTACATTAATTGTTAAATCTAATTGTAAAATTTGGTAAATCTAATTGTAAAATTTGCCTTTTATGATAGGAGCCTTTCAGTTATGAAGTCGCCAGGGTAAAATTGCCTTATTACTAAAAGTATTAGAGGAGTGCCAATATCACCTTCCGTCAATTATTACTAAAATAATGAAACTATATATGATTTTTATGGTGTTGAGAAATGCTAGTTATAAATAATATACTCCACGTCTTCTAATTTACATGTTGACTGGTTTATGAAACGACTTGTTTGGGATTGATTTTGGACCCCACACATGTTAAGTTCATCGATGATGTTGTACAATTGATAATTCAAACACAACATTATTATTTTGAGACATCCAAAAGAGGAAAGAGGACATCTAATATGAGATGGAGGGAGTAGAATAGAAAATTGCTCTTGATGATCACCGTGGATGATTTATTTACGTTGTTTATTTAGTCATGGACTTGTTTTAATTTTAGAAGATAGTTGTTATTTATTTTAATTAGTTAGGGTATTTTTGTCTTTCATTATTTTCTTGGTCCCAAGTACAATTTAGGGTTAGTTTTGTTTTAAATACAGATGTAATTCTCCGACTCTTTACATATCCATTCATTGGTATATTTTATTTCATCATAGAATTAAAAGACGTGTATTTGTTTTGGTACGAACGTTCTAAACCACGGAAAACTTTCCTTCAGAAACATTAAATTTAACAATCCAAAACTTATTTTCCTATTTAGTAACAAGGGACTGAAACTTTTATTGCACAAAAATGATTACAACTATGTTTTATGATTTTGCAAATGAGAGACATCTTTATATAGTCACTAGGCCTTACAAACAATGGCTAGGATCAAATTTAATAGAAGACTAAAGTGGGCTATGTATAACATTCCTCCAAAATATCTAGGATATCTACAAGCTTAGTTATCACATATTCACATTATGAAAAAACCCTAACATTTATAGAAAACTCTAAAATATATCAACTACTATCAATAAGTTAATACCTTCTGAGCGTCCAATAAGGGTATCGTGGTTTAGCTTCTTGAAAATGTTGCGACAATAACTTAACTAGATTTAATTATATCTTCTTAAATTATTCTAACGTACCACGTTTTGGATAGACGTATTTCATACCAAAATGACCCCAAAAAACCTTCCCTTACATCCCTAATGTACTCTGTTTGATGACATGTGACATTTTTCGTTCCCATTTTCGTTCCACGTATCGTATCGAGCCGTCATTCGCGTAACATTGCTCTTATCTTTTCAAGGAATGTATTTAGTTGTGTGGGGAATGGTAACAACTTTCTTTACATATGATATCCTAATTATAAAGTTGGATGGGTTGATACATGTTTCCACATTTAATCTTTATTTTATCCAGTGTTCTAAAATTCCCCGCCTAGGCGCTAGGCCCCCCCTTGGCGCCTCACCTAGGCCCAAGGCGGTAAAAAAATCATTCCAGAAAATTAGGCGGGGCTTAGGCAGGGTTTAGGCGGATAAGTTTTTTTTTTAATAACTACCCAAACCAGATCTTGATATATTTATTTTTCTAATGAGTACAATATTCATAATACAGGTCGTAGCATATCAAATCACAACAAGAAGTGAACAATATCAAGTCAAAATGGATAATTTTATTATAGTTGTAATTTTTTGAACTTGTACCAACTTCAAATTATATAAATGATGATACATTTGTAATATTTAGTTTAATTCAATATAATTCTTAAGTTTTACTATTGAATTAAAATTAAATTTTGAAATTTTAAATTTTATTATTTAATATCAATCTTGTTTATGAATAAAACTAATACATTAAAAATATATTTGAACTTTGAACAATTGCATGTTTGTGTTTGAACTTTGATATTAGCAATATGGATGCCTTTATTATTTCTATTATAGATTGATTTTGCATTATATTATTGTTTTGTTTGGATAAATGTAAGATAAAATATTAAAATTGTCCTAAAATAAAAAATTCCGCCTAGGCCCCCCTCGGCCGTCTGCCTCCTGCCTAGCACCTTTTAGAACATTGATTTTATCCTCACATTTGAAAGGCTTTTACTTGAACTTCTCCAGGAAAATGATCCTACATTGATGGGAAGAGTAAAAAAAAGTGATGCACGTGAGATGCAAAGCTTTTATCAGCATTACTACAAAAAGTATATCCAAGCATTGCAAAATGCTGCTGACAAAGCTGATAGGTGAGTTTTCTAAAGCAAAATAACACCTGCAGATAACTTGCTCACTGAGATGTGTGTGTGTATGTATATATATCACATATTTTGCATTTAGATAATGTGTTTGGCTTGCTACTAGTTTAAAGTTGACATTTAACTTCAATGATTGTGTAGGGCACAGCTTACCAAAGCATATCAAACTGCTAATGTTCTCTTTGAGGTTTTGAAAGCTGTTAATCAGACCCAATCTGTGGAAGTTGATCGCGAGGTTCACATAAAAAAGAATTTTTCTGAACTATTTGTCTGAAATGCTATATGACTATAAGCCTCTTCTTTGTATGGTTCTTTTAATGCAAAATTAAGTTACTGTTTGGAGAAGAATTAACATTGGTCACATAAATACTATATTGATGAACAATTGCACAGATTTTGGAGGCTCATGATAAAGTCGCTGAAAAAACAGAGATTTACGTCCCTTACAATATTCTTCCACTTGATCCTGATAGTGCAAATCAGGCAATTATGAGATACCCAGAGGTTTGTTTCCAAGTTCTGGTGTGTCTTGGCAGTTGGTTCTATTCTTGTGTTTCAGCGCTTTATAGGTCTATCCACTAAAATGTTACTCTTATTTCATTTGCAGATACAAGCTGCTGTTTATGCTCTTCGTAATACCAGGGGTCTTCCGTGGCCAAGGGAATACAAGAAGAAAAAAGATGAAGATATTCTCGATTGGCTTCAAGCCATGTTCGGATTTCAGGTGAATAATTTAGTTTTCTGTGCCTTTACTTCTTGTATGATGGTTTACTGCCTCTTACTAACAGAAAAAGTGAAAATTTCCTTGAATCTGAGGAAGTCTGTTTTTTGTAACTCTTATGACCATAAATCATACTAATCAATTTTCAGAAGGATAGCGTTGCAAATCAAAGGGAGCACCTTATTTTATTGCTTGCAAATGTTCACATACGACAGTTTCCAAAGCCTGATCAACAACCCAAGGTTTGTCTTAAGTAAAATTCTGTCTCCCCATCTCTCTATTCGGGACTACACAATTAATATTATTATTGTTTTTTCTAATTTCCAGTAATTTATCCATCTGTTAGTTGCAATAATAATAATTTTCTCATGACAAAAAAGAAGTTCGCCATTTCTGTTTCTTTAGTTTATTGAATTGACTAGGCAAGTGCACAACACACCTCCATCACTATCTTCTTTTCCGTTTCTAGAGTTGCAGATCGGAGACCTTTGATGCACCACATAGCTGAGTCACAATCTGCCTGTAGTCCATTTCATTGCCTTTACGACTTTTTTAGCTCTGTTACAGAATGCAGACAACACAAAATACAACTTTTATTTAAATACCTCAATCCTAACGCCAAGGACCCATAACCATACTTTATAGTTTTATAACTACTAATCTTAAAAGTGTTTCTCCTCAACCTTTCTGTCTTAAATTCTCCAAAGCAAGCATGGTTTTGGTCCCCGTCGTGTTGAACCATTTTTTTGACAAGTCCTTGTTGAATTGTTCTAACTGTCAATTAATGGGGAGATAGTTTTGTTTAAACAAAAGGTTGACGAAACATCATAAAATATTTTTTATTTTAAAGGCGAAGTACTCCCTCCGTCTGGTAGTGAGAGTCCTAATATTTATGTTGACTAATTTTTTCAAGTATTAAGGTTTACATTGGGCACGCTAGGACATTTTATTTTTTTGGGATAATATTCTTTCTGTATTAGACATCAAAGAAATCTATTTGTAGGAATAAATTGTCGGAAAAAAATTATGCTATGTGCGTCAAATGCAAACCTCAATATTTTTTAAAAAAGTTAACAAAAGAAATAGGATTCTCATTTGCGTACAACGTTAGTATATTAGATGTGCCCTTTCTTTTGACTTGTGATGTCAATACTTTTTCTTTGACTTGTGACATAGTTTACATTGTGTTTTGCTTAGCTGGATGAGCGTGCTCTAAATGAAGTGATGAAGAAGCTGTTCAAGAACTACAAAAAATGGTGCAAGTATTTAGATCGCAAAAGTAGTTTGTGGTAATTGCTTGTCATACTATGGTTTTTAATTAAAATGATAAGTTAGTATTATAAATATATACTGTTATCCAGACCCTATCTTTTTGGGAAGTTGGTGTAAGACTTAATCTCACAAAGGTCAATGCAGTGGAGTCCAACATTACACGTCACATCAAACTATTAATTACCAATGTGAATACCTTTTACGGCTTGATAAATTGGGAACTAGAGTAGGACTAAGGAATATAAGATATAGTAATGGACTACAGAAGCTTTTTTGCCATTCGGCATTTATGCCAGCTAACTAAAATGTCAAATGATATAATAACAAACTTTATCGTGTTGTGGCTTGTATGAAAATATCCAGCTTTTGACAGAATAAAATTTGATCTGATTTTTTTTTCCATTTCAGTTATTCTAAATTTTTTACACTTTGCTTTCTATTTTGAAAATGTAGGTTACCAACAATACAGCAAGAAGTCGAACAAAGGAAATTATTATACATGGGTTTATATCTTCTTATATGGGGGGAAGCTGCGAACTTAAGATTCATGCCAGAATGCCTTTGCTATATATATCACCATGTATGTCATGAGATGCTTACTTCTTTTTCAAAAAGTATAAAAATGTACTGATATGTTGTATTACTACACCTGCTACTTTATATGTGCATACTTATTATTTATATGAGTATATCACAAAGATCTAATTCCCAAATATTGTTGTGGTGGTGGACAGGTTAAGCATTTTTTTGGATCCTGCCTAACAGAACAAAATATGAAACATGCTGTAATGATAATTTTTTTAAAAGAGAACCCCCCCCTCGGTGCGCTGTTTCCTGGAGCGCATAAGTTGGAAATATAACTCAAATTGTGGTGACACAGTACATAAAATAATATCGACATATTTTATTTATTTCTTGAGGTAGATGGTGATTAATTTAACATTGAGGGCCCAAAAAAGGACTCTTCATTCTTGATGACAGTGGAACCCTCAACCACCATCCGTTTGGACATGCACTGGACAAATCACTGGTAGCACGCAATACCCTGCCACCAACCACGTCCACCTACTATTCCGGTAGTAAACTATTTGTAGGTGGCCCCAAGGAAAGATTAAAACTCATCACTATTGATGACAGTGGAACCCTCACCACTACCCCGGTAGGGCGTGCACTGGATAAACCACTGGTTGCACGCTGTTAACGCCAAATTTTGTACGCCTGACGAAATTACCAAAACAGCATGCCAAAATTGCGCTAACGGTTGATTGTATTGTTGTGAAATCAAACTCACGAAATATACTCATATAAGCATAAATAAAGGAATATAAAGTATGAACAGAAGATTTACGTGGAAACCCAATTGGGAGAAAACCACGGAGAGAGAGAGTAATCCACTATAATAATATTGGGAGTACAAGTTGTGTATTTGTGTTGTATCTCTAATGTTCTTGTCATTGTTGTATTTATAGATGTCATATCCACCTGAATCCAATTAAGAGTAGGAGTCCTTTGTAGAATCACCTTATAACAACAATTAATGGCTGATAAATTCCTTCACAAATTAAACCTCCTTATCCCACCAAATAAGGAAACACAATCTTACTTTATTAAGGACTCTCACTGTCAAAATAAATATATTATGGGTCAACACTAAATCTAGCCCATTAAATAAATTGGGTTACACCTTGGCTAGACCCAAATAATCACACTCCCACATTGCCCCCCAGTCTCTTATTTATAAGAGAGTATTCAAAAAGTATTCGTGGGATTTTTATCTTCGGGATTTTTATCCTCCGAATTTTTAACCGTAGAATGTATCTTTCGGGAGATCAAAGCCTTCTTGAAGGACGTTTGGTGCTATTGTTGCTTGGTCCGCCGCCAAACCACGCTTACCGCTTTTTAATCCCAAACTTAACTCAAGATTGAAATCGCAATCATCATGCATAGTCATTACCGCCACTTTTATTGAAAAACAATTTCATGGGCATGTATCTGTTTAATATGCCGAATAGTTTTAGAATCAGACGGAACCACATGGTAAAATCCCTCGCAGATGAGCACGTTGGCACATGTATAAGAATTGAATCCTTTAATTTCCTTCAGTCTGGTTGATGATGAAACTGAAGCCGCTTTTAAAGCACTTCAATGATATAAAAGCTTAAACTTTTATCTCTGCCTTTGGGTGAATTACATTAGTGCGTGACGGTGACTCAATTTTTATCATCACCTAGACCAAAGTGTTAATGTTTAGATTTTACATGCATCATGTGAATACTACCACTACATGCATAATATAAGAGAGATAATATGTAAAGTTGTATCAATAATGCTTCAATTGCTATTGGCATAATACATACACACACGCACAAGTATATATTTTATTTAATAAAAAAGAATCACTTATCTCCTTTGGTGAATCGATGATTTTAAATCGACACTAGAACAAGTGTCTTGTTTCCCACAGACGGCGCCAATGTTAACTCCAAATTTTGTACGCCTGACTAAATCACCAAAACAACAAGCCAAAATTGCGCTAACGGTTGATTGTATTGTTGTGAAATCAAACTTACGAAATACACTCACATAAGCATAAATAAAGGAATATAAAGTATGAACAGAAGATTTACGTGGAAACTCAATTGGGAGAAAACCACGGAGAGAGAGAGAGTAATCCACTATAATAATATTGGGAGTACAAGTTGTGTATTTGTGTTGTATCTCAAATGTTCTTGTCATTGTTGTATTTATAGATGCCATATCCACCTGAATCCAATTAAGAGTAGGAGTCCTTTGTAGAATCACCTTATAACAACAATTAATGGTTGATAGATTTCTTCCCCAAATTAAACCTTCTTATCTCACCGAATAAGGAAACACAATCTTACTTTAATAAGAACTCTCACTGTCAAAATAAATATATTATGGGTCAACACTAAATCTAGCCCATTAAATAAATTGGGTTACACCTTGGCTAGACCTAAATAATCACACTCCAACACACGCAATACCCCACCACCATCCACGTACACCGACTAATCCCATAGTAAACTATATGCAGGCGGCCCCAAGGAAATCATTACCTTTGCAGAGTGAACCCATGACTTATGCCTTGAAAGGCGCTTATCACTAGGCTAACTACCACTTGAGCTAACCCCTTGGGGTTTATGTTCAAAGATATATATTAATTGTGCAACTTACATATATGTATATGTATAAAGAGTGTTGTATGAAGTTTTTGTAATAAATTTGTTTTATTGGATACACTTGTTAATGACATATCTGAAAAGAAGTGCTGGACACATAACCCACATCCTTGTCCCGGTGTCAATTGTTTGGCATGGGTATTTGACACATTTTGTAGAGACCCAGTAATGTACACAGCTATTCAGCTAGATTATAGAGTTATAGGTACACATGTAATAGAAAACTCTGTTTTGGGATTTATTGGGTTCAAGTCTTGCTGCTTGCATTGTACCCATATGTTCGTGCAGTTTTATGCACAGCTTTACTGGTCCTTATTGACCTTTTTTTTCTGTGTATTACAGTGGTCCTTGGTTTATACTTTATATGCAAGTCTGTAATATGCAAGTGCTGATTTTACATGGGGGGAAATGTAAAGAGCATTGACATCCATTTGTGTTCATTTTCAATTAGTTTGAGCTTTTAGAGTTCACTGTAGGCTTGTAGACTTAAAAAAATGCTTTTCTGGAATTATTGCATTGTTGACTATTTTGATATATTACTTAGAAACGTAATGCAGCTATATGAGGAGCATTTTCTGGGGACGTGTTGGTTTCTAATACCCTTAACCACTTACTTTTTCTTCTGCAAAAGTCATTATATGTATCAGACATTATGTTGATCGTTTTTTGACAAGTCAGACATTATATTGCTCTTCTGGGACATCTTCAGATAATCATGATAATTCATTGGGTTCTCATCTTTGTTAGATGGCCTTTGAGCTATATGGTATGCTAGCTGGCAATGTTAGTCCTATGACCGGGGAGAATGTCAAGCCAGCATACGGAGGAGAAGAAGAGGCTTTCTTGAGGAAAGTTGTTACTCCAATTTATGAAGTGATCGCAAAGGTTTTGCTTGCATTCAATTCAGTTCATGAATTTCCAATTTTGCATTTTCTGTCGACTCTTCATTGTGTCAATGCTTCTCAATGACTGCTATACAGGAAGCTGCAAGGAGCAAAAGAGGAAAATCAAAGCACTCCCAGTGGAGGAACTATGATGATATAAATGAATACTTTTGGTATTACAGTTTATTTTCATTTAGTCGATCCCTTAACATTGTATATATGGTCTTTTTAGTAATTTTCACCTTTATATTTTAGGTCTGTTGATTGCTTCCGTTTAGGCTGGCCAATGCGTGCTGATGCTGATTTCTTTTGTTTTCCTGTAGAACAACTACGTTTTAACACTAGTGTGGTAAGCTTTTGTCAGTTATTTTCTTCTTATATTTACATCTTTATTCTGATGTTGAAAAATATCACCCCTTAAAGAAGAAACAAGATGTTCTAGAAAATTCACGTGTTCCGTTTACCATATCCATACGGAAACTTGGATAAAGCTGTTAGGTTTGCTAGAAACTTATACATGCAATCAAATTACATAAACAAGGCGGAAGCGTACAAAAATTGAATTTTAAAATTTTCTTACAAACCATAAATCATGATCGTTCTTGTGCTTGATTAGCAATCAATAAAAGAGTAGGAGAATCAAAATCATTCAAGTTCGAGTTTCCTCAAGTACAAGTTTAACTCTTAGTCCTTCGTGCTCTCCTTGAATACGCGGGATTGATTCCTTCCTTTGATCAATATTAGCCACCCAAGCGTTTGGTATCTAGAGGTGATCCACCAAGGAAGAATAAAACTCAAGAAGAAGGATGTTTGACTAAACCTAGTTTTTCCTATCTCTAATAGAAAAGGTGTACTCTCCTAACTCTTGGAATAAAGTGCGTAACATGTATCACCCTCTCTCCATAAAAAGACTTTCTTATTTATAGATGTAACCTCCTAAACTATTTAGGAATAGGGTTTTGATTTAATTAATTAAACTCTTTTAATTAATTAGGCTTCCTAATCTTATTAGGAATAATTAAGTAAACTCTTTTAATTAATTAGCCTCTTAGTTATATTAGGAATATGTGAGAGTACTTATATTAATTAATTTCCAAACCCTTTAGGAATTAACTTAATAATAATAGTAATAATAATAATAAGACTTATTAATTTATATTTAATATTTCCAAAATATTAAACAATAAATATTAAGCTATTTAATGTATTCTATCACCATAAATTAAATTAAATACACTTAACTTATTATTACGATTATGTCATTTACTTTCTTAAATAAATATTCTTCTTTTTGTGGTGTGGCCTTTTAGATTCTCTATATTAAACCTAAGCAGTGAATAAATCAATTAGAAATTTTTTAATTTTATTTAAATAAATAAAGTAAACTATTAATTTATTTAAATAAATAACATTTATTTTACAATAAGGATAAACCTCCTTAGCAATCAACGACTTTTCAGGTAATATAAATTTCAACATTAATCATAAAAGAACCTTTGAGTAAATAGTTACCGTACAATTCAATCCTTCCACCATACAATGTCCCAATTAACTATAAGACATGGAATTACTGTCAAGTCTTATTTATTTAATTATGTATTCCGATTCCCAAATGCACAACTCCGAATTAATGCAAATTAGAAACTCTTTTCTAATTTCATTCCATCTTGGCCAAAGATTCCTGGGTTGTCATTTATGGAATCACATAAGACATCTCTCTTCTTTTACTAGAAATGGTAGATTCTTTATTGGTCATTCATTATCTCCATATATAACTTATTACACCTAAGCATACCCTTTGATATACCCTAAGGGTCTTAAGGAATAAGTCAAAGTATAATTCATTATACACAAGATAGTATGATGATCTCAAGTCTAAGGATCACTTGTACTACTATTACTATAGGAATTCATATTAACAAGCAAGTAAAACTCCATTAGGTATTCCTTAGCGAGCCACGTTCAGTGAACTTATTCTCCAATAAGCACTTACATACTTGTTTTAGTGTCTCCACACAAATGATCATGTGATCAATCATCCTCATCCAATGAGCAAGCAAGCAACGTATGTACTAATCTATCCGGATTCACTAATCCCCTTTTTAGTAATCCATCGATTGGGAACATTTTAGTTTTTTAAGCTATTTAAGAATTTAGATCCTATTAGCATGATCTCATCATGATTCTAAAAGCATTGCTAAAAATTATGGGTTTATCACATATTATTAAAACAACATCATGTAAAACAGCAACATGTAGATAATTAAATGCCTTTAATAAATGAATACTTTTATTAATAAATGAATAAGACTGTTTACAAAGTATATGCTTTATCATCATATATGATTGACTTATATGCATACTACTTTCAGTTCAGTCTTGCACTCTAGATTTAAATTTGTTGTATCTTCTATGTACTTTTCCCTTACATTGGGGGTTACCATCCTCTACTTAGAATGGGACTGAGGTGTTTGGCCACACTTTGTTTCTTTTCTTGTTTGATAACATTTCTGATGGCAGTTTTTTTTGGTATCTTTATTTATATGGTTAGTTGATGTATCATATCTTACCATCTTAAGTGGACTCGTAGTAGTTCGAATGTCGAAGATCAAGTTATGTTAGAAGCTTAAGCCTCATATTTCCGAGTCCATTCTTCCTATCTCCATCGTTCACCCTATTGAGTGGATGGAAATTATGAGGATTGCAAACTACTAAGAAGGCATAACACAGTTGAGATGTGACCGTATATAATGCATGTTTTGTTAAGTCATTAAATCTGATTGTGCCTAAACATCTGATGTACAGAGACTATAGTGGACTGCCAAATTAATCTTTATATGTTTTTTTATCAGTTGAAGTTCCATTGTATAGAGAGAGAGAAAAAGAGAGGAAGGGGAGGGGATTGGAAAGTATCTGGTCATTGTTTCATGTCACTGTGTTGTGTTGCGAATGCTCTACTTTAAATGAAGTGGCCAAGTGAATGGCTGAATAACCACCAATTTACTTGCTCTGTATTTTCTTAGTTAAATTCCACTTCAATGAGAGAGATGATTTTATCTGGTGATTCTTGCATATGATGAAACCACAATGCCAAAGGCTCTAATTGAAAAAGTGGTCAGCTGAATGGCTGATTTTCGTCTAGTTTTATAAGCGGTACGCGTATCACGAGTCACATGTATCGTGTAGTAAACATGGATGGTGGTGCCCTCTTTCTGTGTAGACTGAAAAATAAAAAGAGAAAAACATGGTTGAGAATTTTAGGTAAAATAATTGTAGTGTACATAAAGATACATGTCCCATGCTAAAGAAAGCTTAAAGTGTTTGTTTGGGGATAAATATAGAAGTTTGCTAGAATGAAGTGAAGTACATCACAGGAGGATAAGGAGGCCAACAAAAGACATAAAAATAGGAACAAGAGTACAAGTCCTTAATGGACAGGCCCACAATATCTATGAATGTAATACAGAGACACCTCTAAGTACACTACGGTTGAAGCCCGAAGAGAAGTTAATGACGACGAAGATAAACATCGTTAAAGATTCTTGCATTCCTCTGTCTATAACACCACAACACCTAGCCATTCAGACTCCTACATAAGGCTCTTGAAAGAACATGGAAGGGGAACATGAGCCTAATACACTCAACTCAACAAAGCCTTTTTTCCCCAAGCTAGTTGGGGTAGGCTGACCTAAGCCTAATCAAAAACTTCAAATTAAGAGCTCCACAAACTCCTTGTCAAGAAGAAACGATGAAAAAAGAGATTTGCATGAGGCTTTGAGCTCTGCTTGCACATGACACAAACTTAAGATATAAAAGCTTGAGAGGCACACACACCTCTGTGACCATTCATTGACATTGTGCCCCACCCAAAAACTAGAAATCTGTCGAAAATCTAGATGGTAGAAGGCACCTTGGCTTCCCAATATATGGGAGGGTGTGATAAGCTATTACCGAAATAGGACTTCGTCATTGAGCAGGTTTGTTAAGTCACCTCACCCAACATGGCAAAGGATGGTCTAGCTACCTGTTGTGCCATTATGTCACATGTAGCTAGTCTTTATTTATTTAGTGTGTGAAAGTCATCCTTCATGTTTATTAAGAACATAAACTGCCCTACATCGTGCAACTCATGCCTTGTGACTTCATATAAATCTTATTGTCTACCCCACTTGTTGCTATTGGTTTTGGTTATATGTTTGGCAAATAATAGGGAAGTAGGCAATTCTTTTCCTCTGCTATTAACCATACATGCTCCACATAAAACAATTTTCTTTATCCACATGTTTTGACTTGAGCCACTAAATTAGTAAGGTAAGCCCTGTGACCCAATATATAGATCTTCCGGGAATTTCATCTGGTTTGGGTGGAATGCTTAATTTTCTTGATTTTTCATAATTTGTATTATAGTTTGTTTAACCCATCTATTTGCTGAAGTTAACATTATCTTTGAGGAATTTGTTCTTGCTAATGAAATCTTAATAAGCCGGGACCATTGTTAACATTCAGGATAACAAGTCAGCTAGTGGAGATCGATGGGTGGGCAAAGTTAATTTTGTTGAGATACGATCATTCTGGCATATTTTTAGAAGTTTCGATAGAATGTGGGTTTTCTTTATACTATGGTTACAGGTATTTTTCTATTTATTATAAGTGTTGGTTTTCCAGTTGCTTTCTCTCTTCTAAATTTCTTTCAACATATTGTCAAAATTTATGTCTGTTAAGGCTATGATAATTGTTGCCTGGAATGGTTCTGGTGCACCAAGCTCAATCTTCAATGCTGATGTTTTCAAGAAAGTACTGAGCGTCTTTATAACTGCTGCAATATTGAAGCTTGGCCAAGGTGATTTGAGTATTTCATTTTTGCTGGTGCTACCCTAATTTGATTTGTATATATGATTTTGAGGATTCTGAAAGGATCCTTTACCAGTTTTTGCATTCTTAAGAATCTTTGTTAAATTACACATCTGATGTAATATGACGTTTTGATGTTTTTATGACCAGATTTTAGTCTTTTCTTCTATTTTCATAAGGTTTTGGCCTTGTCTTCATCAGATTTTCTTTTTCGATATAATGGAGAATAATGGAGTTTCTTTCCTTGACATCCGCTGTGTTTGTAATTGTAATAAATTCTTATCAGGATTATAATATAGCAGTAGTACATAAACTGCATAATGTGATACAGATATTAATTATTTAAGATTATATACAAGAAGAAAGAGATCTATTTAAGTGGCAAAAAGAGTTTCCTCTCACCATAGAATTCTTCTTCTTCACCCTACATTTCATTTCACCAAAGAAAGGAAATTTAATCCATTCTTCATTTCCTCTTCTTTTTAAACCCATCCCTTTCACTCTTTCCATCTTTCATTCCAGCAAAATGTACCATGAATTTCCACATTAATTGGTTCCTCTTATCCTTAACCAGCATGAGATTAAATGCAGCTTGGGGAGTTTTGCTTGTGTTTACGATTAACTCCCAAGTAGTATAACTTGTACAACATCACACTTCATAAAAAAAGAGAAATAGTCGAGGTAGAATTTTAATAATATTTTCGTAGATGATATTGAAATAACTTAACGAGTTCTCCAAATTAATAATTTTGTTCTGAATTTGCAGCTCTTCTTGATGTAGTCCTTAATTGGAAAGCAAGGCAAAGCATGTCATTATATGTCAAGCTTAGATATATATTAAAGGTTGTGTCTGCTGCTGCATGGGTGATAATTCTACCAGTTACTTATGCTTATACGTGGAAGAATCCTACTGGACTAGCTCAAACCATTAAAAGTTGGTTCGGCAATAGCTCAAATTCACCTACGTTGTTCATTTTGGCTGTTGTTGTATACTTGTCACCAAATATGCTCGCTGGGATACTGTTTCTATTCCCCTTCATTCGTCGATTCCTTGAAAGTTCAAACTACAAAATTGTGATGCTCATGATGTGGTGGTCACAGGTGCGCAAAGCTTTCTATTTCTTTTGTTTTCAAACATATATACATCCCAATTAGAGCTTTGTTGTGAACTTGTTACACTACCAAGTGGAGAATCAGTTTCAGAGTACTAGGTTCTGAGTGTCTGTGGTGCCTTTGCAGCCTCGGCTTTATGTTGGGAGAGGAATGCATGAAAGCACATTTTCTCTTTTCAAGTAAGGTTCCTTTGGAAGAAATTTCAGGAGAATGTTGTAAGCATCAAATCACATTGCTCAAATTCTGATTAATCTTGATTTGAATTTGAAGGTACACAATGTTTTGGGTGCTCCTTATAGTGACAAAGTTGGCATTCAGTTATTACCTAGAGGTCCCTCTCATGTCCCTAAATTTAAGTTGATTTAATTTGCTGTTATATCACAAAGAAATCAACAGTACTACCCTACTTAACATCCTCCTGACGAATAAGGATGCAGAACTATGTTACTAGTAAATTATCTTCTATTTCTTTGTTTGTGGTTATCCTACCATAGTTGGGTCTGCCTACTTTAGACTAGAAAAACATTTTTTGTTTATGCCTGTAGCAAGGTTATGCAGCATGTAGAATGTAATAACAACCTGTCTCAATCAAGTGACATGAAAAGCTTTGTCAATGTTGTGGGTATAGCTTCTTATACATCCACACTTGTTGAGTTCGGTTAAGATTTAAGAGGACACTAATTTTGGGTGAGAGTTTTATGTTCTTAAAATGATTAGTGAAAGTGGATGTTTTGGTTTTTGGAGGCTTTCATTGGTGATAGATCTTCTAAACCATTTAGATTGTACATCTTTGTTTAGTTTTGAAATCAGACAAGTCTCCTATGAGGTCAAAAAATAGGCTGATGGACTACCATTTCTACCTTGTTTTCTAAGGCTGAGTCTATTTTGCGATGACTAAAAGGTTAAAGATTTTGCAATGTTCTGATCAATTGTTAAGTGTAGTGTAGTGCATTTGAAATGTATTCGCAACTATGTTTGAGTTAGTATTTGGGGTTCTTCTGCTGTTCATGCTTCTGGACGGTATAAATGATCATTTTGAGACGTTCATTTGGTGCTAGTGGCAAGTTCAGGGAAGATACTTGACTTATGGGTGTCTGAGTTTTTGGTTTGTTTTGTGAGTGGAGACCATAGTTTCTAGATTCACCGAGATTATGGGACCTTTTCTTGCTACTTACGATCATAGTTGTCAAGGCGTCGCCTAGGCGACACCAAGGCGTCCAGGCGTTGGGAAATCTGCAAGGCGAGGCTCGACTTGGGACATAGTCGCTAAGGCGACCTTCAACAGCTTCGACGGCTTCTCCGACCTCATCGCGCGACTGCTCCGACCTCGCGACTGCTTCGACAGCTTCTCCGACCTCATCGCGCGACCTTCTTCTCCGACCTCGCGACCTCATCGCGAACCCTCGCGACCTTCTTCTCCGACTGCTCGGACCTCGCGACCTCATCGCGAACCCTCGCGACTTTCTTCTCCGACTGCTCCGACTTCATCATGAATCCTCATGAAGTCATGATCTTCGCTCATTGCCGACTTCTTATCACTGTCTGCTTAAACTTATTTGATTTATATACGTATAAATTTATTTATATATATATATATAATAAAAAAAATAAAAAAAAAATATTATATTTAATATATATCATATATATTAAAAAGAAATTAATATATATTTAAATAAACAACAAATAATATGTTTAAAATAATTAAATTTATATAAATTTCTATAGTTATTAATTAAATAATTATGATACCATAAAAATAAGATAAAATAAAATAATATTATATACATATATTTAAATAAACAAAAATAATAAAAATAAAATAAATACTAAAAATAATTTTAATGATAAGAAATAAATACATTAAAAAAACTATGATATTGTCATTGCATAAATATTATATACACTTAACTATTAACTATATATAATATTTTAAATAAAATATAATATTTAATTAAATATGTATATTTTAATTTTAAAAATAAATATATTTAATATGTAGTATAGTTGCATGAAATAATTTGAAAATAAATACTATATACACTTAATTATTAATTTAATAATACACTATATATATATATATATATATATATATAACACTATCAATGAGATTTAAAAATATATTTAATGTTATTCCATAGTGTTATGTTTTGAGTTTTAATGTAAATGAAATTTTATTGCTAATATAGTTATGTAAAATAAATAATATATAAATTGTACATTGTAAACGACTTGTCGCCGTACGGACGCCATGGCGGTGGTCTTGTCGCCTAGGCGTCCAGGCAGTCGGCTACCGCCATGACTCGCCGTGGCGCCGTGACAACTATGCTTACGATATATAGTAAGTTGAGTTCTAGCAACAATTCTTCTTAGGTAAGATTAACAAAAGGGCAATATCTCATTTACGGGCTTCTATTCCAGTTTAAAATGAACTGGTGTTCGAACTCCCCTTTTTGATTGGACCAACTCATGGAACGATCAGCCTCTCTTTGTCTAGAGATCATCTTAGAATGTAATTTTTGACATAGTGAAATGTAATGAAATAGTAAAGATTGCCTTGTCCGAGTTTTTTTTTAATAGCAAACATGGGTGTCTGTACTTAGAGCATTCGATTAATCCTATGGGTACACATCCCCCCTCCCCCCGAGAGCAGTGCACCGGGCAGATCCAAAATAAGCTTGTTTGTGTACCCTTTGGGGTTGGCAATATTTGATCACTTGACATCCCCCTTATTATGATAGAGCACATGCCTTTTCCGAGTTTGATCATACATCATATCTCCAATGCTGAAAGTTTGGCTGAACTAGGCAGAGACAGAAATAGCTAGACACTGAGATTGGTTCAGAACTTGAAAAGGGTAGTCAAATGGATCAAACTTAGAAGGTCAGAAATCAAAGGCACGGAAAGTGATGTGATCTTTATCTCTATAGGTAATAGAGGGACAACAAACTTCCTTTGATGCAATTGATCAAATTGATAAAATGTCGCATTGAGAAATTTTCTTAATAAAAAACTTAAAAGTCATATTGAAATATTGATATCAAAAGAATTAGACGTGACCTGGAAATTTGAAAGAGCAGTAAGCTGAGCTGTGATTTGTGTGTAGAAACTCTCATGTAATTGAGCCACTATAATCATGTACATAAAAAAGAAAACAGAAGACTACTATGTACTGGGAGTCTCGGCAAATAGAATAATGGTACTTCTCCAAAGGAAAAGTGGATAATACCAGGATTCCCTAATGAATCTATCCCAAGGCCAAATGGCCTAGAAATCAGACTTTTTTTTTTGTTGAATTACAACAATTTACTGCTTTGTGGATTCGAAACCAGTATGATTTTTCTATTGCAAAAATTGTTGTAAGTTGTTACTTTGTTATAAAGTACTGCTTCATCATCTGGAGAAAAAGGGGGGGGGGGGGGAGTAGGGTTCTTTTTTCTCTTATGTCAATATTGAAAAAGAAAGATTTTTTCTGAATTGATGTATGCAATTCCCATTTTTGAGAAATGGATACTTTGATTCTTTAATCATACTGAATCTCTGTTGTGAAATTTAATAAATGTCACCAATATCTACCTAAATTCTAAGCTGAAACACAATACTTCCTGATTTGTTTAACAGTCTGATTTGGTTATTGCAGATAAAGCCTCTTGTTGGTCCAACAAAAGCTATAATGAATGTTCACATATCAACCTATCAGTGGCACGAATTTTTTCCCCGCGGTAATGAATCATTAGCGTTTCTAATGAACCTGTATTACTTTTTTTATGTTTCATACTCTCTATTTACTCTCTCTCTCTCTCTCTCTCTCTCTCTATTACCTATTGCAGCAAAGAACAATATCGGTGTTGTAATTGCACTCTGGGCTCCAATTATTCTTGTATGGACTATGCAATGGTTTATCTATCTTTATTTCTTTATTTTCTTCTTTTCTTTTCCATTTAGCCTATTGTAGTATAATCTCTTACATGTCGGTTGTTTTTAGGTTTATTTTATGGATACCCAGATCTGGTATGCCATATTCTCCACTTTGTTTGGAGGTATCTATGGTGCATTCCGTCGTCTTGGAGAGGTTAGTTGAGCTTCAATATATGCTCCTTAACCTGCTTATTCGCTATTCTTATTTAAAGAAGTGATGTCAGGGCTACTCATGCATTGACATCTAATATTTAGTTAAGCTATATGGGTCTCAAGTACTGTTAGCAGGTAACCTGATTAGTCTCCCAGAGCTTTATTGTATCTACATACCAATGGTTAAGGAGGAGAATTTGATCTCACTGCTCAGATTAGGAGTGATTATTCAGTTATAACTGAACTGAATAAGCTATTCGGTTATAACCGAATACCGAATTATCCATAATTTTACTATCCGAAACACTAACCGAAATTTGGAACTAATCGAATTACCGAATTGTACATTCGGGTATTCGGGTAATAACCGAACTTGAGATAAGAAGTCCACCAGCCAAATAAAACCCAGCCCACATGAAAGCCCAACAATAGCAATAAGCGCCAAGTCCGCTGTCCACGTGGGCAATGTTCTAAAAGGTGCTAGGCGGGAGGCGGGAGGCCGAGGAGGGCCTAGCGCCTAGAGGGCCTGGGCGGGACCTAGGCGCGATTTTTTTATTTTAAACCAATTTTAATATTTTATCTTACATTTATCCAAACAAAACAATAATATAAAGCAAAACAATCTATAATAAAGATAATAAAGGCCTTTGCTTAAAGTTCAAACACATCCATATTGTTAATGTCAAAGGTCAAACACAAACATGCAATTGTTCAAAGTTCAAACATATTTTTAACGTATTAATTTTATTCATAAACAAGATTGCTATTAAATAATAAAATTTAAAATTTCAAGAATTTAATTTAATATTAAAACTTAAGAAATTAAACATAAATTTAAGAATTATATTGTATTAAACTAAATATTACAAATGTATCATTATTTATATAATTTGAAGTTGGTACAAATTCAAAAAATTACAACTATAATAAAATTATCCATTTTGACTTGATATTGTTCACTTCTTGTTGTGATTTGATATATACTACAACCTGTATTATGAATATGGTAAATCATTAGAAAAATAAATATATCAAGATCTAGTCTTGGTAGTTATTAAAATAAAAAAAACTCTCCGTCTAGGCCCGTCTAATTTTTTGGAGGAATTTTTTTTGCCGCCTTGGGTCTAGGTGAGGCGCCAGGGGGGCCTAGCGCCTAGGCGGGGCACCAAGGGGGGCCTAGCGCCTAGGTAGGGCCTAGGCGGATCTAGGCGGGGACTTTTAGAATACTGCACGTGGGGATCAATAAAAACCAAACATCTCTGCCCAACTTGAAATAATAACATTTGAATTTGAAATTGTGGGTCTTAATGCTCATTACTCAGCCGATCATCAACCATCATCACACGGCCCCATGACAGCATCCACGTGACAACAACTGTAACCATCTCCGGCAAACGAAAACCGGCGGCGAGCAATCACCGGCACAATCCGGCGACCCCCATGGGTTCCGAACAGAACAGATCATCCAATAAAAACACTCAATCAGACCACCATGAAAACCAAATTAGACGAAATAAAGAATTAAACTTCAACCCCATTCGTACTAAATTGGACATAACAGCAGGAAGCCACCAGAGCAGCGCATCGGCGAACCAAACCACCATGTTTGCCGGAATCAAACCAGACCAGGGCACCAAACAAATTAGTCCAGTTTCAACCAAATAAAATAACTACCCACCCAGAATAAACACCTTCACATCAGATCCAAAGGGAAACCAATAAAAGGGGTAGAAATCCAATAGGGTAAAGAAAATCAAAACAATACAAACCGGCCAATCACCAAATCAAAACAAGAAAAAGATTTCCAATAAACATCAGCTAGTACACCGGACATAAAAAGAACAAATTGAACCACCGGTGAATGACTGAAAAACAAGAATCCAAAATAACAACAGATCATGCACCGATTCCAATAGAGGAATCCAGCGAAAGACCACATCAGAACCTTCAAAGAACCATCCAAATCTGAAACATTAAGAAGATAAGCAATAGAACCATAGAAGTCAGATCGGAAAACACCCGGATAAACCAATAATCCGAGCAAATCATCGCCCAAAATCGAATCCTCAACCAAAATAGATTGATAAACAGTAAGCCTCAAATATAGCCCCTGAAATTTCAGTGGGGCAGGGGTCCGCCCCTGGGTATAACAAGCCGACAATCACTTCTAAGGAAATTAGACCGCTGTGAGGTTCGGTTATTCGGGTATCCGAATAGCTTATTTTTTAAAACTATACCCGAAACCGAATACTGAAAATTAAATCGGATATAACCGAAATTAGGAAAAAAACCGAAATAATTCGGTTAAAAAAATTCAGTTCCGAAATCGAATACTGAAAATTAAATCGGATATAACCGAAATTAGGAAAAAACCGAAAAACCGAAATAATTCGGTTAAAAAAATTCAGTTGTGTTTGGTAATTCGGTTTTATCCGCTTTTTGGTCACTCCTAGCTCAGATGCAGTTATTGGATCCCGGTTCCACCTCTCCAGAAAAAGAAATAAACAATTGGACATAGTGCCATATAAGTCCAATACAATCAGCTAATATGGTGGTGTGTGAGAGACCACAAGAGTGAAGCTCTCTTACGTGTCAGTTGTTTTTCGGTTTATTTTATGGATACCCGGAACTGGTATGCCATATTCTCCACATTGTTTGGAGGTATCTATGGTGCATTCCGTCGTCTTGGAGAGGTTAGTTGAGCTTCGATATATGCTCCTTAACCTGCTTATTCGCTATTCTTATTTAAAGAAGTGATGTCAGGGCTACTCATGGTCATGCAGTATTGATATTGAATATTTAGTTAAGCTGTATTGGTCTCAAGTACTGTTAGCAGGTAACCTGATTAGTCTCCCAGAGCTTTATTGTATCTACATACCAATGGTTAAGGAGGGGAATTTGATCTTGCTGCTCAGATGCAGTTATTGCATCCCGGTTCCACCTATCCAAAAAAAGAAAAAAACAATTGGTCATAGTGCCATATAAGTTCAATACGATCAGCTAATATGGTGGTATGTGAGAGACCACAAGAGTGAAGCTCTCACAAGCGTATTGCTTTCTAGTTTCATTTCTTGAGATTTAATGTTATTCTTGTTGTGCACATATTTTCTTATTTAATTGGTACATTCTTGTCGACATTTCCCCCCTTTTTGTTGCCAGCCTCTAAAAAGAAATTTAGAAAGCTGCTCCACTCATAACTTGCCTTTCAGCAATATCCCTGTATATGTTGCTAAAATGAAAATCATCAAGGAAAATAAAAAACTGCTTCATTCATTAGCAACACACATCCAATCAAGAGGTAGTCTAACCTAGTAAAAAAATTCATAGGGGTATATACCTTATTTCTCAGTGTGAAAGAATGTTCTGCATGTATTACAGACGTCACGTCACAAATATGGACATGATAAATTCAGGAACAGATGTTTATATTAAAATAGTTGTTCCCTTGCCCTCCACATAAGGTAAATTAGGATTACTTCCCCGTTGAAAATGCTCCCCCTCCTTCCTTGTACCAAACAAAGTGATAAAACTGAAGCGTCAAGTCAAGATGCAAATTTTCATGTCAGGCAATCTAAGCACTAAGAGTTGAGGCTAAGAGTTGAGACTGACGATAGAATCTTATGACGCTATTATACTCATTACCAATTGGTTTTGAGTTGAATACTTCAATATAGTATCACAACATGCAACTTTATTCGTGTGCAAGGTTGAATGGACCACGTGCTCCATGTCACCAAATATAAATTGTCCACGTGTTGTGGAATGAAAATGAAGGAATTACTAGTAAATTATTTTAATTATTCTATATTATTATGTGTATAAATTTATGGTAATTAAATTAGATCTTTAAATTGTAGTAGTTGGTCATTAAGAGTAGGTTAATTAGGTTGTTTAGTTTTTTAGGTATTTATTTTCTCAAGTATAAATTGGTTAGGTAACTGGAGTTTTTTCTATAATAGAATACTTATCTTACTAGTATATTAGTATTATACTTTTATTTAGTCTCCAAATCTTAAGTTTTCTATATAAGTATTGTAATCTCACAAGTTTAATTAGATAGTATTATATATTGATTTATTTGAGATTGGCTCTGTGCCGTTGTGGCCTTCGAGTTTTATTCTTCTCCTACTTTTCATTCTTTCTTCTTTTTTATCTCTTCCCTAAACCCCTTATGGAACTTGTCCTTTATCAATGTGTTTTACTCAAAATTACGCCACACATGAGGGGGCTTGCTGAGCTAAAAAGTTCCATATCAATTTAAGTCTTGAGACTCACTATATAATCGTGGAAGCTACTGCACTCATTGCCAATTGTTTTTGAGTTCGATGCCTCGACAATAAGTATTGGAACTGTGTCACATCCCCATGAAGTCTTGGGTGTTTGACTATTGTTTTGATGAAAATCTAATTGACCTTGTGAAAGTGTTCTGGCTTTATAATATTCTGTCTCTTTGTTCCTCTCCAAATGAAAGAAGCACGGGAGGGCATTGTCACTCATGTGTGAGGCTGTTGAGAGAGAGCTTAATATGCACTGGTTGGCCTATTTCTTGATGTACCTAAGCTTTTGGTAATTTCTATGGAAGGATTTTTCGTATTTCCTAATAAATATAAGCTTTTGTGGCTGTTGGTACTTGGTAGTTTTTTCAGGAGAAAGCAGGGTAGGTAGTATTAATGAAAGATGAAACTTATTATAAGAATATCTTAGATAAGAAAATGGTTCACTTAACCGACAAACAAATATTGTTGGAGAGACCACTTTGCGAGATTCTGTTGAGAGTTTGATATTTATTGTTTGGCTTAATTCTTAACATCTTAAATATTTTGAGGCAGTTTGTAGTTCTCCATTTTGAATGAGAGAATGAAGTGAGAAATCCTCCTTTCACCCCGGGGGAGGAGGGTTGAAAAAGTTTTATTGTCAAAATAGTTTAGGTAGGATATATCTTGGTTTGTTCAATATTTATGCTACAAACTGCTCTTGGTTCGTTATAGTTTACCTACTAACTGCTCTTATTGCTCCCAGAACTATCTGTCCTTAACTTAATGAGATGGGATATTTCTTGGTTCGTTCTTTATGCTTTTGTTGTTGCACCAACTTCTTACTTGTATGTGATTACAGATTCGAACTTTGGGAATGCTAAGATCAAGGTTTCAATCTTTGCCTGGTGCTTTCAATGCCTGTTTAATTCCAGAGGAAAGAAGTGAGCCAGCTAAGAAGAAAGGACTAAAGGCCACTTTATCACGCAATTTTGCTGCGGTTAATTCTCTCTTTTATTTCTTTTTGTTTTCAGTCTCTATATGAGTCTTAGCGAATTTTTGATTTTTTTTTGTTTAAGCAACATAACTCACTAACATGAAGTTTATGTCAAATAATTGCTGCAGATCCCTTCCAATAAAGAGAAAGAAGCTGCAAGATTTGCTCAATTATGGAACAAAATAATCACTAGTTTCAGAGAGGAAGATCTTATTAGTAATAGGTATTACATGATGCATGCTACTTCAGAAAACCGACGTTAAAGAAAACAGCTTTTGACGTTGTTGACTCCTGTTATGTGGATTTAAAATTTGCCTGGAAGTTCTTTTTATCTTAGTTAATTGCTTATCTTATTTCATTTTCAGGGAAATGGACCTGTTGCTTGTTCCATATTGGGCTGATCGTGACTTGGACCTCATACAATGGCCTCCCTTTTTGCTTGCTAGCAAGGTTTGTCTCTTGTTTATCATTGATTTGAATTGTCCTTCTAGTTAAAAAATGTCTTATATAAGAAAAGGTAAAGTGCACTGTTGGAACTAGTTAGGAATCATTAAAACAGTACTCCCTCCATTCCAAAGTATAAGATCAACTTACTAAAAATGTAAAAATTAAGGAATAACCTATCCTCTTGAGAAATGAAAGCATTCACTTGTGTAGTTCACTTCCAAAGTCATTTTGATCATTTATTTTGGAACAAACTAAAGATCATTTTTATCTTATATTTTTGGAATGGAGGGAGTAACAAGAAAACCGTTGAGAACATTAGAGGCCGTAATGGAGTTTTTTACTAGTCGTGTTAAAAGTAAAAACCAATTATGTAAAAGAGTTGTTGAAATTCGATTATGTAAGTGGGTCAAAAGATGATGCATCCGAAATAACGCATTTCTTTTATGATCATATAATAAGGGTTTCATCAAACATATCTGGTAAAGCGGTTGAAAAGTAGTCGCTATTGATTTTGATAAAAAAACAAAGACAGTCAGAATTCCTTTTGATTGTGGGAAAGGTTAAAAATAGTCATTTTGGTAATTCGTTAAAGAAAGCAAACAATATTTGTTATATAACTTTCATTGTTGTAGACTACAATACTTTATCTTCCTAAATAAAGATTAAAAAATAACTGAACATGTTCTCGTGCTAGGCTTATAAAAAGTGCCTTTAAGTTGCCTAGACAAGACAATTGCAAAATATACACCAATTGTAAAATAATTTTTACTCAAATGTTTGTATCTGAAGGTCTTTTTGGCATTGATCTTCTATTCTGCTTTGGTTCTGGTGTGACCCTTTCTTCTAGGGGGGAAAATAGACTACTACCTTCTCTACTCAATTCCTACTATTTTTTTATGTTGTGTGCTTATTTTAGCTGATTTGAAGTGAACAGTTGATTTCTTTTTAAATTACAGTTTCTCTTCATTATTTATATAACTTTACTAGATATTATTGAATCCCTGATGGTCCGTATCATCCTGAATACATTGAACAGATACCAATAGCACTGGACATGGCTAAGGACAGCAATGGCAAGGACCGTGAGCTGAAAAAGAGGATTGAGGCCGACAATTATATGTCGTGCGCTGTCCGCGAGTGCTATGCTTCATTTCGGAACATCATTAATGTTTTGGTTGGAGGTGCTCATGAAACAGAGTAAGTTTTTGGTACATTTGATAATTTTCATCTGAAATTAGAATGTCTTATTAATGGTAATCATCCTGTCTAATTGATTATGTGTCTACCTCTCTTTTGGTGCTCTTCTTTTCTCTTGTTTTTTATTAATTTGTTCTGTGTCTTGTTTCAGTGTTATTGATTATATATTTTCAGAAGTTGACAAGCACATTGACTCTGGTGATCTGATAAGTGAATACAAAATGAGTGCTCTTCCTAGCCTCTATGATCACTTTGTTAAGCTTATCAAATACTTGGTAAGTTTTTTAAATGCAGAAAATGGCAGTGAAGTAATATCCAGTTGTTCAAGATGAAATTTATGGACAATCACAAACTGAATTAGTTTGATTTCTACAGTTAGAGAACAAGCAGGAGGACAGGGATCAAGTTGTGATCCTTTTCCAGGACATGTTAGAGGTTGTGACAAGAGATATAATGATGGAAGATCATATATCCAGGTCAATTGCTTGCACCTAATTATGTTAGAACTTATAATTTTACATTTTGCATGTTATTCTAATGTTGTTACGATCTATAGTTTGGTAGATTCAACTCATGGTGGGTCGGGACAGGAGGTGATGACTTCCCTTGATCAACAGTATCAGTTATTTGCATCTGCTGGAGCTATCAAATTTCCAACTCCAGAATCAGAGGCTTGGAAAGAGAAGGTTGCTTTGAGGTCTAATTTGGTAAAGGTTGTCATAATATTGGTTTTCAATGATTCTTATGAAATTCTGTCTTCGCCTTTTACAGATCAAAAGACTCTATCTGTTACTTACAGTAAAGGAATCTGCAATGGATGTACCATCAAACTTAGAAGCTAGGAGACGCATATCCTTCTTCTCCAATTCATTGTTTATGGACATGCCTTCGGCACCCAAAGTCCGCAATATGCTTTCTTTCTCGTAAGTCTTTTTAAGTTATTTTAATTTTAGAAAAACCTTTTAAAGTAATTTTTGCTTGAGGCTTGCATCTTCCTAGAATTTATTTGTGCTTTAAGTAGCAAATGTTGACTTATAGTTGTTTGAACTATTTTCTATCAACTTTTTCACAAGAGAAATAACTGTAGTTGACAAATTTTCTAAGATTTGTATGGGAGGGAGGGAGGGAGGGAGGGAGGGAGGGGGGGGGGGGGGAGAGATGAATTTTCATGTCTAAAGTAACCTATCTATGATCAAACCTATTTTGTTTGATCTGAAGTAGTATTTTTGTTTCCTATTAGAATATTATCAATCTACAGAACTAAGATTATGATTGTATCTATTGGTTGTTGTTCTTTCTTGCCATAATATGTTGGAGCACCTATCCTCTTATTTGACTATCAAGTTACTTCTTGCATTTCACTTGTCTACTTAACATGATGCATTCAGCGAAGTATTTGTACTTGATTCATTCCTTATAGATTATTGATGTTGTAATAATCACAAGTTCACGATCAAGTGAAGTCAAAGTGGATATTGGAACCTTGTAGTTTCTGTTCTTCCTTGTTCAATATGTTGAGTAGGATATGTTACTAACTAATGAACTTAAGGTGATGGATTTTGGTAGTTGTGCATAATTGTTTCCCTCCTAGTAGATTTTTTTTTATGTTTTCAAGTTTGGGTTGATTCTTGGACTTTAGCATAGACAACATGTACCTATCTGAAGTATCAGATTGGGGTTTGCACAATTTCCAATTGATCGACACAAAGTAAGGATTAAATTTTTTCTCTCTTTCGCTTTTGCTTCCTTAGTTCACCCAAGATGGGAGTTTCCTTCTTTTTATCTCTTGTTATTTCACCTCCAAATGGTATTTCTTCTGAATCAAATAAACGAGAGTTTCAAAATATCTCCACATGTTTACCAAAATGAAGTTGGCCTGCAACCTTTCACAAATTTCTAGTTGTGTGTATACACTGTGACTTGGGGAATTACTATTCCTAGGCTTATTGCAATTTGCACCTGTAGGTGTATTAGACTAGAGATCGTACAATCATGAAACATTATATTATTATCAAATCTTGTTGCAAATTAACGAGCGTACTTAGGATTAATATTATTAACAATATGCATGACCTAACTTGTTCTTTACAGTGTTTTGACTCCTTATTACACGGAGGAGGTCCTCTTCTCGTTGCATGATTTGGAAGTTCCAAATGAAGACGGGGTTTCAATACTCTTTTACTTGCAGAAGATTTTTCCAGGTTTGCATTTTTGTTCAAGCCCTATGTAGTGATCTTTCTTTCTTTCTTTCTTTCATTCTCTTTTTTTTGGTTTGTTATTGGACTAACCAATAATAAAATGTAGATGAGTGGAACAATTTTCTTGAGCGAATGAAGTGCAACAGTGAAGAAGAACTTAGAGGATTAGATGAATTAGAAGAGCAATTACGACTTTGGGCATCATATAGAGGCCAGACTCTGACTAAAACTGGTAAGAGACGTATGTCTTTATAAATATGTTGATATTATTTCCCCTCTCCCCACTATAGAGGTGGAGAGAGTTGGTTTACATGGTACCCTCCAATATCTTGTTCATACATGTTAGCACATTAAAAATTTTACTTTTCAATGGACTGATACATTATTACTACTCAGTAAGAGGTATGATGTATTACCGTAAAGCCTTGGAACTTCAAGCTTTCCTTGATATGGCAAAAGATGAAGGTAACTATTCCTCAACAGTGATTTGGTTCATAGTTTTGTAAGAATGATGTTTGCATTTTGGTCACTTAAATATATTTATATTTTTTTTATTGCATTGTGGTGGACATTGATCAGATCTAATGGAAGGCTATAAGGCCATTGAATTAAATGAGGATCAGATGAAGGGAGAGAGGTCACTATGGACTCAATGTCAAGCAGTTGCTGATATGAAATTTACATATGTGGTTTCATGCCAGCAATATGGGATTCACAAGCGATCTGGCGATCCTCGTGCGACAGACATTTTAAAGCTTATGTCAGGGTAACTGTTCATTCATCTATGTTGCTGTAGTGATTGATTAATTTATACAACTTAGAACCTGTGTATCCCTTCTTTTTTTGGGACAGTTACCCATCTCTCCGTGTAGCTTACATTGATGAGGTTGAAGAGCCTAGCAAAGATAAATCAAAAAAAGTTAACCAAAAAGTGTATTATTCTTCTCTGGTAAAGGCTGCTATGCCGAAGTCAAATTCTTCTGAGCCAGGACAAAATTTGGACCAGGTAAAAATTATGTCTTTTTTTTTTATAGATGAAAGCAATGTGTAAATGACAACATATAGTCATTCTTGATTTCAGTTAGACCCCAAGCCATTTGCAGCAATCTTGCTGGAAGTGCTGGTAGATTTTATTTTTATGTCATAATGGACCATAGCAGCCATCTGCAGCTGCTTTATTATTATATTTTTAAGAATTTAATATGTAATTATGGTGTCTCCAGTTAAATAATGGTTCTACCATTGGTTGAACTAGTGACCCATATGGTAACGTTTTTGGTTCGATGATCTGCTCAAGTCTGAAAAGCATTGGATGAGAAGTCTTGTTATTTAGGTGGACTTATTGGACTTTTGAAACTAGGGAACACAACTGGAGTGTACAAGAAAAAGTAATTGGGTCTCATGAATATTACATGTATCCTCATATGCTTTGTAATTTCTGTGTTCCAAACATCTGCCAAATGTTTACCATGATTTTCACATGCAGGTTATTTATCGAATAAAGCTTCCAGGACCTGCTATCTTGGGTGAAGGAAAGCCAGAAAACCAGAATCATGCTATTATCTTCACACGTGGAGAAGGCTTACAAACTATAGATATGAATCAGGTATATTGTTATTGTTAAAGATAAAATAGATGTATTGAATATTGTTGTTGTCTCATTACAAAGAGTACTTAAAGTCTTATAAATAGGCTACTACTAGTTGAGTAGTGGCCTAGTATGTGTTGGCACCAAGTATACTTGGTGACCAAGTTTTAATAATAATATACTCTAATAATGGCATTATCCTACAATCCTCTTAACATTCTTCCTCAAGCTGAAAGTTTTATATTATGACTTGCAACTTGTTACAGAACATATCTCAAAAATAAAAAAAGATTCAAACCAAACATAAAATGAAATTATGTTATCTCCAACACTCCCCCTCAAATTGAGATCTTCAATTTGCACGAATAAAAATTTATAAGATGTTTATAGGACAAATAACTTGGTTATGAAAACTCCCATAGAAACAATGATGTTTATGCCCAAAGTTGATTTCTCATCCTAATACATAACTTCACACGTCTACTTTTCAAGGATATTATTTGCAAGCAATAATGGAGAACACTTCTCTCCAACAACAACGATGAAATAATGGAGAACACTTCTCTCCAACAACAACGATGAAGGACTCTTTGCCTTCCTCAATAACGAAGGACTCTTAAGCCTCCCAACAAATTGAAGGACACGCTCCTTCCTCAAACCTCTGCCCCCATAAAATTCCTTACTCCAATTAAAAATCCATTTATATATTTCAATCCGAGATATTAACTGATCTGGACATATTACTGTTGTTAATACTCCATTAGTACCAAACAGACCCTAAGACCATAATTTCTCCATATGCTGGGAACTGCAACTCAATGCATCGAAATCTGTGACAATCAAAATAAACATGCAAAAAGCAGCCTGCATTTTCGAAAAGAAACCTCAAATATGGGCAATGGAGTACTAGAGCACCAACTTTAGCAATGCATAACAAAAGAACTAAAACTGAACTCTAACCACCTAATTTTTTTTCTGTAAGATGAAGTTAAACAATAAAAATAAATGATGATACCATGTTAGAGATAAAATATAGGTATTATCCTACAATCTTCTTAACATTCCCCCTCAAGCTGAAAGTCTTATATTGTGACTTACAACTTGTCACAAAACATATTCCAAAAATAAAAAAAGTTTCAAATCAAACATAAAATAAAATTATGTTATCTCCAACAGTTATCATGTTTCTGTGGTGCACTTGATCTTTCCGTGCCGACTATCAGCTTATTAAATTTCATCGTTAGGATAACTACATGGAAGAAGCCTTGAAAATGAGGAATTTGCTTCAAGAGTTTCTTAAGAAACATGATGGTGTGAGATATCCTAGTATTCTTGGTTTTCGGGAGCATATATTTACTGGAAGGTATATTCTTCGTTGTTTTGGTTTCACTTTTACCTTAATATATTTTTCTTTCCTCATTTTCATATAGAGTCATAGTTTGCTTGTTATTCAATGCAGTGTTTCTTCTCTTGCATGGTTTATGTCAAATCAAGAGACAAGTTTTGTAACTATTGGCCAGAGATTGTTAGCTAACCCTTTGAAGTAAGATCTCTCTCTCTCTCACACATACGCAAGAGTACGAGTTTGTCATTTTCTTTTGTTGGTATGAGGATGGAGGGAAGAATTAATCCCTGGATTGATATTAAAATTTTAGTCAGATCCATCCTAAGTTGCTATTTGTAAAGATATCAATACAAAACACTCAAGGGACTTATCTCTATCATTACTGAAAATCGATTATGTTAACATTTGGTTTAGTTGTCATATATCTTTTGATTTTGTGGTATGTTTTGTATATATTTTGTTAAACCAAATAAGGATTCAGAACTTCATCTGTGAAAGTTGGAAATGTTGCAACAAGTTTTAGCTTAGCAATGATTCCAAAGGAAGGAGGAATATGAAAATCTGATAAATAATGTGTTATATGTGAAATTGCATTGTTTACCTTTTCAACTACTTTTTTTCTCCATGGTTCTCTCTTTTTTTTTGCTTATTATTTCCCTCCCTATATTCCACAACTTATGGTTGGCTGATTTTTTTAGTCCGAGGCCCTGAATGGTACTTGCCACCATTATATTTTATCTTTTTACTAATAAATGCGAAAAAAGGCTAACCTCAGTTGTTCAAATTTAATTTTTAGCTGGGATTACAATTGTTAAGAGGTGTAGTCAGGCAATCAGCTCAGGAATTGAATTGACATGTATAAATGTATCTCTTCCTAGTTGAACTGCTTAGTACTTTCCATAGTGATTTATAGTTATGTGTACATTAAGCCTTAGGCCCTGCATGCTCTTTGCCACCATCATATTTTATCTTTTACTAATAAATAAAGAGGCAGTCCTCAGTTGTTCAACTTTGAGGTTTATTTCCATTCAGTATGCCCAACGTCTATTTCTCTTGTGACTCATTTATTCAGTGTTGTGCTTGCACAAAAATTGTTCATTAACTACTATTATTTTGTTTCTCATCCAGAGTTCGATTTCACTATGGTCATCCAGATGTTTTTGATAGGCTGTTTCACCTTACGAGAGGAGGTGTTAGCAAAGCCTCCAAGATTATCAACTTAAGCGAGGACATATTCGCTGGTAAATTCATAGTCTGTAGTTTTAGTCATTTTTGGTTTAACTTTTGCGAATGATCTTGAACGACCATGTTACTCTTCTAATATGACATTGCTTGCAGGCTTTAATTCTACACTACGTGAAGGCAATGTTACACATCATGAATACATACAAGTTGGGAAAGGAAGGGATGTGGGCCTTAATCAGATTTCACTGTTTGAAGCAAAAATAGCAAATGGGAATGGGGAACAGACGTTGAGTCGTGATCTTTACAGGCTTGGGCACCGTTTCGATTTTTTCCGGATGCTATCATGTTATTTCACAACCATCGGTTTTTACTTCAGTACCTTGGTATATTTCAAAGATCTACCCTGCCCCCCCCCCCCCCCCACCCAATTCTGAGTATCTGCTTTTGTAGTTATTTGAGGTTTCAATAATTTATTTGGCAGATTACTGTGCTTACTGTGTATGTATACCTTTACGGGCGACTATATCTTGTTCTTAGTGGACTTGAAGAGGGTCTAAGTACTCAACCAGCCATTCGAGATAACAAGCCACTTCAAGTGGCTCTTGCTTCACAGTCATTTGTGCAAATTGGATTTTTGATGGCCTTGCCTATGATGATGGAGATTGGCTTGGAAAAAGGTTTCCGAACTGCATTAAGTGAATTTATTCTGATGCAATTACAACTAGCACCAGTATTTTTCACATTTTCACTTGGAACAAAGACTCACTATTATGGAAGGACATTACTTCATGGAGGTGCGAAATATAGACCTACTGGTCGTGGGTTTGTAGTGTTTCATGCCAAGTTTGCTGAAAACTATCGGCTCTACTCCCGCAGCCATTTTGTGAAGGGGCTCGAGCTAATGATTTTACTTGTTGTGTACCAAATTTTTGGTAAAACCTATAGGGGGGCACTTGCTTATATCTTAATCACAGTATCAATATGGTTCATGGTTGGCACCTGGCTTTTCGCTCCCTTCCTCTTCAATCCTTCTGGTTTTGAATGGCAAAAGATCATTGATGATTGGAGTGATTGGAACAAATGGATAAGCAATCGAGGTGGTATTGGAGTACCACCTGAAAAAAGTTGGGAATCATGGTGGGAGGAGGAACAAGAACATCTTCATCATTCTGGAAAGCGTGGTATTATTGCTGAGATATTGTTGGCTTTACGATTTTTCATCTACCAGTATGGACTCGTTTATCACTTAAACATCACAAAGAAGACTCAAAGTTTTCTGGTACGTAGTACCCTGCAGGTTTTCGCCTTCAATGTCATTGTAAAAGTTCCCTCGTCAGTTTAGTATGTGCTTACTAAATGCTTTTTCTTTAATAAACTACAGGTATATGGCATATCATGGCTGGTGATATTTCTGATATTGTTTGTGATGAAGGTGAGAGAATAAGTTTTAACATTTGTACTTGCATGTTTTATTATACATATAGATGGAGAAATTATTTCCTCTGTACAACAAGTACAAGTTTGTTGTTGAAGGAGTTATATTCTTGTTAACATGGTCCATTAACTGGAAATGGTAAAGAGTAAGACCCGAAACATTAAAATTATTTTATTGGAAAAAAAATTCCTAATGAGTAATTTCTGCTTGCATGTTTTATTATACATATAGATGGATAAATTATTTCTTCTTCACAACAAGTATATTGTTGAAGGAATTATTTTCTTGTTGAGATGATAACATATTTCATAAACTGGAAATGGTAAAGATTGAAAACCCTAAACATTAAATAAATAATAAAAATCCTCTGGAGAAAAAGAGGACACTTTCTTGAACTTGTTCCTTTAATAATAGTTGTCAATACATGACCCGAGTAATTCACTATGAGAAACACCCTATAATATCTTCTTCTTTCTCTAAAATATTTTAGTACGACTTTTGCACCAAGTTTCTTGGACTTGGGTGGAGTGTCTGGTTAGACGGTGATACTTTAAAGAGTGAAATTTGGCCATTTTTTTACACTAAAATGAAGTATCCAACACCCATGCCCTTGTCCGAGTGTCAAGCATGTAGATACGAGTACCTCTGGATAAAGTGTAGAGTCCATGTAACATAGCTTTTGTGTCGCACGGAGCTGTAATTATTTGTTATTCTCAATCTCTGTTTTATTAAATTGATGGTGTTTTGTTGCAACTCACTTTGTAGTTTGATTTAGAACAATAATATTACCACCTAAATCAAATGGTTGATCACTCTTTCCTTAATACTATGTTCTCCCCTGACTTTTGCTACACAAGGTTACTGCGAATTAGTCTCCCAACATAAGACAGACCCATATTTTACTCTATACTAGAAAATTAAATATATCAAGATCTGGTTTGGGTAGTTATTAAAATAAAAAAAAAACCTCTCCGCCTATACCCAGCCTAATTTTTTGGAGGGATTTTTTTGCCGCCTAGGCGAGGCGCCAAGGGGGGCCTAGATGGACCTAGGCGGGGATTTTTAGAACACTGCTTCTACTAGGTACATGTAGAAGTCAGTATCATAGAATTTTTCTATCCTTACTCTTTTATTTCTTCTTGGTTCTATTTCTTCAGAAGATATAGTAAATTCCATTTCTTCATTAGTTTCATGATGAATTGTTCTTTGATCCTCTTTATTAGTGTCTTCTCGACCTTTTTCTAAAGAATGAATTCTACAAGAACTCAACATCTCTATACTCCAAAATTATATATTGGCTAACAGAATTTGTGAATTCCATGGTCAAGAATTTATAGGCTTTACTATTTTGTGCATATCCTATAAAAACACACTCAATTGCTTTAGCTCCAAGCTTAGGCCTCTTAGGATCAGTTAACCTTACTAATGTCCTACATCCCCACACCCTTAAATGGTCAAGAGATGGTTTTCTCTTCTTTTTTCAATTCATAAGGTGTAATGTGAGTTTTCATATGGGATATACGATTAAGTATATAACAAGCAATCATTAATGCTTCCCCCCATAAATTTTTAGGCAAACCAGAAGTAAGAAGTAATGTATTAATCATTTCTTCAAGTGTCCTATTTTTTTGTTTTGCCACTCCATTTTGTTGAGGACTATAAGGGGCTGTAATTTGATGAATTGTACTATGATTTTCCTTCCCTCTATTCAATCTAAGAATTTTAGTTCTTCGATTTAATTGCTTTTCAACTTGAGCCTTGTAGATTTTAAATTTTTCTTAAGCCTCATCTTTAGTCCTTAACAAATCAACTTGAGTATATCTAGAGCAATCATCTATAAATGTTATAAAATATCTTTTACCTTCCCTAGTTAATATACCCTCAAATTCACAAATATCGGAATGAATTAATTTTAATAATTGTGAATTTCCTTCTACTTTTTTAAAAGATTTCTTGGCAATTTTAGACTTGACACATATACCACATTTTTCTATAGTAGAAAAATTAATCTTATTAGGAATTAAACTAAGATCATACTTTTATAATTTACATGTCCTAATCTAGCATGTCAAACATCCAATCCGTACATGCCACCCTTGGACAATACAACACAATTAGTGTCAAACACCATGTTTGTTTAAAAGACTAACAAATACAAGATTTTTTCTAATTCCTAGAACATGAAGAAAATCATTAAGAGTGATTGTCTTCCTAGATGATAACTTGAGAACCACATTGCCTTTGCCTATCACTTTTGCAGTTGATGAATTTTCCATGAATAGTTCTTGACTATCCTTCATACTTCATAGGTGTTTATAGGCTTTAAACATTGCTTTATTCTTGGCAATATGCTTGGTTGATCTAGAATCGATCCACCATTCCATGTCATTTCCAACCATGTTAGTCTCCATAATCATGGCGACAATATCTTCATTGCTTACCATATTTGTTTAGTCATTCTTTTGTTACATTTGCTTCAAGTATAAAATACATTGTTCCTTGAAGTATCCTGGCTTATCACACTTTTAACAAGTACCTTTCGGTTTTTTATTTCCGGAAGTGTTATCTTGACCACCACGATTTCTTTTGTTGTTGTCCTTTGGTTTAGATGCATTTTTTATGACAAGAGTTTTAACACTTGTTTTCTATTTTCAATTTATCCAAGTTTCGAGAATTCTCTTCAACTTAGAGAAATTTAATAAGTTCTTGCATAGTCATTGCATCTTTCTTTTGTTTCAATTGCTTTTGACAATCTTTCCACAAAAATGGTAACTTTGAAATGATTGTTGACACTTGAAATCCATCGTCGAGACTATTGAAACAACTTAGGTCAAATCTTGAGTTCGGAATAAATTTCGGGTCAAATCCCAAGTTCGAATCGAATTAAAGCCATCAAAATAAAGCCTTAAACCATTGGCCCAATAGTATCTTCTTGGGTCATCTTAGACCACCACTAAGACTAAGAAAAAAACGGGTAAAACCGAATAACCTAAATTTTTTAACCGAATTATTTCGGTTATTCGGTTATTTTCTACAATTCGGTTATACCGTTTTACTATCCGGTTTTCGGGTTTGGATACAGTTATTAAAATTGTGATATTCGGTTACTCGAATAACCGAATAGGCATTTTAATAAAAAAAATTGAAAACCTAACTCTTAATTATGACTCACTCTGCTCTCGCCTCTCTCACCCTCTAGCTTGGTAGCCTCTGCCGACTGCACAACCCTAACCCAAATCCCTAAATCCCAAATTCTCAATTGCGTACGCCTCTCCATAGCCACAACCCACAACTTTGCTTCATAAATCTCGAGTCTCCCCCACTCCGGCATCTTTGCAATTCATCACTTTTTCTCCACTGTTGATCAGTGTGAGCTGCTCTTCTTTAATATCTGTATGATATCTTTGCATTAACTGATCATTGTAATTTTTCACCCATCTTGTAAACAAAAGATTGTTGTTTTACTTGATGGGTTTGTTAAGGATATGTGTTTGATTTTGTAGACGAACTATGTTTTAGTTATTGTCTTTTTCTGCGTATATGATGATTTTACATGTTCAAACTCCTCTCCTTTTGAAGATTACCTTTTTTGTAGTAACTTATTTCTTTATACGCAGACAAATTATTCTCCTATTTTTCAATGTGGGACTAGGGTGTTACAACTATGGCCTTCCGACACAATTTGATTCATAATAATTTGAAGTTCATGTACTTGCAATGTAACACCCCCTTCATGAAAAGGAAGGAATGTTACCTGCAAAGCACAACAAACCTCAAAATAAGTAATCATTGCACTAATAATATCAAATATTTAATAATGATATCCATCAATGAAGTACTAAGTACAATTCTCCAATCAGAGTCAAAATAATCAATACCAAAAATCGAATCAACCTAGATGGTCAAAGGAAACTCTCTTTATCACACTAGCCTTGTATCACTCCCTCTGAACTTCGGGAAGAAAAACACAAAGATGAGTCAATTGCCCGATCTGAGATATAGATATATAAAGATGCACAAATCAAAATCTGAAATCAAATTAGAGTAAAAATACTGAACAAAGCTTCAAGCTTAAATACTGATGAAAATATAATCTCCAAGGTCTGAATAGAATATATCTGAATCAACAGAATTAACGAAACAAACAGAAGAGTAAAGAATGAACTGAAGTAGCTAGCTCAATTAATTGAACTGAACAGAAACAAACAAAACTAATACAATGAAATAATAGACTGGATCAAATGGCTGGGTGTTATTTCATACTGTTTGAGCTTAAAAATATACATTGCCAAACAGGCAAATCACACATTGGACCGCGAATCCAAATGTATGCAAATCGGATAGGTGTGTTTAGCACAACATCACAAATCTGTAGAACAGAAAACTAAGGTTAACTCATACGCCTCCCACAACTAAATACCAAATGGCCCATTTCCTCCGGAGCCCAAACAGAGACGTCGTGGATCACACCGTCATGGAGAGTGTCATGCCTCGTGCCAAGACGACATGTCTGTGGTACCCCCACAGGTGGTTATAGCTCAGGAATATACCTTACGGTATATTCTAACAAAAATATCATGTCACAACACATGCGACATAATACCAATAAAAATAGATATCGTGTCACAGCACATGCGACATAATACCAATAAAATAGATACCGTGTCACAACACATGCAACACATTATCCAGAGAAACGAGGTTCTAATGTATATGTTGAACCAAATCAAATCATAATTTCTCCAAAAGAAGGTAACATATATCGCTCTATAAATATCAAAATAAATACTAGACATGATATCCTAATTCAAAGAATACAAATATGAGTCCTATGTATCAACTCCAAAATGAAACTATTATATGAATTTCACAAGAAACAATTATGTGAAATAATAACAGAATTCGAAATAAAGAACAAAACGAACAAATCAAATTTAACAAGAGTATCGCTGAAAAATTATAGAATATGTACAAATTTTAATAGAAGGAAAAAGTTTAAATTACTGAATACAGCCAAAATATCAAATATCAAATTTCTATTTAAGATTTCCAATAGGATTATAAGAAAAATGAAATGAATGACGAGATATCACGAGATACAAAGAATGCAACAATAATCAAAGGAGTGGAGTACGGAATCCATACTTGAGTTAAGCAACGTCATACCCAAAATTATAATCTGAATATAACCAGTTAAATTCCTTCCGTCCGAGCTAATTACACAAATTAACATAAATAAATTAATAATTCATACGTAAAATTACTAATTTATAATCCTTTTTCCCAAGATTTGTTATTATTAATATTATTATTATTATCATTTTTTTTACCGGGTATTACATGCAACATAACATATTTGTTATCTATCATTTGATAATCAAATAATGAACTTGCTAGGAATTTTTTATTTTCGACGCCCTCGATTTTGTACTTGTCGAGATCCTCCCATAATTCTCTTGTCGTCTTTTCTATGAACTTAGATTCATATATATCGTACAATGAATTGAATAACGCATTTAGAATGTACCCTTTATACATGAAGTCGTTTTGTTCCCATTTTATTTGATTCTTCATTTCTGCCGGTGTCTCATTTTCTTTTTCTTCTATTTTCTGTTCATTTAGCATGAGAGTTTTAATGCCAACAAAAATACATTATGCTCTTCCAACGTTTGAAGAATAATCCATCAAATTTCTCGAGTTTGTTAATTTGATTCAAGCTATTTTTTGCATTGTTGTCCTCCATTGTTAATATAGTCTTAAGATTGTTGTAACCCACTTTGTAGTTTGATTTAGAATAACAATATGTTAGTATTTGAGACTAAATTAATGTGGATATCATTAATTATTTTTAATGATTCTATATGTTCTACTCCATGAGTAGATTAAATTAAGTATTTGGAAGCTCAAATCCATAGAGTAATGAATGAGATATTAACTCCCAAAGATCACACTTAGAAATGATAAATGATAATAAATACATGTGGGAAAAAAATCGAGTCCCACATAGGTTAGGAATTAAACTTTTAATGTGTTTATATACAAGGAAAGTGCTCTTGGGTTTGGGCCCCAAGGGACACCCCACTTTTGTGGAAGGGAGAGGACTTAGCCAAGATTTGGTTCGAACCCACAAGCGCGCCGTAGACGCCGCCGACCGACAGGCCTGGCCTTGGCCTGGGTCTGGGTTTTTGTATATAATTTTTTAGAAAAAATTTATTTATTTATTTCTATTATCAAAATTGTGTCGTTTTGATAAACGGTATTTTATTATATCAAAACTGCGTCGTTTTGAGAAGCGGTATCTACTGAAAGGGTATCAATCTGAACGGACAGCCCAAAACTATGTCGTTTTGTCGCGCCTTTTCTACTAAAACTACGTAGTTTTGGTTCTGCTAATGATAAAACTACGTCATTTTATAGGTCCGAATAGACGCGTCCATACTGCAAATGATTAAAACTACGTTGTTTTGACCAAAGGATGCCATACATGTTTCAGTAGCATCCCATGGCTTTTCAAGGGCTAAGTACGGATCCGAAGGGTCACCAACCCCTCCTATAAATAGATAGGAGGGGACAACCTTCTCATTCATTCATTTCTCAAGCATTCAGGCATATTAGAGCTTTCAAGTCTTTATTTCTTCATCAGTTTCTTAGTTAATTTTGAGAGAGGGAGTCCGGGAATTTCTTTGGTTCGTAGTATACGGTATCATATTATCCTGGGAGACAAGTGCTATCAACTTTGAGCACCATACAGAGGGCATAATTGTCTTAAGGACATAGTACCAAGTACTAGCCTTGACAAATCTTTTTCTACAGTTCTGATTTATTTGAGATAAGTTAATATATATATATATATAGTTTACTTTAAGATATACAACACAATATTACCGCCTGAATTGAATGGTTGACCACTCTTTCCTTAAAGACGATATTTGCCCCTAACTTTTGCTACACGGAATTACTGCGAATTAGTCTCCCAATATAACACAGGCCCGGATTTTACTCTGTATTAGAATTTGTTGTGTAGGAACAAATCTAGTGCAAAACTATAAATGATAATTTTAACAAGAAAAGTAATATAGAATGATAATTTTTCTAAGAACTTGAGAAGGATTTTGAATGATTTGAAGTTATAATTTTGGGTAGATTGGCAACATATTTATAGGTTTCCAAACTCCCCTTTAAAGTTGGCATCCCAATTAGTTGGCCGTTACTCTGCAATTAACCATCGGCAATTAACCGTTGGCTTAATTAATTAATTGTGACCGTTGCAATGTTAGTTGGCATAATATTAATTAATTAATTGTGACCGTTGCAATGTTAGTTGGCATCTTTAAAAATAAAATTGAAATAATGTTATTGCCATGACTTGAACCCAAATCCTTAGCATTAAGTTCTTTTCTCTTATCCAACTGAACCAATTCATTTGTTGGCCATATGGATAGTATATAATATATTTATTATATTATGTATTTGATTATAATAATGTAAATTATATGATTTTGTTCATTTTTCTCAAATGCGGGGGTTGTTACAATTTACACTTGGAATTGATGATTTGAATATTCGATCATATATATTGCTTTCATAAATATCAGCTTAGAGGATCAGTTTCTCAACCTGTTTATATTTTTCCAGACTATTTCGGTCGGACGGCGAAAATTCAGTGCAAATTTTCAACTCATGTTTCGGCTCATCAAAGGATTGATCTTTCTTACATTTATTTCTATTCTGGTAACCTTGATCGCGCTCCCCCATATGACAATGCAGGACATCATAGTCTGCATTCTTGCTTTCATGCCTACTGGTTGGGGTTTGCTTCTGGTTAGTAAATTTTTTTTCAGTATATCCAATTCACATCACACTTGTTGATAGTTTTTAATTCCTGAGAAGCGTCTTGCAATCCTATTTCACGTACTGGTTCACAATTGTAATACCAAAATGTTGCTCCTCTTGTTATGTGTACAAGAAAGGTGGAGTTAAAATATGGTTATTCCTTAGATGTAATGTATAACGATTTGGGTTTCTCATTCAGTCATTCTATGTTTTCCCCATTCAAGTGATGATCCTAATTTTACAAACTAATTCGTGCGCTCTTTCCTACTTTTCCATTATAGTCTAGTAAATTCACATGTTATTTTCCCTGTTTTCCCTTAAAGCTACTGAAACTACGCATGTTTAATTCTTCATAGTTCATTATATAATTTGTAATTATCTGCATACCTCATCCTCTTCTTCTTTCAGATTGCACAAGCATGCAAGCCTGTTGTTCATCGAGCTGGATTCTGGGGATCAGTTCGGACACTTGCTCGTGGTTATGAAATTGTAATGGGTTTGCTTCTTTTCACCCCAGTTGCTTTTCTTGCGTGGTTTCCTTTTGTTTCCGAGTTTCAAACCCGTATGCTTTTCAACCAAGCATTCAGCAGAGGTTTACAAATTTCTCGCATCCTTGGTGGCCATCGGAAAGATCGAGCATCTCGAAACAAGGAGTGAATTTCAAAGCCAGGAAAAGCCACCTTACTGTTGTGATTACTTGTAAAATAAAATATATTTCTAATTTTACCTGGAGAGGCAAGTTAACAGATTCCTTGTTGAGTCTTTGTCATTCTTCTGTTAAGCTGCTGTTGTTATTATATGTATATGGGCAGCATTTTTGTGTAGCTAATTCAGTTTTGCCTTCACATTGTAATATTTACTTGAACTTGTGATATTGTAATACTCTTTAATTATGGTTAGTTAATTTCGGCATTTTGATAGGTTTTTATTGACCCTTTTTAAGTTTGAATGTCATAGTAACATTGATTGATCGTCACAATTTAATCGTGCAGATACACATAATATGCGAAAATATGAAAATATGTAAATTTTTATTTGATTTAACGTTGTGAAGCATTATGATTATAATGATGTCATACAAGCCCCTCCGCCCCGAAATAAACGTCGGCATGTTGATTAATAATATATATTTTTATCTAATTTGTCCTTTTAAATTACTTATTAATTGAAATCTATACTTTTTACGAAGTATTACTTATTCCCATGTGAACTAGTTCTTTAGATCATTCGTTCTTGTTATTCACACATTTTTAATAAGTACTCCCTCCGTCTTATGATAAAAGTCTTTATTACTATTTTGGGTTGTCCCATGTTAAATGTTCACTTTCTTTTAATAACCAAATTTTTATACATTTTGTCATTTTATTCTCCTTTTTAATATGCGTGAAAAATTCACCAGGACTTTTAGCCTGGGACGGAGGGAGTAATAAAAATTACTCCCTCCATTCCTATTTAATTGAGTTGTTCATATTTATTTGACATTTGTAGATTTTTAGGAGATATTGATTATATTATTTCTTAAATTACCCCTAATTATTTAATACTCTCCTTACTTTTCTCCTATTTTTTCAGGCTATTTTTTCTCTCTTTTTTAATATCTTAATTGTGACGCCCCCAAAATAGGTATACATCATCCATTCTGAGTCCCCAGATACATGGTACATAAATCAAATACAAATTTCTTTTATACAATACGACAACAACGTAGCTTAGAGTTTTTACACGAATATTGTCTCATGGACAGTATTCAAACTCAAATAAAGTCTTCATTACAATTATTATCACACTATTTTACTGAATAGTAAGGACTATTAATGCAAACATCTGGACCGCACACTGTTTCTCGACTTTCGTCCAATATATTTTTCATTTTCCGAAAAAGAACGGTGAAAGAAAAGAGTGAGCTCAACTAGCCCAAAGAAGAAATATTATGACTAAGATCTTTGCGAATAAATTATCCTTAGCCTTCAACGATTATAACAACCGATAGAATATAATAGACAACAAGTTTTAGATCAACAACTGCAACGAAATAAGCAATCCATTAGAAGAGTCAAGTAGAGCATAAAATTTACTGTCTTCTATGATTTAAAAAGTTTTTCATCAACTTTATCGCTGTAATACCCATTAACAATTCTTTATTATACCCAAGAGAAAGAGAACTTTCATCACCTGTCTTCACCTGAACCACCAAATATTTTAGTTAAATTCACAATTCATGTTTATAATAATGTGAATCAACAGTTCCTCCTTGCCACAAAGGATTAATAGAACGTTTACTTAATATCCTTACCCCAAAGGATAAAGATATTCAAATGTAATAACAATGATCATACCAATCAGTTGTCTACATTTGCACTACGGGTCAAAGATATTCAACTATAACACCAATGGTCATGATCATACCAATCAATTGTCTGTCAGTGCACTACAGCCAAAGACATTCAACTGTTAACTAATTGTCATGATCTTGCCAATCACATCATCGAATTATCCATGCACTACGGGCCAAGGATATTCGTTATTATCACTAGTGGTCATGATCATGTCATACACATGTCCATCTTTGCACGTAAACCAAAGATATACAACTGTAAAACTAATAATCGACAGTCCATCTTTGCACGTAAGCCAAAGATATACAACTGTAAAATCAATAATCGACAGTCCATTTTTATACGTAAATCAAAGATATACAACTGTAAAATCAATAATCAACAGTTCATCTTACACGTAAGCCAAAGATGACTTTCATCATAATATAAGCATGGGGATGATGATAATGAAATAAGCATTAATCAAACGAAATCAAGGATAAATATTAAAGACTTTAAATTTATCCAAAGTTTAAAAATATCTAAATTGTCAACATGATACTGCTTTGTGGAGTAAAATTCAAGAATAATATTCATGTACCAAAAATAATTTGGACAAAACATAAATATATTTTTCGGGTAAATGGTACCCCATGAATAGTACTTGAGAATAAGACCAAGTGAATAGTATCCCCATATGAAAAGTACTCCAAATACCCGAGTGAATAATATTGGGTGAATAGTAATTAGTGAATATTAACTTTTGTGAATAATATCCGGCATGAAAAGTGCCGAATAATACTTTTGGTGAATAATATTTGAGTGAATAATGAATCGGATGAATAGTAACTCGTAAATAAAATACCAAATAAAATGATATTTCATGGCAGTACAAAAAGAAATGATATCTCATACAAGTATAATAGAATATACTGAAAGCTATGAAATGAATTTTACACGCCATGCGGTAATCCACGTAGATGCATCATTTTCACAATTTAATACGAATGAATCTGAATGATCATTCACCATGCATGTGGTAATCCACACAGCAAAAAGTTATTCCAAATGAATAATAAAGAATGGAATAACATAAGAATTCACCATGCATGCGATAGACCACCACGACGGAGTTATTCCAGCGTAATAATAAAGAAGCGGAACAGGTTAAATGCGTAATACGCATGCATGACAGAATATTCCAACGAGTAATAATAAAGAATGGAACTAGGTCAAACGTAATCCGCATGCAGACGATATTCCAATGAGAATAATAAAGAATGGAATAACGAAGAATTTTACCATATATGCGATTACTTCAGCATGGCGAGTTATTCAACATAATAATAAATAATGGAATAATCAAGAATTTCACCATGTATGCGATGCTTGCATAGATATATTATTCCAACATAATAATAAAGAATGGAATAACAAAAGAAATTCACCACGTGTGCGATTGTGATGCATAAAAGAGTTATTCCAACATAATAATAAAGAATAGAATAACGAAGCTCTCTTCATGAATACGAAAAGAAATAATACCCCTTACTATAATAATAATATCCCTTACCTCGGAAAGAAAAGCTGGATCTTTGGAATAGTGAGAGGTATCGACTTCTCTCCTTTTTCTCTATAATTTCTCTCTATAATAATTGCTCTATAGCTTTATTGAATTGGTGAGAAATGAATGAAGAATGAGCTTCTATTTATAGAAAAATATAGTTTTGATAATTACACATTTTGGGGCTCGAAATATTACAGTATAATACCTTCCTCTTTTTCTTCATTTTTAATTTAGTCATGCAAGTATTATCAAACTTGTACCACCTCCCCTAATAGTAAATAATGTGAATCAATAGTAAATCATGTGAATCAATAGTTCTAGACATGTGAAAATACGAATTACAGTATAGTACCTCCATCTATACCTCTATTTTTTACTTAGTCATGCAAGTATTATCAATCTTGCACCACCACCCCTAATAGTACAAGAAAATGAATCAATAGGACACACATATGAACAAATAGTTATAATCATGTGAATTAATAGCAATTAATTGCTCATTTATCTGATTAATTATCCGATTAGTCAATATAACCTCCAGACATCAATTATTATCGAAATAAATGTCAATTTCCACTAACACTAATAATTTCCACACAATGGAACTATCAATTTCATCTTTAATCAACACGAACTTATTCATCATTAATATTATAACTCACAATATTTAACAACCGTGTCGTTCCCGAAAGAGGGGCTTTCCGATAAGGATTTCTCTTATTGGTAGCATGATTAGATTATCTAACCTCTCTCGATGTAACTTATAGACATTGTCAATATTAGAAATAATAATATGAATAATTTTGTCGCCTCAATTATTGATTTAATAATATAACATATTATACGGATGATCTTGTGACAATAATTGAATCAATAATATAGAGATATATGATCGCAAGAATTATCGTAGCAATAATTGAGTATAACCGGTGACTTCTCACGTAAGCATCAATAATTAATATCGTGTGCTACTATTAACTAATGCCAGCGTATTACTATACTTTTATCACCGATTATTTTATGACAACTTGTTTACTTTAAAAAAAATTTACATATCACTCTTAACTTTAACCTTTTATCAATTTAACCATTTACTAAATAGAATAATTATAAGAAAATTGAATACTTTCATTTCATAAAATTCGGGGTCTCACATTAATGGTATAGTCTCTTTCTCTCTCTTATAATTCCTATATCTTATCTATTCTCTAACAATATTTCTCTCTCATATTTATCATCTACAATTTAGCTTTCATTTATCTATGCAAAGGTGTTTTTGGTAATATATAGTGATTTTGGTGAAGTTTTATAGGAGTTTTAAATTCTTTAATAGTTGTGCAAAGCTCCAAAACGTCAAATAATTAGGAATGGAGAGAGTAGAATGAATAGAGAAAGAGAATCTAGAGAGTCATTAAATAGAAGCCATGTTATACTGGTAATATGAAAGAGAAAGTGGTATCATCAGTTCCCAATGTAAACATTTTCGCATCTCTTCAATTTCCAACAAAAGTTGACTAAAAAGATTGTGAGGGTATGTGACGCCCCCAAAATTAGGTATACATCACCCATCTTGGGTCGTCAGATACATGGTACAAAATTCAAATACAACTTACTAATACAACTGTCCGTAATAAATACGACAAACATAAACCGTGAGTTTGAATACAAATATTATCTACTAGAGATTATACAAACTCAAAAGGAGTCCTCATTACAATTATTATCACACTAATTCACGAGAATAGTGAGGACTACTAATGCTATCCTCTGGACCATCACTCCGCTTCCCAGACTCGTCCCAAATTATATTCTCATTTTCCGAAGAAAACGGTGAAAAAGAAAGGGTGAGCTCAACTAGCCCAAAGAAAAATATTATGACTAAGATAATGCGAATAAATTATCATTACTCTCCAACAATGTTAAACCGATAAAATATAATAGACATCAAGTTTAATCATAATGAAACAAGCAATCCATTAAAAGAGTCAAGTAGAAAATAAAATCTACTATCTTTTATGATTTAAAAGGTTTTTCATCATCATTATCGGCGAGACTCAACAATAAATATTCCACATCATCGAATCACCCCCGCACTACTGCCGAGGATATTCTTTAGTATCACTACCACAATTATCCATGCACTACGGGCCAAGAATATTTGTGTATTCATTAATGGTCATGATCATGCCAACAATCCATCATCATCAACGCACTACTACGCCAATGAGGACTTTACCACATCATTTGTAACATTACGGTCATGATTACAATCGAATAATCTCTGGTCATAATCATACCAAGTCCATCTATGCACTACAGGCCACAGATGACTTTCAACATAATATAAACATGAGGATGATGACAATGATATAAGAATTCAATAAAACAAGTTCAAGAATTATTTTATCCGGGAATTATTAACATCCAAATTGTCAACATGATCTTTGTTTTTGTAGAGTAAAATTCAAGAATGATCAGAAGAATATTTCCATGAAAAGATACTGGATGAAGCGCAAATATCAAGGATATTCTATTAATTTCATGGAGTATAGAAGTCGAAACTTTAACCAACTGAGTATAATAAAGAATGGAACAACAAAAGAAATCACTATGCATGCGGTACTTGTGATGATAGTGTTATTCCAACGGAATAATAATAACGGAACGAGTCGAGCAAAATTTGCACCGATGGATGTTTCCAATGAATAATAATAAAGATTTTAACCGGTCCGGTGTAAAACACACGAGCGTGATGTTCCAAATGTAATAATAATAAAGATTTTAACCAGGTGTCCTGTAAAATACACGACAAGATGTTTCAAATGAGAATAATAGAAGAATATCACCAAGTATAGGGTAGGCAGCGTATCTGGGTTATTCCAATGAATAATAATAATCTAATAACAACAGCAGTTCTCTTCATGAATAAGAAAGAATAACACTCCTTACGAGTACAACAAATAATATTCTCTACCTTAAGAAGAAGAGTACTGGATATATAAGTAATGAAGTAGCAGAATACTTTCTTCTTTCTCTTTATAGTTTATCTCTCTAGAATTTCAGTGAATTCGTAAGAAAATAATGAATGAATGAGCTTCTATTTATAGAAAAATAGAATGCATAGTAACTAACTCATGAACGGTCGAGATTGATTTACTTTAATCTGACGGTCCATATTTAAAACAAAATATTTTAAATATAATATTATATATATATATAAATATAATATTAGTCATGGGTTATGAACCCCGTGAATTTTTGCCTGCCACACCTTCCAACTAGTACCTATATATAAATATAGTAATCATAATAATTGTAGCCAACTTGCAAATTCAAAACATAAATATATATATAATAGTACTCCCACTACAATCTTATCCCCCCACCAAACCATTCCTCATCAATAATATATATATATATATATATATATATATATATATATATATATATATATATTATAAATATAAGACTTATATATATATATATATATATATATATATATATATATATATAATGAATAACCTTCTTCCAGTTATTTAAAAAAATGGATAAATGGGGGGTCCATAAAATAAGTAAAACTGAGTGACTTTTCACGTAAGCATCAATAATCAATGTCGTGCTACTACTACGCAACCACGCCAGACATATTACTATACTTTTACTAATGAGTAGTTCAACAAAGATAATAACGGTAAAAACTTCCGTCGTTATTTTCATAAAAATATTTTTGTCGTTTTCTCGATTCGACAATAATTCCGTTAATGGGGTTCACTGATCATATTATTGTGTTAATATTTTATTTTTAAAACGAATATTCCCCGACCAATCGAATATTATAAAATAACTTGCGTACTTTTCAAAATTTATAAATACTACCCACAACTATAATATTATATTAAATTCATTCCATAATATTTAAAAATGATAATTATAGAAAATTCATCTTTATTCAAAAAGTTGGGGTCTTACAACCTCCCATTCTTAAGAAATTTTGCCCTCGAAATTAGGGTACGTATCTGGTATATCGAAGAGGTAAGGATACCTTGATTTCATTTCAGATTCTAGCTCCCAAGTCATTTCCTCAACATCGTGGTTTCTCCACAAAACTTTGACTTGAGGTATAACCTTGGTGCGTAGAATATGTTCCTTCTTATCCAAGATTTGAACAGTAACCTCTTCATACGTCAAATCTTCAGCTATTTCGTCCGGTTCCAACTCAATAATGTGGTTCGGGTCTTCCACATATTTACGTAACATGGATATGTGAAAAATGTTATGAACACGAGACATACTTGGCGGTAAAGCGAGTCTATAGGCCACAGTTCCTACTCGATCAAGGATTAAAAATGGGTCGAATCGAGGATTGAGCTTTCCTCTCTTTCCAAATCTCGTAACTCCTTTCCATGGAGCAACACGTAACAACACATGATCTCCTATATCGAATTCCACGTCCTTTTGATGAAGATCAGCATAACTCTTTTGTCGATCTTGTGAGGTTTTTATACGTTGCCAGATCGTTTGAATCTTTTCTGTAGTCATACGTACCAACTCTGGTCCCAACAACGTTGCTTCACCCACCTCATCCCAGCATACTGGAGAATGACACTTTCTTTCATACAACGCTTTGAATGGAGCCATGCCAATACTTGCGATAAGCTCGTTGTTGTAGAAAACTCCACCAATGGTAAGAACTTGTCCCAACTTCCCTTGAAATCAAGGACACAGAATCTTAATAGATCTTCAAGAGTTTGAATAGTCCTCTCCGACTGTCCGTCCGTCTGAGGATGATATGCCGACCTAAATCATAAATCTGTACCCATAGCTTTTTGCAAACTAACCCAAAATTGCGAAGTGAATCTTGGGTCTCGATCAGAAACTATGGATACTGGCATACCATGCAATCTTACAACCTAGTTTATGTACATACTGAGCAAGATCGTTCAAGTGTATAAGTTTCTCGTATCGGTAAAAATGAGCGGACTTGGTCAATCTATCAACAATGACCCAAATCGCATCTATGCCTTGAGAAACTTTGGGAAGACCAATAACGAAATCCATGGTAATGTGCTCCCACTTCCATCCTGAAATTTCAAGTGGTTGCAATGGACCTTTTGGTACTTGGTGCTCCACCTTGACTCGTTGACACGTTAGACACCTTGAGATAAACAAATATCTCTCTCTCTTCGATTGCCCCACCAAAATGTATGTCAAGATCATGATACATTTTGGTACTCCCGAGATGGATTACAAACGGTGTGTTGTGCGCCTCCATCATGATTTTATACTTTAAATCAGGGTCGTTAGGAACACAAAGTCTGGAGTTGGCTCGAAGTATTCCTTCTTCATCGATTCTTGCTTCCGACATCGCACCTTCTTGCACTTTCTTCCTCATACACATCAGCTCTGGATCTGTAACTTAAGTAGCTTTAATTTTATCAATTAAAGTTAGTTCCACTCGTATATTTGCCATCATCACGTGGGTCCCTGGAGTCTTTATCTCTATCTCCATCCTTTGCAAGTCATACAAAATGGGCCTTTGCGTTGACAATATTGCATTCGTACCTGCATATGATCTTCTACTCAATGCGTCAGCTACCACGTTCGCTTTTCCGGGATGGTATTGGATGGTATGATCATAATCTTTCAACAGTTCAAGCCAACGTCGTTGTCGCATGTTGAGTTCCTTTTGAGTGAAGAAATATTTGAGGCTTTTATGATCCGTAAAGATCTCCACTTTCTCCCCATACAAGTAATGCCTCCAAATTTTAAGTGCAAAGACAACAAATTTCTAACTCTGGAGTCATGAGTAGGATAATTCCTCTCATATTCTTTGAGTTGTCGTGAGGCATAGGCTATGACTTTCCCATGTTGCATGAAAACACATCCTAACCCTTTGCCCAAGCATCACCGTAGATGATAAATCCTCCTCGAACCGGATGGTATTGTCGAATGTCTTTGCAATGAGTCTCTCTTGAGTTCTTGAAAACTCTTCTCACATTCTTCGCTCCAACCAGACTTTTGTATCTTTCCGAGTCACCGAGTTAGTGGAGTAGCGATTCGAGAAAACCTTCTACGAATCTCCGATAATAACCAACCACAAGCCGAGAAAGCTACGACTTCTGATCCATCGATTTAGGTTGCTCCCACTTTGAATAGCTTCAATCTTTCTTTGGGTCAATGGATATTCCATGACTTGATACCACGTGCCCAAGGAATGCTACTTCTCGCCGAAACTCGCATTTCTTCACTTGGCATAAAGCTTGTATTCACGAAGCTTTTGGAGTATCGACCTCAAGTGTTTCTCGTGATCTTCACGGCTTTTGGAATATATGAGGATGTCATCAATAAAGACGACCACAAAATGATCCAAATATTCCTTAAATACTCGGTTCATCATATCCATGAAGGCGGCGAGGAGCATTAGTCAATCCAAAGGACATGGCGACTAGAATTCATAATGCCCGTCTGGGAGTTCTGAAAGTCGTCTTTGGAATATCATCTGTTCTAATCTTCAATTGGTGATATCCTAACGAAGATAAATCTTTGAAAAGAATTTGGCTCCTTGCAATCCGGTCAAACAGTCATCAATACGTGGCAATGGGTACCTATTTTTGATGGTGACATGATTCAACTCCCGATAATCAATACAAAGTCGCATACTCCCATCTTTCTTCTTCACGAATAGAATGAGAGCACCCCAAGGAGACGTCTTGGGACGAATGAAACCAATGTCTAACAATTCCTGCAATTGGGTCTTTAACTCCTGAAGTTCAATAGGAGCCATTCGATATGGGGCTTTGGAAATGGGTTTTGTACCGAGTTCAAGGTTGATACAAAATTCAATTTCACGCTCTGGGGGTAGGCCAGAAGTTCTTGAGAATACGTCGGAAATTTATTAACAATAGAAATATCGTTCAAAATCGGCGTATTTTGTTTAAATCGTGACATGAGCTAAGAAAGCTTGACACGGTTTTTTTCAATAAACGAATAGCTTTATAAATTGAAATGACCGTGATTGATTTTAATGGTTTGGTCGCTTGATTCGCATAATAGGTTGATTAGGAATATGAAAACTAACAACCTTACAAAATAATCAATTTTTGTATGATGAGTAGTTAACCAATCAATCCTCAGAATTACGCCAAACGCAAGTATTTTTAAAGAAATAAGATTGACAGGTAATGTGCGGTTATCGATTTGAACCAAACAAGACTTATAACCAGTGGATGTAATGAAGGTTTCTCCCAACGGAGTTTCCACGGATAAGTCAAAGTCTAATTTCTCCGGAGTCAAATTTAATCGTTGAAATGTAAGTAGGAGAAATAAAAGAATGGGTAGAACCGGTATCAAATAAAGTATAGACTTCGCTAGAGTTTATGATAAGCTTACCCTGTGATGACCTCATTCGGGTCCTTACTTTCGGGAGGTCACAACAAACGCTCTCCTCAGACTACCGACTTTGAATTTTCCGGGAATGACCTTTTGTGCCTCCATCCTAGCTGAATTTGTCTTCTTGTGAGCGACAAAATCGGGCTAAGTGACCTTCTCTTCCACAATTATAACATGATTTGACTGAGCATCGCGCAATTTGGACCGATGTGTGCCTCCCTCCGCATTTGAAGCATATGATAAATGGTCTTTCTTCTTCCTTAACAACGGTCTTTGGTCTTTGACGCGTCTTTCCATCATTGTTGAATCTCCTTCTTGAAATGTCAATTCTTATTGTTTTGGCCTCGATTACCACCGGTGGTTACCATTTCGCCCGTTGATTCCTCCACGCTTGTTGTCACCGCTCGATGATCGCTTCTCACCGGTATTATCATTTTCTTGTACCGCTTCTTTTGGTTAAGTTGACTCGTTATCACGCTCCACACCAATGAGCCCTATTTATAATATCTCGAATACAAACACGCTTTATGAAAAATAAAATGTTGACATATCTCCGCTTCAAACCTCTTAAAAACATTCGCCGCTTCTTCTTCTTTATCCACCAAGTGGGGCGAAACCGGATAACTCCACAAATTTTGCCTCGTATTGCGACACACTGGCCATATTGTTTTGCTCCAATTTGATAAACTCCACTCTCCTTCATGTGACGAATACTTTCGGAAAGTATTTGTCGTTGAAACGACTCTTGAACTTCTCCCAAGAAATCTTGATCTGACGCAATGATTGAGTACGTTTCTGGATTTCCACCAAAGAATCGCCTCTCCACGCAACATAAAAAGCCAGAAAGGAACCTTTTGCTCCTCGAAACATCCCAAGACATCAAATATTTTGGTGATCTCGCTTTATCCATGCTTCCGCCATAAGTGGTTTTGGCTCTCCTTTAAACTCCGGTGGTCCCAGCTCCTTGATCGCTGTTTAGCGGTGGCCTTAAGAGTTTCAGATGTTTCCACCTACATTTTGGACGAGGAGCCATTTCTCACCATTGCTGTATTTGCATGAATTGCATAAAGTCTCTCGACAATCCATCATTCATCATTTGGTCGGTGTTGTTGTTTGCATGAGGATTGTCGCTTCCTGATGCACATTCTCCCGATTATTGATATGTGGGGACTCAACGGTCTCATGTGCTCCATTCTTTATTCTCAACATTTTTGGATGTCATTTTCAGAATCGCCACAAAACAAAGGTTAATTGACATATAACATAATATCTCTAAACTCTGACCAACCAATTTAAATACAAAATAAATTTAAGTAGGTCATACTAGCGAAGAATTCCCCGTCTCTCCCTCCTAGTTCTAGTCTCACTTCTTAGCCGGGGATTATATCCTAAGCTTTGATATTAACCGTGACGCCCCAAAATTAGGTATATATCACCCATCTTGGGTCGCCGACATACATGGTATAAAATTCAAATACAACTTACTAATACAACGATGGTAGTATGCAATACGACAAAAACATAAACTGTGAGTTTGAATACAAATATTATCTACTAGAGATTATACAAACTCAAAAGGAGTCCTCATTACAATTATTATCGTATTAATTCACGTAATAGTGAGGACTACTTAATGCTATCCTCTGGACCATCACTCCGCTCCCCGACTCGTCCGTCAAATTTATATTCTCATTTTCCTCAAGAGAAAAAGGTGAAAGAAAGGGTGAGCTCAACTAGCCCAATGAAGAAATATTATGACTAAGATAATGCGAAATAAATTATCATTACTCTCCAACAATGTTAAACCGATAAAATATAATAGACATCAAGTTTAATCTGCAGCCGGAACAACCAATCCATTAAAAGAGTCAAGTAGAAAATAAAATCTACTATCTTTTATGATTTAAAAGGTTTTTCATCATCAATTATCACGAGACTCAAACAATAAATATTCCACATCATCGAATCACCCCTAGCTACTACTGGCCAAGGATATTCTTTAGTATCACGACCACAATTATCTATACACTACGGGCCAAGAATATTTGTGTATTCATTAATGGTCATGATCATGCCAACAACCGTCCATCAACGTATTACTACGGGCCAATGAGGACTTTTACCACATCATTTGTAACATTACTACCATGATTACACCGAATAATCCTCGGTCATAATCATACCAAGTCCATCTATGCACTACAGAAGCCACATATGACTTTCAACATAATATAAACATGAGGATGATGACAATGATATAAGAATTCAATAAAACAAGTTCAAGAATTATTTTATCCGTGAATTATTAACGTCCAAATTGTCAACATGATCTTTGTTTTGTAGAGTAAAATTCAAGAATGATCGTAAGAATATTTTCATGAAAAGATCTTTGGATGAAGCGCAAAATATCAAGGATATTCTACTAATTTCATGGAGTATAGAAGTTGAAACTTTAACCAACCGAGTATTATAAAGAATGGAATAACAAAAGAAATCATCATGCATGCGGTGCTTGCAGATGTACGAGTTATTCCAACAGAATAATAATAACGGAACCGTGTCGAGCAAAATTTGCAAGCAGGATGTTCCAACAAAATAATAAAGATTTAAACCAGTCCGGTGTAAAACACACGCATGTGATGTTCCAATGAATAATAATAAGACGGAATCGGTCCGGTGTAAAACACACATGATAAGATGTTCCAATGTAATAATAATAAAGAGCGGAACCAGTCCTAAAAACACATGAATAAGATATTCCAACTTATAATAATAAAGACGGAACCAGTCCTGTAAAACACACGAATAGGATATTCCAATGAAATAATAGAAGAATGTCACCAAGTATAGGGTGATCCGATACAAAAGTTATTCCAATAGATAATAATAATTGGAATAACAACAGCTCTCTTCGTGAATAAGAAATAATAACACTCCTTATGAATACAACAAATAATATTCCCTACCTTAAGAAGAAATCTTTGGATATATAAGTAGTGAAGTAGCGAATACTTTCTTCTTTCTCTACATAGTTTATCTCTAGAGTTTTCAAAGAATTCGTAAGAAAATAATGAATGAATGAGCTTCATTTATAGAAAAATAGAATGCATAGTAACTAACTCATGAGCAGTTAGAGATTGATTTACTTTAATCGACGATCCATATTTAAAAACAAAATTTTTAAATATAATATTATATATATATAAATATAATATTAGTCACGGGTTAGGAACCCCGTGAATTTTTGTCTGCCACATCTTCCAACTAGTACCTATATATAAATATAATAATCATAATAATTGTAGTCAACTTGCAAATTCAAAACATAAATATATATAATAGTACTCCCACTACAATCTTATCCCCCCCCCCCCCCACCAAACCATTCTTGTCAACCGAATATATATATATATATATATATATATATATATATTATAAATATAAGACTTATATATATATATAATGAATAACCTTCTTCCAGTTATTTAAAAAAATGGATAAATGGGGGGGGGGTCCATAAAATAAGCAAAATTGAGTGACTTCGCACGTAAGCATCAATAATCAATGTCGGTATGCTACTTACTATGCAACCACGCCAGATTCTCGTACTTTTACTACCGAGGTAGTTCAACAAGATAATCAGTGAAAACTTCCGTCGTTATTTTCATAAAAATATTTTTGTCGCTTTCTCAATTCGACAATAAATTCCATTAATAGGTCCACTAATGATTACTTGTCGGATTATGCATTTAATATTCCTATTAAAACGAATATTCCCCGACCAATCGAATATTATAAAACAATTTGCAAAATTTATAAATACTACCCACAACTATAATATTATATTAAATTCATTCCATAATATTTAAAAATGATAATTATAGAAAATTCATCTTTATTCAAAAAGTTGGGGTCTTACAGGGTATAAATAGAAAAATAGGATAAAAATAGTTACAAATATAGAAATAGAACATTTAATATAGAACATCCTAAAAAAGAAATTAGAACGTTTAATACGGGACGGAAGGAGTATATTTTATCACTTGCTAAATGAATTATATCTTATATATCGCCAATCATTCATTGGTTTAGTGATTAGTGGGGCGAATTTTCTCACTAAATGATTGGGTTCGAGTCCCACCTACAACGGATGGTTGATGGTAACTCTACGTCCCTGAGCTTTCGACCCCGACATAGGTGAGTTGGGGCCGTGGGGAATCCTTCAAATGTGTGTTGTCATGTCGGGAATTTGGGGTACCTTACCTACCTCCTATTTTTTTACACAAAAAAAGAGAATTATATTTTATCCATCATGCAATCCATATATGACCCAAGGTCCAAGCACATAACTCGTTTGAAATCATATTTTGGCTCAAAGTGTCAACTTCTTGGGTCTATTGTCCATTAAGAGTACATATCTCGTCAATCCTTTTTTTATTATATTCCAAAATAAGATTTCTAATCACGTGATACAAAGTCTCCCCTAACGCGTGATCTTTCCTTTCATCGAGATCAAATTTTCCTTTAAACTTTCAACCATCTTGTATATCCAACTTAGGTTCTTCCCAAAATTTCTGCTATTTTATAATGTATACAAAAAAAATATGAATTTGTTCTAAAGAGGCATATATAAGAATAAATGATCCTCTTTTTTCAGTATTTTTTCGTGTCGAGTCAGTCTTTGTGTTGCGAAGAGAGATCGAATATGAAGATTTTCTGACACCCTTTGGAGAAATATAAAACTCTAGAGTATATCTTTCCACCTTGTATTCTAAATTGTCTCCCTCTTTTTCAATTCGACATTTACCTGGGATTTTATATTCAATTATAAGTACCTTAACAAAGACTCTAGCTAAAGATGTAATTATGTGATTTTGTAGATTTGTAAACAGACAGATTTCATGTTGTAAGTTGGCTACAACATACCTGTTAACGCTTGTTTTATCCCAGTAGCTTGTTGAATCACATTGGAATGGGCTTATAACCTGAGCTTGACAGCGAGATGTTGTCAGGTGTGAGAGTAAGTGAAAGTTTGAGCAAATTTTAACAATGGAGGAAATAGATTTCAAGTGTTTAGAAATGCCTTTTTTTCCTCTTACCTCTTTCCATGGAGAGCTATTTATAGTGCCTTGAAACCAATGGAAGAAGGACAAACGTCCCACTAAGCCAATCCAACACCCAACCCCTTGCCGGCCCCCAAGCGTAGTGTTGTGCATGTGTGGGCATGCATGGGTTGGTTTAATTTGCTTAATTTTTATTTGTTTGACAGTCACCTGTCCACTGTGCCCCACTAACCATTTGTGTGGTTGTTACATTGACAAATTACAAGGAGCTATTAGAAGTGGTCTTTAATAACAGGAACCCCATTTTTGGCTGAAACCAAGTACCTGCTGAGTGCTGATCGAACCGTTTTTCGGATAAAGTATATAAGTCCGAAAGATACACACATTGTAATGTATATCCCTTCGGATGATTGCTAGTACTTATGCCGAAGTAATCATTCGACTTCTTAGCTGCAGCTTCGGTTATTGAACGATTAACAAGAGTAATCCTTGGGCTTCTTAGTTGGCTTTGGCTATCGAAAGACTTCAGTTTCTTAGCTGCAGCTTCGGCTATCGAAAGATTTATAAAAGCTGCAACTTGGGTTTTATACCCTATCATTTGCCCCCACTTCCTTATTTTACTTTAAGTAAGATGGGGAATGTCCAAGTCTATGCACAGTAGTATTTAGGGATAAATCACTTTTTGATCACTGTACTGGTCCGGTTTTCATTGTGGTTATCGAATTTTTTTTTTTTATAATCGAATAACTGTACTCTCAAAAATTACAAAATGACCATTCCGTTCGATTTCCATCCAAAAATTTAACGGAAATGCTGACTGTGCATATTAACCCTTTTTTTTGCTGACGTGGATGGCATAAGGCATGACTTAAAAATTTTCTTAAAGAAAATGTTGCTAAACCTCCCCAAACTATAAATCTTATATTCCAATAAAAACTATTGCACCAACCACCTCTTATGCTAGAATTTATGTAACACTAATATTTAAACCACCTTGCATCTTTTATATGCATGTGAAGATGAGATAATAATAATTGTAATAATAATAATAATTGTAATAATTATTATTGTAATAATAATAATAATAATAATAATAAATTTCAAATAATTAAAATTTTAAAATAGTCAAAAATTAAAAGATATTATTGGTAACGATGCACTTCATGTGAAGAACGCTATTTTAAATAATAATTAAAAATCCCAGCGCATTTATCATCCATCTTTCATAACAATTTAACTTATTAATAATTTATTATGGGGCCCAATAATAATTAAAATTTTATTTAATTAAAATTAAAATTTTATGAAAGACGTTAATTTAACTTATTAATAATAAATTTCATGAACATGAAGACGTTAATTTATAGAATAATAATTCAACGGCCCAATTATTTGAAGTTTGTGTGGGAGGTTTGTTTGGTTATAAGTTTATTTTTTAATGATGTTTTATTAATTATTAATGCTGTATTTTATTATAAAATTATATTATATTTTTCAAAATTCTCTGTTCTTATTCTAAGACTTTGTGGAATAAAAAAAGTAATTCTACATAAATTTTCTTTTAATCTTTATGCTGATGAAAAATTGGCCTAATTACGGACCGATCACATTCTTATTATACCAGTTAATTAATTTCATACATATAATTAATTTTGTCAAATTAAGAATGATTATAAAATATTAATTTATAAATTAACATCATAAAACATCAATTTTATACATCCAAGACTGCCGACATTTTATTTCTTAATAATTCAATAAAAAGAAAGTAAAATACGCTAGCTTTTGTTCTAATAATTAATTGATCCGTTTTTAATAGAACACGATGAGAATGATGTTAAATGTATTATTGATGACCGGCTAATAAGAAAACATTCGAGTGTACATAGAATTAATAACAAACAAACAAACAAATAATTAATTAGTTATTTTATTTATTTTTTCCCAGTGTTTAACGTCTTCATGTTCATGAAATTTATTATTAATAAGTTAAATTAACGTCTTTCAATTTAACGCATTTATGTTCATGAAATTTATTATTAATAAATTAATTTAACTTATTAATAATTTATTGAATTATTATTCTATAAATTAACGTCTTTCATAAAATTTTAATTATTAAAATTAATTATTATTATTACAATAATAATTATTACAATTATTATTATTATTATCTCATCTTCACATGCATATAAACGATGCTAGGTGGTTTAAATATTAGTGTTACATAAATTTTAGCATAATAGGTAGTTGGTCAAGTGTCTTTTGTTAGAATATAAGATTTCTAGTTTGGGGAGGTCTAGAGTTCAACACTCAATAGCAACATTTTCTTTAAAAAAAATTAAGTCAAGCCTTCTGCCCTTCACGTCAGCAAAAAAAAACGGGTCACTATGCACAATCAGCATTTTCGTCAAATTTTTGGACGAAAATTGAACGGAATGACCATTTTGTAATTTTTGAGAGTACAGTTATTCGATTATAACAAAAAAAGTTTCGGTAACCACAATAAAAATCGAACCCCAATACAGTGACCAAAAAGTGATTTATCCCGTAGTATTTACTATCAATGATCGTTCACGTCTTTTGAGGTGACTTGTCTCATGACAATTGTCGTTACGGTTGTAATTATAGCACAAACCAGTTTATGTCCAACTCAATCCACATTGTTTGCTAATATGGATCTTTCTCGTACCTCTTCTAATAAATAGTACTCCCTCCGTCCCAAGATAAAAGTTCTGATGGACTTTTCACGCATATTAAGAAGAGAAATGAAATGACAAAATTATCCATAATAATATTTCATTAATCATTTCCATTGTAGGTAAGAGAGTGACTTATTATACTTATTAAATATGGAGAAAGAATTAGAATAAGGAAAGTAATATATTTAATGCTAAGGGTATAATAGGAAAAATTGTGTAAAAGTTTGGTTATTAAAGGAAAGTGGACATTTAACATGGGACTATCCAAAATAGTAATAAGGACTTTTATTCTGGGACAGAGGAAGTAATAATTCGACCTCAAACCTCATTTACTTCACGCGCCCGGTTGTAGTGTGCATTGGTAAATTACTAACCTTACCAATGCCGAATCCCGAACCTCCTCTAATAAATCTAGGTTCAGCTATAGACTGACTCGAAGAAAAGGAGATCCAATCTCCACCGGGACAAAAACATCAGTCCCATAAGCCAACCTGAAGAACGAATCTCCTGTAGTTGTCCAAAGGGTAGTTCAATAGGCCCATAAAACACTTAGTAATTTTTTGGGCCATCGACCCTTAGCTTCATCTAACCTTCGTTTGATCCCGTTCAGCAAGGTCCGATTTGTCACCTCCACCTAACCATTGGATTAAGGATGCGGCACAGAAGTCGTCTACTCAAATATGCCAAAATTACTCAAACTTGGCCCTTACAAACTGACTCCCATTATTCGATACTAGAACCCTTGGGATGCTGAATCGAAATACCACCAATTTCTTAGAAAAAGTAAACAATCCTATTCAATAATCATCCCAAAGGCTTAGCCTCTACCCACTTGGTCATGCAGTCAATAACAACCACCACGAACGCCAACTGACCCTTTGCCTTCGGTAACGACCCTAAGATATTGTTTCCCCAAACTATAAATGAGATCGGGGACAAAATCGAAAACAACTCCTTTTGAGGCTGGTGTGGAATCGGACCATTGAGTTGACATTTCAGATACTTTCTCACATAATCTTTGGCTTCTTAGAATGTGGTCGACCAATAATAACCATCTCTCAAAACCTTATAAGACATTGTCTTTGATCCCATATGGTCACCGTCGATACCCTCCTGAACCTCCCAAAGGACATAAGCCGCTTCGGATGACACCAAACACTTCAGTAGTTGAGAAGAGAAGGCTCGTCGATACAGGTCCCCATCAATCATGCAAAAGAACGAACTTATGTGCTTTATCTTATTAGCCAATACCAAATCCGAAGGCAACTTTCCATCACTAGGATAATCCAGATACGGCGTGAGCCAACAATCCAACCATTCTATCAGTGAAGTCTCCTCTTTATGAATGTTCGGGGTATCAAGGACCTCTAGGTAAACCAATCCATAAAAAAAACTTGCTTTAGTAACAACCAACTTCGACAAGGCATCTGCCACCGTTTTATCCGGCCAATCTATCCTTTGAAAAGAATATGAACTGAAAAAGTGGAGTCGATCCTTGACTTCGGTTAAATACTTAGTCATTCTTACCCCTGAGTTTCTTATTCTCTTACGATATGCTTGACGACTAGCTGTGAATCGCTGAATATAACCACGTGCTGAACTTCCAGGCTTCTGGCCAATTGCAATTCAGTTAAAATCGGCTTATACTCTACTTCGTTGTTAGTAGCCCTGAACTAGAAATGAATGGCTTGCTGAACCTTGAACCCCTTGAGGCTTGTTAATATCACACCACCTTTAAAGACATCCAAAGTCAAAGATCCATCCACATAAATAGTCCATGAGGATTGCACTGGTCGGGCATTAGTGATCAAACCCTTAACTGCACCTGGCTGATCTGAAGAGTCTGGTTCGCATAACAAACACTCCACCACAAAGTCGGCCAATGTGTAACCCTTTATAGTTATCCGTGGATGATATTCCAGAATAAATTGACTTAACTCCATAGCTGACATTGTTTGTTTATTCAATACATTCTTGAGGGGTTGATCTGTATATACCACCACCAACCAACCTTGAAAATAGTGTCAAAACTTTTGACTAACTATTATCAACACGTAAAAAAACTTTTTCAAGTTCGTTTCTGCATCCCGAAGAGTATGACTGACATAGTAAACGGGGAATTATTTTTGCCTGCATCTCTGACCAGAACAACACCAACCACCAAAGAACTAGCCGCCAGATAAAGATATAACAGTTCCTTAGGAATTGATTTCATCAGTAAAGGAACTGATGACAGGTACCTTTTGATCCTCTAAAATGCGTCTTCACATTCGGAAGTTCACTAGAAGGTCTTTTCGTTCTTCAGCCCCTCTAGTGTATCAAAGTATGGAAGACACCATTTCGCCGAATTGGACATGAACCTCCTAAGGGCTACAATCCTATCGGTCAACCGGTGTATGTCTTAGAAAGTCTATGGAGACTTCATATCCAATATATCCTTAATCTTCTACTGGTTAACCTCGATCCTTCTCATGCTGGCCAAATAACGAAGGAATTTGCCCGAACTGAGCCCGAAGGTGCACTTGGTCGGGTTCAGGCGTATGTTATAATACCTGATGGTCAGGACACACTCCTCTAAATCATCTAAATGGTCCCGAACTACAGATCATGTTGTCCACGTACACCCCAATGTTACGGCTGAGTTGCATTCTAAACACTTAGTTCATCATCTGCTTATAGGTGTGCCCTACATTGATCAACCCGAACATTATCTTTTTATAAGCTTATATTTCCCGATGAGTGATAAAATGTAAGACCCCGAATTTTATAAAATAAAAGTATTCAATTTTTCTTATAATAACTATTCAGTAAATGGTTAAATTGATAAAAGGTTAAAGTTAAGGGTGATATATGAATTTTTTTCAAAATACACAAGTTGTGACGCCCCCAAAATTAGGTATACATCACCCATCTTGGGTCGTCAGATACATGGTACAAAATTCAAATACAACTTACTTAATAAAACGTAGGTGTACAATACGACAAAAAAACATAACTAATGAGTTTGAATACAATTATTGTCTACTAGAGATTATACAAACTCAAAGGGAGTCCTCATTACAATTATTAACACACTATTTCATAGAATAGTGAGGACTACTAATGCTATCCTCTGGACCGTCACTCCGTTCCCCGACTAGTCCCTGTTATGTTCTCATTTTCTGAAGAGAACAGTGAACGAAAGGGTGAGCTCAACTAGCCCAGTAAGAAATATTATGACTAAGATAATGCAGAATAAATTATCGTTAGCCTTCAACAGTGTTAAACTGATAAATATAACAACATCAAGTTTAACTGCATCGGAACAAGCAATTCATTAAAAGAGTCAAGTAGAGAATAAAATCTACGATCTTTTATGATTTAAAAGGTTTTTCATGACTTTTATCATTTGGGACTCGACAATAAATAATCCACATCATCGAATTACCCTCACTACTACTACTAATGATATTCTTTAGTATCACGACCATAAATTATCCATGCACTACGACCAAGGACATTCATGTATTCATTAATGGTCATGATCATGCCAACAATCTGTCCATCAATGCACTACGGGCCAATGATAACTTTTACCACATCATTTGTAACATTACGGTCATGATTACAATCAATAATCCTCAGTCATAATCATACCAAGTCCATCTATGCACTATAGGCCACAGATGACTTTCAATATAATATAAACATGAGGATGATGACAATGATATAAGAATTAAATAAAACAAGTTCAAGAATTAATTTATCCAGGAACTAATAATGTTCAAATTGTCAACATGATATTGATTTGTAGAGTAAAATTCAAGAATGATCAGAAGAATATTTCCATGAAAAGATACTGGATGAAGCGCAAATATCAAGGATATTCTACTAATTTCATGGAGTATAGAAGTCAAAACTTTAACCAACTGAGTATAATAAAGAATGGAATAACAAAAGAAATCACCATGCATGCGGTACTTCGCATAGACATGTTATTCCAACAGAATAATAATAACGGAACCAGGTCAGGCAAAATTTGCACCGACAGGATGTTCTAACAGAATAATAAAGACGGAACCAGGTCCGGTGTAAAACACACAGACAGGATGTTCCAACAGAATAATAGAAGAATGTCACCAAGTATAGGGTAAACCGCGCGTATCTGAGTTTATTCCAATGTAATAATAAGCAATAGAATAACAACAGTTCTCTTCATGAATAAGAAAGAATAACACCCCTTACATTAGTAGGAGATTGAATAATGCAATAGTGTAGTAACATAATACTCTACTTCTTTCTCTCTTATTCTCTCTATACTTTCTATCTATAGCTTGAATGAATTAAGTGAAAAATAATGAAGCACTAGGCCTCTATTTATAGAAGATTTCTAAACAGCAATTGAAATGTGAAAAGGCAAGTGGCTTGACGAATGGTGATGTGAAAAGAAAAGTGGTTTGGCCTTTTGTAATGTGAACGACAATTGGTTCGGCGCTTGTAATATGAAACGGCAAGTGGTTTGACGTCTGGTAAAGGTAATTACTATTGACGAAGGTAATTACTATTGATGAAGGTAATTACTATTGATGAAGGTAATTACTATTAACGAAGAGACTCTCTTAGATGATGACATATGGGCCCCCCCATAAATAACCAAACTTACCACAAACGACTCATAATAGACTCTTTATATACATCAAGGATTGAATAAATATTACCACAAATCATTTTATTTTTAATCAACACATATTTAATCTTTCAACAATTATTAATCATTTATAACTTGTCGTCTCAATTATTGATTTAATAATATAACATATTATCTGATGATCTTGTGACAATAATTGAATCAATAATATAAGAGATATGATCAAAGAATTCTTGTAGCAATAATTGAGTATAGTTGAGTGACTTCTCACGTAAGCATCAATAATCAATACCGTGTCTTACTACTTAACCACGCCATTCTTGTACTTTTTTCTACCGGTAGTTCAACAATTTTAACTGTAACACCTCCGCCGTTATTTTCATAAAGTATTTTTATTGTTTTCTCAATCCGACAATAATTCCATTGTGGGGTCCACCAATGATTGTTGTCTTGTCATTTAAATATTTCCCGACAAAAAGAATATTCCCTGACCAAACGAATATTTTATAACAACTTGCTTACTTTGTAAAATTTATAAATATTACCCATAACTATAACATTATAGCAAATTTACTCCATAATATTCAAAAATAATATTTATAGAAAATTTATCTTTATTTATAAAAGTTGGGGTCTTACACAAGTGGTTATAAAATATTCATTGTTGTCGGAGAATATTCGTTTGGTCGTGGAATATTCTTTACTTCGGGAATATTCGTCTGACGGTATGACCATTTATTTGTGGGTCGTTAGAGTTTATGCCTGAAGGCCAATTATTTGATATAATTGCTTAACGTTTTGATATTATATTTGATTGAATAAATATATGATTTTATTATGGTTTTATTTATCGTAATATAATTGTTAACATAATAAAATTCCTTAGAATAGTGATACAAATTATATAGTTTCAAGTATGTGACTTGAACACGCAGATTATATATTACCATTAGTATCGGTGTTCTTAAATGTCCTTAGTCGAAAGTATCATTGTTGATGGGACAACAATGATGCATCGAGACTAAGATGTGGATCGATTGATGACCAAATCTCATTGGTCATAAATATATGAGATATTAAGTCAATGCATAGTACATGTTGTAGAAACGATGTCTTTGGGCGGACCCACCATGAGAATTCTATATGGAGCATTATGCGAAGTGTCATTAGCAATTCTCATAAAGTGATAATGATGTAATGGTCCTCCGACCACGAAATCGCTATATTACTACACGAGAATTTATGTACTTTGATATCATCAAATGTCACCTTTAATAGGTGGACTATAAAGGTGATTATTGGGTTCATCATTAATCGTGTGAGAAATATATGAGTGATCTAGATGGAATTTAACCATCCTATATATTATGGGTGATATCCATAGGCCTCTTGATTGAGTAGGACTATGAAATGCATGGCCATGCTCAAATAGTGATTTGTTTCATATAGTCTACTCATTGATCAAGAAAACTCAGATTAAATTATGAAGAGTATGACATATTCCATGACTTCGAGTTTAATCTAAAGCTATTAAGGTTAAAAGGATTAAATTGCATTAAAACATTGGTCACAAAAGGTTGCATCGAATCATCGATCTTATTATTACTTGGTAGCGATGATGCATTACTAAATGTCATCACCTGCTTATAATTTTATAATATGATTTTAAAATTATTGCCAACGTAATAATAACCTATAAGGTCACACACATGTAACGTTATTTAAAAGGGAATTAATTTAAATTTTAAGGATTTAAATATATTAATATGATTAATAGTATTTAAATCACTTAATTTAAATTAAAAGGATAATTTGTATATATGTATATTAATTAAGTAAGACTTAATTAAGAGATATATATATATAAATTGATTTTATAAAAATTAGGTTTTGATTTTGATTAATTCCTTTTAACTACTATATATATGATATATAAGCATTTACTTAGGGTTAGATATCATAATTGAAAACCCTAATTTCTTCTTAGAGATACTTAGAGAAAACAGTTTCAAAATCCATTCCTTTTGGTGGCTAATCCGTGAAGTCCTTCTTATTGCGAGAATCGTTAAACCCGTTCGTGAGGCGTTCGATGTGGATACTGTAGAGGCGTTAATCGGTTTGTATTGCGTTGGAGATTCGAGGCAATGGGTTTGATTCTCGTTTTGTTTATATCTGGTATAATCTCTAAACCTCTGAATTAATTGATTTTCGCATGGATCCTGCTTTTAGGGTTTCAAAATTGCTTTAAAATTTTAATTTCATTTATGCGTTTTATTGCCGAAGCCCAACCCATAACGGATAACTGTCGGATAAAGAAAACGACAAATTTGAGTTTTTATAAATAACGATGTAATCGTTACCGTTAACACTGTTGGAATACCCGGTGGTTAAAATACAATAATACGCGTTATTGCGCGATGGAAGATTACCAGATTATTACGATATTTTTTGAAATTATTGATTCTTACGTAAGAAAGCACTACTCAATAATTGTTACAGTAATTACTGTTCAATATTTTATTTTTATTGGTTCAATAATTGCTGCGTTGATATTTTATATTATTATTGTTTCAATAATTCTCACTGCACATTATTTTCCATTATCAAATCAATAATTCATATTATTTGAATAATATTATTAGATAGCATTATTGGCAATGTCTAGAAAGTTCTATCAAGGAGAGGTTTGGTCACCTAATTACGCGCCAGTAAGGAGAAATTCTTATTGGAAAGCCCACTCTTTCCTGGGAACGGCCTGGTTGTCATAATTGTGATTCTATAATATTATTTGTGAATAATTAATTAATGATTTATATGATAAGGAAATATTTATTTTATGTGGATATAAATGATGGATATATTTATTTTTATGTGGATAAAAATGAAGGAATTAATGCTGATGTATTTTATCAGTATTTTGTCGGTGTGGAGGTATTAAAAATCATCCATTTGTGGATTTCGGATATTTTTGGTTTCGGATATCATTCAGAATGGATATAAAATTCGTATTTTTATGATAACCGGGCTATTTTCTATTAATTATTGAAGTTTCGAAAAATAAAATGATTTTTATTAATTTATGGGTGGGACCCACTTTTGGTGGGTGTTCAATACACATGTGGGCTGCTGAATTTTGTCAAGGATGGCTTGCTGGAATTTCAGTTTGGGTAGACGTAGAGGATAAGAGAAAATAATATATTATTTTATTAATTTAGTCTCCTGGCGTTCTAGCATTTTTCTATAAATAGAAGCTTAAGTTAGAATTTAAAATCACACTAGAAATAAGTTTTCTTTCTCTCTATATTATCAAGCATATTTTTAAGAGTATTTAGATACTTTGAGAGTTGCTATTTAGTAGAAGTTTCCTCCGGTTTTTCATCCAAATCATCGCTTCTCGAGGTACTGGATTTTAAGGGTTATTATGTTTTTCGATTCAGTACTTCTTCCGTGCTTCAGAAAATTCTGAAAAAATTTGAAATGATATTTTGATGAGTTTTATTGATTGTGTCCAAAAATGGCGATTTTTGGATGTATAGATTAAGAGTTATGAATTTTACGAAAAAAGACTATTTTAAAATTAACCGCTTATAACTCCTTGTGGTTATCTCCAAAATTGATAAAATTTTTATTGGGAGTACATCTATATAATATCAGTGTACTCTGTAAATTTTGAAATTTTTGGACAAGAGTACAATTTATGATAAATGTCTAAATATTCGGCGGTTTTGGCCATATGAAAAATAGTAAATGAATTTTAAAAATTCTGAGAAAAATATATGTTCAATATGGGACTATATTTTGCTAAATTCCAGAAAAGAAATATTTTTTGAACTAATTTGGTATTTTTCATGAAAATGGTCTAGTTATAAGTAAAAGAATTAAATATGTTATGTAAAGTAAGAAAATTAGAAAATATAATTTTATGACTTGAGAATCATATATGAGGTATATGCAGATTTTTGATGAGGGTTTTGGTTATTGGTGATGAAATCTTAGAAGTTTGGAATTTTAGGATGATTAAATGCATTATTTAGTAAAGTGTAAACAATTAAAATAAATTATTTATAAGTTTAAGAAATGTTATTTCAATATCATTATACCGAAATATTGGTATGGATTTTATTGTGGAATTTCTACCTTTTTGAGTCGGGTTTACTATTCATGAGTTATTATTCATGAGTTACTATTTATGAGTTACTATTCACGAGTTACTATTCATAAGTTACTATTCACGAGTTAATATTCATGAGTTACTATTCATGAGTTACTATTCACGAGTTACTATTCACGACAAAATTGGTTTCTTTTTCTGCCCAAATTATAGTTGAGTTATGAATATTACTCTTGAGATTAAATCTATATGTTGATTATATTATTTTTATTATCATATATAACATTTTTATAACCCTAATGATGATATTAATTTCTCTTTCACTTGAGTGTAAAGATGGGTAGATTATTGGTATGATCATGACTATGAGTTCTCTTTGGCCAGTAATGCAAAGTTGAATTGTTGACTAGTATGATCGTGACCATTGAATTTATAATTGAATATCTTTAGCTTAAATGCAAAGGTGAAATGATCAACATGGTTATAATTATTGTTTATATAAATTCTGAAATGATTATATATTTCTTTGAGATAATAATATATTTGGCTCAGTAGTGCAAATATGAATCGTTGATGAATATATTTGGCTTGTAGTGCAAATATGAATCTGTTGAGGAATATCTTTTGCTGTGAGTGCAAAGATGAATTATTGATGAATATCTTTGGCCTGTAGTGCAAGATGACATGTTGTTGAATATCTTTGGCCATGGTGCAAAGATGAACAACCTGCTGAGATGAAACATGACCAACCGGTGATACAAATGAATATCTTTGGCCACAATCTGCAAAGATGAAGTTATTAGTATGATTATGAATAGAAATGTGATTTGGTGTAACCATGATCTTTGATGTTTCGTAAAGATAGGTGATGAAAATTATCTCCGCCCCGGATGAGAAGAGAATTTAGAACTACAATTATGATTATGAGTTATTCATATGATTGTGGACCGAAATTGTTGATTGATGTTACAGGGATAAAATATTGTTGGTGGATTTTAACATGGAGAAGATAATAGACTTTGTAGTCTATTTGACACTTCTAATGGATTGCTTTCCGTTCACCGCTTAACTATGGTTGAAATTTTTATCATCTACCATATGTTCTAAATCTACGATTTATTATTGATGAAGGCTATTGATAATTTAATTATCTTTAGTCATGATATTCTTTATTGAGCTAGTTGTGCTCACCCTTTTGCTTCACAATTCCTTTCGTAATAATAAGTGTAGGTTTGGATCGAGCGAGAGGTAATGGGGAATAGAATGGTGGTCATCATTTAGTAGTTATATTTGGTGAATCAACTAGGGTGAAGGCAAACCCAACGTTGGAAGGGTGTTTTGCCACTATCATACAAGATGTCTAATGACATACAACCTCGTGTCATCATAAAGGCGAGATTGTGCTCATCCACTTCTTTGAGTATATGTACGAGCACTACCTATATAATCTTGGTGTTTGTTTGAAGTATAATTCTCAATTAGAGACAGTGGAGATAATGATATGTCAAGAGAAGACTCACCATTTGGAAGAATATGATAGTAATCTTCTCGTTTTTCTTTGGGGTCTATTTGGCCACCAAGGATAATTCTATGGCCATATGATATCTATCATAACCTGTAAGTATGGCCTCCCATGTACGAAGGTTTCTTGAGCACTTCCCAAAGATTCTAATTTCTAAAACAGGTTTTTGACTATACCTTTATGTAAGGTGTCATTGTGACGTCTTATCCAAGGTTGGGATGAGAGTCATGATTGGTATATATTTATATCCAAACTCACAAAGATATGTGTTGTTGTATTTTTGCACGATAATTGTTGTAATAAAGTTGTAGTTATTTTACTCTACCATGTATTTGGCGACTCGAAATGGGTTGGATGGAATGGACCTATTTTGGGGTTGTCACATTTGGTATCGAGCTTAGGGATATGGTCTCCGATTTTGAGATCGAGGAGTATAACTAGGAGGGAGAGATGAGTAAATCCTTCGCTAGTGTGTCCTACCTAAGCTTATTTATTGGTCGTCACCATAATATCGGGATATTATGTGATATGTTAATTTGTTTAATCGACCCTTGTTTTATGGCGATTTTGAGAATGATTCAATGAAAATGTTAACAATGGACTAAATGAGACCGTGGGGATACCTCTAATCACCAACCAGGATAATGTGATGTCATGTGAATGGTACGATCGAAATTTTCAACAGCTCGAGCCAACGTCTTTGGCGCATGTTACGTTCATTTTAGTTGAAGAAATACTTGAGGGTTTAAGAAATGGGTTTTGTACTGGGGTCAATACAAAATTTGATTTCACGCTCTAAGGTAGGCTAAGAAGTTTTCAAGAATACGTCAGGAAATCTAATAACAATAGAAATGTCATTCAAAATCGTGACTCTCATCCAAGACTTGGATAGTACGTCACATTGATTACCTATCAACTTATCATCGTCATTCACGATATCGCCTACAAAAAGTCTGGCTTCGGTGCATTCCACACAAGGAAGTCAACAACGAAAGGCTTGGGGCTCTTTACTTATGGCTTGATATGATAGTGATTGACTTTAGTGGTTTGGTTACTTAAAAAGTTAGGAATATGCAAGCTAACAACCTTACGAAAAACATGAAGAGTAGTTAACCAATCGACAGGTAACGTGAAAGTGTTGATTTGAATCAAACAAGATTTATAAATAGTAGAGGTAACGAAGGTTTCTCCCAAATAAGTTTCAACAGATAAATCAAAGTCTAACTTCTTCGGAGTTAAATTCAAACATTGAACACAACTAGGTGAAATAAAAGAGTGAGTAGAACCGGTATCTAACACGGTATAGACTTCGCAAAAGTTTATGATTAACTTACCCGTGATAATTTTATTCAGGTTCCTCGTTACGAAAAAAAATGCTCTCTCTTAAATTACTGGTTTTGGCTTGTCTGGGACATCCTTTGGCATCACTATCCCAAATTGGACTTGACTTCACCATACGAGAAAATTGAGCTAGGTGACCTTCTTTCCGCAATTGAAACATGCTTTGATTGTTGCATCTGGTTTGACGGATGTGTCCTCCTTTCCGCATTTGAAACATACGAATCGATGATCGCTTCTTCTTCCTTCCTTTGAAAAGGTCTTGTCTTCTTGCTTTTTCATCATTATTGAACCTTCTCTTGAAATTTCCACTTTATTATTTTGGCCATGATTACCACCGGTGGTTATCATTCTTGGCATGATAATTTCCCCATCGATGGTTATCATTGTTCGGATGATCGCTGCCACCAATCTGATTATTATTGTGTTGTTGGTCGTTGCCTTTTTGGTTGTCTTGACTCATTATCGCTACCCAATAATCGAGCCCTATTCACAACATCTGAATATAAAAAAAGTTTGTGATAAATAAGATATTGACGTATCTCAGGTTTCAAACCTCTTAGAAACATTCGCTTCTTTCGCTCCTCATTATCGACCAAATAGGATGCAAACCGGGACAACTCTGCAAATTTAGCCTCATACTGCGACACGGTCATATTGTTTTGTTCCAACTTGATAAACTCCACCTCCTTCATGTGACGAATACTTTCGGGAAAGTACTTATCGTTGAATGACTCTTGGAACTTCTCCCAAGACATCTTGAAAAGGCCAGTTTGGTACATTTTACTGATTCCCACCAGTAATCTGCCTCTTCACGCAACATAAAGGTGGCGAATAGAACCTTTTGTTCCTCGGAGCATCCCAAGACATCAAATATCTTGGTTATTTGTTTTATCCATGCTTCCGCCTTAAGTGGTTTTGGCTCTCCAATAAACTCTGGTGGTCCCAAATTCCTTGAATCGCTTTTGGCGGTGACCGTCCGAGAGTTACCATTGTTTCCACTGCATTTTGGATGAGGAGCCGCTCTCGCCGATGTTGCATGAATTGCGGGAAGCCTCTAAACATTCCATCGCTCATCATTTGGTCGGTGTTGTTGTTTGCATGAGGATTGTCGCCTTCTTGATGCACATTGTCCTCGTTATTGATTTGTGGAGACTCAACGGTCTCTCATGCTCCATTGATGTTCTCAACATTCTTGGATGCCATTTTCAAATCGCCACAAAACAAGGGTTAATTGACATATCATATATTATCCCTATACTCCGATTCGACCAATTAAATACCAAATAAACTTAGGTAGGTCATACTAGCGAAGAAATTCCCGCCTCTCCCTCCTAGTTCTTATCTCACATCTCACCAGGGGATCATATCCCTAAGCTTTCTTACTGTTGTGACGCCCCCAAAATAGGAATACATCACCTATTCTCGAGTCGCCAAATACATGGTATGTAATACAAATACAATCTTAAATATACAACATGAATAATTATGTGAGTTTAAATACAAATATTGTCTACTAGAGATTATACAAACTCAAAAGGAGTCCTCATTATAATTATTATCACACTATTTCAGCGAGTATAGTGAGGACTACTAATTCACCATCTAGACCATCACTCTATTCCCCGACTAGTCCCAAATACGCTCTCATTTCACGAAGAGAACAATGAAAGAAAGGATGAGCTCAACTAGCCCAGTAAGAAATATTAAGACTAAGATAATGCAGAATAATTTATCATTAGCCTTCAACAGTGTTAAATTGATAAAATATAACAAACATCAAGTTTAACTGCAGCGAAACAAGCAATCCATTGGAAGAGTCAAGTAGGGAATAAAATCTACTATCTTCTATGATTTAAAAGTTTTTCATCATTTTTATCGCTGGGACTCAGCTTAATAAATAATCCACATCATCGAATCACCCCTGCACTATGGCCAAGGATATTCTTTAGTATCACGCGACCACTAATTATCCATGCACTACTACGCTTAAGATAATCATGTTTTCATCAATCTGTCTTGATCACGCCATAAAACAATTCATCTTTTCACTACGGTCAAAGAGAATCCATAGCCATAATCATACCAAAATCGTCCCATCAATGCACTACGGGCCAATGAGGACTTTTTTCCACATCATTTGTAACATTACTAAGCATGATTATACCGAATAATCCTCGTCATAATCATACCAAGTCCATATATGCATTACAAACCACGTATGACTTTCAACATAATATAAACATGAGGATGATGACAATGATATAAGAATTTAATAAAACAAGTTCAAGAATTAGTTTATCCAGGAACCGATAACGCTCAAATTGTCAACATGATATCGCTTTGGAGAGTAAAATTCAAGAATGATCAGAAGAATATTTCCATGTAAAGATATTGGATAAAGCGCAAATATCAAGGATATTCCACTAATTTCATGGAGTATAGAAGTCAAAACTTTAACCAACTGAGTATAATAACGAATGGAATAACAAAAGAAATCACCATGCATGCGGTGATTGGATATAAAAGTTATTCCAATGTAATAATAAGTAATTCGGAACCAGGTCAAAGTAAATTCGCATGCACCGGCAGTGATGTTCCAATGTAATAATAAAGATTTTAACCAGTCCCAAGATAAAACGCATGACGCATGTGATATTCCAAATGTAATAATAATAAAGATGGAACCAGTCCCACAGAAACGCATGCATGTGATATTCCAATGTAATAATAAAGACGGAATCGTGTCCCACAGAAACGCATACATGTATATTCCAAATGTAATAATAAAGACGGAATAATAGAAGAATGTCACCAAGTATAGGTAGCCTGCAGATACAAAGTTTATTCCAATAGAATAATAAAGAATGGAATAATGTAAGTTCTCTACTTGAATACAAAAGAAATAACACCCTTATATCGTAAAAGAAACTAGATATAGGAGAGTAGTGAAGAAGCGAGGCTTCTTCTTCTATAGATTTTCTCTATAGCTTCTCTCTATAATTTCTCTCTATAATAAGTGTTTGTATAGCTTTAGTGAATTGGTGAGAAATGAAGGAAGAATGAGCTTCTATTTATAGAAAAATATTGTTTCGATAATCAGACATTTTGGGGCTCAAAAAATTACGTAACAATACCTCTAACTTTTCTTTCATTTTTAATTTAGTCCTGCAAGTATTATCAAACTTACACCACCTCCCTAATAGTAAATAATGTAAATCAATTGTAAATCATGTGAATCAATAGTTCTAGACATATGAAAATATGAATTACAAGATATAGACTCTCCATCTATACCTCAATTTTTAACTTAGTCATGTAAGTATTATCAATCTTGCACCACCTCCCCTAATAGTAAATAAGAATGTGAAACAATAGTATACACATGTGAACAAATAGTTATAATCATGTAAAATAATAGCAATCAATTGCTCATTTATCCTAAGTAAATACCCAATCGGTCAAAATAACCTCCGTGCATCAATTTTTATCGAAATAAATGTCGAATTTCACTAACACAAATAATTCCAACATAATGAAACTATTTTTATCAAAAATATAAATTTTAAAATTTCAAAGTTTGACTTTTCTCAAAAAAGTCAACTGTTGACTTTTTGACCAAATAGTAAAAACCGCAAAATTTGTGTTTATAGTCTATTTCAACTAATTTCATCGTTCCCGGACTCAAATATCACGTCCGCGTCTCCAAATTCAACTCCGAGCACAACATCAATATTAATAACATTCATCATTAATATTATAACTCATAATATTTATCAACCAAATCGCTCCTGTGAAAGAGGAGGCTTTCCAATAAGGATTTCTCTCTATCATGCCAAGAATTAGGTGACCAAACCTCTCCTCGATGTAACTTCTGACATTGTAAATATTATAATTTAATAATATGAATAACTTTGTCATCTCAATTATCGACTTAATAATAGATCATATAATGCGATGATAATCGCGACAATAATCGAATCAATAATACGAGAGATATGATGTAACAATTACTATAGCAATAATTGAGTATAACCGAAAGTGACTTCTCACGTAAGATCAATAATCAATACCGCAGCTACTACGCAACCACGCCAGACATCGATTTTTACTACCGAAAGTAGTTCAACAAGATTAAAGGTAAAACTTCCGCCGTTATTTTCAATAAAATACTTTTGTCATTTTCTCAATCCGACAATAATTCCGCCAGGGGTCCACCAATGATTATGCCGTCCGTAGGATATTCCCCGACAAAAAGAATATTCCCCGACCAATCGAATATTATATAACAACTTGCATATTTTGCAAAATTTATAAATACTACCCACAACTATAATATTATCTCAAATTCACACTATAATATTAAAAAAAATATTTTGAGAAAATTAAATCTTTATTCGTAAAATTTGGGATTTATGAGTTACTATTCACGAGTTATTATTCACGAGTTACTATTCACGGGTACTATTTATGACAAAATTAGTTTCTTTTTCTGACCAAATTATAGTTGAGTTATGAATATTACTCTTGAGATTAAATCTATATGTTGATTATATTATTTTTATTATCATATATAACATTTTTATAACCCTAATGATGATATTAATTTCTCTTTCACTTGAGTGTAAAGATGGGTAGATTATTGGTATGATCACGACTATGAGTTCTCTTTGGCGATGCAAAGTTGAATTGTTGATTAGTATGATCGTGACCATTGAATTTATAATTGAATATCTTTAGCTTAAGTGCAAAGGTGAAATGATCAACATGGTTATAATTATTGTTTATATAAATTCAAATGATTATATATTTCTTTGAGATAATAATATATTTGGCTGTAGTAGTAAAATATGAATCGTTGATGAATATATTTGGCTGTAGTGCGTAAATATGAATTGTTGATGAATATATTTGGCACCAGAGTGCAAATATGAATCTGTTGAGGAATATCTTTGGCCCATAGTGGAAAGATGAATTGTTGATGAATATCTTTGCCTGTAGTGGCAAAGATGACATGTTATTGAATATCTTTGGCCAAGAATGTCAAAAAGATGAATAACTGCTGAGATGAACACGACCAACCGGTGATATAAATGAATATCTTTGGCCACAAAGGCAAAGATGAAGTTATTAGTGTGATTATGAATGAAATATGATTTGGTGTAACCATGATCTTTGATGTTTCGTAAAGATAGGTGATGAAAATTATCTCCGCCCGGATGAGAAGAGAAATTTAGAACTACAATTATGATTATGAGTTATTCATATGATTGTGGACCAGAATTGTTGATTGATGTTACAGGGATAAAATATTGTTGGTGGATTTTTAACATGGAGAAGATAATAAACTTTATAGTCTATTTAACTCTTCTAATGGATTGCTCGTTCCGCTGCAACTTTGGTTGAAATTTTTATCATTTACCATATGTTCTAAATCTCTGATTTATTATTGATGAAGGTTATTGATAATTTAATTATCTTTAGTCATGATATTCTTTCTCGAAGCTAGTTATGCTCACCCTTTTTTGCTTCACAATTCCTTTCGAATAATAAGAGTGTAGTTGGGTCGAGCGGGGGTAACAGGGGAATAGAATGGTGGTCATCATTTAGTAGTTATATTTGGTGAATCAACTAGGGTGAGGCGAACCCAACGTTGGAAGGGTGTTTTGCCACTATCATACAAGATGTCTAATGACATACAACCTTGTGTCATCATAAGACAGGATTGTGCTCATCCACTTGCTGAGTATATTTACGAGCACTACCTATATAATATTGATGTTTGTTTGAAGTATAATTCTCAATTAGAGACAGTGGAGATAATGACATGTCAAGAGAAGACTCACCATTTGGAAGAATATGATAGTAATCTTCTCGATTTTCTTTGGGGTCTATTGGGCAACCAAGGATAATTCCAAAAGGTAAGGCAGTATGAAGGTTTTCTTGAGCACTTCCCAAAGATTCTAATTTCTAAAATATTTTTTGACTATACCTTTATGTAAGGTGTCATTGTGACGTGCTATCCAAGGTTGGGATGAGAGTCACAGTTGGTATATCTTTGTATCCAAACTCACAGCATATGTGTTGTTGTATTTTGCACGATAATTGTTGTAATAAAGTTGTAGTTATTTTCTGTACCATGTATTTAGCAACTCAGAATGGGTTGGATGGAATGGACCTATTTTGGGGTGGTCACATAAAAGCCGTCTTTGGGATATCCTTCTTACAAATTGAAATCTGATTGTATCCCAAAAAAGTGTGCAGGAAGCTCAACAAACCATAACCAGAAAGATGCCCTAGATCATAACTTTGATTGATGCACCCAAGCAATTGAGTCCTCGTCTACCGGAGTCATCTATACGAGGCTTTCACTTTTTCCTTTTGTTGAGAAAAAGGTAAGGCAGAGGCATTGAATGTCAAGAGAGTTCGGCTCTTCAAAAGAATTAGAGTCCCGGATGAACATTGTGGTGAGCTTTTGCTATAAAGACTTGACTAGAGCTAAGGATAGAGAGAAAGAGAGTCTTTTTAGACTTCATCATTTTAGAGAGAATGACTGTCCCAATTTTCCGGTCATTCTAATAATTGTGTATTTATACTCACTAGCCTCACATTGCTTCTGTTTGTATTTGATTATATAATTTTTTATTTGATTAAATTTATTTTGTATATTTTTATTTATGGTTCAATTGTTATAATTAATAGAAGGATAACTTTGTAAAAGTGATATTTTTTCTTTTATTTTCACTGGAACTCAAAATGCAATAAATAATTTTTTTAAATTTTCTATTACTTTCTATTAAAAACTAAGAAACAACATAAAAAAACTTTAAGTTTTCTATTCTTTTCTTTTTTATTCTAATTTAAGTTTTTTATTTTTTTCTTTTCTGTTCAAAACTCAGAAATATTAGAAAGAATAATATTAGGGGTTTCAAAATTTCAATCTTAAATAGCATCATATTAAATATTTTAATAATAATTTATGACCTAACTAATAATATGAGATCTACCTAGGTGATACATCATCAATTTAAACAATTTTTATTCCTTAGCCTTTTAGAAAAATAATAAAAAAATTACGCAACTAGCAAAAAGTCGCCGGGCATAAACGAGGAAAGTTTTCTTATCCGCACCGCGTCATACAAATCAAACTCGATTAACCCAGTGTTACGACCGGCTATACCCGGTTAAACCGGTCGATTACCTTTCGCCTTAAACAATCACTAGATTTGTGGCCTTCTTCCTCTTTTCCATTTCAAACCCTCAACTACAGATTCAACTCCCTTCTTCTTATTCCAGCTAAAAAAGTTATAGGGTTTATTAATTGACCTCAAATCACATACAAAAATTTGTATTAGATACGTATAATCTTCATTTTCACACACACTCAGCTCCGGCGAGATCTCTGATCTGGTAAGAACTCTCCGTTACGCACACATTTGTTATTATTTGCGTATATGTAGTGTATAGACAAGCATTTTCAGATTACGAACTTCTGTGGTGAATTCGATAAAGATTTTTGTTTTTTTTATTTACTGGATGTTATTTGAATATATATGTGCATTTTGGCGAATAATATGTGTGTTTAAGTTTTTTATATGTTAATTGTACTGTATATAGTCAGTCATTTTCACTTTACAAGTGTAGATTATATAGTAATGGATTGAATTTATTAATTCATTTTTTGTAAGCTGAATTGTTTATTGGTATACATGACGAAGGAAAAAGTAGAAGAAGCTGAAAAGTTATTTAAGAGGAAATGATTTTTTTTTTCCTCCTGATATTTGAAATGTTTTTCTTTTTAGCCCATACTTGATACTTTTGAAGTTATGGTCGTATAGAATTTTGTTATACTTAGTTGAGCTGATATAAACTTGAATTTGAAAGTCTTTTTTATTTCATGTGTAGGAGATGCCTGGGGCGGAAGACTCGTGGGAGAGATTGGTGCGTGCAGCACTACGGAAGCAGAGGATCGGGACTGATGCATATGGGCGGCCTGACGGTGGCATTGCTGCAAATGTCCCATCTTCTCTTGCAAATAATAGAGACATTGATTCCATTTTAAGAGTAGCAGACGAAATTCAAGATGAAGATGCAAACATTTCTAGAATCTGTATGTATCTCGTTATTCTCACACACTCTCTCTCTTCTATTTAAACAACATTCGTTCTTATGCTATAGGCATACACGTTAAGCTCACTGACACGAGTAACAAGTTTAATCCTAGTTACATTTCATTGATATTTTGGGGGTGACATGCTTTCCATCTTTACTATCAAAGAAAAAGCAGTTTTGATTTATAAACTATGAAGCAAGTCCAAGACTCCGAGCTAAAAGCGTTTTTATTAACTTGGTCATATTTATTCAACTAGATTTCCTTTTCTGCTAAAAAATGCACTTGCATCATTTGATCAACTAGCCTGGCATGCTTATGCTTCACATAAATATTTTTTTTGATGAAGGAAGAAATTTTATTAATAAAGAAGAAATGATTCAATAAATGGGGGACAAGAAGTCCACCATCAGCAGACTAAAAGATCAAAAATAATAGAGTACTTAAAAAAGTGTATCCCTCCAATCTCTGCATAAATTAGTAACATAGATACCTCTAAAAGTCCCTATAGCAGAAGTCCACATAGCAGAAGTCCAAAGACATGCAAGAAAAATAACCCTATCATTCAATAGCTTTTTAATGATAAGTAACTTTCTCTAAACAACCTAGCACGCTCATTCCAAATTCCCCACAAAATAGAAAAGAAGGCATAATTCCATAAATTTTTGGCATCCCTCTTACTTCCAAATCATCTCAAACGAATAATAATATATCTTTCACTGTAGTAGAACATACCCACTCCTCTCCTAGCACTCCAAAGAGAGACCTTCACAATCCCCAAGCAACATGACAATGTAGAAATAAATGAACATGTGTCTCATTATTCTGCCTGCACATAAAACAAATGTCCAGAGATAGAACTTTGTAAGACCTGCGACCTTGATAAAGATCATTAGTATTTCAAACCACAGACCACACAAAAACCTTGACTTTGGAAGGAACCTTGGCTTTCCAAATGTACGATGCCAATGAAAATGAATTAGGAACAATTGACCGAGTCAAAAAAGAGGAGTAACTCTTGCAAGAAAAGTAACTAGTTGGATCTAGTTTCCAGATACGCTTATCAGAAGAGGTACAAAGATGAGCCGAATCAAGCAATGTTAGCAATGATTTCATCTCATTAGATTCCAAATCTGTGGTCTTATACTGACAAGAGCTTAGTGCCTCTTGGTATTTAAATGAGGAAAACATTGCAGATTGTCTTGTGTGTTCTTCATTACCAGTTTACGTCTTCACTTTTGGATGTTCTAGTTTATTTTTGTGGTTTTTTGATATATTGCAGTCTTTTGTCTGGAATATTGTCTGGAATATGCATGTGACCCTGTTCTCCTTTTTTCTACCTTAATCTGGTTGAGAATAAAATCCTCTAAGTTCCTTGAAGAAGAAAAATTGCCGGAGTATGAATTGGTTGTGCTTCTTTCAAGTCTGGTCAATCAAGTAACTTACATGAATGTTTCTTTTTTAGTATTTGAAAGGCTTAAATTAAATGCTCAAGGATAAAAAGTAAAAAAAATGTAAAGCGGGTCTGCAATACCTCATTTCCTTTTATACGTGGAGTCATTTTACTGATCTTTTGTTTGATCAAGAGGTATGGAAAGGAGGAGGGCTGAGAGTACAAGTAAAAAATTTATGAGGTGTTTACCTTGTTGACAAGAAACAAGATGCCATTGGGCTTCATGGCTAATAAACAAACTCATGATACACACAAACATCCATCTAGCCACTCACATTAGTTATGAAGGCGCTCCATGCACTTGACCTTAGGTTTAGAATTAATTCCCACTCTATTGCATATATATGTGTGCGCGCGCGCATGATACATATATTAAATCCTTCATGAAAAATGTTAATTAGGTTGAATTATGGTTTCTTGGGTGGTTTAAGAAATATTTGCCTAATGTTATCGTAGTGAGATAATTTATTGTAGCTGATGCTACTATATACCATTCAATAATTATTATACTGGGAATGTAAAGATGAAGATTCCTCGGAACTCCATTGTTTCAACATATCAGTCTGCAATTACTATTTCATCTGATTCATGGATGCTTTCTCTACTTCTTGATCACACTTTTGCAGTATGTGAGCATGCTTATTCGTTGGCTCAAAATCTGGATCCTAACAGCGAGGGGAGAGGTGTACTACAGTTCAAGACTGGCTTGATGTCTGTAATCAAGGTAATATTTAATTCTATGGCATGGTTAATAATCTTTTGCATATTAAGACACTCTTTAGGTGCATTTTGTAGTAATTTGCACGCGCTCGATGCTCAATCTTTGACTAGATACTTGATATGTAGGGCAATCCTAGTCTCTTAGCCACCAACAATTCTCCGAGACATTTTTCTGAACCAACTTGAGTAGATGCCAGTTTCAACCATTATATACAGAATAGATGAACTAAGAAAAATCAGTTCAGAAACCTCGAATCTGCTCAACTTTCTTTCTAATGATATCTGCCCAATGATGTATATGAATCATATTATTTAGTTTCATTCTTGTTGATTGCCTGTAACAGTTCCTAGGTTTAGATGTGTGAATCATAATCTGTGTATGTACATTGATTGCTTTGAACAATTCCTCGGATTTTGTTTTGAGAATATTGGATCCCATATATTATTTTTTAATTAAGTTTAAGATGTTTTTCCAGATGTAATGTGCACTTTTTTGTGCTACTTTTGACCAATTTTGCAGCAAAAGCTTGCAAAGAGGGAGGGTGGAGGCATTGATAGAAGCCAGGACATTGCTCGCTTCTCTGGAGTTTTATAAGCTATATAGAGAGAAGAATAATGTAGACAAGCTACGTGAAGAGGAAAAGCTGTTGAGAGAATCGGGTGGTTTCAGCGCTAACCTTGGAGAGTATGTATCTGTCTCTGAAGGAGGGCACTAAATTGTATTCAATTGTTTCTACACATGCTTCTCTTTTCAAAGTTATTGTTAGACTGTTTTTAGTCCCACACCACAGTACCGTTGCAATTTTTTCTTTATATGACTATACATTATAGATCCTGTGTAATTTTGGAGAATTTACTCTGACCTGTGTTACTCGGACTCGCCATTTTTGACGGAGTATGCAGTGTCGACCACGACATTTGGTATGAGTCTTGGGATCCGTCACGGGATCCGACCCACGTAATCCGGATACGGCTGTTCATCGGAGAAGAAGAAGAGACGAGGAAGGAGGAGGAAGAAGAAAGAGGGCAAGACTGTGAGAAACTTACCGCCACGAGATCGCGCACCAAGAGTTTCGTGGCCTTTTTCTTCTTCTCCAACGAGATCGCGTATTTGGTCTGAGTTTGGTCTGTCTGAGGTCTGATATGGAGAACGCGTATTTGGTCTGTGTCTGAGGTCTGATATCAGATCTGGATTAAAAATATTCTTGTAAAATTATAGTTAGGTACCTCATAATTTTTATAATTTAGTCCCTCAGGTTTTCTGAAAGTTCAAAATATCCCTTGAAAAATTACATATCAGTCCCTATACTTTTGTTTTCTTTCATTTTAGTCCCTAAAGTTTCAGTAGTTTTAATTATGCCCCTGTTTCTTTATATTTTTGCATTTCAACCCATGAAGTTTCATGATAAATGCATGTCTATAAAAATTTGGACAGTATAAACATTATTATTAAAAAATCATAACATACCGTATCCTCGCACCCGTGTCCAAATTTGGATCCATATCTGCGTATCCTCTATTTTTTGACTTCACGTGTCCGACATTTAGATTCGTATCCACACCCGACACCCGCACCCGAGTCCGAGTAACACAGACTCCGACATCATGTGATTCCTTGATTACTGCTTTGGTGTTTTTTCATTTAAAGACCATTTGATTAAGTGTAATAGCTACATAGTACACATGCTGATAACTGTTTAAATTAAATCCCATGCATTCCAAACAACTGTTAGGTTTGTAAATATAGTGGATTCAATAGGGCTTCAGGAGGTCATCGGGCAGACCTTCCAAGTGACTTGTTGGGTTTTCAGGTCAATTGGTGATCCATGTGAGGATGGTCGGCTAATGCTTGATGGAGTCCTCTATTGGGTGCTTGGTCCTTAATAAGGGTAGTTCAGAAGAACTGTTTTGAGGTGTATTGCTATTACGTAAGGTTTCCTGTAAACTAAGGGTGTAAACGAACCGAGTCGATCCGAGTATTGAGTTGCTCAGATTTGGTTCACAAAATTTATCGAGTATAAAATAAGGTTTGATTGAGGCTCATTTAGCTACCGAGTCGAGCACGATTCCGAATCGAGCTCGAGCAGTTTGAACTTTTCGAACGAATATGATCCGAGTATCAATAGAAAATTACAATTTGAAGAGATTCGAGTAATTTATCGAACTTTAAAATTTGCTCATATTTGACTCATTTATATTTCGAGTCGAGCTTGAATTGAACTTTTAGTCGAGCAAGTACGAATCAAGCCCGAACTGTTTGCTCATTTTACAGCCTTACCTGTAGCCCTTTTTTACACTTACAATTCGATACACAACAACCTTTTGACCTTTACATTGCTATTGATAATATTTGCCTTTCCTTGTCTTTTTGTAGTCACTAGACTGTGAAGAAAGTTATTTCTATATATCCCGAGCATAGTTGTCAAATTGTGAATCGTATCGTGTATCGAAAATCCCCGTATCGTGTTTCATGTATCGTATCGTGAATCGTATTGTACCATACGAAAACGAAAGGAAAAATGCGATAATATATATTTAAACATAAAAAACACACAATTTATTGGACAAATCAAGCATATTAACTTGACTATGTAGTAAAGTAGTCAAGTAAATATTATTATAAACTATAATTTAATAATAGCCAAAATACTCTAAATTGATTTATTAGATATTATTTTAGTTTTCTTTATAGAGCAGTAAGAGAACAAAAAGTCAGATTCACCTTTAAACTATACAACAAAAGAGAATAATTCAAATTAATAAATGGAGATTTATGTTTCTACATGTGGAAAGTAACGTGAGGAAAATAAATCGACATTTTGTAAAAGATGAGATGAAACTCTAAAAAGCGATTAAAGACTTTTTAAGCGATATAAAATATGTTAACGCTAAAAAACTTCTTCATTTGAAATAGAAGGCTCAAAAGTTTTTTTTTACTCTTTTGGATTGACATAAAAATTTTTCCAAGTCAGTTGATAGCTTTAAAAAGTATTGTGCATTGTATGGTGTGTCATTTTCTATTCACCCTGTGATACATATTGAATTGTCTATGTATCGCATCGTATCATATGATTCTGATAACTATGATCCCGAGGACAGAGAGGTGCATCTAAAGAATTTGTTGTTTTTTATATATTGTAATCTTTTGGACAGTTCAAAGATTTTTTGTGTAGTTGGTTCTGCTTCGTCTTGTTTCTTAATTTACAACTCTTCCTTCCTAAATTGTAGTGACAAGTTTATTTAAGTAAGTGGTTTCTCCTTGAGTCCTTATCATCTTTGCTCATTACAGCATATATGAATATCTTTGTATTTTTGTTCTTTTTGATTGGTAATGGTACCGCGGTGGCCCTTTGGTTGGGTATTGTTGCTACATTACCTATTGATAAATCCCTAACTTTAGGTCTTTTTCGAATTTGAAAATTATTGAATTGTGAAATAAAATATTCACGATGTGTGTATCTAGGGAATAGTCGCTTCAACCAAAGTGAATTCTCCCTAGATACAACTATTCAATTTAATTCGGGATCATTATACTTATCTAACTAGATTTCTTAAATATTATTTATGTTTCCATAAATCTTTACTTTGTAGAGGATGTTTAGTAATTATACCAAAAAGTGGCATATTGGGAGACAGATCCTTGATACTCTTGAGGCAACAGTGTAGAATTTTATTTATATGAAATGTTTAAGACCTTTATGACTGATATTGTCTTTTATTTATTTATTTAAATTCCTTCATCTAAAATTAAGTTGTTGACTCGTTATTTTTTCCCCTAATCTAGATTGGAGCGAAAAACGGTTAAGAGGAAAAGGGTTTTCGCAACTCTTAAAGTTTTAGGGACAGTACTTCAGCAGCTCTGTAAGGATGTTTCTGCTGAAGATGTAGACAGTTTGATTCCTGAACAGGTTTGATCTTTATTCTGTTATATTAGACTTTTGATGTGACCAAAAGCATTTACCTAAATTAGGCAGCAATGCTTGCTCTTGTTTCTTCTTCCGAATGTATCTTGGAGAATACATCATCTTCGTATTGAAAATTTATTATTACCTGTGCATCTGGATAATATATTTTGAATAGTTTCATGAAAATCTAGGCCATGAACTAGATACCTCACTAGTTACTAGAGGTTAGTACATTGTGGCATGAAACTTTTTAATCATCATCTTCATATATAATTTTTATGTTCGTCTTTGCATCCGGAAAATTAATTTTGACTTGTTACATGAAATTCTAGGCCGTAGGTCAGTTAACTCATTAGTCACTACAGTTCAATACCTTGTAACATGATTTTACAATAATTCCAGTATAATGATAAATGTACATGTATATGTTTAGTTTAAAGAGAATGAATCAGATTACTTATCAATCTGGACCCTGCCATCTAAACGCTTGATGAAGGGTTTTAATTTGAGCATTCTACCAATTGGAGTCTGCCATACAATAAGGAAGATTGACGAGGATAGAGGCAAAATAAATTTAATACTGTTGAGTTACTATCATATATTATTATTCATGGATGATTTCAATGTAATTAGTTTATTTAGTAGATAAGGTTAGGATATATTTTTTAATTATATTAGTAGAATATTCTAGAGTATTAGGTATTTAAGGTAAGGATTTATTTCCTTATTTAATTAGATTACCTAGGATTTATTTAGAGAATTAGAGTTTTTGTTATTCCTATATAAACAGTTGTAATCCATCATTATTATTATAGAATGATTGATATTATTGAATTAAACCTTGTGCTTTTTGGTTTTAGCCTCTTTTATCTCCGTTTAGTCTCCTTTATTCTTTTATCCATCCTTGTCTTACATCAAAGTTGGTGCGCCTAGTATGGCGGACGAGTAAGTGAGTTGGAAAAGACTAAGTTTCCCTTAATGTAGAAAAGAAGAAATCTTTCTACTGCTAAGGCTTCTAGACGAATCAAAGCTTAATTCATTTATTGCTAAAAACAATCTCTCCCTATGCCTGCCATACAATAATGTGGATATTGAATCGGTGATAAAGTTATCAACTTTTTCAACCGGGTATTAGATTATTTAAAGTTATAAAACTTGTTAGGGTAAAGTGAATAAAATTTATATATGGACTTGAAAATGATTCAAATACCAAATGTACCAAATCTGTGACAAATTTCATATATCCCATCTTTTGAGAGAAATGAAAGAGCGAACCCCTTAGGGTTAAGGAAAGTTTTTATCCAGAGTTGGTCATAAAGAAGTTGAGTTGGTCTGAAGTGAGATTTCCCCCATTCTTTTGGTCCTTTGGAGTTAAATATGATGCTTTCTTTGAGCATGATTCTGGAGTTGATGGTTAGAACTAACTCTGTTATCTATATATGGAGTATTTATGTTTGAGGATTGAGAAGAAAAGAAAGAAAAACTATATGTAAAATAACATGTTGTACTATCTCGCTATGTGACGAAGAGTTTGGTAGCTCAATTACGGTGATTCACCTCTTTGACCACCGTCCATCATATTGTTGTAGACTCGGAGAGAGTATATGCACTTTCAAATGAGGTTTTTTTTTTTTTTTTAACATGTGGATCCTCGTCCTCCATATTAAATGCTTGTCCTTCTAATGTGGTGGACGATTTAATAACTAGGCTATTTTCCATTGTGTCCAAACACGCGGGTAACTACTAGAGATTGGTTGGTTGGCTGATGATCCAAAGCATATTGTGGCTATGGATCAGTTCGCTATGTGTGTGTAACTACTAGAGATTGGTTGCTTGGCTGATGATCCAAAGCATATTGTGGCTATGAATCGGTTCGCTATGTGTGTGATTATATATATATATATATATATATATATATATATATATATATATAGAAGGAATCAGAATTTTGACATTTATATAGAAGTAAAAAACTTACTTTTGTACTTTTCAAAGCAAAACAATACAATGGTAAAGAGAATTTGGTTAATGTCAACATTGACCATCTAAAAGGTCTCTCACTAACTTGAGTCATATCTCAAGTCTGAATCAAATCATAACATACTAAGGCTTAATCCATTGTTCAATTGAGTCATATTAGTCCACTACAAGCACACAAAGGATCAAGGCCGATGATACTATTGGTAGTAGCTTGAGACCTTATTTACATATCAAATTATCCACATGTTTTAATGTGGGACTCTGGGGTGTTACCCTCGCTCTTTAAATAATATGTTCAATTATGTTCCACAAACACTAGACATCTTCGGTCTTTTAAAATTTAATGTACCACAGAATGATAATACCTGATTTAGTGGAAGCAGATCAATAAGATTTCCATAATTGCATAATGACCCTGTACGTAATGTTCTTAGGATAAAAGTTTTCGTTCACATTTCCCAAGGATAGGCTGGTCTTCTTTGCTTCCCTTGGTCATCCGCTGCCGAGGTAGCTCTAGTGATGTTGCCTTGTCAGATATTCTATGAATGGAAGGCATGTGTTTCTTTTACTGGGCAGTCTTTCCTTTTCGTTTCTTTCATATTCTAGACGACTCATCCTCTTTTCATGTATATCTCTTATTCATTGATCAGATTTCCTCTCTTACATTTAAAAAAAAAACCAACTTACCAAGTGTCCCTACATTATTAGACGGTGTAAACAAATGCGGATGTGTCTTTATATGAGCATTAAAACAAGTCAACAACACGTACCGGTCATGACAAAGATTGTTATGAGGGCGGGGGCACCCCCGCCTGCATGGAGTTAATTAGAAATCATATAGTACACACAGGCGTTAATATTTCTAATACAATAAAGTTTTTATGAGTCAGCATATAACCTTGCTTTTAATCTTGTTGAGTTCACCATTTCTTTCACGGTTCCCCATGTTATTTTGAATTTTATTTCTGCATTTTGAATACATAATACTCGACATTGTAGCATTGCTTCCCATACCACCACCATAAAAGAAAAACAGAAAAAGAAAATAGTGACTACAGTTATATTAATGAAAAACTGATATGCTTCTGCTGTTTTATAATCTATATCCTTTATTCAAAAGACTTCTTACGTGGTTTATAAGGTTGTACCCTTTTAAATTGTTAGGTTTCTAATTTACTCATACTCAGAAGATTCCCAATATTTACAAGGAGTATATTTTTGTGTTGGTCTTCTACTTAAATAATTGCTCTACTTTTTAGGTCAAACGCATGATGGAATCGGATGCAGCTATGACAGAGGATTTAGTTGCTTATAACATTATTCCTCTGGATGCTCCTACAATAACAAATGCTATAGGGTCATTTGCTGAGGTTACTAGTTTCATTTCCTCGTGTATCAGGTTATTACATTTTAGTTACTGTCATTTTTCATTTACTGACATAATATATCTTCAGGTACAAGCATCAGTTTCTGCGGTAAAGTACTTCAGGGGCCTGCCAACTTTGCCAGAGAACTTTCCCATACCCCCTACTAGAAATGCAGATATCTTTGATTTTCTGCACTACGTATTTGGATTTCAGGTTTTTATATGATGACATTGTGGTTTTAAAGCTGTTTAGTGCCTGCTTAATATTCTTATTTTTTATTTTTGTTTTTGATCTTGGCTTGGAGGCATTGCATTAAAAGCTTTAAACAATGTTTTGAATCGTTGTTTTAGTATCAAAGTCATCCTTACCTTTTTTGAAGTGCTTTGTTGGTCTTGTTTTTCTTTAGTTTGGAGAGGGTGGACTTCTTGTCCCCCCATTATTATATCCTGTCTTTTCTGTTAATAAATTATGTTGTTTTTATCTTCTTAAAAAAGTCATCCTTGCCTTATTTTGCACCTGATTATTATTTTTGAAATTGGGCTGAATAAAATTTAAATATAGGTTACATTTAATATTCAAGTATTTAAAAATTTTAAAAATTGAAATTGATTTTTCTCAATGTGATTTTATTACTCCATCCTCAAAAGCATATCAGAATGTACAATAGCAGAATCTTACCTGAAATGATTGTTTCGGTTCATGGAACAAGTACGCGGTATGCTAATGCAATACCCTAGGGTATTAGTGCTTAAAGTTCAAGATTCTCTTAGAATCTAAATTTAGCAAACCTTAATTGTTTAAATTTTTTTTAGTTCAATTAACAAGTTAATTGTTTTATAAATAATTTAGTACATATGTAATGTTTGAACCTCCAATACTTGGTTAGAATATTGATATTTGTGCAATTATAGGTTAAACAACAATTTTTTTTCTCGATATGCTAAATTTACTAATTTAGAGTATTGGTACTACCAATATGCGGTTTTGCTAGGTCAATGAGAGTACCTGATAACTCTGAACTAGTATTTTGTCCTCGATAGGATGGCTAAAATTACACAAACCAGATATAAAATAGGGCATACATATTAATTTACCCCAAAGTGCACATATTCCCATAGAGAGATTCTACTCCCTGGTTAATATTTGTATTTGTGTAGGTCCAAATAAAGGGTATAATTGGAACAACTTAATACTCACAATTTTACTAATCCTAATTTGAGTGTCCATTGGGAGTAAGGCGGTAAACGAGCTAACACAGTTCGGGTTTGATTCGGGCTTGACTCGAAAAAATACGAGCGAGACTCGGATTCGTTAATAATATGATCCAAATCTGAGCATTAAAAATAATTCGAATAAAAATATGAGCAGAATTTGAGCAAGGTTATACTCGACTCGTTTAAAATTCAAACTACTCGAATTTTTGATTGTGATTCAATACATACTCGGTTAATACATATTCAATTAGATGTTCGATACATTCTCTTATAATATATACAAATTTAAATCAAATTAGGATAATCAGCTATTATTTTGTTTTATTTTTAATTTTAATTGTGATTTTATATTTGTAAAGTGTAATAATAAATATATTTTCTCATTTTTAAATAAAATAACAAATTCAATTTATAATTATATTTATTATAAAACTAGTTACTATGTGGAGACTCGAATTCGAGCTTGAATTTGAAGCTCGCGAGTAGTTTGAATAAATATTCGAGTCGAGTCGAATCGATTTCGAGTATAAATATTCGAGTCGAGTCGAATCTAAGTAGGATTTTTTAAATATAATTCGAATTCGAGCCGAATTCGAGTACGAATTTATCATTTTGAGTCGAATTCGAGTAACTCTTTGTTCGCTTCGGTTCGACTCGTTTACACCCTTAATTGGGAGGTAGTATTTGACAACGCAGTTTTGTATTTCATCTTTTGTCACAAGGCCCTAATTTTTTTCGGTCTTTGTTTGTTGTTGGTCTTTATCTTTCCCAATCTTGTAAATGTCCTTTTGCCTAGATTTAGTTCAACTTTTCAGATTTGCAACATGCTCTACCCGTGAAACTTTTCATGTCACAATTTCCAAGATTCGCAGGCCTATTAGATAATTAGCTAACACAATGTTGGTCAGCGAGTTTCTGTCTTTCTTTCCCATGACGACTAGGAATGAGCAAATAAAAAATTTCACTTCGAATTTCTGACCTCAACATCTGGCTGTCATCGATGAATTGAAAGGTCCGAATGATCAACTTAGCAATCAGTTGTTAGAATCAAGAGGTCTTCAAATCGTTCATTTATAAAAATGAAAACCTTTCTTATTGGATTTATTGGATGATCATGATACTAACCAACAATTGAAATTCTTGACTAATGGAGGAAAAATATGATTATTTTTGTTTAATAAGATATCAAAGTGGATGATAATGACCGACTCAAGAGGGTTTTCAAAATACTAGAAAATGTCACCAAAAAGGAGGGGGGAGGGGGAGGGGGAGGGGGGGAGGCCAAACCTCGACTCGGAAAAAGTGAACTACATGGCGGCCTAAACTTCAAACTTCGACCCTTATTTCTTCCCATTAATGGGAGGGGGAGGGGGAGGGGCCTTGTGGAGGATAATGTTACACTTATCTCACTAAATCAGTAAGAAAATGCTCCACGAGGGGTTGTAGTCTTGTCAGACCTTTCAGTCAAATGTTATGGCTCACCCGAATCCATTCTCGTATTGGTTGATGTAAGAAAAAAAGTGTTCACATGCGAAGTTGTAGCTTGCAATCTGAACTAAGGACGCGTTTTTAGAGTTGGCTCACCCTCGCAGGGTAATCCAAGTTGAGAATAAAGTTACGGGAACAGTCGTATGATGGAAAACTACTTTCACGTTCGGTTCAGAGAACACTTTTTCGTTAAGAATTCGTTCCTTTTCATGTATGAGGAGTTTCCATAGGTCCTGTACTAGGAGCTCTACCTGGCGGGGTTGACGTTCACCCTCATTAGCTTATAGTAGGAGCTAAGCTCTGGGTCCGACTTGCATGTGTTAAGCATGTCGCTAGCGTTCATCCTGGCATGAACTCTTTATGATATTTGTTCGTTGGAAATATTGAATGCTTGGTTTGCTTGCATCCCCACAATTATACTCGTTATGCCTATAATTGAATAGACTTGATATTCATCTTATCAATATCTTAAATCAACAGTGGGTATGTTTAGCACCTAAACAGGGCTAGATGATATCTTGAGCAGTTACATATCCAGGAGGACTAGGACCCCTGACACACAGACACACAGACACACCGCAAGTTTCGTATAGATTACTTCTACGAGGACCAGGACCCCTGATACAAATAGACGCGACGCAAGTTCCATATCGACTTCTCAGTATAATTTCTTTCAAATTCATTAAGATTTATTCTACCTTTATCGAGGGGTCAGTACATTAGGTAGCAGACGTGTTCATTTTGGCTCTCGAGCGGGAACGAGAAATAGGCGATGCACCATCCTCGCTGCTACATACGTTAACCTTGACTTGATATATTCATCCAATTGAACTCACTTAAAGGAGGACCACAAGCTTGGGCTTGTTGAAACAGAAAGTATCAACATTAAGAAACTACTTGGGATGTGATTCAACGAAGGGTGTAAACGAGTCGAACCGGAGCGAACAGAGAGATACTCGAATTCGACTCGAAATGATAATTCGTACTCGAATTCGGCTCGAATTCGAATTATATTTGAAAAATACTACTCAGATTCGACTCGACTCGAATATTTATTACTCGAATTCGATCCAACTCGACTCGAATATTTATTCAAACTACTCGCGAGCTTCAAATTCAAGCTCGAATTCGAGTCTTCACATAATAACTAGTTTTATAAAAAATATAATTATAAATTAAATTTGTTATTTTACTTAAAAATGAGAAAATATATTTATTATTACACTTTACAAATATAAAATCACAATTAAAATTAAAATTAAAAACAAAACAAAATAATAACTAATTATCCTAATTTGATATAAATTTGTATATATTATAAGAGAATGTCGAACATCTAATCGAATATGTATTAACCGAGTATGTATCGAATCACAATTAAGAATTCTAGTAGTTTGAATCTTAAACGAGTCGAGTATAACCTTGCTCATATTCTACTTATATTTTTATTCGAACTATTTTTAATTCTCAGATTTGGATCATATTATTAACGAATCCGAGTCTCGCTCGTATTTTTTCGAGTCGAGTCCGAATCGAGCTCGAACTGTGTTGACTCGTTTACAGCCTTAGATTCAACCCCAGACCCTTTTAAATGTAGCGGATAAGAGCGGGGCTTGAGAATTGATGTGTCATTGCACTTCCACATAAGACCTATCGTAACGATAAACGACTCGTCTCGTCGTGACCTTCTCTTGAATTCTCAAAACTTATGTCACTTCATCCCGCAGAGGCAGAGAACTCTTGACTGTGCTATTGAGGCATTGGGGAAGCTGGAATAGGAGAACACTCATCTTGGGGTGGACTCCACCCCTTTCTTTAAAAAGAAAGAACTCTAGTTGCTAGAATCCATGTTACAATCCTCTTCCTGTTGTTCCCATTACTATACCTAATTAAAAAAGTTTCATCACAGATGAAATTCCGAATGTCTCCTCAACGCCAATAAATGATCAACATTATTGTAAACGGAGCCCATCGGAAGGAGGCTTTCTTCGCCCTCCACCTAAGCTGCACAAGAAAGACCCAAAGCCAATCCCAGGGAACATTAAAGCTTCATAGGGTCTTCCTGTTTAGGTGCAGGTAGTTTGCATCTTCACAGACGTGTCTATTTCATTGAGCCTTTTTTGAGACAGTGCCCAAATCGTTATGCCTTTCGTGCGGGTTGTAACTTAGCTGACAAGGAATTTTGCATGAGAATAAAAACAGAATTCCATCATATAGTAGAGCGGAACGTGCCTACTTTTTCGTGTGCAGTTCCTACCATTGATAAAAAATGTCGCTTAGGGTAGGGTGATTATTAATGTTTTCTTTCTTTTGATGTTGCTGTTGCCCCAAGGGAAGGGACCAACAAGGAAAAGAAGGAATTTTATTAGTAGAGGAGAAAATTCAAAGGTTTTTTTTTTTCCCGGGAGGCCCGGGGAAGAAACAGCGTTTGAAAAGTGCTCTTAAAGTTCCCATAGCAGAAGCATTAGGAAATGCAAGATATAATACTCTCTATAAAATCTATCAAACTCCGCACAAAGCTGAGAAGAAAGAACCCTTCCGTAGATGTTTTGCATCCTTTTCACTTCTAAAACTTAGAGAGCGAGTTAATGACATATTTTCCATCAAAGCATGACATAAATATTCCTCTAAAAACTCTCCAAAGATAGATTCTGAAAACCCCAGACAATAGGACAACGCAAGAATAACTGAGCGCGAGTCTCATAAAACAAATGTCTGGGATTGGGTGAGAAAGAAAGAAAAAGAACAGGTACCCGAAGGATCTTAATTCTGTATATGCTTATTAGATGAGGAGCGTATCTGAACTGAAGATATCAAGATAAGCATATATACCATCTCGTTGGATCCTGGATCCGTAGGATTCTTGAAAAATGGAAGTCCCAAGTATTCCATCGGACTCTATAAACCTCAAAATGGGAGCATCGTGAGGATATGACTAAAAGCTTGAGAACTGATTAGTGATTATCTCCCGCCCATATTGTTACACCCCTAGCTCCCCAAAACTAAAAGTTCTATCAAAATTAAACATTAAAAGAAATAACATCCTAAATTAAACTCCAACTATCCAAAACGTGTCAAATAAGTGCTCAACTATCAACGATGGGACCTGTAAAAATTTGTAAGGGGTGAGCGGTGAAGCCCAACAAGTAACAATCCTTACTATTTAGGTGGATTGAGTATAATTTGCAAAACACTTTTTTCGAAATAACTCTTAGTTCGATAACAATAGTAAATATATTTTTCAAAACTAAAACAGATAATGACAAAACGAATTTCACATTCAAAATGATTTCAATGTATACAATATTTCTTTTAATCAACAGCCTTAGCGACTAAGGTTACATAATCCTGTAATACGGTCCAAAAGTTCGATAATGTCAATGATCACGCACCCTACTAAGGTATCTAATCTGCACGCTCCCCGAAGGAAATCTAAAAGGTGTGCGCCTTAGTAGTCCTAAATTAGCTCCGGAAGGAAACATAATCAATAATGGTTTCTATATATAGTCAGATTGAGGATTTCAAAATCTTTTTTCAATATTATCGATATTCTAAATGATACTTTTTCACAATTCAAAAATAAATACTTGATCCGAATTTTGAAATAGAAGAACATAACATTTTAATTTAAGTGGAAGCCTTAAATAAAACATAATAAATTTGTAACCATACATTTAGGCATCTGAGTAATTACTAACGTATGCATAAAAAATAAACGATAATTTAGAAACACTAAATAGTTCAGAAGACCACTTACCTCGATATTGCGAAACACAAAATTAAAAGCGAACAAATTCCTAAATATAAAATTAGGACATATAATTATTAGGATGAAATATTATAACTTATACTCTTAACTCAAATCTTGCGCACATAAATCTTAATTTTAGGTCAATTTTACGATTACATACTATACTGAAAAATATATATTAATTTATGTGTAAGGTATACATGTAGGTGCTGAAATCTAATATATATATGTGTGTGTGTATTTTTTTTTATTTGTTACTGATCCTAAACATTAATAATGACAACTTTCTTAATTATATAGTATAAAGCATACTGACACTTGACAATGGCTTAGCCATGACTAACAATAATAATGTAAATAAAGAAGCACATGTATATATATATATTTTCTATCCACTGGACCAATGTTATAAAAGGCGCTAGGCGGGAGGGGGGCGGCCGAGGGGGGCCTAGCGCCTAGGTGGCCTAGGTGGGACCTGGGCGGGGCCTAAGCGAGATTTTTTATTCTAAGTCAATTTTAATATTTTATCTTATATTTATCCAAACAAAACAATAATATAAAGCAAAATAATCTATAATAAAGATAATAAAGGCCTTTGCTTAAAGTTCAAACACATCCATATTGCTAATCTTAAAGTTCAAACACAAACATGCAATTGTTCAAAGTTCAAACATATATTTAACGTATTAGTTTTATTCATAAACAAGATTGTTATTAAATAATAAAATTTAAAATTTCAAGAATTTAATTGAATATTAAAACTTCAGAAACTAAACATAAATTTAAGAATTATATTGAATTAAACTAAATATTATAAATGTATCATCATTTATATAATTTGAAGTTGGTACAAGTTTAAAAAATTACAACTATAATAAAATTATCCATTTTGACTTGATATTGTTCACTTCTTGTTGTGATTTGATATGCTACAACATGTATTATGAATATGATAAATCATTACAAAAATAAATATATTAATATTTGGTTTGGGTAGTTATTAAAAAAAAACTTGCTTAATTTCTTGGAGGGATTTTTTTGCCGCCTTGGGCCTAGGTGAGGCGCCAAGGGGGGCCTAGAGCCTAGACGGGGCGCCAAGGGGGGCCTAGCGCCTAGGCGGGGCGCTAAGGGGGGCCTAGCGCTTAGGCGGGGCCTAGGCGGACCTAGGCGGGGATTTTTAGAACACTGCACTGGACTCGATGCATACAAAGTAGACTTATATCTATCATAGTGTCAAATAAGAGTTTAATTAGAATTACACACGCACCCACACATAATATACATAAACAGTACCGAACGGCATGATTACACACACACATATATATAGTTTGAAATCCCCTTCTTCTTTTTCCACAAAATATACATGTATAATACATGATCATCTCATAATTGAAAAGAAAGGTTTAGGTTTACCTTCTTGAGTTTTCTTCTTTTCTTTTTTTTCTTTGTTATGCTGTAGTTCCAAAGCCAAAATAGTTTTACGTTCTTTTCTCTCTCTCTATTTAAATATATTTAATTCCTTTGCAAAATAGGTTACCGAGTAAAAGAGTCATTTTTAGAATTAAAAGTTTGTTACAACTTAAATGACTTATCTTATCCTAATAGGTTTTAGATATATACTAATAATTACCTTTTCATTATCTATATGTATTTTTATTTATTTATTTTTATTATTTTTTAATTTTATTTTATTTTTAAATCCGGATATTACACAAATGTTCTCCAAAACTGAATATAACCATTCCCAACCCCATTTCTCAGATGACGAACATACAAAATATATCCTTGGGAGATGAATTGGAGTTGCATGATAATCATATGTCACATGCCTTGCATCCCACTCATTCAGCTGCATACCGAACTTAGGTTCCAAAGGAAAACTCTCAGAGCCATTACCCTCCAGAGAAACATTGTTAGTGTTCCCCTGCCACCACAAAAAAGAAAATAGACAAAAAATATTGTTAGCATAGGATACCTGTCCACAATATGCCATTTTCTAATTCTATATTAGCAGGCTGTTTATTTATTTTTGATAAGTGAAGTAGGTGGTTGTTATCCAATTCAATACTTTCTACCCATCATAATTTTAATCAGACTTAGTTGTATTGGAAAAAAATTCAAATTTGTGACGGCATAAACTATATTCTTGTTCATAATGAGGTTGAGCCATATTACTTATGAAGAGGGGGAGTGGGGATTGCCTTCAAGTATAGTGGAATAACTTGGTGGACATATGCTTGATTAATATTAGAGGAAAAAGGGTCATGCAGTTACCAACTTAAAGTACTATTTGTTGATCATTAATAACTTTTCTAAAGTTGAGGCTAGTCAGTACATATTAATATTACTTTGTTTTTTGTGAGACACATAACTTCAGATGTATGATTTTATTTATTTGATGTTGTGGCTCTAATGGTTGATTTTCTTCCCGTGTTTGGCAGAAAGATAATGTTTCCAATCAGCGTGAACATGTAGTGCATCTCCTTGCAAATGAGCAAAGTAGGCTTAGTATACCTGATGTGCCTGAACCGGTATGTCCTATATTTTTCTGGTCAGATAATTGTCTGATCACTGGCATATTGGATGATAACCTATAGCATTGGCTACTTAAAATGTTGGTTCGTGTTTTACCGCGAGGAGGATATTGGATATCTTGTTTTATATTCATTTAGAAATATCTTTTATTTAGCCCGTTCAACATAGGGTGAAATGATTTTGATGATGTGGCTTCAACGGAGTTTGGTTCTGGACTTTTCTCTTGTTTGTTTTCTTATGCTCTTACTTGTTTATATATTTATGATAAACTGTGTTGTTTATATGTTTGTTTTACATATGTACTTTATGTAAAAAGGAACCTGCTACCGTTTTGAATGCATGCCATTTGCATAATTTTCTTTGTTGAATGTTATGTCTTGACATGAACAGACATATGCTGTGTGTGTGTGTGTATATATATTGTATGTCTGTACACTAGGTATGTTTTTATACAATTCTTTGTAGTCTATATTTGTTTTTTGCTAAATTATTGTAGTCTATACTTAATAACATAGTTTCCACTTTCTAGTTAGCAAATTGACTTTCATACTGAAAAATCATGCCAAAAGACCCTAGCCTCCTCCTAGAGAGTGAAATTTGACCCTGAAGGTGTTGCTTGTTAATCCAATTTGCTTGGGCCTTGTTGGGATTCTTTAGGACCGTGATGGCAATGACAAATCTTTTTATTTGTATTAATTGATAATTGATGAAGCAGAACACTAAAGGTACTTCACAACGTGGTCATCTTATAGGGAAATTATGAGCTTTAGATATCGTAAATGGTAGTGTAGTATATGTAATTGTTTTTTGTGGTTTCTCTTTCCTGTGACATGGTTATTTAAACTTCAAGATATATTCCAGTTTGAATTGTTTTATTTCTGAGGAACATAATTTAATGTTAAGAAACAGGGAAAGAGTTCATAATAGAAATGTTTGAATCACGTATGCTTCTTTTTTTTGGGATCTTCATTCTCCATTGTGCTCTGCTTGCTATGTAATTGCTTGTCTAAAGGAGCAAGTGCTGTCTGGTAGAATTTTTTTTTTGCCTTTGTATCTATTTGTTCTTTTTTATTGGTGGATACAAGTGATAGTTCTCTAAATGTATGAAGTTACCACTTAAACTTGGTGTTTTAATTTTATAATTAACTTTATAATGAAGGCAGCTTAATGCAATACTTTCTTTCCTTATTTCCTTTTGTTTATGGTGGTGTTAAACCTCAAATTAATCATGTGATGATCCATTTCAGATTTCTTTGGGTGATCTTTGACTTAATTTTCTCCTGTGATTTTGTATAGAAACTGGATGAGGCTGCTGCACAGAAGGTCTTTTTGAAGTCGCTGGATAACTACATTACGTGGTGCAACTATTTGAGCATCCCACCAGTTTGGAGCAAGTATAGAACCTCGACCTTTCTTATAAGACGTCTCCGTGCAGTTTGTGTGTCTGTGTGTATCTATATATTACTCCATTTTATAGGCACTACATACACATAAATTAAATGTTTCAGATGATTCACATGATTTGAGATTACGATTACTATTGTTTTTTTCCTTTTACAGTTTGGAGGCTGTCAGCAAGGAGAAGAAGTTGTTATTTCTAAGTTTATACTTTTTGATATGGGGTGAAGCGGCCAATATTAGATTTCTCCCAGAATGCTTGTGCTACATATTCCATCATGTAGGTCGAGCTGGAGGGGTTGGAGTTGGAGGGGTTGTTAATTATTGCTGTATCATTATAATTGATTTCCTGTTTAGACTGTGTTTCTGCAAGTAAAACTCAGTCCATCGTGCAACTCTTACTTTTAAATCTTAACAATATGGAGTTCGTTTGTCCTGTAGTCCCTTCTCTACCTGCTTTCTCATTCTTATGGCAATTCATCACCTTTGCTTTGATATAAAATATGTATTCTTTTTGAAGTTTACCGTTATAATGCTTTGTATACACTTCTTAGTATGCTTTTGGGGTCGTTCTGCTGATCAGATCCAGAAACATAACGAATTAGTAAACATAATTTTCTTTTTGGGTAGGATGTTGTGGTTCCTTTACCGCTGAAGGAGAAAGAGTTCAACCCCTGGTAGATGCCCGCTTCTGTGTGGTGTGGGGTTGGAGGGGGTGGGGTGGGGTGGGGGGGGGAAGAAGTGGTTCATGCGTAAAGGGAGTGCTACATTCAGCAGTGTTGCAGTACTAGTTGTACCAAAAAAGTGCAATATTTCTTCCTTTGCCTTTTCAGTTATAATTTTGGAAGAGTATGTTCTTCAGTCATGAACTGCTTATTTCAGCAGCTAGTTACTTTTTTCAGAAGCATGCTTGGTGGTATTTCCAGGCCTTTCTTTGTGGAAGGTGCAAGCTCAAGTCCTTGATAAAAATGTGGTAGGGAGGATTTATAGTTAACGAACACTAGCTAAACCCTCTGTATAGCCTGTATGTTGGACCATGAATTGAGTATACTTTGGTTCCTCTACCTTTACTATTCATATGGAAAATGGTCTGTTACTCCGCCATTACTACAGCTTCTGTTTTTTATTTTTTTTTTATTTCTGCCTTTTTACTGAAGTTTGTTGCACAAGTTTTGCTAAATAAGTTTTGTTGGTTTAGTGAATTTTTTTGACAATAAAATCCTTGAACAGATGGGAAGGGAGTTGGATGAAATTTTACGACAGCAAATTGCACGGCCAGCCAATAGTTGTCTTTCTGAGAACGGAGTTTCTTTCCTTGATCAAGTTGTTCTTCCTCTTTATGAGGTTGTTGCTGCGGTATGTTTCACTATCAACTTTCTTTTTCCCTCTTTCTTTCTTTCTTTCTTTCTTTTGTCTCCTTTGACTGGTTTACCATAAATAAAGAGTGCTGCCATAAATAAAGAGTGCTGCATCAATTGATTTGACAATGGTTTGTATCTTTTTATAGTCGCACGTACACCGATTTTGCTATGCTTTTGGACAATATGCAATTTTCTTTCCCTGCATAAACAATATGGATTTCTGGCTTATCACTGAATCTAGCATCAATGCATCTGGTCCTATTTTGTCTCTCCATTTGTATGTCGCTCTGAGAAAATATTACGCTGCAGTAAAGCAACTGTAATTGTCATCTGTAGTCAAAGTAAGATGTGCAAAAAGTTGGTTAAACCTAATGTCCAAAGTGTGCGTGGAAGAATCCTCATCTCCTGGCTCCTTTAGTGTTGCCGCAAAAAAGCATTTTTTTGAAGATATGACCTTTAGAGTTCTTACTTCTTCTTAAGCAATTGATAATCAATCAATGACTGAAAATTTACTATTTTGAGTTAAATATATTATTTCTACTTTTCAAATTTAAGGGTCCAATTTTGAATGAGTAGTCCTCTAAGTTGGTTCAATGGCGAGACATTTACATATGTTTCGGGAGGTCCTTTTTTGGACTCCGTATCGGTTTCAGTACCGGTTTCGGGCGATACACACCGTTACTTTAGTTAGGAGCTTTATGGAATTTTTTTAAAATTATGAAAATTTCTAATTAATAATATCAAGAAGATGGATCAATTAAGTTTACAAAAAACACTATGGGTTTGTTTGCTACCTGCATTTGTGGCAATAGAGGTTTGCAATGTTTGGACCTCCAAACACATTGTCTCAATTTTGGTGCTTTTCGTTTGAGGCCCAAGCACTGCGTTAGTTAAATAAATTGTTTTTAAAATATGTTGCTACTAGACGAATAAGATTTTCAAGTGAGTTTGAACTTAGAAATGTTTTAAACGCACCAAACGCTGCAAATGATGCAAATGCCGAGTAGCCGAACATACACTATCTTGTACACATGGGGGTGGTGTTCGATAAAATTGTGTAATAAGAGCTTATATGAAATAGAGGCGCTGTATAAAATATAGATTAAATGTAAAAAAGTTTTTTGATAACTAATATGTATAATACGTCTGACTATGACATTTTACTATTTTACGCTTAGATCAATTTATACAAACTTATGGTGGAGTAATTATAAAATACATTATAAATAAACAATTAAAACAAAATTACGAATAATGTATAACTAGTAAAATATTTCAAGTTTAATAAAACATAATAATTATGACAATTTTACATAATTATTATAAAATATGACGACGGTGATGGTGGGTTGTGGTGGATATAGTGGAAGAAGTGAAGTGAAAAATTTAAAAAATAAAATTAGAGTAATATGGGTAAAAGAGTAATGAGGAGGCTCTTTTTCTAGAAAGAGTTGTTCAATCTCATTTTTTTTAAGAGGCAAAAAGAGGTTGACAAATTTTTATCAACCAAGTTCGTGCGAAAAAGAGGCAAGGCCAAAAAGAGGCTATCAAACAGCCCATAATATTGTTTAAATGATAAAATAGACATTTGGCATACATGTCTAATGTTGCATTGCATAAAGACTGAACAATAAAATATAGTTATTTCTTTTGCCATGTAATTTAACTACATATTCATTAAAGTATAATTATTCCTTTTGCCAAGTAATTCAAATTCAAGTATGCTAATTACATTTATACCCAAACAAGACTCAAAGGGCCCACAATGAAATAAAGTAAATCCAAAAAAATTAGAACTTAAAGCAGACTAATCAAATTAGTTAAACTCACTAATTAAATTGAATAAACAAGTTAAGCTCTAATTAAAATACATTAAATAAATTAAATTAATTGAAAAAATTAGATTAATTAAACTTAAAAAAAATAAATTAATTCAACAAATTGGATAAATTAAATTAAATTTTTTTTTAAATTAATACACCAACAAGATCGTGGCCCTATGGCCTATACATTAACACTGTCCCCGCCCCTTTATTATCAAGGCTAGCCCTTTAATTCTTGAACCAACAACCAGCCTGCCCCAATTATAATCACTTAAAAAGACAATAGATTATAATTGGAAGTGTACTAAGAGGCGCAAGTTAGAAATTGAGCAGATGAGTGGAGGAGATTGGGTGCGGAGGAGAGGAAGAGATGGACTATGGAGGAGAAGATAAGATCGGTCATGGAGGAGAGGAATACTTTTATTTTATCAATTCTTCTATGGAGGAGATTGCCGTGATTTCTCGAAAAAACCTTGTCGTTATGCTGAAAACTCGTTCGTACATGCATTATCCAACATTTCTCGATTCGTGTCTAGGTTTCAGTTCTGGGTTTCAATTCTGTCATTGCCGAAACCTAATCATTACGCCAATATTTTTGAAGTAAAGGCCGATACTTTGTACGATAACTCTAACCACCCGCCATTTGTCTTGTAAAACCTCTTTACTTCCAAATCTCTCATTGGACTCATCAACTTGGGTGCCGGTTGGTTGGACGGGATTGTTCCTAGTATTTGTTCCCGCGTTTGGCTCCTAAAACTGTTGGATTGGGTATTCTGAATGGAAAGTCCAATTTCATGTTTCTATGATCCCAATCTGTATTTAATTGAAGCAGGCCTTTTATACTAGATAAAGGTTATTACTGTTGAATGAGGATTCCTTAGAGGTTGGTAATGAGCATTCCAATGTGGGGATTTGACCCCACTCATACATATATTTATTATTAGAATATATGTGTTATTAGTTTATACTCCCTCCGTCCTCAAAAGGATGATTAAAGTATAATTTGCACATATTAGGAAAAGTAAAAGTAAAGGAAAGAGAGTAATAATTGACTATTTTTTAAGTAAATTGACTATTTTTAAAGTTAATAATTAAGCATATATAAATTTATTTTTAAAGTTATAAAAATTGGGGTTAGTAGTAAATTGTTTATATTTTTTCTGGTTATAATCTCTTAACTTGTATTTTGGTGAATAGTATAAAAAATAGTTTAAAAAATTGTCAATTTGACTTTAACAAGTCAAAACTTGGCATTTAAAAAATTGGGTTAGGTAGTAAATTATATATACTTTCTTTTGGTTATAATCTCTTAACCTATATTCTGGTGAAAATAGTACAAAAATTAGTTTAAAAAAATTGTCAATTTGACTTTAAAAAGTCAAATTTGAGCATTTAATTTGGAATGAAGGGAGTATTATATTTATAATATAACTCACAAGCTCTGTAGAGAATACCAATACGGACTTTTAATCAAGGTATTATGCAACCACTAGCAAATAATGCAAATATAGTAGTTGAATTTTCAATGTGAATCATTAGCTTCCCAAATCTCAATGAGTTTTCCTTATGTTATTTCCTTTCTTTTTCGTAGTTCTTCTACAAGTATTTACTTTCTTTTTCATATTCCTTGTACAAGACATAACCGTTGTCTCATCTTAACCAAATCGATTTTGCCTAGTAACTAACCATAATAACTTCTTATGTTTCGCTAGGAAACCTACCATTCTTATTGGGATTTGTGCTGACATTATTCTTGAGTGAAACTATATCCTGATATAAGGCCTGGAATGAACCTTAACCAATGTCTGCGTTTTTATCTTTCCATCTTCATAAACGTAATCGAACTTCAACAGTCGCATACGAATTTGGGACCATTTTTGTGCTCAAAATCAATGAATGATCCATGAGTATCATTATTGCGCACAGATCATTTTTCTCACTATGATCATATCATCAATCACAAAACAGGCAAGATGACCCATGGAATATACCCCAAAATTTCTTGACTAATTGCGCATATGTATCTGTTTTTGTACATCAGTTATATTCCTTCCTTTTAACTTTCTTTCATATATAGATAAGCTTTGGGAGTCTGACATGTTAAGAATAAATATATATTCAAAAGTGAATGATCCATGATCGCTACATAATTCATCATGTAAGAATGATACAAAGTATCAATATTAAAATATGAACAGATTAAAAAATTGGATTACAGTTCTCTACCTTCATAATTTTATATAAATAAGTGTAGCTGTCCTCCTTGACTGTCCTTAGTTTTCTCGTTTTTCACTCTCTTCCCCCCCTCTTCATTTTTCTTCATTTCCTTGTTTGTGTAGAGACAAGTATGTCGATCTTATAAATCTGATATTCATGTTTTTCTGTTGTTTTATCTTCTAGGCTAAGTAGGTGCTAGTTGTTATGCACGTGTGAGATGTGCCATGTTTCGGGTAGCTTTTTCTAAATCAAAAGTTAAGACTAATTACTTATAATTATCTTGGTTAATCTCTCATTAATCCCTTAACTTTGATTAAGCAAACTCTGATCATGATTTATCGTAATTAATCAAAGATTGGTTATAAACTTCTAATAGATCATACTGGAAATCATGTTATTACTCTAGGCCTTACAAGTAGACGAGATCAAATCTAGGACAACTTGCACAAATAAAATGCATGAGATTATAGCATGTATTTTATGGATGTGCTTGGATACATCATAATGCAGTGCTAAACAAGTTTTTTGTCAAGAATGTCATGTTGAACTGGTAGTTTTAATGAGCCGAGAAAACTTGCGAGACTGTCTTGTACATTATGCTGTTAGTGACATCACTTTTGCCGTGTCACATGGAAGGCGAGCTCTTTCTACAATGCCATGTGATGGCCTCCTGGTTAAATGAAGGTGGAGCTCCAAGTTTTAGTTCATTTGTTTGACAAGATATTTTTGTTAGCGAGCAGTGGTGATTCATTGTGTTTTTCTAATACCGGTTTGGTTTCTAATTATATTGAAAATCATGTTAAGTGTGCTTGGCATTGTTGATCGGGAGCTGTGATTGTGTCTATGCGGTGTTCTATAGTTTCTCAGAGAATTAGTCTCAGGATATACTCGCTTGTAGATAAATATATCGGTCCTATGATTATATATTGAAATATAATTCACAAGACTTCAGTAATCTGCTTTGATTCACAGGAAGCTGCAAACAATGATAATGGGCGAGCACCTCATTCAGCATGGAGAAGCTATGATGATTTTAATGAGTATTTTTGGTGAGCTTTATATTCTAGCCGCGTTATCGAATTTCCTTATATTTTTCTTTTTTAAATTTTGGACTTCTCTTAGTTTTTCTGACCTTTTTCTTTGCAGGTCACTCCGTTGCTTTGAGCTTAGTTGGCCATGGCGCAAAGGTTCTTCGTTTTTCGTCAAGCCAACACCGAGGTCAAAGGTTTGCAACTCTCAACCTTTTTTTGCTTTGGTTGATGATTTGATTGTTGTTGATTAGTTGTAACTGATCAACTTAAATGTTATGTATGCATATGAAGTATCATTTCAATGTCCACACCTCCATTTGGCTTTCAAAACCTGAATATTGTCGGACTTTATTTTGTAAACATAGAGATCTGATTGTATCATTGTGTTAAAAAGCTTTCATTTTGGCTCTGATGATAGTTTTTGGATAGTGGATATATCTCATTTGAGCTTCAATTTGTCGTTCCTAAAACATTTTATAAATTATAATAGTAATACCTTTGTGGACATGATTATGTTATAGTGCTGACCGATTTTAGAGGAGAACTAATTTGTAAAATTTCAAAGAAGATGGATAAAATTGCATACTCTCGATAAATGAATTAAGATTTTCCAATTCAGCCTTCACCTTTTCTTGTTTAAAATCATAGGAACACACTTTTAATAAGATTTAACAATTTAGATTATGTCCTTTTGTTTTTGATATAGAGGAAGAGCAACTTTAGTCAAACCATTTTCTGGAAAAATAAATGATAAATACTTGCATTTGTTTTATCCCAAATAATTTCCTTTCAAAAGTTAAACTTCATTGTTTATTTAATAATTACTGGCCAGTGTGTTTTTGATTATTTTGTGCTGTGAATTTGTGAATTTTACTCGAGTCTTGTCATCGTATATTGCTTTGCTTGATTTTCCTTTTCATTACAGAATTTTCTAAAATCTGGGAAAAGTAAACGTCGTGGAAAAACTTCGTTTGTTGAGCACAGGACATTTCTGCATCTTTACCATAGTTTTCATCGCCTGTGGATATTTCTTTTCATGATGTTTCAGGTTTGCAAGTTGTTTAAAATATTATTTTAATAAGTTTCTTTCTGCTTTAAAGCTTATGGTTGCCATCTTTATTTGCATAGTTGTATAGTGGTTTCTTTTTAGGTTTTTCCTTAATATTGAGGCCATTCAATTATTACCTAGATTTATGGTTGGTATACCGTATATTTCATATGATGCACCATGACTGCTTTCTATTATTTTTATCTTAGAAATTATTGCATTTTTTTATAGTTGTTAAATTTTATGATTTTTGTAGTTTCATTTGACAGTTTTAAGGGAAAACTGGGGTAGAACCTGAATTGGCCTTTCAAATAAGAAAATACCATTTAAAGAAGTCTGTTGAAAATCTTTTGCTCACTAAGGCAGTAGTTTTGAAATTATGATGAGTAATTCCCTGTGGCAAGATGTGAAACATGTTTGAGGAAATGCAAAATACACCACAATCGAAGCTATATTGATATCTATATTAATGTGCAATCATTGTTGTCAAAGACGCCTCGGCGAGGCATGGTGGTAGCCGACCGCCAAGACGCCTGGGCGACAAGGTGACTGTAATGGCGTCCGCATGGCGATAAGACGTTCACAATGTGCAATTTATATATTATTTATTTTACTTCACAAGTATATTTAACAATAAAATTTTATATACGTTAAAACCCAAAACATAACATTATGGAATACCATTAAAAGCACAATTATATAAATATTTAGTAATAACAATTCAAAAATAAAACATTTGACATTAAAAACTAGTAGAATAATTTAACAAACACCACCTAAAAAAAGTATCAATCAATCATCACACATTACAAGTTTAATAAATAATAAAACACCACATAGCAAGCCAAAATAATCTCTAGTCTCTACACTAGTCGCTAAACACAGCTCAAGCAAATTCAACAAATTCATCAAGTATGAAGTCATCTCTATCTTCTCCACAAGCACTTCTCTCATTCAAAGGAGTAGGTGGTCTTTGTCCAAAATCATCTTCCACATCTTCATCATTATTTAGAATTCTCTTTTCATCAACTTCATCATCAGAGTTGGTATTCTCAATTTTGATTCCCTTGAAGTTGAATGACCACCACGTCTAGAGTAGGTAATGACATGACGAGTATTGGCATGAGCCCTCCTTAAAAGATTGCGACCCTCGAGCATGTTAGATGCACTAATTGCACTATCCACATAATTCCATGTAAGATCCTCCTCGGAATAAACATCAGCCTTATTATTGATCCATTCATTACCCCAATTAAAGTCATGATAAACAATCTAATATCATGACTTTAATTGTATTGGAACCTATAAACAATCTTTTGATTGTATTGGACAATCACCAAGTTCACTCTCGATTGTTTGTGTTCCAATCTATTCATTTTCTTGGTATGAATCTAAAATATAAAATAAATAATGGTTAAATTTTAAGCATGTAAAAAATAGTAGTATTAGTAATTACTTATTACTTTCTAACCAACAATAAAAAGTACTTACAAACTTAAATGTACTCTAATTGTGCTCACAATTGGAAGAACAACAGAGGCCAATAATTCTTATTGCAAACTTTGCAAGCTCAATTGCTCACCCTCCAAAAGCGCTCCACCAATTAACTAGCAAGCATTTAGAGGAAATATAAATATCTTTAAAAGGATGAAAAAGAAGAATGTGTATAATTATAATTTATATTTTATATTTTTAATATACTTATGAGAATACTTTAATTTCCGTTGCCCAACTGTCATTGCTCTTGCAAAATTATCTCGAGAAGCATCATAATTATCGGCTAGATTGTTAATCTTGTCTAGCAAATCTAGTTCGGACGCCATGTTTATAAGAACGTCATTGAAGCCTTCTTTCCACCTGGCTTTCCCATCGCCTGTGTTACTCGGACTCGGGTGTGGGTATCCGGTACGAGTACGAATCTAGGTGTCGGACACGTGAAGTCAAAAAATAGAGAATACGCATATATGAATTCTAATTTGGACACGGGTGTGGGGATACAACATATAATATCAAAAGACAATTAGTTACATCAAAAAACAAGTGAGCCCAAAGAATAACCCACACGCCCAAAGCACACACACTAAGCAATGGGCCTAATCTCAAAGACACGTTTTCATACATGAGGTCGCTTATACATGATCAACTTAACGTTGTTCTAAAAGTCGCTAATTGGTCCCATGTTTGGTGGTTACTGACTAAATAGACTAGAGATTAATCATTAATCGGATTTTCAATTTTTAAAAAATATATATATTCTCCTTCCTTCTTCATAAGTTTTGAATAAGTAAAATAACATAAGTAACACAAATCATCAAATAATTTAATAATTTAATTTATAACTGAAGTTGAAAAAATTTAAAATGAAATATTACAATTAACTAAAAAAATTAACTAATTTAATTTATCCAACCTTTTCTTTAATTCCCACTAAGGAACTAATTAACTAAAACCAAAAAAAATAAATCAGTATTTGTATTTGTAAACTGTTAAGCCTTATAAGCCTTATATCAATATGCCTTATAAGCCTTATATCAGTCGTCGAAGAAGGAGAGTCGGATTCGAAGGAGAGCAGGAGAGCGGTGGCGTCATTATTAAACCGCTTTTTAAGTAGAAGGAGCTTTGTGAGTGAGCGAAGATGGCGTCGTCGTCGGCGTCGTCGGTCGAAGGAAAAAGAAGAAGTAGCGTCGTCGTCGGTCAGGCGAGAAGGAGTCGGCGTCGTCGGTCGAAGGAAGAAGAAGTAGTAGCGTTGTCGTTTTGTTTTTTACCCTGATATGCTCCGATTTGTTCCGATTTGCCCCGACTTTACCGACTAGTCACCGACTAGATCTCGACTAAGTCGGCTAGCGACTAAATCAACTGACTAGGGCCTGATTGACTCGACGAGCCTCCTAATTCCCGACCTGAGTCTCCACTGACTAGTCGGCCGACCAGCCGAACTTTGAACAATCGATTTATCTTTGTCTTTCTTCTTTACCTTTTCTAAAGGTCCTTGCTTCAGACTGCTTATGGATTCTTCCACCACAATGAAGCCTTCTGCCTTCTCGAATGCTTCAGCCAAGCTCTTCGGATGATTAAACATTAACTTCTTCACCAACTTTTCGGACTTCACCAAATCTAAGCCATTTTGAAATAGTCCCACAGCCTAAAGGTCATTAAGGTCTGTCACATGTCCCACTGCTTCTCTGAACCTCTTCACGTACTGGCCCAGAGTCTCATTCAAATACTGTCTAATATGTGCCAACGACCCTGTGGGCTTTCCCCTCTTCTTATTGCTCCCGAATCGAGCATGAAACTTGTTACACAAATCTGCCCAGGACGAAATTGAGTCTGGAGCTAAGGTTCCCATCCATTTCCTGACGTCTTTTCTCAATGTGGTCACAAATGTTTGACACTTAGCTGCATCTGAATAGTCATAATAATCCATCAGCTTATCATACGCCTGGCTATGGTCATAAGGATCTCCTGAACTATCGTAACTCTCCATATAGGGAAGCTTTTTATTGGGATCCGCCTTCTCCCGAAGAATTTCCGGAGAGAAAGGGGATTCCTTTTTGCCCAAACTTTCCTTCCCTTGCTGAACTTCTGCTAGTTGCCTCCGAAGCTCCTTCACCTCTTTGGCCAAGAGTTCAACTCCTTCTGGCTGTGAAGAGACTTCCTTCTTCGGGGATCCCCTCTTCTTCTGATCAGATCGGCCCTTTCCGTCCGAACTGGCTGACTTAGAGGGGCTTTGCCTATCGTTCTTGCTGTGGTGAGAATCCACAGGACAATGTGCCCTCTTTGGATTCTCGGGAGTATGACTTCTCGATCTGCTTCGGCGTCTGTCTTTCTCACTGTGCCGAGAATTCTCAAGGCGAGGTGCCTTCTTTGAACCCTCGGGTGTACGTCCCCTTGATCTGTTTCGTCGGTTGCCGTTGTCATCATCCCAAGAATCCTCGGGGTGCCCTCTTTGGACCTTCGGGAATTCGACCCCATGCTCTACTTCGGTCACGAGAACGACTCCGAAGCCTACTTTCAGAGCATCTGGAATCTTCATCCCTCCTTGTTCGTCTGTCTGGAGACCTGCCACGTTCTTTGGGTTGAGTATAACTAGATGCCTCATCTTCCATTCCAACCATAAGAACCATCTGTTTGGAAATCTCCTCCCTTTGTTGCAGCAACACTTTTAAAACTTTGTCAGTTTCCTGTGCCATCTTGGCTAGAGTAGATGCCTTATTTGTCTGACCATCTTTTGTTGGGATAAGAAGAGTTTTGTTGGGATAAGGAGAGAGAAAGAGTTAAAGTATCAAAAAATAGGTAGAGTAATGAGGGATAATTTTGGAAAAATTGTCATTAATTCTCCTAGATTTGAGCAGACGTCAAATAATTTGAGACAAATGAAAAACTCTAAAACGTCAAAAAATTAGGGACGGAGGGAGTACTATGGTATTCAAGCACTCCATGGAGGCTCTGCCTTATATAAATTTGTATATATATATATATTTATAAATATATATATATATATATGTATATATATTTATAAATAAATATATATAAAAGACCCAACAAAAGAAAGAAGCTAACGAAAAAAAACAAAACCAACACCTGTGACCTGTTACTATATTATCAGAGTGCTATCAGTCTTGTCCACAAAACAGAAACCATAGTCGGTATAAACAAAAAGAAAAAACCATTCTAAACGTAACATCCAAGTCGAGTAGTAAGAAGAAAAAGGGAAGAAGAAAAACGACATACCTGTACTCTGTAGTCGCCGTTCGTAGTTGAAGCCTCGCCGTCGCCGATCTGAGTCGCCTTGCCGTTCGGAGTCGTCGATCCTTGGTCCAACCTCCGTCGACTTCGCCTCTCTCTCTCTCGCGGTTGCGACTGACTTCGAAGTTGGGTGATCGACTGTTGAGCGAACTAGGGTTGGCTTTCAGTCTTTCATTGATTTGGCTTTCCTATGCGACGTCGTTTTTTTAAAAAACTTAGTTAAGATTTTGGTCGACCCATGAGACCAAGTCGTTCGACCATCTCAGTAGTCGTCCAAGTCGTTGCCTGGTTGTCCAAGGCGACGCCTTTGTTTTCCGATCGCTTCGCCTTCCGCCTAAAAAAGCCAAGTCGCAGACCGGCCTTATGCAAGATCTTCGACCACTGGAGGCGACGCCTTAACAACTATGATCATTGACTCAAGCATAATCATTCCATGTCTTTCCTTAATTTTAGTTAGTTGAGTATTCTTCCTAAGATATAATAATCTCATGATATGCAGTCAATTATTAACCTTAGTTGCTTCGCAAATTAGAGTGACCAAACAATTACGGAGTTGATATCTAATTTAGCAGTATATTTCAATGATTAATAAATTAGTATGCATTGTAGCAATTTAACAATTCAATCCTAGAATTTAAGCACAAAAAAATAATAAATACTCAAAATATAAATTGAACAATTAAAATCAATTAGATCTCACAGTGTAATAATCTGAGGTTTCCGTCTCCTTAAACCAAGAATAGAAGTTTAGCCACACATGGCCATTAAAAACACTAAAGAATAATAGACAAAGAAGTTTGTATACATGTCTTCCAATATCTTTTGGTAATCCTCTATTTATAGGCATAGGATATTAATTCTTTTCATGTAGGTTTTAACTTCCTAGTGACAATTAACTTCTTTCAAAGAGATCTTCTAGATAGATTTTCCTTTCCTTCATTAGATTTGACTTGCACACCAAGATAGCTCCACCTCATTCCTTCTCCTTGTAGGATTCTTCTTCTTTCTTTCCTTCCATGAATAGAAGCATTAAATATTGTTTGAGCACCAAGATATTGACTTTATTAAAATCCCGTGCTTGCGTATTGACAACTTCGACTCTCCTTTTAGTTTGAGCTCAAATAATGCTCAATTTGTTTCCAAAGTACTTCCAAAGTCACAAACTCCTTTAATTGCACCTTAAATAAAAATATAAGAATAATGAGTGTATTCAGGCACAAAATAAATATAACAGATTAAGCATTAAGGGATAAAAATATAAACATATTTTATTCTCATCAGTGCACATTTCACCAAAGTAGATAACCCAGGAAAATATCTAAAATAGTTAAATGATTGAGAAAGCAATGCAACCACACAATATTTAATGGTCAGATCAAACTTAAGCATACATCCACTCTGCAAGTGTTTTCTATCCTAGAGTTATAGGTGCACAACGGTCGGTTCGGTCAGTTTTCTTGTGAAAAAACAATCGAAACTGACTGGTTATGTTTTAGTAGCTTAAAGGCCGAAGTCGGCTGAATCAGTCGGTTATGTATTTATTCATTTTGTTTGGCTAGTTATACAGTTTGGGATAACACAATGCTTGTGATATATTTTCATTCTGGAACTGTTAAACTTATTTATTTAAATGGCTACTAACTTATTAATTTAAATGGCTACTAAACCTATAATGACGCAAGCTTCAAACTAAGACTCTTTAGATATACCAGTAGACTTTATATGACAAGTACTCTCTCCGTTCCATATTATCTTTCTTTAACAGGGTATTTTGGTTTTTAAAGCCTCATAATTATCTTTACTTTCACATGTTTTATGTAATTATTTCATAATTAATGTTGGCATCATCTCTATTCGATTGTATTAAGATTGACCATGATTCAGTGGTTGATTTTTTCTTTTGTTCTTTTATCTTTTTGATTCCAGGGACTCTCAATCATTGCATTCAATGATGGTCGTTTTGACTCTAAGACATTACGAGAAGCTCTCAGTCTTGGCCCGACTTTTGTTATAATGAAGTTCATTCAGAGTAGGTTTCTCTATCTTTCTAGGTGTTTGCATTTGAAGTTTTCATTAGTCACCTGGTCAATGTTTATAAAGAATTCTTTTATCATGTTCTGATCTGTTTAAAGTTTCTAGACTTGCGTATACATTGTATGGAGAGAACAATTTATTGCGCTTTGGTTATTGAACTTTTCTTCCTTTTTGTAGGTGTTCTCGACATTTTCATGATGTATGGTGCTTATTCTACAACTAGGCGTTTAGCAGTTTCAAGAATTTTTATCAAATTCTTGTGGTTTAGTGGTGCTTCAGTCGTCATTTGCTTTCTTTATGTGTACGCTACTTCCGATTTGTGCTCAATGGTTTTAGTTTTACTGTTTAACTTTGTCATTCCTTTGCGCTAATTCTGGCAGCTGATAAATTACGTTCTCTAAATTACAGGAAAGCTCTGCAGGAGAGAAGTGAACCGAATAAGGATTCAGTTATTTTTAGAATATATGTAATTGTTCTAGCAATCTATGCGGGTGTCCTGTTTTTTTTGAGTGTCCTCATGCGAATTCCAGCCTGTCATAGTCTGACAAATCAATGCAATCACTGGTCTTTAGTTCGTTTCATCAAGTGGATGAACCAGGTTATTATATATATATATATATATATATATATATATATTCTCCCCCCAATATTGTTTCATAATTTTAAGTTTTTTGTTTTAAGTTACTTTAATTGTGGCGTTAGTTCCCTCCCCCATCCCTGCTGTTGATGTATTGACTCTTCTGTTTTGTATGATATTGTTAAGGAAAATTATTATGTTGGCCGTGGCTTGTACGAGAGAACCTCTGATTATATCATGTAAGTACTACATCTATATTTCCTTGCGAAATAACTTTGTTTTCTATAATTCTGAGTTTGGCGGTGAGAGGGATCTTTTAAATCTGAGAAGGGAATTGTTTGAGATTCATTTCTATCATTAGGGGTATCTTTCAGTTCTCGCTACGGATTTAATGGAAAATTGCTGCTATATTTGTTTAAATCTCACCAGTAGAGCCTTTTATTTATATTTGTATTGAATTTACTCTGGGTTGATGCTGCTTTGTATCCTTTTAGGGCCTAGTATGCAGAGCTGTAGATCATTATATAGTTTGCTGATAATGCCACATTTATTACTTTTCGTTCTGGCCCAGCTGAGCTGTTAGACCACATGCCTATGTTTTTTAGTTTTGTGAGGATTTAAGTTCTGAACATATTCGGTGCTTAGTTGATAAGTAACACATTTAAATACTTGCTCTCTGTTCTGGTTTCTTCTTTTTCTGTATTATCTCCTATCCTGACCAGGATTTTAAGCAAAGAATGTACTTATATCTAAAAAAAATAAATTAAGTACAGCATTTCAAATAATTATTTTGATGTTCACATGTTTTTCATTATGGGGTTCCTTATGTTTTCGTATTGTCATAGCTAAAGTCAGCATTAAACAGCTGCTTGTTTAACATCTTGATTGTTTTCAAAATATAAGAATTTATGAAGTTACCAACATTGATGTTTGCTTTTTCCTACATTGCAGTTATATGTTTTTCTGGCTTCTTGTCTTGGGAGGAAAATTCTCCTTTGCCTATTTTCTTCAGGTAGTAAATTTTTTATTTTTCTTATCTATGTTTATATATTATCGAATTTAATTTTTATTTATGAATTCTCTGACATTTGTATTAATACGGTTTTCAGATCAAACCCTTGGTTAAACCAACAAGGATCATAGTGGATACGGATGATATAAGATATTCGTGGCATGATTTCGTATCCAAAAGTGAGCTACTTAGCTGGTGTCCATTTTATAATTCATTATTTGACTCTGACTATTTGTTTTATTTTGTTTTGAGTCTGCAGGTAGCAATTGTATTTTAAAAACTATATACGGAAGTTTCTCCTTGTTTCTGTGGTTTTCTCATATGTTGGTCTTACATATAATCAGATGAAATTAATGTTTTATTTGTCACTAGAGCTTTTGTGAATTTGTTTTTGAATCCTTCGACAAAAACATACCTTTCTATTTAGTTGTTGCTTATAATGTTTAAATTAGCTGATAATGATTTTGATTGTTGCTTTTGCTTTCGTTTAATTGTCTTCGTGTTTCTAATAATGTGGTGGATCTCAATTGCAGATAACCATAATGCTTTCACAGTTGCTAGCTTATGGGCACCAGTGGTTTGTGTAAGTTGTCATGATTGATGCTATATATGTTTTTTTCCTTCCATTTCTTCTATTCTAATTATTTTCTACCCATTCCTGGATTTGGACACTAACTCGCCTGTTGAGTTTTACACACGTGCACGCAATAGACACATGCTGTTATCTGGACACTAGCTAGCTTATTTTAGTCGAGTTTGTACTTGAAATCTTTTATCAGATGTTGGTAAAGTTTTAATTTTAGGCATTTATGCCAACGTTATTTCTGTGCTCATTCTCTTTGGTAGTTCATTGTGCCGTATTTGCTATCTATGTCTAATGATATTTTTGTTTGACCATCATAGAGCTATAACTAACTGTTACTGAATCACCTACCATATAAGGGTTTAGACAGAACCATGTTTAATTCCTATAGTTGCTTGCTCCAATAGATCATCTTTAGATGTCTGATTTGTTGTAATAAATGTTCATGGTCCTCTATTGTTCTTCAGACACCTATAATCACAAATTATTGACAATTGCGTGTATGTATATAGGCTTCTTCTATATTGTTATTACTCCCTTTGCTTCATTTAGATGCCATTACTAGTTCACGCTTGTGGTCTTAGGTGGTGTTTGATACAGCTGAGCATATCAAAATAGTTAGTATATCTTAATAAATTACATTATTTGAGTGAAATAACATCTGAACTTAAAAAGTTGTTTGGTAACAAAAAAAGTATAAAATATCTAAATGATTTTTAAATTTAAAAATATCAATTTTAAATTTAAAAATATCTCAAATTGCCTTTTCAAAACTCAATAATGATCTTAAAATTTGAAATGGAGGGAGTACAATATTTATAAAGGCTCCATAAATTTAAATTTTTCATTAAGAGGCAACTCTTAATGATTTAGGTGGTGTTTGATAAAATTGAGTAATTAATAGTTGAATGGTTAATACATCTTAATAAATTAGATCATCTGAATGAAATAACATCTGAATCTAAAAAACTGTTTGATAACTAAAAAGTGTAAAACATCTAAATGACACTATTTTACCATTTTAACCCTTTGAGTTATTTAAAAATTTTATTTGAATGATCTTAAAATTTGAAATTGAAGGAGTACAGTATTTATTGAGGCTATTTTTGTCCATAAATTTTAAATAAACTATTAAGAGACGATTCTTAATAGTTAAGATTTCAGTTTCTGTCTTAACGATTAAGAGGTATTAAGAGATAAATTTTATTTACCAAACAAGATATGCCTCTGACCGAATCAGAGGCAGGTTAATTAAGAGGCATTCAGACACAAACAAACACCACCTTATATTTATATCTTCCTCTTACCGATTAATTAAGAGACAATAAGAGACGAACAAAATTTTACCAAACAATTTTACCCTCTTACCGAATCAGATATGGAACTGTTAATAGGTAAACAAACATCACCTTATTCTTTAAGAATTTGAAATCTCGATGGCAACATCTAAAATCAGACTCTGCTGCATTAATGTAAAGATTTGGCATGTTTGAACCTTTCCAGATCCTTCAATAGTGGAGGACAAATTGTATTGTGTCTATAATACTTGGTAGCAGCTTATGAAGTACAAACATGAACTTTCAACAATTTCCTCTCTTAAAAACTGTTGAGTGGTTTATGCTTTTTATTTATAATGAGGCTTTGATGAATTTTGTTTCTAACTGGCAATCTGATTCTTTCCTCGCATTGTTTTATTGATTACAGCTCTAATTACATTTATATTTTTGTATTAAAGGTTGCTATAGTTTAGTGCATGACTGGTATTTATTTATTTAACCTCCCACTTATTCCGCTATTCCTTGTTTTGGGATGTCTCTATTTTGTGTTGCAGATCTATCTCTTAGATATTCAAATATTTTACACTCTTATATCTGCTGTGTGGGGGTTCTTGCTTGGTGCGAGAGATCGTCTTGGGGAGGTTAGTCTGTATTAATCGGAGTTGACTCATAGCTGGGTAATATGCAATTCATGCTTACTTTGAAGTGATATAGTTTTTCTCAAGATTATTGTGTTAAATGTTTTGTCAAATGTTTATGCATTGTATGTACTATTGGGAATGGTCTTGTATATTTTTTTGTCCTGTTAATTCTGGTGTTATAGTAATTCAGTTTCCTCTATTATCTTCAGATTAGATCTTTGGATGCTGTCCACAAGCTCTTTGAGAGCTTTCCTGAGGCTTTTATGAAAACTCTACATTTTCCTATTTCTGACAGGTACAAGTATAATTTTTTGTTATCATTTCTGTTGGGTTTCTCTCTCTCTCTCTCTCTCTCTCTCTCTCTCCCTATGTTACACATATATATTCCTCTCTTTCCAAATTATGGAGTTGAGTGAGTTTCTATTTTGCAGGCGTCCCCACCGCTCATCTGGTGAGGTGAGTTAAATTTTCTTTTCTTACTTGGATACAGTTTGACTCTTTCTTGTACATAATTATATTTTGGTTCTTGACACAGTTTGATTTCTTTTTGCTTTATTTTTGCACATAATTGGCAAAACCAACAAATAACTCGTTGAAGTTGGCACGTTGTAAGGGTTGACCAATTCAAATTTAAAAATTATCGGTCGGGTTTTCATAAGCTTACGGAGCATTCTCTTGAAGGTTTTGGAGACGAAAAAAACTGATGCAACTAAGTTTTCTCCCTTTTGGAATGAGATTATGAAGAATCTGCGCGAAGAAGATTATATAACAAATTTGTGAGTGATGCAAACTGTGTATTTCATTCCTTAAGTTTGAATGGTAATTCTTTGTTCAGTCAACGTAGGTAATTCTCTGCTGATTCCTGTAATTTATTGTGGTAATCATTTTCTGCTTACAGGGAGATGGAGTTGCTTCAGATGCCTATAAATTCTGGAAAGCTTCCCATGGTACAGTGGCCCCTTTTTCTCCTTGCCAGCAAGGTTAGTTGATAAAAAGCAACTACAATTAGATTTGTATTTAAATCCCATTTTCCTTTATGAATGGAAATTGGTGTATCGAAGTGTACCCTTATATTAAATTGAAGTTTTCCAGTTTAGTCTTATGAATCTTTTCATTTCTTTCCTTATTTAATGAATATCTTTTACTGAATATGTAGATAATTCTTGCTAAAGATATTGCGATAGAGAGTGGAGATTCTAGAGACTCACAAGAAGAGCTATGGGATAGAATCTCAAAGGATGACTACATGAAATATGCGGTTGAGGAATCCTATCACTCGGTCAAACTTATCCTTACATCCATATTGGACGATGAAGGAAAGATGTGGTATGTCTATTGAATATCTGAATGGTATATAGATTATTGGCTCTTGAGTCTGTATAATGAACAGAGTAACGGGTTTCCCCGTGTTGTTCTATCCTATCATGTCAGGGTTGAACGTATATGTGAAGATATTCAAGGAAGTATTGCAAATAGGAGTATATATGTTGATTTTCAACTGAATAAGCTTCCACTTGTGATTCAAAAAGTGACTGCTCTTATGGGAATGCTGGTTCGTATATATTTTTCTAATGCTCTGTGCAGTTAAAAAGGCATGCTTCTTTGTTTATCTGGCATAGACCACTTTATTTTTAATTTTGTAAGTAATCAAGATTCATGTTCTATTTCTTGATTCTTTTTGAAAAGATTTATAATACGACTACAATATATCTAACTACTTGAGCTTTCTCAACACCATTGTAGTCAATAACATGAACTATTAACAAGAGCTAAAATTAACTCCAATATCACTTTCTTCTCACCCTTCCCTATTTACTTTTCTCTTGTTTTTCTTTGGCAGCAGTGTGCATGAAATGTTTGCATGCATATATATATATATATATATATATATATATTATACATAGAGAGAGAGATGGAAAAGGGTGTATGTGTCTTAGACACACACAACCTTGTGTGTCCTGCACCTAATACAATGTAGTTTTGATTGACAAATTGGTGAAATGTCATAATAACCATTAATGAAAATGGTGAAATACCAAAAATACCATTAATAAAATCTCTTTAAATGATAGGACACTCGTAAGGTTGTGTGTCTAAGACACTCCCTTTTCCCATATATATATATATATAGAACTGTTGCTGTATAATTATTTATGCTATGATTAGCCTCTAAATCATGTTTACCCGTTGAGGAAATTTTGGAGCTAATTGTCTCTGTTAAGTAACCAACTCATCTAACAGATTAGGCTATTAGATGGAGTGCCCAATAATGTATATCATGCTAACACTCCCCCTCAAATGCAACTTTTATAGAGAAGAGAGAAATTAAAGTACATTTGTACTATAAAATTAATATAAACACAATTGTGTGGCCAGGAAGATTTGAAAGCTCTGAAAGCATGTTAAGTAACCAACTCATCTAACAGTTTAAGCTATTAGATGGAGTACCCAACAATGTATATCATTCTAACAGTCTTATTGGTGGGGATTTTATTTATTTATTTATTTATTTATTGTTATTTATAAATATGATGCAGCAGCAAACCTTATACTTATATGCGTAGAGAAGTTCAATTCTTAGTTTCTAGTGTGAGCCATTTTCTAAGCTGGAGTGATTTTGTTTTGGTTCGTTAATTATGGTTAGGGTAGGGGGCCTTTAAAACACACGTGGAATTAATCTAATTTTGTGCAAAGATTGACAAATTTGTTTTGGTTATTAAAGAAAAGATTGACAAATTTGTTTTGGTTATTAAAGAAAACATAAAATAGAGAATATAGAAGAAGAATAGGAACAAGAAACAAACAAGGTAACAGGATTCGTCATATCTCTTGCCTACATCCATTTGGAGAGAATCAACTTCATGAGTGCTGAAGAACTTATGGTACAATCACTGGCAAAGCCTTTGTGTTTATCTACCCAATCCCAAGGCCTTTGTACACCATCTCTCAAGCCCCTTTAATATTCTAGTGTTACTCACAATGTCTAGGATTTAGATTTACCTTATTCTCGTGTCCTCTCTTGTTATTTAAAAGAAAACCCAAGGACCTCTTTTTTATTGAATCTATCACTAAACAAACCAACTCCATAGTGGAACAGGAAATCCAGTGTCGAACATCTTTTGGATTAGTATCTCTTCCGTTAATTGATTATCTGTTAGTGGTGAAGGGGAGTTAATTTGGACACTACGTTGTTTTATAGCACATTTGTACTTCTAGACCAAGTAATTTCTCTTAGTGTGAAAAGAAAAGTCTGTAAATGTGATTAATTTTGAAAGTACCATAATGCTGTCACAGATATATGACACATTTTCACATATATGCATTTTTAGTACATTTTGGACAATAGTTTAATGTTTCGATTTGTTTAATTATATATATTGTAGATTCACTAGTTTGTTTAGTGATTTGACACTACGATTTTATTATTTTAATGCTCTACTAAATACTAAATTGTGGCTGAAAGATTAGGAATATATGCTCACCTACCAAGTCATGTGTGCCATGGAAACACTGATTTTTTTCTTGATTTCTTACTTTCGTTTATGTTGTTCTTTGCCAGAAATAATGTTTTAAAATTGAGCTGCTATCATGCATATATGTTTTTGATGTGATCTGGAATCATTTTGATAAATTTAATTTCTTTGAGTACAGCCTCTCTGCAATTTGCTAGTTTTCTAGTCTAATGTTGAGTTTGCAACTTTCCTGTACAGAAAGAAGCGGAAACTCCAGAACTTGTGAATGGTTCGATTAAAGCTGTTCAAGATCTGTATGATGTTGTGCGGCATGATGTCCTTTCTATCAACATGAGGTGTGTTGCACGTTCAACCTTGCTTCTGATTTCTGTTTATTCCATTTCCCCTTTATTTGTCATTGTGCATGCATGTGGTATGTGCAGAGAGAACTATGAGACATGGAATTTGTTGTCGAAAGCAAGGACTGAAGGTCGTCTGTTTTCAAAGTTGAAGTGGCCAAGAGATGCTGAGTTGGTATGTTCGCTTTTATGTATCTTCTTGTTTTATAATTTGAAGGTTTTATACTGAGGTCTTTTTATTTCACAAGTGGGCAAAAGCTGAAATTGATATTAACGTAAAATGTAGAGGGCGCAAGTCAAAAGATTATATTCACTATTGACTATCAAAGACTCTGCTGCAAATATTCCTAGAAATTTAGAGGCCAGACGTCGGTTGGAATTCTTCACAAATTCTCTTTTCATGGACATGCCAGCAACTAAGCCTGTCCGTGAGATGATGTCCTTCAGGTAAATATCTGGTTCTGCTTGGTTTGTTAACGATTCTAATGCATGTATTATGCATATAAAATTGACACTCAGAGAAACATGTTCAATTTTTCTCCTTCACGACACTCCCTAGTGTTTTCACTCTTCTAAGTATTTCACACATAGCTTTAGTTGTATATCTTTCTGGTAATATCAATTAAAAAGCTTTCTCTCTCTCAAGCTTGATCAATATTGGGGATGGGAGAGATGACAAAAAGTAAACGTTTGTTGGTACAATAGGAGCTCTCTTATTTATTGCACATTTACTTAACATAACTCTGTTTACATGTTGCTATATATAAGTTTAAGTTTTTGAAGAATGGACCCAACACATGCAATCCCTGCTTGCCTGTGGAGCAGTTGCAGGTGCATTACAATGTTCAAATAAAAGAGTTAATAATGTACCGTGAAAACCATTATTTGATGGGTAGACTGGAACCAAGAGCTCCAACTTATGGAGCGTTCAGTGCATTTGGAGTTCCAAACTCGCTTGAAAATCTTGTTCGTTTAGCTTATTTAACTCACAACATAACGTATGGAGCTCAAATGCACCGGACCATTTTTTCTCTGTTGACCAAATGCAATAAACACTAGCCCTCTCAAATGCCCAATTCACTTGATCAGTTTTGGTGAACGTACAAAGGCAACTCGTATTGATCGATTGATGTTTAATAATGATTGGGAGGATGTGTTTTGTGAATTGGGGCAAGTTCTTTCGCGAGTAGTTTTTGATCATTTTCCTGTTGTCTTAGAATTTAGCTCCCTCAAATGGGGCCCCACTCCTTTTTCGTTTTGAGAATATGTGGATTTCTCATCCCAATTTCTCCAAGTTGATTAAGCAATGGTGGAGTGAGAGTGGTTGTGTGGGTTGGAGAGGTTTTGTTTTTTTGAAAAAGTTGGGGTATGTTAAATGTAAGTTAAAAGAGTGGAATAAGGAGGTGTTTGGTGATGTGAGAGATAGGAAGAAAACAATTTTGAAAGAGATAGAAGAGATTGATAGGATCGAGGAAAGTAATGACATTTCAGAGGATTTGATTGGTAGACGACCTCTGCTGCGTAATGAGTTTGAGGAGGTGATTTTGCGTGAGGAAGCTAGTTGGAGGTAGAAAGCTAGGTTTGGGTGAAGGATGGAGATTGTAATTTAAGACTTTTTCACAAGGTTGCGAGTGGTAGAAATCATTGAAATTTTATTAGGGAGTTAGAGCTTGAATCGAGTGAGATGGTGAGAAATTCTGAGTTGATTGCTAATGGTAATGGAATTATTGATTTTTATAGAAAACTCTTTGAGGAGGAAAGGCCTATGGTAGAGGGTTTAAATTTGTGTCCTATTTTTGAGAGAAGAGTTTTTGGTTGGAAGAGCCGTGTACGGAAGAATAAATCAAGAGGGTTGTTTTTGAAATGGACAAAGAAAGCTCCTGGTTCTGATGAGTTTACAATGGCTTACTATCATAAAAATTGGGATGTGGTGAAAGATGATCTCATTAGAGTTTTTCAGGAGTTCTTTGCAACAAGTATTATTGAGAAAATACTAATTCTACCTTTATTACCCTAGTGCCTAAGAAGGATCGATCTGTTAAAGTGACGGATTATTAGTCTTGTGACTAGTGTGTAAAAACTCTTACTAAAGTTCTCTAAGAGATTGGGTAATGTTGTTGGGGGTACAATTTGGAGTTCTCAGAGTGCTTTTGTGGGTGACAGACAGACAGATTATTGGTGCAGCTTTAGTAGCTAATGAAGTCGTGGAGGATGTACATAGGAAAGGGAGAAAGGGTCTCGTGCTTAAATTGGATTTTGAAAAAGCTTATGATAGGGTTAGTTGGGACTTCTAGGATAAGGTGTTGAGGAAAGATTTCGGAGTTAGGTGACGCTTTTGGATGGAAGGGTGTTCTCTCTTCTTATTTTTCTGTGATTGGGAATGGGGAGCCCAAGTCTTGGTTTAAGTCCTCCTGAGGTTTGAGGCAGGGAGACTCTTTATCATCTCTCTTGTTTACTTTAGTTGATGTTTTGAACAGGATGCTCAACTTAGGAGAGGAGTGTGGTATCCTCGTAGGTTGTGTAGTTGGGCATGAGGAGGTAAGGGTTTCTCACCTCCAATTTACTGATGATACTATTTTGTTTCTTTCAGAGGGGCTCCAAGGTTTTAAAAATGTATTAATTATTCTTCAAGTTTTTGAGGCTATTTGTGGTATGAGGGTTAATTTGTCTAAATGTAGTGTAGTTTGGATCAACATAGATATGGGGGAGATTTGAGTGAATTCGTCTCTGGTTGGCTGTAGAATTGAGGAATTTTCGCTTACTTACCTTGGAGTCCCGCTTGGTGGGAATTCTAGGTCAAATCTCGTTTTTGTTTTGGGATCCGGTAGTTGAAAGAGTCGGTCAACATTTAGATAGGTGGAAAGGTACGTATTTTTCCTTGGGGGTTGGGATTACTTTGATAAAGGCTTGCTTGTCTAGTATATCCCCATATTAAATGTTAATGAGAGATTTTCTTTGGTCGGGAGCTGGTGCTGAGAGGAAAGATCATTTGGTTGGGTGAAAAACAATGTCTTTCTAAGCAAGAAGGGGGTTTAGGGCTGGGTAATTTGGTTCTCAAGAATGTTGCTCTGGTTGGTAAATGACTGGAGATTTTCTTTGGAACCTCATTCCCTTTGGCATAAGGCTATTAGGAGCGAAGCATGCATTTGAATGAGTGGGATGCTAGACTCGGGATTTATGTTACTCAAATTCCTTGGAAATTCATCTTCCAAGGTGATACTTCATTTATTCGACATTTGAGATATGGAGTTGGGGATGGTCATCGAATTCGATTTTGGGAGGATTATTGGACGGAAGATAACTATTTTTCTCTTGTTTTTAATCGTGTTTATCGTATTTCTTCACTTCATGATGCTCTCATTTCTAACTTCATAAAGCGTGATGGGAACTCACTTGATTTTGATTTCTTCAGGAATCTCATGGATTTGGAATCTAATGAGATTGAATTTTTGTTAACATTGCTTGATTAAGTTCATTTATGTACCTTTTCTGATAAACGTATCTAGACTTTAGATTCAATTGGTTCATTTTCTTGTAAGAGTTACTCTTTTTAACTCGGTTTATTGTTCCTGATTCATTTTCAATTTTTTTGGTACATTTGGAAAGCCAAGGTTCCTTCCAAAGTCGAGGCTTTTGTGTGGTCTGTGGTTTCACAAAGATTAAATAATAATGATCTTTATTAAGGTCGCGGGTCTTACAAAGTTCTATCTTCGGACATTTGTTTTATGTGTAGGCAGAGTAATGACACATGCTCATTTATTTCTGCATTGTCCTGATGCTTAGGGATTGTGGAGCTCTCTCTTTGGAGTGCTAAGAGAGGAGTGAGTGTGTTCTGCTACAATGGAAGATATGTTAGTAATTTGTTTTATAGGATTTGGAAGCAAGAGAGATGCCAAAATTTTATGGAAGTGTGTCTTCTTTTTTATCTTGTGTGGAATTTGGTACGAGCGTAATGTTAGGTTGTTTAGAGATGTTTACTTATTCTTTAAGTTACTGAATAATAGGGTTATTTTTCTTGCGCCTCTTTGGGCTTATGCTATGGGGGCTTTTAGAGGTATCTCTGTTACTGATTTATGTAGAGATGGGAAGACTGCGCTTTTTAAGTGTTTTCTTGTTTTTGATCTTTTAGTTTGCTGTGGGTGGACTTCTTGTCCCTCATTTATTGTATCATTTCTTCCTTTATCAAAAAAATAATAATTTTATATAAACGAAAAATACAAAAAGTACTCTTATTACTATTTACTCCCTATAACTCTCTTAACAGATGCTATTACATTAGAAGCTCAGAAGGTTTTAGATTCTGGTATAAGGACCCCTTTAGGATGGTATGTAAATGTGCTTAATTTTCCTCAGTAATGAATTCATTTAAATGGATATACAATATTTTTCAGTAAAAATGTAATTAGATTTACGAACATTTTCTTTCTTTTTTTCAAGGGGCATGTGTTTAGAATTTTAACAATCTTCTCATTTTTAAAATTTCAATATATCATATAACTTGGTAAAAACTCACTGGTGCCTATTTTTATATTTCCTTGATGCAGTGTGTTTACTCCGTATTATTCTGAGACTGTGCTATATAGTATGCCTGAACTGCTTAAGAAAAATGAAGATGGAATTTCAACTTTGTTTTACCTCCAGAAGATATATCCAGGTATTTTCAGTTGCTCACTTGGTTGACGTATTTGGTTGTTTTGTTACTAAAATAAATCAAAATGGAAAAAAATAAGACGCAAATACTTGTCTCTACTCTTGAATTACAGTCAATTTTTATGGAAAACTTTATTTATCCAAACATATCCGAAATAATTGTTGGATATGTAGTCCTGTAAACATGATAATACTATAAGTAATGGCATTTTAGAAATTTCATGTTACTTTATAATTTAAAAAACAAAACTCTAATATCTAGTTATGGAACTGATAAAAAAAAGTAATATGAGCAAAACTAAGGTTTACTCAATTGTAGTTGACACCTTTTATGCAATAGCCTACTGAACTTTTAAAACTGCAATTACACGATTAAACTAAAGAACACAAAATTAACAGAAATGAGATGGAAAAGAGAAAAGACAAGTGAGAAAAAAATAGTTGGCAGCCACGTGATATTAAAAAAGAAAATAAAAACCTTTGGATGATCCAAGATGGTTATCATCTTCAACTCTCAGCCGAGTAAACCCAACACACTTGTACAGCGGGTCAAAAGCCATAAGTCTCTCATTTTAACTCCATCAAGCTTGTAAATACTTGATTTTTGATTGAACCCTAAGATAACATATTTATAGTAATAAACTGTTTTCCTACGTCTATTCGAAATAGGAAAATAATAAATCATAAAACTAAACCCAAAATATAAATGGGCCAAAAATAAATTAAACTATTGGATTTCCCTGAATAATAAATATTAAAATGCATCAAATAAACTAAAATTCCATAAATAATAAAATATACTAAAAATCACGATCTTCATTGATATTTTCACACATCATTCTCCCTTCTTAGAAAGAAGTCATCCTCGAAATTTAAAGCAAGCAAGTATCAAGCACTAAGAATGAATTTTAAAAACTCATGGGATCAAGATTGCATGTTTTTGCCTCTTAAATGATAAACCTAAAAATAAATGAGAAAATACCATTTTCAGTTGACCTGTATGACATAAATTTTTAGGAATAACAAAGTCAATAATTTCAATGTCATCGAACATTGGATCGATCTTTTGATAAATTTTGTTTGTTGTAGTATCCCTATCCGTAATATCTCCATCCTTAAATTTTGTGACATCTATTCTCTCCTCAATGATGGGCAACTTTTTAGGGACTTGGGATTCTTCAACAATACTAGTTATTTTAATCTCAGTTCGACTTTGTTCCAAAATAATTTTCTTAGTAAAAATTGGCTTTTCATGAACTATAACATTTGTTTCGGTTTCCTCAAATTCCGATTTACAACACCACCACAATTTGGAATAAAATCATCTTGATTTTCAGATTTTGTATGGATAGATTATTGACAACATTGATCAACTCTTTTAAGGTTTGTTCAATACCACTAAGTCGACGAATCAGGTCATCTACCAACTGTTGTGACGCAAAAGTTTCATGATTGTCATGGGGTTGTGTTCCATCTACTCTCTCGGCTAATTGGCGCAATGGAATATTGTTAGACTTTAACGCTCTAACTATAATTGTCATCACTATTACCAAGAAGATATTTATTTGAGATTTACCGTCAGACGCTTGTAAGACAAGGCGACGCTTATGACGTCCATATTGTGACAAGTCGTTTACAATGTACAATTTATATATTATTTATTTTACTTATCAAGTATATTGGCAATAAAATTTCATATACATTAAAACTCAAAACATAACACCATGATATAACATTAAAGGCACAATTATGTAAATACTTAGCAATAACAATCCAAAAATAAAACACTTCATATTAAAAGCTAGTAGAAGAAATGAAGAATTAAACAAACACCACATAGAAAATAAAGTTGGAACCAATCATCACATATTATTAGTCTAACACATAGCAAGCCAAAATAATGTCTAGACTCTCTACACTAGTCTCTAAACATTGTTCAAGAAAACTCATCAAGAAAAGGTCATCTCCATTTCCTCCATAAGAACTACTTTCATTCAAAGGTGTATGTGGTCTTTCTCCAAAATCATCGTCCACATCTTCATCTCTTTTGGAATTCTCTCTTCATCATCGGAGTCGGAATCCATCAACCTTGATTCCCTTGAAGTTGAACAACCACCATGTCGAGAGTACGTCATGAGATTGTCACTAATATTACTACGAAGCCCTCCTTGAAGAATTGTGAACCTCAGAAGTGTTGGATGCACCGGTTGCTTGATCCACATCATTCCATGTAAGATCCTCCTCGGGATGAACAACATCGGCGATCCATTCATTATCCCATTCAAAGTCATCAATTGCTAATGGATCAAAAAAAATTCAAGTTCACGCCTCTTTTGAAACCTTGAGACGATCTTTGTATTGGACATGCACCAAGTCACTCAATCGTTTGTATTTCAATCTATTCCTCTTCTTCGTATTAATCTAAAATAAATAAAACAAAAAATAATAATATTAATGATAAAATTTTATTTATATAAAAAATAGTTAGTAATAGTAGTGAATGACTTATTACTTTTGAACCAACAATAGAAAGTACTTACAAACTCAAATGTACTCCAATTGCACTCACAACCGGAAGAAGAACAACAAAGGCCTAGAGTTTATTTTTCAAACTTTGTAAACTCAGTAGCCCGCCCTCCAAGAGTGTTCCACCAATCAGCTAGCAAACATTTAAAAGAAATATGAATATTTTTAAAAAGAGGAAAGGAAATACATTCATAAATATAATTTATCTTTTATATCTTTATATATATTTCAATATACTTGCGAGGATTCATTAATTTCCATTGTCTAAACGTCATTTCTCTTGCAAAAGTATCTCGAGAAGTATCATAGTTATCGGCTAGATTGTTTATCTTGTGTAGCATATCTAGTTCGGGGACCATCTTTGCAAGAATGTCATTGAAGTCTTCTCGTAGAGTACCAGCTAACACCGAACGTTCCTCTTTGATACCAAAATACTTGTCCAGATTGAGAAACAACACAACCCCATATAATTTTTGCTCCATTTGGCTTTCCCATCGCCACTCAACAATGTCAATCACCTTCTTGTAGATTCTTTGTTTATTATCAAATGCATCTTTGATTTTTTCTTCGTACATTCCATCGCAGCGAAAACTTATGTCATAGCAGGCTTCTCATCACCATCAACAATCGTCAAGGCTACAAGAAGTGGCTTTAACGCCCTAATGCAATCCTCAACATGATGCCAAAATGTTGTTAAAATAACAGTATCACATACTTTCTTCCCCGCTTTGGTAGCCGACAACTTAGATTTTGTCCAATCCTCGCTTATGAACAAATACCTCAATGCATATCTATAGCAAATCTAGTAACTCCGGTTCTCACAAGATCCCTTCAATTTGTTTTTTCCTTTATGGCATCAAGAAGACTACCATGTCTGTAAATGAATGTTGTGATTCTTCTTGCATTTGTGATTGTGGACTGAAATCGCTTCGGCTTTCCTATGTCCTCTAGCATAAGGTCTAGGCAGTGACTAGTGAGTGGCACAAGGTGTCCAAAACAGTGTAGGTCTCCTCTCCATTAGTGTATGCCCCGTTGCCTAGTAATTAGAGGCATTGTCCATGACCACCTGAACAACATACTCGGGGCTAATTTTCTCAATCTTACTAGCAAGGAGATTCGCCAATATTGTGGCATCTTGTGACTGACTGGAGGCATCAACAGGACCCATGAAGTAAGTTCCCTTTGGACTATTAACAATGAAATTCAACAAGTGCCTTCCCTTCTTATATGTCCAACCATCCGACATGAGTATGAAGCCATATTGCTTCCAAGAAATTTCATGTTTTGCCTTTTACTCGTCGGTTTTCGTCTTTGCCTTCTCAACTAAAGGAACCCACAACTCATGATACGTTGAAGTCTTTAAACCCGACCTATATTGCCCTATGGACTCGATCATTACCTCAAAGCTCCTTGCATTTGCAACATTGAATGGTATGCCACACTCGTAGAAAAAGTTGGCAATGTGCACGTTGACTCTCTCCTTTTCCTCCGGTGTCCTCAAATGATTTTCAATAGTCGTTTGGCGCAACAACTTCTACGGGAGTCTTCCTTGGAAGTGTTTCAACCGTCTTTGTTGGAGCTCTTGGTTGTGACTTTTAAAATTGAAAAGCGGTTTTCTTCCTTTTGGAAGCGGTCTCAGAACTTGGGATAGCATTAGAAGAAGTATTGGAAGCCATGCTTGGACGAACAAATGATTATTCTTCTTGCACTACTACATTATCATCATCTAGCTCAACTGGTTTGTTCCTCTTTCTACTATTCAAAGCCGCTTGCATCTCCTTCGTAATTTTTGTTGATGTTTTAGGGTACTTTGCTCCATCTCCAAAATTTCCAGCTAGATGTTGGTTGAGCCTCTTGACGCCCGAATGACATTTCTTCCCGCAAAGTATACATTGCATGACATCATTATTACTTTTATCCGGCCAATATCTATATTTCCAACCCTGATCGTTTGATTTAGCTTTTCTTTTAAAGTTCTTAGTTATATCATATCTATTGGCCCCCGAACTTTCTGCCATTTTACTTTCTACACAATACAATCAAATAAAAAATATAAATTGTATCGGTATGTATTTGTATATATATTGTATGTATGTATAAGTATGTATCAATATATAACCACATCAAGTTGATAAATTGTTCGACTATATACCACATCAAGTAGATAAATTGTATGTATCAATATGTATCAGTCAGTATGTAACATCAGTTGTGCTATCAGTATCTAACATCAGTATGTCAAAAATGTAACCAGTGTCAAGTAGATAAAATGTTACATATTAAGGGATAAAATGTAACCACTAACCACCCAAGTTAAAAAAACGCATGTAGGTATATGTCTCAATTAGTCAGATACTCAGTTCCAAAAAATTGAGAAAGAATTATTTAGTACCCACTGTCCACAACGATATATTATATATACGAACCAAGGCGACAATTGTCTTTCCTAGGCTCTCGACTTTCAAATTTCCACCAAGTCGCCCGGTCACTTTGTCTTCCTCCTACCGATTGGACGCCTAGGAACGCCTTAACAACTATGGCTCAAACACAAACGTGAATGGTTAGTTATCTTACCAACGCCAACAAGAAAAACCTTTAATCCACAAAGAAGATAAAAACTCTAAAAGAGAAATTCATATAATTGTCAAAGGTTGTATCTCAAAGATCCTAAGATAACATATTTGTAATGCTAAACTATTTTCTTACGCCTATTCGAAAAAGAAAAATAATAAATCATAAAACTAAGCCCAAAATATAAAAGGCCAAAAATAAATTAAACCATTGGATTTCCCATAAAATAATAAATAAAAATACATCCAATAAACTAAAACTCCACAAATAATAAAATATATAGAAATCCTATTCTTCATTGAGGTTTTTCCACCAACTCTGACTTTATAGGATTATGCCAGAAATTGTACCTTTAAGAGTTACCCAAAAAGCAGTTCATTAATTTCATATTTGGGTCTGGATGGATTTCAAAATTGCAACGAGTATCTGATACAATACATGTTCAATTATTTTGATGAGGATGAGGACAGTTGGATATCGTCCTCTGAGTTGCAGAATTGCATGAAGATTTTGGGCGGTGGTGGGGAGCTGTCCCTGATTAAGGCTGAGATGCGGTGAAGTCTTTGGATTCCAATGGATATGGATTGGTAAGTTTGAAGGACTTTGCCCAAGCTTGTTGAAGGAAGCAATCGGAGGAGTAGTAGCTGAGATGGCATTATGCTGAAGAGTTTGAAGAGTGAAAAGATGAGGAAGAAGGTGACGAGAGAGAAGGAAATAGAAAAAGAAAAATTATGGAAATGTGAAATGTGTTGCAAGTGTTGTCGAGGAAAATGTATGTCTAATTTGGAAAGAGAGGGCATACATATTAACAACGGAATATAAAATACAAAGGTTAAGGTTTTTCTTGGGTGATTTGATCACTTGCAACATGAATTCATAAATAGTGGAGTATTTATTTTATGAATCTGGGACATACCACCCAGACCACAACAAGGTGGGGAAGACTACTGTTTTGTGTGGATAAATGGTGGGTGATTTACTAAGGATCCAGTCTTACAAATTGCAGCTGTATTTGTTTAAAATTGGTTTTATGGTATTTATATAGTGGTAAAGAAAATGGTGGCAGATCTAGCTTGTTCCTGTTGACCCAACTCAAATTTACTGAGTAACCGACCTGATTTCAAATGGTTCGTGAAAGACTGAATATTTGTTTTTGTACTGTAAAAGAAAATATGAAAATTGGTTTTGGTTGTATACGAGTTAATAGGTATGACTCCAATCCATCATAATTTATCCATATCCAACTCATTTAGTTATGTTCCATTTATGACAACCCATTAATAACCCTCAACCCATTCCGTTGAATTAACCATTTGTCAACTCTAGCTGCAATTGTGTTTTTCCTATTTTGATCTTCTTTTGTGGACAGTTACGGAATGTATATGGTGAACCTTTTATATGACCTCTATTTTTGCAGTTGTAATGACAGTCTTTCTATGCAGATGAATGGAAAAACTTTCTAGCTCGGATTGGTCGTGACGAAAATACACATGAGTCAGAACTTAATGATAGCACCAACGATATCCTTGAGCTCAGATTTTGGGCTTCATACCGTGGACAAACTCTAGCTAGAACTGGTATTTCTTTTTTGCATGTTTGCTTTGTAACTTTCTTGAACATATATGATTTACATTTTAAATGAATTGCTCAATTCTATTATTTCTATATGACATATAAGTTATTGAACTCATGCCTATAGTAAATGAATTGCTCAATTCTATCACTTTTATATGAAATATAAGTTATTGAACTCATGCCAATAGTAAAATTCAAGCTGCACCTATATTGTTCACCTGCTTGAAAAATCAAGTCCCATCATTATGCAACTTAAAGATGGATTTTGATGTGCTATATTGGCAGGTGGACAAATTGGGTGCATTGCTCTATTATATATTGCTAGTTCTCCATTCATGCTTTGCGTTTTGGTTTTCTATTCTCTACCTAACTATTACCTAATTCGAGCTTTGCAGTTCGGGGGATGATGTACTACAGAAAAGCTTTAATGCTTCAGACTTATTTGGAAAGGATGACTCCTGAAGGTTGTAACTTTGTGTATTGAAACATTGTCATTTTTTTAAGAAATATTAAAATATAATCATGGATGTTGATTAAACTTGAAAATCTGATTACTCATCTTCTGGCAATTCTAGATGTGGAAGCTGCAGTGTCCAGAAATGAAGCTAGTGATATTCAAGGTTTTGAGTTATCTCCTGAAGCAAGGGCTCAAGCTGACCTAAAGTTTACATATGTTGTTACTTGCCAAATATATGGAAAACAAAAAGAAGAGCAAAAACCTGAGGCTGCAGATATTGCATTGCTAATGCAAAGGTATATCTATGCCACTCCTTAAATTTGTTTTTACTGTTGGCCTTTAAGAAACTAATGGCAATGTAATTTTTTCTACGGCTATTGCTGTAGATGGTATAGATTGTTTTCATTTAGAAGTTTCTCATTTTAATTATACTATTAGAAATGAAGCTCTTCGAGTTGCTTTCATTGACGTGGTTGAGACTATGAAGGATGGTATAGTGCAGACTGAATTCTACTCGAAACTTGTGAAAGCTGACATCAATGGCAAAGATAAGGTTAGTTTTCCCGCACTATATTACTTTTACCAGTGAAATTCCAACATTATTTTTTGTTGATGTTACTTTTACCATTGCTTCCCTCTACCCGTTTTAAATATTAGAAGACTGGGAGAGGGTTATAATGATGCCGGAAAAACAAGGAGAGGAAACTTACGCCCATTTGATACAAGAAAAACATTTCTCTAGCTTATGCTTTTTGATGTGACATGGTGAATGAGTCAATTGCAAGTCATTTTCCGGTTAGTGGAAAATTCCTTGATTTGAAAATGTAATTCGTTTTCTGGAGAGTGACCAAGTGTTATCTCTTTTTCTTCAATAGAATTATTCTCTCTCTTCTCATTCCTTTTTCCTATTATTCTTTTACTAAATTTATATATATATATATAGTATATAGTACAAAATACAAGTTTAATTTAATTCTTTTGGATATTAATTAATATATTATATAATTTTTATCTTTTCTATAATTGTAAATACAACAACTTATTTTATATACCCATTTTAAATATTAGAAGACTGGGAGAGGGTTATAATGATGCCTGAACAACAAGGAGAGGAAATTTACGCTCCATTTGATACAAGGAAAATATTTCTCTATCTTATGTTTTTTGATGTACCATGGTAAAACTGGAAGTCATTTTCCGGTTAGTGGAAAATTCCTTAATTTGAAAATGTAACTCGTTTTCTGTTATTTCACTCTTCAATAGAATTATTGTCTCTCTTCTCATTCCTTTTTCCTATTATTTTTTTTATTAAATTTATATATATATTACAAAATACAAGTTTAATTTAATTCTTTTGGATATATTACTAAATATATTATATAACTTTTATCTTTTCTTTAATTGTTATTAGAGATAAAATAGATTTATTGGATATTATTGTTATTTATTACAAAGAGTACTAAAGTCTTATATATATGCTACTAGTTGAGTAGTGGCCAAGTATGTGTGGGCACCAAGCATACTTGGTAACCAAATAATAATAATTATAATATACTCTAATATTACCCTTAAAGTTGGAAGTCTTATATCAAGACTTAGAACTTGTTACATAACAAAATAAAAAACTTAAAAACAACTATGAAGGAGTCCTTGCCTAATAAAAGACTTGGGCATACTTGGTGACCAAGTAATAATAATAATAATATACTCTAATACTTGTAAATACTACAACTTATTTTATATTTGCCTCTCCGTATAACTTGTTTTGTTAGTTTGTGATATTACTGTCGTAAGTTAATTTTTTCTGAAAAACAATGTGCAAAAGCATAAGTTTTTTTAACTAAAATTTGAGAATGGTGTTGATTGGATGTTCTAAATTTAATGATGTGAGGACATCAAATTGTACAATGATTTTGATATAGTGATCAAATCTACAAGAACTATTTGTTGGTAGAGAGTTTTTTATTCAACATAATTTTTGTTAAATATGAATTTATATCCCAATGTAAGTAATGTTCATATATTAAACATAGTTTTCTGTATTATCTCATAATAGTTGAAGATAATAAATTGAATTTTCTACTCTAGATACGTATCTATAAATTAATATAATTGTTGAATTCATTTTCCGACACCAAAGAGCAAAAAACATTCAACGTCATTTTCAGTTTGTCAATCATACACCGAAAAATATGTGTGTCGTGTGTATATTATATTTTCTGATAAAATAGTTTATCTGAATTTTACTTGCTATTGCAAACTATGGGAAAAAGATTCACCACCCTAAAGAATTCGCCACCCACAGGAGTCCTCATACAAACTAGGCAACTATGGTATTGGATAGAAGTCACCACTCAATTGAATGACCATAGAGAGTCAAAACTTTCAAAAAGGAAAGCACAAAGCTTAACTTTACTAGATAATAAACTTAAAAATGATTTGCTAATACATGATTGGGTATTTAAAAATACTAAAACTCTTTGATTATGAAAAGGCTATATTTATAGAATGCCAACAAAAGACTTGTAATAAATTGATACATAACCAAATTTATATGATTCTGTCCGTGTGCATATCTTGTGGTAAAGTGCTAATAACTTCTGCAGAAAATTCAAAATGACGCACCCTTTAATCCGTTTGAAAACTAGACTTCAAGAGCTTTGCAACCATATTGGCCATACTTGATTGAAAATTCTGTGCAATTACAAATTTGCACCTCAAGTTACGCTAAATTCTAATTCTGTCCATTTTGGACAGCCATTGCACGAAGGGATACCCCGGTGTCCATCATGGAATAAATATTGTATATTTGCGGTTAAAGGAAAGTAAGAAAAAAGTGCATGTTTGAAGGATGATCTTTCGAACTGATGGCTGTATCCATTTGTAACTTTTAGTTGTTAAATTGACTTCTTACAGTGATGTCTGTAGTATTTGCAAGTGGAGTTTGTGGTAGCATGTATATTAACTGCAATCTGAATTGTGTTTGATTTAGACCTCTTAACAATTCGGAATGGGTTGTGAATTGAATTGGAGGGCAGGTACTAGTCTGAATAAGTGAATCAATCCGAATCAACACTTTACAGCAATTTTTGAAAGCAAAATTTGTAGAACTGAAACTCAAAAAATCTGGAGTTAATATGCTATGTTTCCTCTCCTTTTCCGCACTTGATGCAACCTGATCATTCATTTGAATGCCTTGTTTCTAACACTCTTCTACCTTGTGTATGTTATTTCTAAGTTGGTCGACATTCAGTTTCACATAGCATTACCTGACCTCACCTCACCCCCAGCATCTGAAATTTTCGTTAAAGTTAGATTTACGATCGTACAATACTCCCAATGCACCTTGGCATTTTTAGTGTCCTTCTCTAATTATGTCCTTTATGAAATATCTTACATCGTTGAACTTGCACTTCATATATTCTATCTTATTCGGACTTGATTTAAAACTTTTCAATGCCGTACTTCTCTAAATCTTGAACTGAGCATCAACAATTGCACTAGTTTCATTAAGTAACACAATAAAAATCAGTAAATAATATGCATCCCGCACCACATTGTGAATGTCGTTGCTTAACTCATCCACTACTTGGACAAAGGAAAATTGCTTGAAGTCGACCCTTGGTTTAATCTTTTTGGTATTGGAAATCACTTGACGTGCAAACACAAGTCTTTGCACAAGTAGTTACTCTGTCATGTATGTCCTTAATCATACTGTCATACTATATAGGCACTTTTTTTTCTCAAGAACCCATCAAAATTCCCTCCTTGGGAACATCTCATATGCCTTTCAGAAATCTAGGAACATCATATGGAGGTTCTTCTTTGTTCCCCTTACCATTCTGTCAACTGTCTAATCAAGAAAATAGTCTTACGCCTAGCTTAGACCAAAATTTTGCTATTCTCCGTCAAAATTCATTGTATGGCTCATGAGCTTAATCCCTATTTTCAGTTATTTTCCGTCAAACTTCATTGTATGGAATATAAGCTTAATCCCTTTGTAATTAGAGCAATTCTGATTATGTCCCTTGTTCTTATAAATTGGCACTAACATTCTCTTCCTTTACTCATTGGGTATCTTTTTACTGTGTAGGATTTGTTGAACTGATTGGTTAGCTAACCTAAAGTGTAACAGTATGGGTTAAACCAATGGTAATGAGTGGAGTAGCCCCAAGAATTATATGTCAATTCTAAAGGGGGTTTTTCCCCAATGTGGTACTATGTATTTTCAATACGCCCCAATATATTGGGTGGTGTGGAGCACCTAGGCCGTTCGACCTTGCACGTGAATGAAATTGCATACTTTGTTAACATGGTTAATTAGCCAACTGATAATCATAAATCAATTAGACATGAGTGGAGACTTTCGAGTTCCTAGTGTGTAGGTATCCCTCCATTTTTAAAACTATCAAAAATGCTTTTGAAGTATTTCTATTTCTGTCTTTTGTGATTTATTTGTTTATCAAAAAAATATTTGTGCAGGAAATCTACTCGATAAAATTGCCCGGAAATCCTAAGTTAGGTGAAGGGAAACCTGAAAATCAGAACCATGCGATTGTATTTACTCGTGGGAATGCAATGCAGGCAATTGACATGAATCAGGTGAGTTACAACTTACAACTATATATTCCTTACTAATAATTTATAAAAAAATGTGATGCAGGCAATTGACATAATATAGGTAATTTTGTGCTACAGATTGAAAGACGAATCGATTGGTTTCAAATGAATTGTGCAATATATTGTTTAACTTATTCTTTGTTAATGCATTTTATGCTGAATTATGCTTGTATATGCAACTAAGAACAATCATAGAAATAAATTCATTATTGGCTTGATAATAGTAACTACTCTAGTCCTTTAAATTAGTATATTTTAGCTGGAATCTTCTGTGACATTCTTATTCTTGGTATCAGAGAACTTATTGGACATTCAATTCTTTATGAGGTATTGGATATCAATATCAGTGTTGGGCATTTCACAGTTTGCTTAAAAAATTTAAAGAAAATTTTATGAAAAAAAAGATGAGGATGATTTGAATTGACTAGTAGATAACTACTCTCTCCGTCCCATGATAAAAGTCTTTATTACTATTTTGGGTAGTCCTATGTTAAATGTCTATTTTCCTTTAATAACCAAACTTTTACCCATATTTTCCTATTATACCCGTAGCATTAAATATCTCATATTTTTTTTATTCTAATTCTCTCTCCATATTTAATGACATTATTATGGACAATTTTGTCATTTCATTCATCTTTTTAATATGCGTGAAAAGTTCACCAGGACTTTTATCCTGGGACGGAAGGAGTATTATTGAAAAGAAGAGCATTAAGAAAATTGATATTTACCGAGTATTGTACTAGCCGATATGATTGTCATTTTCTCAGCATTGTTATTTACAAAGAATTAAATTATTTTCTGAGCATTAAGTACTACTATCCATTATTTTATATAAGTATAATTCAAAACAAGAGGATTAAGTTAGTCTTACTCTGATGGCGCAAGGCTTATATAACACTCACTTGTATAGCAGTAAATAATAATCATCACAGCATGATATTTCTCTGGCCGATATCTTACTGATTAGGGGATGTAGCATTGATATTGTTTCATGTCAATTCATGTTTAATTTGTAGCGTGGTATCTAGATCGGTCACTGCCGATACAAATACGTATAGTACTGGACAATACTTTGAACCCTGCAGCAAATAATGTTGTTAGAGGAGAGTTTTGGCTTATCAGAACCGAATACTAAAGATGTGGATTGAGCTGGTGGGCAGAGGCACAAATCGTGTTAGTGGCATGATTGGACTGTACATTAGCTCCAGAAGTCATCAGAAAACTCCTTTGGGTTATTAATTAAACTATTGTGAATGGGTCATGTAGTGGCCCATTATACTATGGGAATAATGTGACATCCCCAAATCCGGGTACTTCAATTTTCACGGGATTTGGTGTTCACTGTACAAACATCATATGTCTATCAACCCATAATAAATGAAAACCATAAAATAGATAGAAATAAATCTTCCCCTTATGGAGTTACACCATCTGAATGTAAATACATCAATCCCAAGTCATACTAACCTTAAATATCAAATGCGGAAACATAAACAAATAATAAGTCTTACACAACTTTAACATAAGACTGAAACGTAAATATATCAAATAAACAACAAGTCTTCATCACTTGTTGACATTGCCCTTGCCTTTGCTAGTAGAAGGCTTGTCGGACCTTTCGTTCTTAACTGTAATGTTATTATTACGCAAGAGTGAGCACGACTGCCCATAAGTATAATAATATAACAACAATACAATAACATGCGAGTGAATCAAAGACTTTTGAAATAAGAAATTCGAATTTTGAATAAAAAATGAATAACAAGAATCAAAAGAACTTCTGATGTCATAAGACCTTGAACTATGTCCTAGGTTGTCAAGTGTTTACACTTGAAACTTTTAACAGTCATAAGACTATGGACTCTACTTCTCGTACTTAGGGGATCAGCCCTTAGTACTATACTGTACACAATATCTTAACGCTAAAGCATCAATAATCCCCTATAACAGGGTTGTTCATCTCAGTTTGACATTAGAGTCCGCACTAAAGGAAGTTTGGTTTGGATAAGCTCAACAATGGTTCTGGAATTTAGAATGTTCATCAATTGTGGACTAGTCGAATCAATAAGGGTTCGCTAGTCTTACAAGGTCCAACAATAAATGATATTCAATTTGAATAATAAATTCTCAAGAGGTATACAATCGAATAAGTATTGTAAAACGGGAATCATGCTTAATGATAACATCTAATATGAAATCTTAAACTTGAACAATTAATAACAAGAACTTACTCGACATAGAAAATAAATCTAGGACTTGCTCAATCGAAGAATTTAGAATTTAAAGAAACTTATTCTATAAAAGTAAAGTTTTGAGTAAGGAAACTTGCCTCGTGCGTAAGCTAAACAGTTAATACTCACGTTCACCACAAGTCCTACACACATATCATATGCATTCACAACATTCATTAGTTACATTCATATTAACCTTATAGGTTTAATTCCCTCTTTTAATACAACTTGTTAACTTGGTTTAAGTTCTGTTCATTACCATCAATCTCATATACAAGACTGAAGTCTCACATCTTAAGTTTGATCATCATTATATCTTCTGATGGACATAACGTTTAGCCGTTATACAACTTATCAAATTACCATACAATTTCATCACATGGATGTTAACAATCTGATATGACATCCTATTACGTGTCCAACACATTATTATGTTCATTAGACTAGGTTAGACTAACATGTAGTGGATCGTATACCACGACGAAAAAAACTGAAATCGTCTAACTCTCTATACTTCGTAGGCCGGAAGGGTGCCAAATGAGAAGTGGTAAAATGGCTCGGTAACGCTCACGAGGCAGGGTCACCCATGTTTGGTTTCTGCAATTCGTGGCTGCACTGTTCATCAAACCAAAATTCGCGAATTATACATGAAATCAAATTTAACAAACCCAGAAGGTATAGACTTCACACAATTGTTACCAAGTATGCATACTTCGATTTTAAACAACAAAACAACAATATTCATCAGATTTAACCCCTTTAAATTCATGTTCTTACTAAAAACTTCATTTTAGACATTCTTAGCGAATCATCACACCACGGATTCATTTCTTAACCAAATCAGTTCGTATAACATGCATTGTTTTCGTATTTAAACATATTAACACTCAATCGTCAATTTACAGACAACATGGATTGAACACAAATTTTGGTTCTAAAATCAGCCTTTTTGTACTTTTATAACAAAATTAACTTCTTTTGTAAAACATGGTTTCATGAATCAATTCATACCAAAAATCGTTTTCAACCCATATATAACAGATTATATCTATTTAACAACATAAACATCTATTATTCTAACAAATCATCAACCAAAACTCAGATTTTGACTTCAAAATCATGTAATGTTACTATAAACTTAAAAACCCCTTTTTAAACCAAAGTTCATGCATTAATTCACCCAAAATCGTTTATGAACATCATATATTAGATTATTCATGGATATAAACAATTTATAACAACTTTTCAGCAATTACTTGTGAAAACTAAAATATGTTTTCATGGGAAAACTCAAGAACATAATAACAGAGATTGTAAATTTGAATTCTCACCCTTTGATTCTTGTTTAGATGGTAGGAAATCCTCCTATAATTCTCCAAACCTTCTTCTTCAAACCCAATTTCTCTCAAGCTGTCTTTTTTCTCTTTGTTTTCTCAAGTTTAGGTCTTAGGAAATAAAGTACGTAAGTAAGAAAAGAAGACTGATTAATAATGCACATACTGATAACTGGCACAACATGGGTATCAGTTAAGCGCGTCATGGCTTTAACTGATCCAATGTTTTTAAGGCCATGTTTGGTTTTAGCTTTTAAGAACTCCTTTTTGTTTATTTTAATTAACTTGTTTATTATATAGTTTATTTGTCACACTTTAATTAATCAAATAATATTATTTAAACTCAATTAAATAAAAGGTAAAATTACTTATTAAATCAAATCATCACATAATTAAAATTCTAATTTATTAAATATAGCACATAATTTATATTCTCAATAAATCTCTAATTAATTATTTAATTAATTAGAACAATAACAAATTATTTAATAACTCATTTAATTTAATAATCTCAATTAAATTCACACTTTGGATTATAACATTATTCCTCATTAATTTAATTAATGTAACACATTTAATTAAATTAATCTACTATAATTCCATCAAATATTTATATATCTCAATAAATAAATTAATAAAAATATTTATTCAATTCAATAAATATTTAATATTATTTACAAAAATCTCGTTCGTCACAAATAAAGTTATAAGAGTTTTAGCTCATAGACTAATGGCTGAATTGTGCTTTTGATGTTTAGTACCCGGATGGTTAAGGCCTAAGCTTCGGGGCCTGATGGGTTTTCATTATCACTTATCATCATTGTTGGAATGTTGTGCGGCGTGACTTCATGAAACTGATGCAGGATTATTTTATTTTTTTTATTTTTTTATAGTTTTGGGGGATTTGAAAGAAGTTTCAATAGTTCTTTCATTTCATTGGTTCGAAAGAAAAAGAGACTGGAGTATATGGGACTTCTAGTCCAACAGTTAGATTGGAACAATATAAAATCCTTGCTAAGGATCTTTGGATTTTGCTCATATATAAGGGCTGTGGTGATTGCTGTTTTCGATTTTCAGCATGCATTTGTTGAAGGTAGATGAATATTTGACATCTGGTTCGTTGCTATATTGTGTTTGAAAGATAGGTTGCGGTTGGGCCGTTCAGGGTGATACATAAACTTTACATTTGGATGTTTTGACTTGCATTGACAGGTAGTTCCCTCTCGGGAGGATGGGGTTTGTACTTGATGTACTCCGTGAAGAGTTCCCTTGGGTTTTGTGTTTAAACTTTATATTGGCATCATCTATTGTGAAGAGTGTATGTAGTTTGCATGTAATTGTAGAGAAACACTCATATAGCCTGTAGATATAATATGATTTCTATCTAAAAATCTCCATGCAAGACTTCTAATAGTATATGCTCCATATTTCTCCGCAACTTTATTTGTAGTTGTGTTGGGGACAACCTTCATTGTTTTTCTTTCTTTAAATTTTGAAACTATTTTAATTCTACACCTTTTTTGCTTCAGGACAATTATTTTGAGGAAGCTCTGAAGATGAGGAATCTTCTTGAGGAATTCTATCGTGATCATGGTATTCGTCCTCCTACCATTCTAGGTGTAAGGGAGCATGTATTTACAGGAAGGTACTTTTCTATATTATATTTCTACACTTTGATCTACCCGCTGGTTGACATGTGATTAATTTTTTACTCAATTTATGCAGTGTCTCTTCGTTAGCATCTTTCATGTCAAATCAGGAAACTAGTTTTGTGACTCTTGGTCAACGTGTCCTGGCAAATCCTTTGAAGTAAGTCCAAGTTAGTGGATAATATAATTTTTGCCTTCGATGTAGATTTTTTTAGTTTTCACTTGGTTGAGATCTCAAGTAATGTTCAGGGTCCGAATGCACTATGGTCATCCAGATGTTTTTGATAGAGTTTTTCATATAACACGTGGTGGTATCAGTAAGGCCTCTCGTGTGATTAATATCAGTGAAGATATTTATGCAGGTATGGATGTATTCCTACCAAGGTATCATCTGAGTCTTACTCTTTTGTGTGTTAAATCTTCTTCCTGTACAGTACATTCTTATACTAGTGAATATAAAAGATCTACTTAACTAGTAAGCTGAATATGTTGGAGTAGTTGTTATGGTTGGTAGCGCAGGCCCTCTTCTTGAGGAGTTATTAATGTTTGATTTGATGACCTGTCCAAAATAAACAAAGTTTGGTTTTCTCCATTTGCTTTCCACACAGATCTTCGGTCTGTACTGTGTTACAAGTCGAACACTGTGCTCCACCCCATCACCACCCTTAATAATCAACCAACAGTTATTGTATTTAATGGAGGATGTGTCTCTTTTGGTTTCAAAAGCTATGTGCTCTTTTTTGGAACAGGTTAATAAGTTTTGGGTAAAACTGCAGGGTTCAATTCCACGTTGCGCCAAGGAAATATTACTCACCATGAATACATTCAGGTAAAGGCTGGGCTGTCTCTTCCTTTTGTCTTCTATGTTTTTTTTCCCTTTTTTTTCATGTTGTACGGGGTCACTACTCTTTAAATTAAATGTTTAACAGGTTGGAAAGGGACGAGATGTTGGGCTCAATCAAATTGCTTTATTTGAAGGCAAAGTTGCTGGTGGTAACGGTGAACAAGTTCTTAGTAGGGATGTTTACAGACTTGGGCAGCTCCTTGATTTTTACCGAATGATGTCATTCTACTTCACCACTGTTGGCTACTATTTTTGTACTATGGTATGCTATTCTTGTAACAAAGTGGTGTTACTGCCATGATTAGTACTTCTGACTAATAGATTTGTGTTGCGCAGGTTATAATATGAAGGTATGTCAAAAAGGAATTATCAAAAAAAGAAACAAACTACTAATCTACATTCTTCCCGTTCTCTTTATCAATGGACCTTAGGGGAAATATTAATTTTGTGGGCAACATATTTTGTTGTTGTCCAAACAGAGTCGATTAAATAAATTATTAGAGTCTGCAGTGGCTGAACTTGGAATTCAATCTAGAGATATTGATATAATAATTAATTATATTTATTTAAGTAAAATAATACTTATAAATTACTGTAAGATATTCTAGTGAGAATTATCTCTCTCCCAAAGTGTCACTCGATCTTCTTTTGAGTCGGGAAATGCATCTATAATTGAATCGGTTTTTGATGATTCATTTCTTAAAGGACAAAATCAATGAGTTTGTCCTAATACCTAAATAGCTAATTATAACTAAACTAATATCAATATTAATAGATTGAAAAATTACAAAAATATAGTAACTCTACTTTTTAAAGGATGAATAATTAAAATATTAATAAAAGTATTATATTTTGGTATGGGTCAACTGCTATCTTTTATCTACTTGTATAACATATAATTTACTCTCAATTTTCATATAAAATGTAGAAGAAGTTTTGGAGGGTATAAAGTAAATTTAGTTATTTTTTTTAAAAAAAAAAAGATAAACCTTTGGGGCTTATTTAAAATTTTCGAGAGACCAGGTGTGCCCATGGCCCACCCCCGCCATGCCATGATTCCGCCACTGAGATGATGTATGTTTGAATTCTTATAATTACAGCTACTGGATTTTATATCTAACAAATCTTGTGACCTGTGCAGTTAACTGTGCTGACGGTATACGTCTTTCTTTATGGGAAGGCGTACTTGGTAAGATATGAATTTCCATCTAATAAGCTATAAGGTGTTCCTCTAGTAGCAGGAAGTCAGTTTTTACCTGCTTTTGGAATTTTCACTGTTCTAATTGTTTCAGTTAATAATTTAACCTTCAATAGTATTTTTTGAAATTTTTACTGTACTTTGACCTTAACAGAAATTTCCCAAATATACTATATAATACTTTATCTGGAAATTTGTTTTATATGACATACATCTACAATTATGACATTGTGATTCCCGTCTTCCTGTCTCTCTCTATATATAGTAACATTCTTTTGTTTCAGGCTCTATCTGGTGTTGGTGCATTTTTTCAAGGAGTTGCATCAGTAACAAATAATTCTGCTTTAAATGCTGCTCTAAATACACAGTTTCTCTTTCAAATCGGTGTATTTACTGCTGTGCCAATGATTCTTGGTTTTATCTTGGAACAAGGTTTTCTACGGGTGAGTTGTCTGATGTACAATTATGTATGCATGTTTTCAACAATATTAATTATGATGCAGAAGTTCATATTGTTTGATTGGTAAAGCATTATACATTTTCCATCTATCATAAGAGACTGTAATGTACAGTAATATGGCTGAAGCGTTGTAATTTGTATCTTTGTGTGAGTTTAACTGATGTTGCATCTATATTCATATCTATATCCGTTTTAAAAATTCCTGAGTTATATTTGCCTCCGCTTAGAATGTCCCACCTTTATGTTATTTGAGTGTGAATTTTGAGTAATGATCAGACAAAGTAATGGATGAATGATAGCAAGTGATCTACTTTTGGGTTGCTTGAGGATATCAATCTGATAATTATGTCAATTTCTGTGGCACTTATAGATCTCTGACCTTGTTTTGAGTTCTGCTATTCTTTTTTTCTTTGTCTCGTACAGTATCATACTTATAGGTGACATTGTCAACTAGATATTATAATTTGTGATAACTGGGAACGCTTTCTTGTTTGTGATAAGCTGATCATAAAGGGTCTGGATGAGTAGGAATTTTAAGTAACTGAGATTTTCTTATTGGTGAATGTTAATATAAAAGAAAACCAAAATAACTGACATTTTCTTATTTTCTAGTCTTTGGAACTTTATCTCTTGGATTAACACAAAATCGTCCCATCACCCTCTGAAAACTGAAGAGATGAAGGTTAGGAATCAGTAGGTAATTAAATAGCTTAATCAATCTTTTTAACAAATAATAGAAAGTTATGGAGCTGCATGTGACGAAAATCAGTGTTTTAAAAATCCCCGCCTAGGTGCTAGGCCCCCCCTTGGCGCCTAGGCGCTAGGCCCCCCTGGCGTCTCACCTAGGCCCAAGGCGGCAAAAAAATTCCTCCAGGAAATTAAGCCGGGTCTAAGCGGAGAGTTTTTTTTATTTTAATTACTACCCAAACCAGATTTTGATATATTTATTTTTCTAATGATTTACCATATTCATAATACAGGTTGTAGCATATTAAATCACAACAAGAAGTGAACAATATCAAGTCAAAATGAATAATTTTATTATAGTTGTAATTTTTTGAACTTGTACTAACTTCAAATTATATAAATGATGATACATTTGTAATATTTAGTTTAATTTAATATAATTCTTAAATTTATGTTTAGTTTCTTAAGTTTTACTATTGAATTAAATTATTGAAATTTTAATTTTATTATTTAATAGCAATCTTGTTTATAAATAAAACTAATACGTTAAAAATATGTTTGAACTTTGAACAATTGCATGTTTGTGTTTGAACTTTGACATTAGCAATATGGATATGTGTTTGAACTTTAAACAAATGTCTTTATTATTTTTATTATAGATTGTTTTGCTTTATATTATTGTTTTGTTTGGATAAATGTAAGATAAAATATTAAAATTGGTTTAAAATAAAAAAATCCGCCTACGCCCTGCTCAGGCCCCCCTCGGCCGCCCGCCTAGCGCCTTTTAGAACATTGACGAAAATGACAAAAGCTCATTATATTGGGGCAAATCCCAGTTGAACAATATTTGCGTAGAGCAAACGTTGTTAGCAACATGCTGTTGGCAGTTTTTCTTGAAATTGCATGCTTGAATCTCATAAAAACCAATGTCTCGAGTGCCAGTGTTCTATTCTTCTTCAGAAAATTGTGCTCATGAGCAATCATTGAGGATCTATATATAGTTTAAGCATAAGAAACATATGTATGTTGAATACATGTAAACAACACCGTAAAAAGAATGTCTAGATATGGTTTCAACATTGTTCTTATACAGTACAATTATCCTTAGCTTGTGTTCCCCACCGCTTAGGAATCCCATCTTTAGTTGATGCCAGAATGGCACATAAATTCTCACTTTTCCATTTTCCTTTTAACCACCCCACCACACCCCACCCCACCCCACCCCATCCCACCCCATAAAACAAAACATAAAAAACTTGTGTGTATGCCTAATCATTTCCTTATACAAGGAAGGGGTGGTTTAGAAAGGTGACGCGAGTTGAATTTTTTTCTCTAAAAATCGTTCCTGATACTTCGTCCATTAATATCTGCAATTTAAATGCCACATCTCTTGCTTGGGTCATATTTTTTGATTTATTTTGAGTTTTATGCTCTTAAAATGTCTTTGGAACACTACTTTTGAAACTAATTTTTTATTTCCCTTTGATTGCTGCTGCAGGCTGTTGTTAGTTTTGTTACTATGCAGTTTCAGCTTTGTACTGTATTCTTCACATTCTCCCTTGGCACAAGAACGCATTATTTTGGTCGAACTATTTTGCATGGTGGTGCTAAGGTTTGTTCCTTACCAATCATCTCCTGCTAAATTTATTGTAGTTTGGTATATCTTGTGCATCTATCACTTCTTCAACAGTACCATGCAACAGGAAGGGGATTTGTGGTCCGCCATATCAAATTTTCAGAGAATTACAGGCTTTATTCCCGCAGTCACTTTGTCAAAGGGTCTATCTCTCTTTCTCTCTTTCTCTCTCTCTAACTCTCACTCTACCTCTCTGTGACACATCCCCACAATGTGCATGCTCTTGAAGTTGAGCAGTTATTTATCTTAGTTCTTTTATATCTTCAGATTGGAAGTTGTGCTTCTGTTGGTAGTATATCTTGCATATGGAGATGAGGACGGCAGTGCCCTAGCCTACATTCTTCTTACTGTTAGTAGTTGGTTCATGGCTCTTTCATGGCTTTTTGCTCCATATTTGTTCAATCCGTCTGGATTTGAGTGGCAAAAGTAAGACTACGCTATTTCTTATTCCACTTAAACCTTGATTTTGTTTGATTTAGTTATTCACTTGCTTTTTATTGTCCTGTTAAGGACGGTAGAGGACTTCAGAGATTGGACAAACTGGCTTCTGTATAGGGGTGGAATTGGGGTCAAAGGAGAAGAAAGCTGGGAAGCTTGGTGGGATGAAGAACTGGTATTATTTCTACTTCAAGATAATAATGTTGATTGTCAAGATAATTAGTTTTATATGTAGTGGCTATAGCATGCTTTATTGTTGAAGAATGTAATTGTGCTCATCTTATGGAATTGGGTTGATCTTGTAATGGTGATATTGCTTGGCTTATGCTACATGCACTTGGGTTGTGGGGTATGGTTATCTATTTGTGTGGCTTGGCTGAACTCCATATTTTAAGATTTGAGGACTCTGCCTAAAATTTGGATATAAATACACGGGCACGTTAGGCTCACCATGAATATATTATATACCTTTAATATGATTTCTGACTGATAATTGGTTCTAATGCAAGTGCTTCCATACCGCTATCTAATTGATATTCATATATTAAAGACAAAAATAAATCCCTACAGTTACATGGTGCGATAAAATAAGAATTGTGCTTGTTGCGCTTGCCTGACACCGTATCTTCAAGGATCGTTCAATAAAAATAAGATAGTTCAGCGATCCCTGAGCCTCCAAACTTTGCATTTACAAGAAGTTTATCTTACTGATATCCATTACAACATCTGCTGGCCAATAAAAACATTCGAAATTTGTTTCCTAGGATTTTTCTTTTGCAAGACTGGTAACCTAATATCTGCATAAGAATTTCTGATTCAACCGTCTATTCTTAGTTCTGATTTGGTGCTGCATATCATATCAATAGTCATGGAAGCATTATAGTAACTTCCTGCCATTGGTTGTATGATGTGCTGCATCTTTCTCCTACCACATGAATCTAGGATTCACAAGTTTGTTTTAATCAAATTTGAGGACTGCTTAACTTTGTGCATGGCTTTCTGATTTTCCTATGTCAATTTTTTCAACATTTCCGTTGGAAAAATATTATTTTGCAGACATTCTTTTCTCCAATTCAGTGGCAAACTTTTGGCTTCCCTTTCTAATATCACCACATTTCATTCGGATGTTTTATTCCTAGTAGGCTACCCCATTGATGCAGAAATATTTTTACAGGCTCATATTCGAAGCTTAAGATCGAGGCTGATGGAGACCATTCTGAGCCTAAGATTTTTTATCTTCCAGTTTGGTATTGTCTACAAGTTAAATGTGCAAGGATCAGATACATCACTGACGGTAAGATTTTTTATTTCAGATTCTTCTCATATACCAGTTTAAACAGCAGTATTTTTGTTCTTACCAAAGATGCTTTTTATTTTGGACAACAAGTATTGGCTTCTTAGTTTTTTAATATAATCTGGAAGCCAAAGGAGAAAGGTTATACAATTATACTGTTAGTACTGTAAAATCTAGGATAATGATAGGCTTTGTGATAGGAGTTGTTCCCCATTTGGCAGGGTTTTTAGGATGTATAGTATGTTAATTGCTCCCTGTCTAGGGGGTTTGTGATGCAGAATGGTTGGAGAAAAACAAGAATACAAATAAAACAGAAGTGAAAGTCAGCCTGGGCTTTAGAACAGGATCGTATATAGTTATGTGTATCTATAATCCTTATATGTTTTCTTTGTAAGGGTTTCCTACCCTGAGGCAGCTATTTTTAAATAAATTGTGCTAACCAGTAAAAAGAACATACAATGATAAGCGTTGAGATCTTACAGAAGATTTGGATGTAAGTTTGACATTTAATTGAACCCAAGAAATATGCCTTTTTCGAATTCTAGTCTGATATGATATTGCTATGGCTGCAGCTGAACCACCACTCTACTATTCGTCCTTCTGATATTATGTTGTGTTCTTTTTCTGTAAATATTTCTTCCCGTCTCGATCCTCACCTATGTTTTTATTCTGTCTTGTGCGTCTTTTTGTGCATGTCGGGGTTAGAAGGAGCTTTTTTTTTTCTTTTTTTTTGGAGGGGTGGGGGTAAGCTTCCTTAAAAATGCTGCTACTGAAAAGGAACTTATTGCTGTCTTATGTTGCATTGTACATTTTGTAGGTCTACGGGTTCTCATGGATTGTGCTGGTGGGGCTTATAATTCTGTTCAAGGTCTGCATCATGGCTTTGAACGTTGGAAATCATAGCCCTAAACCTTAATGAATCTTTGATAATTACCTTGAATCCCTTGTATTTTTTGGCTCTGCAGGTTTTTACCTTCAGCCAGAAGATATCTGTTAATTTTCAGCTGCTATTGCGCTTCATTCAAGGCGTCGCTTTCTTGCTTGCGCTGGCTGGTGTGGCTGTTGCAGTTGCACTTACCAATTTGACTATTGCAGATATTTTTGCCTGTATATTGGCATTTGTACCCACTGGGTGGGGAATTCTTTCTGTAAGTTTTTTGAGTTCATCTCTATTTATTATGATTTTGGTTTCTTCTTGTAATTTGAATATATCTATTCATAAGTGTGAATGCTAAAAGACAATATTATTCATATCATAATATGTACAATAGAGAGCCTTTATATAGGGTAAGTGTCGAAGCTAAATATGAAAAGTAAATCATAGTAATCAACCACTAATCATGCTTCCCCCTCAAGTTGGAGCATGTATATCAATCATGCCCAGCTTGTTACAAATATAACGGATTCTAGTAGCCCCTTAAGTTTTAGTAAAAACACATTCGCAAGTTGACACCCCAGGACGGTGATCTCGAACAAAACAGATGCACCCAAAAACACCTGGGGACAAAGAAAACAAAACCTTAGAAGGATACGAGACAGAGTGAGGAATTTCTCCACCTAAAACAAAATTATCAGAAGAAGGCATGCGATTAATCAAGTAACATGCAATTAAAACATCATCTGCCCAAAATGGTTTTGGTATTTTCATATCAAAAAGTAAAGCACGAGTAACTTCCATAAGATGACGATTTTTTCTCTGCATAACACCATTTTGTTGTGGTGTATCAGTACATGAGGATTGATGGATGATGCCATGCCTAGCCATGAATGTAGAGAATGGAGATGAAAAATATTGAAAAGCATTATCATTGCGTAATACACGGAATGTGAGACCAAATTGAGTTTGAATTTCATTAAAAAAATTAGAGAAAATGGAGAACAATTTAGAACGATTTTTCATCAAGTAAAGTCAAGTTATCCGTGAGTAGTCATTAACAAATGTAACAAAATATCAAAATCCCAATTGTGACAATATCAAGGTCCCCATACATTAGAATGTACTAACTTAAATGGTTTCACAGACCAATTATTGACCCTAAGGGGATATAACACACGATGGTGTTTTCCAAACTGACAAGACTCGCATTCTAAACCAGATAAAGAACTAAAACATGACATCAATCTTTTCAAGTTGGACAAAGACGGGTGTCCTAATGAAGAGGCGAGGCGACACTGGAACAAGCAATGGCCCGAGGAACCATAGTTATTCTGGTATTATTTGAAGTCACGGCGGTAGCTTCTGACGCTTAGCGACAATGCGGCCAACACATATGCGTCCAAGTAAGCGATAAAGTCGTTTACAATGTGCAATTTATATATTATTTATTTTACTTAACAAGTATATTGAGAATAAAATTTCATATGCATTAAAACTCAAAACATAACACTATGGAATAACATTAAAGGCATAATTATGTAAATACTTAGCAATAACAATCCAAAAACAAAGCAGATAAATTGTACCACTATAAACCACATCAAGTAAATAAATGTTACATATCAATGCATAAAATGTAAAGTGTACATATATAAATTATAAATAAATACATATAAATATATATAATTTATTATTATTATATTATATTATATTATATTATATTATATATATATATATTAATATTATATATTAATATATTGATAATATTTATATATTTATTATTATAATTTATAATTATAATAATTATATTTATAATTATTTATTATATATATAAAGACCCAGCAAAAGAAAGGCTAACGAAGAACGAAAAACAAATTCGACCAAGCAGTCGACCAGCAAAAGAAAGGCTAACGAAGAAAGAAAAAGAAAGGCTAACGTAGCTGGTAGCGCCGATCGGAGTCGCCTCGCCGATCGGAGTCGCTTCGTCGATCAGAGTCGCCGATCGGAGTCGGTTGTTCGGTCGCAGCCCAGTCGACTTCGCTTCTCTCTTTCTCGGTTCTCTCGACTTTGAAGTTGATGATCGATCTTCTGTTCTTTGAATCGATTGTCAATCGAGTGGCTAGGTTTGGCGACGTTTTTTTAGAACCCAGTTTAGATTTGGGTCGACCCATGAAACAAAGTCGCTCGACCATCCTGGTAGTCGCCCAAGTCGTCACCTGGTTGTCCAAGGCGACGCCTTTGTTTGTCAGTCGCTCGCCTTTCGCTCAAAAACCAAGTCGCGCACTCGCTTTACACATCTCAGACCGTCTGGACGACTTGGTGTCGCCTAGGCGACGCCTTAACAACTATGCGAGGAACATAGACTAACTCATCAAACAGATAGACTAACTCATCAAACAGATATAAACCTCCCGATGCACGATCTCTACCAATCGTCTTCGTTGTAGGATCCTGAAAAACACAAGAATCAGGATAAAACGTCACAGAACAATTACAAGTTTTTGTTAATTTACCGACATAAAGAATGGCTATATGAAAATTTGGGTAAATATAATGTAGATGCTAAATAGGGAGAGGGGCTAAGATTTGCAGTACCAGTAAACTTTAAAATGACTGTGGAGCCATCTGTTAAGGTCACACTAGGTATAAAGGAAGTAGGAGAAAAAGAAAAAGATTACTAGATATTCCTCTCATATGATTAGATGCCCCATAATCAATTACCCAAGAATGGGATATGGTGAAGCAAGAACTTGCATTACCTGTTTGAACCAAAGTAGCAGTAGAATTAGATGATGACTGTTATATTGAGTGAATGCAGCATACTCTTTTGGAGTCAAAGTAATTGTCTTCTCTCTCGAAGATGTGAGTATAGAGGATGATACTCCCGTATCCGAACTAGCAACTGTATTTGCAAATCGTGGTTGCCCCTGATTACGAATGTGTCCTGACTGTCCACAATGATAACAAATTCTACTAGGATCGGTACCATCAAAAATTTTACTTGGACCACTAATCTGGCTACTGGCCCTACCTCAAAAATTACCTCCGCGACCTCGGCCACCTCCACGGGCTCCAAAACAACCGCCACGCATCTACTACGGGCAACACCTTGGCCATGTGAAACCATCAGTGCAGATTTGTCAAATGAATCAACTGTATGAGTAGTTTCACTGGAGACACGTCAAACACAAGCAAAAGTATCAGCAAGAGATGGCACGGACAACCTAATAAGAACCTGTGAGCGGACAGTCTCAAATTCTGAACCAAGAGCACCAAGAAACCTCATCATAGCTAATTGCTCTCTTTGTTCTTGTATTTTTTTGATATCGACAGTAATAGGGAGCAATGAATTCAACTCCCCGTACATCTTTTTATAGTATGCAAAAAATTAAGTGCGTGGACGCCCATCACGATTATTGTAAAAATCCTTCGAAACTTCAAACATACAAGCAAGATTATTTTGGCCCGAGTACAAAACCTCGTAAGTATTCCCACAATTCTTTTACTGTATCAAGATGAGTGATGACTAAATCAACAATCTTACTGTCAATGGAATTAAGCATTTGATATAAAATTCTGGCATCAACTAGCTCCCAAGCCTCGTCAGAAGTATATGCTTTTGTTAAATGATCGCCCTGCACTCTACTAAGTAGGGCCAAACGCACACTCTTTCGCCACTGCTGATAGTTATGGACTCTCTCCAATTTCTTATCAGTAAGACGATTCGAGGAAGACAACACCTTTGTAATACCCATGGACTGCCTAGAATCGGACACATTTGATGTTTGGCTCGTAACAATATCAGATACGGTAGACATCTTGCTCATATTAAATCTGTCTAAACTTTTTCACACAATAAAAATACAATCACGGCTGAAAAGAATGACGAAATGATGGTAACAATGACATGCAAAACCTCTCACAGACCCAACAAATCCAAACCCAAATTGAGCAACGAACTAATCATTTCCGCCACCTCAAAACTAAAAAAACTTTTACATATATCTCGGAAGAGCACAAGAAATTAGAACTTACACTTGCATTGATAAACAGGAAACAAGATGAACAGTTTCGGACTATTCACGATGAAAAGTGTTGTTACTGTTCACGGTGAAGTGATTATTTTTTTTTGGTATTTGGAACAGAGAAAGAAGAGATAAAATAAGGAGAGGAAATTTTTTTTAGGAAACCATGGCTCTTGATACCATGTGAATGCTAGAAGCCAATATTATTCCGTATCATAATGTGTACAATAGAGAGCCTTTATATAGGCCAAGTGTCAAAGCTAAATATGGAAAATAAATCACATCAATGATTCCCACTAATCATGCTTCTAGAATAATTCTACCACTAATCACTCCTAATCAAATCAATCATAGAATCCTAGAGGATTCTTGATTAATCTAACAATGAGGAATACATGTTAGCATCCAATCTCTATGATCTTGTTGAAACCATCGTAGCATAATAAAGTAGAAATGTCATGGAAACTCAAGGCAGTAGTGCACCCCTATTAGTCTCTCTTTGACCCTGCTTCTTTTTATATATATGCTAGTCTCCTATCAAAAAGTTGTACAAGTCTAACTTTAACAGTGTACCTGTATTGAGACTCGGTAGTCCAGCTCACTAGCAGAGTCACTACACCTTATTTGTTTCAAAAAATAATAAACAAAAATTGGAGCAGGTCAATTTTTCAATTAAAAAGTGCTAATAATTGGTTCACTAATACACAATGCTTCTCCTAGCCACGAAGAAAAATTTATCCAAGTGCTTCTGTGTTTGCACCTTAATGAGTTTTTAAAAAAAAAAATTATTAAGTAAAATTTATATTAAAAGGAAAGAGAATTACAGTGGATAGGGGCATTCCCTAGAACAAATAGCATAAACATCAAATGGACAAACCCAAGATGTGACTGCTATAACAAAAGGAACAACACCAATCAGACTATATTAACATGAACATGCACTTCCTAAATGAACCAAGAAAAATCTGTATGCTGGGAGGCCTTTTGGAAGAGAGTCTTCCTTTGATCAAGGAACTATGCAGTCTTCCTTTGACCAAGTTTTTAGTATTTCTTTTACCAGTGCTTCTAGCAGGCAATTCTGAGTGCTCAGGATCATAGATTTTAGCATTCCTCGAAGTCCTCTCAGCCAGTCGTATTGAGTTTGTATGTGACCGTTGAGTGAATATTGATTTAACTTGTGGTCGTGACATGGTTGCGTATGTATTATGCAGATATACTTATGTTTTGTTTTTGTTTACCTCACACTGTTTCCTTTAGATGATCTCACGGCTCACCCAAACAGTTTTCTAGTGGCGGAATGTTAAATGTAACCCAAACAGTATTCCTGAGAAATTGTTGGGTATGTGACCTGTTAACTGAATGTTCAAATCCATCTTTTAGGTTAGCCTTTACAAAAGACGGTAAACATAAGATAATAGTAAAAAAGTGCAACAATGACATTTGTGTCGCATGCCGACTCATAATATTATCAGTGGTGAAGTTTTCCCAGAAGAGGAGGATTACTGATAATGTCTATTATATTTTCCAACAAAATTTATGGTATTATATAGGTATTTCTATTCATGCTTTTATTTATTTGTTTGGAGTTTGTCTCCACTGTTTTCACTGTCTAGACCTACAATGTAGTTTACCTTACCATTCTTGTTTGTATAAAGGCACCTCCTTAATTCTCAATGTTGAAATTGTCGAATACTTGTCAGATTGCTGCGGCGTGGAAGCCTTTGATGAAGAAGGTGGGATTATGGAAATCAATTCGCTCACTCGCTCGCCTATACGATGCTGGGATGGGGATGCTCATCTTCATCCCCATTGCACTTTTTTCATGGTTCCCATTTGTATCAACATTCCAAACCCGACTTATGTTCAACCAAGCGTTCAGCAGAGGACTGGAGATCTCTCTCATCCTTGCTGGAAACAACCCCAATACTGGCTTATGATAACAATTTACCACTTTGTAGGTGTACATAGGCCGAGTGCTAGGCTACTTTTCTAGTTTTGTGTAAACATTATGAGAATTTTGATTCATTTAAATTTTAATATCACGAGTTGTTGGGACCAGTCTGTTTTGTGAACGTATTTATCAATTGGTATAAAAATATTTCTCACGAGATTTATTATTCTAGTGGTAAAAATGTTTATTCTTATTTTTTATTTTTGTAACATAAAAGGACCCTTGTCTACTTATTTGAGGAAAAGGTTGTGACATGAACTCGGGAAATGAGATTTTCACTGCAGTGGTAACACTAATAATTTCTTCAATCTCGGCATATCTTTGAAGTGAGGGTGGGTAGGTGGGTATCTGAGATCAGTAGTACTATTTGACAGTAAATTACTAGTATTTAGATGATGTGGTGGATGACGATTATTCTAACGAATCTAAACTATGAAATGTTGAAATTAATTATGATGGAAAACTGGAGAAATTGCGTCATTTTATACCAAGAAAGTGAGGGACTTGAACATATCAAGTGACTTGGTTAGAACTAGTCTATTCTTGAAATAAACAATTCGTACACACTAAGTCTTTTATTTTTGTTTTTTTCTCATACTAATAATATTTTTTTTGAAGGAAAAAAATACTTATGGGATTAATATTTTTGACATTTACTTAGAAGTTTCTCAAATACTTATGGGATTAAGATTAATATTCAATTTTAAATTACCTTAAATTTTGAAACGAAAAGTTTATCAAATATTATGTTTACTTATTTGATTGGAGATTCTTTTTTAAATCCAAAAGAAATAATACTCAGTAATTTGGTGACAAACGAATGGATACAAAATTAAGATATAAAACGAGGTATATGATTGTGATTTAATTATAACAGTTAAATTCACTTATACTTCCAATAGTGAAATATCAACCAATTATACTATTAAGCGTCGTTTTATATTTATTTATATATATATATCACCCTTTATCCAACTCATCCGAGCTCACTCTCTTTAGCGACGGAACCGGTGACAGTTCGATCATACAATCGTCGTCTATATTTTTAGCGACGCTATATGTTGTCCGTCGCTAAAAGTATAGACGACGGTTGTATGTATGACGAAAAAATCGTTCGAATCCGTTGATAAAGGGTATATATATATATGGTGATCGATCAAGTAATCTACCTTTATCTTACTCACCAAGCTCTCACTCCCTTTAGGCGACGGTTTTTGGTCATACAACCATCGCCTATACTTTTAACGACGATATATATGTTGTCTCATTCAAAAAGTATAGGCAGCGGTTATATGACCAAAAAAGCCGCTTAAAAAGTGTGAGAAATGATGAAAGAGATAAAGAATGTATTTAGATTGATCTCTTTATATATATATATATATATATATATATATATATATATATATATATATATATATATATATATATATATATATATAGTTTGTCAACATAATTATAAAACCAACATATATGGGTAATGGGCTTGAATTAGTGTTGGAAAATATCCAATTACTATCATTCAAATAAAACCCCGGCCCAGCCTAATTTGTAATCACCCTGAAAACCTTCCGAGTCCGTCACCCTCAAAAACCTTTGTGAAACTTTTAGAGAGAGGAAGGGAGAATGTGGAGATCAGTAGCTGTAGCAAGAAGAGCTTCACTCAGCAGGCTTACTAGAGGACCTAATCTTCCTCTTCTTCAACCTCAGGTACTGCACTGTAAAACCCCAACTTTTGTTGAAAGTGTGTTTCCTGCTCATTTCTCTCCCAAGATCCATTTTCATCAAACCCCTTTATTCTTCTGTCAAGAGTCGTCAAACCCTGTTAGTAATGATGATGTTGAAACATCACAAATTGAATCAACTGTCTTTGAAGAAAGTAGTGAAACTTATGATTCCAGTGATACCAGCAACGTGCTTGATAAAATGCCTAGCTCAACTTCTTCATCATCGATTTTTGGTGAGATGAGTGAAAATGTAACAGTTGATGGTCTTGATTCTGGTGAGCATGAATCGAATGAAGGAAATGAACAACATGGGGTTGATTTGGAGAAATTGGAAAAGGTGTTGTCTTTGCTTCAGAGTAGTATTATTGATGGGTCTTTACAATTGAGCCTTGATAGTATGGATATATCTTTGAGTGAAGAGTTTGTTTTGAGGGTAGTTGAAACCCCACTTGTTCCTGGTGAGAAATTGATTGAGTTTTTTATATGGGTTTTGAACATACACGAGCCTTTGGTAACTACCCGGGTCGTGGAGTCACTTGTAAGGGCAGCCTGTAATGAAGTTAAGAAGAACAATGCTTTTGCTTTGTGGGATTTGTTAAAGGAGTTGGGCGAGGACGGCCTGTTGACCACAAAGATTCTCAATAATTTGTTATCACTGCTTTCAAAGTTGGGTGAAGGGGAGGCTGGCTTTGAAGTGTTTAACAAATTTGGGGAATTCGGGTGTGTCCCAAATGAAGACTCTTTTTATTTTACTATTGAAGCTCTTTGTAGGCGATCGATCTTTCACTGGGCTGGCTCTGTTTGTGAGAATATGGTCAATGCAGGAAATTTGCCCAACTCTCAGAAAATTGGTAAAATTATTTCTTATATGTGCAAAGGTCAGAAAGCTAAAGATGCTCATTTTGTTTATTTGTCAGCTAAGAAGATGGATAGATACCCACCTCGGTCTTCTGTTAACTTTTTAATCTGCTCGCTTTCTCGTGAGGACGCAAATGTTCACTTGGCTCTAGAAATGTTGGAGGATATTTCTAAAGAAGAAAGGAAATATGCAATCAAGCTGTTTTCATCAGTCATTCGGGGACTCTGCAGGATTAAGGATGTTGAGAAGGCGAAAGTTTTGCTATTTAACATGATTGAGGCAGGTCCTCCTCCTGGTAATGACATCTTCAATTCAATTATCAACAGCCTTTCCAAGGCTGGAGAAATGGGAGAAGCACTGAAGATCATGAAAGTGATGGAGAGTAGGGGTTTGAGACCCGATGTGTACACTTACAGTGTGATCATGAGTGGATACACGAAGTGTGGTGAGATGGAGGAGGCGTGTAAAGTGTTGGCTGAAGCCAAAAAGAAGCACTCCAAACTGAGCCCTGTGACTTATCATACACTCATTCGGGGGTATTGCAAGCTAGAAAATTTTGACAAGGCTTTGGAATTGTTGAGTGAGATGAAGCAATATGGGGTACAACCTAATGCGGATGAGTACAACAAGCTGATCCAATCTCTTTGTTTAAAGGCTTTGGATTGGGAAACAGCAGAGAAACTTATGAGGGAGATGGAAGACAATGATTTGCATCTCAATGGGATCACAAAGGGACTCATCAGAGCAGTTAAGGAGTTGGAAGAAGAGAAATTGACAACCGAAGAGGTGGGTATTGAAGCATAAGTCCGTATCAGGATATGCAGTCGATTTACTGTGAAGGTGATGAAACCCAATTGCTGTAGCCTCGATTTTTCCTTTTCCATTTATGGTATTATTTTTAGTGATACATAAAGAGGGAAGCATTGCAAGTATTGTATTCAAATTCCTGCTTGGTTATTTTCTCACAGCAGCTGAGATTAAAACGCAATTACTTTTTGTTGTTTAGATCTATCTTTGATTTGGAGTTGTATGGTAGTATCACTTACATTGGCTAAAGATCAACTGGAAGTTTGAATATTGACTGGAAACTTTTTTTTTGTTTCCCTTTTCTTTCTTTTTTTCTTTTTCTTTTTTTTTTTCTTATGGGTCATGGAGCTTAAACAGTGAAATTGTGTGAATTGTTAATCAATAAAGGAAAAATAGAAACAAGGGGTTTGAATCATGAGATGTGGAGGAACAAGCTCTCTTTCGAGCAGAGTCAGGTAAGAGTGAGCAAAAAACGGATAAAACCGAATTATCGAACATAATCGAATTTTTGTAATCGAATTATTTCGGTTTTTCGTTTTTGTTTTTCAAAATTCGGATATATCCGATTTTATTCTCGTATTCGATTTCGGATTCAGCTTTAAAAAATAGGTTATTCGGGTATTCGAATAACCGAACTAATTAATTGAAAAATAATAATTTTATAATTGTATCTGTGAATGACTTTTGTATTCGCATTTCGCAACAAGACAACGAATTTTCCCTAGTCCTTAATTTTCATTCCCAAATCCCATATTCCAATTCCTCTTGCCTTTCGACTCAGCTTCGCTTTCGCCAACCAGTCGACCAACGTCTATCTCACATCCTCTCCGTAAATTTTCATTCACTATCAAGTGCATGTTGTTTAAGATGGAGTACTCTCTGTACTCTGTTTTGCATACATTTTTACTTTTTTAGTGTCATGATTTCCAGGAACTTAAGATTTTTAGCCTTATGTATCATGTATGTATAATGTTTTACCCAAATAAGGTGCCCTATTTTGTTCGCTTTTCAAATTTTCTCTGTTTGTGTATACAGTCTGCATATTGATTAGAACTTCTGATTGCTCTCTTGTTTTGTTTTGATCCAGCCTTAAAATGCTACAGCTTTTTCAGTATACAACTCAGTTTTGCAATTCTGTGAATTTTTGGGTTGTTTTTCTTTATTTTGAAAGTATTGTTGCTGGAATAATTTGCAAAAATAAGTTGTGCATACTATTTGTCTCTACTGTGTATCATAAATTTGTTGTGTACAATATTTGTTTTAAATTTTTAATTATGTATCATAGTAAGAAGCCAGATTGTGAGGCTTTCTTTAATTTTAGTCTTTAGATATGTTATATTAGTTTGGTATATATTTGTTTCTTATATGTAATATTTGTTGCTATAACTCTTCTAATTATATGTCCATCAGTATTGTCATGTTGTGGAGTCCATGAATAGACTCCCCAATTGTTTTGATTGCAATCAATTTACTGAACAGTTGAATATCTGACAGTAAAAGTTTGAAGAGCCTGATTTTTTTTATTTATAAAGTATAACTAAATTGAAGTTTGTATCATTTGACTGTAAAAGTTTGAACAGATTTTTTTTCTCATTTTTTTAATTGGAGTTGTTTATTGGTTTGTGATTAACTTATCCTTTTCAAACTTTCTTCGTTAATCTAAAAAAAATTATATGATCTGGAAGTCTAACTATATATATATATATAAAACAATGCATCATTTTGAATGCTTTTATAGAAATATATATGTTTTTTTTTAAAATTTCTGGTGGTGCAACAGGGATAGATTATAAGAATTGGCCATGATTTAGTTTATTGTGAAAATATTAGTACTTAAAACTATTATTTAATGTAATCCTATTATTTAAAACTATGTTTATGTTCAGATTACATTAATCTTAGTATTTAAAACTATGTTTATGTTAATGTGCATAAGAAAATCGAGGGAATTAATTTTTCTATTGATTACCATACACATCTAGAAAAAATAAGTTAAAAATGCTTCTGACAAAGAAAACAGAGGAAAAAAAAATCAAACAGAGCTTACAATAGAATTTTTCAACTTCCTTTCCCCAACTAAAATCACACAGACTACATTCAGCAAGATTAAAGTTTTGCATATATTTACAGCAAGATTAATAACATGTATTTATTATAGAATTGGAAAATTCGTCGTCGGCTAGTTCAATTAGCAGACGCATAAAAATAATTTTTAGAACCCCAAGTCTCATAAATGCATTGGTTTTCACTCCATTCGCTAGTTGAATAAATAAGGCAATTATCCGTCCGCTAGTTTAACTAGCGGAAATGGAATAAGAGAGGCATAGAACTCTATAGAAAATAATAATTCTCAAGCGAAGAGAGAAAATAATTCAAGTCGAATTATTTTGATTTATTAGCATGATTTATTATTCCCCAAGAGTTACAAGAGATGAATTACTCACAATTAGTTAATTGAATGATTTAGAGCTTGTATTTCCAAACATCAATCATAAGAAGAAAATAATATTTCAAAAAGAAAAAGAACTATTTTAAATCATATATAATAATATGTAATATTACAAAAAGAATTTGTGGAAGTGTTACAATGATCCATGGCAAACCCTTGAGCTGAACAATCCGAGTAAGGCCATCAAACATATCCGTAACAGCTATTACAGTAGCAACCATAATTCGACAAGTCAAATCTAATTTTGAAATCCACACTGTCAGGTTGCATGAGTTGCACCAATTTTTCAACCCCTTCAAAATCTATAAGCTCACCTCTATCTGTTATTTTAGCAAATCTCAGACTTTAACATTTGCTGAATATAATCTTCATCATCTGCTCTAGACATTCGTTCTAGTTTCACGGGCTCAGATCCTTTAACACCCAAATCTCTCTTCTTCCCTTTAGCCTGTGAAGGAAAGCACAAAGGTCACTTATAATTCAAATCTCGTCCGGCCTGCACAAGCAAATAGGGGTGCTGATGCTAGAACAGAGAGGTAATAATTCAAAATTTAGAACTAAAGTCGTCTGGGTTGCTCCGCCCAAAATTTTATACCACTATCATAAACTAAAATGGATAGTCTGGGATGTAGTAATAGTTACGCACTGCAAGTATTAAAAGCTTTTTCTTTTCACAGAGAAGCCCTACAAATTTTTCTGGTGTGCTCCTCATTTATCATACCATAACATTGATCAGAACAACAAATGAAGCGATAGAATTGCTGCTAACTTGATAGGTTAAACAGATAAAAAATCTCAGGAAAAGAAAGGAAAAAGGTAAATGAAGGAAAAAGAAACAAAAAAAACAAACAGAACTGACCTCCTCTATGACCTCGGCATCAGGTGAGAATGCTCGAGGAAACAACCAGGGAACAGATGTTCCAATGGATCCTAGTATTATTCCAGTTAATGCTCCAATGATAACCAGAGACTTCAACAGCATTCGTGCCTATTTGGCACCATAAATTTTCAGAAGAATATTCACAAACAAAAATCATGCAGATAGATGTTTTTAAACTAGTGATTCCCCTGTAGAATATGCTTAGCAAAAAAAAAAAAAAACCTGCAACCAAGTACATCAGCATTGCCTAAGAAGAATAATTTAATTAGCCTTAAAACCCATATACTAATTTAATTAGCCTTAAAACCCATATACTAATTTAATTAGCCTTAAAACCTATATACTCTAACATGTTTAAAGAATCAAAATTGCCTTAAAGCCCATAGAAGTAACATAACTTAATAATCTAGCACTCTTTACAGAGAGAAAAATGCAAGCAAAATTAAATCAAAACTCAACATTACCAAACTAAATGACTAAAGATTCTCACCCCTCCCTTGAAGCAACTAAGGCAGGAATAATCAAAAGATGTTTATGTCAATTGTGAAATATTCACTCATACAACTTGAAAAGAATAAAATTGTACATATGCCAAGTGTCAATTACCAAATCAAAGATTATTGTTATAAGCCAAGTGTACATTCACTATTTTGAGAAGAAACTAATCATATAAACCCATCTTATAATTTAAGAACCATTTGTTCTGCATTGATTTCCTTTCCAATTACGTAACCAGATCAATGACAAGGCTGAGAAAATGAGAGAGCAAAAGCCATATATTGAAAAGGTCACTAGAAAGGGGTTTGGTGTATATATTGGAGGGTAATTAATAGCCAGACATGTATACAGATATAAATGTAATAAGGATATATAATAGTCTATGGTACAAATGCTTTGAACTGCAACCCAAGGAAATGTATGATTACTGTGAGGAGGGGAAAAAGAGCAATTACAGAGCATATACAAGAGAGCCAAAACTATACAACAAGACTAAATCACAAAACATGTAGCTATTTTGTTGTATATCTGTGTTCAAAATGATTAGAGATAGCAGGAAGAACATTTAGCTGAATTTAGATTTTCGAGTAGAAAAAAAAATCAACCCCTTAATTATGTTGACACTTTTGTATTAAGAAAAAGACAGTTTATTGCAATAACTAATGAATTAAACTCCCAATCAAAACTCAAGTCAAATTCAGGAAGGCCTTTTTTCTTTTTCCTCTTTCTGCCAACCCCTAAATGCTAATCTAGATTAATTTGGATATACTAACATGCAAGGTGGAGTTGATCAACAAAAGTTCACAGACCGTCTAATTGACACCAACGAGACAAGGAATAAACCCACATCAAAATTCTGGTCACCTAGAAGTAAACCCACATCAAAATTGGAATAAAAAACTTACCGAATAAATGCAGATTAGGTTGATTTAGAACACAAATTCGATCATTGAGAAACCATGGAATGAAAATCCCAGCAGGTTTTTTGCTCCAATTCGATTACACTAGTGCACATACCCTGCCCCAATTCGACTGAAATCGCGCGAAACCCTAATTGAAAATCCCCTTTTTTGCAGCAATTGATATTCGTCGGGTTCTTCTTCTGCTCGTTCAATATAGGTGCCCCAATTCGACTGCAATCGCGCTAAACCCTAATTGAAAATCGCCTTTTTTGCAGCAATTGATATTCGTCGGGTTCTTCCGCTCGTTCAATACAGGAAAATCAGATATTGCTTAATATTTGAGATCTGAAGTTTTGTACTAGAGAAAGAGAAGAAGAGTCTGATATTTGGGATGCGCTTAATATTTGCCGAGATCTGAAGTTTTGTACTAGAGAAAGAGAAGAAGAGTTCCACTAGTTGAACTAGAAATAGGCATTGTTGCCTTTTTTTTAATCTCAGCCCTTAATTTATGTAATGTGTGGTGGAGATGTTATTTGCTCAATTTTCATCCATAGCAAATACATCATTTCCCATATTTAAATAAGTATTAAAACAAATCCGAATTTATAGCTACAATTTGAGAAGAAATGAAGAGAACCATTGTTGCGAAAGAGCTTTGTTGTTGTGATTCCCAAATGCATGATTCGTGAAGGGTGCAGAAATTAGCCAGATTACCTTCATATTCAACTCAAAAAAAGTTGCAAGGAGATAGCAAACCATAAATAAGTGGCAGTAAAATAAGAAATGGACGTAATACTGTAACAGCAAAGGATACATCTGAACCATTTTAGAGAATAGACTGAGTATGACTAAAATGCAAACCTTGATATAAGTTTATTTTATATAAAAAAAAATAAAATTAGCTTTAGCACGAGAGTGAATCGTATACAGCACCATTATTAAGTACATATTCAACATGGTATATTTCAGATGAGAAAAGAAAAAGTAATTCTTCTCCATTAATAAATGCATGCAGTATCACCTTGCTATATGTTGCAACTCATTTAGTTAAATGATATTATAAAATGTTGGAATCAAGTTGTTCATACCCAATTCTCCTCTTTTGACAGCAACGGTTTGCCCTTTTTAACAGCTTACAAAATCCATTGTTTCTTTCGCCCTTGGGCATAAGTTTCAGAACGTTATCAAGCAAAGTGGAAACTTGTCCCTTTATCTGGGAGTTGGTCTAGCAACATGGAAAAAGTAGATGGATTAGGCAAGAAACCCCTCCCAATCATTTCGTCCACAAGTATTACTGCCTTGTCATAAGCATTTCTCTTCAGAAAGCCTAGAAAAAGTGACAATATCAGGCACACAACCATTCTCTTCCATTTTCATAAGCAACGCTTTTGCTTCGTCCAATAGCCCTTCGCGGCAAAGCCCGTCTATCATTCCATTATATGTATAAACATCAGGTTACAAACCTTTGGAAGAAAGGTTATTGAAAAGATCCTTGGCAACATCAAACCTTCCATCCTTGCTGGTTCCATCAATAAGAATATTGTAAAGATGAATATCAGACTTTAATACACGATTTTCCATAGCCCGTCAAACAAGATACGATACGTGAAAAGGTTTGGAGTCTGGCCTTCCCTTTCCACCTCGAGAAAGAGTTCCTGAGCAGCCAAATGATTTCCTTCTTGAAATAATCCTTGTAACAAAGTGTTGTAAGTAACTATGTTTGGTTTCAAACCCTTAGAAGACATTTCTCTAAAGAGATGCATGGCCTCATTAACTTTCATCAGCTTGCAATAACCATTGATTAAACTGTTATAGCTAACAACGTCGGGCAGTAATCCCTTCTCTACCATAGAATTGAACACTTCTGTCTCTTAAAATTGTCATCCACTTTTAAAGTCGTCCCTAAATTTTATTTTTTGTCAATTAAAATCTTAAAGTGACATTTTTGGCGTTTTCGTTCATTCTACCCGATTTGACCCAAACCTGACCTAATTGGACTAAATTTTGACCCAAACCGACACAGTTTGACTTAACCCCAATTTTTAATATTTTAATATAAAATAATTATTTTTAATATTTTAAAAAATAAAACTAATTTTCAATATTTTTAAAATAATAATTATATTTAATATATCAAAATAATAATTATATTTAATATTTTAAAATAATAATTATATTTCATATTTTAATTTTAAAATAAATAATTATTTTAAAAATAGAAATTATTTTTAATATTTTAAAATAAAATAACTATTTTAAAATAGTTATTTTATATTTTAAAATAAAATATTTATTTAAAATAATTAATATTTTTAATATTCCAACAGAAAATATTTTATTTAAAATAATAATTATATTTAATATTTTAAAATAGTTTTTTTAAAATAATAATTATTTTCAATATTTTAAAATAAAAATATTTTATATTTAAAATAAAATATTATTTTAAAAATAATAATAATTCTAAGGAATAAATATTAGAAACTTTTTTTTCAAAAATGTGTAAAGTTTCATAAAATATAAATTCAAACACATTATTACATAAGAAAATAAAGCTTTTTAAAAAAAAATAGGCTTTTTTTCATTTTTTTATGTAAAAATTATTTTAAATTTTTTTTTAAATATATTTGCCATTATTATATGTATTCTTAATATTATAAATTTTTAAAATAAAAACTAAAAATAAAAAATAAAATACAAAAAATAGTAAAAGATAAATAAAAAAAAGCGATTCAATTTCTTTAAAAAATATTTTAAAAGTTTCAAAAAACAATTATTAATTTCTTGAAAAAAAGTAGAACTTTTTTATTTTAAAAAAAGAATTAGTAAAGTTTAATAAAATATATATTCAAAAAATTAAACAAAAAATAAACTTTATTTTCATAAACGAAAATAATTTTTCTTTAAAGATGTGTAAATTTTCATAAAAATAATTAAGATTTAAAAAAATTGGTTTCTTTTCTGTTCAAATTATTTTTGATACATGTATATCATTCTTGAATTTTACTCCACAATTAATTATCATGTTGACAATTTGGATATTCTTAAACTCTGGATAAATTGAATTATAAATCTTTAATATTTACCATTTATCTCACTTGATTTATTTCTTATATCATTGTTATCATCCTCATGCTTATATTGTAGTGAAAGTCATCTTTGGCCCGTAGTGCATAGATGGACTGTTGATTGGTATGATTATTGTTGGGAGAATGCATATTATGATTTGATGTTTTAATGCATGTGTTCATGATTATTTGTAAGGTCCTTAAATGAATATATGTACAAGGACTTAGTGATAGATCAAAATTGTTAGGCTGATCTAAGCTTTCAACGTGTATCATTCTGTTAAAGAATGTATAGATAGAAAGATCAAAACTGTTAGGTTGATCTTAAGATGTAATAGATTAGTCTTGAAGAAATCATAGTGCATCAGTTTGATCAACATTGTAGAAGTCAAGGGCAGAAAACGTAGAGCCTCAAGATCGTAGTGTGCTCGCCAAGGAGACTCTTCTGGACTTCGTAGAGTGGTCCCAACGATTGCCGAGCTAACTCCACGATCGTAGTGTCTTTGAAGGAAACATGAAGTTTACAAGTCAACGATCGTAGTGTGCTCTCGGGGAGCGTAAAGTCAACAACACGAACAAGAGAAGATCGTAGTGTACGAAGGTTTTAAAGGGAAATCGTAGTGCTCTCAACTAATAGCATCGTGATTGCAAGAAGATGTAAAAGACACTACGATCTAAATCGTAGAACACCACGATCCAAATCGTAGAAAGCATCATCCGTCTCACGTCAAAAATGTCGAGTAGAATGATCTGTGGTTTTCAACAAGTGAGGAATGGATCCCGAGATCTTTGCAGTACTCATCGGGCCCCAGATTGTATGAAATATCCTTAGTATGCAACAAAGAAGCGTATTGAAAGAAGCTAAGGATAAGACTTATGGGTAAGAGGGACAAAACACCTTTTTTCGGTGGTAGGTGAGAAAGAATTACTGCGGTGTCGGTGGGCGAAATGCGTAATTCGTAAAAATGCGTAAATATCTCCATCATAGTACGTAAAGTTCAAATGCATTTAATGCCACAACGGATGGATCCAACGGATAGTTTTCAACATCACATATATACGAGATCGCATGGATGAGAGAAAATAAGCAAGCATTAATCAAACAAATGAACATCTCTCTCAAGCTCAACTCTACGATCCGAGATATTGCAAAGCTTGCTCACCACTCGGGCCTTAACGAACCAAAGGTTACACAAAGAATCGAAAGTAGCAACCATCAAAAACTCAACAACTATTAATCAATCAAGAAGTATACCAAGTCTCTTTGACTTGAAGAGTTAAAGTGAATCAGTAAGAAAGTCAAGTCTCGCCGGACTTGAAGAGTTCAAGAGTGAACTAGAGAAGTTCTGGACTGGCCGGTCTAGAAGGAATCTGCAGTGATTCGTAAGATTATAAAAGACATCCTTAGTGGATAACCTACTGCGTTGAGTAGAAGAGTGGACCAGAGCTTTGAAAGTGCTCTAAACCACTTAAAAATAAGCGTGTCGTTTACATTCATGCTATAATCAAGCTATATCTCGTGACGCCCCAAAATAGGTATACAACACCCATTCTGAAGTCGCCAAATATATGGTTACAAAAAGGAAACTACAACTTCAATAATACAATTGTCGTGTAAAAATACGACAACACATACCGTGAGTTTAAATACAAATATTGTCTTCTGTAGACAATATCCATACTCAAATAAGTCCTCGTTATAATTATTCAAACACTATTTTACGTAAATAGTGAGGATCTGCTAAAACATCTTTCTAGAACCATCACTCCAGTACCCAGACTAGTTCTCCTTATGTTCTCACCTCCCGAGAAAAATGGAACAAAAAGAAAAAGGGTGAGCTCAACTAGCCCAAGAAAGAATAATATTATGACTAAGATAATATACAACAAATTATCATTAGTCTTCAACAGGAAAAAATCGATAAAATATAATAGCCAACAAGTTTTAGATCAACAACCTGCAATGAAACAACAATCCATTAGAAAAGTCAAGTAGAATGAGTTCTACTATCTTCTAAGATTTAAATGTCCATCATCAATATTTTATCCTCCGTAATAACAATCAATATACATCTTTAATCAAATATTCATCTTTACTACTACAGCCAAAGATATTCATTTGTATCACCAGATTGGTCATGTTCATCTCTAACACTGCTCATCTTTGCACTACGCCAAAGATATTCATCAGTTAATCATTTATCTTTGCACTACAAGGGCAAGATATTTAGTAATATCATCATTTAGGACTGAGGATGATGAAAAATATTTTAAAGAAAACGAATCCAATGAAACGGAAGGACAAATAGTAGGGATTCGTATAACAGTTTATCCAAGATCAATAATACTTCATAAATACCAATTTTGAAGCAGAATTCAAAAATAAAGATCAAAACATGGATACAATCAAAGATAGTAACCATAATAGACATCTTGGACAAAAAGAAGAAAATTTCATTTTTCTATTGAATAGTCTTGTATTCGTGAATAATTGTCGCATTATCGTGAATAATGTCGATATCGTGAATAGTAATCCCGACACAAAAAAGTTCCAAATTTGATAAAAATTCAGATCAATACTTCGGCATAATGATATTGAAGAAATAACATCATATATGAAGAAAATAAACATCCCTTACCTCAAAATATCAATACTTCTGATCGGAATATCGGTATAAGGCTGAAGGAAACTTGCACTGATGAATAGAAACTTGCACTGATGAATAGAAACTCACAAAGTATCTAAATACTCACAAAATACACTCAATAATCTAGAGAGAGAAAACTTGTTTCTGGTGTGATTTTCAATTCTAACTTAACCCTCTATTTATAGGAAAATATTAGCAGACTTGACCTGCAACCTGATGGTTTTACCTGCTACTATTCCCACCCACCACATTTGAAATAAATTCAGCACATTTCTTCACCAACCACAAGTGGGGCCCACTCAATTCTAGAATTTTTCACCAAAATCATTTATAAACCTAATTTACAATCAACACCTCTTAAAATTCATAACAAATCATACGTTCATTTTTAACGGTTCAAAATTTGTGGACATATACTCAACTTATATATCTATAACATATCCAAAAATTACAACGATCCAACGGTCGGATTAAAAATTATATGTGACGCCCCCGAAATTAGGTATACATCACCCATCTTGGGTCGCCAGATACATGGTACAGAATTCAAATACAACTTACTAATACAAATGTCGTGTACAATACGACAAAACATAAACTATGAGTTTGAATACAAATATTATCTACTAGAGATTATACAAATTCAAAAGGAGTCCTCATTACAATTATTATCACACTATTTCACAGAATAGTGAGGACTACTAATGCTATCCTCCGGACCATCACTCCGTTCCCAGGCTGTCCCAAATATATATTCTCATTTCAAGAAGAGAAAAGGAAAGAAAGGGTGAGCTCAACTAGCCCAATAAGAAATATTATGACTAAGATAATGCAGAATAAATTATCATTAGTCTCCAACAATGTTAAACTGATAAAATATAATAGACATCAAGTTTAACTGCAACGGAACAAGCAATCCATTAAAAGAGTCAAGTAGAAAATAAAATCTACTATCTTTTATGATTAAAAAGTTTTTCATCACTGTTATCGCTGAGACTCAGCTTAATAAATATTCCACATCATCGAATCACCCCTCGCACTACTGACCAAGAGGATATTCTTTAAGTATCACGACCACAATTATCCATGCACTACGGGCCAAGAATATTTGTGTATTCATTAATGGTCATGATCATGCCAACAACTGTCCATCAATGCACTACGGGCCAATGAGGATGATCACAATGATATAAGAATTCAATAAAACAAGTTCAAGAATTAATTTATCCAAGAACTATTAAGGTCCAAATTGTCAACATGATACTGCTTTGTAGAGTAAAATTCAAGAATGATCAGAAGAATATTTCCATGAAAAGATACTGGATGAAGCGCAAATATCAAAGATATTCTACTAATTTCATGGAGTATAGAAGTTAAAACTTTAACCAACTGAGTATAATAAAGAATGGAATAACAAAAGAAATCACCATGCATGCGGTACTTCACATGTATGGTTATTCCAATGTAATACTAATAATGGAATCGGTCGGTGAAAATCACAATCGGCGAGGATGTTCCAAATGAATAATAAAGAATGAAATAATAAAGACGGGAACCAGTCCCATGTAAAATCTGATGCAGGATGTTCCAATGTAATAATAATAAAGACGGAACCAGTCCGATGTAAAACACACGCACGAGATGGGATGTTCCAATGGAATAATAATAAAGATTTAAACCGTGTCCTGTAAAACACACGCATGTGATGTTCCAATGTAATAATAGAAGAATGTCACCAAGTATAGGGTAGATCACAGATAAAGGTTATTCCAATGAATAATAAGAAATGGAATAACATGATTCTTCTTCATGAATAAGAAAGAATAACACCTATTACGAGTACAACAAATAATATTCTCTACCTTAAGAAGAAAAGTCTTTGGATATATAAAGTAGTGAAGTAGCGAGAATACTTTCTTCTTTCTCTATACATAGTTTATCTCTCTGAGTTCAAAGAATTCGTAAGAAAATAATGAAGGAATGAGTTTCTATTTATAGAAAAATGGATCGCATAAGAAACTAACTCATGAACTATCGAGTTGATTTACTTTAATCTGACGGTCCATATTTAAAAGCAAAATCTTTTAAATAAAATATAATATATTCTATTTATAATCTAATAAAACGAATAACTTTATAAAAGATTTTATTATGCAAACACTACGCAGACCTTTATCAAACACTATGCATAATAAAATATAATATATTCTAATTATTGTCTAATAAAATGCAGATAACTTTATAAAAGTATTATGTTTTATATAAAAAAGATTTTACTATACAAAATACTATGCAGACACTTATGCAACACTATGCATAATAGAATATAATATATTCTATTTATAGAATAACTTTATAAAAGTATTCATTTTTATATAAAAGATTTTACAGATTATTACATTAATAATACCAACAAAACTGAGTGACTTATCACGTAAGCATGAATAATCAATACCGTATGCTACTTATGCAACCCACGCGTATTATTGTAATTTTAACAACCGGTGTTTCAACAGCTTAACTGTAAAACTTCCGCCGTTATTTTTATAAAGTATTTTTGTCATTTTCTCAATCCGAAATAATAATTTCGTTGTAGGGGTCCACCAATAATTGTGCTTGGTTGTCTGAATATTCCCCGTTAAAATGAATATTCCCCACCAATCGAATATTATATAACAACTTATGCGTACTTTGCAAAATTTATAAATATTACCCACAACTATAACATTATATCAATTTCACTCCATAATATTCAAAAATAATATTTATAGAAAATTCATCTTTACTCAAAAAGTTGGGGTTTTACATTATAACTCACAGAATATATCTCAAAAACACTGGTTTAATTTTTAATACCTTCATTTCGACAAAAATACTGATAAAATACCTCAACATTAACTCCTTCATTTTTAACCACAATAAATATATCCAACATTTATATCCACATAAAATAAATATTTCCTTATCATATGAATCAATAATTAATTATTCACAAATAATATTACGTAATCACATTTATGACAACCAGTAGTTCCTCAAGAGGGGCTTTCCAATAAGAATTTCTCCTTATTGGTAGCGCCGATTAGGTGACCAAACCTCTCCTCGATGTAACTTTCTAGACATTGCCAATAATGCTATCTAATAATATTATTCAAATAATATGAATTATTGATCCGATAATCGAAAATATCATGTCGTTGACAATTATTGAAACAACAATAATATAAAATATCAACGCAACAATTATTGAATCAATAAAATAAAATATTGAACAAGAATTATTGTAACAATTATTGAGTAGTGCCTTCACGTAAGGATCAATAATTCATCAATACTCGCATCCACGCCAGACATCGTATTTTAACCACCGAATTATTCCAACAAGAAAGTTAATTGATGAATAATTTACGTTCTTATTTATAAAAACTCAAACTTGTCGCTTTTTCTTTTATCCGACGCTTATTCTCATTATAGGGCCCATGAAATGATCGCTACTAAATCGCATTTAATATTCCCCGACAACAATGATTATTTTATAACCACTTGCATATTTTGCAAAATTTGCACATTTCAACCATAACCAGAGAATTATATCAAATTAATACCTTATTATTCACAAATATAATTAGAGGGAATTCGATTTTATTTATAATAAGTTGGGGTCTTACAATATCTGCTATAATTGCCTTACTCGCTCATAACTCCATTGCTTGGTAAAGAAGATTAAAACAAATACTAATTCCACAAAGTTTTAATCATTATCTAAGAACAAGTTAAAATGAAAAGATTTTCAAATATCTATTCAACCCCCCCTTCTGTAGATAACTTGTGCCTACTAGAACTAATAATTGGTATCGAAGCGGGTTCTATTTTACGATTACACGCTTTAGTAGATCCAAATGGCACTTTCGTATTCAAGTGAATCCAGACCTAGGGGAGGCAAAGAAGCCACGAATGTGCAACAAAGATAAATTTGTTAATCGAAAAGTCGGGATGCAAGCTTACATGGACTCAATAGATGAAGATCTATTTGAGATCGTTTCTTAATGGGCCCTATATACCAAATAAAAGCTTGCACCAACCATTGACGATCCAAACAGTACAAATAAAAGTGAAAGAAGAATGGATGCATACCACGAGAGAAGAGAGTCATCCCAACTTGATAAAAAGGCAAAGAACATCATGTTCCAATCCTTAGAGGACGATCTGTTTGAAAATGTTGTAAACAGCAAAACAGCTAAGGAAGTTTGGGAAGCACTATTGATTATGCATAAAGGAATTGAAGAAGTCAGAGAGAACAAGCAGTCTCTCCTGACACAACAGTATGAAATGTTCGCTCATGTGCAGGGAGAAAACGTGGATCAGAATCTTATGAAAGATTTAACGTTCGCTTTCAACTCTCTACGAAAGATATGGGAAGATCTATCCTAACAAGGATCTAACCATAAAGTTAATGAGAGCCCTACCGAAAGGTGGGATGCAAAGACCACAACAATAAGAGAATCAAAGAATCTTAATTAGATGACATTCAACAATCGTATGGAAATCTCCCCGACGCATTTAACTGGAGCCGACCCAACGCATCAAACCTTATCGGAAGGAAGAAGAAAGGATAAGGTGTTGCTCTCAAGGCAAATGAAAGTGCATCGAAAGTCATCACCGAGATTGACTCGATGATGATGAAGACGATGGCGATGACTTTCTTTATCTTTGGTAAAGAGACTAAGAAGGTTCATGCGACAAAGCGAATCCCAAGAAGCCAAAGAAAGTCAAGAACTACGCCGACCAGAAACAAATGAATGATTTATGCTACAACCGCAAAGAAACTCGGTCATTTCATTGCCAATTGCAACAAGCCTATCAAAGAAGAGCTAAAGAAGAAATCTCGTGCAAAGAAAGAATACAAAAAGAACCAAGAGGCCTCGAAAAAGAGACAAAGGCCTGGTTGCCGGAGGATCGTGGAGTGATTCAGATAATGACTCAAATGCAGACTCCGGAGATGAGGAAGAACCACATATGGCCAATCTGTGCTTAATGGGCAAACATGCAAAGGACAAACAAAGCCTAAACATACATGATGTAAGTATTAATGAGGTATTTGACTTTAATTCTCCTGGTGTAGATATAAGTGACTTGAGAACTGCTTTGCATGGCATAACCACTGACCTACATCAATACATGAAATGGTTCAGAGTCTTGTCTAAAGATCATTCACTTCTTCAAGAGGAGAAGAAGAAAGTTCAAGAAGATCTTGAAATAGCCCTTCTAAGTACTAATCTTCTCTCCAAGCTTGAAGCTGAGAATGAAACTTTAAAACAGACAAACACATATCATGCACAAAGAGAGTCTAAGTTAACCTCTAGAATTGAGGATCTAGAGAAGACTATCTCTGCATGGAACAGATCCTCATCATCCATGGATCGCCGCTTCTCTTCTCTAGGAGAAAGCACATTCGACGTAATGTGCTTAGGCTTTGGGGAATCCATCTCGAGCTAAGTGTGGAAAAGACAATGGAAACTAGCACTAGTAATGTCTCAAGTTTTGGTAGAGGCACTTGCTTTTGTGAAATCCTCACAGATTGGAAGAACCAGCTTCAACCTTGTTCTACATCGTCTCTAGTTATACTCGTAGAAGTAAAGGATCTCACGTTGGTCCAGGTTTCATCAAGGAAAGAGTAATCCAACCTCTACTTACTAACCTCAAGAATCGTAGAGTCAAACAAAATCAACTCTACGAATCAACCGAGAAGGTACAGTGAGAGGTAAGGCAGGCACACTCATCACTATTTATGAAACCTAAGGACACGTGGAAGAAAGAGAATCGGTTTAATGTAAGGTTAACTAAGGAACCACACAAGTCCAAGTGGAAGATGAATCACCACACACACACACAGGCATGCATTATAATAGATGCTTCATATGCAATAAAAATGGTCATAGGGCTACAAAGTGTTATTATAATTCCATGCATGTGAGACCCAAGATTAGACAAATTTGGGTCCCCAAAGGCACTAACAAAGAAGGACCCATGCAAATATGGGTACCAAAATGAAGGTTCAAATATTTTGATAGGAAAAGAGCTCCACGATCTCAACATGGTATCTGGACAGTGGTTGCTCGAGGCATATGACAGGGAACAAAGCTTTATTATCCAACTATGTAGAAAAGGAAGATCCCTCAGTCATCTTCGAAGATAACGGCTCGGGCAAGACAAGAGGATATGGCTTTGCTGGCAATGGTGCAGTATCTTTCAACAAAGTATCTTATGTGGAAGGACTCCAACACAACCTTCTAAGTATCAGCCAACTCTGCGATAAGGTTCACCAAGTAACATTTCTCAACAACCAATATCTAATCAGAGATTTGAAGACATCTCCATAAAAGTCAATTTAAACAAGAAAAGGAAATGTCTACACAAGAGATCTTGGTCAACTAAGCTCGATAAGACAATATGTTTTCTGGCAAAAGCATCCGAGGAAATGAAATTCAAGCTATGGTATGTAAGGTCGTCTCACTTAAACTTCAAAACATGTCCAAACCGGCATCAAAGATCTCAGAATGGCCCTACCCAAGTTCAACTTTGTGAAGGAAAGGCCATACAACGCCTGCCAGCTTGGAAAGCAAACCAGAAGCTCATTCAAGAGCAAGACTGCCAACTCCATTAACAAACCCTTGCAGCTGCTCCACATGGATCTTTTGGACCAATCCCAACAAATAGTCTTGGAGGCAAAAGATACTCTCTAACAGTAGTCGACGACTTCACCAGATTCACATGGGTATTCTTCCTAACTTCAAAGGATGAAATTAGCTCCGAATTAATTAAAATGTTCAGACTGGTGATGAATGAGAAAGGAGAGAAAATCAAGGCAATAAGGAGTAATCATGGAAGAGAATTCGATTTCTCAGAAATAGACAAGTTCTGCTCATACAATGGCATCACTATAACTTCTCGGCCCACGAACTCCTCAACAAAATGGAGTTCATTGAAAGAAAAATGAACTCGATAGAGGTTTGGAAGGACCCTATAAGTAAGCAAAATTGTCTGCTACGAATACTTCAAGCGAAGTTGTCAACACTTGATGCTACACACGTATCAGATCATTAATTCACTCTACGATCAAGAGGACACCCTACTAAATCGTGGAAAGGAAGAAAATGAAGTGTCACTTTATTTCCATGTCTTTGGTCAGTGCATGCTATATTCTCAACAATGGAAAGCGATGTCGACAAAATTCCATTAAATCGAGACGAAGGATCTTTCTTGATATACCATGATACAAGAAAGCTTACGTGGTGTGTTCAACAAGAAAACACTAAATGTCGAAGTCTCAATACACATCATCTTCGATGAAACCGACATATACAAAGCGGTGGTTTCTGAGACACTACGAATCGATAGTCCGCACACTATGAATGCAATCGTCGAGCTCAACACTACGATCGTAGTACCGCATGCTGAAATCGTAGAGCATGATAATGAAATCGTAGAGAGTCCATCCAAGACAACAGCCTCCACTCCAAGAAGAAGAGATAGACCTTGAAGACCTAAGACAGGAATGGATTAGGACAGATGTCCCAACAGGGAACAGATGGGCAAGGGATCATACTCAGGATCTAATCATTGGAGATCCAAGTGCAAGAGTTAAAACAAGAGTCAAGTACTCAGAATGAATGCTTCTATCTAAACTTCCTGTCACAGATAGAGCCAAAGAAGATAGAGGATGCTATGGAAGACTCCAGTTGGATAGAATCCATGCAAGAAGAACTCAACCAATTTGAAGCAAAGTGTGGAGATTGGTACCAAGACCAAAGAGTCATCCTGTCATAGGAACCAAGTGGGTCTTCAGGAACAAAATGGATGAAGATGGGGTCATCACCAGAAACAAGGCAAGATTAGTGGCAAAGGGCTATTCTCAAGAAGAAGGCATTGACTATGATGAGACATTTGCACATGTTGCGGCACTAGAAGCCATCGTAATCTTTCTTGCCTTTCTTTGCCTACATGAAGTTCAAAGTCTTCCGATGGATGTCAAGAGTGCATTTCTAAATGGAGAGCTTCAAGAAGAAGTCTACGTAGAAACAACCTCCGTGTTTCATCAATCCATCTCTTTCCAATTATGTCTATAGATTAGACAAAGCTTTATATGGTCTTAAACAAGCACCTGCAGAGCATGATATGAAACACTGACTAACTTCTTAATAGAAAATGGGTTCACTAGAGGTAGAGTAAATACCATACTATTTCTTAGAAAGCATAAAGACAAAGTCTTACTAGTTCAAATATATGTTGATGATATCATTTTTGGTTCTACTGACGAAAAGTTATGTAAGAGATTCTCTAAGCTAATGCAGAGAAAGTTTGAAATGAGCATGATGGGTGAGTGGTGAATTTCTTCCTTGATCTGCAAGTGAAGCGATCGATGAAGGAATATTCATTAACCAAGCCAAATACATCAAAGACTTACTAAAGAAGTATGACATGGAATCACCTCTCCCATGAAAAACACCAATTGCTCCCCGCAACCAAGCTTGACAAGGATGAGAAAGGTAAATGTATTGATATAACTCAATACAGTAGGTATGATAGGTTCTCTTTTATACCTAACTGCCATGAGAGATTCAGATATAATGTTTGCATGACATGCATATGTGCTAGATTTCGTGCTAACCCTAAAGAGTCACATTTGTCAACAGAAAGAGGATCTTCAGTATCTCAAGGGTACACCCTACTTAGGGCTATGGTATCCCAAGGAATCCTCATTTGAATCGATAGGATACACAGATCGTTGATTTTACAGGATGCAAAATAGATGAAAAAAAGTACCAGTGGCACTTGTCAACTTCTTGAAATGATTTGTGTCCCGTTTAGCAAAAAGCAAAACTCGAAGTCTCACTTCAACCGCAGGTTTCGAATATATTACCATACCGGTAGTCATTGTTTAGATCCTATGGATGAGAAATCGCCTAGTGACTACTATGGGTTCGATTTCAAATCTAATTCCCATACACCGTGATAACACAAGTGCCATAGCAATAACTCATAATCCTGTCATGCATTCTAGGACCAAGCATATAGAAATAAGGTATCACTTCATTAGGGACCATGTGCAAAATGGAACTATATCTTTACAATATATCCCTACTGAAAATCAACTTGCTGATGTTTTTACAAAACCACTAGATGAATCCAGATTTAACAAGTTAATAAGTGAGCTAGGCATGCTAAATCTTCAACCATGAACTGTATGCTCTAGATTGTGTTAACCATGACAGATATAAAGGTTGTACTCAAAATCGTAGACATGATCAAGGGAAGTTCACGATCGTAGAGCCGAACAGACAACTACCTCAATGATCGTAGCAAAGACTCAACTATCATAGTGTAGACTCGACGATGACCTAAAGCCCTTCCAACAAGCAAAGTGAATCCTGTGATGACAAGCCTCATAACAATGCAATCTCTCTAAGAGGTGCCTCAGGGATAAACCTAACCCTTGAATCACCAAGAGGTTGGCCCTTCCTGAGTTACCTTAAAAAGAAGGCTTAGTCAAAAACTCATCACAAGGATCCGGACAGACTCGACGATCGTAGGACAGACTCTACGAATGGTGATCAGACTCAACAACTGCAGGACAGACTCGACGATCGCAGGACAGACTCAACGACCAGAAGACTATCTCTACGATCGTAGTCATCCTAAGGACATCTCAGCACTAAAGATTCAAAGGGCAAATCAGTACATTCATGCACAGTCAAAATCATAGAGCCAAGCATAAGGTGACACCTGTCCCACTAAGTCAAAAAAAAGAGAGAGGGAAGCTACAAGTACAAATTGGAACCGTGTTTTTTGAAATCTGAAGTTCAAAAGATTATCTCTCTTTCTCTCTCTCTCTCAAAAACCCTAACTCAAGAGAAAGCTCAACAGATTCCACTTCTTAACTACGTAATCATGGTCGCTTTCAAATGTAATCTCAAAGCACTGACTGCTTTTCGATGAGTTCAAGGATGCTCCACTAAAATTTCACAAGACCTTAAAGACTACTAAAGAAGGAGTCTCAAGAGGCGCCGAAATCCGACACCTCATCTATCCCAAAGCTAGTGAAGGAGTTTTACAAGAATGGAGTATACGAATACAACACCATCACTACACGAGTAAGAGGAGTTAAAATGATGCTAAGGAAGAAAAAACTTCAATCCGCCCTAGGTTTCAAGAACGGGGCACCCATTTCTAGACAAAGATAAGCTTCTAAGAGGGTTTGAAGAAAATGCACCACAAGAAGAATCCTCCGTGAAAGGCTACAAAAGAAGGAGTTCCCTCAAAGGTAATGAATTTTTGACCGACATTATTGGGAAATGCATCTGCTGCAAGAGCTCAGTCACGACTTTCGTAAATGAGACTCAGCTCAAGCTCATGTCTGCTTTGGTTCATGGTACTCAACTCAATTATGGGGCTATATTACTCGAGTGGATCGGCAAGTGGATCGTCAGCTCGAAGAAATCAAATAATACTCCGAAGATGCTGTATGGGAGATTCATTAGCATCATTCTGCAATCTACATTGGGTGACAAAATTGGGGATGATGAAGGAGAAGCTATCAAGCCAAATCGAAGAATGACACAAAGAGCTTGTTTAAGAACCGGGAAAGGAACCTCACTGATTATGTAAGAATGATGACAGAGTCCAAAGGGGAGAACTGGGAACAAAAGGAAGTAGGCTTTCCGGAGGAATGTCATTGTCAAAGAAGTCAAGAAGAAGAAGAAAGCAGACAGTGGAGAACCTCTCTGCTTCTTTCCGTAAAAAAGCAAGGGCAAGAGAAAGCTAAGGGCAAGACAAGTCGAAGAGCCTCAAGGATCTACAACTAACATTCCTATAGAGTCATCTGACATAGAGACTCTAAGGAGGCTAAGGAACATGCAATAGCAAGAGGAAGCTGAAGAGGATCAAGCCACTATTTCACAAATCTTAAAGAAGAACAAGACTGGTCATAAGTCCAAAAGACCAATAGTGTCTTCGATCGTAGAGTCTCTGCTGTTCTCTAAGACCAGGCCAAGTGTGGCAAAAATAGAAGAAGCTGCTTCAAGAAGAGTGGTTGATCAACGTGGCAAAACAAAGACTCAAGAGAGTCCGTAGTGGTGACTAAAACCAAAGAAAGCAAGGAGAAAATTTGGTCAAGAAGTATATTCTTGAGAATGAAAAAATCTTCAAGAAGGAAGCCAAGAGTGTGGGGTAAAAAAAGTAGAACTATCCCAAGTAAACTTAGAAGAAGATGCTCCAAATGAGGGGAGATTCTGAAATTCTCATGATCGAGTATACATCTAAAGTGAGGGGAGAAGCTTTCATCGCTTAAGAAAAGGTTCCAAATTGGAAGGACTCTCCGAACTTAGAAGAAGATTTACCAAATGAGGGGGAGTTTCTAAACCTCCAAGAAGATGTTCATAGTGAGGGGAGCCTCATAATATCCCAATGGCTGAAGAAGAGGTCCTTGCTCAAGATGGAGATGAACCAATGCCAAACCTTCCAGAGGCCATTGAGATAATGTATACAGAGCTAACTCTCGTCATCGTCACCGACAACTTCATCTTTGCAATCATTCTGGTCAGTCGATTTATAGTTTATCAAACCATCTTCTTCCTACACCAGATTAGTAAACTCATATTACTAATTGGATATGTCGTTTTTGAATTTCTCTTTGTTGTTTGAATTGTGGTGTATATGAGTGGTCTATATCGGATTTAGGTAGCTATTGAATTGGATGTGTTGAGAAGTTTTTGAGAAGTTTTGTTAATCGAAAATGATTAGTTTTGAAATGAAAATGAACCATGGGTTCATTAAATTTTTCAGATTAATTAATTTCAATTGTTCAAGTTAGATTATAATTCAAGTGAATTATGTTTTATTTAGTTAATTATTACGTGTATTGATAATTTATTATAGGCATGTGTGTTTTCTTGGTTTGTTAGTGTGTGTGTGTGTGTGTGTGTTTGAATTTATACGTGTATTCTTGGTGTGTTAGTGTGTGTTCATGATATATCTACCCTCAAATGATTAATAATTGTTTTAAAAAATATTTGAAATAATTTTTTTAATTACACATAAGCATGTAATTTTTTTAATTTTTTCTTATTTTTTGGCAAATTTTTTAATTTATATTATTATATTTGTAAAGAATTAAATAAAAATTCATTTGATATTAATTAAAAAATAATTACACATATTTTTCATTTATTTTCTTATTTTTTGACCAACTTTTCTAATTTATATTATTATATTTGTAAATAATTAAACAAAAATTCATTTGATATTAATTACAAAAATATTTAAATATATTTTATTTATTTTCTTTTTTTTGACAAACTTTTCTAATTTATATTATTATTTGTAAAGAATTACATAAAAATTCATTTGGTATAGATTTTTCTTTTAGATCCACATAATAAAGGCCACGTGGGACAATTATTGACACATAAGCTTCTTCTTTTTTCCAACTCAGTTGCTTATGTGTCAAATTCCGTTAAAAGTCAACAGAGTTAACGGAATTGCAAACGTTTTGTTAGTAAACTAAAGTTCAGTGAGTTGACTGTAATAAAAAAAGTTCAGTGATCTATTTGTAAATCGACCTAAAATAGAGTGACCTAAAAAATATTTAATAGATTGTATAAACATATAATAAAAATCTGTTGAAAATTTTGAGAACACTGTGTCATTTTATACCACCATCAAAAAGTTAATAAAATATTAAAATAAAAAAAATGAGAGATTAGGTTCGCCTATATTATTACATTTCCTCAAATTTCATACAATACATTAAATTTTTATTTGAAAATCTTATTTCTTAATATGATTTGGATATGTTAATAAATACTTCACGATGAGATTAATTCTGATAAAAATTAAAATCATTAAATGTATTTTTATCATTAAAATTAGTAAAAAAAAATAGTTAATCAATAGAATTATAATGAAAAATGCTCGTGTTCATCATAACAAAATGTTAGATTGTTTTTATTTTAGAACAATAAAAAAAAAAACTAAATAGTATATATTAAATGATAGATATTAATTTCAATTATTACCAAAAATGAAATATGTAATATATTATATTGACTAAAAATGATTACAAAAACAAAACAATTAATTATGTGGGATGTAAGCTAAATCTCCCCTGCCCCCCCTCCCTCCCCTCCCCTCCCCTCGCCCTCCTCCTCTTTTTATGTGCCTTACGGAGCGAAAATGATAAATATTACGATAATAATGTCCTTTTTTATTTTTTGACATACACGTATCAATTAATTATCTATATATATATATATATATATATATATATATATATATATATATATATATATATATATCCTAAGAATATAAATGCCTCACTATTACTTTCTGACTCTTATGGACGGTGAGATTTATCATAAACTTTGAATCACCTGATGATTTATTAGGATGAACGAAAAATTCAAAATTATTTGTATTTTATTATATAGATATATTTATATTAAGAGTTATATGTATATACTGCTAATACCAGACATTACATACATAAAAGCGCTATACGACGATTTTTATGTATATAAGCGACGTGATGTCATTATAGTCTAAAAATAGTTATGATGATGACGGTGAAATTGTCATTTATAAATTTCAAAACAACCGTTTATATAACCTCTTGTGTAATATATAGAAATGTATGCATATATATTTTTCTATTAATATTTCTCTTATATTAATTTACAAACTATATTAGCGTGCCTATTCGCAAAAATAATATTACATATCTTTATGGTAATATACTATAAATAAATATATTACAATAAATTAATACAAATATTATATAATTAATTAGCTAATATACACACTTGCAATTAAAATAAACATTTTTTAATCAAAAAACAAATATTTTCCAAATAGATAAATTACCTAACCTAGTAGCTAACTCCATACGTGATTGGGATTCAATATCATCGAACTCCTAATCCTATTCCGAACTCAATGACGCATCTAATCTCATCCGTCAACTGTATCAACTCAAGATCTAGACCGTCCATCCATTTTCCCTTGCCTATATGAACCCCTGACGGCACGAATCGCCACCACAAAATACGAAACCCTCCCAATAATCTTAAGACAAAAAAAACCTAACGAGACAAAATCTCGAAACTACTTGAGAGAGAATTTCAAATATATATATGTATGTATATGTAAGTGATCGAAAATTTGTAGTTGTCGTGTTATTGGCGTTAGATTACAATTGATAATCGGGACACCAGATCTAATTTTTCAGAATTTATTAGAATTCTGAGGGTTTTCAGTTTAATTAGCCGTTAAATTCAATTTTTTGTTTTTATTTTTTGGGATTTGAATTTGAAACTAACGTTTGAATCACCAGTGTTTCAATTTTTAGTCACAGAATTTGCATCGTTTTTCACCAAATTTTCATTTCTAGGGTTCATTTCTGTAATTTGATTTGATTTTGTTTAATGATGAATGATCAAATTAAAATGATGAATCAATCGCATATTTCGATGATGAGTCAGTCTCAGATGATGAGTATGAATCCACCGCAGCAGATGTTGAATCAACAGCAACAGCAAAAGCCTTCTCAGTTGATGAACCAGGCACAGGCTCAGCAGATGATGATGAATCGAGGAGGGGTAGGTTATGGAATGTGGCCTCCTCTACAGGAGCAAATGAACTTCAATCAAAATCCTATGAATTTTCAGGGTGGTTTTGTGTCTTCTAAGCCTTTGGGACGAAATAACTGGAAGGGGAAACAAGGAATTCTTGATAATAAGAGGAAGGATTTTAAGAGGAAAGGGAAGCCTTCGATTGCTGGTAGTGGTGGTGGCAGCAGCGGCACCACTGGTGCAGGTGGTAGTGGAGGTGGTTATAAGCCTCCTACTCTGAAGGAATTGCAGCATGAGAATCGTTTGAAGGCTCGAAAATACTTTCAGAAGAAGAAATTTGACAAATTTAACAATAGGTCTGCTCCGTTTGCTCCTAGGAACACTAGTTCATTCATTATTCGTGCTAAAAAGTCTGGTGGCATTGCTTCATTGGTCTCTCCATGTCCTGTGACCCCTGCAGTGCTTCCAACGCCAATGTTTTCACCCTCTAGAGAGGTTTTGGTGGACATGGCGAAGGAGGAGTGGGGGGTTGATGGGTATGGTTCGATGAAGGGGTTAATTAGGCTAAGGTCTCCCGGGAATGAGGTGGATGCAGCTGAGGATGAGGAGGATGAGGAAGGAGGAGGGTCAAGTGAGAGTGATGCGGAAGAGCATTTGGAGGTGGAGAGAAGATTGGATCATGATTTGAGCCGTTTTGAAATGATTTATCCGAGTTATGGTGTTGAGTATAACAATGTACTGGAGAATCGGGTGGATGATCAAGATACGCATATTGCACAAGTGGAAGAAGAGAACTTGATTTTGAAGGAGAGGCTTTTCTTGATGGAGAGGGAGTTGGGTGATTTAAGGAGTAGGTTGTTAAGTCTTGAGAGGCAGCATCAGGCTGAGGAAGTACTCGAAAATGAGTCTGAAAATGATAGTGGGAGTAGAGGAGGGTATTCTCACTCCCTGGAGGAGAACAATGAGGTGATTGAAGAGAACAATGAAAGAGAAGACCAGTTTGTCGAGGCAAAAGAAGATAATAACAATGGGAATGTCATATTGAAGGATCTTGAGGCTAAGGAAGAGAATAATAATGGTGATGTTGAAGTCAAGGATGCTAATAATGTGGAGGCAATGAAAGGCAATAACAATGGGAATGTAGAAGTTAAGGAAGCTAATTTTCTCCAGAACAATAATGATGATGTTGAAGCAAATATTGTGGAGGCAATGGAATTGAATAACAATGGGGATGTCAATCTGAAAGAAGCTAGTAACTTTAAGACATTGAATGATGCAATTGTTGGAGATGCTCGCATGGAAGAGCTTGCAAATAAGCAAGATGAAGTGATTGCAGAGAACGCTAAAGATGTGGGAGCAGGAAATGAATGCTATGAGGGACGATGACTCTGGTTGTCTAGTAATAATATAGGTTTCTTCTCTGGACAGTGAATAGACCCTTCGTTGTTATACCCCTTGGTCTAAGCCAATTTTTGCAAATTCTGGATCTATACATTCTAAGTAAACATCCTTCATTTGGTTTTCTTATTCTGTCTAATGGACATGGGAAGAAAGAGCTGTTTTCGTTCACTAATGGCAGCTTCTTAGGTTTTTAAATTTTATTTTATTTTCTTTGTGTTTATTTGATTTCAGATAAGCGGTGGGTGGGTGGTGGAGTATCATTTGTTAAGTGACATAAGTTTGTAGGATCGCTTATTTCTTTTAAGTATGGAATGAATATATGAATTTGACTAATGCTTCATCTGATTTATAAAGTGTTTTAGTTCATGATTTATTAAGTGAAATGTGTTTCTTTGCTTCATCTGTCTTTGTCACTGTCATGATTTATGTAACACTGAAGGAGCCTTTAATGGTTTCTATGACTCTTCTTCTCATAAGCTGATTATGATCATTGCCGTCTAACGAAGTATCAATGTTTCATCACACATTGGCAATTGTTGCATTTCTTTTGGGTAGCTTGTAACATTCAGGGTTTCATATATTGCCTCTTCTTGGTGTCTACCATATTAACAATTGGACTAATTTGGTTCATAATAGATATGTTGTGACGGAGACTATCAGCTCCCGTACTCCACCATATTTGATTTGCGGACAAGGTATGTTTACTTGATCAGCATGGGCTTGCTTACCTTACTAGGGAACGAGTTTGCATTTGAAAGTGAATTAGTGCTACATGTATTGCATGCATAACCGCATTTCGTGGAGTGTCTAAAACAATCAAAATAAATTAAGAAATCTCGATGGGAAGCGGTGAATTGATGTATGAATTTGAAGCTGTGCCTTATGAATTAATGATTGTTATAGAGCTTCTTCTAATTGTATGTGATGTTTTCTTTTCATCATTAATAAGTTTCACCTTATTTAATAGTTAATGCTTTATGTTTCTAGTCAAGTATCATGATTTATTCAATACAGAGAGGATACTTATTCTTTTTATGCTTCTTTAGTTAATTGCAGTTATATGCATCGAATGACTATTTACACCCTAATGAGGTTGTCAATATTTATCTGGTAGATTTTGACTTGGACTCTGTTCTACTGTTGCCTGTTAATTTTGTTGCATGAAATATTGGCTTTTCAATGTATTTCCTGCATCTTAATGATGTGGACAATTATTATTATTATTATTATTATTCATTTGGATCATCATAGATGTTTTTCAAAGGAGACTACATGCTGCTGGGTTGTGCCAATATTGGCTGACAAGTCAGGTATGTTGGACTTGGTCAGCCATGCCCTTCTAACTGACTAGGAAGGAGTTTGAATTTGAGAACTACTGGGTGGTATGGTGGTATATATGTAGGGGACACCTGTGTCAGTGTCTCTGTGTGCGACTGCTGAAGGCACCTTATTTAGCAATGTGAATCAGTTGATAGGCTTTAAAATGATAAGTCTGAAATCTTTTGTTATGATTTCTTTTGGCATTGTAATTCACAACTATAAAACTGATTTCTTTGCAATTAACCTGGGATTAGGTTAGGCACCCTGCTCTTTTAAGCCTTTGAAGTTTGTATGATAGCTCCACATACATGGCCAAAGCGTAGAATTTGTTGAATGGGAAACAGTCTAATTCTGAGATGATTTATTCTTGTGCTTTTGATGCAAATGCAATTCGATGTTGTTTTAACTGTTCAATCATTTGTGTCATGGTTTGATAGGTTTATCGTTTGTACTTGAATTTTCATTTTCATTTTTCTAGTGTTATGTGATTTTTTTTTTTCTCTTGACAAAAAATAGACTGAATTTTCTGCTCCTTTCTGTAATTTGTTGTTGTTTATAAGCACAAATTTAGTCTGTTTCTGTCAATCTGTAGTTTTATTGTCTCTGCGTACTGAATATAGAAGACTAAACAAATATTTCAACTGGCTGATGCAGTGTTGCTGCTTCCCTTTTCTTTTTTTCCTGATGAAATCCATCTATTATTTCTAAAAGTAAATGAGAATAGCAAGACTGGTTAAAGGCTTCATTTACCCTCTCTTTTTTCTTTCTTTTTTTTTGGTGCTGCAAATGCTTTAGAATCCATGTAGCATAAGTAACATGATAAAAATGCACACAACAAAGGTACACAATGCAACTGTGATAAGTTGATAAATATATAGACATGGGAAGTCTACATTTACATTCCCCTTGAAGCCATAAAGCCTTATTATTATGATTTCACATATCCCACAATACAAGAAAAGTGGAAAATAATTCTAACTAGTTGTCTTTATTAGTCTTTAAAGAGGCTAGAAGAATTATTTCTCACTATCAGTGAACACTGTTTAAGCAGTTCATCAAAACTCAAATTTTTGTCCAACTGTAGTCGACCACAACACCGCCCTTCAAAATTCTTGTTGCTTGTGAAAATGGATTGAAATCCCATTTTGACAGCACCAAAAAAAAAGCTTCCAATCTAAAGTCACTGATCAACTCCACATCATTTCAGCTGCATTTCATAGTGAATATATGAATCTTTTTTCCTGGGTCCTCTTAAGTTTTTTTAAAGAAATTTTCACTACAAAAAGCTTCAAATATTTCTTACACGGAGTACTGCAACGAGCAGGCGAAAAGACGCTTGGAGATAGCCCAACCTCCACATGAACTGCACAAATTTCTTATATTGTGCCATCAGAAGTATTGTACGCTAGTCAGCCGCCACCATTAACTCTTTGCACAGCTGAACATATGAATCTGCAGACTTGACCTGAAATGAGATCTTTTTGGCACTATTACAAAGGTTTAACAATAGCAAGATACTTGAGAAGATTTAGATGTAAAGGCATTTCTCATTTGTTTCTGTCCAATTATCATGTTGCAAAAAGTAACAAACCTTTACAATATTTAAAGGTAAAAACATAATAGTAATGGGATTGAAATAAATTGCGACTCAGATTCAATTCTGGAAAAGATACAAATGAACATGTCCACAAGCAAAGAAATACGGTTTAAAATGAAAATGGCAACATAAATAATGAACTAACTCAAAAGTTTCAGGCATTTCAGATTGCTCCCCAGCCAATGTTTTGAATAGAATAGATGTTCTTAAGCCTAATGCTTCATTCTTAGCACAAATTGGCAGAACTTTTTGTCCATTTACAACTATTATAAGAACCAACAAAACTCATAAAAGTTAATACAGCTCTTCATGTCGCCAATTTTTATCATAACCTCAATGATCCCAGATCATTATTTATTATGACAGTCACCAGTAAATCTAGCAATAATTATATGAAACTGAATACAGAAGTAATTTCTGGGGAAGTTCATCTAATAATAGGTGGTAACAACCACATAGGCATCAAAAGCAGATGACAAAGGTATCCATAAAAATTCAGGTTGGCAAGATATCAAATGCGACAAATTCCATAAGGGACATAATTTATTAAAATGAATACTACCAAGTCTAGAATTCTACAATTTACTATAAAGCAACTTAAAACAACATAACGGGGATCCAAAATGGAAAAGTAGGTTACCTTGCATGAGACTTGGAGTAGTGACTAAAAAATACGTTATCATGTCTTCCTTTTAATTTTCTGTGAATCAGGATTGACACCAATAAACAGCCAGAGCATGAAAAAGCTCAGGAACCATGCTTTCTTTTCTTATAGCGCCGGTTGGTAGACAAAGAGCTCAGCATGTACCGAGAATTAGCTAGCTCCCTAGGAATAGCAGCCCCGGAAGATTTTAGGATTTCAACCAACTCTGGGAACACCCTTTTGTTCTCCTCATTTATAAAGACAATTGCTGTACCCTCCTCCCCCATTCTGGATGCCCTTCCAATCTGGTGCACATACTCCTTCATGGAATTTGGCAAGTCAAACACAATAACCTGTCTTACACCAAAGAGATTTACTCCTCGGCCCAAAACCCCAGTAGCCACAATCACCGGAACTTCTCCTACCAAGAATGACCTTAGAATTTCTCTTCGGTCTTTCATGGACTTCTCTCCATGGATTGATAGAGCTTTCACCCCTGTAGTGACTGTTATTGCTTCAGAAAGGAGATCGGCACCAAGTCTTGAGCCCACAAATACTACAGCTGGCGGCATGAAATGCTGCTGGCTTGTTAATATGTCAAAAAGCTTTTGCTTCTTTTTCTTGGACTCCACCCAGATTGGCAGCTGCTTCACAGCAGAATTTAGCTTGGTGGCCCTTCCAACAGATACAATAATTAAATCTCTTGTCATTAAGCTTGCCATCTTCTCAACTTCTTTTGAGACTGTGGCGGAATACATCAACACTTGTGGTTGTGACAGAGCCCTAAAAATCTGCATCACCTGCTCGCGGAATCCCTTTTCAAGCATGCAGTCCACTTCATCCAAAACTAAATTTGAAACACTGTCTAATTCGATATCATGCTTAGTTAAAAGATCAATAAGCCTGCCAGGAGTTCCTACAATCAAAGCCACACCCTCCTGGATACGATAGAGTTGTCTGGCCATGGCATCACCACCAACCACAAGAGCAGTTTTAAAAGGTAAACCCTTTCCCAGCAACTTAGCTTGTTCTTCTACTTGTATGCAGAGCTCCCTAGTTGGGGCAAGAACCAATGCGAGTGGCTTTTTGTTTGGAAGCTGTTGATGATTAAAGTTCACACAATAAGAAACAATAGGAACCAAATAAGATGCAGTTTTCCCTGAACCAGTCTCAGCTGAAACGAGAAGGCTTTGGCCAATCAAAGCAGCTGGGATTGCTTGCATTTGGACAGGCGTTGGCATTTCATATCCTGCGGTTTCTATATTTTCCAGAAGCTTCTGAGGTATATTACAAGAAGCAAAAGACAAGATGGGTGCTGGAACACAGTCTCCTCTAACAGAAATATCAAGTTTCAACCTAAGTGATTCAGTTTGGTTGGCTGCCAAAGATTGGGACTCTGATCTATTATTAGTAGTATCTCTTACATAATAACATTCATCAGCTGTGGGTAATTTTACAGGAGGTGGGACGATGCCGGTCAACTGTGGTTTGGGAACCTTGGAGAGGAGAATATGTTTGTTTACATTCCAGGCTACAAATGTCATCATCAGTCTCATCACATATATATTCACCATAACGACCACATATAACACATCGAGGCTCTCCTGGCAGAGCTTCTCTTTGATCACAATATCGCTTCTTCACTGAATCAGAATATGCAAGTTGAATGAAAAATTTCTATGCATGTTTTAAGGCAAATTCAACAATTATGAGTTGCAAGCATATCACCATTATGGTGTTTAATCAGAATGCGTGCAAGGAGATAATAATTAGAACTCCAAAATGAGAAAATAATTCTTAGATGATGTAGGACAATACTTGTAAAAAAACAATTGCTGGAAAACAAAGGAAAAAACTATAACTAGGGTCTAGGGTGGGGCTCAGCACTCCACTACCCCTAGGATTCTCGACCGTAGTAGAGTAAATTGATCTCAATCAATAATAATTATGTCTCAATAATAATAATCAATAGGGGAATGAGTCTGGCAATTACATTCATATTTATAGAGAACAAACCCTAGTTTGGACGTTGGACCCAAGAAAAGAAATAAAGACTAAAATATCCCAATAAGACAATAATTACTACTCCCTCCGTCCCAGGATAAAAGTCCTGGTAGACTTTTCACGCATATTAAGAAGAGGAATAAAATAACAAAATTGTCCATAATAATGTCATTAAATATGGAGAGAGAATTAGAATAAGAAAAGTATGAGATATTTAATGCTACGGTCATAATAGGAAAAAATGTGTAAAAGTTTGGTTATTAAAGGAAAGTGGACATTTAACATGGGACTACCCAAAATAGTAATAAGGACTTTTATCCTGAGACGGAGGGAGTATTACTTAAATCTTAAGTCTGGAAAAATAAAATAGCACAAATAAGAAATCATACACGTCGACACCTAAAGGAACGATCCCTATCAGTTGATAAAAAATAGTTCATGTGTTGTAAAATATTCTTGTAATAAGTATTGAACACGAGGATTTACATGGAAAACCCAACTGAAAAAACCACGAAATTATTTGAGAATACAACTTGTAATCACTCACAATCTCCGTTGGGATATCTTGCTTGTTACTATAACTTTGTTTCTTTCTTCATATGTGCATCTTCATTAGGAGAAGATGAGGACTATTTATAGGACCCTATCCGCATGTGGAAACTGATATAGTAAAAGTCATTGTCTTTGACATTATAGATGTAGGCAATCACATGCCCATTTTGCCTATTTATAACACTCCCACTTGAATTGTTGGAACAATTGAAAAATAACTAATTGAATAACTGCAAAATTTAATAACAAGGAAAGATCAAAACGAAATTTATTCTAAAACACAGTTCTTGCCCGTTTAGAAAAAATGCTACTGCTTAAGACGTTATTCAACCCTACCAAGCAATCAATAAGACAAGAAAGTAACTCTCTATTTTCCAACATAAGGCTCTAATAATTTTGAGAATCACTAAGAAACTCAAAATTAGCTCTAAATTTTTCCACTACCAAAGGGTCCAAAACTAAAAGGTTATGTTCCCTTTTTGATGTTGAACGAGATAGATAGAAGGAATAAGAGTACCTATCTCTGCAGAGAATCGGTAAAAAAACACACAACTTTAATCTCAAATCAATTCATTCAATAATCTCTAAAAATTATGAAGTATTACAATGCTTAAATAGAAAACTCAATACTTGGGAAGTAAAAACCCTAACTTAGAAAAACAATCTCCTAACTAAAATCTACTATTATAATAAACTATCCTAATTAAAATATACTACTACAATTAAAACTCTTCTAATGAAAAGCTACTACTATAGTATCCTACTAAATAATTTCATTAATAACTCAACATTTATCTTTAAATAACAATACAAAATTAATAATAAACTTTTTGAATTTCTTCTTCCGTACCGCATCATTCTCCTCGCCTTTGAAAAAAACTCGTCCTCGAATTTTGAAATATCGTAGAATAATAAACCACGGTCCAAAAGATGTCTTCCAACAAAATATTCGCATCCGATGTTCTAATGTCATGAGCACAATTTTTGGGAATAACAATGACATATTATAGAAATTTGAAGTAGCTTGGGACTCAAATGTACCAACTGAAAAGAGAAATCAACATGGTTGACCTCAACTTTATCTTCCTTGATGTTTTCGCATTTGAGGTCAAACTTAATTTCAATTTCCTTACTGCAAAACATCTCTGAATCTACAAGTTGTTCAACACACTTTACTTCCGCTTCATGTTTCTCACAAACATCAATATGTGAGAGTACTTGCTCTTTTTTATCCTCACCAACAGTGTTCTAAAAATCTCCGCCTAGGCGCTAGGGCCCCCTTGGCTCCCCGCCTAGGAGCTAGGCCCCCCTTGGCGCCTCACCTAGGCCCAAGGCGGGCGAGACCTAGGCAGGGTCTAGGCGGAGAGGTTTGTTTGTTTAATAACTATTCAAACCAAATCTTGATATATTTATTTTTCTAATGATTTACCCTATTCATAATACAGGTTATAGCATATCAAATCACAACAAAAAGTGAACAATATCAAGCCAAAATCGATAATTTTATTATAGTTATAATTTTTTGAACTTGTACCAACTTCAAATTATATAAATGATGATACATTTGTAATATTTAGTTTAATTTAATATAATTCTTAAATTTATGTTTAGTTTCTTAAGTTTTAATATTGAATTAAATTCTTAAAATTTTAAAATTTATTATTTAATAGCAATCTTGTTTATGAATAAAACTAATACGTTAAAAATATGTTTGAACTTTGAACAATTGCATATTTGTATTTGAATTTTGACATTAGCAATATGGATGTGTTTGAACTTTAAGCAAAGACATTTATTATCTTTATTATAGATTGTTTTGCTTTATATTATTGTTTTGTTTGGATAAATGTAAGATAAAATATTAAAATTGGCTTAAAATAAAAAATTCCTCCTAATCCCCGTTCAGACTCCACCTAGGCCCCCCGGCCGCCCGCCTAGCGCCTTTTAGAACATTGCTCACCAATTTCATTTTGGTTATTGATACGTTGTTTAAATATTATGAGACATTCATCAATTGTCTTGTAAGAATTTACTTTGTGAGTCTCCTCCTCTTGTGAACTTGGCACTTTAGTTGAACAAACACGATTAGGATAACACTTTTTTGTGCTTCAACAAAATACAGACAAACAAAGCATGTGGTTATGTACTCGTAATATGCCTTTAAATTTGCAAGACTTGTTTCAGAAAATGCAAGCTCATCGCATAATTTCCAATACTCGGCACTATACGGGACACAAGACCTTTTAAGTTGTTCGTATATGACCAAAGTTCGATGCTAAAATTGTTTTATCTTAGCCCACAGAAAATTTTGGATTGTTAAATCTGGAGACATTATATATATGTAGAGGGGCTGAATTGAAAATTTCAAAAATTTTGGAGGTTAAATTGAAAACTCAAAAATAATGGGGGGGCTAAATTGAATATTTTAGAAATTTTAGGGGTTGAATTGAATGTTTTAGAATCTTTGGGGGAGGAATTGAAAATTTCATAAACGTAAGGGACTGATTTGAAAATTTCAAAAACTTGGGGGTACCAAACTGTAATTTGGTAGAAGGAACACAAGAAATTTGATGAACAGCGTCGCGTACTGTAGCGACGAAAAGTAACACTGAATTTTTTTTAATGATAGATTGAGACTACGAAGACGATCATGCCTTCATCTCGAAAAATTGTTGACGATTCCCTAGCAAATTCGACAATTAGATGGAGACCAAAAAAATAAGGTAGGAAGTGGGTGAAATCAAAAGATATCAAGAATTTTGACTCTTGATACCATTATGATGTAGGACAAGGTGAGAAGAAGGAATAAGAGTACCTATCTCCGCAGAGAATCGATAAAGAAACACACAGAAAAAGTACACAACTTTAATTTCAAATCAATTCATATAATAATCTCTAAAAATAATGAAGTTTTACAATGCTTAAATAGAAAATCCAATACTTGGGGATTAAGTAAAAACCCTAACTTAGAAAGGAAACAATCTCCTAACTAAAATCTACTACTATAATAAACTCTCCTAATTGAAATCTACTACTAAAATTAAAACTCTCCTAATGAAAAGCTACTACTATAATATCATACAAACTAATTTCACTAATAACTCAACATTTATCTTTAAATAACAATATAAAATTAATAATAAACTTATTGAATTTCTTCTTATGTACCGTATCACTTTTATAGTAGAAGAATACAAGAAGTTAACAATATGAACTTAGACTAGTCGAAAAGCAAAGTCGTCACGACGAGACACGACGGAAGTTGACTGCCAGGACACCTAGGCAATAAGGCGTCAAGTCGTTAACAAGGTACAATTTATACTTTATTTGTTTTACTTCAAAAGCATATTCGACGATAAAATTTAATATACATTAAACTCAAACCATAATAACTAACACTATGGAATAGGAATACAATTAAAAACACAATTATATGAATATTTCACAATTAAAATTCAAAAACAAAACACTTATGATGGGGACTTTATGTCAAGAACAAAGAAGATATTTTTTATATTTATTATTCGGAGTTTTTATTATGTTTAATATAAAAGTAGTTGATGTGATTTATGTATTTTATTTATTAATGGGGATTTAGGACATTAATTAGTGATTAGGAATTATTAATAAAGGTATTTTAGTCGTTTAATACTTTTATTATTCCCAAGTAATATTAGGGTTTTGTCTCTTTAAATAGTGATGTAATAATCCCCAGAAGTCATTTAGACTACATACTATTGATATTGAAATTGATTATTTTATTCATACCGTAGAGGTATTTTATCAATTTGATGTTGATACGTGGAGTTGATACACTTGAAAGATCCTAGTGGTTTAAACGTGAAGTTTAAATCCTAGTTTATTTTTCATTAATTCTTCATCCTAAATCTATCCTACATCATTGCTGTCGGAGTTACTGTTCATCGTCAGAGTTACTATTCATCGTGGTTCACTGAAAAAAAAAAAAAAAAAAAAAGACAAAAGGCTTGGCTTGCTGCTACTGCTCTGCCTTACTTTAGGGAACAAGAGGAGTGTAACCCTAATCTCTAACTTCTAAATATCTTACCAAAAATACAGTTTGTTCCCCCATAGTTTCATCTAATATTTCAGTTTTAGCCCGTATTTTATGTACTTTTCACTTATACCCTTTTATCATTTTAAATCAGCCCCTACACTTTCTGCATTCATACTTTAGCCCATATTTTCTATTTTCTTTTCAGTTACGCCCTTAAGTCATAAAAAAAGGTTTTATTTTATTTATTTACTTTATAACCCATTGTCCCAAACACCCAATGTCTCCAAACACTAAATAATTGATTGTTGAAGCAAAAGAGTATATTTGGTTTCTTGATAATGAAAGTGACCGAATTTACTACCTTATTAATACATGTGGTCATAGCAGGAAGAGCTTAGATAGGATATAGTTGATGAACAAGATTACCTTGGAAAATTACAACTTCAATAACAAGTATGTAGTCTAAATGACTTGTTGATGTAGGAAAAATTTAGGATGAAGAATTAATGAAAAATAAACTAGGAATTAAACTCTACGTTTAAACTACTAGGATCTCTCAAGTGTATCAACTCTGCGTATCAACATCAAGAGACAAGATGAATAAAATACCTCAACGGTATGGATAAAATAACTAACTTCAATATCAATAATATGTAGAACAAGGTTTAAACGTGGATTTTAAATAATAGTTTATTTTCCATTAATTCTTCATCCTAAATATGTCCTACATCAACTTCACTTTGAAAACTAGAAGAATAAGTTAACAAATACTACGTAGAGAATAAAGGATTAACCAAGTCAACAATCATCAAACATTACAAGTCTAATAAATAATAAAAATTACACCATGTGGCAAGTCCACGGGTTATGATGAGTCATAGGTACAAAATGACTTAATGGCCAACTACCAAGGCGTCAGCCTTAGTGGATCGGCGCCCAAGGCGTTGCCTTGTTCTTCTCTAGCTCCAGGACGCCTAGTCGTCTAGGTGACGCCATGACAACTATATCGAAAAGTTCAACTGACAATTAGCATGATTTATTTGAATCAGTTAATTACTTGTTTCATACTTCAAAGTCGCTGTTGGCAGTGGAAACCCGAGCATCCTACTTGTAACAATTTACTACAAGACAATATTCAGTCATGTGAAAGTTAAGTTTATTTCTGACAAACATATGATCTATCACATGAAATATCGAAATAAACAAACAATCCCTGACAAATTTTAATTAAAACTAATTGAAAGCATTTAGCCTTATTTGCAATAAGAGAACTTTAGTACATCTCGCAGACTTGAATCTCTAGTTAGATCAATCAAAGTAGGAGTGGAGGTTTATAATGAACACAATCTTGAAGTAATTTTTTCACAATCCATTAAAGATCACATAAAAACTAATTCCAAACGAGTATACATAATTAACCGTCTTGAGCTACCATACTATCTTAACATTCTCATTAAGGTTGTAAATGAGCCAAACAGTTCGGGCTCGACTCGAAAAAATACGAGCGAGACTCGAATTCGTTAATAATATGATCCAAATCTGAGCATTAAAAATAGTTCAATAAAAATATGAGTAGAATCGAAAGCGAGTTTATACTCGACTCGCTTAAGATTCAAACTACTCGAATTATTGATTGTGATTCGATACATACTCGATTGATACATATTCAATTAGATGTTCGATACATTCTCTTATAATATATACAAATTTAAATTAAATTAGGATAATTAATTATTATTTTGTTTTATTTTTAATTTTAATTGTGATTTTATATTTGTAAAGTGTAATAGTAAATATATTTTCTCATTTCTAAGTAAAATAACAAATTCAATTTATAATTATATTTATTATAAAACTACTTATTATGTGGAGACACGAATTCGAGCTTGAATTTAAAGCTCGCGAGTTGTTTGAATATAATTCGATCCGAGTCGGATCAAATTTGAGTAATAAATATTCGAGTCGAGTCGAATCTGAGTAAATTTTTTCAAATACAATTAGAGTACGAATTTATCATTTCAAATCGAATTCGAGCAGCTCTCTGTTCGCTTCGATTCGACTCGTTTACACCCTTACTTGTCATATTTATGTCATAGATGTGTATGATGTATATGTGTAGTGAACCACGTCTTGAACTACCATACCACCTTATCGTTACCACATAGATTGTACATTAATGGTCTTGTGATCATCCTTGTTCTGCCGCCCATACCTCTGTCCCAAAATCATTGTCCCATCATCATAGTAATCATAAAAAAAAGCTGCCAACCAAACGAAGCTTTATTCAAACCCTAACCCATCTCCGAAACCCAAAATGTAACATCACATCATCGCCTACAACGTACTACCATTGTTAACTTTCATAATCCCCAAATTTCAGTCCCATCCAAATCAAGGAACCCTAGATTGCAGCCCACCTTTTCTGTTTCAAAACAGATCAACAAAAAAAGAAAGGTACACGAAGAGAAAGGTAGGAGAAGAGAGAAAGGGAAGAAGTAGAAAGAAACCGTCACTGCATCACCACCATCACCGTCGCTGCGTCCTAGCCTTTCCTCCTCAAGCTTGCTGCTCTCCTTGAAGCAGAAAATAAAAAGGAAGCAGAGAAACAAAGACCTAAAGAAAACTTATTTCATGGTAAATTACAGTTAGGTATCCCAAAGTTTTTATAGTTTTCTAGTTTAGTCACCCAAGTTTTCTTAAATTTTAAAATACCCCTGAAATTTTACATACCCCTATACTTTTATCTGTTACACTTTCAGCCCCTAAAATTTTATTATATACAGTTCAAACCTTGTTTCTTGAAATTTTCTGCACCCAAGTCCTTTAAAAAATAAAAATAAAAAGCTATATTTTTATTTGCAGGAACCATGGTAAATGCGGAAGAAATCAACGCCAAACTTGATCTTATATGTTACAACAAGATGAGCGTCTCAAAAGGATTGAAGATTCAATCACAACGCTTACTTCAAAGGCGGTAAATGTTCAGGTTTCTATTACAGTCCTTACAGTAAAAGTTGATGTACTAACGGAATGCATAGATAAAGAACAAGAAAATGCTCATAAGAATTTTGAATACCCCATCCCGGATCTTAATCATCTAAGACTACATCAGCATAACCCTAATCCACAAGTTAATCCTCATGTTCCAAATTCCAGGATGAATGCAATGGATAGAGGACCAAAATTAGATGTTAGAGATTTCAATGGCGATAATGGTCCCGAAACATTCTTCGATTGGATTCACAGCTTGGAGAGTTTTTTTCAAAAAAAATTGTTCTTTGTTGAAGCGAAATTGAAAGGGATAGCTCGTATTTGGTGGGATTAACATTAGCGAAATTTATATACAGCTGCGATAAGATGGGAAGATATGAAAGCCGCATTGACACGACGTTTTGTACCTTCAGATTATAAGCAGTGAGCATAGTTACAGTTAACTGAGTTGGTACAAGGAAGTAAATCTGTAGCCGAGTATACTTCAATGTTCTATAGCTTGGTTACACAGTCTGAAATCCCTTGGGTTGAAGAAGTTTTAATCTCCATGTACCGTTGAGAATTAAATCTGGAGATTGCAAGTGGTGTAGTTTTAGGTAAACTCATGCTCTTGGATGATGTTGTTCAAGTTGCCACCCAAGTAAACGATAATTTGAAAAAGAATTCTGTTAGGCCTCTAATACAAGTCCAAACTCGGAGGGAGCGTACTTTTGTGGAGCCTATTTTAAATAGACCAGTGAAAAGATCGTCAGCAAACCCTTCAACTACTAGCAGGCCTAATCGTACCCCAACAACAACCATACGTCTAGGTGCTATAATTGTTGTGGTTTTGGTCATATGTCTTTTGAGTGTCCTTCACCGAATATGAATGTTGCCGCTTCTCTCTATGCAACTTGTTATTGTTGACAAAAGAGTGGGAAACTGACTTAAACGAAGAGGTTTGTAAGCCGTTAGACATCAAATATGAGCCCGATGAGTAAAATTTGGAAGTTGATGCTCATTTAAAAGGATGTTTAGGTGTTTTTTGACCTTTACTTGTTGCCCAAAAACATAAAGATGATCCTAAAATCCATCGTGGGTGAATTTTTCAGACGAGAGTCATATATACGGGACATATGTGTTCTCTTGTGATTGATATTGGGAGTTGTACGGATGTTATCTCTGAGGAAGCAGTTAAGAAACTTGGGTTAAAAGTTGAGTCTCACCCGGAACCGTATGATATTGCATGGATTACCAATACAAGGTTGCGGGTTACCCAGAGGTATTTGGTTACATTTTTCGTAGGCAAGTTCAAGGATACCGTTATGTGTGATGTTCTACCCCTTAAGATTTGTCACGTTATAGTGTCACGTTATTGGGCGTAAATGGCTATGGGATCATCATGCGCAGCATGATGCTCGTACAAATAACTATTCGATTATCAAAGACAATACTAAACTCACTCTTATTTGTGCTCTCGGCATGCCAAATTTGAAGCTTGCAAAGACTTCCTTGGTGATCCGACGTGATTGTTCTTTGTATTGATGTTCATAACTCGACGGAGTCGAGTCTTTTTCAGAGGAGAACTGATGTAGGACGAACCCGCGAGAGTTGGTTAGAACAATACAAGAGGCTTTGGAAGTCCAAGAATTATAAGTTGTTTAGTTTCTTTGATTTGCAGTTATCTTATTTAATTTGTAGTTATCTTATTAGAGTCCAAGTTAGGTTGGGAAAGTTGTCTAAGAGTATTATAAATAGTGATGTACTTCATTATTTTGATACATTGAATGATTAATTGATTAAGTTTTGTGTGAAAATTATCTATATGATATTTATCCTTCATTCCATCCATCACTAATGATAGAAAATTGCACTATATATAGAATAGGCTCATTTGAATTTAAAGTACAACACTATAGTATAGTATAATTGTATTTGATTCCTTAAACCAAGAATCACATCAATAGATAGACAAGTCTTTGATCCATTTAATGTAATTCAATGGTAGATTTAAATACAATTTACTACCCTTGCGTAGGCTTGAGGCCTATTCTTGCTCGTGTCTTCTAGATCAATTCCAGTTTTAGAACTTTCATCATAGAATCCACAATGTTCATTGCAATGACTCCTCAGTTTATCAACTCATTAAGATAACCATGCTTAAGAACATTCCTTTCTTTCGTTGAATAGCAAGCTCTTAGCCACATTAGTCGTTGCTCTTGATTATCACAATAAATAGTAATTGCAGGCAGCTGCAATTTTCCAAACGAAAGATCTATCAGAGAATCTTTTAGCCATTTAACCTCATCTTTTGCACTAACCAGAGTGAAAATCTTAGCTTCCATTGATTACTAAGCTATTATAGTATATTTCTTAGACTTCCATGTGACAACGGTATCTCCTAAGGTGAATCCATATCCACCTATTGATCTACATTCGTTTGGCTCTGAACACCAACTTGCATCTGAGAAGCCTTTGACAACTGTAGGACATCCAAAACAAATAAAGTATAGATGAGAGTGCCTTTAAAGTACCTCATAAGTCTCTGAATTGCCTCCCAATGTTCTTTTCCTGGATGCTTAAAATCTATTAAACATTCCTACAACAAATCCAATATCCGGCCTTGTACAGCTCATTCCATACCTATTATCCTGGAATACTCGTACTGTTTCACAGTTTCTCCAGTATTCAATCGAAACTTCTTATTATCATATGGTATCCTCAACTCAAGAAGTTCAAAGAATCCATACTTGTTCAACTTAATCTCTATGTAATGTGACTGAGACAAAGCAATGTTAGATTCTGTTCTAATAATCTTGATCCCCGAGATTGTATCAGCAAGTCCAAGATCTTTCATGCTAAAGCGGGTTGAGAGGAACTTGCAAATTACTGTGTATATAATTCTCATGTTTGACCTACCTATATGAGTATGTCATCAACATATATTCATGTCTTTGGATTCAGATTTATTCACAAAGTAATGGTCAAATGCAACTTCTGAAAAATTGCAGAATAAGATTGGAATGTGCCGAATTAAAGATTTACTGCATCAAGGCATCAAACAGTAATGGATACATTTCAGGGGGTGACTATAATTTTTTTCTTTCATTCAGTTTTTTATCCCACTGGATTTTTGTTGACCGGCAAATTAAAGAACGCAGATACATGTAAAAGAGTAACATGTTTTTCCTTGTAGTGGGCAATCAAGGGGGAGTATTATAAAAGGACAAAATGGGTATGTGATTGCCCACATCTATAATATCAAAGAATGAGGCTTTTACTATGTCCATTTTCACACACAGATAGAGGCAGTGAAAAGTCATATAAATAAGACTCATCTTCTCCTAATAAAGAGACAGATTAGAAGAAAGAAAATGATATATCCCAATAGAGATAGTAAGTGATTACAAGTTGTATTTCTATCGTGGTCTATTCTAATTGGGTTTTCCACGTAAATCTTGGTGTTCAATTTACTTATTACAAGCATATTTTACAACACGTCCATATGATAGATCATGTGTTTGTCAAAAATAAGCTCGACTTTTACATGGCATGTTGTCTTGTACTCCCTCCGTCCCAGGATAAAAGTCCTTATTACTATTTTGGGTAGTCCCATGTTAAATGTCCACTTTTTTTTAATAACCAAACTTTTACACATTTTTTCCTATTATGCCGTAGCATTAAATATCTCATACTTTTCTTATTCTAATTCTCTCTCCATATTTAATGACATTATTATGGACAATTTTGTCATTTTATTCTTCTTCTTAATATGCGTGAAAAATCCACCAAGACTTTTATCCTGAGACGGAGGGAGTAGTAAATTACTACAAGTAGGTTGCTCAAGTTTTCCACTACCTAAAATGACTTTGAAGTTTGAAACGAGTAAAAAACTTATTCAAATAAATCATATGCTATTTGCCAGTCGAGATATTCGATTGGTCCAAGTTCAAACTGTTAACTTCTTGTATTCTCCTACTATAAACGGGAGAAGAACCTTTTTATTTTGGTAGTGGAAAAACTGATAAAGCTCAGAAAGTGTACTGCAGAAAGATACAAACACTAGTGCCACTTCTTATTCTTTCAGTAATCTATTGAGAGCTAATTTTGAGTTTCTTCGTGATTCTCGAATTGATTAGAGCCTTAATTTGAAAAATAGAGAGCTACTTTCTTGTCATATTGAGTGTTTGGTAGGTGCACACCATCACTCTATTATGGTTCATGGAGGAGGTTCGGTCTACAAAGATAACAAAATAACAATTCAATTCTCAAACAAAAACTAACACAAAAACAAGAAAAGATTTTAGATAATTAAAATTGTGTTGCACATTAATAATGAATTAAAAGATAAAGAAATAAAGAACAAATAAGTAAAACAAGTATAAATTTGTGAAAGGTTTAATGTCATGTGTGAGGCACTTAAAAATAAATGAAATTATCTCATACGTCACAAAATGCCGAACTTACCAGAAATAAATAAACAAATAAATAACATGCTGATATAGTTGAGGCAAAACAAATTTCTGGAGTTCTGATATATTACCTGGGATTTCAATATCATCTGTTGCAGTTGTTAAGCTCTCGGTTTGGTTACCCATGTTCCCGTTCTCCATATTTTGAAGTTGACACACGTCCCAAGTCCCAACTAGTACAAAGTCTCAAAGCAATTCACGTGGAGCAGATTCTACAAACTGCAAACACAAACAAACAACGCAGAAATTTACTCAACTCTTAAAAAAAGCTACAAATTTTCCCCACAAGCTAAAAGTAAATATATAAGAAACTATGACGTCCAGCAGTTTAGCAGTTGGGTGAACCATAACATCATAAATATATAATTAATATTTATACAATGTATTAAATCCTAAAAAAATGTTGAACGTCACTTTCTTAATTATAAAATTCTTGCATCATGATTAAAAAAGCTAGATGCTTTCCTTCTAAACATATAGTAACAGAACTAATACAACTGTTCTTATTTCAATTCCAATGATCCATTATTGCTCTTCATGAGCACTTTTCGACTATACAATAAAAAAAATGGTGAATTGACTAGTATCTATACATTTCATTACAGCAAAAGAGTAATTAAACTGCATAGTAATAATGGGGAATGATCCCGGGATAACGCTGGCATCTCCTAGTGTACAAGTGGCAATCCAGCAATGGAAATTAAACAGGTCACTTAATAGTCCGCCCAATTGTGCTTGTGAGGAATTGTATGATGAAACTCAGATCACTCGGAAGTGTAACTTTGAATGTGCCAACAAGGCAACAAGCACGTTGGATCACCTCCTTACCCAAAAACTATTGGGTCAAGGTTCCACCATACTTATTAACCCATCAACATTTTTACATTATTCCGATGTGGATTCATGTGAACATCCAAACATGTGCAACAGTTGGGTGAACTATTGAGTGACACGTTTAATCTTCACCTTTCGACCGTCCCGTGAACATTAGGATATGGGTTGGCATGCTAATTGCTCTAAGCTAACTTTAGCTTTAGCTAGGATTAATTTCCATAATAAAAATTTGAATAGAATTTAAACAAATTTCACTAAAGCATAAACACAGAGGGGATTCAATTCTTATCATAAAATGGGTGGGTAAGCATTAACAAAAGACTTACAATTCTATAAATGTGATTTTCTCCCCAACAATTGCAATGAAAGATGAGGGAATCTTCTGGTATGTAAATGCGCCGGTGCTTTGTTAAGTCTTAACCTATCTTTGACGCTTTGTGTGGTATTGTATAGGATATTTGCTGAAAGAGAGGCAGACCAAGATCGGAGAATTGGGAGGGAGAGAGAGAAATTACAAGCTGCCACAAGCTTTTTTTATGCAAAAGCAAGAAACCAAAAAATTCTGTTCCCCCCAAGTTTAGTTGATTTACCATTGTGCCAAAGAGGGTTTGGTCTGTTTCTCTCTTTTGATTCCTCTCTATAGTCAAAATCCCTAACATTGGTGCAAGGGATACGTGGAGGACTTTTTCTTTTTTTTTTCTTTTTTTCTTTTCTTTGAGTAAATATTGCCCTAAGAAAATGTTTAAAGTACATAATTTAAATATTAAAAATTATGTAAAATGTATTTTATCCTCAAGAGTACTTAACTATGGTCTACTTTTAAAAAAATAAATTTACATAAAATCTATAATGTATAAAATAATAACTTACTTAAATACTCTCTCCTTTACTTTTAGTTTTCTAAAATTAATACAAAGATATTACAAGACAAAAGCTAGTTGTTTTCTCAATAACTTTTTTTGTCAACTTAGTAGGTCAATTTCTTTTTTCTTAGTTTTACCAACTTATAATATATATTTTGCCTCTTTTAATATGCAATGTAATAATAATACATTAATATTACTATATGCAATACATAGTATTATACTTTTTACTTTAAACTTGTCAATGATATTGATAATATTATGACTATTAGCTTTCTTACCAACATGCAATGTATTTTTATTTATTTTTTGCCCCAATTAACATATAATGCAACAATACATTAATATCACTAGCTACATACATTGTATCTTAATTTTTTACTTTGAACTTACCAATAATAAACAAGAGTCAATAAAGAGAGTGGATCGTTAACTAGAAGAAGGTGATGGACTAATGCTCGATTAAAAGATATATTGAGGACAAGGTTAATCTTTTTGAGTCAAGATGTGGTTTCAGATGAGCATATTTGAACCGAATATTCCTAACATTTCTCAAGTATTTTACAAAGTAATTGTGTATTTTAGATAGTCGATGGCCATTTAATCTTCCCAATAGTCTTCATCTAAAACAACCAAGCATGAAAATCAAAAGTAAGGAATTTCATAACCGGCCTACTTACTTGCACCACTCCATTCATTCCAATGCACAATCAAAAATTAATATTACAAATTGTTCATAACATGGCTCACATAGCTATTATATACTCCCTCCGTTTCTAAAAAATTGTCGTTTTAGAAGAAAAAATTTGTTCCAAAAAGTTTGTCGTTTACAACTTTCGAGGAGAATAAATTATTTACTTTCCTATATTACCCCTACCTTCTCTCATTGTCCTAATAAAATCTCTCCCTTGTATTAATAGTTTTCAATTTCCCATAAAGGTATAGTGATGGAATTTCAAACAAATTTTACTTGGTAAATGACACTTTCTTAATCCATGTGCCAAAACCTTAAACGACAATCTTTTAGGAACGGAGGAAGTATTTTGACTGAAATATCATGTGAAACACATAAACATTTTGCTACTTTACTTTCATTTCCTTCAACATTTACATTTACATTTACAAATTTGCACAAGTAATGTTGAAAGATAAAGCCTTATTCATCTAAAAATTAAATGTAAAGTAATAATTTTGTCCAAAATTGAGTGCTCTCTCACCTGACTCGCTCTAAGGCTATATTTATTTACAAGGATTATACTAGTGAATTTTGATAGAACTATTAATCTCAAATGTCTTGTTTGTTTTCAAATTTAGACTTACTATTAGTTTAGGGATTATAAAATGGCTTAATAGTTTTGGGATTATAATTATAATCCCATATTATAATCCTAAGATTAATGTTCTTGGGATTATAATCCTTCCATAGCCCAAGGGTTTAGTATAATGTAGTTAGAAGTTTAAACAAGCTATTTGAAATTTCCCATACTTTTCACCCCTTCATTCAGTTCTATGACTGAACAAACTTTACTATATTTGACTTCTCTTTCTATAGAGGTGAATAAAGTATTCCATTTCACACTTGGGTAACATCTCAAACTAGGTATTGTTTAGTATGTATTTATTATTTTCTTCCACAAGTGAATAGTTGAACTGATCACTAATTTTTCTTCTAGAGAAGTAGAGAGTTTCCAATCTCATCACCACCTCTACAATTAGACATTCCCTAGTTGGAGGTTAACCCCGAGGGTAATACTTGGGGTCTCAAATTGTGTATCAAATTATTTTTTCAATATCATCAGATATTACTATGATTCCTGATATGAATCCTGAACCACAAAATGTGAAAGAATGTCGAAAAAGAAAAGATTGGTCAAAATGAAAAGATGTTATTCAAACTAAGCTATAACCATTATTGAAAAGAGAAGTATTTGGACCAATAGTCCAAACACCAAAAAGGTATTTATACGAAAGCGAAACGAAAAAAATGAAATTGTGAGGTACAAAATCCGACTTCTAACTCGAGGTTTTTCACAAAGATCTAATATTGATTATCAAGATACGTACTCTCTAGTAGTGGATGAAGTCACTTTTCGCTTTCTGCTAGGTATGACAACTATGGAAAATTTGGAAACACGTCTGATGGATATTGGAGAATACCTATATGGCTCACTTGACACTGAGATCTACATGATATAATTCCTGAAGGATTGAAAATGGTTGAATCGCAAAATCCCCGTCACATATATTCAATCAAGTTGTAACGCTCATTATATAGGTTGAAACAGTCTGGTCATATGTGGTATAATCAACTTAGTGATTATTTAATAAAAGACAAGTATACAAAAAATCAAGTATATATGCCCATGTGTTTTTATTAAGAAAACACAAAGTGAATTTACCATCATTGATGTATATGCGGATGATTTGAATCTTGTAGGTATATTGCTAAAGAACTCACAGAAACTGCTACTTATTTAAAAGATGAATGTGAAATGAAAGGTCTTAAAAAGACAAAATTTTGTATGAGAATACAAGTGGAGCATTAAACATCTAAAATTTTTGTTCATTAATCCATATATACTAAAAATATTCTTAGTCGTTTTCATATGGATAAAGTTCACCATTTGACTATCCCGATTGTTGTTCGATCTCTATCAGCCTCTAGAAAGTGGGGGAGAAGTTATTGGACTTGAAGTTCCATACCTAAGTGCATTAGATGTTCTTATGTATCTTGCAAACTGTACACGACCCGATATTACTTTTGTTGTCAACTTGTTAGCAAGATACAGTTCTTCTCCGACTAAGAGGCATTATGATGAGATCAAACACATTTTAAGATACTTCCGTGGAAATATAGATCTTGAGTTATTTTATCCAAGAGATTCAACATCACAATTGGTTGGATATGTTGATGCAAAATATTTATCAGTTACACACAATGGGAGATCACAAACATATTATGTATTTACATATTGTGACACAAATATGTCATAGAAACCCATAAAACAAACCATGACAACTATCTTAAAATCACTCAGAGATTCTCGCAACACATGAAGCAAGTAAAGAGTGTGTTTGGTTGATGTCAATTGTTTAGTATATCCAAGAGTCATGTTGTAAGAACTCGAATTTTCAGAAATTATTAAAATAAGAATTTAGTAAATAAAATTCTTAAAGCATGAGAAGAGTTCGAATAAGAATATATATATATATATGTGTGTGTGTGTGTGTGTGTGTGTGTGTGTGTGTGTGTGTGTGTTGTGAGGTATATGGAATGGTGTTGCATAGGGTAATATGAACCATGTAATATGTGATTTTTGTGATTAATAAATATATTTTTTTTATATATTGTTATTGATCGCAGAGATAATTCAGTTGAGATAAAAGAAGTGGATAAAATTTCCTATCGATATTAAATAGTTTATATGATTATTTTATCATTATAAGTGGATGACATTAATGCATTATTGTCATTTTCTTGTGTATGTGTACTAATAACTGGTATGATTATAATATAGGTTATTGATAGTACGAAAGTTATCCGCGAATGAGTTTGGATAGTGAAACATGAGTTAGTTGAGAGAATTAACTAATAAGAATAAATATTAGTTAATTGATAGTTGAGAGTTATGTTATGGAATAATATAATGTGTATGTTAAACCTTAAAATAACTATGGTAATATAGTACAAGGTTTAATTTACTTAAGTAAAGGAGTGAATTAATATGTGTGTTGAATATGTGATACTTTATATATGTTACTCAGAATGGTAATATGTGAGAAAGTCTAATGTACGAATAACGTTAAATATATATATGTTATTAAAGGGGAACATAAATCATTATATCTTTAAATGAATATTTAATATTTGAAGAAATTGTTTTGGGAACAATTTATAGAGGAGAGAGAAAATAATAATTATATATTTCTAATAGAGGATATTAAAATAATTTCTAATATTGAGTTATTTTAATAAAAGGGAGAAATTTTATCTTTAAATAATAATATTACCTTATATATTTTTTTGTATGAGGTATGATTAATAATATAGTAAATATATTAAAACGTATTTCTATATGTAAATAAATTGATGGAAACAATTTATTATAATAGAAAATAAACTTATTATCTATTTTCTATATATATTATATGAACATGTGTCGTATATATAGTTAATTGATATTATATTAAGAATAATATCTTGAGACAATAAGCAAATTAATTTCTAATTGTAAATGTCTTTATTCGGAGAAAACATAATATTTATGTTATGACAAAATACACAATTTCTAATGTATTTTTAAGGGAGTTAATTAATGAAATAAAACTAAGTTATTTGAATATATTAAATAACTTAAGTTATTATTTTATCGTGGATGTTATCATTTAAATAATTAATGGAGTATATATTAATTATTATAAGCGTAAAGGTTATACTTATAATTAATTGAGGCAGTTTAGCATTTAAATGCTTGAGTCACACAGATATTATATTGAAAGAATAGTAAGTGTGGAGAATGAGAGAAGCTTAAGATCGAGTTTGTGAAATATGCCTAGTGTGGCAAAGTGAAGGAATACGCATTCATTAAATAATTTAATGAATGAATAATTGAAGGAATTAATTTGTATGTGTGATGATTATATATTATATAGTAGCTACATCTATATGATATGAAATGAAGTGTGACACTTCAATGATAACTATATAATATAAGAAGTATTTGAATACATATGTATAAATACTAGTATGTTAGCATTATGTATAAGTGAGATAATAAAATGTAACATGGTGCAATAGACCACTTCCATGACCATGTTATAAGATGTAATGTTGAGAATAATGTTATTTTGTGAGATTATATTATTATAAGCTTGTGAGCTATTAATTACTAAATTCACATAATTATGTCTTGTGTGGCATAACTAGTGAAGTTAAATCAAATGGGGATTTAATGAAAAAATAAATGAGGAGTTAATAAATAATTGATATTAATTATCATTATAATAATTGGGTATATTTGATGAGATGATAAATTTTATGGAAAATGATGGATTGAGAATATCCAACTATTTTATAATTAGTTCAATTAAAATATTTATTGGAATAAACCAATGTACATGGATTATATAATTCTATGTGAGTGGGTGTATATGTATACTCATTTGGGGACAAATATCAAATAAGCCCGTATATGCTATTAATAATATGAAGTGCTGAGTTTTAAGGGTAGTGTGTGTCCCAAATTGAGAGTCATTCTTCATCACGTGAAAAACAAAAAGCTTAGCTAGCTATCTTGCTTCTTCTCCAAAATCCATAGCTTCCAAATGATGAAGAGGGGAGTGGGTTGATTTGATTTTCCACCAAACTCCTTCAATCCAATGGCTTCTTCTTCTTCCTCTTGGTTTAAATTGTTGGGCAAAATCATTGTATGGACAATGATTTATCTATAAATGGGGACTCCTCTCTTCTCAAAATCAATTGTCGAGGTTTCTAAATGGAGCTTATATAAGTATACTATGAGAAATAGAGGGAGAAGTCAGAAGGTTAGAAACAAGCTTGGCAACTTAGCTTCATGAGGTATAATTCTTAAACTGTGTTCTTAAGTTCAAGTTTTACAAAGTTCTTAGAAAAAATAGCTTTTGAGCCATAAAATTGACGGGTAAGGATTGTTATAATCCATGAATTGTTGTTAGATATTATTAATATAGTCAAGTACGAAAACAACGGAAGTTAAACGAACCAAATTGGTTGAGAAACGAATTCGTAGTGAACGAATTCGCTAAATTGTCAAAACATGAACAATTAGTATGAACATGAGTTGTGAATTCATATTTGGGTTAGTTAATGTTTATGTTAGTTGATGGGTATTTGGTATGTTGTAGTTTTATGAGTTACCCATAGAATCGAAAATGAACTAATTTGGACACGTATAACTCAAATTATGAAGGTTAGAAAGAAGTTTGACTTGTTATTTCGTAGTAGGGCATGAAACTTGAGTTTCAAGAACTAGGCCACCCCGCTGGCTATTTTTAGAAAGACCCCACCCAAATGGGTGGTCTGATCGCAGAGGTTGAAAAAAATCTGACATAACATGTTTTACTAAAATGGGCATAACGTTTACATACGAACTCCGATTGAGGAGATTCAAGGTGATCCGGAAAGAGAACGAATAGACCTACAACTTTTTTTCTTTAAGTTTTTCAATTTGAGGTGATTAGGAAGGGTCAAAATAGTTATCTTTGTGACTATTACGTAATCGAAGGCCATCGGAGGGCGTCGAGCGAGCACATACGTAAGTTTAGTGCTCCCGACGATGGAATATGTTATTTTAAGTGATAAAACATGAATATGCATGATAATAGACATGTCATATAACTAAGATTTACCTTACTCATAATAGAATGCTTTAGCATGACTTAGTATGTGTTTTGAAAAGAAACTTGGAGTTTTGAAAAATGAATATTGACGAACCTTGAGTCTTTGAAGTTATGATATTTTAACACATACATCTTGTTGAGTTATGAGTATACTTAAGAATGAGAAGTGATTAAAAGTTACTTTACTTATTATCAACTTACAATAACTTAGTTGAAAATGATTTCTAAAGAAAACTTGAAACTTTAAGAACGAACTTAAGTAATTTGTGTACTTAAAGGTCTAAACATGATAACATGTATACATGGCTTAGTTAGCTATGAAATGAGATTAAAAGTTGCACCTAGTTGCTTTACCTTGGCCTAGAATAACTTTTAAAAGTGAACTTGAATGCCTTATGCCTCTAGACATGACAAATATGTTCATCATCTAGCTAAGCATGAATTGGACTTTTCAAGTGTGGTTTAAATTACGTTTCAAATAATAAACTATGCTATGGCTACGAAAATAAGATATATAAATGTGAAGCATGCTAGTAGAGGCTTATTAGTTTAAAAGCTTATATCATCAAATCTTGTTAAAGAAAGTTGTTAAGCTTTATTGATTGAAATAAATCATTATGAAACTAAGTAGTTTGAATATGGACGACGTAGATCACGTATCTATAAACTTTAAATATGTGTCGAACACATAGCGAGTCAAGTGTGTGATAAATGTATATGAATGTTGATATCGAGTACGGATGATTAAGATATACCTATACATACCTAGTTATTCTAAGAGTATGATGAGAAAGTGAAATGAAGGTTTTTCAAACCTAGTTAGGAAACGATGTAATATTTATTGTTATATTAAGAACGTATGAAATGTATAACTAATGGATATGAATCCATGATTATATAACTGTGTAGGAATACACGCAGTGCAGATAAGCTTTAAGCAGTTAAGTCGTAGGTGATAAACTACGAATCAGGCAAGTCTTTCAGTTCCTATTTGATATATGAATTCTATAACTATTAGTTGAGCTATATTACGCTATGATAATGTTGATGTATGTGACGCCCCCCAATCCAGGTCCTAAATCACCTCGGATCCGGTTCGATCATTCTATACAACTATTACTATTTACGGAAGATATAAACATAAATTGTTTATACATTACATTACACACTATTCCCCAAGGTCGAGTAACCTTAACTTAATACACATTTCATACCTTTTCTAACACATAACATTATTAACATACAATACTTATACAATTTAGTCAGCATATACATATCCTAACGCTGGGCTGCCTTTAACTTTCGTCCTCAGATCCAGATGCATTCGTCTTAATCTGCAATGTTTTATCATGATATAACAAGCGTGAGCATGAAAGTTGCCCAGCAAGTTTAAATTCAACAATATAACGATATATCATGATTGAAATGATTTGAATAATTGGCTGGCTATAATTCAACAATATAATTGTGAACTAGCAGGAACAAATTTATGACTGAACAAGTATTATAAATGAACAAATATATCTGAAACCAACTGGTAATGAAGGTGATCAGCCTTTCATACCTGACTTATACATGTAATCTGTACAGAGTACAATTATACATGGCAATCATCAATGATTAACCATAAGCTTAACCGAATAAAACAAACTTGCCTGAACCGTTGATTACCGCTACGCAATTTATATCGCTTTATCCGAAGACCTAATATTAGTAATATAGATCTCCAATATTAGAATAATATCATCACAATATAATACTATAATATATATAAACATAGAATAACCTAAACACATAACACATAACCCTATCAGTCTATAACACACATAAGACCCAGTATCAAGTCAAACTATTTCAAGATGACATGGCATCAATTACAAATTCTAACGTCCCGACGATGCCTAATGTGACTTTTATCGAGTCTAAGTTCAATTAAACTCTGCCTAAACACTTAACAATTAACGAAGATAATTTATTAACAGACGAAATAATTTTCATAAGCTCGTAATAATTTTAAAATAATTATTACCATTTATTATGATTTTTCAATCATTACTATCATAGTTATATGATTTAAATACTTTAATCACATATATAATAAGTTTTTCTTGAACATATAAGTCAAATACCAATCCAGCAACCCAGATTTGGAATCCAGCAAGCTGGATTCTAAATCCAGTATCTAGATGGCCAATCCAACAAACTAAACTGTAATCCAGCAAACTGGATATCACATCCAGTGACTAGATTGCAATCCAGCAAACTAGATTCAACATATTTTCAATTTAGTAAACTATTTTTCAATCCAGCAAGTTGGATTCATCAGATTTTTCAATCCAGCAAGCTGGATTACATATCCTTTTCACGAAAATACCAAATCAACTTATTATTTTTCTATCCCTTGTCCAAACACATATACATATAAATCATACACAAAAAGTATTTTCCCAAAATTTTCCAATTTCCTTTGGTATTTTTCAAAAATCAGTTTTAGTAAATTCCTTAAGAAATTAGCTACCTCGTGCTTAACTCCAGAATTTCCCATCTCTTGACACAATTTTATACGTGTTAACGTGATACTCCAATTAAAATTTCGTGGCAATCGGATTTATAGAACTCCGGTTATAGCGATTTTCGTCGGAAAATCACAGAAATTGAAATGGTCATAACTTGGTCATTTTAAGTCAGAATGAGCTCATTTTTGGACAGTAGGTACTTAATACCATATATTTTCATGTCCCAAAAGGCCGGAATTTTTCTCACAAACTAAGTTGCCGAAACAGCCCCTGGAAAGTCTTTCGCAGCAGCGAAATGTCATTTTGCAGTTTTTTCGTGCTTTGTTAAACATTTTCCATACGGAAATCTACAACTCCTTTTTCAGTGATTCTACTTGGAGATGCTAGATAACTTATCATAGTATCCTCCCAAATTTTTCCAGAATTTTTAGATGTCGGAAAAATGACTAAACTGCCCCTACCCTTTGACTGTCCAAAACAGTCCAGTTTTTCTTAAAAGACACAAAACTGTTTTTGCTAAATCAGTTATTATGGACTGTGTACTCAACATTTTTGAGTTCTACCACTAGGGTTTTGTAGCTAACTTACATATCTAGTACCTTTCTTTGACGGATCACAAAAAGAATGTGTAGATCAAAAACGGTGGAAATCCAAAGTACATAGAAATTTTAAGGTTTATAAACTATAAAAATCACTTTTCTTTATTTTTGATTTCCAAACAAATTAACACCCAATATGGGTATATCTAAACATGAAACACTCATAAACATGTATATTCATGGGTTTTAAGTTTAGAAATATAAATTCAAGGTTTGATTAAGAATAATCAAAATAAAATTATATAAACAAAAGGGTTAAATACCTTTGTTCAAAATTTTCTCCTCCAAACATATGAGATGAAGTGTTGATATGAAAAATCAAACTCCCTCCCTTCTACTACTCATGGCTGTCGAAATTTGCCTCCCTTCTCTCTCTTTCTCTCTATTTAGTTCTTATGTTAGCTAATTGAAATGGATGAAAGAGAAAGAAACAAAATAACTTGTTATTTAATTAGATATATGATAACTATCTCACTCCTCCTCCTTTCTATTCCATATAACATCTGGCCATGTGCTTCTAAATTTCCCCCACTAATTCTCTCTCTTTCTTACTTACCAAGAGATGGCTTACAAGAATGAACAAAGTGTTGTCCAATAAAAATGATGACACCTAGGAGAGTTGGTAGAAGTTGGTTCACCAACTAAAGTAAACAAATCACATTCATCCCCCTCCTTTATCCTTCTCTAATACCCGGCCACTTGGCCTTAATATCCTCCCAATTTTGGCTTTCTTTTTATGCTTTATTTGATTTATTAAATGTCCAAAAAGTCCTCTCCCACTTGGGCTAAAAATTGGGCCATCCAATTAATTCTTTTAAGCTTCTAAAATTAAAATGTTTGGGCTTTCTAATTTAATTTCTTGGGTCAAAATAAATAACATATTCCAATACCCTTAATATTACAATTCCCTAATTATTTAATTAGGGTTTTCATTTCCTCAATTATAACTTAAATCCTTACTCATGCACATTTATTTCCTTAACCCAATTAGACTTGCTATAATTAGGTTATAAAATTAATTAATTGAGATATATAAAATAAATCTCTTAGAATTAATATATATTCTATATACCATAATTCTCTCATCCCATAACTCTTAAGTCATTTCATTTCTTCATTCCTAATATATAGCTAGGATTACACTAGTTTCTTTTATTTGTTTATTTAATAAACAAGTATAAACCATCACATAATATTCATATTCATTACTCTCATAACTTTTAATCCTTAGGGTTTTATACTTAGCATTAGGGTTCCCAAATTAGGGTTTCATATAAATCGTAAGAATTTTCTAACCGAACGTTTACGTTCTTAATATAATATTTAGGTTTGTCATTGTTTGGCCAACCCTTGACCCTTAACCACACACTGTACACATAAATGACCATATACACAGAACATAAACATGTATACACTTAATCCTGAATAATTCACCTAAATCTTTCACAGAATTTTGAAACCTCAAAATTCCATCTTAAAAATATCAAACGCATACACTTATTTTCTGTCTAGGTTCTAATTTTGAACCATAAATTAATTAATAAAAATTTTAAAAATATTCTAAATTTTCGGGTTATCACAATGTATATATATGAAATGCATATGAGCTATGTATGAAATTTGAAAGTTGATCTTTGATGATATTCTTGTGAAGTAAATTTTTATGCATGTTATGCGTGAAGTAACATGCGTAGTTAATATTAATTGATTATGAATGCATAAACTGAATATGCTATTATATGCTATATGCTGCATGAAAACTGTTAAAATTGTTGAATTTGTCGAGCTCACCTCCATGAAATAACCACTTTTGCGAGTTAAGGACTCACGGTGAAAGATTTCGTGCTTCTTGGTTGACAAAGTAGATAGTTTCGCAACGAAGGATACTATTTAGATTATTACTTGAACCATGTTTAGGTTCTCGGAGTGTATTTGATATATACTTACGACGTTTAATACTTATTGTATTGTAAGGATGTATTAGTTAATACATAGAGGATATCGAATCAAGATGTGAAATCTTATACAGTAATTCGAATAGAATGAATCATAAAATAATTTGATTCAAGGATATGTAATTGATTCAAGTTAATAAATCAATAAAAGATTTTATTCAAAGGAGATTGAAAAAGTTTAAATTATTCTGCATATTTATATAACATCGAATGTGATGTAATACAGGAATATTAATGACCAAGATTAGAAACTTATAAAAGTTTGGGGTCATTGTGCAGATCCTGGAGGAAATAATTTATATTCTAAATTGTAATAAGCAAAGTTATATTCATAAGTTATTAATAATATATATAAATAGTTTGACGATAGTAGTATCGTGGCGGACCGGATCCGAGGTTCGAAGGGACCCGGATTTGGGGGCGTCACACATGTGGATTATTATCAATCAAAGACATTCCTACAATTATTTATGAGGATAACGACGCATGCATTGCTCAACTTAGATGAAGATACATAAAGGGAGATAGAACAAAACACATTTCACCTAAATTCTTCTACACAGATGAGCTGCAAAAGAATGGTGATATAGATGTGCATCAAATTCGATCATGTAATAATCTAGCCGACTTATTAACAAAGTCATTACCAAATGCAACGTTTGCAAAACTTCAAACTAAGATCAGAATGCGTTGACTAAAAGACTTATCACAACATTTCATCAAAGAGTAATAAATTCCTTTTGAGGAGGAGACTGTACTCTTTTTCTTAATCACAGTTTTTCTTTATCCCAATTGATTTTCTTAACAAGGTTTTAATGAGACAATCAATTAAAGTATAATATATTTATGTAAGAGATATGTACTCTTTTTCCATTCGCCAAGTCTTTTTCCAATAGGTTTTCTTAACAAAGTTTTTACATAAAATATAAATATACATAAAATACATAAAATATAACGACGCATGCATTGCTCAACTTAGATGAAGATACATAAAGGGAGATAGAACAAAACACATTTCACCTAAATTCTTCTACACAGATGAGTTGCAAAAGAATGGTGATATAGATGTGCATCAAATTCGATCATGTGATAATCTAGCCGACTTATTGACAAAGTCATTACCAAATGCAACGTTTGCAAAACTTCGAACTAAGATCAAAATGCGTTGACTGAAAGACTTATCATAACATTTCATCAAAGAGTAATAAATTCCTTTTGAGGAGGAGACTGTACTTTTTTCCCTTAATCACAGTTTTTCTTTATCCCAATTGATTTTCTTAACAAGGTTTTAATGAGACAATCAATTAAAGTATAATATATTTATGTAAGAGATATGTACTCTTTTTCCATTCGCCAAGTCTTTTTTCCAGTAGGTTTTCTTAACAAAATTTTTAATGAGACATAATCTTCTATCTTAGAAAATTAAGGAAGAGTGTTATAATATTATATGATTTCCTAAATATCTCAATGGGGCTATACCTAGGCCATTGGTTTAGTCCACGATTTCATGATTCTTATTGGATTTTTATTTTACTTTATTACCTATAAAAGACAACTTACTAAATGAAATAAATAAATAAGAAGAAATTTCTAAAAACTTCTATCTTGTATCTTTTTATTTCTTCAATTATATAACAGTTTTGGTGAAATACATAGACTATAGTACATAATATTTTGTGATCAACTTCACACTATATGGTTAATTGGTCATCTTTTCTAATAGTTTAGTGGGCCATCTATAATCCTTCAAAATGCAAGGTTCATTTGCAAATGAAGACGACCCATTAATAACCTCATTTATATATTGATAATTTGAGTCTTGTTATCTTTAGGGATAAATTTGTGCTAATTTATAATTGTGAAATTTATTAATATATGAAATTAGTAGAAGTTATAGGAAGACCCCAGTTATTACACATCTCTCTAACAAGATTACTGTTAATACTTTTTTACGTAACTGACAATTAAAAAGTTGATGTAAACATTTGTAATATATACTCCTATTCAAAAATTAGAGACACAATTTGAGTTTTGAAGTCAAACGACGACATATTAAATTTCAAAATTGATACGATTTAGAAAAGTTAAAAATGAAATAAATTTTGTGATTAATAGTTTTGTTATAATATACAATTATATAGTTGTATCAACTAAAATTAATTAAATTTACATCAATATAAAGTTTTATATGTCGTCGTTCGACTTTAAAAGTCAAAGTGTATATCTAATTTTAAAACGCTAAAAGTATCATTTTTAGGGTCCTTAACACTAATATACAACAATTAAAAAGTAATTACACTATTAGTGCATGCACAAAATAATTACAAAAATAACGCAATTCACATTAATAAGAAAACCTAAAATCTAGGAGAAATAACTGCCATAATTAATAATTCAAATTCAAATATTTGGAATCTAACAACAAAAATAATTTCAAATTCAAAATAATAATTCAAATATTCAAATTCAAATCTTCATCTCCTCACAAGAGCCTCTCTCTCTCCGCTTCTCGTTGTTATTCATGCCGAATCTCTTTTCTTCACAGTTGTTGCCTCTCTCCGCTTACTCACGCCACGAATCTCCGTTGTCCAAAACGTCAATGAGAAGAAGAAGAAGATCAACCCTACAAAAGTTTAAAAATAAATAGATGTAACTCTTACTTCGCTCAATTTTTTTATGACTATTTGGTTACCCACAAAAACTAAAATGGTTACCTTTATATGAATGGTTGGCTACCAACTACTAACGCTTCGTATAAATGTTTGGCTACCAACCTGAAACCCGGTGTGTGTGACGCTTCAACTCAACCCGGTTTCACGATACCATTTCTATAAGTTTGAATAATACAATAGTAATATTACATTCAAACTTAATTTACATACATCAAAGTTTACTTCCTGTGCACGACCTTCAAATACATTCCTTACAATACTTGAATAGATATCCATACAACTATAACCATTAACTCATAATACACACTTATTCGATCAAATTTTCCTTTTCCTTTGTTCGTGCTCGAGCCTTCAAAGTTGCTCATACATAACCGAAAACATTTAATTTAAGCAAGGATGAGCATTTGAGTGCCCAAAGAAGTAATAGCAATTATATATATATAAGTCGAAAGAATATAAGTATTCTCTTTACATAACACTTCTACAACGAATCAAAAGTTGTGAAGTAATCTGATCGATAAAAGATTCACATAACAACTCTCTTTCAAATTCTTGAAATGAGGCTCCACCCATGAATAGGGTTTAAGAAACATACTATGAACATTCTTTTCATTTTCAAAAGGTTTAGCGTAAATTCATCCACAAAACCGTCATAACTTACGTTGCACGGAGGGTGATCACCAATTTTGTCTCAGACGATTGATCAATACTACATAACTAGAACGACATTCATCGCTTCATCCTTTGTCCGCCAAGTTTATAAAAATTTTCCCATTATCGGGATGTTCATACATGCCCGGTTCCAAACCCAAGGTTTTAATCTTGCTCAACAATAATATGTAATTCAACATATATGTATACGGGTAATTGACATGGTATATCAACATGTGAATAAATGCCATGATTATCCAAGTGGGGACACTTGTATAACCATTTAGAAATCAACTTAATGTAATATATATCCGAGCTAACATGTTGATAATCAAAACGCATATAATCATGATGTGAATAGAATAATTCTCAAACTTCTTACTCATGTCCATCAGCATAAAGGAAATGCAAAGGTAGGATACTTGCCGATTTGGTCGATTACAAATCTCAACTTAGATCTTATCTCTTTATCACAACCTATCAATAAACAAAAGTCATTCGTCCGATTAGAACATAAATCATAACACATAAGATCACAATTATGGTCAAGACATAATCATAGTCTAATCATATTTTCATCACATTCTATACTTTTATACATTTTTCAAATATCTCATCCATGTTCTTACAAAGAGTCTTTTTTCTTTCTATTATAGAGGTCCGACAAATTGTTTGCCAGCATCGGCTACGCCTTTTATCTGTACATACCGAGTCTAAGACTCTTATTCTATACCTCAACATCTCGTAAATATCGACATTTTACTTTTAATCATTTTCTAATTTTTTCCGTAAATTGAAAAATTTAAAATAAATCAAATCATTACTCAAGGTTTATAGTGATATAACCAAGTTATTATGGTTGTTCTTCACCAAATCTCGGACTTCATAACTTAGGTTCCTTCAATACCTAGTTTGATTTGATATCACTTTCAAACATCTAATTATAATTATATGATTTAAACATCAAATAATTCCATTATCATTAATAATTAATTTATATTAATTATTAATGAAACCATTGCTAAAATATAAAAGTTATTTATAATAACTCAAACTATTTTTAAAACATTTATTTTACCCTTAAATGATTTTTAAAACAATTAAAATCATTTTTAAATAATCATCATTAATATATAAATATTAATGTACTATTTATCCAAATATTAAAAGTCATTAATTATAACTTAAAATATTTTTAAATCCTTAATATCCTCTTTAAATGATTTTTAAATAAATAAAACCATTTTTAAACTATTTATTTAATATAAATATTAAATAAACTTAATATCACAAATCATTAACTAAATATCATTAATATATAATTATTAATGAAATTATCTTCTAAATATTAAAAGTTATATTTTATAACTCAAAATATTTTCTTATACCATAAAATAATTTTTCATGATTTTTCATGAATTAAAACTATTTTTAAATCATTTATTTAATATTATAATTAAATAAATAATACCTTTTATATTTCAAAAATATTAAATATTTATGAAATATACTCAAAATAATTAAAAACTATTTTTCGTTTTTAAAATAATTTTTCATAATTTATTTGGTATTTTTAATAATTAAAACTAATTTTTCTAATTTTTAAATTAATTTCCTAAAATAAAATGATAATCGTCATAGTTATATCTATAGCGACGTAACTGTCATTATAGGTGTTCTTGAGCTTCATGTCGCTAGCACAAAGGTACTAGTTTGACCGAGCCTTAAATCCACGATCTAAATGTTTTCCGACTCTTGAAAAGCTTCAATGTTGTAGAAGACTAATGTAATACTACAACTATATACTCATTTCATGACCAAACAACAACAAATCAGAGATATGATCAATAAAAAACCTTGTCGACGTGTTCTTCATAAGTTTCGGGTTGCCCGTAAAACTCGTCAACACCCTGGCCAACTACCTTCTTAAGTGGTCTTATTCGTCGATCCGCATACGTGTTATAGGTGTTTTATACGCCGGCCATGTAGTACAACTTACGTAGAACATGATTAAATCAAGTTTCAAGTCTAAACATTAATAATACCAAAGATATAAATCATCAAACTCTCTCGACAAAAACTTGTATGCCAATTCGGTTTTCCGCATTTTAAAACCGATCGTAGAGAGCTACTTTCGATCTTTATATCTTTCATTCGAGTTTGATCTAAGTGATCTATTGATTCCAGTGTTGTAGATAACATGTAATACTACAACTCTATTACATATAAGACATATAACAACAACAGATCCAAGAGAAAGAGGGCTCATTAAATGTGACCTCAATAATCGTTTTTCAACATTTCGAAAACCCGTAAATGTTCTTTGAAAGCGCTTCTACCAACGGTAGTTCACCATATAATAACTCCTAATCTACAATGAGATATGACCATGATTCCTTTTGCGTAATAAAGACAACATACCAAAGTGCTACATATAGCAAGCTTTAAACATCAAAAACTCTTAACAGATGGGATCTACAAACTTCGACATTCGCTGTCGTAACACAAAATGAAAATTTCCAGATTTTAAAGATCTTCAAACCGAGCTTCAATGTTATGGAATCAACATCAAGCAACCCAGATCATCCTTAGACACTATAATCAACATGTTTTAACATTTAAACATAACATCTAACACCAAAAGTTTAAGAAAAATCAAGCTTAGGTTTATACCTTTTTAAGCTTTGATTCTCGATTTTTGCCACCGATTTGTTATCGTGTGAATGGGGCTTGTTTATAGACCGATATAATGAGAGAATTTCAGAGGTTTAAGCTTCGGGAGAATGAAGCTAAGTGCTTGGGTATAAATAGGCCAAAATGTTGCATTTCTCTCTCGAATCCATAAATTAATGCATGAAATGATTATAATGGTCGATTGATGGTAATACTACGTTCTCATAGGTAATTTCTAGATGGATTGGCTTGATTTTGTGGACAAGTGGTAGCAATAAGACATAAATAATGCATTTTCCTTTCTTTAATTTAAAAAATATTTTAAATACCTTGATGCTAAAGTGGAATGATTCCCTTGTTTGAGAGTCGATAAAGATGTAGGTAAAGTATGTTGGGCATCCTTGTTGCAAGATCCTATCAACAATGTAAGTAATAATACACTAAAATGACAAAAAGGGTATTTTGGTCATTTCACATATAATTCCAAGGGCATTTTTGTAAAAGGCCATTAAATGTAATATTTAACCATTAGATTATAATTTTACCATTTACCAATTAATTTCTATCATTTGGTAAATTAAAACATTTATATAATAACATCGTAATTAAACCCGATAATTTTAAATTAGGGGTTTTTAGAAAATTAGGGTTTTCTAATTAGGGTTTCTTAACGTTATCAATTAGGGTTTTCTAATCGACCATTAGGTTCTCTAATTATCTCGTGTATGATCTAACACACCATTACGATTTCTAACTTCAACCGATTAGGTTGTAATAATTGTGGTTTGTCCTAGCTTATCGCCAGAAAATAGTAATTAGGGTTTTTCTTCTAATTACCGACATTCGTGTACACAAAGAATTTCATATACACAAGAATTTCATATACTACTCACCATTTCTCATAACCGAGTTTAATAATTAGGGTTTCACAAAGACGGTAATATGCTATGACCTAATCGACCGCTATCGCTTCAATAATATCTCGTCTCAGCATACACACAAGATATAATTATTGTATCAGAAATCATTATAATAATAATATAATATTATTATTATCATCTCGATCATAATCCCAATTCGTGGTTCGATCTCATATCCGACTTCTTTCTTTATCAAGTTAAAATACTTGATTTAAATATTCTAACAATTTATCATAATAAAATTAAAATACTAATTATCACTTAATATTATTTCCAATCATGTTATCATGGAAAACATTTCGCCAAAATTATTTCTAATTTTTCAAGTTTATATTCATATTTATCGCTCACATTACTGTACACTTATTCTCGCTATTAAAAAAAAAATTTATACGCAAATTTTCTTAATTATTTTATTTAGGAAATCTCGGGTTATTACATTCACCTCCTTTATAAGGATTCCGCCCCCTAATCACCGCTCTAAACTCATAAACATAAGGGTACATAAAGACATATAATCATCAAGACGTAGACTTCGATCATACTTGATCGAATCGATCTTTAACTATTCTTCACATCACTTAATTAGCGTAAATTTGATTTCTAAAAGAACTCAAAATTTCTTTATAAAATCACTTACTATATATATATATAGAAAACATATAAGATATATAAGTGATTCACATAAAGACCGGAGTTCTGCTTCCAATTGCCAATGTATCCTCGACCGTCATGTTGTAGACCCTGAGTTGCTAACGTTGGGGTACCGGCTGAGTGTGGTCCACTGCTTCTCCCTGTGGTTATGTTTCCCGCCCCATTCCCTCTTTTTGATAGCTTCACACCGATGCTCACCGATCCGCATATGAAGCATCCACTAATCTTCCTTGAATTGGGGCAATTGGGAGAGATATGACCTCTTCGCTGACTTAAAGCACGCTAACTTACCTTTTTAGACACTCGCCAGAGTGATTCTTTCCGCAGCTTCTTGCACCGCACCGCCTCGCTTCTTCACACCTTCCCGCTTTTACTTGAACATTCCCTCGAAAATTCTCATTCTCTTCTCACCCCTATTCCCACTACTACTTTCCATCTTCACCGCCTCCTCCCGACCGCCGCCTCGGTTCTTTTTCTCCTCATTGTAGAGACTCATGGCCTCACCCCTGCTCAAATTTATGATAGCCTTTTCCATGAGTGTCAAAAAGTATCTATTTGCAAGATCGCCACCTTATCAGAGAGCTGTGGTTTTAAGCCTCGCTCAAACCTCCTCGCTTTTCTAGCTTCACAGACTCACTTGATGTGGAGCAAACCTAGCTAACTCATTAAACTTCATGGCATACTCAGTAATACCATGTTTTCCTGCTTTTAACTCCGTGAATTTTACCTCCATTCTAGATCAGATACTAACAGAGAGATAGTTTTCAAAAATAAATCTTTAAACCTATCCCAAGCAATTTCTTCTTCTCCCCTTCGAGTCTTATTTGCTTCCCACCAAAAGTTAGCCTCCCTTTTCATCATATAAGTGGCAAACGCGGTTTTTTTCCCTCATCTACTCTAGCAATTATGAACGCTTTTCTATTTCTTGCTCACCCATGTCCGGCTTCGTAGGGTCACCGATCCTCCTCAACTCGTGTGGTCCTACCGCTTTGAAGTCTTTGAATTTTGCCAAGTTTATTGTCTCGTTGGTTCCCTCGCAATGGCATTCCCTCGCTTCATATAGCCGAGCCATCATGTTTGCAAAGTTTTGCATCGCCTCCGCCGTTGTCCTCCATCATTAATAGATTCTTCTACCCTTGGTTTCGAAGTTCGATTTGATCATGCATTATCTCGTTAAATAAAACCATAAATTATACCTTTACATTTTAAACATTATCGCATAAGATTAATGTATTAAACTTGTTTCATTCCTCAAACTTAGATTCATATTCATTTATCGAATATTTACATAAAGACATAACGCTTTTAATCAACAAATATCCCTTTGTGACTACGAAAGTCTGGATTTAAAATTTTGACCAACATAAAGTTGAAAACAGCTTCATTACTTTTCACACACATTACATAAACACAACATAACCCATACCACTTATTTACTAAGCCTTTCTTCTCCTGACATTCATTCGCCGATGTCCCCCTCCATTCCACAATTAAAACATCCACCTTGCTTATAGTTGGGGCAACGAGGAGATGTGTCCTCACACACCGCCGCAAATATAACATATCTTCTTCCCTTTCTTCTTATCGATTTTCCCAAGTCGATCTTCTATCTTTCTTTTTTCCTTACCTCTCTGAGTCGCATACCTAAGTGTTGCTTGAGGCTCCCATCCGTCAATTTGGATTTTGAGCTTATCCTCGCTTTTTCATTGTTTCCAAAGAATGCTTGACGCAGCTTGAATATTAAGCAACGCCTCTATCTCCCACAAATTTTCCAAATAGAAGAACCTTGTTCTCCGTGATCTCGCACTCCCGCTGATGCTTGAGCAGCAGCTTTCAACTTTAGTGTCCGAGTCACTATCCGTCAAATCCACCATTTCGGATCTCGATACTACGCTTTCCACTATAGCCACCTCGTCCGATTTGGGTTCCCGTAAGCTTCTATTTCAAATTGTTGGCCTTGATATTAGCTCTCTGGGTATGGATCTCGATCCTTCTTATTCCACATATCTTTTCCACCGCATATCTACATACATAAGTTACCCCGATTAGCATATAGTATATATACACAAAGAATCAAGAGTTTTATATACGCTGTCTTTTATTTTGTTTGACGATAAATTTATTCAATTCTCATCAACGCCTATCCTTCTCTCGCCGAAAGGCGCCTTCATCCACTTCATGTCGAATCGCATAAAGGCGATGCCTAAAGCCCGCTTCCAAGGTATATATCTTGGTGTCTTTGGCTTTTATCTCAACCTTCAACCGTCCCTACCCAGATTCTCTCTCTCGCTTCCAACCTCCTCAGAATCTCCTGCTTAATTCTATCTGTGGTTCTATGAGCAGCCGTCTTTGTATCATTGCTCAAAACTGAGAGTACGATTCTGCAGGCTCCGCCGCTTTCACTTCTAGCCGCTAAGTCGCTGCTCCTAACTAACAAATCTCTTATCATCTCACCGTCTGCGGTACTCTCGCTAGAGTCCATCGCCTCGGGTCAAGGAATTGCTACTTTGACTTTCGCCATCCATCCTACGACCACAATAAACGAGACAACATTAGCACCAAATAAAATATATTCATCGGTAAAATGAAGGAATATTTTATTTAGTACAACTAAAACTTGATGGATCTCTTCGACTCATCATATCTTATAACTCCTCACCGTAGTACTTCGCCTCCTCGGTTCATCAATATTTATCTTATCTTTCGTCTTCATTCTTCTACTAAGGTTATAACCTAGGTTTCGACTCCTAACGCTTATAACCTATGCCTTTTGATACCAACCCGTGACGCCTCTAAATCCGTACTTGAAACCCAACTCAAAGGTTTTCACGATACCATTTCTATAAGTTTAATAATACAATAAAATATTACATTCAAACTTAATTTACATACATCAAAGTTTACTTCCTGTGTACGAGACCTTCAAATACATTCCTTACAATACTTGAATAGATATCCATGAAACTATAACCATTAACTCATAATACACACTTATTCGATCAAATTTCCTTTTCCTTTGTTCGTGCTCTCGAGCCTTCAAAGTTGCTCATACATAACTCGAAAACATTTAATTTAAGCAAGGATGAGCATTTGAGTGCCCAAAGAAGTAATAGCAATTATATATATATAAGTCGAAAGAATATAAGTATTCTCTTTACATAACACTTCTACAACGAATCAAAAGTTGTGAAGTAATCAGACCGATAAAAGATTCACATAACAACTCTCTTTCAAATTCTTGAAATGAGGCTCCACCCATGAATAGGGTTTAAGAAACATACTATGAACATTCTTTTTCATTTTCAAAAGGTTTAGCGTAAATTCATCCACAAACCGTCATAACTTACGTACGCACGGAGGGTGATCACTTTCATTGTACCTCAGATTGATCAATACTATATAACTAGAACGACATTCATCGCTCATCCTTTGTCCGCCGGCAAGATAAAAATTTTCCCATTATCTGGATGTTCATACATGCCCGGTTCCAAACCCAAGGTTTTAATCTTGCTCAACAATAATATGTAATTCAACATATATGTATACGGTAATTGACATGGTATATCAACATGTGAATAAATGCTATGATTATCCAAGTGGGGACACTTGTATAACCATTTAGAAATCAACTTAATGTAATATATATCCGAGCTAACATGTTGATAATCAAAACGCATATAACTGTAGACAGAATAGAATAATTCTCAAACTTCTTACTCATGTCCATCAGATAAAGGAAATGCAAAGGTAGGATACTCACCGATTTGGTCGATTACAAATCTCAACTTAGATCTTATCTCTTTATCACAACCTATCAATAAACAAAAGTCATTCGTCCGATTAGAACATAAATCATAACACATAAGATCGCCAATTATGGTCAAGACATAATTATGTCAATAATCGCATTATGTACTTTTAGTTCACATTCTATACTTTTATACATTTTTCAAATATCTCATCCATGTTCTTACAAAGAGTCTTTTCTTTCTATTATAGGTCCGATAAATGTTCATGCATCATCGACAGCCTTTTTTTTCCAGTACATACCGAGTCTAAGACTTCTTATTCTATACCTCAACATCTCAGAATATCGACATTTTACTTTTTAATCATTTTCTAATTTTTCCGTAAATTGAAAATTTTAAAATAAATCAAATCATCACTCAAGGTTTATAGTGATATAACCGTTATTATGGTTGTTCTTCACCAAATCCTCGACTTCATAACCTGCCTTCTCTAGTACCTAGTTTGACCTGATATCACTTTCAAACATCTAATTATAATTATATGATTTAAACATCAAATAATTCCATTATCATTAATAATTAATTTATATTAAACTATTAATGAAACCATTGCTAAAATATAAAAGTTATTTATAATAACTCAAACTATTTTTAAAACATTTATTTTACCCTTTAAATGATTTTTAAAACAATTAAAATCATTTTTAAATAATCATCATTAATATATAAATATTAATGTACTATTTATCCAAATATTAAAAGTCATTAATTATAACTTAAAATATTTTTAAATCCTTAATATCCTCTTTAAATGATTTTTAAATAAATAAAACCATTTTTAAACTATTTATTTAATATAAATATTAAATAAACTTAATATCACAAATCATTAACTAAATATCATTAATATATAATTATTAATGAAATTATCTTCTAAATATTAAAAGTTATATTTTATAACTCAAAATATTTTCTTATACCATAAAATAATTTTTCATGATTTTTCATGAATTAAAACTATTTTTAAATCATTTATTTAATATTATAATTAAATAAATAATACCTTTTATATTTCAAAATATTAAATATTTATGAAATATACTCAAAATAATTAAAAACTATTTTTCGTATTTTAAAATAATTTTTCATAATTTATTTGGTATTTTTAATAATTAAAACTAATTTTTCTAATTTTTAAATTAATTTCCTAAAATAAAATGATAATCTGTCATAGTTATCTATAGCGGCTACGTAACCGTCGCTATAGGTGTTCTTGAGCTTCATGTCGCAAAGGCACAAAGGTACTAGTTTGACCGAGCCTTAAATCCACGATCTAAATGTTTTCGACTTGCAAAAACTTCAATGTTGTAAGACTAATGTAATACTACAACTATATACTCATTTCATGACCAAACAACAACAAATCAGAGATATGATCAATAAAAAAACCTTGTCGACGTGTTCTTCATAAGTTTCGGGTTGCCCGTAAAATTCGTCAACACCTGGCCAACGACCTTAAAGGTCTTATTCGTCGATCCGTATACGTTATAGGTGTTTTATACGCTTCAGCCATGAAGTACAACTTACGTAGAACATGATTAAATCAAGTTTCAAGTCTAAACATTAATAATACCAAAGATATAAATCATCAAACTCTCCGACAAAACTTGTATGCCAATTCGGGTTTTCCAAATTTTAAAACCGATCGTGTAATGCTACTTTCGATCTTTATATCTTTCATTCTCGAGTTTGATCTAAGTGATCTATCGATTCCAGTTGTAGATAACATGTAATACTACAACTCTATTACATATAAGACATATAACAACAACAGATCCAAGAGAGAAGAGGCCATTAAAATGTGACCTCAATAATCGTTTTCAACATTTCGAAAACCCGTAAATGTCTCTTTGAAAGCGCCTCGGCCAATGGTAGTTTGACCATAAATAACTTCTAATCTACAACAGATATGACCATGATTCCTTTTGCGTATAAAGACAACATACCAAAGCTACACATAACAAGCTTTAAACATCAAAACGCTCTTAACAGATGGGATCTACAAATTCTCCGACATTCGCTGTCGTAACACAAAATGAAAATTTCCAGATTTTAAAGATCTTCAAATCCGAAGCTTCGAATGTTATGGAATCAACATCAAGCAACCCAGATCATCCTTAGACACTATAATCAACATGTTTTAACATTTAAACATAACATCTAACACCAAAAGTTTAAGAAAAATCAAGCTTAGGTTTATACCTTTTTAAGCTTTGATTCTCGATTTTTGGCCACCGATTTGTTATCGTGTGAATGGGGCTTGTTTATGACCGATATAATGAGAGAATTTCGTAGGTTTAAGCTTCGGGAGAATGAAGCTAAGTGCTTGGGTATAAATAGGCCAAAATGTTGCATTTCTCTCTCTTGAATCCATAAATTAATGCATGAAATGATTATAATGGTCGATCGATGGTAATACTACGTTTCATAGGTAATTTCTAGATGGATCGGCGGATTTTGTGGACAAGTGGTAGCAATAAGACATAAATAATGCATTTTCCTTTTCTTTAATTTAAAAAATAATTTTAAATACCTTGATGCTAAAGTGGAATGATTCCCTTGTTTGAGAGCCGATAAGATGTAGGTAAGTATGTGTTGGGCATCCTTGTTGCAAGATCCTATCAACAATGTAAGTAATAATACACTAAAATGACAAAAGGGTATTTTGGTCATTTCACATATAATTCCAAGGGCATTTTTGTAAAAGGCCATTAAATGTAATATTTAACCATTAGATTATAATTTTACCATTTACCAATTAATTTCTATCATTTGGTAAATTAAAACATTTATATAATAACATCGTAATTAAACCCGATAATTTTAAATTAGGGTTTCCTATAGAAAATTAGGGTTTTCTAATTAGGGTTTCTTAACGTTATCAATTAGGGTTTTCTAATCGACCATTAGGTTCTCTAATTATCTCGTATATGATCTAACACACCATTACTACGCTCTCTAACTTCAACCGATTGTGGTTGTAATAATTAGGGTTTGTCCTAGTTATCGCCGTAAAAAATAGTAATTAGGGTTTTTCTTCTAATTACCGTATATTCGTGTACACACAAGAATTTCATATACACAAGAACTTCATATACTACTCACCATTTCTCATAACCGAGTTTAATAATTAGGGTTTCACAAAGACTTGCATAATATGCTATGACCTAATCGATCGCTATCATCGCTTCAATAATATTCTCTCACATCACACACACACAAGATATAATTATTGTATCAGAAAATCATTATAATAATAATATAATATTATTATTATCATCTCTTGATCATAATCCCAATTCGTGGTTCGATCTCATATCCGACTTTCTTTTTCGCATATCAAGTTAAAATACTTGATTTAAATATTCTAACAATTTATATAATAAAATATATATTATATAAGTTCTAATTATCACTTCATATATTATTTCCAATCATGTTATCATGGAAAACATTCTTATTTCTAATTTTTCAAGTAATAAAAATATTTATTTATCGCTCACATTTCTTATTACTTATTTTATTTAAAAAATTTATACGCAAATTTTCTTAATTATTTTATTTAGGAAATCTCAAGTTATTACATTCACCTCCCTTATAAGGATTCCGCCCCTAATCACCGCTCTAAAACTCATAAACATAAGTGGTACATAAAGACATATAATCATCAAGACGTAGACCTCGATCATACTTGATCGAATCCGATCTTTAACTATTCTTCACATCACTTAATTAGGCGTAAATTTGATTTCTAAAAGAACTCAAAATTTCTTTATAAAATCACTTACTATATATATATATAGAAAACATATAAGATATATAAGTTATTCACATAAACTTGGAGTTCTGCTTCCAAATGCCAATGTATCCTCGGACCGCCATGTTGTAGACCCTCTGAGTTGCTAACGCTGGGGTACCGGTTGAGTGTGGTCCACTGCTTCTCCCCGTGGTTATGTTTCCCGCCCCATTCCCTCTTGATGACAGCTTCTCACACCGATGCTCACCGATCCGCATATATGAAGCATCCACTAATCTTCCTTGAATTGGGGCAATGGGAGAGATATGACCTTCTGCCCGCACTTAAAGCACGCGAACTTACCTTTAGACACTCGCCAGAGTGATTCTTTCCAGCTTCTTGCACCGCACGCCTCGCTTTTCTTCACACCTTCCCGCTTTTTCTTGAACATTCCCTCGAAAATTCCTCATTCTCTTCTCACCCCTATTCCCACTACTACTTTCCATCTTCACCGCCTCCTCCCGACCCGCCTCGGTTCTTTTTCTCCTTGTTGTAGAGACTCATGGCCTCACCTCCCCTGCTCAAATATGATAGCCTTTTTCCATGAGTGTCAGTAAAAGTATCTATTTGCAAAGATCGCCACCTTATCAGAGAGCTGTGGTTTTAAGCCTCGCTCAAACCTCCTCGCTTTTCTAGCTTCAGACTCACTTGATGTGGAGCAAACCTAGCTAACTCATTAAACTTCAAGATACTTCAGAATACCATGTTTTCCTGCTTTAACTCCGTGAATTTTACCTCCATTCTAGATCGTGATACTAACAGAGAGATAGTTTTCAAAAATAAATCTTTAAACCTATCCCAAGCAATTTCTTCTTCTCCCGCCCGAGTCTTATTTGCCTCCCACCAAAAGTTAGCCTCCCTTTATCATATAAGTGGCAAACGCGGTTTTTTTTTCTCATCTACTCTAGCAATTATGAACGCCTTTTCTATTTCTGCTCACCCATGTCCGGGCTTCAGAGGGTCACCGATCCTCCTAAACTCGTGGTCCTACCGCTTTGAAGTCTTTGAATTTTGCCAAGCGATTGTCTCGTTGGTTCCTCGCCAACTGGCATTCCCTCGCTTTCATAGCCGAGCCATCATGTTTGCAAAGTTTTGCATCGCCTCCGCCGTTGTCCTCCATCATTAATAGATTCTTCTACCCTTTGGTTTCGAAGTTCGATTTGATCATGCATTATCTCGTTAAATAAAACCATAAATTATACCTTTACATTTTAAACATTATTGCATAAGATTAATGTATTAAACTTGTTTCATTCCTCAAACTTAGATTCATATTCATTTATCGAATATTTACATAAAGACATATCGCTTTTAATCAACAAATATCCTTTCAGGACTACGAAAAGTCTGGATTTAAAATTTTGACCAACATAAAGTTGAAAATAGCTCATTACTTTTCACACACACACATAAACACAACATAACCCATACCACTTATTTACTAAGCCTTTCTTCCTGACATTCATTCGCCGATGTCCCTCCATTCCACAATTAAAACATCCACCTTGCTTATAGTTGGGCAACGAGGAGATGTATGTCCCTCACAAACCGCAAATATAACATATCTTCTTCCTTTCTTCTTATCGTTTTTCCCAAGTCAGATCTTCTATCTTTCTTTTTCCTTACCTCCTGAGTCGCATACCTAAGTGTTGCTTGAGGCTCCCATCCGTCAATTTGGATTTTGAGCTTATCCTCGCTTCTTTCATTGTTTCCAAAGAATGCTTGACGCAGCTTGAATATTAAGCAACGCCTCTATCTCCCATGCCTTTCCAAACAGAAGAACCTTGTTCTCCAGATCCTCGCACTCCGCTGATGCTTGAGCAGCTTTCAACTTTAGTAGTGTCTCGAGTCACTATCCGTCAAATCCACCATTTCGATCTCGATACTACGCTTTCCACTATAGCCACCTCGTCCGATTTGGGTTCCCGGTAAGCTTCTATTTCAAATTGTTGGCCTTGATATTAGCTCTGGGGTATGGATCCGATCCTTCTTATTCCACATATCTTTTCCACCGCATATCTACATACATAAGTTACCCCGATTAGATATATAGTATATATACACAAAATCAAGAGTTTTATATACGCTTGTCTTTTATTTTGTTTGACGATAAATTTATTCAATTCTCATCAACGCCTATCCTTCTTCTCCGAAAAAGCAAATTTCATCCACTTCATGTCGAATCGCATAAAGGCGATGCCTAAAGCCCGCTTCCAAGGTATATATCTTGGTGTCTTTGGCTTTTATCTCAACCTTCAACCGTCCCACCAGATCTCTCTCTCTCCAACCTCCTCGTAATCCTGGCTTAATTCTATCTGTGTGTTAAGTGAGAGCAGCGTCCTCAGTACATCATTGCTCAAATCTGAGAGACGATTCGTGCGGCTCCGCCGTCAAATTTCTAGCCGTTAAGTCGCCGCTCCTAACTAACAAATCTCTTATCATCTCACCGTCAGGTACTCCTCGCTAGAGTCCATCGCCTCGGGTCAAGGAATTGCTATTTTGACTTTCGCCATCCATCCTATGACCACAATAAACGAGACAACATTAGCAACCAAATAAAATATATTCATCAGTAAAATGAAGGAATATTTTATTTAGTACAACTAAAACTTGATGGATCTCTTCGACTCATCATATCTTATAACTCCTCACCGTAGTACTTCGCCTCCCGGGTTCACCGAATATTTATCTTATCTTTCGTCTCTCCATTCTACTAAGGTTATAACCTAGGTTTTCGCACTCCTAACGCTTATAACCTACATGCCTTTGATACCAACCTCGTGACGCCCCTAAATCCGGGTACTTTGAAACCCGAACTCAAAGGTTCACGATACCATTTCTATAAGTTCTAATAATACAATAGTAATATTACATTCAAACTTAATTTACATACATCAAAGTTTACTTCCTGTGTACGAGACCTTCAAATACATTCCTTACAATACTTGAATAGATATCCATACAAACTATAACCATTAACTCATAATACACACTTATTCGATCACCTTTCCTTTTCTTTTCGTTCGCGTGCTCGAGCCTTCAAAGTTGCTCATACATAACCGAAAAACATTTAATTTAAGCAAGGATGAGCATTTGAGTGCCCAAAGAAAGTAATAGCAATTATATATATAAGTCGAAAGAATATAAGTATTCTCTTTACATAACACTTCTACAACGAATCAAAAGTTGTGAAGTAATCAGATCGATAAAAGATTCACATAACAACTCTCTTTCAAATTCTTGAAATGAGGCTCCACCCATGAATAGGGTTTAAGAAACATACTATGAACATTCTTTTTCATTTTCAAAAGGTTTAGCAGAAATTCATCCACAAAACCGTCATAACTTACTTGCACGGAGGGTGATCACTCACATTGTACCTCAGATTGATCAATACTACATAACTAGAACGACATTCATCGCTTCATCCTTTGTCCGCCAAGCACATAAAAATTTTCCCATTATCTGGATGTTCATACATGCCCGGTTCCAAACCCGGAAGGTTTTAATCTTGCTCAACAATAATATGTAATTCAACATATATGTATACGGTAATTGACATGGTATATCAACATGTGAATAATGCTATGATTATCCAAGTGGGGACACTTGATAACCATTTAGAAATCAACTTAATGTAATATATATCCGAGCTAACATGTTGATAATCAAAACGCATATAACTGTAGATGTAAATAGAATAATTCAAACTTCTTACTCATGTCCATCAGATAAAGGAAATGCAAAGGTAGATACTTGCACGATTTGGTCGATTACAAATCTCAACTTAGATCTTATCTCTTTATCACAACCTATCAATAAACAAAAGTCATTCGTCCGATTGTAACATAAATCATAACACATAAATCGCTGCCATTATGGTCAAGACATAATCGCAGTCTATCATACTTTCAGTCACATTCTATACTTTTATACATTTTTTTCAAATATCTCATCCATGTTCTTACAAAGAGTCTTTTCTTTCTATTATAGGGTCCGATAAATGTTTGCCAGCATCGACAAACGCTTTTATCGGTACATACCGAGTCTAAGACTCTTATTCTATACCTCAACATCTCAGAATATCGACATTTTACTTTTAATCATTTTCAATTTTTCCGTAAATTGAAAAATTTAAAATAAATCAAATCATTACTCAAGGTTTATAAAGTGATATAATCACTGTTATTATGGGTGTTCTTCACCAAATCTCGGACTTCATAACCTGCTTTCTAGTCACCAGTTTGACCGATATCACTTTCAAACATCTAATTATAATTATATGATTTAAACATCAAATAATTCCATTATCATTAAATTAATTTATATTAAACTATTAATGAAACCATTGCTAAAATATAAAAGTTATTTATAATAACTCAAACTATTTTTAAAACATTTATTTTACCCTTAAATGATTTTTAAAACAATTAAAATCATTTTTAAATAATCATCATTAATATATAAATATTAATGTACTATTTATCCAAATATTAAAAGTCATTAATTATAACTTAAAATATTTTTAAATCCTTAATATCCTCTTTAAAATGATTTTTAAATAAATAAAACCATTTTTAAACTATTTATTTAATATAAATATTAAATAAACTTAATATCACAAATCATTAACTAAATATCATTAATATATAATTATTAATGAAATTATCTTCTAAATATTAAAAGTTATATTTTATAACTCAAAATATTTTCTTATACCATAAAATAATTTTTCATGATTTTTCATGAATTAAAACTATTTTTAAATCATTTATTTAATATTATAATTAAATAAATAAATACCTTTTATATTTCAAAATATTAAATATTTATGAAATATACTCAAAATAATTAAAAACTATTTTTCAGATTTTTAAAATAATTTTTCATAATTTATTTGGTATTTTTAATAATTAAAACTAATTTTTCTAATTTTTAAATTAATTTCCTAAAATAAAATGATAATCGTCGCTAGTTAGCATCTATAGCGACGTAACCGTCGCTATAGGTGTTCTTGAGCTTCATGTCGCCAAGAAAAGGTACCAGTTTGACCGAGCCTTTAAATCCACGATCTAAATGTTTTTTCGACTTCAGAAAAGCTTCAATGTTGTAAGACTAATGTAATACTACAACTATATACTCATTTCATGACCAAACAACAACAAATCTGTGAGATATGATCAATAAAAACCTTGTCGACGTGTTCTTCATAAGCTCGGGTTGCCTGTAAAACTCGTCAACAACACCGGCCAACGACCTTAAAGGGTCTTATTCTCGTCGATCCGTATATGTTATAGGTGTTTTATACGCCGCAAAGTGAAGTACAACTTATAGAGAACATGATTAAATCAAGTTTCAAGTCTAAACATTAACAATACCAAAGATATAAATCATCAAACTCTCCGACAAAATCTTGTATGCCAATTCGGTTTTCCGCAATTTTAAAACCGATCGTGTATACTTTCGATCTTTATATCTTTCATTCTCGAGTTTGATCTAAGTGATCTATTGATTCCAGTTGTAGATAACATGTAATACTACAACTCTATTACATATAAGACATATAACAACAATGTATCCAATGAGAAAGAGGCTTCATTAAATGTGACCTCAATAATCGTTTTGAACATTTCGAAAACCCCCGAATGTTCTTTTGTTAGCTTCTACTAATGGTAGTTTGAATTCATAAATAACTTCTAATCTACAATGATATGACCATGATTCCTTTTGCGTAATAAAGACAACATACCAAAGCTACACATAACAAGCTTTAAAACATCAAAAACTCTTAACAGATGGGATCTACAACCTCGACATTCGCTGTCGTAACACAAAATGAAAATTTCCAGATTTTAAAGATCTTCAAACCGAGCTTCAATGTTATGGAATCAACATCAAGCAACCCAGATCATCCTTAGACACTATAATCAACATGTTTTAACATTTAAACATAACATCTAACACCAAAAGTTTAAGAAAAATCAAGCTTAGGGTTTATACCTTTTTAAGCTTTGATTCGATTTTTGGCTACCGATTTGTTATCGGTGTGAATGGGGCTTGTTTATAGATCGATATAATGAGAGAATTTCAGAGGTTTAAGCTTTGGGAGAATGAAGCTAAGTGCTTGTATATAAATAGGCCAAAATGTTGCATTTCTCTCTTGAATCCATAAATTAATGCATGAAATGATTATAATGGTCGATCGATGGTAATACTACAAATTTCATAGGTAATTTCTAGATGGATTGGCCGATTTTGTGGACAAGTGGTAGCAATAAGACATAAATAATGCATTTTCCTTTTCTTTAATTTAAAAAAATATTTTAAATACCTTGGATGCTAAAGTGGAATGATTCCCTCGTTTGAGAGCCGATAACATGTAGGTAAAATATGTTGGGCATCCTTGTTGCAAGATCCTATCAACAATGTAAGTAATAATACACTAAAATGACAAAAGGGTATTTTGGTCATTTCACATATAATTCCAAGGGCATTTTTGTAAAAGGCCATTAAATGTAATATTTAACCATTAGATTATAATTTTACCATTTACCAATTAATTTCTATCATTTGGTAAATTAAAACATTTATATAATAACATCGTAATTAAACCCGATAATTTTAAATTAGGGTTTCTATAGAAAATTAGGGTTTTCTAATTAGGGTTTCTTAACGTTATCAATTAGGGTTTTCTAATCGACCATTAGGGTTCTCTAATTATCTCGTATGATCTAACATACTCATTACGATCTCTAACTTCAACCGATTAGGGTTGTAATAATTAGGGGTTGTCCTAGTTATCGCCGTAAAAAAAATAGTAATTAGGGTTTTCTTCTAATTACCGTATTCGTGTACACAAAGAATTTCATATACACACAAGAACTTTCATATACTACTCACCATTTCTCATAACCGAGTTTAATAATTAGGGTTTCACAAAGACGGTAATATGCTATGACCTAATCCGACCGCCATCAAGCCAATAATATCTCTGTCTCATATATACACAAAAGACATAATTATTGTATCAGAAAATCATTATAATAATAATATAATATTATTATTATCATCTCGATCATAATCCCAATTCGTGGTTCGATCTCATATCCGACTTTTCTTTCGCATATCAAGTTAAAATACTTGATTTAAATATTCTCGAACAATTTATATTTATCGCTCACATTACTGTAGACACTTATTCTCGTAAAAAAAAATTTATACGCAAAATTTCTTAATTATTTTATTTAGGAAATCTCGGTTATTATTGTTTACCAACCGTATTATGAAAAAAAACGAAGGTGTGAAGGTGGATTGTTACCTTGGTATATACGACTCAAGCAATGTCTTAAGAACTCACTTTCATCCGACCTATCAACTTTAACCAATGCCTTTACATATTCTAAGAATTCTTGACTTGTTGATGTCTAATGAAGGTCGACTCTCAAAATATCTTATCATCAAGATTCGGATCATTTCGCTTATAAAGCTCTTTAAGAATAGCAGAATCATGTGATGCCTCTGCATCACGTAATTTGCGAGCGAAACTTTCAGCATAACTCGATTGAAATCTACGAGGAGAACTAGGAAGACCATTTACTGCATAATAATGAGGGAGAGAATTCAATAAACCATTTTGTTGTATTGAAGAGTAGAGAGATAATATATTCTCTTTAAAAAAATGGTCTATAAAGAGTACCACCAAAGAATTGAGCAGCCTTGCGCTAATTGTTTTGGAAACATATAATGTAAAGACAAATTCAAGAACATATATCCCATGAAGCCATGGCGAGAAAAGGATGAGGAGGAGAAGTTCGACGAATTGGAGGGAAGATATAGAAGGGTATGAAAAAGTGTATTACTTTTATAATTATTTTATAGATGCACCATTATTATAATTATATTAAAAAATATAATAAAATATGTAATTTGAAACGTGTTGAATATTATACACTTGGAAAATAAAGTCCCCAAACACACTTTTCTAACCTACCAACTTTCCAACACACAAAATACCAACCAAAGGCCGTGTTATTACTTCCTCTTTTATTATATACGTCGTTTTAGATAAAATATATTTTTTATAATATAAGTCGGTTTATATTTATTTAGAAGTCATTTCTTACTCTGTCCCTAAAAAGATAATTGAACGAGTAAATAAATAGTGATGAATTAGTGCATGAGTAATAATGAAATTTTAAATTAAATTTAATTACTTAATATTAATTTATTAAAATTAATGAGATATTTTTAATGTGTCATTACGTATTAGATGACACATATCATACACGCCAACATCACCTTTTTTACCCGGATCTCATTTGACAGGGACTTGCTCATCGTCCCAGATCAGATCAGAGATCGGAAATGGGAAGGGGAAGCCTCCTTATTCATGGGCTTGCTTTTACTTTGAGCTCCAACAAATTACGACCAACGATTATAGCAGCTATTCACCCCCCCTGCAGGTCAATTTCTGCTTATTCAATGCTCCATTCCATACATCTACTGCTCCAAAATTAACAAACCCTAACCCCAATCCCAAGACTAGAGGCAGAGATTCTCTGCAGCAATTACTGCGGGAGAAATGCAAATTAGGGTTCGATAATCTTGATGATGCTCTTCTTTTATTCGGTCGTATGCTTCAAATGCGACCTCTCCCTTCTGTAATCGATTTCAGTCAACTATTAGCGGCTATCGCAAAAATGAAACACTACTCCGTTGTTGTCTCTCTGTTCAGAGATATTTGTGCTTTAACAAATCCGGTGGTTCCGGTAGATATAGTTACCATAACCACAGTGATAAACTGTTGTTGTCACTGTAATCGAGTCGATTACGGGTTTTCTCTGTTGGGTGGGATCTACAAACGTGGTTTCGTGCCGGATGCTTTTACCTTCAACACTCTGATAAGGGGGCTTCTTTCAGAAAATAAGTTTTTGGAGGCTGAGGAATTGTTCAAGAAGTTGATAAGGACAAAAGAAATTGAACCTAATGCAGTTATGTACGGTACCATTATAAATGGGCTTTGCAAAACAGGCAACACTTCCATGACCATTAGGCTGCTCAGAATAATGGAAAAAGGAAGGTGTGAACCAGATACTATAGTTTATAGCACCATCATTGATAGTTTGTGTAAGGACAAACTAGTAGATGATGCTTTGGATCTTTTCTCAGAAATGATTGGTAAAGGTCTATTGCCAGATGTTATCAGCTATAGTTCATTAATTCAGGGCCTATGCAACTTTGGTCGATGGACAGAGACTGAACGAATGTTAAGAGAGATGGCCAGCATGAAAATCTCTCCAGATATGCATACTTTCAGTATATTGGTAGATGCGCTTTGCAAGAAAGGTAAGGTAAAAGAAGCAGAGCATGTGGTTAAACAAATGATTCAAAGTGGTGAGAATCCTGATGTAGTCACCTACAGTGCTCTCATGGATGGTTATTGTTTGCGAGGTGAAATGGATGGAACATTGGCAGTGTTGAATACCATGAAGAATGAGGGGATAGTGCCCGATAATCGTAGCTATAACACTTTGATAAATGGATATTGCAAGAAGTTGAGAGTAGATAAAGCTATGGATCTCTTTCGAAAAATGCCGAGTGAAGGTTTGAAACCCACAATTGTAACTTACAACACTCTTTTGGATGGGCTATTTAAGATGGGTAGATATGTTGACGCACGATATTTTTTTAATGAGATGCAATCTCAAGGCCATAGACCAGATATTTTGACATGCAATATCTTGTTAGACGGCATTTGCAAGAATCAGTGTGTGGATGAAGCATTGTCCTTGTTTCGTGCTATGGAATCTAATGGTTTAATTCCTGATATTGTTACTTATAATGTCCTCATTGATGGATTGTGCAAAGATGGAAAGCTTGATATGGCAAGAAACCTTATTGATAGCCTTCCTTCAAAAGGCTTGCGACCAGATACTAGGACATACACAATGATGATCCGAGGACTATGTGAAAAAGGACTACCGGAAGAAGCAAAGGAGCTACTTGTGGAAATGGAAGCTAATGATTGCTTGCCAGATGATGTCACTTACAACACTATTATCCGAGGATTTTTTCAAAATAAGAAGTATAATGAAGCAAGTGTACTCATAGAAAAAATGGTTGGCAAGGGCTTCTCAGCAGATGCATCTACCACCTCCACGGTACTGAATCTACTCTCAAGGAAAGAACATGATCCAACTCTACTTGCTATGCGTCAGAAGTTCTTGCCTACAGGTAAATGACTTGCATCATTAGTTCTCGCCTACAGGTAGCTTTTGATGATAAATGTCTTCAACTTGGACAAAATTTGAGACAAAAGATGAAGTAAGAACATTTAGTGGGATACTAACTCATTAGTAACGAATTAATTCATGTTGAAGGCTAGCATTAGTATGGTAGCATTTAGAGTGATATTAACTCAAATCTTTATTAAAAATATTCCAGTTTCGTGTGATGCTTTCATATGTTTCTCTATGTAATTGCAAAGAAAGAAGAAAATCTCTCCTTAACTACCGTTTTTATTAAATTATGTGAAAAATGTACCTAAGACTTTTTGTGTGAGTTTATGATTTATTATTATTATTTTTGTTGCCGGAAAGTTTCATTATCATCTCTTGTGAGATAATGTTCTCCCCTTTTGAGATATTTTAAGTATTTGCCAAAATGATTGCATATTTTAAACATGAAATGAAATAAGAGTATTGTTTTTAATTGAATTATAATTACGATAAAATGTGCATACATGGATAGATAAGAGTTAATAATTGTCTCTCCCTAAGTTATAAGAATAGGTTAGAGTTAATATATTATCTCGCCCTAAGTTATTTTATCTTATCGCATATTGTCCTTCCACGTTAGTCGCAATCTAACTTTTGTCACATATTTATCAACGTGTATATCATTTCCCATGAAATAACCACATATATTTTGTGTACCAAGATACTTCTGAAAAATCAGAAATTACTGAAATTGGCTAGATGTCATACTTAAACTCCATTGAAAATCAGAAACAAGGAAGTTCATTATCCTGATTACTTGCATCAGTCCCTTCATTCCATTGCGCAACCAAAAATATAACAAATTGTTGATAACATAATTTCCATAGCTGCTTATTGTATGCTGTTTGTTGGACAGAAATATCATACAAATTTTGATATTTTCATTTCCTTCAATGTTTCTTCATCTCAATCCAGATTACTTGGCTCCATCTACGCGTACATGGACAAACATAGTGTTCTTGTAACCTTTCATAATTCTGAGCTTATCATCGCTATATCTGGAAAATGTTAATGTAATGTCAAAGTTTGTATATCACAATAGTGAATAAATAAATAACACAGGCCATGTAATGGAGAGTACATACAATAATTCCAGCTTGAACTTGCTCCCTATCTCTACTGGAAGTCCATATGGGCCAACTATAATTGCTGCATCGTCCATCGTCACATCATACAGGTTTGTGCCGGATTTCCTGTAACAGACCAGACGTTTTATAATGAAAGAGTTCAAGTCTCCAGTCAAAGAGAGAATATTTAGAGAGAAACTGTATGGGAAAAATAATAGGTTATTTTTCGAGGATGTGTAAAGCATCACGGGACTTGCTGATGATGACATACTCATTACTCAAGATTGGATGGTGAATGGGCGATGATGATGAACTATAGAAAATTCATACTTTCATTAAAGTTAAATCATGAACCAACAGATCAATAGTTATAGAGCTTAAACATGCTATGGCAAATCAAATAAGACAAATCTACTCAATCCTCTTTCAATTCTTCTTTTTCCTATGGGAGTTCATATAGATCATTCTTATTGTTGAAGACAATGTGCCACGAAACAAAGAACACAACATATTGTTGCACTCTTTAAGAAAGCTATAGCAGGTACCACGATTCGAATAAAAAGTATTTCATACCAACCAAGTGATCTAAAGAAATCTACCCCTACAGCACTCACAACCCAGGTAACAACAGTAACATAGCCGAAGGAAAAACAAAACTTACAAAAATGTGCCATTTATGGAGAATTTGAGCCCAAGCAAAATGTCAACAAGAAATTTCAATTGTCCCTTCGCTTTGACAATCTAACATGGTCGCAATAGAATACGTTAGTCAACAAAGGATATATCTTCAGAAAGGATATTTCACTAAGAAACCAAGAATTATGAATTTGTACAACTTCAATGACTGTTATTTAGATGGCACCTGAGTGCCCATAAGACCATTAGCAGCATTCTCTATCCAACTATCTGTCTCCATCTGCAACACGCAACATTCCAATTTTAGTTCAAGTGAAGTAAAACATCTAGTAACAAAGAAAAATAAAATTTGATTGGTCAACTTTAAATAAAGAAAAAACATAAGTTGCTCCTCTTACAATATCTACCTGAAAATAAGGATAGCGTTCTCATAATAGTGCAAGTGTATGTATCTATGCATGCAGGGATGTGTGTGTGTGTGTGTGTGAGAGAGAGAGAGAGAGAGAGAGAGAGAGAGAGAGAGGAGATTATTGTAAAGATTAACTCCTTTTGATGGAATTTGCTAAATTGCATTTTACTAGATGAGAAGAGGAGGTCATTAATAAAACTTTCTAATCTACTTGTTGAGAATCCTTTATTTTAACATAGTTTGTATAGGCAGGATACAAGTAAAAGGGGTATAGTTATATGTCGAAATCAGAAAACTCACAACAGTGATATGCTTTTCTTCTCTGTCTGAAAAAAGCTGCTAGATTCCATTCATATCTTGTTTTATTTCTTTAAGTAAAAGCACCTTAATGAATCGTTAGTTCATTACTCAGCTATTGAAAAGAATATTGATAGATTTGTGTATTATGGGCGTTGCTTATAGGTCGAGTGGATAAAAATTCACCAAGTAACACCCATACACGCTCTAGCAATCAATACGCCTAAAACATTAAGTAATGCTGCTACCACTGCTAAGCTATGCTGGTGACCCCAGGAGGGGGCATTCCTATACGAAAATCATTGATGACCCGGGAAAAGCACAACAGGTAAAATAACAGCAGAACTCAGGTGCACTAAATTACTCGAATCTAAAAAATTGGACACGTGGCTAGTGGTCTAGAAGATTCAATCTTCGCTCATGCAAGGTACAAGTTAAACTCTAGATATTAATATGTTCCATAACCAAACAGAAGCTAAGATTGATCCATTGATTATCTCTGTAATATTTTTGCCTGATTTTAGCTAAGTTATTCGCCTCCCTTGAAGAACAAGCTCCCTCTCTTTCTCCGCAGCAACTGTTGTTGCTCACAGAATAAGTCTGTCTTCTCTCTTGTCTCTCCCTGGTTACTTTACTTTTCTGCCTCCTGACTGAACTCCTTCCGAGGTTTCTTCTTGAACTCATGAAAGCATCCTCTTTCTCTCTCTCTCTCTAAACCTCAGTTCACAACTCATGTATTACAATCTGTTTTTATAGCTAACTAAAAGGTCATGTTGCGTCATGCATGTCAAAAATTTCAGCCAGGTTTACCATGGTGCACTATAATTTCAAGTTTTATATGTGTTTGTTCAAGTTGAAACTGTAGTCATTGGAGTGAAACTGACATCAGGTTAAGAGGGTAGATTATGTATTTTACCCATCTTAAGGCAATGAACCATATCAACCCACTTCATCTTACCTACACTGATGTTATCTTGCTCTGACACTTCAGTAGACACCAAATCTTCCGAAATATCCCCGACTCCTCTTAAACTGCTAGTTAGATCCCTAGTTCTGATTGCAAATGAGTGAGCCATCGTACTGAACTTTCTTTTATCTTTCCAACCAGTTGTGCTACACCTAGCTTATTAAGGTTTCTTTTTCTACTCATTCTGATTCCATAAATCTAGTCTTGCCAGTTCCACAGAAACCCGTGGATATTTCATGATTTCACCATACTGTAATTTGTATCCATAAAGCATGTCTAATCTGATAACCATATTCTATACTGTGATTATAGTAATGTCTACAATTCTAGTTTGTACAATATGGAATCTACGCCTATCAAAAATGTACCTGTGAACTCCATATCATATCCCATTCTCCCTCCACAAGCTGTTGTTCACCATTAGCTGCATTCTTATTTGTCGAGATAAAGTCTTCAATTGCCTACAAATTTGAGCATGTGAAAGTCAGTCAACAGAGGCTATAGCAGAAACATGTAAAACAGAGATCCTTTTTGACGTATTGCAGGTTTTAAGAACTTACATTTCTTAACCCCAAAGGTGGGAGAAACGGAAGAATCTTTGTAGGAAGAACCTCAAGGTTCTTGATTCAATCCCCACACTTGGGGCCAAGCTTACTTATTTCAACAAGAAAGGAGCAAGGACTTACTTTTCCCACTTTTGTATCAGTGGAAATGGCTGAAAGCAATCTTTGCCTGGGTTCAGTGGTCTTTTGCAGCACAAATGTGGTGCCCTGCACTACAGCGACGTAGCTGGGGGTCCTTAATCATTAGCAGGTCACATACTAAAAGGAAATTTGAGTAAAATTTTACTGATTGCATATATGGAAGTGCTCATATTACGACAACGGAAAAGCAAGAGGGGTGACCTGAGTTGAAGGATATATTTATATGAATAGTTACCTTGTTTCCTTTTGATATACGGAGATTTCCAGATTGCGACAAATATGTAGTGTCTAACCAACCCTTGGCTTCATCTCCAAGAAGTCTAAATGGTACTGGATAAGGTACCTTGAAAGGCAGGAACTTGAAAGAAAAGGCTGCTTTGTCAAACCGGAAAAGGATGCGCTTTCCATCTTTGACTGATGCTGCAGCCTGCATTTAACATAAGACAGGAAAGCATAACTTCAGTGTTAATTAGTCATGGTCAACATCAGTCATTAGTATTTTCTCTAAGAACGCAAATTTCATTAAGAAAAGAAAAGAAGACTGATACAAAGAAGAAAAAAATACAACATTCAAATGTTTCAATGACGATTTTGATTGTTCCGAAGATAATTCTTTTGATGAGTAAATATGTTGAATTGGAGTCGTGTGGGTTAGAGATAACACAAGGACCACCTGATACATAATTTTGAAATGGGTCCAGTAGCATGGTCATGATAAGCTTGCTTCTAATGATAAAAGTTTGTGCGGCAAATTGGAAGACACTTATGTAGCTATGCAGTGCAATATGCAGCCATTAATGAAACACAGACAAGTGACAAATATTATCAAGTCGGAGTGTGTGGTTTTTACACATATAATACACCATACAAGTTTTCTAGTAACAACTAACAACTACAAGTCAAAGAAGTAAAAATACCTCTACTTTCAGCTCGCCAATTGCGTCAGAGAATTTTACAATGTTGGACACACGAGGGTCATTTGTTTGAAGGTATACCTCTTGAAAAACACTGAAGAAATCAACTCCAACAAAAGTTCTCTGAAACAGCGAAAATAACATATATTAATCATTTGTTGAATTGCAAATAATTACTAATAGAAGAAGCTACGTACTACACTAGTATCTTTATCAACTATATAGTCCATGTTGGTAAAGCTATTTCAAAATGCTTAGTCCCGAATACAATTGGTTCAGTGCTCATACACAAACATTATTCAAATTATTCTCCACTTGTTTATCTTTAAGTATACATGTCTTCATTTGTATCATTATGTGATTTGTCATGAACAGTTGTTATTTACTATGGAGATGGGGATTTTGTTAGAAAATAATAACACGGCAAAAACAATAGCAAAGACAAATCGAAAGAAAAAAATCACAAACGACAAAGTTTTACGTAGTCTGCCTAAAGGTAGGGTTGTGTCCACAGTCGACACTAAATCAATCTCACTATCTCAAAAAATTGTATATATAATACAGTGCAGGATCCCTCCTTATACAATGCAGTATAATAACCCAATTTATCCTGAAAGTACAAAACTAACCCCAAAAAAATGAGCCAGGAGACTGCCCCCAGGCCCAATTATTCATAGTGGCTAGGGATGGGTCCAGCCTCTTAGGTCAGTGAGGTCAAATTTAAAATAAACAAATTCCCATAAAAAATAAAAATATAGTAAAATAAATTACAAAACTAAATAATGCCCAAATATTATTTAAAGTAACATTTTTCGAGACTTCGTTACTTAAAATCCATAAGCAATTACAAAAAAACGCAGGTAATTAAAAAAAATCTCAAATCAATTGCTAAATTTGTGTAATTATAAATATAAAAAATACAACATATCGAATTTTCACTGAAGTCGAACTAGTGGAAAGAATTAGGCCAAGCCGCTAGACAAGAAACGGAGAGAAAGAATATTGTAGTGACCAAGGTAGTATAGTGGAAGAATTTAATACTACCTCCATTCCAAAATTAGATATACATTTTGACTTTTTAAAGTCAATTCGAGAAACTCTAAAACACAAATTGATATAAGTTCATTCACGTTTTGAAAACAACAAAGATAATAATTAATAGTGTTTATAGTTAGTTTACAATTATTATATTTGTTGTATTAAAACTAAATAACTTCATATCAATTTTGAATTTTAAGATATCGCGAATTGACTTTAAAAAGTCAAAATGTATCTCTAATTTTAAAACAAAGATAGTATTTTCAATCTAAACTTTAAAATTTTTATTAAAAACCCTAAAATTTTACTCTTTCTTTTCTAAAAATTTAGTGGGGTCTATTAACCCCCTACCCCTAAGCTAGATTTGCCCTGATAATGGAAAACAACAATAGATTATGTTTGAGGGGATTTGTTTCTTTCGTTCTGGACCTAAGGCAAAAGATAAAACCCTTTCCACACATCCAACTATTAGCAACTCTTTCAACCGCCGGACACCAAAACACTCTGGACTTGGGATTATCACCCAAAAGCACTCAAAGTTGGGTAATGGGAAAATCCTAGAGAATGCAAAACCTAAGAAAAATAAGCAACAAGGGATTGTGCCTCCAGTTTGATGCCCTCGACATTACTTTTCCCCAAATTCACATTCGACCCAGAAAATTCCTCAGATATCGGAAAAATAATCAACATTCCTAAAATTTGAAGATGAGATTCATATCATCTCTCCAAAAGACCAACCATAAAGCATATAAACCAAGAAATGAGAAGGAAAAGACGCATAGGATCACCAGTCTCATTACCCAAGAAGCCTTATAATACAGTACAAGAAGTTTTAAATAGGGAGTTATTCGTCTGGTAAGTAGACATACTAAAAGCTTATAGGTTTTGTTGGTCTTGGAGGACAATGAGATACAATGTACCATGATTGAGACACTACGAAATTGTTTATGCCTTTATAAGCAAGTCTTCATCAGCTTTTTTAAAAATAAAAAATTAAATTGAGGGTTGATATAGTACTCCCTCCGTTCCGAATTATAAGATCAATACTGACTTTTGAACTTTTAGATAGTTTATGACATTCATAACAAATGACATAAACTAAATGATTCATCTAAATTTTGAATTTGAAATTGACTTTTCAAAAGTCAATATTAATCTTATAATTTGGATTGGAGGAAGTATCATACAAATTTATTTGCTACAACAAGCAGAATTTTTACAAGAATCCAGCACTTCAAATTTCACAAGAATCAAATATAAACCAATAAGATGAAGTATTACCTGAATTGGAGATGCAGTTCCTGATCTTGTCGTAAACATTAATTGCCAGCGACCCTCGATCAAACTAGAGCTTGTCTGCAAATATAGAAATATCCAGTTCCTCGTTAGTATATCAAGGTAATATAATTTTTTTCTAATTGACAGTAGCATGAAACAAATTCTGATCAATGGAAACATTCAACAAAAGAACTTTGCACTGTGAAATTTAAAGTACGTAACTATCGAACTAAACCGATATTTTCAATCACCCACCGGATTAAGGACGCCTTCAGAAACTTCTAAAACTTGCACTGCACGTTCAACTTCCTGCACAAAATTTCTTGCACATGCATCATGCTTAAACTTAGAAAATCACAAAGTATCCCTAGATGTTAGGTAATAATTCATAATAAAACCTTCATTATATGCCCCACCCTTTTCTTTCATGCTAAGACATCTCTTATATTTCCTCCGTCTCATGAAATATCATACAATCAAACACACGGAACCTCCTTGCACTAAACTTAAATCATACATTCATCACAACAATCAACAATCTTAGCTAGTATCCCCCGGGCGCTGCCGCCACCACCACACACACACACACACACAAGAGCGTCAGTTTTTCCTTTTATATTTGTTTTTAGATGACCAGCAATTACATTAAAGCCAAAGCTTATAATTATCATAGTTTGTTAATTATCTCTTTTTTACTTCTTTTTTTCATTAAAACAAATCACAATACGAAAAAAATAACATGTGGGCATTACTCGAAATAGAGATCTAAATTTTGAATTGTTAAAGTAATAAGTGCCTTTTCTTTGGACGTATGCAATGAACAAAAATACAAAGTAACACTCTTTAGTGGATGGATGGGGTATACGTTAAGTCAACAACTACCATTGAAGATGAAGTTTTTATGTAAACAATGTATATCATAAACTCTAACACTTTCCCTAGAATTCAACATAGTCATGTATGGAGAGAAAAATGAGAATCTAACACAATGCAGAAGAGAGAACTGGATGCAGCTGTAGTTACATAATGCAAGTAGAGATTACAATTATGAGAGAAACATGAGAATTCATCATAATGCAAAAGAGAACAGGGTGCAACTATACCAAAATGAGAATCCATCTATTTTTATATGTTCCAAAATAAGTGTCCACTTTCTAAAAATTAACATAATATTTCAAACTTACCTCAATGAAAAGTGGCTAAAGTCTAAATCTAGCTTTTGTTTAGATATCAATGTTGATTATGTTATTTGAATTAAGTTAGGTTAAATTTAAAATGAACAACTAGTACGGACGGAGTAGTAATATATTTTTCACAAAAAAGAAAAACTCTGTGAAACCCAAGCTCAGAGCCACTAATTACACTATATATTCACAAACAGAATATTGATTAAATAAATACTCATTCCGTTTCACAAAAAAGAGTCTCACTTGCAAAATTTACAAATATTAATGATGTACCTTTAAAATAGTCCCCGGGTTCAAAAATCAGATATACTTTTCCTTTTTCTAAAATTAGAGATACATTCCTATTTTACACAATAAAATAATAAGGTGACATGAAGCTCCTAACATACCATTAGTATATTTTAGGTAAATTAAATATAATGTCACTACTACAACATTTTTAGCAAACCTTGAGGATATATTTACCGGAAAAAAAATATTTTTACAAATGTATCTCTAATTTTGGAATGGAGTGATAAATAAATTGTTAGTTTAGCAGCAGAGGCATGATATTGAAATTTTTATGGAAAAGTTGAGGACATAAAATCATCTCACTTTCAAAAAAAATATCTTTGTATGGTAAAAAAACTAACAAATGTGACTTTTTTTGTGGAACAAAGCAAGTAATTTGAAATTTGGGGAAAAGCTATACTTGGAGTTGCTGTGGAGAAGCAGAACGGCCACGTCCTTGGATTCCAAGCAGAGCTTCAATCAACGAATTCTCCTCTTCACTGAACGACACATCCAATTGCTGCTGTTGATCAATTAATGAACACGAAATCGGCCGATGAATACGAGTAACCTTCCGATTTCGCAATGGTCTTTTTACGAATCCACACCGACAGCTAAAAATATAAAGTTTTGTTTGATTGAATGTAGATAGAGGTCTAAATCGGAACCCTAGATTTGCTAGCTCAAATGTAGCAGCCATTTTTTTTATGAAGAAGAAGATTCTGGTTTGAGCCGTTAAATGACGACCGCACCTCAACGAACGAACGTAGATATGTATTTTTGATATTATTAGCCACGTGGATGTTTCTGCGTCAAACACGTCATGATCTGTAGGGTCTACGTTTATCAAGTTTTTCCCGGTTTTTATGAGGCCTTGTTTGAATGGGAGGAATGAAAATTGGGCCTTTCTTTTAGGCATCTTAAATACGGAGTGGGTTAAAAGCGGGTTAAAGACACTTATCTCCATTTTATTAGGGGTCGGTTTATAAATATATTATCGAACTTAATTTTTTTACGATCAACTCATTGAACTATATATTATTTACAAAAAGTGATTTTGCGGTCTATGTCTGTTAACCATTTAACAGAAAAAAGATATGGCAATACGTGGCATGAGAGAGAAGCTGAGTTGGATAACTAATTAAATTAAAGACTAAAAGACAATTTGCACCTCAAACTTTACATCCTTGTTGACTTTTGCACCCCAAACCGAAAAAGGTGTCTAAGTACACCCCAAACTTCATTATACGTAACAAAATCCACACTTTCTTCACTTAACCCACATTAAAGTGGCAAGATAAAAATTGTAACACAAGTTTGGGGTCAAAATTGTCTTTTAGTCTTAAAATTGACAAAAATAATTAATTTTAAATAAAATAAAATAATTTTAAAATAAAATAATTAAATTAAAATAAATATATATTTTTTTAAAACAATTTTTTTAAAAAAGTAATTGTTTTTGTAAAAAATTATGTTTTACAAAAAAAATTAAAAACAATTACATTTTTACAAAATTGTAAAATAAAATTGTGTTTTACAAAATTGTAAAATACAATTTTTTAAAAAAAAATTTGTTTTTACAAAATTGTAAATAAAATTGTATTTTACAAAATTGTAAAATACCATTTTTTTTACAAAATTGTGTTTAAAAATAGAATTTTAAAAAACTTGTAAAATAAAATTACATTTTTAAAACAAAACAAAATTAAATTTTGTTTTTAGACAATTTTTTTAAAAATCATTTTTAAAAAAGTTTGTTTTACAAAAAAAATTCAAATTTAAATTCTATTTTTGTTTTTAAAAACAGTTTTTTTTAAACAAATTTTTTTTTACAAGTTTTTAAAAATTACATTTTTAAACACAATTTTGTAAAAAATAGTATTTTACAATTTTGTAAAACACAATTTTATTTTATAATTTTGTAAAACATAATTTTATTAAAAAAATTGTATTTTACAATTTTACAATTTTGTAAACACAATTTTATTTAAAATTAATTATTTTAAAATTATTTTATTTTATTTAAAATTAATTATTTTTGTCAATTTTTAAGACTAAAAGATAATTTGCACCCCAAACTTGTGTTCTGACCTTTTTCAATTTTTTACTTTCAACCTAAGTGAAAAAGAAAGTGTGCGTTTTGTTACATATAATGAAGTTTGGGGTTTACTTAGACACCTTTTTCGGTTTGAGGTACAAAAGTCAACAATGGTATAAAGTTTGGGGTACAAATTGTCTTTTAGTCTAAATTAAATCATACTTAATTCTATAACAAATAGTTAAACAAAATATAAATCAAATTAATATACATAACAAATAATTAAATTAAATTAATTAATTAATAATAATAATAAATTAATGAATAATTTTTACAAATGTATTTATATAAATTAACAAAATATAAATCAAATTAATATATATAACAAATAATTAAATTAAATTAATTAATAATTTTTACAAATGTATTTATATAAATTAATTAATTCATATTTTTAAAATTTTCAATATTTTAATTTCACTTTAAAAATATAAAATTATCTAATATTTTAAAATTTGAGGATTATTATTATTATTATTATTATTATTATTATTATTATTATTATTATTATTATTCACGAACCAGACTTCTCCCCCACTACTACCACCACCATCATCCATCTCTCTAAACAAAGAATTCCAACAACTCGTTGGCGACTTTTATTTCAGTGAGAAATTTGTTGAAATCGATGTACTCCGGATAACCGGAGAGAATCTGTGTGATGTTGATGGCTCCGGCGGTGGAGACGACAATGAGAGAGAAAGTGAAGATGATGAGGGAGGAAGGAGCAGATATATCCATTGCTAAAAATTAACTATATATATCAAATCTATATCCACAAATTTTGGACCTATTTTTTCCTCTTTCTACCCCAAGTCCCTTTTTTCTCTCTTCCTATTCTTTGATTCAAAAAATACAGAATTGAGTTTACCCCGAGTCCCTTTTGTTAATTTCTTTTGATTTTGGGTTTTTGAATTGAGTTTATTACTTAATATATTCTGTTTTTTCTGTAGATCTGGTGAAAATCAGGGGAATTCCGAATTGTATCGTCGCAGTTTGGAAATTTGTATATATGGTTTTCTTAACAAATTAATTCTGAATGTGGATGTTTTCCTTAACAAATTAATTAATATTGTTTACATTACGATTCCTTTGGTTTTGGTGTTGTGATTGTGTTGTATTGGTATTTTAATAATTAAGATATGACAATATCAATTTTCGAACGGATATAACATTGGTTTCACATAATTAGAGATAATTTTAGGAAACTTAATACTATAAAAATTATAATTTTATCTTTTAATTTTTTAATTAATGAAAATGGTTATTTTAAGGAAAATTAATGTATACAAATTATTAATTAATAATAAAATATATTAATTAAATTAATTCATAATAAAATATATTAATGTATAATTTTTATAAATGAATTTATATAAAATTAATGAATTTATATTTTTTATAAGTTTTAAATATTTTAGGTTCACTTTAAAAATATAAAATTATCTAGTATTTTGAAATGGAGGATTATTATTATTAGTATTATTATTATTTTAACTTTTTAATTTAATTTTTTTAAACAATTTAATTTTTTAGCAATATATATATAATATCCCATTTAAGTTATTATTTTTTTCTATTTTATAATTGTGAAGTTAGAAGATTTTATTTGTTTTTTTTCTATTATTTTATTTGGTTAACATGTTTTAATTGTTGGCTTTTGGGTATTTTATTTATTTTTTTCACCATGACATGCCACCTGGATATATATATATATATATATATATATATATATATATATATATATATATACATGTACAAAAGTCTATCTCATCAATCCGTTAAAAGTCAAATAATTTAACAGAATTTGTAACGGTTTATAAAAAAATTATATTTCAGTGAGTCGAATAAAAAAAATTAATTTCAATGATGCATGTGACGCCCCTAAAACAGGTATACATCACCTATTCTGAGTCGCCAAATACATGGTACATAATACAAATACAACTTAATTATACAACTATCGTGCAAGGTACAATATTATTACATTTATTTTCTCACTATTTCACTTAATAGTGAGGACTACTAATCTTTATCATCTCGTCCGTCACTCCGCTCCCGACTAGTCCTCGATACGCTCTCATTTCACAAAGAGAAACAATGAAAGTAAAAGGGTGAGCACAACTAGTCCAATAGGAAATATTATGACTAAGATAATGCGAGAATATATTATCGTTAGCCTTCAACAAAGATTGTTAAACTGATATAATATAACAACCATCAAATTTAACTGCAGCGGAACAAGCAATCTATTAAAAGAGTCAAGTAGAGAATAAAATCTACTATCTTTTATGATTTAAAAGGTTTTTCATCACTTTTATCGCTGGGACTCGCTTAATAAATAATCCACATCACCGAATAACCCTTGTACTACGACCAAGGATATTCTTTAGCATCACGACCACAATTATTCATGCACTACGGGCCAAGAATATTTGTGTATTCATTAATGGTCATGATCATGCATATGCCAACAACTGTCCATCAATGCATTACGGGCCAATGAGGACTTTTACCACATCATTTGTAATAGTACGGTTATGATTACACCGAATAATCTTTAGTCATTATCATACCAAGTCCATCTATGCACTACAGGCCACAGATGACTTTCAACAAAATATAAACATGAGGATGATGACAATGATATAAGAATTCAATAAAACAAGTTCAAGAATTATTTTATCCGAGAATCAATAACGTCCCAAATTGTAAACATGATCTTTGCTTTGTGGAGTAAAATTCAAGAATGCTCGGAAGAATATTTCAATGAAAAGATATTTGGATGAAGCTTGAAATATCAAGGATATTCCACTAATTTCATGGAGTATGAAAGTCAAAACTTTAACCAACCGAGTATAACAAGGAATGGAATAACAAAAGAAATCACCGAGCATGCGATAGACCACACAGGCGAGTTATTCCAACGAAATAATAAATAACGGAATCAGTCCCACAGAAAACGCATTTTGACGGGATATTCCAACAGAATAATAAAGATGGAATCGGTCCCAGTAAACGCATATGCATACATGATATTCAAATGTAATAATAAAAAGACGGAACCAGGTCTGGCGTAGAACGCACATATAAGACCCCAACTTATTATAAATAAAATTTAATTTCCTCTAGTTATTATTGTGAATAATAAGGTATTAATTTGATATAATTCTCTGGTTATGGGTGCAATATGCAAATTTTGCAAAATATGCAAGTGGTTATAAAATAATCTTTGTTGTCGGGGAATATTCGTTTGGTTGTGGAATATTCTTATTGTTGGGGAATATTCAATGATTTACGGCGCAGCCATCATTTGTGGGCCCCGTAATGTAATAACGGATGATGAAAAAAATGACAAGTTTTAGTTTTATAAATAATCTGGCGTGAAGTTATTACCGTTAACACTTGTTGGAATACCCAAAGGTTAAAATACAATAATACGCGTGGATGCAGTATTGATGAATTATTAATCCTTATGTATGTAAGAAGCACTACTCAATAATTATTACAATGAAGCATTTGTCAATATTTTATTTTATTGATTCAATAATTGTTGCGTTGATATTTTATATTATTATTGTTCCAATAATTGTCACTGCACAGTATTTTTCATTATCAGATCAATAATTCATATTATTTGAATAATATTATTAGATATCATTATTGGCAATGTCTAGAAAGTTCTGTCAAGGAGAGGTTTGATCACCTAATTGCGCGCCAGTAAGGAGAAATTCTTATTGGAAAGCCCTCTCTTTCCTAGGAACGGCATGGTTGTCATAAATGTGATTCTGTAATATTATTTATGAATAATTAATTATTGATTCATATGATAAGGAAATATTTATTTTATGTGGATATAAATATAAATAAATATTGGATATATTTATTGTGGTTAAAAATGAAAAAGTTAATGTTGAGGTGTTTTATCAGTATTTTTGTCGGAATGAAGGTATTAAAAATTAAACTAAGATTTTTTTAGATATATTATGTGAGTTATAATTTTTAATCCGACCGTTGGATCGTTGAGATTTTTGGATATGTTATACATATATAAGTTGAGTATATGTCCACAAATTTTGAACCGTTAAAATTGAACGTATGATTTGTTATAAATTTTAAGAGATGACTGATTCGAAAATTAGGTTATAAATGATTTTGGTAGAAAAATCTAGAATTGGTGGGCCCCACTTTTGGTTGGTGAAAATGTGCTGAGATTTTTATTCAAATGTGGTGGGTGGGAATAGTAGCAGGTAAAGCCATTAGGTTGCAGGTTAAGTCTGCTTCGACGTGCTAACATTTTCCTATAAATAGAGGCTAAGTTAAATTGAAAATCACACCGTAAACAAGTTTTCTCTCTTCTCTCTCTAGATTATTGAGTGTATTTTGTGAGTATTTAGATACTTTGTGAGTTTCTATTCATCGATTGCAAGTTTCCTTCAACCTTATAATTTATATTCCGATCGTAAGATCGATATTTTGAGGTAAGGGATGTTATTTTCTTCATATATGATATTATTTCTTCAATATCATTATCGTCAAGTATCGATCTGAATTTTTATTAAATTTAGAACTTTTTGTGTCGAGGTTACTTATCCACGATATCATGACACTATTCACTAAAAAATAAAATTTTCTTCTTTTTTGTCCAAGATGTCTATTATGGTTACTATCTTTGATTGTATCCATGTTTTGATCTTTATTCTTGAATTTTGCTTCAAAATTAGTTATTATGGAGTATTATTGATCTTGGATAAACCGCTATTATCTAATCCCTACAATTTGTCCTTCCGTCTCACCGGATTCGCTTTTCTTTAAAATATTTTCATCATCCTCGGTCTAAATGATGATATTACTAAATATCTTTGGCTCAGTAGTGCAAAGATAAATGATTAATCGATGAATATCTTTGGCCCGTGAGTGCAAAGATGAGCAGTGTTGAGATGAACATGACCAATTGGTGATACAAATGAATATCTTTGGCACATGAGTGCAAAGATGAATATTTGATTAAAGATGTTTATTGATTGTTGTTACAGGATAAAATATTGATGATGGACTTTTAAATCTTAGAAGATAAGTAGAACTCATTCTCTACTTGACTCTTCTAATGGATTGTTGTTTCCGCTTCTGATTGTTGATCTAAAACTTGTTGTACATTATATTTTATCGATTTTTCCATGTTGAAGACTAACGATAATTTGTTGTATATTATCTTAGTCATAATATTCTTTTGATCGGGCTAGTTGAGCTCACCCTTTTTCTTTTTGTTCCATTTTTCTCGGGAGGTGAGAACATAAAGCAGAGCTAGTCGGGTACGGAGTGATGGTTCTAGAAAGATATTTTAGCGATTCTCACTATTTCGTAAAATAGTGTTTGAATAATTTTAATGAGGACTTATTTGAGTGTGGATATTGTCTGAAGACAATATTTGTATTTAAACTCACAGATGTGTGTTATTTTGTATTTTGCACGACAAATTGTATTATTGAAGTTGTAGTTTGCTTTCTACGTACCATGTATTTGGCAACTCGAATGGGTGTTGTATACCTATTTTGGGGGTCGCCACAATTGGTATCGAGCTTAGGGATATGGTCTCCAAGAGAGATCGGGGAATAGAACTAGGAGGGAGAGATGAGTAAATCCTTCGCTAGTGTGTCCTATCTAAGCTTATTTGTTGGTCACCATAATATAGGGATATTATGTGATATGTTAATTTGTTTAATTAACCCTTGTTTTATGGCGATTTAAGAATGGCTACCGAGAACGTTAACAATGGAGTGTATGAGATCGTGGAACAACCTTTAGTTACGGCATCAGAGAACGCGTGCAATGCGGAAGGCAATAATCCTCCCATAAACAACACTACCGAAAAATGATGAATGATGGGATGTTCGAAGTTTTTGTATTTTATGCAAAAACCGCATTTGAGGAAACTCGTGCACGTATGAATCTGGTGGAAATGCTAGAATGCACTCTTTGTCACAACAGCGATTCAAAGAGTTGGGACCACCGAATTTATTAAAAGCCGGATCCGATCAAGCGCGAAACATGGGTCAAGCAAATTACCAAGATATTCGATGTCTTGGGATGCGGAGAACAAGAGGTTCCATTCGCCACCTTTATGTTCATGGGAAAGGCGGACTCATCGGTGGTAGTCGTAGAAGCGCACTCAACAACCGCATGACTCAAAGATGTCTTGGGAAACATTTCGTAAACTATTCAATGAAAGTACTTTCCCGAAAGTATTCGTCATATCAAGGAGGTGGAGTTTATCGATCGAACAAAATAACATGACGGTCCCAAAGACAAGGCGAAGTTTACAGAGTTATCGAGTTTGCACCTCATTTGGTCGAAAATGAGGAACGAATGACGAGAATGTTTCGAGAGGTCTAAAGCCCGAGATTCTAAATATCTTATATCTCATAAATTTTTTTATATTCGGATGTTATAAATGGGCTCAATTATTAGAATGAGATAATGAGTATGTGCAACTGAGGACCACAACCGTGGTCATACCTAAGGATGGCCAGAAATCATCGAGCGATGATAACCAACGAGGAGGAAAAATATGAACAAAGCGGTAACCACTCGGGTGGTCATCATGGCCATGATAATAGGAGAGGTGAGTCAAGTGAAAATTTTAGAAAGAGGAGATTTAACAATGACGGAAGACATCAAAGATCAAAGACCAAAGACCAACAACAAATTCTAGGGGAGAGAACGACCGCCAGTTAGATGTTACAAATGCGGGAAAGAGGGACATATCAGCCCAAACTGTCCACAACAATCCAAGGTATGTTATAACTATGGAAAGGAAGGCCACATAGCTCGGGATTATTTTGTAGCAAAACCAAGTTCAACGGGGATGGTGACTCCAAGGGTCGCCTTGATAAGTCGAAATCAATGGGTTCTAGAAGAAGCGTTTGTCGCGATCGCCAAAAACGCCGAGGAACCCGAATGAGGTGATTACGGGTAAGTTAATCTTGAACTCTTACGAAGTTTATACCTTACTTAGATACCGGCCTCTACCCATTCTTTTATCTCTCCCGCTTGTGCTCAACGCTTAAACTTGACTCGAGAAATTAGACTTTGATTTATCGATGGAGACTCATTGGGTGAAACTTTCGTTACATCCACTCGCTTATAAATCTTGCTTAATCCAAGTTGGCACTATCACATTGCTCATTGATCTTATCTCTTTAAAGATACTTGCTTTTGATGTGATTTTAGGAATTGATTGGTTAACCACTCATCATGCCAAAATTGATTGTTTTCGTAAAGTTGTTAGTTTTCATATTCCAAACCAACCTGTCATACGAATTCAAACAACTAAACCACTAAAATCAGTCACTATCATATCAAGCCATAAAGCTATTCGTTTATTGAAAAGCGGATGTCAAGCTTTCTTAGCCCATGTTATGGATTTGAACAAAGACAAGTCGATTTGAATAATATTTCATTGTTAGAGAATTTCCGATGTATTTCTGAAGAACTTCCCTGGTCACCCCCGTAACGTGATGTTGAATTCTTTATTGACCTTGAATCGGGTATAAAACCCATTTCTAAAACCCCATATCGAATGGCTCCTATTGAACTTTAGGAGTTAAAAGTCCAACTACAGGAATTGTTAGACATATGTTTCATTCGTCCTAGTACATCTCCTTGGGGTGCTCCTGTTTTATTCGTAAAGAAGAAAGACGGGAGTATGCGACTTTATATTGACTAATGAGAATTAAACCATGTCACCATCAAGAATAGTATCCGCTACCTCGCATTGATGACCCATTCGACCGATTGCAAGGAGCACAATTCTTTTCAAAGATCGATCTTAGATTCGGATATCATCAATTGAAGATTAAAAGCGAGGATATTCCAAAGACGCCTTTCAAAACTTCTATGACGGGCATTATGAATTCTTAGTCATGTCTTTTGGATTGACTAATGCTCTAAATTTCTTTCATGGATATGATGAACCGAGTATTCAAGGAATATTTAGATCAGTTCATTGTTGTCTTTATTGATGACATCCTCATCTATTCCAAAAGCCGTGAAGATCATGAGCACCATTTGAAGCTGATACTTGAAAGGCTTCGTGAAAACAAGCTTTATGCCAAGCTGAAGAAATGTGAGTTCTGGCTTGAGGAAGTAGCATTCCTTAGGCACGTGGTGTCAAAACATGGAGTATCTGTTGACCCGGCGAAGATTGAAGTAGTACAAAGTTGGGAGCAACCAAAGTCGGTGACCGAAATACGTAGCTTTCTGGGCTTAGCTGGTTATTATCGGAGATTCATGGAAGGATTTTCTCGAATCGCTACTCCGTTAACTCAGCTGACTCGGAAAGATACAAAATTCATATGGAGCGAGGAATACGAGAAGAGTTTCCAAGAGCCCAAGAGGAGACTCATTTCTAAGACTGTTACGCAATACCATCCGAAATACGGATGGATTGTTATATCTGACGATGCTTCGTGCAAAGGGGTTAGGATGCGTTCTCATGCAACATGGGAAAGTCATAGCCTATGCCTCACGACAACTCAAAGAATATGAGAGGAATTGTCTTACTCATGATCGAGAGTTGGCAACAGTCGTATTCGCGTTGAAAATTTGGAGACACTACTTGTATGGGGAGAAAGTGGAGATTTATATGGACTATAAAAGCCTCAAATATTTCTTCACCCAAAAAGAACTCAACATGCGGCAACGACATTGGCTTGAACTATTGAAAGATTACGATCACACTATTCAATATCATCCTGGAAAAACGAACGTAGTAGGCGACGATTGAGTAAAAGATCATATCGCGAAAGACGAAAATGCGATATTATCAATCTGAAGGCCCATTCGTATGACTTGCAAAGGATGGATGTAGAATTAAAGACTCCGGGGACCCACATGATGACTGGCGAATATACGAGTAGAACCGACTTTTAATCGATAAAGTTAAAGATGCTCAAGCTACTTGACGGACGTGGAGTCGTATGAATGAAGAAAGTCAAAGAAGGTGCTTATTCCGTAAGCAAGAATCGATGAAGAAGGAATACTTAGATTTAACTTCAGACTTTGTATTCCTAACGATTCTGACTTAAAGCATAGAATCATGATGGAGGCACACAACACACCGTTTGCAATCCATCCTGGGAGTACCAAAATGTATCATGATATTCGACATACATTTTGGTGGAACAATATGAAGAGAGAGATCGTGGAGTTTATCTCGAGGTGTTTAACTTGTCAACGTGTAAAGGCGGAGAATCAAGTGCTAAAGGGTCCATTACAACCACTTGAGATTCTGAAATGGAAGTGGGAACACATTACTATGAATTTCGTTACGGGTATTCCCAAGGTTTCTCAAGGCATAGATGCGATTTGGGTTATTGTTGATAGATTAACCAAGTCTGCCCATTTCTTACCGATACGTGAGACTTATTCCTCGAACGCCTTGCTTTATATGCGTGAATGAGATTGTGCGATTGCATGGCATGCCAAGATCCATAGTTTCGGATCGTGACCCAAGATTCACTTCATGATTTTGGGTTAGGCTTTAAGCAAAGCTATGGGCGCAGATTTGATTTATTCGGGCTTTAAGATACCATCCTCAAACTGAGACGGACAATCGAGAGGGACTATTCAAACCCTTGAAGATATATTAAAACTTTGTGTCCTAGATTTTAAAGGAAGTTGGGATAAGTACTTGCCATCTGGTGGAATTCTTCTACAACAACAGTTATCGTCAAAGTATAAGCATGGCTCCATTTGAGGCGTTGTATGGGATTTAAAGTGTCGCTTCTCCAAAGATATCTTTGGAACGAGGTGGGAGAAAGCAACGTTGTTGGGACCGAAATTAAATGCGCATGACTACGAAAAAGATCCAAATGATTCGACAACGTATTCAAACCTCACAAGATCGACAAAAGAGTTATGCTGATCTTCATAGAAAGGACGTGGAGTTTAATATTGGAGATCATGTATTGTTACGTGTTGCTCCATGGAAGGGAGTTACAAGATTTGGAAAGAGAGAAGCTCAATCCATGATTTGTTGGTCCATTTGAGATTCTTGACCGAATAGGAAATGTGGCCTATAGACTCGCATTACCTCCAAGTATGTCTCGTGTTCATAATGTTTTTCACATATCCATGCTTCGTAAATATGTGAAAGACCCGAACCATATTATTGTGTTAGAACCAGACGAGATAGCCGAAGATTTAACGTATGAAGAAGTACCTGTTAAGATCTTGGATAGGAAAGAGCATGTCCTACGCACCAAGGTTATACCACAAGTTAAGGTTTTGTGGAGAAACCATGCTATTGAAGAAATAACCTGGAGTTGGAATCAGAAATTAAAGCGATGTATCCTCACCTTTTCGAAACACCAGGTACGTATGTCAATTTCGAGGACGAAATTTCATAAGGAGTGGAGGTTGTAAGACCCCAACTTATTATAAATAAAATCGAATTTCCTCTAGTTATTATTGTGAATAATAAGGTATTAATTTGATATAATTCTCTGGTTATGGGTGAAATGTGCACATTTTGCAAAATATGCAAGTGGTTATAAAATAATCATTGTTGTTGGGGAATATTCGTTTGGTCATGGAATATTCTTGTTGTCGGGGAATATTCATACGACGGCGCAGTCATTTGTGGGCCCCATAATGTAATAATCACTTCGGATGAAGAAAACGACAAGTTTGAGTTTTTATAAATAACGGCGTAGTTGTTACCGTTAACACTGTTGGAATATCCGGTGGTTAAACTACAGTAATACGCGTGGATGCACAGTATTGATGAATTATTGATCCTTACGTAAGAAGGCACTACTCAATAATTATTACATGATGAATTCTTGTTCAATATTTTATTTTATTGATTCAATAATTGTTTGCGTTGATATTTTATATTATTGTTGTTTCAATAATTGTCACTACACAGTATTTCCCATTATCAGATCAATAATTCATATTATTTGAATAATATTATTAGATATCATTATTGGCAATGTCTAAAAGTTCATCAAGGAGAGGTTTGGTCACCTAATTGCTTGCAAGATGGGAGAAATTCTTATTGGAAAGCCCCCTCTTTCTTGGGAACAACCTGATTGTCATAAAAGTGATTCTGTAATATTATTTATGAATAATTAATTATTGATTCATATGATAAGGAAATATTTATTTTATGTGGATATAAATATAAATAAATATTGGATATATTTATTGTGGTTAAAAATGAAAAAGTTAATGTTGAGGTGTTTTATTAGTATTTTTGTCGGAATGAAGGTATTAAAAATTAAACTAGTATTTTTGAGATATATTGCGTGAGTTATAATTTTTAATCCGACCGTTGGATCGTTGAGATTTTTGGATATGTTATACATATATAAGTTGAGTATATGTCCACAAATTTTGAACCGTTAAAAATGAACGTATGATTTGTTATAAATTTTAAAAGGTGACTGATTCGAAAATTAGGTTATAAATGATTTTGGTGGAAAATTCTAGAATTGGTGGGCCCCACTTTTGGTTGGTGAAAATGTGCTGAGATTTTTATTCAAATGTGGTGGGTGGGAATAATAGCAGTAAAAGCCATTAGGTTGCGGTGTTAAGTCTGCTTTGACGTCTTAACATTTTCCTATAAATAGAGGCTGTTAAATTGAAAATCACACCGTAAACAAGTTTTCTCTTTCTCTCTAGATTATTGAGTGTATTTTGTGAGTATTTAGATACTTTGTGAGTTTTTATTCATCGTCTGCAAGTTTCCTTCACTTTATACCGATATTCCAATCGTAAGATTGATATTTTGAGGTAAGGGATGTTATTTTCTTCATATATGATATTATTTCTTCAATATCATTATGTCAAGTATTGATCTGAATTTTATCAAATTTAGAACTTTTTGTGTTGGGGTTACTATTCACGATACGACACTTTTATTCACGAATACTGACTATTCACTAAAAAATAAAATTTTCTTTCTTTTGTCCAAGATGTCTATTATGGTTACTATCTTTGATTGTATCCATGTTTTGATCTTTATTCTTGAATTTTGCTTCAAAATTAGTTATTATGGAGTATTATTGATCTTGGATAAACCATTATACTGAATCCCTACAATTTGTCCTTCCGTCTCTCACCGGATTCGTTTTCTTTAAAATATTTTTCATCACCCTCGGTCTAAATGATGATATTACTAAATATCTTTGGCTGTAGTGCAAAAGATAAATGATTAATCGATGAATATCTTTGGCCAGTAGTGCAAAGATGAACAAAAAGTTAAGATGAACATGATCAACTCGGTGATATGAATGAATATCTTTGGCTCAGTAGTGCAAAGATGAATATTTGATTAAAGATGTATATTGATTGTTGTTACAGGGAAAAAATATTGATGATGGACTTTTAAATCTTAGAAGATAGTAGAACTCATTCTCTACTTGACTCTTCTAATGGATTGTTGTTTCCGTTGCAGTTGTTGATCTAAACTTGTTGTCTATTATATTTTATCAGATTTTTCCCTGTTGTAGACTAACGATAATTTGTTGTATATTATCTTAGTCATAATATTCTTCTTGGGCTAGTTGAGCTCACCCTTTTCCTTTTTGTTCAATTTTTCTCGGAGGTGAATAACATAGAGAACTAGTCGAGTAATGAGTGATGGTTCTAGAAAGATGTTTTAGCTTGATCCTCACTATTTCGTCGTAAAATAGTGTTTGAATAATTGTAATGAGGACTTATTTGAGTGTGGATATTGTTATACAGAAGACAATATTTGTATTTAAACTCACGATGTGTGTTATCATATTTTGCACGATAATTGTATTATTGAAGTTGTAGTTTGCTTTCATACATCATGTATTTGGTGACTCGAGAATGGGTGTTGTATACCTATTTTGGGGGCGTCACAAAGATGCATGTGGATGTTCCAACATAATGATAAATATTGGAACGGTCCCGTCCTGCCAGAAACGCACGTGCATACATGATGTTTCAATGTAATGATAAAGAATGGAATAACAGAAGAATTTCACCAAGTATAGGGTAGCCCGTGTATACAGGTTATTCCAATAGAATAATAAAGAATGGAATAATAGAAGTTCTCTTCATGGATAAGAAAGAAATAATACTCCCTACCTTGGAAATACTCCCTACCTTGGAAAAACTGGATACTAGAATAAATGAGGGTAGCAGAGACTTCTCTCTTCTTTTCTCTCTATAATAATTGCTTTAAAGCTTTTGTGAATTGGTGAGAAATGAAGGAAGAATGAGCTTCTATTTATAGAAAAATATAGTTTCGATAATTGCACGTTTGGGGCTCAAAAATTACAATCTGAATACCTCCAACTTTTCTTTTATTTTTAATTTAGTCCTGCAAGTATTATCAAACTTGCACCACCTCCCCAATAGTAAATAATGTGAATCAATAGTTCAATCATGTGAATCAATAGTATAAGCATGTGAAAAATATGAATTACAGTATAGTACCTCCATCTATACCTCCATTTTTAACTTAGTCATGCAAGTATTATCAATCTTGCACCAACTCCCCTAATAGTAAATAATGGGGATAAGTCAACTTTTGGTACCTGTACTGGGACACGACTTACAATTTGGTACCCGAAGTAAAAAAAGTTACAAACTGGTGATTGTACTCAAAAATTATTACACTCCGTTAAACATTAGCGACACGACTTACAATTTGGTACCCGAAGTAAAAAAAGTTACAAACTGGTGATTGTACTCAAAAAATTTTGTAATCTGGTGCTTGTACTTTTCAATTTTTAAATAATCGTTAAAATTGATCTAACGGGAGAGACAAACATACAGAGAGAGAAGTGAAGTCGACGCAAAGAAGGTCCTCGATGTTTTGTTCCATCTTTTTTTGCCTCCCACTTTCTCACCATTGCTCCACAGTGGCACTGACTTGGGAACTCTGGTGTAATCCATTCATTTTTTTTGCATGAACTACAACCTTCTTCCCCGATTTCATTTACGATTCCACTCCAAGACGAGTTCATCCTTTCAATTAAATATTGAAAACCCTTTAATAAATATATGGGAACCAGTAATCAATGGAGAATCGAGACAAGAAGAATGAGAGAAGAAGAAGGACAGAAGAAGAGAACCCTGATTTTCAAACAGAATAAAGATAAAACCATATTGTTTAACGGAGTGTAACATTTTTCGAGTACAATCACCAATTTGTAACTTTTTTCACTTTGGGTACCAAATTGTAAGTCGTGTCCCTAATGTTTAACGGAGTGTTACATTTTTCGAGTACAATCACCAGTTTGTAACTTTTTTCACTTCGGGTACCAAATTGTAAGTCGTGTCCCAGTACAGATACCAAAAGTTGATTTATCCCGTAAATAATGTGATTCAATAGTATACACATGTGAACAAATAGTTATATAAGCATGTGAATTATTAGCAATTAATTGTTTATTTATCCGATAAATTATCCGATTTATCAATATAACCCCTAGACATCAATTATCATCGGAATAGATGTCGATTTCCACTAACACTAATAATCCCAACACAATGGAACTATCAAAATTCATTTTTAATCAACACAACTTATTCATCATTAATATTATAACTCACAATATTTAACAACCGTGTCGTTTTTGAGGAAGAGGGGCTTTCCGATAAGGATTTCTCCTTATTGGCCATGAATTAGGTGACCAAACCTCTCCTCGATGAACTTCTAGACATTGTCAATATTGCAAATAATAATATAAATAACTTTGTCGTCTCAATTATTGATTTAATAATATAAAATATTATGCAAAATGATAATCTTTGTGACAATAATTAAATCAATAATATGAGAGATATGATCGCAATTAATTCTTCAGAAGAATAATTAAGTATAATCGAGTGACTTCTCACGTAAGATCAATAATCAATACCGTATTGTGCTACTATGCAACCACGCATATTACTATACTTTTAACACCGGTGTTTCAACAGCTTAACTGTAAAACTTCCGCCGTTATTTTCATAAAGTATTTTTGTCGTTTTTCAATCCGATGATAATTCCGTTAATGAGGGTCCACTAATGATTGTCTTAGTTATTGCATTTAATATTCTCTGTTAAAACGAATATTCCCAGACCAATCGAATATTATATAACAACTTGCGTACTTTGCAAAATTTGTAAATATTACCCACAACTATAACATTATATCAAATCCACACCATAATATTCAAAAATATATTTCGAGAAAATTTAATCTTTATTCAAAAAGTTGGGGTCTTGCAATGCATTTATAAACCGAGATGGAGTAGAATGGAGAAAATTATATTTAACCCAATAAGGAGTACTACTCACTCCTTCTCTTAATATATACTTACATCTACTTACTCGGTGGCTTAATATAAGTTATTTTAGAATTACCCTTTTAATATAAGTCGTTTTAGAGTTTTGTAAAAGTATTAAAGAAATGATTGTATAACATTAAATATAACATCAATTGTTTATATTATCCTTGTATTGAAAAAAGAGAGTGTTATTTATTGGGCAAAAAATAGTGAGAGAACTAAAGTTATATTTAGAAATTGAGTTAATATTTAAAAATAAGCAATTAATGTTTACTTGAAATTCTCAAACGACTTATATTAAGGGATAAAAACACTTCTCTAAAACAAATCTAAGCACAACTTAAGAAAAACAGAGAGAAGAAATGTAGAGAATGAGAAGAAAGATAAATAAAGACAAGAAACAAAAAATTCCGCATTCATTCAATGAATCCTAGCTATTCATCTACAACAGCAAATGAGGTACAATCCTACCTAGGGTGTTCCAAAAAATGGTATATTCAATTTTTAGGGAAATCGAACCGGTTCGAACCGATCAGTTCAATGCAAAGATGAATCGGTTGAATGCAGAAGACACGTAATCCCAGACATACATCTAGAATTTTTGGTACCGATTTCAGTAGGGTGTTTGGCTTGATCGGTATATACCGAACCAAACTAGTTGTACCAATTTATTTATTATAATATTAAAAAATTATAATATTAAAAATTAAAAAATAACTTGAAAGTCCATTTCTTTAAACTTTTTTGCCTAACCATGTAAAATTAACTTGAAAGTCTCCTTTATTTATAAAATAGAGGTAAAACAAGAGATTGAATACTAGACAATGTGGGATGTATTTAAAATTTGGTGTGGCTTCCTTACATGCAGTAGTGGTCATTCAATGTGGGACTTATTAGACAAGAGAAGCCCTTAGTACATTACTACCAAGTGAAACCCTTAGTATTTGGTTGTCTCCAAGTCCCATATTGGTTTAATTGGTAAAACTTTAAAGAAATTTTCCTTATAAATTGATTACCATGTAATAATGAATTCAAGATAATAAGTAATCAAAGCATTATTACTTTATAAGGATTGTCTCTAAGTCCCATATTTGTTAAATTGGTAAAACTTTAAGGAAAATTTTCTTATAAATTGATTACAATGTAATAATAAATTCAAGATAATAAGTAATCAAGGTTGTAAGACCCCAACTTTTATGAATAAAAGATGAATTTTCTATAAATATCATTTTTGAATATTATGGAATGAATTTGATATAATGTTATAGTTGTGGATAATATTTATAAATTTTGCAAAGTACGCAAGTTGTTATATAATATTCAATTGGTCGAGGAATATTCGTTTTAACAGGGAATATTCGTACAACGGCACAATTATTGGTGGACCCCACAATAGAATTATTGTCGGATTGAGAAAACGACAAAAATACTTTATGAAAATAACAACGGAAGTTTTATCGTTAACTGTTGAAACACCCGGTGTTAAAAGTATAATGTACGCCAGAATTACACATGGAAAGATACTGGTTTTTGATTATTGATGCTTATGTGATAAGTCACTCAGTTTTGTTTTATTGATATTATTAATGTAATAAAACAGAAAAGCTTTTATATAAAACAAAATATTTTTATAAAGTTATTCGTTTTATTAGGCTAATAATAAATTTTTTTTATATAAAATGTAATACTTTTATAAAGTTATCTGCTTTATTAGACAATAATTAGAATATATTATATTTTATTATGCATAGTGTTTTGCATAGGCTCGCTAATGTAATGTTTGCGTAGTAAAATCTTTTATAAAGTTATTCGTTTTATTAGATTATAAATAAAATATATTATATTTTATTTAAAAGATTTTGCTTTAAATATGGACCGTCAGATTAAAGTAAATCAATCTCAACCATTCATGAGTTAGTTACTATGCAGTCCATTTTTCCGTAAATAGAAGCTCATTCCTTCATTATTTCTTACGAATTCAATTTGAAACTCTAGAGAGAGAAATTATAGAGAAGGTTTATAGAAAAGTATTACTCGCTCCTTCCCTACTCTTATATTCAGCTTTCTTTTTCAATAAGGATATTATTTGTTGTACTCGTAAGGGGTATTATTTCTTTTGTACTCATGAAGAGAACTTACATTATTTCATTCTTTATTATTCTCTGGAATAACCAAATATAATGCGACTACCCTATACTTGGTGACATTCTTCTAATATTCCGTCTTTATTATTATTCTGTTGGAATATCATGTCTGTGCGTTTACGCCGGACCTGGTTCCGTCTTTATTATTATTCTGTTGGAATATCCTGTCTGTGCGTTTACGCCGGACCTGGTTCTATCTTTATTATTATTCTGTTGGAATATCATGTATACATATGCGTTACGCCTGCACTGGTTCCGCCTTTATTATTCTGTTAGAACATCCCAGCTTGCGCAATTTCACCGACCGATTCCGTTATTTATTAATTTGTTGGAATAACCTATCTATGCGAAGTACCGCATGCATGGTGATTTCTTTTGTTATTCCATTCGTTATTATACTCAGTTGGTTAAAATTTTGACTTCTATACTCCATGAAATTAGTGGAATATCCTTGATATTTGCGCTTCATCCAAAGATCTTTTTCATGGAAATATTCTTCCGAGCATTCTTGAATTTTACTCTACAAAGCGATTATCATGTTGACAATTTGGACGTTATTGGTTCATGGATAAATTAATTCTTGAACTTGTTTTATTGAATTCTTATATCATTATCATCATCTTCATGTTTATATTATTTTGAAAGTCATATGTGGCCCCGTAGTGCATAGATGGACTTGGTATGATTATGACCGTGGATTATTCTTGTAATCATGGCCGTAATGTTACAAATGATGTGAAAAAAGTCCTCATTGGCCCGTAGTGCATTGATGGATAGTTGTTGGCATGATCATGACCATTAATGAATACACAAATATTCTTGGCCCGTAGTGCATGGATAATTGTGGTCGTGATACTAAAGAATATCCTTGGCCGTAGTGTATGGGTGATTCGATGATGTGGATTATTTATTAAGTTGAGTCACAGCGATAAAAGTCATGAAAAACCTTTTAAATCATAGAAGATAGTAGATTTTATTCTCTACTTGACTCTTCTAATGGATTGCTTGTTCCACTGCAGTTAAACTTGATGTTTGTTATATTTTATCAGTTTAACACTGTTGAAGGCTAATGATAATTTATTCTGCATTATCTTAGTCATAATATTTCTTACTGGGCTAGTTGAGCTCACCCTTTCTTTCACTGTTCTCTTTAAGAAATGAGAATATAGCTGGGACGAGTCGGGGAACGGAGTGATGGACTAGATGATAGTATTAGTAGTCCTCACTATTCTGTTAAATAGTGTGACAATAAATGTAATGAGGACTTATTCTGAGAGTGGATATTGTCTAGAAGATAATATTTGTATTAAAACTCACAGCTCTCTTGTTATATATTAAAGATTGTATTTGTATTCTGTACCATGTATTTGGCGACTCAAAATTGGTGATGTATACCTATTTTGGGGGCGTCACAAAGGCATTATTACTTAATGCATTATTACTTAATATAGGGATGTAAATACCAATTTAAACTCTCATGAAATCCTCTGTAATGACACTGATCCTCTGTAATGACACTAATGAATGTCAAAAAAATCACATAAGGGTACTTATGGCACCATCTCATATAACTTGTTTCTAAGTCCCACATTGATTAGATTATAAAAATTTAAGAAAGTTTTCTTTATAAAAACACTACCAATAGTCAAGTCCCACATTGGTTATTTTAGAAATGTGAAGTTTTCCTTATAAAAGACTATCAAGTGAGACCTTAATAGCGAAGTCCCACATTAGTTATTTTATAAAGGTATAAGGAAGTTTTCCTTATAAAAAGACTATCAAGTATCAAGTAAAGTTTTTTTTATAAAAATAGTACCAAGGGAAACATTAATAGTTGGTGGTTTACAAGTTCTATATTGATTAAATTGGTAAAAGTAAAAGAAATTAGATAAACTTAAATTATTTATCAATAAGTTGGGAAAGATCTGCTTCTAAGTTAGAATAAAAGTCTTGTATGCAATTTAAGGAAGGCCTTAATACTTGGTGGTCTCCAAGTCCCACATTGGCTAATTTATAAAAAGTCTAAGGAAGTAGTCTAAAGAAGTTTTCCTTATAAAAATACTACCAAGTGAGATTTTTATAACTAAGTCTCACATTGGTTATTTTATAAAAGTCTAAGGAAGTTTTCCTTCTAAAAAGACACATGACCTTAATAGTTAGGTCCCATATTGGTTATTTTATAAAAGTCTAAATAAGTTTTTCTTATTAAAATACTTCCAAGTCGTTTATTTTTTATATTGGACCGAAATTTAGCTTACAAGTCTTGGGTTGCTTGACCTTGGGCCAAATTTTAACTTAAAAGTAAGTCTTGGGCTGCTCTTTCTTAGGCCGATTTTGGTTTAAAATTGGGTTGAGTTTTGGTTTAAATTGGGACTTGTTCTAACAAGGTAAAAATTGGTACCGATCCGATACCTTAACCAAATTAATCGGTCCAAATAACTGCTCAATCGATCTCGGTATTGGTACAATATTTTGGGTACTATTTGTGATTCTACCTTGCTTCGGTCTGCTTTTTTATCGATGAACACCCCTAATCCAACCCCTCCATTTCTAACCAATACCAGTTCTAACTGGATTAAGAGTTTAGGACTGTGTAAATACATGATAAGAATCTCTAAAATTCGGGTTATAGCAGCACAGAAAGCCAGAACAAATAAAAACCTCTAGTATTTTTGCATAAAGATTTCAATAATTTCTTTAGATCTCTTATCTGTAATGTTTTTCCGTGTTACTTTGTTTATGTGACAGCCCGAGATTTTGAATAGCCTTGAAATTAGATTTTTCGAGGATAATATCTAATAAAAAATAAATTTTTTATTGATGTTATTATGTGTAATGTGACTTAGGTCGATTAATAGCCTTGTTTTGTGTTAGGTAATTATGTATGAGAGTATGGATTTTTTGAGATAGTAAATTTTCTGAGAATTTAGAATTTCGTTGTAATATTTATTTGAGGTTGAGATATGTAATAGAAATCAAAGAAGTTTCGAGGTTTTTGTATGTTGAACGAGTTAGGAAAATCTAACTATAGAGGAAGCGAGTGTTCGACTTAGCTCGGAAGTTAAACCCTAAATCAATTGTATGAAAGGGTAAAATAGACTTTTTGCTAGCTTAATGAATTAGGAAAAGGCAAGATGAACATTTTTCTAACTTAATGAAGTATGAAAGTAAATTACGAAAGTTAAAGGAGAATAATCTGAGATAGGCAAACCTTAGTGGTAAAAACCTAAGGATTGAAACTTAAAAAAATATCTTAAGAGAATATGCTAAGGTAAAAAGTATATTTCAAGAATATGTTAAGAATATGCCAGAGGTGATTTGCAAGCTTTTAAAGACAAGAGTGAAGACTAGAGGAGACTAAAGTTGGATGACCAACTTATAACAAATTGAAAGTAACTTTTATATAATCAAAATTCAAGTTACGTTGATTTCATTTCACCCAAATCAAGTTCTAGAGAGAGAAAGAGGAAGAACAAGAGAGACAAGGAGAAAGAAAGGAAGAACAAGAAAGAGAGAGAGAAGGCGACAGATGAGGGAGGAGATAAAGAGGAGCAAGAATCAAGATCAACTTGGAGCTTTGATCATCTAAAGTAAGGAGAAGAAGAAGAATCACCAAAGGTAAGAAATCAAACCTAAACTTTTAGTTTTGGAGTTATTTTCTTTAAATTATGATTTGGATAGTTGTTGGTGGTTGATTAGTTGAGAATCATGATGGATCCGAAGTAATAAGGAAGGATATGATATAGATTTTATGTTTAATCCATGTTCATAATCGAATCTAAGCTTAAAAATCATAAGCTAATTATGCGTAAGGATGGCAAAATCAATTAGAAGACTTAAATTGGACTTATGAAAGTTTTGATTGTAGATTGGTTTGTGAAATCCGGGAATAAGGAAGTAATGGAAATAATCCAATTGGAACGGACTAAAAACGAGTTAAAACGAAGTCATGATAAATGTTTTCTTAAAAGACGTAAAATGATTAAAATTTTAGTCTCAGGGGGCTTTTGAGCCCATTTTTAGGCTAGTTAATGAACCTAAAAAATTATTCTATCAGGGGGGTTTTGTAGAGCATGTTACAAACTTTTTATAGCCTTAAAAACATATTAATTCCGATAACGGATGACCGAGTTTTGAAGATTTGAAGATGTGCGTTAAAATAGACAAAATTTGGAAAAGTTAGAAATTTGGAAAAATTGCCGAGCTTGACATACTACCTTTCAGCGTCGGGGAGCTGGAAATAGGCCTAGGATGGGTGTCGGGGTGCTGGCCCAAAAATGGAAAAAGTCAACTTTGATGTCCTTTAACAAAATAGGCATTATTTTTTTATGCGAACTCTGATTGAGGCGATTCAAGATGATCATTCAAAAAGATAAATAGTGTACCTACAACTTTCATTATTTAAGTTTTTAAATTTGAGATCGGAAATAGGAGCTAAAATGACTATTTTTGCGACTGATGTGCATTCGGATGCAATCAGATGGCGTCGGGCATTGTAAGACCCCAACTTTTTATGAATAAAGATTTAATTTTCTCTAAATATTATTTTGAATAATAAGGTGTTGATTTGATATAATGTTATAATTATGGGTGATATGTGCAAATTTTGCAAAGTAAGCAAGTTGTCATAAAATATTCTTTTTGTCGGAGAATATCTGTACGATGGCGCAATCATTGGTAGACCACATAACGGAATAACTGTCGGATATAGAAAACGACAGAAATAACCTTTTTATAAAAAATAACGGCAAAATTTTTACCGTTAACTGTTGAAATATCCGATGATAAAAGTACAGTAATATGTGTGGTTGCACAGTAGCACACGGTATTGCACAGTATCTTTGATTCTTTATTCTTACGTAAGAAGTCACTCAGTTTCATTCAATAATTATCACAGTAATTGTTGCATAGTATTTCATATTATTGATTCAATTATTGTCACAGTATCATCTGCACAATATTCTATATTATTAAATCAATAATTGACACGACACAATTATTCATATTATTAGTTAGCATTATTGGCAATGTCTAGAAAGTTCTGTTGAGAAAAGGGGTTAGGTTATATAATTACGCACCAATAAGGATAAATTCCTATCGGAAAGCCTCTTATTTTCTGGGAATGATCTGGTTGTTAATATAGTGAGTTTATAATATTAATTATGAATAATTATTATGTGTTGGATATTGGTCAATTTTGATATAAATAAAGGAATTTAGCACAAGATAGTTGTTGAAAGTTTGACATATTTTTCTGTGAAATTATAAGTATATGCTCCGATAAAATATTTATTCAAATATATTATTATAATAATTTTATAATATTATAATAGTATAGTTTTATTATAATTTTTTTTATAATATTATAATATTATGTTAACTTTTTCATATTATTAAGTTTTTCAAAACTTCCCGTGCACCTCTTCTTTTCCAAAGTGGTTGGTTAAGATAATGTCTCCTGCGTAGTTTTTTTTTTCTTTCTTCCAATTTTGTGGGTGGCAACTTCTCATGCAAATCATTTTTCCAAATGTGTGAGCCCTTTCCCATAAGAAAATAAGAGTTAGGCGAATAAGGTAGGCAGGAATTAGGCAGGGTTGCTTAACTTTTTTCCTCCGTGCTGCACTATAAAAAGGGGGGGGGGGTAACCCTCCTTCCTAAATACACCAAAAATCTCAAGTATTCCTACTGCAATATTGTGAGTATTTCTGTTGAGTATAAGAATACTTTGAGTATAACTTTTAGTGCAAGATTTTCTCAGGATAATATTCGATATTCCAGTCAAATCTAGTTTCTACTAAGGTAAAGGATATTAATTTATTTCAATACTCGTAAGAAATATCATTTTCTTTTATACTCCATATTATGTAAGTTTTATTATTTCATTTCATATTCCTAAGTTTAAACTTACTATAGTAAGTATTGCTTCTATAATTCCTAAAATGATTAAAAATTCATTAAGAATTGCACTTCATCTAATATTATTTCACTGAAATATTGGTCTGAACTTTCTTATTAAATTTTAATCTTTTCATTTCGGGGTACTATTCATACATTACTATTCATAAGTACTGTTCACAACAGAATTTAATTTTCTTTTCTGTCCAAATTATTTTTGAAACATGAATATCATTCTTGAATTTTACTCCACAATTAGTTATCATGTTGACAATTTTGACATTTTTGAACTCGGGATAAATTGAATTATAAATCTCTAATATTTATCCTTGATCTCACTTGATTGATTCTTTATATCATTGTCATCATCCTCATGCTTATATTATGTTGAAAGTTATCTTTGGCCCGTACTGCAAAGATAGACTGTTGATTGGTATGATTATGACCAGGAATTGTGTATTGGTATAATCATAACCTTTAATGTTATAGATAAGGTTTGTGGTGAAAGTCCTCTTTAGCCCGTAGTGCATAGATGGACATGTGTTTGGCATGATCATGACCACTGGTGATACAAACGATTATTTTTGGCCCATAGTGTATAGATAATTTGTTGATTGAAAATAATTATTGATTGGTATTACAGGAATAAAATATTGATGATTGACTTTTAAATCATAGAAGAGAGTGTATATCATGCTCTACTTGACTCTTCTAATGGATTGTTGTTTCCGCTGCAGTTGTTGATCTAAAACTTGTAATCTATTGTATTCTATCAGATTTTCCCTGTTGAGGACTAAGGATAATTTGTTCTACATTATCTTAATTGTAATATTCTTTGATGAGTTAGTTGAGTTCACCCTTTTTATTTTGGTTCCATTGTTCTTCTCAGGAGGCAAAAATGTAGTTGGGACTAGTTGGGGAGTGGAGTAATGATCCAAGATGGTTATTTTAGTAATCCTCACTATTTGTAAAATAGTGTGACAATATTGGGATTTCATTTGAGTTTGAATATTGTCTACGAAACAATATTTGTATTAAAACTCACAGCGTATGTTTTGTCGTATTTTACACGATAATTAATAATTGTATAACTGAAGTTGTATTTGAATTCTGTACCATGTATTTGGCGACTTGGAATGGGTTGTGTGGACCTATTTTGGGGCCATCACAGACATGCTTGTATGCAACGTGGATGCTTCCGACGATAAAGGATGTTGTTCTAAGTTATAAAATATGAACAGTGTGAAATATAATGATGATTAACATTAATTAAGACAAGTTGTATGAGTATGCTAAGCATACGCAAAGGAGGCGAATCGGCGTGTGACGTATGAACGTCGAAACGCCGTGACAAGTGTTAATGAACTTAAAAAGTATTTTAATTCAAATGAAATGAATATTATAAGATATGAAATGGGGTTAATATAAACCAATAAATATGGATGATTATGAGGGTCGTAATGTGTCTGAACGACGCGACGCCGAAAGATGTTTTGGAGTTAATCGCGTAAATTAAAATATAATGCGTGAACGATATGAAATAAGAATTAATATAAACCAATTTGAGCGTCATTAAGTGACTAATTAGTATGTTCTACGTTATTGATATATGTAGGTTTTTCGAAGAGCTATGTAGCATAAATGGTAAAGGATGCGTAAAACAAGAATTTTATTGAGCAAGTCTTCTAATGTCAATTCAATAATTTGAATTGAATGCATGTTTCATGATTTTGTGCAATTTTTTTCTAATTGTGCAATGTGTTTATCGCTAAATTGTGTTGTTTGCCAATATCTGCACTTATGTGCTTTTGTGGAGTATTGTTCAAATTATTAAAGTTCTGATTTATTCATGAACTGTGATATGATTAAGCTATGTGGAGTATTAGAGAAGAGCAGAGATAGGTTGATTTCGAGGTGTGTTATATAGGGAATGATATTGAGTAAGGATCTTGAGGATAAGTTAATTAAGATAAGTGATGATTGAGAGTAATAGGGATTTAAATTATTCATGTTTATTCGAGCTACTTCTCAACTATTGTTTTGGTTGATGAAGTTTTCAAAAAATATTAATTTGATTCTTGATTTTGTTGTTTATTCAACTGTTTTAACTTGTTGGGCAATTAAATGCTCACACTTGCAAAAACTCTTAACCTTTTTGCAACTAGAGCGGAAATACTAGAGTAAACAAATGGTGTGCAACGAAAGGAGTTCATTATTATCAGTTGTAAATTGTTGTATTACAGATGGTAATATATTGGAGGTTTATAATTGTCATATTTAAAAGATGTAATTTTTATTAATATTATGATTTTAGGATGTAAGGTAATAGAGCTTGGGATTTGAGATGATATGTTGTAATAATGTAGTAATTACATTCATGTCTTAAGATTATATGGCTAGCATCGTGGGGTGTTTGAAATCCGATTTTGAAGATAGACCCGGTTTCGGGCCCTCATAGTTTCTTCGAAGGTCATCTGTGATAAATTTATCAGCGATATTTCAATAAGTAATTTCTGTACCAGAATTCTGCAACAGGGGAAATACAAAATTCAAGTACAATGAAATTCAACTGTCATTTGTCATTAGAAACTGTGTGCACAATCTAAGGTATACAAGCAAGCACCAACGATATCGATTTCAATTAAATTCAGCAGCATGAAGAAGCAATGTAGAGGCCAACTAATAAATCATGGAAATTTCGAATCAAAGATAGAAAAAATAACAGGAACTTTCATTTATACTTTTTATCATTTGAAGGTTCACATCAGTACATTATTTAGTGAGGCAATCCTATGAATACTTTACATCTTCAACCCATGATGCTATTTTAACAGCGGCGAAGCAATTAGACAGATGACAAAAATCCTCATCAGTAAATTCCAAATTTCAACCTCTTAACCCTCCCTCGGAGATTAGTACAAATATAATTGCTAATTTTCACGAATCAACCTGCCATTTTACTCTGTATCTTTCTAAACAACAAATTTTCATCAAATGCTAGTAAAAGAACATTTCTATTAATTACCTATAATCTTTTTATCTATATATACATATAAAAAAAATACCTATCATCTTTTAGGCCCATCTCCTATCTGCTGTTGTTGTTGCTGCTGCTGTTGCTCCAGATAATACTTCTTCAGGAGTTGAGCATATATAATCTCATTCCATGTATCGGGGACACCGGGAAGGCACCAGTGGCTGCAGTCCTGATACCTCAACGGTGACCGTCTTTCCTCTTCACTTAAATTTTGCTTCCTGTAAATGGATGGGTGTGCATCCTTTCGAAAATCGGACAATCTCGTTATGTTCAAATAGAAGACTGGCCCATGCATCCCCTTTAGCACTCTCTCTACCATTTCCAGCATGGGAATATAATCCTGAAGTTCAATATATTTTTCATCTTTGATTGGCTCAGTCTCGTTATCACATTGCCCGCCAGAATTCCACTGTCCACCGCTGCGAGCAGACAAATAATATAGTGACAATATGCTAGTCAGTTTATTAAACTGGAACCTTCAGTTCTGGCAGAAACTTCAAATACATAAGAAAAATAATAATAGAAATCCAATTCACCTAAAATGGGAGGGCGAATAGCCTCTAAAGAATACAAGGCTCTTTGTGAAGTTTATATTGGCATCTATCCATCTTGCCCATGTTGTCAATGCTCTCCGATATGCCTCAAAAACATCCAGCTCTTCATAGACATGGCTGCCTTCTTGATAATAACCCTTCCTGCAAGTATTAGATATTCGACGTCGGTTCCAGTTTAGTGTATTGAACTGAATAATTTAAATTCATCACGAGAGAGGAATTGAGGGGGAGAAAAATACCCCGCAGATGTTTTCTCATGAGTCCACCAATGTCCAGTGTTGAAGACAAGAACATCTGCCTTATCATATTTATCAGATGAGCTCTCAACAAGATCAAGTCTAAGTGTTTCTTTTGTTGAGCCATTAGTGTCAGGCGTCTCCCATTCTTGAACCAGAAATGGAGATCGATAGAACTCCACAGAGAAATTATAATTCTACCAGTACATTTAACCCAAAATTAGTCAAGAAAATCTATTTGACAAAATAAAACAGATTATAAGACTGAAGGAGCTATTTTGTTACTTCTCGTCCAATATCAGTTAAAAAGTCCCAAAGCGTAATTCAACAATGCTGATGGCGAAGAACACCAAATTTGGAATATGAGAAACTTACTGTGAAAAGAAAAGAGTATGAGCCACTGGTTCGAAATTCGACTCTACCAGAGGCTTCATAAACGTTGTTCTTATCCTCTACTGCATTTCGAAGCATACAAACCATTGATTCCCACATATTCCTATTCAATGAATCACCCACATATACTATTCTCTTTCCCCTCAATATTTCCAACATATTCTTACCACTCCACCTGCACCCGAAATGGGGAAAAATTTAAATAAAAAAGTTCTTACCATAAAAATTAACAATGCCCACAATTTAATATACACAAACAAGAGTACTGATATGTTGAGCCTAGTGATAATTTGACGACTAAAGGGTACCATTGGTGGAAGTTGAAATTAGATATCATCTCTTCAAATCAAAATTTCCAAAGCATTCAGCAAATTTCTGAGTCTTAATGGTTAACTTGAGAGCTGCTACACTGCAAGCTCAGGGTTTGACACTCTAGTACTCTACAAAAATAAAATGTACCTATCCCAATGAGTGGGTAGGGACCAAACTTACCAGTTCTGACAAGAAAAAATTATATAAATATAAAGAAATAAAATGAATCAGGAATTTGGATTGTGGCTAGAGTTGAATTCTAAGCACTAATAATCTGTGGGTCCTTTTTGATTCCTTCCTATTCCATGTATCACATTCACATACATATTTAATTTTGACATTAATTTGTCATCATACATAATAACACTCTTGATGTAATGTTACGGTCGTATAACATACCTGGGAATATTACAGTGTTTAGGTTGCCATCTATATCTCTCATAACCATTATCACGCCTTCCATTAAGAAAACAATCGAAGGACTCATCAATATGAGGACATGAACCAGGTTCATACATAGGAAGCTGATCATCCCTCACCCAATTCCCATCAAAAAGGTCACATTTACCCAGCATTTCTAGTTCTTTTGCCGATGAATTAACCATAGCATTTAACAAATCTCTATCACTCAGAGGCTTACTATAAGGAACCGACAGAGACACATTACTATTCCCAGCAAACCCATTTGATTTGCTGGAAGACTCATTATAAGGAACTGAAAAAGACCCATTACTGTTCCCAGAAAACCCAATTGATTTCCTAGAAGACCCATTATAAGGAACCGATAAAGACCCATTACTATTCCCAAAAAACCCATTTGTTTTCCGGGTAGACCCATTAATTTTCCTGGAAAATCCATATGAACTCCGGGAAAAGTGGGCGTCATTGGTGGTGTTTGGGAAGAAATGGGAGAAAATGGTAGAGAACTGAGATCTCTTTCGGATATATTTGAGCCAAATTGTGGAATGATTTGATGAAAGGTTGTTGAAAACGAAGAATGTAGTGGAAAAAATGAAGAAGATTGTGAAAGTGAAGGCGAAAGCGAAGGTCCTGGATCTTCGAGTTTTGAAGATGGGAGGAAATGAAAAGAATCCTTTTGTATCAGAGGCAAAAATACTGTTGTTGTTGTTAGATCTTCCTGGAGAGAAGAGCCTTGCTCTTGTTGATGTTTCTGGAGAGTCTAGCATGGCGGATAAGCAGAATTGGTGAGAAGGTGGGAGAAACTCGAAGAGGGAGGAGACAGAGAGAGAAGCCCTTTTCGGTTGCCAAGTGCAGATCAGTTTGTTTTTAGTTACATATGTGAATGGCAAACCAAAAAAATTGTGGGAAAATATAGGACAAATGACAAAACTGTCCCCCAAGTTTGGATAAAAATTAATTTGATACTCAAAGTTTGAAATTCGTCAATCAATACCTCTATGTATTTAAAAACAACAATATCGTCCCCTTCTCATCGGTCTGGCTGATTTTTGGCATGAGACTGTCATGTGTCATTTATTTGTGAGTTGAATACGTATTTCCTATTATATATTTGAAATAACATCTAAATACACCTAGTATTTTTCAAATAAACCTATTATATATTTGAAAAAAGAACAATGAATTACAAAAAGAATAAAAAGAACAAATATAAAAGAAACCTTAATGTGTGAGAATAGATTCATCAACCTCAAAAGGTTATTTTTCCCTTCTCTATATTCAACACATCTAATTCTCTCCATTCTTTATGTCAATGACCCAAATTTCAAGTTCCATTCCATCAGTTCCACAATTTTCATACCAGTTGACCCAATTGAAGAAATTTAAAAGAAAATTTTCACCATATTCATTGTTGCTGTTAATGGCCATGTAATCACTCTTCAAAATGGTTTTTATTTGGTTTGATTTTGCTCATAATCAGATGCAATTTCTTTGTCTCTATATCTATAACCATTTTCTAAAATTTTGGTGAAAAATTCACAACTTTCTCTCTTGGTACTGGTGGGTAGAGGTCAACAAGTTGGGTTTCAATATCGGGTCTATACAAATTGGGGCAGAGATATAAGTCAAGTAGCTGAAATGGAAAAATAGGTGGGGAGGGTCGCAACCTTTGTTGCGATTTGGGTTAACAACGAAGTTGGGGTTTTAGAAATTTCAAATCTGAAGCAAGCACAAGGGCAGATGAAATGCGGTGGTGTAGGGGATTGAGTGGGGTTTAAAGGTAGCCAGAGCTATGGAGTTATGGTGGCCACAAAGGTGCAGGTTGAGGGCAGCGATGTCAACTGTGAATGAGTTAAAGGAAGAAGATGAGGCGGGTGAAGATGGAAGGTGAATTTGGACTTTTTAAAGTTTAATTTATATTTGATAAATTTAAAGGTATATAAGTTTAAGAAGTCAAATTGTAATATTTGTATTAATATTTAATTCTAATAATTTAACATATAATAATTATGATTTATAAAGATTTATACAAATTGAATACGTCAAAATAAGTATTTATATAGATTTTATATGAATTTAATAAGTCAAACAATATTTTTCAAGTAATTTTATGTTGGTTAAATATTTTTTAACTGTATTTGTTTTGCTTTATACAGTCAAAAATAGTCAAATGTGATCAATAGTATTTAAATACAGTCAAGTTATATAAAAATACACATGACCGGTACATTTCAAATTTCCGATCAAAATTGATCAGAGCTAGCCAAAAAGAACATAATTGTTATTTTAAAATATTTTGAGGTATTAATTGTCGATTTCCAAACTTTGAGGAACAAAATGATTTTCGACCTAATTTGGGCGTAGAATTTTGTCATTAGCCCGAAAATATATTACCTGACAAAAAAATTAAAATAAATGGACTTTTAGTCACATTCATAAATTATCTTATGAAAAAATGATTTATATGTTAATTAATTTTATACTAAATGTACACATAAAATAGAAGACTAAACGAAAATGATAATATTTTATTTCACAATAAGAGTATCATTTAAAAAAATTGTCCCAACATAAAAGCATCATTTGTAATCAAATTCATTCACATGTTTTATATATTTTAGTTTCCAAACAGTTTTTTAACTTCAGATGTTATTTATTAAGATATACTAACCATTCTTAATTATTCAATTTTATCAAATATGAAAATAATAATTTTTTCTTTTACAACAATGTTGCGTTTGGATTGAAGTAATGAATGTGGAAATAGAATGACTCGTTCCTATGGAATGAAAAAAATTGTGTTTGATTGTGATTGGATTGTGATTGGAATGGATTGAATCATTCTTATTCCTTTCAAATTTATGAATTTTATTTTTTGAGAAGGGAGAGTATGTAATAACTTATTCTAATTAGAATGGAGTGAATCATTACACTCTTTATTCCATTCCTTCAATCCAAAGCACAAGAGTTTCATATAAAAAAAATCCCAACATAAAAGTATCATTTCTATTTATGATAGGATAAATTGACAAAATATTCTTAAATTTATCATCTCGATAATCATGATAAGATACTTCATGTTGAGCTAAAAATTAGATCCATACATACGTAAAAAAAATGTCTAAAGTATAAAAAAAATTGTCTTTCAAAAAATGTCTAAAATACACAAATCACACAAAATAAAAGTAATCAAATTTGTATCCCTAAATTTTCCATATATTTTGTGGAAAGTCTTGTGCATAACCATGCCATAATGTGCATCAAGACACCAATGGTTGATTCTCAAAAAAGTCGGATAAGGGAGGGAGGGAGGGAGGGAGGGAGGGGGGAACAAGAACCATCCATGATTATGGATGAACTTCTTCTAAACATTATGGTACTAGAATGAAAATACATCTTATTTTTTGAGTTCAATTATTTTCAAAGTACAAGATGGGCTCAAGGTAGTAACCATGAGGAACCATATGGGAGAAGGGAGTTCTAACTCAGCCTTAGCTCAAAACAAACTTGACCATTAGGAAACCTGTAATTTTCAAAACCATGAACAAGATTTTTAAGAAAGACCAATAACTCTTCCGGTGGCTGTGTCAAGATCAATGTCATAAAAACACGGTCTTGTAGGAAGCCCTGGCATTGTACTCATTGTCCCAACTAAAGGATAAATGAATCCAGCTCCAATGCTCGCTCTTACATCCCTGATGGGTAAGACAAACCCTGTCGGGGCACCCTTTGCCGAAGCATTGTCTGAAAATGAATATTGAGTTTTCGCCATGCAGATTGGCAGACCGGAGAATCCTTGCTTGCTGTACATCTCAATCTGTTTTTCAGCCTATTTGTCCAGCAAGGTATATTGTCAATAGAAAGTTTAATGGAAAAGTTTGTACTGATTCATTAGTGCAATGGAAATCAAGAGAAATGATTCATTTAGTGCAATGAAAATCAAGAAGTCGCCAATGCAAAAGTACTTTTAACATAGGGAATTAGGTACATTATTCAGAATAGTGTTATTCTTCAAATAATAAAAAGTAGTTTCCAACACTATTTCTGATAGTTAGACAGGTGCAAGCTTATTCTACAAAAAAGGGGGAATTTACTAGCAAATATTAAATATGAAAACTGGAAGAAGAATCAAGTATACATTTCCCATTAAAATTAACATTTCCTTAAAAAATGGTCATATTGAAGTAATCATTCTTGACATTCTTGACCGGTCTTGAACAATCAATTACATTTTAGTCTTTCCCAAAGATGAGGAAACACAAAATGCAGGTCCTGAAATATCATTCAGAACTTAAATAGATAAACTATATTATCTAGAAGAAACTGATGCTAGTTGATGTGAAAATGAAATATAAAAATCAATAGAACAACTTACCTGTTCTGAGTACTCAACACCACTGGCACCATATGACTTCGCTATTGCTTCTATTTTGTCTTTGATGCTAATATCCAAAGGATACAAGAATTTCAGGGGTTGTGACACATTTTCGCAGGCTTTTTGTACTGCAACACCAAGGTCTACCTGGAAATCATAATGCAAAACTTAAAGTTCAAATGTAAACATAGCAGTCTTTTGGCTTGGTTTTCTAGAATTATGTTGATGTAAAATATTTGGAGTGTTAGGATAATTTTTCTTTCCTAAAAATTAAAATTTAAGGGATGAAGTACAAAAACCAGGACATACACAGATTTGCCTCAAGGAACACATACATGTAAGCACGCACACAACTGGTAAACTATAATTTCTATGAATTTAGTCTGTTACTAATCCCAACTTAAGTACTAACACACAAATACAAAAATTGGCAAATTTTACTCTCACTTTATCTCATTAAATAAATAGTCCAAGTATTTAAAAGCAATTACACTTGTAAGTTCCAACTGTCTACAAAATGTGTCATGTATCTCAATATTCAGCTCGTTAAGAACATGTCCTAAGATATCAAGAAGTATCATATGCGAATTCAAATGTGATGGACAATTCTCAAATATGGATTAGTTAGGAAGCTTTTGACTCTGGAAAACGTGTCCAGGTGTATTGAATGTATAAGTTATGGTATGACTCCCTAATAGACCTAGTCCTGCTATTGAGCCAGCTACTGCAGGTGGTTATCAATATGAGCTACAATCGCAGCATGGGGCCTATATGTTGACCACTGGAACCGGAGTTGTGAAATCCATATGCAGCAACGTAAATGGAGCATAGCATTAGAACTTCTATGATTTAGTTGAAAATCATGCTCTCCTCTCATAAATAACCAGAATACAAACCTGGTGATCCAGAAAGAGAAATTCCTACCTATTGCTTAATTGCTCATTGCAAGAACAAAGAAGAAAATGGAAGACAATGTCACAGGAGATCAATGAAGTCAAAGTTTGGTTTTCAAATGCCTGTGCTCACATTCTAGAAAAAGACAACATCAAGGCTCTGAATCATCTAATGTGAATATTAAAGCAGAAGTACTCCCAACAAAGAAATTTTGTTAAACTTGGTACTGCTATAATATTATGCACCAACAGAACAACTCTCATATTTCTCGCTGAACTTGGGGATGGGAGAGAAAATGGGTACAACTTATTTTTTTAAGCGCCTCAGTTTTTTGCCTTGCATTGGGAACAAGTCTTCATATATTTATTTATCCGGTTTGCTTCGTATTGTTTTATAAATATGAAAGAAAGAAGAAATATATGGATAAGTTTATGAAACTTAGAAGGGATCTTCACTAGCCTTTCCATCAATTCTACCTCCTTGATTTTTGCAGCGAACCAATGTGAGAGAGAAGAAACTTGAACGAGGTTCCATCAGAAACTTGAAGGAAAGGAGAGGAAAGAAGAGAGAGAGACGAACCAATGTGAGAGAAAAGAGAGAGAAGAAACTTGAACGAGGTTCCATCAGAAACTTGAAGGAAAGGAGAGGAAGAGAGAGAGAGTACAAAGCTTAGGACTCCAATTAGAGAAGGAGAACCTTTGAGCTAATTTATGCCAATGCAGGCTCCCTAAGTGTTGATGCAGATATATGCAATTATTCCACCAGTCTTGTATTACTCTTGGTTTTACTAATTTCTATGTTTCAAAGTAATTTCTATGAAATCATATACATGAGGTTATTACTATTCATTATTTATATAGCTTGCACTTTCTAAATCGTTAATGGATTATAAACCAACACAATAAAAAAATAAAATAATAATAATGGTAATGGTAATTGAATATATAAGGATTAAGGGCAAGCTGCCAACCGCTCCTTTCCCACCATGTGCATGATGAGTGCAAAGCACAGCATCAAATGCTCCAGCTGCTAATGCTGCATTCCTAACTGCATTTACTTCTGCCTCAGAATCAGTTGCGAACATGTTCACGGCTACCACAACATTCACTCCATAAGCCTTTGTATTAGATATATGCCTGGCTAGATTCACACAACCAGTTTCAACAAGAGACACATTTTCAGTTACATAAGCGCGGTCAAGAGGCTTTCCGGCAACTACTTGTGGCCCTCCACCGTGCATTTTGAGGGCCCTTATTGTTGCAACAATAATTGCACACTGAGGTGTTAAACCACTATACCGACACTTTATATTCATAAACTTCTCAGTTCCAATATCAGAGCCAAATCCTGCTTCAGTGACAACAAAACCACCTGGTCCCACTAGTTTTAGTGCAATCTTATCAGCTACGATAGAGGAATTTCCATGAGCTATATTTGCAAAAGGACCAGCGTGAACGAGAACAGGTGTTCCTTCAAGAGTCTGCATCAAAGTAGGATTAATGGCATCTTTCATCAGAACTGTTAAAGCACCTCCAAGACCAAGATCATCAGCAGTAACAGGGTCACCAGCCTTGCTATTTCCAATCACCATTTTTCCAAGCCTCTCTCTCATATCAGCTAAAGAGGTTGTGAGGGCTAACACTGCCATTATCTCACTAGCAACTGATATATCAAATGCTGTTTCTCTCACCATTCCTTTCTCATCTGGACCCTGTCCAATGGAAATTTTCCTTAAAAATCGGTCATTGACGTCCATAACTCTCCTCCACGTGATGGAATCAGGATCTATATCAAGCCTAGCAAATTTCTTGACTTCTTCTGGGTTAAGATACTCGGGGTTGGTGCTGGTGATACCAAGCTTTTTCAAACGCCTAAACATTATGTCACTAAATTTTCGTTTACCATCTTTGTCTGGTGGACATAATCGGTTGAAAAGGGCTTTATCAGTTTGTGTCGCTTCATGGAAAATCCGTGTATCAATGGCGGCAGCTAGAAGGTTGTTTGCAGCTGTTATCGCATGGATATCGCCTGTTAAATGAAGATTGAACTCGTCCATCGGGATTACTTGACTATAACCACCACCTGCTGCACCCCCTTTGATTCCAAATGTTGGCCCTTGAGATGGTTGACGAAGACAGGTGACAACCTAAAAGGAAAAGAAGAAAAATCATGTCAACAGAATTACATAAGACATTTGTGTCAAAAACAAAATTCACAAAAACCGTCGGACATGTTTAGCAGTAAAATTAAGGACAGACCGTTAATGGTATCTGTTTCATTAGTGAAAAAGTTACTTTAGCAAGCCAAGAAGGAAATGTAATGTTTAGTAATCATTTGAGCAAACTTATAATGAAACATTTAAAAGGTCCATACTTTTCAAGTGTATAGTTATCATGTGCAGTGTCTAGAGAAAGAGTATTATTAAATCTTTGAACTAGAGATGATTTCAAGAAGAAAATAGGAGTCAAGTGCATTTTCGTAACCCCAGCTCCTCTAGGAATAGGATCTTCACTCGCTCTATAGGATAGAATCCCAGTCCTAAATATAAAAAACTATCATATTATACATTGATCGGATTGTATACAATTACAAACTTCGTGAAAGACCAATTTTTTTCGTTTTCCTTCAGTGTGAATCTGATATGAAGATTATTAATCTCAGATAATTCCTCAGCCAGCTTATGGCATGAGAAATACAGGATTATTAGGATGTCCTGCTTAAATCAGTCTTTAGCACCCACAGGATCACAGATTATATCTCCAAGGATCTTCTGTAAGACAACCAAACTATCGTAGACAAACAAAAGTAATAGATCAGCAGCAACACGAAGATCTTATAAATTTTAAGTGCTGCTAAACCAATATCAAAGGGCTGAAACAGTAAGAGATTTCCAAGATACATTTGAGAATTTAAAAGGATAAAGGAATGAGATTAATATCAATGTGAGAGAAAGCCCAATCGAGCACTAAAAAAATCCATACGTTAGTGTTTAGGCAACTTGAGTAGAGAAATACAAGAGAAAAAATAAAAAGAGAACCTGCTGTCCTGCTCTATTACATGTTCTCTTAAACAGTCAAACTTACCCTTATGTACGCTTACTTTTTAAGAACTGTATTTTTTTAGAATTTTGTCAATGTTGTAGAATGAATTAAATCCCTTGCCGAAACAGATACACCCAAACTGACAAGTGCACGTAACCTAGGTTGGTGATTATGGCTGTTACTCTTGCAAGACTCATTTGCCCCCCCCCCTCCCCCGCAATTTCAGTCCATTGAAGTGAGTTTCATTCTCTAAGACAATGATCATAGTCTCAAAGTAACAAAATGATCTGCTTATGCAATAGAGTTGATTCATTGATTTTCTATATGAAATAACAAAACAGATTCTGGCATATTCTCTATTTGCTAATCTCCCTGGATATTCATTTAGCATCTTTTGATTCCTTAATTCAGTAACTTTTTATTTCAACCTTAAAAAAATGTGCCAACTAATTCAGGTGCCTTTAAACATTAAAAAAAACATAGGTAGGACAAAAACAAAAAGTTAGTGACAAAATCTGAAAGGAATAACGTACAAAATGAACTTCCAATAACATCAAATTTACACAAAGTACAGAAACTGCATCTCTTAAAAAAATGTAGCAAATTAAGAAGAAAAAAAATACCTTTTTATCAAGAAAAGCTCCCAAGGCTTGACAAAGACCGACAGTGGTAGTAGACTTGCCTTCTCCAAGTGGGGTCGGAGTAATCCCTCCAACCACCACATAATACCCATCTTCCCTTCCTTTAAGTTCATCAATCACAGGCAACAACACCTTCAATTCCACATAAAAAATGTACATACTTTAATTATAAATTTTACCCAATTCTCAAGTACATAATAAAGCAAAACACACATATACATGCATATAAATCAGCTAAAAATCCATTAACCCAACGTCTAGATTTGCATATGTATGTACCTTGGCTTTGTATTTTCCATAGAGATCATAGTGATTGGGGTTGAGATTAAGCTCTTTAGCAATCTCAGAGATATGTAGAGGCTCAATAGAGTTTGCAATATCTATATCTGCAGGAACTGGTGAAACAACTTCCAATTTCCTCATTTTGTCTGTGAACCAAAAAAAAACCAGAAACTTGGATTATTAACTATGGGATTTCATTAGCTTATGAATCTATATGAAATCTATGAATCATTGACTAAAAGTTGAAAGAGAAAGAGAAAAAGAAGGTTGAGACCTTGGAGTGCGGAATCTTATCCGTAGAATAAGGGGTGATTGAGCACAACTCAATACACCCTCAGTCCTATTATTTAAACGACGTTTTAGAGACGAACACACCCATTAAAATAATAATTAAAAAATATTAAATATAATATTTAATTACCTATAATACTTTTAAATTATTAATGAGTTTAAAGTACCCAAAAAATAAGTAGAGTAATGAAGAATATTTTTGAAAAAATTATCATTAATTTTCTTAGATTTGAATAAACGTCAAATAATTAGGAACAAATAAAAAAGTCTAAAATATCATTTAAATAGGGATGGAGGAAGTAATAAAAAAAAGGGGAAAAATATAAAAATGAAGATGTGGGATATCGATCCCCGTACTTCTCGCATGCTAAACGAGCGTTCTACCATCTGAGCTACATCCCCTTTGTTTTAAGTTTGATATGTATAGAATCTTTAATTCTGGGACGATTCTATTACTACTAAGTTTTCATATGTAATTGTTTACTTACAAAATTATTTTTATGAGAAAAGTCTTCTCTAGATTCTAGTTGTCTTGTTTTGTATATGACTACGTTTATTGCATTTAGGAATTTAAAATATAATTATTATTTTTTAATATTTTATTTTCATGACTTTCCACTAATATATATTTAAATGTTTCTTCCAAAATCCAAAATTGAGCCTTACAACTTCACATGTTAGCTTGCACTGATGATGCTGAATATTTTTAAATTTAAAAAATATATAATAAATATATTATATGTTGTCTTTAGAATCATTAGACGTGTTGGTTCGCTTACAACATTAATGTTTGGGATTCAATTCCTCGCAACTCAACATTTTAATTTTATATTATAAATTGGGGTTCCAATACTCGCAACATGCATGGCTTCTTGTAAGACTCCAGCTTTTATAAATAAAAATTAATTTTTTTTCGAAATATATTTTTGAATATGCGTGAATTTGATATAACGTTATAGTTGTGGGTAATGTTTATAAATTTTGCAAAGTAAGCAAGTTATTATAAAATATTCGATTGGTCAGGGAATATTTGTTTTAACATAGAATATTAAGATGCACTGACGACAATCATTGGTGGACCCTATAACTAAGTATTGTCGTAGTTTAAAAAAATCGACAAAATATCTTTTTATAAAAATAACGACGAAAATTTTTTTTGTTAAACCGTTGAAATACCCTGGTAAAAAGTAAGAATGTCTGGCGTGGTTGCGTAAGTAGACGTGGTATTGCATGCGATTATATTTGATAATTGATGCTTACGTGAGAAGTCAATCGGTTATACTCAATTATTGCTACAGTAATTATTGCATAATATCTCTCATATTATTGATTCAATTATTGTCACATTATCGTCTGCACAATATTTTATATTATTAAATTAATAATTGAGATGATAAAGTTATTCATATTATTATTTGCATTATTGACGATGTCTAAAAAGTTGTGTCGAGAAAATGGGGTTGGTCACCTAATTGCGCGCCAATATGGAGAAATCCTTATCGAAAAGCCCCCTCTTTCCTAGAAATTATTTGGTTGTTAAATATTGTGAGTTATAATATTAATGATGAATAATTTTGTGATGATTAAATATGTTTGTTCATTTAGTTTTCTTTAATTCTTCCGTGACTCGGTTACCCTGAAAGGAGGTATTTATGTGATTGGCTGGTTTTATTGACCAAACGGACAATTAATCGGATAAATGAATAATTAATTGCTATTGTTCACATGCAAATTAATGTTGGTTCACATGTATGGAACTATTGATTCACATGCATGTATTATTAGAGGAGGTGGTGCAAAATTGATAATACTTGAATGACTAAATTAATATTTGAGGTATATATGAAGATACTATACTGTAATAATTTGAGCCCCTAATCGTACAATTATTGAAACAATATTTTTCTATAAATAGAAGCTCAATCTTCTCTAATTCTCATAAATTCACTAAGACTCACAAGAGCAATTATAAAGAGAGAAACTATAGCGAGGAAGAAGAAGAGTATTTTGATACTTCACTATTGCAGTATCCAGCCTTCTACTAAGGTAAGGGATATTATTATTTTTTTCAGTATTCGTAAGAAATAATATTTTTTTCCATACTCTATAGTATTTGAGTAATATTATTTCGTTTCGTATTCCTAATTCTACACTCATTTTATTAAAATATTGCTTATATACTCCGTGAAATTAGTAGAATATCATTGAAATTTGTGTTTCATCTAGTATTGTTTCACAAAGATATTTTTCTAAATATTCTTGTTAAATTTTAAGCTTTTCATGTCGGAGTAATATTCATAGGGTACTATTCATAAAGTACTATTCATGGGGTACTATTTATAAAATACTATTCACCGGGTACTATTCACAAAGTACTATTCCTGAATTACTATTCACGGGATACTATTCACTCGTGTACTATTCACCCGAGGTACTATTCATGACAAAAATTAATTTCTTTTCTGTCCAAATCATTTTTGATATAATATTATTCTTGAATTTTACTCCACAAAGCAGTACCGTGTTGACAATTTGGACATTATTGAATTCTGGATAAATTAAATTATAAATCTTTAAAAACTTATCATTTGCTTTCTTTTAATTAAATTCTTATATAATTGTCATCATCCTCATACTTATATTGTGATGAAAGTCATCTTTGGCCCGTAGTGCATAGATAGATTGTTGATTGGTATGATTATGACCAGGGATTATTCGGTATAATCATGATCCATAATGTTACAAATGATGCGGTAAAAGTCCCCATTGACCCGTAGTGCATTGATGGACAGTTGTTAGTATGATCATGACCATTGATGATTACACGAATATCCTTTGCCCATAGTGCATGGATAATTCGTAGACGTGATACTAATGAATATCATTGGCCCGTAGTGCATGGATAATTCAGTGATGTGAATTATTTATTGAGCTGAGTCTCAGCGATAAAGTTGATGATAAACTTTTTAAATCATAGAAGATAGTAGATACCATGCTCTACTTGACTCTTCTAATAGATTGCTTGTTTCACTGCAGTTAAACTTGATATTTATTATATTTTATCAGTTTAACACTGTTGAAGGCTAACGATAAATCATTATGCATTAGGGGTATTATTTATTTCATATTCTGAAGAGATATTATTTTTCATATTCGTATGAATATTATTTTCGTTCAATATTCATAAAGAATATTATCTTCGTTCAATATTCGTAGGAATATTATCTTCGTTAAATATTCGTTGGAATATTATTTTCGTTCAACAGTTGTAAGGGATATTATTTTGTTCAGTATTCATAGCAATAATATTTTCTTTCATACTCTGTAGTATGTGAGTAATATTATTTCGTCTCGTATTCCTGATTATACCCTCCTTTTGTTAAAGTATTGCTTCTATACTCCGTGAAATTAGTAGAATATATATCCTTGATATTTGCGCTTCATCCAGTATCTTTTCATGGAAATATTATTTTGAGCTTTCTTGATAATTATTGAACTTTTCATGCCGGAGTACTATCCACGAGTTACTATCCACGAGTTACTATTCACGGGTTACTATTCACCCGATTACTATTCATTCAAATATTATTCACTCGGGTATTAGGGGCACTTTTTCATTTAGAGTATTATTCACGAGTTCTTATTCAATTCAATATTATTCACTCGGGTATTTGTGATACTTTTCATGCCAGAGTACTATTCACGGGGTACTATTCAAGGGGTACTATTTACTCGGAAAATATATTTCTTTTCTGTCCAAATTATTTTTGGTACATGAATATTATTCTTGAATTTTACTCCACAAAGCAGTATCATGTTGACAATTTGGATATTTTGAAACTTTGGATAAATTTAAAGTTTTTAATATTTATCCTTGATTTCGTTTGATTAATGCTTATATAATTGTCATCATCATCATGCTTATATTGTGATGAAAGTCATCTTTGGCTTACATTCAAAGATGGACTGTTGATTATTGATTTACTGATTGTATATCTTTGCTTACGTGCAAAGATGGATATTTGATTATTGGTTTTACTGATTTGTATATCTTTGGCTTACGTACGTCAGATGGATTGTTGATTATTGGTTTTACAGTTGTATATCTTTGGCTTACGTGCAAAGACGGATTGTTGATTGATAGCTTTGGCCCGTAGTGCAAAAATGAACAGGTGTATGACATAATCATGACCACTGGTGATAATAACGAATATCTTTGGCTCGTAGTGCATGAATAATTCGATGATGTGATTGGCAGAATCATGACCATTAGTTAACAGTTGAATGTCTTTGGCCGTAGTAGTGCGACAAATAATTGATTGGTATGATCATGACCATTGGTTTTATAGTTGAATATCTTTGGCTCGTGAAGACAAAGGTAGACAATGATTGGTATGATCATTGTTATTACATTTGAATATCTTTAGCCTTTGGGGTAAAAATATTGAGTAAACGTTCTATTAAGCCTTTGTGGCAAGGAGAAACTGTTGATTTACATGATTATAAATATGAATTATGGATTTAACTATAATCTTTGGTGGTTCAGGTGAAGACATGTGATGAGAGTTCTTTTTGTCTTGGGTATAACAAAGAACTGTTGATGAGTATTACAGGAATAAAATATTAACGATGGGCTTTTAATCTAGAGGAGATATGTGACGCTCCCAAAATAGGTTCAATCCATCCAACCTATTCTGAGTCACCAAATACATGGTACAGAAAACAACTACAACTTTATTACTACAATTGTCGTGCAAAATACAATAACACATATGTTGTGAGTTTTGATACAAATATATACCAACTTTGACTCTCATCCCAACCTTGCATAGCACGTCACAATAGTACCTTACATAAAGGTGCAGTCAAAAACTGTTTTAAAAATTAGAATATTTGGGAAGTGCTCAAGAAAACCTTTGTACATGGGAGGCCATGCGTCTAGGTTATGATAGATATCATATGTCCACAGAATTATCCTTGGTTGACCCAATAGACCCCAAAGAAAAACGAGAAGATTACTATCATATTCTTTCCAATGGTGAGTCTTCTGTTGACATATAACTATCTTCACTGTCTGCAATTGAAAATTATATTTCAACTAAACTCCAAGATTATATAGGTAGTGCTCGTAGATATACTCAGCAAGTTGATGTGCACAACCCTGTCTTATGATGACATGAGGTTGTATGTCATTAGACATCTTGTATGATAGTGGCAAAACACCCTTCCAAAGTTGGGTTCGCCTCACCCTATTTGATTCACCAAATATAACTACTAAATGATGTATAAAATACAACACACTTTTCTATACTGTTTAGGGAGAACCTTCACAGCTAGAGACCACCGTTTTATTCCCATGTTATCCCCGCTCGACCCAGCTACACTCTTATTACCTGAAAGGAATTGTGAAGCAAAAAGGTGAGCACAACTAGCCCAGTAAAGAATATCATGACTAAAGATAATTAAATTATCCATAGCCTTCGTCAGTAATGAATTAGAGATTTAGAATATATGGTAGATGATAAAACTTTTCAACCATAGTTGCAGCGGAACGAACAATCCATTAGAAGAGTCAAGTAGAACATAATGTATACTATCTCCTCTAGATTAAAAGTCCATCGTTAATATTTCATTCTGTAATACTCATCAACAGCTTCTTTCTATACACCGCATAAACGAACTCTCATCACCGCCTTCACCGAACCACCACATATTATAATTGAAACAACCCGGTCAAATCCTTTAGTGCGAATAAATCTCGTGTCAAATCCCAAGTCCGAATCGAATCCATCAAAATAAGGCCTCAAACTCATCGCCCAATAGTATCTTCTTGGGTCATCTTAGCCCACCACAGGCTCCCAAAAGGTCATGACTTGAAGGTACTATTGGTAGTAACTTATTTCCTTATATGCAAACAAATTTGTCCCCTATCATTCGATGTGGGACTGGGGTGTTACAAACTCCCCCACTTAAATTTTTGACGTCCCCGTCAGAACCGATCATACACACGGGCCCAAAGATCTTTGCCTCTCTAGCTATTGTGGGATAATACCGGCTGGCTTCGTGTCCCCACCTCCGGACCTCCATCTCTCCATTGTGGGATAATACCACCAGTCTTCGTGTCCCCATCTCTGACAATCCGATCGGATGACCCGACTCGAGATTTCAAGAGTCGGCTTTGATACCATAATGAAACAACCCGGGTCAAATACCGAGTCTGAAATAAATCTCAGGTCAAATCCCAAGTCCGAATCGAATCCATCAAAATAAGGCCTCAAACTACTGGCCCAATAGTATATTCTTGGGTCATCTTAGCCCACCACAGGCTGCCAAAAGGTCATGACTTGAAGGTACTATTGGTAGTAACTTATTTTCTTATATGCAGACAAATTTGTCCCCTATCTTTCGATGTGGGACTGGGGTGTTACAATAATTAAATCACAGTTCATATTTATAATAAAGTAAATCAACAGTCCAACTTTGCTCTACAGGCCAAAGATATACAACTGAAAAACCAATAACCAACGGTCCATCTTTGCACTACAGGCCAAAGATATACAATCAGAAAATCAATAACCAATACCCATCTTTTACTACAGGGCCAAAGATATACAACTCATAAAACTAATAATCAATAATCCATCTTTGCACTACATGCCAAAGATATACAAATCATAAAACCAATAATCTTTGAGACTCGACTTAATAGTATCACGACCACGAATTATCCATGCACTACGGGCCAAGGATATCCGTGTTTTCAATTACGGTCATGATTATACCGAATAATCCCTGGTCATAATCATAACAAGTCCATCTATGCAATACGGGCCAAAGATGACTTTTACCACATCATTTGTAACATTACAATCATGATTATACCAAATAATCCCTGGTCATAATCATACCAAGTCCATCTATGCACTACTGGCCATCGATGACTTTCAACACAATATAAGCATGAGAATGATGACAATGATATAAAGAATCAATCACATAATATAAATGATAAATATTAAAAATTTATAATACAATTTATCCAGAGTTCAAGAATATCCAAATTGTCAACATGATACTTCTTTGTGGAGTAAAATCAAGAATAATATTATATCAAAAATGATTTGAACAGAAAATAATATTTTAACGAAGATAATAACATTATTCAATATATTATAAACTCCATTTAATATTATTCATTATATAATAACATTAAATTTATTTACTAATATTATTAATATTACCACAATATTTTAATCATTTCTTAAATTTATAAACAATTTATTTTAATTGTTTACACTTTACTTATTAATGCATTTAATCATCCTAAAATACCAAACTCATAAGATTTCATCACCAATAACAAAAACCCTCATCAAAAATCTGCATATATCTTATATAGCATTCTCAAGCCATAAAATCCTATTTTCTAATTTTCTTACTTCACATAACGTAATATGACGAATGATGTGGTGAAAGTCCTCATTGGCCTGTAGTTCATTGATGGACAGTTGTTGGTATGATTATGACCAAAGATTATTCGGTATAATCATGACCATTGATGATTACATGACTATCCTTGGCCGTGATGCACAGATGATTTGATTTTATTTATTAAGCTGAGTCTCAGTGATCAAGTTGATGAAAAACTTTTTAAATCATAGAAGATAGTCGGTGACAAATCTGACAAGGAAGTCGGTGAAGTATGTATGGGCATAAAAGTGTGAGCATAGTTTTCAAAAACTAAAAAAGAGGTTGAGTGAGGCACCTGTATTATCTTTACCAGATGATACGGGGAATTTTGTAGTTATAGCGATGCTTCGCATAGAGGACTAGGTTGCGTGCTAATACAGCATGACAAGGTCATTACGTATGCATCACATCAGTTAAAGGATTATGAGAAGGTCTATCGTACTCATGACCTAGAATTGACAGCTGTAGTGTTTGCTTTAAAAATATGGAGACATTATTTATATAAGGAAAAATGTGAGATATACACGGACCATAAAAGTCTAAAATTATCTTCACACAGAAGGAGTTGAATATGAGGTAGAGAAGGTGGTTAGAGTTGATAAAAGATTATGATTGTGATATCTTATATCATCCGGGGAAGGCGAATGTAGTAGCCGACGCGTTAAGTCGAAAGGGTAGAGAAAAACTGTCAATGTTAATGACTCAGAATGAGTTAATAACGGAGATGAAAAGGATGGAGTTAGAAGTTAAGTTACCAAGTGAAACGGGGGATATGTTATTCTCAATAGAGACTCGACCAACGATAGTGGAACGGGTTAAGGAAGTACAGCTAGGTACTGAAGAATGCAACCAAATGAAAAAGATAATGAAGGATGACGTGAAGACTAAGTATAACCTTGATAAAGAAGGTTTACTTAGTTTTGAAGGAAGAATTTGGGTTCCAAATAATTTTGAGTTGAAAGAAGAGATTATGTGTGAGGCTCATAGTTCGAGGTACTCGATACATTTCGGTAGTACTAAGATGTATCAAGACCATCATCAGAACTTTTGGTGGCCGAACATGAAGAGGGAGATCGCAGAATACGTTAGTAAGTGCTTAACTTGTCAGAAAGTTAAGACTGAACACCAAAGACCAATGGATTAATACAGCCACTGGAAATTTCGAAGTGGAAATAGGAGCATATCACCATGGACTTTGTTGTGGGACTTCCAACAACGAGAAAGGGGTACGACGCTATATGGGTAATAGTGAATCGGTTAACTAAATTGGCTCATTTTCTACCAATAGGAGTTAGGTATAACCTAGAACAGTTAGCTAAGCTTTATGTCAAGGAAATCATTTCCAGACATGGAGTACCTGTTTTGATTGTGTCCGATCGTGATCCACGATTCACGTCGAACTTTTGGAGGAGTTTGCAAGAGTAAATGGGAACGCATTTGAGATTGAGTACGGCGTATCATCCACAGACGGATGGACAAAGTGAACGAACGATTCAAACACTAGAAGATATGTTAAGATCACGCGTTATGGATTTCAAGGGGAGTTGGGACGAACATCTACCTTTGGTAGAATTCGCTTACAACAATAGTTTTCACGCTAGTATAGGCATGCCACCTTACGAAGCGTTGTATGGGAGGAAGTGCAGAACACCACTTTGTTGGGATGAAGTAGGTGAACGTCGAATGTTGGGACCTGAGATGGTACAACAAACGGCAGACATGGTGAAGCTGATAAGAGCTCGATTAGTAGCAGCTCAAGATAGACAACGGAAGTATGCAGATCTTCATCGAGAGAAGAGGGAGTTTGAAGTAGGTTCATATGTTTTTCTAAAAGTATCGCCTTGGAAAAGGAAGATAAGTTTTGGAAAGAAAGGGAAGTTAAGTCCAAGGTTTGTAGGACCTTTTGAGATTTTAAGAAGGGTAGGAGAGGTAGCTTATAAAGTAGCCTTACCTCCAGAAATGGAAAGAATACAAAATGTGTTTCACGTGTCTGTGTTGCGTCCTTATAAACCGGACTACAAGCACGTAATAGAATATGAGTCTATTCGAGTAGAAAAAGACTTAACGTATGAAGAACTTTCGATTCAGATTATTGATAGGAAGGAACAAGTCTTGAGAAATAAAGTAATACCTTCAGTAAAGGTAATTTGGAGTAACCATGATGCTGAAGAAGCAACGTGGGAGCTCGAAAGTAAAATGAAGGAAAAGTTTCCTCATTTGTTTATGTAAAAATAACGAGATTCTGGGGGATGAAATCCTTATAAGGAGGGAAGAATGTAATAGCTTGAGAATTTTGAATTTTGAATGAATTAAATTTTATTTGATTATGTGAATTAAATGAATTTAATTGAGTTATTATATGAGTAAGATGTTCAAGGTCGTTCTATGACCTAGAATATACGGATGTGGTTAGTATTCTGGATTTGTGCTAGTATTAATGGTTGTGAATTATCAAGACAAAACGAAGGTTTTCCGAGAATGTTTAGCGTAAAAACACTATTCATTCATTTTTAGCTCGTAGCTAGGGTTTGAAATTTCGAGAAACGCGTAATGATAGAATACGAAGATAGTATGGAATATTCAATAATAATTCTGTTATGGCAAACGAATTTTTTGCTTGCTGACGTAAAACCTAAGGGTTTGTGAAAAAGGTTTCCGAAATGGAAATGCAATGCGTATAGTTGTTTCGGATATTATACGTATGAAATACGAGTATTATATTAGTATAAATACGAGTATGGTATGAAGAATAGTATGACATATAATACGATTATTATATGAGTATTGAGGCAAGAAGAAATACGTGAGTAATACGCGTAGAATACGAGTCGTATTAATGGAGTATGAGTTAAGGGTTGGTATAATCTAATTGGACTTAAACCAATAGCAAACCCAATAAATTATATGAGAAAGCCCAAGTTAAGGCCCAACGTTTAATTAATGTCAAGCCCAATTCAAAAAAGTAAACCGCGGGTCGAACCGGTGGGTCATGGGATGGGTAAAACCCATGGGGAAAACCCATGGGATGATCCATCAAGGAGTGGGCCGGCCACTAGGTGGACAAGTAAAGGCAATACTTGATCACCAAGTACTTTGCTTGGTGATCAAGAAGTGAATAGTAAGGAGGTGGGGAGTTGGATAATTTTACCCTCATGTTGGTTGCCTATAAATACAACGCAAGAGTTGGTTATTTGAGGTTTTTACAAAGCTTGTCAATATATATTGAGAGAGAGAAAGAGATAGAAACACTAAATCCTTCTACTTCCAAGCAAACCAATAGGCGTTTGTCAAGAACGATAATTGCTTCAAAGGTAAATTCTCATAAACCGCAATCTTCATCTTTTTCGATTTCTTTCTCGTAGAAGAATCGTAGATTGGTGGAGCATGTTTATTGAGGAGATATAAGGATGCCTATTAATGACCAAATCATTGATAGGTCATGACCAAATAGAAACCGTAAGTGTTTACGTAAATTAAAAACCATAGAAAGTCTTGAACGAGAACTTAGTTTTGAATGAACGTTTGAAAGACCATTATAGCTAAAGAATGTGCCTATTGCTTGGTTAGGATGACTATGATGAATCAATGGAGTTTTCCATTTGATTTGGCTTATAGAACACGAGTAACGAAGTTATGGCGAATTTTGCAAAAAATAGACGTTAAACTTCGAAAACGTAAAAAGCCCGGATTAAAGGTCAAAAGTTGTCGTGTGACTTGAAAACGTTGGTTTCCAATGTCAACACGTGAGATAAGGTAATTAAGAGTCGTGGGCGAAAGAATCGTCGCATTCCGACTTATAATGAAGAAAACGAGTATTGAACGGTCGAAAACGTTAAACGAATGCTTAAAAATGAACTTAAAGGTGAATTCCAAGTTAACGGATTCGAGAATGTGAAATTCTTATATGAACACGTAAAGGATATTATTTGTGACTTGTAGGCTTTAGAATGGGTCAATTCGGATGTAAAACGAACAAATTAGGAAGCCGGGAGTTTCGTTAGGAAACCAAACTATTTTGGACAATTGGTGCCTGACTTCTTGTAGCCGCCACCAAAACCAATATAAAAGTGGTGGCCATGCCATATTTTCTGACTCAATGAAAGTACCACCGCTAACTCATGCCATGAATTCCACTAGAATACATAGGATGTCGCCACAAATAGCGGCGAAGGGAAAAATGTTGACCATGTTAAGTTTTGTTCCATTTGAATGTAGACTTAAGGTAAGACATTGAAGGTACTTAAATTACATAATAAGATTGAACTTAAATCACTTATAAGGTGATAATGTAAGAAGTTTTGATATGGTTTAATAGAGATTAAACAAAGAACACGAAGACGTAATAAGTAAACCGTGAATGACGTTCAACGTTGGTATTTAACCAATAATGATCGAATGACGGTTAATGGCATAAGAATGTTAATGGGACGTGATGAAGTATAGAAAGTCGAATTGACTTTAATAACGGGTTAATTCAATTAAGACATAGAAGAGAAAGAAGTTGGTTAGTAACAAGTAAAATTAGTTTGTTTGATAACTAATTGCGATTGTCTTATGTGAATGTATCATGTAGATCCCGTAAAGACCGAGAATAGTTGAATTGTTTATTCAAGACGCTTGAAGGCAAGTCTTTTCGAACGTTTGTCTAACCTTCATAGTAGCTTAAGTTTTAAGTGATGCATGTTATACAAATGCATGAATGATTTTAAAGAAAGAGTCGATGCTGTTTTAACTCGGCTAGACTAATATTGAAGAGTTGATTGATTTGTTTACAAGTCTTTCGATATAGAACTGTTAGCGCTATCCTATGCCAAGTATTGGGTATGGATATAAAGGTAAGTTTGTCTATGTACAAACAAAAGTATTTTTCATCGATTATTCGATGGGCACGCGAGGTTGCCAAATGTTGAACGTAAATACGTTTAACGTAAGAGTGTTGATCAACATAGAGTACAATAGGCTGATCACCTAGAAGTGCTCATAAGTAAAGATGGGTGGATGACCTTATTGCCTGATATCATTTTCAAGTATGAAAACGAAAAGAGTATGTTCATGGTCTATTGACCGGTTCATCATTCCTAAGTTATTATATATACTTTGGAATTGTTATTATGACATGAGAAGTACTAGTCAAATGTTTCATAGTGCTTCATATATAATTGTTCGGATGTGGAAATAAAGCATGTAATTGATAATGTGATATTCATATGATTCTTTGTTAAGACTTACTGAGCTAGTTATGCTCATTCTTTGCTTGAACCATATGTTTTGCAGCCTAAAAGTCGAAAAGAATCGAGAGATCTAAGAGATAAAGGCAAGGCTAAGATGGACAATTAATCGTCCTGTAATAGACTAGTGTATTTGTATGTAATATACTCATGAAGAACAACGAATGTATTCGATTAATGAACATGGGAAATGATTTATTACAAATATAATACAAAGATAGTAATTACACTCATTTTGTTGTTATCTCAATGGAATGATTGTATGGATTGTAGTATCATGGAGCACTATCTGTCGGATTGGAAGATACCCGGATTTGGGGGGGTCACATCTATTATATTCTATCAGTTGTTATACTGTTGAAGGCTAAGGATAATTTATTCTGAATTATCTTAGTCATAATATTTCTTACTGGGCTAGTTGAGCTCACCCTTTCTTTCAATGTTCTCTTCAGAAAATGAGAATATAGCTGGGACGAGTCGAGGAACGGATTGACGATCCAGATGGTTGTTTTAGTAGTTCTCACTATTCTATAAAATAGTGCGACAATAAATGTAATGATGTGAGACCCCAGATTTTATGAATAAATATTTAATTTTCTCAAAATAATTTTTTTAATATTATGGTGTGGATTTGATATAATGTTATAGTTGTGGGTTATATTTATAAATTTTGCAAAGTACGCAAGTTGTTATAAAATATTCGATTGGTCGGGGAATATTCTTTTGTTTTGAGAATATTCGCATTTACTAAGACAATCATCAGGTGGACCCCACAATGTAAGTATTGTCGTGATTAGAAAACGACAAAAAATTATTTTTATAAAAATAACTACTACGAAGTGTTACCGTTAAAACTGCTGAACTACTTTTAGTAGTAAAAGTACAAGAATACGCTGTAGTTGCATAATAAAGACACTGCAGATTGATTATTGATGCTTACGTGAGAAGTCACTCGCTTATACTCAATTATTGCTACAAAGAATTGTCGATCATATCTCTCATATTATTGATTCAATTATTGTCACAAGATCATCCGCATAAAATGTTATTTTATTAAATCAATAATTGAGACGACAAAGTTATTCATATTATTAAATTGCAATATTTACAATGTCTAGAAGTTCTGCTTGAGAGAGGTTTGGTCACCTAATCAATACCAATAAGAGAAATCTTTATCGAAAGCCCCTCTTTCCTGGAACGACCCGGTTGATAAATATTGTGAGTTATAATATTAATGATGAATGTTATTAAAATTGAAGTTGTGTTCTGTTGAATTTGGAGACGCGGATGTGATATTTGAGTCCTAATGATGAAATTAGTAAAAATAGTCTATAAACACAAATTTTTTCAGAATTCACTATTTGGTCAAAAAGTCAACAGTTGACTTTTTGGGAAAAGTCAAACTTTAAAATTTCAAAATTTATATTTTTGATAAAAATGGTTTCATTGTGTTGGAATTATTTGTGTTAGTGAAATCGACAATTATTTCGATAATAATTGATGGCTGGAGGTTATATTGACCAATCGGGTATTTAACCGGATAAATGAGCAATTGATTGCTATTATTTCACATGATTATAACTATTTGTTCACATATGTATACTATTGTTCCACATTCTTGTTACTATTAGGGGAGTTGGTGCAAGATTGATAATACTTGCATGACTAAGTTAAAAATGGAGGTATAGATGGAGGTACTATAATGTAATTTGTATTTTTACATGTCTAGAACTATTGATTCACATAATTTACTATTGAATCACATTATTTACTATTAGGGGAGGTGGTGCAAGTTTGATAATACTTCCATGACTAAATTAAAAATAAAGGAAAAGTTGGAGGTATTGTATCGAATTTTTCGAGCCCCAAAACGTGCAATTATCGAAACTATATTTTTCTATAAATAAAGCTCATTCTTCCTTCATTTCTCACCAATTCACAAAAGCTTTAGAGCGATTATTATAGAGAGAAATTATAGAAAGAAGAAGAGAAGTCTCTACCTCACTATTCCAAAGATCCAATTTTTCTAAAGGTAGGGAGTATTATTTCTTTCTTATCCACTTCGTGAGAAACTTCATTATTCCATTCTTTATTATTCTCGTTGAATAACCTGTTTACGCGCCACCCCTATACTTGGTGAAATTCTTCCGTTGTTCCATTCTTTATTATTCGTTGAAACATCCTCGTCAGGCGTTTCACGCCGGACCGGGTTCCGCTTTTATTATTCTCGTTGGAATATCCTCGCTTACATGCGTTTCTACGCTTCTTTGGAATATCCTCGATTCCGCCTTTTCCGCCTTTTATTCGTTGAATATCCTCGTCGTATGCGTTTTACGCCGACCTCGATTTCGCCTTTTATTATTCTCGTTGAATATCCTATTCATATGCGCTTTTACGCCGGACCGATTCCGTTATTTATTATTCTGCTTAATATCCCGCCTGCAAGCGCCTCTATCGCATGCCCGGTGATTTCTTTTGTTATTCCATTCCTTATTATACTCAAATTGGTTAAAGTTTTGACTTCTATACTCCATGAAATTAGTGGAATATCCTCGATATTTGCGCTTCATCCAAAGATCTTTCATGGAAATATTCTTCCGAGCATTCTTGAATTTTACTCTACAAAGCAAAGATCATGTCGACAATTTGGACGTTATTAGTTCCTCGGATAAAATAATTCTTGAACTTGTTTTATTGAATTCTTATATCATTGTCATCATCCTCATGTTTATATTTTGTTGAAAGTCATCTGTGGCCTATAAAGTGCATAGATGGACTTGGTATGATTATGACCAGTGGATTATTCTTGGTAATAATCATGACCGTAATATTACAAATGATGTGGTAAAAGTCCTCATTGGCCCGTAGTGCATCGATGGACGATTTGTTGGCATGATCATGACCATTATTGAATACACAAATATTCTTGGCCCAGTAGTGCATGGATATTTGTGGTCGTGATACTAAAGAATATCCTCGGTCGAAGTAAGGGGTGATTCGATGATGTGGATTATTTATTGTCGAGTCCCAAATGATAAAAGTGATGAAAACCTTTTAAATCATAAAAGATAGTAGATTTTATTCTCTACTCGAACTTTTTTAATGGATTGCTTGTTCACCGCAGCTTAAACTTGATGGTTGTTATATAGTATCGCTTAACATCGTTGAAGGCTAACGATAATATATTCTCGCATTATCTTAGTCATAATATTTTCTACTCGGGCTAGTTGAGCTCACCCTTTTACTTTTATTGTTCTCTTCAGAAATGAGAACGTAGCGAGGGACTAGTCTGGGAACCGAGTGATGGACCGTAGATGATAAATTATTAGTAGTCCCTCACTATTCTCGTGAAATAGTGTAATAATAATTGTAATAAGGACTCCTTTTGAGTTTGTATAATCTCTAGTAGATAATATTTGTATTCAAACTCACAGCTTATGTTTTGTCATATTGTACACGACATACGCTTGTATTATTAAGTTGTATTTGAATTTATGTACCATGTATTTGGCGACCCAAGATGGGTGATGATACCCTAATTTTGGGGCGCCACAACAGTATCAAAGCTTAGAGATATGATCCTCGCTAAGATGTGAGACTAAAACTAGGAGGGGAGAGACGGGAATTCTTCGCTAGTATAACCTACCTAAGTTTATTTGATATTTAATTGGTCACGAGTATAGGGATAATATGTGATGTTAATTAACCCTTGTTTTGTGGCAAGATTTGAAAATGACATCCGAGAATATTGAGAATAGCAATGGAGCACAAGAGACCGCTGAGTCTCCACAGATCAATAATCGTGACAATGTGCAACAGATGGCGATAATCCTCCTATAAACAACAACACCGACCAAATCGATGAACGATGGAATGTTTAAGAGCTTTTTAGAATTCATGCAACATCAAAGTAAGGCCACCTCTTTTTTCATAATGCAGAGAGAAACAATGGCAACCCACTTGCTGGTCACCGCTAAGCAATTCAAGGAGCTGGGACCACCGGAGTTTTTGGAAAGCCAGAACCACTTAAGGTGGAGACGTGGTTAAAGCAGATCACCAAGATATTTGATGTCTTGGGATGCTCCGAGGAGCAAAAGGTTCCTTTTGCCACCTTTATGTTGCGTGAAGAGGCAGATCACTGGTGGGAATCTGTAAAACGTACCCAGCCTGACGCACTCAAGATGTCTTGGGAGAAGTTCCAAGAGCTATTCAACGACAAGTACTTTCCCGAAAGTATTCGTCACATGAAGGAGGTGGAGTTTATCAAGTTGGAACAAAACAATATGACCGTGTCGCAATACGAGGCTAAATTTGTGGAGTTATCCCGGTTTGCATCCCATTTGGTCGATAATGAGGAGCGAATGACGCGAATGTTTTTAAGAGGTTTGAAACCGAAGATACGCCAATATCTTATTTCTCATAAACCGTGTTTGTATTCCAGATGTTGTAAATAGGGCTCGCTTAGTGGAGCGCGATAACGAAATCAACGCAACCAAAAGAGAGCAAAAGAAAAATGATAATACCGGAAGATAATAATATCAAAGCTGATAAATAAACGCATGGAGGAATCAACATGCCGTAAATGGTAACCACTTCTTGGTAATCATGGTCAAAACAATAAGAATGGACATTTCAAGAAGAGGAGATTCAACAATGATGGAAAGACGCCAAACCAAAACACCCGCTTGTTAAGGAAGGAGAACGACCACCTATCATATGCTTCAAATGCGGAGGAGGGACACATCACCAAACTCACGCGCGATGCCATCCAAAGCATGTTATAATTGTGGAAGAGAAGGTCACTTAGCCCGATTTTGTCATTCAATCAAGACAAGTTCAAATGGGATGGAGGCACCAAAGGTCATCCCAAAAAGTCAAAGCCGTAGTTTAAGAGAGAACGCTTTTTTTCGTGACGAGGAACCCGAATAAAATTATCACGGGTATGTTAGTCATAAACTCATGGAAGTCTATACCGTGTTAGATACCGGCTTCTACTCACTCTTTTATTTCACCTAGTTGTGTTCAATGTTTGAATTTAACTCCTGAGAAGTTAGATTTTGATTTATCTGTTGAAACTCATTGGGAGAAACCTTTCATTACCTCCACTATTTATAAATCTTGTTTCAAATCAACACTTTCACGCTACCTCTCAATCGTATCTCTTTGAAAATACTTGCATTTGATGTGATTTTAGGAATCGATTGGTTAACTACTCATCATGCTTTTCAGAGGTTGTTAGCTTTCATATTCCTAACCAACCTCATTATGCTAATTCAAGCAACCAAATCACTAAAGTCAATCATGGTCATATCAAGCCATAAGTAAAGAGCCCCTATCCTTTCGTTGTCGACTTCCTTGTGTGGAATGCACCAAAGCCGACTTTCAGAGTACGCGACGCCGTGAATGACGATGACAAGTTGATAGGTATCAATGTGACGTGTTACCCAAGTCTTGGATGAGAGTCACAGCTTTTGAATGATATTTCTATTGTTAATAAATTTCCTTACGATTCTTAAGACTTCTTAGCCTACCCTCAGAGAGTGAAATCGAATTTTGTATCAATTTCAAAGATAAAACCCATTTCTAAAACCCTCAAATATTTCTTCAACTAAAATGAACGTAATACGCGCCAAAGACGTTGGCTCGAGTCATTGAAGATTACGATCGCATCATTCAATACCATCGTGGGAAAGTTTAACGCGAAATAGCCGACGCGCGAGTAGTAAAGATCGTATGCGCTTATTTAAAAGCGATGTTGTTAACACAAAGACCCATTTCGCATTTACTTAAAAATGATGAAGATAGAGTTAAAGACTCTAGGAACCCACGTGAAGATAACGAATATACGATTAGAATCGACTTTAATCGATAAAGTTAAATCCGCCAAGCTACACACCCGAGTCGATGAATGAAGAAGGTTCAAGTTCAGAGGGCGTATTCTAGAAGCAAGAATCGACGAAGAGAGGAAATCTCAACCCTCGATTTAATTGGCCCATTTGAAATCCTCGATCGAGTAGAGAACTGTGGCCTATATACTCGCTTTTACCGCCAAGTATGTCGCGTGTTCATAACGCTTTTTCACGATCGATGTTACGTAAATATGTGGACGACCCAACCATATTATTAAATTAGAACTAGACGATATAACGTAAGATTTAACGTATGAGGAGATACGTGTTAAAATCTTGATAAGAAGGATCGATTCAACACTCAAAGGTTATACCTCAAGAGTTAGAATTTGAAATGAAGTCAAGGTATCCTCACCTCTTCAAAGATACCAAGACGTACGTAAATTTCGAGGGCTAAATTCCATAAGGAGGGGAGATCAGTGAGACCCCGATTTTATGAATAAATATTTAATTTTCTCAAAATAATTTTTTTAATATTATGGTGTGGATTTGATATAATGTTATAGTTGTGGGGTTATATTTATAAATTTTTCAAAGTACGCAAGTTGTTATATAAATATTCGATTGGTCTGGGAATATTCTTTTTGTCGGAGAATATTCGTATTTACGTCACAATCATCATTGTGGACCCCACAACTAAGTATTGTCGTAGTTAAAAAACGACAAAATTATCTTTTATAAAAATAACTACGAAGTTTTACCGTTAAAACCGCTTGAACTACTCCTAGTAGTAAAAGTACAAAGAATACGCGTGAATTGCATAAGAAGACACCAGATTGATTATTGATGCTTACGTAAGAAGTCACTCGCTTATACTCAATTATTGCTACAAAGAATTGTCGATCATATCTCTCATATTATTGATTCAATTATTGTCACAAAGATCATCTCGCATAAAATGTTATTTTATTAAATCAATAATTGAGACGACAAAGTTATTCATATTATTAAATTGCAATATTTACAATGTCTAGAAGTTCACAAGGAGAGGTTTGATCACCTAATCATGCCGCCAATAGGAGAAATCCTTATCGAAAGCCCCTCTTTCCCGGAACGACTTCGTTGATAAATATTGTGAGTTATAATATTAATGATGAATGTTATTAAAATTGAAGTTGTGTTCGAGTTGAATTTGGAGACGCGATGTGATATTTGAGTCCTAATGATGAAATTAGTAAAAATAGTCTATAAACACAAAATTTTTAGAATTCACTATTTGTCAAAAGTCAACAATTGACTTTTTTGGGAAAAGTCAAACTTTAAAATTTCAAAATTTATATTTTTGATAAAATGGTTTCATTGTGTTGGAATTATTTGTGTTAGTGAAAAATCCACAATTATTTCGATAATAATTGATGTCTCGAGGTTATATCGACTAATCGGGTATTTAACCTGATAAATGAGCAATTGATTGCTATTATTTCACATGATTATAACTATTTGTTCACATATGTATACTATTGTTCCACATTCTTGTTACTATTAGGGAGTTGGTGCAAGATTGATAATACTTGTATGACTAAGTTAAAATGGAGGTATGTATGGAGGTACTATAATCGTAATTTGTATTTTCACATGTCTAGAACTATTGATTCACATAATTTACTATTGAATCACATTATTTACTATTAGGGAGGTGGTGCAAGTTTGATAATACTTCCATGACTAAATTAAAAATAAAGGAAAAGTTGGAGGTATTGTACCGAAATTTTTTCGAGCCCCAAAACGTGTAATTATCGAAACTATATTTTTCTATAAATAAAGCTCATTCTTCCTTCATTTCTCACCAATTCACAAAAGCTTTAGAGAGCGATTATTATAGAGAGAAATTATAGAAAGAAAGAAGAGAAGTTTGCTACCTCACTATTCCAAAGATCCAGCTTTTTCTAAGGTAGTAGAGTATTATTTCTTTCTTATTATTTCGTCTTATCATGAAGAGAACTTCATTATTCCATCCATTCTTTATTATTCTCGTTGAATAACTCAGATACGCTGGCTACCCTATACTTGGTGAAATTCTTCCGTTGTTCCATTCTTTATCATTCTGCTGAACATCTTGTCATGCAAGCTTCTACGCCGACCTTGTTCCATATTTATTATTCTCGCTTGGAATATCCTCGCTCATGCGTTTACGCTTTACCGATTCCGCTTTTTATTATTCTCGTTGAATATCCTCGTCTCAGGCGTTCTACGCCGGACCGATTCCGCCTTTTTATTATTCTGTTGAATATCCTCGTCAGGCGCGTTACGCCGACCGACCGATTCCGTCTTATTTATTATTCTCGCTTAATATCCTCGCCTCGCTGCGGGCTCTATCGCATGCCTCGGTGATTTCTTTTGTTATTTCATTCCTTATTATACTCAAATGGTTAAAGTTTTGACTTCTATACTCCATGAAATTAGTGGAATATCTTTGATATTTCCGCTTCATCCAAAGATCTTTCATGGAAATATTCTTCCGAGCATTCTTAAATTTTACTCTACAAAGCAATATCATGTCGACAATTTGGACGTTATTAGTTCCTCGGATAAAATAATTCTTGAACTTGTTTTATTGAATTCTTATATCATTGTCATCATCCTCATGTTTATATTTTGTTGAAAGTCATCTGTGGTCTATAAGCATATAGATGGACTTGGTATGATTATGACCGTGGATTATTCTTGCAATTGTAATCATGACCGTAATATTACAAATGATGTGATAAATGTCCTCATTGGCCTGTAGAGTGCATTGATGGACAAATTGTTGTTGGCATGATCATGACCATTATTGAATACACAAATATTTTTGGCCCAGTAGTGCATGGATAATTGTGGTCGTGATACTAAAGAATATCCTCGGCCGTAGCTAGTGTGGTGATTCGATGATGTGAATTATTTATTGTCGAGTCCCAAATGATAAAAGTGATGAAAACCTTTAAATCATAAAAGATAGTAGATTTTATTCTCTACTTGACTCTTTTTAATGGATCGCTTGTTCCGCCCGCTTAAACTTCTTGATGGTTGTTATATTGTATCGCTTTAACACTCGTTGAAGGCTAACGATAATATATTCTCGCATTATCTTAGTCATAATATTTTCTACTTGGCTATTTGAGCTCACCTTTTACTTTTATTGTTCTCTTCAGAAATGAGAACGTAGCGTGGACTAGTCGGGGAACGGAGTGATGGACCGTGATGATAAGATTAGTAGTCCTCACTATTCTATGAAATAGTGTAATAATAATTGTAATAAGGACTCCTTTTGAGTTTGTATAATCTCTAGTAGATAATATTTGTATTCAAACTCACAGCTTATATGTTTTGTCGTATTGTACACCCACAATTGTATTATTAGTTGTATTTGAATTTATGTACCACCATGTAAGTGGCGACCCAAGATGGGTGACGTATACCTAATTTTGGGGCGCTACAAATGAGGACTCCATTGAGTGTGGATATTGTCTAGATGATGATTTTTTATTAAAACTCTTAGATTATGTTTTGTCGTATTTTAAACGACTGTTGTATAATTAAGTTGTATTTGAATTTTGTACCATGTATTTGGCGACTCAAGATGGGTGATGTATACCTATTTTGGGGGCGTCACACTAGTACCGCAGCTCCCTTTGCAGAATCGTGCGGCGGTTCGCGTGCGTTCGTGTGGATACCATAGAGACGTAGTTTCGTGAGGAATTGTGTTGGAGATTCGAAGCGTTTCAAAAGCGATTTCATAATATGTATAATCTCTTAACACTAAATTAATATATGTTTCGCATGGATCCTATTTTGGGTTTCAGAAATTATTTTTTGGTTTGTTCAATTTATATTCCGTTGTGCGTTGCTTTGATGTGCCGAAATCCCAACAATTATGGATTAGGGACACAAGACACACATAGAATCTAGAGTTTTACCAAACACTCATCTTCTTAAATATTTGTTCTCCTTGGTTGATTACCTCTAGAGGTCAAACACACATTACCCCTAGAGGTCAAACACCTAGATGGCTAACGTTGATCAAGGAATCAAACCTGTGAAAAGGAATTGGAGGTAAACTTGTACCTGAGGAATTTAGATTATACAAGGGTGTGAATTTGATCTCCATCTATTTTCTATTGAATTGATAATTGAGCACAAAGTATGATCATGGTGATTGTTTGTATGAAAAATTTTAAATTCCTTTTTATTACGCTTCCGCATCATTTATGTGATTTGATTGTATGATTGCGCTATAAGGCATAATTTATCGGTGGTTTAGATCTTTGTTAGGGTAGGTTTACTTTTCATGGGTGGGTTATAGTTTAGGTGTTAAAATCAATTACAACTTGACTCCAACTAAGATTAAGTGGGATATGGCGCTGAACACATTACTTTTCCTTTAAAATAATTAACGTCTATAACGAAAATTTGAATTTTTATAAATAAATTAAAGTTGAGTGAGTAAAAAAAATTTAATTAGTGATTTATAAGTTATTAAAGTAAAGTGACAAAAAAAACATTTAAATACGTTGTTACCCAAACGGTTAAGAACGTGGCAGTCCCTCAAGCTGCTTCTTCCCCTTCGTATATTTCCTCTTACTCCTCCCTATATTCTCAAGCAAACACCGCCATCCTCTATCCTTCTCTCTGCCCTTTCTACATATTCATATACATATAAATTCTCTTTGGGCCATTTATTCAAACAGTTTCTGGGCACTGAAATTGATCGCTTTTTAGAGCTGTGTACAGTGTCAAATGCGATACCCAATAATGGGTTCATGAATTCTGAATCAATTCGTCTATTCAGAACTGACCCATGAGGAATGTGTTTGCATGCGTCAAACAGCACCGTTCTGCAGTGCTTTCAGCAGGTTGTGCCTTCACCCATTGTATTTGTAAACTCCATCAATTTAAAAATCCTTTAATTCATTGCAAATAGTTGTTTTTTCAATTATTTATCTTTTATGTCAATTTTATGTTGGGTGATTTGGTTCAATAATAAAAATTCTGTTGTAAGTCATGTCAGGAAATTTAGTGCTTTTGCTGTTCATTTCATCAAACAGTGGGATTTAGTGATTTTGTTAATTTTTAGATTGTAAGTTCAGAATTCCAGATTGGATAATTGTTAGGACCATGATTTTCCGCTGCAGTTAAAAGATTTTAAAATAATTTACCATGTAAAACAATGGATGGATAAATATTTTTTTTAATGATTTCATGACATGAGAAAATAAATTAGAGTCTGTGATTGCTTATACATGCATTTGGGTAGTAAAAACAATTCTTGATCTGCTCACCCCTTAAAACTAAAGAATTTAATATGTTATCATCTCCTAATGCTCTGATTGAAGGTTGAACCTAATAAGAAATAGGGTATGTTTTTGATTTGGGTTTCGAAAGGAAGTGGATTGATTGGGTAATAAATGAAATTGGCACCTCACCGACTACCACTTTTTGGACTGAGTGTGTTTGTCATTGGTAATCCGAATTGCATTGAACCCCGGTTTAAGACATGGGACTATTAGTGTCTCCTTGACGAGAGCAGATCCTCTGTCCCCAAATTCTCTGTCCCCCCACTTAAATTTTAACACATGTCCTTTTATTTAATTTTAGAATTAATTAGTGTTAAGTAAAAGACTATGTGTCAAAATTTAAGTGGAGGGACACAAGGGGACAGGAAATTTGGGGACAGGGGATCTGCTCTCTCTCCTTGACTCATTCTATCATTTGAGTTACTTATAATGTTGAATTTGTCAGAAACATTAATCGGTAATTTCCAATTGTGCAATTTCTCTCAGTCTAGTTATGATACTCTGGGGCTAACAACTTTATAGAAGCTGTTCTGCAATTCTCTGTGTTAGTTGTTATGTTGCTCATCTTCATCGAATTTGGTGATCGTCTTGTTGCACTATTTTGCTGAAAAAAACTTTTTAGAAGCAAGTTACATAGGTTAAAGCCGGTGACGAAGAAATAATTTCTACACGCTATATTAGAGTACTAGTAATTAAGAGTACCATATTTGGGTATGTAAGTACCAATATGCGGTTTGCTAGTTCCATGAGATATCTGATTACTCTGATAGAAGTCGTTGACTGAAAATATACCGTTTTCATTTCCTTTTCATTGCAATGAATCCCCCGGTCCTTTCTCAATTTCCGCAAGTGCAGTCCACAAAATAAGTTTAAAAAGGATTCCACAGCCTTCCAACTCAGAATCTAGAAAATGACGTGTAAAACTGGGAGTCCAAACCTGATTTCTATGTACTGCAAAGCTCACATCTGCTACTCTGCATCCTTTGTCAACATAATTTGGAATAAGCCCGGGAAGAACTCACATAATGGTTCTCACTCACTTCACCAAGGATCATGCCTAAAGCTCACTCTAGCCCCATCACTAATGAACAAACAAATATGCTTTCTGAATTCCACTCCCCCTCTTGCAATAGATTTTCGCAGGCCAACCCCATGAAGCAACCTCAAAACGTCGTCTTCCAATCAAACTTATTCTCCCCAAAACGACCACTAGCACTCTCTTCCTGAAAATCCCTAGCTCCGCCATAATTCTCCACGACCACTTCCCTCTCAGCGCTTGATTGCACAAACAGAGGTTTCTAATCCCCGAAGACCAACCACCAACATCATTCTCAAAATGATATTCAAATTCCCCCCCAGCTCCCCTCAACAAAAGCTCATTTTAATCCTCTCTAGTTTAATGTGAATTGAAATTGGCAGCGGAAGCAATAAAAGAATAGGTCGATACACTAGACAAAGGACTCTTATTCAATGTAAACTATCCTCCCTTTGGAAGGTAAATCCCCTTATATCCGGGCAACCACTTGTCAAACCTTTATACCAGAGGATCCCATGCATATATAAACTTGTACCTTGCCCCTAAGGCAGCCCCAAAATAGGTCGAAGGAAAAACATCAACTCCACAATCAAGCCATCTATCAATGTCCTGAATTCAACCAATTGGAATAAAAGAACTCTTTCGAACATTGGCTTTCCCAAATTTTCCTTAAAGATAACCAACCTAACGTGTTCCAAGTGCTCCTCCTTTTTCCCACAAAAACAATTGAGTCATCTGCAAATAGAAGATGAGAAACTGAGACAGTAGAAGAGTCCTTCATTCCAACAATAAACCCATCCTGCAGGCCTCCCCCTTTGCTTTAATAATCAATTTACTCTGAGCCTCCATGCCCAAAATGAATGGATATAAGAGATCCCCTGAAGAATGTACCAAGAATCCTCATAATACCCATTCATTAAAAGGACATCATATTTAATAGATGAAATGCAGGCTCTAATCCACCTTCCCCCAAATCCCATCCTCTGTGATATGTAAAAGTAAAAACTCCTTGTTAACGGTAGCTAAGAAGCAAGGATTCGGGTGCGGGGATATGGGTGAGCAGTTCGGGGATATGCGGGGATATGGGTGAGCAGGTCGGGGATATGGGAGTTCGTCAAATTTGAAAATACGGGGATTCAGGTGCAGTTTTTTTTTATATATATATTAAAAAAATATTCACAAAACTAAATACTTCATGCAAATCCAACAAAATACATAATTTAATCATTGTGAAGACTAATTTATACAATACTAAAATAGTAAAACAAACATGAAACCATAAAGTCACACAAAACTCCTCGACATAATAGTTAAAAACTTTAATTCATTAATTGCCATTTGCCACGTATTCAGTAAAATAAAAACAGAAAAAAATTAAAAAATATTGATCAGTACTGGTACATAACCCAAACAGAAAAAAGAATATTAATTACTAATAATATACTAATATTAATTACTAGTAGAGTAATATTGAACATAAGTCATAGGACTCATAAGCCAAACAGAACGATAAGGAGAGAAAAAGAGTCCTAACCCAAACAGAACATAAGGAGAGAAAAAAAAGTCGTCGAAGAAAGAGAGAGAGAGAGAGGAGCGAAGAAAGTGTCAACAATATAGTAAGAATTCTATATTCGTTATATTTTTATTCTTCTCTACAAGAAGAATATATAGATGAATACAAGATTGGAGAGCAAGAAATACATTACCTTAAATATGAGATTACCCTAAACTATGGGATTTCAATCAATTATCCTAATATTTAGCCTAACTAACTGCTATTCTAAAATAAAAAATACAGCTCATGCTAACACTCCCCCTCAAGTTGGACATAGATATCTATCATGCCCAACTTGCTAATTGCATCATGGAACACCCTTCCTGAAACTGCCTCCTGAAACTGCCTTCGTGAGTACGTCAACCAACTGGTCTTCAGATCGAACAAACGGAAATTGTATAACTTTTCGATCAAGATTCTCCTTAATAAAATGACGGTTAACTTCAACATGTTTTGTACAATCATGTTGAACCGGATTATGTGCAGTTTCAATGGCGACCTTATTATCACAATGTAAACTCATAGGTTTCTCATAATCAATCCCCAAATCGTGTAAAACATTTTTAAGCCATAGTAATTCACATACACCATGAGCCATACCTCGATATTCAGCTTCCGCACTTGATCTAGCAACCACATTCTGTTTCTTGCTTCTTCAGGTGACAAGATTACCTTCTACAAAAGTAAAGTAACCCGATGTGGATCTCCTATTAGTCTGATTCCCAGCCCAATCAGAAGGTGGATCTTCATATGTTCTTCACTTCGTACAGATGATGAACCGTCTGACCACACTTATCGCATAAAGCTATATATACGGCCTCAGATGTGATGATAGATTAGTTTCCCAACTAACTGCTTGATAACGTCCCTTGTTAGTTGGGACCTGATCCACATATTCTCCAAGCTTGTGGTTCATCTCAATAGGTGTCTCTACAGGTTTACAAGCTAACATTCCAGTCTCAGTTAAAATATCTAGCACATATTTTTGTTGTGATAGGGATATTCCGGCCTTCGACCTTGAGACCTCGATTGCTAAGAAGTACTTAAGTTTGACCAAGATCTTTCATTTCAAATTTTGATGTCAAATACTCTTGTAATGCTTTTCTCTCACCTGGATCATCTCCTATCAAGACTATATCATCCACATATACAATCAATACCGTTACCTTCCCCTCTTTGTGTTTTATAAACAAAGTGTGATCCGAATTACTTTGCTTATAGCCAAATTCTTTCATTGTGGAGGAGAACCTTCCGAACCAAGCCCGGGGTGACTGCTTCAGACCATACAACGCCTTCTTCAATTTACATACTTTAGTTCTACACGAAGATTTGCGTTTAGCTCCAGGTGGTAACTCCATGTAGACTTCTTCCTCTAAATCTCCATTGAGGAAAGCGTTCTTGACGTCGAATTGTTGCAAAGGCCAATCTCGATTTGCCGTTATAGATATAAGAATGCGGATGGTATTAATTTTTGCAACCGGAGCAAAAGTCTCTTGGTAATCCACTCCATATTTCGTATATACCCTTCAGAACTAACCTCGCTTTGTACTGTCGACATCTGCCATCAACTTTGAGTTTTATTGTGAACACCCATCTACACCCAACCGTCTTCTTCCCTTTTGTAATGGACAAAGTTCCCAAGTGTTATTCCTCCAAGAGCCTCCATTTCTTCATTCATTGCCTAGTCCACTTTGAATCCGCCAACGATCCCGTATATTACTAGAATAGACACAGTGGACAATTGATTAACAGAAAATGCATACGATTCTGACAACCTATGGGTGGAAACGTAATTACTAATTGGGTACTTAATCTTGGCTTTGGGATCAGGTTCATATTGTTTCTTCGGGACTCCCCTATTTGACCTCTGTGGATATTTATTGGTTACGTCTTCTACAAGGACAGGAAATTCATTAGGTTCATCAAGAATGGGATTCAAATTTACAAGAGGAAGACCATTTTGGGTTGATTCTTCGGTTAATGGTGTAGACGTGGGCAACTCTAGAAGCGAAGAGGGGTCATTGCTAGAACTTCTCTGTTCTGTGAACAATTTTGGGTCAGCACCACAGCCTGGGATATTGGGCGAATTGGAGCTGAGCCTTCAACACATCCCCCATTTTCCTCCAATTCGAATAATTTCCCATTTTCCTCCAATTCGAATAATTCCTTTCCACCATCTTTATTCTCTTCATTGTCCTGAAGAGAAGACCCACAAACTCCCCCTGAATAGTATGGTTCTAATTCATGAAATGAAGCATCCAATGTCACATGTAACTTCCGGGTGTGAGGATCAGAACACCGATATCCCTTCAAACTCCGAAAGTAGCCTACAAAGACGCACTGCTTTTGCGCGTGGATCAAGTTTACTCTGCAGAACTTTAGGCACGTGAACATATAATCGTACATCCAAACACTCGTGGGTTCAAGATTCGGAGATGAGGAACGGAAAGCAAAGATCGCATCTTTTGTTGGGAGTTTGGAACTTTTTCAAACTAGATGGTGTTCGTTGATTAAATAAGCGGCCGATTTCACCGCTTCACCCTTATTAGAACTTTGGCATATATTCACGCCAAAAAGAGAGGCTCAAGTATTTCCATAATCTGTCTATTCTTTCGCTCTGCCAGCCCATTTTGCTGTGGAGTATAGGTGCATGAGGTTTGATGTCGAATTCCATGGTGGCCCAGAAAATTGCCAACAAACTTATCCACAAACTCTTTACCATCACGATCAAGTTGTATGAATCTTCCTTTGGTATTGAGTCGTCACCATTTTATGAAATTCCTGAAAAGCTATACCTACATCACTCTTATTTCGAAGAAGAGATATCCAGGTCATTCGAGTACATTCATCATAAACGTAACAAAATAATGAGAATTAGAGAGTGAAGGAATTTTTTCAGGACCCCAAACATCCGAGTGAATAACCGCAAAAGGTTCTGAACTTTTATTCAAACTTGGTAAATAAGAAATTCGACGGCTCTTAGCTAGTTCACAAATTTCACAATGAAAGTCTACATTACTAAAACCCGAAAACAAATGCGGTTGTAACTTCTTAAGATAACCAAATGAGAGATGCCCTAGCCTTCGGTGCCATAACCATACGGTTGCTCGAGCTTTATCTTCAGTGCTTGTTTGATTCGCCTAACTGAACTTTGACCCCCCTTTTTCTGTCAACTCTAAATAGTAAAGTTTGCCTCGTCTAACACCATAACCAAGAATCTTCCGGGTTAGAATGTCCCGAAAACACAAAAGGAAGGCCAAAAATTACAAAGGTACGCAAGGGTAGAGGTAATTTGCTAATGTAAAGAAGGTTATGTTCAAGGATGGAACAATGTTAACGGTATCTAAGGTGAGAGAGTCGGACAAAGTGATGGATCCTCCCCAAAATAAGAGAGGTACTACTATTAGCTGTGGAAATAACTGTCTGAGAAGGAGGTTTAAGAGATTTTAATTGACCAGAGTCCCTAGTCATACGATCGGATGACCAGATCAATAATCCAAGTACTATTTGTAGAAGTCGCAGATAAGATGTGTAGCTTTACCAAGTATACCGGGTGAACAACATTTGGTCAGAGGTCAGACTTGTTCCTCTTTCGTAGAAGTCACCACGACTTTTCCTCCAATATTCTTTTCGAGGCTTCTTTGTAAAATCCCACCACCAGATAGCCAATAATCTCATAGCATCGTTGTTTCGAATGGCCCGATTCACCACAATGAGTACATACTAGCCCTCCAGATTTTCCAGTAGCTAGATTACTCCTATTTTTCGAAAGACCTGATGGTGGTCCTTGACGAGTTCGATTGGCTATCATCGCCGAGCTCTCAGAAATTTGATGAGATCCTCCCATCGTCTGCTTCTGCTGATACTCTCTCCGAACATATGCATACGCATTCTTGAGGTCAAGCTTTGGATCCTTTCGCAAGATTTCTCCACGAACCTGTTCAAAAACAGAGTCAAGTCCGCTTAGAAAAATATGAACTCGAAGCCTTGTCATGGCCGAGTGCAATTAAACCACTCCTTCAACTGTTCCTGCATGTGACATAGTCCTGTGATCAATCTCCTGAAAAATAGCAACAAGTTCACTATAGTACGTTAGCAGAGGGCGGCCATTCTGCTTGGTAGAAAAAGACTTCTGATTCAATTCAAAAATGCACGTTTCATCCGATCCGTCATAGAAGGTTCTAGACACCACCTCCCATATCTCTATAGCCATGGGAAGACGAATAAATTGTTACATCAACGATGGGCTCATCGAGTCAATGAGCCAACCCTTGACTCGATGGTTCTCAGTTATCCATGCTTCCAACTTCGGATCTCCAGGTGCGGGTTTTTTCGCTTCTCCTAGTGAGATACCCAAATTTTGTTATTACGGCGCCAATTCGCATCTCCATGAGTTGAGACCATAACGAGTAATTAGTCTCATCCAATATAATTCCAATTGGAAGTGCAGAATTGTCTTGATGGACTATGATCTGCGGTTCCAGAGTTGAGGTTGGTACGATGGTTGTGTCCGAAGTAATTGCCATTTAGACTAACAACAGGAATAAAGTTCGAAATACAGGAAAAAAATTCTTAAAACAGCTTTGATACCATGTCAACAATATAGTAAGAATTCTATATTCGTTATATTTTTATTCTTCTCTACAAGAAGAATATATAGATGAATACAAGATTGGAGAGCAAGAAATACATTATCTCAAATATGAAATTACCCTATGGGATTACAATCAATTATCCTAATATTTAGCCCAACTAACAGCTATTCTAAAATAGAAAATGCAGCTCATGCTGACAGAAAGAGGAAGAGAGAAGATGACATACAGAGGGTCTCCAAAGTCTGCGAAGTAGCCAATCTCCGGTTCTCCCTCTATCTGCTTGTCCAGTTCTCCCTAAAAGATAAGTATTTTAGCCTTAATTCCCTATGCGAAGTTGATTTCATTTCCCTTTTCCCCCCATAATTACGAAGTGTGCCATCGTCGCACCCCCTTAGCCGCATCCCAATGCACACGTGAAGTAGAATATAGGGACACGGCGCACCCATGCCGCACCCCGTGCACCTGCACCCAAATGCACCTGGTGCGCAGTGCGGCAGGGATAGCCTCACCCCTGCTTCTTAGAATGGCAATATGCCTTTTTGATATCTAGTTTACAAAACATTCCTAGCTCATCTGATTGAGTCTATCTACTAAGCACTTGTTAGCAATAAGAGCGGTTGCCCATATAAAGGCATTTTGAAACCTCTACACAAGGGAACCCACCACTCTCAGTCGAAACGAATGGACTTTAAGTTTTAACCAACAACTTATACAAACTCCCTATTAAGCTTATAGGCCTAAAGTCTTTGATATATCGGCCCCAATCCTCTAAGGAATTGATGACTTGGGGTAATGAAGAGGTAAAATTGGAGCTCTTTGTTATTTATTTTTATTACGTTTTTAGAATTCTCCAATCTCTATCATACAAAAAACTTATAAAAAACTTTCATCACCTTCACTATGAACCAGCAGTGTTGAAAAATCTAACGAGGGATCTTAGATGAATTGAGCTACTTTTTTGACACATTTATTGGTTTATATATTATTTATATGTAAACTTGTTATTATTATTATTATTATTATTATTATTATATTTTTGTCTGTGTTGGTTAATTTAAACATCCTTGCTTGCAGTTTGGGGTTGAATTATGTTTTCACAATACCTTAAATTAAAGTCGCACTTTATTTCAAGCAGAGTTGCATATGGATGCTGGAGCCTAATCTTCCATATTTTTTAAAATATATATATTTTTAATTTTATTTAATGTTAGTTAAGCTTATTTATGTAACACCCCAGTCCCACATCAAAAGATAGGAAAAAAATTTGTCTGCATATAAGGAATTAAGTAACTACCAATAGTACCTTCAAGTGATGACCTTTTGGGAGCCTGTGGTGGGATAAGATGACCCAAGAAGATACTATTGGGCCAGTAGTTTGAGGCCTTATTTTGATGGATTTGATTCGATTCGAACTTGGGATTTGACCCGAGATTTATTCCGGACTCGGAATCTGACCCGGGTTGTTTCAATTTACTAGTTAATTTTTGCTGAGTTTGGCTGTTTAACTGCCTTGGTCTATGTGGTGTGTATTAGTGATCATGGTAAAAGTTGATACAGTGGTTGCAAAATATTGGCTCACTTGTTTTTATGTAAATATAAACTATTTGAGTATTTGAAATCAGTGATGATTGAATATTCATTTATGTCGCAACCAAAAAGTAAAAAGATTGTAACACTATTATCTAAAAAGTAACGTTAATCTTGCTGCGTTATCTTAACTAAATAGTCACGCTTGCTCATGAGAACAAGTTTTGGGACAATTTCATTTTTGGATGTTACCTGCAACCAAACGTCTGTTGCTTTCTTAGTTTCATTGACCATGCTGATTATAGCTGAATAACCAGACTCTAGCCAAGCTAATGTAACCAATTGTATTTTGAGATTTCCTCAGACAACTGTCCATATTGGCTGAGATGAACTCCTTACCCTATGGTTTCAACCTGCCTGCGATATTTTAATTTGAACCAATTAACAGGTTGTCAGTATTTCAAACATAGGTATTTCTGTTGTATGGCCAGCAAAGCGACTCTTTAAGTTTTCCAGGGTAGTGGGTTGACAATGATCTAAATTCTTTGTAGTAGTTCTCTTACTCTTTAAAATATGATGATCCAGTTTTTCCTCGTTTAATTAGAACAATGTCTCTTATCACATGGAATTTATTGCTTCTTATTATATTACCAAATAAAAACTGAAGAAGGTTGTCTGGTATTTTTATTATTAATTGTTACTTTTGATGCAATCACGTAATTTACTTTACCTTGTGATTTGCAGCTTTACAAAATGAAATTATGGTCGAGAACCTGCCGAAAATTTTGTCATTTGGAGGCCCTACAAATGTTGTTATTGGGAGATGGTAAGGCTCTGTTTTGTTGAGCTTGTCTCAATGATATATATAGACATTTTGCTTTGCTGAACATAGTATGTTATACGTGATATATAGTCGTCATGAAATGAATGTCCATGTTTATTTGGGTACTCATTCTGAAATATGCCTTCTATGGTTATTGTCTTTAACTTTGGGTTCTGCTGCAGCTTTTCGACTGTTTTTTCTAGTGTTCATGGAGAACGGCCATCTGCGGAGTATGCGAGGTTAAGGAAGCAGTCACTGGAAAGTGAATTTGGACATGTGCTTAATTATAGCTCAAAACGTATTTCCATGTTCTATCATTTTGGACCATTCTTGGCTTTGTATAGAGCCGCAATAATTTCATTCCATGTGCTGAAGTTAGCCATTTGGCAATTTTTTGTTCATGACACTAAAAAGCGCTCCATAATGGTAATATACTTATGTAAGATTAAACTGGAGTTTCATTCATATATATATATATACACACACACGCACACACACATATTTGTATTTTGCCTCATTGTTTTCTTGCTAATGAAATAAACACGTAATCTTGAAATTAAGGTAACCCTGGATAATTTTTGCAGTTCCGAGAAACTCTGATTCGCTTGGGGCCTTTCTATATCAAGGCAAGCTTCTCTTCGTGCTATAAAAATGGGTGCTTTTTTTTTTTATTATTATGGATTTTATGTGTTACCATGTTACTGCTTTTCTAATACCTATATATCTACTTGCTGATCAATTGAGGAAAAATTGCCCTGACGAGCTAAAAGTGGAGGTTCGAACAAGATTCTGGTGGCGGACTACTTGATCATAAATCTTGTAAAAGAACATTTATTAGAACTCCTTGTTATCCTTTTCCGTCTTTCTCCTTTTCTCTGATAATTTATTTATTTTCATCCGAAATAATTAGAAGAGAAAGAAGATACAGTGAGTGGGAGGATGAGAAATCCTCCTCACGAAGGGCAGGTTCTTAGGAATTAGGTTTTTCAGAACCAAAGTTCTGTAAGTATGGGGTCTATGCACAATGTTAAGAATAACTATACTGTAGGTTTATTTCATTAATTTATTTTTAGTAGAATATCTATTGTTATATGACCTCACATACCCATGTGCATTTAGGTGTAGGTTAAGCTTTGGTGCATATTTACTTTAGTATTGGAGGTAGTATAACTGTATTAGAGGCTTGTATTTCATTTCAATGTTGAAAAATATGAATTGAATGAAAACTAAGAGAAGGTTCTTTCTTAACTCCCTCCCCCCCAAAAAAAAAAAAATTAAATAAAAAAAATTCCCAATTCTAAGTCCGAAATCTTAACTGTAACACTAAGTTTACCAATGTAGGATCACCTCTTGATCCTAACACAACCTCCTTACTTATCAGATAATCTCACATATTACTATGCAGCCCCAGTGTAGATGACACAATTATCGTTATAGAGGTAGTCATTTCAACCAAGAGCTTAAAAAAGAAAATATAAATGGATGTACATAATACTCGCTAAACAAGCCTTGATCCGAGTTATCTTATTGCCAAGAGATAAGTAGATGTCTTCAACAATTCTACCTCTTAGATAAGTTCAATAACTGGATCCCAAGAGGCCAAGATGACTCAGACCACAATCCTAAAGGAACCCCAATATAGGTCAAAGGAAGTGACTGCATCTCAAACTTAATCCAAAAATGTTGGAATTAAGCTAGATACGCGAGAGCCTTTTCATATTACTTGCATGTATATTACTTGGTACATGCATTAGTAGTTGAAGATACATTTGTATTGGTACATGAATATTAGTGTTCATGTACATGCATTCATTAAGGTAGGTTCATGTTCTAGTTCATGTATTGTAGCATATAGATGGTCTGATGTTGCCTATAAATAGTCTTGATCATTTGAAGCAAGTGAAATGAAAGTGTTTTCGAGTGTTCTCCAAAATCATATTCCTCTTCACAAGTAATATATATATATATATATGCTCGTCCATTTCCTTCAAAAAAGCATAACTATCAAAAGAGAGCTATATATCAATACCCACTATGTTGAAGTTAGAAATAGTTTACCTTTTTTTATTTTTTTTCTTTCCCAATTCCCATACATGGGCCAAACTTAATTTTACAAAAATTATGTTGAACTTAGAAATATTCACCTTGGATCTATTGACCCCTTCGACAAAAAAAAAGGTGATGTAATCTGCAAATTAAAGATGGGATGCTCTAAGATTCGTGTACGCAGATCTTTACCTTTTATAATTATTTTTATTTTTTTTATCATGCTTATGGGTTTAATCATTAATGCTTCTTACTGGTTGCTCTTGTTATTATTATCTAAGCAACTCTAAGACTCTGAGGAGCAGACATACATAATATCCTGGAGCTCTTTAGGTATATAAAAAAGACAATCCTGGTAGTAATTTATCTTCCTTATGCTTTGTCCTGCTTATCCAAGCTTAGTTCATATGATAATTGACTCTACTCAGTTGAAGGAGATTGCCTTAGTTACTTCTTACTCTTGGCCGATTATCAAATCTCATTCTACTAGTAGTAAAATAATAATATAAAGTACCAAATATACTGATAATATCACTTGCCAAAAATCCTCTGGATACCTAAAATTCCCATAAACATGAATTACAACCCTTGCGGAAAATTTTAGCAGTTCAAATTTCAAACTATCACGTTTAGTCTATGTTATAGCCGTTGTGTTTGCTAATCTTTCTTGAGGAGTAAGACTTCCATGTATAATTTGTCACTATTACACTAGAGAGAGAAATTTTCTTAAAACAGTTTCTCAACATTTCATTCCTCAATGTAGAATTGAATTTTTAGCTTCTCCTTGGCTCAGGCTTTATGGGCGTTCCTATATTCAATATTAATAGAGATTGACGATCAGCCCTTTGTTGATGGCTTTGTTTATATGTTCTTTTTACGTTATTGGACTCATCCTCTTCTTCTACACTCTTTCCTTATCTTGTACATTTATTTTTTGTCTAAAAAAATTAGTGAAAACCACCAAACTTGTAATCTATGTTCAGTTATCTGTTAAATTGCTCAAATAAGAGAATACTACCAATACAACACACAATGTGTTAATAAAAATATTGATGCATGATATTGAGAAAAAATTCTAAATTTCTAGGGTTTCTAGTAGTTATTTAATTTGAAAAGGAGTGGTAAACGGTTGTTGAATATTAACATTTGGATAACTTCCACTTAGTGGAGATAACGTCAAGTGGAGTGACTGTTTCAAAACTTTTAATTTTTTTTATCTGATTTACTGTCATAACCATGATTTTTATAGAGGGTATTTTTTAAAAAAGAAACCAAAACAGACAAAACCCTGCCCTCTCTTTATATAATAGATGATTGATCAAGTGCTATTTTACTAAATTACTCACATGTTTAGCTGCACGAGGAGGAAATTGTCTAAATCCCTAATTTTTTTTTAATTAACAGCTTGGACAAGCTCTAAGCACAAGGCCGGATATACTTCCCCCTTTGTATTGCCAAGAACTTGCTAAGCTACAGGTATACCGTGTCCACTTATGCAGAGATCCCTAGACACTTCTAATTGTTAGGTTCACATTTTTTTCGTCAATATAACAATGATAATTTTCATCAAATGGGTGTTGGCAATTGTTTGCTTTAGATCGTCACAGACAAAGTGTTACTTTTTATGCCAGGATCAGATACCCCCATTTCCAACTCGGATTGCCATTCAATCTATTGAATATCAGTTGGGTGTTCCAGTTTCTCAAATATTCGCTGATATCAGCCCAGAGCCCATTGCTGCAGCATCGCTCGGACAGGTGTATAAAGGTTAGATAATTTGAGTCCAATAAGAAAGTTTTCATGACTTTGTTGTGAGTTTACAACCTTTCCTGACTAATCTATTTGGGCATATAGTTTGGTATGTTTTATAGAGTATTCAAATTTGGATACGTCACTTGTTTCAAGTTTTGATTTTCCTTGAAGCTTTCCTAAAAGCTTAATATATGTCAGACTGATTTTTATGTTTCATGAGTGTTAGTAGATAATCTAGAGAATTCAAGGATATTATTCTAATAGCATGATTTGGGGGATTGCATGATTAAGGGATAATTGATTTACTTTCCAAATGTATTGCAATTCTAAGCCTATATAAAAGCTCTCTATTGTACATTGTAAGATACATAATAGAAAATATCTTCCCTTCTTTATTTCTCCACATGGTATCTAAGCTTGGTTGATCTTGGCAATTAAAATCAAATCAATAGGTTTTGCTTCCGCCGCCACCGGCACATAGTTAGCGGCGGGTATCGTTTCTTTTTATTATTTAACTTCATCTTAAAGAAAAATTAAGTGGTTAGGGTTCAGATTTTCAAAAAGGTGACATGTCTAGAGTAGTTAATTTCTCAGGTAGAAATATGTAAATGAGTTGTTGATTAGAGAGCAAGGATTTTCATGACGAGTGTCTTTCAATTTGTTGGGAGACTTAAGAGTCCTCCAATATTGAGGAAGGTGCAGAGTCCTTCATCGTTTTTGTTGGAGATAAGTGTTTTCCGTTATTGTTTGCACATAATATCCTTGGAAAGTGGATGTGAAGTTATGCATTGAGGGTGAGAATCAACTTTGGACGTACATATCATTTTTTCTTTTTCTTTCTTTTTATTTTATTTGTGCAAATTGAAGAGGGCCTCAATTTAAGGGGGAGTATTGGGGAGAAAATATTTTCCTTTTAAGTTTGGTTTGAATTTTTTTAATTTTGTGATTATATTTTGTAACAAGTTTTAAATCATAGTATAAGACTTTTAGCTTGAGAGGAGTGTTAGTAGATAATCTAGAGAATTTTAGGATAGTATTCTTATAGCATGATTTGGGGATTACATGATTAGGGGGGATTGCATGATTAAAGGGAGATTGCATGATTAAGGGATGATTGATTTACTTTCCAAATGTACTGCAGTTCTAAGCCTATATAAAGGCTCTCTATTGTACATTGTAAGATACATAATAGAAAACATCTTCCCTTCTTTATTTCTTCACAATGAGATTTCAGTGATTCTCATAATACTTCTAGTTTTGCAGCCCACCTGCATTCTGGGGAGCTAGTAGCTGTAAAAGTACAAAGACCTGGTATGTCACATTCTTTGACCCTTGACGCCTTGTTATTCAATATGATGGGGGGACAATTAAAGCGTTTTGCAAATGCAAGGAAGGATCTTTTAGTAGCAGTCAATGAACTGGTGAGCCTTCCATTCGTGATAATAAGTTTCTTTGCATTGATGATATGTACCCCTTTTATTAATCCATTCATCCAAATATTGCTAGATGACTCACCCACATAATGTTCTGATATAAAAGCAATGTTTAACGAATTCTCATCGATAGCCTACTTTCCTAGAGTATGTTCGCTCACTGGATAAGCCTTATTTATGTATGGATTCATATCCTGCGTCTGATTAAAAAAAATGAAAATAACTTGGTCACATTTTTTTTGATGTAGTGGTACATGTTTATAGATACATCGTAGTGAGAAGGGTCACTTTGTAAATTGAAACTTTTAGTGGGTTATTTTAGTGATTTTCAGAAACTTGGTTAAGAATAAAAGAATATAATTAGTTGCTATATGCCATCACTGTAGTTTTGTCATGCAATTCATTCTACTTTTTCCTTATAGTTAGATTGCTTATTATAATTAGATTGTTTATGTAGCCTTATTTTTAGCTTTTTCTTAAATGAATAGGTTAGACACATGTTTGAAGAGATTGACTACATCCTAGAGGGACAAAATGCCGAGCGGTTTGCTTCTCTTTATAGTAACAAATCTTGTAAGTTGTTCTTCATGCAACACTATATCTTTTTTGTCAGTTAATTTTTTTCTAGTTCATTATAGAATGGGATTAATCTCTCCCTCGTGATTCTTACGGACAACTCTAAATGTATTCATCCTGGGCTCAAACCATACTGCACTAAATTCAGTAGGTACAACAAGCCTCAGCTTTTATGTTAGTATGCTTTCGTTTCACTGTTACAAAATTTTACAACTGAAGTTCTCCCCTGGGATGAGTGGTAGGAATGCTGGGTGGTCATACTCTGGTAAGGTTATCTATAGATGACTTTGGAGAAAATTAGCTGATAGAGCATGAACATGGTTTTGAGTAGGTTTGTCAAGGTAATTGTGGGAGATTATATTCATATTCTTTCGGGGTTCATCAAATATTCATTCTTTTTCGATTCCTAGTTCATCAGGATAATTCTGAATGTTATTTGATGATAATCTCAAATTAGTTGTAGCTGACTATTATGATGTGACATCAAATCATATAAAAATAAGTAACACCGAGTGGTGGGCGTTTGTTTAAATTATTGTTATCTTTTGCACTTCAAATTGTTTTAGCTTTTTTATTTTGATCTGAGTGTATGAATTTCTAGATCCCTCACTCTGAATATGTGTACACTATTGTGTGAATGTCTCGACCAATGTGCTGGTTTGTGTAATTTCTGCTTTTAATTTCTCCATAGAGTTTTGATGGTTCTTGTTTTTGATTGATAGATAATGATCAAAATAGTTTGAAAAGTACAGTTGGCTACACTCTGAACTGCCAGAAAGAAAAAAATGTGAAAGTTCCAAAAATATATTGGCATCTTACCCGTAAGGCTGTGCTTACAATGGAATGGATTGACGGAATCAAGCTTACAGATGAAGCTGCACTAAAGAAGGCCTATTTAAACCGAAAGGAACTAATTGATCAGGTATTCTGCAATCATTGGCAGTGTGGCAATTGTTTCTTACCCTTTTTTTTTTATCTTATTCCTTTCTCAGCTGTTATAACATATATTTAATTGTGTGGGTGTGTGTGCGAGTGTATATAAATTATATATAACTTGGTTATTAACAGTTCGTATTGTATGACTTGTACGTTGAGTTTGGTATCATTTATTTGGTTTATTAGGGGTTGTACTGCTCTTTGAGGCAATTGCTTGAGGTGGGGTTTTTCCATGCTGACCCTCATCCAGGAAATCTTGTTGCTATTAAGGATGGATCCATTGCTTATTTTGACTTTGGAATGATGGGGGATATTCCTCGCCACTATCGTGTTGGACTTATTCAAGTGGTAAGATCTGTTCAAATGTTATTGGTAGAGGAGACAAATCCTGATATGACATATGTGCTGCTAATTGTACTATCCTTACTAGGTCAAACTTTAGTTGATTTGTGACAGCCTTTTACAATGGACATGTTACTATGAAATGTTGTATCAAGTGTTCTTTTGCTCATAGTTCATTGTGCATATGTAGTGGGTAAAGGCATCGGATATGTCAATCTTGAAAATCTATGGTTGAATTCAGGTAGGCTGTATGCTGTTTAAAGTCATAGATAGCTGAAATATGACGTTTAAACCTTGATCACTCCAACAAGTAACTTGTTTCCATAGAGGGGTAAAAAGGGAACTGGTTGTAAATCTCTTGGATCTAACTTTTAAAGATATTGCAATTCATTTGTATTCTGGGACTTTATCAAAATTTTCTCCCTGTTTGATGTCTTTATTTTACTGAAGAAGTATTTTCTTATTATTATTATTGTTGTCATTATTATATCAATGTCGATATATATTCCTATTGGGAACAAGATTAGACAATCACATATATTATAGTGTTGTCTTTGGATTAAAAAGATGTTGCTTATATTACCTTCTTTTTAAAAATGTATTTTATATAATAATGTTGCTTATATTACTTATCAAAATAAAATGGGACGGGAAAAAAAAGCTTGCTTATAGAGTGTGGATTGGTCTTTCCTCATGCCTGCTGTGGTTGCTTTTCATTACTTGTTAGCGCAAGGCTGTGATCACTAATGCAGCCTGCTCTGTGATGATTTATAAGGTTCTCTTATCAGTTGTTCACGGTCTGTTTGACCTCTGTTTTGTGAGGCATTATGTTGAGGGTCTGGTAACAAATTTTTGCACTAATTTTAATTTTTCTTGTTCTTCCAAAATCATATTATCAATGAAGAAAACGTACAGGTACAACTGCTGCTAGGTCTACTTAATGGTATTCTAGCGTTGGGGTGGGCGGTCATCGTCTCCCTCCACGCCTCTTTTTACCCCTGCAATCATTTTTTAAATGTAAAAAAATCTGAGAAGTGTAGGTACTTATAACTAAGTTATAGCTAATAGCTTTAGTTCTTACGAGACAATTAAGATTTCCTTGTTGGTCCATGTCCAAATCAGAGTCGGACTTGAGGAACTCTATTGCTTTTGACCCTATGTTCAAAACTCTTCTACCAAGTGGCTTTGAATTCCTGTTGAGGCTTACGATGTCAGCTTTCTTGTACTTTAAACGTAATACTTAAATTCATTCCATCTTTTCCATGTTTAAAAATCTTCTGTTTCAGCTGGTGTCATCCTTGATATGGCTAAGGTGTTACATATTGTTATTTAGGCATCTACTACATTCACTTTTTTCCCCTTGGAAGTGTGTCTCTGCATTTTTCTTTTTAAATTTGTTTTTGTTGTTGGGCCGCAGACAGAGCATTTTGTGTGATTCTGTGTTTTTTCCTGTTTCTATAAAATACACCACACCCACATGCAAATACACCTCTACTGCTATCTTATGAGTGTATCTGTTATATCATTGTAACCCTTCGTCTTCTGTGAGTTGATGTCTGACATTTGCGTTTTCAAATATGGATTTCTGTATTTACTGATAAGTTCTTGTTGCTTTCAGCTTGTGCACTTTGTTAATCGTGACTCTCTGGGTTTAGCAAATGATTTTCTTTCTCTGGGATTTCTCCCTGAAGGGGCTGACATACAGTCGGTATCAGATGCCTTGCAAACATCCTTTGGCGATGGAACTAGACTATCTCAAGATTTCCAGGTTTGCATTTTTTAATTTTTCTAGCTTTACTATGACTATATTTTATTTATTGTCTTGTATCACTGATTCATCGTGGTAACAATAGTATTTTTTTTAGTACATTCCATTTCCTTTGTTGAAACCATGACAAACAAGGTACAAAACGCACTTACTTTACTATCTTGATTTGTGAACATATATATATATATATATATATTTTTGATAAAAGAAGAAAATTTATTAATAGAAAAGAAAGGATACAATAAAAGAAGGAACAAGAAGTCCATCCTCAACGGACTAAAAAACAATAACAAAAGAGTACTTAAAAAAGTGCAGTCCTCCAATCTCTACACAAATAAGTCACAGAGATACCTAAAGGCCCCCATAGAAGAAACCCATAGATATTCAAGGAAATAATCCTATCATTCAACAACTTAAAAGAAGAACAACTTTCTCTAAACAGTCTAGCATTACGCTAATTCCAAATTCCCCATAAAATGGAAAAAAGGCACACTTTCCTAAAATTTTGGCATCCCTCGTTTCCAAATTCTCGAATATAAACTAGCAACATATCTTTCACTGAACCAGGACACGCTCACTCCTCTCCTCCCCAAGCAACAGGGCAATGAAAAAATAAATGAGCATGAGTCTCATTACTCTGCCTGCACATAAAACAAATGTCTGGAGAAGTGGAGATAAAACTTTGTAAGGCTTGCGATTTTGATAGAGATCACTAATATTCAATCTTTGTAAACCAAAGACCATACAAAAGTTTTGACTTTGGAAGGAACCTTAGCTTTCCAAATATATATATTAAAACTAGGAACTGTCAGCTTTGATAAGCACAACATGTGCTCATCTTTTGGTTTATGGTTCAGGGAATTGCTGGATTTGTTACGTCATTTTGGAGATTGTCCTGTTTTCACTTGTAGTATATGTGTGTATTTCGTGGGTTGAAGTTCCAAGTTTATAGTAAAACAAAATATCATCATCTTTTCAGTTTTGGTGAAATGTTGTAATAAATACATCTCCTAAGATTCAAATATTTCCCTTTTTAAGGCAAAGGGGAAAAACTCAAGTAATCTGATCTTTTGAAATGGATTTTTCTAATTGAGGACATAAAGAAATTTGTTGGCAATAATTTGATTAATTAAAAATGCTTTGGGAAGCATGTGCTCATGCAACTATAGTTCGAGCAATGCTCTAACTAGAAGTGTTGTGATGTTAAATCTCTTGTAGCACCACTTAGTTATTAGTTTTAATTTGTTAGAACTTGTGGCTCATAACTGAGAAGTTCTTGAAAAAGACCAAGTGCGGAGCGAAGCGGAAAATAAAGCGGAGTGAGGGAAGCGGAAAATAAAAAGACTATAATATAAATTAGGGTTGGGATAGAAGTAGTGGTTATATATCTCTATTGTAAAACCTTATGTACTTAGATCATAAATAAAACAGCTTCTTTCGCCGCTCCCGAATTGGGGAACCACGTAAATTCTTGTGTTGATTCCTTACTGTTGTGTGCGTGTGTGTGATCCGATTCTAACATAATGGTATCTCTTGCAACTCCGAGTGGATAAGTGAAAGATTCAAGTCTTTGACGGGAAATAGATGTGTGTGTCTGTATCGTTAAACTAAATATAAATTATCTTGGAAAAGTAGGGACCAAATTGTTAAGAATCTCCATAAGATCATATAAGTTCTACTGAATTTTTTCAAACCAAGGATATTTAAGTTAACTGATTAGCACTATGGCCAGTGTAATTGATATCTGCAGTATCCTGTTGGTCTTTGGCATGTTATGGATCTCGATACAGTTTAGTTGTGGTGATTTTCTATTATTAGGAATATCAGACAATCCAAAATGCTACTGTCAAGTGTCAATTGATGCACAGAGTTCTGATGGATGTAGTGGAAGTGATACTCGCAAGTTACTTTTTCTGATAGTTGTGCATCCAAAGTAGTTGACTTCACTAAAGAAATTCCCTGGCAGTATTCTTTCTAGTATATTGATTACTGACTTATACAACTAATGCTTTGTCCCCCTATTGAGTGGTTGCTCAGTCAAATTCGTTCCATAAACGATCCGAGTATAATGCCTATCAGAATCACTAGTGTTTTTCCCACTGATTAATTTTTGGTGGAAAGCTTCTCTGGTAAATATTTTGATAAATGTATTAAAAAATTAACTTCTATGTTGCGTTGGATTGCAGGGCATACTGAACCAACTATATGATGTTATGTATGAGTTCAACTTTTCACTTCCTCCAGACTATGCCTTAGTAATAAGAGCACTTGGTTCACTTGAAGGGACTGCAAAAACATTGGATCCTGATTTCAAAGTCGTTGAGAGTGCGTATCCATTCGTAATTGGGAGGCTTTTAGCAGACCCACATCCTGATATGAGGAAAATACTGAGAGAACTTCTTATCCGTAATGATGGCTCTATCAGGTGGAATCGGCTAGAACGACTGGTAGGGTGTTTTCTCTTTGGATGATGATGTCTTGCTTATATATAAACTTCCATCTATATATGATTCTGAATAAATGGTATTCTCGATAAGAGCTTATGCTTCGTGAGTGGGTCATATATTAGAACATCAGTACATCTGCTGGTCAATTTAGCTCTCCTTTCAGTAATTTGATAAACTAGTTTTGTTATAGGTTGACTTCTAATTAGTATTGATGCACCTTAAGTATTTTATTAGTGGTATTTCTCAAATTTCAATTTCAAATTTGAGTAACTATTTTCATCAATATATCATAATAATGCATATTTCTTACAACTTATTCTGGTAGGGTTTAAAATACATTGCAAGTGATTATTAGAGTGCGTTGCAACTTTTGTTTGCAGGCAGCTTATCAAAAAAAAAAACCCGTCTTGTATCCAGGGAATTACATGTATTGCGTGACTTTCTTCTCCTGCCAATGATTTTATTATTTACTTTAGTAATATCTCCATAGAAAACTCAATCTTGATATCAGCTGCAGTCTATAATGGTTTGTGTTCATACCTTTGTCTATGTAAAGTAAAAATACCTATTTTGAATAATGTTAATTTCAAATGTCATTTTATTTATTTTTCAGATAGCAGCAATATCGCAACAGGCTGAGACTGTTGAGAGACCCTCTAATCGTCAAGAAAAATCTTCAAATCCTTTGGGATGGAAGTCATTTGACATGCCTGCAGTTGTATCTGCCACTGAAGATCTATTCCAATTTATCCTGAGTGACAAGGGTCTAAGAGTACGTGTTTTCCTTGTAAGAGACATAATTAAGGCAGCTGATACTTTTCTTGAAGATGAAGTTGTTGCATCCATGTTTGGTGAAAACTTTCAAGCAAGAGAGACATCAGAATCTGAGGTTGGTTTTAATTTATTATAGCTTGGTGTTCTGGTTATGTAGGAACAGTCACTCTCTTATTCAAGGAACAATAACTTCCTTAAGAAAAGGTGTTGGAACTTAAAGCTACGTATTTCAAACTTAAATATATAAAATACAGCATAAAATATAGATGCAGCTATAATTCTATAGTATTTTGGTCTTACAAGATTCCCTTAAATAGCATATTCAGTACTTGGAATATTGTTCGTCTTTTATCCGATTTTTGTTTCATGAGGTCTTCCGGTATCTCTAGTCTAGTTTATGGATTTTTAATAGGAGTTCATTTTTGGAATGCACTGTGTGTGTTGTGTGCTTTTGGTTTTATTTGTTTGTACAGCCTTTAGGCCGTTGGGTTTGGAAGGGAGGCTTTTTATTCCCTTTGGTGACTTTTAATACAAATTTTTATTACACAATTATTAAAAAAAGAAAAAAAACATGTGCAAATTATCACAAATTTTGTGTAAACCAAATGAGGTACTCAAATTATCTATGCTTTAGAGATAATACTTCTTTTCAACAGTATCTCCTAATGGACCTCATTAGAACCTGCTATAGAAAGTGCTGACAAGAATACTTGAACCGATCCTTTTAATCTTAGAGCATGAGGTGTGATGATTTGTTTTTGTTTTTTTTATTTTATAATTTTGGCGAGCTATATGTAAATGTTGATTTTTATACCTTCCTGCGAATCATCCCTTGCTATGTTTTAACAAAGTTTTTCCCCAACTGTACCGATATTTTTTTTTTAAATTTCATTTCAGCTGTTCCTCTATTTGATTTGGCTTTTGGTCTTTCTCTCAGTGGTGTTTGGAATTTAGAAAAGCAAAGGGAAAGATAAGGAAAAGAAAAAAAAATATCTCTTAATGAACACAGGTTCTTTGAGACATACTAACTGCTGGCCGAGGCCTAAAAGATTTTTTAGATGCTTACAACCTATTTAGAATCTCATAATGGCTTGTTTCAAAAAGAATCTCATAATGGCTCATCTACAGGCCAAGGTGGTAAATCTGAGAGCTTTCCAATTCATGATATCTTTAAATTCTAACCTAATAGTATTAGTCTCAGTAATCAAGCACTTTGTGTAGTACGTCTATTTATACTATATACGAAGAGGAGTACACCTCCTCCAAGGATGGTGAGCTGACCTGCCTGTTACATTTCTTGTATACTGTTGTACAACTTAGTAGGACAAATATTAATAAAAGAATAGAATGTCATATCTCACATTCTTTATCTAAATTTGCATGTATATTTTTTTTTGCCAGCATTTGAATTTATATATAATATACACTCGAATTTCATGATTTCATCTCCTTTTTTGTTTTTTTCTTTTAATAATCTATTGCACGTGCAAGCACCTCTAACTAAATAGCAATATAAGGTCATGGTTCAGAAGCTCAACTAAAGCATTTCTTTTATAAAGCAACTCCAAGTAAGATGTTTTTAAAGCTTATGTGAAGCATCATATATATATATATATATATATATATATATATATATATATATATATATATATATATATATATATATATATATATCTCGATCGGATCTTAAGCTCACCCTTATCCAACTCACCATTCGAGCTCACTCCCCATTTAGCGGACGGGACCCAACGATGGTCGGCCATACAACCGTCGTCTATACTTTTAGTGACGGACAACATATAGCGTCGCTAAAAGTATAGACGACGGTTGTATGATCAAACTGTTGTCGTGTCTGTCGCTAAAGGGGAGTGAGCTCGGGTGAGTTGAATAAGGGGTGAGCTTAAGATATATTCCCTATATATATATATATGTGTGTGTGTGAGTGTGAGAGAGAGAGAGAGAGAGAGAGAGAGGGTGTATACATATTTCTCCGTTTACCTTTCTTTTCCTTTTCTTGATTTCCCCTTTATGAGTTCCACACACGGTATCTTGGGATGGATATTTAGAAAATTATTTCTCTTCCATGAGCATCTTGATTAAGGACATGTAATAACTGTATTTACAAAGGTCTTTTTTGGAACAAAGGTAGTATTTCAATATCATAATTATCCAATCCTAGAAGTTTGACATCATTACTGTGTGTCATAGTTTAATCATCGTTACCCATGTTTGCTCTTTTCTTTGTCTTTCTTTTATTTATCCCTCTTTCTCCGCAGGGCCGGACAATGCTCACAAGGGTGGTCAATGGATTCAGATATATGCAACAGGCAATGAAGGTGGCCCCAGACGCGTGGACAGCTATGCTGATCCGTATGTCATTTAAACTTGAGGTGCATAAGTTTACTTTAGATATCATTTCTGCCTTAATTTTACATTCTGGTCATAAAATTCCAGAGACTTTCTGGGTTTGTATTTCGAGACTTATTCACAAGTTGGTGGATGAACAAGCCCGGTGATTTATAAAAGGGGTTATTTTCTTATTCACTCTATTTCTTCCAATTTTGTTTGTTGTCTTATTTCACAAGACATTCGAAATCATTCCGTCATGAAATTCTGCTAGATTTTAAGGAAATCATTTTTCAGTATTTATATAAAGTCCAATAGACTTGATAATTGAAACAGTATCCCAGGTATTAAAAGATCATTTCCAAGCTGGGAGGATATTAAAGTTGATTGCAAATAGTTATTTGCTTTGCTTCATCTCAAAATAATGGCCTCTAGTTTCAGAATTTTCTTAGTTTCTTTTATTTTTGTTCTTTTCTTTGTTGGTATTAAACCGCAGCTAGACATTGTTAAGTTGATTACAGCCTACTGCATTTTATGGGAACTTTGGTCAAACAGAAACATCTTCAGATACAATGATATGCTGTGTTCTTTATCTTCATGTTTCCATGGTTGTTGAAGTTTTGTTTTCTCCTTCATCCTTCCATAACTTAAAGGGAGATGATTTGTATGTCGACAAATCTACGATGAAGTTGAAGTGCGACTAACGTGGAACTCTAAGCAATAAGATAGAATAAATTAGGGTGCTATTATTAATTCCTTCCTATCTCACGTATGCATATGTCAGTATTTACTATCAATATAAATTTGTCGTCTCATCCCTGTCAAAGCCAACGAAAGTTCTGGAATGGCGGCGATATTCTTGCAAAAGCTTCAACTCTTTTGTTAGGGCTTATTTATGCTTAATATGATGGAGAGTGATGCTCCATCTTGGGTTCATTCTTTTTCAGAACTAATGTGCTAGTATTTGGATTTCAGAACTAATGTGATACTCCCAAACGCTGCGTTTGGGTGGGTCAAGCGCGATGCACCAAAAGTTTCAAATATTTTCATAGTTTTAGGGGGGTGTTTGTTTAGAGCTGAATCTGAATGGCTGAATCAGTCATTGCGTTTGTTTTGGTCTGAATGACTGAATCGGTCAGTGCATTTATTTTGGTCTGAATGGCTGAATCGGTAAGATAGACGAGCTGAATGGTTAAGTTAGATTTTTTGAACTGAATGAGCATATGAATGAAGTAAAAAAAAAAATTAAAAAATTAAAAAATTAAAAAATTTTAAAAAAATATTAACTATTATATTAAGTAATATTAAATAAATTTATAACAATTTTGAATTTTTTTAGAGGGGATAAAATAATAAAAAAAAATCATTCAGATGTTTCAGACATGTCAATTATCAAACAGCTTTTTTCATTCAGATTTAGCTCATTCAGATTCAGATTTATTCAGTTTTTATCAAACACCCCCTTAATTAGCAATGTAATGGGGATGCCATAATAATACTTGATCAACCCTAAGGTCACGTTTGTTTGTAAAAATATGCTTTGAGATTTGATTATTTGTCTTGATTTAAGATTATTTCGGACTATTTTATTTCATGAGGGGGATTAATAGTTCCTTAAATAGTCATATGAACTATTTTTTGTTATTCTTAAGATTATTTGGAGGGATTATATAATCGCATGATGATGGATGTGTGATTAATAGTCTTTCCATTTTAAGCTAAAAAATGAATAGTTCCACATTAAAGGACTAATAGGATTAAATAGTCTGAAATAGTATTAAATTAAGACAAATAGCCTAATTTTAAATATTATTTTTACAAACAAACATGACTAGTGATATTTTTTTCTACTAAAGTAAAATTTATCTTTGTTTTTGGATCAAAATAAATGGGAAAAAAAAAATCAAACAATCCTGCCAATGGGTGTTGGAATCATTGAAATTAGATTGGTCTCATTGAACTTCTGGTTATTTAATTGATCAATATGGACAATTTTTCAAATATCTGCAAAACCTTTATTTTGGAAGTAATTCAATGTTTTGAGTGTTGGAAGATTATGTTTTAGTGCGATTAGAGCGTTTGGAAATTCAAACGCATTTGAAAATCTTGTTTGTCTAAACGTATCTTATTTTAAACGCAGCTTATTTAACTCACAAAAACAACGTTTGGACTTCAAATACAACTCAACAAAATTAGTACAATGCATTCGAAGGTTCAAACGCTAGTATCCGAACAAACCACGAACATAACAAAATTGGATTTAGGAAATGATTCATTTAATTGAAACTCTTCTGAAGAAAATTGGTAGCCTCTCAAGCTAAGAATACATGATAACTTGACAGTACAGTCCGTTTCTGTCGCTATAGAATAGATAAACGGTTTATATGTTATGATAACGATTCGATGCGTCGCTAAAAGTTAAGACGACGGTTCTCTAATATACGCAATGGACCGAACTGTCGCTAAAGATAGTGAATAATATATGTTAAATAAAATAGTATATACTTGATACTCCCCGCGCTTAATAGTATATACAATCTCATTTTATAATAAAAATTATGAGGTATCAAGGCAAATTGTCATTATAACTTGATAGCATATACAATCTCATTTTATAATAAGGATAATTTGTTAATTTTTAATTTTAATTTTTGCATTTCTAGGTTATATTGATATACAAATTTTTAAAAAGAGGAATAAATAATTCTGGTTATAACCTTACATTCATGGAATGCACGAAACTTTATTTTTTATGAAATTGATATTTTCACATGCTAAAATAATATTTTCACATGAATCTCACGTGGAGGTGTGGAGGTGAGACTCACTCATTATTCATGTGAGAGTGATTATATAGAAATATCAGCTTTTTATATAAAAATATCAATTTACAATTTTTTAATCCCTCCATCCCAAAAGGATGACAAAAAAGCATAATAATTTTCACACAAATTAAGATATTTAAAAAAAATAGGAGAAATTAAAAATTTTCTTTCTAATGTGTCATTGGGTTTTGGGTTGGGAGAGAGAATAATAATGTGAACCATTCATTTGAGATATGATGTATAATTAGTCCATGCAATAATTTATGTAATTGACTTATTTATTGTTTGAGAAAAAAATCTTTTATCACTGAAGTACATAAAAAAAAACAAATTTTCATATTTTATTTTAGGTTAACTTCAAAATTAAGCTCAAAGTTTGACAAGATTTTAATTTTAGCCCTTTCAGTATCAATCTTAACTCCGATACCCTAATTTTATTTATTTTCACGTTATTTTTTTAAAATTAGTTTATCTAAAGGGCTGTTTGATAGCTTCTGAGCAGGACTGAATGTTGCTGACCGAATAAGAAATGTCATTAACCTTGTTTGTTTTGTCAAATTAAAATTCTGAATAGTTCTTAATAGTGCTGACCGAGTAAGCTTCATAAGGCTGACTGAATCGCTAAACAGAGTAGCTGAATGGATATTTTACGAGTATACCCATATTATTTTATGTTGCACCAAAATTAAACATATTTAGGAAAGAGAAAAAGAGATGCACTCCCATAAATACATTCCATAAATTGCGGCTCTCTTTTTTGAGATCGGGGTGATATATAGTATTCATCATATGTCATAATATATATTAATATTATATTATCAATTTTTGCACTCTCTTTGTTAATTATAATATAAAATAATTATTATTAAATTTCTAAAAATTAATTTGCAAAATGATTTATTCACAATTATAAAACAATAAATTTCATGATTATTAGTATTTTGTATTTACTAAAATTAAATGAACTTATACCAATTTTAACTTTTAAAATATCTAACGATAACTTTCAAAAATTAATAATGATATTATGTTTTTGTGAGAGAGGTATTATTATATTTTATACTAATGTACTTTGTATAACTTTATTATTATATTTAAAAACAAATATATTTTTTAAATTTAAAATGTCTAAAATTGACTTTCAAAAATTTAATAACGATCTTATATTTTGGAGAGGTAAAATAGTAAAAGACTGTTATTTAAATATGTCAATTATCAAATAATTTTTTTCATTCAAATTCAGCTCATTCAGATTCAGATTCAGCTCATTCAAATTCAAATTCATTCAGTTTTTATCAAACACCCCGTAAGTTAAATAGATTAAACTATGTCAGCACCATTTATTGGTACTTACTTATAATTTAAACATATTAATTTATTTTTCACGGTAAATATTTACAGCTGTAGCCTGTATCCCCCAGCCCCCCAGTTTCCTCCATTTCCCGCCACTCCACAAGAATTCCCGGGAAAATAAAATCCATATTTTCTCTCCTCTCCTCTCTTCTAAGTATTTTCAGTTCGATACCAAATTCCAAACCCTAAATCCTCAAAAAAATTGTTTCCTTATTTGTTTTTAATTTATTTCTCTATATCACTCCAATTTTCATTTTCTAGGGTTTCATTTTGTTGTTGTAAGAATGTCAGAGTTGAGCTGGAGACACCATACGCTCATTCAAGCCCTAATATCGCGAGGTCCACTCAAGGAATCGGAATTCCGTTCCATTTTTACGAAGATTACAGGGAAAAGCTCAGGTTTTGCATTTTTTTAATGAAAAAAATACTTTTGTTTCAGTCTAATGATTTTTCTGTGTTTTTTTTATATCATCTTACAATCTTTGCTATTGTTTACGGTATCTATGGTATTATTATTGCTAGTAATTGATTTTAGGAAAAATAGTTTCACTCTAGAGTTCATTTTTTATTTTTATTTTTTTTTAAAAAGCAAAATTGCGTGGGTTCATATTTGAAACTTCATTTCCTTCCTATAATTTGCAGGCTTTCACTCGACTAATTGATGTTGTAGTAGACACAAGGATGAATGAATCAATGATTCATTAGTTAAGTTGGAGACTACTATTCTAGAACACTATAATCATTATTAAATTTATTTGTGCCATTTTAACCAAAAAAAAAGTTAAAAATTTTATTCAGATGCTTTTGGGTTTAGTACACCTTATTATTGAAGGGGAAAGCATAGTCGTACTTTGACATGATTTTCATGTTTTTACAGTTTCTTTGTATGTATCCTTGTTGTGCAATTTAATAGAGTGGGTTTAGTCTAGAAGATCACCTTCCATTTTATTACTATTTTGGGTAAAAAATTATGGATAATATATTATTGTGCGTGGTTGTTAACTCAAAGATGAAAGGAATTACATTTACTATTGATTTATATCCATCAAACACTGTTATTGTTATTTTATCTTTTTCCAGATGATCATCAACTGTTCCATCATTTTCTTAAAAAGATAAATGCAAACCTCTCTTATGTTCAATTTGAGTTGCGGGCATTCAGAAATCAATATGATGGCACAGTATATTACGGAGTGGTCAACAACGTTGCAGATGAACAGTCCAAGCTCGGAACAAAATACACGGTTCCTCAAATTGCTTTCTACAAGGGCATTGTAAGTGTTGGTGTACCTTTATGACTTTGCATCAATCTTAATTTTGGTTCTTAGAAGCTTTGGTATTAGCTGCATCTACGAGGTATGATATCTATTGATTTGTAATGGTCTAATGGGACTCTCTAGCATTAGAAAAGGAGAAGAAAATGAAATACTTTCAGTCTCGGAGCATCTAAAATGGCAATAATTTTTCTGAAGTAATGGACATTAACCTACATGGTTGAAATAGCTATGGAGTCAAGTCAACTTGTACAACACATGAAACAAAGTTCTGATTCTTTGTGGGTATAATATACAAGTCTGAAAGAAATTTTGCATTATTGGTTGTAACTCAATTGGAAAACAAATTTCTTGAAAAAGTAACATATCAAGCAAAACTTTCACTTTAATGTTCATCAGAACTTTTAAAAATAAGCTTGCCTTCTAAGAGAAACTTGTCTACATTTTTGAAACTGAGGTGCATAGGGAAATCCCAAGATGATGTTGGGAAATTGTGAGACCATGCTTCTGTAAGCTAGGGAAGTAGATGTATGGAAGTGGTAAAATTATCTTTAAAATAATATAGCCGAGTATTGTGCTTAAAACTGCTCACACGTAGTATTGTGAAAGTGAGTAGTTTCTTCAACTTTTCTGATCTTTCATATCCTTTTGGTGTCAAAAACCAGATTGAAGCCATTGTCCAAGATGGCTCAGCCCAGGGTAGCATTTCCAATATAAATGCTCTTAATACACAGTTGGAAAATCAGGTATGTCTGCTCTTGCTTATCAATAACTAATTTCCATGAGGAGATCATCTTTAGATCTGTTCATAAGTAATATTTCACTTGCAGAGAAGAATTTGTCAATCTCTGTCAATTAAGATCTAGTGCTGTAATTGTCCTATTTTTTTGGTTGGTTGGGAGCAGCCGAGCAGAGATAAGATAAAAACATTGTGAAATAAATTTTATATGGAGGATACAATGACCTTCCATAATCTATTTTTCCTTTCCATCTTATATCTGCAATTAAATCTATCAGATCTTACTACATAATATATCATTTTTGCTGCTGAATGGGATCTTCTACAGGTTGTGAAGTTAATCAATATGAATTACTTATTCAAATCATTTTAACCAAATTTACTTTTGGGAATACTTTATCACTGATTAATCTAAATTCTAGATGTAAAGTCATCAACCTCTTTCAATACTAAGCAAAGGGATACCGTAGACCTTTTCCCAATTGAAATCTAAATTTCAAGTGAGATCTCAATTATGATAATGGGGCTCTCGAGAATCTTGAAAAGTCATTTTCTATGCCCTTTTTTCCTTCTCAAGTGGATAAATATATCGCGCCACGTCCAATCATACTGAAAAGATATAGAGTTACCCATTTTTCACAGTTATCTCTTGATATGCCAGAAATGTGTTTTCTAGGAACAAAGCTATGTATCAAGACGGTTCAGATATCCTTGTTATATGTATCTCAAGTTTTGACAATTAAATGCTAGTTTTTCTCTTAACAATCCTTGTGGTGCATCCAGGTTTCAATTGGAAGTGAATCGCAGCCACAGGGTGGTTCATCTCAGGTGCCTGCTGCATTCAAGAATTTTTCATTGTCCCAAAAGGAACGAACTCTTGAAGAACTTGTACAGGATAAATGGCTGTGTACCACCCTAGATGGTAATGTTGGACTTGGTGTTAGATCCTTTATGGACCTGCGGAGCTGGTTCCGTAACAACGATGTTCCTGCCTGTGATGTCTGCAATGAGGCTGGGGTGAAGGTTGTTCTTTCCTCCTATATTCTTTTCCATACTGCAACAATACCAATCAATCTATAATAAAGTTTTTCTGTAGTTCATTTTCTATTATCCTCTTCTTCTCCTATAGCAATACGACATTCAAAGATTTTTAGGCAAAGGGCTCTTAGAAGCTCCTATGTTAAATTTACATCTAAGATACCATTAGTACTGGAAGATTAGATTCTTAGATTCTTCACAGTAATATAGTAGTAAGAATCTTTATGGATATGATATTTACAAAATTACCATCTACCCAGATTTTCATTTCGACCTGTTGTTTTGCTCAGCTTGGAAACAAAATTGTTCTGTAGATGGTGTGGTCATGTTTCACTTGCACTTTATAATTATGAGGAACTGTAAGATGTTTGGAGGTTTACTTGATATGGAAACGTTTAAATAGCTTTTGTTGAAGTGATTACTTCATTATCGATATTTACTCGTTTCTTTTTCCTCTGGTTAAGATACACGAGTGAAAGTTTGTATATTTGATTTGGTTGAATCTGACATTTAATTTTAATCATTGTTATCAGGCAGATTTGTGTCCAAATGAAAGCTGTACTGTTCGAATTCATAACTACTGTCTAACGAGGAAATTTGCCCAAAGAATGGTATTTGTCTGAAATTTCCTCTAGTTTCAAGTCTCCAATCATTGATGAAACTTTAAGATCTTTGTCAATTTGCTAACCCCATTATTTGCAGGCCGAGAGAGTCTGTCCAGGCTGTGGCGCAAAATGGAAGTGTTCAGTGCCCAAACACGAAAGAGTTGAAGAAGAGGACATTCCAAATGGATCCTCCCAAGACCAGCCACCCCCAGAACCAACCATGAGAAAGAAGCTGAGAAGCAGCAGAACTGGTGATGTTGATACTGGTCGATTTGGTTCTTCTCAAACCTCTACATTTATGCCCGAGGCAAGGACTACCCGACGTTCTTCAAGGCTAACTAGTGCTAGTCAGAGCTAGCTGTTTATCTTCCTCTCATGGTATCGGCTTTCGCAAGATATTTTTTTTGGAAGCCTATTATTTAGAAACCATGCTTAGTAAAAACTCACAAGTGGATGCTGTGTTAAAACTGTCCTTTTGGGAGCCTCTTGGCTCTTACTAGGATATGTGTTTTTAGAACTATGCTTGTAAAAATCAACTGGATTATGTTAAACTCTACCTATTTGGAGCCTATTATCCAAGTATTTATTATTGTTCTAAGATTGTTTTGTTTCAAATTCTTTTAGGTTATTGATTATGTCAGAGCAATAAGTGTCGCTAAAAATTATAGTATAAAATTGTTATTAAATGCATAAACAAGTACTATAAAACTGTTATTAAAAATGCATATTTGTTTTGGTATATAATTATTGTTCAGACATTATTAATAAAAAAATTTAGTATTTAGTTTTCTATAAAAGAGAATCTTCATATCAAATTTGTCGTTTTAAGAATTGGTATGAAAAAGGCTTGACCTTATGCTAGTCCATGTTGACAAATTAATTTTTGGCCACAAGTCCACAACTGTCAAAAATACATGGGGAAGAAATATCAATTCCCTTATTTATTTTTTCTTGGTTTCTTTTAACTTTATTTTCTTCCTTAACTAAATAACTAAAGATATTATTGTATCAAATGCAGAAGCTTTTCTGAATACAAATTTGTCCATATTGATTGTTTAAAGAATTAAAGATATTATGAACTTAATTACAACAAAAAACAAAGTTGTGCCAAACTGCCAATTTCATGAACTCAACTTTTGTTGAAAAAGGGACAGATGCATCCAATTTAATAATACTAACAAAAAGGGGAAATTACAACAAAAATAAACAAAACTTAGTTCACACCTGAAATCAATTGTGATTGAAGCCCATGAGATAGAATCAAGTTGTACATATGACATATAATTAATAAAACTAAACAAAAAATCATTTAAGTCTAATCTTTGTAATCTGTATCATATAGAACTGGATTGAAACTGAATCACAGTGCAATCCCAATAAATAGCGAGATGAATTAGATGATTAGCAATTTAACATATATTTTATTCTTAAGCATACCCAGAGGACTGGAGGAGAATTGGAGAAGAGAAGCACTTGGTGTCTTGGTGAATGAGTGAATGGTGAGTTACTGAATTAGAGAAGAGAAGAGAAGAGAAGCACTTCACCACTGTTGGTGTCGCACGCCTCCCTTTGCCCTTCTCTCTCTGTTTTTGGGATGATGAGTTACTGAGTTGGTGAATGAGATTAAGGGTTAGGTGCCTGGTATCAAATTAAAAAAATAATAATTTAAATGGGGTCAAAAATTGAGTGGGGTCAATTGACCCCACATTTTTTACATAAACATGCTAATCAGATATATTAGGCGTGTTCAATGACTCTAAAGACTACATGTATTTGAGATTTATCCCAAACTTTAAACGACTGAGATTATTTATTAGGGTGAAGGGAAAATTAATCAGTTGTATATTGTTATATATATATATATATCCTTGCAATCTGCAGGGAAAAAAAAGAATCAATCAAATATCAATTTTCTTGTTTTCCTTCATTTCGTTTATCTTTTTCTTATATGTTATTTCCTTTTCATCTTGTTCAATGTCAATTAATGAATTTCTTAACTGGTTATATGAATGCTTCAAACCCATTTTCTTACAATTATACTGCATGGCTGAGTCCTAAACTTTACCAGGTCTCGATAGTTCGGCAGTCATAAAATCAAATCCTGACTAAGTGGTATCAAAGCGACCGTTCATAGACAATTTACGACCATGGGAAAGGGAATGTGATCCATCACTGGTAATTTCTACACCTCACTCTTCCATTCAACACTCCCGCATCCAAAATGATTGTTCTGTGTTCACTTATTTACCACCAACTTTTGCTCCAATGGTGACATCACCAGTTCCAATCTCCAATTATACTTGGCCTGCACCTAATTACTTTGATTCACCTAGAAATCAGCCAAACACTACACCTGTCATCTTCAATTCATCTCACCAAGTTGTTCCTGCTTCAATTTCTGACACTACTACACCTGAAACTCCCTTTGTATCTTCATCATATCTAATGCAACTACCATCTTCTACCTTTCACACTGCTACACCAACAACACAATGAAGAGTTTGTTGTTCACCACTTCATTCTTGGTCTCAAGGAGGAAATTCGAGAAGCCCTGGTGTTGTGGTCACCCAGCACTTTGCATGGATCAATCAACTTAGCAAAATTTCAGGAATCTCACAGATTGCTTGTTGAAGATTTTGAGCAAAAATTAATTGATGAATTGAAATAATTGGAAGTAATCTAGAAATGAAAATGGATGCAGAACGTGTTTTCCATTTTGGATATTGAAGCAATAAGTGAGAATAGTTGCTGAGAAGGTTATTGTCACAACAAAACACAATGATCCTGGCAGTCCCATGCCACTCATTTCCCAGCTCTTCTCTTCAAGGTTACACTAATTTGATTGTGCTGAAATTGGGTGGAAGTGTCCAAACTCTATACTACTAAAATTATACAATTAGCACATCCGAATTCATTTGGAATGAAATTCTTTTTGTCTAATATGAAGCAGTTTGTAGAATATGTCATTCTGGGAACCATTCATTTATTACAAGTAGGTATAAATTGGAAGATTGGGTACCATATTGGCTTATTAAATCTTCTATTAGCTGACTTGTGTGTTGTGTTGATGACTACTTTAAATTGGAGAAAGGGAAAACATTTTGTGGATTCAAATTTGCCACGAATCTTGAAATTGTGATTGTTGTTAAAGAGCCCAAACACCTTCTGAATAGAGAAAGGAAGCTATTTAAATGGGGTGATGGATACCACCTTTCATCATGAGTGCAACAAACAATTCACTTGGCCTTGTTATTCATTATTATCTCAATGTTTGGCATTTATTTGATGACATGGTGCCATCTGATGATGCGCGCCGTCTTCTTGTTATTACTACTTTTACACGCTTAATTGAAGATTGTTGTGTTGCCAATGAAATTTCAAAAGGTTATGACCTTCAGTTGGCCGACATGATTAACAATGGAGGTCCTATAAGCAAGTTGGAGTATGAAAAAGCTACTAGTGTTAAGGTAGCAATGTGTAAATTCTCAGAGCTTAATTTTGATCTTGGACAAAACTGGTGGTACATGATAATTAATAGGTTCCCTTATAGTGGAAATCTTCCCTCAAGTGTAAGGATTCCAATGAACATGCTGGTGCAAGTTTCTCATGGGGCAGCCGATATGGTCATTGCACAACGCAAGGCATTAAAACTTTTTAGTAACATCGGTGTAATTAAGCCACGATTGATGAAGGTTTACAGTTTCATGCTGAGCAGAGGGCTGGTATCTAATTTTTCTAAAGCTCAATGGTGGTTTATTTGGTCATTAATTGTGGAGGAAGACGATCTTGATCTCGCAACTTTGCTATTTGAGAAGGCCAAGTCTAACCGGGTATTTGTAATGATCCCTTATAATTTAGCAGTTGCAAAAAAATTATTATTGTTGATGCCAACAATGCAATTGTTCTAGCATCTAGCATTTAGCATTCTTGATGGCTGGATGGTTTTAAATATTGAGCCAGATTCTATCACAACATTTGGATATGGTAAATCCAATGGAACTCTTAATACAGCAGCAAAAATGATGTGGGAGACAACAAATGAAAATCTTTGAAGGTTTTTCATGTCAAACCATTATTGTTAATCACTGTTGTAGCTTCTTGAATCTATCATGGGATTATGAATTTCAACCTTGAGGACAAGGCTTTCTTTAAGGGATGGGGAATGTTAAAAATAGGTAGTAGTGGCATGGGCGTAATTTACTTCAATTGTGAGGTTTATGTTCAAAGTAGGATATGTGGTTTGTTATAATATTATCCTATATATATCCTTGCAATCTGATAAATGAAATATCAATTTTTCTGTTTCCTTCATTTCGTTTATCCTTTTCTTATATGTTATTTATTTTTCATCTTGTTCAATGTTAATTCATGAATTTTTTGACTGGTTATATGAATGCTTCGAACCTATTTTCTTACAATTATACTGTCATGGTTGAGTCCGAAGCTTCAGCAGGTCGATGGATGAAACCAGATCGTGACTAAGTGGTATCAAAGCGACCGTTTCTTAGCAAATTTCGGCCATGAGAAATGAAATATGATCCTAAAATTTATTGATATTTTATATGGAAATCCTAATCGTGATGGGATCATTATATCCTTCACTAACCAATTGTTGGTATTATAATAGCAAAGGAATATGGTCCAAATTAATTGAGCTAAATGGAATATGGGAGACCAAAATTACCACAAAAAAACAGATCAAAAATATTTAGTTATTACACTTTTTAAATTTTAGACGAGTTGACAAGTTTTTTTAAAAGAATTATATCAATTGGCGATTATTTTATAATGTTAATAATAATATTTTAAAAATCAATATTTTATAATGATAATAATTTGTTTTTTTAATTTATTAACGTATATATATTATCCTACCAAGTAACCAAACTTATTACGTCATTTTAAAAATGTACTCATAGGCTAACACCACCATTTTTTCTCACGTCGGAGATGAGAGATTGGATATGGGGAGGGGAAGCCTTATTCAGGGGGTTGCTTTCACTTTCACCTCCAAATACTTATCACCACCAGGTAAATCTCTGCTCAATTTCTGCTTATTCAGTCCATTTTTCTTGGTCCGTAATACTCCATTTCATACATCTACTGCTCCAAAATTCTCAAACCCTAACCCCAATCCCAAGCCCAGAGGCAGAGATTCTCTGCAGCAATTACTGCAAGAGAAATGCAAATCCGGGTTCGATAATCTCCATGATGCTCTTCTTTTATTCGATCGTATGCTTCATATGCGACCTCTCCCTTCTGTAATCAATTTCAATCAACTATTAGCGGCTATTGCCAGAATGAAACACTACTCCGTTGTTGTCTCTCTGTTCAGAGATATTTGTGCTTTAACCAATCCGGTGGTTCCGGTAGATGTAGTTACCATAAAAACCGTTATAAACTGTTGTTGTCACTGTAATCGAGTCGATTATGGGTTTTCTCTGTTGGATGGGATCTACAAACGTGGGTTGCTGCCATATGTTTCTACCTACAACACTGATAAGGGGGCTTCTTTCAGCAAATAAGTTTGTGGAGGCTGAGGAATTGTTCAAGAAGTTGATAAGGACAAAAGAAATTGAACCTAATGCAGTTATGTACGGGACAATTATAAATGGCCTTTGCAAAACACTTCCATGGCCATTAGGCTGCTCAGAATAATGGAAAAAGGAAGCTGTGAACCAAATACTGTAGTTTATAACACCATCATTGATAGTTTGTGTAAGGACAGTAGATGATGCTTTGGATCTTTTCTCTGAAATGATTGGTAAAGGTTTATCGCCAACTGTTATCAGCTATAATTCATTAATTCAGGGCCTATGCAACTTTGGTCGATGGACAGAGACTGAACAAATGCTAAGAGAGATGGATAGTATGAAAATCTCTGCAAGTAGGTATACTTTTACTATATTGGTGGATGCGCTTTGCAAGGAAGGTAAGGTAAAAGAAGCAGAGCATGTGGTCGAACAAATGATTCAAAGTGGTGAGAATCCTAATGTAGTCACCTACACTGCGCTCATGGATGGGTATTGTTTGCGTGGCGAAATGGATGGGGCATTGGCAGTGTTGAATACCATGATGAATGAGGGAATAATGCCCGATAATCATAGTTATAAAACTTTGATAAATGGATATTGCAAGAAGCTAAGAGTAGATAAAGCTATGGATCTCTTTCGAAAAATGCCGAGTGAAGGTTTGAAACCCACAATTGTAACTTACAGCATTATTTTGCATGGACTATTTAAGATGGGTAGATCTGTTGACGTACGAGATTTTTTTAATGAGATGCAATCTCAAGGCCATAGACCAGATATTTTGACATGCAACACCTTGTTAGACGGCCTTTGCAAGAACCATTATATGGATGAAGCATTGTCCTTCTTTCGTGCTATGGAATGTAATGGTTTAATTCCTGATATTGTTACTTATAATGTACTCATTGATGGATTGTGGAAAGATGGAGAGCTTGATATGGCAAGAAACCTTTTTGATAGCCTTCCTTCAAAAGGATTGCGACCAGATATTAGGACATACACAATGATGATCCGAGGACTTTGTGAAGGACTACTGGAGGAAGCAAATGAGCTACTTGTGGAAATGGAAGCTAATGATTGCTTGCCAGATGATGCCACTTACAACACTATTATCCGGGGATGTTTTCGAAATAAAAAGTATAATGAAGCAATTTTACTCATAGAAAAAATGGTTGACAAGGGCTTCTCGGCAGATGCATCTACCACTTCCATGGTACTGGATCTACTCTCAAAGAAAGAACACGATCCGATTCTACATGCATTGCGTCAAAAGTTCTTGCCTTGACTTGCATCACTAGCTCTTTAGATTATAGTGCAAGATCCTGGCCACATGTCTGATTTAAATGGTTTCCATTCTTCTTTTTTGTAAGTAAAGCTTCTAGACTGCACCGTCAAATAAGAGATTCTAGCCTTGTTGGTAGTTCTTTGTAAATATTTGGAAAGGTATATAATGTGTTGCCATAGTATTGTGTGTTGAATTTTCTTTTCTTTCTGCTCAAAAGAACATTCCTTGATATTGCAATAAGTTGATTTTTATTCTAAGAAATTTTTGAGCGCAAAAACTTGATTTTCATTCTACAAAATTTATGCAAGAACTAGTGTATCCTTTTGTCGGTAATTAGAACATCTTCATTGAATTATTGATTTTTATTAGGCTTAGCTAAAATGGAAAGGGCATAATCTATCCAAAAGTAAAAAAGTGATAGTGAGGGCATAATTACTTACCCAAACAAAAGAAGAAAATAACAAACTATAATGATCCACACACCAAACTTCGTTTAAATAACAACTTAAACTGAAAAATCCTAGCTGCTATAATATGGGCTCAAATGCATGAGGCCCAAAACATTAGGCAAACTCAAGATCGGGCTACTAATAAATTACGAAGTCCAAATACATATTGATCAATATGCCTTTTGGCTTCTAGGGGCGCTGCCACCTACTACCCCCGCCCGATCACCGGCACGTAGGGCAGCCAGTCGCTTACTAGTTAGCGAGATTCTTGACTACCATGTTGTAGTGACAGACCTGCTGAAATATAAGTCAATCACAACATGAATAGTAGTTGGGCTGGTGTTAGTGATTATACATGGATTTGTTTAGGATTAGAAAAACAATGCAGTAAAAACATACTTGAATTTTCAGATTTAGATATGAAACTAGTGTCTTAATGTACCTGCTGTTTTTGAATGATATGGTTAGGAAAATCAGGAACAAATCAAGATTTCTAAAATTAATGTCCCAACGAACCTGGTTATTTAATTTTATGGTTAAGAAACTCAAAAAGTAAATTAACCAATCAAATAGTAAATTAAACTCAGAAAGTAAACTCAGTGTTGTAAACTCAATGCGATATATGAAAGTAATTATGGACTTTTTGTGACATGATTTTAGTTTAGTACAAGTATGTATAGTTGAGATCAATAGGTGCTAATCAAATATTAATGTTAGGTGCATGGTTGATATGATCAACTTTGTTTCCTGCATTTTTGTCTTCATAATGCACCCTTTCTTTCTTCATTGTTGAAAATTTTTGAACCAAATTTGTGTACTCTGTTGAGAACTGTCACTCCCCAAGATTAGTGAGCAATTGTACTGAAAAACAAACTGAAGAGATAGCTGATTGCGATAGATATATTTGTCGTGTGAATGGAAGTAAAACAATCATTGGTCTTATGACAAGGAAAGTTAGTATTTAGGACCATCTGGTGACTGCAATGTTATTGGAAGTCAGTTAGTAATCAAAAGGGTAACCCCGTTTCCATGGATGATCTATTGATTTTTATTAGTATTAGCTAACAAGGAAAGGACAGAGTCCTAGTGAAGAGAAGAAGATTTAAACCAAAAAACCTCGGTAATCATAGATTAGAAACATTAAGTACAATCGATCTACATTAGATGGATTGATCTTTGTATCAAGGACTAGTTTCAACTTTATCACGACTTGCGTTGCTAATTTATTTATTGCTTATCTCTGTTTCAAAATGCAGGAAAGCTTTGTTCTGTTTGTATTTTGCTACAATGTGCTCTTCTATTTGGAACAGAAGAAAGATTTTATTTAGGAGAACTTTCATATATTTGGAAATTCAATCGACTCTTTCCCATCATGGCCTTTCCTTAGAGAACCTGCTTGTACATCAGTTTCTCTCCACTCTCGAGCACTTCAGCTAAAGGACTCACATCGGTTTCTCTCCAATCTCGAGCACTTCAGCTAGGTCTAGGGTTCAAAAAGATTGGCACCAACACCCTATTCTTGCTTGCATTAGCAACCACACGATGCTCGATGCTCTTGTATCGATCATTACTCATTATTTGAAGTGCATCCCCAATCTTGACCACCAAAGATCGATCCGCTAATAGGCGGGACATGGATCCAACTATCTGTCTCAAATTCTTTGTACTTATAGTCCCCCGATGTTGTCTTGAAGGAGGAAAGTTAGTGTGGAGACATCCGAGTGGCGACCTACTTCATTAGAACCTTTAGCAGCAAACGTGGAACCATTATAAATGGGCTTTGCAAAACAGGTAACACTTCCATGGCTATTAGGCTGCTTAGAATAATGGAAAATGGAGGGTGTGAACCAAATATTGTAACTTATAGCACCATCATTGATAGTTTGGGTAATGACATAATAATAGAAAACATGATTTATTAACATATTTTTACACATTTTTATTGATATACAATGCATGAATTCACCATTGGTGCATAATTTTCTTTTGCCTAGTTTATTCATAGAATCATTGTACAATTATGGTTGGCTATAATTATTGGATTTGTCCAAATATGATTAATAATTAATTATTTATAATTTGATATACTAAATCAAGTTGTCGATAATGTTAAAGTAATATATATGTTGAAATAGTAAATATACATTCATCAACAGTTTTATATTTGTTTTACTAACTTTAAATTTTTAGCAACATTTATTATTCCGAGGATATAATTATTACATTGACATTATTAATTTTTTAAATTTATAGTAAATTATATATATATATATATATGTAGTGTGTAGCATTGTGAGAGAGATGAAGACTAAAATTCGAGAGAGGGATAAGGATGATATTATTTTATTTAAAGCGTAAGTTTGACTTGCAACTGTTTTTGGTGGTTGGGAAGTTTTTAGGGAAATGGAGAGGGACGTGACGAGAATTTAAGAGATATTTATCGTTTATTATTAAATATATTTTTTTGTGCTATTCATTATTAAATGTCTTGTTAGTTTTGTTGTTGAATAAAAAAAATATTATTAATAGACTATATCGTATAGTGATGGACCCTATATTGGACTGGCTCTGTTTTTCGGTGGGAGTTGGCCATATGGTGATTTTGTTGTGGGGAAACATATGGGTCGACCCTAGTTTTTTGTTATGTTTTGTAGATTGGTGATGTTTATGTGTCAAACACGCTTTCCAATTTTATATGCATTTGGATTGCGCAGTCCGATGTGTGATTGTCTATTTGTCATTATTTTGATTGCATGTGTGACATTATTTGACTTGCCTGTGTGGCAAAGTATATTTCTATTTTGTTCTGAGTTCGGTATAAAATAACACCCGACCATTTGTTTTAGCCTATTATTTCGTTGTGTTAGTTTTGTTCGTTTCAGTTTAGTTCAATTAATTGAGTTAGTTATTTCAATTCATTTTTTCTGTACTCTATATCCGTACTGGGCATTTGACTCATGTTGTGTTAGGTAATCAAGGATATCAAGGGTAAGTGTGATGAGAGCTCTCTTCTTTCCAATGGTTTGGATATATATTCTGTTTAGGCTGTGATACATTGGTTGATTTAGAGTTGTAATAATTATCTTATATTGTGGTTTGAACCAGTTTGACTTTTATTACGGTTTGATTGTGGCATTTATCAGTTACTAGATTTTGTGGCATAGAGCTCTCGATTTGTTTTGTAGTTTTTGTTATATTTTGTGCGTAATCTCTTTCTATTTCGAAAAGGGGTGTTACAGCATTGTTGTGTTTCTTACTAAATATCCAATTTGAATCACCTCTGTAATTGTTTGCTGGGAAAAAAATTCAGAAGATTTTAGCTCCATAATCAGGTCTCTTTCTCCTTTTCTCTCTCTTGATTATATATATATATATAGATATATATATGGTGTGTATATATACATATAGTTGATTATTGAAGGACTGAAGCTGATTTTAAGCTCAATAAATTGCAGAAATGGAGTTACTTTCAGCAAAGCATCTGATTTCTACAGCCCAAAAGACATTACCCTTCACAAACCCTTTAACCCCTTTCATATAAGGAGGATTGGCTCTCAAGCTCGTCACTTTCACTTTCTTCTTTATTCCAAAAAATCAGCTTATCAAGGTAATAAAGAGTTTTGTGGATATATACAACTACAGTAAATTTTGGTGTTTTAATATTTGAGACATTATGGATTGCCCTTTTATTTTTATTTTTTGTAGGAATCAAAGTGATTTTGAGTATAGAGCTTATGTTTCTTTGCATCTTTTTTACTCAATTGTCATTTACTTCTTAACTAGATAGAGTACAATTTAAGTGGCTGTTTTTTGTTATTGGCTGTGACATCGGTTGGTGGGGAAATATTTGTGACATTTAAGGGTTTGTTAGCATTTTCCAATGCAAATACGGAGTGTCACTCATTATGAAGAAAGCATATCCTTAATGTGAGCGCACATATGTATTTAATGAACTTGACCTTTTAAAATACTGGTATATGTCAGTAATCAAACTTTTCTGATCAATAGCATGCAGAATAATAGTTTGATTTTACAGATATAATTAATCTTTTTATGCATTGTCAAAATTCTTATTATTCTATGTGTATGATAATTTCGTCGAATATATGTCTTTGTTCAGATGCCGATACTCGTTCAGATATGGTACTTCTTTAAGATCCTTGAACAAATTCTACCTATATGTCAGCAGTTAAAAAAGGACCTTCTAAAGGCTGCAAGATATATTTTTTAATAGTTATCTACAAACAAATTAATTTTCATGTAGCATCTAAATGTAGGCATATTTATTGATAGTTCCTGTTATGATTTACGGACTTTGTATTCACAAGTTCATGACAAGTCTTTTGGATTACACAAACTTGCTTCGAGTATTTTCTATTGGAACTTTTGTTCTAAACAATTTGGGATGCTGTGCTTAGGATTGGGCTACCTGCGGTGTTTGTACAACTGTATGAGGTATGTTCCTCATGCGGGCCTCTAGAAGTGTTTTGTCCTGCCCCTTCCATGCTAAACTATAATCTGCCATTCTTCAAGTTGCATGGGATGGGAGTGATGGGACTCCATTCCTTTCCACTTAGATATTTCATTATTTCAGATAAATTTAAATTTTTTATAGTATTTCCCATTTACCACAAGTTTCTCTGATGTTATAGTGATTCATAGTGTGTGTGTATGGTGGATATGTTCGTCAATCAATAGCCTTAATGTGTGCCTTCCTTCATCTTTCATTCAACCTTTCAATTGAACCATTTTTTGTTAAAAATCCAGCTGTTAAAGTTTTATCAGCTGCGGAAGCTTTAAGCAATGTTTTAAAAAGCTTTATCTGGTTGAGCCGCGGAGGGGGGTACATCTATGTCCTAGGTCGCCTAGGAGTTTTCCTAGGTACTTTTTTTTACTATATATTTGTATTATTGTATACAAGTGAATTCATTTCTTCAAACAAAATAACATATTGTTATCAATTATCTACATATTGTAATGAGAACATCATTGTCTTAAAAGGGATGATGTTGAATTGCTTCCAATGAAAATTAAAGGACATTTCATTTGTAACAAGCATATTATTGCTTCCAATTAAATACAAGGAGAATTATATAAAGCACATATTAGGTGTAGAGATTCTAAATTGTAGTTTTCAATGAAAAAAATATGCTCTTTATATTTAGACCTATACTGTTTCTATAATTGCTTATGAAAATCTTGCGCACCCAGGCGGCCAACTAGACCAAATCAAGGTGTTTTGGGGGCCCATTTTGCCTAGGCAGTTAGGACACTTGTCTTACCATAGTAAAGATCAAGTGATAGGCCATAAGAAAATAATGAGCTCTAGTAGATGGACAAGTATGATTCTTAGTGCCTACGAGGCAAAGTCATCTATTGGTTCAGTGGGCTCCTAGCTGTAACTGCCTGTTTTATGACCTGTTCAAATTGTATAACATTGTATAACATGGTATGACACAATTTTTTATCATTAGAATAGGCTACGGATGCATCTCAAGTCATGAACTGATTCAGTGGGACTCCTAGCTATAACTTGTTATCATGACCTGTTGAGTTCTATAAATACATGGAACAGAATTCACATTCTTGGGAATACCCAGTTGTGAATGACACCATTTCTGACAAGTATTGGCTACAGATGCTCAAATTATTTTTTGTCCGATTCGTAGTTGCAATAAATTGTTTAAATGGTTTCTTGTCATTTATTGATCAAGGTTCTACTTTAGATTTTCCGGAGTATGCAAAACCTTCTCGTCTTTTATCAGCAACAGAAGCAAATGTATGCACAGATTTCTCACTGGAGAAGTTGGTGACATCTCTCAAAGTAGGCGGATTGGAGTCCTTGTACAAGGTTGAGCTAAAAACTAGTGGTTTTTATGGATCGGGTCTGACCAACATGAATTCTGGAATACTGCTTTGTTTGATAGATGAAAATGGCGACTCGTTCTTACAGAGGATACCAGCTAGTTCAAGTAAAGATCAGCTAATGCAATCAACTAACAACGTTGTCTCTGATGTACTCCATTTCCAAAGAGGGGTTCAGTTGATGTATTCACCTTTGAGGGACCTAAACTGCAGAAAATTAAAGCTCTATGGATCAGCCCTGAATCAGGTTAGCGCCTTCCCAAAAATAAGGAGTTCCAATTTGATGGAAGTTCAAATGCAACAAGGATGTTAAGATATAAAAATAAATAAATAGATAAAACAAAAAACAATGAGGATATAATATAGCCTTGCCCAGTTTTGAATAATGTACCATGTTCGTTATTAGAATAATGCTAAAGTTTTGTCACTCGTTTGACGAATACAGTTTACGTAAGAGGTCATGATTACGGTGAAATTTTGTTCAAGAAATGATACCATGGTGGTGAGGCCAAAAGAACTTGTATTCGGAATGAAGGGATTTCTTGTATGCAAAGTTACTGTTCTGTTGGCCGCCTTCGAGCAGATGCCAGTAATGCAATATTTTTAAAGCATTATAGGTAAATATATATAAAAATGTATATTGTACATACATAATGTATAGACATGAAAGAGAGATAGATACCTGCCTAAATTTTACTATCAAGATCTAGTATGGGCTATACAGCATATGTATGCCTTGCATTACAGCATTTCTCAAGGCAATTTTTGCCTTTTTTTGAAGATGGGTTTTTGCTCTTTTGCTTCCTCTGTCTTTGTTGCTATCCAAATTATCTTGATCTCTCTAAAAATCTGACTAAATCCTTGGGCGCACCCCCACAACAGTCATACCTGGTTGTAGCATGATTTCTTGAAAAAACAAACAAGTACATTTTATCTGGGTTGAATCTCTAAATTTAGAGCCAATGATGATGGATGACAATTTGTAGGTGAGACAGAAATTATATTTTAAGGGTTTGTGCGTTTACAAGCTTTAAGAGCTGTAACATTTGGTGTGTTTGGAGGTTAGGCAACCTTGCCATTTTTGGTGCCCAAACGTTGTATTTGTGAGTTAAATAAGTTGTGTTTGAAATAAGTTGTTGCAATTGTGAGTTAAATAAGTTGCTTTTGAAATAAGAAGTTGGTAGACGGATAAGATTCTCAAGTGCATTTGGCTTTGGCGCGACCAAATTTATCAAACGCGGGTAGACAAACAAACATAGAGACAAAGTAAAATCTAGTGTGTTATTTTCTTTTGGAAATGATTGAACATTGAATACTCCAAATTAATGAGGCTTTTTAAAATCCAGAATTCCTAGCTAATATGTATAACATTTTGCTTGTTAGTTGATTTCCTTAGATAATAATTTCTGTCAGTATATGTACAGCTATGTAATCTGTCTTATTTGTTTGGACATATAGAAGAATTGAGCTTCATGAGGCTGCATTTGATTCTTGGAATTTGATTCATGAGCTTCATTGAAATTTTCTTTTTGGTTTCCCTATCAAGAATCAGAAAATGGTGAGACATGGCATAATGATGATCAATGATCTATGTGGGAAGATTGGCATTTCTACTTCATTTAGAATTATCAAGAAAAGATAAGTGAAAGGATATAATATAAACACACACACACACACATCTTCGGTCTGTCTTCGATTTGTACTTCTTTCTCTTGGAGATCTTTGGCTTTGTATGCTTAGTTAAACAAATTATATTCAACAAAATACAATAACTTTGAGTTACTCGTCTTTACCCTAAAAATAAAACTTGTGTCAATCTTTGCACGGCTTTGGTAGGTAAGTAAAGAAACATTGAGATAGATATTTATAGTTTTGTATTCAAGAAAGAAACATAGAAAGGGAATTATATATAGTATTTATATCATTGAATCCTCCACCTTATTACTTGTTATTGAGTTTTGAGATAAAAGGGAATATATACATATAACTGGTTGATGATTCTATGCATTATTATCCTTAAAACTTTCCCTTCTTTCTTTTCATTTATTTGATCATCATAATTAACATCCCTTCCTCTAAAAAAAATTAAATAAAATTCTTTAGACATAACCAAATGAGCTCAACATTATTTTCAGTAGCAGCTCAGCCTTGGATAGAAAATCAAAGCAATTCATTTTTTGCTTGTTTCATAAATCCACAGGAAGTGCTACAAGATTTGAGGCAACAATAGCAGCTCCCAAGAGGAAAAGTATTTCCCCAATTTTTCCAGAATTATTGGTACAAAGTATTCCTCACACTGATCTGCATGTACGCGAAATTGTCAAAAGGCAAACAAAGAGATTTGTCGTGGATGATTTTGATCATCATTCTTGTCGAAAGCCTCAGTCAGATTCATCCTGCATTTTTGGAAGAAGCTTATGAACAGTGCAAGAGCATTTGTTCCGAATATGCAAAGACATTCAACTTAGGTTCAACTTTAGTCTCTTCTTTTTTTCCCTTGAAGATTCATTTTGTAGTAGTTAGAAAACGGCGTAATTATCTTTTTATAAAATAAGCGGCGAGAAGTGTTCTTGAGTTAAAACTGTTGAACTACTATTAGTAAAAAAACAAGAATAATGTCTGGCGTGGTTGCATAGTAGTACACGGTATTGATCATTGATGCTTACGTGAGACGCGGACGTGATATTTGAGTCCGGAACGACGAAATTAGTAAAAATAGTCTATAAACAAAAATTTTTCGGGATTCACTATTTGGTCAAAAAGTCAACAGTTGACTTTTTTGGAAAAAGTCAAACTTCGAAATTTTAAAATTTATATTTTTGATAAAAATAGTTTCATTATGTTGGAATTATTTGTGTTAGTGAAAATTGACATTTATTCCGATGATAATTGATGTCTAGGGGTTATATTGATAAATCGGGTAATTTATCGGATAGCAATTAATTGCTACTAATTCACATGCTTATATAACTATTTGTTCACATATGTGTACTATTGAATCACATTATTTACTATTAGGGGGAGTTGGTGCAAGATTGATAATACTTGCATGACTAAATTAAAAATGGAGGTATAGATGGAGGTCTTATCTTTGAAATTATTATTTTCACATGATTATACTATTGATTCACATAATTGAACTATTGATTCACATTATTTACTATTAGGGGAGTTGGTGCAAGATTGATAATACTTGCAGGACTAAATTATAAATGAAAGAAAAGTTGGAGGTATTGTATTGTAATTTTCGAGCCCCAAAACGTGCAATTATCGAAACTACATTTTTCTATAAATAGAAGCTCATTCTTCCTTCATTTCTCACCAATTCACAAAAGCTTTAGAGCGATTATTATAGAGAGAAATTATAGAGAGAAAGAAGAAGAGAAATCTACTTTACTCACTATTCCAATATCCAGCTTTTTTTCAAGATAGGAATATTATTTGTTGTACTTTCGTAGGGAGTATTATTTCTTTCTTATCTATGAAGAGAACTTCATTATTCCATTCTTTATTATTCTCATTGGAATAACTCAGATACGCTGCCACCCTATATACTTGGTGAAATTCTTACATTGTTCCATTCTTTATCATTCTGTTGGAATATCTTGTATGCATGCGTTCTCTACGGACCTAGTTTAGTTCTTTTTTATTACATTGGAATATCACATGCATGCGTTCTACACGGGACTGATTCCGCCTTTATTATTACATTGGAATATCATGTTTGTGCGTTCTACGCTTGGGACTTGATTCCGTCTTTATTATTACATTGGAATATCACATGCATGCGTTACATCTTGGGACTGATTAAAATCTTTATTATTACATTGGAATATCACATACATGCGTTACTACTGCGGACCTAATTCCGTCTTTATTATTCCATTTGGAATATCACATCACATGCGTTTACGCTTCTGACTGATTCCGTTATTTATTATTCTGTTGGAATAACCTGCCTGGTGATTTCTTTTGTTATTCCATTCCTTATTATACTCAGTTGGTTAAAGTTTTGACTTCTATACTCCATGAAATTAGTGGAATATCCTTGATATTTGCTCTTCATCCAGTATCTTTTTATGAAATTATTCTTCTGAGCATTCTTGAATTTTACTCTACAAAGCAATATCATGTTGACAATTTGGACGTTATTAGTTCCTGGATAAATTAATTTTTGAACTTGTTTAATTGAATTCTTATATCATTGTCATCATCCTCATGTTTATATTTTGTTGAAAGTTATCTATGGCCTATAGTTCATAGATGGACTTGGTATGATTATGACCAGGGATTATTCGATGTAATCATGACCGCAATGTTACAAATGATGTGGAGATAGTCCTCATTGGCCCGTAGTGCATTGATGGACAATTGTTGGCATGATCATGACCATTAATGAATACACAAATATTCTTGGCCCGTAGTGCATGGATAATTGTGGTCGTGATACTAAAGAATATCCTTGGCCGTAGTGCAGGGGTGATTCGATGATGTGGATTATTTATTAAGCTGAGTCCCAACGATAAAAGTGATGAAAAACCTTCTAAATCATAAAAGATAGTAGATTTTATTCTCTACTTGACTCTTTTAATGGATTGCTTGTTCCGCTGCAGTTAAACTTGATGGTTGTTATATTGTATCAGTTTAACACTGTTGAAGGCTAACGATAATATATTCTGCATTATCTCAGTCATAATATTTTCTACTGGGCTAGTTGAGCTCACCCTTTTACTTTTATTGTTCTCTTCAAGAAATGAGAACGTAGCAGGGACTAGTCGGGGAATGGAGTGACGGATCAGATGATAGCATTAGTAATTCTCACTATTCTGTGAAATAGTGTGATAATAATTGTAATGAGGACTCCTTTTGAGTTTGTATAATCTCTAGTAGACAATATTTTTATTCAAACTCACAGCTTATGTTTTGTCGTATTGTACACGCATACGCTTGTATTATTAAGTTGTATTTGAATTTATGTACCATGTAAGTGGCGACCCAAGATGGGTGATGTATACCTAATTTTGGGGCGTCACAGTTATATCAAAGCTTAGGATATGATCCTGCTAAGATGTGAGACTAGAACTAGGAGGGAGAGACGGGGAATTCCTTCGCTACTATGACCTACCTAAGTTTATTTGGTATTTAATTGGTCAGTCAAAGTGTAGGGAATATGTTTCATGTCAATTAACCCTTGTTTTGTGGCAGTATTTGAAAATGGCATCCGAGAATATTGAGAACATCAATGGAGCACATGAGACCGTTGAGTCTCCACAGATCAATAACCAGGACAATGTGCATCAGGAAGGCGACAATCCTCATGCAAACACCAACACTGATCAATTGACGAACGACGGTACGTTTAGGAGCTTTTTAGAATTCATGCAACATCAGGCGAAGGCCACTCCTATTCATAATGCAGGAGGAAACAATGGCAACCCACGGTTGGTCACCGCTAAGCAATCAAGGAGCTGGGACCACCGGAGTTTTTGGGAAAGCCAGAACCACTTAAGGCGGAGACATGGTTAAAGCAGATCACCAAGATATTTGATGTCTTGGGATGCTCGGAGAAGCAAAAGGTTCCTTTTGCCACCTTTATGTTAACGTGAAGAGGCGATTCTTGGTGGGAATCAGAAAAAGCACCACCAGCCGACGACTCAAGATGTCTTGGGAGAAGTTCCAAGAGTCATTCAACGACAAGTACTTTCCGAAAGTATTAAATCACATGAAGGAAGGGTGGAGTTCATCAAGTTTGGAGCAAAACAATATGGCCGTGTCGCGATGACGAGGCTAAGTTTGCCGAGTTGTCTCGGTTTGCATCCCATTTGGTCGATAATGAGGAGTGAATGACGCGAATGTTTTTAAGAGGTTTGAAATCGGAGATACGTCAATATCTTATTTCTCATAAACTGTGTTTGTACTCAGATGTTGTAAATAGGGCTCAGTTAGTGAAGCGCGATAACGAGTCAATGCAACCAAAAGAGAGCAGCTGGCAAAATGATAATACCGGTGATAACAGTCATCAAAGCGGTGACAATAAACATGGAGGGAATCAACATGCCAGAAATGGTAACCACTTCGGTGGTAATCATGGTAAAAATATAAGAATGGATATTTCAAGAAGGAGATTCAATGATGATGGAAAGACGTCAACACCAAAGACCACGCGTTGTTAAGGAAGGAGAACGACCACCTATCATATGCTTCAAATGCGGAGGGAGGGACACATCAGTCAAAGCTAGCGCGATGCCAGTCAAAACATGTTATAATTGTGGAAGAAGGTCACTTAGCCCGATTTTATCGTTCACCAAAGACAAGTTCAATTAGGATGGAGGCACCAAAGGTCATCCCCGGAAAAAGTCAAAGCCGGTAGTTTAAGAGAGAACATTTTTTTCGTGACAAGGAACCTGAATAAAATTATCACGGGTATGTTAGTCATAAACTCTTTTGAAGTCTATATCGTGTTAGATACCGGTTCTACTCACTCTTTTATTGTACCTAGTTGTGTTCAATGTTTGAATTTAACTCCAGAGAAGTTAGACTTTGATATATCTGTTTAAACTCAGTTGGGAGAAACCTTCATTACCTCCACTATTTATAAATCTTGTTCAAATCAACACTTTCACGTTACTTGTCAATCGTATCTCTTTGAAAATACTTGCCTTTGATGTGATTTTAGGAATCAATTGGTTAACTACTCATCATGCTTTTAAATGAGGTTGTTAGCTTTCATACTCCTAACCAACTTTGTTATGTGAATTCAAAGTAACCAAACCACTAAAGTCAATCATTGTCATATCAAGCCATAAGTAAAAGAGCCCGGTCCTTTCGTTGTTGACTTCCTTGTGTGGAATGCATCGAAGCGACTTTTTACATGGCGGCGACACCGTGAATGACGATGGCAAGTTGATAGGTATCAATGTGACGTGTTACCCAAGTCTTGGATGAGAGTCACAGTTTTGAATGATATTTCTATTGTTAATAAATTTCCTTACGTATTCTTGAAGACTTCTTAGCCTACCCCTAGAGCGTGAAATCGAATTTTGTATTGACCCCAGTACAAAACCCATTTCTAAAATCCTCAAATATTTCTTCAACTAAAATGAACGTAACATGCGCCAAAGACGTTGACTCGAGCTGTTGAAGATTACGATCGTACCATTCAATACCATCGTGGGAAAGCGAATGTGGTAGCTGACGCGTTGAGTTGAAGATTGTATGCGTTTACGAGTGCGATGTTGTTAACACAAAGACCCATTTCGTACGACTTACAAATGATGAAGATAGAGTTAAAGACTCTATAAACCCACGTGAAGATAACGAATATACGATTAGAATTGACTTTAATCGATAAAGTTAAATTCGTTCAAGCTACACACCCAAAGCTGATGAATGAAGAAGGTTCAAGAGGGCGTTATTCTAGAAGTAAGAATCGACGAAGAGAGGAAATCTCAACCCTCGATTTAATTGGCCCATTGAAAATCCTCGATCGGTAGGAACCGTGGGCCTATATACTCGTTTTTGCTGCCAAGTATGTCGGCGTGTTCATAGCGTTTTTCACGTGTATCGATGTTACGTAAATATGTGGATGACTTCGAACCATATTATTAAATTAGAACTAGACGATATAGCGGAAGATTTAACGATATAAGAGAGATCGTGTTAAAATATTAGATAAGAAGGATCGTATTCAACACTCAAAGGTTATACCTCGAGAGTTAGAATCGAAAATGAAGTCAGGTATCCTCACCTTTTGGCATATCAAGACGCGTGTAAATTTCGAGGCGAAATTCCATAAGGAGGGAGATTGTGAGTTCCCGTGATTTTATGAATAAATATTTAATTTTCTCAAAATAATTTTTAAATATTATGGTGTGGATTTGATATAATGTTATAGTTGTGGGTTATATTTATAAATTTTACAAAGTCACGTGAAGTTGTTATAAAATATTCATTGGGTGGAAAATATTCTTTTTTTGTTTGGGAATATTCAGATGCACTGACACAATCATTAGTGGACCCTACGAAAGAAAAGTATTGTCGTAGTTAAAACGACGTAATTATCTTTTATAAAATAAGCGGCGAGAAGTATTACCGTTAAAAGCTGTTGAACCGCTTTCGGTAGTAAAAAATACGATGTCTGGCGCTGGTTTGCATAGTAGCACTACGGTATTGATTATTGATCTTACGTGAGAAGTCACTCGGTTATACTCAATTATTGCTACATATAATTAACGCGTCATATCTCTCGTATTATTGATTCGATTATTGTCATAGTATTATCTGCGTAAAATGTTATTTTATTAAATCAATAATTGAGACGACAAAGTTATTCATATTATTAAATTGCAATATTTACAATGTCTAGAAGTTACATCGAGGAGAGGTTTGGTCACCTAATTGCTACCATAGGGAAAATCCTTATTGGAAAGCCCTCTTTTCACGAGAACGACTGGTTGATAAATATTATGAGTTATAATATTAATAATGAATGTTGTTCGGAGTTGAATTTGGAGACGCGGACGTGATATTTGAGTCCGGAACGACGAAATTAGTAAAAATAGTCTATAAACACAAAATTTTCCGGGATTCACTATTTGGTCAAAAAGTCAACAGTTGACTTTTTCGGGCAAAGTCAAGCTTTGAAATTTCAAATTTATATTTTTGAGTAAAATAGTTTCATTATGTTGGAATTGTTTGTGTTAGTGAAAATCGACATTTATTCTGATGATAATTGATGTCTAGGGGTTATATTGATAAATCGGGTAATTTATCGGATAAATGAGCAATTATTTGCTACTAATTCACATGCTTATATAACTATTTGTTCATATATGTGTACTATTGAATCACATTATTTACTATTAGGGGAGTTGGTGCAAGATTGATAATACTTGCATGACTAAATTAAAAATGGAGGTATAGATGGAGTCTTATCTTTGAAATTCGTATTTTCACATGATTATACTATTGATTCACATAATTAAACTATTGATTCACATTATTTACTATTAGGGGAGTTGGTTCAAGATTGATAATACTCGCAGGGCTAAATTATAAATAAAAGAAAAGTTGGAGGTATTGTATTGTAATTTTCGAGCCCCAAAACGTGCAATTATCGAAACTATATTTTTCTATAAATAGAAGCTCATTCTTCCTTTATTTCTCACCAATTCACAAAAGCTTTAGAGCGATTATTATAGAGAGAAATTATAGAGAGAAAGAAGAAGAGAATTACATTACCTCACTTATTCCAAAGATCCAGATTTTTTCCAAGATAGGGAATATTATTTGTTGTACTTCGTAGGGAGTATTATTTCTTTCTTATCTATGAAGAGAACTTACATTATTCCATTCTTTATTATTACATTGGAATAACTTTTGTATCACGCTGCCTACCCTATACTTGGTGAAATTATTACATTTGTTCCATTCTTTATCATTCTATTGGAACATCCTCGTGCATGCGTTCTACTTGGGACTTCGGTTAAATCTTTATTATTACATTGGAATATCACATCTGCATGCGTTCTACTGGGACTGATTTCGTCTTTATTATTACATTGGAATATCATATGCATGCGTTACATCTTGGGACTGATTCCGTCTTTTTTATTATTACATTGGAATATCACATGCATGCATTTACGCCGGGACGATTCCGTCTTTATTATTACTCTCGTTGGAATATCACATGCATGCATGCATTCTACGCCGGACTGATTCCATCTTTATTATTACATTGGAATATCCCATCTGCATGCGTTTTACGTCGGACTGATTCCGTTATTTATTATTCTGTTGGAATAACTCACTGGTGATTTCTTTTGTTATTCCATTCCTTATTATACTCAAATTGGTTAAAGTTTGACTTATATACTCCATGAAATTAGTGGAATATCCTTGATATTTGCTCTTCATCCAAAGATCTTTTATGAAATTATTCTTCCGAGCATTCTTGAATTTTACTCTCTGAAAGCGATGATCATGTTGACAATTTGGGCGTTATTAGTTCTGGATAAATTAATTCTTGAACTTATTTTATTGAATTCTTATATCATTGTCATCATCCTCATGTTTATATTTTGTTGAAAGTCATCTGTGGGCCTATAGTGCATAGATGGACTTGGTATGATTATGACCAGGGATTATTCGGTGTAATCATGACCGTAATGTTACAAATGATGTGGAGATAGTCCTCATTGGCCCGTAGTGCATTGATGGATAGTTGTTGGCATGATCATGACCATTAATGAATACACAAATATTCTTTGCTCGTAGTGCATGGATAATTGTGGTCGTGATACTAAAGAATATCCTTGGCCATAGTGCAGGGGTGATTCGATGATGTGAATTATTTATTAAAATCGAGTCTCAAATGATAAAAGTGATGAAAAACCTTCTAAATCATAAAAGATAGTAGATTTTATTCTCTCTTGACTCTTTTAATGGATTGCTTGTTCACCGCAGTTAAACTTGATGGTTGTTATATTGTATCGGTTTAACAACATTGAAGGCTAACGATAATATATTCTGCATTATCTCAGTCATAATATTTTCTACTGGGCTAGTTGAGCTCACCCTTTTACTTTTATTGTTCTCTTCAAGAAATGAGAACGTAGCAGGGACTAGTCGGGGAACGGAGTGACGGATCAGATGATAGCATTAGTAATCCTCACTATTCTGTGAAATAGTGTGATAATAATTGTAATGAGGACTCCTTTTGAGTTTGTATAATCTCTAGTAGACAATATTTGTATTCAAACTCACAGCTTATATTTTGTCGTATTGTACACGACAGTTGTATTATTAAGTTGTATTTGAATTTATGTACCATATAAGTGGCGACCCAAGATGGGTGACGTATACCTAATTTTGGGGGCATCACATATATGACATCTTCAATGGCTGCCCCGTTGATATGCTTGATGCTGCACTTGCTGATAACGTTCACAAGTTCCGCCTAGGCATTAAGGTAGGCCTAACAATTTTCTTATTTTAATTGTTAGGGCCATGCCGCAAGTACTTACCCACAAAATTCTTATTTTATATGTTGGGTTCAGGCTGCAAGTAGTTAGAATTCTTATACTCACATGGAAAGGTCTTTCTTTTGTTGGGAAAAGTACGCCAAAGATAATCTATATCCCAAGAATTACTTTTCCGTCTTTGTGCAATTAAATATGAAATCAACAAAACCAATTATGAAAACAAAAATAACAAATAACCATCCACAAGCAAGACACCAAATTTACGTGGAAAACCCTCTAAAATTAAGAGGTAAAAACCACGGGTCAAACTCCGAATCTCCACTATATCACTAATAATGGGCTTACAATAATCCTCTCAAGTTTTATGCCCTAAAACTTGAGGTTTCACAATAAATTTAGATATTACAAATTTTCCTTTAATTAGGTTGAGAAACCTAATTAACTTCACCACCCAAAAACACCCCAAGCAATAAAGTCTTCAAGCTTTCAATTGAACAGAGATGATGGCGGATACCCACAAACAACAAACTGTAATTCTCTTAATTTATTCTTTTGGTATCTTCTTACTACCAAGCTTTTCTCATGTATTAAATAAGACTCCCTCATAGCCTTATTTATAGTACTCTTCCTAATCCATTCCTATTATGGATTAGAAACAATTTATTCTCCTAATCAAATTAGGGATCACATCTCCTTATCTTGGTCACCAACCAATCTAATAAGTAAATCCTTTTTCAACTTGGATTCATTTCATGGAATCTCCAATTCCAATATTGCTTCTATTAACCCAATTTTTAATTGGATTAATATCAAGTAAACTCACTTACTTGCTCACAAAGAAAAATAATTCTTTTCTATATTGGATTCTATCTCATGGGTGAGGACCCACACCCAACAATCTCCCCCTCCGAACCCATGAGAGGAGGGATCACCAACCACAACTCCTTACTCGGAGTTAATTCCAATGAAACCTTGGATCAACTCAAGCTTCTTGGAATTTTCAACTATCTTCATGTCCGACTTTGTCTCATCGGTATGGTTCTTCTCAATGGGAGGATCTAACTCAAACTTGACAGATTTTTGCTTGCCAAATTCACTCACAACCGCTTTGTACACTAGCTGCGAGCTATCACTTTCCTTCTTCACTTTTGGTACCCATTTAAAGCGAAGAGCATTTCTCTCTTGGTTCTCATGCAAGGCTTTTCTCCCATCTCGCACGGCTTTATACCACACCTTTTTCTGCCTAACTCCCCCATCTTCAACCCCTCTTGTTAGAGTTTATGCCCTAGAGGCCAATTATTTGATATAATTGCTTAACGTTTTGATATTATATTTGATTGAATAAATATATGATTTTATTATGGTTTTATTTACTGCGTAATATAATTATTAACATAATAAAATTCCTTAGAATAGTGATACAAATTATATAGTTTCAAGTATGTGACTTGGGCGAGATTATATATTACCATTAGTATCGGTGTTCTTAAATGTCCCTAATCGAGTATCATTATTGATGGGACAACAATGATGCATTGAGACTAGTATGTGGATCGACCGATGACCAAATCTCATTGGTCATAAATATATGAGATATTAAGTCAATGCGTAGGTACATGTTGAAGAACGATGTCTCGGATGGACCCACCATGAGAATTCTATATGGGCATTATGCGAAGTGTCATTAGCAATTCTCATAAGGATAATGATGTAATGGTCCTCCCGACACGAAATCGCTATATTACTACACGAGAATTTATGTACTTTGATATCATCAAATGTCACCTTTAATAGGGTGGACTATAAAGGTGATTATTGGGTTCATCATTAATCGTGTGAGAAATATGAGTGATCTAGATGGAATTTAACCATCCTATATATTATGGGTGATATCCATAGGCCTCTTGATTGAGTAGGACTATGAAATGCATGGCCATGCTCAAATAGTGATTTGTTTCATATAGTCTACTCATTGATCAAGAAAACTTCAGATTAAATTATGAAGAGTATGACACATTCATATGACTCGAGTTTAATCTAGGATATTAAGGTTAAAAGGATTAAATTACATTGAAACATTGGTCACGAAAAGGTTGCATCAAATCATCGATCTTATTATTACTTGGGTAGCGATGATGCATTACTAGATGTCAGCTTCAACGCTTTATAATTTTATAATATGATTTTAAAATTATTGCCAACGTAATAATAACCTATAAAGGTCACACACATAGAACGTTATTTAAAGGGAATTAATTTAAATTTTAAGGATTTAAATATATTAATATGATTAATAGTATTTAAATCACGAATTTAAATTAAAAGGATAATTGTATATATGTATATTAATTAAGTAAGACTTAATTAAGAGATATATATATATAAATTCGGATTTTATGAAATTAGGTTTTGATTTGATTAATTCCTTTTAACTACTATATATATGATATATATATAGACTACTTAGGGTAAGATATCATAATTGAAAAACCCTAGCCGCTTCTTAAAGAGAGACTAGAGAAAGCAGTTTCAAAAAAACCATTCCTTTTGGTGGCTAAGATCAAAGTCCTTATTGCGAGAATCGTTCGACGGTTAGATGCGGCGTTAGTTCGTGTGATACCGTAGAGGCGCTTGATCGGTTTGTATTGCGTTGGAGATTCGAGGCGCATCGGTTTGATTCTCGTTTTTTGTTTATATCTGGTATAATCTCTAAACCTCTGAATTAATTGATTTTTCGCATGGATCCTGTTTTAGGGTTTCGAAAATTGCTTTAAAATTTTAATTTCCGCTGTGCGTTTCTGTGCCGAAGCCCAACACCTCTCACATGCGCCCGTATCGTATAAAGAGTGTCTACCTTCTTACCTCTAGTCACCACTAGAGACCCTTTGGTGAGATTCCATTGACCTTTACCAAAGTAACTTTTATAACCATTCTCATCAAGCTTACCAACAGAGATTAAATTAAAAAGGATATCCAGAACATGTCTGACTTCTCTCAGCATCAACCTGCAACCACTGTTAGTTTCCAAACAAATATCTCTGATGCCTATAATCTTGGATGTACTTCCGTTTCCCATCCACACATGACCAAAATCACCACTACTGTAGGATGTGAAGATTTCATCACGCGAAGTAGCATGGAAAGAAGCACCCGAATCAATAATCCAATCATTAACATGGCACTTGGGTTTATCATCACAAAAAATAGCTACATCAACGTCGGATAGATACACAATCGAATCTTTATCCTCATCTTTTTCCTTAGACTGCTCCTTCTTTAAAAATCTGCACTCTCGTCTTATGTAACCCGGCTTCTGGCAGTGAAAGAAAATTACTTCTTTTCTATCTCTTGACCTTCCCCTGAATTTGTCATCTTCAGGAGAGTTTCTCCCTTTATTTTTGCCCCTACTCTGTGCGACAAAAACTTGTGACTCAGCGCTAATCACCATAGTATCTCTTCGCCTCTGTTCCTCGTTAAACAAACTATCCTTAACTCTATCCATAGTAAGCTTTCCATTAGGAGTGGAGTTACTCAACGATACAACTAGCGTCTCCCAGTTATCAGGCAAAGAGCTCAACAACAACAAAGCCTGCATCTCATCGTCAATTACCATCTTCATCGTACTCAACTGATTTATCAAACTCTGAAAATCACTCAAGTGTTCTGCAACGGAGTTTCCATCCTTGAATTTAGAATTCACAAGCTTCCTAATCAAAAAGGCTTTATTTTGCACCGTCTTCCTTTCATACATGGACTCCAATTTCTACCAGAGTGCATAGGCTTTAGTTTCTGTGGCAACATGATGAAACACACTTTGATCAATCCACGATCTGATCAGACCAATAGTGTCTTCCTGTTCATCTTGTTCCACTGCGTGTCACTCTTGTTTGTGGGCTTAACTCCATCGTTCTCAAGTGGCTCGTATAAATCCTTGCAGTAAAGTAAATCCTCCATTATTGGCTTCCAAATTGCATAATTTGTAGCCTTGAGATTAATCATGCAACCTGCTATCCAATCCTCCATTTAATTCGCACAAGAAAACCACAAAATAACCAAGCTCTGATACCACTATTGGGAAAAGTACGCCAAAAATAATCTATATCCCAGGAATTACTTTTCCATCTTTGTGCAATTAAATATGAAATCAACAAAACCAATTATGAGAACAAAAATAACAAATAACCATCCACAAGCAAGACACCAAATTTACGTGGAAAACTCTCTAAAATTAAGAGGTAAAAACCACGGGTCAAACTCCGAATCTCCACTATATCACTAATAATGGGCTTACAATAATCCTCTCAAGTTTTATGCCCTAAAACTTGAGGTTGCACAATAAATTGAGATAGTACAAATTTATCTTTAATTAGGTTGAGAAACCTAATTAACTTCACCACCCAAAAATACCCCAAGCAATAAAGTTTTCAAGCTTTCAATTGAACGGAGATGATGGCGGATACCCACGAACAACAAACAGTAATTCTCTCCCATTTAATCTTTTGGTGTCTTCTTACTACCAAGCTTTTCTCATGTATCAAATAAGACTCCCTCATAGCCTTATTTATAGTACTCTTCCTAATCCATTCCTATTATGGATTAGAAATAATTTATTCTCCTAATCAAATTAGGGATCATATCTCCTTATCTTGGTTACCGACCAATCTAACAAGTAAATCCTTTTTCAACTTGGATTCATTTCATGGAATCTCCAATTCCAATATTTCTTCCATTAACCCAATTTCTAATTGGATTAATATCAAGTAAACCCACTTACTTGCTCACAAAGAAAAACAATTCTTTTCTATATTGGATTCTATCTCATGGGTGAGGACCCACCCAACATCTTTGACCAAACGGAATGATATATATTGCAAATTTATATACCGACTTTTTTGTTGTCTATAACGTGGATATACTGTATTGATAATTTTTCCAAATAGACGTGTAATATGGTGGGTCACACTTTTAATTCTAAGCAATCTTATGTATTATATAGTTTGCAATTGTATTTTGCCAAAAAAAAAACTTTTGCAATACATAGCACAACTCTTGACAACTAAAAAAAACTTTATTACTAATAGAGTGTTGTTATATATACTAACAAGTTCATGTTGATATTATATAATGATGTACATGGACACATGGTTTGAGGGCGTAAAAGAAGGAACCACATATTATTGTTTTATTTTATGAGTTCCAGGTTAATCGCAATTCTCATCCAACAAAAAATTAGTCTGACATAAATCTATACCTTGCTAAATATAATTATGTTTTTGATTTATACCTTTTGCGGACATGATAGTGGGCATGAGAATGGACACGAGGAAAACTAGATATAAGAATTTTCAAGAACTATACCTTTACTACTACTATGTGGCCAGAACGGTTGGACTAATGAGCGTTCCAGTTATGGGTATTCCACCAGAATCTCTTGTTTCTGCACAAAGTATTTATGATGCAGCCCTGTATTTGGGCATTGGTAATCAGCTAACAAACATTCTTAGGGATGTTGGAGAAGAGTAAGTCATTCCTAATAAAGTTTGTTAGTGCTTTATTTTAGTCTCTTGCTTTTATATTAGTACTCTTTTCCCCCAAGTACGAGTCCCATTTTCTTGTTTTTCTGAACGCCCCAAAATAAGAGTTCATTTTTTGTATTAAAAATACTACATCTTTCGAAAAGTTGTGCTGAATAGATCCTGAATGCAACACTTTTCTGTACGAAATTTGACATTTGCTATTGAAATAGTTGCATTTCTATAGAAAAATATTGTATAGATTTGTTCGGTCGGTGCAACTTTTTAGGGGACACAACGTACACTTTAGTGTATTTCTAGTTATATAGGATTTGGAGCGTTTAGTTTGTTTGGAAGTCCAAACACACTTGAAAATTTTGTTTGATTAAAAGTAACTTATTTCAAACACAACGCGGAGTTTGGGGCTCAAGCCAATGCACAAAAAATGATGTAGTGCGTTTGAAAACCCTAACATGCTAAACGCTACCACCGTAAATGTCGTAAACGGTAGTAACTTAACAAACCCATAGACTGAAAGTGAAATGAGGTTCAGAATTACCCTTTAATGAAAAGTTATTATGCCTAACTTGAATATCAATCATGTTATTCAAATTAAGTTAGAAATTTAATAATGAAAGTGACAACTTATTTCAAATGCATGATTTTCTAAAATGTGACTCATTTTGAAGCTAACCGATTTGTTTATTAACCATTGATATACTTTAACTATGCACCTTTCAGTACATTGAGGGAGAATTTATCTTCTACAAGACGAGCTGGCGCAATTTGGATTAACTGATGAGGATGTTTTCTCAAGAAAAGTGACCAACAAATGGAGAGACAATTCATGAAAGAGCAGATTACAAGGGTAGAAGAGGGAGCCTCTCAGCTTGACAAAGATAGCCGTTGGCCGGTAATTACATGAACATCCAAATCTTCCTTTTTTGCTTTCTAAGCTTATTTAATTTAGAATCAACTTATTTCAAACACTGTTTATTTAACTTAGAAGCGCAACTTGTGGTGTTCAAATACACCACACCAAAATTAGTGTGGTAAGTTTGTTGTCCAAATGCACTCACTGAACGCTACCATTGCAAAAATGCAATCCCCAATAACCAAACAACCTCTTTATCCTTTTGGTAACTACTACCTCCGTCCACAAAAGGATGGCTCAAGTGATTAAAAAATTTGTCCTCAAAAGCATGTCTAAAACACACAAATCTGCTAGATAAAATTTTATATTGGCTAATTTACCATTGTCCATATTGTATCTTACCCAAACAGTAAGTCAATCACATTACAAATGGACAGCTCAAATTAATTCACTCTCTTTACACAAACCCAAAAGACAATTAAAGCAGCTAACACATCAATACAAGGGCTAAATGAAAAATAAATTTATACTCTCTCCTCTTATTTGACTACCTAAGTCATTCTTTTAGGGACGAAAGGAATATAAGAACTTCATTTCATTTACATAAAAAGTATCTGTAAAAATTGAAACAACTATTACACAAGAAATCGCTAAAAAATAGAGTTGTAAACGAACAGAATCATTCCTGAACAGGCTCGTGTTAGCTCATGTATGGCTTGTGTAATCTAAATGGTTTTGTTGTGGTGATTATGCTGGTTTGGTCATCTCTAATGTTGTATAGGACTATATTGGATGCAATAGAGGATAATGATTATGATAACTTGACAGAGAGAGCCTATGTTGGGAGGACTAAGAAGCTTCTCATGTTACCTCTGGCATACTCGAAATCACTATCAATGTCCAGCCTGATTTTACACTAGATCTCATATTTTTCGCACAACACAGATAAAACACAATCAACCTATTTGGTGAATCATTTATTAGGTTTCAATGTTAATTATCAGGATCTTGAACAATCATTGTTACTACCATTGGGGGATTGAATGCCATAACAATATTTATCTTGTAGAACTACTATATGCATAAATGAAGTTCAGCTCAAATGGTTAATAATTTTTTTACCAAGTTTTCAGCTATTTTTTGCATTGTAAACTGAGGGTTCGGTCGAGATCCATCTTGAACAGAATTATAGTTTCAAAACTATTGATCCAAGGATTAGCTCAGCTAGTGGAGAATCAACACTGTGTTATTGAGTTTTAAAATGGACGAAAAATAAAAGAAATGGACAGAATACTACGATCTTCTATCCAATTCTTTTATTATTGAATATTGTTTATGAACAGAAAGGATTAGAACTCGACATAAAACTTGGACACTTTTCTTTTCAATTTTTTTTTTGTATTTGGATGAAAAAACAAATAACATAACTAAATCTTTTATAATCCATATTGTGCCCTTTCCATTATAATGTAAACATAGTGTAGAAGAAAAACCTTGAGGTCGCAAGTAATGTACCCTTTACATTATAATATTTTTGCATCTACATAAAACCCCACACCCTAATTGGTCCATCCTTCTACACTGGACAAAAAATGAAAATAAGTAGTGGGTAAATGGAATGAAGAGGATTCCGCTTTTTTAAGCAGGAAAAGGTACAGTATGCAGCAACCAGTCTCACCAGCTCGTCTGTCTCGCCCGCAGTAGCACCATCCAATTCCAGGATAATAACTGACTCTTTGTATATGTTCCACTTCCCATTTTACATGCTTTTCACTACCCACTTCAGCATAGTTAACTATGAGTAACTGATCTATAAAATGCATGATTTACTTTATTTTTATATTTTGAAAAACTTTGATAATAATTTTTATAAGACTTTTGACTTTCATTTTTCTGATAATTATGGAATTCTTTTCTTGTATTCTTTATAATAATTGGTGCAGTGTAAGTTTCCTTTTGGAATCCAAATTATTTTTTCTTTATAGTTTCCATTTCGAGCATTGCTCATGTGAATGGAATGACCATTTCACTTCTGTTACAATAAGAGCATTTACTAAAGGGAGATGTATGCCTTTCTTTTTTTTTTTAGTTTTAACATGATAGTCTTTTGTCTCTTGTTTTACTTGTTTTACTACATTCTCTAATATATCTTAATCCTTCTTTGTTAAATCCACATCTTTGTTGATTAAGCATGACATCATCAAGATTTTCTCTCTCTTTTGTGAACTTAAGAATTATAGTGTTTAAATCGTCACGTTCTTTAGTCGAAATTTTAATTTTTTTCTATTTAAGAAGAATCGTCAATGTCTTTTTCTAATTCTATCTTTAAAGATGAATTTTCTAACTTGAGATTTTTAATATCTTCACTTAACACTTGATTTTGTATTTGAGTATCTTCATTACTTACAACAAATGTTGAATTTTCTATCTCAAGATCTTTGTTTATTTTTCTTGATTTTTCTAATTCTTCCTTTAGTAATAAACTTTCGGAAAAATCATTTTCTATTTTTTCTTTTTCTTCTTTTAAATTTTCATTAGCTATAATTAAATTTGAATTTTCTATTTCAAGATTTTTGTTACTTTTGATTAATTTTTCTAATGAAAATTTTAATTTAATAAAATTTTCTTTAATAATTTCATTATCTTCATATCAACAATTATAAGCTTCTTGTAGTTCACAGTGTTTTTCACTTATATTATCTAAAGCATGTGTGACAAATGAAGTACTATGTAGTTGATATTCATAATTTACATCAGATCTTGGTAAAAAATCATTATCTTCCATTAAACATAGATTTACAATTTCTTCTGTTTGTTCAGCAGTTTCTTCATCATCGCTTAGAACCCAGCCTTCCTCAGCTACTAGTACTTTGTTGTTAGTTAGTTTTGGACAGTGCTTTTTAAAATGTCCAGGTTGTTTGCATTCAAAACATAAGTTTGAATTTTCATTGGAGCTGGCATTTCTAAAATTTCTATACAAGAAAAGGCTTATCTGCGACCGCCCATCAACGACCGCTTTTGGTCACCAATACGTATCAGCGACCAACTACGGTTGCTAATAAAGGTCGCACATAATTTGGTCGTTGGGTTGACGCCAATGACCACTTTTAGCAATCGACACATCAGCGGCCACCAAATAGCAATCGATTCCATCACTAATCTGAGTCACCGTGAGTCAGATCTCATGGATGACGTGGCTCACGTGGCAACGACCGCCGCGATCGCTAACATCCTCGAGCTAATAGCGGTCGCTGATACTTATTAGCGACCGTATGCGGTCGCTGATTTCTAATTTAAAAAAAAAGTTGTCTGTTTTGTGGATTTCCCAAATAATCTATACATGTTTATACCTACTTTATATCCCAACACAGAAGTATCTATAAATAAACCAACATTCATACAAATCCATCGATCCATCCATATATTAAAATAAAAATCAACACAATATATATAAACATCTATGCACCTATAAACACAAACAAATACCGTTTGCCTAAAATTTATATACAAATTAAATATCATAACGTACAGTATAAACTATGTACATTCATTAGGTAAAAAGGAATAATACAAATGTAGAAAAAGAAAAGAGGACAATACAAATGTCTTCACACATCCAATATCGTTCAGATGAGCCTGTAACAGAAGAATAAAACATGTTAAATATAAAGTATATATGTTGATACTGGTATGACTTATGCAAAACAAAAAACGACCATTTCTGATGTATTACAATAACAAAAAGCTAAACATATATTATTGAATGTAAATCTAAACTAAACATGCAAAGCTAAAGAATGATAAGAGTACCTCGACATCATCATCATGATGTTGTGTTACTCTCTCTACTTCATAAGTTAACTCCTCAAGGCTTAGAGACTGCAAATGTCTGCCAAGTGTAAGAAGAAGATTACAATCTTGATAGTTGGTCGTCGTCGATAAAGTTTGTCCCCAATACTCCTTAAGAAGTATAAGTTAGTTGTAGCCCACCTCTTCATGAAATCGGGAAACATACTCGGTTCTATAGTCTTAAACATTTCAGCTGTTACTCCTGTTTTTGCAAAATCAACTGTCATAGAGTGAAGGGTTGCCAACTAAAGACACTTTTTACTCATAGCTTTATCTGACTCAAGGTCTGCATGTACTAAATGTGTAGTGGAGATTGTACCCAAGGTATCATTGATCAGATAATTAATCAACAAAGAACTTTTGAATTTTTTGCAAAATCAGACTTATTGGAAAATATGAGAGACAAATGGAGAGTATTGACAACATAACTATCACAGACTATTATCAACATAAATAAAATAAAATATATACTTTAAACTACCTCTAAGGCCACATCATGATCCATCAGGCGTGTCCAGTGTAGTTCATGGGGGTCATCCCAATGAATGAAATTGAGCTCAGCTATATAGAGCTAGCTCTTCCACTCCAAAAGTTGTTAATGTATTATAATTGAACTAATTAAGGAAGTAACAGTCCAATACATAGAGAGGAAGAGAACAACTGGGAACTGGAAGGGAGTTGATGAGCATACAAAACCCCACCATTTTAGACGTTTCTTCTACAATTTCTGTGTATAGACAAATATATACAAATAAATGAAGTTATTTTGTTTCTAAAGTGGACATTGCATTTTAATACACTCCCATTATTTCTTGATGTCACTTCATGTGTGTTTTTCTATGTCTCATTGTCTTTGATGTATTTTATTAACAACTCGTCAACTTCCGGTTTCCTCTCATGTGGTGGGGATTGTTGTTGTCTAGCTTCAAATCCCAATGATGATGCTTGTCGTGGAGCTTGTGGTTGAGCTTAAGGTTGATTCTAATTATTACTCCACGAGAAGTTTGGGTGATTCATCCACCCTAGATTGTAACTATTAGAGTTTGCCCCAAACTGCTGTTGTTTACTAAAATTCCCCATAAATTGAATTGATTCGATGTTGATGGCACATTGTCCCGACGGATGATTCCCTGCAACATAACTCGCATATCACTTCCACATTCTGAACATTCTGAATACCCAATGCATCAATCTTCTTTGTCAAAGTGAAAATCTGTGTTGTTACCTGTGCTGACAATGTTGTTACTGCGTCTAATTCTAATATCCCTGCCACTTTTGGTTGAGTTAACCTAGCTGTGGGCCATTGATAATTATTGGCCGCTATGTTTTCCAACAACTCATATGCCTCATCACAACTTTTTGCCATTAAAGTTCCACCTGTTGCAGCATTTATGCTTGTTCTTATCTGACTGTTGAGACTATTGTAGAAGGTTTGAACTTGAAGCCATATTGGTAACCCATGTCATGGACATTTTCGTAGTAGATCCTTAAACCTCTCCCAACCTCTCCCAAGCCTCATACAATGACTCGGAATCAAACTGACTGAATGAAGTGATGTCGTTCGGCATTTTAGCCGTGTTTGCTGACGGGAAAGATTTGGCAAGGAACTTTTGTGCCAAATCATTCCATGTCGTGATAGATCATGGCGGCAACGAACGTAACCAGCTCCTTTCTTTATCCTTTAGTGTAAATGGGAACAACCTCAATCTTATTGCATCTTATGATACCCCATTATATCGGAACGTATCGCAGATCTCCAAGAAGTTGATCATCATTTGGTGATCCCCAAACTGAACCGAATTTTGAATCATGTGAATTGTGTTTGGTTTGATTTCAAAACTCGTAGCTGTAATTGCGGGCCTTGTGATACTTGACTGAATCTCTGTTACTTTCGACATAGCATAATCCCGAAGCGGTTTCTGTTTTTCCCCAGCCACTGTTTCTTGATTTTCAATTGTAGCTCGGTTAAAATTTAGTCTCCTCCGTAAAGTATGTTTAATTTCATTGTTGTAAGTAACTAAATCAGAACCCTTAAATCGTGTTTGCATACACCACTGAAATTACCCCGGTGCACACACAATACTCAGATATCCACTTAAACAGACTTGAACAGAGGAAAGTCTAAAAAAACAAATAAACAACAAAATAAAAATATGTTTAAATAAATTAAACTAGTAAAAATTAATAATAAAATAACTATTAGAATCGTTCCCCAACAACGACGCCAAAAACTTGTTGTCCGTTTTATATACTAACAATTCGCGCAAGTGCACACGATCAATCAAGTAATATAGAAGTAAGAAAGGTTGTCGAACCCACAGAGAACAAGTACTAATAACTATTTTGCTTATCAAGTTTTTACCAATTTAAATTCACTTAAACACTCACCTCAATTGATTTGGTTAAAAATAATGACAAAATTAACTACAAAGTATTGATCACCAGATGATTAAGATGTAGAAATACAATTTTCCCAATTATTTTGTAATAATTTTCTCACCCTATTCCCACTTGATTAATCCAATGAATTGATAACTAGGATTACCTATCAATTTACTAACATCTTTCAATAATTAATAAAAGATTTATTCCGGTTATTTTGCTATTTTCATGCAAGACACTTAAAACATATTCATTAAGCACAAACTGCTAACATAGTTACGCATGACATATAAGTATTTTCATCTCATACACTATTATGTTATCCTTAACAAGAATCAACAAATTCACGCGTTATTATATTCAGGTCAAATCTAAGATTTCTTTTTTCAATTCTATCAAAGATATTAGATTAATTGCTGGCCACACAATTATTAAATTAAGCATAGAATATAATAATTAATTCAATAGGATAAATAAGTGGAAATAATGATAATTGAATTAATACTTTAGACATGTTGGGTAGGTCTTGAAAGTATTGGGCCGACCCATTGGGAAGTTAATGTCTTTATTTGGGTCCTCTTGAGTTATTGGGGCGAGGCAGTGGGTCGAATTATTAGATGAGTATGGTTCCATTGGGGCTTTGACCGGTGATGATTATGGGGATAAACTTTGACTGTCATCTCTGCATTGTATTTAATGAGGATTGGACAGGGCTTAGTCGGCTAAAGGCTGTGGGCCAGGGAAAGTCAGTTGCTTACAGGACAAACCGGGTTTGGAGTACATATGGGAGCGAACACACAAGGAATAGAGGTAACTAACTAATCACTTATCTAAAGTATTATTATTCTCTCTCAAGCACTAGACAATATTTTCCTCCATTGTTAGCCTTGTGATCGCTTGTACTGACTCTCACGCCAGAGCTCTCCCCCGACAGTCCAAGCCGTCAAGCTTTTGGTGTTGACTTGTTGAACTGTGCAAGATATTGGACGCGTCTTGGTGATTGGGATGTGGGGAAAGATCTTGGCGTTAACATTGGCACTAGAATGAGGGTTGTGTTCTAGTGTTCTTGAAGTTTTCAATCACAAATTGTAGCTGCTCTACGTCGGAATCCATGGTGAAGAAGAGTAGAAGCGATTCTTAAAAAGATAAATGATGGCTATGACTTCGCTCTACACACAACGAGTATCTGTCGAGGATTGATTGGGTCCTTCAAAGAGTGCTCGTCTTTGATCTTCTTCAAGCGGTTTCGAGGGTTCTCGTTCGAGAGCCCAAGGTGATCTTAGAAGAAGATTGATTTTTCTTCTTTGAAAAAAGACGACCATGGTCTGGAAAGGGTGTAAGGCATCTTGCTTAGAATCCTATCTTTGAAGTGGTCGGTCGACGAGGCCGATCAAGTTAAAAAGAAGTATACACTTTAAAGACATGTCTCGAGGCCGTCCCGGGATCGAAGCGAACCAAACGACCATTTTCTGATTGAAGAAGAAGGTATTCCGCCTATATTGGTCTTCGGGATTATGGTGAAGCGAGTAGATGAAGACCCAACAACCATTTTCCTGATTGATCGAAGAAGGGTATTCCGCCCTATTGGTCTTCGGGATTATGGTCGAAGCAGAGTAGATGAAGACCCAACAACCATTTTGTAAGACCCCAACTTTTTAATGAATAAAATCAAATTTCCTTTATTTATTATTGTGAATAATAAGGTATTAATTTGATATAATATTTTGGTTATGGGTGAAATGTGCAAATTTTGCAAAATAAACAAGTGGTTATAAAATATTCATTTTATCGGGGAATATTCGTTTGGTCGTGGAATATTCTTTCCGCTTGGGAATATTCGCATTTACCTGCCAGCAGCCTTATTCATGGGCCCATAATGGAAAAAACAGTTGGATGAAGATAACGATAAAATTGAGTTTTTATAAATAATCGGCGTAGTGGTTTCAAGTAACAACCTTTGTTGGAATACCCTATGGTTAAAATACGATGTCTGGCGTGGTTGCACAAAAGATACATCAGATTGCACACAAGATTGTTGAATTATTGATCCTTACGTAAGAAGGCACTACTCAATAATTGTTATAGTAGTTCTTGTTCAATATTTTATTTTATTGATTCAATAATTGTTTGCGTTGATATTTTATATTATTGTTGCTTTCAATAATTGTCACTTGCACATCATCTCCATTATCGGATCAATAATTCATATTATTTGGAATAATATTATTAGATAGCATTATTAGCAATGTCTAGAAAGTTCTGTCAAGGAGAGGTTTGGTCACCTAATTGCGCTCCAGTAAGGAGAAATCCTTATCGGAAAGCCCCCTCTTTCCTGGGAACAGCCTGGTTGTCATAAATGTGATTCTGTAATATTATTTGTGAATAATTAATTATTGATTCATATGATAAGGAAATATTCATTTTATGTGGATATAAATTGTGGATTTATTTATGTGGTTATTAATGAAAGAATTAATGTTGAGGTGTTTTATCAGTATTTTGTCAGATTGGAGGTATTAAAAATCAAATCAGGGTTTTTGAGATATATTGCGGGGGTTATAATTTTTAATCCGACCGTTGGATCGTGGTAATTTTTGGGTATGTTATACATATATAAGTTGAGTATATGTCCACAAATTTTGAACCGTTAAAAATGAACTTAGGATTTGTTATGAATTTTAAGAGGTGACTGGTTTAGAAATTGTTGAAGTATCCGAATTTATCATTTTGGTGGAAAATTCTAGAATAAGTGGACCCCACTTGTGGTTGGTGAAGAAATGTGCTGAATTTTATTTCAAATATGGTGGGTGGGAATAGTAGCGTAAAGTAAAGCCATCGTTTCTTGAGTAAGTCTGCTTCTTGGCGTCTTAACAATTTCCTATAAATAGAGGGCTAAGTTAGAATTGAAAATCATACCAGAAACAAGTTTTCTCTCTTTCTCTCTCTAGATTATTGAGTGTATTTTATGGGTATTTAGATAATTTATGAGTTTCTATTCATCAATGCAAGTTTCCTTTGACCTTGTCTTGATATTCCTATTCAAATCTTGTCTTTCATGAAGTAAGAGGTGTTATATTCTTCTTAAAATGATATTTTCTTCAATATCATTATCTTAGAAATATTGGTATGAACTTTTATCAAATTTGAAACTTTTTGTGTCGGGGTATTATTCACGATACTACGGCACTATTCATTCATATGCCATCTATTCACTTATTCACGAATACTATTCTTTTCATTCAAAAATGAAATTTTCTTCTTTTTGTCCAAGATGTCTATTATGGTTACTATCTTTGATTGTATCCATGTTTTGATCTTTATTTTTGAATTCTCGCTTCAAAATGAGTTATTCGGAGTATTATTGAACTTGGATAAAACATAATACTTAATCCCTAATATTTGTTCTTTTATCTCACCGGATTCGTTTCTAAAAATATTTTCATCATCCTCACCTTAATGATGATATTTGATGAATATCTTTGGCCCGTAGTGCAAAGATGAATGATTACTTGATGAATATCTTTGGCCTGTAGTGCAAAGATGAATGATTACTAATGAATATCTTTGGCCCGTGGTGCAAAAGATGAACATGTGTTGAGATGAACATGACCAATCGGTGATATAAATGAATATCTTTGGCTTTGTAGTGCAAAGATGAATATTTGATTCAAGATGTATATTTATTGATGTTACAGGGATAAAATATTGACGATGGACTTTTAAATCTTAGAAAATAGTAGAATTCTTTCTCTACTTGACTCTTCTAATGGATTGCTTATTCTGCTGCAGTTGTTGATCTAAAACTTGTTGTCTATTATATTTTATCAGATTTTTCCCTGTTGAAGACTAATGATAATTTGTTATATATTATCTTGGTCATAATATTCTTTACTGGGCTAGTTGAGCTCACCCTTTTCCTTTTTGTTCCATTGTTCTTCTCAGGAGGAGAGAATTTAGCAGGAACTAGCCGGGGTATAGAGTGACGATTCAAGATAGTTGTTTTAGTAGTCCTCACTATTTTGTAAAATTGTGTATCAATAATTGTAATGAGGACTTATTTGAGTGTGGATATTGTCTAGAAGACAATAGTTGTATTCAAACTCACAGTATATGTGTTGTCGTATTTTGCACGACAATTATATTACTGAAGTTGTATTTATTTTTGTACCATGTATTTGGCGACTCAGAATGGGTTGGATGGAATGGACCTATTTTGGGGTCGTCACAGTTGGTATCAAAGCTTAGGGATATGATCCCTGGCTGAGATGTGAGACAAGAACTAGGAGGGGAGAGATGGGGAATTCCTTCGCTAGTATGACCTACCTAAGTTTATTTGGTATTTAATTGGTCGGTCAGAGTATAGGGATAATATATGATATGTCAATTAACCCTTGTTTTGTGACAGTATTTGAAAATGACATCCGAGAATGTTGAGAATAGCAATGGAGCACAGGAGACCGTTGAGTCACCAACGATGAATACCCAAGATAATGTGCATAAGGATGGCAATAATCCTCAGGTGAACAAAGGCACCGACCAAATGATGAACGACGGTACGTTTAGGAGCTTTTTAGAATTCATGCAACACCAAACGAGAGAGACTCCTGTTCATAATATAAGTGGAAACAATGGCAACCCACGGTTGGTCACCGCTAAGTAGTTCAAGGATCTGGGACCACCAGAGTTTTTGGGAAAGCCAGAACCACTTACGGCAGAGACGTGGATAAAGCAGATCCCCAAGATATTTGATGTCTTGGGATGTTTCGAGGAGCAAAAGGTTCCCTTTGCCACCTTCATGTTGCGAGGAGAGGCATATTACTGGTGGGAATCTGTAAAGCGTACTCAATCTGCCGCACTGAAGATGTCTTGGGAGAAGTTCCAAGAATTGTTCAATGACAAGTACTTTCCCGAAAGTATTCGTTACATGAAGGAGGTTGAGTTCATCGTCGAGAAAAACAATATGAACGTGTCGCAAATCGGGCTAAGTTTGCCGAGTTGTCCCGATTTGCATCCCATTTGGTTGATAATGAGGAGAGAATGACGCGAATGTTTATGCGAGGTTTGAAACCCGAAATATGTCAATATCTCATTTCTCACAAACTTTGTTTATATTCAGATGTAGTGAATAGGGCTCAGTTATTGGAGCGCGATAATGAACCAGCCCAACGGAAGGATAACGAGCAACAACACGATAATAATCGTACCGGTGACAACGGTCATCGGAACAATGATAACCATCATGGAGGAAATTATCATGCCAGAAATGGTAACCAATTCGGTGGTAATCATGGCCAAGATAATTGAAGAAATGATTCAAGTGGAAATTTCAAGAAGAGAAGATTTAACGATGACGGAAGACGCGTCGGCAACAAAGACCAAAGACCAAAGAACAAATTCTAGGGGAGGAGAACGAATCACGCTTTAGATGCTACAGATGCGGAGAGAGGAGGGACATATAAGTCCAAACTGCTCACAGATTTCCAAGAAATGTTTTAGTTGTTGTGGAAAAGCGGTGACATAGCTCGATTTTTGTCACAGAAATAAATCAAGTCAAGTTGGGACGGTGGCACCAAAGGAGGATATGGACAAAACGAAGTCGGTGGTTTCAGGAAGAGCGTTTTTTGTGACTTCTCAAAAAGCGAGTGACTCGAACGAAGTTAACACGGGTTAGTTAATTAAAAATTTTTGCGAAGTCTATACCTTATTAGATACCGGTTCTACCCATTCTTTTATCTCTCTTGCTTGCGCTCAACGTTTAAATCTGACTCCGAAGAAGTTAGATTTTGACTTATTGGTTGAAACTCCGTTAGGAGAAACCTTCATTACATGTGTTATCCAAGTCTTGAATGAGAGTCACAGTTTTGAATGATATTTCTATTGTTAATAAATCTACTGACGTATTCTCGAAGGACTTCTTAGCCTACCCCTAGAGCGTGAAATCGAATTTTGTAATGACCCTAGTACAAAACCCATTTCTTAAATCCTAAAATATTTTCTTCACCCAAAACGAACGTAACATGCGCCAAAGACGTTGGCTCGAGCTGTTGAAGATTACGATTATACCATTCAATACCATCGTGGGAAAAGCGAACGTGGTAGCTGACGGGTTGAGCAGGAGATGGTATGCATTTACAAGTGCGAATATACGAACCTACGTGAAGATAGTAAATATACGATTAGAACCAACGATAAAGTTAAAGTTGCTCAAGCTATAGACCCGAAGCTGATGAATACGAAGAAGAAGGTGCAAGAATGCTTTATTCTAGAAGTAAGAGTTGATGAAGAGAAGAAAACTCAAGCCTTCGATTTAGTTGAAATCCTCGATCGAGTAGGAACTGTGGCTTATAGACTTGCCTTAACGCTAAGTATGTCACGTGTTCATAACGTTTTTCATGTATCGATGTTACGTAAATATGTGGACGACCCGAATCATATTATTGCGTTAGAACCAAATGAGATAGCTGAAGATTTAACGTACGAGGAAGTACCTGTTAAGATCTTGGATAGGAAAGAGCATGTCTTACGCACGAGGGTTATACCACAAGTTAAGATTTTGTGGAGAAACCATGCTATTGAAGAAATGACCTGGGAGTTAGAATTAGAAATGAAAATGAGGTACCCTCATCTTTTCGAAACACCAGGTACGTACGTCAATTTCAAGGACGAAATTTCATAAGGAGGGGAGGTTGTAAGACCCCAACTTTTTAATAAATCAAATCAAATTTTCTTTATTTATTATTGTGAATAATAAGGTATTAATTTGATATAATATTTTTGTTATGGGTGAAATGTGAAAATTTTGCAAAATAAACAAGTGGTTATAAAATATTCATTTTGTCGGGGAATATTCGTTTGGTCGTGGAATATTCTTTCTGTCTGGGAATATTCGTATGCATTCAGTAGCAAATGCCTGTGGGGCCCCATAATGAAAAAACGATTGGATGAAGATAAGGACAAAATTGAGTTTTTATAAATAATCTACAGAGTTGTTATTCTAATTAACCTTTGTTGGAATAATAAATGGTTAAAATACAATGTCTACGCATGGTTTCATTAATAGCACACAATATTGCATGATATTGTTGAATTATTGATCCTTACGTAAGAAGGCACTACTCAATAATTGTTACGATGAATTCTTGCTTCAATATTTTATTTTATTGATTCAATAATTGTTGCGTTGATATTTTATATTATTGTTGCTTTCAATAATTGTCATCGCACATCATCTCCATTATCGGATCAATAATTCATATTATTTGAAATAATATTATTAGATAGCATTATTGGCAATGTCTAGAAAGTTCTGTCAAGGAGAGGTTTGGTCACCTAATTGCGTGCCAGTAAGGAGAAATCCTTATCGGAAAGCCCCCTCTTTCCTGGGAACAGTCTGATTGTCATAAATGTGATTCTGTAATATTATTTGTGAATAATTAATTATTGATTCATATGATAAGGAAATATTCATTTTATGTGGATATAAATTATGGATTTATTTATGTGGTTATTAATGAAAGAATTAATGTTGAGGTGGTTTATCAGTATTTTGTCGGATTGGAGGTATTAAAAATCAAATCAGGGTTTTTGAGATATATTGCGGGGGTTATAATTTTTAATCCGACCGTTGGATCGTGGTAATTTTTGGGTATGTTATACATATATAAGTTGAGTATATGTCCACAAATTTTGAACCGTTAAAAATGAACGTAGGATTTGTTATGAATATTAAGAGGTGACTGGTTTAGAAATTGTTGAAGTATCCGAATTTATCATTTTGGTGGAAAATTCTAGAATAAGTGGACCTCACTTGTGGTTGGTGAAGAAATGTACTGAATTTTATTTCAAATATGGTGGGTGGGAATAGTAGCAGGTAAAGCCATCAGGTTGCAGGTTAAGTCTGCTTCAGCGTGCTAACAATTTCCTATAAATAGAGGGCTAAGTTAGAATTGAAAATCACACCAGAAATAAGTTTTCTCTCTTTATCTCTTTGGATTATTGAGTGTATTTTGTGAGTATTTAGATACTTTGTGAGTTTCTATTCATCAGTGCAAGTTTCCTTCACCTTGTCTTGATATTCCTAAGTCGTAAGACTTGTCTTTCAAGAAGTAAGGGGTGTTATATTCTTCTTAAAATGATATTTTATTCAATATCATTATGTCGAAATATTGGTATGAACTTTTTATCAAATTTAGAACTTTTGTGTAGAATTTACTTATTCACGTATGCTAAGCCTTTTCACGAATCTGACCTATTCACCAAAAAATGAAATTTTCCTCTTTTTGTCCAAGATGTCTATTATGGTTACTATCTTTGATTGTATCCATGTTTTAATCTTTATTTTTGAATTCTGCTTCAAAATGAGTTATTCTGGAGTATTATTGAACTTGGATAAAACTGTAATACGAATCCCTAATATTTGTTCTTTTATCTCACCGGATTCGTTCTCTAAAATATTTTTCATCATCCTCAGTCCTTAATGATGATACTTGATGAATATCTTTGGCCCCTAGTGCAAAGATGAATGATTACTTGATGAATATCTTTGGCCTGTAGTGCAAAGATGAATGATTACCTAATGAATATCTTTGGCCCGTAGTACAAAGATGAACATGTGTTGAGATGAACATGACCAACCGGTGATATAAATGAATATCTTTGGCTCAGAAATAGAAAGATGAATATTTGATTCAAGATGTATATTGATTGATGTTACAGGGATAAAATATTGATGATGGACTTTTAAATCTTAAAAAATAGTAGAATTCTTTCTCTACTTGACTCTTCTAATGGATTGCTTATTCTGATGTAGTTGTTGATCTAAAACTTGTTGTCTATTATATTTTATCAGATTTTTTCCTGTTGAAGACTAATGATAATTTGTTGTATATTATCTTAATCATAATATTTTTATTAAATAGTTGAGCTCACCCTTTTCCTTTTTGTTCTATTGTTCTTCTCTGGGAGGAGAGAATTTAGCAGGAATTAAATGGGTATGGAGTGATGATTCAAGATAATTGTTTTAGTAGTCCTCACTATTTTGTAAAATAGTGTATCAATAATTGTAATGAGGACTTATTTGAGTGTGAATATTGTCTAGAAGACAATAGTTGTATTCAAACTCACAGTATATGTGTTGTCGTATTTTGCACGACAATTGTATTACTGAAGTTGTATTTGTTTTTGTACCATGTATTTGGCGACTCAGAATGGGTTGGATGGAATGGACCTATTTTGGGGTCGTCACACGTTTTCCTGATTGATCGATGAAGGGTACTCCGCCCTATTGGTCTTCGGGATTATGGTCGAAGCAGATCCAGAAGTCACACTCTTGAGAATCCACTGAGGGCACACCGCCCTATGGGGACTCATCTTTAGAAATGCTCGTCAAAAGCTGTAGGTTCGAATGGAAAACACCAGACTGTCCAGAAGAAACTTTGATGAGGTTTAAAGTCCAAATCGGCAAAAAGATGTTTGCCAATCTTTGGTACGTGGAAAGGGCCAAAGAATGCTAAGACCCTCCAGTGGACTTCGGGCTGTGAAGACGTCTTCCAAGGAATAACAACCTATCTTTCTTCGGTGCCTTTGTTGGTGAAGCCCGCTCCTGCTGTGCTATTGTATTTGTATCTGGCAGTTAGTTCGTTGGCAGTGGACGAAGTTTTGGTGCGAGAAGTTGGGGGTAAGCAGCACCCGGTTTACTATGTAAGCCGTGTCCTTAGGGATGAAGAAATAAGACGACGATAGTTATGGAGAAGCTGAAGAGTCCGACAAAACCGTTGTAGTGCTTCGGCAGAATCAGAATTCTTGGGCGTTTTTTGCAGACGGGTATTCTACTTTGGACTCATCTCCAACTATTGAGGAATTTTATGTGTCATCCGAAGCTGCAGATGTTCTTCAGAGGGTTCATGTGGGTATTTATGTCAGCTAAATAGTTCGATCCTACATCAGCCACCAAAAGGCTATATTCGATTTTATCTCCTATACCTCTTCTTTGTCTGCAGGGGTAGTCGTCTCTTTGGGTCCATTGCCTAGGGATCAGTTAATGACGCTTGACTCATGGGATCAAGTTTGAAGCATTCATGAGGACTTGATGTAGCTCATCCATAGTCCGATAGTACAAAGAAATGCCACCTAGGTGTTAGGAGGTTCAGGTGGACTCGCTGACCATTCGATGGTAGCCTTATTGGCAGGTGGTCCTTATGAGTTTGTCAGGCCCTTCGTGGTAGGAAAACGTCATCGGTGTAAGGAGGTTCGGGTGGACTCGCTGACCATTCGATGGTAGCCTTATTGGCAGGTGGTCCTTATGGGTTTGTCAGGCCCTTCGTGGTAGGCAAACGTCATCGATGTAAGGAGGTTCGGGTGGACTCGCTGACCATTCGATGGTAGCCTTATTGGCAGGTGGTCCTTATGAGTTTGTCAGGCCCTTCGTGGTAGGCAAACGTCATCGGTGTAAGGAAGTTCGGGTGGACTCGCTGACCATTCGATGGTAGCCTTATTGGCAGGTGGTCCTTATGGGTTTGTCAGGCCCTTCGTGGTAGGCAAATGTCATCCTTTAGACGTTGTCAGGCCCTTCGTGGTAGGCAATTGTCGTTCTTTAAACGTTGTCAGGCCTTTTGTGGTAGGCAAATGTCATCATGTGGGTTTGTTAGGCCCTTCGTGGTAAATAAATTCCTTATAAAGCATGATCCACCTCACATTTCGGTAACGAATAAGTATTCCTTTACTTTATTACCTAAATTTGTCTAAATGTTGAGTTTGGATTGCTTCGTAACTTAACTTGATCTTATCTGTTATATGACTTGCTTAGTTATTGACTAACAGTTTAAGATTATACATTTTTCAAATTGATTGATGATGAATTATTGATAAGAAATGATCAAAGGTGTAATAAGGATAAGAATTTGTTAATCATTTCATTGATATCTAACTGTTTACAAAGGAGATATGTCTTTTCAAGGAGTCCTAAAGCTACGGATGGAGTGGTATCTTTAAGCTTCCTTAAGCTTCCTTATTGTCTTCGCTGTCCGAAGAGTTGAGGAGAGCCGGGTTTATTTTGGCCACTACAAGTTTGGCTTTGTATTTACTTTGGCAGACCTCGTACCCTTCAGAGTACATGTGGACAATTTCATGGTTCAGATCGGTAGACTTCTTGTAATTTACTTCAATCTCCTTGCGAAGATGGTCAGTTAATGGTGGGCTCAAATCCCTGAGAGCCTGGAGTTCTCGAAGTTTCTCTTCAAGCTTTTGACGATATGCCAGATGTCTTGCTTCTTTAGCTTGGGTGTCGTTATTTTGCTTCGTCAGACTTGAATTGGATTGGGCCAGATCTTCAGTTTTCTTCGTCAAAATTTCATTTTTCTGAAGTAGTTTGACATTTATATCGGTGATAACTTGATGAGTGGCCCTAGACGTCTTCAAATCTTCTTTGGTTTGAGCAAGATCTTTCCGAAGGCACTCATTGTTGAGGAGAGCAATTTCAAGATTGCCTCTCTCTTTCACCAAAGCAGACTTAAATGTGGCATTCTCTCTTCAAGCGGCTTTTTCTTCGGCTTCGGCCTCTTTATATTTGGGACGGAGGCGTCCGAAGACAGCATTTGCCTGTAGATGATCAATGTTAGTTAATCAATTCAAAAGTTATGGGCCGGGATGTAAATGGATAAGTTAAATATCAGCTTACTCTAGCTTGGTACTTCATTCCCTCGTCGATCAGGTCCATTATGGAGCTTTTGCCGAACCGATGATCATCGGTATCCCGAACGAAAGAGTTGTAGAGCTGAAAAGGGAAATTATCATTGGATTCTGACCAAAGATTGGGGGGTCCCATGGCTTCGGGCCTAGATTCCGATGGGCATGGTTTTCTTTTTTGGGCAAGTTTGGGTGTGCGCTCTACTTGTTCTTCGGGCTCTTCGTCAGAAGCAACGATTTCAACCAGGATGTCTGGTGGATGATCAGCTTCTGTGGAAGGTGGTTATAGTTCTTTGGAGGCCGGAGGATTTATTTGGGTTTTCGGCCAGCTTGTTTTCTTCGGCGAGGTTGGCTTGCCCCTTCAGTCGGAGTTGATTCGGTGGTTTGAGCTTCGGAGGTTGAAGGCTCTTTAGTTGGTACTTCGGTATGGGTCGGCGAAGATGTACCCGAAAGGAATCTGTCTAGATCCCTTCGGTCGATCGACGTCGGTTTGATCAGAGTTACTACGACAGATGAAGAACAAGTATTCAGAATAAATTACTGATGGATATTGGGAGTTATACAATAAAGTGGGTTCGAGACTTACGGTTATGGTCGTACAACCATGCTTGTTTGCCTAGAAGTCCGAAACTCCCTGCCTTCGTAGGAATCTTCTCCAGAAGATTCACCATCTCTCTTACACGTTCTTTTGAAATATGTCCGAAGTCTGCAGAGGTGGCGTACGGTTTTGGTCTTAAATTGTTAATTGGATTGGGCTTCTTGATTGGGCTTCCGGTTTTTATCTGCTATGGGAGATTTACCAGTTGGGCCTCGGTGAGTTTCATTTTCGACCTTTAATGATCTTATTATATTTCCCTTTGTCCTATACCGATGTCATTTATACTCTTTCATTAAACCTCCTGTTTAATAAAAGACTGGGGGGCAATGTTGGGTCATAATACTTTAGACATGTTGGGTAGGTCTTGAAAGTATTGGGCCGACCCATTGGGAAGTTAATGTCTTTATTTGGGTCCTCTTGAGTTATTGGGCCGAGGCAGTGGGCCGAATTATTAGATGAGTATGGTTCCATTGGGGCTTTGACCGGTGATGATTATGGGGATAAACTTTGATTGTCATCTCTGCATTGTATTTAATGAGGATTGGACAGGGCTTAGTCGGCTAAAGGCTGTGGACTAGGGAAAGTCAGTTGCTTACAGGACAAACCGGGTTTGGAGTACATATGGGAGCGAACACACAAGGAATAAAGGTAACTAACTAATCACTTATCTAAAGTATTATTATTCTCTCTGAAGCACTAGACAATATTTTCCTCCATTGTTAGCCTTGTGATCGCCTAAACTGACTCTCACGCTGGAGCTATCCCCCGACGGTCCAAGCCGTCAAGCTTTTGGTGTTGACTTGTTGAACTGTGCAGAATATCGGACGCGTCTTGGTGATTGGGACGTGGAGAAAGATCTTGGCATTAACAAACATCAAACATCTATTTATAGCCCACTAACATAAATCCAAGTCCTAAAAAAATTAAAAATGTCAAATCCCAATCCAATATAGCTTAGGAACCAGTTAAACAGAATCTCACAAAATCCCGCTAAGGAGCGATCGTGCATGGTCCCTTTGTAAATGAGGTGATGTCGCGCTGCTTGTAAAATATCGATCTCTGCCTTCAGACAAGCGCTGCCGTGCATGATGCCTTTGTAAATGAGGTGCGGCCGCGCTTAGCCCTTTTTCTGCACAATTCAGCCTTTTTGCCTCCTAAGTCCATCCTTGCATCCCAAATCAGTTCCAACGCATCATAACCTACCAACACAATGCAAATGCATAAAATGTAACATAAAATCAAGAGAATTAGCAGTAATTTAAGTTGAACGATATCCGATTCGTAAGTATGAAACCTACGCATCACAAAGTTTTCTAGATCAACTTTCAACTATTTCTACAACTATTTGTCTTGGACAACAACTTTCCGCTCCTTCCTCAAACGTAGCTGTACTTATTTTCTGAGTCTAGTTTTGTTTTACAATATGGTCTTGAAATAAGAAGGATGTCCCTCACCTCACAAGTTCACTAGAAACCCAACTACTCGTTAACCTCTCTATGCCTTTGGTCTTGGTCAAAGGATCACTCTCTCTTTCTCACATATATATAAAAACAACTAACTCACTTAAAAAACTTTTTCAATAAAAATTTGTTTTAAAAGATGCTTCTTACATAAGCAGATATATAATTCAGTGCAGATTTATAAAGGTTTACTTTTCCTTTATAAATGAAGAATTTGCTTCTATGTTAAGCTGATATAAATTTGATTTAAGATATAAAAGCTCATAGTGAATGATATGCTTTTTTTGTAAACAGATATATTCAATTATGTTTGTGATATAAAAGTTTAAATAATTTTTATATTATGTAACAAGTATTTATGAATAAATAAATTTATGTTCAAATATGTGTAATGACAAATATAAAGTATAATAAATTAATCAATTAAATAATACTTGATATAACAAATAAATTTGTTTGACTCAAAAATATATATAATAATATATTTGATTTATGATATGAATACTTTAAATAAGGACACTTGACTTTGAGTCTCGTTCGGCTAATTCCTTCACTTAAGAAGATTATTTCCACTATAGTCCTCCATGTCTAAATGCGAGCCAAATTTATAGTTATCACTATCTAATATTTATATAAATATTTTCGCTAGATCACTTAGCTAATTCCCTCACTTAAGAGGAATATCTCCGCTATAATCTCGGTGCTTAAGTACGAACCTATTTTACGATATTTATATAAATAAATTATATCAATAAAAGACCCCTTAGACTTTGAGTCCTCGTTCGACTAATTCCTTCACTTAAAAGGAATGTCTTCGTTGATAAAGATTAACTAGAGTCGTCAGTTGATAAAGATTTAAATAAATGTACCAATTTATCCGAATTTTCAGATTTTACAATTCCAAAAAATTTGTACGCAATCGAGATTATTTATTATTATTATTATTATTATTATTATTATTAGATTCATTGAGGACTTGCATTTGTCACAAAACAATAACCCTAAATCTTCATTTTATTTTGCATGCTGTTTAGTGTGGTCAAATAACTCCAATGGCAAGGCAAAATATCAACTTTCTATATATAAAGAATAAACACCAGTAAACGAGTGACATTATACACAATAAGCATGACATGCATGTAAAAGTGTAAATTAATAAACGACATAGTTTCTTCAAAAAAGAGCAATATATATTAGTCTAAAAATAACCAGGCAAAAGTTAAACTTATTACTTGAAATATTTCAATAAATTAATTAATTTCTTGGTAGTATATATATCCAGAAAACACCATTATCATCACATATATCATTAACTAAAATAATAAAGAAACCTAGATTTATTTAATAAGTGTTTGATTACATCTTAATACATCTTAACAGTCTACCTCTTAATGTATCTTAAAAACCCTCATCTTTGTATTAAGAGGTCCTCTGAATAATTTAGAATCATATTTATATTTTAACTATTCAGATGACCTCTTAATATAAAAATGTGAACCATTAAGATACATTAAGAGGTGAGCTCTGCTCAGTTAATGTTTTGTTAGGGTTTAACCTTTTGCTTTAATTTCTTCGGTGTAGCTATTTATTGGAGTGCTCAAGGCTTTACTTCTATTTTTTTAATAATAAATTTGAAGTTATTTAGCAAGTGAAAAATCCTACACAATTTATTTAAAATACTTCACGTTACTTTCCTATTTTTACTATTTAGCCAAAAAGGTATGATTATATATAATATATTTATTTAATAAAATATTTATTTAATAAAATATAACTAATTTTGAATTTTCTGATCTTTAATAAATTATAATTATATGTACATGGGCGTTTCAAAATTTGGATAAATCCCACCCGTCAATGTATAAATCCAGTGTCGGAGCCACGCGATCTCTTGTCCCTCTTTTGCCCCTTAATGTCAAAACCCTCATTCGAATTTCATCACTCTCTCATCGCAACAAAATATAGAAAATATTGGGTTTCCCGGAGCTCATATCATCGACGGCAAGGTTTCGCCACTCCATATTTTGATTCATTTTTATACAGTTATACAAACCCACCCGAGTCTCGTGTTTCTTAGATCGGAGATGGGAAGGGGAAGACATATTCATAATCACGGGGTTGCTTTTACTTTGAGCTCCAAAAAATTACGACCAATTATAGCAGGTGGCGTTAATCACCCACCTGCAGGTAAATCTCTGCTCAATTTCTGCTTATTCAATCCATTTTTCTTAGTCCGTAATAATTATTATGCTCCATTTCATACATCTATTGCTCCAAAATTCACAAACCCTAACCCCAATCCCAAGCGTATAGGCAGAGATTCTCTGCAGCAATTACTGCTAGAGAAATGCAAATCCGGGTTCGTTAATCTCGATGATGCTCATCTTTTATTCGATCGTATGCTTCAAATGCGACCTCTCCCGTCTGTAATCGATTTCAATCAACTATTAGCGGCTATCGCCAAAATGAAACACTACTCCGTTGTTGTCTCTCTGTTCAGAGATATTTGCACTTTAACAAATCCGGTGGTTCCGGTTAATGTAGTTACAATAACCACAGTTATAAACTGTTGTTGTCACTATAATAGAGTCGATTACGGGTTTTCTCTGTTAGGTGGGATCTTCAAACGTGGTTTGGTGCCAAATGTGTTCACCTACACCACCCTGATAAGGGGGCTTCTTTCATCAAATAAGTTTTTGGAGGCTGACGAATTGTTCAAGAAGTTGATAAGGACAAAAGAAATTGAACCTAATGCAATTATGTATGGGACCATTATAAATGGGTTTTGCAAAACAGGCAACACTTCCATGGCCATCAGGCTGCTCAGAATAATGGAAAAAGGAAGTTGTGAACCAGATACTGTTGTTTATAGCACCATCATTGATAGTTTGTGTAAGGACAAACGAGTAGATGGTGCTTTGGATCTTTTCTCTGAAATGATTGGCTTTGGATCTTTTCTCTGAAATGATTGGAAAAGGTATATCGCCTGATGTTTACAGCTTTACTATACTGGTAGATGCGCTTTGCAAGAAAGGTAAGGTAAAAGAAGCAGAGCATGTGGTCGAACAAATGATTCAAAGTGGTAAGAATCCTGATGTAGTCACCTACAGTGCTCTCATGGATGGTTATTGTTTGCAAGGTGAAATGGATAGAGCGTTGGCAGTGTTGAATACCATGAAGAATGAAGGGATAGTGCCCAATAATCATAGTTATAACATTCTGATAAATGGATATTGCAAGAACCTGAGAGTAGATAAAGCTATGGATCTCTTCCGAAAACTGCCGAGTGAAGGTTTGAAACCCACAATTGTAACTTGCAACACTCTTTTGGATGGGCTATTTAAGATGGGTAGATATGTTGACGCACGAGATTTTTTTAATGAGATGCAATCTCAAGGCCATAGACCAGATATTTTGACATGCAACATCTTGTTAGACGGCCTTTGCAAGAATCTGTGTGTGGATGAAGCATTGTCCTTGTTTCGTGCAATGGAATCTAATGGTTTAATTCCTGATATTGTTACATATAATGTCCTCATTGATGGATTGTGCAAAGATGGAGAGCTTGATATGGCAAGAAATCTTTTTGATAGCCTTCCTTTAAAAGGCTTGCAACCAAATACTAGGACGTACAGAATGATGATTCGAGGACTTTGTGAAAAAGGACTACCGGAAGAAGCGAAAGAGCTACTTGTGGAAATGGAAGGTACTGATTGCTTGCCAGATGATGTCACTTACAACACTATTATCTGGGGTTGTTTTCGAAATAAGAAGTATAATGAAGCAAGTGTACTCATGGAAAAAATGGTCGACAAGGGATTCTCAACAAATGCATCTACCACCTCCATGGTATTGGATCTACTCTCAAGGAAAGAACAGGATCCAACTCTACTTGCTATGCGTCAGAAGTTCTTGCCTATAGGTATATGAATTACATCATTAGATCTTTCGATTACAATGTAAGCTCTGGGCCATATGTTAGATTTAAATGGTTTCCATTCTCTTCTTTGTAAGTAAAGCTTTTAGATTGCTCAGTCAAATAAGAGATTCTAGCCTTGTTGGTTGTTCTCTATAGATATTTGGAAAGGTATATAATGTGTTGTCATAGTATTGGTTGTTGAACTTTCTTTTCTTTTTGCTCAAAAGAACATACCTTGATATTGCAAGAAGCTCTCATTGTCCTGCGTCTACCTTTCCCAGTTTCTCTTACTCTTTTTGGAGTTTGTTTACTATGTTTGGGAGCGTTTGTGCATATCATGTGCATGCGTCAGTTGCGGCCTTATTGTGGTGCTTATTATACTTGAATGAAAAAACAAATGCGAATATTTGATGACATCTTTTGAAATACACTACTTATAGTTGTAATATGATTTAAGTTTTTCAGCCTTTGTGGATAAATGTCGCCAACTTTGGACATATTTTTTGAGACAAACGATTAGGTAAGAATATTTAGTGGGAGACTTGATTCGGAGAGTAACGAATTAATTGTTGCTGAAGGCTAGCATTAGTACGGTAGCATTTAGAGTGATATTAACTCTATTCTTTATTTAGAATATTCTAGTTTCGTGTTATGCTTTCACTTGTTCCTCTATGTAATTGCGAATAAAGAAGAAAGTCTCAGGCTTGGATTTTCCTTAATATTTCAGTTTCTTTGTGATTTATTTTTGGCGGTACACATAATTTCAGATTCTTGCAATTATTAGTTGAAGAATATTTATATCGTCACTTATAATTTGTTGTACACAAGGATGATCATGTGAGAAAGAAACAACGCAGCGAAAACAATAGCAAAAAGAAATCGAAAGAAAAACAATCACACAAAAATACAACATTTACGTGGTCCGTCCAAAGATTGTGTTACTCCATAATCAACGATAAATCAGTCTCACTATCTAAGAATATCGTACATAATACAGTGCATGCCTCATTACCTTTTGGGTAACTTTATAATCACCTTTGAATCAAATTCGGATTAAAATTCACCAATAATATAGCATACAAGTTTAGTAAAGTTAGAATCGCAAAAGAGGAATAAAGAAAGGGCCAACTTCAATAATAGATCATACAATTTAATAAACAAAGAATCATAAAAGAGGAAATAAGAAAGGGCCAACTTCCAATTTGATTTTAAATAATAGTAGCAACAGTTCTGTTCTGATTAGGTAGGGTTGATTTATCAACATTTAGAATGGATATATGTCCAATAAAATTTATGGGTGGTTCTTGTTATTTGCAGTTAAGCTCTCAAGCTTCTTGTTTTTGGTATTTTAGAATTATATAAACCAAAAAAACAAAATGAAAAGAAATTTACTAGATGCATACCCAAGAAGTACACAAATAACAAAATAGATCCTGAACTAAAAGCGTGAGAGCTAGCTGCACAATAAATCATGCAATAAATGACGAGATATAAATGATTACTTGGGGACTTAACACCAAAGATAGCACTCTGTCACTCCTAATGAATCTGACAAAAGTCAGAAATGCCATGAGTTCCCATACACTCTGGCCTGCAAAATGAGTCCCCATTTGCAAAAATTTTAAACTTTAAGGATATATTTTTATTTTTTGTTCCATGTTTATCGCTAAATATAGAGGGTGTTTAATTTAGTAGCGGTGGCATCGTAGCGAAATTGAGAAGTTAAACTAAAGCACATTGTGTCATTTATGCCAACTATCATCAACAAAAAGAGATATTTTTGTGGAATATTTTATATTTATATTTATTTATAATTTTTTTGGGATTGCAAATGGGACTCTTTTTGTGGTAGTATCAAATAGAAAACTGGTTGGAAGAATCAATGGCATAAGAATGGTCTCAGATGTTGGTTTTTGTGTAATATATGATCAAGAAACTTCCTTTTTTGGCATGGGTTGTATGGTTTAATATATATTTTTGTGTAATATATGGTCAAGAAACTTCCTTTATTTGGCATGGTTGGTATGTTTAATATTTGTTTTTGTGTAATTTACAAGGGGTGTTCACCAGCTCCTACAGATCAATATAGAAAGTTAAAAGAAATACTGTATTAAACTACATATATAATATACACACACATACATATATAATTGGTAGCATAGTTTAGCTACTAGTCAATACCACGAGTTCAACTAAAGAATTTATTAATAAGTGGAATGGGAATGCTTGAGGCAACTTGTATGTGAACACTTGTAAGTTATAAGTCTTTGTTTTCATCAGTCTTTATTAGCATGTGCGCGTGTAAATTCTGGCTGGAAATACATATAAAACACTTTGCACTAATACGTATGCTTAACATCTATTTGACTCGCTTATCTTGAATTTACCTATTTTATATAGCTCCTCTCCACAGCTTCATAGCAGCAACTTGTAACCATATATACATAGACACAAACAAACACATACATTACATACAAAAGCATAACAAATTAGATTGAGATGTTGGGTGGGTCCTTCACCCATGAGATATAATCGAAGTTGGAATCAAATTAAGGAGAGCCTACTAATATTAATTAGTTAGTAGAAGTGCTATTGGAAACCAATTAGGAAAAGGATTATCACTTGGTGACATAGGTGACCATGTGGGGCCATATAAATGGTTAATGGTAATGACTTCCTAAGTCAAATACAGATTGTGTTCCTCGGGTAAGTCGGCAAAGGCATATCACGGTTGCATAAAATCCAAATAGTAATTGAATTTGGTTAACTTACATGGCAAGAGACTTGTTATAAAAGGCATATTAACATGACTTTTATAAGGTATCTTGGCAGCCTAGGATTTGTGCATGTCAAAGGAGATCTCGGCAGCTGCAAAGCAGGAGAGGCTTGGTGCATCCGAAAGAAATAAAGAGAGGAAGGGAATTTGGTACTTCGGTGTTACGCAAATTCAGTAATACTTTTAAATTGATATACTCAAGGTTGGAGTATTAAATTTAGAAGAAGTAATTTAGTACTCTTTATTTATTGTGTAACCTCAAGTTTTAGGGCGTAAACTTGGGAGGATTATTGTAACCCCATTATTAGTGATATAGTGGAAATTCGGAGTTCGACTTGTGGTTTTTCCTTTTAAGGGTTTTCCACTTAAAATATGGAGTCTTGCTTGAGGATGTTAATTTATTATTTTTGTTCTCATTATTGGGTTTGTTGATTTCCTATTTAATTGCACAAAGACGAAAAAGTAATTCTTGGGATTAAGATTATTTTAGGTGTACTTTTCCCAACATGACAATAAGTTGTGATTCATATATTAGCTAATTTGTGTGTTGTATTTATATATAATTTTTCTGATTCTTATGATTTTGAATATGATCATGATCAAAGAAATTCAGCTTGTGAATATGATCCTTTTTGTGTTGGTTTTGCTAAGCATAAAAGTCAACGTGATACGGTGCACTGATATGGACTTGTAGATTACTATCTTCATCTATCTTCTTGGGGAAACGAAGAAGATAAAATGGACTGTTGCAACTGGTGAGGAGTTGAGTGTAGCAACATCACTGGCCATGTGATCAAGCTTGATCTTTCATATTCCTCTTATGAAACCAATCCTCTAAGAGGTAAGATCTTCTCTTCTTTGCTTGAATTAGAGAATTTAAACTACTTGGACCTCAGTGACAATGATTTTGGAGGCATGACAATTCCAAATTTCATCTGTTCCTTCACAAAATTACTTTACCTTGACCTTTCCTATGCTAAGTATAAAACTATTCTTTTGAAGTTATAGGCTTAGCATAAAAATATTAATTATAACCCTCATTGCAAATGTTGTAGTAGTATTATTTATGGTGTTTAGTCTTGGTAAAGGAATTTCTTGTAAATTTTTTTAGGAGATTATAACCAACTATTAGGACACTTGGAAAACATATGTGCCATGTAATGTGGAGGCTTAGTAATTTGTATAAACCTCAAACTGCCGTATTTTGTTTCTTTATTTTGCTGACGGACTAACCTTGAGATTCTTTCAAGCGACTCTAGTTATGATATATTGTGCAGGTCGGGGGAAACTTGTGTGTCCTGTTTGTTTAGAGACTAGTTTACCAAACAACAAAGGTCTTCTTAGGAAGCTGGATGGGCAATTACTTGATGATAAGATGTATAATCAATAATGGTCGGCTATTGCCAAACCCATAGGTATGTTTTGCGTTTTTCCATAGCATATTATTGTTGGGGTTGCAAGGAGTTCATTCTTTTATTTTAATTTAAATTTTAAATATGGGTAACTATTGCACTAGTAGAAGAAACCTTTGTTTTAGGAGACCCAAATGGATTTTAGTGAGGTAGAAGGTGAAGGTGAGGATAAACTCTACAAGGAGTGAGGGTTTTGTTATTTCAAATTTACTCTATTTTCTTCTATGGAATGCATTACAATAAGAGGCGTATTTTCACTATGCATAAGTAATGTTGAGAAAAGCCTAACTATTACCCATAAACGATCTTGCTCAACAGCCCCAAACATAAGAGTCACTTTCCTCAACTTTGAATTACACATGCAAATTCTCTATCAGAATATTTTCCTGATATAATCTGGTTTCTATGAATGAAGACAATTTTTCATAGTAATTTACTGTGTTGACCTCTTTCATCGACTTTGAAAAATATACGTTCAAATTACTTTTACACAAATGTTGAATCAAAAGATTAGCCTGATATCTTCGAGTTACTTTAAAGAACACAACATTTTAGATGATTGAGTGGTAAACTTAATTATGTACAGATAAATAAATTCTGCCGAGTTTTACACTTTTTACTTTGGGGTGTAGGTCTATGCAAAGACGAATTGATGGTCTTGGACATGCGTTTTAATATAGTTTGGGAAACAAAATATGGGTGCAAGAAACTCAAGGACGAGGTGGTGGAATCTAAAAGGAGAGAATATGAATACTTTTAGAGACAAAATGCTCAAAAGAAGCTTAATAGATAGATGAAAATTTTAGTGTGATTTGAAAAGTGTCAAGCTGTATTTGGGGAATACTTAGGGACGTGTTGGGAGAAAGTAAAGGGAATGGACCTCCAACTATGGTACCATGGTGGTGGAGTGAGGAGGTCCAAGAAGCTATTAGATGGAAAAAGGAGTGCAATAAATGCTTACACAAATGCACAAGGGAGAGTGTGCAAAGATATAAATTGGCCAACAAGGAAGTAAAGAAAACAGTGAGAGGCTATATCAAAAGTTTGGAACCAATGAGGTTAAAAGGTGCATACAGACTTGCTAAGACAGACAAAGGACAAGAAATGAGAGACTTGGTCCACATCATATGCATCAAGGACGAGAATTAAAGACTCTTAGTGGGAGATGAGGAGGTTAAGGAAAGGTGGAGTTGAATCTTGGTCAGCTAAGAAGTAACGTGCGCATAAGATGGGAGTACCATGATGAAAATATTAAGGTGGATGTGTGGTCTTATAAGGATGGATAGTATTCGAAAGGGTAAAATGCATATGCATGCTTGTCAAGTCGTCGCCTAGGCGTCCAGTCGCTCAAATGATACAAGTCGTCTAGACGCCTTAGGTGAGGTTGCCTAAGTCGAGCGCTCAGTTTAATATGTCGTCGTCTTGGATGATTTGGGGACGATATGGACGACAGAAGTATTAAGCGAGCGACTTGACAAAGCAAGTGTGCTTCGACCAAAAACATAATTGGGTAAAAAAACACCCAGTGTGCAATTTGAATTCTAAAATCCCTAAAACCTAATCGCAAAGAACAAGAGAGAGAGAGAGAGAGAGAGAGAGAGTGTACCACGGCTTGGGCAAAGCTGTAATCGACGACTTGAGCTTCTTCTCCGACCGGCGTTGCAGCCTCTTACTTCGACCGGCGATTCTTCCTCTTTACCAGGTATTCTTCTTCTTTCTTCTTCTATTCTTATACTCTTCATCTATATTCTTCTTCTTTGTTCTTTTCTTCTCTTCTCCGATAATCTGACTCGTTCTTTTTTTTTAAAATTTTCTCTCTGCTCTGCTTTTGTTGCGTACTATACTTTTAGGGTCTGCTGGGCTAGTGGGCTACTCTTAATTTTTTGTTTATGGGTCTGATTTGTATATTTAATTATGGGTTTGATTTGTAGGGTCTCTTGGGCTAGTGGGCTTCTCTTAATTTTTTGTTCATGGGTCTGATTTGTATATTTATTTATGGGTTTGATTTGCACTGGTTGCAGTATCCTTGTAGGTTATTTTTAAATTGCAGCCCAATTCTCATTTATGGTAGTACTGTTTTTAGCTGTATAAACTGCCATGAAGCATGAAGTTATTTTTAAAAAAATTGTTCCGTTCGGCTGGCCAATGTAATTAATTTTGCTAATTATGTATTATTGTTAGTGTTGTTATTCGTAATTAAATTTGTTGATTATATAATATTAGCATGAAGAAAATAAATAAAAATAAAAATAAAAATAAAAAAAGATCGTTTAACAAACTAATGCAGTTCAAAGGAAAGTGTTGATTGGAATGTAATTAATTATTAACTAATGCAGTTCAAAGAAAATAAAAATAATATTAGCATGGTATCACCATTTATATAATTTGAAGTTAATACAATTTCAAAAAATTACAAGTTTATAACTATAATAAAATTATTCATTTTGATATGCTACAACCTGCATTATGAATATGGTAAATCATTAGAAAAATAAATATATCAATATTCATATAAATATTAAATATATATAATTTTATTATTATAAAATTTATATTGTTAACGACTTCGTCGACTTGTGGACGACTAATTGGGCCTTTGTCGCTAAGCGCTTAAGCTCTCATACCGTCGACTCGCCTCGACTTGTCACCTTGATAACTATGGCCACATGTGGGTTGACCTGTTGACGTGGCACACGTGGCACTGATGACCTGAACATTTTTGCCACGTGGAACTGCTTACATGTGCATTTTGCAATTAATTGTCAAAAAATACGATCCCCCAAGAATCGAACCCAAAACCTCAAATTTGAGATATTGATCATGAGACCAACTGAGCTACACAAGACTAGCTATTACGTTAGCAAAAGGATTAAGATTTATACCAAATCAATTCATTTCTCCCAGATAATTAAAAGGATTAAGTTTTATACCAAATTAATTCATTATTATTATTATTATTATTATTGGTATTGTTCTCCTTAGTATTATAGTTATTGTTGTTGCATCTAAACCATGTAACCGAATCAGCAACATGAGGAGCAAAACCCCCCACGTTAGTGGTGCCACGTGTGCCATGTCAGCAGGTCAACGCCTTCCGATGATGAAACATCAGTTGCTCCGCCACCGTAACAACCACGACTTCCTCCTTCACAACTAGAACGTCACATCAAATCAATATAAAACTTCAAATTCCAAAATTACAGTAAATTTATTTGATTCTTGCAATAAAAATAAAAAAATAGATAGTATATATCTCACCAAACAGAGCTAAATTAATCATTTGGAAATTACCCATATTTTTTACTTTTGTTTAACAAGAAAAAAATATTTCAATTTTGGGATAAAAAAGTGTAAAGTCATCAATTCCTCATATTATTGTTACTTCTTGGTTCATGTAGATTTGAAAAGAAAGATTTGATATGGCGGCGGCTCCAGTGATGATGTAGGAGGAAGAGGAGGTCGAGGTGACGATGGTGGGGCGGAGGAGCGAAGGAATATTGAGGGGTTGAGGGATTGTGGTAAAATAACGAGTGGAAAACGACGAGGAAGAGGGGATGGCGATGTTGGTGGTTTCGGTGGTGGACAAGGAGAAAGAGGCGGTGCGGTAGCGGTAATTGTTGGGGTGGATGAGAGAGAGAGGGAAGGGGGTCAGAGAAATATCTTTTAATAATTTTGGGAAAAAGAATTGTTTTGTTATAAAACTTAATCCTTGAGTAAATTTAACAACTAGACCCGTGGTGCTCGGGTGATCTTATGACCAAGATTTCAAATTGGGGGTTTTGAGTTCGAATCCTGGGCTGGATAAGTTTTTTGACAATTAATTGGAAAATGTCCACGTTAGCGGTGCTACGTGTGCCATGCTAGCAGGTCAATGCACATGTGGCATATGGGGGCTCAATATCCAAAAACACCTAAAGTTCAGAGGCAACATATGCATTTTACCTATATTCAAAAGGAAGTTGGGATAGTATTCAAATGGAGGCCTATTGATGTTTTTGTACAAAAATGAGTCCTTTATTAGGTGGATGATATAAAGAGGGGAAGGGTAGATCAAACGGGAGAAAGTAGTGCAATGTGACTTGAAGGAGCAGAAAAATAATTGTGGACTTGGCCTATAATAGGAGCGAGTGGAAGAATGTAATTCATATATTAGGGGCTGAGTAGGGTGTTGCACGTTTTTATTTTGTTTTATGTTTATCTCTTTTCCCTCGTCTTTAATTTTTGGGTTAAGTTCAGAAGACCACCTGGGGTTTGAGCGGTTTTCCACTTAACCACCTATAGTCAGTAAAGCTACATTTAGACACCCGACTTTTTGAGTTGAAGTGAATAAGTGTTTTCTGTCATAACTCTGTTACTTAAGTTGGATAAAGACTTAATTACCCTCCTTATATATAAAAGACAGATTTGAGAACAGAGAAAACCATTCACAGAATGTATATCCCCAAATTAAAATTTAAGAACAGCTGCTAAACTTATCAGAGAATTAGAACACGAAATCAAAACCTCATTTATCAAAACACCATCACAAAATCCAAAATCAACAACAATTACACACAGGATCACAAAAAGACTTGAAATTACAAATGACATTTAACAGAATTGACAGAGTAATCTAGCTTCAACCTTGACGAATCTTTTCTCAAAATCTCATGTACAACTATAGAGAATGCATAAACAACATAAATCTAGCTATTATAAAACATACATCTCTTATAAAACAGAGCAACCAACCAACCAACCAAGAAGGGAAAGAAGAGCAAATAGAAAAAAACATACATCTCTTATAAAACAGAGCAACCAAGTCTTCAAGGAATTTGAGCACCAATTTGCAGTTATCAACAATGTGTGCAACGTAAGAAGTAATTATGTGCAACAGAGACCAAATAACAGATGATAAACTGCGAGTATATGGCTGGCCAATACACTTGTTCATAGCAAAATAGAACAATTAATTCCAGAAAAATGTTTGGTTTTCTGTTGACAGTAGTTTCTTCAAAATCATCTTATATGGAAATTCAAAATGTTTGCAAGCAGACTGCATATCTATTCACAGATCATAATACCAAGACAATTTATGATTAACCTCCTTGATTCCCACTTCGTTTTCCATCTTCAAATACTGATAGAATGCCGCAGCACCCAAAGATCCAATCAGAAAAATATTCATCCCAATTGACAGTGATGGCAACCATGGAACAAGTGGAACTCCCCAAATTTTAGGAACCCTCTGCTTCCGTAGCAATACCATACCCACCGTACCTGAAAACCAAAACACACCGACCACCGTATACCCAATCCATCCTCTGTTATTTGAACTCCACAGAGCCGTAATTCCAATAGATGAACCGATAACAACCAATAAGCACACAAGAAATTTAACCAAATCACGCTTTGGAGTAACATTCTTCACATAATACCGACCCTACGGAACAGGTCCCTTTCTTCAACCCCAATTTCCCACTTTCATCTTCTAGCAGAGAAAAATCTAGGGTTTCCCAAACCCCTAAAACTCATTTGCTCACAAGTCTAGGATTTTCTGGGAGAAATTTCTGCTCGGATTCTAAAAACTTCTAACAAGATTTTCTACTCAGAACCCCCCGTAAGCCATTAATTCTAAAAAACAAGAAGATTTTCTCCAACAAGATTTGGGGTGTTGTTAAAACACATAAAATAGATTTAGAAGAAGAAGAAGATGAACCATTCTCTTTTGTCTCTCTCTCGTCGAATCCGCTTTGATGGAGCAGAAATCGGTAACCCACAACAAAACCCACATTATTATCGAACAGAACCTTCGCTAGTTCCCTCATCCAACGTCTAGAACATCGACCTCCAAACCCAACCTCAAGAGCCCAAACCAGATCAGATCCAAACCTAAGACAGAGGGATGGGTGGGGCGCAGGGATCAGATCCATGAATGTTGAAGGGAGAATAAGAGGAGAAGAGAGGAAGAAGAAAGGGGCATTTCAGACATTTACTAGGGTTTTTTTTTACTCTTACAGTCTTTTCTCACGCGTTTTTGGCGTTTGACATACACGCCCGGTTAAGTTGGATGGAAAAAGTGACGTTTTCACTTCAACTCAAAAAGTCGGGTGTCTAAATGTAGCTTTACTGACTATAGGTGGTTAAGTGGGAAACCACTCAAACCCCAGGTGGTCATCTGAACTTAACCCTTAATTTTTATCTTAGCCTTTTATACTTTATGGGTAATACGTATATTTTTTATATTAATTTTTTTGGATTTTTATTTATATTTTTATGTCTGTTTCTTTCTTATTTTTTATTTGTTTTCTCTTTTCTCTTTTATTTTTCTTGTTAAGTTTCTACATTTAGGCTTTCATATAGGATCCAGCCTATCCCAACTACTTTGGGATATAAGGCGGCGTTGAGTGACTCATAAACATGATTTGATGACCGAGCTTGTTGGATATTGTATTTTTTTAGGTTGTCTTTTGCCTTAAGTATCAATAGGCATGTGATATTAGTCTGCATGCTATATCTTGTGACAACACATTACGATTTTTATTGCGGTCAAATACAATGTTATATTATGTAAATAAGTGTAGATACATATGGATAATCTATTATTGTATCTACCCGCAACAAAAGGCGCAACGTTTTAGTCACAAGGTATATCGTTTTTCCTATTAGTTTTTTTTCTGGATATAGTTCTAGATTCATGCTTACTTTTTAGTGGTGTGAATCTAATCTATGCAGTCTATTAAATGGGTCATAGATTAGTTAGTTAATACCACTCTGCTTCTTCTCTATTGTATTACCTGGGAATGCCCCTTCTAAACTACATTATTATTCCATTTGGTAAAATCTAAACTTATTTACCACCAAAAAGAGGGTACTTATATAAGTTTACTTTTGCATAGCTTTTAGTACCTCTCTCTTAATCTATGAGACAATTATTTACTTTTTGGTATATGTAAATATTAAACATGAAAATGGAAAGCTCTCGAGAGTTTATAGGTTAAAGATGTTTCCAGTGTTCTAAAAATCCCTGCCTAGGTCCGCTTTAAATCTCAGCGCCTCCTCACTTAGGTCAATGACAAAAAAATACCACCAAGAAATTAAGTGGGGGTCTAGGAGGTTTTTGTTTTTTTAATAACTACCCAAACCAGATCTTGATATATTTATTTTTCTAATGATTTACCATATTCATAATACAAGTAGTAGCATATCAAATCACAACAAGAAGTGAACAATATTAAGTCAAAATGGATAATTTTATTATAGTTGTAATTTTTTGAACTTGTACCAACTTCAAATTATATAAATGATGGTACATTTGTAATATTTAGTTTAATTTAATATACCTCTTAAATTTATGTTTAGTTTCTTAAGTTTTAATATTGAATTAAATTCTTGAAATTTTAAATTTTATTATTTAATAGCAATCTTGTTTGTTTATGAATAAAACTAATACGTTAAAAATATGTTTGAACTTTGAATAATTGCATGTTTGTGTTTGAACTTTGACATTAACAATATGGATGTGTTTGAACTTTAAGCAAATGTCTTTATTATCTTTAATATAGATTATTTTACTTTATATTATTGTTTTGTTTAGATAAATGTAAGATAAAATATTAAAATTGGCTTAAAATAAAAAAAACCGCCTCCCCACCCAAGCCCTGCATAGACCCCCTAGGCGCTAGGCCCCGCGCCCGCCCGCCCGCCCGCCCGCCTACCGCCTCCCGCCTAGCGCCTTTTAGAACATTGGATGTTTCCAAGTTTTCCTAAATGTAGAAGGTGAGCTTAATCTTTACTTTGATGCTCCAAGATGTTGATAGTTTGTGCAAGGACAAACTAGTAGATGATGCTTTAAATTTGTTCTCTGAAATGATTAGAAAAGGTATATCGCCATATGTTTACAACTATAATTCAGTAATTAAGGGCCTATGCAACTTTGGTTGATGGACAGAGATTGAACAAATGTTAAGAGAGATGCCCAGTATGGAAATCTCTCCAAGTATATTGGTGGATGCGCTTTGCAAGGAAGGTAAGGTAAAAGAAGCTCAACATGTGGTCGAACATGATTCAAAGAGGTGAGAATCCTAATGTAGTCGCCTACAGGGAGCTTATGGATGGGTATTGTTTGCGAGGCAAAATGGATGGAGCATTGGCAGTGTTGAATACCATGATGAATGATGGGATAGTGCCTAATAATCGTAGCTATAACACTTTGATAATTACAAATCTGTATTTGTAACTTACAGTACTATTTTGCATGGGCTATTTAAGATGGGTATATATCTTGACACATTGTTTTTAATGAGATGCAATCTCAATGACGTTGACCAAATATTTTGACATCCAGCATCTTGTTAGACAACCTTTGCAAGAACCGGTGGGTGGATGAAGCATTGTCCTTGTTTCATGCGATGGAATCTAATGGTTTAATTCCTGGTAGTGTTACTTATAATGTCCTCATTGATGGATTGTGCAAAGATGGAGAGCTTGATATGGCAAGAATTCTTTTTGATCTTTTGAGCCAAATATTAAGACATACACAATGTTGATCCAAGGACTTTGTCAAGGACTGCTGGAGGAAGCAAATGAGGTACTTGTGGAAATGGAAGCTTATGATTGCTTGCCAAATGATGTCACAACACTATTATCCGTGGATGTTTTAAAAATAAGAAGTATAATGAAGCAAGTTTACTCATAGAAAAAATTGTTGACAAGGGCTTAGATGCATCTACCACCTCCATGGTACTGGATCTGCTCTCAAGGAAAGAACCAGATCCAACTCTACTTGTTATGCATTAGAAGTTCTTACCTACAGGTAGATGACTTGCATCATTAGATCTTTCGAATACAGTGCAAGCTCCTGACCATATGTCAGATTTAAATGGTTTTCATTCTCTTCTTTGTAAGTAAAGCTTTTAGACTGCACAGTCAAATAAGAGATTCTAGCCTTGTTGGTAGTTCTATGTAGATATTTGGAAAGGTATATAACGTGTTGTAATAGTATTGTGTGTTGAACTTTCTTTTCTTTTTGCTCAAAAGAACATACCTGGATATTGCAAGTAGCTCTCGTTGTTTTGCGCCTACCTTTTCCAGTTTCTCTTACTCTTTTTGGAGTGTGTTTACTATTTTTGGGAGCTTTTGTGCATATCATGTGCATGCATGAGTTGCTGCCTTCTTGTGGTGCTTATTACACTTGAATGAAAAAACAAATGCGAATATTTGATGACATCTTTTGAAACACTACTTATAGTTGTAATATAATTAATAAAGTTTTTCAACTTTTGTAAATAAATTGTAGCCAACTTTGGACAATTTTTTGAGACAAATGATGAAGTAAGAACATTTAGTGGGTGACTTGATTCCGAGAGTAACGAATTAATTCGTGTTGGAGGCTAGCATTACTACGGTAGCATTTAGAGTGATATTAACTCTACTCTTTATTTAGAATATTCCAGTTTCGTGTGATGCTTTCTCATGTTCCTCTATGTAATTATGAAGAAAGAAGAAAATATGGTGCTAAGATTTTCCGTAATCTCATAATTTATGTTTCTTTCTACTTTTCTTTTTCGCGATACACATAATTTTAGTTTCTTTGCAACTAATAGCAGTGTTCTAAAAATAGTAAGGCGAAGGGGGAGCCTAGTGCCTAGACTGCCCCGGCGATGCCTTGGTGGACTAGGCGTTTTTTTGGGCGGTCTTGTTTTTTATTTTTCTATTGTACGTACTTGTTACTATACAAAGCATATAGTAGATGTAGTTTTTTAAATTTTACATGAAACGTCACCTAAAAAAATATTTGTTAATGCTTAACAAGTTAATTTTAAATATTGTAAAACTTTAAAGTAGATGTTTGATTCTATCTAGCCGCCCAGCCAAATCGTGGGTAGAGGACTGCCTAGCGCCTAGGCGGGGATTTTTCGAACACTGACTAATAGTTGAAATGTATTTTATATTGATACTTATAATTTGCACTACACAAGGATGATTGTGTTAGAGAATAACAACATAGCGAAAACAATAAGGATTTTTCGAACACTGATTAATATTTAAAAAGTATTTTATATTGTAATTTATAATTTACACTACACAAGGATGATTATGTTAGAGAATAACAACATAGCGAAAACAATAAGGATTTTTCGAACACTGACTAATATTTAAAAAGTATTTTATATTGTAATTTATAATTTACACTACACAAGGATGATTATGTTAGAGAATAACATCATAGCGAAAACAATAACAAAAATAATCGAAAGAAAAAATAATAACACAATATACAACATTTACGTGGTTTGTGTCTTTGGGTTGCTCCATAATCTGTGATAAATCAGTCTTACTATCTCAAAATAGCGTACATAATATAGTGCGTGCCTCATTACCAAAAGGGTAGATTTACAATCACCTTTGAATCAAAGTTGGATTAAACTTCACAAATAATAGAGCATACAAGTTTGAATCATAAAAGAGGTAAAAAGAAAGGGGCACTTCAATAATAGATCATACAAGTTTAATAAAAGTTAGAAACTTAGAATTATAAAGGAGGTAATAAGAAAGGGACAACTTCCAATTTGATTTTAAATAGTAGTAGTAGTAACAGTTCTGTTCTGATTAGGTAGGCTGATTTATTAGCTTATAGAATGGATATATGTCCAATAAAATCTATGGGTTATTCTTGTTTTAGCACTTAAGCTCTCGAGCTTTATATTTGTTGGTAAATTTGATTTATATAAACCGAAAAAACTAAATAGAAATTTTACAGGCATAGCCAAGAAGCATACAAATAACAAAATTGATCCTGAACTAGAAGCATGAGAGCTAGCTGCACAATAATGAGCATACAAGCTCAGAAAAAGAAAATCATGCAATAAATGAGAAGATATAAAAGATAACCTGGGGACTTAACACCAAAAATAGCACTATCACTCGCAATGAATCTGGAACAAGTCAGAAATGCAAAGAGTTCCCATATACCCTGGCCAACAAAATGAGTCCCATTTGCAAAATTTGTAATCTTTTAAGGATATATTTTTCTTCGATGGTTATGCCTGAATATTAAAGGTGCGTTTAATTTAGTAGCGGTGGCATCTTGAGAAGTTAAATTCAAGCACATTGTGTCATTTTATGCTATCATCGTAAACAAAAGAGCTATTTTTGTGGATTTATTTTGTTTTTTATTCATATTTATTTATTTTACTTTTTTTAGTTTTTCATGGGTTACATATGGGACTCTTTCCATGGTAGTATTAAAAAGAAAACTGGCTGTAAGAATCAATGACATAAGATGGTCTCAGATGTGTTTCAGTTGCCTCTTGCTGATGATTACTGCTAAAATATGTTAATTTACTGCCTTAGAAAATCAATGATATATAAAATTTGTCACCGCTGGTTTTTATGTAATATATTATCAAGAAACTTGTTTTTTCTTTTGTCCGGATTGGTAAAGTGTAATATATTCTCCATAACCAATGCAAGAAATACAGATTTAGTAATTTACAAGGGGTGTTCACCAGAACCTGCAGATTAATATAGAAAGTCAAAAGAAATACTAGTATTAAACTTCACATAATATATATAATCATAGTTGTTAAGGCGTCGCCAAGGCGTCCAGTTGGTGCGTTGAAGGCAAGGCGCTAGGGCGACTTGATGGAGGCTCATAAGTCGAGCGCCTAGGAAAACAAGTCGTTGCCATGGACGCCTCAACGACGACTTTGACTGAGCGAGTGACTTGTGACTAACCAGAAGTCTAACTGGGTTTTAAAAAAAAACAAAACGACGTCGCTTAAGATTGCAGATGGCCCTAATAGCGATCTGCAGCAGTCGAAGAGATAAGTAGAAGCATAGAAGGGGGAGAAGCGAGAGAAAGAGATTACCCAGTACCAGTAGTTCAGTACCCACAGCTGCGAGCCTCCGACGACCGACTAGCCACAACTCCAATTTCTTCTTCTTTGTAAGGTATGATTTTCTTTCTTCTCTCTTTCTTCTTCTCTGATCCTGGTTGCTACTCATGAGGAGACGACCTACAATGGGTTTTTTTTTCCCCCTGTTTCGTTACCACATGGTTGCTCTGCATCTTTGCTTCTAAACTTTCATATATACATGCTTCTCTACTTCTTTGTTGCTTTAGCAAAAAATACATTTGTTATTTTTAATTTTATAATTTTTATAATTTCTTCAATTATATTTGTTATTAATTATATAAAAAACATTTTCTATTAATTAAAAAATAACTAAATAACTCTTTTATTTTAAATTTCTACCATGTATTTTTTTTGCTAAACTTTCCGATTTTATTATAATTTTCTTTCATTTTCCCTAAATGTATTTCATATTCCCCTTAATTTTAATTAGCATATTTTTAGTTCTTGTGTTTTATAAATAGCTTAATTATAAATAAAAATTTATTTGATATTAATTACAAAAATAATTAATTACATTTTTTATTTATTTTCTTGTTTTTTGGCTAACTTTTTAAATTTATATTATACTTTAAAATATTTTTTTATTTTCTTCATAAAAAATTTCCTCCAAATCCACATAATCACTGTCACGTCACAATCACCGCCACATCATCTTTTTTTTACAAATCAGCTGCTTAGGTGTCATTTTCCGTTTAAAGTCAAATGACTTAACGGTTTTTTTAACTTTGTGTTAGAAAAGTCGAGTATAGTTAGTTGACTGTAAATAAAAAAAAGTTCAGTTATCAATTTGTAAGTTGACCTATAGTACAATGACCAAAAAAGCATTTAACCCTTTTTTTACATCATGTTTTATACTTTACACCTTACTCCACACTCCATTGTTTGTCACATACACAATTATAAATATATATATATATATATTTATATTTTATATATGTACCCTTTAATATAATGCACATCTGCCATCAAGTTTCACATTTGCCTTCCTGTTATTATATATAAATGCACACCCACCTCTCTGTTTCACACTTTCACTGCATGTATGTTAAGTGTTAACTTTAATATGGGAAATTTAATTTAATATAGCCATATAGGCAGTGTCTGCCATCTGCTGAGTGCTTTACACTGTAGTCCACACTAAAACACTATTATGCTTTATACTTTACACATTATTCCACACTCCACGGTTTGTCACATACACAATTATAAATATATATGTACATATAAATTAATATATATATATATATATATATATTTATATTTTATTAATGTACACATATTTTAAACAAGTAGTAATATACTAATACATTCACAAGTAATATACTAGACATTATTTTAACTTGTTATGTGGTGTTTTATTAGTTATTAGACTAGTAATATGTGATGGTTGGTTGTAACTTTATTTTCTATGTAGTTTTGTTGAATTCTTCATTTCTTTTACTAGTTTTTATTTTTTAATATCAAGTGTTTTATTTTTGGATTGATATTGCTAAGTATTTATATAATTGTGCTTTTAATGTTATTCCATAGTATTATGTTTTGGGTTTTAATGTATATGAAATTTTATTTCCAATATACTTGTTAAGTAGAATAAATAATATATAAATTGCACATTGTAATCTACTTGTCACCATACGGACGCCATGGTGGTCGCCTTGTCGCCTAGGCGTCCTGGCAGTCGGCTACCGCCATGACTCGCCGTGGCGCCTTAACAACTATGTATATAATATGTAATAGTATATATATAAATAAATATTATGTATATATACATATATAATTGGTAGCATAGTTTAGCTACTAGTCAATTCAACATGAGTTCATCTAAAGAATTTATTAATGAGTGGAATGGGAATGCTGAGGCAACTTGTATGTGAACACTTGTCAGTCTTTGTTTTCATCAGTATTTATTAACGTGTGCGCGTGTAAATTCTGGCCGGAAACTAAGTCACATGCATAAAACACTTAACACTTATACATATGCTTAACATCTATTTGACTCACTTATCTTGAATTTGCTTATTTTATATAGTTCCTCCACAGCTTCATAGTTGCAACTTTGTAACCATGTATATATATAGATACAAACAAATTCATAAATATACATATAATAGCATAACAAATTGGATTGACAATAAGTTCTGATTCATATTTTGGAGAATTTGTGTATTGTATTTATATATAATTTTTCTGATTCTTATGATTTTGAACATGATCATGATCATGATCAAGATCTAAGTAATTCAGCTTGTGAATATGATCTTTTTTGTGTTGATTTTGCTAAGCATAAAAGCAGCCAGCATTGGCGTCGAATCTAAAGATGGAGAAGCCAACGCGATGAGGTGCATTGAGAGGAAGAGACAAGTTCTCCTCTTGTCTAAACGAGGACTTGTAGATGACTATCAACGCCTATCTTCTTGGGTAATCAAAGAAGATAAAAAAGATTGTTGCAAATGGCGAGCAGTTGAGTGTAGCAACATCACTGGCCATGTGATCAAGCTTGATCTTTCGTATTCCTCTTATGAAACCAATCCACTAAGAGGTAAGATCAGCTCCTTATTGCTTGAATTAGAGAATTTAAACTACTTGAACCTCAGTGACAATGATTTTGGAGGCATGAAAATTCCAAATTTCATCGGTTCCTTCACAAATTAGTTTGCCTTTACCTTTCCTATGCTAAGTATAAAAATATTCTTTTGAAGTTATATTCTTATTATAAAAATATTAAAATATAACCCTCATTGTAAATGTTGTAGTAGTATTATTTATGGTGTTTAGTCTTAGTAAAGGAATTTTGTGTAAAATTTTTAAAGAGATTATAACTAACTGTTAGGACACTTGGAAAACATATGCGCCATGTAATGTGGAGGCCTTAGTAATTTGTACAGACCTCAAACTGGCGTATATTGTTTCTTTATTCTTCTGACGGACTAACCTTGAAATTCTTTCAAGTGACTCTAGTTATGATTTATTGTGCAGGTTTAGGGAAACTTGTGTGTCCTGTTTGTTTAGAAACTTGTTTACCAAACAACAAAGGTCTTCTTAGGAGGCTGGATGCACGACAATTACTTGATAAGATGTATAATGGTCGGCTCTTGCCAAACTCATAGTTATGTTTTGTGTTTTTCTATATCATATTCTTGTTGGGGTTGCAAGGAGTTCATTCTTTTATTTTTATTTTTATTTTAAATATGGGTAACTATTGCACTGGTAGAAAAGTCCTTTGTTTTAGGTGACCCAAATGGATTTTAGTGAGATTGAGGATGAAGGTGAGGATAAACTCTACAAGGAGTAAGGGTTTTGTTATTTCAAATTTAGCCTATTTTCTGCTATGGAATGCATTACAATAAGAACCTTATTTTCGCTATGCATAAGTAACGTGAAGAAAATCCTAACTATTACCCATAGTCGATCTTGCCCAACAGCCCCAACTTTTACACCAAACATAAGAGTCACTTTCCTCAACTGTGAATTACACATGCAAATTCTCTATCAGAAGATTTTCCTGATATCATCTAGTTTCTATGATGACAGACAATTTTTAGTAGTAATTTACCGTGTTGACCATTTTCATCGACTTTGAAAAATATACGTTCAAATTACTTTTACACAGATGTTGTATCAGAAGATTAGCCTGATATCTACTAGTTGCTTTGATGGACAAACAACATTTTAGATGATTAAGTGGTAAATTTAATTCTATACAGAATTACAGATAAATATATGCTGCTGAGCTTTACACTTATACTTTGGGGTGTAGGTCTTAGGTCTATGCAAACACGAATTGATGTTCTTGGACATACGTTTTAATATAGTTTGGGAAACAAAATATGGGTGCAAGAAACGCAAGGACAAGGTGGTGGAATATAAAAGGAGAGAATATGAATACTTTTGGAGACAAAATGCTCAAAAGAAGGATCTTAATAGATAGATGAAGAATTTAGTGTGATTTGGAATGAAATGTCAAGCTGTGTTTGGAGAATACTTAGGGACGTGTTGGGAGAAAGTAAAGGGAATGGACCTCCAACTAAGGTAACATGGTGGTGGAGTGAGGAGGTCCAAGAAGCTATTAGATGGGAAAAGGAGTGGTATAAATGCTTACACAAATGCACAAGTGAGAGTGTGCAAAGATATAAATTGGCCAACAAGGAAGAAAAGAAAGCAGTGAGAGAGGCTATATCAAAAGTTTGGAACCAATGAGGTAAAAAGGTGCATACAGGCTTGCAAAGACAAAGGACAAGAAATGAGAGACTTGGTCCACATCATATACATCAAGGACGATATTTAAATACTCTTAGTAGGAGATGAGGAGGTTAAGGAAAGGTGGAGGAGTTGAATCCTGGTCAACTAAGAAGTAACGTGTGCATAAGATGGGAGTAGCATGATGAAAATATTAAGGTTGATGAGTATGTTTTATATGGTTATGCTGAAGGAGGCCTTACTGATATTAACCGGGTATACATTATTGTCGATACCAGACAGTCTAAATTGGGCAGTCTATTTGAGTCTATAGAAACGAGTTGCAGTGATATAGTAAGAGAGTTGCACCTCAAATAACCTTTGTTATATAAGTATTAAACAATTGCAACTCTCTGTTATACAATACAACATGTTTTTATAGACTGCTGAAATGTACTGCCTATTTTAAATTGTCTGGAATCAAGATATATATGCCAGGCCTCATAGTTGGGATAGTATTCAAAAGAAAGTTGGGCTAATAGAAATTGAGAGAAGATAAGGGAACATAGGTTGAGATGATTTGGTTATATCTAACGGATAACGGAGGCCTACTGATGTTGTGGTGCGAAAATGAGTCTTTTATTTGGTGGATGATATAAAGAGGGGGGAAGGGTAGATTGAACGGGAGAAAGTAGTGCAATGCGACTTTAAGGAGCAGAAAAATAATTGTGGACTTGGCCTATGATAGGAGCGAGTGGAAGAATGCAATCCGTATATTAGGGGGGCTGAGTTAGGGTGTTACAAGTTTTTACTTTCGTTTTATGTTTCTCTCTTTTCCCTTCCTTCATGTCTTTAATTTTTATTTTAGTGTTTTATACTTTATGGTTAATACGCATATTTTTTTTTTTTTTTTTTTTTTTTTGGATTTATATTTTATATTTTTATGCCTGTGTCTTTCTTAGTTTTTATTTTTCTTGTTAAGTTTCTACCTTTAGGCTTTCATATAAGATTTGGTTTCAGCCTAGCCCAACTACTTTGGGATAAAAGGCGGCGTTGAGTGACTCAAACATGATTTGTTGTCTAATTTTGAGTTTTCCTATTTAATTTTTGAAATAATAAAGCCTTATATAGATTATTTTTTTTAAAAACCACTTAAACACCGAAACTAAAGCATATTACACCTCTTTGTGCTTCCAAAAGAAGTTGCCTGATTTTTCTCAAGGCCAGAAATCATGATCTTCATATTATAGCTCCTAGTATTGACAGACTGCCTTGATAAGAGATTGTAATAATATTTCAAGGATGCACGAATTAATTATATGTGCTTATTAATTATTCGTTATACATCATAGATAAGAGAAGAATACCAGGAGCATATAGAAATTGTATGTACCTTGTTTGGAATCTATAACTTTGATTAACGCTGCAGAATTTATTTCTTCGGATGAACAAAATACTACTCCCTGATTCCCTAGTGCTACGTTTGGATTGAAGGAATAGAATTAGTGGGCAATGATTACTATATTCAATATGCTCTTCTGAAAGGAGGATTACACTTATCAAAAAATTTTCTTGTACGTGGAAAATATTAATGTTGTTGTCAGTTCAACTTAAAACTCAGTTTACTCTTATGTTTTCACTTTCAAATTTGTTTTACTTGATTAATCAGTATATAGTGAATTGGTTTTAAGAAATATAATTTAAGCCTCAGTTAAGTGAAGTATACCCAATAGTAGGGGTGGGCAAAAAAACTTGTTTTTTCGGTTTTTGGGCGAACCAGCCGGTTCGGGATAAATATGAACCGGTTCGGTACCGGGACAGTGAACCGGTATATACCGGTTTCGGCTTCGGTTCGTGGTTTGCTATTAACCGGACCGGACTGGTTATACCGGTTATTTACTTAATTACTAAATTTACAGATCAGTTCAGACAGAGTCTTCAGACTTTAGTCACTTTCCAAATAGATCTACTAGGGTTTCTTTTCTTTCTCTCGTTCGCTACTTCGCTTCACAGGCTCACAACTCTCTCACTCTGCCTACTCGCTACTCCATCTACGATCCTCTCACAGTTTCACTCTCAGGCTCTCGGCTCTCCCTCTGAGCTTCGGCTAGTCGGCTACCGCCTACCGATCTATCTTCTCTCAGGCTCTCTCCCAGTCTCCGTTGCAGCTTTGTCTCCTACAGTCCCACTCCATATTCCAGATTTTTCTTAGGTAATTTTTCTAATTGGTGTTGGTGGTGGGCTCGGATGGGGTTGAATCGTTGATGAATGATGAGTTAATCTGTAAGTCCATGGTGGATCATTTTTTTTGAAGATCTTATCATTTAAGAAGTTTCCTTTTAGGAATAAGTTTCTATAAGTACAATGAGTTGAACTTAGTTAGAGAGTCCCCCTTATGTGGACAGCAGATTTTGGTTGGAATGGATTTTTGGACAATTATGTGTTGTATTTTTTTGGTTGTTCTAGGATGTATTTTTTCGGTGGTTCTAGGATAATCATATCAATAGAAAGTGTGTTTTGGCCTAAGGTTTTCTTAGTATTCTGTTTCAAGTTGTGATTTGGATCCTTGGCCTAGGGTTTTCTTTGTGATTTGGATGCCTTTTGTTTGTAAAGAATGAAATTCATATTCTTGTAAATTGTAATCTCTTCATTCTAGTAAAGTTTGAATTGGGGTCCTGGACATAGCCCTATTTGATTGGCTAACTACTCAAGTTCCTGTATATTTATTATTTAGCATCATTCTTTTGTTTGGTCTGATTTTTTACTAGCTTTTTTGCCTGCCAAAATGAACCAAAATTTTTATTTATGCTTCCACAATGCCTGCAAGCTCATGGAAAGCTTGTCCAACATGAATTGACATATAATTATCCAGCTAGTTGTAAGATTGAAAATGATGTAATTTATTATGTATATGCAGACAGATATAATGGTTTCTCTTAAACATGACCAAGGTATCACTTGTTATTTTTTTGGACAATTATGTTTTGTCTCCTTCACTCAACGATTGTTTTTTTTTTTTGAGCACTTCACTCTACGATAGCATACTGATTTCAGCATTTACTTAACGATTGTAAAGTTCTCATTGAGCACTTCATACTTTTTGAGATGCTCTGTTTTGCTTTAGTGGATGTTTTGTTTTTTCTCTAAAAATTCTCTTTATTATCCATAGTTAATATAAATCAAAGATGTTGTGCATGTCATTAAGCATGGAAGTAGGGGTGAACATTCGGTTAATAACCGAACCGAATCTAAATTTCGGTTATATCCGAAAACCGAAAAAGGTTGTTTTATGTATCCGAACAAATAACCGAATTTTGCACTAACCGAATAACCGAATTGATTATTCGGTTATTCGGTTAATAACCAAATTTAGATCATCAGTGTGCCTTTAATATACAATTTCAAAAAGTTGCCTAATTCAACAAATAACTAGATTAACAACTGCAAGAACACTGGAGAGGGAAAAAAATTAAAACCCATACATAATCAGATAAATGCGATTTGAAAGCAAGATAAGCTTACAATTTAGCTTCGCTTGATATTCAAATCAGGAATAAACTCTAAAGTAGATTTCCAATAAATTAGCTACAATCAGTTTGCTTTGGAACTATAACTTGATCCGCCAATTCTGACATGTCTTCTAGAATACATATCTGCATTCTCCCCGAATGACTGGTTTTGTATAAAGTCAAAGATACTGCCTCATCATCTCCACGAGCATGAGATCTTTTGCTTCTTCCGCTAACAACTCTTCTGCTTTCACTTCTAAAACTTGAACCTCCACTTTCTGATTTCGATTTTGGGCCTTTTTTGGCTCAACTCCATCATCCTCTACTCGAATACCAGACCCCCCATGGCCCCATCAGTTCCAGCCATGAGATCCATCAAGTTTCCCCGAATGGCGGATGACGGGATTCGGGATGAGACTTGCTTCGACTCTTGAGACTTGAGAGATTGAGAGATTGAGAGATTGATAGATCGAGATTCGAGATGAAGGACCAAAGCGATGGCGTCGGCCGATGAGGCGTAAATCGAGATTGAGAGATTTGATATGAGGATCGAGAGAGAGTAAAGTAGATCTGACTATCTCGAGAGAGTTCAAGTCTGCTTTGTTTGTTCAGAGAGTGGGTATCGGGTAGTAACTAGTAATTAATTTAGTAGTCTTTGTTCGGTTATGTAAAAACTACCTTTACAATATTTTGTTCGGTTATTCGGGTTAACCAAATAACCTAAAAATAATACCCGTACAAACTAACCGAACACCGAATAAAAATTCGGATATAACCGAAATGTTAAAAATACCCGAATTGTCAGAAAATTTTGGTTAAAATATTTCGGTTTGGTTCGGTTTTTCGGTTATATCCGTTTTTTGCTCAGTCCTGCATGGAAGGATCGAAGTTAATGCTTCTGCTGCTATCCCTTTAAGCTCATTGGTCTTATATTATTTATTTATTCTCTTTATTATCCATAGTTATTATCTATGTTTAATAGTGCTTTTTGTTTGTGTTTTTATGTGCAGTGATGGAGAATATGGACAATAATATACCAATATCATTCGATGCAAATCAATCCAAGTCCCCAAGCAATGAAGGAGAGACAATGGAGGCGTGACACGCTTGAAAACACAAAAGCAAAATGAAGTTGAAGAGATCGAGGTAAGACTAAATGCTCTATACGGGAACATTATATAAGATTTAAGCAAAATAATGAAATAAAGGCAAAGTGTAAATATTGTGGTCAAGTTTTAAAAGCCGACTCGGGAAAGAATGGGACAAGTGGTTTAAAAAATCATAATGCAAGATGTAAATTGTACCCTCCTAATATTCAATTAAGGGAAAGAAAACAATCACTATTAAATTTTCCACAATCAAGTATTAATGAAGGGGGTCAAGAATTGGAAGGGGAATCAACCAATAGTGTTTGTTTATGGAAATTTGATCAAGAGTTAATTAGGAGGGCAATTTCATTTATGATAATTGTAGATGAACTTCTTTTTGGCCGTGTGGAGAATGTGGGCTTTAAATACTTGATGTCGGTTGCATGTCCAAAATTCAATGTGCCTTCACGTATCACCGTAACTAGAGATTGTTTGAAGCGCTTTTTAGAGGAGAAATTGAAATTGAAAGCTTACTTCAAAAATACATCTCAAAGTGTTTGTCTTTGTCTTACTACCGATACATGGACTTCCATACAACGAATTAATTACATGGTGTTGACTGCTTATTATGTTGATGATAAGTGGAATATGCAAAAGAAAATTATTAGCTTTGTCCCAATTACTAGTCATAAAAGGGAAGACGTAGGTATGTCGGTTGAAAATTGTTTGAGGGAATGGGGCATTGATAAAATTTTCACAATCACAGTTGATAATGCTAGTTCCAATGATGTTGCAATTTCCTATTTGAAAACTCAATTGAAAGTTTGGGGTCATAGCATTTGTGATAATAAATTTCTCCATGTGAGGTGTGTTGCTCATATACTTAATTTGGTTGTATGTGATGGGTTGAAAGATGCGACTCCTTCGATATCTCGTGTTCGATCTTTGGTTAGGTGGGTGCGACAATCTCCTTCTAGGATTAAAAAATTCAAAGAATGTGTTGAAATTGAGAAAATTGAGAAAAATACTTCATTGATCCTAGATGTGTCCACTAGATGGAACTCCACTTATTCTATGTTGAATGTGGCCATAGATTTTAAACGTGCTTTTAATATGCTTGCAAGCAAAGACCCTTTATTCAAATTGGAAATAGAATCGGGTGATGGGTGGCCTACCATAGAAAATTGGGATGTTGTGAGACAATTGGTGGTATTCTTGAAGTGTTTCTTTGACATTACAGTGAAGGTTTTGGGTACATCTTATGTGACATCAAATACTTTTTTTCATGAATTTATTGATCTTGATGATGTTTTGAATGACTTGTTATGTAATGAGCATGAATATGGCATGAGAGAAATGGCGTTGAGGATGAGATCAAAACTAGATAAATATTGGGGGAATGTTGAGAAGATGAATAAATTGTTGTACATTGCGGTTGTTCTAGATCGTAGACATAAATTTGCATTTGTAGAATTTGCTTTCAAATCAATGTAAGGGAGTGGGACTGAAATGGCAAACAAAATGATAAAATCGGTGCGTGGTGCCATTGAGGAATTGTTTAAATGGTATAGTCTCAAATATGCATCCCAAGGTGCACAATCATCCCAAAGTGCACAATCAACCGTGTCTAGTGAAAGTTTTGATGTGCATGGTCGAGACAGGTCAAGGAGAAGGCTGAGTGAAAAATTTGTAGAACACATTGCAGATGTTCTAGGAGGGAATGATACCGAATTAGATAAGTATTTGAGTGAGCATGTTGATCAAACGATTTCAAAATATAATGTTTTGGGTTGGTGAAAAAATATTTCTCTTAGATTTTCCATTTTCTCACAAATGGCTAAGGATGTATTGGCGGTTCCTATATCAACCGTTGCTTCCGAGTCGGCATTTAGCACCGGTGGTCGTGTACTTGATCCATTTAGGAGTTCTTTAACTCCTAGAATGGTACAAGCTCTTATTTATGCTCAAGATTGGCTTCGTTCAAGCAAATAACCAATGTCTATGGAGGAGAACTTAGATTCACTTGAAACAATTGAGAAAGGTAATCCTTCATTTTAAATTATATAGCTTTCATTTATAATGTTTAATTGTTTATATGTTAATGACTTTCTTTAACTATTTTTATTTTCTTTTGATATTCTTAGAATTTGCGAAAGTTTTGGATATGGGTGGTGGAATTTAATGGAGATATGGCACTTGGCAGTAATATGTAGAGGTACATAACTGATAAGTAACCTGGCTTAATACGGATTCAGTTTTAGTAGTATGCTTTAGTTGAACTTTTTGCCCTTATAGGTTTCAAGTTTTAGATCCTTTTTAAGTTATTGGTTTTGCTTGGAGTTAAAAGGCTTTTAGTATGTTTATTAAATATCTTGTAATTTATTCCTTTAGTAAAACATTTTCTGATCTATTGATATAAGAATTATTATCTTTTATGTAGTTTAAAAAGTAGTCGTGACTTGGTGAATTTTCAGAAGCTATGTTAATATTTTGATTCAACTAAGAAAGTAAAATTGTTTTGGTTCAATTTGTGTCAAAGGGAACTGTACTTGGAAAGTTGTGCTATATGAAAATGCTGTACTATAGACTGCTAAACATAATTGTCAGAGAGTTCTAGAGAATACAAATAACATGTTTAATGTAAAGAGATAAATTGGAAGCTAAAATATTTTGGAGTCTTTTATATTTGTTTGACAAACTTCATCTCTCATCAGTAATTGTGGCTTTGTTGTTGCTTCAGGACTGTTGTTGGGCTACTGCTAGTTCTTGGGCTTCAGGACTATTGCTGACTTGCTGGTGGTGCAGCTGGTCTGCTGTTGTGGCTTTCTTTTAAGTTAAAATTTTGGATTGTAGTTGTGTAAGGAAATCATGGACTTATAGGTACTCATTTGGATCAGTTGAATGTGCTTGGATAGTATGTCAGTTGATGTTCAGTTGGATATGCTTGTAATTGAAATTGTAATCTGCTAGTAGACTTGGTAGTTCTGTAGTTGAATGTGCTTGGATGTTCAGTTGAATGTGCTTCAGACTTGGTAGTTCTGTAGTTGAATGTGCTTGGATGTTCAGTTGAGAATGTGTTTGTAATTTAGGATTTTTTAAAACTGTTCATGGAAAAAGGGTATGAGAAGCAACCGGTTCACAAGTAGGTTCGAACCGGTATCGGAATTCAATTCCGACTGGATTCGGTATCCGGTTCGGTCCGGTTAATTACCGATGAACAGCCCTACCCAATAGTAATTGTAAACTTGTAATATATCTAAAAAACCGGATGTTCTTGGAATTATTAATTTATTACATATTCTTCTTTTATGGACTTATTATGGAAAATGAATTTTAATATTTTATTAAAATCTTTAAATGGTCCTATTTTGCAAATATTACTATTCTTTTTATTGTTAGTTGTTTTTCATTTTAATTTGGATTTTTTCTAGGTTAGGTTGCAGAAGTGCTCAAAGTTTTGCTTCAACATTACAGTTCCTGCCATTTTGCCTATTTATATGGAAGTCATTATCATATTTCTTTTTTTAGCTTCACAGTTGCAGTTCATGTTGGCTGTGTTGCAAACAACTAGTGCTGATTTGATAATGGCTTTGTATAAAGTTGATGAAACACACATAATGGCATCCTTTATTTTTTTAGTAGGTGAAGATATCAAAGACAAGTGTATAATTATTCAGACAATTTTGAATTTTGGCAATACATGTGTGGGGGAAAAAATAAATGTACGTTCAAGTAGGGCTAAAAACGTGTCAAGAGGGCTACTCAGATTTTTCTTGGAAGTTTATTCCATCATTTGAATTCTACTCAAATTTTAAAAAAAATTGCTCAAATTCGATTGGACGTGACTCGAATCAAATAATATTCAAACTATTTACAAACTTTCAAAATTTGGGCTGCAAAGATACTTGGCTTCAAGAAACATATTATTATCAAATAAAGTTATTATTTTATTTAGAAAACGAAGAAATATTTATAGTTTCGTTTTATAAGTATATAATTACATTTACAGTTATAGTTATCATAATCGTACAATACGGAGACAATTCAATATGTATCGCAAGATAAATCGAAAATGACACCGTATTATACGATTCATACGATACAATACAATGCACGATACTTTTTAATCCATGAAGATCTAAAAGAGTAAAAACAAAACTTTTAAGCGTTCTACCATTTTAAATGAAAAGGGTTTTTAGCACAAACATATTTTATATGGCTTGATGAGCCTTTAATAACCTTTAAGAATTTTATATCTTCTTCAGAATGTTGTCCTATTTTTCTCATGTCACTTTCCATAAGCAGATATATAAATATCCACTTGTTATTTTGAATTATTCTCTTTTGTTTTGTATTTTAAAGCTGAATCTAAATTTTTCGTTTTCTCTAGTTACTTTATAAAGATTACTAAAATAATATCTAATAAATCAATTAGAGTAATTTAGCTAATATTCAACTTTAAAATTTATTTTTAGTCTATAATAATATTTGCTCGATTATTTTTATATATAGTCAAGCTAATATGTTTGATTGTCCAATAAATTATATTTTTTATATACGATGTACGAGTTTTCGATACACGATACAATTCACGATTTGACAATTATATTTACGGTTAATAGTAAAGTATAAATAATTTTATCCAATCTCATGTATATATGAATATATTTGTCGCAATAAGCAATACTTAGCAGGATTCATTTCTTCTTTTGAAATTGTAGTCAGAATATATTTGTCGCACACACGGATGACTAGTTAAAATAAATAATTCAAATCATTTTATGGATCATTTTGCTAGTTCCAAAATCTCAACCAACACATGGCCTCCACATCTCATCCAACTTCTGTTCTTCAGAAATTTCAGTACACAACCCTAAGGACATGAAACAGTATAAGATTGTTATACCAAGAAAGATGACATGAGGTTCCAACTAATTTTCATATGTGATGGCATCGATGCCACGAACCGAAGGAGATCCTGCTTTGAGTTATGTTTAAGATTTTTGTCGCGGCTTTCTGATTTATGATTGTAAGGCTCGATAAACTTGGCGATGTTGGGAAGGACAAGCTCCCTGCAATGCATATGTAGTAAGGGTACCTTGGATAATACGCTTCCTTTCTGAACATCCAAACCCTCCGGCCTCCTTAACTTGTAGGGTTTACCTGTTGTTGGCTCAAAATCGACTCTAGGCATTTGCTTCCACTTCCGATGCACGAACCAGCCATACTTGTAATCACCAACAATTGGTGTCCCAAGAGCTTCAGCACAATGCACGCGGATCTGGGGAAAAGAAATCAGATAAAAGAAAAAGAAAAAAAAATAAGGTCTCACGATTATGTCCTACAAAAATGAGGTACATAGTAATATTAGTAGTCATAACACAAGGGCCGGTGTTCACAAGAGAGAGAGAGATAACTAGTTCACAAAACCTGATGTTTCCTGCTTGTAATTGGGCGCAACTCTATCCATGAGCATCCATTAATCATTGGACCAAGTACCCGATATTCTGTCACAGCCTCTTGGGAAGCTTCTAAACCTGAGCCATGAGCCAACATAACCCTTTCCGTTTTCCCATCATTAAGAAGTACCTACAGTCAGTGACATCAAATGGTATTCAAATTTGTAATTCCTTCATGATCAAAACTACTATCCTCGAAGGGATCATCCAATTTACAGATGCACACATACACAGATGAAAACCCATGCAGATTAAAGGCACTTCATCCACCACATAAACACACGAAACATGTGTGGGTGGGTGGGGGTGGGTGTGGATGAGAGAGAGATAAAGAACCTTCGTAAGGGGAGCACAAATTATGCCTTCCTTTTCCTTGGGAGAACCTATGACCAATACCCAGTACCTCTGATATGCTGCTCTGCAAGCATCATTCCAAGCCTAAAAGTCCAACATTATAATTATAAGAAATATAAGAGATTACATAAGGAAACCCAAAGGGTGTAGAACCAAAAGCACTGCCAAGTCGCCAACCCCCCAAATGATGTGAGTACACAAGCACACAATCTATTGTACCTCACATGAGGAGTTTGCCTTAGTTGTATCACTGAACAGCCAATGAAGACGAGAGATACTTTCTGTTGTTCTGCCCATCAAAAGAATTCCACTGCTCTCTCTGTCAAGACGATGGACCTATAAGGTAGCCACGTAACATTTATCTGATGTTAATGTATCTTTCTTTTCAGTTTATGTAAATATAATATACTGCAGCCACTTTCTCGTAGTTACTGGTTAAATGTTACGACAGACACTTGGACAGGGTGTAGCAAGGATTAAAATTTGAGTTGAAGAGCACTAGAGCTGCTTCATCATGAAAAATTAGGTTGTATTTGTGTTCTATGTCGAGTCTACCACCCAACAGCCCCACATGCTTGACAATGGGTAAATTTAATATACATCATAATAATATTTAAGGGCTAACAAAAACCACCAGAAAGATAATGTTAAGAGAATCAGTTACAGCTGAATAATTGTTTTGTGCAGTGATCGGCAGAAGTTGCAGAAAACATGTTTAAGCTTCTTCCTAATAAAAATGATAGATAACAATTTAATCACCAAGATTCTATATTATTTTGGTAGAGAGGAGTGACCAAGATCCAAGATTACCAGTGTGATTAACATTTACAAAACATACCAAAAGGACTCGAACCATGAGCTTGCACTACATATATCACACAGAAGAAATTTTGTCTAAACAAACACAGATACATAGATGTGTTCATAAAATTATCTTGTTGAATTACCAACTATAATTTTGAATTTATTTTTATTTTTTGACAAAGTATAAGAATCTTACCAACTTAGGACCCTCATCATAGTCATAAGATAATGCTGCAGCAGCCAATGCATCCATGCTGTTATGAACTGGCAGGCTCCCCTAATAATATATGTGGTAATCAATCAGCGAGGGAAAAAAGTAACCAAAATAGTCATATCAAGCAAAAAGAACCTTAGAGATGTGTACCTTCACTGGCAACTTTGGAGGCTTATTTAGCACAATTATAGCAGAGTCCTAGATTTCAACAACAAAAAATGAATAACATAAAAGTAGGAGGATAACTGCATAATGAACAAAGAAATAATACTATGTGCACAAACTATACACAAAAAAGTTATGCACCAATAGTAGGACCCATGTATTGCATCGCAATACATGTGTAAGACATCCAATGGTAGGTCCCGTTTCCTATTTTCACTATTTTTTTATACTATTTGTGTACATCATCTACCAAACCATATAAAACAAGTACTACCTCCATCCTTACAAAGAGTACTACTATTTTTTTTCCCCGAATGATAAGGTTGCAAAAAACACAGTTTGACATAATTTTTCCAATAATAAATTTTAATCTTTAAAGATTAATATTGGTAAAAGATAAATGAAAAAATTATATTTAAATGTGTCCTAGCCGAACATTAAGTTTGTTTTGGTAACAGAAAGGTAGTACTTCTTTTAGGACTGGGAGTATAAAACAAAACTTTAATTTTCTATTCATATTGTAATTTCTAATAAACCAGAGAGAGAGAGAAGGTAGGGAGGGCAAAGAGAATACCTATTGACCTTCTTATATTGGGAATCAGTGGATAGAAACTTAAAAAACTTAATTCATAAACAATGAATACAAAATTTGGAATAGGATTTAAAGATGTGCCTTGTATTTGACAAGCCTTTGCAAGTACTCTATCTCATCAGCATTTGGATACAAAGTTCCACTTGGAATAGAGTCAAATCTCTTGGAAATTTTTGTTTCGGCAACAGAAACAGGTACATAAACTCTCACCCCCGCCTTCATGACCTCGTTATGCTTAATCTGTAGTTACTGTAGAATTGAATAATTAAACCCAAAAAGAGTAGTTTTGCAACACTAGGAACAGAAAAAAAGAGTGCATGCACAGGGGGTTGTGGATACTTCAGATATCCTTACTTATAAGATGAATCCTGTGGTTTTAAGTATTGAGATTATAGCAACAAATGGAGCTAACATAAGTATCGTTACCTTTCTCAAGGGATTTGTTACTCCTTCCTTCATTGAGGACAAGGCATTTGAATCAGAATCATCCATATGCACCTGCAAAAAGATTATAAGTAAATGAAAAAACTCCATAACCCTTTAAAAAAAATTGAGAAAAATCTTGTAATAACCTTGTGAGTTCATTCTGGGGGCTTAAAGAAAAAGATTTAAGTAATTAACCTTCATTTTACAAGTAAATAGATAGAAGGCTATCACTACAGAAGGATATTTTTTTATATAGATAAAATATCAGTGCAGTAGTACAAAGAGAAATGTAGATTGTAACTAGAGACTTAGAGTTTGCTATTATAAACATGCACTCAAGTCGACATTGAATATAATAATTTGAAGATGTATTATGACAGTTAGTAATGTTCTTGGCTTGCATCCCCTTTTGACTTTAATTATCAAAAAAATATAGTTAAGTCAAGAAATCCTTCCTCAGTTAGTCAGTTGCCACAACAAAAGCCACCCTAGTGAGCCCTTAAAGTCCATATCACACAATCTTAAGATCATTTATTAAAATATACAAGAAAATATATGTTCCTGAGCAGTCAAGGATGAGAACAGAGCATTCAAACTAAAGAATGCTAAAAATAAAACTCAGCTGCAACACAAAAATTCAGAGTAAACTTAACACCCACATCATTCACCAATCTATGTCATTGCTTTGTCTAATGAATAGAAATCATACCAAATATGAAACAATCACTAGTTATGCTAGAAAGAAAAAAGCTCCCTATGTAGCAATGCCCATTAAAGGCCTTCAAATAGAAATAGAATAATAGTGAAAGAAAAAAAAGATAAATTACTGGGAGATAACAAAGTAATTATACTCACCAGACCCTTATTGAAATGGGTCTGAATTACAGACCCGGGTATCTCATCAAAGTAATATTTCATCCAGCTAATTGCAGTGACATGAGTAGTAGAAACCAAGTTCTTTCCGGGTAAAGAGTGATCAGGAAATGGAGGCAGTGATAGGAGCTGTCGAGGCTTAGGGCCATCTCTAGGAGGGCCCAAATGGGCTATGTTGCTAGAAGATACTCGAATGACCAACTCATCGCAAACGCGTGGAGGAGGAGATACTCTGGAGTAGTATCTCGCCATGAAAAGCTTGTGTTGATGAAAAAAGTTCTTCCACATTGTTGTACATGCTGCGTCTTAAGGAAAGAAGTGTAATTATGTGCAGGGGCAGATCCAAGATTTCAGGTCAGCTGCATGAACATATGAACCACAGTTATGGCAAATAAAACTAATTACTTAAACTAACTAATTAACTAACAAACACTTGAATAACTACATTCACAATAGAAAGTTAATTCAGCTAAAGGACATACATTCTTAAATTTGGTCAAAAAATCATAGACATTCAGTAAATTACATTAAAAGACATTCAGCAGACTTAGTGTTTTGAGTACCATACTGGGAATTCAATAAGAACTAGAGCGGTACACACATCCTGATATGCCAAGTATATTAGCATTTCCCCCTCTCCTCAATCTGTAACTCAAGACGCACCATACATACACTAAACCTCAGTACACATGACTTCCTATCAAACTCAATTTGCCTAAAATATGCGCAATAGCGTGGTATCTCTAGTGAGGGTGCGAAGTTTCCATAACTTTCAATATCCTAGCAAAATACATCACCTAAATTAGGGATCAATTTAACATAGTTTTTGCCAGTAATTTTCATTAAATAGCTATTTTTTAAGACCCAAAAATTTCCACCTATAGCTGCTACCTTTCAAATTCAAGAACTATGTGAAGAGCCCTAATAATTTTATAATTAATTCAGTCAGACAAAAAATCTTCAAACAATGTAGTTTGCGTAATCCAATAAGCATACAATATTGACCATTAAAATTTCTAAACCTATTTTTAAAGTTTACACAAAATCATTTGAACTCAATTACCTATTATTATTAGTATATATCTATACATAAAGTTATATGAATGTACAGATGTTTGATCACCAATGTTTTTTTAGCATTACATGTATAATATATATATATATATATATATATATAGAGAGAGAGAGAGAGAGAGAAGTGATGAAGAGAAACCTTGTTGAGAAGCGATGAAAAAGAGAGCAAGAGCAAACTCGAATTCGCCAAGAATTTCAGCGTTTGATTGCACCAAGTGAGAATTGGCCCAAAAACTATCATTCTAACCATGCAAAGCACACGTATATTTAATTGATTATATCACATATTTATCAACACCTACTCTGATTAATTTTCATCAAACTTACAGTGTTAATCAATAAGAAATTCAAAATGAATGGTATCATTCAAATAGTGAAAATTAGACACTGTGACACATAATCATCAGGAACACATCCATCTAATGCTACTATTTGAGTTACTAAACCCTATTATTTAATAAAGGAATACTGAATGCAATATTTTATAAGAACGTGTAATTAGAGAAAATACTTTTTCTTAAGGTGGTAGTTCTAATTGAAGTAGCTTTTAATTATAATTAAAGTAGCTTTCAAACATTAAACCCACAACAGCACATAAAAATGAATAATACAGAACCAACAATCTAATACAACATTATTCTTTTAATCTAAATTGATTTTTCTGAGATTAATTCGGTATTCATACAATTCTATAATTCTAAAAGCTGTAAAATATTTCACCACAGTTAGCAATGTTCTAAAAGGCGCTAGGCGAGGCGAAGTAGGGGAGAGTCTAATGCTAAAGGGCCTAAAGTGAGCCTAGGCGGGATTTTTTATTTTAAGTCAATTTTAATATTTTATCTTACATTTATCCAAACAAAATAATAATATAAAGCAAAACAATCTATAATAAAGATAATAAAGACATTTGCTTAAAATTCAAACACATCCATATTGCTAATGTTAAAATTCAAACACAAACATGCAATTGTTCAAAGTTCAAACATATTTTTAACGTATTAATTTTATTCATAAACAAGATTGATATTAAATAATAAAATTTAAAATTTCAAGAATTTAATTCAATATTAAAACTTAAGAAACTAAACATTAATTTAAGAATTATATTGAATTAAACTAAATATTACAAATGTATCATCATTTATATAATTTAAAGTTGGTACAAATTCAAAAAATTACAACTATAATAAAATTATCCATTTTGACTTGATATTGTTCACTTCTTGTTGTGATTTGATATGCTACAATATGTATTATGAATATGGTAAATCATTAGAAAAAATAAATATATCAAGATCTGATTTGGGTAGTTATTAAAATAAAAAAAACATCTTCGCCTAGACCCTACCTAGGCCCACGCCTAATTTCCTGGAGGGATTTTTTTCATTGGGCCTAGGCCGAGACGCCAGGGGGCTCAGAGACTCTAAAGCGAGACGCCAAGAGGGGTCTAAAGACTAAAGCGGGCGCCATGGGGGGCCTAGGCGGGGATTTTAAGAACACTGACAGTTAGTTTCTTAACAAATAGCTAGGAGAAGTGAACCAATTACAGTAATACAAAAATATACTTTTAGTGACATCTATGGTGATTATATATCATCTATACATTTCATCAAGCCCATTTAAAATGGAGGCCAACAGAATGGGTATAGGGTAAAGAAACTGAAGCCACGGTAGAAACTGAAGTTATAGCCTCCACCAATTGTTGATTGATTCCTACAATCAACAATTGCAGCTGCACCAAAAACAAAACAAAACAAAAGATTCATAAATATTGAAATAAAAAATGCACAGCCTCTAATTCCTTAGATTGGTTTATTTAAGAAGCCAAAAGTATATTCCCTCTGTTCGAAAATTAGATATATATTTTGACTTGACTTTCTTTAGTTGATTTGCAAAATCCTAAAATTCAAAATTGATATGATTTGTTTAAGTTTTGAAAACATCAAATATGATAATTGAAAGTACATTTTAGTTAGTTTACAATGATTTTTATTGATTGTACTAAAACTAAATAAATTCACAATGAGTTTAACCTTCGAGATTTCAAAATTTGAGTCTAAAAATTCGATATACCTCTAATGTCGGAGCACAGGGAGTATTTATTTTAAAGCTAACACAACTAACTATCCAATCCAAGTATATTTTTCATCTTATGAAACTGCAAATACAATACCTCCATTTGAATTCTAATTTTTTTCGCATTTTATAATTCAACAATAGAAAAATAGAAAAACAATATCTTAAAGATGTAAAGGGGTAACATGCGAAAAACAATATGAAAATTTTATATCTTTTCCAACTTTCAAGTTGGAGATACCTCCATAGACAGTCAAATAGGGTTTAAAGCTCTCACCACAAGTTTTACTTTGGTGAAGTTTTAGTTCTGATATAAGACTATTAGCTTAAATTATGTCTTTTAAGCCAAAACATTTTGGGATTGAACGATATACATTTAATAACCAAAGGTACTATAAATAATATCTAATTTAAACATAAGCAAACTTGGTAGAGCCCTATAGTGACATTTTAAATACTAAACTCTTATCTAAATGTAATGCAATACAAATTTAAATCATGATCATTGAATTGTGAACTTTTTCCAATATAGACGTTTCGATTCACACTTAAAGTTACCAAAGATATGATAGATGATACATTAAACTTAGTATAGCTTGTAACTAATAGCAAGATATCTTGATTGAGGAAAGAGAAAGTGCAAGAATAGCTTTATGCCTTCAAGAATGATACCACAATCAAATAATATCAAATATATAAATTAAAAATTCTCTTATTAGATGAATCATACATGTCCATATATTGCATATTACTCAAATCACCATGGATTTGAGTCTGAATGATGTCTTCAACTACTTCTGCAAACAAAAGTAAAAACTCCACATTTTCTTTTTCAACACTAAGAGTGCAGGACTAACAGTAATTCTGCAATTACTATGTGTAGTTATCATAAATAACATTTTCAGACCATATAATACTTGAGTATTAATTTTAAGGATACACTGTTTGAAATCTAACATCTTACATCTCTTTGCATATGCAACTTAACCAAGTTTGGAAGTTTCGTAATAAGAAAACTTGAACTTAGAGGCATACTCTCTAACTTAAAGAAAAAAGAAAAGGAATCTAAATTTCTACTTGGAAATATCAATTCCTGAAAAATCAATCTTTCATGAATACTTCAAGAACCTATTAAATAAAAAGAACACAAAGACTAAAAATAGAACTTTTAACCCTGCCATAAAAATGAAACCCATAGGCACATAAGAGAAAAGGTGGTGGCAAGCACATTTATGAAAACTCATACAATCTGAATTAAAATACTAAGTATCTTTTGTTTTGTTTTCTATTCTTATTCCTAAGATAAATACCAAGCATATTGACTGAACAAATATTAAGCATCTTATGAAATAACGATAATTTATAATAAGTCATTGTTAAATAAATAGCCTAACAATATAGCATAACGATTAGTACAGTAACTACCATTGAATTAGATTCAATTATTTGTACTTTATATGCACGAATTATGAATTAATATGGAATTCAAGGTGAAAAGGACAGTTCCTATCGAAAGCAATAAGTCAAAACAAATGAATGTATGTAATGGAGGTGTACATGTTTCTCTTCCTATCGGCATTTTATCGAACACGTAATATGCAAGATACAATCAGTTATAGCTGATTATAGTTTGCATAGTACATTGTAATGGAGGTCAACAGAAACTATAATTTCCTTGTCAGATGGAGTTCTCATTCATTGACAATGTTCAGGCCAAATTAATGGAAGTAAAGATTGAGATTAGAAAATAAGAAATCATGGGAAATAAACTGTAATTGAACATAAAAATTGAAATTTCCAACTCAACTGAATCACACAAAAAGCAAAACAAAAATATATGGGGATTGCTTAGACTTACTGAAGGGCGTGAATGGAGAAGTTTTATCTTTTAATTCTGTTTCAATTTCAGTGCCTAACTAAATGCACAGAAGAAAATGAAGGTGTTGGGCCACACCGTCAAAAAGGAAGGTTGAGAAGAGGAGGGTGAGGAAGTGCTTGCAAAGCCCCAAGCTCACCTAAAAAGCATAAATGAGAAAAGAGATTTCTTTTGTGTTTTGGAACAAAATTTTAATTTAAAAGAGTATATTATTATTTTATTTGTATTAAATCACATTTGAATATTATTATATAGATATATTTGGTTTGATATTTTAGTATGTCATCTAATTTTTTAATAAATTTTATGTCACGTCTTTTCAAGTTTAGAAATAAAATTTTAAAAATCTCTATAACAATGGATATTTAGGAGGGTGTATTCAATTAAGACTTTTTGTTTCGTGTAATAATCTTTGTGATCTGATTCAGAGATTATTGTTAATTTGCCTTAATTTTTGTTTCGTTTAATAATCTTTGTGATCTGATTCAATTGAATGTAATTTTGTAGATTACTGATTGACAGAATTTCTGCCGATTCAAAGAGTACTTCTCTCCATTCTTCATAGTTTAATTTCCTGTAAGTACGAATTAATTTCTTTCGTCTCTTTTTCAGAATTAGGTTTTCACACATCTTTTTCAGAATTTCTGGAACATAACTTTTCTCCATTCGTCATAAGCATTTTCTGGTTTGATTTCTAATTAGTTAACTGTTGATCATTTTTCTAAAATTTTGTGCGACTACAGATATTTTGTTCTTCATCTTTCTCGTTTTTCGTTTCTTATTCATAAATTGGAATTTGCAATGTTGATTGTTTATTTGCCGTAGTTTAATCTCATTGTTTGATGTAATTGTTATTGTGTTTTTTATTCAATTTAATTGAATTTTATAGATTCTTGATCTGACAGAACTCCGCAGGTTGGATATTTGGGTTAGTATCTTGCTTGTAATTCATTTTGGAGACGCGTTTACTTAAATCAAAATACATAGTGTTTTTGTTGTTGTTGTTGTGTGTATATATATATATATATATATATATATATATATATATATATATATATATATGTGTGTGTGTGTGTGTGTGTGTGTGTGTGTGTGTGTGTGTGTGTGTAAGTTTTGAATGAATACAGACATTCTTGATGTGAATAAGTAATGTGATCTTGTGCAAACAGAGATGTTATTGCATTATACTTAAAATTGCTTTGACTTCATGTAGTTTATAATTATATTTTTACTAGATATCAATATATATCGCAAAAGCTTCTTCACATTCACATGGAAAGAGAACTTTTCTTCGTTCTGAGTTGATTTCACGTATTTGTTTCTTTTTTATAACTAGGTTTTCTGACATCTTTCTACTCATTTTTGTACCTGTAGATTGTTGATTGGATTTTGTTACATGATTTTCAGTTTTACGTTATTTAAATCGAGTTTCTCAGTTATTTGTAATGATTCACTTGTTTCTGTTTGAGAATCAAGTTTTTTTAGATTTTTTCTTTCTTGTTTCAGTAGCTGTTGATTGTCAATTCAAATGAATTTCATATTCCTCTTGATCCTTATGCTTTATTCTGTAGCATGTGGCAATAACAATACTGGCCTAGCCTGGCAATTGGTACCAATAATGCAACTCTGTTCGTCATTACTTGAGTTTATATTTGGCCTAAAATGTAGTCATATTAGAAAAATTAAACGAATATTAGATCAAAAAATTCCATTCCTGTTGATTTGTATGCTTTTTTCTGTAGCTAGATTAGGGTTCTGTTCATTCCTTACCACCATATATATAAACTTTCTCTAGAGTAAAAACAACCACATCATGGAGTGATCTTAGATAAATGAATTGTTTGATGACTGTAAATTAAAATTTGTATCTCCAACACTTCTATTTATTGTGTTGGTATTAGGCAGCATTGGCTACCCAAGCAAAGTGTAAAGAAACATCCACATCCCATGCCATGCAGTATAACTGAGAAACATCATGTGTATCACTTGAGGCTTAAAAGATTTGTCAGCTACTTAAATGAATTGGCCCAATTTTAAGTTGTTTTATGTGAATACGAAATCTGAATTATAGTTGCTGACCAATATAATTCTGATACGGAGTCCGAATTGTAGTAATTGCTTACCAATGATTCATTTGATTGACTTGATACTGCATGGTATTTGCAGCTTGAAGCTGCGAGGTACCAAGCAAATAAACTTGGCAGCAACAAAAATTGTCCCTCAATTCGTGAAACTAAACACAATCAAGAACCCAATTGTACGAAATAATTTCTTGTTCAATCCCATCAAATGGAACGGTGCAAGGATTATTAAATCACACCCCAAACGCACTACTACAGTAAATTTGTGGTCTCCTAAATATCGGAAAATATTTCAGAGTTTCTCCAAGTTATAATTAAAATAAATATTATTAATAGGTGATTAAATGAATTTGTATTTATCAAGTATAATGTTGTCATTTTGTTTGGTGTGGGAAGCAAAGAGTTCAATACCTCTCTTTACAGTTTTGTCAAACTGCGCAAAACTTTTGACATGGTAATATCATTCTTTGCTTGGATTATAAAATATGTCAAATGAAGAGTTGATGGAGGTGAAATTGGTGGAAAAGGAGGAGCTGATGGACATGAGGCTGCGGACAAAGGAGGAACGGATGGAAATGCGGCTAGTAGCGGAGTTGATAGCAATGATGCTACTGCCAAAGGAGGAGCTGCAAGTGGCAGAGGCCAGGCTGCAGGTGGAGGAGGTCTGCAGGTGGAGTTTGTGTTTCCCTGTCGGTCATAATCAAATGTAAGGTAATTTTCATATTTTTCATCTATTATTTATTTAGTCATTAATCTATCTTGATTCTAGTTCAAGTTTTGAATTCATACTAAAATAAGAGAACTAAAAAAATAAGATCATTATCGACATTTTAAAGTCTAACTTAAGACATTTTCAAACTCAGAATTGACATGGATTCTTTTTATTTTAGTTCATACAACGATAAATATTGTAAACTATACTATGAATCATCTCAATTTTGAATTTGAAAATGTTTCAATTTGACTTTTATAAAAGTCAACAATGATCTTATAATTAGGAAGTTGGAACAGAGGTAATATTTCTTTCGGATGTGTGTGTGAATCAAACAAATATTTACTATGCTTGCAAGTGTACGGACTTCCTGTAGAAAGTATTATTGCTTTATGTGTCTTGCTGAACTGAATCAATCAATATTTGATCCTTTTCATTGCAATAGGGAAATATGATTTGGTGCTAAAAAATCGGATAAAGCAATAGGAATATTTTAGTAGTTTAGTACGCGTTTTGTATGGATTACTTGACTTTCAATTCTTTGAATTTGGATGACATCCTTGTGAAAACTTGTATCGCTTGCAATTTGGTCATAAGTGAGTGTTTGTATCAGTGACTAAATTGGGGATGTTTTGATGGAAGCAATTGATAGTGTAGTGTAATGACTAAAGGTGGGAAGTGGCAGCAGATTTATGATGTGATAAAGATGACAATGTAGGAGTTGGGGGATGTCTTCTGTGGGACTGTTAGAGAAGGGCAAATGATTTATGCAGGTGAATTATGGGTTGTTATAGTGCTTACTGACATTAAATAAAGGAGTTTTCTTTCATATTTTTTTTTCCTTTTTAAAATGTTGTCATGCTTAAAGCTTTTGAGATTATTGAATGTGCAATCATCTATATGCATGACTCAATGTTCATCAATATTCTCCAAATTACACCCTTTACTTTTTTGCTGGAATTTCGAGGATGGTAGTCTATTTGGAATGCATCTAAAATTTATGTTATCGTATGAAAACAATATCCTAACTTTAAAATCAAAATTGAGTTTGAGAAGTTCAATTAGTATAGTATATATGTGCTATAAGAAGGCTATAATGGTCTAGATAGTTGCTTCTGTGTTGGGGATACCATAAGGATTTGTGTATCAGATATCTTTTGGCCCATGATTTACCTTCTTTTTGTACGATGCCATGCATTCATGCTGCTCCTAAATACAAAGTTACATGGATTTCATTTTGACCAATGAAGCTCCAAATTCTAGCCATTAGAATTTGCTATTTTAAATATGCATGTTCTAAACTTTGACGGACTTTTACTGAATCCATTCATTGAGTAGGTGATGACTGTTTTTGTTGTTTGTTGCTGAACATTTTGCACATTGTTCACCACTAGGTAGAAGAAATTCACCAAGTATAGATACACAAGTAAAGAAAGGGGAAAAAAGAGAGGCATAACTGTTGATACTATAATTGCTTCGTGGTTTATGTTTCAGTTGCTTGTATATAACTATCACAACAGATATTAAAAAGATTCATGTATTATTACTTTAGCTATAAACGCATAGTAGGATATAAGCACATCTCTATAGAGAGTTTCTTAGTTTTACATTTCTGTTTTTTTTAATAAAGGAAGCCAATATTTCTATGTGAAAAATTAATATTTTTTCATGATTTTTCTTACATAAATAGTGAGTGGATCCTACATTTATGTGAGAGATCATGTAAAAATATTATGAAAAACTGAAAATATTTGTTTTCTTTATAAAATGTGGATCCAAGTCTTCCCCTGAATTTCTAGTCAATGAAATTATATCTAAATTTAAATTGTATCTCTAATTTTAAAAAGGATATTATGGTATCAACATTTTATAAAGAAAACAAATATTTTCAGTTTAATATCATTGACTAGAAATTCAGGGGAAGACTTGGATCCACATTTTATAAAGAACAAATATTTTCAATTTTTCATATATAAAAATAATATTTTTACATGATCTCTCATAAATGTAGGATCCACTCACTATTTATGTAAGAAAAATAATGAGAAAATATTAATTTTTCACTTAGAAATATTGGCTTCCTTTATTAAAAAAAACAGAAATGTAAAACTAAGCAACTCTAGAGATGTGCTTATATCCTACTATGCTTTTTTATAGCTAAAGTAATAATACCTGAATCTTTTTAATATCTGTTGGGATAGTTAACAATATACAAGCAACTGAAACATAAACCAAGAAGCAATTATAGTATCAACAGTTATACCTCTCTTCTACCTAGTGGTGAACAATGTGCAAAATGTTCAGCAACAAACAACAAAAACAGTCATCACCTACTCAATGAATGGATCCAGTAAAAGTCCCTCAGTCCTGTGCTTTAAAAGCCTGAAGCCAAAAATCAACCAAAAACATAAACTCCATGTGCATGGCATCCTACAAAAAGAAGGCAAATCATGGGGCAAAAGGTATCTGATGACACAAATCCTTACTTCTCAAACTCAATTTTGATTTTAAAGTTACGATATTACTTTCATAAGATAACATACATTTTAGATGCATTCCAAATAGACTACCATCCTCGAAATTCCAGCTAAAAAGTAAAGGGTGTAATTTGGAGAATATTGATGAACAGTGACTCATGTATATAGATGATTGCACATTCAATAATCTCAAAAGCTCTAAGCATGACAACATTTTAAAAAGGAAAAAAAATATGAAAGAAAACTCCTTGTTGGCTCAGTAAGAAGACTATAACAACCCATATCTAACAGTCCCCACAGAAGACATCCCCAAACTCCTACATTGCCATCTTACAGAAGACATCCCCAAACTCCTACATTGCCATCTTTATCCCATCATAAATCTGCTGCCACTTCCCACCTTTAGCCTAGTCATTACACTACACTATCAATTGCTTCCATCAAAACAACCCCAATTTAGTCACTCATACAAACACTACCAAATTGCAAGGGATACAAGTTTTCACAAGGATGTAATATCCAAATTCAAAGAATTGAAAGTCAAGTAATCCATACAAAACACGTATTAAGTACTAAAATATTCCTATTGCTTTATCGGAATTTTTAGCACCAAATCATATTTCCCTATTGCAATGAAAAGGATCAAATATTGATTGATTCAGTTCAGCAGTACACATAAAGCAATAATACTTTCTACAGGAAGTCCGTACACTTGCAAGCATAGTAAATATTTGTTTGATTCACACACACATCCGAAAGAAATATTATCTCTGTTCCAACTTCCTAATTATAAGATCATTGTTGACTTTTATAAAAGTCAAATTGAAACATTTTCAAATTCAAAATTGAGATGATTCATAGTATAGTTTACAATATTTATCGTTGTATCAACTAAACTAAAAAGAATCCATGTCAATTCTGAGTTTGAAAATGTCTCAAGTCTTTAAAAGGTCAATAATGATCTTATTTTTTTAGTTCTCTCATTTTAGTATGAGAATTCAAAACTTGAACTAGAATCAAGACAGATTAATGACTAAATAAATAACAGAAAAATATGAAAGTTACCTTACATATGGTCATGGTCGACAGGTAAAACACAAACACAAACTCCACCCGCAAACCTCCTCCACCTGCAGCCTGGCCTCCTCTGCCAGCATTCTAGCCTCCTACGCCGCCATCCTCGGCTCTACCACTTGCAGCTCCTCCTTTGGCAGTAGCATCATTGCTATCAACTCCGCTACTAGCCGCATTTCCATCATTTCCTCCTTTGTCCGCAACCTCATGTCTATCAGCTCCTCCTTTTCCACCAATTTCACCTTCATCACCTCTTCCTTTGACAGATTTTATAATCCAAGCAAAGAATGATATTACCATGTCAAAAGTTTTGCGCAGTTTGACAAAACTGTAAAGAGAGGTATTGAACTCTTTGCTTCCCACACCAAACAAAATGACAACATTATACTTGATAAATACAAATTCATTTAATCACCTATTAATAATATCTATTTTAATTATACCTTGGAGAAACTCTGAAATGTTTTCTAATATTTTAGGAGACCACAGATTTACTGTAGTAGCGCGTTTGGGGTGGGATTTAATAACAAGAAATTATTTCGTACAATTGGGTTCTTGATTGTGTTTAGTTTCACAAATCGAGGGACAGTTTTTGTTGCTGCCAAGTTTATTTGATTGGTACCTCGCAGCTTCAAGAGGGAAGGGTTATCGAACAAAGCCATTATGTCTCAAATCTGCAAATATCATGCAGTACCAAGTCAACCAAATGAATCATTGGTAAGCAATTACTACAACTCGGACACCGTATCAGAACTATATTGGTCAGCAATTATAATTCAGATTCCGTATTCACATAAAGCAACTTAAAATTGGGCCAACTCATTTAAGCAGCTGACCAATCTTATAAGAAATTGCCTCAAGTGATACACATGCATGCAATGCTTCAAATCAACCTACATGTTAGAAATGACCCCTATGAATGGCAAATTAATATGCATTTAAGCATATAATATGAGTATTAGTCAAAATCGAGTCCAAGATATATGAGGTTTATAACTAACAAACTAGCTAGACATAAGGCTTACAGCTTAAACACTTTCCTTGGGTAGCCAATGCCGCCTAATACCAGCACAGTTAATAGAAGTGTTGGAGATACAAATTTTAATTTACAGTCATCAAACAATCCATTTATCTAAGATCACTCCACGATGTTGTTGTTTCTACTCCAAAGATAACCAGAAAAAGTTTATATAGATGGTGGTAAGGAATGAACAGAACCCTAATCTAGCTAAGAAAAAATCTAAAAAAACTTAATTCTAACTGAGAAACTCGATTTAAATAACGTAAAAGTGAAAATCATGTAACAAAATCCAATCAACAATCTACAGGTACAAAAATGAGTAGAAAGATGTCAGAAAACCTAGTTATAAAAAAGAGACAAATACGTGAAATCAAACTCGGAACGAAGAAAAGTTCTCTTTCCATGTGAATGTGAAGAAGCTTTTGCGATATATATTGATATCTAGTTAAAATATAATTATAAACTACATGAAGTCAAAGCAATTTTAAGTATTGCACAAGATCAGTATTCATTCAAAACTTTACACATATATATATATGCACACAACAAAACACTATGTACTTTGATTTAAGTAAACGTGTCTCCAAAATGAACGAATTACAAGCAAGATACTAACCCAAATATCCAACCTGCGGAGTTTTGTAATCTATAAAATTCAATTAAATTGAATAAAAAACACAATAACAATTACATCAAACAATGAGATTAAACTACGGTAAATAAACAATCAACATTGCAATTTCCTATTTATGAATAAGAAACGAAAAACGAGAAAGATGAAGAACAAAATATCTGTAGTTGCACAAAATTTTAGAAAAATGATCAACAGTTAACTAATTAGAAATCAAACCAGAAAATGCTTATGACGAATGGAGAAAAGTTATGTTCCAGAAATTCTGAAAAAGATGTGTGAAAACCTAATTCTGAAAAAGAGACGAAAGAAATTAATTCGTACTTACAGGAAATTAAACTGAAGAATGGAGAGAAGTACTCTTCGAATCGGCAGAAATTCTGTCAATCAGTAATCTACAAAATTACATTCAATTGAATCAGATCACAAAGATTATTAAACGAAACAAAAATTAAGGCAAATTAACAATAATCTCTGAACCTGAAAGATGGTGTTCGGGAGCATTTTACCGACACTCTTTTGGGCCGAAAATTCAATATCAGAAGGGCTGATGGGCCGAAGCCCGTGAAGGTGTTGTTCGGTGTTGAGATTGAAATTTCTCCCCTCGGGACCAAATTTGAACCCTTGGTCTTGTGATGTTAGGCCGGTTTTGAGTTCTTTGGTAAAGCCCAAATTAGATTATAGACTGCTTTGGAGCTCGCAGACAAATGGGCTCTCTCCGTGGCAGAGTCCAGCACCTATTCAGACAAGATATAAGGTAACTCCAAAGGTGGTAAGGAGATTGACTCTACTTGCACCTTTTAAGGAGATTGTGTTGGACCCAAGTTATGGTAACTATCATATACTAGAGTCCTAATCCGACCGGGAGAAGGATTCTAAGGTGGTGAGTACTATAAATATGAGGCCTGAGTTATCATTACGAGGTAATAATACCTATTTTTGAAGACTAAATACTTATCCTCCATTGTTAAACCTTGTAATTCACCAGACTACTCATTCTCACACCGAGTTATCCTCTCAAGATAAGCCGCCAAGCTTCAAGCAGATCTCCATCGCGGTGTTCTAATGGCTGGATTCATGATTGACGCTACGCCAAAACTCAAGCGCAATATCATGCTGTAAGGAGGGGTGCTTAAATAACAATCACAATCGAACCCTTTTCAAAAAGAAACTACCATGAGTGTGGAGTACGCAGCTTCCGACCGTGAAAAGGCTAAACACACCGCACCACTCAAAGAGAGAGTTTGTTGAAAAGATGACCGGGCTCCGTAACCAGATTTATCGATGGAGCCACCGCCCCCCGACGAAGACTCTTCCATGAAAGCCAAAGATACCCGCAACTGTGCCACTTGGATGGATGGACGGGTTAATTCATGAAATACCGAGGCGCGGAAAAGAGTCGAGCTGTGGTAATGAGATCGAGAAAATTCATCCCGCAGTAAAAGATGCAAAGAAACAAAGATGCCATAATGACCCTACGCCTTCAAAGCAGGAAGAGCTTCCTGACCGCAGATGGCTAACGTGTTTTGGGGAGAAGAGGCGCCCTCTAAGAGGCGCAGCACCATAAATGGCCTTTGGCCACCCCGGCGGAAGGGGCCGAAAGGAGAGAAGTAGGTATCGAAGTCGCTCGAGGGATGGCCGGGTTTGGAGAAGAAGTTCGGCCAACAGGGACGACGCTCCGAGCACCCGGCCTGGCCTCGGGCAGCAGGAGAAAGACGAGATTCCCGAACGCGAGAAGGATGCACCCCATTCATCCCCTCACGGCGAGAATCCACCCCTCGCGCAAGGGTCATTGAATCGAGAAGTTGCTTGTTCAAGAGACGCCGACCTACCTATATAGGTCGCCTTCTCCGAAAATTAATCAGAGATAATGACCCTAAAAGGAAGATGCCCCTGATGGAGACTTATGACGGGCCAGGGGACCCTTACGACCATTCCGATGGGTATGACAGTTGATGACGATATGGCCACTCGATGCAAACAAGGCTACACATGTTTGCATTACCCCAAGAAAAAGCCCCGAATGGATGGGAACCTTGCGGCCGGATCGATAACTTCATGGAAAGACCTTTGGAAAAATTTCACGCACGGCTCGGGAGTAATAAGAGACGGGAAGATCACAAAGATCCCTCACGCAGTCGCAGAGATTAGATGAGAGCCCTGGGCAAGATGTTAAGAGATTTCGGAGGTCAGGGGGTTTGCAGGAGCCAATTCCCCACAAGCTTGGGGATTCTTCACAACTGGCTTGACATCTAAAAATCAAAGAAGTTCGATGAAGGACTCGGTGATCAACCCCCTACCGACCGACAGAGGCCTTCCATAGGTCAAGATCACATAATGATCGAGGAAGCGATGGGGAATTTCAAACCACAATCCCACGAGAAGTACCGAGATCGGACAAACAGAGCTATCGTAAGTCCGACAACCGTGGGAGGCCTGATAGCCTACAAGAAAAACTACAACTGGGGTCGAGCGCTGGAAGGCCACCTTCCCAAATAAAGGGGTCAACAAGGTGTACACCACACTCAATACAAATCGGGCCAAGATATCGAAGAGACGCGAAGAAGCCCTTTTTCAACCATGTCAAACGATCCCGGCCGTGGAAGAGGGTTTGAACAAGTATCAGGCGTACCACCGTAGCTCTGGGTCACACGACGTAAGATTGCACCAACTTGAAAGATTTAATAGAAAAGAATGTCCGTAATCGAGAAGTTGGTACAAGACGTAGTTGGTCGAGAAGGGCCTAAGCCCTGTGAGAGACAACAAATGAAGCTCACCCGACAAGCACACCAAGAAATCAACCCACAAGCCCGAGGAGTTATTGATGTGATATCAAAGTGTCTCAGTAGGGCGCGTGACCGCAGAAAAGGAATGGGCATCTCGGTCGCATTATCATCGGGTCGGGTCCTCGCCGTAAAGGATATGCCATATTCAGCACCCACCATCTCCTTCTCGCATTTACTTACTACCCTACGTAATGCATCGAACCGCACGACGGGCACGGTAATAACGGCCAGTGCCCAGCCAAAGGACACGAAGAGGATGATGATCGACAACGGGTCTTCTATTGATATACTCTACACACATGCATACCAACGAATGAATCTGGGAGGAAAGAAGATGGAATTAGAGGAGAGGGCCTGTTATACTATTTCAGTATGGCGATCCCTGCTCATGTGACGCGCACAATCACGTTACTAAATAAGTTCTAAGACGCCCCCACAAAGCAGCATGTAAATCATGGTAAAAAATTTTGTCGATAAGTGGATTCTTTATAACGCCATTTTGGGAAGGCCTACCTTATGCAAGACCGCAAGCTTAACATCTATACCCCACTTCAAAATCAAGTTTCCGACAATCGAATCGGATAGGGGAGGTAAACGAGATCTCGACATCGCCTCAAGATGTTATCTAATACCTTGATTTCTTCAGAGCTCAATGTCAAGAAGTTAGTAAAATGACGATGACCATCGAGATCGAGCCGCTCACTAAGGCAAGATCGAACCCATGGCTCTACCAAATAGAAGAAACAGAGGATGTTGAGTTGGTACCGGAAATCCAGATAAACCGTCAAGATCGGGCGGATTATCCGAACAAATTGCGAATCTGTCCGTGGAATTACTTTGGTGTATGCCGACATCTTCGCCGGGAACCTAGCGACATGCCCGAGTAGTAAGTGAATCAATCGCATTACATGTACTTCATACCGACCAAGAGGAAGCCAAAGGATACGTAAAAGAAGGATCTTTGCCCCTAAAGACGTAAGATTATGACGAAGAGGTTACCAAATTGTTAGAGGCGTGGTTCATCTTTGAAATCGACTATCCCGAATGGTCGACGAATGTGGTATCGGGTACGTAACAAAATGGGAAGTGAGGATGTGTATCGACTACACAGACCGAACAAGGCCCCGCCTAAAAGACTTCTACCCTTTACCCAACATGTATCAAATAATCGATGCCACTTCGGTACGGGATGTCGAAGTTTCATGGACGCTTTCTGGATATCACCAAATATCGATGAACAAGGAGGATACCCCAAGACTAGCTTCATCACTCATCTGCCATATATGCATATCTAAGATGACCTTCTGACTACTAAACGCAGGAGCAACCTACCAACGAATGATGAACTTCAGATTCAAAAGTAAATTGGGGCGGTATGGAAGTGTATGTGACGATATGATCGCCAAGAGACGTGTCACCGGATCATCTGGAGGACTTAGAAGATCGCTCAAAACGAGAGACAACACAAAATCGAGACTAAACCCGACCAAATGCACCTTCTGGATTGGGTTCAGAAAATTCCTAGATATCCGGTCAAGAACGGGAATCGAGGCCAATCCAGTAAAAATCTCTACGATCTTAGACATGAAATCTCCAAAGACATATAAAGATGTCCAACGGATGACGGTCAATCAATCGCCTTCTGAGATTCATGTCAAGGTCACCGAGAGATGTCTACCCTTTTTCGACACTCTCAAAGGCCCAAAATGACAAGAGTTTCCAAAGTGGACTTCGTAACGCGAAGACGCTGCTCCAGAGATCAAGAGATATTTGGGTTCTAAGACCATTGTTAATGAAACCGATCCCCTCGTAACCTTTATACTTATACTGGTCATGAGTCTGGCGGCGTAGGGGGCGACCGGTAAGTGATGAGGAGATAAGCAATTCCTGCAGTACTATGTCACCATGTGTTCTCCGAGACGCAGAAACGAGATACCCGAACTCGAAAAATTTGCTTACGCCTCATAATTGCTAACAGAAACTCAGCACTATTTCCGTGGTTTGCTGATAAAGGGTCTACATGCACCAACCTTTGAAGAAGATTTTGCACAAGCCCAAGTATCGTGCTCATACCGTTGGGCAATGGAATCGACACAATTTGTTATAGAGTATCGCCCCCGAACGACAATCAAAGGCGTATATCGCGCACTTCGTGGTCGAGTGTTCTTTCACCGAACCGAGGCGAATATAGTAGCCAAACACAACCAATCCGCACCTCATGGACTTTATACGTGGATGGATCGTCAACTATGGATGTCAAAGGGAGCAGGGGTCATCCTAACAAGTCCCGAAGGGTTCAAGGCAGCAAGCTATTCTTGGCTTGGTTTCAAGGCCACAAATAACGGGTTAGTACGAGGCCATCTTAAATAGGATAACGATTGGTCTGGAAGCCTCAGAGGTACAAGGTCGATCATCTACAAGTGATTCACAAATTGTGGTCAAGCGCTTATTTCTAAGAAGACGAAGGGTCTGGGGGCAAGGATGACCAAATATTCATTGAAAGCTAAAGGATAAGCTTATGTACTTCACTTCATACAATTGTCGGGGTGGACCGGCCAGAGAATACGATAAAGATGCCTCGCAAGGTCGGCAAAACAATCAAGCAAGCTCTTTCAATGGATCAAAGTACTTGAGGTTCTCGAAAATCCCAAAGGTCCCAAGATGTAAATCTCGGCTTGACCGGCCAATCATTGCGCTCACACCTTATATTTCATATTTGGTCCGATGGGAATCTCCTTCTGACCGCATCCTAGCCAGCAAGTCAAACACCAAGTTCGAATCTTCACCCTCATAGATGGAGATCTATACCAAAGGGCCTTTTAGCTCTCCACGCTTCAAATGTTCAACTCTTCAGAGGCGCATCACACACTTCGGAGGTGTATGAGGAATCTGTGGAGATCACATGGGAGCAAAGTCACCGGGCAAGATAAGATTTTGAGGCAGGGGGTATTATCGCCAACTATCTACATCAAGCAAAGGAATTCGCTAGAGGTGTCCCAAGTGCCACCGAATGTTAATATCCCGCACCAACCCCCCAAGGAACTATATTCCGCCTTGTCCCCGATCCCTTTGGCATTGTGGGGAATCGACATTCTGGGCCTCCGCCAAAAGCTAAGGGACAAGTTAGCTTTGTGATCGTGGCTATCGATTACACGACAAAGTGGGTCAAGCCAAACCAATCGCAAAAGATCACCGAACAGAGTGTTTGAAGTTTTTAAAGAAGGGGTAGTTCATCGGCCTCGCAGATCCCGATGGTCGTGGTCTCTTTAATAATGGGCGCATAAATGTGGGGTCTAAGTTTGAAGGCTTTTTGAAAGAATTAGGATCCAAAGATCGCAGACTTCTGCTGCCCACCCTCACCAAACGGCCAAGTGGAAGTGACCAATCGAACCCTACTCAATGGGATTAAACGCAGATTAGATGAATTAAAGGGTCGGGCGGGTTCAAGAATCTTATCTGCTTTGTGGGCGATCGAACTACCCCAAGAACTACAACCGAGACTCCCATTCAGTCGGTATACGGACCGATGCACTCATTCCTCGCTGAGATCGGATTCCAACTCTTCGAGTCACCCAATACAAAGAGCTATATAATGATGAGGGTTTGAGAACGAATTTAGATTTGGTAGATGAAGTTCGGATTCAAAGAATGATGAGGTCAAGATCTATCGCCAAATGTAATGTACCCGACACTATAATCGGGCGTGAAGACAAGGAGGTTTGCAATAGAGATTTGGTCCTCCGGAGTTTGAGGCATCAACCCCCTGCAACACCGACAAGCTAATGCCCAACCGGGAGGGCCTTATGAGGTGGTAGAGTGTCAAGCCGTGAACCTACCGACTTCGAGCAATGGACTGCCTTTGGAGGTAAAGAATACATGGCACGCATGCCGGAAGACTTAGAAAATTTTACCAAGAATAGTTATGTCGTTTTGTTTTTATCCATGTAATCGCTTCCAATTCAAATGATATAAATGAAAGTTCCTATTTCACAATGTTTAACTTCATCTATATTCATATATTTCACATTACTTGAATGTATATGCTTCGCACTATCCGATCAAGAGCCTCTAAAAAACTCCACCGATCGAGATAAGTCCCGAGCATAACCGACCGAGAGAGTTTAATAAATGCTTAAAGTACAGATCTCGCACTATCCGATCAAGAGGTTCGGAAGATACCACCGACGAGATAAGTCTCGTGTATAACTCAATTCCTCTACAATCGATAAACTCTAGCGACGATCCGATCGTAAGGTTCGTGACACAACCGATCGAGATTAGTCATAAGTGAAATCGATAATAAGCATTCATGGGCAAAGAGTATATCTTATTTATACTTAGAAAATTTTTACTTTACAAACCCTACCGCCACGATTCTCTAAGCAAGTACAAAAAAAAAAAAAGAGAAAAAATTTTCTTTATTACAAATCCTACATATCTACTCTAAGCAGGGGGTCATCTTCGCCGTCGACTCACCATCCCAAGAGTCAAGGATGGAGACATCAAGCCCATCATCCATCAACTTTGCTTTTAGCCTTTTCCCCGATGAGTCTCATACCCTTCACCAAATCGGCTATGACCTTATCGCTCAAGGCTTCAGATTCTTCAGATTCTACAATGGCTCATTGTCATGCTTCGATTATCTTCTCGAAAGGCGCTGACGGTGAAGTAGCCAAGGTGTTGTTCTCTTCGATCAAGAACATCATCTTGTCGCGCATCCTCGGAGAACTTCAGGTGTAATGTCACAATAAGATTCTCCGATCCTCGACATCTTGGAGCAGATGATCCTCTCCGCCAGTAAGAAAGATCGTGCTCATGCTCCAACTCTTCGACCCGGCCCGCCGCCGGGCCGCCTGCCTCTGTCTCAAAGATGAGAATCCTGCTCCTTCTTCAGTCTCCGATCAGACCTTAACTTCACCTTTCCAAAGCAGCCCACCTCCGTCCCCAAATTAACTTCTTTCTTTGTGGATCTAAGTAGGGAGGGATGGCTCAAAGAGAGTATATAAGCGTTCGCTCAATGAACAACACATACATCAAGACAAGAAGTAAAGGTCAAAGTTAATAAAGAAGAATCGTGAGTGACAAAGGGAATTACCCGGTCCGAGCCCTTAACATAGCCACACCAAGAACTGATCGTAAGAATAACCTTTAAACCGCTTGTCGTCACCAGAAGTTCAAGTGATCAAAGAGGGTAAAAGGAAGACCTCTGACGGCTCTCGGGCCAACAGTGGCTCACGATCCCCGGAAGAGCTTGGCCCGGAAGAAGGAGTGACGGCTCGCCCCGACTGAGACCACCATCTCTCCTGGTTGGTCGATCCGATCCTCCGACAATGAGGTCTTTTGATCGAGGTTCGAGAGAACCTCTTCTGCTCCTCCAATCCTCGACCATCTCGGCCGGCGGAGGGAGCGGCAAGAGAGTCGGCTTCACCGGGAAGGCGATGACTGGAGAGGCGCTTTGATGGTTCATTGAGGGCTTTTGAACTTCTTCTCAAGAAGCCACCTTTCTCCGCTACGCATCATCCTCGCCGCCCTCTTTGGGTGGTCGGGGTTCATTCAAGTCGACCCCAAAGGACAACTCGGTGATTGAAATCAGTCCTCCTGGAGAGTCGCTTATTACGGGGTTCGATGAATCCGGGTGACGGCAAGCGTGAATGAAGAGGTCATCAACACCCTCGTGTTCAAGATTGTCACCGCATGCAGATGTATAAATTAAGGGATGAAGCATAAAAAGTAACAATAAGAAACAAAACCAAAGAAAAGGGCACTTACAACCGTGTTTATACAAATCAAAGCTTCATTCATCGTGGTTTCCAAACTCCAAATGGATCTGCTCCATCGCTTGTAGAATGCCTCAAGGCACTCTGTCACCGGGGAACCTTGAAATTTTGGCCGGGAGCTCTACCGGATGGGCCTGTGAGGGGAGAAGTCAAGGCCTGCCTTTTGCAAAGAACCATTGTTCGTGCCATCCTTGTTATCGAAGGGGTCTTGACGCACACAGCCGATTGGGGCGCTTTTGAAGTTGCCAAGGTCCTGCCCTTAGACCACCCACGGTGAAGAAGAGATGGGAAGAGGTCGAGGCCGGAGTGATTCCCATCTCCCGACAGTGGCTATGAAGGAAACTAGGTGGATGTACGAAGTTCTAAGCACTACCGAAATGTAACCCGATCCCCACGGCCCGAGGAAGGAAGAAATGAAGTCACGCAGAGGAAACCAACCCCGTATTTCAAAGACATACAGGGAACGGCTACCCATTCACCCCTGCCTCCAACATCTTCTCACTCCAAGCCGAGGGATCCCGAGTCCAGATTCTTCTGCATATTTTGAAGAGGGTCTTGACATCGAGATTCGAGAAGGGGTGAGAGAGAAGGGGTATGAGGGTGAGAAAACTCCTCCGAGGAGCTGGTAGGCGCTCAACTCTAACCTCAAAGATTTGCCAGAGTAGAAAGGGAGCCGAAGTAGATCGATCACATCGTAATTCGACCTCTAACAGTCACCGGTGGTGACAGAGGCAATGATAGGCTCAAGAATTTAATGATGCTAGAATCACCATTTGATATGAAATCGAGGTAAGGTGATGCAAGTAAGAAGTTTTGAGAGGAATAAGCAAAAATAAGACTCAAATTTCAAAGACAACAGGAAAATGGTGCAGATTAGGTAAGAGACAAGTTTCATTTAAATCGCCACGGAGAATTTGAAAGCAAAGAGTCAAGAAAAGTGATAATGAGGGGGAAGGGGAGTTTTATAAGGAGTACGCATTTTAACCCCAAGGCGCTATTAAATACTTGAGGTGGGCCCAAAGTGAAAAGGCGGCAACGCTTCAAATATCAAGAAGTGATCGTGACGGCCTACGATAGCTTCATCATTATCTCGCACGACTGCTCAAGTCTCGATTTTTTCAAGTCTCCAATCATAAATATGTTATGATTAGAGACCTGGGGGCAATGTTCGGAGCGCTTTTACCGACCCTCCTTTGGGCCGAGATTCAATACCGTAAAGGGGCTTGGAGAGACCGATGGGCCAAAGCCCATGAAGGTGTTGGAGGTGTTCTGTCCAGATTTGAGATTCTCCGGACCATAAATTAACCTCGGTCTTGTGATGTTCGGGTCTGGGTCTTTGAGTTCTTTGGGCCAAGCCCAGATTAGATTATAGGACCGTTTGGGGCTCGCACAAAGGGGCTCTCCTGCAAGCAGAGTCCGGATACCTATTCAGATGCATATAAGGTAACTCAAAAGGTGGTAAGGAGATTGACTCTACTTGACCTTTTAAGGAGATTGTGTTGGACCCAAGTTATGGTAACTAACATATACTAAGAGTCCTAATCCGACCGGGGAGAAGGATTCTAAGGTGGTGAGTACTATAAATATGAGGCCTAGGTTATCATTATGAGGTAATACCTATTTTTAAGACTAAATACTTATCCTCCATTATTAAACCTTGTAATTACCAGACTTTCATTCTCACACCGAGCTATCCCCAAGTGGCATAAGCCGCCAAGCTTCTCGGTGATCCACATCGCGTGTGTTCTAGCGCGTGATTCTCGTGATTGGACGCCACTTGAAACTTCAAGTTAACAGATGGACTAAAAAATTATCCGTACTCACCCTAACAAAATTTCAGAAATGTGAGGAACAGTTAAGTGAATCTACTTCTAATACTCTACTACGACGAAGAAACAGATTTCTATCACTCTTCTTAGAGAGAGAAAGTAAGAAGACGAATTCTCTAATCTCTGTTGTATGTTTGCCATTTACCAGTAAGTAGCACAAGTATTGGCTCGCGAATTTTTCAACAAAATACTATCCGGACCTCTAACTTATTGAATTTAGTTTGGCTACCCCCAAACTACATAATTTTCTATTTTGCACCCCTAAACTTCAAGTTTTGTTTTTAAGTTAAAAACGAGGAAAAGTTATTGGAAGCCCCGGTTCCGGAAGCTTTCTTCGTTGTTTATTTAACTAACACCGTCTATAAACCGTCAAGGGCTAGAAATTAAAAATTTTCCTTTTCTCAAATAAATAGGGGCTAATGACAAAATTGTCCCCCTAAATTTGGACGAAAAACAATTTAATACTCAAAGTTTAGGAATCTTCAATTAATATATCTAAGTATTTTAAAATAACAAATGTGTTCACTTTTGGTCGGAACGACCAATTTTTCGTCGAAATACGGTTTGACTACCCTTTTTGTACTTTGAAATTCTCAATACACTTGGCTTGTATTTGACAGGTATTTAATAAGTATTTTCTAAAATAATGTTATTCTTTACTTTGTTCATTTCTCCCAACATTTAAAATTAAAAAAATAAAATCTTAACATTATTTATAAAATCAATGACAATAAATAATAAATTAAATATAAATATAATTTTCCTTTTAAGTGGCACATTACCTCCATCTACAAATAAATTTTTTTTATGAAATCTATAAATACAAATAAATAAATAAATTATAAAAAATCAATGTTAAAATTATAAAGTCTCTTTAAAAAAGAAACTAAAATAAAAATAATTTAAATAAATAAAACATCAATGGTAAGAAGACAAAAATTAAAAACAAGATCATAACTTGCTTATAAAAAAACTAATTACAAAATAACAACAAAATCAAATTGATTATTTATCTTAACCGTTTTCTTCTTCTTTATCAAACTTCTTTCTATTCCTTTTCTTTCTATCTCTCTCATCTGCCTTTGCCTATACTCCTTCTCATTTTCTCTCTCATTTGTCCTCTCCATACTCTTTCTCTCTCTTCTCTTTATAGTGGTAGAACCAAACATTTTTAGAGAGGGATCAAAATACATCAATAAAAAAATTATTTATTGATGTTTGGAGTGCTTCTTTCAAATTCATTTTTTTCAATTATAGTATTTCACAATATTCTATTTCAACCATGGTCAACCTTTGAATTGTGAGTTTAATGACTTTAAATATATATATATATATATATATATATATATATATATATATTCGGTAAGGATCAAGAGCATTCTCCTTAAATAGCATTTTGCTTTAAATAACATTCTTTTATTAAAACGACGTAGTTTCAATAAAAAAATGCTATTTAAGGAGGAATGTTATTTAAAGAGAATGCTCTTGATCCCGATCAGTATATATATATATATCTGAAAGTCGTTCTCCAACGGACCAAATAAGCGGACCAATGAACGGACTCAAGGCAAAAAACACGCGGGTGGGTTTAATCCGCAAAAACACGCGTTAAACCCGACCATGTGTTTTTTTGCCTCTCGTCCATTCATCGTCCGCTTTATTTGGTCCGGCTTGAGATCCTCCCCATATATATATATATATATATATATATATATATATATATATATATATATATAGTATTCATCCATGGCAAATGTTCGATATGACACTATTCAAAGAAACAAGTTGATTACTGCTGATATATGGACAATGGAAGGTCGAGATTGGTCAACTTTTCTCCCTCGCCAACAAACATGCTTAATAATCCCTTTTTTCTTTTTGTTCGTTAGCCTATTACATTATCGCCTTAACTTATAATACATGCCGCTTACTACATACTGTAAGGCCAAATATGTGAGTCCCACCTATACGGCTATATAAAGATAAGTTTACATTTATGTATACATAATGTAAAAATAAAAGATAATAATACATAATATAAAAATAAAAGATAATGATAAAATAAGTCCAATAAAAGATAAACTTATTTTTATAAATACATAATGTAAAAATAAGATAAGTTTGAATAAAAGATAAATTTATCTTTTATAATAAAATAAATTTATCTTTTATTATAAAACATAAATTTATCTTTTATAATAAAATAAATTTATCTTTTATAATAAAATAATTTTTTTTATTCTTATTAATAAAATAAATTTATCTTTTATAATAAAAAATAAGTTTTATCTTTTATTATAAAAGATAAATTTATTTTATTAAAAAAGATAAATTTATTTTATTATAAAAGATAAATTTATGTTTTTATAATAAATGATAAATTTATTTTATTATAAAAGATAACTTTATCTTTTATTAAAACTTATCTTATTTTTACATTATGTATTTATAAAATAAGTTTATCTTTTATTCAGACTTATCTTATCATTATCTTTTATTTTTACATTATGTATATATATGGCTATGTGTGTGACGCCCCCAAAATAGGTATACATCACCTATTCTGAGTCGTCAAATACATGGTACAGAACATAAATACAATCTTAATTATACAACAACAAGAGAGCTGTGAGTTTAAATACAAATATTGTCTTATAGATAATATCCACTCGTAATGAGTTCTCATTACATTTATTGTCACACTATTTAATGTAATAAAGAGGACTACTAGCTAATACTATCATCCCACCATCACCCGCTCCCGACAGGCTCAAATCCCATTTACGTTCTCATTTCCGAAGAGAAACAAAGAAAGAAAGGGTGAGCTCAATTAGCCTAAGAAGAAATATTATGACTAAGATAATGTAGAATAAATTATCATTAGCCTTAAATAGTGTTAAACCGATACAATATAACAAACATCGAGTTTAATCAGTAATGGCGAAATAAAACAATCCATTGTAAGAGTCAAGTAGAGAATAAAATCTACTATCTTCTATGATTTAAAAGGGTTTTCATCACTTTTATCACCGGGACTCAAATTAATAAATAATCCACATCATCGAATCACCCCCTCGCACTACTACCCAGGATATTCTTTAAGATCACGACCATAATTATCCATCCACTACGGGCCAAGAATATTTGTGTATTCATTAATGGTCATGATCATGCCAACAACCTCATCCATCAATGCACTACGGGCCAATGAGAACTTTTACAACATCATTTGTAACATTACTACCATGATTACATAATCAATAATCCCTCGATCATAATCATACCAAGTCCATCTATGCACTACAAAACAGGATGACTTTTAAAAAATATAAACATGAGGATGATGACAATGATATAAGAATTCAATAAAACAAGTTCAAGAATTAATTTATCCAGAACTAATAATGTCCAAATTGTCAACATGACATCGCTTTGTAGAGTAAAATTCAAGAATGCTCGTAAGAATATTTCCATGAAAAGATATTTAGATGAAGCAAGAAATATCAATGATATTCCACTAATTTCATGGAGTATATAAGTCAAAACTTTAACCAACCGAGTATTATAAAGAATGGAATAACAAAAGAAATCACCATGCATACTGATTTCTATGATGCAAAGTTATTCCAACAGAATACTAAATAATCGGAACCGTGTCAAAGTAAATTATGCACCGGCAGGATGTTCCAACGAATAATAAAGAATGGAAAAACAATGTAAATCACCATGCATGCAGTATTGCAGATGTAGACAAAGTTATTCCAATGTAATACTAATAAGGATTTTAATCGGTCCCACAGAAACGCATGCATGTGATATTCCAAATGTAATAATAATAAAGACTTTAACCGTGTTCAACGTAAAATGCATGTATGTGATATTCCAATGTAATAATAAAGATTTAAATCAGTCCCACAAAACGCATGCATAAGATATTCCAATGTAATAATAAAGACGCGAATCGTGTCCTGCGTAAAACGCATGCATGTGATATATCCAAATGTAAATAAGTAAAGACGGATAATAAAAGAATGTCACCAAGTATAGGTAAATGGCGACATCTGAGTTATTCCAACAAAATAATAAAGAATGGAATAACATAAGTTCTCTTCATAAATACAAAAAAAATAACACCCTTTACGAGTACAACAAATAATATTCCCTACCTTAAGAAGAAGAGTCTTTGGATATATAAGTAGTGAAGTAGCGAATACTTTTCTTCTTTCTATCAATAGTTTATCTCTCTAGTTTCAAAGATTCGTAAAAATAAATGAAGGAATGAGCTTCTATTTATAGAAAAATGGACCGTGATAAGAATTAACTCATTAATCTATTCCGTATTGATTTACTTTAATCTCATCCATATTTAAAGTTAAAATCTTTTAAATAAAATATAATATATTTTATTTATAATCTAATAAAACGAATAACTTTATAAAAGATTTTACTATACAAACACTATCGCAGCACTATGCAAAACACTATGCGTAATAAAATATAATATATTCTAATTATTGTCTAATAAAAATGTATAACTTTATAAAAGTATTCTGCTTTATATAAAAAAGATTTACTATGCAAAATATTATGCAGAACACTATACGCAACACTATGCATAATAGAATATAATATATTCTATTTCTGAATAACTTTATAAAAGTATTCTGCTTTATATAAAAAGATTTTATGTATTATTACATTAATAATACCAACAAAATCGAAGTGACTTATCACGTCAAGATCAATAATTAATACATGTGTTACTATGCGCAACTTATGCGCCAGATATTATTGTATTTTTAACAACGGGTGTTTCAACAATTAACGGTAAAACTTCACGTTATTATTTTCATAATGTATTTTTGTCGCTTTCAATCCGACAATAATTTCGTTATAGGGTCCACCAATGATTGTGCTGTAAGACCCCAACTTTTATAAATAAAGATGAATTTTCTATAAATATTATTTTGAATATTATGGAGTAAATTTGATATAATGTTATAGTTGTGGGTAATATTTATAAATTTTGCAAAAGTAAGCAAGTTGTTATAAAATATTCGTTTGGTCTGGGGAATATTCTTTTGTGTTTGAAATATTCGCATGCGACTCAAGACAATCATCGGTGGACCCCGTAATTATTGTCAAATCGAGAAAACGACAAAAATACTTTTTTGAAAATAACGCTGAGGTGTTACCGTTAAAACTATCAACTACCCTAGAAGTAAAAATACAATAATACGCTGTGATGGATATAATACACTCAGATTGATTATCGATGCTTACGTGAGTAAGTCACTCAATTATACTCAATTATTGCTACAAGAATTGTTTGATCATATCTCTTATATTATTGATTCAATTATTGTCACAATATCATTTGTATAATATGTTATATTATTAAATCAATAATTGAGACGACAAGTTATAAATGATTAATAATTGTTGAAAGATTAAATATATGTTGATTAAAAATAAAATGATTTGTGGTAATATTTATTCAATCCTTGATGTATATAAAGAGTTTGTTATCAGACGTTTGTGGTAAGTTTGGTTATTTTATGGGGGGCCCATATGTCATCATCTAAGAGTTTCTTCATCAATAGGAATTACCTTCGCAATAAGAATTACCTTCACAATAAGAATTACCTTTACCACCGTCAAACCACTTGCTGCTTTCATATTACAAAAAGGCCGAACCACTTGTCGTTTCATATTACGGTGTCGAACCAATTGTCGCTTCACATTACGACGCCAAACCATTTTTCTTTTCACATCACTAGTCGCTGCCACTTGCCTTTTCATATGGCAAGTGCTAAGTTTAGATATCTTCTATAAATAGAGGCCTAGTGCTTTCATTATTTTCACGAATTCATTCAAGCTATAGAGAGAGAAAGTATAGAGAGAATAAGAGAAAGAAGAAGAGTATTTTGTTACTACACTCATCGCAGATTCAATCTCCTACTAATGTAAGGGTGTTATTCTTTCTTATTCATGTAAGAAACTGTTGTTATTCCATCGCTTATTATTCTCATTGAATAACTCAGATACGCTTGCTAACCTATACTTGGTGACATTCTTCTATTATTCTCATTGGAACATCCCGTCTCGTGTGTTTTACATCTGGACCGGGTTCCGCTTTTTATTATTATTCTTTGAACATCCTGCTCGTGCGTGTTTTTTACACCGACCGGTTCCGCTTTTTTATTATTATTCTGCTGGAACATCATGTCTGTGTGTTTTACACCCACCGGTTCCTCTTATTATTATTTTGTTGAACATCCTGTCTTTGTGTTTTACAATCGGACCGGTTTCGCCTTTTTATTATTCTCATTGGAACATCCTGCTTGCGATGTAATTTTGCTTCACGACTCGGTTCCGTTATTATTATTCTCATTGAATAACTGCAATACATGCCAAGTATCGCATGCACGGTGATTTCTTTTGTTATTCCATTCTTTATTATACTCAAATGGTTAAAATTTTGACTTCTATACTCCATGAAATTAGTGGAGTATCTTTGATATTCAAGCGCTTCATCTAAAGATCTTTTCATGAAAATATTCTTCCGATCATTCTTGAATTTTACTCTACAAAGCAAAGATCATGTCGACAATTTAGACATTATTAGTTCCTCGGATAAATTAATTCTTGAACTTGTTTTATTGAATTCTTATATCATTGTCATCATCCTCATGTTTATATTATGTTGAAAGTCATCTCGTGGCTGTAGAAGTATGTAGATGGACTTGGTATGATTATAACCGTGGATTATTCTAAGTAATCATGAATCGTAATGTTATAATTGATGTGGTAAAAGTCCTCATTGTCTGTAGTAGTGCATCGATGGACAAATGTTGGCATGATCATGACCATTAATGAATACACAAATATTCTCGCCCCGTAGGTATGGATAATTGTGGTCGTGATACTAAAGAATAATCCTCGCCATAGCTGCAGGGGTGATTCGATGATGTGGACTATTTATTGTCGAGTCTCATTATAACAAAGATGAAAAACCTTTTAAATCATAAAAGATAGTAGATTTTATTTTTACTGACTTTTTTAATGGATTCATTGGTTCCACCGCAGCTTAAACTTGATGTTTATTATATTTTATCGGTTTAACAATCGTTGAAGGCTAATGATAATTTATTTTGCATTATCTTAGTCATAATATTTCATCGGGCTAGTTGAGCTCACCTTTTACTTTTATTGTTCTCTTCAAGAAATGAGAACGTAGCAGGACTAGTCGGGAACGGAGTGACGGGATCGATGATAGCATTAAGAATCCTCACTATTCTCGTGAAATAGTGTGATAATAATTGTAACGAGGATTCCTTTTAAGTTTGTATAATCTCTAGTAGACAATAATTGTATTCAAACTCACGCTTTATGTTTTGTCGTATTGTATTGTACTTACGTCAGATTAAGTTGTATTTGAATTTGCATCACGATTCCATGTACCCAAGATGGGTGATGTATACCTAATTTTGGGGGTGTCATAAAGGTCATCTTGGTATTTAATATTCCCTGTTAAAATGAATATTCCCCACCAATCTAATATTATATAACAACTCATGATTTTACAAAAAATTATAAATAATACCCACAATTATAACATTATATCAATTTCATTCCATAATATTCAAAAATGATATTTATAGAAAATTCATCTTTATTTATAAAAGTTGGGGTCTTACAACCTCCCTTCTTATGAAATTTCGCCCTCGAAATTAGGGTACACATACTGTATGTCAAGAGGTAAGGATACCTTGATTTCATTTCGATTCTAACTCCCAAGTCATTTCCTCAACATCGTGGTTTCTCCACAAAACTTTGACTTAAGGTTTAACCTTGGAGCGTAGAATATGTTCCTTCTTATCCAAGATTTGAACAGGAACCTCTTCATACATCAAATCTTCCGTTATTTCATCTAGTTCTAACTCAATAATGTGGTTCGGGTCTTCCACATATTTACGTAACATGGATATGTGAAAAACGCGCATGAACACGAGACATACTTGGCGGTAAAAGTCGAGTCTATAGCCCACGCTTCCTATTCGATCGAGGATTAAAAATGGGCCAATGAATCGAGGATTGAGCTTTCATCTCTTTCCAAATCTCGTAACTACTTTCCATGGAGCAACACGTAACAACACATGATCTCCTATATCGAATTCCACGTCCTTTCGTTGAAGATCAGCATAACTCTTTTGTCGATCTTGTGAGGTCTTTATACGTTGTTTGATTGTTTGAATCTTTTCCGTAGTCATACGTATCAACTCCGGCCCCAACAACGCTGCTTCACCCACCTCATCCCAAAGATAATCGAGAATCGACACTTTCTTCCATATAACGCCTCGAATGGAGTCATGCCAATACTTGCTTGATAACTGTTATTGTAAGAAAACTCCACCAATGGTAAGAACTTGTCCCAAATTCCCTTGAAGTCTAGGACAAAGAGTCTTAATAAATCTTCAAGAGTTTGAATAGTCCTCTCTGATTGTCCGTCCGTCTGAGGATGATATGTCGAACTAAATCGTAAATCCGTGCCCATAGCTTTTTGTAAACTAACCCAAAATCGTGAAGTGAATCTTGGGTCTCGATCAGAAACTATGGATACCGGCATACCATGCAGTCTTACAATCTCATTTATGTACATACGAGCAAGACGTTCAAGTGTATAAGTTTCATGTATTGGTAAGAAATGAGCAGATTTGGTCAATCTATCAACAATGACCCAAATCGCATCAATGCCGAGAAACCCTTGGGAAGGCCAAGAATCTAAATCCATGGTAATGTGCTCCCACTTCAATTCGAATTTCAAGTGGTTGAATGGACCTTTTGGTACTTGATGTCTCCGCCGACTCGTTGACACGTTAGACACCTCGAGATAAACAAATATATCTCTCTCTTCATATCATTTCACCAAAATGTATGTCAAGATCATGATACAATTTGGTACTCCTGTGATGGATTGCAAATGGTGTATTATGCGCTTCCATCATAATTTTATACTTTAAATTAGGGTCGTTAGAACACAAAGTCCGGAGTCGACTCAAGTATTCCTTCTTCATCGATTCTTGCTTCCCAAGATAGCACCTTCTCAGACTTTCTTCCTCATACGCATCAACCTGTGTCCGTAGAGCTTGAGTAGCTTTAACTTTATCAATTAAAGTCGGTTCTACTCGTATATTCGCCATCATCACATGGGTCCTTGGATTCTTTAACTCTATCTCCATCCTTTGCAAGTCACACAAAATGGGCCTTTGCGTTGACAATATCGCATTCGCACTTGTATATGATCTTCTACTCAATGCGTCAGCTACCACGTTCGTTTTTCCAAGATGGTATTGGATGGTATGATCATAATCTTTCAATAGTTCAAGCCAACGTCGTTGTCGCATGTTGAGTTCCTTTTGAGTGAAGAAATATTTGTGGCTTTTATGATCCGTAAAGATCTCCACTTTCTCCCCATACAAGTAATGCCTCCAAATCTTTAGTACGAAGACAACAGCTGCCAACTCTAGATCATGAGTATGATAATTCCTCTCATATTCTTTGAGTTGTCGTGAGGTATAGGCTATGACTTTCCCATGTCGCATGAGAACACATCATAACCCTTTTCCCGCATCAAGCATCAGAGATGACAAATCCTCCAACCATATGGTATTGTCGTAATGTATTGAAAACTCTTCTCACATTCCTCGCCTCCAACCGAACTTTGTATCTTTCCGAGTAAAGTGAAGTTAATGGAGTAGCGATTCGAGAAAACCCTTCTACGAATCTCCGATAATAACCAAAAGTAAGCCGAGAAAAGCTACGACTTTTTGATTAATCGATTTAGGTTGCTCCCACTTTGAATAGCTTCAATCTTTCTTTGGGTCAATAAGATATTCCATGACTTGATACCACGTGCCCAAGGAATGCTACTTCCTCAAGCTAGAACTCGCATTTCTTCAACTTGGCATAAAGCTTGTATTTCACGAAGCTTTTGGAGTATCGAATTTCAAGTGTTGCTTTCACGATCTTCACGACTTTTTGGAATAAATAAGGATGTCATCAATAAAAACGACCACAAAGTGATCCAAATATTCCTTGAATACTCGGGCATCATATCCATGAAGGCAACATGAGCATTAGTCAATCCAAAGGACATGACTAGAATTCATAATGCCCGCATCGAGTTCCGAAAGCCGCCTTTGGAATGTCATCGCTTCTAATCTTCAATCGGGTGATATCCTAACGAAGATCAATCTTTGAAAGAATTTGGCTCATTGAATCGGTCAAACAAGACATCAATACGTGGAAATGGGTACTTATTTTTGATGGTGACATGATTCAACTCCAGATAATCAATACAAAGTCGATACTCCCATCTTTCTTCTTCACTAATAGAACAGAGCACCCCAAGGAGAAGTACTTAGATTTAATAAAGCCAATGTCTAACAATTCTCGCAATTGAGTCTTTAACTCCTCAAGTTCAATAGAGCCATTCGATATGGGGCTTTGAAATGGGTTTTGTACTGGGTTCAAGGTCGATACAAAATTCAATTTCACGCTCTGGGGGTAGGCCAGAAAGTTCTTCAGGGAATACGTCAGGAAATTCATTAACAATATAAATATTATTCAAAACTGACGTATTTTTGTTTAGATCCGTGACATGAGCTAAGAAAGCTTAACATCCGTTTTTCAATAAACGAATAGCTTTATGGCTTGAGATGACAGTGATTGATTTTAATGGTTTGGTTTCTTGGTTTTTGCATAATAGGTTGGTTAGGAATATGAAAGCTAACAACCTTACGAAAACAATCAATTTTTGCATGATGAGTAGTTAACCAATCAATCCCTAGAATCACATCAAATGCAAGTATTTTCAATGAAATAAGATTGACAGGTAATGTAAGGGTACCGATTTGAACCAAACAAGACTTATAAACAGTGGATGTAATGAAGGTTTCTCCCAACGGAGTTTCCACAGATAAGTCAAAGTCTAATTTCTCTGGAGTCAAATTTAATCGCTTAAATGCAAAGTAGGAGAAATAAAAGAATAGGTAGAACCCAGATCAAATAAGGTATAGACTTGGCTAGAGTTTATGATAAGCTTACCCGTGATGACCTCATTCGGGTTCCTTGCTTTCTGGGAGGTCACAACAAACGCCTCCTCGCACCACCCACTTTCGACTTTGACTTTTCCGGGATGGCCTTTGGTGCCTCCATTCTAGTCCGAACTTGTCTTCTGTGAATAACAAAATCCAAATAGTGACCTTCTCTTCCACAATTATAACATGTTTTGACAAAGATCGCTGCAGCTTTGACCGATGTGTCCCTCCCTCCGCATTTGAAGCATATGATAGTGGTCGCTCTCATTCCTTAACCACTGTTCTTTGGTCCGACGCCTTTCCATCATTGTTGAATCTAATTTTCTTGAAATGTCCATTTTACTATCTTGGCCATGATTACCACCAAGTGGTTACCATTTCGGCATGTTGATTCCTCCACGCTTGTTGTCACCGCTTTCGATGACCGATACCACCGGTATTTTCATGTTTTTACCGCTTTCTCTTGGCCGCCCCAATAATCGAGCCCTATTTACAACATCCGAGTACAAACACGCTTTATGAGAAATAAGATATCGACGTATCTCCGCTTCAAACCTCTTAAAATATTCGCGTCATTCGCTTCCTCATTATCGACCAAATGGGATGCAAACCGGATAACTCCGCAAATTTAGCCTCAGATCATGCATACACTGGCCATATTGTTTTGTTCCAATTTGATAAACTCCACTTCTTTCATGTGACGAATACTTTCTGGAAAGTACTTGTCGTTGAATAGCTCTTAGAACTTCTCCCAAGATATCTTGAAAGCAAGGCCAGTCGGTACGCTTTTACGATTCCCACCAAGAATCCGCTTCTTCACGCAATAACATGAAGGTGGCGAAGGGAACCTTTTGCTCTCTGGAGCATCCCAAGACATCAAATATCTTGGTGATCTGCTTTATCCATGCTTCCGCCTTAAGTGGTTTTGGCTCTCCAATAAACTCCGGTGGTCCCAGCCTTGAATCATTTAGTGGTGACCGCCCAAGAGTTTCCAAAGAGTTTCCACCTATATTTTGGACAGAGTCGCTTCTCATTGTTGCATGAATCGTGATAAAGCCTCCGAACATTCCATCGCTCATCATTTGGTCAATGTTGTTGTTTGCTCGAGGAATGTCGCCTTCCTGCGATGCACATTATCTCCGATTATTGATCTGTGGAGACTCAACGGTATCCTCGTGCTCCATTGCTATTCTCAACATTCTCTTGGATGTCATTTTTAGATACCGCCACAAAACAAAGGTAAATTAACATATAACATATTATCCCTATACTTTGACCGACCAATTAAATACCAAATAAACTTAGGTAGGTCATACTAACAAGGAATTCCCCGCCTCCCTCCCTAGTTCTAGTCTCACATCTTAGCCAGGGATCATATCCCTAAGCTTTGATACTAACCGTGACGCCCCAAAATAGGTATACATCACCCTATTCTTAGTCGCCAAATACATGGTACGTAACATAAATACAATCTTAATTATACAACAAGAGAGAAATTGTGAGTTTAAATACAAATACCGCCTTCTAGATAATATCCACTCTCGTAATGAGTCCTCATTACATTTATTGTCACACTATTTAATGTAATAAAGAGGACTACTAGCTAATACTATCATCCCAGGACCATCACTCCGCTCCCGACTCGTCTCCAAATTTACGCTCTCATTTCCTCAAGAGAACAAAGAAAGAAAGGGTGAACTCAACTAGCCCAAGAAGAAATATTATGACTAAGATAATGCGTAATAAATTATCATTAGCCTTAAACAAAGTTAAACCGATATAATATAACAAACATCAAGTTTAATCAGTAGCGAAACAAGCAATCCATTATAAGAGTCAAGTAGAGAATAAAATCTACTATCTTCTATGATTTAAAAGGTTTTTCATCACTTTTATCACTGGACTCACTAATAAATAATCCACATCATCGAATCACCCCTCGCACTACTACGCCAAGGATATTCTTCATTATCATCACGACCATAATTATCCATGCACTATGGGCCAAGAATATTTGTGTATTCATTAATGGTCATGATCATGCCAACAACTCATCCATCAATGCACTACGGGCCAATGAGAACTTTTACAACATCATTTGTAAACATTTACTACATGATTACAATCAATAATCCTCGTCATAATCATACCAAGTCCATCTATGCACTACAAAAGCCACGATGACTTTCAAAAAATATAAACATGAGGATGATGACAATGATATAAGAATTCAATAAAACAAGTTCAAGAATTAATTTATCCAGAAACTAATAATGTCCAAATTGTCAACATGATACTACTTTCAGAGAAAGTAAAATTCAAGAATGCTCAAAAGAATATTTCCATGAAAAGATACTAGATGAAGCGCAAATATCAATGATATTCCACTAATTTCATGGAGTATAAAGTCAAAACTTTAACCAACCGAGTATTATAAAGAATGGAATAACAAAAGAAATCACCATGCATACGCAGATTTAGCATGTATGTGTTATTCCAAATGTAATACTAAATAACGGAACCAGTGTCAAAGTAAATTGCACCGGCAGTGATGTTCCAACAGTAATAATAAAGAATGGAATAACAATGTAAATCACCATGCATGCGGATTCACATATGTATGTGTTATTCCAATGTATCTACTAATAAGAATCTTAATCAGTCCCCAAAAAACGCATGCATGTGATATTCCAAATGTAATACTAATAAAAATCGGAACCAGTCCCACAGTAAAATGCATGCATATATGATATTCCAACGGAATAATAAAGATTTTAATCAGTCCGACGTAAAACGCATGCATGGATATATTCCAATGTAATAATAAAGAAGCGAAAATCAGTCCCACCAACGAAACGCATGCATGTGATATTCCAAATGTAATATAGTAAAGACGGAATAATAGAAGAATATCACCAAGTATAGGGTAGCCACAGATACAAAGTTATTCCAATGTAATAATAAAAAATGGAATAACATAAGTTTTCTTCATAAATACAAAAGAATAACACCCCTTTACGAGTACAACAACAAATAATATTCCCTACCTTAAAGAAGAAGATCGGATATATAAGTAGTGAAGTAGCAGAATACTTTCTTCTTTCTCTCTATAGTTTATCTCTGTAGTTTCAAAGAATTCGTAAGAAAATAATGAAGGAATGAGCTTCTATTTATGTAAAAAATGGATCATATAAGAATTAACTCATGAATCGGTCCAGTTGATTTACTTTAATCTGACTATTCATATTTAAAGCAAAATCTTTTAAATAAAATATAATATATTCTATTTATAATCTAATAAAATGAATAACTTTATAAAATATTTTACTATGCAAACACTACGCAGTACACTATGCAAACATTATGCATAATAAAATATAATATATTCTAATTATTATCTAATAAAATAGATAACTTTATAAAAGTATTCTGCTTTTATATAAAAGATTTTTACTATGCAAAATACTATGCAGTATAATTATGCAACACTATGCATAATAGAATATAATATATTCTATTTCTAGAATAACTTTATAAAAGTATTCTCGCTTTATATAAAAAGATTTTCTCAGATTATTACATTAATAATACCAACAAAACCGAAAGTGACTTATCACGCAAGCATCAATAATTAATACCGTGCTACTACTATGCAACCACGCATATTATCAGTATTTTTTTAACACGGTGTTTCAACAAGCTTAATCTGTAAAACTTCCGCCGTTATTTTCATAAAAAGTATTTTTGTCGCTTTCAATCCGACAATAATTCCGCTAGGGTCCACCAATGATTGTGTTATTGTATTTAATATTCCCCTGTTAAAACGAATATTCCCCACCAATCGAATATTATATAACAACTTGTGTACTTTGTAAAATTTATAAATATTACCCACAATTATAACATTATATCAATTTCATTCCATAATATTCAAAAATGATATTTATAGAAAATTCATCTTTATTTACAAAAGTTGGGGTCTTACAATGTGGGTGGGACTCACATCAAGCATACTGACACATGTAGCAGTGCATGTATTATAAGTTAAGGCGATGAATGTAATTTGTAAACGGACAAAAAGGAAAAGGGACTGCCGCTACAAGCTGTAGCGGCAGGGAGAAAAGTTGACCAATCTCAGCCTTCCATTATCCAGATCAACGATAATCAATTTGTTTACTGAATAGTGTTCATGGCAAACGTTTGCCATAGATGAATACCCATATATATATATATATATATATATATATATATTAAATACCCCCTAACTATATGACTATTAATTAGACTTTAAAGTTTTTAGTCAACTTATTAGCTATTTTATAGATAAATTACAAATTATACTCCATGCGTCTCACGATAAAAGTTTTGATGGATTTTTCACGCATATTAAGAAGATGAATGAAATGATAAAATTGCCTATTAATTATTTTTAATGTAGGTGAGAGAGTGACTTTCTAGCTTTTCAATTCAAAATATTTTCAGCACATAAATAATTATACTTATTAAATATGGAGAGAGAATATGTGACACCCCCAAAATAGGTATACAACACCCATTCCTAGTTGTCAAAATACATGGTACAGAAACAACTACAACTTTATTAATACAACATAAAAACTGTGAGTTTAAATACAAATATTATCATCTAGACAATATCCACACTCAAATAAGTCCCCAGTACAATTATTGATACATTATTTTACAAAAATAGTGAGGACTACTAAAACGACTTCTAGAACCATCATTCCACACCTTTACTAAGATTTACTACATTCTCGCCTCCCGAGAAGAAAAAGATGGAACAACAAGGAAAATGGTGAGCTCAACTAGCCCAAGAAAGAACATTATGACTAAGATAATATAAAAGAAATTATCGTTAGTCTTCACGAGGAAAAATCTAATAGAATACAATAGATAACAAGTTTTAAATCAATATTCGCAATGAAATAATAATTCATTAGAAGAGTTAAGTAGAGAATGCAAACTACTATCTTCTATATATGAATTTAAAAGTTCATCGCTCATCTCTTATCCCCTAACATCAATCAATATATATCCGAATCAAATATTCATCTTTGCATTACGAGCCAAAGATATTCATCACTGTCATGTTCATCTAAACACTGCTCATCTTTGCACTACGGGCCAAAGATATTCAAGAGAAATCATTCATCTTTGCACTACTGAGGTGCCAAAGATATTCAATTATATCATCATTTAGGATCGAGGATGATGAAAAATATTTTAAGAAAACGAATCCAAAGAAACAAAAGAATAAATATTAAGGATTCAGTATTTCAAATTATTTCATGTCCAAAAATACCTCATAAATAATCATAAGTGGAGTAAAATTCAAGAATGAAGATCAAAACATAGATCCAATCAAAAATAGGAATCATAACAGACAATCTTGGACACGTAAAAGAAAATTTAATTTTTCCGTGAATAATGTCGATTTCGTGAATAAAGGTCGATACGTGAATTGTGCCAGATCGTGAATAAGAATTCGACACTAAAAGATAGAAATTTCATAAAAATATCATCATTCTTCGTGAATAAGAACTCATGAATAAGAACCCCCATATGAAAAGGTTCCAAACTTGATAAAATTTCCAACCAATATTTTGGCATAATGATATCAAGAAATAATATCATTTTCGAATAAAATAACATCCCTTACCTCAGAAAGAATAGTACTTCTGACTGAAATACTGGATATAGTGTTGAAAGAACTTACACCGTATAGCAATACTCAAAGTACTAAAATACTCACAAATACGCTCGATATTATAGAGAGAGAAAGAGAGAGAAATCTTTAGTTTCTGGTGTGATTTTCAATTTTAACCTAAGCACCCTATTTATAGGAAAATGCTTAGAACACCAAAGCAGAAAATTTAATATAATATTAATATATATAATAAATCTTCTACGCCATCCTACCAAATTTCATCTCAAACACCTAACACATGTCCATAAACAACAAAAACGTTTTTCTAAATAAAAATAATTAAAACTTCCAAAATTAATTATTTGAACTTCTAACTTCAATAATTCATAAAAAATAGCTCTTTTATCGAAAATTCAAATTTTATGAATTTTTATAGGAAATTCAATTCTCTACAACTTTGCGTAAGAAAGTTTTTCCAAATTCCAAACAAAATTGAATCAAATCCACAAACAAACGATTTTACAAAGTGCTATAATCAAATTTCAATCGAGAAATGGGGTCCACCGACACACAAAATATGTGTTAATCATTTAATGCAACAAAAATACTCTTCCTCCTCATATACTCATATATCCCACATTCATTGTAAAAATATCACCATTATTATATAATATAATAAAATATTATTTTATCAGAAAAGATAAAATATCAATTTTTTAACAATTGTCACTTTAAAAATTTTCCATCTATATCCACATAAAATTAATATTTTCCTCATCATATAAATTAATAATTAATTATTCACAAATAATATTACGTAATCATAAGATCGACAACCAGTGCCGCTCCTAGAAAAAGAGGGGCTTTCCAATAAGAATTTCTCCTTCCTAGCGCAATTAGGTGACCAAACATCTCATTAGACAAAACTTTCTAGACATTGCCAATAATGTTTTCTAATAATATTATTCAGATAATATGAATTATTGCTTCGATAATGGAAAATACTGTGTAGTGACAACTATTGAAACAACAATAATATAAAAAAATCAACGCAAAGAATTATCAATCAATAAAATAAAATACCTGATAAATAATTACTGTAACAATTATCGAAGTAAGGCCTTCTTACGTAAGAATCAATAATGGGTGCAATACCGTGTCATCTTGTGCAAGTAACAACGCCATTCATCGTGTTTTAACCACCGGGTATTCCAACAGTGTTAATGGTAACAACTACGCCGTTATTTATAAACAACTTATACTTGTCGTTTTTTTCATCCTATCACTTTCCGTTATGGGGCCTACAAAAGACTGCGCCGTCGTACAAATATTCCCTGACAGCAAGAATATTCCACGAATATTCCTCGACAACAATGAATATTTTATAACCACCTGCTTATTTTTAAAATTCGTGCATTTTACCCATAACTAACCACATTAATCAATTCAACCCTTACTATTTCAAAATAATAAATAGAGGAAATTCTATTTTATTAAAAAAAATTCGGGGTCTTACAGAATAAGAATAAGAAAAATATGAAATATTTAATGCTACGGGTACAATAGGAAAATATGTGTAAAAATTTGGTTATTAAAGGAAAACGGACATTTAAAATGGAATTACCCAAAATAGTAGTAATAATGACTTTTATCATGAGACGGAGAGAGTATCATTTTACACTTGTGTGTCTTTGGGTGTATACATAAATATGTCCATATGATAAACAAGGAGAGTACAATTTTAATATCACAACTTGTTTATTTATCGAGGGAATTTTTAGTTACTATTCATGTGAAATATAGCAACTGCAGAAAATATTTGCGGAAGTAACTATTCCATTAGTTTATCAATACCGTATCATTATTATATTTAATAATAATTGATCAAAATAAAATATTATTTAAAAAATTATAACATAATATTATGTTATTTTTTGGAGCAAGTGTTGCTTAAGTTTGGGTTTCTGAGTGGGGTTGGGGGTGCGTTCGGTACATATTGTACCGGACTAACGACCGGTATATGTGTTATTTTTTTTTATTTTTTTTTAACCACAATTATGAGAAGAAAAAAAAAAAATAGAGCAAGTTTGAACAAAAAACTGTAAAATATATATATATTTTTTATTGAAAAAACACAGTAAACAGTTTACAGTGTTTTTTCAATAAAAAAATATACTTTTTTCTTACAGTTTTTTGTTCAAACTTGTTCTGTGACGCCCCCAAAATTAGGTATATATCACCCATCTTGGATCGCTAGATAGATGGTACAGAATTCAAATACAACTTACTAATACAACTGTCGTGTACAATACGACAAAACATAACTGTGAGTTTGAATACAATTATTATCTACTAGAGATTATACAAACTCAAAAGGAGTCCTCATTATAATTATTATCACACTATTTCACAGAATAGTGAGGACTACTAATGCTATCCTCTCGGACCATCACTCCGCTCCCCGACTCGTCCCAAATTTATATTCTCATTTCACAAAGAGAATAAAGTGAAAGAAAGGGTGAGCTCAACTAGCCCAATGAAATATTATGACTAAGATAATGCGAGAATAAATTATCATTAGCCTCCAACAATGTTAAACCGATAAAATACAATAGACACCAAGTTTAACTGCAGTTTAACAAGCAATCCATTAAAAGAGTCAAGTAGAGAATATAATCTACTATCTTTTATGATTTAAAAGTTTTTCATCACTTTTATCACCGAGACTCACCAATAAATAATCCACATCATTAAATCATCCTCGCAGACTACGTGCCAAGGATATTCTTTAAAGATCACGACCACGAATTATCCATACACTACGCCCAAAGATAATCGTGTTTTCATCAACTGTCCCCCATCATGCCATAAAACAATTTATCTTTGCTCCTCGTCAAGAAGAGAATCCATAGCCATAATTATACCAAAAATCGGCCCATCAATGCACTACGCCAATAAGGACTTTTAATTTTCACATCATTTTTGTAACAACATTACTACCATGATTATACCGAATAATCCTCAGTCATAATCATACCAAGTCCATCTATGCACTACAAATACGATGACTTTCAACATAACATAAACATGAAGATGATGACAATGATATAAGAATTTAATTAAACAAGTTCAAGAATTAATTTGTCCAGAACCAATAACGCCCAAATTGTCAACATGATACTTCTTTGTAGAATAAAATTCAAGAATGCTCGTAAGAATATTTTCATGAAAAATACCGGATGAAGCACAAATATTAAGGATATTCCACTAATTTCATAGAGTATAGAAGTCAAAATTTTAATCAACCGAGTATAATACGTAATGGAATAACAAAAGATATCACCATGCATGCGATTATTAGATGTACGGTTATTCCAATGAATAATAATAACGGAACCAGTCGTGAAATTCACACCGGCGTGATGTTCCAATGTAATAATAAATGCGAATAATAAATGATGGAATCAGTCCCACAGATATAGACACAGATGGGATAATAATAAAATAGAACCAGTCCTACAAGATAACATGCATATGTGATATTCCGATGAGAATAATAAAGACAAAATAATAGAAGAATGTCACCAAGTATAGGGTAGCAGCAGTGATCAAAGTGAGTTATTCCAATGTAACAATAAAGAAATGGAATAATGTAAGTTCTCTTCTTAAATACAAAAGAATAATATCCCATACCGTAAAATAATACTTTATATAAGAAAGTAGTGAAGTAGCGAGAAAACTTTTCTTCTATCTCTCTATAGTCTCTCTCTATAGTTTCTCTCTCAGTAGTTCAAAGGAATTCAGAAAAAATAATGAAGGAATGAGCTTCTATTTATAGAAAAATGGAATGCATAGTAACTAATCCATGAATGGTCCAGATTGATTTACTTTAATTTGACGGTCCATATTTAAAGAAAAATCTTTTAAATAAAATATAATATATTCTATTTATATAAAAAGATTTTTATTATGCAAACACTATGCGGGCGCTATGCAAACACTATGCATAATAAAATATAATATATTCTATTTATAGAATAACTTTAATAAAGTATTCTGTTTTATATAAAAAGATATTTCTATTTTATTACGTGAATAAAACAAAACTTCTAAATCAACAATAATTGAATCAAATAATGTGAGATACTACGCAAAGAACTATTGTAGCAATAATTGAACAAAACCGAGTGACTTCTCACATAAATATCAATAATCAATACCGGTGTCTACTACGCAACAACGCCATTCATCGTACTTTTACTACCGAGTAGTTCAACAAAGATCAATGGTAAAACTTCCGCCGTTATTTTCAATAAAATATTTTTGTCGCTTTTTCAATCCGGCAATAATTCCGTTTGAATAGTAGGTCCACTTAATGATTATGCTTGGTCGCATTTAATATTTCCCTCTTAAAACGAATATTCACCGACCAATCGAATATAATATGACAACTTGCATACTTTGCAAAATTTATAAATATTACCCACAACTATAACATTATCTCAAATTCACACCATAATATAAAAAAAAATATTTCGAGAAAATTAATTCTTTATTCATAAAATTTGGAGTTTCACATGTTCTATTATTTTTTATTTTTATTTTCTGATAATTGTAGTTAAAAAAAAATAACACAAGATCTTAAGTTACGACCCAGACTTCCCCCAGTAAAAAGTCGAGCAAATCAATTAGCTAACTTTTCAACTAGCTAGTATGAGAGAAAAAAAAAGATAAATTTTGATATATTGACGGCGTCAATATCTACGCGATTAACGCGAACGGTGTTAAAATTATGACATGTCAATAAAATCAGAAAAATAATGTATGATTCTTTAGCAAAGTGCTAGACAATCTTTTATGAAACTTTATAACTATATATACAATAATAAAATTATATATTTAGAATTAATTATACAATATACTTCAAGACTAAATAAAATAATAAGAACAATAATTATGTGTACATCATTCTTTCGATAATTAATTTAATTTATATAATTGGTACAAGGATATTCAAAATGTCACAGTAACATATATGCATGTCACAAAACTAAATCAAATCAATTAAATTGTTAATTTAATTCATCGTGTATATATAGTCTCCAAATCAAGAGCAACAAACATCCTTGCCTACTCTATCCAACACAAAACAAAACAAAATACAATTAATTAATTAACCCATAAAGTACTTAAAATGACTAATTGGTCGTGGAATATTCTTATTGTCGGGGAATATTCGTACGACGGCGCAGCCATTTGTGGGTCCCGTAACGAAAAATTACCGGATAAAGAAAACGACAAGAATGAGTTTTATATAAATAACGGTGTTACCGTTAACACTGTTGAAATACCTGATAAAGTAATACGCGTTGTTGCACAGTAGTACACGGTATTGCACATTATTTTATATTATTTTTGTTTCAATAGTTGTCACTGCACAGTATTTTACATTATCAAATTAATAATTCATATTTTTTTAATAATATTATTAGATAACATTATTGACAATGTCTAAGAAAATTCTATCGAGAAAAGGGGTTAAGTTATTTAATTGTGCGTCAGTAAGTAGAAATCCTTATCGGAAAGCCCCCTCTTTCCTGGTAAACAATATGGTTGTCAATATTGTAGTTTATAATATTATTTATAAATAATTAATTGTTGATTTATATGAAAAGTAAATAATTATTTATGTGAATATAAATAAAGAAATTAATGATTAGGTGTTTTATAAGTATTTTATCGGAATAAAGGTGTTAAAAATCATCCGTATGTGGATTTCAGTCATTTTTTGTTTAGAATTTGGAAAAACATTATTCTACAAAGTTGTAGAGAACTAAATTTCCTATGGAATGGACATAAAATTCGTATTTTTTTTGATAAAATGACTATTTATTATTAATTATTGAAGTTCCGAAATAATTAATTTTTGGAGTTTTAAATTTTTTAAAAGAAAAAAGTTTTTAATGTGGGTGGGACCCACTTGTGTGTCGTAATGCGGTCTGTCGATCTCGATGTTGCTGTTGATCTTATCTGATATTCTTCGATCTCAAAGTTGCATCGCCGTCAGAGAATTCGTCTTCTCCGATCTGTCGTTGCTCTGTTTTTTCGATATGTAGTTGTATGTTTTCTTCATTAGTTTGAATTTAGGATCGGTTGGTTGCAAATATGGAATTCGATAACTGACGTGTAGGGAGTTAATGCTCCGTAATTTTAGCAACGTATTATTGTGTTGCGTTATTTTTGTAATTATTTTGTGGATGTATTGTTTTTGTAAATATTTTCTAATTGTTGTACATTAGTGTTAAGGACCCATATATGAATATATATATATATATATATATATATATATATATATATATATATACTATTTTAACTCGGCCCAACAAGATTATCTTTTGTAAAAGAAAAAAGGATCAATTACATATTCTAATACATTTTTAAAAATAATTACATCAATAGTGCACTCATATAATATTTACATAACTAATACACTTTCATATTTATTTACATATTCTAGTGTAATTAGAATTCCTTAATTTATGGAATTATAATTCAATTATAATTCCTTAATTTAGGGATTAGTTATAGCTTCTTCTCTCTCTCCTCAAGTTATTTAACAAATTCAACCTTTTAATAATAATAATGAAGAAGAAAGACATCAACGACACAGAAAAGAGACACCAGCAGCAGGAAATGATTCAAGATAAGGAAGGAATCTTTTGATACGATTGATAATGTGAAGGCTAAGATTCAAGATAAGGAAGGAATTAGGCGAGAAGATTATCGAGCGAAGTCCATCCAATTTGAACACCCACGATCGAAAAAGGTGGCCGATCGGGTGGCGTTAATTTGAGACGCCATGGCACGTTACAAAGTGCTCCTATGAGGGATATATTTTATGCACAAGAGCGGAGGATGTACACGGAGGAGATAGTGGAGGGATCAGAGAATGGAAAGAGAATGGTGGAGGAGGCGGATCTGAGGAAGTATTTGGAGAAATGGGACAAGACGTATTGGCCGACATATAAAGTGCTTGATATATTGCAGAATGTGTTTTACCGGTCGAATCCGGTGAGGTAAGCGTTTGTAGAGATGTGTGCGAATGAGTATGTGCAGAAGATGACATTCGATAGCTATTTATATAAGAAAGTGGCACCGGGGAATCCATTGGAGGATTTGAAGTTGATTGTGAATACGATTGGAACCAATCCACATCCTCATCTGCAGTTTTTTCATAGTGCAGTTGGTAGCAAAACCTTCAGACTAAGGTAACCAATTCAGTTTTATTAAGTTACCAATTCAAAGTCCATTCTGATGTGTTGAATGTGTTCATTCAAATATTGGATGATGGTAACCAAACCTTCATACCAAGGTAACCAAACTGTCATATCAAAGTAACCAATCAACCTCCACACTTTAAATTTTTTCTTAGTACAGTTGGTTACCAAACCTTCAGATCAAGGTTTCCAAACCTTCGTACCAAGGTAACAAAACCTTCATACCAAAGTAACTAATTCACATCCACACCTGCAGTTTTTTTATAGTGCAGTTGGTAGCCAAACCTTCAGACCAAGGTAACTAATTCAATTTTATTAAGTTACCAATTTTCATTTGAATGTGATGCAGTTGGTAGCCAACCATTCATACAAAGGTAACCATTTTATTATTTATGAGTAACAAAATAGTTATAAAAAAAATTGAACAAAGAAAAGTTACATATATTTATTTTTAAACTTTCTGTAGGGCGAATCTTCTTCTTATTCTCATTGGCGTTTTGGACAATGGAGATTCGGGGCGGTGTAGCGGCGGAGTAACAAAGCCCAAACTTTGAACTGAACTGAAGACTTATTTAGCTATCAATTTTTTGAATATCCAGTACATTTATTTTATTTATTTATTTATTTATTTGTTAACTATATTTTCAAAGTGTATGTGAGGGAGATGAAGATTTGAATTTGAATTTTTAAATTTGATTTTGTTTTTGTTGTTAGATCCAAATATTTGAATTTGAATTATTAATTATGGTAGTTATATGTCCTTGATTTTAGGTTTCCTTATTAATGTGAATTGTACTATTTTTGTAATATGAATCTTAATTACACTCTTTTTGTAATTATTTGGTTGATGCACTATTCTTGTAATTACTTTCTATTTGTTGTATACTTATGTAAAGGACCCAAGAAAAAACTACATAACTTGGTTTTGATCGGCCCGACCCAGTATAACCCTTACATCAAAATTTCAAATGTGGATCAAATGTTTGCCAAAATACACTTTAAAAATTAGTCATTTATAGTTATAAAAGTTGTAGAATAAACATTTAGAGGACTTAGTAGAGAAACTAGCTATCAAGGGACTAACAATTTTAGCAAAAGTGGGACACTAAAACATAAATAATTGTGAAACCCCATATTTTATGAATAAAGATTTAAATTTATTGAAATATTTTTTTTAATATTATGGTGTGGATTTGATATAATGTTATAGTTGTGGGTAGTATTTATAAATTTTTCAAAGTATGCAAGTTGTTATAAAATATTCGATTTGTTTGGAAATATTCTTTTGTTTGGGAATATTCGTGCGACGGCAAATACACAATCATTAGTGGACCCCAATTAATTAAGTATTGTCGTAGTTAGAAAACCATGTAATTATCTTTTATAAAAATAACTATAGGAAGTGTTACCGTTAAAACCGTTGAACTACTTTCATTAGTAAAAGTACGATGAATACGCTGGTTGCATATTAGCACACCAGTATTGATTATCGATGCTTACGTGTAAAGAAGTCACTCGGCTTATACTCAATTATTATTCACGATAATTGTTGTATCATATCTCTCATATTATTGATTCAATTATTATCACAGTATCATATGCATAAAATGTTATTTTATTAAATCAATAATTGAGACGACAAAGTTATTCATATTATAAATTGCAATATTTACAATGTCTAGAAGTTTTGTCAAGGAGAGGTTAGATAATCTAATTGCGCGCCAATAGGGAGAAATCCTTATCGGAAAGCCCCCTCTTTCCTGAGAACGATTATTATAGAGAGAAATTATAGAGAAAAAGAAGAAGAGAAGTCTGCTACCTCACTATTTCAGTATCCAGTTTTTCTAAGGTAGGGAGTATTATTTCTTTCTTATCCATGACGAGAACTTCATCATATTCCATTCTTTATTATTCTCGCATTGGAATAACTCAGATACGCTGCTACCCTATACTTGGTGAAATTCTTCCATTATTCCGCCTTTATTATTCATTGGAATATCCTGCTCACATGCATTTTACGCCTGACTGATTCCGCCTTTATTATTACTCGCTGGAATATCATGTTTGTATGCGTTTCTGCCGACCGGTTCCGCCTTTTTATTATTATTCTGCTGGAATATCCTGTGCATGCGTTTTACGCCGGACCGGGTTCCGCTTTTTTATTATTATTCATTGGAATATCCTCGTGCATGCGTTTTACGCTTACCGGACCGGTTCCGCCTTTATTATTATTTTGTTGAATATCCTCGTCTGCATGCGTTTTACTTACGGACTGATTCCGCCCTTATTAGTATTACGCTCAATAACCTCGCCTATACGGGCAATCGCATGCATGGTGATTTCGCTTGTTATTTCATTCTTTATTATTCTCATTGGAACATCCTCATCGGTGCAATTTATTTCGCCGACTGTTCCGTTATTTAGTATTCTGTTGAATAACTCGCCTCGCGCGCAAGCATCGCATACACGGTGATTTCTTTTGTTATTCCATTCTTTATTATACTCAGTTGGTTAAAGTTTTGACTTCTATACTCCATGAAATTAGTGGAATATCATTGATATTTGCGCTTCATCCAGTATCTTTTCATGAAAATATTCTTCTAAGCATTCTTGAATTTTACTCTACAAAGCAGTATCATGTTGACAATTTGGACATTATTAATTCTTGGATAAATTAATTCTTGAACTTGTTTTATTGAATTCTTATATCATTGTCATCATCCTCATGTTTATATTTTGTTGAAAGTCATCATGTGCTTTATAGTGCATAGATGGACTTGGTATGATTATGATCGAGGATTATTAGTTGTAATAATGACCGTAATATTACAAATGATGTGGTAAAAGTCCTCATTGGCTGCGTAGTGCATTGATGGATGATTGTTGGCATGATCATGACCATTATTGAATACACAAATATTCTTGGCCCGTAGTGCATGGATAATTGTGGTCGTGATACTAAAGAATATCCTTGGCCGTAGTGCAGGGGTGATTCGATGATGTGGATTATTTATTAAGTTGAGTTCCAGCGATAAAAGTGATGAAAAACCTTTTAAATCATAAAAGATAGTAGATTTTATTCTCTACTTGACTCTTTTAATGGATTGATTGTTCTGCTGCAGTTAAATTTGATGGTTATTATATTGTATCAGTTTAACACTGTTGAAGGCTAACGATAATATATTACGCATTATCTTAGTCATAATATTTCTCTCTTGGGCTAGTTGAGCTCACCCTTTTACTTTTATTGTTTTCTTGAGAAATGAGAGCGTAGCGAGGACTAGTCGGGGAGCGGGTGAGCGGACGAGATGATAGCATTAGTAGTCCTCACTATTCGGTGAAATAGTGGAAAATAAATGTAATAATATTGAATTTGAGTTTGAATATTGTCTGCAGGCGACAATATTTGTATTAAAACTCACGACTTATGTTTTGTCGTACTTTACACGATAGTTGTATAATTAAGTTATATTTGTATTACATACCATGTATTTGGATGACTTCGAGAATAGGTGATGTATACCTATTTTGGGGCATCACAGGTTAGTATCAAAGCTTAGGGATATGATCCACGGCTAAGATGTGAGACTAGAACTAGGGGGAGAGGCAGAATTCCTTCGCTAGTATGACCTACCTAAGTTTATTTGATATTTAATTGGTCGGTCGAGTATAGGGATAATATGTGATGTTAATTAACCCTTGTTTTGTGGCGGTGTTTGAAAATGACATCCAGAATATTGAGAATAGCAATGGAGCACGAGAGACCGTTGAGTCTCCACAGATCAATAATCAGGACAATGTGCAACAGGATGGCGATAATCCTCTTGTAAACACCAACACTGATCAATTGACGAATGACGGTACGTTTAGGAGCTTTTTAGAATTCATGTAACATCAGGCAAAGGCCACTCCTGTTCATAATCCAGGAGTAAACAATGGCAACCCACGATTGGTCACCACTAAGCAATTCAAGGAGCTGGGACCACCGGAGTTTTTGGGAAAGCCAGAACCACTTAAGGCAGAGATGTGGTTAAAGAAGATCACTAAGATATTTGATGTCTTGGGATGCTCCGAGGAGCAAAAGGTTCCCTTTGCCACCTTTATGTTGCGTGAAGAGCGGATCACTTGGTGGAAATCAGAAAAGCGTGCCTAGCTGGCCTTACTTAAGATGTCTTGGGAGAAGTTCGAAGAGTTGTTCAACGACAAGTACTTTCCGAAAGTATTAAATCACATGAAGGAGGTGGAGTTTATCAAGTTGGAACAAAATAATATGTCCGTGTGTATGCAATACGAGGCTAAATTTGTGGAGTTATCCCGGTTTACATCCCATTTGGTAGATAATGAGGAAGCGAATGACGCGAATGTTTTAAGAGGTTTGAAGCCGGAGATATCGCCAATATCTAATTTCTCATAAATTGTGTTTGTATTCGGATGTTGTAAATAGGGCTCGATTAGTGGAGTAGCGATAACGATTCAACGCTTGACCAAAAGAGGCAACCAAAGAAAATGATAATACTGGTGATAACTTGATCATCAAAGCGGTGACAATAAGCATGGAGGAATCAACATGCGAAAAATGGTAACCACTTTGGTGGTAATCATGGTCAAAATAATAATAATGGACATTTCAAGAAGAGGAGATTCAACAATGATGGAAAGGCGTCGGCCAAACACCGTTGTTAAGGAAGGAGAATCGACCACCTATCATATGCTTCAAATGCGGAGGGAGGACACATCGGTCAAAATCTATGATCTTAGTCCAAAACATGTTATAATTGTGGAAGAGAAGGTCACTTAGCCTGATTTTGTCGTTCATCGAAGACAAGTTCAGCTAGGATGGAGGCACCAAAGGCCGTCCCAGAAAAGTCAAAGCCGGTAGTTTAAGAGAGAACATTTTTTTTCATGACGAGGAACCTGAATAAAATTATCACGGGTATGTTAGTCATAAACTCTTGCGAAGTCTATACCGTGTTAGATACCGGTTCTACTCACTCTTTTATTTCACCTAGTTGTGTTCAATGTTTGAATTTAACTCCGGAGAAGTTAGATTTTGATTTATCTGTTAAAACTCAGTTGGGAGAAACCTTCACTACCTCCACTATTTATAAATCTTATTCAAATCAACACTTTTACGTTACCTGTCAATCGTATCTCTTTGAAAATACTTGCCTTTGATGTGATTTTAGGAATCGATTGGTTAACTACTCATCATGCTTTTAAATGGTTGTTAGCTTTCATATTCTAACCAACTGTTATGCGAATTCAAGCAACCAAATCACTAAAGTCAATCATGGTCATATCTAGCCATAAGTAAAGAGCCCCCGTCCTTTCGTTGTTGACTTCCTTGTGTGGAATGCCGAAGCGGACTTTACATGGCGACCTTTGTGAATGACGATGGCAAGTTGATAGGTATCAATGTGACGTGTTACCCAAGTCTTGGATGAGAGTCACGGTTTTGAATGATATTTCTATTGTTAATAAATTTCCTTACGTATTCTTGAAGACTTCTTAGCCTACCCTCTAGGCGTGAAATCAAATTTTGTATTGACCCCGATCTGAAAACCCATTTCTAAAACCCTCAAATATTTCTTCAACTAAAATGAACGTAACATGCGCTTGAAAGCGTTGGCTCGAGTTGTTGAAGATTACGATCGTACCATTCAATACCATCGTGGGAAAGCGAGCGTGGTAGTAATGGACGCGTTGAGTAGAAAGATCGTATCGTTCTGAAGTGCGATGTTGTTAACACAAAGACCCATTTAAATACGACTTAGAAATGATGAAGATAGAGTTAAAGACTCTAGGAACCCACGTGAAGATAACGAATATACGATTATAATTGACTTTAATCGATAAAGTTAAATCCGCTCAAGCTACACACCCGGAGCTGATGAATGAAGAAGGTTCAAGAGGGCGTTATTCTAGAAGCAAGAATTGACGAAGAGATGAAATCTCAACCCTCGATTTAATTGGCCCATTTGAAATCCTTGATCGAGTAGGAACTATGGCCTATATACTCGTTTTACCACCAAGTATGTCGCGTGTTCATAACATTTTTCACGTATCGATGTTACGTAAATATGTGGACGACCTGAACCATATTATTAAATTAGAACTAGACGATATAGCAGAAGATTTAACGTATGAGGATATACGTGTTAAAATCTTGGATAAGAAGGATCGTATTCAACACTCAAAGGTTATACCTCAAGAGTTAGAATCTGAAATGAAGTCAAGGTATCCTCACCTCTTTGGCATATAAAGTGCGTACGTAAATTTTGAGGGCGAAATTTCATAAGGAGGGGAGATTGTGAAACCCCAGATTTTATGAATAAATATTTAAATTTATCGAATTTTTTTTTAATATTATGGTGTGGATTTGATATAATGTTATAGTTGTGGATAATATTTATAAATTTTTCAAAGTATGCAAGTTGTTATAAAATATTCGATTGGTCGGGGAATATTCTTTTTGTCGGGAATATTAAATGCGACGGCCACAATCATTAGTGGACCCCACAACGGAAGTATTATCATAGTTAAAAGCAGCGAAATTATCTTTTATAAAAATAACGGCGGAAGTGTTCTGTTAAAACTGTTGAACTACTCGGTAGTAAAAGTACGATGTCTGGCGTGGTTGCATAGTAGCGCACGGTATTGATTATTGATCTTTACGTAAGAAGTCACTCGGTTATACTCAATTATTGCTACGATAATTCTTTGCATCATATCTCTCTTATATTATTGATTCAATTATTGTCACAAGATATCATCTGCATAAAATGTTATTTTATTAAATCAATAATTGAGACGACAAAGTTATTCATATTATAAATTGCAATACTTACAATGTCTAGAAGTTTTGTCAAGGAGAGGTTAGATAATCTAATTGCGGGCCAATAGGGAGAAATCCTTATTGGAAAGCCCCCTCTTTCCTGAGAACGACCTGGTTGATAAATATTGGGAGTTATAATATTAATGATGAATGTTATTAAAATTGAAGTTGTGTTCGGAGTTGAATTTGGAGACGCGGACGTGATATTTGAGTCCTGGAGCGATGAAATTAGTAAAAATAGTCTATAAACACAAAATTTTTGAATTCACTATTTGGTCAAAAAAATCAATGATTGATTTTTTCGGGAAAAGTCAAACTTCAAAATTTCAAAATTTATATTTTTGATAAAAATGGTTTCATTGTGTTGGAATTATTTGTGTTAGTGAAAATCGATAATTATTTCGATAATAATTGATGTCTGGAGGTTATATTGACCAATCGAATTATTTAACCTGGGATAAATGAGCAATTGATTGCTATTATTTCACATGATTATAACTATTTGTTCACATGTGTATACTATTGTTTCACATTCTTGTTACTATTAGGGGAGTTGGTGCAAGATTGATAATATTTGCATGACTAAGTTAAAAATGGAGATATAGATGGAGGTACTTTCTTTGTAATTAGTATTTTCACATGTACTAGAACTATTGATTCACATGATTTACTATTGAATCACATTATTTACTATTAGGGGAGGTGGTGCAAGTTTGATGATACTTCCATGACTAAATTAAAAATAAAGGAAAAGTTGGAGGCATTGTACTGTAATTTTTCGAGCCCCAAAACGTGCAATTATCGAAACTATATTTTCCTATAAATAGAAGCTCATTCTTCCTTCATTTCTCACCAATTCACAAAAGCTTTAGAAGCGATTATTATAGAGAGAAATTATAGATAAAAAGAAGAAGAAGTTCATTTACCTCACTATTCCAATATCCGGTTTTTCTAAGGTAGAAGTATTATTTCTTTCTTATCCATGAAGAGAACTTACATTATTCCATTCTTTATTATTACATTGGAATAACTTTTGTATCTGCGAGCTACCCTATACTTGGTGAAATTCTTCCATTATTCCGTCTTTATTATTACATTGGAATATCACATTTACATGCGTTTTACTGGGACACAGTTCCGTCTTTATTATTACATTGGAATATCACATGCATGTATGCGTTTTCTGGGGGACTGATTCCGCCCTTATTAGTATTTTATTGGAATAACTTCGTCACTGAGTATCGCATGCATGGTGATTTCTGATTATTTCATTCTTTATTATTTTGTTGGAACATCCCATCGCATGCGTTTCTACTTTGACACTGTTCCGTTATTTATTATTCTGTTGGAATAACTTTTGCCTATGCGGATCTATGCATACATGGTGATTTCTTTTGTTATTCCATTCTTTATTATACTTAGTTGGTTAAAGTTTTGACTTTTATACTCCATGAAATTAGTGGAATATCCTTGATATTTGCGCTTCATCCAATATCTTTTCAGGAAATATTCTTACGAGCATTCTTGAATTTTACTTTACAAAAGCGGTATCATGTTGACAATTTGGACATTATTAGTTCTGGATAAATTAATTCTTGAACTTATTTTATTGAATTCTTATATCATTGTCATCATCCTCATGTTTATATTTTTGTTGAAAGTCATCTACATGGCCTATAATGCATAGATGGACTTGGTATGATTATGACGAGGATTATTCGATGTAATCATGGTAGTAATATTACAAATGATGTGGTAAAAGTCCTCATTGGCCCGTAGTGCATTGATGGGCGATTGTTGGCATGATCATGACCATTATTGAATACACAAATATTCTTGGCCCGTAGTGCATGGATAATTGTGGTCGTGATACTAAAGAATATCCTTGGCCGTAGTGCGGGGGTGATTCGATGATGTGGATTATTTATTAAAATTTGAGTCCAATGATAAAAGTGATGAAAAACCTTTTAAATCATAAAAGATAGTAGATTTTATTCTCTACTTGACTCTTTTAATGGATTGCTTGTTTCTTCTTGATTAAACTTGATGGTTGTTATATTGTATCGGTTTAACATCTTTTTGAAGGGTAACGATAATATATTCTCGCATTATCTTAGTTATAATATTTCGTCTTTGGGCTAGTTGAGCTCACCCTTTTATTTTTATTGTTCTCTTGAGAAAATGAGAATGTAGCGAGGGACTAGTCGAGGAGCGGAGTGACGGACGATGATAGCATTAGTAGTCCTCACTATTCAGTGAAATAGTGGAAAATAAATGTAATAATATTGAATTTGAGTTTGAATATTGTCTAGACGATAATATTTGTATTAAAACTTAGAGCTTATGTTTTGTCGTACTTTACACGACAGTTGTATAAGTAAGTTGTATTTGTATTCTGTACCATGTATTTGACGACTCAAAATAGGTGATGTATACTTATTTTGGGGGCGTCACAATAATGACATATTATATATAAATAACTATAAAGAATTACAAAAAAACGAGCTTTTCGAGTCGAGTTTAGTCAATAAACGAGTTTTTCGAGTCGAGTTTAGTTCATAAACGAGTCGGGCCAAGTTTAAATATAATGACAAACTCTACTCCAATTGCAAAATAGAATCAAGTTGAGTCGGATTAAACGAATCTAGTTTAGAGTAGCTCGGGTTATTTAATCGGATTTCGAGCGGTTATTTAATGGCTCCAAAATTAAGTAACTAAGGTTGTGTTTGTTTGCAAGAATAAAACTTGGAATTAAACTATTAGTCCTAAGTTCTTTGTTTATTTTAAGAATTGAACTTTGGACTATTAATATAGAGATAACAAAATGAAACGAAATGATAAACTATTTAATACCATATCCAATCAATTATTACAATCTCTTATCATTTGGAATTAAAAATTTATGAACAAAATTAACTCTAGTCTTTTTTAAAAACACTAACCTATTATATTCTATCCATTTATATTTATAATAGTCTAAATGATGATTTTTTTTTATCTACTTTTTAAAAATTATCCTCAACAAAACTAACATTATGCTATTAAATAATCTCATTCATCCTGAGCAAATATGAGATTATAAAATCAACATTCTCCCAAATAAACATGGCCTCTATCCCAAGTCCAATATTGATATGGGGTGGGGGGTTATCATAATAAAATCCAAATAATCAAAAGCTAACACGTATTAAAGACAAGCAACAGAAACCCCATTAATATTTTCACCTAAACTTAAACAATTCCCCAAATGCTTAGCTGTTCAATTCTTTCTCAGCCCCCATCACCATCACCATCACCATCGCCATCACCATCTAGCTAATAATAATAAATACACCCCACCATTTTAAATACTACTCCAATATAATATAAGCTCGATAATTATTATTTGATCCAAATTTAATATATTTACTAAGTTCTTTAACTTATTTAAAATTATTTGTATTTAGTTATATTTTTTTTATTATATTCATATTGCATGTCAAATCAAAATTTTAAAGAAAATATACAATTTCATAATTTACATAACCATTTTGAATATATACCACTCATAAAGTTTGATTCTAGTTCATATTTATAACCAAAGAATCCGACTAATATGTCTAACTTTTGGTAAATTATATAAAATATCCATTTTTGGTTTATTTTTAATTGTCATTTTAAAGTAAATATATGATTGAACAAGTATAAATAATATTCTGTTTAAGTATCAAAAACACTGTTGCTAGTCGATATAACCGTTGCATTAAAAATGAATATAGAATCTTATTAGGAAAAAATTCATTGAAATGATGTGAGGTACAAATATATATTTAATACCTAGCAATTGATAACTTCGATTCTAAGTCGGCCCTCCTTTTAGAGTTATCATATGATAACGCTTGGTTTCATCATATTCAACTATCGAATTTGAATACTCTAAAATACTTGAAAAAATAACGAAAGGATTGACCAACAAAAATATAAATTATCTTTAAAAATATAATTAAAAATGAACTAATGGACTATTATCAACAAAGTATTTTGTTTTGAAATTATATCAATCACACTTTTTGTATTTCAAAGTTTCATAAATCAATATTAAAAGTTAAAATGATACTTTGTATGAAATGAAGGGAGTCAATTTATAATTATTATGTGAATCAAATTATTTGCATGACCATTACATAATCTTTTTGACTATGGTTCATATTTATACTTAAAATAGCCGGCTAATACATGTAAATTTAAGACACCCCTTAACTTTCACCGTCTGAGCTACACCTCACCGCTCTTCTCTCTCCTGTTTTTGTCTTTTATTCTTTGACCCAATTAGCACCCAATTATTGATGAGGCTCAAAATGGGTTGATTAATCTGCCTTTTGGGCTCCGATTCTCATCTGGGTTTTGCTGTTCTTGGTCATATTCATGCTCTGTTTGGTCAGTTTCTACTGTTCTTTTCACTGATGAAGTGCTTTATTTTACTGATTTTACTGATTTTGCCTGTCTAAATTCTGGATTGAAGTGATTTACTTTTCTGGGTCATTTTTGTTTTGCTGAGAATTGATAGATTGATGCTGAAAATAGGGAGAATCTGAATGGTTTTCTGTAAAATTCTGTTCTTTGAATGTATAGCGATTTTCTGGGTTTGCCCGTTTTATTGTCTTATAGCCTTGGTAGGAAAAGAAAAGAAGTGAAGCATTCAAGCTGGAATCTTCTTACTTGATTTATGTTTGTGTGTATATATATATATATATATGTATATATCAGTTTGTACTACATGTATATATAGCTAGATTCCTTTTATATTTGGTATCCTTAGTTTCTTTATATCATAAGACCGACAAGATTTTTCATTGGTTAATTAGCTTATCTAGTCCAAATTGGAATAATGAAAAGGAGTAATTTCCCCCCTTTAGAGTAATTTGTTACCAAAACTACCTCTTTCTCTCTCTCCTGGGTTTTACTTGATTTCTTAGCCTGGCCTTGGCACTATGAGGTGCATGTTACACCATATTTGTTCTTTTTTGTTTTGTGTTTTATTTTTGGTTTTTATGCTCTATTCCTGAGTTCAAACTGAATACTCTCGGCAAAATTAATTTTTCCCCCTTATGTATTTCTAAGAAGTAATACATAGGTGATTAAATCTGCACACTCATATTAACGGAATTAAGTGTTTGTTTATTATTAGGTTTTACTGATGCAGGCAACTGTCAGCGGTTTGTGCTAAATGAATTCAGTACAAATTTAAGTTGACATTCTATATATGTATTTAACAAATTAGTTGGAATTTTTCATGTTACGTTAACATATTTGTTAGCTTTCCATGAAATTTGCTATCAGTTATGTTCTTTAAGTTTCCTATTGCGCTTCTGTTTAGAAAGTGTCCAATAGAGGTTGTTGAGGAATTTTTTAATTTTTTCCCCATACATAACACTTGCTGTGAGTGTTTAACACGGGTATCTCACACTTACTGAAAAGCCAATAGCTTGTTTGATAGTTATTATCTGGAATTTACTAAAAGGAATATCTGATAGTTGTCATTAGTGCTTAATACTGTCATACTGTGAATATTTTAATTTTTTCCAACTCTTTCGGGAAATCAAGATATGCTTTATCTGTTTAGTAAAGAATTATAGTTTGTGTAAGGGAACTCACGTTAATGGGAGACCAAATAAACAATCTTTATCATTTGCTGTGTTGTAGTTCCGTTCAAAACATAACCGGTAAGAGTATAACATGGTCTAAAAGGTATTAAAATGTGCCACCAGTATTAGTTTATTATCAGTTGAACACACTTATAAAATCTTGTCACACAGGAACTCACATGCCAAATTTTCAAGACTTTCTTGTTCCCTTCCCTCAATTTGATAAGTTCTTTTAGTTAAAAACAATTTTTTTAACTGAAGCATGCCTTGTCATAGGAAGAAAAACCTTTATTGAATATATACTATCTTGTTCCTTCATATAGAACAAATCTTTGATTAAATCAGTAATCATGGGCTTGCATTCAAAGTTCTTTTTAGAAAAAGAGCTTCCGTGGGTATCCTCACATGAAGCTGAATGTTGTTTACTGCTTCTCTTTGTTGAACTCGTTGGTAATTAGCCTGCCATTGTTACAAGGTTTAGAGGCCTAGGCCCTAGAAAATTATTATTGAAAGCTATTGTTATTTGTTATGTGGGAATATTGAAGAAGAATTGTATTGCCACTATAATATTGACTTTTCAATTGAAAACAAGCATTGAATTTCTGGCAAATTTTTTTCGATAGATAAAGATGTAACCAAGTAATGATGGAATGGAATAGAAATAGGAGGATAGAACTTCTATTGAAACTTTGGGATACACAAATTTATCTGTCTGACCAATTTTAGTATCACTTGTAGCATAGATGAATTATGACTATATAGTTCATGCACAAGGTACAAATTTTAGGCAATGCGAGTTGTGAAGTATATAGAATAAAGCGACTAATTTCCACTTAACTATTTCAATTATAAACACAATCATTGAATAGAATAAACTGTTTATCTATAATTATCAATTAAATTTAACCTTATACTATAGCCGTTGTATTACAGGGGTACATTAGTTTCTTTTAAGAATTACTATTTCCCCCCTATGATATGATTGTCTTATATTTCTCATTTAAACTACAGATCTCTGCTTTACTTTTGTTTTTCTTAATTTGTGTGAATAGTCTATGTAAGACATCTTTTGTGAGATGTGGAGGGACTATAATTTATGAGATGACCGTGGGAATGGCAAGCTCAAGGGAGTGGGGGCCTTACGTGGAGCCTGGAGGGTGAGAACGAGATAGTTGGAAACAAGGGAAAGGACATAATGCCACACCTGCTAACAATGTTCTAAAAGGCTATAGGCGGGAGGCGGGCGGCCGAGGGGGCCTAGCGTCTAGGGGGCCTGGGCGGTAGGGGTGCTCAAAAAATTCGGTTTTTCGGTTTTTTTACCGAATCGGTTGAAACCGGTACCGGCGGTACCGGTTTTTTCGGTACCGGTTTTTCGGTTTTTTTTATACATTTTGGTACCGGTAGCGGTAATAGAAATTTCGAATTCGGTAAAACCGAAAAACCGAAAAAAACCCCGAAAGTCTTGGTCAGATTATAACAGTGTAGCAGTGTATAACAATTAACAGGTTGTTATTACTTATTAGTTTGATATAGTAAATATTACTCCCTCCAATTCAACATAAAGAGATGCTACTTAATTTATGAAATTTGTTTAAATTATGATGCGACTTTATTCTAATTTTTAAATAATAATTTTTTAGTTTGGCAATACTTTTCAAGTGTTTTACAATATCATTATACATTTATGAAAATCAAATAAATCCAAGTCACTTTCAATTTTAAAATTTCACAAATTGATTGAAAAAAGTTTTTTTTTAAAATGAAACTCTTTTTGTGGAACATGTAGTAGTGTAGTACTACATATAATTTTTTTAAAAAGATAAATAATTTACATTTATTTTGAAATTTAAAATTTCACATATCTTCTTTTTGAAGTAAAAACCATATATATATGTGTGTGTGTGTGTGTGTTTAAAATTGAGTTAAGTAATTAATCTAGTTGATTAACCTTACCGTCCATATTATTACTCTTGTATAAAATGTTGTTTATCTCAACGTAATTAGAAACTTATCGTTAGCTTCGTTCAGTTTCTCATGATAAAAGTGTGACAAATTAGTTTAGTCCCATGTAAGTTTTAGGTAGTTGAATTTTGAATAACAACCTGTTGTATAACTTCTGTCCTTAGGTTGTTACATTATCAGTTACATTACAGTGTCAATTTTCTTATTCGAACACAGATTTGATATTACCTGTAAGAGGCAGAATATTATCAGTAGAGCTTGTTATAAAATGGAGGAAATTCTTAGTCAGATTATTTGAACACAGATTTAATTGTAGATGATTTCTTAGTTTTAAAATTTATTTGTTAATATATTAAAAAAAATTTATTTAATTATTATTATTTATTAATAATTATAAATATTACCATGCATGCGGTATAACAAAAAATCGAACCGAAAAAATCCAGTATTGCTTTTATAAATTAATCCATCAAAACCCTGCTCCGGTTCTTGTTTTTTCTATTATTGCGATTTGATACTGGTTAGCTTTTTTCGGTACACTGCTTAGGTTTTTTACCGATGAGCACCCCTACTGGGCGGGGCTTAGGTGAGAATTTTTATTTTAAGCCAATTTTAATATTTATCTTACATTTATCCAAACAAAACAATAATATAAAGCAAAACAATCTATAATAAAGATAATAAAGGCATTTGCTTAAAGTTCAAACACATATCCATATTGCTAATGTCAAAGGTCAAACACAAATATGCAATTGTTCAAAGTTCAAAATTATTTTTAACGTATTAGTTTTATTCATAAATAAGATTGCTATTAAATAATAAAATTTAAAATTTCAAGAATTTAATTCAATATTAAAACTTAAGAAACTAAACATAAATTGAAGAATTATATTGAATTAAACTAGATATTACAAATGTATCATCATTATATAATTTGAAGTTGCTATAAGTTCAAAAAATTACAACTATAATAAAATTATCTATTTTGACTTGATATTGTTCACTTCTTGTTGTGATTTGATATATTACAACATGTATTATGAATATGGTAAATATATCAAGATCTGGTTTGGGTAGTTATTAAAAAAAATTAAAAATTCTCCGCCTAGGCCCCGCTTAATTTTTTGGAAGAATTTTTTTACTGTCTTGGGCCTAGGTGAGGCGCCAGAGGCCTAGCGCCAAGTGGCGCCAAAAGTGGGGGCCTATCGCGGATTTTAGAACACCTTTGCGCTAATCAGATATCGCTCTGGATAAGAACACCAATTTATTCTGAAATAGAAAGTAGGAGAGAATAGTTAAAACCAGTGTCATTGAATAAAGTACATATTTGTAATAAATGATATACTTCCCATTTATGGTTGGTCGTAAAGATGAGGAAACACTATCCAAGTGATAGAGATTCTTTTTAGATGGCCGAGATAGCCGCCAACTTTGGAGAGATCATGCATGATAAGTCACCTGGTGCTGACTATATGCAAGTGCTGTGAGGAGTCTGTTGTTCTGATACATATCAGATTGGGGGACCATAATACTACTTTCTTGAACATTTTTTAAGCTGCGTTATGATCTGCTAGTGGGGACTATGACCACAAACACTAGTGGCTTTGTTCACAAAAACTATATACCCTTGAGGATCTCGTTGGGAGGGAGGTGTAATGTGAGGCCATATGCACATTATCAACTTTTTCTACGAGTGTGGCATACCATTCAATGTTGCAAATGCAAGGAGATTCGAGGTAATGATCGAGTCCATAGGGCAATATAGGCCGGGTTTAAAGCCTCTTACGGATCATGATTTGAGGGTTCCTTTACTTGAAAAGGCAAAGAAGCAAACCAATGAGTTAAAGGCGAAACATGAAGTTGTTTGGAAGCAATATGGTTGCACACATGTCGGATGGTTGGACAGATAGGAGGGGAAGACCTCGTTAAATTTCTTTGTTAATAGTCTGGAGGGGACTTATTTCATGGGTTTTGTTGATTCCTCCTGTCAGTCGCAAGATGCCACAATGTTAGCTGAAAGTAAGATTGAGGGAATTGGCCCCGAGTTTGTTGCTTAGGTGGTCACGGACAATGCCTCTAATTACAAGGCAGCGGGGCATATATTAATAGAGAGGAGGCCTACACTGTTTTTTTCCACCTTGTGCCGCTCACTGCCTAGACCTTATGCTAGAGGACATAGGCGAGCTGAAGCAATTCCAGCCCACAATCACAAATGCAAGAAAAATCACAACATTCATTTACAGGCATGGTTGTCTTCTTGATGCGATGAGAAAAAAAACAAATGGGAGGGATCTTGTGAGACCCGGAGTTACTAGATTTGCTATAGTATTCCCCACCTTGCAGAGTTTATACAAGCGTAGAGATGCATTGAGGAATTTGTTCATAAGCGAGGATTGGACAAAATCTAAGTTGTCGGCTACTGAAGCGGGGAAGAAAGTGTGTGATATTGTAATTTCAACTATATTTAGGCATCATGTTGATGATTGAATTAGGGCATCACAACCACTTCTTAAGCCTTGAGGATTGTTGATTTGTGATGAAAAGCCTGTTGTGCTAGAAATTTTTATTGTGATGGAGTGTGAGAAGTAAAAAAATCGAAGATTCGTTTGATAACAAATAAAGACTCTACAAGGTGTTTGACATTGTTGAGCGGTGATGGGAAAGCCAAATGGAGCAAAAATTATATGGGGCTGCGTTGTTTCTCAATCCGGGCAAGTACTTTGATATCAAAGAGGAACGTTTGGAGTTAGCTTGCACTCTACGAGAAGACTTTAATGACATTCTTGCAAAGATGGTGCCTGAGCTAGATTTAGTAGACAAGATAAGAAATCTAGCCGATAACTATGATGCTTCTCGAGATACTTTTGTAAGAGAAATGACGATTTGGCAACAAAAATTAAAGAATTCTCGTAAGTATATTGAAATATATATAAAGATATAAATTATAATTATTTACATTCTTCTTTTTTCTCCTTTTAAAAATATTTATATTTCTTTTAAATGTTTGCTAGTTGATTGGTGGAACGCTTTTGGAGGGTGGGCTTTTGAGATTACAAAGTTTGCAAAAAAGAATTATATGCCATTGTTTGTTTTTCTTTCTGTTGTGGGCACAATTGGAGTACATTTGAGTTTGTAAGTATTTTTTATTGTTGGTTCGAAAGTAATAAGTCATTACTAATACTAACTATTTTTATATAATTAAAATTTTATCATTAATATTATTATTTTTTGTTTTATTTATTTTAGATTCATACGAAGAAGAGGAATAGATTGGAACACAAGCGATTGAGTGACTTGGTGTATGTCCAATACAATCATCGTTTTAAGGTTCCAAAAGCGGCATGAACTTGGAATTTTTTTTTATCCATTAGCCATTGATGACTTTGAATGGGGTAATGAATGGATCAATAATGAGGCCGATGTTATTCATCCCGGGGAGGATCTTACATGGAATGATATGGATCAAGCAACTGGTGCATCCAACATGCTTTGAGGGTCGCAATTCTTGAAGGAGGGCTCGTGCTAATACTAGTGATAATGTCATCACGTATAATTGACGTGGTGGTGGTTTAACTTCAAGGGAATCAAGGTTGATGGATTCCGACTCCGAAGTTGATAAAGAAAAGAGACTTCTAAATGATGATGAAGATGTGGAGGATGATTTTGGAGAATTTCAAATGTTGATGAGTTTGCTTGAACGATGTTTAGAGACTAATGTAGAGAGTCTAGACATTATTTTAGCTTGCTATGTGGTGTTTTATTAGTTATTAGACTAGTAATATGTGATGGTTGGTTATTACTTTATTTTCTATGTGGTGTTTGTTGAATTATTCATTTTTTCTACTAGTTTTTAATATCAAGTGTTTTATTTTTGGATTGTTATTGCTAAGTATTTACATAATTGTGCTTTTAATGTTATTCTATAGTGTTATGTTTTGGGTTTTAATGTATAAGAATTTTATTGCCAATATACTTGTTAAGTAAAATAAATAATATATAAATTGCACATTGTAAACGACTAGTCGCCATACGGAAGCAATGGCGGTCGCGTAGGCTTCTTTGTAGTCAGCTACCGATATGACTCGCCGTGGCGCCATGACAATGCAAGGCATTACTGGAACTAAAGGGATTTGGCAGATGATGGGATTGTGCTGGTGAATGATCTTCAATTTAATGTAAAAGTTTTTTCTAAAAGAGAAAGCTTCTAGATTATTGTTAAATCACACTCCTTTCCTTTTTTTTTGGTTCTAAGAGATGCTGATGAGATTATGGGAATGTCGCTATAATATATAACAATAGCTTCCCAATTATATTTTGTAGTGCTTTTGACTTCAGTGAGTGCATGTTTGGTTTGGGGCTTAAGGATCTTTTTTTGAATGTTTGAAGCTTTTGGAGTCCAAAGTCCAAATGCACCTGAGAATGTTGCTATAATATATAACAATAGCCTACCAATTATATTTTGTAGTGCTTTTGTCTTCACTGAAGTGCATGTTTGGTTTGGGGCTTTTGGATCTTCTTTTGAAGCATTTGAAGCTTTTGGAGTCCAAAGTCCAAACTCACAAATACAGGTTATAAGCCCTAAACTCGCTGCACCAAAAACGGTGCGTTGAGTTTGGGACTTACAAGACACCCAAACACATATTTCTAACACACCAGACGCACCAAACGTACCCAAACAAACAAGCCCTGAGTCGGTTTTATCCAAAATTGGAAATTTAACGAACACTAGTTTCACATTATTTTCCTATGAGATGCTGATGATAAAGGTTAATGTTAGAGACTGATAGAACTGATTAACTTGAATAGTACTTGATATTGGGGTGTTATCTGTTCTACTATATTTACCAAAACTTCGTCAATAATTGATAGATAAGATTAATGAAAACTTTGAGTAAACATTCTTGAAGGTATATATGGTCCAATGAAGTATTCCACAGTTGAGTGGTATATATGGTCCAATGAAGTTTATACTGACTAGATTTCATTGGACCATATATACCATGTATTCCACAAATTATATGATGTATCAATGGTCCAATGAAGTTTTGAACAATGTAGTGTAAACATGCCTTGAGCTTAAGCAATGAACCATATTTGTTTATCTCATGAAACACTAATCGTAACTAGGTGTTCCACCTGATTAAATTGTCTCCTTTCTCGAGTTTAAGTTTTGCCCCTCCTTTTCTTTTTTTGATAAGTAGTAATAAGTTGTGGTCCCTCTTATTCTGAACTCTTCCAAATATTTCCCTCTTCCAAATACTTGTGAAGGATTTGAAGTATTTCTATTCAGGCTAAGTATTCTGTTTTCGTAAAATGAAACTTTGATGAAGAATTTGTAGTTATAATTTTAATTAAGGCAAATGTTATGATAGCTAAGAGGGAAAATATCCTCTAGAGAGGGGAATACTACCAATATCAAGTTTATTACTAATGTCGGGACAGGACAGAAGTATTGCTAATATAACTTGTTATTGTTTGCTCTTTTTGATAGGAGCCTTTGAAGGACATCAGAAAGTGAAACGATCAGGAGACAAATGTTCATTCAGAGTAATTAATATTAACATTTGGGGGATAAAAGATGGCTCCTGGAGGCAGTGTCTACCAGGATATTACTGAGTCTCGTGCTGCATTAGCCGATTATGATATAGCACCTACAAATATGGAATTCAGAAGTTCCTCTTACCGAAAACCTGCCACTGTTGGAGGGAAAGGGGGAATGACATCAAACAGTGCCGTGCATGACTTGCTCGATTGTCCTGTGTGCATGAATTCAATGTACCCTCCCATTAGTCAGGTATATCTTATATGATTCAAACTGAGAAGCTTAAAATTCTACAGATTTATTCACAAGTCACAACTGTAATATATATATATATATATATAGGAGGGATCCACTTGCACCTTGTTTGCCGCCATTTTTAGGCCCAGATTAATTCTCTTTTTATTCTAACTCTTACACGGGCATTAGAAGATCACAATATTAATCATTAATTACTTTGTATTATTACTTGGATATAAATATTAAAGTTCAATTTAATGTTTATATCCAAGTACAGTGTACAAAGCAATATTTATTTCATTCCATAAAGTATACAACAGAGAGCCTTATATAGGCCAAGACTAAAAAGCTGAATGTGGAAAAGAAATCAATCAATGATATCTGATGATTATCACTGATCATGCATCTAATTTATGTTACACGGAGTTGGATGGAATATCTAGTATTCATACCTTTATCCGAGTGTCGAGTGTCGGACATGGGTACTTAAAGGCAAAGTAAAGAGTTTGTGTAACATAGATATAATATAATCCAGACACCACTAATTATGCCAATCAAATCAATTCTAAGATTATGCCAATCAAATCAGTTCTAGATTCCTGTAGAATACTCTTAACATATTCCATGACTAATAGTCCAGGGTAACATTTTGATACCAAACATAGGATTTGACTCTTCAAATAAGGGGTATGTTGTAAGGCTATGAAAGTTGGGTATGGTTCCCATGCTTTTGGTGGGTTCTGTGAAAGGAAAGGAATTGCCGGTGTTTTGAAGTCAAAGAGAAATCTATAGTCCACACTCATTTCTTGTTTTTGAGCATGTTATAGCTTTGGTAGAATGAAGTGTTACCCTGGTTCATAATGTCGTCATTGATTTCTCAAGAGGATTTTAGACCAGTGTTACCAATAACTCTTATGGACTCAGTGAATGGTATTTCCGCTCCCAATATGGTACTCTTACATCTTAAAACTCTAATTTATCGACCCAAATTTTTCTATGTTTTCTACCTAACTCAAAATTTTATTCAAATACATATTACAGGAGTGGAATTATTCTTGTAAGCTAGATCTAAACAGCTTGCCCATTTTGTGTTTCCATTAAGATTCAAAAAAGCATATTTTTATTATCATCCATATAACTGCGTTGATAAAAACCTAGTAATGAACATATTCATCCGTATTTTATTGCATCAGATGGAAATGTTTAATAACCTTAGTGCCAGGAAATAACAGTTACTTATCAAACATAAACTGTCGGGAAACAGCTGGACTTTTTGCACTTCTTCTATATCATACGTGTGAAGAGAAGAAAAGTTCTTAATGTTCTTACATAACATTGTATTTTTATTGTCTTTCTTATTCCTATGTGCAGTGTCCCAATGGCCACACTCTATGTCAGAACTGTAAGGCTAAAGTACACAATGTTTGCCCAATTTGCCGCCAAGAGCTTGGAAATATTAGGTGCTTGGCTTTGGAGAAAGTTGCAGAGTCGCTAGAACTGCCATGCAAGTACCAGTTTTTGGGCTGTGAAGAGATATTCTCTTACCAAAGCAGGCTCAGGCATGAACAAAATTGCAGGTATTGCCCACTTCATGACCTTACTTTAACTGTTACAAGTGGTGCTATCAATTTCTTTCCCCTTGTTGCTCATCTCAAGGATGATTATTTCAGGCACCGCCCTTATAATTGCCCTTATGCCGGAGCTGAATGCTCTGTAACAGGCGATATCTTGTTCCTTGTTAGGCATCTTAAGGATGATCACAATGTTGATATGCATGATGGAAGCACCTTCAACCATCGGTATGTGAAAGCCAATCCACAAGAAGTTGAAAATGCTACATGGATGTTGACTGTAAGATCTCTCTCTCTCTCCCCTTCACTCCCTCTCTCCCTCACTCACAAACACACTCACCACACACAACAATGAGATGAAGGAAGTAGAATGAATAATTTTAGGCTTATTTGTACTATCAGCCCCTATATTTCATGGGGTTTAGCCCTTAAAAGTTTACTCTCTGTTGAATTGTATCCCAATTGGTCAAATCAAGCTTCAATTAAGACTTTATGCTCTGCACATGGCAGACTGTTTTGCGGGATTTCATTTTGCAACATTGAAAAACTTTTAAGGGCTTAATTCACTCAATCAAGACTTGAGGGGGTTTATTGCATGTCACTGCACATTTTAGGGCCTGTGCAAATAAGCCATAATTGTTAACTTGCCTAGTATTAGCTCTGATTGAAAATCATAACTAGTTCTATAGGGGATCATATTGCTATGAGTAGTTGAAGTTTTCTAGTCTTAATTGTAGAAATTTTCTGTATATTATAATTTGTATATTATATATTACAACAGCTGAGAGGTTATATTCACAATGAAGGAACAGTCTAGAAGAGAATATATGGAAATAAAATCACTAAGCATCCATCTAGGCCTAATTACTCTCCTTAGATTAAGCTATGATAATTACTCTCCTTAAGTTCAGCTAGCTGATTACTTTCCTCAAATTAAGCTATTTTACTTGCGGAAATGATTCACAACATCCCCCTCAAGTTGGTGCATAGATGTTGCACTTGCCCAACTTGAACATCATTGCTTGATACACCTTGGAGATGACACATTTTGTAAGAACATCAAAAAGTTACTCGGAGGACAGATCAATAAGTCCATGCTCTAGTTTCTCTTTGATGAAATGTCGATTAATTTCCACGTGCTTTGTACGATCATGTTGCACAGGATTGTGTGCAATGCTGATGGCATATTTACTATCAGAATAAAGCTTCATCGAAGTCTTATAAGCAAATCCAAGGTCCCCAAGAAGAATTTTCAGCCAAAGAAGGTCTCAAATTCCCAATTGCTCGAAATTCAGCTTCTGCACTAGAACGTGACACCACTGCTTGTTTCTTACTTCTCCATAATACCAGGTTTCCTCCAACAAAGGAACAATATCCAGTTGTTGATCTTCGATCATCTGGAGAGCTAGCCCAGTCTGTATCCGCATAAGCTTCCACCTCTAAATGTGAGCGATGAGAGAAAAAAAGCCCCTTTCCTGGTGCTGATTTAAGTACTGAAGAATCCTTATAACTCCTTATAACTGCATTCTTAGGAGAAAAATGTGGATCGTGCATGTACCAACTTACCAGGCTCACAACATACGTAATGTCAGGACGTGTATGTGTTAAATAGATCAATCAACCCACCAGTCTTTGATACATTCTTTTGTCCACAGGTTCTCCTTCCTTTGCTTTGAGGTGATAATTTGCATCTATTGGAGTAGTAGCTGGTTTGCACCCAAGTCGTCCTGTTTCAGATAACAGGTCTAAGGTATACTTTCGTTGGGAAAGAAAGACACATCTGTTTGATTGGGCCACTTCAATATCAAGGAAGTACCACAACTGTCCCAAGTCTTTGATTTCAAACTCCTTCCCTAAATAAGCCTTCAGTTTTGTAATCTCTTCCCGGGTCACTGCCTGTGATAACCATATCATCAACATACTCAATTAAAATTGTAATATCACCAGACTTTTTAACGAACAAGGTGTGATCTGAATGACTTTGTTTATACTCAGCAGCCACTATAGCCTTGTGGAGCCTCCTAAACCAGGCTTGAGGCGATTGTTTGAGGCTGTATAAAGAGCAGTTCAGCTTACACACCTTTCCTTTAGTAACATCGTCTGCAAATCCAGGGGGAACATCAAGAGAAGAATCAAGAGTAGGATCAAGAATTTTACCCGTACTTGGAGAGATTCTGACTCATGACCTGAGGTAAGAGGGTCTGATTGTTCATCGGTAAGGATGTAAATGAGTCGAACTGAAGTGAACAGAGAGCTACTCGATTTCGACTCGAAACGTTAAATTCATACTCGAATTCAAATTGTATTTGAAAAATTCTACTCGGATTCGACTCGACTTGAATATTTATTACTCGAATTCGTCGGATCGAATTATATTCAAACTACTCTCGAGCTTCAAATTCAAGCTTGAATTCGAGTCTCCACATAATAACTAGCCTTATACTCCCTCCGTCCCAGTATAAAAGTCCTGGTGGACTTTTCACGCATATTAAGAAGAGGAATAAAATGACAAAATTGATCATAATAATGTCATTAAATATGGAGAGAGAATTAAAATAAGAAAAGTATGAGATATTTAATGCTACGGGCATAATAGGAAAAAATGTGTAAAAGTTTGATTATTAAAAGAAAGTGGACATTTAACATGGGACAACCCAAAATAGTAATAATGACTTTTATCCTGGGACGGAGGGAGTAATAAATATAATTATAAATTAAATTTGTTATTTTACTTAGAAATGAGAAAATATATTTACTATTATACTTTACAACTATAAAATCACAATTAAAAATAAAACAAAATAATAATAATAATTAATTAACCTGATTTAATTTTGTATATATTATAAGAGAATGTATCGAGTATCTAATCGAATATGTATCAATCGAGTATGTATCGAATCACAATTAAGAATTCAAGTAATCTGAATCTTAAATGAGTCGAGTCATTTTTATTTGAACTATTTTTTATGCTCAGATTTGGATCATATTATTTACGAATCCTAGTCTCGCTCGTATTTTTTTCGAGTCGAGCCCAAATTGAGCCCAAACTGTTTGGCTCGCTTACAACCTTATTCATCGGTAATAGTAAGGTGTTCATCTTGCTCAACAATCTCAACATTATTTGTTTTCGGTTTGCAAGAATACACCTGTAAGGGAGCATCCACAACAGATTCCTCAATAGGTTTCTCTACAATAGGCTCTTTATCCTGGCTTTTGACAAAATTTGAGCTAAAGACATGGTGGAAGAAAGTAATGGGACATTTAAAACACTATCCACCCAAGGAGTGTCATTCAAATTAGATTTGAAATAAGACTTTTTCATTGAAAACATCCATGGACACAACAAAAGTCTTGTGGGCGGGTGTTAACACTTGTAATCTTTCTGAGTAGGCGAATAACTAAGAAAGATACATTTGAGTCCTCTAGGTTCAAGCTTACTCGTTTTTTGATGGTTACGAGTGAAACACACACAACTGATAACTTGTGGCGGAACAATAAAACGAGTATTTCCTGCAATGATGGAAATTGGAGATTTAACTGAAGAACATGTGAAGGCATCCTATTGATTAAATAAGAAACAGTAAGAACTGCCTCACTCGAATACCGGGATGGAACATGCATTTGGAACATCATATACATGATACACCGCACAACCTTGTTTTTCCGTTCAACAACCCCATTTTGAGCTAGAGTATCCATCATAGTTGTCACGGCGCCACGACGAGACACGGTGGTAGCTAACCGTCAGGACGCCTAGGAGATGAGGCGCCCGCCATGGCGTCCGTATGGCGATAAGTCGGTCAGAAGGTGCAATTTATGCATTATTTATTCTATTTCACAATTACATTGGAGTTGCATGAGATTTTATGATTTATGTGGTCAAATTTATAACTATTATGGTTTATGTGGGCAAAATTATAACTTACAAGGGTTAGCCTCATCGACGACTCGTGGATGCCTAGCTACCAAGGCAAGAACGTTAACAGCTTCCTCCAAGGCGAATGTCGACTAGGCGACGTCGTGAGCCCGTGACAACTATGGTATCCACACAACTAGTCCGATGGAGAATACCTTGGTCATTAAGATAATTTTGAAAAACTTGATCAAAGTATTCTACCATTATCTGATTAAAGAACTTTCATAATGGCATAAAACTGAATTTTAATCATGTTGTGAATTTTTTTAAAACAACTAAAAACCTCTTTTTTTTTGATTTAGCAAGTAAACCCAAGTAATGCAAGTGCAATCATCAATTAAAGTAACAAATCAACGATGACCAGAAATAGAATCAACATGAGATGGACCCCAAACAATCGAATCAACACGAGATGGACCCCAAACAATCAAGGAAAACGGAGTTGGTACTTCTATTACGAGAATTAAAATAAACATTTTTGGTTTGCTTTGCTAAAGTGCAAGCTTCACAAAACCAATCTGTTTTATTATATTCATTAACCAATTCTGGATAAACATAAGATAACGTTCCTAAAGGTGGATGACCCAAGTGCTTTTGCCACGAGTAGATTTTCGGAAGCAGGGTAAAGAGAAGAAGAGTCTGAATTAGTGTGATTGGCCTGTGAACAAATAGTTAAACCATCAAGCCAGTAAATACCATCATGCAATTTACCACTGCCAATCATCTCTCTTGTCCTCAAGGTCTGAAAAACACAATACGAAGGGAAGAAAGTGATGCTACAATTCAAATCCCCAGTAATGCACTAATACTACTAATTGAAAGAAGATCGTTTGTAAATTTAGGAACATGTAACACAGAGAATAAGGATAGAACAGGGCTGCATTTTATGTTGCCTTTTCCTGATACGAGGCATAAGACCCATCAGCTATACGAACTTTATGTGTTCCAGGAATTGGTGAATAACCATAAAATTGACTTGAGTCTCCCGTCATATGTTCAGTGGCTCCTGAATCTATGATCCAAGACGAAGAAATTGGGTGACTAGAGTGACTAATAGATATACCTGAGTAGGCTGAGTGAGATTCCGAACCAGAGGGCATAGCGGAAGCAACAACAACAGAAGATGAAGAGGAACCTGTCCGAGAGATCATGGTAAGAAGAATCCTCGTCTCTTCCTCTGAGAGAGGGAAATCTGGAGATGAATGGGTCACATCTTTTCCAAAATCAACAAAAGACCCATAATTTCTTTCAACCAAATGAGCCTGAGATTGGCCCTTTCATCGACCTTTCCCTCGACCGCTTTGTTTAGGTTTCCCATGAAGCATCCAACATTTCTCTCTAGTATGTCTTTCTTTTCCACAATAGTCACACTTAACTGCTTCTTTGTCAGACCCTTAGTCATAGGGCTCTTGAACTGAATAGACGACGAACTAACTAGTAGAGCAGAACGGTCTGGTGTTACGCTAGGAAGCATGGCAATCCGGCGACTATCCTTAGCAAGAACAAGAGCATAGGATTGCTCCAAAGTAGGAAAAGGATCACGAGTAAGAACATGGGCACGGATCTGATCATATTCCATGTTTAACCCCGCTAAAAAATCATAGACCTGAAGTTCCTCCTCGTTTCGTTAGTTTCAAAATATCAGCAGCACAAACATCCTTAAAGATGCAGTCATGATGGTCCAACTCCTGCCATAGCCCCCAAGTTCAGAATAATATTGCTGCAAAGAAAGCTCCTTTTGCTCTGTTTTGTTAATATTCTTGCGCAATTCATACAACTGAGATTTGTTACCAAGTTGTGAGTACGTATCCTTCGCAGCCTTCCATATCTCTGTTGCAGTTTTCATAAATAAAATACCCACAAGCAATTGACAGTCATACTATTTAGAAGAAACGCCATCACAAGCGAATTTTCAGACTTCCATTTCCACAAGTGCTGAACCAGCAGTATTAGGCTTCAACAATTCCCCGGTTAGATAACCATCACAGGAACGAGCTTCTACATTCAATCAGCAGGACCTCAACCATATCAGGTAGTTACTCCCATCAAGTTTGATGGGATTAGCCGGAAAACTGGAATACTCAGAACGAGGTTCATTTCCACTGTTTCCAGAGTCACCTGATTTCCCGGGCTCGGCCGACATTTTACTGGTTTAGAAAACTAGGAACAACCTGCTGAGGGAAAGCAATGAATGGTGATGCAAAGGTTTTAGATTCAGACTACAAGCTCTGATACCATGTAGGAATTTTCTGTATATTATAACTTGTATATTAAAATATTACAACAGCTGAGAGTTTATATACACAATGAAGGAACAGTCTAGAAGATAATATATGAGCGTCCATCTAGGCCTAATTACTCTCCTTAAGTTCAGCTAGCTGATTACTTTCCTCAAATTAAGCTATTTTAATTATGGAAATGATTCACAACACTTATAAATAAGTTGTTATCTCTAAATATGGAGTATTGTCCGTGAATAGCTAAATCACTATCCAAGTTTCTAAGTTACATCCAATTTTTTCAACTTTTCTTTCTATAGGCTAAACACCATTTAAATTAGTGTTGAGTTGGAAAATTGAAATTGAACGCCACTTCAAGTGACATTGGTATACCATTTAGATAATTGTGTTTTTTGGCCAGTTGCATATGTAAAACATGTATTTTGTTATAATATTGTTAATATAACAAGTAATAACATTATATATATATATATATACACACACACACATCCCTTATTGACCCTTAATAGTATTTCTAATCACAAATTTGTTAATAAATATTTAAATTTCTTATGTTATAAAAATAATATAAATTAGATTATTATTTATTTTAAAAACATTAGAGAAAGATGCATACATCAAAGAGTAGAAATAATATGGAATTGAGAAAGTTATAAAAAATTAATTTGACCTCAGATACTAAAAAAATTTATAAAATTTCAATTAATAATTTATTCATTACACTTAAATTTCTTCTAAATTTATCATATATTATAAAATAATTTTTTTTCCCCGAAGAATAATTGATCCCACACCCTTAATGTCAGCTTTGACCTTATGAAATCTAATGTAGTTATGTACTATTTCTATCAATTGTTAATGTGTTGTACTTGACTTTAATATTTTCCTTATCACTGTTACGATGAATGTATGTTATGATAATGTGCTACTCATTTATAAACAAAATGAAGAATAATTTGTTTAAGAAATAACAACACTAACATATATAGATACAATTTCAATATTAAATACTATTGATAGACACAAGAAAATCTAAACTTATCTATCTATGTACCCGATCATGTGTGCCACATGGCCTCCCTCTATCTCTAGCCTCTTTCGGAGGTCTTTATGTGGTCCCCAAATGTATGTGGAGGGTGTCTCAACATGCTGTGCAGGTGGAGTTGTCGGCAATGGCAATGTCCCCGAAAATGTCAACGTTGAGGGAAAACTTAATAGCTTGAACTTTATTCATATATAACAAATTTTACAATAACAGTACAAATTTTATTTTTATTACTAATATATAGAACTTTATTCATAAACACTTGCACAAACAAGTGAATATATTTTAAATAAGCAGAATAATATATCTTGTTAATAACATTTTATTTATCAGATTTGAAGGTTTAATAATTAAATAAATTATCATCTTTTTACGAATCTGAGGGAATATAAAATTATTATCAATTTTTTAAGACAATTTGAGATATTTTAAAATGTATATCATATTATTTATTTTATTTAGAAATAAGTTAATGTAGTAATAATGTATAATAGTGTAGTTTAAAAATAAAAATCATTTCCTTCCCCTCCCTACTTCTAAATTCACAAATAAGGGAAAATATAATTAAAATATTATCCCTTCCTTTCCTTTTTAAAACTCACGCAAAGAAAAATTATAATTCTTTTCCATCCATTCCCCTCTTATACTTTCCCTTCCCATCCCATTCTTCCAAACGCACAAACACTGTAGGGTTTGAATTGATGAAGTGATATAAAAAAAATTAAAATACCACACAACGCCAGTCACATTGGCGTTGAAGTAGGTGAGAAAAAAAAATTATGGTATTACATCCAACTCAGTATTTTTCGGACTACACTGCTCTTACGATGAGTACCCATGTCGACACGATCCGACACTCATTGTTCTTGGTCTGGATTTGTGTCGGTCAAAAGCACTTACAATCCGGATCACGTAACAACAATCGGCATATGGCGATGGGCCGGAAAAAGGATCGACAGATCGACAGAAGAAGAGGAAGAAGGATCGACTGAAGAAGAAGAAGAATCGACGAAGAAGAAAAAGAAGAAGAAAAATCGACCGGAAAAAAAAAAAAAAAAGAAAAATCGTCGTTTTATTTTTTTCTTCTCCAACGAACGAGCTTGTCTGAGATCAGATCTGGGAAATAAATATATCTGAAAAATTACAGTTAGGTATCCCATAGTTTTTATAGTTTTTTAATTTAGTCCCCCAAGTTTTCTAAAAGTTCAAAATAGCCCCTGAAAAATTACTTATCAGACTGTAGTTTTTTTCCCTTCCATTTTAGCCTCTGAAGTTTCTATAAGAGTTTATTTCCCTGAGTATTTTATTTCTTTAAGGTCAATATTTATACAAATTAATTGATACATGAGAATCCTTAATATATGGGAAGGATTTGTTATACAAACTAATTGATACATGAGAATCCTTAATATATGGGAAGGATTCTATTCTGCTTGATTTGTGGGATAAGTTAGGTAAATGGGATTATATGGGAATTATACTATACAATGAATATAGCTAATCTAATACACCCCCTCGATCCGAGCGGGAGGTTCATTTAACGCCGAGATCGTCTCAAAATCATCAAGAGCACGCGCGGAAGACCTTTAGTGAAGATGTCGACAATTTGATGACGGATTGAGTGCGTGGTGAACCACGAACTTGACCTCGAAAGAACTGTTCACGGACAAAATGGATATCCATTTCAATATGCTTAGTTCTTTGGTCTTTGGACGGGGGTTGCGGATAGGTAAATGGTGCTCACATTGTCACAATAAACAATCGTAGCTTTTTTCGTAGGGGGAAGCGATGGAGCTCAAGTAGTAGATTTGAACCGTGAGGATTCGAGACGACGTTGTAACGCCCGATATTCAACTTGACCTTTGACTGAACGGGACATGGTTGGTCGGCGTTTAGAGGACCAAGAGACCAAGTTATCGCCCAAGAAAACACAATACCCTTGGATGTTGATCTTACGGTGTCCGGCAAATTTACCTCAATCGGCATCGGTGGTGAATACAAGATCGATGGCGGGGGGGCGGCGTAAAGGTGAAGGCCGAAAGTTCTTCGTTCCTTTGACGTAGCGGATGATACGTTTAAGAATAACCATATGGTCATTGCTTGATGCGTGCATGTGTAGGCATACCGTTGAATCGGCATGGGGGAGATGTCCGCCCTAGTGAATGTAAGATATTGCAAGGCACCTGCAAGACTACGATACAATGTAGGATTGCTATAAAGTGATCCAGAGACCGAGCCAAGTTTTGGTTTGGTGTCAATGGGAGTGGCGCATGGCTTACATTCGGTCATACCTGCGCGCTCAATTACTTCCTCGGCGTATTGGCATTGATTCAAGAAAAGGTCCTCCTTATGTCAAGTTACTGCGATACCTAGAAAATAGCTCAAGGAACCCAAGTCTTTCATGGCAAATTCGGAGGCAAGACAAGACATGATTGACTGGCGGAGCTTGTCAAATGAGGTAATAAGCAAGATGTCATCAACATAGAGGAGCAGATAGGCGGTGTCATTATTATTATGATAAATAAATAGGGAATGATCACACCGACTGTGAGTGAAGCCAATAGTCGAAACAAAATCAGCAAATCGCTGATACCAAGCTCGTGGAGCCTGTTTGAGGCCATAAAGGGATTTCTTCAATAGGCAGACATAGTCGGGATGGTGACGATCACGGAAACCAGGAGTTTGATGCATATAGACTGTTTCCAGCAAATGGCCATGTAAGAAAGCGTTCTTGACGTCAAGTTGGTGAATAGTCCATGATCGAGACAGAGCAAGACTGAGAACTACACGAATGGTGGCCGGTTTGACAACTGGGCTGAACGTCTCATCACAATCGATGCCAACCTGCTGGGACCTGCCATCACAAACAAGACGGGCTTTATGCCGCTCAAAAGAACCGTCAGATTTCTTTTTGTGCCGAAAAACCCACATGAACCGAGTTATATTCACATTAGGTGGTCTCGGAACTAATACCCAAGTCTTATTAGTAATAAGAGCATTGTACTCGTCGAGCATGGCCTCTTTCCAATTCGGCCTGACAAGGCAATCGATTGGAGTTCTGAGGTATGGGGACGGGCGTGGAGATAGTAGATAAGTTAAGGGATATTTTGGTTTGAAAATGCAGCAGCATCTGCATGAGTGGTCATTGTCCTGGAGGAATGGGGTTGTGATAGGGGAGGCCGTGGTGGTATTTGATGGTACAGAGGGTGGGGAGTCATGCTGCGGTGGAGCTGTCCGAGTGGGGGAGACAGGTGGTGTCGCACATGGGGCACCCGGGGTGGGGTCAATGAGCTCATGTAATAGAGGGGAAGGGTCGTCATCGACTCTGGCGAGTGGAGTGGGGGCAGCGGACGGGGCAGACTCAAAGGGGAATTTGGACTCATCAAAAATCACGTGGCGGGATATTATAATTTTGCCACTAGAGAGGTCGTAGCAAATGTATCCACGATGTTTGGGGGGATATCCTAAGAACACACACGGGGTGGAGCGTTTTTGGAGTTTATGTATGGTGGGGGATGGGAATAGGGGATAGCATAAACAACCGAAAATACGGAGGTGTGTGTAGGAAGGTGTGCGGTGATATAAGAGTTGGGTTGGGGAGGAGTAAGCAAGAAGCTTGCTGGGAAGTATATTAAGTATGTAGGTTGCCATGTGGAGCGCATAATGCCAAAAGGAAAAGGGCATGGATGCGTGGAGTAATGTGCGGATGATATTATTAATGGAGCGAATTTTACGTTCGGCTTTACCATTTTGAGATGATGTGTGGGGGCAGGAGAGACAGAAACTCATTCCGTGGTCTTTACAAAACTGGGCAAAATTTGAGTTATCATATTCTCGGCCATTGTCGCATTGGAAATTTTTTATTTGTTTATTGAAGTGTGTGTTTATATATTTTGCGAAAGTTGAGAATATGGAATAAACCTGGGATTTTTGGCCAATTGGAAAGGTCCACAAGAAATTTGTATAATCGTCAAGTAATACCAATTACCAAGTAGTATTTGTGTCCTGCAGTACTCAAAACTGGTGAGGTCCATAAGTCGCTGTGAATAATATCAAAAGCAGACAATGTTTGACTAGAAGAATCAATAAATGGCAACTTAATATGTTTCCCGAAAATACAGGACTGGCACTTAGATAAACTATTTCTAGAGGTGCAAGAAATTAATTTATTTTGACGAATGAATGAAGAATAGCTGGCCCCGGTGTCCTGCAGACGTTCGTGCCATAAAAAAGCGAGCTATGGTGGTTAGAGAACATTTGGGGTTGCGTTGGGTGGTAGGGGAGGGTAGTAGAGGGTATAGGTCGCCAGTCTTGTTACATCTCAGATTGGTTGTCTCGTCCGGGATATCCTTCACACAAAAATCGAAAGGGTCAAATTCAATTGTTACGTTATTATCGGTGAGTGAAACGGTGAACGGAAATCAGATTTTTAATGAGCTTGGGGCATGTAAAACATTATGTAGTTTAAGGCGAGGGTAAATGGGAGGTAATGTGACCTGTCCAGTGAGTAGCCCCTAATTGGAATTCCTTGGCCACTACCGACTATTATATTCTAAGTGCTCAAATTAAAATAAGACGAGAGATTACCGTGAGAGGCGGAGTCATGTGAGAAGTCGCACCGGTGTCCATGTATGCGATTCGGGTCCCGAGGAGTCAAACCCAAAGTGTGCATCGCGGACCTCGATGTCTATTGGGAAGGACCGTCGGGGAGCAAGCCCGAGGCAACATGGGCACAGGATTGCGGTGCTCGGCCGAGTATGCCATGGTAGCGCGGCTCGGTGGAGGGCGCGGATCGGCAGAGGTGGGGTAGGGGCAAGGTGGGGCACCACACCCCATCCCCACGGCTGATATGGAGCCTGAGGATAAGCGGCGAAGCGGAGGGAGCTACCAGAGGATGCAAGTGGCCACCCCCACGACCTCAGCGGCGATTGTTACGGCCACTACGTGGCGGATCCATGAGAATTTTGGACGTTTGGGGTGAAACGAATTGTCCGGTTTGAATCTGGTGGGGACCGATGATATAGGCGTTGTCTGTGGTGGTTGCCTCCATGGCGACTGATTAGCTCTCCGTGTTTCTTCAAGGATTAATCGCGAACGGGCCTCGGAGAATGTTGGTAGGGGCGAGCTTTGAGAAAGGAAAAGTAGCAACGCCATCGTAGTTGGAGTTTAAGCCGCGATGAGCCGGAGGACCACTCGTTGATTTGTGGCCGAGGCGCCGACATTCGTGAGACGGTCGAGAGAGAGCTTTTTCGTACACGGCAATATCACGGTGATAGGCGGATAGTCTTTGAGGTGGATAGTGTTGAATTCTGCTCCAAACTTACACAGCACGGGTGGCCTTGTTATCCGGAATATATTTTCCAGATTATCCACGCTTTGTCGAGCGTTGGATTTTGGGGCAATGATGGTGTGGAGCAGATCATTGGAGATAGTTCCAGAAATCCACTTTGGAGGACGACGGCATCGAGACGAGCCCAGATAAGCGGGGTCCGCAGGGGATTGGCGGTGGATCGGCGAAGGCGTGGATGTGGTCGAGGACCGTGGTGGCGGTCTGATGGAGACGAACAACTCCACCCGGTATCGTATTCATCATTATCCATGGCTAGGATGACGGAATTTGATTTTTGATGTTGTTTATAGCAAGGGCGGGGTGAAGGGTAGCCATGGGGAAGAATAAAGAAGGGGATTTGGAGAAGAAGAGGCTTTGATACCATATAAGAGTTTATTTCCCTGAGTATTTTATTTCTTTAAGGTCAATATTTATACAAACTAATTGATACATAAGAATCCTTAATATATGGGAAGGATTCGTTATACAAACTAATTGATACATGAGAATCCTTAATATATGGGAAGGATTCTATTCTGCTTGATTTGTGGGATAAGTTAGGTAAATGGGATTATATGGGAATTATACTATACAATGAATATAGCTAATCTAATAGTTTCAGTAATTTCAGTTCTACCCCTGTTTCTTTATATTTTTGCACTTCAACCCTTAAAGGTTCATGATAAATGCATGTCTATATGCATTTGGACATCATAAACATTATTCTTAAAAAATCATAACATACCGTATCTCCGCACTCGTGTCTAAATTCGGATTCATATCCGCGTATCCTCTATTTTTTGACTTCACGTGTCCGACACTTAGATTTGTACCCGAATCCAACACCCGCATCCGAGTCTGAGTAACACAGCATCCAACGTCAATGTGAATGTCGTTGAAGGTCTGTCTTTTCTAAAAAAAATTTTAGGACAAGTCTTTTTTTTTAAATTCGCATTTAACAAAATTAATTTGGTATACCAATGCCACTTGAAGTGGCGTTCAATTTCAAGTTTCCAACTCAACGCTCATTCAATTGGCGTTTAGCCTATAAAGATAAAAGTTGGAAAAATTGGATGCGACTTAGAAACTTGGATAGTGATTTAGCTATTCTCGGAAAATACTCTCTAAATATGGGTAGAAATAGTAGAGTTAAATTGAAAGTTTGTGTTTTTACCAATCTCTTATGAGAAGTAGGTTTTTCATTATTCTTTTTCACATTTTCCCGACTCTTCTCATAATTCCTCATTCTTCTCTGTACTCTGCATTAATCGGTTTTAGAGTCGATGCCTGTCTGTGTATATTGTCACCCAACTTCTGACTGTTCTGTACTCTTCATAATACATCCAAGCAGTAATGGACTTCCTGTACGATTGCAATTTGCAATCATTGCTGCCTATTGCTGTTAGATACTCATAATCATTAATTCTTTTCATTTACCACGAACCACTTTTACCATCTAAAGTATGCTTTATACCCAATTGCCATCTAATGTTTGCTCACCTGTCAACAATCTTACTGGTCCTCATCATATATCATTGCAATTGCTATTGAGATTCCACAAAGACGATTTCATTAGGGCCTCATAGTCTCCCAGTGGTGATTTGTCCTTGTCAGAAAGCCTTGTCTAGGTGAGCCACTGCCACTGCTGCAGTGTTGCCAGAATCCCCTGCCAATGTGTTGATTGTGTCTGAGAATAGCTCTAAGGTTAAAGAATTTGACAGAGACACATGGTTGTACATATTGGGGCATCACTCACCTCATTTCAGCATGATGACGTGGTGTGACAGTCTCACTAGATATTTGCTTGTAAATTAGATTGCTTCAATTGAAGTCGCTGCAGATTCAGAGAGCCGGGGAAGGAAAGGAGTAGGTAACAGAGATGGCTCAGCGTCTCAGAGCCACTACCTCTTGGACAAAGGTGCAAAACTGGAAGTTGAAGTTTTCAGAGAGACTACAGTATAAAGTATTCTATAATTTGCTACATAGAATGAATAGTTTTTTTAAGTGCTATTATTTGGTAGGGGAAAAAAACAAAGACTCCTTGTGCCATCATTAACATCAACATCCTGACTCCCTTAAGTCATCGAATTTCTCCATCAAGTGGTGATATTGGACTCACTTGTCAAATAAAGTTCTTTTCAGAGGGGTGAATTGATGTAGGATAAGATAGTCCTTTGAAGTCTAAGACAAAGACCACGAGTCGTACTAGATTTACGAGGCCTTTTTGTTAACAAGGAAGTTCTTTGATATTAGCATTAGAATTATTGATTATATATTAATTAAGCTGCTCAACATTAGCTGTAGAAACTGAAACTATTTGGCATCATAGATAGTAGTACTCTCTGTAGTTGGAGTATTCAATATCTCCACATTTCGTAGAATGAATATAAAATCTTTTTCTCTCTAAAAATTAGTAGAGGGATTAAGTAGAAAACTTTTTGCGCTTATATTATACTACATTAGTAAATTCCCTGCTACATTGTCATCTTCCTTCTTAGACCTGGACTAATTTATGAATCTGAAGTTTGTAGTCATGTTTTGATTCAACATTTATACATGTTTATTGCCCGTCTAATGAGAGTTGTACATTTGTACTCGATTCAGAACTGAATAACTAATCTGTGTACCAGTTACTAACCATGAATTCAGTTTCACACCTCTTATACCTTAGTTTAATTATCTAATAATGGCCTGCTTATGACTCTATTCCTTTTTCTTTCCCTTTCTGCTCATACTCCCACGTGTTGGGATTGATGTCGTTTTCTTCCTTGTGGCAAAGAAGGAATACAACAAAAGAGAAATGTTTTTCATTGTTTCCTCAAATTCATTTTTTTTCAAACCTTCCTTTCGAGGCCAGGCCATTTCTTAGTTCAAATATGAGTTCTTTTTTTTCTTCGTCTGTCCTATTCGAAAAATAACAAATGTAGCCATTTAATTTCGATAATTCAAACTGGTGCAGGTTTTCAATTGTTTCAACCACCAATTTTGCTTGCATTTTGAGGCTTTCCATATTGGAATGGCGCCGGTTTACATGGCTTTCCTTCGCTTTATGGGAGACGATCACGATGCCAAAAAATTTAGTTACAGTCTGGAAGTCGGGGGATATGGCAGGAAGCTAACATGGCAAGGAGTTCCAAGGAGCATTCGCGACAGCCACAAGACGGTCAGAGACAGTCTAGATGGACTGATTATTCAGCGAAGCATGGCACTCTTCTTTTCGGGTGGCGACAGACAGGAGCTGAAACTCAAAGTGGCTGGTCGTATTTGGAAAGAACAATTATAAGTTCGAAATACTATAAAACCCATTTCTGTTTTTTTCTTCTTCTTTAATTCCTTATAAAACCCATTTCTTTTCTTTTTTTCCTTCTTTAATTCCTTATAAAACTTGCAGTATTTATTTTATTTTATATATTTTGATTTTTTTTTCTGGGTTGATGGAGAATTCATATAATTTTGTAAATGGTTTAGTTATAAATTGCTGACTTGTTTTAGGGATTAAATACACTTTTTCCGGTCTACTCAACCTCAGTTTACAAATACGTCACTGAACTATAATTTTTTGAAAATCGTCTATTTTGTTAAAATATTAACGACAAATCTATGTATCAGCTGACAAGGAGAGAGAAAGAAGTTGAGTTGGATAACTAATTAAATTAAATTATACTCAATTTTATAACAAATAGTTAAACAAAATATAAATTAAATTAATATACATAATAAATAATTTATTTTAATAAACAAATAAATAAATTAATAATAAATATATTAATGTATAATTTTTACAAATATATTTATATTAAATTAATGAATTCATTTTTTTTTTTTTAAATAGTTTTAAGTTGACTTTAAAAATATAAAATTATCCACTATTTTGAAATGGATGGATTATTATTATTATTATATAATTATTATAATAATAATTATTATTATAATATTTAAAAACAAATTACTACCAAAATTAGAAAGAAATTAAAATCAAACTAAAATAATAATTTAAAGCTTAATGTAAAACAATAAAAAGAAAATTTGGGCAACTAATCTCTTTGCTCCATTTTTACCGAACACATCCACTGCCGGCGCTGCAGATCATCACTAAATCTATCTTCTTCCAATCAAATCCAGTGAAAAGAAATCTCAACATATGAAGCACAAGAACAATGTTTGGAAAGCATGTTGAAATCATCTGGATGGTTGAGAGCTGTCCTTACCGAATCCATCTTCTTACAGAACAATGTTTGCTACATAGAAGTGAATTCGATTTCTGAAAATTAGGTTAGCAAGTAAGGTTTTGAAAGAGGAAAATTTATTTCATTTGTAATGGGTCTAGTTTCAATCATTGATTTTGCTTCAAAATACATGTCGTCATCGTGCATATGGGTGGATTTCTTCATAAAACCTCCCTTGTTAGAGCAGAACATATCAAATATGCTTTCCATCATGAAAATCTATTATAATGTTTGCCAAGATTTCAACTCCATGATTACAGGATTTGCTAGAGATGTGGGCAGATGAAAATCCTTTATAATGTTTGCCACATGATTCCAACTCCCGATTTGAGAAATTCAGATGATTTGAGAATAATATTGAAGGATCTTTTTCTCTAATTTCGTTTTAGAGTGAGAAGTAATAAATTTATCTTTAATTTGGGGATGAAAATAGATTTCTCTCACTAATTTAGGTAGTGATGGATCTTGAGAATAATGATGGTGTTCTCTCACTAAATAGATAAAGGTAGAAGATGAAGTACGACTGAGGAGAGAGAGTTTTTTTTTGTTTGATTATGCTATTTGGTATTAGAAAACTAAAATTTTAATTTTAGTTTTAACCCAAATTTAGTTAGTTTTAGTATTAAAATATTATAAGTTTTCCACCTTGGCAAAATTTATAGACAAATGTGTAAAAAATTAATTTCTCTTTCACATGCGCATGTCACATGCAAGATTTCTGTTTCATTTAACTGAATTTGTAACGATTTGATAAATATTTATAGTTTACATGATAAAAGTGAGGCAATATTAAATTTGAAGTACTTAAGAAGTAATTGAATTTTCATCTTTTTAAGTGCTTGAAAAGAAGTTGTCCTGAAGCAAAAACCTCGAGCGTTGTTATAAAATAATAGTAGACGAAGGAATATCTAAATAATAGAGACCACTAATCTTCTGTCCTGTCATAAAATCCTGAGTTAGGAAAAAAGTTATTGAACAGTGTAGAGATTCAAAAAGAAATTTGCAGTAAATAAAGGAACATGAAGAACAAATGATAATATTAATGAAAAGTACAAATTACAAAACCACCTCCAGAAATAGAAGAAAGAGTATCATCAGTTATTCGAATCTTGTCTTTTTCAGAACCAGGATTTGTTCTTTGGGGGGGCCAAAAAAAAGTTTAACAGCATAAAATATATTTAAAATTTCACTATTACAAAACATATTTTTTACTAAAACAAAAATAATATAGTAATACAATTTGCTTTGACAAAGATAATAAAACATAGCAAAAAAAGTCTTTTAAAACATATTAAAGCTTCACGTAAACTTGGGGTAATGTAATTTTTACAAAATTTTCAAACCAAACCAAATGTACAAATGAGTTATAAAAAATTTTCAAACTTTGGGGGTGAGTTTTATAAAAATTTCAAACTTTGGGGGGGCCGTGACCCCCTCCAATATACATGTGGCACCGTCCCTGTCCAAGACGTGTATGAAATAAAAAAATTGGAGGATCCCATCATATGTTCGGAAGCACATGTGTATAAGAGTTGAAATGAACTCTGTTGCCAGAATGTTTTTTGTGGATTTATAGCAAAGGAAAGCCTTACCATTTGAATGGTTCAAGTTGCGTCCGCTTCTTCGCCTTATCATCCCCTTGCGCTGCGTCGGTTGGGTTGGCTACAGGCTGGTTTTGATCATATCCCCTAGCAAGAATAAAGGGTCAAATGACTTTTGTTAATATAATTAATAATTAATTTTCACATCATTAAGATTAAAAAAAACAAAAGCTTAATAAAAAATAAATTAAATTAATAAAATGATTATATTATATTAAATATAATACGATAATATTAATTGCCTATATTATTCTTGTACTGAAAAAAGAGTGTTATTTATTGAACAAAAAATAGTGAGAGAATTAACGTTATAATACTTGGGGTAGTATTGGAAACTAAACAATTAATACTTACTTGAAATTCTCAAACGACATTTATTAATAGATAAAAATACTTCTTTGAAACGACTTATATTAAAGGACGAACTCCATCAAACTCCGCAATGCTGACGTCCCAATTAAAATACCCCCCCCCCCCTTCCAAAAAAAAAAAAAAAATTACAAAATTGCAGACAACAAGTGAACGAAAATTAGGGCATTTATTTGATAACTAGTATTGAGGTAAGTGTGAAGTTATCGTGCATCTGATATGGCTTTATCATGATCTAGATCATTGTCAACCACTGTTGTAGGCATGCACATGTGTTATTGTGATGTACGAGCGCGAATTTGTGTTTCGAAGAAAGATAGGTCAAAAGGTAAAAGATTTTATGGCTGCCGAAACTATGGGGTTAGTTTTCTCCATCCAATTTGTAATGTGCATTTCATCACTATCTGTTAAATCACGTTTGTTATGTGACTCTGTTTTCACTTTGTGATACCAAATTTGATAGGAATCTGGGAGATATTGTGGATATTTTGAATGGGTTGAAGTGCCTTCCATTGTAGATGAAGCAACGAGTGCGATGAGAAAGCTAGTTGAAAAGGTGAACTTAGTGATGGATAAAAATGCAAAACTGAAGCAGAAGTTGAAAATTTTGAACAAGGAAACACTGATAAAGGAAATGAAAGTTAATAGACTTAAAGAGGGAATCTCAAAACTTAGAATGTGTTGTGTATTGTCATGGATTGTCACTGCAATTGTAATTTTGACATGAATTTGCATGATGTAATGGTAATGTATTGATTGTATTGGATGTTCTGTATTGTAATGCATCATGTATTTTTATTGCTAACAATTGCAATAGGGTGATGGTGATAGGAAAGATGTAATGGTAATGAATTGAAAAGACTGAAGATGTTAATGTTTGTCATGGTTAAATTGTGTTTTTGTGTAATCCATTGGATTCATAGCAAAAATTAAGACCAATTGTAGCCAAAACACAATAGTAGCCTTACTCAAAACAGAACAATTCCCCTGCCAAAAACAGAACAAAGAACAATTGGTCCATGACAAAAATAGAAAGAAAAAAAAACCATTCATTCAACCATACATGCCATAATGCCATAAGTACCAACTGCTTAATACAACCATACATAACCAACTGCATAACATAACCAAAGCACAAGTACCAACAGAAATTGGTCTGCAAAATATAACATTAATAAATTGTCATCAGGTCAGAACAACATATAGTATTGCTTAATACATTCATACATCCACCTTCAATGTAGATTGCCAAAAATACATACATACTAGCATTCAAAGCCAACTAATAAATCATTGTTTAATTCCATAATTCTTATCAAGTACATAATAGGTTCACTCTAATCACTCCACTCCCAATGGATAAAAGTTCTTTTGCCCTTTACTCTCCACACTCTAATGTCACTGTTTGATGGTCCACCTTCACTTCCTGCCCTTCTAGGAGTTTCACTTGCTGCCTTTCTAGGAATTTCACTTGCAACATGAGATGGTCCACCTACACTTGCTGCCATCCTTGAAATTTTCCTTACCTACATACACAATTGCAATTAGTCTTAGACATTGAACAAGCATTAAAACACTTGTAACTTTCTGGATTATAATAGAACATCATTTAAAATAATATGCAATCATATCATTGAAACAGAATAAGGATTGGTTATAGCTTACCCTTAGCGTAGCAGGCCTTGATTCAGTCCCAGATTGGTGTGGGGTAGATTGCCTTAGTTCTCCAGTAGGTTGTGGGGTAGGTTCAGTCCTTGCTTGTTTAACTGGTGTCATCTTACAACCTAACTTGTTATGCCTATACTCCTTGAAGATAGAACACCTAACATGTGTCCCTTTCCTAGATGACTTGGTCTTACTCTTAAGCTCTTCATTAGGATCTTTCCTCCTATTTTTCTTAGGTCTGCCTGTTATTTTCTTGGTTGGTGGAGGCAACAATATTGTCATGTTGGCAGGAGGCCATTTATTTGAACCCCCATTGGACTTAACAAGTGGTTATACCATTTAAGATAAGTCTCTACATAATAGCAGGAATCAACATAGTTCTCAATTGGTTGTTCCATGCGAAGGATTCCAATTGCTCCATGGTGACAAGGAATGCCAGATAACTGCCATAACCCACATGAACAAGTCCTAACCTCTATGTCTACCTTGTATTTCTCACTTCTATCAGACACTTCAAACTTGTGCCCCCCGTCCCAGTCATACTCACAATATTTGGTTAACTCAATGGTCTTATTAACCTTGTCATAATCCTATGACATAACTTTGCCTCTATTTTTTGCATCTCATCTCTCTTTGAATGAATTTTACTCATGACTTGTGTTTTTATATCTTCAAACATTGTTAGTAGTGGTTTATACATAGCCTCTAGGATCCAACTATTAAAACATTCAAACATGTTATTAGTCACAATGTCACATTTGGTTTCACAAGAAAAAAATGTCTTGCTCCACTGCTTAGGAGGAATATTTAAAAGATGAATGTGAGCATCCTTACTCTCCTTCCTGATGTCAACCATTGCCCTTCTAAAATCATGAGGATTACTGGCCTTGGCTGCTCTCCAAAACATCACCTTCAAGGCTGCTCCTGAGAATTTCTTCCTCCAGTTAGCATAGATGTGTCTTGCACAACATCTATACTCTGCCTCTGGAAAAAGCTCTTGTATGGTAGGCACCAAACCCTTGCATTAATACAATAAAAACAAGTTTAGTACTAATATAACATAATATTTTAACCAGTAATATAACAGACAATACAATGTTAAAAATAATTTAGTTGTTTATACATTTTGTTGGTCAGTTATCAAGGTCCATCCTCTACCTAATTCCAGGCCAACATCCTCAAGCAATAAACTCAGAAACCAACTCCAAGAATCCTTGTTTTCACTCTCAACCACTGCCCAAGCAATTGGGAATATTTGGTTGTTTGCATCCCTACCAATAGCAAATAACAACTCACCCCTGCAGTATGTCTTTAAGAAACAACCATCAAGCTATATTATGTGTCTGCATCCCTCCAACCAATTTTGTTTAAGAGCTTTAAAACAAATGTACATTCTCTGGAATCTAGGTGGAGTGCCTCCATCACCTTTAATTTGGACTGTGCTACCAGGATTTGTAGCTAGAATCTCATTCCCATACTCCCAGACTTTAGAATAATGCTCCTTCAAAGTTTTCTCAATTTTACTTAAAGTCACTCTCTTTACTTGTCAACACTGAGGTAATGATGATTGCAGTCTAAACTACTGTTTAATTGCTGCCTGCAATTCCCTCAGCCTCATCCTTGGTTTTGCTCTTATGGTACCCCCAAACTTGTCAACTAACCATCTAGACCTAACAATCTTAATCCTTATTTTCCTCACACAATAATGCTTCTCATTGTATGATTTAATTTGAAACACCTTCTCCCTTGGCACATAACTAGCCCATAACCCCCATGGACAATTCTTAGCACACTTTGCTTGTATTCTTGTTTTCTCATTACAAGAAAAATATATTCCCTTTCCATAACCAACTGCATAATTCACAATAGCTTCCCTACATTGTTTAGGTCCAATGAATGTCATATCAACTTCAAATTTTATCTTGGTAATTGGAGTGTTGGGATTATATGTTGGAAGAACTCTTTTCACTTTCCTCTGTAGCTCTCTCCTTCCCATTCACTGTTACTACTAGATTCACCACTTGGAGGAATCTCATCATCAGAATCTTCTTCATTTTCTACCCAAGACTTCATTCCTTTTGTCCCAAACCCCAATTGATCCTCATCATCTGAAAATGTTGGTTCAGCTTCTTCAACCTCTTCTACATTCTTGGTTATTCTAGATTTCCTAGCCTTTCCCCCCTGCTAATGCTCTCTTGTGTACCAATATCCACATTTGGTTCAGTCACTATTGGATTTTTAGCCTTACATGTAGTTGATCCACCTTTAGCAGTACTTGAGGCCTCAAGTTGTTCTCTTGGGATAGGTTGAGCCCCAACCTCCTCAACTGGTTCTTCATCAATGTTTACTTCACACTGCACAACCAACTCTTGTTCTTTTTGCTTTTTTTATCTCTTCCTTTCTTTTCCAAATATTTATCAACTCCTTATTCCCATCATCATCACTAGCACCACTTAACTCCTCAACATTTTCCTCATCACTACCATCATCATCATCTATATGTTTTGGTGCTTCCTCATCTCTGACATCAACCACATCCCCTATTGCAGGTGTTTCTTCATTATCCTCATGATCACAGTATATATCTATCTTCCCAGTTTTCAAAGCTTCTTCAATTAACAGTCTTACACTATTGTTATCATGAAGAAGTTGTAGACCATTCTTCAAAGTAAACTCTGCCAATTTGAAGTACATAGCAAAGTCTCTTTTTATACCCTAGGTGTTTTACCAACTTCACCATCCTATCAACATTCAAGTAATCTCCATCAGCCCCCTCATAAGTTTCTTTCCTTCCACCCTCATAAACATATGATTCATCCTCCTTAGTAACAAACTGACCTTCATGGTACAATTCAACATCAAAGTAGTTCATGTTGCATGAAACATAATGCACACTCGGTACTATTAAACATTAAACAAATTACAAAGTCACACAAATTATAGAGCTAACCAGACTAAATTGAAATTCCCACTTTTATACTTTGTAAACATTAAAGAAATTAACTACTCAAAATCTGTGAACACAAACAACAATACAGAGTCACACATTTCACTTTAATCACTGTTAATAAATTGAAACCCACTTTAAACCACAATAATATTAGTTTAAACAAGTGAACAACAACTTAAACCCAATAATATTAGTTTAAACAAGTACAAAGGCAACTTTTGTACCAAAACTCCACCAAACTTCGCTTTTAACAAAAACCTAGATGAAAAGGAGTGTAATATTTAATTTATCAGACAAAAATAGGTGCAACCCAGATACCACTTACTTGTTTGGTAGAAGATCTAAACCCTAACTTTCTTGAAATAGTCCCCCTCCTTCTTCGTCACTTGCTCTCGCCTGAGACCCACCTCCTTCCTCGATTTCTTCTCAGACAAAAGTGCACTTTTGAGCCCTAGTAAATTTGTTTCTCTCTTTTCTTTTGTTTGGTGTCTGTTCGTTCCACTTGTTTTGATCATTTCTTTATAAGATTCCTCCCACCCATTCCACGATAGCTTAACTGATTGGCCTTAATGCACACATCAGCAAATTCACGTATTTTATTATTGTTTTTAAAAAGCCACGTAGGAAATCATGGCTTAATTTTTAACGTCGGTAAGTAAAATTGGACGGAATGACCTAAATTTTCAATTTTAAAAAGCACAATGGGTTAATTGAATATTTTTAAAGTTGAGTGACCAATTGCTTAGAAGTCGACGACCACATGGGGTTAAAGGTGTTTTTTTGCCTTAAATTAACTAGTGCAAAGAATCTTCACGCGTGGGGATCTACCTAGACCACCTTCTCTTGGAACCACAATCTCCGTGATCCAGACTTTATTTCCTTGTGTGCCTGCTTTGTATCATTGTGACATTTATGAGCATGCATACTCATATCGTCAATAGTCTTTGTACACCCACTTATCTTCTTCTTAATCTCCCCGTCTTCTTTAGTAACCAAATCAGAAAATTGAAACAGCCAATGGCAAGGATGGTAATTACCTTGATGATGAGCTCTTGAAAGCTCGAATTGAAGAAGGGCTGGAGTTCTTGAACACCTTCAAAAAATTTATACAACCCATCGGAATTGAAGAAGGACTGGAGTTCTTGAATACCTTCAAAAAATTTATACAACCCATCGGAAACGAACCCCAAACTTCTTGTTCGTCTCAACTTCAGTATGTCTTCTCGGCATACGAAATGAACCCCAAACTTCTTCACCTCCAAATTACCATCTGCAGTATAGTTGTACTTTTATTAAGAAATGGAGTATAAAAGACGTGAAGATTAATTATAAAAGAAACAGTTTGCGCATGGGCTCATCAGCAGATGCAGAACCAATGCGAGAGGGGAGGGGGGGGGGGGGGAGGGGAAAGCAATATGTTTCATGTTATTTGGAATTTAGTTTTATAAGTTATCAAAGTAAGTTTCTCTTAACCTTCTGGCTCCACAGAGAATGAAATATGAAACTGATGTATTTGAGATGGATCTACTGCTCTTCCAAGATCATCAGGTACACTCCAATACCAAGCCAACTGGGTCTCTAACTCGGTCTCCAACAAGTTTATGGGAACCGGAATCCTCCAATATTTGCCCGCAACATGAATATGTGCAACGATCTCATATTTCACTTCTCTATAAGCACCTCTCATATTGACAAGAGAGTTGGGGACAACAATAACAGCGCATAAAGCAACTCCAATGCATTTATCAATATCGAATACACCCCTTAAACCTTGATGCTTTGTCTCTGTACCTTTAAGGATCATGTAAGCTAATCTTCCCAGCTCAAACCACTGTGGGATTTCACTTCCAGCAGCAACTATCTCAAATATAGCTTCAGGTATAACTCTGCATTCACTTCTTACCTGCACAAAAGGAAAAGAAAAATGTAACATGATTGTTACCAATTGGGGAAGATAGACAGAGACGCATATATACACACGGACCTGAAGGTACTTTTTCAAAATCGTATCTGCTAAACCACTGCCCCTCTGATTCTCAATCAATTTAGGACAGTTCAAACAAGATACCGTTGGATTAATGTTGTGGCTCGCCGAACGAAATTTAGATACATCTAATCTTTCTCCTGAAATATAATGACTGAATCTAATTTCACCTCCATACAGTGTCTCCTCATTTATTTTTGATAGCTTTGGTAATGATTCAAGCCTTCTGCAACAATTCAAACTAAGCATTCTAAGATTTGAAAGGCGACTGATACTTGCAGGCAGCGTAACAAAATCATTTTCGGACAGATCCAACTCCTTTAAGCTATATAACAAACCAATACCATCAGGAATTGCACCAAGACTGCAAGCACTTAGATCAAGTTCTTTTAAACCCAATAAAGACAATTCCATGGAATGAAAAGTTCTGGTTAGGGAAAAAAGACGACATCCATGAATATGCAAAAGTCTTAATCTTTCCAAGTGAAGTATGAAAGAGGGCAGCTCTTTTATAGCAGTTTTACTCGCATCAAGTTTCCGTAAAGAGCGCATTTTCCCCAAGCTCTCTGGTAATCGCTTAATTTTAGTCCCATCCAAATACAAATGCTCTAAGCGCATCATGTTTTCTCCAAATTCTGGAAGATGTACAAGTTTCGAACAACCAGAAAGAAGAAGAGCTTCAAGACCATCATTTCCATGTTGTTTCCAAGCCTTTGAAGTTTTCTACACCCTTTCAGATTCACGTAGCTAAGCCTTTTGTGAACAAGAAGTGATTTGTGTAACTTAACCAAATTAGTGCAGCCTTCGAGATTTAGTTGCTCAAGATTTGGAGTTGATGTCAAGTCTGGAATTTCAGTCAAATCCACTGAGCAACAGAGGTTAATAGATCTCAAATTGGGCATGCCCTGCTGATTGAGAGAGAAAAAAGAATTGTATATTAACTTTTGAAAACAATAAATCTTCTAATTAGTGGTACTACTTAGATTGTAAACAATTTTCAGAGTTGTATTGTCTAAATCTCAAATTAATGATGTCAATTTTGATTTTAAAATATCTCAAATATAATTCAAAAGTCAATATTGATCCTATATCATGTAACCAAGGGAGTATATGATATAGAAAACACTTACAATATTGTTCTTCCATAGTTTTTCAAGTCGACTGGAACGTATGTCAAGTTCATAAATTTGTTTTGGTGCAAATGTTGGTGGAAAACACTTTAAAGCACATCCATACCATTCAAGAATTCGTAAATCATTGGAAAGATACTCGAGACCATCCCGAAAGAGTACATTACTTATTCTGAGAAATTTAAGTTTCTTCATCTGTGAGAAAGATTCAGGATGACCATTGCAGTTTTCCAGTTCAGCCCCATACTGCTCCTGGTTTATAATTTCAATTGCTTTTGTTCCCTAGAATAATGAAGATAGAAGAATAAGTGGCATAAATTTGAAGTAAATTTTCAAAATATTATTTATTTACTTTTCTCAATGAAATAATTACTATGTTGATGTTCAATAAAAAATCATTACACAAACCTTTTCTTCGGATGTGCATATATCAATAATATCTTCACGACGCTTGAGCCCGATGCGTTCTCCAGGCTTTCTGGGGCAATCCTTACGAAGAATTTCCCAACCCATTTGTTGTAGTAGATCATGCATCCACACACTATCGTCATAATTAATTGTTATGAGAGACCTATTAATGAGAATATCAATTCCGAGCACAGGGTACAAACCAATATTCTTTAGTATATCATTTACTAGTTCTTGGTTTCTCCCTTTTAAGAAGCAAGCAATATATATGAATATTTTCTGCTCGTTTATGTCTAGTCTATGATAGCAAATTTCAAGTCTTTGGATAACTTTTTTATCTGGAAATTCTTGTAGCTTCTCCAATGTCTCTCTCCAATATTCTTCTCCTTTATCAAATAAAAGAGAACCAAAAGCATTAAGAGCTAGTGGAAGGCCACCAGAAAGTTTAACGATATCACTGGATAACTTTTCATAACCGTGTTTTGGCTGTCCTTTCGTAAAGGCCGACAAATTGAAAAGTCTAGTGGCATCAGAAAAGTTTAATCCCTCACACTTATATTTGCAGTCCACTTTATGTATTGTCAACAATTCTTCATTTGTTGTTGTCATGATAATTCTGCTACCATGCCCAAACCATTCACGCTCCCCAGCCAAAAGTTTTAATTGCTCACCGTTATTTACATCATCCAAAACGATTAAAATCTTGAAACCACGTAACCTTTCTCGCAACATGCTAACTCCTTCAACAACACTACTTACACGTATATGCTTCATCCTTCAAGATGTCAACAAGGAGTTTCCGTTGTAACTTACATAAATCACTGTCATTACTCTTAGAAATGTCCTTAATGTTTCCAATAAAGCTATATCCTTGAAATTGATTACGAATTCTCTCATAGACAACTTCAGCAAGAGTAGTCTTCCCCATTCCACTCATCCCACAAATTCCTATGAAGCGAATATCATTAGAATCCATATTCAAAAGACTTTTCAAATCCTTTACTCGAGATTCTATTCCTACTAGGCCTTTGGTAGCATCTCTATGTAATGTATCCTGCAAGTCCTTAAAGATCCTTCTTACAATTTCAGTTATGACTTCTGACTCATACCTGCAAAATGATTAAGCACGAGTGAGTTTATATGCGATTGGTCAGAATTGACTAAAATGTGGAATGCTTAATTGCAATGAGAGAGAGAAAAAAATTGAGGTTGCTTGCACACTGGATTCTGAAGTTACTTATGTTGCATGAAAACTTCAATCTTTTGCGATTATTTCAAATAAAACATGACACTTTCCTTGGACAGAAAGTGCTGTGTATGGTCATTTCTTTTCTGTCCAGAGAGAAATATTTATGTTTCTGAGACAATAAAGTGGCTTCATGTTCCAACTTCAAATTTTGCCATCGCCAGAATCTACTATTATGACAGTTCCACAATAATTTTTTATCTCTAAAATTGTACATGAAATTCGTCATTTTAGAAGCATAACCTCTTTTTTGAGAAAGGAGGGAATATCACTGTTTCCAGAGAGGGAAGAATAAGTTTGGCAGAATAAGAAGAATTATCAATGCAGTATAAGAATAACAAGAAAAAGTTACCGGGTTCCTTGTACGTGCACTCCACTCATATCACCCACTTTTCGTAAAGCAGCTCTCCATGTTTTCACCTTCTCTGATGCATATCTGTTACTTGTTTCATATTTGGCAAAGGATTGCGCAAAAGTTTTATTTTGATACCGCACATCAGAGGGATCCACATGGTAAAAAACAGGAATAACAATCATATTCTTCTTTTCCATGCATTCAACAATTTCAGCAAGTTCTTCCAAACACCATGTTGAAGTTGCATAATCACTTGACAGAACCACAATCCCAAACCTTGATGCTGCGATTGCTTCTAATAGCTCGGGCCCGATGAGGTCTCCAACCCGAAGTTTCTCATCATCCCTAAAAGTATTAATACCTTGCCTAGTCAAGGCATCGTATAAATGACTGGTGAAACCCATGCGAGTATCCTTGCCTCTGAAGCTGAGGAACACATCGTGTTTACATGGACTTCCTGTTGAAGAAAAAGATGTGGATGACGCTCTAATTGGAGAGGTCATTGAAACCCATACATGTAATTACTATAACTAGCAATTAATTGAAACCCAGAATTAAGAGGGATAGAGAGCTTTACATTCAGGACATAATTGTTAGAGCTTTACAAAGTCAATACAAGCAAACAACTTCTTAGCTGTTAAACCAGCTACATCCAAGCAGGTCAATGAATAATTGAGGTCCTTCTTTATTATTATTGGAATACAATAGTCAAGTAAATACTTGGAGGCACCCACTTGAGCATTGAATATACTATACAAACTTATAAAATGTGTCTTTAGTTTTGAATGACATCAAATATGATGGTAGGTGGACATGCCTTTCTGGGCGTTTACATAGGAAAATGCCTCAATTTCATGATAAGAGTCCGATTTGCAAATATTAAAAATATATTTTTATTCCATGTTTACCCCTAAGTTAAAGCCACCAAAACTCTCTTGTAACCATCAAAATTTCTTTTTGTGCGCATCAATTAGCCATTAAATTAGATTCCTAAGAACAAAAGATATATATTGGTGTGGGAAAGAAAGAAGATTCAAATGGGAATATAGATAATTCCTAGTTGCAATCCTCCAACCTCAAAAAAATGGACAATGCCAAATCTTGTTTACGACTTTTCGGTCAAAGTGAGCCCTATGGATAATGGAATTTTATTTTTCTTTTTTCTTACAGACAAACCATCAAAGCCATATATGTCATTTCTGGGAAGGTTAGTACTCCTATAAAAATTGTAAATCTACAAATATTTTTTAGGTACCGTACCTTTGAAAACTTCTCATCAACTAAGACTATTTAACATCATAAATTGCCACAATACAAATAAATTGCTAATTTAACATCATAATGTAAAAGAATGATATGATAAGATTCGCAGCGGTCATAAATGAGATTTAATTTCATGCAGTAATTAATATTACCTATCGGGAAGCAGCTCAACTGTTGAGAAGGTGTTTACTACTGCTGGGATTCATAAATTCCTCGCAAGTTGAAGGAAAGGAAGAATGAATCTGGAATATATCACTCCCACCAGCAACTAACTCAAATCTAATCTTCAACCGACTGAATGTGTGACAAGGATTTCGGAGCTTCAGCCGGAAAACAGCCATGGTTACCGGCGGACAGTATTAGTTGGAATTGGTAGAGTTGTAAAATCTCCACCGACCCTGCATTTTTATTTTTGTATTTTTCTCTGATTTACTAAAATAAAATAATGAAAATTTAATTTATAATGAAAAAAGAAAAGAAAAAAAAATAGAAAAGTGTATGTTTTGTTTCATGTTATTACTAAAAGAAAACTTCATACGTAACCCATATACCAGACCGCTGGTTGGACTGATAAAAATCAAAATCGCTTGGCTCTTCGGTTTGGATAAAACAAAATCGTTTTTGATCAAAATTCGGTCAAACCCGGTGACTCGGCAGTTGGATCGGTCAACCCAGTAACTGGGTTTCTTATCTCACACTCTTTTTTAGTGTGTTAAGCCATTGAATTTGATTGAATGAATGTATCATTGATTGAGTTTGAGTTATGATCATGATTTAATATATTCCTTTTCATATAGATTTAGTATTTATTTGAATTGTATAAAGTAATCATTGTACAAATAAATTTGGTTTTTTTTTACCGAATTTGATTGAATGTATCCTATAGATATTTGTTATTTGTGTTTGATTTTATCACTCGAGTCTTGAGTTTTGAATTATGATCATGATTTAATATTTTTCTTTTTAAATAGATTTAGTATTTATTTGAATTGTATAAAGTAAACATTGTACAAATAGGTTTTTTTTTGGTAGATAAATTGATTAATTTTATATATTTACTAAATATTATATATAATATATAATAATAATTAATATATTTAATTATTTATTATTTATTACATATTAATGACGTTACTGGTTCAATAACGGTCCGATTACTGGTTGGACCAGTGATCCATCCACCCAGTAGCTTTTTTGGTTCGATGAAAGGTTCGAGTCTGAAAATATTGCTTCATAAAGGAAAAGAAATGAATACTTAAGGTCCATATTCAAATTATTAAGTTACATTTATATTAGTTTTGTTATGATTATAATCTAGAGGCTATAATAAAGATTATAAAAGATAATCTAATGTTATTTTTAGTTTTTAGTCCAAATTCGTCCATTTTTAAACGGAAAAAGGACAAGAAAAATTAATGGTTAATCATCTATTTGCTTACTTTTTATTTTGAGTTCATTAACAAGTCCTTTAGTTAGATGGAATCGTTTTAGGACGAAATAAAATGATGATTGGAATCAGAATCAAATCATAATGGAATCAGAATCGAAATCTTGATTCATGAGCTTGGAACGTTACTTAAAAATTAGATAGGAATAGAATGAAATAGAATGTAATGACAAAAATATCCTTAACCAACTAATTAAGTAAGTAATATATATATAATAATGCAAAATAATATATAATGTTATTATATAATATATTACTATAACGTAATATAGTAATAATAAAAAATATAATATATACTATGAAACAACTCGGGTCAAATCCCGTATTCGAAACAAATTAAATCACTAGCACAATAGTATCCGAATTGAATCAAATCCAAAAAAACAAGACGTTAAACCACTAATAAGACACAATAGTATCTCTTTGGTCATCTTAGCCCAACACATGCTTATCCAAAAGATCATGACTTAATTCATTATATGTAGACAAATTTTTCTCATATATTTCGATGTAAGACTGTAGTGTTACATACGAATACATATAATATTATATATTATATTAGATATTCTATACATATATATATATATATATATATATATATATATTAGAATATAATATAAAATAAATATAATACATATTAAATATGTTATATTAAATATTATTAATATATGTAATAATATTAAATTTATTAAAATATATATTTAATATATATTATAAACATTTAAAAATATATATTTAATATATAATATAGTATGTCATATATCTCTTCCTTGCGTATATAGTCTACTCATCAACAAGAAGTCTTCTTTTCCTTCCATATCTCTTCCTTTCTAGTACACTTTCTATGACTTCACGGAGGGAATCCAAGGAAATGGAACCATGTTTTAAGCCAAAAACTAAAAGAAACTAAAGAAATTACGTGTACAGCCAAAAAGAAAAGCAAAGAGAAACTGAAATATTAAGGAAAATCAAAGCCCCAGATTTTCTTCTTTCTTCGCAATTACATAGAGAAACATGTGAATGCATCACACGAAACAGGAATATTTTTAATAAAGAGTAGAGATACTGCTACTCTAAATGCTACCATACTAATGCTAGTCTTCAACATGAATTAATTAGCTACTCTCAGAATCAAGTCTCCCACTAAATGTTCTTATTTCATCTTTTGTCTCAAATTTTGTCCAAGTTGAAGACATTTATCACCAAAAGCTACCTGTAGGCAAGAACTAATGATGCAAGTCATCTATCTGTAGGAAAGAACTTCTGAAGCATAGCAAGTACAGTTGGATCCTGTTCTTTCCTTGAGAGTAGATCCAGTACCATGGAGGTGGTAGATGCATCGGATGAGAAGCCTTTGACAACCATTTTTCCTATGAGTACACTTGCTTCACTATACTTCTTATTTTGAAAACATCCACGGATAATAGTGTTGTAAGTGACATCATCTGGCAAGCAATCATTAGCTTCCATTTCCACAAGTAGCTCATTTGCTTCCTCCAGTAGTCCTTCTTGACAAAGTCCTCGGATCATCACTGTGTATGTCCTAGTATCTGGTCGCAAGCCTTTTAAAGGAAGGCTATCAAAAAGGTTTCTTGCCATATCAAGCACTCCATCTTTGCACAATCCATCAATGAGGACATTATAAGTAACAATATTAGGAATTAAACCATTAGATTCCATCGCATGAAAAAAAGGACAATGCTTCATCCACACACTGGTTCTTGCATAGGCCGTCTAAAAAGATATTGCATATCAAAATATCTGGTAAGCTTGCATCTCATTTAAAAAAAATTGTGCATCGCCATATCTACCCATTTTAAATAGCCCCTGCAAAATAGTGTTGTAATCTACAATTGTGGGTTTCAAACCTTCACTCGGCATTTTTCGAAACAGATCCACAGCTTCATCTACTCTCAAATTCTTGCAATATCCATTTATCAAAATGCCATAACTATGACTATTTGGTACTATCCCTTCATTCATCATGGTATTCAACACTGCCAATGCACTATCCGTTTCGCCTCACAAACAATAACCATGCATGAGCGCACTGTAGGTGACTACATTAGGATTCTCACCACTTTGAATCATTTGTTCGACCACATGCTCTGCTTCTTTTACCTTGCCTTCCTTGCAAACAGAGCCGGTCCTGGGTTTTCTAAGGTCCAGGGCAAATTTTTTCAAGTGTGCCCCTTTATACAAATTAAATTAAAAAATAAATAAATTATCAACTAATTATTTTTATTAAAATTATAAGAATTTACAAAAGATAATGAAGAACACTTTAAAATGTGATCAAAGCGAAGAACACATGTACCTACAAAATAAAAATATCAATGAAATCGGTAAAACTAATGAAATACCCACTGTAGTTGTCAAGTTTTACTGATTACACAATTGAACTTTTAATTTTTCAAATTACCCCACTAAACTAATTATTATTTTGAAATTGAGCTATTTCGTTAAAAAAAATAATCGGACGTTAATTTTTTATCTACAAAACAAATGAATTACTCAGTGTAGTTGGCACGTTTTACTGATTACACCATTGAACTTTTAATTTTTCAAATTACTCCAATTAAACTAATTTAAAAATGATTATTTTAAATATTTTTAAAAATAATTATTATTTTAGTAAAAAATATTAGAAACTTTATTTTTTTTTTCCCATAAAATGAGTAAAGTTTCATAAAATATAAATTTAAAAAATTAAAGTTTTATGAAGCGTTACTGATTTTATAAAAAATCTCTTTTTTCCTTTTGAAAATAAAGTTTATTTTTTTGAATCTATATTTTATAAAATTTTATTCATTTCTTTAAAATATAGGACCTACTAATGCTAGTCTTCAACATGAATTAATTAGCTACTCTCAGAATCAAGTCTCCCACTAAATGTTCTTATTTCATCTTTTGTCTCAAATTTTGTCCAAGTTGAAGACATTTATCACCAAAAGCTACCTGTAGGCAAGAACTAATAATGCAAGTCATCTACCTGTAGGAAAGAACTTCTGAAGCATAGCAAGTAGAGTTGGATCCTGTTCTTTCCTTGGGAGTAGATCCAGTACCATGGAGGTGGTAGATGCATCGGATGAGAAGCCCTTGACAACCATTTTTCCTATGAGTACACTTGCTTCATTATACTTCTTATTTTGAAAACATCCACGGATAATAGTGTTGTAAGTGACATCATTTGGCAAGCAATCATTAGCTTCCATTTCCACAAGTAGCTCATTTGCTTCCTCCAATAGTCCTTCTTGACAAAGTCCTCGGATCATCACTGTGTATGTCCTAGTATTTGGTTGCAAGCCTTTTAAAGGAAGGCTATCAAAAAGGTTTCTTGCCCTATCAATCTCTCCATCTTTGCACAATCCATCAATAAGAATAGTACAAGTAACAATATCAGGAACTAAACCATTAGATTCTATCGCATGAAAAAAGGACAATGCTTCATCCACACACTGGTTCTTGCATAGGCCGTCTAAAAAGATAATGCATGTCAAAATATCTGGTCTATGGCCTTGAGCCTGCATCTCATTAAAAAAAATTTGAGCATCGCCATATCTACCCATTTTAAATAGCCCATGCAAAATAGTGCTGTAATGTACAATTGTGGGTTTCAAACCTTCACTCAGCATTTTTCGAAAGAGATCCATAGCTTCATCTACTCTCAAATTTTTGCAATATCCATTTATCAAAAAGCTATAACTACGATCATTGGGCACTATCCCTTCATTCATCATGGTATTCAACACTGCCAATGCACTATCCATTTCGCCTCGCAAACAATAACCATGCATGAGCGCACTGTAGGTGACTACATTAGGATTCTCACCACTTTGAATCATTTGTTCAACCACGTGCTCTGCTTCTTTTACCTTACCTTCCTTGCAAAGCACATCTACCAGTATAGTAAAGCTGTAAACATTTGGCGATATACCTTTTCTAATCATTTCAGAGAGAAGATTCAAAGCATCATCGAATAGTTTGTCCTTATACAAACTATCAACGATGGTGCTATAAACTACAATACCTGGTTCACACCCTTCATTTTCCATTATTCTGAGCAACCTAATGGCCATGGAAGTGTTGCCTGTTTTGCAAATCCCATTTATAATGGTCCCATAAATAACCATATCAGGTTCAATTTCTTTTGTCCTTATCACCTTCTTGAACAATTCCTCAGCCTCCAAAAGCTTATTTTCTGAAAGAAGCCCCCTTATCAGAGTGTTGAAGGAAAAAGCATCCGGCACGAAACCACGTTTGAAGATCCCACCCAACAGAGAAAACCCGTAATCGACTCGATTACAGTGACAACAACAGTTTATAACGGTATTTATGGTAACTATATTTACCGGAACCACCGGATTGGTTAAAGCACAAATATCTCTGAACAGAGAGACAACAACGGAGTAGTGTTTCATTTTGGCTATAGCTGCTAATAGTTGAGCGAATTCAATAACAGACGGGAGAGGTCGCATTTGAAGCATACGATCGAATAAAAGAAGAGCATCATGGAGATTATCGAACCCGGATTTGCATTTCTTTAGCAGTAATTGCTTAAGAGAATCTCTACCTCTAGGCTTATGATTAGGGTTGGGGTTTGTGAATTTTGGAGCAGTAGATGTATGAAAGAAAAATGGATTGAATAAGCAGAAATTGAGCAGAGATTTACCTCCTGCAGCCGGGTGATTACCTGCTATAATCGTTGGTCGTAATTTGTTGGAGCTCAAAGTAAAAGTAACCCCATGAATAAGGAGGCTTCTTCTTCCCATTTCCGATATCTGAGCTGCCTTTGTTACCACAATTACTGGGTAAAAATGGTGCTGTTGGCCAGTACTATAGGTTACTCCCTCATTTCCATTAATTTTAATAATTACACATATTAAATAAATTTGATTAATTTTAATAAATTAATATTAATTTAAAATTTTATTACTATTCATGTACTAATTATGTCAAATTACAATATTAATATATGAGGTTTGCATAATTATAGGAGAACCCCACTTGTTATACATCCTTCCAAAAAAGATACCACTAATATTAATTCACGTAACTAGCAATAAAAAATCGACATAAACAATCATAATATATATCATTTTCCTAAAATCAATATTGACTTTTATCAATTTCAAACATTTTTAAACTTAAAAATGAGATAAATTCATTTAATTTTATGTCAACACAAATATAAATATCATAAACTATCTTCGTCTCTTTTTTTTTAAAATCTAAAATATCATAAACTATCTAAAAAATTACTACCTCCGTTCCAAAATTACAATTATGCTAGAAAATAATCTCACTAATAAAACTTGTAAAAATAAGTCATTCTCTTTTTTTTTCTTGTTTAATTCTAATGGTTGAATAATATATTATGACGATAAATTTAAAAAAAATGTGCAATATTACTATTATTCCAAAAGATTCTTTTTAACACATGAGACTTTTTTTAGTATGAAGTATAGGAAATTGATGTTTTCATAAGTAAAATTTGATATTTCCACAAGTTTTTCCCCACATGAACGTAATTCTATCAATTTTACTCGTGAAAATATCAAAATCTCAAAAAACATGTACATTGAAGCGACAAGAAATTTTAGAGGACCGAATTCAAATTAATGTTTATTAAACGAGATTTTCGCCAACAACAATAAGATACCAACATCTTGGGACATCAAAGTAAAGATTGTGCACACCCTCTAAATTTAGTAAAATTTGAAAACATCGTTATCGTGTAAACTCTTAAGAGCTTTCCATTTTCGTGTAGGTTATTTAACTAAACTAAAAAGCAAATAATTGTCTTATAGATAAGAGAGAGGTGCTAGAAATGCAAAACTAAACTATACAGTTAACCTCTTTTAGGGGTAAAAACGAGTCGAATCTCAACGAACACTCTAATGCTCAGATTCGGCTCGATTCGAAAAAATTGAGCTCGAATTCGATAAGGAATTTCTAATCTTGCATGATTCATTTCGGATCATTCTTTGGGACCTACTTACTTCGTAAGTACTTTCATTGCGTTTACAAAATGAGTTACTCACGAGCCTTCAAATCGAGTTTCGAATATGAACCATTTCGCTTAATATTGAACCACTACATACTAAATTGATTATTGAACTAATATTTATATATAAAAGTCTTTTACTTTTATTTATGTAAAGAAATTACAAAAAATGTAATACGAATTGACAATCAATTCACTGATTTATTCAAGTACAAGCTTACACAATTTAATACTACATTTTATAAATTATAAAGATTGATACAAATATCACATATTTAGTTTATTAGTATGAATCAGACCAATATTCGAATATGATCCATCGAGTAGGTATCGAGTATGGTTCGAGAAAAAATAGAATACTCGAACCCTAATCTGAGCGAATACTGGTATACTCGAATTCGACTCGTGTATCATTAAACAGAAAACAAGTATGGATCATATTCGACTCAAATCAACTTCGAATTTGAGCTTTGGATCATATTTTCGAACCGATCTCGAGTCAAGTATCGAGCTACTCTGCTCGGCTAACACCCCTACCCTCTTCTCGGTAGTAAGTTTAAGTTGGAACAATATACTACTCCCTCCGTCATTTAATATTAAGGGTGTAAATGAATTGAGTCGAGTCGAATCAAGTATTGAGTTGCTCAGATTTGGTTCACAAAATTATATCTAGTATAAAATAAGGTTTGATTGAGGCTCGTTTAGCTACCGAGTCGAGCCCGATCTCGAATCGAGCCTGAGCAGTTTGAACTTTTCGAACGAATATAATTCGAGTATCAATAGAAAATTACAAGTTGAGAAAGTTTGAGTAATTTATTGAACTTTAAAATTTGCTCATATTTGAATGATTTATATTTCGAGTCGAGCTCGAATCAAACTTTTAGTTAAGCGAGTACGAATCGAGCCTGAAGTGTTTGCTAATTTTACAGCCTTACTTAATATATGTCATTTTAAAGAAGTGTTTTTGTCTCTTAATATATGTCATTTGAGAATTTCAAGTAAATATTAATCGCTTAATTTTCAATATTATCCCAAGTATTAAATATAACTTTGGTTCTCACTATTTTATGTCCAATAAATAACATTTTTTTTCAATATAAGCAATTGATATTATATTTAATAATATACAATTATTTTCTTATATTAAGGGACATGGGGAGTATAATAAAAGTTCGAAAGGGGAACTGTAATGGCTTGCATATTAACCAACAAAATGGGAACATTGTGCAAAAAGAAGAGCCAAAATTCAGCTACACTCCATCAAAAGCCGAGCACCCCCCCCAAATCCCATCCATCGGCTTCTGTATGTGCTCTGCTTGTGAATAAGAGTCCTCCCTTCTCTGTCCATCCTATTGAAGTATAATCTCACAATTAAGTAGTAGTCCCTAACTGCATGATGTTCCACAAGGAATTTCAAAAGCTAAATAGGAAAACTCGAAACAAGACAAATATATCCAACAAGCTCAGTCATCAAAGCATGTTTATGAGTCCCTCAACAAAGCCTTTTATCCCAATAAGCATGTTTATGAGTCCCTCAACAAAGCCTTTTATCCCAAAGTAGTTGGGATAGGTTGAAAACGAATACTATATGAAAGCGTAAAGGTAATAAGAAGAAAAATAAAAAATAAGAAAAAAACAGATATAAAATAAATAAATTCTATGATATAATATTAAAAATATATATTATAAAAGACTAAAATAAAAATAAAATAAAAGAAAAGGGAAAATAGAGATACATAAAACAAAAGCAAAAACACTCTAATCACTCGCTCCTATCACAAACCAAGTCCAATTATCTTTTGCACCTTCAGGTCGCATTACACTACTTTCCCCATTCTATCTACCCTTCCCTTCTTTACGTCATCCACATTCCACCTTATAGAAGACTCATTTTCACACCACAACATCAAATGTTCCCCTATATTCCCTTTATTGTTGTTGGCCAAACTTTCTTTCGAAAATGTACCATTGGGAGCAGATTTACTCAGCAATACAATCAACGTCTCTCGGCTATCAGGCAAAGAGCTCAACAAACACAAAGCATGCATCTCATCTTCGATGACCATACTTTATTTCCTCGTGTGCCTGCTTTGTATCATTGCGACATTTATAAGCATGCATACTCATATCGTTAATACTCTTTGTACACCCACTTATATTCTTCTTAATCTCACAATCTCCTCCTCCTCTTCTTTAATAACAAAATTAGGAAATGGCAACACCCTATCCATCTTACATTTTAATTCTTCCAGAAGCTTTGGAATTCCATCAAAATTCGAGATCCTCAAGTCCCAGTCCCAATCCAAAACCCGATAAAACTCCAAGTCAACAATCCAAGTATGCAACTCCTTAGCATGGTTAACATAGTCTATAGTTGTCATCATTGGCAGTGGTTCAGCAATACGCAAGTCCACAACTGCAGAAATCAAAACTGCACTAAGAGAGGCTGCACTTGTTACATTTAATACTTCACGCCACGTCTTAACTGACGTCGACTGCATATTGTGCTTTATTTGATCACCATACAACCTTAGCATGGTTACTTGTTGATCATAGCAAGACTTGAACAATGTCACAAACTCTGCAGAAAATGGAACCTTTGCAACTTCAAGATCAATGAGTTGTTGCATCGTCTCCAAATAATTGAGAGTGCCTGCTCTTCTTTTTGCCTCAATTTGCTGCATTGCCACCTGGACAATCAACCACCTATCACCGATGTCTTTCAGGAATTTCATTAAACAAGTGCAAAGTTTTAAGATTGGGAGGTCGACTTCGGAGAAGACTAAATCAAATAACCGATCATCCTTCCATATCTCTTCCTTGCGTTCAAGTATGACTCTTACAACTTCTTGGTTCATTAAGGAAATGGAATGATGTTTGAAGCCAGTGGCGAGGATGGAAATTACCTTGTGGGTGTGGTCTTGAAAGCTCGAATTGAAGGACTGGAGTTGTTGATTACCTTCACCAAAAAAATTACACCACCTCACGATGCTCCGAATTTCAATGATAGAAAATCTTGGTACTCTCAAATTCAGTACGTCTTCTCTGCATAGGAAACGAACCCCAAACTTCTCCACCTCCAAATTACCATCTGCAGTATAGTTATACTTTTATTAAATTGGTTTTAAGAAATATAAAAGACATGAAGATTAATTAAGGGTGAACATGGGCTCATCATCAGATGCAGAACCGAGGGGAGAGGGGGCGAGAAGCGAGATGTTTCATGTTATTTGGAATTTAGTTTTACAAGTTATCAAAGTAAGTTTCTCTTGACCTTCTGGCTCCACAGAGAATGATATATGAAACTTCTGGCTCCATTATGCTGCAGCAAAGAGAATTATTCGGTACCTTCAAGGTGCTCTGCTACAGGGAGCAAAAAACATGACTTGGGCCTTCCTTCAAACTACCTGGATCCTGTTTCCATGAGCGCCACTCAATTTGAAGAGCTGGAAATATTATTTTAACATAATTATTTAGCTCCTTTGATATATGCATTGTTATTGCACAGGTTATATACCTTTATTTTCCTTTGACTGAGACGATAAGTAATAGTAGCATTCCTACTTGAGAGAATAAGGAATATCAAAAAGTGGATACAACAAACATTATTATTATTATTCCATCAATTATAGGTTACAAGAGACATATAAATATGCTTCCATACATGAACTAGAACGTGAATCTAATTTAATGAATGCATATACGTGAACACTAATATACACGTATCAATACAAATGTATCGTAAAATATCAATGCATGTATTAAGAAATACTAAAAGTCATTCATGAATCTAGCTTACTTCCAACATTGCCTCCCTTAAGTTGGATGTGTGAGTTAGCCTTTGACGAAGGTCGGACGCCTCTTCCTTGAGCCGTGCATTCTCTACAAGAACCCTGTCATGGCTCTCGGATGCATCATTCAACTTGTCTATGAGGTCCTGATTCTCAGTCCTTAGACGCACCACCTGTGACCAGAGCTCGTCTAGCTGCTTCTGCTTCCGCATCCTTGACCTGCGAGCAGATTCTCTATTAGAAATCATCCTCCTTCGCTTTCTCTGGTCGATGAATATAGGCTGAAGCTCATCTCCTTCTTCTGAGGTTGAGTTATTGCTAATACACGAGGACTGCGGAGTGAACTCACGGACAGAAAGAGAGGTTTGAAAATTCGGATAGTTGTTTAAGAAGCTGCTGGAATGGAGTGATGACATGCTATTATCCTGCATCAACCCAAAATTATTGCTATATTATTTTTATGAGGATTCCCCTAAAGCTAACGTGAATTTGATATATGAAGAAATAGTGAGACAGTATGAGAGTGAAAAGAAAGACGAAGAGCTGCCTGAAACGAAGGGTCAAATGACTGCTAAAAAGGGCAGCCTGAAACAGGGAAGCCATACTTTATTTCGTTGCATGCCTGCTTTGTATCATTGCAACATTTATAAGCATGCATACTCATATCGTTAACACTCTTTGTACACCCACTTATATTCTTCTTAATCTCATCCATGGAAATCACAATCTCCTCCTCGTCTTCTTTAGTAACAAAATTTGGAAATTGCAACATCCAATTCATCTTACTTTTTAATTCTTCCAGAAGCCTTGGAATTCCATCAAAATCCGAGATCCTCACGTCCCAATCCAAGTGCTCTGAATAATAATTCTCATAACCCTTCTCCCATGTTTTATCTTTATCATACTCTTCCAAAATCCGACAAGTATGCAGCACGAGATCATAGTCTATAGTTGCCATCACTGGCAGTGGTTCAGCAATACGCAAGGCCACAACTGCAGAAATCAAAACCGCACTAAGAGAGGCTGCAGTTGTTACATTTAATACTTTACGCCATGCCTTAACTGACGTCGACTGCATACCGTGCTTTGTTTGATCACCATAACACCTTAGCATGGTTACTTGTTGATCATCGAAAGACTGAAACAATGTGATAAACTCTGCACAAAATGGAACCTTTGCAGCTTCAAGATCAATTAGTTGTTGCATCGTCTCCAAACAATTGAGAGTGCCTGCTCTCCTTTTTGCCTCAATTTGCTGCATTGCCACCTGGACAATCAACCAGCTATCACCGGTGCCTTTCAGGAATTTAATTAAACCAGTACAAAGTTTTAACATTGGGAGGTCGACTTCGGAGAAGAACAACAGAACTAAAGAAAATAATTTCTTATCCTTCCATATCTCTTCCTTGCATTCAAGTATGACTTTGACTACTTCTCGGTTCATTTCTTGTAGACTTTCTATGACTTCACGGAGGGAATCCAAGGAAATGGAACCATGTTTTAAGCCAGTGGCGAGGATGGTAATTACCTTATAGGTGTGATCTTGAAAGCTCAACTTGAAGGACTTGAGTTGTTGATTAGCTTCACAAAAAACTTTATACCGCCTCACGATGCTCAGAATTCCATTGTTAGAAAATCTTGTTCCTCTCAACTTCAGTATGTCTTCTCGGCATAGGAAACGAACCCCAAACTTCTTCACCTCCAAATTACCATCTGCAATATAGTTATACTTTTATTAAACTGGTTTTAAAAAATATAAAAGTTATGAGTGAACAATAAAACAAAAAGTTTGCGCATGGGCTCATCATCAGATGTAGAACCGATGCGAGAGGGGGGGGGGGGGGGGGGCGGGAAGTGAGATGTTTCATGTTATTTGGAATTTAGTTTTATAAGTTATCAAAGTAAGTTTCTCTTAACCTTCTGGCTCCACAGAAAATGATATATGAAACTGATTCATTTGAGATTGATATAGTACTGCTCTTCCAAGATCATCAGTTACAGTCCAATACCAAACCAACTGGGTTTCGAACTCGGCCTCCAAGAAATTTATGGGAACCGGTTTCCTCCAATATTTTCCCGCAACATGAATATGTGCAACGATCTCATATTTGACTTCTGTATAAGCACCTCTCATATTGACAAGAGAGTGGGGGACAACAATAACAGCGCATAAAGCAACTCCAATGCATGTATCGAAATCAATATCGAATACATCCCTTAAACCTTGATGCTTGGTCCTTGTACCTTTAAACCTTGATGCTTTGTCCCTGTACCTTCGCAGCTCAAACCACTGTGGGATTTCACTTCCAGCAGCAACTATCTCAAATATAGCTTCAGGTATAACTCTGCATTCAGTTCTTACCTGCACACAAGGAAAATAAAAAAGAAAAGTGATCGTTAACAATTGGGGAAGACAGACAGACATATAGATAGAGACGAATACACACAGACCTGAAGGTACTTTTTCAAAATTGTATCTGCAAAACCAGTGCCGCTCTGATTCTCAATCAATTTAGGACAATTCAAACAAGATACCGTTGGATTAATGATGTGGCTCCTCGATTGAAATTTAGATACATCTAATCTTTCTCTTGAAATATAATGATTGAATCTAATTTCAACTCCATACAATGTATCCTCATTTATTTTTGATAGTTTTGGTAATGATTCAAGCCTTCTGCAACAATTCAAACTAAGCATTCTAATATTTGAAAGGAGACTGATACTTGCAGGCAGCGTAACAAAATCATTTTCGGACAGATCCAACTCCTTTAAGCTATATAACAAACCAATACCATCAGGAATTGCATGAAGACTGCAAGCACTTAGATCAAGTTCTTTTAAACCCAATAAAGACAATTCCATGGAATGAAAAGTTCTGGTTAGGGAAAAAAGACGACATCCATGAATATGCAAAAGTCTTAATCTTTCCAAGTGAAGTATGAAAGAGGGCAGCTCTTCTATAGCAGTTTCACTCACATCAAGCTTACGTAAAGAGTGCATTTTCCCCAAGCTCTCTGGTAATAGCCTAATTTTAGTCCCATCCAAATACAAATGCTCTAAGCGCTTCATGTTTTCTCCAAATTCTGGAATATGTTCAAGTTTCGAACAACCAGAAAGAAGAAGAGCCTCAAGACCATCCATTTCCATGTTGTTTCCAAAGCTTCGAAGATTTCTACACCCTTTCAGATTCACGTAACTAAGCCTTTTGTGAACAAGAAGTGATTTGTGTAACTCAACCAAATTAGTGCAGCCTTCGAGATTTAGTTTCACAAGATTTGGAGTTGATGTCAAGTCTGGAATTTTAGTCAAATCCTCTGAGCAACAGAGATTAATAGATCTCAAATTGGGCATGTCCTGTTGATTGAGGGAGAGAAAATAATTGTATATCATACACAGTAAAAGTCATTACCGAAATATAATACTCCGTTCCAAAGTATAGGATCAAATTTTACTTTTCAAAGTAAATTTGAGATAATTATAACGTTTGAAAACAATAAATCTTCTAATTAGTGGTACTACTTAGATTGTTAACAATTTTCATAGTTTTATTGTCTAAATCTCAAATTATTCATGTCAATTTTGAATTTTAAAATATCTCAAATATAATTTGAAAGTCAATATTGATCCCATATCATGAAACCGAGGGAGTATATGGTATAGAAAACACTTACAATATCTTTCTCCCATAGTTTTTCAAGTCGGCTAGAACGCATGTCAAGTTCATAAATTTGTTTTGGTCCAAATGTTGGTGGAAAACACTTTAAAGAACATCCATACCATTCAACAATTCGTAAATCATTGGAAAGATACTTGAGACCATATGGAAAGAGTACATTACTTATTCTGAGAAATTTAAGTTTCTTCATCTTTGAGAAAGATTCAGGATTACCAATGCAGTTTTCCACTTCAGCCCCATACTGCTGCTGGTTTATAATTTTAATTGCTTTTGTTCCCTAGAATAATATAGAAAGATAGAAGAATAAGTGGCATAAATTTGAAGTAAACTTTCATAATATTATTTATTTACTTTTTCTCAATGAAATAATTACTATGTTGATGTTCAGTAAGAGATACCATTACACAAACCTTTTCTTCGGATGTGCATATATCAACAATATCTTCACGACACTTGAGCCCGATGCGTTCTCCAAGCTTTCTGGGGTATTCCTTACGAAGAACTTCCCAACCCATTTGTTGTAGTAGATCATGCATCCACACACTATCGTCATAATTAATAGTTATGAGAGACCTATTAATGAGAATATCAATTCCGCGCACAGGGTACAAACCAATATTCTTTAGTATATCATTTACTAGTTCTTGGTTTCTCCCTTTTAAGAAACAAGCAATATATATGAATATATCCCGCTCGTTTCTGTCTAGTCTACCATAACAAAATTCAAGTCTTTGGAGAACTTCTTCCTCTGGAAATTGTTGTAGCTTCTCCAATGTTTCTCTCCAATATTCTTCTCCTTTACCAAATAAAAGAGAACCAAAAGCATTAAGAGCTAGTGGAAGTCCACCGGCAAGTTTAACAATATCACTGGATAACTTTTCATAACCGTGTTTTGGTTGTCCTTCCGTAAAGGCCGACAAATTGAAAAGTCTAGTGGCATCAGAAAAGTTTAATCCCACACACTTGTATTTGCAGTCCACTTTATGTATTGTCAACAATTCTTCATTTGTTGTTGTCATGATAATTCTGCTACCATGCCCAAACCATTCATGCTCCCCTGCCAAAAATTTTAATTGCTCACGGTTATTTACATCATCCAAAACGATTATAATCTTCAAACCACGTAACCTTTCATGCAACATGCTAACTCCTTCAACAACACTACTTACACGTATATGCTCATCCTTTAAGATGTCAACTAGGAGTTTCCGTTGTAACTTACATAAATCACTGTCATTTTTCCTAGAAATGTCCTTAATGTTTCCAATAAAGCTATATCCTTGAAATTGATTACGAATTCCCTCATAGACAACTTCAGCAAGAGTAGTCTTCCCCATTCCACTCATCCCACAAATTCCTATGAAGCGAATATCATTAGAATCCATATTCAAAAGACTTTTCAACTCCTCTACTCGAGATTCTATTCCTACTAGGCCTTTGGTAGCATCTCTAGGTAATGTATCCTGCAAGTCCTTAAAGATCCTTCTTACAATTTCAGTTATGACTTCTGACTCGTACCTGCAAAATGATTAAGCATGAGTGTATTTATATGTGGTTGGACAATATTGACTAAAATGTGGAATGCTTAATTGTAATGAGAGAGAGAAAAATTGAGGTTGCTTCACAGTGTATTCTGAAGTTATTTATGTTGCATTAAAACTTCAACCTCTTGCGATTATTTCAAATATATCATGACACTTTCCTTGGACAGAAAGTTCTGTGTATGGTCATTTCCTTTTTGTCCAGAGAGAAATATTTATGTTTTTCAGACAATAAAGTGGCTTCATGTTCCAACTTCAAATTTTGGCATCAACGCAATCTACTATTATGACACTGCCAAAAGAATTTTTGATCTCTAATTAGGTTAAATAAAGAACCATAAAATTGTCCATGAAATTTGTCATTTTAGAAGCATAACCTCTTTTTTGAGAAAGGAGGGAATATCACTGTTTCCAGAGAGGGAAGAATAAATTCAGCAGAATAAGAAGAATTATGCAATGTAATACAAGAAAAAGTTACCGGGCCCTTGTACGTGCACTCCACTTATATCACCCACTTTTCTGAAAGCAACTCTCCATGTTTTCACCTTCTTTGGTGCAATTCTGTGATTTGTTTCATGTTTGGCAAAGGCTTGCTCAAAAGTGTTCATTTGAGACCGTACATCAGAGGGATCCACATGGTAAAAAACAGGAATAACAATCATCTCCATCTTTTCCATGCAATCAACAATATATGCAACTTCTTCCAAACACCATGTTGAAGATGCATAATTACTCGACAGAACCACAATCCCAAACCTTGATGCTGCGATTGCTTCTAGGAGCTCGGGCTTGATGTGGTCTCCGACCCGAAGGTTCTCATCATCCCTAAAAGTATTAATACCTTGCCTGGTTAAGGCGTCGTATAAATGACCAGTGAAACCCATGCGAGTATCCTCGCCTTTGAAGCTGATGAACACATCGTGTTTGCATTGACATACTGTTGAAGAAAAAGATGTGGATGATGCTCTTATTGGAGAGCTCATTGAAACCCAGTATGGAAATGTAATTACTATAAAGTAGCAATTAATTACAATATGTTCAAGAGAGTTACAGATTTCAACAACCGAAAGAAAACAAAAATGAAGTGACAAATTCAGAGGGATAGAGAGCTTTAGAAAATCGAAAGAAGCAAGAAACTTCCTAGTTGTTTTGCCAGCTGCATCCAAGTATTTAATTAAGCAGGTCAGTTAATAAGGTCATTTATATTATTATTTTGAAGAAGTCATAGATGCACAATACCAGCAAACTCTTGTAACTATCTAAACGTCCTTTTCTAGTTAGTCAATTAGTTCAATAATTAAAGAGCTACCAAATGAGACACTATAAAGAACAAAAGATGTCAATTCGTTTGGGAAAGAAGAAGATTCCTATGGGAACAATAAAAAATTCCCATACATGCAATACTCCAACCCCACAAAATATGAACCATCAAAGCCATGTATATAATTTCTGGAAGGTTAATACTCCCTCTATCTTTCATCTATTTTCCCTTTTGCTTCCAATCTCGGCAGACAAAATGCATTTTAGCTCTTTGTACATTATTCAGTTGTACTTGGCTCAATAGCACTTGTCCTTTTAAGAATACATGTCATGTATTCTTTGTGATTTAGTAACATAGTCCATGTAGTTAAATAACTTGATTAGAATGTAGTCAAAATGCAAATCAGTAACCTATAGGGAGTCGGAAGTGAAGTTTACGTGGTAGCTTCCAACAGGAACAAGTTGAGCATCACTAAAAGAGTCGAGAACTAAGGATTAAATGGTATAGTTCTGTTTCATTGCATCAACTTTATAATTTGACTGCAAGGCCTCAGTGCTTGCCTGCCTTACATCATTCATACATTTATAAGCATGCTTACTCATTTCGTCAATAGTGTTTGTACACCTACTTGTCTTCTTATTAATCTTCTCAATCAAACTCATCCACTCCTCGTCTTCTTTAGTAGTAAAATCAGAAAACTGTGACAGCCGGATCATATACTTTAATTCTTGCAGGAGCTTTGAAATACCATAAAAATCCGTGATCCTCACATCCCAATCAAAAAAACTCCCAATAATTCTCAAACCCCTCGACCCACATCTTATATTTATCCTCATGCCTTGCCAAACTCTGATGCCACTCTTCAATCGAACTCCCCAGCACGAGATCAGAGGTCATTGCTGTCACCACTGGCTAGCGTAGAGAGGTGCGGTGCAGTTTGAGCAGTGTGGGAGCCTCCCAAAACCACACCCAAACCGCATATGCGGTTTTTTAGCCATTCTAAAGCTGCCACATACACAAGAACCGTTGGTGCGGCTCAATTGGTGCGGTTTGGTCGTGCGGTTTCGGGGCAATTTCGGTTCCTTGCTCAGCCTATCACTGGCAGTAGTAGTGACAGCAATGCGCAAGGCAACAACTGCAGAAATCAAAACAGCACTAAGAGTGGCCATGGTTGTAACATTGAATACTTTTTTCCATGCCTTAACGGACCTCAACTTCATATTGTGCTTAATATGATAAAAGAAGAACCTTAGCATGGTAAATTGTTAATCAGAGAAAGACTTAAAAAAATGTGATAAACTCTACAGAAAATGGAACCAATTCAGCTCATTCAAATTCTCTTATACAGAACTATTCGTTCAATTTTATTAAACACCCCGAAGCAGGTCCGGACACCAAATGCACTAACCAAGCGGAGTCTGTCAAGCATTCAATATAATCCCATCTGTGGTGAACTGCCCAAAGAAGAGAATGAAGAAGTGCCAAAGTTTTTGCATGTAAAGGGGAAGAGGCAAAGGTTGGGTGGGCCACTCCTCTGAAGGACTGCCCTACATCCCATACCCAAGCAACTGCTGCAGCAAAATGGTCCTGCACCCAGCTACCATCCATTGGGATTTTTCGGACATCCCTTGTCTCCTGGTCCAAGACATACATGTTACCAATAAGCACAAAAGAATTCTTAACCAATCCTTCCTCAACAACATGTCCTTAACCAATCCTTCCTCAACCTGTGTTACTCGGACTCGCCACTTTTTGGTGGAGTACCTGTGTCGACATGACACAACACGGGTACGGATGCGGGATTCGTACGGGATTCGGCCACATAAATCCGGATACGGCTGTTTTGGGAAGAAGAGCCGTGAGGAGGAAGAAGAGCCGTGAAGAAGAAGAAGAAGAAGAAGAAGAAGCCGTGAAGAAGAAGAAGAAACCGTGAAGAAAAAGAAGAGCGTATAAAGAAGAGAGAGAAAGCAGATATGTAAAATATTCATGGACAATTACAATTAGGTACCTCATAGTTTTTAAAATATTTTAATTTAGTCCCTCGGGTTTTTGAAAGTTCAAATTAGCCCCTGAAAAATTACATATCAGTCCCTATAGTTTTGTTTTTTTCATTTACCTTTATTTCTTTATATTTTTACACTTCAGTCCCTAGAGCAAAAAAATTTTGGTGATATAATTTGAAACATTATTGTTAAAAAATCATAACATACCGTATCCCCGCACCCGTGTCCAAATTCGAATCCATATCCGCATATCCTCTATTTTTTGACTTCACGTGTCCGACACCTAGATTCGTACCCGCACCAGACACCCGCACACGAGTCCGAGTAACACAGTCCTCAACAACATGTCCTGCAAAAGGGTTAGTCCGAAACAAAGACGGGCAATTTTTAGAGAGATAATGCTGCACTCTATTGATTAAGGGTGGGTAACACACAAATCACCTCCATCGTTGTATCTGATGAGTGAGATTTATACCCGCGAATCGGATACTTTATGACTTAAATAGATGTCTGTTCTCGTAGATTTTATATGATTATAGTGTTATTGTTCTTAATCGACGCAATGCAGAGCTTATCAGGTGTTTTCCAGCATTCAGGGGCAAAATGGTCATTTTCCATTGCTGGCAGCCAGCAGTGGCCAATGTCTAGTGTTAATCTCAATCATGCAAGCACCACCTAATGGGCTCTTGGCATCACCTGTAAATAGCAAATACCACTCCATCTGCGATTGGCTCAAAGCAGTCATGAAGCTCCGTGTTTTTCATACTTATGTGGTGCCGCAATGCCATACATAGAGTTATTGCTCGCGCCGCAGCGCAAGCTCCGGTGTTCAGACAGAGAGAGCTTGTGTTTGACCTAGCGAACGAAGGAAGGCATATATAACAGAGAGGCAGCCACTGCAAGAAGATGAGACATCATATATCATAGTTTTTAGGTTAGCTTAGCTTAATTTAGTTTTCTTTTGTATTTTCTCTCTTAGATCTTAGTTGATGTTTGTAAATATAGATTAGATAGATTTAGGGAGAAGTTTGTATTTCTTTGGAGCACAAGAGCAACGAGCGACACAGATTGGAAAGCTTGATTCGAGCGGAGTATATGGAGATTGAAGGGCCTTGACAGAGTTTCCTCTTATCCATTTATCTTCTCTAGTCTTGTAATCTATAAATGTTGTCTTATTTGCTACTTGTATTTGGTTTATTAAATATGAACTCATTATTGGCTCTAAGGTTATAATGGATTCCTTTGTTATTTGAATTGACTGTTTGTATCTCTTTGGTTGGCACCATATGATTTGGTTTAATATATTTGTGCTTTATGATTCTTGTTAAGACATTAGTGATGATTTTGGTAATCTGCATGATATCGACAGAAGAATTGTAGATTTACACCTAAATATATTGGCATGTGATTGTGGGTTTCGACTGCATAAGTTGTGCGTAGAATAGACATCTATGTGCGCCACGTGCGACCTAATTGAGAACCTTTGCTTAAATCCTTGTTATGATTGATTCGCATAGACACATGTAGGATTGCATCTAGCTTGGACGTTCCTTTCTGTTCTATTCTCTTTTGGGTAGATCTGGAGATGATATGTTTGTGCATACCTCGACATGAGGTGCATAGGCACCTATGTGTTCTCGGTCGACAAATTGTCGTGACCATTAAGACCAAAGAGAGAAGGGTAGCTAGTTTGATGAAACATAACACGCCAGGTGTTCGACAGAATGCCTGTGTGGGGGTGAAGTTGTGACCTTAGCTTGTATTTCCTTAGATTACCATTCGTTAACCATTTACTTGCTTTGTTAATTAGTTAACTAGATTAATCACACTTCCATTTATTGTTGTTCGAATAAGACTTTAGCGATACATAGTCGGTATTTGGTAAATATTAGTCATAGTTCCTCGTGGGTACGACACACTCCTTATCACTGTATTACTTGTTAGACCGCGTATACTTGCGCGTGTTTGGTGATCGGTTTTCCGACCAACAAGTTTTTGGTTTTCCGACCGCGTATACTTGCACTTTTCTTCTTTTAAAGCACAGCTTCTTTCTCTTCTCCTCTAAGTTGCTGGTGAGTTACTGTTTTATATCTCTGATACTCGATATTGAATGCAGCGGCTACTCTTTGTATTTATATGAGTCGCTCTTTTTCAAGGTCATTAAATACGCTTCACTGTTTGGACACCGAGAGTAATATGTTACAGAATGAAAGCACTCAATCGCACCGGGCGCGAAAGTTGAAATTGGGCGCGCCCTCAAGGCCGAAGTTGAAGCTGGGTGCCGAAGCTTAGCTGCAAGGCGTCGTCGAGTTGCGAAATGCTCAATGAAGATTGGCGCCGGGGCGCGAGGCATCATGGGGGCTACCACATCGACACAATTGCTAGCAAGCTCAGTAAGCTCGCACGATGGAAAACAAATGATTACACTTCTTGAAAGAACATCATTCCTCAAAGAAAGCCCTCACCAATTATGGAAAGGCATGGTACGCTTTTATATGTGCAAATTTAATGCCCACCCAGGTGCGAGCGATGTGACTCGAGAAAGGGCGACTCGCTTTACGCCATCAGTGACGGGGTTGAACATCGATGTTGGAGTGTTAATCAATGAGTCAATCAAAAAGGCTATCAAGAGCAAAGTAATGTCCGGTCTCCCACACCTGTCTCTTATTACCCGCCTTTGCAAACGGGCAAGCGCTCATCAGGAGAAAGAAGATGTCACCGCCTCAATGTCCGTTATTGATCATCATCTAATTAGCCATTATCGCGATGCGGGATGGAGCACCATCGCATCCCTCATGAGAGCAGATTTCCGCCAAATACCACGGCCCACCGCGGTCGGTGACCCGCCACCATCCATCGAGGCGGGCACCTCTCGCACGCGTCTTGAGCACCCGCCCTTTGAAAATGTTCATCTTTGGGTACTCGCCAAATTATGAATAGCTTTGAGTTTCCTCCATCATTGCAAGATTAACCATGTTCCCGGTGTGCGGAATCAATTCCACCACTTTCACGTCGAATTCGCAAACACGCCTCAAACATCCATTCTACTCAGGGGGGCGATGATGCGGATTTCATGTCCTTCCGCTTCCCTTCCTCCACTTACGCCCATACCCGCCGCAGTTTCCGCCTGCTTAGGGGGCCCGCGCTGATGAACCGGTGAACGTGGAGGATGATCGCGATGACGATGCTCATGAGCGTGCAGCTGGTGATGAGGGTGCTGATGATGATGATGTGTTGTTTGGTTTTGATGGCGATTATGATGTGTTGTTGGGTAATGAAGGAGGTGATTTGTTGAAGGAAGCCTTGGTGGCACCGCCGCTTAGCAAGTTTGGGGAGATTTCCTTTTATCTATTTTAATATATGAATTGTGATAGTGTTAATGTTTAAACTGCTATGGTTAAGTTGGTTTATGTTTTGGAGTGGGGTATTTGGGCTTGATAGCCCCAGACTTATGTTTTAATATTTAATATATCTATCGTGTTTATTATTGTGATAATGCTGTTTGTTTTGGATGCATGTGTATACAATCGAATGCATGCTTGTGGATATATCTTTTGTTTGGAAATATCTTGACTTAGTCATATTTTGTTTGCTTATAAATTTTAAATTTTTTTGGGTTTTACACTGATTAATTGGTATACTTGATGCCATGTGTATGGCTTTGCCCTGTGATTGTAAGGGTGCTAGATAGGTTATAGTTTTTGCATGCTGCCTTGTGATTAAATCTAGCCCCGAGTTTGAAACCTGTCTATATGATGGGCTAGGTAGTAGTTAGCGGTAAGTGTTGTTTGTGGTTTTTAATTTAACATCAATTAATTACATCATTCTCTTGAAAGCAGTGGTAAGTCTAGAGAATTTGGGGCGTGTGTTGTAGATATATTGAAACTGTCTTGGATCCATCGTGTTAGCAAGCACTGACCAAATGTCTTTTCTAGTTGTGTGTCCAGATTTAGGTTGTGGTTTTTATTGTGTTATAAATTTGTGCGCTATTAAAACTCATTGATGTCGAGGTAATAAAAGACGTAGGTTGCATACATCGCTCGAAGTCGTTGAAAAAAAAAAAAATCAATAACAGTCCCCTACGGTGGGTTGAGATGGAGCGTGGAAACGCACTCGCCCATAAACGTAGGCTGGTAATACCGATTGTAGACTTATGTTGTTTACATGGCCTTTGTGCTTGAGTTATTAGATTCTTAGGGCTGTTTTACACCTAATGCCCTAAAGTCCTCTGGCTTGGGAGTCATTGATCGAAAACTTGCTAATGGGTGCTCTGTTTAGCCTCAAAGTAATCAAGAACTGTCTGAATCCGATATTACTTCTATGCTAGATCTTTTGAGCCTGTCGTGTTCTGCGTCTTGTCTTAATGCTTGTAATCATGTGAGTTGCATAGTAAGCTTATTAGTATCACAATGAATGTGTGATTTGAGTTTGGCGTCATGGCTAGTTAGATGGTTGGTCCGCACACACACACCCTCGTATGGATCTATTACAGTCTCATGGTTATCGTTTGACTTTAAGCCCTCTTTCGCATGCGTTTTGCCCTATTCTCAGAGTGTGTATGATTTTTGTTGGGTTTAGAGGTCGTATTCTTAGTTGTTAGATCTAGTCTTCATCAGTCTCGTGCTATAATGGGTACGAGTCTCTATTAGTTTGCTCGGGGACAAGCAATAGCATAAGTTTGGGGGTATTTGTTGAATGAGTTTTATACCTACGAATCAGTTCTTTTGTGTCTTAAGCTAATGTCTGTTTGTAGTCTCTTATTTAGTTTTTAGTATTTTTGTGAGTGTTATATGTCTAAGTATGCTTGGGAGCTGGTTTCTGGCATTTCAGGTCATTTTCTCAGGTTGGCCATAGCACTAATGATGTCTCTTATAGTTAGTTCATACCAAACACACACTCGGCGCCGACGCTCGATGCCTCGCGCCCGGCGCCCGCTAATGTCATTGAAAGATTCTGCAACTCCCCACACCCCACAAATTTAAGCTCCTGCCCAAATACCAACTCTCAATACCGAGACGGCGCCCGCCTAATATATATACGGCGCCTCTAACGCTAACTTTCGCGCCTTGCCACAGATTGAGGTGCTTTCATTCGCACCGCAAATACTACCTCCAAAGTCCAAACAAAGGAAGTCAGATGTATTTAATGACCTAGAAAAGAATGACTCATATAAATACAAAAAAAGTAGCATTGCGATTCAATATCGAGTATCGAGATATAAAACAAGAACTCACCAAAGACTTAGAAGAGAAGAGAAAGAAGTCAGTGCTTTAAAAGAAGAAAAGTTATTGCATCTTTCCGGAGTTCACATGCTTGCAAGATGAAGAGAAGATTTGGAGATGAACATTTCCTAACAGGAGTTTTCTTATTCCAAATCTCCTATTTATTTGTGTACTCCTGATTATGGTGAATGTATTAAATATGGGTGTTAGTACCATAGTTATGAACTAACTCCATCTTTAGGATTGCAATGTAACCTTTTGTTTAGCTTGATCAACTTTCTCTCCTATTATATATAATGAATCATTTTGGAATGGGTTGTTGTATTTAGTATTTAATGACTGATTGCTTGACAGAGTTTTTGGTATTGATAATAATGGACATTGACAAATGAATGTTATTATCTAGTTTTTAAATACAACAACACCTGTTATAACCATGCCTATGGAATGTGTGTATAATATGCTCATGAGATAGACATATCTCTATCATGCTTGTGTGATCTTGAGACTTAGCTTAATGACCTTGAATTTGAAGTTATTGTCACTAATAGACATATTGTGTTTTAGCCGGTTAAGGATGTGCATTTGACCTTGACGAAGCTTTTATGCGTAATTACTTTCTTTTCGGTTGGCCATTCCTTGATTTGTTTGTAATATGGAGAGTTAGGAGATTAAGTGACGCATTAGGGGAGTCAGTAATCCTATCTTGACTTCTTAAAGACAACCATTTCTCACGTTATTTTCATTTATAATCATATAGCTTAACCAACATTCTTAATTGCTTGTTTAGATAAGATCAGTGACGACTCTACCTTAGTATTTGTTTTCGTTTGAGACTTCGTCCTCGTGGGTTCGACACTTTACTTACTTATATTACTTGTGGACCGCGTATGCTTGCGCGCGATTTGGCAATAGCTAAATCGGCCAACACATACATAGAGTTATTGTCTTTCATGTGCATGATGAAAACTCCTGGCTCAAACAGAGAGAGCTTGTGTTTGACCTAGCGAACGAAGGAAGGCATATATAACAGAGAGGCAGCCACTGCAAGAAGATGAGACATCATATATCATAGTTTTTAGGTTAGCTTAGCTTAATTTAGTTTTCTTTTGTATTTTCTCTCTTAGATCTTAGTTGATGTTTGTAAATATAGATTAGATAGATTTAGGGAGAAGTTTGTATTTCTTTGGAGCACAAGAGCAACGAGCGACACAGATTGGAAAGCTTGATTCGAGCGGGAGTATATGGAGATTGAAGGGCCTCGACAGAGTTTCCTCTTATCCATTTATCTTCTTTAGTCTTGTAATCTATAAATGTTGTCTTATTTGCTACTTGTATTTGGTTTATTAAATATGAACTCATTATTGGCTCTAAGGTTATAATGGATCCCTTTGTTATTTGAATTATTTGTTTGTATCTCTTTGGTTGGCACCATATGATTTGGTTTAATATATTTGTGCTTTATGATTCTTGTTAAGACATTAGTGATGATTTTGGTAATGCATGATATCGATGGAAGAATTGTAGATTTACACCTAAATATATTGGCATGTGATTGTGGGTTTCAATTGCATAAGTTGTGCGTAGAATAGACATATCTCTCTCGTATGCCATGCGTGCACCTAATTGAGAACCTTTGCTTAAATCCTTGTTATGATTGATTCATGAGAGACATATGTAGGATTGCATCTAGCTTGGGCGTTCTTTTCTCGCTCTATTCCCTTTGGGGAGATCTCGGAGATGATATGTTTGTGCATACCTCGACATGAGGTGCATAGGCACCTATGTGTTCTCGGTCGACAAATTGTCGTGACCATTAAGACCTAAGAGAGAAGGGTAGCTAGTTTGATGAAACATAACACGACAGGTGTTCGACAGAATGCCTGTGTGGGGGTGAAGTTGTGACCTTAGCTTGTATTTCCTTAGATTACCATTCGTTAACCATTTACTTGCTTTGTTAATTAGTTAACTAGATTAATCACACTTCCATTTATTGTTGTTCGAATAAGACTTTAGCGATACATAGTCGGTATTTGGTAAATATTAGTCATAGTTCCTCGTGGGTACGACACACTCCTTATCACTGTATTACTTGTTAGACCGCGTATACTTGCGCGTGTTTAGTGATCGGTTTTCCGACAAACAGTATCCGGGGTAAATTGCCGAAAGATAACATCACAACAATGTTTCCACACCACCCACAGGATGCAAACTGCTAACTCACAGAGGGAGGGATTTTTGTATCCACAAACTAAAGAGACAACTCTTCACCGAGTCTGTAGGATGAATATATGATAGGAACCCGAACGAATTCCCAAACAAACTGCCCTGGGGACATGACAATGCAGGGATAAATGATCACCAGATTCAAAGTGTAGCTGACAAAACACACACAAATGAGAGGCCAAAGGTACAAACTTAACAAGACACTCATTCAAAAGTAAACCATTATGGAGCATTTTCTAAATAAACAACTGAACTTTTGGTGTTACATTAATTAATTAATTAGCTTTCATATCTTATGAAGCAAGCTCTGCCCCAATTGATCATTGGTTTGTATTTAAGCAAGATATCTCCCTTTTAGAATTCTTCCTCTCCAAACCCAAGAGTCTCCAGCATTACAACTCTGTCTGATTCAAAAAGACAGTATTTTGATAGAAGAACCGAAGAGACAAGAGACTCGGGTTGAGTACAAATTCTCCAGGCTAGGCTAGGCTAGTTTAGAGAGGAGAGCCCAATGAGTCTCTTTATTAAGCTCATCCAGGAGGCCATATGGGATTAAAAATGATGAGAGTATAAATAGATAGGAATAGAGGAAAGTGTATATTTAATTTAATCAGCACATTTCTGCCAGCATGCAGGAGTTAATAATTTAGCTTTCCAAGTTTGAAGGGGAGCTTTAATTTTGTCTTCCACTAGAAAGAAAGAATGAAAGAAAAATAGACGCTATCAAAATCTAGTCTTAGTTACAGCAAAATTCAAGTATAGGAGTTTATTAATTCAATTCTATATACCCACTGGTTCATGTGTTCAATGTATTTTTCATGTAACACCTTCAACTTTTGAGTTTTCGTCTCCTTCATTTCACCACAAAACTTATTCATCATGTAATACAACACCTAAATGCACTGCCTTAGTTCCACAAAAAGAATTTTCTCATAAAATTTGCAAAGTATAAGAATACAATTTTCTTCCATGTTTATATCCTCGGATATAATAAGTATTTTGTTTGGTACTAGTGTCATGATAACGAGATTATTTTATTATACTTGATAACATTATGTCATTTTATATCATCGTCAATAAATAAAAAGGATAAATTCTTTCGGTGAGACAGAATGAGTGTACAACATCTTTTATTGTCGGAAGCATTGCACGTTGCATACGCACACGCCTCTCCGACTGCCTCTGATTGCACATCAGTCCCCAAAATGGACAATTTCGACCCTGCTCCAAGCCTTATCTCTAAATTCTTAAAAATAAAAAATGAAAGTTGTAGGTCTACTTCTTAGCTTTCCAGAACATCTTGAATCACCTCAATCGGAGTTCATATGCAAAAGTTATGCCCATTTTAATAAGGGATGTCGAAACTGTCACGCCTGACACTATTCTGGTGCGATCGCGTCCAAAATAGGCTTGTGGGCAGCGCGGCAGCGCCCAAAGTGCAGAATACTCTGCCCATTTTGCCAAAATTTCCAGATTTTGAAATTTTTTCATGCCTACTTTGCAATTTTGTATCTCACAGTCTACAAATCTGATTAACTTCAATTTTGGATATGTTTTGAGATGTTACTACATAGTATTTTATAAAAATTTCACATGACCAAAAAGGATTCTTTAAGACATATTTATAGCAGCTCAAAAGTACTCTGTCACCTCATATTTTCACTTGAAATTGATTCAAGTCCATAAAATTACTTTTAAACTTACTTTAATTCACCTAAGCAACTTGGGTTATCTCATAAATCATGTATAAACACTTCCTAGCTCAAGACATTAGCTAATTGTCACAATTTAGCATACTAGCCTCTTTGAGGTCCTTTCTCAAATACCTTGAAGGCATGGCTTTATATCCAGAATTTCACAAGCTTCTAGTTATGGTTCTAATCAAAAATTCGTGGAAATCCTTCCTTATTGCTCTAGAATTCATGAAGCATCTTCATCACACCCATTCACATATCCAAACACAGCAATTTAAGATACTAATATTCTAATTTCCATGAATTTAACAAGTGAAGGTTAGTTACCTCTTTGTTGGGTGTTTTGATGGAATTGATACTTCAATCTTGCTTCAAGCTCAATTTTGACTCCTCTCTTTGATAAGAGTTGCTCCAATTCTTCTTCAATTTTAGATTGCTGACTTCAATTCTTAGGAATTTCATAATACTTGAACTTTTAGAAGTGTAGAAGCTTGGGTAGTTAGAGAGAGAGGAACGGATGGAAATGAGAATAGGAGAGCTGAGATTTGAATTAAGCTTATTAGCTCTCTTATTCCCTAAGAATTCGTTCAGTGTCCCTTGCTAGTATAATAGCTTTACACCTTCTGCTTATTAGCTCATGACTCAGCAGCATGCTTTGGCCTTATAATTCCCAGCATACTTGCTAACTCTCTAATTATTTATTCTCAGCATATACACATTATATGCTTATTACATACTTTTACAATATATTTCCATACATTTCCATTTACACATTGTAATAACATATATTCTAACATAATACATGTATTACAATACTTTATTCCCATTACATATATACATAAGGTATATATTACATTATGTATATAACATCACATCATGCATACATTATGCTTCCAATACCCACATAAAATAATTTATATATTTTAATTTCATGTAATTCCATTATTAACAAAAATTGGATATTATACATTTATAATCATGTATAAAATTATCCCACTAATTATAGAATTAATCCATAATTAATTTAATATTTTAGTATAACTAATCAATTAATTGGAATAACTAATATTTATTCCATTAAATAAAATTAATATATCAATTTTCTCATCTCATACTTTCAATATATCTTCATTTGGCATAATATGAAATATTAAGCCATTTCATAATTATATTACATTTATATGTAACATCATACATGCATTAAATCTTTTCATATATTACATCTTTATGTAATATATAAGAATAATAAATTTAATTAACTTATTCATTTCCTTTACATCCATTAATTCAATATTTTTAATTAAACGAGTTAATTACTTCATTTATGACATTTAAATTCATAAGAACACCTCCCCCATTCAAGGCTTATTATTCAAATTATATTTCTCATAATAAACTCTTAACTTTAATCTCAATTAATTAATATTAATTGATTTTATTTACTTGCATCTTTCATTTCGTAAATTAGCTCAAGTTAATTAACTTAATAATTTAATCAAATATTAAATCTTACTTTTCAAGTATATGCATATATTTCACACTTATATACATATAAAATCCACCACATAAATCACATAAATATATATATATATATATATATATATATATATATATATATATCATATATGTTTATACATTCAAGGTCACTTCTCATAATAAGAATTTTATTTATAAAATTCTTATTTTAATAATTTTAAAAAAAAATCTTGTTGTCACATTCTTCCCTCCTTGTAAGGATTCCGTCCTCGGAATCACAAATACTGAACCTCTCTTACTCGGTTTATTTTAACACCTTTTTTAAACTTTATCATCAAATATTTTCTAACGTACCGTTTTAACTAAGTGCTATGTTACCTATTTCTTCCATTCTCTTTGATTAATTTATATAGGTTTTATATCATAACCTTTATTAAATCTCGATTACATTTCGAGCATTATCATTTCTTTAACCTTTCAACTCTCTTTTCTAAGGATAATTTTACGTCACAATTGTCGTAATAATTTAACGTCATGATTTAAACCTCTTAATTATTCGGAGTATCACAATTCTCATTTGATTAACTATACTAGAAACTCTAGAGAAGAAACCTTCATTACCTTTCATGAAAAGTATCTCAAACTCTTCGGAAAGTCTACAATTTAACAGTTGTTATCTTGTTGCCACCATGAAACGCTTGCTTCAAAATAGTCTGTGCTTCCATCGACTTCGTGGCACCAGCAATTCGAGGAAATATAGGGTCTGCAACAGCCTGTTGCAAAACAAGCAAAGCCTTCGCATCCTTCTTGTGAAGTTCTCTAACATCCGTTGCAGTCTCTACTAAACCATTCTCAACCAACTCCCAAAGTTCTTGTGCAGTAAAAAAGGTTTTCATTTTGATGCTCCAAAATTCATAATTTTCTCCAGTAATTGGAGGAATCAAGGATTGAGAAAGATTTAGAACATTACCGTTTGCCATAGTTGCAAAAAGCTTAAGCAGACCTTTTGTCGAACACCTTGTGTGCACAGCAATAAGACCCACTGATTATGCTACAGCAACAATCCAAAAAGCTCCAACGCCCAACGTCAATCGAGCCCGGCATTGATACCAAAAATGTTGGGAATCTGCTGTATTTCTAGTTGCAGTAAACAAGTAAACACAACAAGGCAATATTTGACTACAAGGGAAAAGATATAAAGTGCAGGAATTCAAGTCTGCTACAGCAGAAAAACAGGGGAAGAAACTTGAAAGAAACAGAGGCTTTTTATTATAGATACACCAACAGTTGCAATTACTTGTTACCATATATATAGCTTTGGCCCTGAACCTGATATTATGTACCAAACTATTGCTGATCATGTGGTACTGCATAACAAGTGCTCAAAGTCAAACATGGAGCAGACTGGAGTATATTAACATCACTCTGCACATTATTGACCTTCTTAGTCAACATGAAAATCAACAGCATTACTTTAGTAGTCTGTCTATTTACGAAGGCAGCAGTAACATAGAACTGCTGCAAATCCTAATTCCTACAGGAAATCCTAAACTATTCACAAACTTTTAAAAAGTAGTAAGTACAGAGTAAGTTACTAATAATAATGAGGATTGGGCTTAAAACTCTCACGAAACTACCACTCATGAATCGAAGTATGCAGCACATGATCAGAGTCAATAGCTGCCATCATTGGCAGTGGTTCAGCAATACGCAAGGCCACAACTGCAGAAATCAAAAGCGCACCAAGAGTAGCTTAACTGACGCCGACTTCATATTTTGTTCTATCTGATCACTACAGTGCCATAGCATGATTACTTGATCATCAGAGAAAGACTGAAACAATGTACTAAAATCTGCATACAATGAAATAATGTACTCCAATGCATGCATTGAAATCAATATTGAATACGTCCCTTAAACCTTGAGTCGTGATCCCTGTACTACTGAAAGCTAATCTTCCCAGCTTGAACCATTGTGGCATTTCACTTCCAGCAGCAATTATCTCAAATATAGCTTCAGGTATAACTCTGCATTCACTTCTTACCTGCACAAAAGAAAAGTAAAAAGAAATGTGATTGTTAACAATTGAGGAAAACAAAAAGATATACAGACATGCATGTGCATGTATGTGTGTATATATACATATATATATATATATATATATATATATATATATATATATATATATATATATATAAAGAGAGAGAGAGAGAGAGAGACCTGAAGGTACTTTTTCAAAATTGCATCTGCCAAACCACTACCTCCCTGACTCTCAATCAATTTAGGACAGTTCAAACAAGATACTGTTGGATTAATGCTGTGGTTAGACCCATGAAATTTAGATATATCTAATCCTTCTCCTGAAATATAATCACTGAATCTAATTTCAAGTCCATACAGTGTACCTCATTTATTTTTGATAGCTTTGATAATGATTTGAGCCTTGTGCAACAATTCAAACAAAGCATTCTAAGATTTGAAAGGAGACTGATACTCACGGGAAGTGTAACAAAATCATTTCTTTATTATTATTATGAATGACATACCATTTATGGGAAAAGATTTTTCAGCTGCACTTATATATCTATTTCCAATCCATCACTTGTACTAAAAGTGAATTACCAAAATACAATAAAACATCGATAAAGGAATAAATGAATGTTCAATAAGTAATAACCTCGCTTAGATAATAATTTCTTCCTATCCCGACTTGGACATGTGTACTAAAATAATAACCTCGCTAAATGCATCAAGTAATAAAAAATTTTGAATGCCCAATGAAAATATAAATTAATAATTACTAAATTCCATACAAAAATTTATATATATATATATAATCCACATATTCTTGAACTTTTTGTAATAACATCCGTACAATAGACCCAAACTTTTCAGTCAATCAACAATATCCATACAAAAAAATCATTTTTTCTGAAAATATGCATTTAAAGTTACTTGTTTTTTCCTTTTCAAAAAAAAAAAAGTTGCTTGTTTTTTCTTTACACCTTAACCAAATTCAACCCCATCCTTTAACTTTTTGTAGTGCATACACAACTTCCAGAATATTTTGCTCATGTCGTACACATCTACCTTATAATGTACAGCTAAAGGGAGTGGTTAGCATGAAGTGAACTTCATGACACTTCATACTAACCGGATCCATAGATACGGTTAACCCACGAGAAGGGCTGATTTGCGGATGAGAAATCAACATACCGACTCGCCTTCATCCTTCTCGTTCATAGCATAGTCCAAGGACTCCCTTTTTAGGAAGGATTGCAACAAGGGGTAATTCGTCATTTTTAAATCAAATCTTTTTTTACTCGATTTAAAAATAGGAAAATTTCTATATAACAAAAGAACAGGGGCAAAGTTATACAAAAAGAACTTTGTTCTTTCTTTTTTTAGAAAAATGTAACCGATTCTTTAGTTTAGTTTCTTTGGGCCACTGGCCGTCCGCCAGAAGTTTCGGGTTTAATACCGATATTTTAGCAACAAAACTAAAATCTTTTTCATTTGCTATGTACATTAACTTAAAATTAAACCTTTTGTTTTCTAAGACATTATAAGTTTCACCTATTCTTTTTAGCTTCTCGGGACTCAAATTAATTCATTAATTATTCTCTTTATTTTTTGACCATATACATAAATTGAAAAACTCTCTGTAAAATAATAAATATCAATTTATCGATAAATGAATAAATTCCAAAAAAAACCCTATAATTTGATTGATTCAAGTTCGGTGCTACTTACCACTCCTGGAGGCGTTCTTTCTAATATTGACTAACGGATTCTAGGAACCATTCTTATATATGACCATCTTGACCATAAATGGTTTCTTCACCTCATCATCCCCTTGCATACGACCATCTTGACCATAAACGGCTTCTTAATACCATCATTCCTTTACGGGTCGGGTCGGTTCACTACAGGCTGCTTTCGACCAATATCCCCAGTTATAATAAAGGGTCAAATGACTCTTGTTACTACTAATCAATTTTCTCAACAATAAGACTAAAAAAAAGCGTGGGATCTACCTAGACCTAGTATTTCTAAAAGGGCAGCCTAAAACAGACTTTATTTCCTTGTGTGCCTGCTTTGTATCATTGTGACATTTATTGGCATGCTTACTCATATCGTCTATACTCTTTGTACACCCACTTATCTTCTTCTTAATCTCATCCATGGAAATCACAATCTCCTCCTCCTCTTCTTTAGTAACCAAATTAGGGAATTGCAACACCCAGTCCATCTTACTTTTTAATTCTTCCAGAAGCTTTGGAATTCCATCAAAATCCGAGATCCTCACGTCCCAACCTAAGTTTTCTGAATAATGTTGTTATTTTCTAACATGATCATCCTTGTGTACTGCAAATTATAAGTGGCAATATAAATATTCTTTAACTATTAGTTGCAAAGAAACTAAAGAAATTACGTGTACTAAAATCAGCATACAATGAAACAATGTACTCCAATGCATGCATTGAAATCAATATTGAATACGTCCCTTAAACCTTGAGTCGTGATCCCTGTACCACTGAAAGCTAATCTTCCCAGCTTGAACCACTGTGGGATTTCACTTCCAGCAGCAACTATCTCAAATATAGCTTCAGGTATAACTCTGCATTCACTTCTTACCTGCACAAAAGAAAAGTAAAAAGAAATGTGATTGTTAACCATTGGGAAAGACAAAAAGATATAGACACATGCACATGTATGTGTGTATAAACATATATATATATATATATATATATATATAAATAAAGAGAGGGAGAGAGAGAGAGACCTGAAGGTACTTTTTCAAAATTCCATCTGCCAAACCACTACCTCCCAGACTCTCAATCAATTTAGGACAGTTCTAACAAGATACTGTTGTATTAATGCTGTGGTTCGACGCATGAAATTTAGATATATCTAATCCTTCTCCAGAAATATAACGACTGAATCTAATTTCAAGTCCATACAGTGTATCCTCATTTATTTTTGATAGCTTTGATAATGATTCGAGCCTTGTGCAACAATTCAAACAAAGCATTCTAAGATTTGAAAGGAGACTGATACTTGCGGGAAGCGTAACAAAATCATTTCTTTATTATTATTGTGAATGACATACCATGTATGGGAAAAGATTTTTCAGCTACTATTTTATATATATATATCTATTTCCATTATCTATATATCACTTTACTAAAAATGAATAACTAAAATACAGTCGATAAATGAATGTTCAATAAAGTAATAAGCTTAGATAATAATTTCTTCCGGTCCCAACTTGGACATGTGTACTAAAGTTATAACCTTGCTAAATACATTAAGTAATACATTTTTTTGAATCCCTAAAGGCCCAATGAAAATATAAATTAATAATTACTAAATTCCATACAAAAATTTATATATAATCCACAAATTCTTGAGCTTTTTGTAATAACATTTATACAATAGACCCAAAATTTTCAGTCAATCAACAATATCCATACAAAAAGTCATTTTTTCTGAAATATGCATTTAAAGTTACTTGTTTTTTCTTTACGCCTAAACCAAATTCAACCTCATCCTTAACTTTTTGTAGTGCATACACAACTTCCGGAATATTTTACACATGTACCTTATGATGTATAGCTAAATACTTAACCCACGGGAAGGTGCAGATTTGCGGATGAGAAATCAAAGATACTGACTCTCTTTCATCCTTCTCGTTAAATACATAGTCCAAGGACTCTATTTTTAGGAAGGATTGCAACAAAGGGGTAATTCGTCATTTTTAAATCGAATCTTTTTTTACTCGATTTAAAAATAGGAAAATTTCTATATAAAAAAAGGATAGGGTTAAAGTTATACAAAAAGAACTTTGTTATTTTTTTTTTAGTCTATCTATAAGAGGAGATCATATGAAAAATATAACCGATTCTTTAGTTTCTTCGGGCCACTGGCCGTCCACCAGGAGTTTCGGGTTTAATACCGATATTTTAGAAACAAATCTAAAAAAAATCATTTGTTATGTACATTAACTTAAAATTAAACCTACATGTTGATTTCGATCAATATCCCCAGTAAGAATATAAGGGTCAAATGACTTGTTATTGAATTTTAGGATTGCTACTTGCTGAGTTTCATCGCTCACCCCTTATAATATTACAGATTATTTTGTTTCGAGAGTTGGGACACTATAGGCCAAGTCAAAGATAAACATGAGATGACTAATTTAAGTTTCAGTATAATATTTTAGTCTGATTTTTGTTGGACCTTTAATTTAGAGGAGTTACACCTCCGTTGGTATTGTTTTAGTCTCATTTGATGAAAATCTTATTGAGATTTTTATTATGAGATTGAAGAAAATAGGCTTAGACCCATGTGTGAAGCATGTGAAGGTAGCAATTTGTTCTCTTCCTCTCTTCCCCAAGTTCAACTTATATCCTTATCTTCCCTGTCATCGTTATAATCAAACCCAACTGTTCAACCTCCAACAACAATACAAGATGTTTATAACTTACCCACAATCAAAAAAAAAATTAAGGAATCAAAATCAAAGAAGTCCAGCAACAATATACATATATATTTATAACTTACAGGTACAGTATATACATACACACATATATGACGTACAGAGAGAGATATGCACTCTTCTTCTCTCTTTCCCCAAATTTTCTGCTACCAGATCTATATATTTTATTAGAAACAAAGAACAATATTTGTTCTTAATTTAGACATAATTCAATTAAACCATATTATTTTTTTATGAGGATTCCCTAAAACTAACGTGAATTTGATATATGAATAAATAGTGAGATAGTATGAGTGAGAGAGCAGCCTGAAATGACTGGCAAGAATAAAGGGTCAAATGACTGCTAAAAAGGGAAGCCTTCCCTTGATCCAGATGTTATTTAGATTAAGTGCCTGCTTTGTATCATTGAGACATTTATAAGCATGCTTACTCATATCGTCAATAATCTTTGTATACTGACTTATCTTCTTCTTAATCTCATCCATGGAATTCACAATCTCCTCCTCCTTTTCTTTAGTAACCAAATCAGTAAATTGCAACACCCTATCCATCTTACTTTTTAATTCTTCCAGAAGCTCTGGAATTCCATCAAAATCCGAGATCCTCAAGTCCCAATCCAAGTTCTCTGAATAATTCAAACTTCCACGAAATTGCAACAACCAATCCTAGATCCACACGTCGCAGTCCCAGACCCAGTCCCAGACCCAGTCCCACTGATCAATCATTGGCAGCACATGACAGTCTATTGTTGTCATCATTGGCAGTGGTTCAGCAATACGCAAGGCAACAACTGCAGAAACCAAAACCGCACTAAGAGTGGCTGCACTTGTTACATTCTGCTTAACTGACTTCGACTTCATATTGTGCTTCATCTCATCACTAAGGCGCCTTAGCATGGCAGCTTGTTGATAAAGGAAAGTCTGAAACAATGTGATCAACTTTGCAGAAAATGGAACCTTTGCAACTTCAAGATCAACGAGTTGTTGCTTCGTCTCCAAATAATTGAGAGTGCCTCCTCTTCTTTTTGCCTCAATTTGCTGCATTACCACCAGGACAATCAACCAGCTATCACCGGTGCCTTTTAGGAATTTCATTAAACCAGTACAAAGTTTTAAGATTGGGAAGTCGACTTCAGAGAAGAAGGACAGAACAAAAGAAAATAATTGTTTATCCTTCCATATGTCTTCCTTGCGTTCAAGTATGACTTTGACTACTTCTTGGTTCATTTCTAGTAGACTTTCTATGACTTCACGGAGGAAATCCAAGGAAATGGAACCGTGTTTGAAGCCAGTGGCGAGGATTGTAATTACCTTGTGGGTGTGGTCTTGAAAGCTCCGATTGAAGGACTGGAGTTCTTGATTAGGCTTACGAAGAATTCTCCAATCTTGTTCACGATGCTCAGAACTCCATTGATACCGCCTCACGATGCTCAGACTTCCATTGATAGAAAATCCAGGCGTTATTTCCTTGTGTGCCAGCTTTGTATCATTGCGACATTTATAAGCATGCTTACTCATATCGTCAATAGTCTTTGTACACCCACTTATCTTCTTTTTAATCTCATTCATGGAAATCACAATCTCCTCCTCGTCTTCTTTAGTAACCAAATTACGAAATTCCAACACCCAATCCATCTTACTTTTTAATTTTTCCAGAAGCTTTGGAATTCCATCAAAATCCGAGATCCTCACGTCCCAATCCAAACTTTGATGAAACGTCCAATGATCAATCCAAGTATGCAGCACATGATCATAGTCTATAGTTGTCATCATTGGCAGTTGTTCAGCAATACGCAAATCCACAACTGCAGAAACCAAAACCGCACTAAGAGTGGCTGCACTTGTTACATTTAATACTTTACGCGCCTTAACTGACTTCGACTTTATATTGTGCTTCATCTCATCACTAAGGCGCCTTAGTGCGGCAACTTGTTGCTCAGAGAAAGTCTGAAACAATGTGATCAACTTTGCAGAAAATGGAACCTTTGCAACTTCAAGATCAATGAGTTGTTGCGTCGTCTCCAAATAATTGAGAGTTCCTGCTCTTCTTTTTGCCTCAATTTGCTGCATTGCCACCTGGACAATCAACCACCTATCACCGGTGCCTTTCAGGAATTTCATTAAACCAGCACAAAGTTTTAAGATTGGGAGGTTGACTTCGGAGAAGAAGGACATAACTAAGGAAAATAATTGCTTATCCTTCCATATCTCTTCCTTGCATTCAAGTATGACTTTGACTACTTCTTGGTTCATTTCTAGTACACTTTCTATGACTTCACGGAGGGAATCCAAGGAAATGGAACCATGTTTGAAGCCAGTGGCGAGGGTGGTAATTACCTTGCGGTGTGGTCTTGAAAGCTCGAATTGAAAGCATCACTAACAACTTTATACCATCCCAGATCTTGGGGCGCAGTGAATTCACTTTCACGATGCTCGGAATTCCATTGGTAGAATCTCTTTTTCCTCCCAACTTCAGTACGTCTTCTCGGCATAGGAAACGAACCCCAAACTTCTTCACCTCCAAATCACCACCTGCAGTATAATTATACTTTTATTAAACTGGTTTTAAGAAATATAAAAGACATGAAGATTAATTATGAGTGAACAATAAAAGAAAAAGTTTGCGCATGGGCTCATCATCAGATGCAGAACCGATGTGAGAGGGGGAGAGAAGGGAGCTGTTTCATGTTATTTGGAATTTAGTTTTATAAGTTATCAAAAAAAGTTTCTCTTAACCTTCTGGCTCCACGGAAAATGATATATGAAACTGATTCATTTGAGATGGATCTACTACTACTCTTCGATAATCATCAGTTACAGTCCAATACCAAACCAACTGTGTATCGAACTTGGCCTCCAAGAAGTTTATGGGAACCGGTTTCCTCCAATATTTGTCCGCAACATGAATATGTGCAATGATCTCATATTTGACTTCTATATAAGCACCTCTCATATTGACAAGAGAGTGGGGGACAACAATAACAGCGCATAAAGCAACTCCAATGCATTTATCGAAATCAACATCGAATACATCCCTTAAACCTTGATGCTTGGTCCCTGTACCTTTAAACCTTGATGCTTGGTCCCTGTACCGTTGCAGCTCAAACCACTGTGGGATTTCACTTCCAGCACAAAAGGAAACTATCTCAAATATAGCTTCAGGTATAACTGCGCATTCAATTCTTACCTGCACAAAAGGAAAAGAAAAAAGAAATGTGATTGTTAACAACTGGGGAAGACAGACAGACAAATAGACAGAAACGCATACACACAGACCTGAAGGTACTTTTTCAAAATTGTATCTGCTAAACCACTTGCTAAACCACTGCCACTCTGATTCTCAATCAGTTTAGGACAGTTCAAACAAGATACCGTTGGATTAATGTTGTGGCTCGACGAATGAAATTTAGATACATCTAATCTTTTTTCTGAAATATAATGACTGAATCTAATTTCACCTCCATACAGTGTATCCTCATTTATTTTTGATAGCTTTGGTAATGATTCAAGCCTTCTGCAACAATTCAAACTAAGCATTCTAAGATTTGATAGGAGACTGATACTTGCAGGCAGCGTAACAAAATCATTTTCTGACAGATTCAACTCCTTTAAGCTATATAACAAACCAATACCATCAGGAATTGCATGAAGACGACATCCATTAATATGCAAAAGTCTTAATCTTTCCAATTGAAGTATGAAAGAGGGAAGCTCTTCTATAGCAGTTTCACTCACATCAAGCTTCCGTAAAGAGCGCATTTTCCCCAAGCTCTCTGGTAATAGCTTAATTTTAGTCCCATCCAAATACAAATGCTCTAAGCGCTTCATGTTTTCTCCAAATTCTGGAATATGTTCAAGTTTCGAACAACCAGAAAGAAGAAGAGCCTCAAGACCATCCATTTCCATGGTGTTTCCAAGGCTTTGAAGATTTATACACCCTTTCATATTCACGTAACTAAGCCTTTTGTGAACAAGAAGTGATTTGTGTAACTCAACCAAATTAGTGCAGCCTTCGAGATTTAGTTTCACAAGATTTGGAGTTGATGTCAAGTCTGGAATTTTAGTCAAATCCTCTGAGCAACAGAGATTAATAGATCTCAAATTGGGCATGTCCTGTTGATTGAGAGAGAGAAAAGAATTGTATATCGTACACAAAAAATGTCATTACTGAAATATAATACACCCTCAGTTCCAAAGTATAGAATCAAATTTGACTTTTCAAAGTCGATTTGAGATATTTTTAGACTTCTAATTGGTATGATGTATTTAACTTTTGAAAACAATAATTGGTATGATGTATTTAACTTTTGAAAACAATAAATCATCTAATTAGTGGTACTACTTAGATTGTTAACATTTTTCATAGTTGTATTGTCTAAATCTCAAATTAATCATGTCAATTTTGAATTTTAAAATATCTCAAATATAATTCAAAAGTCAATATTGATCTTATATTATAGAATCGAGGGAGTATATGGTATACAAAACACTTACAATATCTTTCTTCCATAGTTTTTTAAGTTGGCTAGAACGCATGTCAACTTCATAAATTTTTGTTGGTCCAAATGTTGGTGGAAAACACTTTAAAGAACATCCATACCATTCAAGAATTCGTAAATCATTGGAAAGATACTCGAGACCATTTGGAAAGAGTACATTACTTATTTTGAGAAATTGAAGTTTCTTCATCTCTGAGAAAGATTCAAGATAGCCAATGCAGTTTTTCACTTCAGACCCATACTGCTCCTGGTTTATAATTTTGATTGCTTTTGTTCCCTAGAATAATGAAAATAAAAGAATAAGTGGCATAAATTTGAAGTAAATTTTCATAATATTATATATTTAATTTTCTCAATGAAATAATTACTATGTTGATGTTCAAGTAACAAATCATTACACAAACCTTTTCTTCGGATGTGCATATATCAACAATATCTTCACGGCGCTTGAGCCCGGTGCGTTCTCCAGGCTTTCTGGGGCAATCCTTACGAAGAACTTCCCAACCCATTTGTTGTAGTAGATCATGCATCCACACACTATCATCATAATTAATTGTTATGAGAGACCTATTAATGAGAATATCAATTCCGGGCACAGGGGTACAAACCAATATTCTTTAGTATATCATTTACTAGTTCTTGGTTTCTCCCTTTTAAGAAGCAAGCAATATATATGAATATTTTCTGCTCGCTTTCTGTCTAGTCTCTTATAGCAAATTTCAAGTCTTTGGAGAACTTTTTATCTGGAAATTGTTGTAGCTTCTCCAATGTCTCTCTCAATATTCTTCTCCTTTATCAAATAAAAGAGAACCAAAAGCATTAAGAGCTAGTGGAAGGCCACCAGCAACTTCCACCATATCACTGGATAACTTTTCATAACCTTGTTTTGGTTTTCCTTCCTTGAAGGCTGACAAATTGAAAAGTCTAGAGGCATCAGAAAAGTTTAATCCCTCACACTTATATTTCCCGTCTACTTTGTGTATTGCCAACAAATCTTCATTTGTTGTTGTCATGATAATTCTGCTACCATTCCCAAACCATTCATGCTCCCCAGCTAAAACTTTTAATTGATCACGGTTATTTACATCATCCAAAACGATTATAATCTTCAAACAACGTAACCTTTCCTGCAACATGCTAACTCCTTCAACAACACTACGTATTAATGTATATGCTCATCCTTCAAGATGTCAACAAGGAGTTTCCGTTGTAAGTTACATAAATCATTGTCATTACTCTTAGAAATGTCCTTAATGTTTCCAATAAAGCTATATCCTTGAAATTGATTACGAATTCCCTCATAGACAACTTCAGCAAGAGTAGTCTTCCCCATTCCACTCATCCCACAAATTCCTATGAAGCGAATATCATTAGAATCCATATTCAAAAGACTTTTCAAATCCTTTACTCGAGATTCTATTCCTACTAGGCCTTTGGTAGCATCTCTTGGTAATGTATCCTGCAAGTCCTTAAAGATCCTTCTTACAATTTCAGTTATGACTTCTGACTCATACCTGCAAAATGATTAAGCATGAGTGTGTTTATATGCGATTGGTCAGAATTGACTAAAATGTGGAATGCTTAATTGCAATGAGAGAGAGAAAAAAATTGAGGTTGCTTGCACACTGGATTCTGAAGTTACTTATGTTGCATTAATACTTCAATCTTTTGCGATTATTTCAAATAAAACATGACACTTTCCTTGGACAGAAAGTGCTGTGTATGGTCATTTCTTTTCTGTCCAGAGAGAAATATTTATGTTTCTGAGACAATAAAGTGGCTTCATGTTCCAACTTCAAATTTTGCCATCACCAGAATCTACTATTATGACAGTGCCATAATAATTTTTTATCTCTAAAATTGTACATGAAATTCGTCATTTTAGAAGCATAACCTCTTTTTTGAGAAAGGAGGGAATATCACTGTTTCCAGAGAGGGAAGAATAAGTTTGGCAGAATAAGAAGAATTATGCAATGTAGTATAAGAATAACAAGAAAAAGTTACCGGGTTCCTTGTACGTGCACTCCACTCATATCACCCACTTTTCGTAAAGCAGCTCTCCATGTTTTCACCTTCTCTGATGCAGATCTGTCACTTGTTTCATGTTTGGCAAAGGATTGTGCAAAAGTTTTATTTTGATACCGCACATCAGAGGGATTTACATGGTAATAAACAGGAATAACAATCATCTTCTTCTTTTCCATGCATTCAACAATTTCAGAAAGTTCTTCCAAACACCATGTTGAAGTTGCATAATCACTCGACAGAACCACAATCCCAAACCTTGATGTTGCGATTGCTTCTAATAGCTCGGGCCCGATGAGGTCTCCTCCCCGAAGTTTCTTATCATCCCTAAAAGTATTAATACCTTGCCTAGCCAAGGCATCATATAAATGACTGGTGAAACCCATGCGAGTATCCTCGCCTCTGAAGCTGAGGAACACATGGTGTTTACATGGACTTCCTGTTGAAGAAAAAGATGTGGATGACGCTCTAATTGGAGAGCTCATTGAAACCCAGTATGGAGATGTAATTACTATAACTAGCAATTAATTGAAACCCAGAATTAAGAGGGATAGAGAGCTTTACATTCAGGACATAATTGTTAGAGCTTTACAAAGTCAATACAAGCAAACAACTTCTTGGTTGTTAAACCAGCTACATCCAAGCAGGTCAATGAATAATTGAGGTCCTTCTTTATTATTATTGGAATACAATAGTCAGGTAAATACTTGGAGACAATCCATCAAAACCATATATGTCATTTCTGGGAAGGTTAGTACTCCTATAAAAATTGTAAATCTACAGATATTATTTAGGTACCATACCTTTGAAAACTTCTCATCAACTAAGTAATTGCCACTATACAAATTAATTGTTAATTTAACATCATAATGTAAATGAAGGATATGATAAGACTATTTGTATTAATTTAACATTACTAGGGACTATTTTATCCTATGATTAATTTGTCATTTAATCTAATGAACTATTTGTTATCAATTTTTTAGGTCATTTTGTTGTGACGCCCCCAAATTCGGGCTTACACAACCCAATTTGAGTCGCCAAAATACAAACAACATACATAGATTTCACAAAGTCGATCAGGGTTCAGGACATAGTTGTGTAGAGCTTTAATTAGTCAATACAAGCAAGCAACTTCCTAGTTGTTATGCTAGCAACATCCAAGTTTTAAATAAATCGAGTCAATTAATAATTGAGGTCCTTTTTTATTGTTATAGAATTCAATAATCAAGTAAACTCTTATGGGCAACTGACTAGAACATTGAATATACTATCCAAGCTTATAAAATGTATTTTTAATTGTGAATGACATCAAACATGAAACATTGACGGTAGCTGTACATGCATTTTTGGGCAAGGTTTACACTTGACAAGGAAATTTTGGGCAATTATTTACATAGGTCCCAAATAAAACTCATTCCGCTCCACAATAAGCAAATATTAAGAACATATTTCAATTTCATATTTGCCCCTAAAAAACATGAGGAGAGCTGTATTACATTGGGTTAAGGTTGAAGCTGGAGTCATGTTGAAGAAGCCATCAGTGCACAATACCAACAATCTCTTGTAAACCATCAAAATGTCTTTTTACTAGCATTATTATTTTTGTTAATCAAATGAGATTCGCAGCGGTAATAAATTAGTACAAATTAATAGTTTAATCCCAACTATTATTTTTGTTAATCAAATGAGATTCAATTTCATGCAGTAATTAATATTACCTTGTGATATTATCATAAAATCGGGAAGCAGCTCAACTGTTGAGAAGGTGTTTACTACTGCGGGGATTCATAAATTCCTCGCAAATTGAAGGAAAGGAAGAATGAATCTGGAATATATCACTCCCCCCAGCAACTATCTCAAATCTAATCTTCAACCGACTGAATCTGTGACAAGGATTTCGGAGCTTCGGCCGGAAAATAGCCATGGTTACCGGTGGACAGTAGTATTAGTCGGAAGAGTAACGATATGCACAAACTATTCTACAAATATTTTATATTAAAAGACAATTTACATTTCAAACTTTATACTATTGTTGATTTTTGCACTCCAAAACGCACACTTTTTTTTCATTTAACCGTCAAAATGAAAATGACCGTTTAAGGTATTGTAACATAAGTAAGTTTGGAGTGCAAATTGTCTTTTAGTTTTAAAAATTGGCAAAAATAATTAATTTTAAATAAAATAAAATAATTTTAAAATAAAATAATTAAAATAATAAAATTAAAATAAATATTTGGAATTAATAATTAATTTTTTTAAAACAATTTTTTTTTAAAACAGAATTTTTAAAAAACAGAATTGTAAAACAGAAATTTTTTTTGTAAAAAATTATGTTTTTACAAAAAAAATTAAAAAACAATTCTGTTTTTTTTAAAATTATAAAATAAAATTGTGTTTTACAAAATTGTAAAATACAATTTTTTTTTTTAAAAATTCTGTTTTTACAAAATTGTAAAATAAAATTGTGTTTTACAAAATTGTAAAATACCATTTTTTTTTTATAAAATTGTGTTTAAAAACAGAATTTTTTAAAAACTTGTAAAATAAAATTCTGTTTAAAAAAAAATTCTGTTTTTAAAATCAAAAAAAGAATTTAAATTTTGTTTTTAGACAATTTTTTTTTTAAAATCTGTTTTTACAAAAAAAAAGTTAAAAAAAATTGACTAAAAGACAATTTGCATCCCAAACTTTACACCATTGTTCACTTTTGCACCCCAAACCGAAAAAAGTGTCTAAGTACACCCCAAACTTCATTATACGTAACAAAACGCACACTTTCTTCACTTAACTCAATAAAAATGATGCATGCTTAAGGCAGAACACAAGTTTGAGGTGCTGAAATGTCTTTTAATCTTAAAAATTGGCAAAAATAATTAATTTTAAATAAAATAAAATAATTTTAAAATAGTTAATTTTAAATAAAATAATTAATTTAAAATAAAAATAAAATAATTAATTTTAAAATAAAATAATTAAAAAAATAAAACAGATTTTTTTTTGTAAAAAATTCTGTTTTCACAAAAAAAATTAAAAAATTCTGTAACATAATCGAATTTAAGGAGGGTCAAAGTAGCAAAGAAGATAGATAACACTGTAGGTCCTAAGTCCTAACGGTAACGGCCGATCATTAGTCATATTCTTATGAAATTCTGATCACATGGTAGCACATGGCTTAAAGAAGCAACAGCCAGTTAAAACTCTCAATATTTTTATTATTTCACATAAAATATGTCATCACCTCACCTATATATACATATCTATCTTCTGCTCGGGTTTTTTTGCATTGGGCTGCACTGCTCAAGGACTTTGATTTTTTGAACTTGAAACTTGATTTACCTAAATAGCTTTATTATGATCTTAGAATGTAACCTGGTGTTCTTGCCAAAATATTATAATGATGAAGGTAAATTAAGTAATGTGATTAATAAATTAGCCACTATATTGGAAAAGTAAGGAGAGACATTTGAAAAATAGGGAGAAACATTTATCAATTCATCTGTGCGAATCTATTCTGCAAATGATATTTTTAAAGGACTTACCGAAATGAATTTCGATGAGGAAAAAATCGATGAAGCCAGTGTTTAGGTTACCATTAGAGAGGAGATTGAATTTTTTGAAGAATTTGATGAACAATCTCCGTTAGTATAAATAATACAGATTATGTTTGATGACTTTTGGGTATGGTATAATAATGACTTTTGTAGGAGTAATTTTTGTTTAACATTTATTTGGATATTTGTATTTAATTATGATTTTTTTTTGATTAAATTTATCTTGCATATTTTTATTTATGGTTCAATGGTTATAATTAATATCAGGATAAATTTGTAAAAGTGATATTTTTCTTTTCTTTTCATTAGAACTCAAAAACGCAAAAGAAAAGAAAATTTTAAATTTTCCATCCTTTTTCCATTAAAAACTCAAAGCAATATTATGAAGAAAAAAAACTTCAAATTTTACGTTTTTTTTTTTCTACATTAAATTAAATTTTCTATTCTTTTTTTCTCTTCAAAACTCGAAAGTTTTGATTTGAAAAAAGAAAACAATAAAAAATTTAAATTAGAACATAAAAAAATAAAAATTTAAAGTTTGTTTCAGAGTTTTTAATAAAAAAAATAGATTTTTTTTTAAAAAATGTGTTGTAATTTAAAATTTATTATATTAATAATTAAAAAATAATATAGAAATTATAAAAATATTATTTATTCTAATTTCTTTTCTATTTAAATCAGACGAATTTTGGACCTACGGTCGGTTGCGCACAAACATAATACACCCGTTTTAAAGTCTGATGATTTAAACAGGACAACAGAACCGACCGTAGGTCTAATTTAAACCATTAATGACCCGGCCGGTCCGCTCGTTGTTTTAATTTCTCAAGTCCAAAAAGTCCAATCTCTCTCTCCTTCCCAAACGGCCAAACCCCTACTCTCCCACAGGTCAGTCTCCCTCTTCTGCTGCCGTAGGTTTTGGTTTACCACGAAATCATGAGATATTTTGAAAACCCAAATCACCTCAAGCTATAAACTTTGAGTTGGCTTGAGTCGGTTATTGGTTTTAATTTTTTTTGGGTGGATTGGATTTGAACTATAACAATCATAAAATTAATTCTCGAGTAAGAAATCTGAAACCCCAGATTAGTAATTTTTGTGTACTCTGAGAATCAGGAGAATTAAAAGTGAAATTCAAAGACGAGCAATGAGAGGAGGAAGGAAGAATTTGAAGAGGGCGGCGGAGGAAAATACATTTACTCTTCAGGAAGGTCAAACTATTATGCAAGTTGTGTCCCTTCGAGGATCCAATGTCATTGAGGTACACTCTAACTTTTAGTCAGTACGTAGGTTAAGTTATAGTATCTGGTTTTCATTTGTTTTAATTTTTAATTTTTTTTTTAAGGTAATGGATGCTAAAGGAGAGAATTCACTGGCACTTTTTCCAGCTAAATTTCAGAAGAGCATGTGGATTAAAATTGGTAATTAGTTGATGTAACGAAAGCAGAGTAGTTTTTTCCTTGGGCTTTAGAAATAACATCATATTTATCTATGTTGCAGGTAGCTTTGTTGTGGTTGATGATAGTGGCAGAGAGGAGGCTGTTGGGTCTGGTAGAAAAGTGGGTTGTATTGTTTCTCAAGTTCTTTTCTATGAACAAGTTCGCTTACTTGAAAAGTCTCCTGAATGGTTTGTTACTGAACTCTTATTTCATTTACTTCGATGATTGATTTTATGTTGCATCTCACACCTATTTTAAACTTCCTAAACAACAATATATAACCTAGTCTTGGATTTATCACCTGCTTAAAAGAGTCTATTGACTGTAGAATGTGAGGGGCTGTCATTCTATCTGCCCATTCTAACCATTGGAACTTCTTATAGTAAAGACTTGTATAAGATATCATCTCAATGTAACAGTGAAGGAATGGTGAAAGTATGTGTAGGAATGATGGATGATTGTAGCCTTATTGAGACTGTAATTAAATATTAGAGTCTACAAAACGATATAAGATAATCTTTGTTTGGATAATGCTAAACATACCGTTTCACCACATTGAACCCAATAAGAAGCAAATCTCTTTCGGCACACCTAAGAGGCTAAGATAACTAACTCCTCTTCTTTTCTTTCAGTTGGTTACATATATTACATTGTTTAGTGTAGTTGGAAGTTTCATGAGTCCACATGCAAGCGGCTGAGCTTATATGGTTTATGGTTAAGTTGGTTAGTTTCACAAAGACTGTATACTATCACTACATCCATCCTAAGAGGAGTAATATTTTTTTGTTACCTTTTTTTTTATTTGAAAGGTTTGAATAGGACACACTAAGACATTATTAAATAAAATTTAGTCTTCATAGTTTTATTTTTGTGTGTGTGTGTATATATATACATATATATATATATGTTTACAAGTGTGTCTAATGCAAATTTTGATATTCTTTAAAAAATAACAAATAAAAAAAGTAGTAGTATATTGGATGCAAGGACTACTTTTTTTTTTAATCATGGACAATGGGTACACATAATACATGTAACACCCCAGTCCCACATCGAAAGATAGGGGAAAAAAATGTTTGCATATAAGGAAATAAGTTACTACCAATAGTACCTTCAAGTCATGACCTTTTGGGAGTCTGTGGTGGGCTAAGATGACCCGAAGATATACTATTGGGCGATGGTTTGAGGTCTTATTTTGATGGATTTGATTCGATTCTTGGACTTGGGATTTGACCCGAGATTTGTTCCGAACTCGGATTTGACCCGGGTTGTTTTATATGGTATCAAAGCCGACTCTCGAAAGCTCGAGTCGGGTCATCCGATCGGGTTGCCGGAGGTGGGGACACGAAGGCTGGTGGTATTATCCCACAATGGAGAGATGGAGGTCCGAAGGTGGGGACACGAAGCCAGCCGGTATTATCCCACAATGGCTAGAGAGACAAAGATCTTTGGGCCGTGTGTGTGATCGGTTCTGACGAGGACGTTAGAAATTTAAGTGGGGGAGTTTGTAACCCCCCAGTCCCACATCGAAAGATAGGGGAAAAATTTGTTTGCATATAAGGAAATAAGTTACTACCAATAGTACCTTCAAGTCATGACCTTTTGGAAGCCTGTGTTGGGCTAAGATGACCCAAGAAGATACTATTGAGCCAGTAGTTTGAGGTCTTATTTTGATGGATTTGATTCGATTCGGACTTGGGATTTGACCCGGGATTTGTTCCGGACTCAGGATTTGATCCGGGTTGTTTCAATACCCCACCAATCACGTACATTTGGCAATCACATAGTAAACTATGTGTGTGTACCCCAAGGAGATTATTGCCACTCTGGAGTAATGAACCTGACCTATTCCATTCAAGGCACTTATCACTAGGCTTACTGCCAGCATGTAGGAAATACTTTTTAATTGAGCGTGTATGATAGTTATTCTGCATTTAGCTTTTTGCTTGATGCATGACACCGTATTTACAGTAAATAAAGTGAGAATCCTTACTTTCTCATTTGTGTTTCAGGTTGTATTTGTGTGCGTACTGTGTAAAGATATTACAGAAATGTATTAGTTGCTGGTTATGCTCTCTCTTTTTGTTGAAAACAAGTATTATATACTTTTTTGGTGATAATATATGTATAGTTAACACTACCTAAAAACACTCTTGTAAAGTGAGGATGGCATACTGCCCCCTTACCACCCTGTATCCATTCTTCTCTTCTTTTTTAGTGTCTATTCATTCTTTGTGCTTGCTGCTGCCTATCAATGCAGGCCACTGATCTTCAGATCTGCAAGCCTGGGTGATTGTAATGGAGATTCACAGAGTGGCACTGCCTTGCAGGAAGATATTGAGCTCAACTCAAGTGATGATGACGGACTTCCTCCACTAGAGGCCAATATGAATAGAATGAGACCTGCAGAGTTGCCGTCAGATACGGAGTCAGATTCAGATGCAAGTTTCTAAGCCATATGATACTCATCCCATAATTAAAAACCTTTTTTTGTTGTGTGTACAAGAAGAGAAGTGCGGCCAGCACCATGTTCATCGGCTGTCTTTGGTTTTTGGTTTCTTTTGTTTCCTTTTCTCTTGGGATTACTTTTGTTTAACAACTGCCATCAATTGGTATATAATTTTTAAACCAGTTGTATGTAGACCGAGGACCTTGTTACAGTGTTGAATGATCTACCTATCGTTTGTCAGATTTGTTTGAATGTTTGATATTTTCATAAATTATGATATATATAATGGTTCTTTCAATTCATGTGTTCAAATACTCTGCAAAGGTAACAAACCTTTGGACTACCCTGCACACACATATATATATAATTTTTTTTAGTATTGTTTCGGTTTCCTGCTACAAGAGTATCTGGTAGACAAAGAAATCTCAAATGGCGTTCCAACAGGTTGACTCTTTTTGCACGATATTCACAAACGCAGAATCTTTTCACTTCTCGTCTTCAAGGTACAACAGTTTTATACAAATTTCTTTCTCCATTCCTCTTCCTTCTCTTTTTTTCTTAGTTAAATCTCTTAACTCTATATTTTTAAGTATGCATTCATTGATTCTTTTGTTTTAGCCCTGAAATTTTAACTTATCTCAAGTGTGACCTACTTTTATGAGTTTGTGTAACTGTTAGCAGCCTGGTTGGCACTTTCGCCTGATGTATATCCCTACTACAGGACTCAAGTTTAAGAGCTTTGATAATCAGTCATATGCATTTTGGTGTATTGGTTGAGGTTATTAACGTTAGGTATTAGAGTAACTACTGTCTCAAGGGTTTGAATGGGACCTGTGACAAGAGCTACCTATGCTTGAAAAAATTTAGAAATCAAATAAAAGAGTGAAAGCTGCCACAGTTAGGAAATGGCCCAACATGATGTTGGTGGATTCTTAGGACCAACAGTTTGATGTATCAGCTCTAACATTTTGTACTTCTGCTTTGGTGCGCAGATGGGGGACCCTTATTTTTTCGAATGGTGATTGGGGCCTTACTCTGAGCTCTAAGTTTTTAACTAAAGTATGGCTTTTTTCTTTGGTAGGCATCAGTATGAAAGAACTTAGTTGAAGAATTTTCAACAATTTAGACGAAAAATCATTCATGCTAATTCTCCCTACAATCGTTCTGTCTCTGATATACTATAGGACAACATAATAGGCTGTATGGATTTTGTTTCACTTATTGATGTCTTGGTACTTTTGTCATATCATTTTGTCTTAAAGTTGATTTTAAAGTTTTTTGACTTGTTTCCTACAGAGAAAGATATAGAACTTGCTTAAACTTGTGGAGGACATTCTTCGAACATCTATTAACACAGTCCACGAGAAGCAATAAGGATGGCTCAAGGTATTCAAGCAGCTTGTTGGAGTAGGTAGTGAGTGGGTGGCGGATGTATCAAAGGTAACTAACTAACTACGAGATAAATGTTTATCAAAATGTCAAACCGGTATACATATTAGTTCACAATTACATAGGTAATTTGGTCATATCATCATCTCGCTTTCTATGGAATTATCGTGGTTGAGATTCTAGTTTTTGCATGTGTTAGTGAGGGAATGGTCTTTTTCGTTTACTTGTGGCCTATAGGAATGGAATCGTCAATCGTCCCTCAGAGTGAAGGCCATTCAATTTCTAAACAAATGGATAGAAATATCAATTTGGAGTTCATGCTTTGCATGCTTAGTTTATTGACCAAATGTTGTCCTGTAAGGTATATTGAATAACGATCCTCGACTTTTGAATGCACTCATTGTTCATATATGGAAACAATTTTATTTTCTCGCTTTATATCAAATTTGGTAATTCTAATTTTATTTTTCCGATAATACACTTTTCCCTAAATAAATCACGTCTTTATATCCTAGTAACATTCTTTAAATGTGCGATCGACCAAATCATCTCTTTGGATTTCCAACTCACCGCAGCTTGATTACTATCCCCAGCTTACTTGAGAAGATTGTTTGAACGTATGGGTGCTACATATATCAAGTTGGGTCGGGGTAATTGATTACAGCTTTTCCTAAAATTATTTGTTACTTGTGGATTATATATCAATATGCACCTTTCCCATATTGTATTGCCAAATCATCGCTTTATTCCAATATCAGTATATGTATGAACTTCTGCGTGGCTTGGTCTCATTCTTTTGAGTTATGTGATTTATCTTTTTATATGTGTCATAATATCAATGAATTTTTCCTATATTTTACTTTTGTAGTTCATAGCATCTGCGCCCACATTGTTTCCACCAGAATATGTACAGGAATTTCAGTACTGTTTTGATAGAGCTCCTGCAGTTCCTTTTGAAGAGATCCAAAAAATCTTGCGTGAGGAATTTGGGGGACCAATAGATGGTGTCTTCGAGTATGTTGATCCAACACCAATTGCTTCAGCCTCAATAGCACAGGTTTATAACCGTATTCTATTTTCTCAACTTTTCTAAGCTTTATTGACTAGAATAGTTAAATATAGTCAATGAGTTTAATTCTGAATTAATATTCAGGTTCATGGTGCAAGACTCAGAGGTTCCCAAGAGGATGTAGTGATAAAGGTTTTGAAACCTGGAATAGAGGATATTTTAGTGGCAGATCTAAACTTTGTATATGTAGTTGCTCGCATTATGGAGTTCTTGAATCCTGAACTTAGCCGTGCATCACTGGTATGATTTAAATAAGTTTCTAAAATTTCGAGATATGATTAGCATACTTTTCCTCGTTAGGGAATCATTTATATTCTGGTTATTCAAGTACCATATTCCTGCAAGTAGAATAGTACTTCGTATTTGACCTCATCTGGCTTGAACCTCTGTCTCATGTCCCTGATCATGCTCTTTCGAATACCCTCTGGAACTTCGTTGTCCTTCTAGAATCTTCTAGAATTTTGTCTGCTACTTACTGCCCAGTAACCAATTAATGTTACTCAACCTCTTTCCTGGATGTTTTCTCTACCTATTTCAAATAATTGTTATGACGTTAGCACTTAAAGATTTTTGTGAAGGTGTCTATGTATCATTTCATGTGAAGTAATAGATGGTAAAAAAATTTGTAATCTATTATTATTATTATTCATTTATTTATTTATTTTGACATGATTTAAAATTGATGCTTCTTAGATATTTGTCCTCATAAAGCCTAAATATTTTTCCTTGTATAGTCAAATTTGAAAGTTGTTATAACGAACTGACAGTGTATGACTATATTCTGTTTGTTTTTGAATTCCTTTTTAATTTCATTGAAGTATGGATTGTCTAGATTTTTGTTATCTTCACACACATACTAGCTTGTTTTCCACACCATGTTGCAAAGTTATAACTGTTTGAAGCTTGTTATAATATTTACATTCTTATAGTAGGTTGCTATTGTCAAAGATATAAAGGATTCAATGCTTGAAGAAGTGGACTTCACAAAGGAGGCTACAAATATAGAGTCCTTTAGGAGATATTTAGAATCTATGGGACTTACAAGGCAAGCCACAGCTCCTAAAGTGTATCAGCAGTGTAGACTAGAAGAGTACTGACAATGGAGAGGCTTTATGGAGTTCCTCTTACCGACTTGGACTCGATAAGCTCACTTGTTGCAAGTCCAGAGAGCAGTCTTATAACTGCCTTAAATGTGTGGTACAGTTCAGTTATAACTGCAGTCCCTTTCCTAGCAAATTGTAATCTAACTTAGATGTGATCTCAAGCTTTGAGAGTTTTAATTTCTTTGTATGAAATCTCTCTGCAGGTTTGGTAGTTTGCTTGCTTGTGAATCCTTCCATGCAGATGTGCATGCAGGCAATTTATGGCTATTACGTGATGGTCGTATTGGATTTCTAGACTTTGGTATGCATCTATAGCTTTTGCACCAACTTTATATGGTCTGCTATAACTTTAGATAATTAGTTTTTAGTTACCATTTTACGGGATTAACTCTTTACAAGTTGTTCGTTTATGTTTTCCGTGATACTAGTCCAAAAGAAAAAAGAAAAAAATCGTAATAAGAGCTATTCAAAATGTGGCATATACATGGTACTGCTAGCTTAGTACACTCATTGTTCTAATGTTGAAGTGACTACGCATCATTCTTACCAAATTTTACTTTGTCGAAACAAAACTAATGTGATAACTGAGTGGAAAGAGGTCGTTTCAGCAGGATTTTTATTTATTTCCCTTTTCTTTGAAAGCATTTTTCATTCTTCCTGTAACCATTGAGATTTATGTTGAAGGAATTGTTGGACGCATATCGCCAAAAACATGGACTGCTATGGAAGTGTTTTTGGCATCAATCATGAATGGAGAATATGAGTCGATGGCATCTGCCTTAATTGAAATGGGTGCTACAAACAAGGATGTGGATTCTAAAGCCTTTGCAAGAGATTTGGAGAAGATATTTTCATCAATAAAGGTAAGCACCATGTTTACTAGAAGAGATCTTTTGTAACACCCTAGTCACATCGAAAGATATGGAAAAATTGTCTGTTTATAAAGAATTAAGTTACTAACAATGGTACCTTCAATCATGACCTTTTGGGTGAGCATGTGGTAGACCCAAGAAGATACTATTGGGCTAGTGGTTTATGACCTTATTTGGATGGATTTGATTCAACTTGGGATTTGACCGAGATTTGTTTCGGATTCGGGATTTGACTTCGGGTTGTTTCATCTTTGGTCTTTGTTGAAAGTCTTTATGCGTAAACTTCACCCTTTTTTTTTTTTTTTTTGCTAAATCGTCACCCTTTTTTTCTGTTTGTTCATCACCTTTACATTCTATACAAAATGATGATTGACGACTGTATGTCTTTATACACTTGGCATAAGAAAGTTCCAACATGTAAGTGATACCTTGATGAAAGGAAAAAGAATACACTAATATTTTTCAATTATTACCTTAGAATTACAATTGGTGAGAGTACTTTAATATTAAAACTGATTTGGAGTCAATGTTGTTTTGAATAGTAGGTTGGCCTATTTTTGGTGAAAATAAGGGTATTTTTGTCCTACCCAAAAATATGTGATGAGTAATGTCAAGACTTTTTGGTAGCACTATCGGATGGAAAATTGTAAGAGATTGCAACTTGAGTGGTATAATTTCCTTCGAGATGAAGTTCAGTCGTATCATAGTGTCCTCTAGAAGCAGCAAAGAATTTCTCACTTTCTCTCATCTTAATGCAGGATTTGGATACAAAAATTGTTGTAGCAACTGCCAGGGGAACAAATACAAATGCAACTGCTGTGTCTGCCAATCTTCTTGTTGACGAAAGGCAGATGAATGCACTATTTCTTGATGTGGTAAGCTCGCAAGCTTCATATATATTTGAGATTGTAGGCAATTCATATTTCAAGTCTAACACCATGGATCTGTTGAATATAAACTTGGTTGCTTATCAGTTTCTCCAGGAGTTGCAAAAAAGAGTGTATGCATCGTTAACTTGTATGCAAGAAATTAATGAAACTTGGGGTTTTACGAATTAAATTATATGCGAGAAATAAGTTCCTTTCTTAGATTTGATTGTTGGTGGTTCTATAAATTGGAGATTATGAAGACAAAAATAGGTGATGATATTTGGTCTTGCTGCAATAAATATCAAATATATTTAAAGCTCTTGTAGTTTTCCTTTTCCTCGTTATTCTGATTGATTTCATGCTCTTTTTATGGTCATTAGATTCAAGTTAGTGAATCATATGGGCTGAAGTTTCCTCGAGTTTGCACTTCTTATGAAACAACTTCTCTACTTTGACCGCTACACCCAAGTTATTAGCTCCCAACCTAAACATGCTTCAAGATCAGAGAATCTCCATCGTCTCTAATAGAAGAAGCAGCAACAGAAACATCTTCCAATAGGGGTGTTGCTACAAGATTACAGTGAAAATAATTTTTTTGCTGGTTGGTCTGTAAATCATTCTCTTTTTCCCCATATATATATATATATATATATATATATATATATATATATATATATATATATATATATATATACTACTGTACACTAGAAAGACTTCGGGTCAGTATAAAGAAATCTACCATGTATATATTCTGCTACATATAGAAAACATGAAACATAGATTCTTATATTTATGTAATCAACTATAATGACAAATGACAAGAATAAACAATGATATAGGACACAGCTCTGTTGAACATCTATGGATACATGGAACAAACAACTTCAGCACCTTACTTCACTATAATCCATGACTTGATCCTATTCATCTGTACTGTAATCTGAATATTTATAGACAAGGCGGCTTGGGGAAGCATATCCCATAAGCCGGTGAAGTTGTGAACCGGATGATGGTGACACTTCCTCAATTTCTGATGAAGGCTCGGCTGCATCAAAGGTTTTCACATGATTTTTGTATTTGTTTGGAAACTCTTTCACAATAATAGACTTCTTCTTTCCCCCTTTCTTGGATTCCAAAGAGCTACTAGATGACATTTTTCTACAATCAGAAATCCTATTCACGGTCTCAAATGGAGGAATGAGGGGGAAATGGTCTCCTTCTGTGTAGCAGCTTCTGCAAAATGACTGCCCATAATCATCAGAACATGACACTGGTTCACCCACTTGAACAAGATGCCGATGCCAAGTTCCTCTTCATTTCTAGTGAAAATTTTAAGACTCTGGAACAAGCACCGCATCTCAACCGATGGCATCTCTTTTTAAATAGGAGAAAATCTGCAGGCAGCTGCAGCATTTCGGAGCAACGATAACAGGCAACGATAGGGGCTCAACCTGCTATGGGCAGGAAATGTTGTTTAGCCGTGGGATTCTTCTTTTTCACCTCGTGATCGTTATACATTTGATCATCCGACTTTGTATCACGGCTCCATAAGGAGAACTCAGAGTGTATAATAATGCTGAGGACTTGAGGAAGCAGAATGGTAGGGTCTGTAATAGTTCTGTCTGGGGTCAGCCATAGAGTGCCCTTTATTACAGCTGACAACATGTGGAGGCAGCTGTGCTGAATAATACCTTTCTTGGCGACGACAACGCAAACACACACAATTAACTTGGTGCCTGTGGAGTGCAGTGTGACCTGACAATGATGCCATTTGTGAGACTTGATTACCTTGTTGGAACCAAGTTACATCTCGACTGTATCTTCCTGGATACCTGTGACAGTTTGGATCAGGATATTTTTCCCTCTCTGATGCAAAGTGATGATTGTAAGAACAAATCTGCTCTTCTTTCTTAGCAACTCCGGTAGAAAATCTTCTATGCGACACCCCTTTCAAAATTTGCATTTTGTTTAGCTGATCTTGCAGTTCGCAGACCATTCTAAGCAGTTCCAGTTTGTCTGCTTCAGGGGGGTTATCAGGCATCTCAGGCAAATTGTTTTTGTCAAGAATACAAGGCTGGATAAGGAGAATGTATCAGTTAGTTCAAAACGCAGTGTTTCATTAGAAGTTGTTTTATTTCCAAATATAGCCTTTGGCACGTGTCTTCATTTAATAGAAAAGGTTGTTAGAGATAGCATGATAAAAGTGTGAGCAGCTAACTATATAGCAGTGAGGATGATGTATTAGCTGGTTATGAAAAATCTATAAACATTCTTCTTTGAAATTTTCTCTCTACTTTACTCTTTTTAGAAATTATCTAGTCTATTCGTAACAGTTTTGCCCATACCTTGAAAAGCTTCCATTTTTGTAGCCAGCTTGGGAACCATTTGAATAGAATGGCAGCCCAGATTGGTATCCATTTGTCTCCCTTCTCATCGTACTTCTAACTGGATGTCTGTATCTTGTGGGTTCAAGAAATTCATCTTGATGCCACTTGCTTTCCTTTGAGGCAGGACGTTTCTTCCCTGGTAAAATTGACGAGGAATTCATTGGTCGATGTTGCTGTTCTGACTCACTACTCATCACATGATTCACCCTGAATTCATCCCTTTTCGGCAATCTTTTGGTACTACTGGAATCCACATCCTTAAAATTTCTCTTCAATAGGTGAAAATGCCTGTTAGGTAGTTGATCATCAGTTTCGTAACTAGAAGTTGCACCAGCATCATAAGCATAGTAGTTTTTCGCCGTTGAAGATCTAAGTGTAACACCAAGGTCACTTCTGGAATAGACACGGGGCATGTTTTCCAAGGTATCAACTGAGCTTACACGCTGAAAATCTGAGATAATACCATTCTGAGCTTGCTTCTTTGATTCTGTGCAAGGAGACGTGAGATTATCTGCTGAAACACCTTCACTCGAGGGACTCTGAGCTGCGCTGATTTGATCCTTGGGCGTCATATCCAGAAAAGTTTCTGAGGTCGGGCTTCTATATATTAAATGACTCTTCATATTCTCATCCACTCCCACTAGTTGTGACGGATCTTCAATCTCATGCGAAGTGCATAAATCAGATGAAGATACCTCCTCAGAAAAACTGGTATTTATAGGCAACTCTAGATCACAATTTTCAGAATCATTTATACCTCCATCACTGTTATTTTCTGATGAGTATCGACTTTCAGTCACTTTTCTTGGCGACGACAAAAATGATTCATTCTCATACGTTTGAGATCCTGGTACTGATGACTCATTCTCATGACGGTTGAACTCAGATGACGACAATATTTCATTGGAGACACTTATGCCACCAGAATGCTCCCTACCAACATCCCTTGATTCATTACGATCCCCTCCTCTGCCACATTGTTCGGAAGGAAATTTATCTTCCTCTGCTTCCATATGTGCTCTAGCTTCTGGTGATGAGCTTGCATTCTCGTGACAAGAAATGATTTCTGAGCAAGGAGATTCATTAGGCTGGTTTCCACCACAGAGCCACTCCCTTTTGCAATCCACACCACTCTCACCCTTCTCGCATATTTTGTCTAAATCAGATTCATAAGTGGAAAGAATAGTTGCTTTTTCATCTTCAGAAACGTTCTCCAGCTCATTTTTCTGGGTAGGATCTGCTTCATGTACACGTGCTCCTGCGTCTTGGCTGTCTTTTTTCCGATTTTTAGCTGTAAACATATAAAAAGTATTTGAGTATTGAAACTCAAACGAGTAGTAGAAAAACAGATAGTGAAGGATTTTAATCAAGGAACCATAACCAAGGACGTGAATCATAGAGATGCTCAATCATAAATCAGCAAGAAAGTAAGGCTCCTTCACCAGGGAGTGTCCTGCTCCTATATCAAAAACAGTTGTAATCCAACAAGTGTAAATGTGATTTGAGTTAATCTCATATAATGAGATTATGAAAAAATATTCACTTGAGAAGCCAAAGTAGCTGGTATTAAGGTATGTTGAATTAACTTGACTTGTATTTCATGAAACTTTTAATAAACCTAACCTCTCCCATCACGGAGTGTTCATTTGTTGTGACAATGACAGGCCATTCATTCCACTAAAAATTTGAACTAAATTGAAAGAAGAATATTACCTTGCAGTACTGTACCACATCCTCCACACTTGTAAACAGGAACTTCAGCCAGCTCAGGAAGAACCTGCCGGCATCTTGGACATCTAACCTGTCGAACTTCAGTATTCATCTGACTACTGGTCATTCCCACCACTTTCTGCAGCGATCAGCTGTAACTGGGCTACAGACCACAAGCTATATCATAGCAAAAACTAAACTGCAACCAACATTTGAATCAATTAAGATGTTGACTTAAATTCTACTACATACAACAGTATGAGAATTGACATTTAAGCTAACATTGTTTCATCATCTCAATTGTAGATGTCAATTAGCTGTTGGATATTTTGGTTTCTTAACAGTTATTAATCCAAATATCTACATATGTAATGTCATTTGTAGAAAACAATTGACATCTCATTTCTGGCTTCACAATTTTAGCTGCTTTATATCAACTCAAACTTTCAAAATACAAGAGCTGCAAACCACATAAATCAGACACAGTACCAGATTTTTAGGAATGTCGAAGTAGTTTTGTAATTAGCAAAATAGGTGTTTAACACGGAAGCAGAATTACCATTCACAAGTTAAATAAAGGTGAAATTTGTATATATTTCATGCTTTTTAATGTGAGGCAGTTTTTCCTGTGGATTATACATCATTTAATTAATTTAAAGTAAAGACTGCAAGTAACAATCATCCACAATATACACACACACACACATATATATATATATATATGTTATGAGTTATGACAGCCCCCAGAATTTGGTGGTTTCCAATGTCCCTATGAAAAAGAATAAGACACAGAAAAGAAGAGAAAAAATGCAGGAATATCGAAAAACCACTCAAAGGGTATTTTATTTTATTTTTTAAAGTCCTTACTATTGAGGGATATCATTATAAGTACGAATGAATTTCATAACCAACATCAATAATATCTCAATTACAATATCTAGTAAACTAGAGCTAATGGGTGAAAATATTGCAAGTACAGCTAGCCTCAAATAAGGAGGAAATACAAACTCACAACGGGAAAGGGGTTTCCCATGAAGAGTTGCTCATCATTACAACGGCAATATACTACTTATTAGACGACATGTCATATACAGTTGTTACCTTGACTTCCCCTTAACTGTAATGGTATAGTAGACATGTCATTTCATCTGTTCCTGCGGTCCTGCCTTCCCTTTAATCAGCTTATATATGGGGTTTAGACTACCTTCCTTAATAATCTGGTTATCAAATAATTACTGGTGAAGAAAAAACTAAGAAACAAAGTGAAGAAAACAACTGGCAACCAACTAAAAACCCTAAAAACCTTGTATATATGGATGGGTCTGTTCTGCTGTCTGGAAGTGAGTCTTTAGTCTGATAGCAGGGTGCACTTTAGGCCCTTTAGCAGTCTGATAGCAGGGTGCACTTCGTGGCATACATATATATAGCATGACTGATTGACTGTTGTATTTTAATTTATTTGACATTGTATTTCAAAATGTATTTAGTTGAATGTAATACTCATTACGACAATTTTATTATGCATGCATATGTTATATCCTTTGTATCTAATTCTGATATTTTTTTATTTATTTGTTTGAGGTAACAATGAGATCATAAGTTTAACTTCTGATTTATGGACTTCTAATCAAACTATTGGTTATATGTGTCTCACTGCTCATTTTTTGGATTCGGATTGGAACTTGCATAAAAGGGTTATCAATTTGTGTACCATGGCACCTCCACACACTGGTCTTATGATTTCTGATTCTATTTTGCATTGTATAACTGAGTGGGGAATTGAAAATAAAATATCGACCGTGACTCTTGATAATGCATCTCAAATGATGATTCTCATTGTAAAGGCATCTTAAGGATAATTTTACATTGAAAGGTGGCCTTTATTTTAGTGGTAAAATATTTCATGTTAGATGTTGTGCCCACATTCTTAACTTGATGGTGCAAGATGGTTTGGGGATTATCCAAAATGTTATTCAAAACGTTAAAGGAGATCATCAAGTACTTGAAAATGTCTCCATCTCGCCTTCATAAATTTGGTGAGATTGTGAAAAATTTGCAATTACTGCCTTCTTCAAAAAGATTGATCTTAGATGTCCCCACTAGGTGGAACTCCACATATGCCATGTTAGAGTCTCCATTGCAATTCAAGGATGTGTTCCCATTGTACAAAGAGAGAGACCTTCATTATAACTCTTTGCCTAGTAAGGAAGATTGGAACAAAATGAGAGGGTTATTAAATTTTTAGAAGTGTTTAATGAAGCAACAAATGTGTTTTCTCGTCAGTGAATATCCTACTTCCAATTTGTTTTACCCGAGATTTGGAAAATCAAGGAGTCATTGAATGAAACTATTGTTGATGATTGTGAATATATGAAAGAAATGGCTTACAAGATGAAAGAGAAGTTTGATAAATATTGGGGCAATGCAACTTATTGATGGCTATTGCATCTATCTTAGATCCAAGATATAAGATGCAATTAGTTATATTTTGTTTCCCAAAGATGTATGTCAGTGAGTTTGAAGCCAAGAGGAACTTAACACTTGTTCAAAATGCTTTGCAAGAACTATTTGATGAATATGTGTCACTTTACAATGCAGAACAAGTTGTTAATAGTCAATGTGGAACTTCAATTGCTAAACCAATGGTTTCTGTTGGTGGATCTAAGAGTAAGACCAAGAGTAGAGCAGAGTTTGACAGTTGGGCTCAAAACATGGACATTGCATCCCCATGTTTGAAGTCTGATTTGGAAATTTACTTGGAAGAAGGGAGATTGGTTTGTAATGCTGATGATAGTTTTGATGCTTTAAAATGGTGGAAGGCAAACACTTTAAAATTCAAGGTTTTGTCTAGGATGGCAAGAGATATATTGTCCATACCTGTGACTACTGTGGCCTCCGAATCAACATTTAGTGCTGGGGGAAGGGTTCTTGACCAGTTCAGGAGCTCTTTAAAGCCCGACACGGTTCAGGCTTTGATTTGCACGGGTGATTGGTTGCGAGCTGAGTATAAGATTAAGAAAAGCATGATTGTAAGTATTAATTTATTTAATTGTTTTTACATAAATAAACACATATGCAAATAATATCATGGATTAATATTATTTGTTTGACAATGTAGGCTGATGAAGATTCAATGCAGGAGGTGAGCTTGGAGACCGAAGTGCTGATGCAGTGAAGAAATTTATAATATATTGCTGATATTGTGATACATTGTTGTTTACATTTCAGTTTTTAAATTGAACTATTGAACTGTTTACTTTGTTTAGTGTTGAACTTGGACCGTTAGACTTTGGTTATTTTGTTTGGAACTTTGGATTTTCTTGTGAGCATTTTGGAATTTGGTTTATGAAATGGTGTCAAACTATTAGCTTTAGTGCTTGAGTTTGGAATTTGGAGTTTAAATATTTGACTTGCAGCCTTGAGTTGATAACGCACAACTAGTTTGGTGTAAAGTCTTAAAAAAAGATAAGTTTCTTATCTTTTTAATTTTGACATTTTCTTATTTTTTTACTAGTTAGTTTTTTACTTGTTTCTAACCATCTTCTATATTTGTAGGATTTAAGCTTGGACTTTAGGCCTTGGATAATTGATTTGCAGTCATTACCAAGCAGTTGACATGCCTGCTACTGCCTACTGGCTAGGGTTGTTGAAAGGTAACAATAAAGTCTCATTTTCCTCCATTTTCTTGTGTTTCAGAAAAGAAATGAAAAGTTGTTTTACAAACTTCTAATTGATAATGTTGAGGAACTGCTACCAATAGTGTACACTGCTGACCACTTTCTTGCCGAAGTATAGACCATTTCCCCCCTATGTTTTAAGTTTTTAATGCAACATAACTTTGAAAACTTTTATTTATTTTATTCTTATAGGCTTTGAAGTGGTTGGGGTTTCATGAATTTAATCCAAGGGGGTAAGAACCATTCTCTTTTGATAACTTATGTATCTCATTATTGTTTCTGGTATTAATAATTACGTTTCTTTGATTGAGCTGTTATATTATTTACAGAATTTTTGTGAAGGGCAGACAGGCATTGACAATGGTGAGGTTTGGTGCTGAAATGGTTTTCAGTTCCAAAGATAGCACAATCATAGCTGCAGATTTTGCTTTGCAGATTTTGCATGTTGACAATGGTGATGTTTCAATTTGTTGTTATGCTTTGCAGATTTTGCATGTTGGGAACCTAAATAAAAATGCTTGGAAGGCACTCATAGCTGCAGAATACTGTGGTGTGAAAGTTGAACTGGTCAAGGATTTTCATATGGGTGTATCAAATAAAACACCTGAGTTTCTGAAAATGAACCCAATGGGAAAGGTGCATGCTATTTGGATTAAAAAAAACTTCTGCTAGGCATCTGGTTTGCAACTTGTTTCTGTACTAAACAATTCCTTTGTTCTTGTAGGTTCCAGTGCTTGAAACACCTGATGGTGCCATTTTTGAGAGTAATGCAATAGCACGTTACGGTGAGACCAAGTCCTCTTGTAGGTATTCAAATTTTGATCAAATGTTCTAACTGTACTCTTTTATTGCTTTCTGCAGTTGCTCGCTTGAAGCCTGATAATTCCTTTTTGGCTCTTCGGCGATTGATTATGTAGGCCATTTGGTTTTACTTTTTCTTTCTCTGCAGCTTTCTGTTTCAACTTGTTACAATTAATATTATAATAAAACTAACAAAATTTCTTGTGAACTTGATGATGTGGTCATTTATCTGTTATTTGGCAGGCCAACATTGAGCAATGGATTGATTTTGCATCGTTGGAGATTGATGCCAATATATCTGTAGATGGAGAGTATATCATTCCATGTGGACATGCATTTCATGCCCAATGCCTGATTGCCCACGTTATGAGGTGTAGAGACCAAACTCAAAGAAAGATATACAGAAGTTTTTAAAGAAAGATACAAAGAGTTAAATGATGAGTTGTGATATCCTGTTATGTGAGCGTTTGTAATTATGTTTAGAAACAAATGTAGATTTTGCCATCATTTGAACACATGTATTTTTATATAGAAATGAAATTAAAGTTTTTTTAAGTTTTTATTTTATGTCTCATTTTGGTGTAATTCATCTAAGACTCGAGCTCGAATAGAAAGGCTCGCGAATTATTCGTTGTGAAAACGAGTCGAGTAACTCCGAGCCGAGTAGTATCGAGTAATTTATCGAGTCGAACTTGAGCAACCTTGAAAATTATCAGTTCGAATTCGAGTCGAACCTGAACACAATTTTTTTGATCCGAGTCGAGCTTGAGCATTATGGTGTTCGGATGACTCGGGATCATTTTCACCTCTAGTTATAATGCAGACATGAGAAAGTAGTAACAGATGGTGTTTGAATTAGACTAACTTCTATTTTAGTTATAATGCAAAATACAAAATAGTAAAATACAAAATAAAAATTACACCAAGATTTTTATGTGGTTTAACCACGTCTAATACCAATTGGTATTGAAACTCCTTTTATTTTAATAAATTATTCAAACAAATACAAATACTCCCGGTACAAATAAGCTATGTTCTTTGTTGGACACGACTGCCCCCTTTGCACCTATGCAACTTTCTCACCACTGAGACCTCTATAGCTTCTTTTGTACAACTTTTATCCACTATTGGATCAACCAAGCCAAACAAGGCTTGAAAGCAGATTTCAATAAGAAGAATTAATTACAATATAACTACCAACCAAAAGATTAATAACAAGGAACAAATGATTGCTGGTAATTTTCTTTGAGAACTTCTTAAAATCAGAATATGTATAGCTTGTAAAGTTCTACCATTTCTTTTAGCCTAGCACTATGAATATATATAATATATGGACTAACGGCTATAAAATATTGTTAACATGAATGCTCAAATCTTGGATGGAATAAAACATGATTTTAGCCAGGATTGCTTTCCAAATTAGTTTTTCACAGATTTAGAATTTTAAATTTGAAAAAGCTTAATTGAAGGAAAATAGATCAGCAAAGATTTGGAATGGATATGTTGATCGAGACCAAATTTAATAAAAATAGGATATTAATTCATATCAAAATGTAATAAAAATAGATTTTCCTTGCAATTAAAAACTTTGGGCTAGAAAATCTAACATATTTTCTTAGGAGATTTCATAAGGACATAGTCCAACAATGGTTACAATCTTACCAAACATCTGGACGGAGATACTGTTGGGAATCTGCTGTATTTCTAGTTGCAGTAAACTAGTAAACACGACAAGGCAATATTTGACTACAAGTGAAAAAGATATAAAGTGAAGGAATTCAAGTCTGCTACAGCCAAAAAACAGAGGAAGAAACTTGAAAAAAATAGAGGCTTTTTATTATACTAGATGGATCAAGTTCTTAGATACAAATCAATGACTCAATCTGACTATTTAAAGAGAAATATGGACCAAACGTGCAACTATATAGGTGGAAGTAGTTTCCACTTTGTTCTTGCTTCTAAACAAAAGATAAGTCGAGCACATGTTTCCAACAACTACTCAAATAACTGCATACACTAAAACTAAGGACCCACGTGCATCATATTTTATCGCTCCTCCTTGACGTAAAAACTGGATACATCAAGAAGAGATCTGAACTTCACCAACTTAGAGTAAGATGGTGTTTGTTTGGGTCTTAATAGGTGTGCCTTTGATTCGGTCAGAGACACAACTTGTTTGGTAAAAAAATTTTAACCTCTTAATCGACAAGATTCAAAAATAATTCTATACCATTCAGAGAATCATCTAAGCGAGTTTTGTTTTTCTTGGACAAAAATAACCTCAGCAATTTTACCCTACTGATTTTCTCTCCCTTCACGCGACCATCGACCGGAAGAGAACGGAGAATGCGAAGGTGGATCAAGTGGATCCACTTTTCTGGCTCGGCGGGGACGGAATCGAGGTGAGAATTGAAGAGAACGGAGGGGAGAGAAGGATTGGAGCCTGGCAGAGTGAGGAGGAGAAGGGTTTGTAATCTGGGGAAGAAAGAGAGAGGGTTTGGATTTTGATATTAGGGATTGATTGGGCTAGTTTGGTGAGGAAGGTAACAGCGGAAGTGTAATCTGGGGTTGGGTGGGCTGTGTTGATTCTGAGGTATTGTTGGAATCAAGTTATGGGCGTGTCTTCATCTTGCTGAATTTGTTGATTTTGATGGGATGGGGCAGTTGAGAAAAGAATTAAAGTGAGAAATGAGAGGAGAGAGAAGTCGGAATGGAGTAATTTGGGCATGGTGACTGGTGAGGGGAGTGGAGAGTGAAGTGATTTGAGGAACTGAGCAAGTAAATTGCTAAGGAAGTGGAAGAGGCATACTGTTTGTTTGATCAAAGATTACAGATGCTGTTGCAAGCAATATAAGATGCTCCAACAAAGTCAACAACTATGGTGGGTTTTTGTTTTTGTTTTTTTGGTTTTTTTAAGTGGTATTATATACTATGGAGTGGGAATTTAGAATCAAGAGGTGGTGTTTGATGCTGCATTATGGTATGTAAATGGTAAATCGAAGTAAATAATAGAGTTCTGTATGTGTGTGAGAGAGAATTAATAGTTTACTACTAATATAGAAAGAATATCAAACAACTACTAATATAGAAAAATATTAATAGTTTTAGAAAAATTATTTAGAGGGTTAAAATGGTAAAATATTGTTATTAAGACATTTTAGAAAAATTAATTATCAAACAACATTTTTTCATTCAGACACAATTCTGGACAGAGGCTCTATATTATTCAGCTGTCTAAACTGTTCAGCTCTTAACACTCAATTTTATCAAACACCACGTAAGGAAGAGCTTTAGTAAAACCATTAGCCACTTGCTTATTTGTAGGACCGTACTTCAATTCCATTGCTCCTCCTGCAATTACATCTATGATAAAATGATGATGAAGTTCGATATGTTTGGTTCGTCCATGGAAGACATGTTTCTTTGTCATTGCAGTTGTGGCCTTCTTGTCACAATAAATTTCTGTGGAATCCTGCTGAACTTGCTTCAAATATACATGAATTCTCCTCATCCAAATGCCTTGACAAACAGTTGAAGTTGTTGCAATGTACTTCGCCGAGGAGGAAGATAACGCAGTGGTAGCTTTCTTCTTTGAACTCCATGAAACAGCCCCTGAACCAAGGTTGAATATATAGCCAATCATGCTTTTTCTATCATCTAGAAAACCTATCGAATCATTGTCTGTAAAACCAACTAATTACATATTAGTAACTGAACTATACCAAATCCTGTAATTACTAGTTGCGCAGATGTATCGAAGAACTCATTTGGCTGCTCCAAGATGATAGGTCTATGCATAAATCTTGAGACTAAGCTGACAGGAAACATAATATCAGGGCGAGTATGAGTCAAGTACATCAGCCCACCAACAATACTTTTAAACCACTTTTCATTAGCATTCATTGTTCCATCATTCATAGTCAATTTCTCACAGGTGTTCATGAGAGTAGACACAACTTTACAATTCAGCATATTAAACTTCTTAAGTAAGTATAGTACCCTCATTAGTTTGCTAAATTTGAAGACCAAGAAAATAATGTAACAACCCCAAATCTGTCATATAAAACTCACTTATCGTGTTTTCTTTAAATTCTCTAATAAGAGCATTAGAAGAGCCCACATATATCATGTCATCCACACACAATTAAACAATAAGCACATCATTACCTTTTACCATCACATATAAGGTCAGTTCACTTTCATTTCAACGGAAATCATTTTGAAGGAAATTGTGACGCCCCTAAAATAGGTCAACATAACCCATTTTGAGTAGCCAAAATACATGGTACAAAATCTAAATACAAACTTCCATATTTACAACTATTAAACTATTGTGCAAAATAATACAATACATAAGTTGTGAGTTTGAATACAAATATCAGCACCGTATATAATACTCGACAATCACTACTGAAAAATGCTCTAACAATGACCAAAAAATATCGGCGTAATGATGATTTTGGTCGCAGATAGAATTCTTAGTGACCGACATTAGCGACCGCCCTTGAATTTGGTCGCTAGATTATGTTAGCAACCGAACCCGGTCGCTATTCGGTCGCAGGTTCAATTTACCTCCAAAAAAATTGGCACGAAATGTTGGCACCTTAGTTGTTTGCGACCACTCACCATCAGCACTATGTGAAGATGTGAAGACTTCTATTACAGTTATTATCACATTATTAAGTCTTCATTACAGTTATTATCACACTATTTCACAACATAGTTAAGACTTCTATAGTAACTATCTCGGACCATTACTCCACTCACCGACTAGTTTCTCAGCTACACTTTCATTTCCTGAGAAGAACAATGGAACAAAAAGGAAAAGGGTGAGCTCAATTAGCCCAGTAAATAATATTATGACTAAGATGGTGAAGAATAAATTATCTTTAGCCCTCAATACTGATAAATCAGATAAAATATAATGGACAACAAGTTTTAGATCAACAATTGCAACAAAAATAGCAATTCATTAGAAGAGTCAAGTAGAGCGTGATGTCTATTATCTTCTATGATTTAAAATTCCATCATCAATATTTTGTCCCAGTAACACCAATCAATAACTGTTTCAAACCAACGAATTTTCTATGCACTACGGGCCAACGATATTCGTTTGTATCATCAGTGGTCATGATTATGCCAAACACCTGTCCATCTATGCACTTCGGGCTAAAGAGGACTTTCACCACAAACCTTTATCTGTAATATTAAAGGTCATAATTATACCAATACATAATTTCTGGTCATAATCATACCAATCAACAGTCCATCTTTGCACTACAGACCAAATATGACTTTCACCACAATATAAGCATGAGGATGATGACAATGATATAAAGAATGAATCAAGTGAGATCAATGATAAATATTAGAGATCTATAATTTAATTAATCCAGAGTTCAAGAATGTCCAAATTGTCAACATTATCACCAATTAAGGAGTAAAATTCAAGAATAAGATTCATATATCAAAGATAATTTGGACAGAAAGAGAAACTAATTACCCCGACATGAATAGTATCCCGAATGAATAGTACCCCAAACGAATAGTACCCCGAATGAATAGTACCCCAACATGAATAGTACCCCGACATGAAAAGATTAAAATTTCAAGGGTTAAGTTCAGATGACCACCTGGGGTTTGGGCGGTTTCCCACTTAACCACCTGTAGTCAGTAAAGTTACATTTAGACTCCTGACTTTTTGAGTTGAAGTGAAAAAGTGCTTTCCGTCTTAACTCCGTTACTTTATTTGGCTAAAGACTTGATTACCCTCACTTTAAAACACCCAGCTATAAAATCATTTATAAAAACACCCAACTGTTCATCTCTCTCTCTCTGTTTTTCTAACAAACAAAAAAATTCAATAATATCCACCGATCTTCAGTGATTATAATTCCAAGTTCAGTAAAGAAAACTTCAACAATCTCCACCGATCTTCGGTGATTATAATTCCAAATTCAGTAAAGAAAATGCAACCAAATTTGACATAAATCAAGAAAGAACTAAGAAAAGCAAATTCAATCCCAGCTAATCTAAACAATAAATGACGAAATGCATACATTTAACAACTGAGGGTAATCATTAATTACCCTCGAATTCACATCAAAATAAAAAAATTTAGAAGAACAAAATGCATACATTTACATCAAATCGAGCAATTCAAGAACTCTTCAAACTAAAACAAAAATAAAAAAGAACATGTGTATACCAAATTACCAATCAAAAAAAAAAAATAACAATCGAATTTGAACAACGAAATTGGTTTCAAACAATGTCACAATTTCAACAACATTCTCCCAAATGGGTCTAATTGGGTCTTCAAAATTAGAAGGAAAAAAAGAAGAGGAAATTTTCAGGAACACGAGCACAAGCATACCAGTCTTTCAGCAGCTTTTAGTAATATAGAAGTTCCTTGAAGAAGCACAAGCGACTTTTTCAAAGACATTTAGTAAACTATTTTTGTAACATTAACACTGCGTATTGATTAAAAAATTCATATAATTGTACAAATGACCAGGTCCACGTAATTTACTTACAAAGGGAGTTTGAGTTTCATTTTTCGGGAATTTGAGTTTCATCCGAATAAGAAAGAAAATGACCTTGGGTTTTGTCCAATCGCCATGGATACGTCATTCAACGGAGATCGTCGGAAAAGGAATTCGCCTACTAAACATGTACACTTTCATCGCTAAGAATTCAGCCGGGATTGAGTCGATCTTCTCGTTTGAATCAATCTCTGCTGTCCGATCTCAAGCCCTCAACACGCTGATCAAAATCGCCGACTCGATCAGAACAGAGATAATCGAGTTTGAGTCGTCGATTCAAAAGTTGCCAAATCAAAGTAGCCAATGGCCGGAGGCGGAGCCGGCATTCATCATCTGAATATTAAGAATAAATCAGATCCGAAACGAATCCCTTACTCCTAACATCTCAAACCCAGAAAACCTCCAAGATCCGAACCCCAAAACCAAAACCCAAAACCTATCATTGCCACAAAATTTCGGGAAGGTTTCAACAAGAAGCAACAGTGAACTAATTTTGCTGTTAGAAAAGTGAAGATTTTGAAATTTGAAGGAGAAGAGGGAGTGGGTAAGATGGTGATCAGTCATGTGAGGAAGAGGCTGTGATGAAGAGGGTGGGAGTCGGGAAGAGTCCGGTTCGACATTTTGGGTGAGAAATGAGAGAGAGAGAGGGGGAGACACTGTTGTTTCGGGGAATATTCGTTTGGTCATGGAATATTCTTGTTGTCGGGGAATATTCATACGACGGCGCAGCGATCATTTATGGGCCCCATAATAGAATAATTGTCGGATGAAGAAAATGACAAGTTTGAGTTTTTATAAATAATCTAGTTATTACCAAGAACATCGTTGGAATACCCGTTGGTTAAAATACGAATACGCATGGATGCACAAAGATTGATGAATTATTGATCCTTACGTAAGAAGGCACTACTCAATAATTATTACAGTGAGTTCTTGCTCAATATTTTATTTTATTGATTCAATAATTGCTCCGTTGATATTTTATATTATTGTTGTTTCAATAATTGTCACTGCATAGTATTTCCCATTATCAGATCAATAATTCATATTATTTGAATAATATTATTAGATAGCATTATTGCCAATGTCTAAAAAGTTCTATCAAGGAGAGGTTTGGTCACCTAATTACGCGCCAGTAAGGAGAAATTCTTATTGGAAAGCCCCCTCTTTCCTGGGAACGGCCTGATTGTCATAAATGTGATTCTGTAATATTATTTGTGAATAATTAATTATTGATTCATATGATAAGAAAATATTTATTTTATGTGGATATAAATGTTGGATATATTTATTGTGGTTAAAAAATGAAGGAGTTAATGTTGAGGTGTTTTATCAGTATTTTTGTCGAAGTAGAGGTATTAAAAATTAAACCAGTGTTTTTGAGATATATTGCGTGAGTTATAATTTTTAATCCGACCGTTTAATTGTGGTAAGTTTTGGGTATGTTATACATATATAAGTTGAGTATATGTCCACAAATTTTGAACCGTTAAAAATGAACGTATGATTTGTTATGAATTTTAAGAGGTGACTGGTTCAGAAATTATTGAAGTATCCGAATTTATCATTTTGGTGGAAAATTCTAGAATAAGTGGACCCCACTTGTGGTTGGTGAAGAAATGTGCTGAATTTTATTTCAAATGTGGTGGGTGGGAATAGTAGCAGGTAAAGCCATCAGGTTGCAGGTCAAGTCTGCTAATATTTTCCTATAAATAGAGGGCTAAGTTAGAATTGAAAATCACACCAGAAACATAAGCTTTCTCTCTTTCTCTCTCTAGATTATTGAGTGTATTTTGTGAGTATTTAGATACTTTGTGAGTTTCTATTCATCGATTGCAAGTTTTCTTGACCTTATCTTGATATTCCAATGTAAGAAATCTTTTCTTGCAGGTAAGGGGTGTTATATTCTTCTTAAAATGATATTTTCTTCAATATCCTCACTATTTTTGTAAAATAGTGTTTGAATAATTGTAATGAGGACTTATTTGAGTATGGATATTGTCTAGAAGACAATGTTTGTATTTAAACTCACAGTATGTGTTGTCGTATTTTGCACGACAATTGTATTATTGAAGTTGTAATTTGCTTTCTGTACCATGTATTTGGCGACTCAGAATGGGTGTTGTATACCTATTTTGGGGGCATCACAGTTGGTATCAAAGCTTAGGGATATGGTCTCTGGTGGAGATTGGGGAATAAAACTAGGAGGGGAGAGATGAGTAAATCCTTCGCTAGTGTGTCCTATCTAAGCTCATTTGTTGGTCGGTCATAATATAGGGATATTATATGATATGTTAATTTGTTTAATTAACCCTTGTTTTATGGCAGAATTTAAGAATGGCTGCTGAGAACGTTAATAATGGAGTGTATGAGACTGTGGAACAACCTTTAGTCACAAACGAAAGACAATATTCCTTTTGTAAATAACACTACCGAGCAAACGATGAATGATGGAATATTTAGGAGCTTTTTGCAGTTCATGCAAAACTAGACGAGGGAAACTCGTGTACGAAATTGGGGAAATGCTAAGCAATGCGCGGCTTGTCACAAACCAGCGATTCAAAGAGTTGGGACCACCGAATTTAAGGGAAAGCCGGATCCGATCATGGCGGAAATGTGGGTCAAGCAAATTACCAAGATATTCGATGTCTTGGGATGCACGGAGAAACGAAGGTTCCGTTCGCCACCTTATGTTCCACTTTGTGAAAGCGTATTCTTGGTGGGAGTCTGTGAAGCGTACCCAGCCAGCCGCACTCAGCATGTCTTGGGAAACATTTCAGAAAATATTCAATGACAAGTACCTTCCTGAAAGTATTCGTCATATGAAGGAGGTGGAGTTTATCAGACTGAAATAAAACAACATGACGGTGTACCAGTACGAGGCGAAGTTTGCAGAGTTATCTAGGTTTGCACCTCATTTGGTCGAAAATGAGGAACGAATGACAAGGATGTTTCTGAGAGGTCTAAAGCCTGAGATTCGGCAATATCTTATATCTCATAATTTTTTTTTATATTCAGATGTTGTAAACATGGCTCAATTATTAGAGCGAGATAATGAGTATGTGCAACCGAGGGACCACAACCAGGGTCATACCGGTGACATCATTCATCAGAGTGATGATAACCAACGAGGAGGGAAAAATACGAACAAAGGCGGTAAACACTCAGGTGGTCATCGTGTCCATGATAATAGGAGAGGTGAGTCAAGTAGAAATTTTAGAAAGAGGAGATTCAACAATGACGGGAAGACATCAGCAGCAGCACCAGCACCAACAACAAATTCTAGGGGAGGAGAACGACCGCCAGTTAGATGTTACAAATGCGGGAAAAAGGACATATCATTAAACCGTCCCACAACAATCCAAGGTATTTTACAACTGTGGAAAGGAAGGCCACATAGCTCGGGATTGTTACAGTAGCAAAACCAAGTTCAACGGGGATGGTGACTCAAGGGTTGTCTGGATAAGTCAAAATCGGCCTCGGAAGAAGCGTTAAATCGTGGATCGCCAAAACGCGAGGAACCCGAACGAGGTGATTACGGGTAAGCTAATCTTGAATTCTTATGAAGTTTATACCTTACTAGATACTGGGCCTCTACCCATTCTTTTATCTCTCCGCTTGTGCTCAACGCTTAAACTTGACTCAGGAGAAATTAGACTTTGATTTATCGGTGGAGACTCAGTTGGGTGAAACTTTCGTTACATCCACTATTTATAAATCTTGCTTAATCCAAGTTGGCACTATCACATTACCTGTTGATCTGATCTCTTTAAAGATACTTGCTTTTGATGTGATTTTAGGAATTGATTGGTTAACCACTCAAAGATGCCAAAATTGATTGTTTTCGTAAGGTTGTTAGTTTTCATATTCTAACCAACTTTTTGTAATACAATTCAAACAACTAAACCACTAAAATCAGTCACTATCATATCAAGCCATAAAGCTATTCATTTATTGAAAAACGGATGTCAAGCTTTCTTAGCCCATGTTATGGATTTGAACAAAAGACAAGTCAGATTTGAATAATATTTCTGTTGTTAGAGAATTTCCTGATGTATTTCCTGAAGAACTTCTCGGTCTACCCCCAGAACGTGATGTTGAATTCTTTATTGACCTTGAACCGGGTACAAAACCCATTTCTAAAACCTCATATCGAGTGGCTCCTATTGAACTTCAGGAGTTAAAAGTCCAACTACAGGAATTGTTAGACATAGGTTTCATTTGTCCTAGTATATCTCCTTGGGGTGCTCCTGTTTTATTCGTAAAGAAGAAAGACGGGAGTATGCGACTTTGTATTGACTACCGAGAATTAAACCATGTCACCATCAAGAATCGGTATCCGCTACCTCGCATTGATGACATGTTCGACTAGTTGCAAGGAGCACAATTCTTTTCAAAGATCGATCTTCGCTTACGGATATCATCAAATGAAGATTAAAACTGAGGATATTCCAAAGACTGCCTTCAGAACTCGGTACGGGCATTATGAATTCTTAGTCATGTCTTTTGGATTGACTAATTCTCCTGCCGCTTTCATGGATATGATGAACCGAGTATTCAAGGAATATTTGGATCGGCCTCATTGTTGTCTTTATTGATGACATCCTCATTTATTCCAAAAGCCGTGAAGATCATGAGCACCATTTGAAGTCGATACTTGAAAGGCTTCGTGAAAACAAACTTTATGCCAAGTCAAGAAATGCGAGTTACGGCTTGAGGAAGTAGCATTCCTTGGGCACGTGGTGTCAAAACATGGAGTATCTGTTGACCGGCGAAGATTGAAGCGATCAAAGTTAGAACAACCAAAGTCGGTGACCAAGTGCGTAGCTTCTAAGCTTAAATTGGTTATTATCGGAGATTCGTGGAAGGATTTTCTCGAATCGCTACTTCGCTTACTCAATTGACTCGGAAGATACAAAAAATTCGTATGGGCGAGGAATGTGAGAAGAGTTTCCAAGAGCTCAAGAGGAGACTCATTTCGGCACTGCAGCAATACCATCCGACGGATGGATTTGTTATATCTGTGATGCTTCGTGCAAAGGGTTAGGATGCGTTCTCATGCAACATGGGAAAGTCATAGCCTATGCCTCACGACAACTCAAAGAATATGAGAGGAATTATCTTACTCATGATCTAGAGTTGGCGATGAGTCATATTCGCGTTGAAAATTTGGAGACACTTACTTGTATGGGGAGAAAGTGGAGATTTATCACGGACCATAAAAGCCTCAAATATTTCTTCACCCAAAAGAACTCAACATGCGGCAACGACGTTGGCTCAGAAATGTTGAAAGATTACGATCATACCATTCAATACCATCCCGAAAAGCGAACGTAGTAGCTAACGCATTGAGTAGAAGATCATATCTTGATACGAGTGCGATATTGTCAATCAAAGGCCCATTCTGTATGACTTACAAAGGATGGAGGTAGAATTAAAGACTCGAGGACCCACATGATGATGGCAAATATCTGAGTAGAACCGACTTTTAATCGATAAAGTTAAAGGCTTTGCTCGAGCTACGGACTGGAGGTAATCGTATGAAGAAGAAAGTGCAAGAAGGAGCTATTCGAGAAGCGAGAATTGATGAAGAAGGAATACTTAGATTCAACTCCAGACTTTGTGTTCCTAACGATTCTGACTTTAAGCATAGAATCATGATGGAGGCACACAACACAATCTTTGTTGTAATCCATCACAGGAGTACCAAATGTATCATGATATTGGACATACATTTTGGTGGAACAATATGAAGAGAGAGATCGCGGAGTTTATCTCGAGATGTTTAACTTGTCAACGTGTAAAGGCGGAGCATCAAGTGCCAAAGGATCCATTGCAACCACTTGAGATTCTGGAATGGAAGTGGAAACATATTACCATGGATTTCGTTATAGGTCTTCCCAAAGTTTCTCAAGGCATGGATGCTATTTGGGTTATTGTTGATAGATTAACCAAGTCTGCCCATTTCTTGCCGATACGAGAAACTTATTCCCTTGAACGTCTTGCTTGTATGTACGTGAATGAGATTGTGAGATTTCATGGCATGCCAATATCCATAGTTTTGGATTGTGACCCAAGATTCATTTCACGATTTTGGGTTAGCTTGTAGAAAGCTATGGGCGCAGTTTACTGATTGATTAAGCATACCATCCTCAAACGGATGGACAATCAGAGAGGACTATTCAAACTCTTGAAGATCTATTAAGACTTTGAGTCCTAGATTTCAAAGGTAGTTGGGATAAGTACTTGCCATTGGTAGAATTCTCCTACAACAACAGTTATCAAGTAAGTATAGACATGGCTCCATTTGAGGCGTTGTATGGACGAAAGTGTCGTTCTCCAAGATTTGGGGCGAAAGTGGGAGAAGCAACGTTGTTGGGACCGTAATTAAATGCGCATGACTACGAGAAAAGATCCAAATGATTCGACAACGAATACAAACGGCACAAGATCGACAAAAGAGTTATACGGATCTTCATCGAAAAGACGTGGAATTTAATATTGGAGATCATGTATTGTTACGTGTTGCACCATGGAAGGGAGTTACAAGATTTGGGAAGAGAAGAAAGCTCAATCCATGATTTGTTGGTCCATTGGAGATTCTTGACCGAATAGGAAATGTGGCCTATAGACTCGCATTACCTCCAAGTATGTCTCGTGTTCATAATGTTTTTCACATATCCATGCTTCGTAAATATTTGAAAGACCCGAACCATATTATTCCGTTAGAACCAGACGAGATAGCCGAAGATTTAACGTACGAAGAAGTACCTGTTAAGATCTTGGATAGGAAAGAGCATGTCCTACGCACCAAGGTTATACCACAAGTTAAGATTTTGTGGAGAAATCATGCTATTGAAGAAATGACCTGGGAGTTAGAATCAGAAATAAAAGCGAGGTATCCTCACCTTTTCGAAACACCAGGTACGTATGTCAATTTCGAGGACGAAATTTCATAAGGAGGGGAGGTTGTAAGACCCCAACTTATTATAAATAAAATTGAATTTTCTCTAATTATATTTGTGAATAATAAGGTATTAATTTGATATAATTCTCTGGTTATGGGTGAAATGTGCAAATTTTACAAAATATGCAAGTGATTATAAAATAATCATTGTTGTCAGGGAATATTCGTTTGGTCATGGAATATTCTTGTTGTTGGAGAATATTCGTACGATGGCGCAGTCATTTGTGGGCCCCATAACAGAATAACTGTCGGATGAAGAAAATGACAAGTTTGAGTTTTTATAAATAACGATGTAGTTATTCTGAATTAACACCGCTTGGAATACCCAATGGTTAAAATACGAATACTGGCGTGGATGCGTAGTATTGATGAATTATTGATCCTTACGTAAGAAGCACTTTTCTACTCAATAATTGTTATAGTAGTTTCTTGCTCAATATTTTATTTTATTGATTCAATAATTGATGCGTTGATATTTTATATTATTGTTGTTTCAATAATTGTCACCGCATGATATTTTCCATTATCAAATCAATAATTCATATTATTTGAATAATATTATTAGATAGCATTATTGGCAACGTCTAGAAAGTTACATCGAGGAGAGGTTTGGTCACCTAATTGCGTGATGATGAGAGAAATTCTTATTGGAAAGCCGCCTCTTTCACGAGGAACTACCAGTTGTCATAAATGTGATTACAGTAATATTATTTGTGAATAATTAATCATTGATTCATATGATAAGGAAATATTTATTTTATGTGGATATAAATGATGGATTTATTTATGTGGTTATAAATGAAGGAATCAATGTTGTGGTTGGTGAAGAAATGTCTTTGAATTTTATTTCAAATGTGGTGGGTGGGAATAGTAGCGGTAAGCCATCGGGTTGCGGTCAAGTCTGCTAACATTTTCCTATAAATAGAGGATAAGTTAGAATTAAAATCACACGAGAAACATAAGCTTTTTTTCTCTCTCTAGATTATTGAGTGTATTTTGTGAGTATTTAGATACTTTGTGAGTTTCTATTCATCAGTGCAAGTTTCCTTTAGCCTTATCTGATATTCCATTTAAGTCGAATCTTTGTCTTTTTGAGGTAAGGGTGTTATATTCTTCTTAAAATAATATTTTCTTCAATATCATTATACCAAAATGTTGGTATGAACTTATTATCAAATTTGGAACTTTTTATATCGGGGTTACTATTCACGTATACAGCACTATTCACGTATATGGTACTATTCACGAATACGACACTCTTCACCAAAAAATGAAATTTTCTTCTTTTTGTCCAAGATGTCTATCATGGTTACTATCTTTGATTGTATCCATGTTTTGATCTTTATTCTTGAATTTTGCTTCAAAATTGGTTATTATGGAGTATTATTGACCTTGGATAAACTGTTATACGAATCCCTACTATTTGTCCTTCTGTATCACTGGATTCGTTTTCTTTAAAATATTTTTCATCATCCTCAGTCCTAAATGATGATATTACTAAATATCTTTGGCTCAGAAGTGCAAAGATAAATGATTAATCGATGAATATCTTTGGCCCGTGTAGTGCAAAGATGAGCAGTGTTGAGATGAACATGACCAATTGGTGATACAAATGAATATCTTTGGCACAGAAGTGCAAAGATGAATATTTGATTAAAGATGTATATTGATTGTTATTACGAGGGATAAAATATTGATGATGGACTTTTAAATCTTAGAAGATAGTAGAACTCATTCTCTACTGACTCTTCTAATGGATTGTTATTTCATTCTTTGTTGTTGATCTAAAACTTGTTGTCATTATATTTTATCGATTTCTCCTGTTGAAGACTAACGATAATTTGTTGTATATTATCTTAGTCATAATATTCTTTCTTGAGCTAGTTGAGCTCACCCTTTTCTTTTGTTCCATTTTTCTCGGGAGGTGAGAACATAAGCAGAACTAAATAGGGGTGCTGGTGATGGTTCTAGAAAGATATTTTAGCAGTCCTCACTATTTCTGTAAAATAGTGTTTGAATAATTGTAATAAGGACTTATTTGAGTGTGGATATTATCTAGGAGACAATATTTGTATTTAAACTCACAATATGTGTTGTCGTATTTTGCACGACAATTGTATTATTGAAGTTGTAGTTTGCTTTCTGTACCATGTATTTGGCGACTCAGAATGGGTGTTGTATATCTATTTTGGGGGAGTCACAAATAGAGTGACAACCCTTATGAGTATGAAGAAAATAACATCATTTACCTTAATAGGAGAGTAGTTATTATTGAAATAGTGGAGATTATCTTGAGGAAATCTTGCACTACACTCAAAGTATACTCACAAGAACTCTGTCTTTCTTACTCTTGATTATAACTTGGTTTTGTAAATTGGTAAAGAACTAATGAACTTAGTTATCTATTTATAGGAAAAAATAGTTTCGATAATTGCACGTTAGGGGCTAGGCTTATTACAGTTTAGTACCGAGGTTAATTACACTTTAGTACCTCATTAATTGCACCTTAGTCCCTCAATCATCTTCCACCAGGTGACATCATCATGATGTCATCATCTTTATGTTTCTTTAAGGATGATGACATGCTTACATCATACTTGCATCATCTCTTCTCTGATTGGTTGATTCAAGTTCATATGGATTGGTCGACTTATTACACTTTTGTACCCCTAAAGTTTTCCAAGTTCGCATTATTCCCTCTTAACTTTTGTAATTTACTTATCTTTAATCAACACAATTTTTAGTCTTTTCAATAATTATTCACCATTAATATTATAGATTTCAATATTTCCAACCAGATCGTTCCCAGAAAAGAGGGGGCTTTCCGATAAAGATTTCTCCTTATTGCGCGCAATTAGATAACATAACCCCTTTACTCGACATAACTTTCTAGATATTGTCAATAATGCTTATCTAATAATAACATTTCAATAATATGAGTTACTGTGTCATGATAATTATTGATTTAATAATATCAATATTATGCAAATGTTGCTATAACAATTATTGAATCAATAATATGAGATACTATGCAGCCACTACTGTGGCAATTATTGAATATTGAGTGACTTCTACGTAAGAATCAATAATCGAGAGATCTTGTGCAATCTGGTAATATTTCTTTGTGCAACAACGCCAGATTCTTGTACTTTTATCATAGGATATTTCAACAGTTTAACGGTAAAAATTTTGCCGTTATTTTTATAAAAAAAAGGTTGTTTCTGTCGCTTTCTATATCCGACAGTTATTCCGTAGTGGGGTCCACTAATGATTGCTCCGTCGTACGAATATTTTATGATAACTTGCTTACTTTGTAAAACTTGCACATATCACCCATAATTATAGTATTTATTAAATTATCACCTTACTATTTAGAATAATATTTAGAAAAAATTAAATCTTTATTCATAAAAATTTGGGGTCTTACAGAAATAGGAGTCAAGTTTGATGTACCAAGCTCTCAGCGCTTGCTTGAGACCATAAATGGCCTTTTTCAAATTGTAAACTTTCTCCTCTTAGCCATTGATGACAAATCCCTGCGGCTGTTCAACATACACATTATCGTCCAAAAACCCATTTAGAAACGCAGACTTTACATCAAATTGAAAAACATTCCAATTTTTTTGAGCCGCTAAAGCCAAAATTATTCTAACAGTCTCAAATCTAGCTACGGGTGAAAAAGTTTCAAAATAATCAACTTCATGCTTTTGTACATACCCTTTAGCGACCAGCCTCGCCTTATGCTTGTTCACACTTCCATCGGGTTGGTACTTTACTTTGTAGACCCATTTCATGCCAATAGCTTTCTTCTTTGGTGGCAAATGCACAAATTCACATGTGTTGTTTCTTTCAATGGCAGATGTAAGACCCCAACTTATTATAAATAAAATCGAATTTCCTCTAATTATTATTGTGAATAATAAGGTATTAATTTGATATAATTCTCTGGTTATGGGTGAAATGTGCAAATTTTGCAAAATAAGCAAGTGGTTATAAAATAATCATTGTTGTCGGGGAATATTCATTTGGTGGTGGAATATTCTTGTTGTCGGGGAATATTCGTACGACGGCGCAATCATTTGTGGGCCCCATAACTGAATAACTGTCGGATGAAGAAAACAACAAGTTTGAGTTTTTATAAATAACGGCGTAGTTATTACCGTTAACAACATTGGAATACCCGATGGTTAAAATACGATGTACGAGTGGATCTGCGATATTGATGAATTATTGATCCTTACGTGAAGGCACTTTACTCAATAATTATTACAGTGAATTCTTTATTCAATATTTTATTTTATTGATTCAATAATTGTCTGCGTTGATATTTTATATTATTGTTGTTTCAATAATTGTCACCGCACAATATTTCCCATTATCGGATCAATAATTCATATTATTTGAATAATATTATTAGATAGCATTATTGGCAATGTCTAGAAAGTTACATCAAGGAGAGGTTTGGTCACCTAATTGCTTGCCATGAGGAGAAATTCTTATTGGAAAGCGCTTCTTTCCGGAGGCTACTTTGGTTGTCATAAATGTGATTCTGTAATATTATTTATGAATAATTAATCATTGATTCATATGATAAGGAAATATTTATTTTATGTGGATATAAATGATGGATTTATTTATGTGGTTATAAATGAAGGAATCAATGTTGAGGTGTTTTATCAGTATTTTATCGGATTGGAGGTATTAAAAATCAAATCAGGGTTTTTGAGATATATTGCGGGGGTTATAATTTTTAATCCGACCGTTGGATCGTGGTAATTTTTGGGTATGTTATACATATATAAGTTGAGTATATGTCCACAAATTTTGAACCGTTAAAAATGAACGTATGATTTGTTATGAATTTTAAGAGGTGACTGGTTCAGAAATTATTGAAGTATCCGAATTTATCATTTTGGTGGAAAATTCTAGAATAAGTGGACCCCACTTGTGGTTGGTGAAGAAATGTGCTGAATTTTATTTCAAATGTGGTGGGTGGGAATAGTAGCAGGTAAAGCCATCAGGTTGCAGGTCAAGTCTGCTAACATTTTCCTATAAATAGAGGCTAAGTTAGAATTGAAAATCACACCGAAACATAAGCTTTCTCTCTTTCTCTAGATTATTGAGTGTATTACAGTGAGTATTTAGATACTTTGTGAGTTTCTATTCATCAATGCAAGTTTCCTTGACACTTTATACCGATATTCCAAATCGGAGATCTTTCTCTTTGCGAGGTAAGGGATGTTATTTTCTTCATATATGATATTATTTCTTCAATATCATTATGCCAAGTATTGATCCGAATTTTATCAAATTTGGAACTTTTTGTGTCTGGGTTACTATTCACGTATCGACACTTATTCACGATATCTGACTATTCACGAATCTGACTATTCAATTTAAAAATGAAATTTTCTTCTTTTTGTCCAAGATGTCTATTATGGTTACTATCTTTGATTGTATCCATGTTTTGATCTTTATTCTTGAATTTTGCTTCAAAATTGGTTATTATGGAGTATTATTGATCTTGGATAAAACCATTATACTAATCTCTACTATTTGTCCTTATGTCTCACTGGATTCGTTTTCTTTAAAATATTTTTCATCATCCTCAGTCCTAAATGATGATATTACTAAATATCTTTGGCCTGTAGTGCAAAGATAAATGATTAACTGATGAATATCTTTGGCCCGTAGTGCAAAGATGAACAAGTGTTGAGATGAACATGACCAACTGGTGATACAAATGAATATCTTTGGCCTGTAGTGCAAAGATGAATATTTGATTAAAGATGTATATTGATTGTTGTTCTGAGGATAAAATATTGATGAAAGACTTTTAAATCTTAGAAGATAGTAGAACTCATTCTCTACTTGACTCTTCTAATGGATTGTTGTTTTTCATTGCAGATTGTTGATCTAAAACTTGTTGTCTATTATATTTTATCAGATTTCTTCCTGTTGAAGACTAACGATAATTTTTTGTATATTATCTTAGTCATAATATTCTTTACTGGGCTAGTTGAGCTCACCCTTTTCCTTTTTGTTCCATTTTTCTCAAGAGGTGAGAATATAGCAGGAACTACTCTAGGTACCAAAGTGATGGTTCTAGAAAGATGTTTTTTAGATCCTCTCACTATTTCTGTAAAATAGTGTTTGAATAATTGTAATTAGGACTTATTTGTGTGTGGATATTGTCTAGAAGACACTATTTGTATTTAAACTCACAGTATGTGTTGTCGTATTTTTCACGACAATTGTATTATTGAAGTTGTAGTTTGCTTTCATACCATGTATTTGGCGACTCGTAATGGGTGTTGTATACCTATTTTGGGGCGTCACAGATTGGTATCAAAGCTTAGGGATATGATCCTCGGCCGAGATGTAAGACAAGAACTAGGAGGGGAGAGACGGGGAATTTCTTCGCTAGTATGACCTACCTAAGTTTATTTGGTCTTTAATTGGTCGGTCAGAGTATAGGGATAATATATGATATGTTAATTAACCATTGTTTTGTGACAGTATTTGAAAATGACATCCGAGAATGTTGAGAATAACAATGGAGCACAGGAGACCATTGAGTCACCAACGATCAATACCCAGGATAATGTGCATCAGGATGGCAATAATCCTCAGGTGAACAAAGGCACTGACCAAATGATGAACGAAGGTAAGTTTAGGAGCTTTTTAGAATTCATGCAACACCAAACGAGAGAGACTCCTGTTCATAATGTAGGTGAAAACAATGGCAACCCACGGTTGGTCACCGCTAAGTAGTTCAAGGAGCTGGGACCACCAGAGTTTTTGGGAAAGCCAAAACCACTTACGGCAGAGACGTGGATAAAGCAGATCACCAAGATATTTGATGTCTTGGGATGTTCCGAGGAGCAAAAGGTTCTCTTTGCCACCTTCATGTTGCGAGGAGAGGCAGATTACTGGTGGGAATTTGTAAAGCGTACTCAATTTGCCGCACTGAAGATGTCTTGGGAGAAGTTCCAAAAACTATTCAATGACAAGTACTTTCCCGAAAGTATTCGTCCCATGAAGGAGGTTGAGTTCATCAAGTTGGAGCAAAACAATATGAACGTGTCGCAGTACGAAGCTAAGTTTGCGGAGTTATCCCGATTTGCATCCCATTTGGTTGATAATGAGGAACGAATGACACGAATGTTTCTGCGAGGTTTGAAACCCGAAATACGTCAATACCTCATTTCTCACAAACTTTGTTTATATTCAGATGTTGTGAATAGGGCTCAGTTAGTGGAGCGTGATAATGAGCCAGCCCAACCGAAGGATAACGAGCAACAACACGATAATAATTGTACCAGTGGCAATGGTCATCGGAACAATGATAACCATCGTGGAGGAAATTATCATGCCAGAAATAGTAACCACTTCGGTGGTAATCATGGCCAAGATAATAGAAGAAATGATTCAAGTGGAAATTTCAAGAGAGAAGATTTAACGATGACCGAAGACGCGTAGAATAAAGACTGAAAGACCAAAGAAAAAAATTCTAGGGAGGAGAAACGGCATCGCGGTTAGATGCTACATCACGGAGAGGAGGGACATATAAGTCCAAACTGCTTACGATTTCTAAGAAATGTTTTAGTTGTGGAAAAAGATTTATTACATAGCTCGATTTTGTCCTCAGAATAAATCAAGTCCATTGGGACGGTGGCACCAAAGGAGGATACGGACAAAACGAAGTCGGTGGTTTCAGGAACAGCATTTTTTGTGACTTATGAAAAAGCGAGTGACCCGAACGAAGTTAGCACGGGTTAGTTAATTATAAATTTTTGCGAAGTCTATACCTTATTAGATACCAGTTCTACCCATTATTTTATTTCTCCTGCTTGTGCTCAACGTTTAAACTTGACTCCGGAGAAATTAGACTTTGACTTATCTGTGGAGACTCCGTTAGGAGAAACCTTCATTACATGTGCTATCCAAGTCTTGGATGAGAGTTATAGTTTTGAATGATATTTCTATTGTTAATAAATCTCCTGACGTATTCTCGAAGGACTTCTTAGCCTACCTCTAGAACGTGAAATCGAATTTTGTATTGACCCCAGTACAAAACCCATTTCTTAAAATATTTTCTTCACCCAAAATGAACGTAACATGCGCCAAAGACGTTGGCTCGAGCTGTTGAAGATTACGATTATACCATTCAATACCATCCTGGAAAAGACGCATTGAGTAGAAGATCATATGCGAGTACGAGTGCGATATTGTCAATGCAAAGGCCCATTCTATATGACTTGAAAAGGATGGAGGTAGAATTAAAGACTCCAGGGACCCACATGATTATGGCGAATATACGAGTAGAACCGACTTTAATCGATAAAGTTAAAGTTCTTTCCAAGCTACGGACTGGAGTCGATACATATGAAGAAGAAAGTGCAAGAAGGAGCTATTCGAAGCGAGAATCGATGAAGAAGGGATACTTAGATTCAACTCCGGACTTTGTGTTCTAACGATTCGACTTGAAGCATAGAATCATGATGGAGGCACACAACACACCGCTTCAATCCATCTCGAGAGTACCAAAATGTATCATAATATTCGATATACATTTTGGTGGAATAATATGAAGAGAGAGATCGCGGAGTTTATCTCGAGGTGTTTAACCTGTCAACGTGTAAAGGCGGAACATCAAGTGCCAAAGGGTCCATTGCAACCACTTGAGATTCCGGAATGGAAGTGGGAACACATTACTATGGATTTCGTTACGGGTCTTCCCAAGATTTCTCAAGGCATAGATGCGATTTGGGTTATTGTTGATAGATTAACCAAGTCTTCCCATTTCTTAACGATACGTGAGACTTATTCCCTTGAACGTCTTGCTCGTATGTACGTGAATGAGATTGTGCGATTGCATGGCATGCCAATATCCATAGTTTCGGATCGTGACCCAAGATTCACTTCACAATTTTGGGTTAGCTTGCAAAAAGCTATGGGCACAGATTTACGATTCAGTTCGGCATACCATCCTCAAATGGACGGACAATCAGAGAGAACTATTCAAACTCTTGAAGATCTATTAAGACTTTGTGTCCTAGATTTCAAAGGGAGTTGGGATAAGTACTTGTCATTGGTAGAATTCTCCTACAACAATAGTTATCAAGCAAGTATAGGCATGACTCCATTTGAGGCGTTGTATGGATTTAAAGTGTCGCTTCCAAAGATGGTGGGGCGAAGGTGGAAGAAGCAACATTGTTGGGACCAGTAATTAAGTACGCATGACTACGTAAAAGATCCAAATGATTCGACAACGATATCTGAACCAAGACAAACGATATTCGTTTGGTCGTGGAATATTCTTGTTGTCGGGGAATATTCGTACGATGGCGCAGTCATTTGTGGGCCCCATAACGTAATAACCGCTCCGGATGAAGAAAATGACAAGTTTGAGTTTTTATAAATAACGGCGTAATTGTTATCGTTAACACTGTTGGAATACCCGGTGGTTAAAATACGATGTCTGCGTGGATGCACAAATGATGATGAATTATTGATCCTTACGTAAAGAAGGCACTACTCAATAATTGTTACGTGAGTTCTTTCTCAATATTTTATTTTATTGATTCAATAATTCTTTGCGTTGATATTTTATATTATTGTTGTTTCAATAATTGTCATTGCATAAAGATTTCCCATTATCGGATCAATAATTCATATTATTTGAATAATATTATTAGATAGCATTATTGGCAATGTCTAGAAAGTTCTGTCAAGGAGAGGTTTGGTCACCTAATTAATTGCGCCAAGAAGGAGAAATTCTTATTGAAATCCCCTTTCCTCACGGGAACTACTGATTGTCATAAATGTGATTCTCGTAATATTATTTGTGAATAATTAATCATTGATTCATATGATAAGGAAATATTTATTTTATGTGGATATAAATGATGGATTTATTTATGTGGTTATAAATGAAGGAATCAATGTTGAGGTGTTTTATCGGTATTTTGTCTGATTGAGGTATTAAAAAAATCAAATCGTGGTTTTTGAGATATATATTCGGGGTTATAATTTTTAATCGTAGTTGGATCGTAGTAATTTTTGGGTATGTTATACATATATAAGTTGAGTATATGTCCACAAATTTTGAACCGTTAAAAATGAATGTATGATTTGTTATGAATTTTAAGAGGACCGGTTCGAGAAATTATTAAGTATCCGAATTTATCATTTTGGTAGAAAATTCTAGAATAAGTGGACCCCACTTGTGGTTGGTGAAGAAATGTGCTGAATTTTATTTCAAATGTGGTGGGTGGGAATAGTAGCAGGTAAAGCCATCAGGTTGCAGGTCAAGTCTGCTAACATTTTCCTATAAATAGAGGGCTAAGTTAGAATTGAAAATCACACCAGAAACATAAGCTTTCTCTCTTTCTCTCTCTAGATTATTGAGTGTATTTTGTGAGTATTTAGATACTTTGTGAGTTTCTATTCATCGGTGCAAGTTTCCTTCAGTCTTATACCGATATTCCAGTCAGAAGTACTGTCTTTGCGAGGCAAGGGATGTTATTTTCTTAATATATGATATTATTTCTTCAATATCATTATGTCGAAGTATTGATCTGAATTTTTATCAGATTTGGAACTTTTTGTGTCGGGGTTACTATTCACGTATACGACACTATTCACGTATACGGCACTATTAACCGAAAAATAAAATTTTCTTCTTTTTTGTCCAAGATGTCTATTATGGTTACTATCTTTGATTGTATCCATGTTTTGATCTTTATTCTTGAATTTTGCTTCAAAATTGGTTATTATGGAGTATTATTGATCTTGGATAAACTGTTATACGAATCCCTATTATTTTTCCTTATGTCTCACTGGATTCGTTTTTTTTAAAATATTTTTCATCATCCTCAGTCCTAAATGATGATATTACTAAATATCTTTGGCCTATAGTGCAAAGATAAATGATTAACTGATGAATATCTTTGGCCCGTAGTGCAAAGATGAACAGGTGTTGAGATGAACATGACCAACTGGTAATACAAATGAATATCTTTGGCCTGTAGTGCAAAGATGAATATTTGATTAAAGATGTATATTGATTGTTGTTACAGTGATAAAATATTGATGATGGACTTTTAAATCTTAGAAGATAGTAGAACTCATTCTCTACTTGACTCTTCTAATGGATTGTTGTTTCCGCTGCAGTTGTTGATCTAAAACTTGTTGTCTATTATATTTTATCAGATTTCTCCCTGTTGAAGACTAACGATAATTTTTTGTATATTATCTTTGTCATAATATTATTTACTGGGCTAGTTGAGCTCACCCTTTTTTCTTTTTGTTTCATTTTTCTCAGGAGGTGAGAACATAGCAGGAACTAGTCGGGGTACAGAGTGATGGTTCTAGAAAGATATTTTAGCAGTCCTCACTATTTCTGTAAAATAGTGTTCGAATAATTATAATGAGGACTTATTTGAGTGTGGATATTGTCTAGAAGACAATATTTGTATTTAAACTCACAGTATGTGTTGTCGTATTTTGCACGACAATTGTATTATTGAAGTTGTAGTTTGCTTTCTGTACCATGTATTTGGCGACTCAGAATGGGTGTTGTATACCTATTTTGGGGGCGTCACAGCAGACATTTGCCCTTTCATTGAATTCTTCCACTCTTCTTTTTCGCAAGCTTTATCATAACTTAAAGGCTTTGCAACCAAAAGAACAAAAGTAGAAGCATATATATCACTCAAAGACCACATCTTTGTTGGCGGAGTTTCACTGTTTTGGGATGATTCATTACTGCTAGATGGGATACTAGTTGAGCTTCTAGTTGGACTGTGCATTGGAGAAATATGGGGTGAACTCACATCCTCTTGCAGCTGAGCTGACTATCTCGTCTTCTACAAAGGATATATTCTAATCTTTATCACCATTTTGCTGCCAAACACTGTTCTCATCAAAAATTACATCTCGTCGAATGATTAACTTCTTAGTAAGAGGATTATACAAATGATAACCTTTAGTTACAACACTATACCCAACAAAAATGCACTTTTCGCTTTTCTTTTCCAAATTAGTACGATCAATAAAATCAATTAAGGCATATCCAATGGAAACAAAAACTTTTAAATTACTTACATTGGGCTTAACTCTTGTAAGACCCCGAATTTTATGAAATAAAAGTATTCAATTTTTCTTATAAACATTATTCTGAATAGTAAGGTGATAATTTAATAAATGTTATAATTATGGGTGATATGTGGAAATTTTACAAAGTAAGCAAGTTATCATAAAATATTTGTTTGGTCGGGGAATATTCATACGACGGCGCAATCATTGGTGGACCCCACAACGAAATAATTTTCGGATATAGAAAGTGACAAAAATAACGTTTTTATAAAAATAACGACAAGACTTTTATCATTAAACTGTTGAAATACTCGGTGATAAAAGTATAATTGTAAGACCCCAACTTTTATAAATAAAGATGAATGTTCTATAAATATCATTTTTGAATATTATGGAGTAAATTTGATATAATGTTATAGTTGTGGGTAATATTTTATAAATTTTGCAAAGTACGCAAGTTGTTATATAATATTCGATTGGTGGGGAATATTCGCTTTAACAGGAATATTCGCATAACCAACAATCATTGGTGGACCCCTACAACGGAATTATTATTTGATTGAGAAAATGACAAAAAATACTTTATAAAAATAACGGCGAAAGTTTTACCGTTAATTGTTGAAACACCCGGTGTTAAAAGTGCAGATAATACTGCGTGGTTGCATAGTAGCACACCAGTATTGATTATTGATGCTTACGTGAAAAGTCACCGCTTTTGTTCAATTATTGCTACAAAGAATTGCCGATAAGATCTCACGTTATTTGATTCAATTATTGTCATATATTTTATATTATTAAATCAATAATTGAGACGACAAGGTTATTAATATTATTATTTGCAATATTAACGATGTCTAGAAGTTACATCGAGGAGAGGTTTGGTCACCTAATTGCGGCCAATAGGGAGAAATCCTTATTGGAAAGCCCCCTCTTTCCTGGGAACGACATGGTCGATTAATATTGTGAATTATAATAATGGTGATAAAGTTTGTTTTATTAGTATTATTAATGTAATAAAATAGAAAATCTTTTTATATAAAATAGAATACTTTTATAAAGTTATTCGTTTTATTAGACTATAAATAGAATATATAATATTCTATTATGCATAGTATTTTGCATAGTAAAATCTTTTATATAAAACTAAATACTTTTATAAAGTTATTTGTTTTATTAGACAATAATTAGAATATATTATATTTATTATGCATAGTGTTGTTGCATAGTGTTTTGCATAGTAAATTTTTTATATAAAATGAATACGCTTATAAAGTTATTCGTTTTATTAGATTATAAATAGAATATATTATATTTTATTTAAAAGATTTTGTTTTAAATCTGGATCGGACCGCTCATGAATTAGTTACTATATGGGTCCATTCTTCTATAAATAGAAGCTCATTCCTTCATTATTTCTTACGAATTCAATTTGAAACTCCGAGAGAGAAACTATAGAGAGAAAGAAGAAAAGTGTTCTGCTACTTCACTACTTCTATATCCAAAGACTTTCTTTCTAAGGTAGGGGGTATTATTTCTTTTGTATTCATGAAGAGAACTTGATTATTCCATTCTTTATTATTCATTTGGAATAACTTTTATACGCTGGTACCCTATACTTGGTGAAATTCTTCTCATTATTCCATTCTTTATCATTATGTTGGAATAACATGTCTATGCGAAGTACCGCATGCATGGTGATTTCTGTTATTATTCCATTTTTTATTATTTTGCTGGAACATCCTGTCTGTGCTTTACGCATTACCTGGTTCCATTATTTATTACTGTTGGAATATCCAGTCTGTGCGTTTACGCATGACCTGGTTTCGTTATTTATTATTCTCATTGGAATAACTCATGCTGCGATTACTATCGCGCGTGCAGTGATTTCTTTTGTTATTCCATTCTTTATTATATTCAGTTGGTTAAAGTTTTGACTTCTATACTCCATGAAATTAGTGGAATATCCTTGATATTTGCGCTTCATCCAGTATCTTTTCATGGAAATATTCTTCTGAGCATTCTTGAATTTTACTCCACAAAGAAGTATCGTGTTGACAATTTGGACGTTAATAGTTCCTGGATAAATTAATTCTTGAACTTGATTTATTGAATTCTTATATCATTGTCATCATCCTCATGTTTATATTATGTTGAAAGTCATCTATGGCCTGTAGTGCATAGATGGACTTGGTATGATTATGACCAGTGATTATTCGGTGTAATCATGACCGTAATGTTACAAATGATGTGGAAAAAATCCTCATTGGCCGTAGTGCATTGATGGACAGTTGTTGGCATGATCATGACCATTGATGAATACACGAATATCCTTGGCCCGTAGTGCATGGATAATATTTGGTCATGATACTAATGAATATCCTTGGCCGTAGTGTAGGGATGATGCGGATTATTTATTAAGCTGAGTCTCAGCGATAAAAGTAATGAAAAACCTTTTAAATCATAAAAGATAGTAGATTTTATTCTCTACTTGACTCTTCTAATGGATTGCTTGTTCATTGCAGCTAAACTTGATGTTTGTTATATTTTATCAGTTTAACACTGTTGAAGGCTAATGATAATTTATTTTGCATTATCTTAGTCATAATATTTCTTACTGGGCTAATTGAGCTCACCCCTTTTTCCTTTCATTGTTCTCTTCAGGAAATGAGAACGTAGCAGGGACTAGTCGGGGAACGGAGTAACGGTCCAGATGATAACATTAGTAGTCCTCACTATTCTATGAAATAGTGTGATAATAAATGTTATGAGGACCCCATTGAGTTTGTATATTGTCTAGAAGACAATAGTTGTATTAAAACTCACAGCTCATGTTGTATAATTAAGTTTTTATTTGTATTGTGTACCATGTATTTGGCGACTCAAAAAGGGTGATGTATACCTATTTTGGGGGCGTCACAGTTAGTATCAGAGCTTAGGGATATGATCCCTGGCTAAGATGTGAGACTAAAAATAGGAGGGGAGAGACAGAGAATTCCTTCGCTAGTATGACCTATCTAAGTTTATTTGATATTTAATTGGTTGATCAGAGTATAGTGATAATATGTTACATGTCAATTAACCCTTATTTTGTGGCAGTATCTGAAAATGACATCCGAGAATGTTGAGAATATCAATGGAGCACAGAGACCGTTGAGTCACCAAAATCAACACCGTGATAATGTGCATCGGGAAGGCAATAATACTCAATTGAACAAACAACAGCCAAAATGGCGAACGACGAAATGTTTAGGATCTTTCTGCAATTCGTACAACATCAGGCAATAGAGACTCCTGTCCAAAATACAGGTGGAAACACTGGCAACTCTCGGACGGTCACCGCTAAACAGTTCAAGGAGCTGGGACCACCGGAGTTTATTGGAGAACCAAAACCACTTAAGGCGGAGACGTGGATAAAGCAGATCACTAAGATATTTGATGTCTTAGGATGCTCCGAGGAGCAAAAGGTTCCCTTTGCCACCTTTATGTTGTTGAGGAGGCGGATTACTTAGTGGAAATCGGTAAAGCGTACTCAACCTGCCGCACTGAAGATGTCTTGGGAGAAGTTCTAAGAACTATTCAACGACAAATACTTTCCCGAAAGTATTCGTCACATGAAAGAGGTAGAGTTCATCAAGTTAGAGCAGAACAATATGACCGTGTCGCAGTACGAAGCTAAGTTTGCCGAGTTGTCCCGGTTTGCGTCTCACTTGGTTGACAATGAGGAGAGAATGACACGGATGTTTCTAAGTGGTTTGAAACCCGAGATACGTCAATACCTAATTTCTCATAAACTGCATTTGTATTCATATGTTGTAAATAGGGCTCAGTTATTGGAGCGCGATAACGAGTCAACGCAACCAAGAGAAAGCAGCCGACAAAATGATAATACCAGTGAGAGCAGTCATCGAAGCGGTGACAACAAGCGTGAAGGGAATCAATAGGCCAGAAATGGTAACCACTTCGGTGGTAATCACGGCCAAAACAATAAGAATGGACATTTCAAGAAGAGGAGATTCAACAATGATGGAAAGACGTCAGCACCAGCACCCGTTGTTAAGGAAGGAGAACGACCATCTATCATATGCTTCAAATGCGAGGGAGGACACATCAATCCAAACCCTAGCGATGCTTAGTCAAAGCATGTTATAATTATGGAAGAGAATGTCACCTAGCCCGATTTTTTCGTTCATCGAAGACAAGTTCAGCTAGGATGGAGGCACCAAAGGCCGTCCCAGAAAATTCAAAGTCGGTGGTGCAAGGGAGAGCGTTTATAGTGACCTCCCAGAAAGCAAGGAACCCGAACGAGGTCATCACGGGTAAGCTTATCCTAGACTCTAGCGAAGTTAATACCTTATTTGATACCGGTTCTACCCATTCTTTTATTTCTCCTATTTGCGCTCAACGATTAAATTTGACTCCAGAGAAATTTGACTTTGACTTATCTGTGGAAACACCGTTGGGAGAAACCTTCATTACATCCATTGTTTATAAGTCTTGTTTGGTTCAAATCGGTAACCTCACATTACCTGTCGATCTTATTTCATTAAAAATACTTGCATTTGATGTGATTCTAGGGATTGATTGGTTAACTACTCATCATGAAAAAATTGATTGTTTTCTTAAGGTTGTTAGCTTTCATATTCCTAACAACCTATTATGCGAATTCAAGCAACCAAACCATTAAAATCAATCACTCTCATCTCAAGCTATAAAGCTATTCATTTATTAAAAAATGGATGTCAAGCTTTCTTAGCTCATGTCACGGATCTAAACAAAAATACGTCAATTTTGAATGATATTTCTATTGTTAATAAATTTCATGACGTATTCCCTGAAGAACTTCCTGGCCTACCCCCAGAGCGTGAAATTTAATTTTGTATCGACCTTGAACCCGGTACAAAACCCATTTCCAAAGCCCCATATCGAATGGCTCCTATTGAACTTCAGGAGTTAAAAACCCAATGCAGGAATTGTTAGACATTGGCTTTATTCGTCCTAGTACTTCTCCTTGGGGGTGCTCCTGTTCTATTCGTGAAGAAGAAAGATGGGAGTATGCGACTTTGTATTAATTATCGAGAGTTTAATCATGTCACCATCAAAAATAGGTACCCATTGCCACGTATTGATGACTGTTTGACCAGGTTGCAAGGAGCCAAATTCTTTTCAAAGATTGATCTTCATTCCGAATATCACCAATTGAAGATTAGAACCAGATGACATTCCAAAGATGCGACTTCGAACTTCGAAGACGGGCATTATGAATTCCTAGTCATGTCCTTTGGAATGACTAATGCTCATGCTGCCTTCATGGATATGATAAACCGAGTATTCAAGGAATATTTGGATCACTTTGTGGTCGTCTTTATTGATGACATCCTTATTTATTCCAAAAGCCGTGAAGATCATGAGTAACACTTGAGGCTGGTACTTCAAAAGCTTCGTGAATACAAGCTTTATGCCAAGTTGAAGAAATGCGAGTTCTAGCTTGAGGAAGTAGCATTCCTTGGGCACGTAGTATCAAGTCATAGAATATCTGTTGATCGGGCAAAAATTGAAGCAATTCAAAGCTGAGAGCAACCTAAATCAGTGACCGAAGTACGTAGCTTTCTCGGTTTAGCTGGTTATTATCGGAGATTCGTGGAAGAATTTTCTCGAATCGCTACTCCATTAACTCAGCTGACTCGAAAAGATACAAAGTTCGGTTGGAGCGAAGAATGTGAGAAGAGTTTTCAAGAACTCAAGAGGAGACTCATTTCAGCACCTGTTCTGACAATACCATCTGGCTCGGAGGGATTTGTCATCTACAGTGATGCTTCGGGCAAAGGGTTGGGATGTGTTCTCATGTAACATGGGAAAGTCATAGCTTATGCCTCAAGACAACTCAAAAAATATGAGAGGAATTATCCTACTCATGATCTAGAGTTGGCAGATGTTGTCTTCGCACTTAAAATTTGGAGGCATTACTTGTATAGAGAGAAAGTGGAGATCTTTACGGATCATAAAAGCCTCAAATATTTCTTCACTCAAAAGGAACTCAACATACGACAACGACATTGGCTTGAACTGTTGAAAGATTATGATCATACCATCCAATACCATCCTGGAAAAGCGAACGTGGTAGCTGACGCATTGAGTAGAAGATCATATGCTGGTATGAGTGCGATATTGTCAACGCAAAGGCCCATTTTGTGTGACTTGCAAAGGATGAAGATAGAGTTAAAGACTTCAGGGACCCATGTGATGATGGAGAATATACGAGTAGAACCGACTTTAATCGATAAAGTTAAAGTTGCTTTCAAGCTACTGAGACACAGAACCCGATGCGTATGAGGAAGAAAGTGCAAGAAGGTCTTATCTTGGGAAGCAAGAATCGATGAAGAAGGAATACTTTGAGTCAACTCCAGACTTTGTGTTCCTAACGAACCTGATTTAAAGTATAAAATCATGATGGAGGCCCACAACACACCGTTTGCAATCCATCCTGGGAGTACCAAAATGTATCATGATCTTCGACATACATTTTGGTGGGGCAATATGAGAGAGATATACATATTGTTTATCTCAAGGTGTCTAACGTGTCAACGAGTCAAGGCGAGCATCAAGTACCAAAAGGTCCATTGCAACCACTTGAAATTCCAGAATGAAAGTGGGAGCACATTATCATGGATTTAGTTCTTAGGTCTTCCCAAAGTTTCTCAAGGCATAGATGCGATTTGGGTCATTGTTGATAGATTGACCAAGTCTGCTTCATTTCTTACCGATACGAGAAAACTTATACACTTGAACGTCTTGCTCAGATGTACATAAACAAGGTTGTAAGATTGCATGGTATACCAAAGATCCATAGTTTCGATCGAGACCCAAGATTTACTTCAAGATTTTGGGTTAGTTTGCAAAAAGCGATGGGCACGGATTTACGATTTAGCTCGGCATATCATCCTCAGACGGATGGGCAGTCGGAGAGGACGATTCAAACTCTTGAAGATCTATTAAGACTATGTGTCCTTGACTTCAAGGGAAGTTGGGACAAGTTCTTACCATTGGTGGAGTTTTCCTACAACAACAGTTATTAAGCAAGTATTGGCATGGCTCCATTCGAGGCGTTGTATGTAAGAAAGTGTCGTTCTCCAGTATGCTGGGATGAGGTGGGTGAAGCAATGTTGTTAGGACCGGAGTTGGTACGTATGACTATAAAAAAGATTCAAACGATCCGGCAACGTATAAAAACCTCACAAGATCGACAAAAGAGTTATGTTGATCTTCATCGAAAGGACGTGAAATTCGATATTGGAGATCATGTGTTGTTACGTGTTACTCCATGGAAAGGAGTTACGAGATTTGGAAAGAGAGGAAAGCTCAATCCTCGATTCATTGGCCCATTTTTAATCCTTAATCGAGTAGGAACTGTGGCCTATTGACTCGCTTTACCGCCAAGTATGTCTCGTGTTCATAACGTTTTTCATATATCCATGTTACGTAAATATGTGGAAGATCCGAACCACATTATTGAGTTAGAACCGGACGAAATAGCGGAAGATTTGACGTATGAAGAGGTTCCTGTTCAAATCTTGGATAAGAAAGAACATATTCTACGCTCCAAGGTTATACCTCAAGTCAAAGTTTTGTGGAGAAACCACGATTTTGAGGAAATGACTTGGGAGTTAGAATCTGAAATGAAATCAAGGTATCCTTACCTCTTCGACATACCAGGTACGTACCCTAATTTCGAGGGCGAAATTTCATAAGAAGGGGAGGTTGTAAGACCCCAACTTTTATAAATAAAGATGATTTTTTTATAAATATCATTTTTGAATATTATGGAGTAAATTTGATATAATGTTATAGTTGTGGGTAATATTTATAAATTTTGCAAAGTACGCAAGTTGTTATATAATATTCAATTGGTCGGGGAATATTCGTTTTAACAGGGAATATTCGTACAACGGCACAATCATTGGTGGACCCCACAACGAAATTATTGTCGGATTGAGAAAATGACAAAAATACTTTATGAAAATAATGGCGGAAGTTTTACCGTTAACTGTTGAAACACCCGGTGTTAAAAGAAAAGATGTCTGTCGCGGTGGTTGCATAAAGTAATACTGCAGTATTGATTATTGATATTTACGTGAGAAGTCACTCAGTTTTGTTCAATTATTGCTACAGTAATTGCTACATAGTATCTCACGTTATTTGATTCAATTATTGTCAATATTTTATATTATTAAATCAATAATTGAGAGGACAAGGTTATTAATATTATTATTTGCAATATTAACGATGTCTAGAAGTTCTATCAAGGAGAGGTTTGGTCACCTAATTGCGCGCCAATAGGGAGAAATCCTTATTGAAAAGCCCCTCTTTCAGGAGCGAATTCGACCGGTCGATTAATATTGTGAATTATAATAATGGTGATAAAGTTTGTTTTATTAGTATGATTAATGTAATAAAATAGAAAAACTTTTTATATAAAATAGAATACTTTTATAAAGTCATTCGTTTTATTAGACTATAAATAGAATATATAATATTCTATTATGCATAGTGTTTTGCATAGTAAAATCTTTTTATATAAAATGTAATACTTTTATAAAGTTATTTGTTTTATTAGACAATAATTAGAATATATTATATTTTATTATGCATAGTGTTGCATAGTGTTTTGCATAGTAAAATCTTTTTATATAAAATGTAAATACTTTTATAAAGTTATTCGTTTTATTAGATTATAAATAGAATATATTATATTTTATTTAAAAGATTTTGTTTTAAATCTGGACCGTTCATGAATTAGTTCCTATATGTCAATTCATTCTTCATAAATAGAAGCTCATTCCTTCATTATTTCTTACTAATTCAATTGAAACTCTAGATAGAGAAACTATAGAGAGAAAGAAGAAAAGTGTTCTATTCTTATTCACTACTTCTATATCCAATCTTCTTTCTTTCTAAGGTAGGGGTATTATTTCTTTTATATTCATGAAGAGAACTTGCTTATTCCATTCTTTATTATTACATTGGAATAACTTTTGTATCATACGCTGCTACCCTATACTTGGTGAAATTCTTACATTATTCCATTCTTTATCATTATGTTGAAATAACATGTCTATCGCAAGTATCTGCATATACATGGTGATTTCTGTTATTATTACGTTTCTTTATTATTACATTGGAACATCTTATCTGTGCTTTTACTGAATGACCCGGTTCCATTATTTATTATTCTGTTGGAATATCATGTATGTAAGGTTTTACGCATGACACGGTTTCGTTATTTATTATTCATTGGAATAACTCATGCGTAAGGCGATCATCGCATGCCTGGTGATTTCTTTTGTTATTCCATTCTTTATTATATTCAGTTGGTTAAAGTTTTGACTTCTATACTCTATGAAATTAGTGGAATATCCTTGATATTTGCGCTTCATCCAGTATCTTTTCATGGAAATATTCTTCTGAGCATTCTTGAATTTTACTCCACAAAGAAGTATCATGTTGACAATTTGGACGTTAATAGTTCCTGGATAAATTAATTCTTGAACTTGTTTTATTGAATTCTTATATCATTGTCATCATCCTCATGTTTATATTATGTTGAAAGTCATCCGTGGCCTGTAATGCATAGATGGACTTGGTCTGATTATGACTAGGGATTATTCGGTGTAATCATGACCGTAATGTTAAAAATGATGTGGAAAAAATCCTCATTGGTTGTAGTGCATTGATGGACAGTTGTTGTCATGATCATGACCATTGATGAATACATGAATATCCTTGGCCCGTAGTGCATGGATAATTTGTGGTCGTGATACTAATGAATATCATTGGTCGTAGTGCAGGGATGATGTGGATTATTTATTAAAAAGTTTGAGTCTCAAATGATAAAAGTAATGAAAAACCTTTTAAATCATAGAAGATAGTAGATTTTATTCTCTACTTGACTCTTCTAATGGATTGCTTGTTTCGCTGCAGTTAAACTTGATGTTTGTTATATTTTATCAGTTTAACATTGTTGAAGGCTAATGATAATTTATTCTACATTATCTTAGTCATAATATTTTCTTACTGGGCTAGTTGAGCTCACCCCTTTTGCTTTCTTTGTTCTCTTCAGGAAATGAGAACATAGCAGGGACTAGTCGGGAAACGGAGTAACGGTCCAAATGATAACATTAGTAGTTCTCACTATTCTATGAAATAGTGTGATAATAAATGTAATAAGGACCCCATTGAGTTTGTATATTGTCTAGAAGACAATATTTGTATTAAAACTCATAGCTCATGTTGTATAATTAAGTTTTTATTTGTATTGTGTACCATGTATTTGGCGACTCAAGATGGGTGATGTATACCTATTTTGGGGGCGTCACAATAATAATACGCATTGTTCTACAGCGGTACGCGATATTGCACAGTATCACACGGTATTGCACAATATCTCTGATTATTAATGCTTACGTAAGAAGTCACTCAGTATTTTATTCAATAATTGCCATAGTAGTTGTTGCATAGCATCTCATATTAGTGATTCAATTATTATCACAGTATCATCTGCACAATACTTTATATTATTAAATCAATAATTAGCACGACTCAGTTACTCATATTATTATTAGCATTATTGACAATGTCTAGAAAGTTCTGTCGAGGAAAGGGGTTAGGTTATTTAATTGCGCGCCAATAAGGAGAAATCCTTATCGGAAAGCCCCCTTTTTCCTGTGAACGATCTTGTTGTCAATATTGTGAGTTATAATATTAATGATGAATAATTGTTGAAAGATTAAAAATGTGTTGTGATAATTATTTATTCAATTTTTGATATAAATAGAGGGGTTTGTCATGAGGCGTTTGTTATAAGTTTGGCTTATTATTCCATGGGGGGACGTGCTAAATTATTAGACCGTCGGTTGAAGTTTTAATAGTAAATCAATATAGACCGTCGGTGAAGTTTTAATAGTAAATCATTATGGATCTTCGGTTAAAGTTTTAATAGTAAATCAATATGGACCGTCAGTTGAAGTTTTAATAGTAAATCAATATGGACCGTCCATTTTAATAAGTAATTCAATCTGAACCGTCCGTGAATCAGTTACTATTTAGTCCATTCTCCTATAAATAGAAGCTCATTTCTTTCTTCTTCCTCACGAATTCACTAAAACTATAGAGAGAGAGTAAGATAGAAAGAAGAATAGTAGTCTGCTACTACACTATTGTTGTAAGACCCCAACTTTTATAAATAAAAATAAATTTTCTATAAATATCATTTTTGAATATTATGAAATTAATTTGATATAATGTTATAGTTGTGGGTAATATTTAGAAATTTTGCAAAGTACGCAAGTTGTTATATAATATTCGATTGGTGGGGAATATTCGTTTTAACAGGAATATTAAATGCAAAGACAATCATTGGTAGACCCTACAACGGAATTATTGTCGATTGAAAACGACAAAAATACTTTATGAAAATAACGACGGAAGTTTTACTGTTAATCTGTTGAAACACCCGTGTTAAAAGTACGATGTCTGGCGTAGTTGAACAATGAGCACACCGGTTTTGATTATTGATGCTTACGTGAGAAGTAACTTCGCTTTTGTTCAATTATTGCTACAGATAATTGCTTTGATAAGTATCTCACGTTATTTGATTCAATTATTGTTAATATTTTATATATTATTAAATCAATAATTGAGATGACAAAGTTATTAATATTATTATTTGCAATATTAACGATGTCTGAAGTTACATCGAGGAGAGGTTTGGTCACCTAATTGCAAGGCGCTAATAGGAGAAATCCTTATTGGAAAGCCCTCTTTCACGGGAGCGACACAGTCGATTAATATTGTGAATTATAATAAAGATGATAAATGTTGTTAAAATTATTAAGGTGATTTTTATGAAGTTTTGCATATTTTATGGACCCACATTTATCCATTTTTTCAAAATAATCTGTAGAAAATTATTTACAGGTGGGGCCCACATGTGGGGCCCATATGTGTTGAAAAACTAATTTTGGAAATGGGGGTGGGAGAGAGTTACGTATAGGGGAGGGAATATATATATATAAGATGTAATGTGTGTGTATATATATAATATTATATGTGTGAGTGGAGAGAGGTGGGAGAAAAGAAAGAGTGAAAGTGATGTGTGTGAATGGAAGATGGTGGAGGAAATGATGTTGCTTTATTCTTATTGGTTGGTTGATTGACAAATTGTGTGTGTGGGTTATATATATATGTATTATAATGTTGCTTTATTCTTATTGGTTGGTTGATTGACTAATTGGGTGTGTGTGAGTTATAAGAAATTTTCATCCGATTGCATAACTGTTGCATTACACAGTGCCTTTCCATTCTCCTATAAATAGAAGCTCATTCCTTCATTATTTCTTACTGAATTCAATTGAACTTTAGAGAGAGAAATTATAGAGAAACTATAGAAAAGTATTCTCTTTTTCTTCCTACTCTTATATTTAGTTTCTTTTACTGGTAAGGGGGTATTATTTCTTTTGTATTCATAAAGAGAATTTCATTATTCCATTCTTTATTATTCTTTGAATAACCAAAGATATGCGACTACCCTATACTTGGTGACATTCTTCTATTATTCCGCTTTATTATTATTATTACATTGGAATATCCTGCATCATATGCGTTTCTGGACTGGTTCCGTCTTTATTATTATTATTCATTGGAATATCTTGTGCATGCGTTTTGTGGGACCTAGTTCCGCCTTTTATTATTTTGTTGTTGGAACATCACATCGCTCTGCAATTTACTTTGACTGGTTCCGTTACTTATTATTCTGTTGGAATAACTCATCTCTGCAAGTACCGCATGCGTGGTGATTTCTTTTATTATTCCCTTCGTTATTATACTCAGTTGGTTAAAGTTTTGATTTCTATACTCCATGAAATTAGTGGAATATCCTTGATATTGCACTTCATCCAGTATCTTTTCATGAAAATATTCTTCTGAGCATTCTTGAATTTTACTCTACAAAGCAGTATCATGTTGACAATTTGGACGTTATCAGTTCCTAGATAAATTAATTCTTGAACTTGTTTTACTGAATTCTTATATCATTGTCATCATCCTCTTGTTTATATTATGTTGAAAGTCATTTGTGGCCTGTAGTGCATAGATGGACTTGGTATGATTATGACTAGGGATTATTCAGTATAATCATAACCGTAATGTTACAAATGATGTGGTAAAAGTCCTCATTGGCCCGTAGTGCATTGATGGACAGTTGTTGGCATGATCATGACCATTAATGAATACACGAATGTCCTTGGCCCGTAGTGCATGGATAATTTGTGGTCGTGATACTAAAGAATATCCTTGGTCGTAGTGCAGGGGTGATTAAGTCGAGTCTCAAATAATAAAGAAAATGAAAACCTTTTAAATCATAGAAGATAATAGATTTTATTCTCTACTTGACTCTTCTAATGGATTGCTTGTTCCACTTCTTGATTAAACTTGATGTTTGTATATTTTATCGGTTTAACACCTTTGTTGAAGGCTAATTATTACGTATTATCTTAGTCATAATATTTCTTCTTCGGGCTAGTTGAGCTCACCCTTTCTTTCACCGTTTTCTTGAAAATGAGAGCGTGGTGGGGACTAGTCGGGAAGCAGTGATGGTCCTAGATGGTGCATTAGTAGTCCTCACTATTATTACAAAATAGTGTGATAATAATTGTAATGAGGACTCCTTTTGAGTTTGTATACTCTCTAGTAGACAACATTTGTATTCAAACTCACAGTTTATGTTTAGTTGTATTTTACACGACTGTTGTATAATTAAGTTGTATTTGAATTTTGTACCATGTATTTGGCGAACCAAGATGGGTGATGTATACCTATTTTGGGGGCGTCACAATTGTAGTATCCAATCTCCTACTAAGGTAAGGAGCATTATTTATTTTATATTCGTAAATGATGTTATTTTCTTTATACTTATAAGGGTTGTCATTATATTCCTTATTAATCTGTGGGGATAAAATGTTTACGCGGATTACCACATACTTGGTGAATAACCCTTCGTATTCATTCTTTATTAAATTATGAAAATGATCTGTCTACGTGGATTAACGCATGACGGGTGAAAATTCATTTGCAGTTTCGTATATTATTTCAATTCATATTCCTAAATCTAAACTTACTATGGTAAGTATTGTTTCTATAATTCTAATCTTTTCATGTCGGGGTACTATTCATGTCGGAGTACTATTCATTCGGGGTACTTTGCATGATGGGGTACTATTCATTTGGGGTATTATTCATGCCGGGATACTATTAACGATAAAATTAGTTTCTTTTTCTATCCAAATTATCTTTTATATATGAATCTTATTCTTAAATTTGAATCCACGTTTTGATCATCATGTTAACCATTTAGACATTCTTGAACTCTGGATAAATTGAATTATAAATCTCTAATATTTATCCTTGATCTCACTTTATTCATTCTTTATATCATTGTTATAATCCTCAGACTTAAATTGTGGTTAAAGTTATCTTTGGCCCATAGTGCAAAGATGAACTGTTGATTGGTATGATTATGACCAGGAACTGTGTATTGGTATAATCATGACCTTTAATGTTACAGATAAAGACTTGTGATGAAAGTTCTCTTTGGCCCATAGTGAAAAGAAGAATTGTTGATTGATATCTTTGGACGTAGTGCAAAAAAGAACTATTGATTGATATATTTGGCTTGTAGTGCAAAGATGGACAAGTGTTTGACATGATCATGACCATTGATGATACAAATGAATATCTTTGGCCCGTAGTGCAAAGATAGACTATTATTTGGCATGATAATTGGTTTTTACAGTTGAATATCTTTGGCCCGTAGTGCAAAGATAGACTATTGTTTGGCATGATCATTGGTTTTACAGTTGAACATCTTTGGCCCGTAGTGCAAAGATAGACAATTGATTGGTATGATCATGACCATTGATATTACAGTTGAATATCTTTGGTCCGTAATGCAAAGATAGATAATTGATTGTTATGATCATGACCATTATTGTTACATTTGAATGTCTTTGGTGTATGGTGTAAAGACGATATGATTATTGAGTGTCTTTAGCCTTTGTGGCAATGATATTGAGTGAAAGTTCTATTAAGCCTTTGTGGCAAGGAGAAACTGTTAATTTACATTATTATAAACATGAATTATGAATTTAAATATAATCTTTGGTGGTTCAGGTGATGAAAGTTCTCTTTGTCTTGGGTACAACAAAGAACTATTGATGGGTATTACAGGAATGAAATATTAATGATAGACTTTTAATTTGGAGGAGATAGTAGACATTATGTTGTACTTGACTCTTCTAATGGATTGTTGATTCCGCTACAATTATGGTTGAAACCTTTTATCATCTACCATATGTTCTAAATATCTGATTTATTATTGATGAAGGCTATTGATAATTTAATTATCTTTAGTCATAATTGTAACACCCCAGTCCCACATCGAAAGATAGGGGGGAAATTTGTCTGTATATGAGGAATTAAGTAACTACCGATAGTACCTTCAAGTCATGACCTTTTGGGAGCCTGTGGTGGGCTAAGATGACCCAAGAAGATACTATTGGGCCAGTAGTTTGAGGCCATATTTTGATGGATTTGATTCGATTCGGACTTGGAATTTGAACCAAAATTTGTTCCGGACTCGGGATTTGACCCGGGTTGTTTCATATGGTATCAAAGCCGACTCCCGAAAGCTCGGGTCGGGTCATCCGATCGGGTTGTCGGAGGTGGGGACACGAAGGCTGGTGGTATTATCCCACAATGGAGAGATGTTGGTCCGGAGGTGGGGACACGAAGCCAGCCGGTATTATCCCACAATGGTTAGAGAGGCAAAGATCTTTGGGCGTGTGTGTGATCGGTTACGACGGGGACGTCGAAATTTAAATGGGGAGTTTGTAACACCCCATCCTACATAGAAAGATAGGGGAAATTTGTGCAGTATATGAGAATTAAGTAACTACCAATAGTACCTTCAAGTCATGACCTTTTGGGAGCCTCTGTAGTAGGCTAAGATGACCCAAGATACTATTGGGCGATGAGTTTGAGGCCTTATTTTGATGGATTTGATTCGATTCGGACTTGGGATTTGACCCGAGATTTGTTCCGGACTCGGGATTTGACCCGGGTTATTTCATATTATCGTTGGGTATACCTAAGCTATAACCACCTGTGGGGGTACCACAGGCATGTCGTCTTGGCACGAGAGGCATGACACTTTCCGTGGCGGTGTGATTAGTCTACTGCAGCGTCTCCGTTTTGGGCTCGGAGGAAGTGGGCCATTTGGTGTTTTGTTGTGGGAGGCGTATGGGTTAACCCTAGTTTTTACATTATCTGGATTTGTGATGTTGTGCCAAACACACATATCAGATTTTCATACATTGGATTCGCCGGTCAATATGTGATTTGTATGCGTAATGGCATTATTTTGGTTGCATTGTGTGGCATCATTTGACTTGCCTATGTGGCATTATTTTGACTTACACCGTGTGTGGCATTGTTTTGACTTTTTCGTGTGGCAACGATATTTCGAGTTTCATTTTGCATGTGAAATAACACCCAACCATTTGGTTCACTTTATTATTTCATTGTATTAGTTTTATTTATTTCGCTCAGATTCAATTCATTGAGTTAGTTACTTCATTTCATTATTTCTTTATTCTTCTATTGGTTTCGTAAATTCTATTGATTCAGAGATATTCCATTCAAATCTTTGGAGATTATATTTTATCTCAGTATTTACACTTGAGACTTTGTTCAAGATTTTGTCTCGGTTATTTTTCATTATATCAATTGTATATCTTTTGTATATCTCAGATCCATCTTTGGCAATTGGCTCATCTTTGTATTTTTTTTCTTTTGGCGAGTTTAGGGGTTGATTCGGGGGCTAGTGTGATGAGAGAGTTGTCTTTGACCATCTAGGTTGTTTTAGATTTTTAGTTTTAGTTATTTTGAATCTAGTTGGAGAATTGTATTTAGTACTTCATTAATGGACATCACTATTAATATTTTGAAGTTATTAGTGCTCTCTTTACTTATTTTGAGGTTTGTTGTGTTTTTTTGCGTGACCTCCCTTTCCTTTTCGGGAAGGGGTGTTACAAAAATGGTATCGAGCGAGTTCTCTTTCTTGTAGAAAACCTATTTAGGTTTGACACATGAGTTAATGAGTAAATCACCGGGTGAGGCGTAGGAGTTCGACTTCGATTTTGTTCTCTGTTTGGTTGGTCTTGATTTTGACGAAGTGTCCTCCACTTTTCGAGTTGTAGTTGATTTGAGAAATGTGAGATAATTTGTTAAAATTATCATTGTTATGCGTTGGAGCAATGATATTAGTTAATAATTGTGATTGAATCATTGAGGTGAATAAATCTATACCTTGTGCAGATAAGAAACGATCTTATATGAGATGCGCTTATGATATGAGTACTTATATCAGCGAATATTTTATTTTAAAGAATTATTTGTTAGAGTTATGTCAGGTGTCAATTATTATGAGATCTTAGAATTTAGAACTTGATTTGATTTGGGTTATGCTTTAAATTTTGTTAAGTTTGTGGATAATTTGAGGTACGTGTATCGGTGAGATATTATGATAAAGTGAAAGCTATTAAATACAGAGGATCTCTTGTAATTTTGAGGAGTTGTAGAGGTTCGAGGTAATAAGATTAATCTTTTGGAGTAAATCAACTTTTCGGTTATTCTAGACTTTTCAGTTATTCTAGTAAGATATTGAAATTATTTTATATGAAATTTCTTTGTGATAGTAAGATGAGATTTTGGATTTTTAAAATTTGTTGAGTTAAGGTTGGCACTAAGAGAATGATTGATTTATTGAATGATTAGATATATAATAAGTGATGAATCCAATATATCTTAAGGGATTTTGAAAGCTATAGTTTGCTTATACAGATAATAGAGTATTTGACTTAGAGTTGATATGATGATAAAGAGATCTTAGTAGTATATTCTTTTTGGTGTAATAATATTTAAGAACTAGCTAGTTCGAATTGAGGTTTGAATATTTTGAAGCTCTTAAGGATTTAGGAAAAGTTGATATAATTTGTAGAGTTTTTTGGTTTATCCGATATCCTTGGAGTTTTGTATGATTTTATGTAAATTAAATAAAAATAATTTGTTAAATCTTTGTCATGTGTGGAACATAAATGTTTTACGAATTAAAAATAACTTTAAATATTTTGGGTATTTGAATCGTATTTGGATGAAGAGAAATTTTTGTGATTTTGAATTATGTTCTGAAGAGTACGTTTACAAGAATTAAACTCAAAGATATTAGCGACGACCCGCACCAACGGTGGATTATGTGATCTAATTTGATGCAACGCGAAGAACCTTACCAAGGCTTGGCACGGTAGCTGACGAATCTTTTACAAATACATTGATAATTACGTGGACCGATGACTTATCCGCGTTGATCGTAACAAATGGTGGCGCTACGTCGTAACTAAATTTTTTTTTTAGCTTATTGGAATTCCGAGGACAGAATTATTTTTAAGGGGTGAAAAATGTAATGACCCATTTTTTTATATATAATTAAATATTAATTACTTTTATTTTATACAATTGTATTTAAATTGAAAAAGGTAAATGATTTTGTTTCCCTCTATTCTTCCTTGTTTTGTTTGGAAAATTAAATTCTTTTAGTAGATAATTAAATAACTGATTAAATTAAAATTGAGGAAGATAATTCCTTTTGTTAAAGTCTTGTGGTAAAATCATTCGGAGCGGGAAGCTACTTGGGAGATAGAGGAGTCTATTCGAGCGGAGTATCCGTATTTTTTGATAATTAGGTACATTCATTCTTTTGATTCCGGGGACGGAATCCTTTTTAAGAGGGAGTTAATGTAATACCCGGAAAAAAAAAAATTATGTTCTTAAAACCTATTGTTTGGACTTTTTCTTTTATTTGAGTCAAACTTGTTATTTAATTTATGTGGGCTAATAAGTATATGGTTACATTAATTTGAGTATTTAAATTAATTGGGTCAAACAAATTTTTAAGTATTTAAGTTTGGGCTTGTTAAACTATTTGAGCCCAAATTAAGGTGATGGGTTTAAAAACCAAATTGGAATAGGAGTAATATATTAGGTTAAATTCCTTCCTAATCTTAATCGACTAAACAACATGAGAGGATTTTGGTAGCGAGAAAAAGAAAGAGGCGGAAGAGAGTTGTGAAACAAAAGGAAATTTGGAGAAAAGAAGATTGTGAGGCTATATTCAACATAATTATATCTTCAAAAGGTAATTATTAAATTTATTTTATTGTCAAGAGGAATAATTGTTATGGTGGATTTGTGGTGTAATCAGTGTATATTTATGGTTTAGTGTCGTTAGTAACGACATTGTATTTGTGAATGGATTTACTGATCTTGGGGGAAAAAAATTATTAAAAAAAAAAAAAAATCACCATCACAATCAATACTTGATGGCTTTATGTTGATGATGTGAAACATTAGCAAGAAAACTTGTATTCTTTATATATATATTATTGATTAATTTTGTATTTATGTGTACTAAAAATCTCAAGATGGGGATTGAGAAAATTATGATAAATAATTTTCTTTTCTACAATTAATAAATTTTATTTTGTGTATATCAAGTCCTAACCAGTGTATCTTTCACATTCGGTGGAATCAAAAGTATCCCTTGGCCTAGTGAGCATGTCCTAGAAAATTTGCTTTTAAACAATTACATTCTACAGAGTAATTAATGGTTATTATATAATATAGTTTTTTTTACCAAGCTATACTTATATATATATATATATATATATATATATATATATATATATATATTCTATCATGAAAGTTATAATTGGTAAATTCATAATTGAATAATGAGTTTATAAATGTACAAGGGTTTTAAAATTAATAAAATTATGTTTATATTTTAATAGCATTAACTATACTAAATTAAAATGATATTTTTGCATTACAGAATGTGCGAGCAGCGTTCTTAACTCTAGAGAGTATATGATCTAATATTAAAGCTGTTAATTTATATATATATAAAAAGAAATATATAAATTATAATTTAGTAATTTAATTAATGGTCTTGTATTGATTTGATAATTATATAGATCGGATTGAGGAGGTCTAGCAGTGTGATATTTGGGTTCGGTGAATTGTTTTGGTACTATATTAAGGTACGGATTCCGTACTCTTTCAGCGATACTCTTGTTAAATTTGATTTGTTCGTTTGTTTCCTTATTTCGAATTATGTTATGATTTCACATAATTGTTTCATGTGAAATAAATATATTAGTTTCATTTTGGAGTTGATACATATGACTCGTATTTGTACTCTTTGAATTAGGCTATCATGTTTAGTACTATTTATTTTTGATAATTGTAGAGCGATACATGTTGCTACCTTCTTTTTGAAACCTTGTGACTATAATTTGATTTGGTTCAACATGTACATATAGAACCCTTTTGTTGGTATTATGTCGCATGTGTTGTGACATGATATTTTTGTTAGAATATATCGTTAGGTATACATGAGCTATAACCACCTGTGGAGGTACCACAGGCATGTCGTCTTGGCACGAGAGGCATTACACTTTCCGTGGCGGTGTGATTAGTCCACGGCGTCTCCGTTTTGGGCTCTGGAGGAAGTGGGCCATTTGGTGTTTTGTTGTGGGAGGCGTATGGGTTAACCTTAATTTTCTATTATGCGGATTTGTGATGTTGTGCGAAACACACATATCTAATTTGCATACATTTGGATTCGCGGTCCAATGTGTGATTTGTCTGTGTGGCATTATTTTGGTTGTCTGTGTGGCATCATTTGACTTGTCTGTGTGGCAATATTTTGACTTGCATGTGTGGCATTGTTTTGACTTGCCTGTCTGGCAACGTATATTTCTGAGCTCACTCGGTATGAAAACCCAACCATTTGATTCAGCCTATTATTTCATTGTATTAGTTTTATTTGTTTCTGTTCAGTTCAATTCATTGAGTTAGTTACTTCATTTTGTTATTTCTTTATTCTTCTATTGGTTTCGTAAATTACATTGATTAGGATATATTCCATTCGAGATCTTTGGAGATTATATTTTAAATCCAGTATTTACACTTGAGACTTTGTTCGATTTTTTGTCTCGGTTATTTTAAATATATCAATTGTATATCTTTTGTATATCTCATGTCCGTCTTTGGGCAATTGGCTCATCTTTGTTTTTTCTTCGGCGAGTTTGCGGGGGTTGATTCGGGGCTAATGTGATGAGAGAGTTGTCTTTGACCATCTAGGTTGTTTCGATTTTTGGTTTTAGTTATTTTGACTCTAGTTGGAGAATTGTATTTAGTACTTCATTAATGGACATCACTATTAATATTTTGAAGTTATTAGTGCTCTCTTTACTTATTTTGAGGTTTGTTGTGCTTTGTACGTGACCTCTCTTTCCTTTTCGGGAAGGGGGTGTTACAATAATACTCTTTACTGGGCTATTTGTGCTCACCCTTTTGCTTCACAATTCCTTTTCGAACCAATAAGAGTGTAGTTAGGGTGGCGGGGATAACGAGGGAATAGAGTGATGGTGCAGGATTTGTTGAAGTTTCTCAATACATTATAAAACAGCATGAAAATATATAATTGTATTTAGGCCTTAAAATGTGTGTCATATTTTATACGTAATTTAATAGTTAATTTGGTGAACAACAATAGGGTGAGGTGAACTCGAATTTGGAAGCATAAAAAATACACCCCATTAGAATGAGGAGGACATAAATCTTCTTGTGTTCCTTTGAAGACTTGAAATATTTGTTGATGTATTTTATATGACATTGTAATAATTTAGGTGTGTATATTGTCGTATTATATACAGTAAAATATTTGTATTGAAACTCGCAGTTTATGTGTTGTCGTATTTTGCACGACAGAGTAATAGTTGGAATAGGTAGATTTGCATTTAGATTCTGTACCGTGTATTTTTGTGACTCAAAATGGGTTGTGTGGACCTATTTTGGGGGCGTCATAACTCTCCACCATGCTTCATAAGGTGTTTGATTTCCTACCGCTTTTGTTGGAGATATGTTGAGAAGATAGATTACAGTAGCTACATGTTGCATCTCACATAACAGATATACAGATTAACATCCTCTCATCTTAAACATATAGTCACATATTGACTTTCAAGTTTCATATACATTTCATGTGCATTTCAACATTTTCATAACATAATATAAATCAGGCAACAGTTATCAAGTTCATATAACAAATAGGAACTGGAAGTCTTGCCTGATTTGTTGATTACCAACTACAACTTGACTACTCTGCGTACCCTACACCAGTTCAAATATTCATATACACATGCATCAGTTTCACATACAATGAAATCAATTAGAGTACACTGACTCTTAGTCTTAATCTTTCCTTTTAAAATATTTCCTTCTAATCGTCACTCGTTGTTCAATCAAGTGTTTAAGATCTGTCATGAATCCATATTATAAGTCTAATGTTCAATAAACTTAATTAAGTAAACCTTTATCTTATCTTCCTTCACGTTTCCCTTTGTTTGACATCTTAACATTTAGTCAAGTCATTAAATTAACATTCATCTCGTATACCTTTATACTTCTCTTTTAATCGATACTTAACATTTGGTTAAGTCGATATATCCCATTACTACATCATTTTAAATGTATTACACTTGTTAACACTCATTAAGTTAACATTCGTCTTATAATTCTTTATACTTTTCTCTTAATAGACACTTAACGTTTGGTTAAGTCGTCATAGTTAACCTTACATCATATTAGATGTATTACATTTGTTAACATTAATTAAGTAATCATTCGTCTTAGGTTCCTTCACATTCCTTTATATTTATCGCTTAACATTCAGTTAAGTCTTTAAAGTTTCAACGATGTTACTAAACTTCATGAATATCAAGTGACTTCCAGAACTTGTTAATTCATAGCTTATAATCATCATCTATATGATTACCGTCTGTCATTACATCTTATTACATGATTAACACTTATTTATGTCCATTAGATTAGGTTAAGCAACATCTCCCAGGCTAAACAAACAAAATACGGAATAATACGTCTAGCTTCTAATTTTACATCATTATTCAATGTCATATTTAATAAAATGTGGAATAATTTGAACTTTTCTGTCTTCTTTCTTTGTATTCACTGAATCACAACCTTTATCTTTTACATATCTTTGAATCAAATTTATTTTATAATTCCCTTCATCAGAGTTAATAAATAAAATTTTACATCTCAATTCAATATCCTCTATACACCGGGTAATACAACTTTACAACTCAAACATCATAAACTACTATCAAGTACATCTTTTAGAACCTTAAACATGGTTCAAAATAAAACTTTCAACCCAAAGTATATGATCTCCTTGCATTACTTCTGATCCTTATCATTCAAATAACACGTAGCATTATCTTTAATCCTTAACCTGCAAAAATGGTTATTTTGCAAGAATGAGCTTGACAGCTCAACAAGTCAAACAGTTTTTATTCATCACGTAGCACATAATATCATACACAGCTCGTACATTAATAATCATTTTAATACATCATACATGCTGCATCTCACATAACAGATATAGAGATTAACATCCTCATCTTAAAGATATAGTCACAGATTGACTTTCAAGTTTCATATACATTTCATATGCATTTCAACATTTACATAACATAATATAAATCAGTCAACAATTATTAAATTCATATAACAAATAGGAACTGGAAGTCTTGCCTAGTTTGTTGATTACCAACTACAGCTTGACCGCTTTGCGTACCCTACACCAATTCAAATATTCATATACACATGCATCAGTTTCACATATAATGAAATCAATTAGATTACACTGACTCTTAGTCTTAATCTTTCCTTTTAAAACATTTCCTTCTAATCGTCACTCGATGTTCAATCAAGTGTTTAAGATATGTCATAACTCCATATTATAAGTCTAATGTTCAATAAACTTAATTAAGGTTAATTAAGTAAACCTTTATCTTATCTTCCTTCATGTTTCCCTTTGTTTGACATCTTAACATTTAGTTAAGTCATTAAGTTAACCTTCATCTCGTATACCTTTATACTTCTCTTTTTAATCGATATTTAACATTTGGTTAAGTCAATATATCCCATTACTACATCATTTTAAATGTATTACACTTGTTAACACTCATTAAGTTAACATTCGTCTTATAATTCTTTATACTTTTCTCTTAATAGACACTTAACGTTTGGTTAAGTCGTCATAGTTAACCTTATATCATATTAGATGTATTACATTTTTTAACATTAATTAAGTAATCATTCGTCTTAGGTTCTTTCACGTTTCTCTATATTTGTCACTTAACATTCAGTTAAGTCTTTAAATTAAGTTTCAACGATGTTACTAAATTTCATGAATATCGAGTGACTTTCATAACTTATTAATTCATAGCTTATAATCATCATCTATATGATTACCGTCTGTCATTACATCTTATTACATGATTAACACTTATTTATGTCCACTAGATTAAGTTAAGCAACATCTCCCAGACTGAACAAACAAAATAAATTTTACTGGTTCATTTGCCGGATGGCCTTGACATCTTTGCCCTCTAATACTGCTGGCGGCGGAAATTTCTTTGTCTTGAAACCAAGCACCCATATAAGCTCCAGGCACGCAAGAATGAAATACAATGACGAGCGATCCAACCACTGTAGTTCACAATACAGATACTGCAATCATCCAAATTTCCCAATTTCTTCATTCTAGAACCAAATTAACCCATAACAAAAGTCATAAACTCAAAAAACACAACCTAACACATATACAAAACCATTCTAACATCTCTAAAACTTTTAGCAAACCAAATTAAAAGTTTAAATTCCATGTTCATACTTTATTTTCACATTTTGACATACTTAGCGAATTCAACTCTTACGAATTCGTTTCTCAACCAAATTGATTCATTCAACTTGCGTTCTTTTCATATTTCAACATATTAACAATTTATATCATCAATTTCAGACTCTATCCATGGATTATCCAACAATTTTGACTCCAAAATAAGCCATATCATATATATAACCACAAAACTAAATTTATTCTTTTAAAACACAATCACATGAATTTGAATACTGAAAACTCAACTAAAACGAATTATACATATCTAAGAACATATATAATCCAATTTCTTAACCCATCACCCAACAAAATCATCTATAGAGAATTATTTTAAGAAAACATAAACTAAGCTTTTAAAAGTAGATTATTTACCTCTTTAATTAGCTAAAAGATATGAATCTTCTTCCTTCTTCCTTCTTCCTTCTTCCTTCTTCCTTCTCAAACCCTTCTCAATTTTACAGAGAATCCTTCTTACTCTCTCAATTTTCTCTCCTAAGATCTCTCTCTCTCTTCTCAGCTCTTACAAAAGAACGTATGAGAGAATAAACTAGCCTTTAAACGTATCAGTTAAAAATACAAAAAGATTTTAACTAATAAAAATGCCAAAAGCCTCATGGCCTTGTTTGGCTTACTACTCCTAACCTCTTTTAATTTATTTTAATAATACACTAATCATATGGTACCCTTGTCACACCAAACTTAATTAAATCCTTATTTGGTCAACACATTATTTACTTGGCCAATATAACTATAATTTTATTCAACAAATCATTAATCTTCTAATTTAATTATTAAATTAAATTAGAATATTCTCATTCCATTAGTGTAATAAAATACGCACCAATTATCAAATCATTTAATCAATATTATCACACTCAAATAAGCTACTACATAATAATTTCTATCAAATATTTATTTTATTCCATAAATATCTCAACTAAAATATTTATTTTATTCGATAAACATTTTACTATTTACAAAATTCTCAATCGTATCGCATTAACACATTACATTTATATGTAATATATTACTTTCTTATTTATTAAAACAAATATATTCACATTAATTTACTATTTAAATTAAGTAAATTTCTCACATTATTTAATTTATGTATAATTGAGAGCATTTTAACCCAATAACAAATTCAGACTTTACCAATTATATTGGTTCTGGCCTATTAGGTGACTTATTACATCTCTATCTATCCGACGCGACTTGGGACCCCGCCCCGGGTGTTGTTTTTGAAGCCAATGGTCTTGCGGGTGTGGTCTTGAAAGCTCCGATTGATAGAAAATCTTGTTCCTCTCGATGATCTCCTCCGTGATCCAGACGTTATTTCCTTGTGTGCCTGCTTTGAATCATTGCAACATTTATAAGCATGCATACTCATATCCTCAATACTCTTTATACACCCACTTATCTTCTTCTTAATCTCCTCCTCCTCTTCTTTAGTAGGAAATTCCATCTTACTTTTTAATTCTTCCAGAAGCTCTAGAATTCCATCAAAATCCGAGATCCTCACGTCCCAATCCAAACTCGGACGAAACTCCCACTGATCAATCCAAGTATGCAGCACATGAACATAGTCTATAGTTGTCATCATTGGCAGTGGTTCAGCAATACGCAAGTCCAAAACTGCAGAAACCATAACTGCACTAAGAGTGGCTGCACTTGTTACATTTAACACTTTATGCCATGCCTTTACCGACTTCGACTTCGACTTCATTTCCTGCTTCATAAGGCGCCTTAGCAATATGGCAACTTGTTGATCAGAGAAAATCTGAAACAATGTGATCAACTTTGCAGAAAATGGAACCTTTGCAACTTCAAGATCAAGATCAATGAGTTGTTGCTTCGTCTCCAAATAGTTGAGACTGCCAGCTGCTCTTCTTTTTACCTCAATTTGATGCATTGCCATCTGGACAATCAACCAGCTATCAACGGTGCCTTTCAGGATTTTCATTAAACCAGTACAAAGTTTCAAGATTGGGAGGTCGACTTCGGAGAAGAAGGACAGAACAAAAGAAAATAATTGCTTATCCTTCCATATCTCTTCCTTGCATTCAAGTATGACTTTGACTACTTCTTGGTTCATTTCTAGTACACTTTCTATGACTTCACGGAGGGAATCCAAGGAAATGGAACCATGTTTTAAGCCAGTGGCGAGGATGGTAATTACCTTACAGGTGTGATCTTGAAAGCTCGAATTGAAGGACTTGAGTTGTTGATTAGCTTCACAAAAAACTTTATACCGCCTCACCATGCTCGGAATTTCATTGTTAGAAAATCTTGTTCCTCTCAATTTCAGTATTCCTTCTCCGCATAGAAAACGAACCCCAAACTTCTTCACCTCCAAATTACCATCTGCGCAGTATAGTTATACTTTTATTAAACTGGTTTTAAGAAATATAAAAAGACATCAAGATTAATTATGAGTGAACATAAAAGAAAAAGTTTGCGCATGGACTCATCATCAGATGCAGAACCGATGCGAGAGGGGGCGGGATGTTTCATGTTATTTGGAATTTAGTTTTATAAGTTATCAAAGCAGGTTTCTCTTAACCTTCTGGCTCCACAGAAAATGATATATGAAACTGATGTATTTGAGATGGATCTACTGCACTTCCAACATCATCAGGTACAGTCCAATACCAAACCAACTGTGTCTCTAACTCGACCTCCAAGAAGTTTATGGGAACTAGTTTCCTCCAATATTTGCCGCAACATGAATATGTGCAACAATCTCATATTTCACTTCTCTATAAGCACCTCTCATATTGACAAGAGAGTTGAGGACAACAATAACAGCGCATAAAGCAACTCCAATGCATTTATCAATATCGAATATCGAATACATCCCTGTACCTTTAAAGATCATGTAAGCTGATCTTCGCAGCTCAAACCACTGTGGGATTTCACTTCCAGCAGCAACTATCTCAAATATAGCTTCAGGTATAACTCGGCATTCAGTTCTTACCTGCACAAAAGGAAAAGAAAAAAGAAACGTGATTGTTAACAATTGGAGAAGACAGACAGACAGATAGGCGGAGACGCATACACACAGACCTGAAGGTATTTTTTCAAAATTGTATCTGCTAAACCACTGTCGCTCTGATTCTCAATCAATTTAGGACAGTTCAAACAAGATACCGTTGGATTAATTCTTTGGCTCAACGAACGAAATTTAGATACATCTAATCTTTCTCCAGAAATATAATGACTGAATCTAATTTCAACTCCATACAGTGTATCCTCATTTATTTTTGATAGCTTTGGTAATGATTCAAGCCTTCTGCAACAATTCAAACTAAGCGTTCTAAGATTTGAAAGGAGACTGATACTTGCAGGCAGCGTAACAAAATCATTTTCGGACAAATCCAACTCCTTTAAGCTATATAACAAACCAATACCATCAGGAATTGCATCAAGACTGCAAGCACTTAGATCAAGTTCTTTTAAACCCAATAAAGACAATTTCACGGAATGAAAAGTTCTGGTTAGAGATAAAAGACGACATCCATGAATATGCAAAAGTCTTAATCTTTCCAAGTGAAGTATGAAAGAGGGCAGCTCTTCTATAGCAGTTTCACTCACATCAAGCTTCCGTAAAGAGCGCATTTTCCCCAAGCTATCTGGTAATAGCTTAATTTTAGTCCCATCCAAATACAAATGCTCTAAGCGCTTCATGTTTTCTCCAAATTCTGGAATATGTTCAAGTTTCGAACAGCCAGAAAGCAGAAGAGCCTCAAGACCATCCATTTCCATGCTGTTTCCAAGGCTTCGAATATTTCTACACCCTTTCAGATTCACATAACTAAGCCTTTTGTGAACAAGAAGTGATTTGTGTAACTCAACCAAATTAGTGCAGCCTTTGAGATTTAGTTTCACAAGATTTGGAGTTGATGTCAAGTCTGGAATTTTAGTCAAATCCTCTGAGCAACAGAGATTAATAGATCTCAAATTGGGCATGTCCTGTTGATTGAGGGAGAGAAAAGAATTGTATATCATACACAATAAAAGTCATCGAAATATAATACTCCCTCACTGTAGCTCCATTCCAAAATATAGAATCAAGTTTTACTTTTCAAAGTCAATTTGAGATATTTTTAGACTTAAAATTGGTATCATGTATTTAACTTTTGAAAACAATAAATCTTCTAATTAATGGTACTACTTAAATTGTTAACAATTTTCATAGTTGTATTGTCTAAATCTCAAATTAATCAAGTCAATTTTGAATTTTAAAATATCTCAAATATAATTCAAAAGTCAATATTGATCCTATATCATGGAATCAAGGGAGTATATGGTATAGAAAACACTTACAATATCTTTCTTCCATAGTTTTTCAATTCGGCTAGAACGCATGTCAACTTCATAAATTTTTTTTGGTTCAAACGTTGGTGGAAAAGACTTTAAAGAACATCCATACCATTCAAGAATTAGTAAATCATTGGAAAGATACTTGAGACCATACGGAAAGAGTACATTACTAATTCTGAGAAATTTGAGTTTCTTCATCTTTGAGAATGATTCAAGATAACCGATGCAATTTTCCACTTCAACCCCATACTGCTCCTGGTTTATAATTTCAATTGCTTTTGTTCCCTAGAATAATGAAGTAAGATAGAAGAATAAGTGGCATTATTAATATAAATTTGAACTAAATTTTCATAATATTATTATTTTACTATGTTGATGTTCAGTGAGAAAGCTTTACACAAACCTTTTCTTTGGATGTGCATATATCAACAATATCTTCACGACACTTGAGCCCAGTACGTTTTCCAGGCTGTCTGGGGAATTCCTTACGAAGAACTTCCCAACCCATTTGTTGTAGTAGATCATGCATCCACACACTATCGTCATAATTAAGAGTTATGAGAGACCTATTAATGAGAATATTAATTCCACGCACAGGGTACAAACCAATATTCTTTAGTATATCGTTTACTAACACATGGTTTCTCCCTTTTAAGAAGCAAGCAATATATATGAATATTTCCTGCTCATTTTTTTCTAGTCTACCATAGCAAATTTCAAGTCTTTGGAGAACTTCTTCCTCTGGACATTGTTGTAGCTTCTCCAATGTCTCTCTCCAATATTCTACTCCTTTACCAAATAAAAGAGAACCAAAAGCATTAAGAGCTAGTGGAAGGCCACCAGCAAGTTCCACAATATCACTGGATAACTTTTCATAACCTTGTTTTGGTTTTCCTTCCTTAAAGGCTGACAAATTGAAAAGTCTAGAGGCATCAGAAAAGTTTAATCCCTCACACTTATATTTCCCATCTACTTTGTGTATTGTCAACAAATCTTCATTTGTTGTTGTCATGATAATTCTGCTACCATTCCCAAACCATTCATGCTCCCCAGCTAAAAGTTTTAATTGATCACGGTTATTTACATCATCCAAAACGATTATAATCTTCAAACAACGTAATCTTTCCTGCAACATGCTAACTCCTTCAACAACACTACTTACACGTATATGCTCATCCTTCAAGATGTCAACAAGGAGTTTCTGTTGTAACTTACATAAATCACTGTCATTTTTCCTAGAAATGTCCTTGATGTTTCCAATAAAGCTATATCCTTGAAATTGATTACGAATTCCCTCATAGACAACTTCAGCAAGAGTAGTCTTTCCCATTCCACTCATCCCACAAATTCCTATGAAGAGAATATCATTAGAATTCATATTCAAAAGACTTTTCAACTCCTCTACTCGAGATTCTATTCCTACTAGGCCTTTAGTAGCATCTCTAGGTAATGTAATCTGCAAGTCCTTAAAGATCCTTCTTACAAATTCAGTTATGACTTCTGACTCGTACCTGCAAATGATTAAGCATGAGTGTATTTATATGCGGTTGGTTAGAATTGACTAAAATGTGGAAAGCTTAATTGCAATGAGAGAGAGAGAGACAAAAAATTGAGGTTGCTTGCACCCTGGATTTTGAAGTTACTTATGTTGCATTAAAACTTCAACCTTATGCGATTATTTCAATTACAACATGACACTTTCCTTGGACAGAAAGTGCTGTGTCATTTCTTTTTTGTGCAGAGAAATATTTATGTTTTTGAGCAATAAAGTGGCTTCATGTTCCAACTTCAAATTTTGCCATCACCACAATCTACTATTATGACAGTGCCATAAGAATTTTTTTATCTCTAATTAGGTTAAATAAAGAACCATAAAATTGTCCATGAATATTGTCATTTTAGAAGCATAACCTTTTTTTTCAGAAAGGAGGGAATATCACTGTTTCCAGAGAGGGAAGAATAAATTCGGCATAATAAGAAGAATTATGCAATGTAGTATAAGAATAACAAGAAAATGTTACCAGGTTCCTTGTACGTGCACTCCACTTATATCACCCACTTTTCTGAAAGCAACTCTCCATGTTTTCACCTTCTCCGGTGCAATTCTGTGATCTGTTTCATGTTTGGCAAAGGCTTGCTCAAAAGTGTTCATTTGAGACCGTACATCAGAGGGATCCACATGGTAAAAAACAGGAATAACAATCATCTCCATCTTTTCCATGCAATCAACAATATATGCAACTTCTTCCAAACACCATGTTGAAGTTGCATAATTACTTGACAGAACCACAATCTCAAACCTTGATGCTGCGATTGCTTCTAAGAGCTCGGGCCTGATGTGGTTTCCACTCAGAAGTTTCTTGTCATCCCTAAAGGTATTGATGCCTTGCCTAGTTAAGGCATCATATAAATGACTAGTGAAACCCATGCGAGTATCCACGCCGCTGAAGCTGAGAAAAACATCATGTTTCCATGGACGTGCTGTAGAAGAGAAAGATGTGGATGATGCTCGTATTGGAGAGCACATTGTAACCCAGTATGGAAATGTAATTAATTACTATAAAGCAGCAATTAAAAACAATATGTTCAAGAGAGTTACAGATTTCAACAACTGAAAGAAAAAAAATGAAGTGACAAATTCAGAGGGATAGAGAGCTTTAGAAAATCGATAGAAGCAAGAAACTTCCTAGTTGTTTTGCCAGCTGCATCCAAGTATTTAATTAAGCAGGTCAGTTATATTATTATTTTGAAGAAGCCATAGATGCACAATACCAGCAATCTCTTGTAACTATCAAAACGTCCTTTTCTAGTTAGTCAATTAGTTCAATAATTAAAGAGCTACCAAATGAGACACTATAAAGAACAAAATATGTGAATTTGTTTGGGAAAGAAGAAGATTCCTATGGGAACAATAAAAAATTCCCATACATGCAATACATGCCGAGGGCAAATAAGACCATGTGCCCCTTTAACAGATTCCACCAATCTTGTGATTTAGTAACTTGATTAGAATAACTTCATTAGAATGTAGTCAAATGCAAATCAGTCAACTATAGCGAGTCGGAAGAGAAGTTTACCTGGCTGCCTTATATCGTAGATACATTTATAAGCATGCTTACTCATTTCATCAATAGTATTTGTACACATACTTGTCTTCTTATTAATCTTATCAATCAAACTCGTCCACTCCTCATCTTCTTTAGTAGTAAAATCAGAAAACTCTGACAGCCGGATCTTATACCTTAATTCTTGCAGGAGCTTTGAAATTCAATCAAAATCTGTGATCCTCACATCCCAATCAAGAAACTCCCAATAATTCTCAAACCCTTCGATCCATATCTTATATTTATCCTCATAGCTTGCTAAAATCTGATGCCACTCTTCAATCGAACTTCCCAGCACGAGATCAGAGGTCATTGCTGTCACCACTGGCTAGCGTAGAGCATGATGCGTTTTTGTGCGGCTGGAAGCTTGAACTGCACATGAAACTACTTGGGTGCGGTTTGACAATTCTAAAACAGCACACGATGCCGCTTGTGATTGATTGCGGTGCGGTTTCGGTTCTAAAACCAATTGACATAGTTAACAATAATATTCAATAAATCAAATTCATCTTTATGTATGTATAAGAAACCATACATGGCATTAACAAAATAACATCAAACAACAAGTTTTAGGTTTGAATATGTTACTCATGAATGCTTAAACCATTACAATTCAATTAGAAATGTTTCTAGCCATAAACAAAAAGTTTAAAAGTGCAAAAAATAATTAAAATTGTCTATTATATTTTTAGGAATTTGCCTATACAACTTCTAAAAATATATATAATATATAATAGAGGTGCGGTGCAGTTTGACCAGGGTGGGAGCCTCCCAAAACCGCACCCAAACCGCATATGCAGTTTTTTAACCATTCTAAAACTGCACATACACAAGAACCGTTGGTGCGGCTCAATTGGTGTGGTTTGGTCAGTTTTTGATGCGGTTTCGGGGCCAATTTTGATTCCTTGCTCAGCCCTACCACTGGCAGTAGTGGTGACAGCAATGCGCAAGGAAACAACTGCAGAAATCAAAACAGCACTAAGAGTGGCCATAGTTGTAACACTGAATACTTTTTTCCATGCCTTAACGGACTTCATATTGATACTTCATATTGTGCTTAATTTGATAAAAGAAGAACCTTAACATGGTAAATTGTTGATCAGAGAAAGACTGAAAAAATGTGATAAACTCTATAGAAAATGGAACCAATTCAGCTCATTTAAATTCTCTTATACAGAAATTTTCGTTCAATTTTATTATACACCCCGAATCAGGTCGGGACACCAAATGCACTAACCGAGCCGAGTCTGTCAAGCATTCAATATAATCCCATCTGTGGTGAACTGACCAAAGAAGAGAATGAAGAAGTGCCAAAGTGTTTGCATGTAAAGAGGAAGAGGCAAAGGTTGGGAGGGCCACTCCTCTGAAGGATTGCCCTTCATCGCATACCCAAGCAACTGCTGCAGCAAAATGGTCATGCACTCGGCTACCATCCATTGGGATTTTTCGGACATCCCTTGTCTCCTGGTCCAAGACGTACCTGTTATTACCAATATGCACGAAAGATTTCTTAACCAATCCTTCCTCAACAACATGTCCTGCAAAAGGGTTAGTCCGAAACAGAGACGAGCAATTTTCAGAGTGAGATAATGCTGCACTCCATTGATTAAAAGTGGGTAACACACAAACCACCTCCATCGTTGTATCCGGGGTAAATCGCCGAAAGATAACATCACAACAATGTTTCCACACCACCCACAGGATGCAAACTGCTAACTCACATAAGTTAAACAAGAGGGAGGGATTTTTGTTTCCACAATCTAAAGAGCCAACTCTTCACCGAGTCTGTAGGATGAATATATGATAGGAACCCAAACAAATTCCAAACAAACTACCCTGGTGACATGGCAATGCAGGAATAAATGATCACCAGATTCAAAGTGTAGCCAACAAAACACACACAAATGAGAGGCCGAAGGTACAAACTTAACACGGCACTCATTCAAAAGTAAACCATTATGGAGCATTTTCTAAATAAACAGCTGAACTTTTGGTGTTACATTAATTAATTAGCTTCCATATCTTAGGAAGCAAGCTCTGCCCCAATTGATCATTGGTCTGTATTGAAGCATTATAAGATATCTCCCTTTTAGAATTCTTCCTCTCCAAACCCAAGAGTCTCCAGCATTACAACTCTGTCTGATTCAAAAAGACGGGATTTTGATAGAAGAACCGAAGAGACAAGAAAAGAGACTCGGGCTGAGTACAAATTCTCCAGGCTAGGCCAGGCTAGTTTAGAGAGGAGAGCCCAATGAGTCTCTTTATTAAGCTCATCCAGGAGGCCATATGGGACTAAAAATGATGAGAGGATAAATAGCTAGGAATAGAGGAAAGTGTATATTTAATTTAATCAGCACATCTCTGCCAGCATGCAGGAGTTAATAATTTAGCTTTCCAAGTTTGAAGGGGAGCTTTAATTTTCTCTTCCACCAGAAAGAAAGAAAGAAACAAAAATAGTACTATGCTATCAAAATCAGTCTTAGTTACAGAAAAATACATGTAACACCCCGAACCCGCTACAAGCCCGAAGTGCTACATGCCGCAAGCTCAAAGGCCCGCAAGGCAACAATATCAATAACGCAGCCCAAACAAAACAACTCAACAATAAACATCTTCCAAATCTAATTCAAAATGAAGTACCACTAAATATCAAAATCATAAAATGGAGACACAGCTCCCCGAAACTAAGAGTTTTATCAAAATTTCACATTTAAAGAAATAACATCCTAATCTAAACTCCAACTATCCAAAGCGTATCAAATAAGTGTTCAATACAATACAATATATCTTTTTGTTCAATACAATAGTATATAGGCTTTCAAAACTAAAACAATTCACAAATGATTTTAATGTATACAATATATCTTTTAATCAACAGTCTTAGCGACTAAGGTTACAGTAGCCCTGTAACACAGCCCAAAAGTTCGATAATTGATCACGCACCCTACTAAGGTATCTAATATGCACGCTCCCCGAAGGGCATCTAAAACATGTGTGCCGTAGTAGGCCCTATATTAGCTCCGAAACTAAACGTAATCAAAATATTTTCTCAATATTATCAATATTCTAAACAATACTTTTTCACAATTCAAAATCATATAATCTCATTTCACAATTCAAAAATAAATATTTGATCCGAAATTTTGAATAAACGAACATAACATTTTATTTTAAATGGAAGCCTTAAATAAAACATAACAAATTTTGAAACCGTACATTTAGGCATCCGAGTAATTACTAAGACATACATATAAATAACAATAATTTAAAATCACTAAATAGTTCGGAAAGTCACCTCGATATTGTGAATACGAAAATAAAAGCGAACAAATCCTAAATATAAAATTAGGACAAATAAAGTTATTAGGATGAAATATTATAACTTATACTCTTAACTCAAATCTTACTCACATAAATCTTAATTTTAGGTCTGTTTTACGATTACATATTATACTTAAAAATATATATAATTTGAAATCTCTTTGATTTATACAGAAAATACATACCATTAATTTTTATACTTTTTTTCTTGTTATAACCTTTGTTTTGAAATATAAACATACATAAATAATACGAGTTTCAACTCATAATTGAAAAGGAAGAGTTTAGTTTTACCTCTTTGAGTTTTCTTCTTTTCTTTTTCCCTGTTCTGCTGTACCCCAAAGCCAAATAAATTTTTTTTACGTTCTTTTCTCTCTAGTTATCTAAATATCTTTAATTCCTTTGCAAAATAGGTTACCAAGTAAAAACAGTTCTTTTAAAATTAAAATTTTGTTACAGTCTAACTGACTTATCTTAATAGGTTTTAGATATGTATAAATAATTATTAGTTTCTATTCCATTATCTAATTATAAACTTGTTATTATTTTATTATTATAAATTATTATTATTTTTAACCGGGTATTACAATACAAGTATAGGATTTTATTAATTCATATTCTATATACCCACTGGTTTATGTGTTCAATGTATTTTTGGTGTAACACCTTCAACTTTTGAGTTTTCGTCTCCTTCATTTCACCACAAAACTTATTCATCATGTAATACAACACCTAAATGCACTGCCTTAGTTCAACAAAAAGATTCTCTTAAAATTTGCAAAGTTTAAGATTAATACAATATTCTTCCATGTTTATAATAAGTATTTTGTTTGGTAGTAGTGTCATGATAGCGAGATTATTTTATTATACTTGAGAACATTATGTCATTTTATATTATCGTCAACAAATAAAAAGGATAAATTCTTTTGGTGAGACAGAATGAGTGTAACACATTTTTTATTCGTCTTCGAGGTCGTACAACATTAAGTGGATTTTTGTCATCCTTTTTAAGTAGTTGAAGTGAAGTCAACAAGAAGCAAAAACATCAAGGATTACTATATACCACAAGAAAAAGGTACAATTTGGAAGCAGATCACCAAAACCATATCAGATAAAAGTAAATGAAACCCAGAACATGATAAAAACAAGTGCTCGTTTTAACATTTCAATGCATGTGAAAAGAATGTTCAACTAAAATTTTGTATATTGCTCAACAAGAAAGCCTTGCCTTGGAACAAGGTCCATATCCTAACCGGAGGATTGCTAACGATATTGAAATAGATGTCTCTGCTTTTTATTCCTAATAACGATATTAATAGGAATGGTATGGCATCGCCAGCATGAAGTTCCACCTCTTGACAATCCTTTGTGCACCAAAGGAACAGTGGTTACAATTTCACCAAAAGTTTACTAGATATCTTGTAACACCCCAGTCCCACATCGAAAGATAGGGGAAAAATTTGTCTGCATATAAAGAAATAAGTTACTACCAATAGTACCTTCAAGTCATGACCTTTTGGGAGCCTGTGGTGGGCTAAGATGACCCAAGAAGATACTATTGGGCCAGTAGTTTGAGGCCTTATTGTGATGGATTTGATTCGATTCGGACTTGGGATTTTGACCCGAGATTTGTTCCAGACTCGGGATTTGACCCGGGTTGTTTCATATATAGTATAAGAGCCGACTCTCAAAAGCTCGGGTCGGGTCATCCGATCGGGTTGCCGGAGGTGGGGACACGAAGCCTGGTGGTATTATCCCACAATGGAGAGATGGAGGTCCGGAGGTCCGGAGGTCCGGAGGTGGGGACAAGTTGTAGGTATTATCCTGAATGGCTAGAGAGGCAAAGATCTTTGGGCCGTGTGTGTGATCGATTCTGACGAGGACGTCAAAAATTTAAGTGGGGGAGTTTGTAACACCCCAGTCCCACATCGAAAGATAAGGGAAAAATTTGTCTGCATATAAAGAAATAAGTTACTACCAATAGTACCTTCAAGTCATGATCTTTTGGGAGCCTGTGGTGGGCTAAGATGACCCAAGAAGATACTATTGGGTCAGTAGTTTGAGGCCTTATTGTGATGGATTTGATTCGATTCGGACTTGGGATTTGACCCGAGATTTGTTCCGGACTCGGGATTTAACCCGGGTTGTTTCATATCTGGATGGAGATATTATTGGGAATCTGCTGTATTTCTAGTTGCAGTAAACAAGTAAAAACAAGGCAATATTTGACTACAAGGGAAAAGATATAAAGTGCAGGAATTCAAGTCTGCTACAGCAGAAAAGCAGAGGAAGGAACTTGAAAAAAACAGAGGCTTTTTATTATACTAGATGGATCAAGTTCTTAGATACAAATCAATGACTCAATCTGACTATTTAAAGAGATATATGGACCAAACGTGCAGCTATATAGGTGGAAGTAGTTTCCACTTTGTTCTTGCTCCGAAAGAATAGATAAGACAGGCACATGTTTCCAACAACTACTAATTGACTTATTCAAATAACTGCATACACTAAAACTAAGAACCCACGTGCATCATATTTTATCATTCCCCCTTGACGCAAAAACTGGATACTCCAAGAAGAGATCTGAACTTCACGAACTTAGAGTAAGGAAGAGCTTTAGTAAAACCATCAGCCACTTGCTCAGTTGTAGGACAGTACTTCAATTCCATTGCTCCTCCTGCAATTACATCTCTGATAAAATGATGACGAAGTTCGATATGTTTGTTTCGTCCGTGGAAGACATGATTCTTTGTCATTGCAATTGTGGCCTTGTTGTCACGATAAATTTCTCTGGAATCATGCTGAACTTGCTGCAAATCTACAAGAATTCTCCTCATCCAAATGCCTTGACAAACAGTTGAAGTTGCTACAATGTACTCCACTTCGGAGGAAAATAATGCAATGGTAGCTTGCTTCTTTCAACTCCATGAAACAACCCCTGAACCAAGATTGAATATATAGCCACTTGTGCTTTTTCTATCATCTAGAAAACCTACCCAATCACTGTCAGTAAAACCAACTAATTGCATATTAGTAACTGAACTATACCAAATCCCGTAACTACTGGTTGTGTAGATGTATCAAAGAATTCGTTTGGCTGCTCCAAGATGATACATTGAAGGACTATGCATAAATCTTGAGACTACGCTGACAGGAAACATAATATCAGGGCGAGTACGAGTCAAGTACATCAGCCCACCAACAATACTTCTAAACCACTTTTCATTAGCCTTCGTTGTTCCATCATTCATATTCAATTTCTCACAGGTGTTCATGGAAGTAGACACAACTTTACAATTCAGCATATTAAACTTCTTAAGTCTAGAGCATACTTGTGAAACAAAAATACCTTCATTAGTTTACTGAATTTGAAGAGCAAGAAAATAATATAACCACCCCAAATCTGTCATATCAAACTCACTCATCGTGCTTTCTTTAAATTCTCTAACAAGAGCATTAGAAGAGCCCATATATATCATGTCACCCACATAAACATAAACAATAAGCACATCATTACCTTTTACCTTCACATATAAGGTGTTCACTTTCACTTCGACGAAAATCATTTTGAAGGAAATAGGAGTCAAGTCAGTTGTACCAAGCTCCCGGCGCTGGCTTGAGACCATAAAAGGCCTTTTTCAACTTGTAAACTTTCTCCTCTTGGCCATTGATGACAAATCCATGCGGCTGTTCAACATGCACATCGTCGTCCAAAAACCCATTTAGGAAACGCAGACTTTACATCAAATTGAAAAACGTTCCAATTTTTTTAAGCCGCTAAAGCCAAAATTATTCTAACAGTCTCAAATCTAGCTATAGGTGAAAAAGTTTCAAAATAATCAACTTCATGCTTTTGTACATACCTTTAGTGTGACCAAACCTTCGCCTTATGCTTCGCACATTTCCATCGGGTTGGTAGTAGCCTTGTCTTTATGTTGTTTCTTTCAATGGCGTACATTTCCTCTTTCATTGAATTCTCCCACTCTTCTTTTCCGCAAGCTTCATCATAACTTAAAGGCTCTGCAACTTAAAGAGTATAAGTAGATGTAACAATCGAGAATTTTATATTTAATTTAAAATATTTATTAATTAAATAAATATTTTAGTTGATGTATTTATTGATGTAATAAATAATTGGTGGAAGTTATTGTGGAGTAATTTAATTAAGTGTGTTGTATTAATTAAATTGATGTTAAATAAATTGGTAAATAATTTTATAGTTTGATATTTTAATTTAAATAATTAAATTAGAAGATAGATGGATGTTGAATGATTTAATTAAGCATATTTATTTACGCCAAACATGTTGGCGATGTAATGTTTTAATTTAATTTAAATAGTTAAATTAAAATATAAATGAATTGTTAAATAATTTTATTTTAGTGAATGGTTATATTAATTTTCTAATTTAATTTAATAACTAAATTAGAAAAGTGATAATGATTAAATGGAAATAATAATTAGTAAGATTTTATTAGATTCATTAATAAAATAATATTAATATAATTTGATTGTTTAAAAGGTGTGATTAGTTTAATTTAATTAAATTTAAATATTAGAAGTTGATTAATTAAAGTGTGACAAATATACTATATAATCAGAAAGTTATTAAAATAAATTAAAAGGAGTCTTTTAAGGTTTAGCCAAACAAGTCCTTAGGGAGCATGGCAACTGCTGAGTCATGGTGTGTATAACTGATATCCACGTTATGCAATACGCATAGTGGGTATACCAGTTATATCTTGCATAAAATATTTTCATAAGGCTCAATTGCTCATTCGCCAAGTCAGAGAGAAATTTGAGAGTGTAAATTTGAGAAGCCAAATTGAAGAATCAACAAGTGCAAGCAAGCAATTCTACATCGTCTTGCTCAATCTAAACATATAAATCAAGGGTAATTTCTTAATCTCAAAGATTTAGTTGTGTTCTTGAATTTTTCATAGAAAACTTGATTTTTGTTGTTTAAATTGATGAGATGTAGCGGTAAATATGAATAAAAATCTGTTAGTTGTCTTTTACAAACGATTTTGGAGTAATTTAATCCATGAAATCTGTTAAAGTATGAAGAACTTGAGTTTTGATGATATATATACAATATGTATGATTTTGGTGTCAAAATTGGAGTTTTGGTTGACGACTTGATTAAATAGTTGTTATATATGTTAACATGTATATATAATCTGATATATGTTGTTTAGAAACAATTTTCAGAAATCAAATTTGTATAAAATAGGTTTTAAAGTGAGGATTTGAGCTTTGTGAAAATATGTACAAAATGTTGATTTTAAAGTCAAAATTAGTGTTCAATTCATGTTGTAATCTATAAATTAACAATTATTTATGTTAATACATTCAAATACGAAAAGAATGCAAGTTGTATGAACTGATTTGGTTGAGAATCGAATCTATGGTGAGATGATTCGCTAATTATGTTGAAATATGAGTTTTGAGCATGAACATGGTTTTAAATCCTTTGGGTTTTGTTAATTAAACTGTTTTTGTTGTTAAAATCAAGTTATACATGTTAAAGGTTATTTTGGTTAAGTCTATAGCTTTTGGGTGTGTTTAATTTACTGGTTGTATGGAGAATTTGTGAGTTTTTTTTGGCATGTGAACAGTGCAGTCGTGAACTGCAGAATTGTTGGTTGGGATTCCCCGCCCCGGCGGGTGTAACAGAGTGGCCCTAAAATGTTTTTTTCTTTTTGATGTTTAAGTTTGGAATTGTTTATGAAACATGTTCGTAGTAAGGTGTAAAACATGTTACAAAGGTTTATAACATATGAATTGGTATGTTTTAAGTTTGACGAGAATTGGAAATGCTGTAGTTGTTGATCCTTGTGTTATATGTAATGAAGGATTTCAGTTTCATTGTTTGTGGGTAGTTTAATCAGATCTAAAGTTATAGATATATGAGAAGTAAACAAGTAATGTAGCGCTAAAGTAACTAATTGGTATAGCAAACTTATATGGTATATGTAAGACTTTTGAGGAACGTGAATAGTAAGTGTTAATCTACGCACAAGGCAATTTTCCTAACCTTTGCTACTCTATTATTCAGCAAGGTTTTCTTTTCACCGATATTTCCTTTATAGTTATGCAAGTCTCCTAACCCTACTTTTACGTTGTGCTAATTTCTTGAATCTATTATTCAATTGAGCAAGTTCTCTAACCCTATTCTTTCATTACGCAAGTTTCTAAAACTCACTTTTTGTTAAGCAAATTAACCAATCTTTGCTTTTTACACTTTAAACGAGGTTTCTTGACTTAACTCAAAGCTTATGTTCTTAATTACGCTTTCTAAATTCTTTCTAAAAGCACTACTTCAATAAATGATACTTACTTAGTTGTGAATTATTGAAACTCTATCAGTTGTTGAAACATGAATTGTTTAAGTACCTTTATAACCTTGAAGCATGAATTCGATGATTAATACTTGTTCATTTATAAACCACTGAGACTCTATCTCTTAGTAATTCGTTGACATACTTTGTTCATGATGATATTGTAATCAAACTCTTAAATAGTTATTGATCCCTATTTGATTCAACCAGTACTTGGTTGATGAACGTTCTAAAGATCTAGAATCCTTGAAGCTAATTCCAAATCAAACTTCCTTTGGTACGAAACCTGATGATTAAAGCTGAGATGAACAACCATATATCAAGGGGATTATTTTAGAGCTACGCATTAACGTTAAAATGTTTGCGCAATACATAGTACAAAGGGCTGATCACCTGGAGTACGAGATGATGGTCTATATAGTCATTTAGACTGCTAAAGGTTACAGCAGAAATGCTTGTTAACCTAGGACACAGATGATGTTTATAGTCTTTTAGACTGTTAAAGGTTAAAGTAGAAATACTTTACAACCTAGAACATAGTTCGTGGTCTTGTGACCCTCAGTGTATTCTTTTGATATCGACATTTGTTATTTGATATAAAAGTTCATTATTACTTTGAACTCATAGCTCTTGAATTAAAGCATATTGTTTCCGGTAAGTATATATTATCAATTAAAGCTCAGTCGATTGTCATTCATAGACTATTATTGGACAGTGTTTTTGTGGACAATTGTTTGCTCACTCTTGCATAATACAATGCAGATGAGATCAAGAAGCTTAAAGAGCCTTCTGCAGATAAAGGCAAGGGCAAAATGCTTGAGTAGATTGAGTAGATGATGTTTAGCTTACTGTTTCTTTGTGGAGCTTATGTAATAGATTTATTTATGTTTATGTTTTATTATTCCGCTGATGATGTAATAGTTAAGGTTAGAAAACTTGGGATTTTTTTTGAGATTATGTAACCCTTTAATGGGAGGTTAATTGTTTAAGCTTGCAAGTTTATTTATATCCTTTGTTTTGGGTAGTTAGATATGATTTAATTGGACAGTGAACACCAAATCTGTGGAATTGGAGTACCAGGATTTGAGGGTGTCACAGTAGAAGCATATATATCACTCAAAGACCGCATCTTTGTTGGCGAAGTTTCACTGTTTTGGGATGATTCATTGCTGCTAGATGGACTACTAGTTGAGCTTCTAGTTGGACTGTGCATAGGAGAAATATGGGGTGAACTCACATCCTCTTGCAGCTGAGTTGATTCTATCTCGTCTTCTACAAAGGATATATTCTGATCTTTAACACCATTTTTCTGCCAAACACTGTTCTCATCAAAAATCACATCTCGTCGAATGATTAGCTTCTTAGTAAGAGGATTATACAAACGATAACCTTTAGTTTCAGCACTACCCAACAAAAATTGCACTTTTCGCTTTTCTTTTCCAACTTAGTACGATCAGTAGAATCAATTAAGGCATATGCAATGGAACCAAAAACTTTTAAATTACTTACATTGGGCTTAACTCGCCACCATGCTTCATAAGGTGTTTGATTTCTTACCGCTTTTGTTGGAGATATGTTGAGAAGATGGATTGCAGTAGCTACCGCCTCGACCCAAAAACTATTCCGAAATTCCTTCTCATTTAGCATACTACTTGCCATTTCTACTATTCGGAAATTCCTTCTCATTTAACCTACGGATACCATTTTCTTTGCAAAAGAAAGTGAATTCATGAGATAAGAACTCTCCCCCTCTATCAGTTCTGAGAGTTTTGATTGCATAGCCACTTTGTTTCTCAGCAAAAGCTTTAAACACCTTAAACTTTTCAAATGCCTCTGATTTCTGAGTAAGGAAAAACACCCAACTCATGAGAAAATCATTAATAAATAATAGAAAATATTTGCTATTATTTAAAGATAAAGTTTTTGTTGGTCCATAAATATCTGCGTGAACCAATTCCAAAGGCATCTTGCTCTCCATGCTTTACCAACCAAAAAGGGCAGCTTGTGTTGCTTTCCATAAACACAACTTTCACAAACACTATCAACCGAAACAATAGATGGCAAACCTGTCACCATGTTCTTTTGACCCAATAATTTTAGCCCATTAAAATGTAAATGCACATACCTTAAATGCCAAAGCCTAGACTCGCCATGAATATTAGCAACCATTGCACAATCATGCAAGCATGATAACTTAAGAGGAAACATTTTGTTTTTAGTCATGTAGACCTTAAAAATAGTATTTTCAGATTTTCTCTTTTTAATTTCACACATTCCATCACGAAAATGAACTAAATATCCCTTTTGAATTAATTGACTCACACTACGTAGGTTATGTGCTAAACCATGAATATAGTAAACATCATGAATCAGTTTTTTGATACCTGACTTGGTTTTAATTGCAATTGTTCCTTTGCCTTCAATCTGTACTTGTTTACCATCACCAAGCCCGACCTTTAATTGAACTGAGTTATCCATCGTTTGAAATAGTCCACTTTCTCCGGTCATATGGTTGCTACAACCGCTGTCTAGAAACCAAACATCATTCTTACTTATGTTAGGATTTAAATAAGTAAGAAAAAGACTACCTTCTTCTTTCCTTTCCTTGACAAAATTGGCTTGTTGTTTGGCTTTCTCAATCTTCTCCGGGCAATTTCGTGTTATATGACGATAGTTGTTACAATTATAGCACTACATTTCTTTGTTATCCTGCCTGTCAAAATGCCCCACATCAGATCTTCCTCGACCTCTTCCACAACCACGATAGCGACCTCTACCTCGGCCTCTACCAAATTGTTTTTGTCCATAAGAGCCTTCGCCAAATTTTCCTTTATTTGAGACCTCCACTTTGGTTTTAAAGGCATGCTCAAGAATCTTCTCCATTGACCTTTTATTCTCCCTTTGTGTGCTAAAAAAGAACCAATTAGTTCATTAAGAGAAAATTTAGATAAGTCCTTCGACTCCTCAATGGTTGTAACAACATGATCATATTTATTCGAAAGACTCCTTAATATCTTCTCCACAATTTTCTGATCTAAGATAATCTCTCCAAAAGTTTCCCAAAATCAGGACTATTTCTATTCCCGATCTTGTGCGTTAAATACTAACTTGTTCTAGCTTTACATCACTCATCAATATTATAATTGATAAAAATGCGGATAAATTTAAAACTTTTTTAACTTTCCTTCACTACCGGAATCGCAACCTTTACGATTTGCCTTACTTCAAAATCATATATATATATATTTATATATATATATATATATGATTCATTTCAACAGAGTAATTATGAGTATATAAAAACTCAATACTCAATATATATATCATTTCTCGTATAATCTTGTCACCGTCTCAGGTTAATTTTACATTTCAAATTCACAATAAACATTCTTTGTTTATTGATTCTTTCAAAATAGGTACAACTCAACCAAATTTCAATACAAGTTTTTGTGGTTTAGCACAAGCTTAACTTAATGAAGCGATACACCTTTTCTAATCGTGTTAGCATTTCAGATCTCTTCATTGCAATTCATCATTTGATAAAATCAACTTTGATCTGCAAAGTTTATATTTTGCAAGATTGAGCACGACGGCCCAACAAGTCTAATAGTTTATCATGATTCACATAGCACACAATTTCACATTTAATTCATGCATCATATTCTTCTTGTTGTGCATATTATACCAAGATCATAAATCCTGTCTGAATGCGTCTACATATGCATCATACCGTTCATATTGTATATTTACATCATACTTCACATGCTATCAAGCTTATCATCTTCGACATGTCACATCACAAACAAATTGAGTTCCATAACTCACTTAACTTCAGAGCCGGTCCTGGGTTTTCTCAAAGTGTGCCCCTTTATACAAATTAAATAAAAAAATAAAAAAAATTATCAACTAATTATTTTTATTAAAATTATAAGAATTTACAAAAGATAAGAAAGAACACTTTAAAATGTCATCGAAACAAAGAATTATCACATATACCTACAAAATAAAAATATCAATGAAATCAGTAAAACTAATGAAATACCCACTGTAGATGGCAAGTTTTACTGATTACACAATTAAACTTTTAATTTTGCAAATTACCCCACTATACTAATTATTATTTTAAAATTGGGTTATTCCGTTAAAAAAAATAAACGGACGTTAATTTTTTATCTACAAAACTAATGAATTACTCACTGTATTTGGCACGTTTTACTGGTTACGCCATTGAACTTTTAATTTTTTAAATTCTCATTAAATTAATTAAAATGATTATTTTAAATATTTTTAAAAATAATTATTATTTTCAAGAAAAAATATAGAAACTTTAATTTTTTCCATAAAATGAGTAAAATTTCATAAAATATAGATTTAAAATTACAGTAGGTAATTCATTAGTTTTGTAGATAAAAAATTAACGTTCGTTTATTTTTTTTAACTGAATGACCCAATTTCAAAATAATAATTAGTTTAGTGGTGTAATTTGAAAAATTAAAAGTTCAATAATAATCAAGAAAACCTACCAACTACATTGGGTATTTCTTTAGTTTTGCCCAATGAAATCTAAACCACAAAACATCATTTAAAATGTCTTATTGTTGCACTTTTAGATACAAAATCATCAATTATACTATCATATTTAATGTTTTCTAACATATCATTTTTAATGCATAATATCGCTAATCTTTTTATTATTTGATTTTTTTTATACACATAAATACATAAGCCTATAAAAAAATTTGGACCCTGCTCAACTGTGGGCCTTGGGCGGTTGCCCTGTTGGCTCTTGCCCAGGGTCGGCTCTGCTTAACTTTAGTCATATTTGACTTCAATAATTTATAGAGCACGGTAATACAAAACATGTAGTTCAACATACTCATAAAGATATCAACATATTACGATAACAGTTGCACATAACCAATATCCAATTCACATAAACAAACTGAAAAACTTGCCTCGATTTGCGTTTATTTGATATGCTTGTCGAACGTTCCTTGCTTAACCTCATTTTGTTGGTTAGAAAATTTCATACGCTTTCATTCATTGCATAACCTAAAATCTATTATTTGGGTTAAAACACATTCTTTAATCCCATTTCAATTTTATCATGTCCACTTTATTTGAATCGAAACGCTTTTTAAGTTCATGTATACTTGACACATGTTTCGATATTTATACGTCACACGCTTGATTCGCCAATGCGAACGTTCAAGCGGTGTATGCTTAGCATACTCATACAACTTGTCTAATACCTTATTGATTAATGTTAAAATATTTACATTTCATAATGTTCGTCTTTTAGAACTTAGAACATGTAATATCCGATTAAAAAAGAGAGGATAAAAGATAATAAAATAATATAATTAGATAATAGAAGTGTAACTAATAATTAATTATACTTATTTAAAACCTATAAGGAAAAGATAAGTCATTTAAGTTGTAACAAACTTTTAATTTTAAAAGGACTCTTTTATTTGGTAACCTATTTTGCAAAGGAATTACATATATTTAAACAACTAGAAAGAAAGAAAAGAACGTAAAAACTATTTGGCTTTGGAGTACTGCAGAACAAAGAAGAAAAGAAGAAAACTCAAAGGTAAACCTAAACTCTTCTTTTTCAATTATAAGTTGATTCATATGTATGATTGAAGTCTTTTTTTAAAACCGTATATATGTATATATTTTGTGGGGTGAAATATTAATAACAAATATACATGTATATGTATATAATTTTTCGGTACGTGCGTGCGAAATTTTCAGTCGGTAGGATTTCAGATTTTTGTAACTTTATTGGCGTGCGTTGTATTTTTATAAGCTAACTTGCATGCTTGTAAGTATATATATGAGTACTTGTGGGTAGGAGATATTTGATGATTATTATATATGTGTGTCATTACATGGTGTAAATAGGTAATATAAAAGTTATGTATATATATAAATATAAATAATATATGTTCTGGAATGGCAACTATGTTACTGTTGATAGTTATGTGCATATATGTATTTGTACTTTACATTCAAGAGGTTATATATATATATATATATATATATATATATATATATATATATATATAGATATATATATATATATATATATATATATATATATATTGACAGAATAAATTATAGACTAATAACGAAATATACTTATTTTTAATTTTAGAGTTATAGTATCTAAGTTATTATAATTTCAGAAAATTATTAATATTTCAAATATAATAATTAAATACAATTGTATTATAAATAAATAAATATTAAATATTAGTGTGTGTAAGATATAAAATTAAAATACATTTGAGTTAGGATATTGTATCCTAATGACTTTTATTTGTTCTAATGTTATATGTAGGACTTGTTCGCTTTTACTTTAGTGTTTCGCAATATCGAGGTAAGTGGCTTTCCGAACTATTTAGTTTTTTTAAATTATCATTTATTTTTATGTATACGTTAGTAATTTCTCGGATGCCTAAATGCAAGGTTTCAAAATTTGTTATGTTTTATTTAAAGCTTCCATTTAAATTAAAATGTTGTGTTCGCTTATTCAAAACTTCGGATCAAGTATTTATTTTTGAACTGGGAATTTAGATTATATGATTTTGAACTGTGAAATAGTATCGTTTAGAATATCGATAATATTGAGAAAAGATTTTGAAATCCTCAGTCTGACTATGTATAGAACTCGTTATTGATTACGTTTAGTTCCGGAGCTAATATAGGACCTACTGAGGGTGTACCTTTTAGATGCCCTTCGGGGAGCGTGCATTTTTATAGATACCTTAGTGGGGTGCATATCATTAACATTATCGAACTTTTGAGTCGTGTTACAGGGCTATTGTAACCTTAGTCGCTAAAGTTGTGGATTAAAAGATATATGATATACATTGAAATAAATTTTTGAATTGTTTTAGTTTTGAAAGCATATATACTATTGTTATTGAACAAAAAGAATTTCAAAAAAAAAAAGTGTTATGCAAATTGTACTTGATTCGGCTAGATAGGGAGGATTGCTACTTGATGGGCTTCATCGCTCACCCTCTTACAGATTTTTACAGGTCCCATCGTTGAAAGTTGAGCACTTATTTGATACGCTTGAAATAGCTGGAATTTAGTTTTAGATATTATTTCTTTTGTTGATGGATTTTGATAAAACTTAGTTTCGAGGAGTTGCGTCTCCGTTATTTGAATGTGATATTTATTGGTATTTCATTTGAATTGATTTAAAATATATTTATTGTTGGATTTTAAGTTAAGATTATTGCTGAGTTGTTTTGTTTGGGCTGCGCATTATTGATATTGTTGTCTTGCGGGCCTTTGGGCTTGCCGTGTGTAGCACTTCGAGCCTATATTGGGTTCAGGGTGTTACAGAACATTTTTTATTGTCGGAAGCACGTTGCATACGCGCACGCCCGACGCCCTCCGACTGCCTCCGATTGCACAGCAGTCCCAAAAATGGACAATTTCGACCCTGCTCCAGGCCTTATCTCTAAATTCTTAAGGAATGAAAATTGTAGGTCTACTTCTTAACTTTCCGGAACATCTTGAATCACCTCAATCAGAGTTCATGTGCAAAAGTTATGCCCATTTTACTAAGTAATGTTGAAACTGTCATGCCTGACACTATTCTCCCCAAAATAGGCTTGTGGGCAGCGCGCAAAGTGCAGAATACTCTCTGCCTATTTTGCCAAAATTTCCAGATTTTGAAAAAAAATTCATGCCTACTTTGCAATTTTGTATCTCACAGTCTACAAATCCGATTGACTTCAATTTTGGATATGTTTGAGATGTTACTACATAGTATTTTATAAAAATTTCACATGACCAAAAAGGATTCTTTAAGACATATTTATAGCAGCTCAAAAGTACTGTCACCTCAGATTTTCACTTGAACTCAAATTGATTCAAGTCCATAAAATTAGTTTTAAACTTGGTTTAATTCACCTAAGCAACTTGGGTTATCTCATAAATCATGTATAAACACTTCCTAGCTCAAGAAATTAGCTAATTGTCACAATTTAGCATACTAGCCTCTTTGAGGTCTTTTCTCAAATACCTTGAAGGCTTGGCTTTATATCCAGAATTTCACAAGCTTCTAGTTATGGTTCTAACAAAAAATTTTGTGGAAATCCTTACTTATTGCTCCAGAATTCATGAAGCATCTTCATCACACCCATTCACATCCAAACACAGCAATTTAAGATACTATTATTCTAATTTCCATGAATTTAACAAGTGAAGGTTAGTTACCTCTTTGTTGGGTGTTTTGATGGAATTGATACTTCAATCTCGCTTCAAGCTCAATTTTGATTCCTCTCTTTGATAAGAGTTGCTCCAATTCTTCTTCAATTTTAGATTTGCTAACTTCAATTCTTAGGAATTTGATAATACTTGAACTTTTAGAAGTGTAGAAGCTTGGGTAGTTAGAGAGAGAGAAAGGAACGGATGGAAATGAGAATAGGAGAGCTGAGATTTGAATTAAGCTTATTAGCTCTCTTATTCCCTAAGAATTCGCTCAGTGTCCCTTGTTAGTATAAATAGCTTTACACATTCTGCTCATTAGCTCATGACTCAGCAGCATGCTTTGGCCTTATAATTCCCAGCATACTTGCTAACTCTCTAATTACTTATGCTGAGCATATACACATTATATGCTTATTACATACCTTACAATATATTTCCATACAATTCCATTTACACAATGTAATACTCCATCCGTCCCGTATTAAACGTCCTAATTGCTTTCGGCACGCTAATTAATAATATATTTTTTTACCTAAATTGTCCTTCTAAATTACTTTTAAATTGAAGTACCATTCACTTTTCTATGACCCCAACATTAATTATTTCTTCCAACATGAATAAATTCTCTAGATCATTTTTATTGTTATTCTCACATTTCAGTAAGTATATTCTCTCTCCAAACTCACCCACTAATTACATGCATATCTCCACGCATGCAAAAAGTCTACATTTGTTGGTAATAATTTCTAACTACTTTATCATTTTTGTTGTTATTCTAAAATTAAATATAAGATATGTTATAATGATAATATGAGAGAGAAAATGGTACAACAATACATCACTTTCTAATGTAAACCTTTTATCATTTCTTAAGTTTCCAACAAAAGGTGACTAAAAAGATTATGAGGGTACAAGTGAAAAAATAAGATTAAAATAGTTACTAATATAGAAATAGGACATTTATTGTGGAACATCAATCCTAAAAAAAATTAGGATGTTTAATACGGGGCGGAGGGAGTAACATATATTCTAACATAATACATGTATTACAATACTTTATTCTCATTACATATATACATAATGTATATATTGCATTATGTATATAATATCACATCATACATACATTATGCTTCCAATACCCACATATAAAATAATTTATATATTTTAATTTCACGTAATTCCATTATTAACCAAAATTGGATATAATACATTTATAATCATGAATTATCTCACTAATTATGGAATTAATCCATAATTAATTTAATATTTTAGTATAACTAATCAATTAATTGGAATAACTAATATTTATTCCATTAAATAAAATAAATATATCAATTTTCTCATCTCATACTTTCAATATATCTTCATTTAGCATAATATGAACTATTAAGCCATTTCAGTAATTATATTACATTTATATGTAACATCATACATACATTAAATCTTTCCATATATTACATCTTTATGTAATATATAAGAATAATAAATTTAATTAACTTATTCATTTTCTTTACATACATTAATTCAGTATTTTTAATTAAGCGAGTTAATTCTTCATTTATGAAATTTTAATTCATAACAACACCATCGCCATTCAAGGCTTATTATTCAAATTATATTGCTCATAATATACTCTTAACTTTAATCTCAATTAATTAATATTAATTGATTTTCTTTACTTAACTTTAATCTCAATTAATTAATATTAATTGATTTTATTTACTTGCATCTTTCATTTCGTAATTAGCTCAAGCTAATTAACTTAATAATTTAATCAAATATTAAATCTTACTTTTCAAGTATATGCATATATTTCACACTTATATACATATAAAATCCACCACATAAATCACATAACTATATATATCACATATATATTTATACATTCAAGCTCGGCACTTCTCATAATAAGAATCTTATTTATAAAATTCTTATTTTAATAATTTTTAAAAAAATTCGGGTTGTCACATTCTTCCCTCCTTATAAGGATTCCGTCCCCGAAATCACAAATACCGAACCTCTCTTACTCGGTTTATTTCTAACCCCTTTTTTAAACTTTATCGTCAAATATTTTCAACGTACCGTTTTAACATAACTGCTATATTACCTATTTCTTCCATTCTCATTGATTAATTTATATGGGTTTTATATCATAACCTTTATTAAATCTCGATTACATTTCAAGCATTATCCTTTTTTTAACCTTTCAACTCCCTTTTCTAAGGATCATTGTACGCCACAATCGTCGTAATAATTTAACGTCAGGATTTAAACCTCTTAATTATTCGGAGTATCACAATTCTCATTTGATTAACTATACTAGAAACTCTAGAGAAGAAACCTACATTACCTTTCATGAAAAGTATCTAAAACTCTTCGGAAAGTCTGCAGTTTAACCGTTGTTATCTTGTTGCCACCATGGAACGCTTGCTTCAAAATAGTTGTGTTTCTTTCGACTTCGTGGCACCAGCAATTTGAGGAAATATAGAGTCTGCAACAACCTGTTGCAAAACAAGCAAAGCCTTCGTATCCTTCTTGCGAAGTTCTCTAACATCCGTTGCAGTCTCTGCAAAATCATTCTCAACCAACTCCCAAAGTTCTTGTGCAGTAAAAAAGGTTTTCATTTTGATGCTCCAAAATTCACAATTTTCTCCAGTAAATGGAGGAATCAAGGATTGAGAAAGATTTAGAACATTACTGTTTGCCATAATTGCAAAAAGCTTAAGCAGACCTTTTGTCGAACCCCTTGTGTGCACAGCAATAAGACCCACTGATTATGCTACAGCAACAATCCAAAAAAGAAAAAACTCCAACGCCCAACGTCAATCGAGCCCGGCCTTGATACCAAAAATGTTGGGAATCTGCTGTATTTCTAGTTGCAGTAAACAAGTAAACACAACAAGGCAATATTTGACTACAAGGGAAAAGATATAAAGTGCAGGAATTCAAGTCTGCTACAGCAGAAAAAAAAGGGGAAGAAACTTGAAAGAAACAGAGGCTTTTTACTATAGATACACCAACAGTTGCAATTACTTGTTGCCATATATATAGCTTTGGCCCTGAACCTGATATTATGTACCAAACTATTGCTGATCATGTGGTACTGCATAACAAGTGCTTAAAGTCAAACATGGAGCAGACTAACATCACTTAGCACATTATTGACCTTCTTAGTCAACATGAAAATCAACAGCATTACTTTAGTAGTCTGTCTATATACGAAGGCAGCAATAACATACAACTGCTGCAAATCTTAATTCCTACAGGAAATCCTAAACTATTCACGAACAATTAAAAAGTAGAGAGTAGAGAGTAAGTTACTAATAATAATGAGGATTGGGCTTAAAACTCTCACGAAACTCCCACTCATGAATCGAAGTATGGAGCACATGATCAGAGTCAATAGTTGCCATCATTGGCAGTGGTTCAACAATACGCTAGGCCACAACTGCAGAAATCAAAAACGCACCAAGAGTGGCTGCAGTTGTTGCATTTAATACTTTACGCCATGCCTTAACTGACATCGACTTCATATTTTGTTCTATCTGATTACTTGATCATCAAAGAAAAACTGAAACATTGTACTAAAATCTGCAAACAATGAAACAATATACAACAATGCATGCATTGAAATCAATATTGAATACGTCCCTTAAACCTTGAGTCGTGATCCCTGTACCACTGAAAGCTAATCTTCCCAGCTTGAACCATTGTGGCATTTCACTTCCAGCAGCAACTATCTCAAATATAGCTCCAGGTATAATTCTGTATTCACTTCTTACCTGCACAAAAGAAAAGTAAAAAGAAATGTGATTGTTAACAATTGGGGAAGACAAAAAGATGTACAGACACATGTATGTGTGTATATACATACATATATAAAGAGAGGGAGAGACAGAGAGACCTGAAGGTACTTTTTCAAAATTGCATCTGCCAAACCACTACCTCCCTGACTCTCAATCAATTTAGGACAGTTCAAACAAGATACTGTTGGATTAATGTTGTGGTTAGACACATGAAATTTAGATATATCTAATCCTTCTCCGGAAATATAATGACTGAATCTAATTTCAACTCCATACAGACTCGATACTGATTTTGTAATAAATGTATTATCTTATTCGTTAGTCGTGTGCTCCAGAATGGACACATTCCAAACTAAGCCCCTCCGGCCTCCAGAATATTTTCAGTGAAATACCAACAAAAAAAAAACCTATCATTTGATTGATTCAAGTTCCGTGCTGCTCACCACTCCTTGAGGACCTGTTCTTATATATGACCATCTTGACCATAAATGGTTTCTTCACCAAATCATCCCCTTGCATACGACCATCTTGACCATACGCCATCATTCCCTTGCGGGTCGGTTCGGTTCACTACAGGCTGATTTCAATCAATATCCCCAGTAAGAATAAAGGGTCAAATGACTCGTTACTAAATTTTAGGAATTTTAGGATTGCTACTTCTTGAGTTTCATCGCTCACCCCTTACAGGTTATTTTGTTTCGAGAGTTGGGACGCTATGGGTCAAGTCAAGGATAAACATGAGATGACTAATTTAAGTTTCAGTATAATATTTTAGTCTGATTTTTGTTGGACCTTTAATTTAGAGGAGCTACACCTCCGTTGGTTTTGTTTTAGTCTCATTTGATGAAAATTTTATTGAGATTTTTCAATAATTACATTATTTATGTAACACCCTAATCTCAAATCGAAAGAGATGAGAAAATCAGATTGAAGAAAATAGGCTTAGACCCATGTGGGAAGCATGTGAAGGTAGCAATTTTTTTCTCTTCCTCTGTTCCCCAAGTTCAGGTTATATCCTTATCTTCCCTGTCATCGTTATAATCAAACCCAACTGTTCAACCATGGTTGTATCCCACAATCAAAAGAAAAATTTGAAGGAATCAAAATCAAAGAAGTTCAACAACAATACAAGATGTTTATAACTTACCCACAATCTAAAGAAAAATTTTAAGGAATCAAAATCAAAGAAGTCCAGCAACAATATAAGATCTTTATAACTCACATATATACTATCAAAATTAAAGATGTCCAGCAACAATATACATATATATTTATAACTTACAGGTACAGTATATACATACACATATATATGATGTATAGAGAGACATATGCACTCTTCTTCTCTCTTTCCCCAAATTTTCTGCTACCAGATCTATATATTTTATTGGAAACAAAGAACAATATTTGTTCTTAATTTAGACATAATTCAATTAAACCATATTATTTTTATGAGGATTTCCCTAAAACTAACGTGAATTTGATATATGAATAAATAGTGAGATAGTATGAGAAAGAGCTGCCTGAAATGACTGGCAAGAATAAAGGTTCTAATGACTGCTAAAAACGGAAGCCTTCCCTTGATCCAGACGTTATTTCGTTGCGTTCCTGCTTTGTATCATTGCAACATTTATAAGCATGCTTACTCATATCGTCAATAATCTTTGTATACCAACTTATCTTCTTCTTAATCTCATCCATGCAAAGCACAATCTCCTCCTCCTTTTCTTTCGTAACCAAATCAGTAAATTGCAACACCCTATCCATCTTTCTTTTTAATTCTTCCAGAAGCTCTGGAATTCCATCAAAATCCAAGATTGTCAAGTCCCAATCCAACTTCTCTGAATAATTCAAACTTCGACGAAATTGCAACAACCAATCCGAGATCCTCACGTCGCAGTCCCAGACCCAGTCCCAATCCCAATCCCAGTCCCAGTCCCAGTCCCAGTCCCACCAATCAATCATTGGCAGCACATGATAGTCTATAGTTCTCATCATTGGCAGTGGTTCAGCAATACGCAAGGCAACAACTGCAAAAACCAAAACCGCACCAAGAGTGGTTGCACTTGTTACATTCTTCTTAACTGACTTCGACTTCATATTGTGCTTCATCTCATCACTAAGGCGCCTTAGAATTGCAGCTTGTTGATAAAGGAAAGTCTGAAACAATGTGATCAACTTTGCAGAAAATGGAACCTTTGCAACTTCAAGATCAACGAGTTGTTGCTTCGTCTCCAAATAATTGAGAGTGCCTCCTCTTCTTTTTGCCTCAATTTGCTGCATTACCACCAGGACAATCAACCAGCTATCACCGGTGCCTTTTAGGAATTTCATTAAACCAGTACAAAGTTTTAAGATTGGGAAGTCGACTTCAGAGAAGAAGGACAGAACAAAAGAAAATAATTGTTTATCCTTCCATATCTCTTCTTTGCGTTCAAGTATGACTTTGACTACTTCTTGGTTCATTTCTAGTAGACTTTCTATGACTTCACGGAGGAAATCCAAGGAAATGCAACCGTGTTTGAAGCCAGTGGCGAGGATGGTAATTAACTTGTGGGTGTGGTCTTGAAAGCTCCGATTGAAGGACTGGAGTTCGTGATTAGGTTTACGAAGAATTCTCCGATCTTGTTCACGATGCTCAGAACTCCATTGATACCGCCTCACGATTCTCAGACTTCCATTGATAGAAAATCCAGGCGTTATTTCCTTGTGTACCAGCTTTGTATCATTGCGACATTTATAAGCATGCCAACTCATATCGTCAATAGTCTTTGTACACCCAATTATCTTCTTCTTAATCTCATCCATGGAAATCACAATCTCCTCCTCGTCTTCTTTAGTAACCAAATTGCGAAATTCCAACACCCAATCCATCTTACTTTTTAATTTTTCCAGAAGCTTTGGAACTCCATCAAAATCCGAGATCCTCACATCCCAATCCAAACTCCGATGAAACTTCCAATGATCAATCCAAGTATGCAGCACATGATCATAGTCTATAGTTGTCATCATTGGCAGTTGTTCAGCAATACGCAAGTCCACAACTGCAGAAACCAAAACCGCACTAAGAGTGGCTGCACTTGTTACATTTAAAACTTTACGCGCCTTAACTGACTTCGACTTCATATTGTGCTTCATCTCATCACTAAGGCGCCTTAGTGCGGAAACTTGTTGCTCAGAGAAAGTCTGAAACAATGTGATCAACTTTGCAGAAAATGGAACCTTTGCAACTTCAAGATCAATGAGTTGTTGCATCGTCTCCAAATAATTGAGAGTGCCTGCTCTTCTTTTTGCCTCAATTTGCTGCATTGCCACCTGGACAATCAACCACCTATCACCGGTGCCTTTAAGGAATTTCATTAAACCAGCACAAAGTTTTAAGATTGGGAGGTCGACTTCGGAGAAGGACATAACTAAAGAAAATAATTGCTTATCCTTCCATATCTCTTCCTTGCATTCAAATATGACTTTGACTACTTCTTGGTTCATTTCTAGTACACTTTCTATGACTTCACGGAGGGAATCCAAGGAAATGGAACCATGTTTGAAGCCAGTGGCGAGGGTGGTAATTACCTTGCCGGTGTGGTCTTGAAAGCTCGAATTGAAAGCATCACTAACAAATTTATACCATCTCAAATCTTGGGGCCGCAGTGAATTCACTTTCACGATGCTCGGAATTCCATTGGTAGAATCTCTTTTTCCTCCCAACTTCAGTATGTCTTCTCGGCATAGGAAACGAACCCCAAACTTCTTCACCTCCAAATTACCACCTGCAGTATAATTATACTTTTTATTAAACTGGTTTTAAGAAATATAAAAGACATGAAGATTAATTATGAGTGAACAATAAAAGAAAAAGTTTGTGCATGGGCTCATCATCAGATGCAGAACTAATGCGAGCTGTTTCATGTTATTTGGAATTTAGTTTTATAAGTTATCAAAGAAAGTTTCTCTTAACCTTCTGGCTCCACGGAAAATGATATATGAAACTGATTCATTTGAGATGGATCTACTACTACTCCTCGATAATCATCAGTTACAGTCCAATACCAAACCAACTGTGTATCGAACTCGGCCTCCAAGAAGTTTATGGGAACCGGTTTCCTCCAATATTTGTCTGCAACATGAATATGTGCAACGATCTCATATTTGACTTCTATATAAGCACCTCATATTGACAAGAGAGTCGGGGACAACAATAACAGCGCATAAAGCAACTCCAATGCATTTATCGAAATCAATATCGAATACATCCCTTAAACCTTGATGCTTGGTCCCAGTACCTTTAAACCTTGATGCTTGGTCCCTGTACCGTTGCAGCTCAAACCACTGTGGGATTTCACTTCCAGCACAAAAGGAAACTATCTCAAATATAGCTTCAGGTATAACTGTGCATTCAGTTCTTACCTGCACAAAAGGAAAAGAAAAAAGAAATGTGATTGTTAACAACTGGGGAAGACAGACAGACAAATAGACAGAGACGCATACACACGGACCTGAAGGTACTTTTTCAAAATTGTATCTGCTAAACCACTGCCGCTCTGATTCTCAATCAGTTTAGGACAGTTCAAACAAGATACCATTGGATTAATGTTGTGGCTCGACGAACGAAATTTAGATGCATCTAATCTTTTTTCTGAAATATAATGACTGAATTTAATTTCACCTCCATACAGTGTATCCTCATTTATTATTGATAGCTTTGGTAATGATTCAAGCCTTCTGCAACAATTCAAACTAAGCATTCTAAGATTTGATAGGAGACTGATACTTGCAGGCAGCGTAACAAAATCATTTTCAGACAGATCCAACTCCTTTAAGTTATATAACAAACCAATACCATCAGGAATTGCATGAAGACGACATCCATTAATATGCAAAAGTCTTAATCTTTCCAATTGAAGTATGAAAGAGGGCAGCTCTTCTATAGCAGTTTCACTCACATCAAGCTTCCGTAAAGAGCGCATTTTCCCCAAGCTCTCTGGTAATAGCTTAATTTTAGTCCCATCCAAATACAAATGCTATAAACGCTTCATGTTTTCTCCAAATTCTGGAATATGTTCAAGTTTCGAACAACCAGAAAGAAGAAGAGCCTCAAGACCATCCATTTCCATGTGGTTTCCAAGGCTTCGAAGATTTCTACACCCTTTCAGATTCACATAACGAAGCCTTTTGTGAGCAAGAAGTGATTTGTGTAACTCAACCAGATTAGTGCAGCCTTCGAGATTTAGTTTCAGAAGATTTGGAGTTGATTTCAAGTCTTGAATTTTAGTCAAATCCTCTAAGCCACAGAGATTAAGAGATCTCAAATTGGGGAAGTCCTGTTGAGTGAGGGAGAAAAAAGAATTGTATATCATACACAATAAAAGTCATTACCCAAATATAATACTCCCTCCGTTCCAAAGTATAAGATCAAGTTTGACTTTTCAAAGTCAATTTGAGATATTTTTAGACTTAAAATTGGTATGATGTATTTAATTTTTGAAAACAATAAATCTTCTAATTAGCGGTACTACTTAGATTGTTAACAATTTTCATAGTTGTATTGGCTAAATCTCAAATTAATGATGTCAATTTTGAATTTTAAAATATCTCAAATATAATTCAAAAGTCAATATTGATCCTATATCATGGAACCAAGGGAGTATATGGTATAGAAAACACTTACAATATCTCTGTCCCATAGTTTTTCAAGTCGGTTAGAACGCATGACGAGTTCATAAATTTGTTTTGGTCCAAATGTTGGTGGAAAACACTTTAAAGAACATCCATACCATTCAAGAATTCGTAAATCATTGGAAAGATACTTGAGACCATATGGAAAGAGTACATTACTTATTCTGAGAAATTTAAGTTTCTTCATCTGTGAGAAAGATTCAGGATCACCAATGCAGTTTTCCACTTCAGCCCCATACTGCTCCAGGTTTATAATTTCAATCATCTTTGTTCCCTAGAATAATGAAGATAGAAAAATAAGTGGCATAAATTTGAAGTAAATTTTCATAAAATTATTTATTTACTTTTCTCAATGAAATAATTATGTTGATGTTCAGTAAAAACCATTACACAAACCTTTTCTTCTAATGTGCATATATCAACAATATCTTCACGACACTTGATCCCGGTGCGTTCTCCAGGCTTTTTGGGGCAATCCTTACGAAGAACTTCCCACCCCATTTGTTGTAGTAGATCATGCATCCACACAGTATCGTCATAATTAATAGTTATGAGAGACCTATTAATGAGAATATCAATTCCGCGCACAGGGTACAAACCAATATTCTTTAGTATATCGTTTACTAGTTCTTGGTTTCTCCCTTTTAAGAAACAAGCAATATGTATGAATACATCCTGCTCGTTTTTGTCTAGTCTACGATAGCAAATTTCAAGTCTTTGGAGAACTTCTTCCTCCGGAAATTGTTGTAGCTTCTTCAATGTCTCTCTCCAATATTCTTCTCCTTTATCAAATAAAAGAGAACCAAAAGCATTAATAGCTAGTGGAAGGCCACCAACTGGATAACTTTTCATAACCGTGTTTTGGTTGTCCTTCCGTAAAGGCCGACAAATTAAAAAGTCTAGTGGCATCGAAATAGTTTAATCCCTCGCACTTATATTTGCCATCCACTTTGTGTATTGTCAACAAATCTTCATTTGTTGTTGTCATGATAATTCTGCTACCATGCCCGAACCATTCACGCTCTCCAGCCAAAAGTTTTAATTGCTCACGGTTATTTACATCATCCAAAATAATTATAATCTTCAATCCACGTAACCTTTCTTTCAACATGCTAACTCCTTCAACAACACTACTTACACGTATATGCTCATCCTTCAAGATGTCAACAAGGAGTTTCCGTTGTAACTTACATAAATCACTGTCATTTTTCCTAGAAATGTCCTTAATGTTTCCAATAAAGCTATATCCTTGAAATTCATTACGAATTCCCTCATAGACAACTTCAGCAAGAGTAGTCTTCCCCATTCCACTCATCCCACAAATCCCTATGAAGCGAATATCATTAGAATCCATATTCAAAAGATTTTTCAACTCCTCTACTCTAGATTCTATTCCTACTAGGCCTTTGGTAGCATCTCTATGTAATGTATCCTGCAAGTTCTTAAAGATCCTTCTTACAATTTCAGTTATGACTTCTGACTCATACCTGCAAAATGATTAAGCATGAGTGTATTTATATGCGATTGGTCAGAATTGACTAAAATGTGGAATGCTTAATTGCAATGAGAGAAAAAAATTGAGGTTTCTTGCACCCTGGATTCTGAAGTTATTTATGTTGCATTAAAACTTCAACCTTTTGCAATTATTTCAAATACAACATGACACTTTCCTTGGACAGAAAGTGCTGTGCATGGTCATTTCCTTTTTGTCCAGAGAGAAATATTTATGTTTTTGAGACAATAAAGTGGCTTCATGTTCCAACTTCAAATTTTGCCATCACCACAATCTACTATTATGACAGTGCCATAAGAATTTTTTATCTCTAATTAGGTTAAATAAAGAACCATAAAATTGTGCATGAAATTTGTCATTTTAGAAGAATAACCTCTCTTTTGAGAAAGGAGGGAATATCACTGTTTCCAGAGAGGGAAGAATAAATTCGACAGAATAAGAAGAATTATGCAATGTAGTATAAGAATAACACGAAAAAGTTACCGGGTTCCATGTATGTGCACTCCACTTATATCACCCACTTTTCTTAAAGCAGCTCTCCATGTTTTCACCTTCTCTGGTGCAAATTTGTGACTTGTTTCATGTTTGTCAAAGGCTTCCGCAAAAGTTTTCTTTTGATACCGCACATCAGAGGGATCCACATGGTAAAAAACAGGAATAACAATTAACTCCATCTTTTCCATGCAATCAACAATATATGCATGTTCTTCCAAACACCACGTTGAAGTTGCATAATCACTCGACAGAACCACAATCCCAAACCTTGATGCTGCGATTGCTTCTAGGTGCTCAGGCTTGATGAGGTGTCCGACCCGAAGGTTCTCATCATCCCTAAAAGTATTAATACCTTGCCTAGTCAAGGCATCGTATAAATGACCAATGAAACCCATGCGAGTATCCTCACCTCTGAAGCTGAGGAACACATCGTGTTTACATGAACTTCTTGTTGAAGAAAAAGATGTGGATGACGCTCTAATTGGAGAGCTCATTGAAACTCAGTATGGAGATGTAATTACTATAACTAGAAATTAATTGAAACCCAGTACGTTCGAGACAGGTACAAATTTCAGCAATTGAATGTTTTAAAGAAATAAGTCACAAATTCAGAGGGATAGAGAGCTTTGCATTCAGGACAGAATTGTTAGAGCTGTACATTCAGGACAGAACTGTTAGAGCTTTACAAAGTCAATACAAGCAAATATGATGGTAGCTGACAAGCCATACATTGGAGGTAACCCACTTGAGCATTGAATATACTATCCAAACTTATAAAATGTGTTTTTAGTTATGAATGACATCAAATATGATGGTAGCTGACAAGCTGTACATGCCTTTCTGGGCGTTTACATAGGAAATGTGGGAAAAATTTTACATATGCCCTAAAATAATACTGAATGGCTTTGGCATTAACAAACGGCCTTCTTATAATACTTGATAGATTAGAACTGAATTAGTCAAGAGTAGTAGTTCTTGAAAAATAAATAATCAAATTAATTAAATAATAAAAAGAGAGTCGAATTATGTCATCCTCTTATAAATTGTCAATGGAATGGCTTTCAACATCGATCATAAAATCATAAATAATTGATGCATGTAGTTTTCCTCTGTTGTACTATCTTAATGTCAACCTTATAAATTAATACTACTCTACTACTATTTCATATTAATTGCTGCATTTCTTCAGCTACTTTTCTTTCTTTTTTCTATTATATTTTTTTGTTTAGTTGCTGTTAATTCTTTTGGGTGAGTTTAAGTAAATAATTTAAAGTGGTCAAGTCCCATTTTGGTCTAAATCAATCCTACTTTTTATGTAAAATTTTTTGTATACAGTTTGTGCATATAGTATTATTCTATTTAAAATAATTTATACGACATTTTTTTAAAAGTAAGTTTATAAGTTAAAAATTAAGTACGAACATGCAATAGTGAAGAACAACTTATAAATTGATTTGTAATAAGTTTATACAAATAGTAATTATAGTACTAACCCGCCTATTATTTTTGCAAACAAACCTAATCTGTTCAGTTGTAAGCACAAAATTATCAAACCTTATATGTAATCAAGTTTAATCAAATGAGATCCAATTTGATAGAGAAATACTACCTTGTGATATCACGGAAACCGATGCAGATGTGATCCATGTATTATCATACCGACCGGGAAGCAGCTCAACTGTTGAGAAATGCTAAATTCTCCGAACAATAAATTGAATTAAAGGTTGAATGAATCGGAAATATGTCATTCCCAGTAGCAACTATCTCAAATGTAGCTATTCCGAAACTAATCCTTAACAGTTAACCCACTGTATATGTGAGAGGGAGTTCGGAGTTTCGTTCGGAAAATAGCCATGTTTACCGACTGGAAGTGTAACTAGTGGGAATTGGTAAGACTTGTAAACTGAATCACAGCCCGCACATAGGACAGAGCAAAAAACGGGTATAACTGAATTACCGAACGATTTTTATTAACATTTCGATTATACTCAAAATTTATTACGGTTTTCGGTTAGATTATACGGGTATTACTTTTGGGTTATTCGGGTAAATTGAATAACCGAACAAGCTAAGCAAAGTCTACACTCTACAGATCTACACGACTACACTCATCTTACTCTTAGATTTTTAGAGCATTTACAACAGTTTTTTTATCTTTATCTTTACTCTGCAGTTTTATTGGATCATTTACAAAATAGAGATTCAATTTTTTTACTATGTACCAAACAGGTTCTTTATATTGATTCCTTAAATAATAAAATTTAAAAGTTAAAATTTTCAATAGTCAAAATATCAAAATTAATAATAATTTTATAATTTATAAAGAGAGAGTATAATTTATCAATTATAGTTCAACTTTGTAAAATAATTTTATTTTATTTTAAATTTTAAGTAATTTATGAAGTGAATATTGAATGAATTATAGTTGCAAATGTACATAAGATTAATATTAACTTTTATAAAGTTAATTTGTAATATTTTTGAATTTAAATTTAATATGATTCATTTAAATTTTGAAAATAATAAATTTTATAATAATAATTATTTTTATAATATTTATAATTATATTGACATAAATTAAATAAATTTATATCAGTTTTAAATTTGAATACATTTAAAATTAATTTTTAAAATATAAGTCAATATTAAGTTTATAATTTGAAAATAAAATAGTAAAAAAATGTCAAAGATGTGTATGATTGATGAGTTGTCCACTTAAATGAGAGTGTGAAATATCATTTTGTATATATAGAGAATGGTCTTTTGACTCCCTCACTTTGGGGAATAAAATCCTATATAATGATTAAAATAGAGAGTCAAATAAGGATAAGAAAACTGTTGGATAATGATTTGTTGATGCATTCTTCAAAATTGGGGATAGAGAATTAATTAAAAAAAATGTTGTTAATGCTCTTAGTCATCTACTTTACTAAATCACTCTCTCGACTCTCAGTCTCTCGACTCTCTCGACTCTCAATCTCAACTGATCTACAGATCTCGACTCAATTCCGATCCCCTTCTTCTCTCAAGTCTCAACTGATCTACAGATCTCGATCTCGATCCCGATCCTCTGAAGTCTCAATCTCTGTCCTCTGAAGTCTCAACTCTCAACAGTCAATCAGTCAATCAGTCAGTCAGTCTTTCGATATTTTGGTGTGGTGGAAAGCAAATAGTGCAAGATTCCCTATCCTTTCACGTATTGTCCGTGATGTGTTGGCTATTCCCATTTCTACTGTTGCTTCGGAATCCGCATTTAAGACTTGGGGGCGCGTTCTTGATTCATTTAGGAGTTCATTGTCTCCTAATATGGTGGAAGCTTCGTATATGTGCTCAAGATTGGATTAAAAAGAAGAATTGCATTGATGTAGAGGAAGATAACGACTTTCTTAGATAAACTTGAGTGTGGAAATAATTATTGTTTATGTTTATTTTATTGAACTAATAAAATAATTTATAAAAATAATGTGTTTAATTATATTTTTCATTTTTTCAAAGAATTTCCAAGTTGAGCCTTCTTACTAATGATGCCAATGTTTCATATTTCTCAACTTAATTAATGAGGTAAATTCATCTCTCGATTCATTAATTTGCATATAAGGTTCATTGAATTTGTGTTTAATTGCTTTTGTATGTTACCTAGTATTGTATTTCTATTACACAACAGAGAAAACAATTATATACATTAATTCATTGTATACATTTAATGAGTATCAAAAAATAATGTATTGGCAACTGATGTAGTTTCTTTCTTTTTATTCATTGCAGATTTGCAGTTTGGAAGTTGCCTCAGTTATCTCATGCTCATTGATTGTTGTTGACTTGTTGCAGTTTGGTGTTTTCGTAATATGGCTCAGATTATTCATGTTTTTGTAATATGTCTCAGTTAGTCTGTTGGTGTTGGATCATTCTTTATTGACTTGGTGTCTCAGTCTGTTTTTGTTTTTGGTGTCTCGGTCGATCTGTTTTTGTTTTGGTGTCTCGATCTGTTTTTCGTTTTTGTTTTTGTAACTCTCATTCATGTTTTTGGGGTTGTCTCGGTTGGTGTTGTCTCGCACTCTCTGTTGTTGTTGACTTGATGGATCATTCTTTGCTTTTGTATGTTGAATGTTGTCTCACTTCTCACATCTTTCTATTGGAAATTCAAGTCGTGTTGTGATGTTGTCGATTTGGTGTATTCATGTTTGCCTTCACTACGCGATCACTTGTTTATATCATCTTTGTATATCAGTTGGACTTGGTGTATATCATCTTTGTGTATATCGGTTATACATGTCATCTTTGTGTATATCGATTGGTGTATTCATGCTGCGATCACTGGTTCATTGGAAATTCATCTTTGTATACGGTGTTGTTGATTGTTGTTGAATGTTGTCTCGGTTGGTGTTGAAGAATGTTGATTGTAGACATATAAAAGCTGTTAGGATAATTCATGTTGATTCTTTGTGTAGTTCTACAGGTGTCTTATGCATGTATTACATTCGGTTATTAATCAATAACCAATAATTAATTCGGTTATTCGGTTATCAGACAATTTGGGTAGTTGTCCGGATACCCAAAATGTGTATTCGCATAAATTCGATTTTCGATTATAATCGAAATGTGTATTCGGTTCGGTTATAACCGAATGCTCACTCCTACACAGGGGGGACTCCACGGTGCTTTTTTTTTTTTTCTTCTTTTTTTCTTCACAATTAATTCTACAAGTTTTCTCTCAAGTACCACAATAAATATGGCTTAAATACTTTTTCAGTCACCGTACTATATGTCAACCTACAGATGAATAACTTAATTATTTTTTTTTACAGTCAACTCACTGTACTCGATTTTACTAACAAAAAATTAAAAAACCGTTAAGTCAAGGTTGACTTAACGGAAGTGATGATGTGGCAGCTGACTTGTCTAAAAAAAACCTATGTGGCAGTTAGTATGCGACGTGGCAGTGATGATGTGGATTTGGAGGAATTTTCTTTTGAAAAAAAGAAAAAAAATATTTTAAAGTATAATATAAATTATAAAAATTAGCCAAAAAAACAAGAAAATAAATAAATAAATAAAAATAATTATTTTTAATGAAAATTAAAAAACGCAGTTTTTTTATTTTTTATTAAAAAAAATAAAAACAAATTTTTTTAAATAAAAATAATTGTTTTTTTTATTTTTATTAAAAAATATTTTAAAACGCAGTAGTTGACCTTTGTATTGTTTTTTTCCTCTTGCCTTTTGTGTGTTTGGACATGTACGTGTATGGTTTACACTTGCTGCCCCAATTTTTGCATACTTCGCCCTACTTTTGAAGTTTTGCCATTTTTTTATTTAAGAAATTGATATTTTCACAATATTTTTTGATATTTTTACATAAAAAGTGTCGTTATAGATGTATTCACCTCACTATAGGTTTTCATATGAAAATATCATTTATGTTGTAGATTTATCTTTATTTATGCCCTCTTTCTGAAAAAGAGTTCTAATTGACCTATATTTTTTTAATATTTCTTACACATACTAAAATTTTCTTGGGTGAAACTTAATATCATATTTTATAAAATTTAAATGTTAAGATTAAAAATATTTTATTTGACAAAAAGAGAGTCTACTATATACTAGACCAATAGAACTCTTATTTTCTATACTATGAGAGAACTAATTAATGGTATTTAGTTAACAGGTAGGTCATTCAATTTGTCTCCTTAGAAATTTCTAATTTGTATCTTTATATTATTCCTTTTTATTGCGGGGTTTGTTGATATATTATTAATAGTCCTTTTATATATAATCTTACTAAAGGGTTCTTGTATGTTTTTTTGGGTAATTAGGTTCTGAATTAAATATACTTTGCATCCTCCAATTTATCCTTAGTTTGCATTTTACATTTTACACTTTATAAATAGACAATTTGTATCCCACACTTTCAAGATACTGAACCATAACATAATACATTCCCCCCAAAAAATCGTTAACCGAGTTGAAAAGTTAAGTTGTTTTAATCGCGTTGTCTTTTCATGGTCAAAATAGTCTCGTCATTGAAATTCTTGTCGTAGATTAAAATTGTCCAACTCTTTCAACCCATTTAACGACTATTTGACCGCAGGGTGGTATGTGTCAGTGTACTGAAGTGTGGGATGCAAAGTGCAAAACGAGGATAAACTGAGAAATGTGAAGTAGAATTAACTCTTAAGTCATGGTTGTTATTTTAGTTTGTGTCTAATGAGATGAGGTATGCAAAATATATTAGAAGAATAAAAATAAAGAAGATTACTTTTGACAACGAAATGAAATGAAAAAAAGAGTAGTAGTTGGAGAAATTAATAAAATTGGGACCATTGCCCTATTCCAAATAATGCATTGGGAAGTTGCATGGACCACCACCTATGGCTATGCCAAATGTGAATTAGATGACATTTGGAAGGACATAAGGGATTTGGTGGTCAATTGCCGCAGTTATAATTAATTTTAGATATATATATATATATATATATATATATATATATATATATATATATATATAGTAATTGTATAATTAAAGAAACAGTTTGTCTTTCGATTTATGCAATTAAAAGTTTAATTTGAGCTTGACTCGAAATATAAATGATTCAAATAAGAGCAAATTTTAAAGTTCGATAAATTACTCGAACCTCCTCATATTGGAATTTTCTATTAAAACTCGAATCATATTCGTTCGAAAAATTCAAACTGCTCGGGCTCGATTCGAGATCGTGCTCGATTAAATAGTTAAATGAGCCTCAATCAAACCTTATTTTATACTCGATAAATTTTGTGAATCAAATTTGAGCAACTTAATAGTCGGCTCGACTCGATTTATTTAAACTCTTATATATAAAATACTCATTTTAAAATTTAAAATGCCTTGAATCAAATACATAAATAAAGAAAGGTCAGCTCTCAAGGGTCAGGTCATGTGAGGTAGTGTTAACTTCAGAATAAAAAAATATAAAAAGAAATCTTACAAAATGGTACCTCATGTTCTTAGAAAGATCATTATAAGTAATTTATAATAAATATATAAATACTTTTAATAGTATATATCAATCATCCCAAATGCCAACAGTCAAACTTCATTAAATAATTTGGACATATTATAGTACTATTTGTTTAAAAATTAGTTTAATTTGTGTGCCAGTTAGACAAAATATTTGTTTGTGCTTAACGTTTCTGGTGCGGTTGATATCATGCGTTAATATAAACATATTTTTAATTATAGAATATTTGATAAAGAAAATATTTAAAGAGAGTTGAATAATGTTTAGTTATATAATTATAAAAGTGTTCAAAAAAAAAACTAAGGACGAACAGACAAGTGTCCGTTTGTTGGAGTCGTGGGTTGTGGTGTAGTGGGATTAAATATTTTTGAAATTTCGAGTTTTTTACCGAGTGCTTTCACGTGAAAATTTTGGTAGAATTTTTGTAAAAATAAATTTTGTTGTGGTAAAAAGTATAACTTTTTTGCTTCTTTTAGAAGTATTTTTTAAAAACCAAAATCTCGATTCACTAAATTTAATGTTTTTTAAGAGTCACCAAACACTAAAAGTATGTTTTTGTTAGAATTTGAGCATTAATTTAGGCTCATAGTTGAGTATACTATTTGGAGTGCTACTTGTCAAATATTAGTTTTGACAAATTAAATTATGTCGTTTGAGATAAGTTAATATATATATATAGTCCATTTCTACTAGTGAATGAAGGGAATGAAAGCCAACCAAGAATGAATCCAAGTTATAAATGACGATTTTTTTTTGTCGCTATAATATAAATAACCGACTTTCTATGCTATAACGACGAAAAAAAAGCTATCATTATAATCGGTTAGATTCTTGGTTAATTCTTCTAATTCAATTATTTGGAAAGCGAATTTATATATATATATATATATATATATATATATATATATATATATATATATATATATATATATATATATATATGTGTATATAGACATTGAAAGAGGCTATGGCGACGGATTTTTTTGGGCTATGGTGATGATGGCATCGTCATTATAGCTTAGAATATTATATAACGACGGTGAAACCGTCATATAAATTTCGAAAAATCGTCGTCATTATTTCTTTTATGTAAATATACAAATGTGTACATATATTTTTCCATATATATATATATATAATCCATTTTTAGTTTACTAACAATTTTAAGACAATTATTATCTATATATATATATATATCAGATTGCTAACAATTTTGTTATACAACATTTGAAAATCTAAACGCAGTTTAAAATATTATTCGTTTAATAGCAACTTATTTTAAATATAACTTATTTAACTCACAAAAATAATATTTAGGGCTCAAACAATATACCAAAAATAATATCCTGCATTTAGAGATTCAATACTGTAAACATCGGTAACCGAACAAACTCTAAAACGTTGTCATATTGATTTTCAAAAATATGAAAGACAAAATTATAGAAACCTTTATCATTGAATTTCTATTCATAATTATCTAACTTTTTGATGATGACATGAGGATAAGGAAATGAAAGCGAAAATATATACATAAGACAAAAAGGATGCGCATGTGATATGGTGACAAAATATTATTATTGAATTTACCCGCTAAATTGCACTACTCTAAACTAACATGATTCACATTTTTGGCTAATGTATGTTAGGGGTGTTATAATGTGTTAGATGAGGGTGTTTGACAAAATTGAATAATTAATATTTGAATTATTATATATTTTAATAAATTAAATTATTTGAGTAAAATAATATCTAACTTAAAAAATTATTTAATAATTAAAAGTATAAAACATCTAAATGATCTCAAATTGACTTTTCAAAACTCAATAATGATCCTAAAATTTGGAATGGAGGGAGTATAATATTTATAAAAACTACATAAATTTAATTTTTTTTATTAAAGCTATGTTTGTTTGCAAGAATTACATTTGAGATATGACTATTAATCTCAAGTGTCTTGTTTGTTTTCAAAGTTAGACTTGAAATTATTAGTCTCGGGATTATAAAATGGCTTAATAGTCTTGATATTGTAATACCTAAATTATAATAGTAGGATTAATAGTCTTGGGAAAATTATAATCCTTGCTGTAAGACCGCAAATTTTATGAAATAAAAGTATTCAATTTTTTTAATTACTATTCATGAGTTACTATTCATGAGTTACTATTTATGAGTTACTATTCATGAGTTACTATTCACGAGTTACTATTCATGAGTTATTATTCAGGAGTTAATATTCACGAGTACTATTCATGAAGCATGATAATTTTTTTCGTAAGAAGACATTACTCAATAATTGTTACAGTAATTACTGTTCAATATTTTATTTTATTGATTCAATAATTGCTACGTTGATATTTTATATTATTGTTGTTTCAATAATTATCACGACACAGTATTTCCCATTATCGGATCAATAATTCATATTATTTGGATAATATTATTAGATATCATTATTGGCAATGTCTAGAAAGTTCTGTTAAAGAGAGGTTTGATCATCTAATTACGCGCCAATAAGGAGAAATTCTTATTGGAAAGCCCTCTCTTTCCTTAGAACTGCCTGGTTGTCAGTATTGTGATTCTGTAATATTATTTGTGAATAATTAATTATTAATTTTTATGATGAGAAAAATATTTATTTTATGTGGATATAGATGGAGAAAATTTTTAAAGTGACAATTGTTGAAAATCGATATTTGATATTTTCTAATAAAATAATATTTTATTATATTATTATAATATAATAATGATGATATTTTTACAATGAATGTGAGATATATGAGTATATGAGGAGGAAGAGTATTTTTGTTGCAAAAGTTGTTTAAAACATGTTAAACATGTCTGTGGGCTAATTTCTTGACTGAAATTTGATTATAGCCTGTAAAATCGTCCGTTTGTGGATTTCGGTCAATTTCTGTTTGGAATTTGAAAAAACTTTCTTCTGCAAAGTTGTAGAGAATAGAATTTTCTATGGAAAGGACATGTAATTTGAATTTTTTTGATGAAAGGGCTATTTATTATGAATTATTGAAATTCCAAAGTTCCAGAATAATTAATTTTTGGAAGTTTTAATTGTTTTATTTAAGAAAAATATTTTTTACACTTTGGTGGGCCCCACTTACATGTGTTAAATTGCTGAATTCAGATTCAAAGGTGTGCTAAGGAAATTTTATTATAAATAATATTATTTTAATAAATTTTCTGCTTTGGTGTTCTAAGCAATTTCCTATAAATAGGTGTTTAGGTTAGAATTGAAAACCACACCAGAAACTGAAGTTTTCTCTCTATTTCTCTCTCTATATTATCGAGTGTATTCTTGTGAGTATTTTGATATCTTGAGTGTTGCTATACGGTGAAAGTTCGTTCAGCGTTATTCCAGTCAGAAGTACTGCTCTTTTGATGTAAGGGATATTGTCGTTAGTATGTAAGAGTTATTATGTTTTTCAATTCAAAATTTTTCTGAACCTTCAAAAATTTTGGAAAAATTTGAAATGATATTTTGATGAGTTTTGTAGATTGTGTCCAAAAATGGCGATTTTTGGATGTATAGATTAGGAGTTATGGATTTTATGAGAAAATACTATTTTAAAAGTAACCGCTTATAACTCCTTGTGATTAATTCTAAAATTGATAAAATTTTTATTGGGAGTACATATATATAACAGAAGTATACCGTGTAAATTTCAGAATTTTTGGACAAAAGTACAATTTATGATAAATGTCTAAATATTCGGTAGTTTTGGCCATATGAAAAATATTAAATGAATTTTAAAAATTCCGAGAAAAATATATGCTTAATATGGGACTATATTATGCTAAATTTCAAAAAAAAATATTTTTGGAACTGATTTGGTATTTTTCATAAAAATATTCTAGTTATGAGTAAATAAATTAAATATGTTATATGAAGTAAGAAAATTGAAAAATATGATTTTATGGCTTGAGAATCATATATGAGGTATATGCAGATTTTTGATGAGAGTTTTGGTTATTGGTGATGAAATCTTATGAGTTTGGCATTTTAGGATGATTAAATGCATTTATTAGTAAAGTGTAAACAATTAAAATAAATTATTTATATGTTTAAGGGTAGTATTAATAATATTAGATTATGAGATTATTAAGTGATTTATAACATTTTGATTAAGGCGTTATGAGATCATTGATTTATGAATCTTACTCTTGAGATTAAATCGATATGTTAATTATATTGTTTTTATTATCATATATAATATTCTTATAACCCTAATGATGATATTTCTCTTTAACTTTAGTGTAAAGATGGGTAGATTATTGGTATGATCGTGACTATAAGTTCTCTTTGGCCAGTAGTGCAAAGATAAATTATTGATGAATATCTTTGCTCGTAATGCAAAGATGACTTGTTGTTGAATATCTTTGGCCTGTAGTACAAAGATGAATTGTTGATGAATATATTTGGCCTGTAGTGCAAATATGAATTGTTGAGGAATATCTTTGGCCTGTAGTGCAAAGATGAATTGTTGATGAATATTTTTGGCTCGTAGTGCAAAGATGACCTGTTGTTGAATATCTTTGGTTTGGAGTGCAAAGATGGTCTGTTGATGAATATCTTTGGCTCGTAGTGCAAAGATGACCTGTTGTTGAATATCTTTGGCCTGTAGTGCAAAGATGGTCTGTTGATGAATATATTTGGCCGTAGTCCAAAGATGAAATTGTTAGTATGATTATGAACATGAAATGTGATTTGGTATAACCATGATCTTTGATGTTTCAAGTAAAGACAGGTGATGAAAATTATCTTCGTCTTGGATGCGAAGAGGAATTTAGAATCACAATTATGATTATGAGTTATTCATATGATTGTGGAAAGGAACTGTTGATTGATGTTACAGGGATAAAATATTGTTGGTAGACTTTTAATGTGGAGAAGATAATAGATTTTATGGTCTATTCGACTCTTCAAATGGATCGCTTCGTTCACCGCAACTATGGTTGAAAAGTTTTATTATCTACCATATGTTCTAAATCTACGATTTATTCTTCGATGAAGTCTATTGATAATGTAATTATCTTTAGTCATAATATTCTCATCTTGAAATAGTTGTGGCTCACCTTTTTGCTTCACAATTCCTTTCGGATAATAAAAGTGTAAATTTGGACAAGCGGGGAATAATAGGGGAATAGAGCGGTGATGGTCATAGATGTTGAGGTGAGGTGAATTTAACTTGGAAGGGTGTTTTGCCACTATCATACAAGATGTCTAATGACATACAACCTCGTGTCATCATAAGACAAGGTTGTGCTCATCCACTTGCTGAGTATATTTACAAGCACTACCTATATAATCTTGGTGTTTGTTTGGAGTATAATTCCCAATTAGAGATAGTGGAGATAATGATATGTCAAGAGAAGACTCACCATTGGAAAGAATATGATAGTAATCTTCTCGTTTTTATTTGGGGTCTATTGGGTTAACCAAGGATAATTCTGTGGCCATATGATATCTATCATAACCTAGACGCATGGCCTCTCATGTACGAAGGTTTCCTTGAACACTTCCTAAAGATTTTAATTTTTAAAACAGTTTTTGACTGTACCTTAATATAAGGTGTCATGGTGACGTGCTATCCAAGTTGGTGTCCAGAGTCACAGTTGGTATACTTTAGTATCAAAACTCACAACATATGTGTTGTTGTATTTTGCACGACAATTGTTGTAATAAAGTTGTAGTTGTTTTTTGTATCATGTATTTGGCGACTCAGAATGGGTTGGATGGAATGAACCTATTTTGGGGTCGTCACACTTGCAAACAAACATAGCCTAGAAGACATCTCTTAATAATTTAGATTTATATCTTTCTAGTAACGATTAGGAGACGATAAGAGACAAAACTCTTAAGAGGTAAACAAATAAGATTAATAGTTTTGAGATTATAATCCATACAAATAAACATAGTCTAAGAGACGGCTCTTAATAATTTAAATTTATATCTTTTTAGTACCGATTAAGAGACGATAAGAGACAAATAAAATTTTACTAAAGACATCTCCTATTTTTTCTATCGAGGGGCAACAAAGACTTTAACTTAAAATTTAGTTTATAAAAAATAAAGGGTATGCCTCTTGTAATATGCCTATATAAATTTTATAAAATAAAATAGGATTAATTTTTTTAAAATGAATCGATTTGTATCATGATTTTATTTATATTATTTAATGATGGAATAATTTATGTTCTCACATGAGTATACATTAGGTCCCAATTTATGAGAGAAGTAAATATGTGAAAATATAAGAGGTGGAAGTAGACTTGATTTAATCGATTGAACAAATTTATATTTTATCATTTAATTACTCTCCGTCTCAGAATAAAAGTTATGGGGGATTTTTTACGCATATTAAGAAGATGAATGAAATGACAAAATTATCTATAATAATATTTTATTAATTATTTTCAATGTAGGTGAGAGAGTGACTTTCTATACTTATTAAATACGGAGAGAGAATTAAAATAAAAAAAAATATAAAATATTTAATGCTACAAATATAATAAAAAATATATATAAAAATTTAATTATTAAAAATAAATAAATATTTAACATCAGACTACCAAAATAAATAAGTAATAACAGAGGGAGTAATCAATAATGATAGTTTTTGTCACATGACCATTCTATGTAATAAAACTGACAGTTTGTAAGGGACTAGATATGATGTGCTTCAATATTTTTTGAACAGCACTGTTTTGAGGAGAGATACATACATATGGAGAGTGAGTCAGGTGATGCGAAATCGCCTTTGTTGGGGCCGGCGACGGCGAGTGGAGGAGGACGGAGACTGAGTTGGAGTGGCAGTGGGCGGCGAGGTCGACTCACTCGCCGAAACTCATTTAACTCGCTGAAGAACGACTTTGTGTCGAGACTTCCTGATAAGGTCCGTTCTGGTGTTGATCTCGAGTCTTCGTCTTACTTTAATCTCTCCAAGTCTGCGGCTTTAACGGAAGGTTAATTCTCTCCTTTTACCTATCTCTAAATGTATACACACACGTACATATTGTATTATGGGATTGGTTAACTTGTTGAATATGAAGTGTTACAGGATTGAAAGTTGTGAACGGGAACTAAAAATTTAGAGCCCCTTTTTCAATTCTTTTTCATTTTTTGTATGCATTTTCTAAGAATAGACAAATAATTACATGATGTTGAGATGATACTTTTTTTTTTTTTTTTTTTAATACTGTGAAATCAGTCAGATGTGTCGAAGTTTTGATTCATGTTAAGCCAGCCTCTCAATATTTACATTCTAGCCAAAAAAAAGAGATGCATAACTTTGATAATAAGCCTTTTTTTTATTAGGAAGAAAATTTTCAATATTAGCAAAGATAACTTTCCAAAAGGTAATGGGAGAAAATTAATCGTCCTATAAAAGGTGGGCAGGGCTAAAATTGAACACTAGATGTGTTAAAAAGTGGTCTTTCTGTCTCTCCCAACTCTCTGTCTTGTATATGCGTTTCCATTCTCATAACATCAATTTTTTTTCTCATATTTCTATAGGTGAGAAGGAGTATTATGAAAGGCAATTTGCCACGTTAAAATCATTTGAGGAAGTAGATTCGGTGGTTGCATCCGATGGCATGGAAGAGGAAGATCTAGAAGAACAATATCAACAAGAAAGAGCAATGAGAATCTCTAATTACGCAAATATTCTGCTACTGGCATTCAAGGTGACTTATCATTGGTCAAAGTTAACTTTTATGACTAGCAGAATACTGTTTAATGTTGTATTTCGGTAAGTAGGTTGATTTATGAATGAAAGATGCCTCTTTGTTGTTTTCATTGTTTGTGGTATTTATTCTTTACACAAATTGTAATAAGCCAAATAGTATTTACAGATTTGAATTGGTGCTCGTCCTCAATTGCTTGTTCACGTAACACTACTACTATGTAATTTATCAAAGTATACAATGTCACGTGAAATTGAAACATGACCATTGAAAAAACATTGTAACATTTATTGAAAAATTGTTGAATATTAAAATATTGATGGTCAGAATAACATTTGTATTACCTTTTGCAGGTTTATGCAACAGTTAAGAGTGGATCCATAGCTATTGCGGCATCAACACTGGATTCCTTACTTGATCTAATGGCTGGCGGCATACTTTGGTTTTCTCATCTGTCAATGAAAAATATTAACATTTATAAATATCCTATTGGGAAGTTGAGGGTACAGCCAGTAGGAATAATTATCTTTGCTGCAATCATGGCTACACTTGGTATGTCATTGTGCCTTAAGCCCATGTTTGATTTCAAATGAGACTAGCTACTTCTCAATGAATTGTTTGTGCCTTACCATCTTTTGGTGGTAAGCATTGTTGAATAATCGTGTCATGTATTAGCTTATTATGATGTGCTGTTGCCATAAGACAGCACATCATGACTATGAATTCAACTTTAATTAGTGAACATGTGATATAATACATTTAAACATTTTAAGTTTTTGTATGATGTACTAAAACTAGTTAAATGGCACATATCTAAGTTATACCTTATAACAAAAAACGGAGGGAAACATTCAAGTCGGCAAATATTTCCCTTTGTCATTAATATGCTATAATTAGTTGTCATAAGAAAATGACAGAATTTTCTGTAACCAGCGGAAGCATATTATTTGATCATATTTTTGTTCATTGACATGATATGGTTGCTTTTCTTCTTTTTTTCCCCCCCAAGATTAAGATATGGTTCCTTTTTTTTCCTTTTTAAAAAGATAAGGGTGCTTTTCCTTTGCAGCTGTCCTTAATTTGATGTACTTAAAAGTTTTGGGTGCTACCATTTCATTGCAGGAGATTCAAGGAAGCCATTTCTCTTCTCTCTCTTTCTGTGTTTACTTTATTTATTTTTTTTTATTTTTTTTCAGGCTTCAATAAAGCTGGAAATTTCCGTTATCTTGTTTTAGTCAGAAATTAATGTTTAGGCTTGTCTCTGTACAATTTCTAAATTTAGTACCAAGAAGGTAAGATGTATCATAAATAACCAAATAACTGATAAAAACTATAAATGTCAATGCTTGATAGATAGAGACATAGGAGGAAGAACAACAACATTACACCGAGTGTGGTGCCTCTGTCTCTGTCTCCCCCTTCTTCCTCTTCCTATCAATTGTTATGTTCGTGTTTGTGCATGTGTCTATTTCAATGTATAACTCTGATGCTATTGCATAATCTTTGCCATGTCTGTCCATCCATTATTTTGCTAATGTTACCATCTAACATATATTTTGGACCTAGTTATGTGATTAAACTTAGATTAGAACAGTGCTTTGTGCAGCCTGAGAAAAACCACAATCTCTCCCTCTCTCAAAACCCCAACCTCTTGCAGTATGAAAAAATATTCTGGGCAGTGAAGGTGTCTTATTGTTGAGCTCTCTTTCAGGCTTTCAGGTTTTGATCCAAGCTGTACAAGAACTTATCAAAGATGATCCTCCTGGTAAAATGAACTCGGATCAATTGCTATGGTTGTACACAATCATGATATCAGCTACTGTGGTAAAACTTGCCCTCTGGATTTACTGCAAAAGCTCAGGAAACAAGATAGTACGTGCCTATGCAAAGGTATTAGGACTGTCTTGATCTTAGCCGTTCTTCATTTTACAACCTACTTGTGTAATCCTTCAATTTGATTTACCCAGGATCACTATTTCGATGTGATAACAAACGTAGTAGGACTAGTTGCAGCTGTTCTTGGTGACAAGTTTTACTGGTGGATTGACCCGGCTGGTGCTATTGTCCTCGCCATCTATACAATCACAAATTGGTCAGGAACTGTTCTGGAGAATGCAGGTAGATTCTAAATCTTCATCTCTGTATTTATATGTTTTAATACATTCTAGACATGATATAATTTAATACTCTGCGAGAAAACTAAACCTTTAGTAAGGATTTCATATGCTAAATAAGTACTGGCTATATTTGAAGCATAATTGATGTAGTGTTTCCAAGTTTATGATGGTTTTTCTTGATGCAGCATCATTAGTGGGACAATCAGCACCACCAGAAGTAATGCAGAAATTGACATATCTCGTCATACGACACCCTCAAGTCAAACGCATTGATACAGTTCGTGCTTATAGTTTTGGAGTTCTGTATTTTGTCGAGGTTAGTGTCATTTTTGTCAGTTAAATTGAATAGTAGGAATATTTACTAGAAACTCTTTGCCTGGTTTTGCTGTTCTGGTTCTTTATTCTCCTCTCATCTTTTACCACTCAGTTGCACTATATGGCATGTAAGGTAACTTGAATAAATCGAGTTAAAAGATGTAGCGGTACCTATATTTCATGTAGTAATTTTTAACTTCTTTGTTGTTACTCTTTCGTGAAGTTTCATTTCGGGAATTGATATTTTATTGAGCAAAAGTGATAGTTACACAAAAATAGTAAATGGGTCCCACACTCATTTGAGAGCAAACTGGGAATATCAAATTTTACTTGTGAAAATATCAATTCCCATTTCATTATATATATATATATATATTAATTATTTTTTTTCCGGTCATGTTTTCCCCCACCAAAACAGGTTGACATTGAGCTTCCAGAAGATTTACCCTTGAAAGAAGCTCATTCCATAGGGGAAAGCCTACAGATAAATATTGAGAAACTTCCCGAAGTTGAACGGGCATTTGTTCATCTTGACTTTGAATGCGATCACAAACCAGAGCACTCTGTTCTCAGTAGGTTGCCAAACAGTGATCCTTGAGAGGAATGCATAAATAAGGATCCCGTACTCTTCCGATGGGCAAATCTGAAAAAAATATAATCAGCATCAACCTCTCGAGTTTTTCATGCATCATCAAATGTATATGGAAAAAATTTCACAGGATATCGACCAATTTTCTGGTCGGAGAATCTTTGAAATTTTAGGATCTAATGCTATCTACATCTCTTGTTTATGCGCTTAATTCTATTAAGATTGATTCATGTAATGTAAATGAATGTATTTAGTCATTAGCTTGCATCTGTTGGCTTGCAACAAATGAGTACCATTTATTTTTACCACTCATCTTTACAGTATTATTTGTAGATACAATAATGATGTTGAATATTGAAAATTTAACAGGGACGAAAATGTAAATGTAAGTTTTACAATTGGGATATTAGTCCCACATTATATGCTTTTATATTCTATTTATTTGTTTATATCGTCCTTTACCTCCATTCTATGCAATACAAATCCTCCTTCCTTGTATTGCTTTCAAAGAATTTATGAAGCCCATTCAACAAGAATGGGTAAGTCTTTTTTTATTTTTATCATAATTTCAGGAAACTATATAGAATTTATTCTCATAAATAATGCTTCCTTCATTTCATATTATTTGATCATTATTTGACTTTTTAAAGTCAACTTAAGATATTTTTAAATTTAAAATTAACATACTTTTTTTAAAAATTTTAATCATTATCAATCTAAAAAATATTATTCATTGTAAGTTTTATTGTTTTATGAAAACACAACCCAACCCTTTATGCGAGACATCACTAAACACCACAAAGTTTCCTGTACTATCTGGTAATGACAACACAGGTGTCACACTTAGCTTCTTCTTCAAATCTTGAAAACTCTCTTCACACTTCTCCGTTCAAATAAATTTTACCGTTTTCCTTGTCAAATTTGTTAGCGGAGTGGCTATCTTAGAAAAATCTTGAATAAATCTTCTATAATAACCGGCCAGTCCCAAGAAACTCCTTACCTCCGACGATGTTCTTGGTTGTTCCCAATTGATTACAACTTCCACTTTTGATGGATCCATTGAAATCCCATCCTTGTCAATCACGTGCCCAAGAAATTGTACACGATCTAGCCAAAATTCGTACTTAGAGAATTTTTCGTACAACTTTTCCTTTCTTAGTATTTCCAATGTCAAACGTAAGTGTTCCACGTGTTCTTCTTGAGTTTTGGAATACATCAGAATGTCGTCGATGAATACCACTACAAACTTGTCTAAAATGGTTTAAACACCCTATTCATCAAATTCATGAATGCAGCAGGTGCATTGGTTAAACCAAAAGACATCACCAGAAACTCATAATGTCCATACCGAGTTCTGAATGTTGTTCTAGGTATATTCTCTTTCCTCACCTTTAATTGGTGATACCCACTTCTCAAATCCATTTTCGAGAAGTATTTAACACCCTTCAACTGATCAAACAAGTCATCTATTCTTGGTAATGGATATTTGTTACCTAAAATTATAAGCTTGTGCAATTGCTTAAAGACAGATATTGTAACACCCCCTTTCCCAAAAGAAAAGGAATGTCACACCGAGAACATAATAAATACAATTCTGAAATAAATCTCAAAGTAATTCTAAATAAATTGAATACCAACAATCTTAAACGCCAAATAGAAAGACTTTCACGTTAACATAATCTCCATTTCTAAGCATGAATGCCACAGTAGGCCCAAAACATCCAACTACAAAATATTAGGAAAACCAAGTCTAATAATAATCTCGAAAGCTAATCTACTTATTTGGATAAAGGTAACTCTCATCCTACAAATCCTGAATGTATCTAAAAGAGTCGAAGGAATGAACACATGTGAATTACAAAAGAATTACGAATTTACCAGAAATAATGAGACCATTTACAAATGATTTAACATTGTCAAACAAATAGTTATAGCCAACAAAATCACAAACAAAATAAGTTTGAATCAAATGGTTATAAGGTGAAAATTTCATACTCAACTCAAATACAAATAGCCAAAGGCTAACAAAATACATCGGTATCATGATGTATGCAAATCAAATCGGATAGTACGCACGACACATACGTCACTAATTTGCCAAACAAATCAAATCAAATCAAATACTAGGTCGACCTATACGTATTCTGAACAAATATATCAAATGGCCAAAGCTCCTACCTAGAGCATATAAAAGGATATGTCGTGGACTAATCACACCGCCACAGAAGGTGTCAATGCCCTTGTGTCAAAAGGACATGCCTGTGGTACCCCCACAGGTGGTTAACTCAAGTATACCCTAAGGATCAAACTATAAAATGTAATCCAAAAGGGGTTCAAATCATAAGCCTTACATGACCATCTCCGAATGAAATCAAATTATCAAATACGAACATACTTAATTCTCACAAGATACTAATGATCAAAATAACTCCCGAATGTGAACGAAATTATACGAATAGTGATAAAACGAATAAAGTCTCCAAAATATATTAACATTATTAACTAGTTCAAAGAGTACAAATACGAGTTCTAATATCAATGTCAAAACGAAACTATCACAATAAATTTGACAACAAAGAATAATCTTGAGAGGCAATACCAAATTTTTAAATGAGTAACAAAACGAACGAATTAAATTTAAAAGAGTATTGCTGAAAAAGTACGGAATCTGTACCTGAGTTGAGATTATTATTAGACTTGATTTTCCTAATATTTTGTAGTTGGATGTTTTGGGCCTATTTTGGCATTCATCCTTAGAAGTAGAGATTATGTTAACGTGGAGGTCTTTCTATTTAAATTGGCGCTTAAGATTGTTGGTATTCAATTTATTTAGAACTACTTTGAGATTTATTTCAGAATTGTATTTATTATGTTTTGTGTGTGACATTCTTTTTCCTTTGGGAAAGGGGGTGTTACAGAGTATGGTATCAAAGCCGACTCTCGAAATCTTGGGTCGGGTCACCGGATCAGGTTGTCGGAGGTGGGGACATGAAGGCTGGTGGTATTATCTCACAATGGAGAGTTGGAGGTCGGAGGTGGGGACACGAAACCAGCCAGTTTATCCCACAATGGTTAGAGAGACAAAGATCTGTGGACCGTGTGTGTGATCGGTTCTAACGAGAACATCAAAAATTTAAATAGGGGAGTTTGTAAAATTCTAGTCCCACATCGAAAGAGATGAAAAAAATTTATCTGTATATAAAAAACTAAATTGCTAACGATAGTATTTTCAAGTCCTAATACTATTTGAGAGTTGTTTCATATATAAGCCCATAGGCAGGCATATAACACAAATAATAAGTTCAGCCCACAATTGAATTTTTTTGCAATAAAAAAACCAGGATTTGTTTAAATAATTATTGTTTGGTACACTTTTTTTCACTTATTTAAAGCGTAAATTACTAAAAAAAAGAAAAAGATTTTGATTAGTGAAGATGGGTAATAAATAGAATCACTAAAATAAAAAGGAATATATTAGTAATATTGATTAAACCTAATTATTAGATTTGACAAATAATAAAAAAACTCCAAATTAGTGCTTATGATTATTTCCATGCAATTGATGAATCTCAAGATTGTATTGCTTAAAAAGAATTAACACGCCCCATCCATCAAGGTTGGGAAAGTTCTATTTTTTTGCCCCCTCGCATTTTCTTTCACAAAACAATCCTGGTCCTTGCCTCCAAACTCCCTTCATGACATATTGTTATTGAATGACGTTCTCTTCACGGGATTATCATAAAGTTAGTCAATTGACCAATACAGTACTGACATACAGAGAGATATCATTTCCCAGCCTGCGTGTTAATATTATATTGATCAATTGACCAAAGTTAACTTCATGTTAAGCACCCCTTCATAAAATAATCTTAGTTCCCACCTCCAAACTCCCTTCATGTCATTTTGTTATTGAATATGACGTAAAACACTATCTTGTATATAGAACGGTACCCTTTTCATACATAGCAATCCCTTCAAAACAAATTCAGAAAAGGAAACATTAGTGTGAAGATTTATACTTGCTACATAATGGAACATGCAGTAATTACTCTAAAACAAATCTCTACACTACCTTATTAATCTAAATGGTTATATAAAGGAGAGCAGATATTCTGTTTCCATTTTTCTTGTCCTTCTACTTAAACTTTAACACATGACCTCTTATTTAATTTTAGATCCAATAGAGACATGAAAAATGGAGACATATGATTTGATCTCGTCAGTCTTTCAAGTCCTCTAGGAAGAGGAAATAGGCATGTCTTATTTAGCAAAAAAAAAAAACCATGTCTCCAATAACGGTTGAGCAATAAACTTCGTCATCATCTAAGAGTTGTGTTCCTGATCTCTCTATATATATTTAGTAAGTTAAGCATCTTGGTTATCTTAGCCCCACATTGAATGCTTTTATATTTTCATTAGTTGTTTAAATTATTTTTTTGCCTGCATTAAGTCATCACCCACAATGAGTGATATGCAACATAAAACTGAAATTGTTAGTATATTAAATAAATAAATAAAATATGCCAACCAACAAGGCTGGCTCTGTATTTTTTTATTCTATTATTTTTTATAATTACTTGAAAATGATATATATATATATATATATATATATATATATATATATATATATATATATATACAGATGGATCAGTCCTAACTCCGGACCGATAAAAAACGGACCCAATTTATTTTTTATATTTTTTTTAAAACAACTAAAAAAAATATTTAATATTTTATGGAACTGAAATTTTTTCATAATATAATGTTTTGGGCATGATTTAAATACCTATACCAAAAAATGGTGGTACAGTCTGCACATACTGTACATACATGTTTTGTTATACATACCCAAATCACACCAAAAACACTGTATTATGAAAAAATTTCAAATTTATAAAATATTATTTATTTATTTTTAGTTGTTTTAAAAAAAAAAGCAAAAAAAAAAAAGTAAAAAAAAGGTCCGAATTTTGGTCCTATTCCGGAGTCCTGACTGATTCTACCTCATATATATATATATATATATATATATATATATATATATATATATATATTGTGAATTTATGTGTTTGCTTTTTGGTTGTAAGCAATCCAGCACTTTTGAGGAGTCTAACATGACTATGCATTTTTTATGTCTTTAATATATTTCACCAACATTAAAAAGACTATCAACTAAGATTTATTCCGTTCGCATAATAATTGTGCATAAAACATACTTTATTATACAAATGTGAACTTAGAAATTATATCTCATCCGTAAAGTTATGCGGATGGAAATAATTACAGTTTTTGAATTACAGAAATGAATGGTGGGATTTGCGTTGGATTAATGGGGCTCTCATCTAACTTTGTCTATGAATCAATCCCCTATATATATATATATATATATTTCATTAAACACACTGAAAAAGAAATTAATTTTCTAAATACGCCCTATTTAACTCTAAATATTCACACACAAAAATTAGTCTACAACTCATTAATTAGAAAATGGGTAGAATGACAAGTAAATGTAAGTTTTACAATTGGGATATTAGTCCCACATTATATGCTTTTATATTCTATTTATTTGTTTATATTGTCCTTTACCTCCATTCCAAAGCATCACCCGCTATGAGTGATATGCAATACAAATCCTCCTTCCTTGTATTGCTTTCAAAGAATTTATGAAGTCCATTCAACAAGAATGGGTGAGTCTTTTCTTATTTTTATCATAGTTTCAGGAAACTTTATAGAATTTGTTCTCATAAATAATACTTCCTTCATTTCATATTATTTGATCATTATTTGACTTTTTAAAGTCAATGTAAGATATTTTTAAATTTAAAATTAACATCATTTTTTTTAATTTTAATCATTATCAATCTAAAAAATATTATTAATTATAAGTTTTATTGTTTCATAAGAACACAACCCAACCCTTTATGTGAGGCATCACTAAACACCACAAAGTTTTCTACTATCCGGTAATGACAACACATGTGTCACACTTAGCTTCTTCTTCAAATCTTGAAAACTCTCTTCACACTTCTCCGTCCAAACAAATTTTACCGCTTTCCTTGTCAAATTTGTTAGCGGAGTGGCTATCTTAGAAAAATCTTGAATAAATTTTCTATAATAACCGGTTAGTCCCAAGAAACTCCTTACCTCCGACGGTGTTCTTGGTTGTTCACAATTGATTACAGCTTCCACTTTTGATGGATCCACTGAAATCCCATCCATGTCAATCACGTGCCCAATAAATTGTACACGATCTAGCCAAAATTCGCACTTAGAGAATTTTGCGTACAACTTTTCATTTCTTAGTGTTTCCAATGCAATGTTTACAATCTGGGGTGCTCTTTTTTCTTCGTTTGGGGTTTTGTCCCATTATGTTTTCCCCAAACAAGGCTATAATGAGGCCCCAAAGTATTCTCCCTTATCTTTTGTAAATTCTTATAATTTTAATAAAATTAATTAGTTGACAATTTATTTATTTTTTTGTTTAATTTATATAAAGGGACACACTTGAAAAAATTTACTCTGAACCTTAGAAAACTCAAAACCGACTGCTCGTTCACCGTATCAAGATTCATTAATTAAATTGACTTTCTCATCAATCATCAAACAATTTTTTAGAACAAAAAAGGTAGAATCAACTAAGATTTATTCCGTTCGCATAATAGTTGTGCGTATAAAACATACCATCCGCACAGCTATTATACAAATGTGAACTTAGAAGTTATATCTCATCCGCAAAGTTATGCGGATGAGAATAATTACAGCTTTTGAATTACAGAAATGAATGGGGCTTTTGATATATATATTTCATTAAACTCTAACACTGAAAAAGAAATTAATTTTCTAAATACGTCCCATTTAACTCTAAATATTTTTTTAAAAAAAAATTTAGTGTACAACTCATTAATAAGAAAATGGGAAGAATGACAAGTAAATGTAAGTTTTACAATTGGGATATTATTCCCGCATCGTATGCTTTTATATTCTATTTATTTGTTTATATTGTCCTTTACCTCCATTCCAATACATCTCCCGCTATGAGTGATATGCAATACAAATCCTCCTTCCTTGTATCGCTTCCAAAGAATTTATGTAGCCCATTCAACAAGAATGGGTATGTCTTTTTCTATTTTTATAGAGAAAATTAATATTATTTATCATGACAAAATCCATTCAATAATTTTAAAACAATTAATTTTTTTTTTTTTTCTCTCAAATCGTAAAGTTGGTAGATTCTTATTGGCTGCGGTAAAAAACACTAGTTTTTATAGAATTTATTTTCATAAATAATATTCCTTTCATTTCATATTATTTGATGACTTTTTAAAGTCAACTTAAGATATTATTTTCATAAATAATACTTCTTTCATTTCATATTATGGAGATTCTAGGTGATCTTATTTGTTTGTGAAGCCTTCTTGGGAAATTAGTGGATAGCTATTTTTTTCATTTAGGGAGCTTGATGAATTTTCTCCTACAAACAAATTATATGAATCTTTCTGTATATAATATTTAATTGGTGTTCCTTTTGTTCGTGCATGCATCTTCAAGGCTATGGTATTTGAAAATTTTCACTGCTGTAGATATGTCATAGTACATCTTTCGATTACAGTGTAGCGAGAAGCTTGGTTTAGACATTAAGTGCACAAAAATCTAATGTTCAAATTGCCCAAAATTAAGTACATTAAGGTTTTGTACTGTACAACTATTTTAGGCTAAAAAACAACTAGTTAGTACAATGCATTTGGACCTTTAAATTAAAGCACTAAACGCATGCAACTGATGTAAACATCGTAAACGCTAGCTCATAGATGAGCCCAAATAGTAGCTTCTTTTAGTTTTAGAAACACACAAACACACACACATATATATATATATATATATATATATATATATATATATATATAGTCCAGTTCCAGTCCGAACGCCCGAATTTTTTCCCATCCGGATTTTTTTTTTTTTTTTAAAACAACTAAAAAAAAATATTTAATATTTTATGGAATTGAAAATTTTTTCATAATAAAGTGTTTTGAGCGTGATTTGGGTACGTATAACAAAACATGGTGGTACAGTCAAATCACCCCCAACACATTGTATTATGGAAAAATTTCAGTTCCATAAAATATTAAATATTTTTTTTAGTTATTTTATAAAAAAAAAACAAAAAAAAATTAAAAATTTGGGTCAGTTTTTGATCAGTCCGGAGTCCTGACTGATCCATCAGATATATATATATATATATATATATATATATATATATATATATGATAAAAAGTATATACACAATCATGTGTAGTACCACGATCGCTATATCGACAGCTTTTTTTGGACTATAACAACAGGTCACCCGTCGCTATAGTTATTATACTGTGTATATATGTAAGACCCCAACTTTTATGAATAAAGATTAATTTTCTCTAAATATTATTTTGAATAGTAAAGTGTTAATTTGATATAATGATATAATTATGGGTGATATGTGCAAATTTTACAAGTAAGCAAGTTATTATAAAATATTCGTTTGGTGGGAAAATATTCTTTTGGAGAATATTCGTACGACGGTGCAATTATTGGTGAACCCCACAACGGAATAACTGTCGAATATAGAAAGCGATAGAAATAACTTTTTTATAAAAATAACAGCAAAACTTTTACCATTAAACTGTTGAAATACCCGATGATAAAAGTATAGTAATACGCGTTGTTGCACAGTAGCACATGGTATTGCACAGTATCTCTGATTATTGATACTTACGTAAAAATCACTCAGTTTCATTCAATAATTGCTACAGTAATTGTTACATAGTATCTCATATTATTTATTCAATTATTGTCACAATATCATCTGCACAATATTTTATATTATTAAATCAATAATTGACACGACACAGTTACTCATATTATTATTTACATTATTGACAATGTCTAGAAAGTTCTATCGAGAAAAATATTTAAGTTATTTAATTGCACGCCAGTAAGAACAAATCTTTATCGAAAAGTCCTCTTTTTCTGGAAACGATCTGGTTGTCAATATTGTGAGTTATAATATTAATGATGAATAATTGTTGAAAAATTAAAAATGTGTTGATTAAAGATAAATGATTTGTGATATATATTTATTCAATTTTGATATAAATAGAGGGATTTGACATGAGGCATTTGTTGTAAGTTTGACTTATTATTCCATAGAGAAATGTGCTAATTTTTTAAACCGTCGGCAAAAAATTATTTCAGCTTTTATTTTATTATTATTATAATAGTAATAAAACAGAATTTTTTTTATAATATATATGAAGTTATTTATTTTATTAGAATACTTTAGATGAATAGTGAAATCATACGAAATTTTACAAAATTTACTATTGAGTCCGTGATTATTTAGTATTTAAATAGTGTCATATCATTCTCCTATAAATAGGTTGCTTAGTTAAGAAATGAAAATCACACCAGAATAAGAAAACTCTTCTTCTATAATATTGTGCGTATTTCTTTTGAGTATAAGAATATTTTAAGTGTAGTATATAGTGCAAGATTTTCTCAAGATAATCTCCGTTATGCCAGCCAGATTTAGTCTCCTATTAAGGTAAATGATGTTATTTTCTGCATACTCATAAGGGTTGTCATTCTATTTCTTATTAATCTATGAGAATAACATGTCTACGCAGACTACCGCATACATGGTGAATAACTCTTCGTATTCATTCTTTATTAAATTGTGAAATGATCTATTTACGCGAATTATCGCATGACGGGTGAAATATAATTTACAGTTTCGTATATTCTTTCATACTCGTATGGGATATCATTTCTTTTGTACTCGTCAAAGGATGTCGTTTTCTTTCATATTTTTCTCAATTTATGGAACAAATTTATTGTTTGTTTCCATAACCTTATTGTTAAATGATAAAAATTCCTGAAATTAGTATAATATTCTTAATAGTTTGCACTTTATCTAGTTTTGTTTCACTAAAATATTTTTTTATAAAATAATGTGACAATAATTGTAATTAACACTTTATTTGAGTTTGAATATTATCTACGAGATAATATTTATATTTAAACTCACAGTTTATGTTTTGTCGTATATTACACGACAATTAATTTTTCGACGATGGACTGTTAATACTTTGATATGGGACACATAAAGCAATTTGATAGGTTAAAATGGAGGGACAATTAATCTTACATTAATCATGTGATTATATAATCCTTCATAAATAACTTTAAAAATAATAAAAAATAATTTATATGACTATTTAAAAGGATATTAATCCTCGGTCATAAGATAAATAAAAAATAATAATTTTATCTCAAATATATTTTTTTATAAACAAACATGGTCTAAAAGTTTAGGCCGTACCTCCACTGTAAAAAGTATGTCACATGCATTATTCCAAAAGGAGAGCACTGCACTATAGTTATACCCTAAAAACTACAAGAAGAATAATTTTATACTGGTCACCACACCATACGCGTCGCGCGTGTAATTATAATAATAATTAAATTAAATTTAAAGGATAACTTTAAAAGAAAACACATTAAAAAGAGAAAAATTATAAAATAATCGAACTTATAATGGCAAAAAAATAATAAAAAATTGTGATATAATTTTAAGAGTGATGTCACCATGCATCCCTCTCTCGCATTATATATATATATATATATATATAGAAATGATCAAGTAAGGGATCCCTTATTTTCTTAAAATGAGGACTTTTTTTTTTTTTTTTTTTAAACAAACTAAAAAGTTTAATATTTTATAGAACTGAAATTTTTCCATAATACAATGTTTTTGGCTGTGTTTTGAATACCTATACTAAAAAGTGGTGGTACAGTGTTCAGACTGTATATACATACATATTTGTTATATGTACTCCAAATCACACCCAAAACACTGTATTATGAAAAATTTCAGTTCCATAAAATATTAAACTTTTTTTAGTTGTTTTAAAAAAAAAATCCTCATTTTAAGAAAGTAAGGATCCCTTACTCCGATCCGACTATATATATATATATATATATATATATATATATATATATATATATATATATATATATATATATATAATGATAAAAAGTCCCTTACTAATAGACGCGAGTGGTTAATATGAAGTAAATTTTAGTCAATTGATTAATACAACGTTGACACGCAGGTCGGAAAGTAATCTCTCTCTGCGTGTCAGTATTATATTAATCAATTAATCAACTTACAATGAAATTAATTTCATGGTAACCGTGTTAAAACATACTCGACTAAGTCCACTTTATAATAATCATTCATAGGATACAAAGTTGACTAAAGCCAACCAATCCAATCCATAGTTAGTCAATAACATCTTTTATGATCAGGCAAGAATAGAAAAAATCTGAATGATGAGATGAAATTATTGACACCCAAATCGAAGAGAATTTTCAATCTCCAAGAGCATAATAGCTCGTAAAATACATTATTTTACAAGCAAACTACACCAGATGAATATAAAGAAAAAGTAACCATGCACTAAAACAATATCATCCTCAATGATACAAGAGTCATAAATGCATAAAACATAAGGCCATTCAGGGAAGGCTGGTATGAGATGAGAAACAAGAGCAGAACCAGCACAAATGCTACTCCCCACGGCGAGCCACCGGCTCGATGAATTGCATCTTCAGAGCCTGGAATGGGAATGCTAATTTGATCTGGTGTGGAGATCCAATGGACCAAAATGACCAATAGTAAAGGGGATATTATAAGTAAACGTTGCAACATTTCAGCAGCTGTGGACATTATGGCATCATACAAAATATAGCCTAATATTATAAATAGAACTATCAATGCTGCCTTGAGGTTACTGCTGTTTGAACTGCTGTCTGAAGCCATGAGAAAGTGCAACAGAAAAAAAAGAGAATTATAGCAGCTGGTGGTTAGATATAGTAGGGTATATATATATGAAGAGAATTAATAATGCAGGTATGTGTGTATATAGATGGGTAATTATTCATCTCTACACATTTGGATGGACTAAGGTCCTATATATTCTTACACCAAGGGAAATAATTGAGTCCTTGTTCTGTAACTTTTGTCTTATATATTGACAATTTCTAATTCACCAGGGGTAGATAGGTCACTTCCTTTACAGGTAAATGTTAAGTTTATGAGATACAAATCCACACCGATATTTTCGGAGTTAAAAATTAACGGAGAGAATGTACAACTTTTAGTGCAAGCGGTACAAGCATGTACTGCATAAATAGCACCGAATTACACTTTTAGCGCTAGAAGTATATATATATATATATATATATATATATATATATATATATATATATATATATATATATATATCAATGTTGTACATTTCTGTTACGTACTCTTTTTTATTCATATTTATCATAAATAAGTCAAATAACATCACATAGACTTCATTAATCACCAAGGTTACTTTTGTTTGTAAAAATAACTAGTAGGGTAAACCTATTTGTACTAATTTATTACAATTTGGACTATCATAACTTATAATTAGTCTATTATTTAATCTCGGACTATATTTTGTCATTTCAAAGGTCATTTGATGATAAATTATAATCCCAAATGAAAATGAAATAATCTTATCACCTAGCCCAAAGATTAATCCCCAATATATGTATGTGCATTAAACAAACTTAAGCTACTTTCTCTTATCTTGCACAGATCTTCTGAGGCTTCTTACATAAAGCTCACTATTATGGAATGTCAAGACTTTCTTTTATGTTCCACATGTTGGTTACTTAGCCAAAAAAATGTTCTACATGTTGGTCCACATTTTTTACCCATGAGGCAACAAGTCAACAAAGGTGGCTTGCAGGCCTGTGGCTTATATTTTAGCAAGGGTAGTTGCCCCAAGATCATTTAAACAAAAAACATTAGCAAAAGGTAATGCATTTCTTTTGGCAGACAGTAAATTGTAAAGCATAAGCATGAAATGAGCCAAATTCATGATAAAACAAAGTGCAAATGAATATTTCAACACATTCAGCAAAAGAATATTATAAAGATGCATCTTGGTTTGCCAGTCCACGTGCTAGCAAATACATAGCATAATTAATTTGAATGTTGAATTACTTCAGAAATCAATTCAAATTTTCAAGTATGGACTCCTGTCCTAAAACACAATAAAAAAAATCCATAAATGGAGCCATGGTAACCCTTCACCCTGGCTAGAATAAGTGTTATATGTAATACTACTGTAATTTCGGTCATGAAACTGATACAGGTGTGTGCTATATAACTAAAACGCGGTACATTAGTATAGTTTTATGGTTAGAAATTATCTTAGAATCTGTATGCAATAAAATTAAGTTTTTTAGAAGATTTTTAGTAGAATCAACAAGTTGGCTGTTTTATAACTAATTCAGTACAAATGCGATGTTTGAGAATTCACTGCTAAGTTGGAATATTGATATTTGTGCAACTATGAAGAAAACAACAAATAAATATTTTAGTACACTGAATTTAGAGTATTGGTTCGTCAAGATACCCTGTTTGATAACACAAGTACCACTACGCGGTCTATTGGGAGAAAAAGCTAATAGACATGTACTCTATCTGTTCCTAAAAGATTGTCGTTTTAGGAAGTAATTTTTGTTCTAAAAAGATTGTCGTTTTGAGTTTATCAATACACATTAGCTATTTTTTCCCTACTTTACCCTTATTTAAAGTTTTTTCCTATTTAAAACTTTCTTCTCTTCCCAATGATTCTTATTCAATTCAATGCTATAATCCAAGTAGTAATTGGTTGAATAAGAAGTAATTGGTTGAATTGAATAAGAAACATTGGGAATGGAATAATTGGTTGAGACAATTAATAAGCGTAGTATAGTATTTTCGCTAGGTATTAATTACATTTCTTAATTTGTGTGCATTAACCTTAAACGACAATCTTTTAGGAACATAGGGAGTACTGAATTTGTTTCAAAAAAACTCATGTGAATGATGAATTAGCCAACCATAGTTGAGAAAATGAGGCATGTCTGCCTTTAATCATTCTGACACTCTTTGACACCCATAACCATAGCACATTCTGCCTTTGTTTGTTGCTACAAATACCTAGGTTGGGGTCTAGACTAAATTATTTAGGGTTAGTTTTGAACTTTTGGGGTGATTAAGAATTCTTATATTGACTATGTAAGAGGGATCTTATACTAAATTATGTACGACCTTTTGAGATGGTGAGATTAATTTCCTACCGATTGTGAAAAAACTCAAACTTTGAGCGAAATATGTAAAACTTTGTGTCTCGTGTGTACTTGTTTTTCTTTTAGTTTCCCTATTGTTTTTGCTAAGGTTTTTTTTTCCCCAAGCAATTCCATATATCTTTAATCATCCTTGTACATAAGACTAAGAAATATAGCTACACACACAGAGCCACTAGTCATAATTTGGTCTAGTCGAGTGGTAAAATAGCATGCAAGAATTCAAGTACCTAGTTCCACATTGAGGGGAAACTTCTAACATCTAGGTAGTATCCATAATTTCTTCCTCTATGATTTGAGTATGCAAGTAATCCTAACATGTGGGTCCCATGGTATTAGTGAAATCAGCATGGAAGTAACACCATAATAGTACCTTCCTATAAAACTTTTACACAGAAAGAAACACATACCAACAGATCATATATTCTGCAGGGCTGCAATCATAGAACTTCAACTCCAAGAAACCACATCTCTGTCAGTTATTTCATCAAACACCTATCTTGCAACCTCAATCTGATTACCAAAAACACCCATTGTTTGTAGTGTTTTCATAATGTACCTATCCCAATCAAAACCCATGTCTAAGGTGAAAGAATGCACCATCCCTCGAAGCCTAATTCTTTGAATCTGAGAGAAAAGGTTAGGCTTAGATCATTTATGAAGAGCATTGATATTTCCACATGAAGTAATATTCATCTGCACTTTCTTCAATCATGAAAAGTTTAGTTTAGGCTTAGCTTAGATCATTTGTGAAGGAATTGATACTTTCACATCAATTCCCTACATCCACACTTGTTCTAAAGGCAGCTTAACATTTAAATTCAACCAATTGATATTCCCACATGAAGATTAATATTTTTACAAGGATTATTTTCCACAAAAAAAAAAAACTAGGCTCAATCACTATTTATGGAAAGAGAATCTTGTAAAAAAATCATGTGTGAAAATATCAATTTGTTTTAATGTAATGTGTAGTAAGATGAGAGTAAATTAATTATAAAGAGAGGATTTTTCAATGTAGTTCAACAAATACTAATTTAAAGGATTAATTAGAACACCATAATAAAAATATGGAAAAATTCCTTGTGCAATCTTTTTCTATGCATCTCATATGAAATAAAAATGCATCTAGGGTATTGTATAAAATATTATTCTTTGTTAACTTCTTTTTTTATAATATGAAAGTCAAATTCATATTATTTTTTTCGGAATAATCTTCCGATAACCCTATTTTTAATGTTTTTTAAACTCACATCTGACAAAAAAAAGCCTTTGACAGCAATTTTAGATATTTTCTCTTCTTTTTTTTCAAAATGCACATTAAATAAAGGAACTGTTAAATCCACAACAAAAAATATTATTTTCACAACAAAAGTGTCGTTATAGATCCTATAATTACAGTTTTCACCGTCACTATACATCTGCAACACGACACTTTTGTTGTGGAAATAACAAAAAGCGTTTGGATTTAACAATTTCCTAAATAAATAGGGAAAAAGTTAAATTGGGAAGGAGGGGAAGAGAGAAAGGAGGAGACTCTATACCGTTATACCCTAATTTGAGAGTAGATTGAAAGATGAAAGCTTCAGAGGTCTCAATGAAAAGGAGCAATGGGGAAAATGAAGTGAAGAGAAAGATAAAGCCCCCTTTTAGGCCAGCTAAAGATGATACAAAACCAGTTCTCCAAGACCCAGTAATCTCTCTTCCCTCTATATTCACTTATACATATATATATATATATATATATATGATGCATAACTTTTTTGTGTAAAACAAGATTTGAATTCGTTTTTTTCATTGTTTTTAGATATTGAGATCAGACCCAACAGAGACTGAAGAAGCTGTTCTGCGAGTGCCTCCTTTCCCTGTAATCAGATCAAAATCTCAATCTCAATGAATTTCTTATATGTTTTTTATCCTATGAAACTTGTTCTGTAATTAGATTAGCTCTGTAGCTCATTTTCTTGAAGCTCTTATGATTAGTTCATCTGTTGTAAGAATTATCTGGATTGTTAATTCAACAAGTGAAAATGGGGTTTTGAATTTATTTATTTTTTTTGTGTTGTTTATTGCTCTGTTTCTGATCTGATTCAGTCATTGTCAACATGGTGTTTGAAGAAAAAGAAATACCTAGTTTCTTTTTTTTATCTCTGATTTTACATAATTGGCATATTCAATTGATTTTAGAACCATGAAATTTCGGTACTTAGGAATAAAGGAAACCATGTCATCCAAATTGGGACAGTGAGTACTCAAATGTTCAAGTTCAACTTGTTTGAGATTCAGCGGGAAGGGGGGAAAAGAACTTGTTTAAGATTGAATAATAGGTAAGATAAAAGATTTAAGCTTGATCACAATTTTACACTAGTTAAAAATTAAGTTTGGTACTAGTTTGTTCATTTGTTTAGTAGCAACTTAATATTCCTTTTTTACCTCAAAATGAGTCTCATTTCTTTGTATGTGAGACACAATAGCATCTTACTTAATATGCTTTTCTCCATAACAAAAAGTGATTAAACATAATTTCATTCAATATCTATATTGTCATTTAAAATTAAATTAGGAGGTTTGATGGGAGCCATATTGATCTTTTTAAGTGCATAAATTTTTTATTTTGGGACTCTTGTTTTCGCTTGAGGGAGTACAATGTAAACAATAAGCTACTCAAGTTGGTCTTGTGATTATTTATGCAATTTAAGCACAGTCTGAGCTTTAATTTCAGCAAGCAACTTGGATAGAGAATACAAACTCAAGTCTATTGTAAACTGAATTTGTCAGGGTACACTTGGTCCTGACCTTGAATCACAGAGATCAGATAGAGAGAATTTGGAAGGGAGAGAGACTGACAGAATTCAGTAGGTGGGAGGTAGAAGGTGGGAGCAAATGCTACTCTTTTTCATATATTTCAATACTTGTCAATGTAAAAGCTATTACAACTATTTATAGGAAGAGATTACTTACAGAAAAATAAAGCTAATCCTACGCCATTCTCTTATCCTGCACTCAAAATAACTAACTTATGACATGTGCTCGCGTGGACTACAATACTACTAGAATCTACTATTATATTATATTCTCCAGAATGCCCCTAGCCTGACAGAATTGTTGTAGTTACAAGAGAGGATATGTTATTCATGACAATATCTCAATAACAAAAACCTGAGGTTTAAAACACAAACCTATTTTGGTTGTTGATCTCCTTGACTGAAACTGAAAAGGTCCAATCTTTTATGAAGAGCTCATGGTTTTGGAAAAGCATAATGGACGTCAGAGACTTGTTTAAGGTGCCAACCATGGTTCTATTTGGATCATTGGAGCAAAATTCATTCAGCGGAAACTCTTATCGCTACAAATATATATATATATATGTGTGTGTGTGTGTGTGTGTGTATGTGTGTGTGAGAGAGAGTGGTATGTTTTTCCCAAGTAATTCAGTTGGCATGAGAGTTTGATGGGGCTTGTGGGGTGGCTTCTTTTATTAAGTTGGGAGTCGCGCTAATCTTCCGGGCTGGAAAGATCGTGCATGTCTTGTAAATCTCTACTGGATGATGTCTTGGACAGTGACAGTATGGTAGTGAAGACTTCTGGATATGTGGTGGCCTCAAAACTTTGGTGGCAAATGGCTGGTGGCTTTTGTGCTTTATACGTTACATTCCTGGGCTTGACTTGTGCACTGAGGGTACATATGGAAGTTGAATTCCCCTCCAACAGCTAAAAATGTTTCTCCAGACCTGAATCATCTTTTCCTTATCTTGGAGCTTCCCCTCTCTGATCATCTGATGTAGCAGTTGGACCGCCACCATTATAAGCTCTGGATGTATCTTGTTATGTATTACAGGATATAACTTTTCTACTATATACCTTGTATGTATTTGTATATGTGCTCGTTTTTACAACTTTTTTCGACCCCTATTAGCAAGTTCAGCAATTTGATTGTGGCGTATTTAGCTCAGTTTTGGTTCATGTAGGTTAGACTTTTATGACTAGGTTTTTCTTTTTCTTTGTGTTTTGTTTTATCAGGAGTTATGACGCCATGTAAATGTGTACTTAAGTTATTCAGTCAATGAAATAAACTTAAATTACAGGAAATGTGCCTTAGAATCTCTTTGCTCTTTGAGTTTAGAAAACACAACCTTTGTTCTGACTTTTTCCTTTGGAAACTGCCAGATTTGATCAATATGTGATGGTTAATTTGGAGAAGCAGAAATGAGTCTTGTAAAAGAAGATCCCATATTTCACAGTGATCTTTTTCAGCTGATTTTGCTTCATCAGAATTTAGCTGTGGCAAAAATTCGAGTAGTGGGAATGTAGACCTGGCAAAAAATAGGTTTGGATTGGTTTTGAGTTACATAAAATAGGTTTGTGTTGGTTTTGGAACTAAAACCATATTACAGTAAAACCTCTATTTAGGAATAGACTTGAGACTAAACTATTTGTATTCTAATTGAGAGGTTATTACTAAATAGAGGTATTGGTACAAAATATTTTCCGAACACCCAAAAATATCCACTATTTATACAAAGTAGTCTTTTATAGGAAAATGTGGTCTTTTATAGAAAATGTGGTCTTTTATAAGAAATGTAGTCTTTTATAGGAAAATGTAGTCCTTTATAAGAAATGTAGCCTTTTAAAATTAATATTGTCTCTCTCTCTCATATTTATATATATATATATATATATATATATATAATTATTACTATATAGAGGTATAGTTTCTTAATACGGGACTTAAAAAGTATATAACATATTACAATTTAGAGGTTATTCCTATTTATAATTGGCCCAAATTGGGATCAAATTTTTTTATAATATTGTAGAGGTTATTCTTATATAGATTATTCCTAAATAGGGATTTTATTGTACCTATATTTAATATGAGTTATGTGGTTTGAATTTAAATGGTTATTGGTCAAATCCAGGTAGACCTATTTTTCAAATTATAGTTTCATTAAAATCTTAATTTATACTAAAAGAGTCTTATTTTAATTTTTTAAGACCCAAGTTTGAAACTAAAAATTTTAATTGATGTGACTAATTTTAAGTATTAAAAACATTGATGTGTACTAATTTAAGTATTAAAATTATATTGGGGGGTCCCCCAATATAATTTTTTTTTTTTTTTTTTTTTTTTGGGGGAGGGGGTGGTGGGGGTGGTGCCAAGCACGGTAAAAGTATAATTTTATGAAGCTCACAATTGAACAAATGAGAAAGAAATTGGAAGGGACTTCTGCTGCTGCTTTTTTTTCACTTTTAATCTTTCACCTTTTTTTTATTTTTACTGTCCAACAGTACAGTAGTAACAAGATTTTATGGAAAGAATGATTTTTACATGAAGGCATTTGCCTTGATGATTTAAATGAGTTATTTTAATTAATTAAACGAAGAGATATTAATTATTTAAATTAATATTTCGTTACACTAAAAGTATTAACTGTATTATGAATTAATTCCATAATTAGTACAATGGTTTTTATACATAATTACAAATGTATAAATTATAAAAGTATGTAATATGTATAATATATATATTAGCTCTACAAAGTGTAAAAAACTTCAAATAAAGGAATAAATACAAGCATATAACTGTGAATCAAATCTTAGACCTAAAAATCACATGAGCTCAACTAAAACCTCATTAGCCATTCTGCCCATTCATCAAATACTTGACTCGAATGAATGAATCAGATCAACCTTCTCTGTGCGTTTACGCATGACCTGATTGCATTATTTATTATTCTGTTGGAATAACATGTCTATGCGGTCTATCATATGCATGGTGATTTATGTTGTTATTCCATTCTTTATTATTCTGTTGAAATATCATGTCCGGTTGTAATTTAAATACGACTGATTCCGCTTCTTTATTATACTTTGTCGAATATCCCGCGAAGTAAAACCAGAAAAGCCGAGAGGGGTTACTAATACCTTTATATTTCAATAATTAAGAAGAATGAAGAAGATGCTAGTTTCTTCAAGACAGCAGATACATGAGATAACTGTCAATTGTCTATTTCCCAATTTGGGACACTTAAATAATAACCGAAAAATAATAACATAACACTAACTAATGTGTTCCTCAGTCCTCATCAATAATAACACTTAAATAATCGTCAAAAATAATAATAATAATAATAATAATACAACAATAACTAATGTGTTCCTCAATCCTCATCAATTGCAGGAGATGGGCGGTCCTGAATGTTGGGGAACTTCCTGGGCAATGTGAGCAAAGGTTGCTCACTAGATGAACCTTTAGCAGCTAACCCTAGAGAGAAACCTAGGGCTCTTGCAACCGGGACGGCAACAGCATTCCCTACTTGAATGTACCTATGACATTTATTAAGAAATAAGGATTGATGGGTTTTAGACTTACTTATTATAGGGAAACAAAGTGTAGTAATGAAGGGGTAGGCTAATAGTAGATACATATAAAGCACATCACATATATATGTAAAAAACTATAGAATATGCAAGGAGTCAAAGGTCAATGGTGCAAGCTCGAGTTAGTTAAGAAGTTGTTACTTCGGGTGTATTCTTGTAAATTTTGATTATGTAATTGGGCGGGAAAGCTTGTTGGAATTGGTTGTAAAAGTGTACTAGTGCTTGTAATTAACTCAGTATCAGTACACCAGATGAATTAATTAAGTTTACAAAAACACTATCTAAAGCCCATAACATTGTCCAACTGATAAAACAAACATCTTGCAAATATGTTTAATGATATTGTCTTAGTTCAAATGGTTAAACACGCATGTTCTATAGAGAACATGTTTTGTATTCTATAGAATTTATTCAACATTATGTATCCTTATTAGCAGCCGAGTTGCCAAAATCTTGTCGACTCAATTTGGTTTCCTTACTCATCAATCTAATAAGGATACATAATGTTGCATAATGCCCAAAACCTAAAAAAAAAACAATTTCGCTACCTTGGTTGCTACCTTGACTTTAGAACTTTTGTCCTCACTCATTTCTGTCCCTAATCACTCTGTATTCTTCCTCGTTTTCTTATCTCCAATTGTAAAAATAAGAATCATATCCTACTTCCTTAAAGAGTTCGGAACTAATTCAAGTGATTACCTTTGTTTAATTGGGCCACAAAGCTGATAATAATCTGGAAATCCTTGAAGTCTGGCATTCTCACGGATTGTGAGTACCCTGTTTTGTTCAGGATGTGTGATAGTCTAGCAAGAAATCAAAAAAGTGAGCCACGGGCAAAAAAATTACATGTGACAACTATTATGAATATGATTCACAACCTAGAAAAGAACAAAGTAAGTAGCCTCTACCTGATTATGGGGTTCAGCCCTGGTAACTACAGTAGGTACAGTTTCATCCCACCATAAACGACTAAATGGTCTGCAGAATTTTACAAAATAAGTTGAGACAAAAAGTGTTTATCATCCTGTACAACAACATAAAGCAATCAAGTGAGGGGAAGTAAAGAGTTCATACTTCGAAGAAGTTCCTCCGACAAAAGTCATTGCATAATCAGGTACCTAGGATTACAAGAAATTTAATCAGGTCTAGGAAGAAAATGGAAAGAAAGAAATAGTGCTAACAAGTAGGTGTATTCATGTGTAAGAAAACCGTACCAAACCAATTTAAACGGTATTGAACCAAATGTCTAAAAAATGGGTACCAATACCAGTATAGAAATATCGGTGTACCCAATTAGTATGTGTCGGTTCAGTACAAGAACAATATCGATAATACTAATCATGTGTCAATTTATTTATTTTTTTTAAAGAAAAACATTTTAATAATTTTATTGGAAGTATGTGGCAATAATTATGAGATAAAAGAGTAATAGAAATATAAAATGACATACCTTACATATACAAAAAGAAACTTAGAACCAGTAAGCTTTTATGGTGTCATTGCTTTATTTTTTGTATTTTTTGCTCCTTTTGTTGGTGGTATTTGTATTGGAGTTTTTCTAAACAACTTTTCAATTTAAATTTCACCAATTAACTTGTTTCTTAATTCCTATGATACTTCTTGATGGATAAATCTAAATATCTATACTATATATAATATAGTCCGGTACATACTGTTTGGAAAAAAATAGATGCTGATTTCGGTACTGGTTTTTTGTACTATTACCAGACCGGTTCATACCAAACCGGTCATTACAGGTAAAATAAACGGTTGTACTGAATTTTACACCCCTACTAATGAGCAAAGCATACCAGTGGCTTTCCTGAAGGCAGATACACGCGTTCTACATCAGGATCCCATTCAACTTTGTTATCAGGTCGAACCCAGACACCTTTGAAGTCCCTAAAACAGGCACCCTGAGAGTTTCACATATAAACATTAGTAGATAAACCAAAGCATAATAAATTAAGGTGAGATGTTTGATAAAACTGAACAATTAAAATATAGTGGTTAATATATTTTAATAAATTAGATCATCTAAATGAAATATCATCTAAACTTAAAAAATTGTTTAGTAACTAAAAAAGTATAAACATCTGAATGACTTTTAAATTTAAATCTCAAATTGACTTTCTAAAAATCAATAATGATCTTGAAATTTTTAATAGAGGAAGTGCAATATTTATAGAGATTTAAATTTTTTAATATTCATAGATTTAAAATTTTCATTTAGAGACAGCTCTTAATATTTTAGATTTATATCTTTCTCTTACCAATGAAGAGACGATAAAAAGCAAACAAAATTTTATCAAACAATTTTACCCTCAAACCGAAACAAATGTGGTTAAGAAGTAAACAAACACCACCTAAGAGAGATCCCTAAAATTCCAGAATTATCATTAAATATAAATACAATACATGATATCGAACCTTTTTAACAGGGACATGGCAGACACGTTGATAATCATCATCGTTCAGTCGAAGTGGACGATGATCAAAAAGAGTAGGTTTTGATGGTTCTGATCCCAGTGCTGAAAAACCTGGCATCTCTACATTCAATAAACAAAAAAGAAAAGTTAATAACTAGTGGGAATGATGCACCACCAGATTTTATTTTACTAGCTGCATATCTCCTTCACTTCTACTTATTTACTAGTTTTCCCACCTTAGATGTAACTCATTCAAAACTATTAAAGACCAAGAAACAAAATTTGACAAAAGGAATAGATGCTTCTGTGCATCTATATGGATCTAAATGTTGTGTGACAAGATTATTAAGAAAGTATTAAATAATGAAATTATGGCAATGTTGCATTATTAAAGTAATTGCTTATACAAGCAAAGTGATAGAATAAGAAAATAATCACTTACAGATAAATGAGAACATCACGCTTAAAGAGTGGTAATATATATCAGAATATAAGTAAAACTAAATGTTTCAAAAGCACACAGAAATATGTTTTGCAAAAAGGTTGAACACCATGGACAGGTAAAAATCATCTGAATACATATTAGAGTGAATGATGCAAGTCAACCTGCTTTCTGCCCCTAATTGTACTTCATACTATAGGTTTCTTATTATAAGAGCAAATCCATGAGCATAGTAAAATTTTAACAAAAAAAATCATTTAACAAACATAAGTTCTAGTAAAATATTAGAAAACTTTTAAACAAAATTTGCACAAGACACCTTTTCTTCAGTTTGGTTAAGAGTTCTGCTTTCTTTGCATCTATGTAACGCTTCCAAAGTACCACAAGGAATAATAACATGCTTAAACATAATCAGAACATTTGCTTAAACATTAGCAAATAATCAAAATATCAGCAGAGAGTAAAAAAGTAGAAGAGAACAATCTCATTTAGTAAAAAACAAAAAGAAAGATCTTATATATAAACACACAGATGCACATATAAACATTAAACACACAGATTAATGGGCTACAAATTCCTACTGGATCCGCCTTCAACACTTTTTATCATAGGTCATGACTCCGATCTTTTAAAAGGAAATACACAAGTAAAAAAGATAAATATTAGCACTACTGCCAATACATTTATAAAGATGCTTATTGAACTCACCTTCCTTCTTTAATCGCATGAACCTTTGCAACTCAGTTTCGGGCTTCCTACCATATGGCATTTCATCACGGGCCTCATTATTCTCCACCTAAAGAATACAACAAGTCAGTAGGATTAAATAAACTACAAAACTTATATTATATTACAAAGGATTCAAAGACATGATATACATACAGGTGGAAGATCAGAAATTGCATCTCCTAGGAATAGTTTCTTCTCTAATTCAACACCATGCCCTTCATCGTAAGCAACAGCATTTGACTGCACTCAAGAAGGTAGATTTATTGTAAAAACACCAACAGAATTTAGGAAGTCAAAGTTTTGAACTTCTGGTAGAACTGCTGAAATAAACAAATAAGGAAAGCTAGCAGAGAGAAGAATGTAACCACAAGGAAGTGCAAGGGTCTTTCAATCATGGGGTAGTTGGCTATGAAATAAAAAAGGATGGTAAAGAATAATTGTTTATGTACAAGTATACACAACATATAAAATGTATTGGAGGGAAAACATTCAATGAAGTAAACAATTCCTTTTCCTTCCCTTCCCCACAAAATTTTCAGTAGATAAGCCTGTCAACAAACAAGGAAAACTTCCTGCTCTTCATTCCTCATTCAAATTCTCTAATATTTTCCTCCTACAGTCCTACCCAATGGCAAAGCCAGAAAAAAATTCCAATGAGGTCAAATTACTAAATTACACCCACAAAAAATCTATTACATCCACAAAAAATATCAATGGGGTCAAATTACTAAATTACACCCACAAAAAAATCTATTACATCATTCATATATATATATATATATATATATATATATATATATATATATATATATATATATATATATATATATATATCAGTGGGCCAATTGACCCCACTACTCAAAATGTAGCTTAAGCCCCTAGTCCTACCAAATATAACTTAAGACAGAAAAGGATCCTACCTCAAATTCCGTTGGAGTGTTTCCTCTCACAACAACATTATGAGTGGGTAACGGGTATTGAGGCAACTTCTGCATATAGTGAATTGTCAATTTAGATATATAATCAAACGTGAGGTAATAATAAAAATATATATACAATCAATACTTCACCTCCATGTTATGAGCACCCCACATGAACATGCGCATACGAAATTGTGGGAGTCCATAAGCTCCTGCTGCCATCAAACCCATTCGGGCTTGATAGTTCATTCCAACAAGGCGACCCAAGGCATATCTTGCAAGAAAACCACCCGCAAACCTAAGAATATCAACTACATTCTCCATCAGCACATATCTTGGCTTCAAATAGTTAACAATATCCATATAGACAACAAGCTGTTGGTTTTTTGGATCATCCAAGGGACTATCAGTGTTCCTAAAGCGGTTAAATCCACTTATGCCTTGACATGGAGGACCTCCACATATAACATCAGCATCACCCTGTCATTAAAGAAAAAGAAATATAGTTAACTGAAAATTATTTTAAAGGTAAACATGGTTTAGACTGTTACAGTTATAAAATATAAAAATAAAGCATGGTTTTAAATAAGAGCATCTGCATATGGGTTTTGTGAGTACAGGAGCTGTTACAGAGATTATTGAAATCACATCTATGAAGTATGAACATATAATTGTAGACAATGTTTCTGAAATCAATGTTCATATTAAAATTTCCACCTAAACTCAACCAAAACTTCATCATTCTTAATTGAACCTTAATGGGCTTGTTCATACAACAATTTTGAGCAGAATTCAGCGAGACATAATTATCAAATAGCAGCCAGATCTCAACTCAACTACATCACTGCAAAAAATCATCTCTCACAATACTCCATTTTCATTTTGAGCTACGCAGGTGTTTAAAGACATTTTTCTTGGGTTCATGTCCTGACGTATTCACAACATCTACATCTCTTCCTCTTACATTGTTGAACACGCACAAATTCTGTCTTACTCCAATTTAATCTAAAACCATTAGAATATTAGAGTTCAATGTACTTCTCCAAATCTCCAACTTTGTATCAACACTTGCTCTAGTCTCATTGATTAACTCAATTACATCAAAAAAATTGCAGTGGATAAAAGTAACTAAAATTATATTCATGGTTTAAAATTACAGTTTGTAACATGGATTTTGAAAGTATCAGGACTGTAACAAGCCGCTATATAGGCTAATGAAATCCACATGCATGATGCCTGTTACAACAACAGAGTGTCAATTGATTGCACAACTATAACAGCTGCTACAAAAGTATAAGTCAACATGTAGTTGGATGCTCTAAATACTGAAGCACTTGGAACATTTTACATGCAACAACTATTGAAACTTACAGGCAAAGGCAGCATCTTTAATTTATAGCCATTGGTGACAAACTCCTTTATCTTCTCCTCACAATGACTAGTAGATAAACATTTGAAGAAATCAATATTAAACATGAAAATATAGGTAAAAAGAGAGTGAAGAAAATGAAATAATATATTTGCATACCCCAAACCATCTATAGGCTCCCAAGTGTCTTCATCTTCTCCATATCCCTTCCATCGTATCTAGGCAATAAGGAAACCAAAGAGTTAAAACTTTAGACACATTGAAAATGCACTATCACTAATTCTTAGAACAGTATGTTGCATATCGTGTCAACAGAATATGAACATGAATTACAATAGAAGTATGATATACTAAATATAGACGTTAAATGAACTCAACATATTAACAGGAAAAAGTTCAAATTATTAGCATTTGATTTTGATATATGTATACAAACACAAATCCAATAATTCAAATACCTTAAAATATAATCCTGATTTTTTTGTTTCATTAGGGTCACCATAGCATACAGACAAAATCTTGTCCACTTCAAATGTTTCAGAAATTGAATCATCTTCTCCATCTTCATCGTCTTCCTCGTCACTCTCATTTTCGGTGCATGCAGTATGGTGTTGCTGGGAGTCCTTACTTTCAATCAAGGAGAAGGAGACACAAAGCTTCTTCCACTCCTTTAGAAGAGCTAGAAAATCTTCAGCTTTCTCATTTCTAACCTGTTTAGAAAAGTATATTAATTAACACAGTCATGTTTATTGCACCTAATGACCAAGAAAATGTATTTATAAAAAACATAAAAAAACAATAATAAATAAAAGCACAAAAACAGCATGTCATATGTGCCGTGAAATATATACCTCTGTCTCTGGATGGTTAAGTTGCAAGCTTTGGCATGCGTACTGATTTATGTCAACAGCCCATTTCTATTATAAAATCATGAATCAATTAGTAGAGAAATAAACCAATTATGTTTAAACAAAAACAGCACAAGAGGATAAACAAAGAAAGCAACTAAAGCATAGCATAATCCAATAAATACCGTGACGAGATGAACACCGGACATGTTGGCTCCAAGGCAGAGTCCAGTGGACATGGCACCACAACCTGAGAATAGGTCCAACAACTTCATTTCCTTCACTTTCTTATCCTCCTCTTCATCTTGAGGGGCATTAGTCTCACTTGAGATAGTGGAATCAGATTCATTTCCATCTCCCACATTATCTGCAATATAACAAACACCAAGGATTAGACTGTTAGCCTCTATAGCATATTAACATTTCTTCTAAGCAGAAGAATTTGAAAGAATAACAAGTCGCAGCTATCAATAAGCAGAGGATTTTACCATGTTGTGAGTTCAGGAATGATGAAAAGGGCACATTGTATATCATGTCATAATAATAGTCGGCATCAGAAAGGGCAGCCAATTTAGTATCCAAATCAACCTGAAATAATATACAAGGAATCCTTACTTAGACAAATAGCTGAGAAAATAATTAACTTCACAATGAACCACTATAGGCCTTACATTTTGTGGCAGTTGGACAATTTTGATCTTTTCAAGAAGACAATCCAGAGGATTATCGTCTTTGATTGTAGACAGAAATACTCGTTTGTCATCAACAAGGTTAGAGCAGGTCTTAATGACCTGGAAAAAAAAGACCACATATAATCAAATGACTTCCACACAAACTAAGGAATAACAAGAATAAAAGGACAAATTTTTAAATCCCTTACAGTATCCTTGGCTCTGTAGAACCACTGCGCAGTAATATAAGGTGTGCCGTCTACTCCGTCAAACATTTCCACAATCTTACAAATATAATTATCTTCTCCCTCGCCAGCCTGTTATTAAGTTAGCACAGACATACAAATGTATAAGCTCCAAAAATACACACTCTCAAATTGAGTTTTAAATTAACTGCCAAGTAAAAAACAAGCTTGTTGGAAGCAATGAACTATTTAATATGCCTGATTACTCTACATTCTGCTGAAATGTTATCAACAAATTACCCCAAACTAGAAGCAACATATTCAATGACAAAGCTGTATTGGTGTACTACGAGCAATAAAGACCAGTCAACAGAAACAAAAGGCTCTCAATTTTGTTACGGGTATACCTGGCTCAACTCAAGATCAGTCCTTTCATACTTGGAACCCATTATTCCATGCCTATAGGACATTCTATTTCAGCCTTTTATTAAGTTTAATAAAAAGTAATTTTGATGTACAATTACTAAGAATCAGAACCAACTCTGCCTTCAAAATTTAACAGAAATAAATCACCAAGTTCAAGTCTTATGGTCATTTTGACACCTCATGATTGTAAAAACACATTGTAACAAATATCTAAATTAATAGCCGATCAGCTACCACAATAAAAATATTAAAACATCATGGAAATATTAAAAAGTTGAAATTAATTTAACAGACATTTCAACATGAGGGAATGGCTACCTTCTTTGTGTTGTCTACTCAAGTAGGGCTGAGCAAAGAACCAAATTGGAACCGAAACCACACCAAAAACTGCACCAATTAAAACCGCACAAACAATTCCAAAGTATGTGACGGTTTTAAGGGGTTGAAAAACCGAATTTATGGTTTCGGTTTGGTTACTAGCCAAAACCGCACGCATAAAATCAAAACCGCACCAAATAATATCATGTTTTCTCAATTTTGCTACAAGTATATATAATTTCTCTACTATAACATATTCTCCTTATTTTATTTTAGAAGACAAATAAAATATACATATCATTAACGATGTATATATTTATGTGTGTGTGTTACAAAAAAATCAACAAAAAGATATTACAAGAGAAAAACAACAAACATCCAACAAGCAATATATGTTTCGTATTTCTATAAACATTGGGCATAAACAATAACAAAAAAACATAGATAATTCAAAAGACATAAGTTATAAAAAATAACAAAAAAACATAGATAATTCAAAAGACATAAGTTATAAAGGAAGAAAGATACCTTAAGATTTCCCAAAAATAGGAGTACAAATGAGAGGATACGGCAATTCGCCAAGATAATGAAAAATATATGCTCCTAGCTTATATGTAAGGTTACTACCAAGAGTACCAAGTCTAGTTCATAGTCATGGCAACAGCATAGATTGCAAAAAGGGTCTTTTCCACTAGGTTACCGTTTAAGGCGATATACACTATTATGACAGAGCTTCACTTTTTTATTTATTATTATTTTATTAGTTAACATGTAAATATACATATTTGATTTATTGTTATTACTTCTTATCTTCCCCCAAAAAGAGTAATAATATTATTACTATTGCTCCCTTTGTTCCATTTGTTTATTTTGCACAAAAAGAGTTATATTTGTTGATTTTTCAGTACACCTTAATTCCTCTGTTTCACTATTAGTTCTCCTTAATTTCTCCGTTACACCATTTTTGTTTTTTTTTTGTACAACAAAACTTCGCCAACACACAACTTTACATCACAATTTGTGACTCATTATCGAATCAGAGAGTTAGAAAACCAAACCACCAAGATTTCGGGCTTTAGACAACTCGGCTGATACTTTGAACCATGATACAAGCGTCATGTAATCTTAGTGAGTCAATGGTTTAGGGCTAAGATAACCCGATGGTACTCTTAGAACAATCAATTTGAAAATTGAGTTGTGCTCAAGTTTGGGTCTGGTTGGGGTTGATGATATTAAAGTACTGGGACCTCATGTTGTGGTGGGTCTCGAGCCCACACATTGCCTAGAGATTGTGATTTTGTGGACTTTGAATTAACTAACCACAACAAGGATGTTAAGGATTGAAGTAGGAGGGATTGTAATACCCCAAAACCATATCAAAACATGTTACCAAAAACTTTTGAGTGAGTATGTGTTGAGTTAAGATGATACAATTGTAATATTGGGAGTTGGGACAGTAAATTTAAGGCTTGATCTGGACTAAACACCATTATGACATCTATATAACCCAACAAAGATTTAACCTAGATTAATTGTCAAGCAAAAAGACAGGTTAAGAATGCAATGAGCCATTTAATTATATCTAGTAGGTCCACCTTTTGCTGAAATTTTATCATTTAATCATATAAAGTATTTATATTCACTAATTCAATTGATGTACATGGAGCTTAAGTGAAAGTAAAAGAACTGTGATTCTTTTGCTCTCGTTATTATGTAGAGGTGTTATTTCAAAAGCTGCTTCATAATTTCACAACTAAAATTAACATTTATTTCCTGACTTTAATGCAATATAATTTGCTTCATGGATTAATGTTAATAGGTATAAAAAGTCATAATTAGCAATGTTTTAAAAGACACTAGGCGGGAGGCGGGCGGCTAGGGGGGCCTAGCACCTAGGGGGCCTAGGCGGGATTTTTTATTTTAAGTCAATTTTAATATTTTAACTTATATTTATCCAAATAAAACAATAATATATAGCAAAGCAATCTATAATAAAAATAATAAAGGCATTTGCTTAAAGTTCAAACACATTCATATTGTTGCTAATGTCAAAGTTCAAAAACAAGCATGCAATTGTTTAAAATTCAAACATATTTTTAACATATTAGTTTTATTTATAAATTTATAAACAAGATTGCTAATAAATAAAATTTAAAATTTTAAGAATTTAATTCCATATTAAAACTTAAGAAACTAAACATAAATTTAAGAATTATATTGAATTAAACTAAATATTACAAATGTATCATCATTTATATAATTTGAAGTTGGTTTAAGTTCAAAAAATTACAACTATAATAAAATTATTCATTTTGACTTGATATTGTTAACTTGTTGTTATGATTTGATATGTTACAACCTGTTTTATTAATATGATAAATCATTAAAAAATATATATATATCAAAATCTGGTTTGGGTACTTATTAAAATTAAAAAAATCTCTCCGCATAAATCCCGCCTAGGCTCCACCTAATTTCCTAGAGGGGTCTAGTGCCTAGTTGAGGCGCCAAGGGGGCCTAGCGTCTAGGCGGGCCGCCAAGAGGAACCTAGGCAGACCTAGGCGGGGATTTTTAGAACAGTGATAATTAACTAATAAAATCACACCAAACAGGATGAGGCTAATATTAAAAAATATACTCAAAGAAACAGATTGAAAACTCAATCACATTGAGAAGAAACAACAAACATAAAATAGTGCGCTAATGAACTAATACTAACATACATAGAACCCAGATTCAGAATTATACCATCACATAGCCTTGATCTCCCAGGGCAAAAAATACACGACCATCTACAATTGCTTGCTTGAAGTGATTTTTAGCTTGAACTTTCTCGTCATTACTGCATAAGTTCAAAAAATCACTATTGTTCATATTAAAATCACATGTTAACTAGTAAAAATCACATCTTTTAAAAAATAACTAAACAAAAAATACCTTTTAGATCCTACACCCTCTTTCCCCTTAATCTGTTATTAAAAATATATAGAACATTAGTATTTACACCTGAAAACGCATTTACACAAATAAAATTAACGTAGATAAAGTTTAAGAGAACCTTATTGAGATACCGATGGGGCCAGAGCCGAATAGCTTCATCTTTATCTATAGGTTCGCCAATAAATTTACTTTCTTCTTCTTCACTTTCTTCAACATTTTGTCGTTTCAATTTCCGTCCAGAATTCGATCTCGGTGAGCTTCTTGAAGCTTTTGCTTCATTGATTTTCTGTAGCTCCGCCAGTTCTTCTTCTTCACCGTTTTGCACCGCTGGTTCTTCTTCACTGATTTGCGGCGCCGGTTCTTCACGCAACGCCGGTTCTTCTGTTATTTTGCTCTTGGAATACTTTGTCGTGGCTGATTTTGGAGCCTTTCGTTTGCCTGCCATTGCGATTGAGATGATAGAGAGAGAAAGTTTAGAGGGGGGTATAGAACAGGTAGAGAGAGAGAATTTGTAGAGGGATAAGGAATTTTTATATGTAGGGTTATGGTATGAATTGTGAAGAGGCGGGATGGGAGTGGGCGGGGAAAGCTGAAATTTTGGGGAGAGGTGTGAAGTGAATTTTTGAATAGTGCCTCGACATCCGGGAAATTCTGAACGTTGGAGCTTTAGGGACTGTTTGGTTACATGTGGTAAAAAACAATTAGTTTTAAGAATTACTAATATTTTCACAACCAAATTTCATCACTTTTTATAAATATAATCAGAAACTTCAATTTGGAGTATAAGATTATAAATATTGCTACTATCACAATCGTTCACATAATTTTTACATACACACACATGTATATTTGTGGGCCCCACATATCAAGCAAGAGTCCACATAATGCATATGTATATGTGAGCATTATGTGAGCCTTTTTTATATGATAGTAGCATTGTTGTAAGATTATTTACCGAATTTAATAATTAGGTTTGACCGAATATATTATTAATTTATCCTAATTTATTTTAGTAATTTCAACCATTACCCATATTTACCTTTTAAAACATTTCTTTTTAGTAATTTACTTTTGAAATAAGTGATTAACGATTCTTTTTATACCAAACATTTTTCACTTATTATTAATTTAAGTGTTTTTGTATTTATCAAATACAAACTACTTTTTTAAAACTGATTATGATCAAAAACACTAATTAGTAATCATATTTTTTAAGCAATCCCGTATGTAATATATGTGTATTATGTATAGCATGGGATCTTGTAATTAGGGCTATATAAATTTTTTATTAATGAAGTACAATTTTATTTGGAAATTTATTGTGCAATGAAAATAAAATAAAGAGAATGAAATTAACATTAATATTTAGAAAAGAATAATGTTACAGACACAAACTATTCTATAAATATTTTACAAATTCTTGATATGGCATACTCCACTTCAACATATTGTGTGGGGCCGAATACTATATTGAAATAATTTATTGATCAATATACTGAGGTGAAGTATGTCACATCAACAGTTTATAAATTAATTTGTGTCTGTAGCATTAGTCGAAAAGAATACTCAAACAAGAAGTTACTAACTTGTTTGTGCCAAACAAGGAAACAAAGAAATAAAGTAACCAAACAATAATTCAAGGAGTCCAATTAACCAAACAATGGCCCAAGATACCTTACAATCATTATATGGCAATTGAAAGCCCATGTTTCAAGCAACCTAAGGTAACTGAAAGAGCCCAAGGTGTTAAATGAGTAGTTCAACAAGATAAGTCCAAACAAAGCCTTGGTCAATCGGCCACTTTGATCATGTGGGGGAGGTTAAACTACTTTCAACTACTCCTAGACTTGGCAACCAAGCAGAAGCTAAACTAAAGCAGTGCAGGCGAAGTGGCGGGCAGGCCAAAAAGACTCGGGTTTTACTGAGCCAAATCGTGCTTATTTTATGCTATTTTTTTGGTTTGGTCCAAATGGGTTTGAACCAAAAACGCCCGAATTTTACCTAAATTACTGTGACCCAAATTAAAAGCCCAAATTTCAAGCGGACTTGGGCCATCTTTGCCAGGTCTAACCACTCCTATCAAAATCTTGACAACCTCCAATCACTTTTTATAAAAAGTGGAGCTTGGTTTTCCAATTTGTTTAGCTTTTAAATCTTGTTTAGGTTAATAAAATGGAAGCTTAATGTTAATGAATATTAACCAACTAAACCTTGTGGATCCTAGTAGGAATAAAGAGAATAGGAGGAGCTTGATCTAAAATAGACCAAACATGAGAGGCCAACTTATAATTCATTCAAACTATTTCTATAAATACTCATTCATTCTTCATTTTCAACACCTCTTCTTCATTCATTTCTTCATTTAATCAAGTAATAGTTAGAACAATAGAGAGAGCTTACAGGAGAGAGATACTAGCGATTTTGGAGGAAGAGAAGAGAGGAGAGGAGAAGAAAAGCAAACAAGCTTGCAAAGAGAAGGAAATAAATCAATCAAAGCAAATAAGGTATAAAAACCCTAACTCTTGAGAAACTTAGGGGGTGTTTGATAAAAACTGAATAAATCTGAATCTAAATCTAAATGAAAAAAAATTGTTTGATAATTGACATGTTTGAAACATCTGAATGACAAAACTTTATTATTTTACCCCCTCTAAAAAAATTACTTCATTCAGCTCAAAAAATCTGACTTAGCCATTCATCTCGTCTATCTTACCGATTCAGTCATTCAGACCAAAACAAACGCACTGACCGATTCAGCCATTCAGATTCAGTTCCATTAAACTCTAAACAAACACCCCCTTATTTACCTTATGTTTTTATAATTTGTTGTGGGACATTTGTTGTGTTTGATGGAGGACTATGGTAAATCCTAAAGAATAAAGTGGTATTTAATATATTGTAAGACCCCGATTTTTTTTTTAAATAAAATGGAATTTCCTTTATTTATTATTTTGAAATAGTAAAGGTTGATTTGATTAATGTGGTTAGTTATGGGTAAATGCGCTAATTTTACAAAATAAGCAAGTGGTTATAAAATATTCATTGTTGTTGAGGGGAATATTCGTTTGGTGGTGGAATATTAAATCTTTGTCGGGAATATTAAATGCGACCAGTAGCAACCATGTGTGGGCCCCATAAATGAAAGCGATTGGAGGAAGAAAACGCGACAAATATAAGTTGTTTAAAAATAACAGGCGTGGTTATTCTGGATTTTACTGTTGTTGGAATACCGTGGTTAAAATACGATAATATCGTGGTTTGCAGATATTGTTGAATTATTGATCCTTACGTGAAGGCACTACTCAATAATTGTTACGATGAATTCTTGTTCAATATTATATTGATTCAATAATTCTTTGCGTTGATATTTGGTATCCTTGTTGTTTGATAATTGTCATTACACGATGATTTTCCATTATCAAATCAATAATTCATATTATTTGAATAATATTATTAGATAACATTATTGGCAATGTCTAGAAAGTTACATACAAGGAGAGGTTTGGTCACCTAATTAATTGCGCAAGAAGGGAGAAATCTTATTGGAAAGCTCCTCTTTTCTCGAGCTAGCGCTGGTTGTTAGTAATGTGATTCTATAATATTATTTGTGAATAATTAATTATTGATTTATATGATATTGATTTTATGTGGATATAGATGGAGAAAATTTTTAATGTGACAATTGTTGAAAATTAATATTTTATCTTTTTCTGATAAAATAATTCATTTAAATATATTATTTTAATAATATATTAACGGTGATATTTTTATAATGAATGTGGGATATATGAGTATATGAGGAGGTAGAGTATTTTGTGGCATTAAATGTTTAACATATGTTTTGTGTGTCGGTGGACACAATTCTTGACAAAAAATTGATTATAGACTGTAAAATCGCTTCATTTATGAATTTCGAATAATTTCTTTTTGGAATTTGGAAAATCTTCCTTCGTAAAGTTGTAGAGAATTGAATTTCCTATAAAAACTCATGAAGATTCAATTTTCCGACAAAGGGACTATTTATCATGAATTATTGAAGTTAGAATTAGAAATAATTGATTTTGGAAGTTTTAATTATTTTATATAAGAAAAAACGTTTTTTGTGGTTGTCGGCACATGGGTGGTGATGATTTTGACCAAAGAAGGCATGCTAGAGTTTTCAAAACATATGGGTAGGAATTTTGAATAAATAATAATATATTTTATTAATTTAGTCTCCTTTTGGCGTTAAACATTTTCCTATAAATAGAGGCTAAGTTAGAATTGAAAATCACACGAAACTAAGTTTTCTCTTTCTCTCTCTATATTATCGAAGCGTATTCTTGTGAGTATACTTTGAGTGTTCTTTATCTGGTCTGAGTTTCTGTCAAGACTATACCAAAAATAAATGATCGGAAATACGGTTATTTTGAGGTAAAGGATGTTATTTCTTTCATGAAATGATATTATTTTCTTCAATATCATTATGCCAAAATATTGGTTGAACTTTTATCAAATTTGGAACTTTTTCATGTCGGGAGTTCTTATTCATGAGTTCTTATTCACGATTCTTATTCATGAGTTCTTATTCACGATTCTTATTCACGAGTCTTATTCACGAAGCGTGAAGATGTTTTTTTGTGAAATTTCTCTTTTTTGTGTGGGAGTTCTTATTCACGTGTACGGTCTTATTCACGTATACGACACTATTCACGAATCACTAAGATTTATTCATAAGAAAAATGAAAATTTTTCTTTTTGTCAAGATGTCTATTTTGGCTACTTATCTTTGATTGTATCCATGTTTTGATCGTTTTTTTGAGTTACGCTTCAAAATCGTTTATTATGAAGTATTATCGATATTGGATAAACCGCTGTTATGCGAATCCACAATATTTGTCCTTTTATCTCATTGGATTCGTTCTTAAAAATATTTTCATCATCCTCGGTCCTTAATGGTGATACTTGATGAATATCTTTGGCTGTAGTCAAAGATGAGCGATTAATCGATGAATATCTTTGGCACGTAGAGTGCAAAGATGAGCAGTGTTGAGATGAACATGACCAATTTGGTGATTTAAATGAATATCTTTGGCACAGTGCAAAGATGAATATTGATTGTTATTCTGAGGGATAATATATTGATGATGGACTTTTAAACCTTAGAAGACAGTAGAATTCTTTCTCTACATGACTCTTCTAATGGATTCTTTATTTCCATTGCATTTGTTGATCTAAAACTTGTTGTCTATTGTATTCATTAGATTTTTCCTGTTGAAGACTAACGATAATTTGTTGTATATTATCTTAGTCATAATATTCTTCTTGGGCTAGTTGAGCTCACCCTTTTTCTTGTTGTTCCATTTTCTTCTCGGGAGGTGAGAACATAGCGAGGATCGAGTCGGGGTATGGAATGAAGGTTCTAGAGAGAGTTGTTTAGTAGTCCTCACCATTTTGTAAAATAATGTATCAATAATTATGATGGGGATTTATTTGCGTGTGGATATTATGCAAGCGGCAATATCGTATTTAAACTCACAGATGTATTGTCGTATTTCACACGACATTTGTATTATTGAAGTTGTAGTTATTTACGTACCATGTATTTGGCGACTTCGAGAATGGGTTGGGTGGAATGGACCTATTTTGGGGCGTCACGGTTAATATCGAGCTTAGGGATATGATCTCTGGCGGAGATCGGGAATAGAACTAGGAGGGAGAGGCGAGTAAATCCTTCGCCAAATGTGTCTACCTAAGCTTCTTTGTTTGGTCAGTCATAATATAGGGATATTATGTGACATATTAATTTGTTTAATTAACCCTTGTTTTATGTGATGTTGAGAATGTCGATTGAGAATATTAACGATGGAGTAAATGAGGCCGGTGGAGCCTTTGCAGTCTTTCCAACGAGGAGAAACGTCTGTGGTGGCAATGCTGTTCCTTACGTGAACAATGCCAACGAAAGCGAGATGATGAGCGACGGGATGTTTAGAAGCTTTTTGCGGTTCATACAAATTCGAGACGAGGAGACTCGTGTACAAAATACTGGTGGAAATGATAATGTAATGCTGCGGTTTGTCACGGCCAAACAATTCAAAGAGTTGGGACCACCGATTTCCATGGAAAGCGGGATCCGATCAAAAGCGAAACACAGGTCAAGTAAATTACCAAGATATTTGATGTCTTGGGATGCGGAGAGAACGAAGTATGCACGATATATTGGCAATGTCTAGAAAGTTACATCTAAGGAGATGTTTGGTCACCTAATTGCTTGGCATGATGAGAGAAATCTTATTGGAAAGCTCCTCTTTCTAAGGAACTGCACAGTTGTTAGTAATGTGATTCTATAATATTATTTGTGAATAATTAATTATTGATTTATATGATATTGATTTTATGTGGATATAGATGGAGAAAATTTTTAATGTGACAATTGTTGAAAATTAATATTTTATCTTTTTCTGATAAAATAATTCATTTAAATATATTATTTTAATAATATATTAACGGTGATATTTTTATAATGAATGTGGGATATATGAGTATATGAGGAGGTAGAGTATTTTGTGGCATTAAATGTTTAACATATGTTTTGTGTGTCGGTGGACACAATTCTTGACCAAAAAATTGATTATAGACTGTAAAATCGTTCATTTATGAATTTCGAATAATTTCTTTTTGGAATTTGGAAAATCTTCCTTCTGTAAAGTTGTAGAGAATTGAATTTCCTATAAAAACTCGCGAGATTCGAATTTTCTGACAAAGGGACTATTTATCATGAATTATTGAAGTTCCGGAATTCCGAAATAATTGATTTTTGGAAGTTTTAATTATTTTATATAAGAAAAACGTTTTTGTGGTTGTTGGCACATGGGTGGCTGATGATTTTGACCAAAGAAGGCATGCTAGAGTTTTCAAAACATATGGGTAGGAATTTTGAATAAATAATAATATATTTTATTAATTTAGTCTCCTTTGGCGTTATAACATTTTCCTATAAATAGAGGGCTAAGTTAGAATTGAAAATCACACGAAACTAAGTTTTCTCTCTTCTCTCTCTCTATATTATCGAGCGTATTCTTGTGAGTATACTTTGAGTGTTCTTTATCGGTCGAAGTTTACATCGACTATATACCAAAAATACAAATCGAAATACGGTTATTTTGAGGTAAAGGATGTTATTTCTTTCATGAAATGATATTATTTTCTTCAATATCATTATGCCAAAATATTGGTTGAACTTTTTATCAAATTTGGAACTTTTTCATGTCGGGGTTCTTATTCATGAGAGTTCTTATTCACGATTCTTATTCATGAGTTCTTATTCACGATTCTTATTCACGAGTATTATTCACGAGCGTGAAGATGTTTTTTTGTGAAATTTCTCTTTTTTGTGTGGGAGTTACTATTCACGTTATCTGGTCTTATTCACGTATACGACACTATTCACGAATCTGACCTTTATTCAATAGAAAAATGAAAATTTTTCTTTTTGTCGAAGATGTCTATTTTGGCTACTATCTTTGATTGTATCCATGTTTTGATCGTTTTTTTGAGTTACGCTTCAAAATCGTTTATTATGAAGTATTATCGATATTGGATAAAGCTGTTATACGAATCCCTAATATTTGTCCTTTTATCTCACTTGGATTCGTTCTTAAAAATATTTTCATCATCCTCGGTCCTTAATGGTGATACTTGATGAATATCTTTGGCTTTGTAGTGCAAAGATGAGCGATTAATCGATGAATATCTTTGGCACGTAGTGCAAAGATGAGCAGTGTTGAGATGAACATGACCAATTGGTGATTTAAATGAATATCTTTGGCTGTGTAGTGCAAGATGAATATTGATTGTTATTCTGGGATAATATATTGATGATGGACTTTTAAACCTTAGAAGGCGGTAGAATTCTTTCTCTACACGACTCTTCTAATGGATTCTTTTGTTTCCATTGCATTTGTTGATCTAAAACTTGTTGTCTATTGTATTACATTAGATTTTTCCTGTTGAAGACTAACGATAATTTGTTGTATATTATCTTAGTCATAATATTCTTTCTTGGGCTAGTTGAGCTCACCCTTTTCTTGTTGTTCCATTTTCTTCTCGGGAGGTGAGAACATATAGCGAGGATCGAGTCGGGGTATGGAATGAAGGTTCTAGAGAGAGTTGTTTAGTAGTCCTCACCATTTTTGTAAAATAATGTATCAATAATTATGATGGGGATTTATTTGCGTGTGGATATTGTCAAAAGCGGCAATATATCGTATTTAAACTCACAGTATGTATTGTCGTATTTCACACGACATTTGTATTATTGAAGTTGTAGTTATTTACATACCATGTATTTGGCGACTCGAAATGGGTTGGGTGGAATGGACCTATTTTGGGGCGTCACGGTTGGTATCGAGCTTAGGGATATGATCTCTGGCGGAGATCGGGGAATAGAACTAGGAGGGAGAGGCAGTAAATCCTTCCGCCAGGTAATGTCTACCTAAGCTTCTTTGTTGGTCGAGTCATAATATAGGGATATTATGTGACATGTTAATTTGTTTAATTAACCCTTGTTTTATGATGATGTTTGAGAATGTCGTTGAGAATATTAACATGGAGTAAATGAGACGTGTGGAGCCTTAAGTCTTCACCAACGAGGAGAAACGTCAGTGAATTTGGCAATGTTCATTACGTGAACAATGCCAATGGCGGCGGATGATGAACGACAGCGGGATGTTTAGAAGCTTTTTGCGGTTCATACAAATTCGCATTTGAGGGAGACTCGTGTACAAAATACGGGTGGAAATGATAATGCTAGCGGTTTGTCACGGCGAAACAATTCAAAGAGTTGGGACCACCAGATTTCCATGAAAAGGGATCCGTCAATGAAACACAGGTCAAGTAAATTACCAAGATATTTGATGTCTTGGGATGCGGAGAACAACGAAGCCTGATATATATTGGCAATGTCTAGAAAGTTACATACAGGAGATGTTTGGTCACCTAATTGCTTGGCGCAGATGAGGAGAAATCTTATTGGAAAGCTCCTCTTTTTAAGGAACCTGCACAGTTTGTTAGTAATGTGATTCTAAAATATTATTTGTGAATAATTAATTATTGATTTATATGATATTGATTTTATGTGGATATAGATGGAGAAAATTTTTAATGTGACAATTGTTGAAAATTAATATTTTATCTTTTTCGATAAAATAATTCATTTAAATATATTATTTTAATAATATATTAACGGTGATATTTTTATAATGAATGTGGGATATATGAGTATATGAGGAGGTAGAGTATTTTGTGGCATTAAATGTTTAACATATGTTTTGTGTGTGTAAATGGACACAATTCTTGACAAAAAATTGATTATAGGCGTAAAATCGTTCATTTATGAATTTCGAATAATTTCTTTTTGGAATTTGGAAAATCTTCCTTCTGTAAAGTTGTAGAGAATTGAATTTCCTATAAAAACTCGCGAGATTCGAATTTTCTGACAAAGGGACTATTTATCATGAATTATTGAAGTTAGAATTAAAATAATTGATTTTTGGAAGTTTTAATTATTTTATATAAGAAAAACGTTTTTGTGGTTGTTGGCACATGGGTGGTGATGATTTTGACCAAAGAAGGCATGCTAGAGTTTTCAAAACATATGGGTAGGAATTTTGAATAAATAATAATATATTTTATTAATTTAGTCTCCTTTTAGGCGTTAAACATTTTCCTATAAATAGAGGCTAAGTTAGAATTGAAAATCACACCGAAACTAAGTTTTCTCTCTTCTCTCTCTATATTATCGAGCGTATTCTTGTGAGTATACTTTGAGTGTTCTTTATCTGGTGCGAGTTTACAAAGACTATATACCAAAATACTGATCGAAATACGGTTATTTTGAGGTAAAGGATGTTATTTCTTTCATGAAATGATATTATTTTCTTCAATATCATTATGCCAAAATATTGGTTGAACTTTTATCAAATTTGGAACTTTTTCATGTCGGGTTCTTATTCATGAGTTCTTATTCACGAGTTCTTATTCATGAGTTCTTATTCACGAGTTCTTATTCACGAGTCTTATTCACGAAAGCGTGAAGATGTTTTTTTGTGAAATTTCTCTTTTTGTGTCGGGTTCTTATTCACGTTATCTGGTGAGTCTATTCACGTATCACGACACTTATTCACGAATCTGGCCTATTCAATTAGAAAATGAAAATTTTTTCTTTTGTCCAAGATGTCTATTTTGGCTACTTATCTTTGATTGTATCCATGTTTTGATCGTTTTTTGAGTTACGCTTCAAAATCGTTTATTATGAAGTATTATCGATATTGGATAAACCGCTGTTTATGCGAATCCACAATATTTGTCCTTTTATCTCCTTTGGATTAGTTCTTAAAAATATTTTTCATCATCCTCGGTCCTTAATGGTGATATTTGATGAATATCTTTGGCTTTGTAGTGCAAAGATGAGCGATTAATCGATGAATATCTTTGGCACTGTAGTGCAAAGATGAGCAGTGTTGAGATGAACATGACCAACCGGTGATTTAAATGAATATCTTTGGCTCAGTAGTGCAAAGATGAATATTGATTGTTATTCTGAGGATAATATATTGATGATGGACTTTTAAACCTTAGAAGCGGTAGAATTCTTTCTCTACGACTCTTCTAATGGATTCTTTGTTTCATTGCATTTGTTGATCTAAAACTTGTTGTCTATTGTGATTCTATTAGATTTTTCCTGTTGAAGACTAACGATAATTTGTTGTATATTATCTTAGTCATAATATTCTTCTTTGGGCTAGTTGAGCTCACCCTTTTCTTGTTGTTCCATTTTCTTCTCGGGAGGTGAGAACATGGCGAGGATCGAGTCGGGGTATGGAATGAAGGTTAGAGAGAGTTGTTTAGTAGTCCTCACCATTTTTGTAAAATAATGTATCAATAATTATGATGGGGATTTATTTGCGTGTGGATATTGTCTAGGCGGCAATATCTCGTATTTAAACTCACGTATGTATTGTCGTATTTCACGACATTTGTATTATTGAAGTTGTAGTTATTTACGTACCATGTATTTGGCGACTTTCGAGAATGGGTTGGGTGGAATGGACCTATTTTGGGGGCGTCACGGTTGGTATCGAGCTTAGGATATGATCTCTGGCGGAGATCGGGAATAGAACTAGGAGGGAGGCAGGTAAATCCTTCGCCAAATGTGTCCTACCTAAGCTTCTTTGTTGGTCGGTCATAATATAGGGATATTATGTGACATGTTAATTTGTTTAATTAACCCTTGTTTTATGACAATGATTTGAGAATGTCGATGAGAATATTAACAATGGAGTAAATGAGGCCGTGGTGACGCCTTTAAGTCTTTCACGCAGCGAGGAGAGCGTGCAGACAGTGGCAATGTTCCTTACGTGAACAATGCCATGAAGCGAATGATGAACGAGCGGGATGTTTAGAAGCTTTTTGCGGTTCATACAAATTCGTACGAGGAGACTGCGTGTACAAAATACTGGTGGAAATGATAATGTAACGCCAGCGGTTTGTCACGGCCAAACAATTCAAAGAGTTGGGACCACCAGATTTCCATGGAAAGCCGGATCCGATCAAAGCGAAACACAGGTCAAGTAAATTACCAAGATATTTGATGTCTTGGGATGCGGAGAAAACAGAAGGTTCCATTCGCCACCTTTATGTTTAAGTGGTGAAGCGATTCTTGGTGGGAATCATGAAGCGTACTGACCAAATGCACTCAACATGTCTTGGGAAAGATTTGAAATCGCTCAATGACAAGTACTTCCACAAAAGTATTAAATCATATGAAGGAAGTGGAGTTTATTAGGCCTTGGAGCGAGTAACATGACGGTGTCTCGATCGAGCGAAGTTTGTGGAGTTGTCGGTTTGCACCTCATTTGGTGGAAAATGAGGAACGATGACGCCGATATGTTTACGAGGGTCTAAAACTCGAAATTAAATCAATACCTCATTTCTCATAAATTTTCTCTATATTCGGATGTTATAAATGAGGCTCAATTATTAGAAGCGAGATAGTGAGTATACTCAACCGGGGACCACAACCAAGTAGTAGTCATCGAACGATGATAACCGGCGAGGAGGAAAGAATATGGACAAAGGCGGTAACCACTCGGTGGTAATCGTGGACATGATAATAGGAAAGGTGACTCAAGTGGAAATTTCGAAAGAGAAGATTCAACAATGACGGAAGACATCAACAATGACACCAAATGACAACAAATGCTAGGGGAGGAGAACGACCTCCGGTTAGATGTTACAAATGCGGGAAGGAGGGACATATCATTAAGTATCCACAACAATCCAAGGTATGTTACAACCGTGGAAAGGAAGGCCACATCGCTCGAGATTGTACTTATAAGCGAAACCAAGTTCACGGGAGTGGTGATTCCAAGGTACATCCGGATAAGTCAAAATCAGTTGTTCTTGGAAGAGCGTTTGTCGTGACCGGTCAAAATCACGAGGAACGAGAACGAAGGTAGCACAGGTTAGTTAATTATAAATTCTTACGAAGTTTATACCTTACTGATATCTGGGTTCTACCCATTCTTTTATCTCTCTTGCTTACGCTCAACGTTTGAACTTGACTACGGAGAAATTAGACTTTGACCTATTTATGGAGACTCAGATTAGGAGAAACTTTCATTACATCCGTTGTTTAGAAATCTTGCTTGATTCAGGTTGGCACCATCACATTACCTGTTAACCTTATTTCTTTAAAGATACTTGCTTTTGATGTGATTTTAGGGATTGATTGGTTAACTACTCATTATGCCAAATTGATTGCTTTTGTAAGGTTGTTAGTTTTCATATTCCTAAGCAAAGTTTGTTATTCAATTTAAGAACCAAACCATTGAAGTCAAACATTTGTCATATCAAACCACAAAGCTATTTGTTTATTGAAAAATGAATGTCAAGCATTCTTAGCCATGTTATGGACTTGAACAATAATCGTCGATTTAAATGATATTTTTGTTGTTAGTGAATTTCTGACGTATTTCTGAGGAATTTCTTGGCTACTCCCAAAGTGTGATATTGAATTTTGTATCGACTTTGAACCCGATACAAAACCCATTTCTAAAATCTCATATCGAATGGCTCTATTGAACTTGAGAGTTAAAAACCCAACTATAAAGTTGATACTCAAGCCTCTATCTTATGACTTCCTTTGTGGAATACACAAGCAGCCGCGGACTCTCATGGGGACGCCATATTAAGTGAAGTAGTAAAGCGATAGGTGTCATTATTGGGATATGAGTTACTGATTGAGAGCAACCTAAGTCGATGAATCGAAATACGTAGCTTTCAGGCTTAGTTGGTTATTATCGGAGATTAAGTGGAAAGATTTTCTCAAATCGCTAGTCCATTAACTCGGTGACTTTCGTAGAGTTACAAAATTCGAATGGAGCACGGAATGTGGGAAGAGCTTTGAAGAACTTAAGAAGAGACTCATTTCGGCACATATTACGACCATACCATCCTGGAAAAGCGAGCGTGGTAGGCGGCGTGTTGAGTAAAAGATCGTATATGAGTGCAGTGCGATATTGTCAAAAGACTCATCTCAGATAACTTACAAATGATGAAGATAGAGTTAAAGACTCTAGGGACTCATGTGATGATATCTGAGTAGAATCGACTTTAATCGATAATGTTAAAAGCCGCTCAAGCTACTGAGACTGAAGGTGATGAATATAAAGAAGAAGGTGCAAGAAGGCGTTATTCTAGAAGTAAGAGTCAATGAAGAGAAGAAAGCTCAAACCTTCGATTTAATAATTCATTCTCGATCGAGTAGAAGCGTGTGGCTATAGACTCGTTTCACCGCCAAGTATGACGCGTGTTCATAACGTTTTTCACGTGTCGATGTTACGTAAATATGTGGACGACGAATAACATCATTGAGTTAGAACCGGATGAGATAGTGAATTAAGAGACTTAACGCATCGAAGAGGTACTGTCAAGATATTAGATATGAAGGAGCATGTCCTATGTACGCAGGGGTTATACCACAAGTTAAAGTTTTGTGGAGAAACCATCTTTATTGAAGAAATGACACAGGAGTTGGAAATAGAAATGAAAGTGAGGTATCCTCAACTTTTGAAACATCGAGATACGTCGTCGATTTCGGGAACGAAATTTCATAAGGAGGGAGGTTGTAAGACCCTCGATTTTTTTTTTAAATAAAATGGAATCTCCTTTATTTATTATTTTGAAATAGTAAGGGTTGATTTGATTAATGTGGTTAGTTATGGGTAAAATCATAAATTTTACAAAATAAGCAAGTGGTTATAAAATATTCATTGTTGTTTGGGAATATTAGTTTTGGTCGTGGAATATTAAATGCTTTGTCGGGAATATTAAATGCGGCGTAGCGACCATGTATGGGCCCCATAACGAAAAGCGATTGGAGGAAGAAAAACCGACAAATATAAGTTGTTTAAAAATAACGGCGTAGTTATTCTGGTTTACCTTTGTTGGAATACCGGTGGTTAAAATACGATAATATCATATGGTTGGTCGCGACAATGAAGACACGGTATTACCGCAGATATTGTTGAATTATTGATCCTTACGTGAAAAGCCTTTACTCAATAATTGTTACGATGATTCTTGCTCAATATTATATTGATTCAATAATTCTTTGCGTTGATATTTGGTATCATTTGTTGTTTCAATAATTGTCATTACACAAGATTTTCCATTATCAAATCAATAATTCATATTATTTGAATAATATTATCGAGATAACATTATTGGCAATGTCTAGAAAGTTACATCTAAGGAGAGGTTTGGTCACCTTTAATTGCTTGCCAGGTGGAGAAATCCTTATTGGAAAGCTCCTCTTTTCAGGAACCGCTCAATTTGTTAGTAATGTGATTCTATAATATTATTTGTGAATAATTAATTATTAATTTATATGATATTGATTTTATGTGGATATAGATGGAGAAAATTTTTAATGTGACAATTGTTGAAAATTAATATTTTATCTTTTTTCTCGATAAAATAATTCATTTAAATATATTATTTTAATAATATATTAACGGTGATATTTTTTATATGAATGTGGGATATATGAGTATATGACGAGGTAGAGTATTTTGTGGCATTAAATGTTTAACATATGTTTTGTGTGTCGGTGGACACAATTCTTGACCAAAAAATTGATTATAGGCGTAAAATCGCTCATTTATGAATTTGGATAATTTACATTTGGAATTTGGAAAATCTTCCTTACAGTAAAGTTGTAGAAATTGAATTTCCTATAAAAAGACGCGAGATTTAAATTTTCTGACAAAAGGGCTATTTATCATGAATTATTGAAGTTCCGGAGTTCCGAAATAATTGATTTTTGGAAGTTTTAATTATTTTATATAAGAAAAATGTTTTTGTGGTTGTTGGCACATGGGTGGCTGATGATTTTGACTAAAGAAGGCATGCTAGAGTTTTAAAAACATGTGGGTAGGAATTTTGAATAAATAATAATATATTTTATTAATTTAGTCTCCTTTGGCGTTCTAACATTTTCTTATAAATAGAGGGCTAAGTTAGAATTGAAAATCACACCAGAAACTAAGTTTTCTCTCTTTCTCTCTATATTATCGAGCGTATTCTTGTGAGTATACTTTGAGTGTTCTTTATCTGGTCTGAGAGTTTACATCGACTATACCAAAAATACAATCGTAAGATATGCGGTTATTTTGAGGTAAAGGATGTTATTTCTTTCATGAAATGATATTATTTTCTTCAATATCATTATGCCAAAATATTGGTTGAACTTTTTATCAAATTTGGAACTTTTTCATGTATGGGTTCTTATTCACGAGTTCTTATTCATGAGTTCTTATTCACGAGTTCTTATTCACGAGTCTTATTCACGAAGCGTGAAGATGTTTTTTATGAAATTTCTATCTTTTTGTGTCGGGGTTTACTATTCACGTGTCGACTATTCACGATATCTGACCTTTATTCACGTATCTGACCTTTATTCACGAATCTGACTTTATTCAATAGAAAAATGAAAATTTTTCTTTTTGTCCAAGATGTCTATTTTGGCTACTATCTTTGATTGTATCCATGTTTTTGATCGTTATTTTTGAGTTCTGCTTCAAAATCATTTATTATGAAGTATTATCGATATTGGATAAAGCTGTTATACGAATCCCTAATATTTGTCCTTCTATCTCACTTTGGATTCGTTCTTAAAAATATTTTCATCATCCTCGGTCCTTAATGGTGATACTTGATGAATATCTTTGGCTTTTGTAGTGCAAAGATGAGCGATTAATCGATGAATATCTTTGGCTTGTAGTGCAAAGATGAGCAGTGTTGAGATGAACATGACCAACCTGGTGATTTAAATGAATATCTTTGGCTGTAGTGGTGCAAAGATGAATATTGATTGTTATTCTGAGGATAAAATATTGATGATGGACTTTTAAACCTTAGAAGGCAGGTAGAATTCTTTCTCTACATGACTCTTCTAATGGATTCTTATATTTCATTGCATTTGTTGATCTAAAACTTGTTGTCTATTGTATTCTATTAGATTTTTCCTGTTGAAGACTAACGATAATTTGTTGTATATTATCTTAGTCATAATATTCTTCTTGGGGCTAGTTGAGCTCACCCTTTTCCTTGTTGTTCCTTTTTCTTCTCGGGAGGTGAGAACATAGCGAGGATCGAGTCGGGGTATGGAATGAAGGTTAGAGAGAGTTGTTTAGTAGTCCTCACCATTTTTGTAAAATAATGTATCAATAATTATGATGGGGATTTATTTGCGTGTGGATATTGTCAGGCGGCAATATCTCGTATTTAAACTCATTATGATGTATTGTCGTATTTCACCCGACATTTGTATTATTGAAGTTGTAGTTATTTCTGTACCATGTATTTGGCGACTCAGAATGGGTTGGGTGGAATGGACCTATTTTGGGGGCGTCACATATATGGTGTTGGTTTATGTTAGATAATGCATGAAAAACTAAAGGAGTGTTTGTTTAGAGCTGAATGAAGCTGAATCGGTCACTACGAATGGTTGAATCGATAAGATGGACGAGCTGAATGGCTAAGTCAGATTTTGTTAGTTGAAAGGTTGAATAAGCAGCTGAATAAAGTAAACAAAAATTGTAAAATTAAAAAATATATTAACTATTATATTAAGTAATATTAAATAAATTTACAACAATTTTGAATTTTTTCAAAGGGGTAAAATAATAAAGTTTTGTCATTCAGATATTTCAAATATGTCAATTATAAAACAACTTTTTCATTCAGATTCAGATTCATTCAATTTTTATCAAACACCACTAAGAACATTGTTGGGTCGTGATATTTCTCCCTTTGGGCCGAATGGATTGAGCTTACTTATTCAGTTAGTCCATTGGGTCTTCACTATTTGGTGTTGACATTATTGGGCCTAGTCACTTTATTATCTTTGTTAAGTCCTTCTAATATCGGACCAAATCAGTGGGTCGACCCATCATATATTTAGTATTACATTGGAATAACCCCTTTGTCTGCAAGCACCGCATGCGTAGTGATTTCTCATGTTATTCCATTCCTTATTATTCTCAAATTGGTTAAAATTTTGACTTCTATACTCCATGAAATTAGTGGAATATCCTTGATATTTGCGCTTCATCCAGTATTTTTCATGGAAATATTCTTCTGAGAAATCTTGAATTTTACTCTACAAAGCAGTATCATGTTGAGAATTTAGACTTAGTAGTTCTTAGACAAATTAATTCTTGAACTTGTTTTATTTAATTCTTATATCATTGTCATCATCCTCATGTTTATATTATGTGAAAGTCATATGTGGCCTGTAGTGCATAGATGGACTTGGTATGATTATGACCAGGGATTATTCGGTGTAATCATGACCGTAATGTTACAAATGATGTGGTAAAAGTCCTCATTGGCCCGTAGTGCATTGATGGACAGTTGTTGGCATGATCATGACCATTAATGAATACACAAATAGTCTTGGCCCGTAGTGCATGAATAATTGTGGTCGTGATACTAAAGAATATCCTTGGCCGTAGTGCAGGTGTGATTCGATGATGTGAAATATTTATTAAGCTGAGTCTCAGCGATAACAGTGATGAAAAACCTTTTTAATCATAAAAGATAGTAGATTTTATTGTCTACTTGACTCTTTTAATGGATTTCTTGTTCCGCTGCAGTTAAACTTGATGTCTATTATATTTTATCAGTTTAACATTGTTGGAGACAAATGATAATTTATTATGCATTATCTTAGTCATAATATTTCTTACTGGGCTAGTTGAGCTCACCATTTCTTTCACTGTTATCTTTAGGAAATGAAAATATAGCTGGGACGAGTCGAAGAACGGAGTGATGGTCCAGAGGATAGCATTAGTAGTCCTCACTATTATGTGAAATAGTGTGATAATAATTGTAATGAGGACTCCTTCTGAGTTTGTATAATCTCTAGTAGACAATATTTGTATTCAAATTCACAGTTTATGTTTTGTCGTATTGTACACGATAGTTGTATTAGTAAGTTGTATTTGAATTACATGCACGTGTATCTGGCGACCCAAGATGGGTGATTTATACCTAATTTTGGGGCGCGCGATTTAGTATCAAAGCTTAGGGATATGATCCTGCTAAGATGTGAGACTAGAACTAGGAGGGGAGAGACGGGGAATTCTTTTGCTAGTATGACCTACATAAATTTATTTTGTATTTAAATTGGTTGGTCAGAGTTTAGAGATAATATGTTACATGTCAACTAACCCTTGTTTTGTGGCAGTATCTGAAAATGACATCCGAGAATGTTGAGAATAGCAATGGAGCACAAGAGACCGTTGAGTCTCCACATATCAATAATCAGGAGAATGTGCATTAGGAAGGCGACAATCCTCATGCAAACCACAACACTAACCAAATGATGAATGATGGATTGTTCAGAGGCTTTATGCAATTCATGCAACAGCAGGCGAGAGCGGCTCCTGTCCAATATGTAGGTAGAAACACTGGAAACTCTCGGGCGGTCACCGCTAAATAGTTCAAGGAACAGGGACCAACGGAGTTTAAGGAAGAGCCAAAACCACTTATGGCGGAAGCATGGATAAAGTAGATCACCAAGATATTTGATGTCTTGGGATGCTCCGAGGAGCAAAAGGTTCCTTTTGCCGCCTTTATGTTGCGCGGAGAGGCAGATTACTAGTGGGAATCGGTAAAACGTACTCAACTTGCCGTACTAAAGATGTCTTGGGAGAAGTTCCAAGAGCTGTTCAACGATAAATTACTTTCCCGAAAGTATTCGTCACATGAAGGAGGTGAAGTTTATCAAATTGGAGCAAAACAATATGACCGTGTCGCAATACGAGGCAAAATTTATGGAGTTATCCCGGTTTGCGTCCCACTTGGTGGATAATGAAGAGAGAATGGCGCGAATGTTTTTAAAAGGTTTGAAGTCGGAGATATGTCAACATCTTATTTCTCATAAACTGTGTTTGTATTCAGATGTTGTAAATAGGGCTCGATTGGTGGAGCGCGATAACGAGTCAACGCAACGAACTAAAAGAAGCGGTATGCAAAAATGATAATACCAAAGTGAGAGCGATCGTTGAAGCGGTGACAACAAGCGTGGAGGAATCAACAAGCGAAATGGTAACCATTTCGGTTATGTCGAGGCAAAACAATAAGAATGGACATTTCAAGAAGAGGAGATTCAACAATGATGGAAAGACGTCAAGACCAAAGACCGTTGTTAAGGAAGGAGAAAGACCACCCATCATATGCTTCAAATGCGGAGGGAGGGACACATCGGTCAAATTAGCGATGCCGTCAAAGCATGTTATAATTGTGGAAGAGAAGGTCAATTAGCCCGATTTTGTCGTTCACCGAAGACAAATTCAATTAGGATGGAGGCACCAAAGGTACGTCCCGAAAAAGTCAAAGCCGTTAGTCAGCAGTGAGGAGGCGTTTGTTGTGACCTCTCGAAAGCAAGGAACCCGAATGAGGTCATCACGGGTAAGTTTATCATAAACTCTAGCGAAGTCTATACTTTATTTGATACCGGTTCTACCCATTATTTTATTTCTCCTACTTGCGCTCAAGGATTAAATTTAACTCCAGAGAAATTAGACTTTGACTTATCTGTGGAAACTCCGTTGGGAGAAACCTTCATTACATCCACGGTTTATAAGTCTTGTTTGGTTCAAGTTGGTACCCACACATTACCTGTCGATCTTATTGCATTAAAAATACTTGCATTTGATGTAATTCTAGGGATTGATTGGTTAACTACTCATCATACAAAATTGATTGTTTTCGTAAGGTTGTTAGCTTTTATATTCCTAATCGACCTTTTATGCGAATTCATGCAACCAAACCATTAAAATCAATCACTGTCATCTCAAGCCATAAAGCTATTCGTTTATTAAAAAACGGATGTCAAGCTTTCTTAGCTCATGTCATAGATCTAAATAAAAATACGTCAGTTTTGAATAATATTTCTATTGTTAATGAATTTCCGACGCATTCCACGAAGAACTTCTGGCCTACCCCAGGCGTGAAATTGAATTTTGTATCGACCTTGAACCCCAGACAAAACCCATTTCTAAATCCCCATATCGAATGGCTCTATTGAACTTCGTGAGTTAAAAACTCAACTGCGAGGAATTGTTAGACATTGGCTTTATTAAATCCCTAGTACTTCTCCTTGGGGTGCTCATGTTCTATTCGTGAAGAAGAAAGATGGGAGTATGCGACTTTGTATTGATTATCGGGAGTTGAATCATGTCACAATCAAAAATAGGTACCCATTGCCACGTATTGATGACCTGTTTGACCAGTTGCAAGGAGCCAAATTCTTTTCAAAGATTGATCTTCGTTTCGGATATCACCAATTGAAGATTAGAACCGATGACATTCCAAAGAAGACTTTCAGAACTCGGTACGGGCATTATGAATTCTTAGTCATGTCCTTTGAATTGACTAATGCTCCTGCTGCCTTCATGGATATGATAAACCGAGTATTCAAGGAATATTTAGATCACTTTGTGGTCGTCTTTATTGATGACATCCTTATTTATTCCAAAAGTCGTGAAGATCATGAACAACACTTGAGGCTGATACTCCAAAAACTTCGTGAATAAAAGCTTTATGCCAAGTTGAAGAAATGCGAGTTCTGGCTTGAGAAAGTAGCATTCCTTGGGCACGTGGTATCAAGTTATGGAATATCTGTTGACCCAAAGAAAGATCAAGCTATTCAAAGTTTGGGAGCAACCTAAATTAGTGATCAAGACGTAGCTTTCTCGCTTAAATTTGGTTATTATCGGAGATTAAGTAGAAGGGTTTTCTCGAATCGCTACTCCACTAACGCAAATGACTTTGGAAAGATACAAAGTTCGGTTGGAAGCGAGGAATCAAAAAGTTTTCAAGAACTCAAGAGAGATTCATTTCAAGACTGATTACGACAATACCATCTGGTTCGGAGGGATTTGTCATCTACAGTGATGCTTCGGGCAAAGGGTTAGGATGTGTTCTTATGCAACATGGGAAAGTCATAGCCTACGCCTCACGAAAACTCAAAGAATATGAGAGGAATTATCCTACTCATGATCTAGAGTTGGCAGTTGTTGTCTTCGCACTAAAGATTTGGAGGCATTACTTGTATTGGGAGAAAGTGGAGATCTTTACGGATCATAAATGCCTCAAATATTTATTCACTCAAAAGGAACTCAACATGCGACAACGACGTTTGTTTGAACTGTTGAAATATTATGATCATACCATCCAATACCATCCTGGAAAAGCGAACGTGGTAGCTGACGCATTGAGTAGAAGATCATATGCGGGTACGAGTGCAATATTGTCAACGCAAAGGCCCATTTTGTATGACTTGCAAAGGATGGAGATAGAGATAAAGACTCCAGGGACTTTAATTGATAAAATTAAAGCTGCTCAAGTTATAAATTCGAAGCTGATGCGTATGAGGAAGAAAGTGCAAGAAGGTGCGATGCCGGAAGCAAGAATCGATGAAGAAAGAATACTTCGAGTCAACTCCAGACTTTGTGTTCCTAACGACCCTAATTTAAAGTATAAAATCATGATGGAGGCGCACAACACACCATTTGCAATCCATCTCAGGAGTACCAAATGTATCATGATCTTCGACATACATTTTGGTGGGGCAATATGAAGAGAGAGATAGCACTGCTTATCTCAAGGTGTCTAACGTTTCAACGAGTCAAAGTAGAGCATCAAGTACCAAAAGGTCCATTGCAACCCACTTGAAATTCCGAGAATGGAAGTGGGAGCACATTACCATGGATTTCATTCTTGGTCTTCCCAAAGTTTCTCAAGGCATAGATGCGATTTGGGTCATTGTTGATAGATTGACCAAGTCTGCTCATTTCTTATCGATACGAGAAACTTATACACTTGAACGTCTTGCTCGTATGTACATAAACGAGGTTGTAAGATTGCATGGTATGCCAGTATCCATAGTTTCTGATCGAGACCCAAGATTCACTTCGCGATTTTGGGTTAGTTTGCAAAAAGCTATGAGCACAGATTTACGATTTAGCTCGGCATATCATCCTCAGACGGACGAACAGTCGGAGAGGACTATTCAAACTCTTGAAGATCTATTAAGACTCTGTGTCCTTGATTTTAAGGGAAGTTGGGACAAGTTCTTACAATTGGTGGAGTTTTCCTATAACAACAGCTATCAAGCAAGTATTGGCATGACTCCATTCTCCAGTATGCTGGGATGAGGTGGGTGAAGCAACGTTGTTGGGACCGGAGTTGGTACGTATGACTACGGAAAAGATTCAAACGATCCAGCAACGTATAAAAACCTCACAAGATCGACAAAAGAGTTATGTTGATCTTCATCGAAAGGACGTGGAATTCGATATACACTACAAAAAAATGGGGCTTTAGCAACAACCGATTTTCGTTGCTAAAGGTGCCAAATTTCGTTGCAAAAGGATTTTGGCAACGACTTTCTTCGTCGTTAAGTCTTTTCGTTCTTGTGAATGAGCGTTGTTAATTGTTCCGCAACGAACGTATTTTTTTCGTTGCCAAAAGTAATACATTTTGCAACGAAATTTGACTTTCGTACAGAGACATCGATCCTTTAGCAACAAAATGTATTGTTGCAGAATAATTAAACTTTTGTTGTTAAAAAGCCCATTTCGTTGCAAGTCTTCTAATTTGCAACGAAATGAACTCTTTTTTTTTGCAACGACTATGCATTTTTGTTGCAATTGACACCATTTTGCAACATGTTTCGTTGCAGTAAATTATGAAAATTGTTGCCTAAGTTTGCTTTCGTTGCGGAATGTAAACTTTTTAGTAACGATTTTTCGTTGCTGATTATATTATTTGGCAACGACATTATCTTTGAATCGAAGAACGAAAATGTTTGTTCTTCGATTATTTTTCATTAAGAACGAAAAGTCGTCGATTAGCAACGACATTATATGTTGTCATTTTTTTATATTTGCAACGAAAGTTGATATGATTTGCAACGATAAAAAATGTTGCCTTTTATTTTAGTATTATCAACAATATCCTCTCCGTTGTTATTAGGTTAATTTTTTGTTGCCAAATATTATATTTTTAATGTCATTAGCAACGAAAATTTGTTGCTAAATGTATAAAAAGTTGTTGCTATATTAAAACTTGTTCAATACTTTGGTAACGAATTACATTGTTGCCAAATCAAAATTTGACATTCTTTTTGTGTACCTAGCTGGCTCAATGTCCCCATAACAAATAATGGCAAAAATACAAAAAACTAAAATATTATTAACTTAATCAAATCATCCACTACATAATCATTCATTATTTTTACAATTAACCATTTAAAGCTACCACAGTTCTTCAATCAAAATATATATCTACATATATAGAAAGAGAGTACACTTCATAATTTCGTCCCTTGTCTTCCGTAAACGTAGCACAAAATTTGATACCCAAATTGTTGTAAAGCGGTCGTAGAAAACATTCTTCCCATATATATTTAAAAATAATAAGTCAAAAAATGAAACAAATAGGTCACAATAGAGTTGATACGTTAGTACTAATGTACACCGTATTGCTCATAAGCAAAAAAAGACAAATATGCAATCACAATATCATTTGCTACAAATTCAAATAGAAAAAGAACCTTCAGTGCGAATATATGATTGCTAATGATTATTACTACTAAACAGAGAAATTTCTTTTCGTCATACGCATACAAGGGTGGGTTGTTAATGTCATTGTTGCAATTATTTTCCTATATGTATGCAATTTCTTTTTGTGATTCCCATTTTCACCTGTGATTTTCAGAAAAAAAATAACATGCATCCCAAAACTAGGAAAATCTTGTACTCTGAGACTGAGGAAAATTTTCAGTGGCGTCTTTGTGAAGGCTAATGATAGGATTATGCAAATTCAGCAAAAAGTGGAGCCATATGAATTAGAAAGAACTAAAAACATTCACCCACACCAAATAATCATAACAACAAAGCATATACTATAATTGCTATATGATAACTGAAGCTATATTTGACTAGGTTCTTGTCACATGTACCCTCTCTCTCTCACACAAGGTTCCCTTCAATATTTCACAGCTGATGAACGACCTATGTTACACAAAGTATTCAAGATGCAAAATCCTTCACTATTTATACAGAAATTATGTAACCAAAATAAAATATCAAGTTACATAGAATTTGGCAATGAAATTGAATTGTTAAGTATAATTCCAAGTGGCATATTAATGGGAAGCATCAGAATCTAATATATTTTCTCAGTAGTGGTCTGAAATTCTGAAAAGCCCATGTAATGTAGGACACCCGTGGATCTGAAACCAAAAAGACCATATGAAGCTTTGCAAGTAGGATCTGAAACTTAATTCACAAGAGATAGAAAGCCAATTATGTTAGCTAGGAGCAACCAGCTAAATCATAGTCCTGGCAAAGTTTCGTGGCAATTTTTAGCTGAGCTACCAGCCAAATTCTGAAACAATTCTCTGTTTTCTAGTAATAAGAATGAAGGGGGGCTTGCCTCCAATCTCAATATTATTATTTGTCTACCATAATTCAAATACACCAATAACAGGGAATTTAGTGTGCAACTTTGAAGCCAGACACCAAGGGAAACAGATCAACAGCTGTAGCAATAAATTAAACTAAAACGATCTATATCTTTAAAATGTATAAGCACTGCAAAACCATCGAAAATAAATCATAAACAAAATGTAGTTACCTTAAGATGACTATTACCCTCTTTATTGGTTTTAATTCCTACAATCCTATTACCCCCTTTGGAAAAATAAGCACCTGCTCCACCCAAAAACTGATCACGCAGTTGGCATAATAAAAAGAGAAAGTGGCTCGCACATAAGTTAAACCAAATGAGTAAGAATTAAATACCATTTATAACCACCAACAACAAAAATCTCTGAATAAAGCTTCTTGGTGTTCAGCCTGGAAAAGTTCTCAATCATCCACGTGAACCTAGATGCCTGCAGCTCATCAACTGCTTGATTCTCCACTGTGTTTGCACTTTCCGTTTGCGCTACTACTAATACATTAACAAAACAAATTCACAACACAGAAAAAATCAACCAAAGACCCACATTACATCAGATCAATTACAAAATCATAGTAATTCCCAGCAACACTAATTTCCATGGGAAGAAGGAAACCTTCCATGGGCTGAGGACCTTCCAAGAACAGAAGAAAACCTTCCATGGGCTGAGAACCTTCCAAGAACAGAATAAAAACCTTCCATGGCTGAGGACCTTCCATGAACAGAAGAAAACCTTCCGCCTCGTTCAAACAAGTCATTTCCTTCAATCCTAATGCTAACTTTTAAAGTGCAGGGGGTGAAGGGTAAGGCCTCATCAGAGTAAATTGTTGATCCAGTGCTCCAAATTTTAATTTTGATTACAAAAGTATTTGATAATATGCCACATCTGTGTAAATAAGTAATTATGAAGAGACTAGCTAAGGCGGATGAGCACTTACCCAATTGTATTCTAAGAGATACTAAAATCCAAAAAGAACAGTATCGGGGCAGTCCATACTTGCAAATATCCCAACAATATCGTGTTCATACTAGCATTAAACAAATTTAAGATGATGCCAGCAAGACGTGCTAGTATCATGCCTCGGTACTTTCTCTGGAGACTGACCAGGTCGTCCAAGTGTCCTGCAGTAATAATATGCAATAGGTAAGTAATGCTAAAAAAGTCCTCCAAAAGTCCCAAATTATGCTCCAAGGTACAACTGATACTTTTCATAAACGAATATGCAAATTAGTAAACCTGATGCAGGACTCAAAACCCAAAGACTTCAAGATGATCAAGTATAAAAAAACAATTGCACATGTTAAATTGAAGTTGTCCATTTGTTCCTAAATTCTTGTGCAAAATCCAATAGAGCAAAGATTAATGAGGAAAATAACCAGGATCTTCTAGAAGCTAGACCAGTCATCAAGATAATATTCTTCTCCATGGGTAAGTAACTTGAGCATTCTTAGATTTGTTTCCCACAAAGATATTTACGATATTTTCCAGATTCATTTTTTTTTACTCTTCTTTTCTTTTTGAAAATGCATGACATATACAGATAGTTAGTGGACATAGATGACTGAAAATTCTATAAATAAAAACTTACAATTCAATAAACTCAGGATCAGCCACTGAAGTCAAGTGGTTTAGAATAAAGACGATCAATTCAATTAGTCTATACAGCTTCATATCTGAACCTGACAGGAATGCTTTCAGGATTTCACGGGTGCAGAACTCTAGCACTCTTGCAAGATTGCAAGAGAGCATTTCCTCTGCTGCAAGTCCATGATCTGCAAAGATGTTTCAAAACAACTGTAAACAAGATATAAAAGGGGAACAATAGGCAACTCTGAAAGGAATGTGAAAATTAACCTACCTGCATGTCAATCAATTAAGGAGCATAAACCAAACCATCAAGGGACTAAAAGTTACCTATGTTCTCTAACAATATAACCTAATAAGGATTCTAATGTCAAAGTCTGCTCAAAGATCATCCTGTAATTTGATAAGCTCATTTGAATGGGATAAAGACTACACTGGGAAGCACCATTTCCCTTCCCTGACTCCTTACTAGTGATTACCAACTACTGACTGTTAAGCTGCCAAATTCAGTTGACAGTACCACTAAAGACTGCATTTACATATCACAAATAGGACAAAAGCCTAATGAATCTAAGTTAGTGAACTAACAATTAAGTTCCACATAAATGTAACACCAACACAGAACCTATGGTTCTAAAAATCCCAATTAAAAAGTCATATCAAGTCTTAAGACAGACCTGGACCATAGAAGTTTACTAGATAGATGTGTATAGATCAACGATAGCAATTAAAAATAACAAGAGACTTTCTACAGAGAAACCTACAAATATATAACACAGCATCACCTGTAATAGCAGTAACCTTGGCCAAATACTAATGGTTTAACTACACTATCTTGTATTTCTCTTAAATTTCTCGAATATCATTTTGGAAGACATGAAATGCAGTACATGGAGTGGATGTGGGGAACACACCATGTACACCACCAACACACAGAACTCCTTCAAGGAGAATAATGAGAGCCTAGAACCTCATACAAAAATTAATTTGTAGCAAGCTCATACAAAAATTAAACCACATTACCTCCACCAAGTCCACAAAGCAGCTCCGCGGTGGAGCCATTTTTTTTTATGCGCAAATGGGTATATTCAGAATATAAAAAATTGACATAAACCAGTAAATGGGTACCCCCAAAATCATTTATAAAAATAAAAATAAAAACTTTCAACTTTGTTGGACACTTACTTGTTGCCCTTAATCTTGAACCAAGCCTCAGCACAATGTTTATGAGCAGCAGCCAAATCATCTTTACAAGAACAACCAATTCTATGGGTACCCCAGATTCTTGAGTAGATGCATCCAAAGTCATATGACAAATCCTACAATCCCTTTCATATTTCGCCAAATGTTGCTTGGTTTCAGGGACCCCATCTTCCAGATCCACCAACTCTACTGAACACTATGAAACAAAGGAATAACATTTCATCACTGGTTTGTATAGCAGTTGATTAGCTTCATTAATTTCAAATTTTCAATTTACGATGGTATGGTTTGATTTAACTCCACATGAGCAAAACTTGGCGCGAAGCCCATTGGAATTCAAATACATGATCATAAACTATTACACTAGCCAATCAAGCATATAAACACAGTAGAAAACCTTCAACAGAGAACTTTGTTTAGCTTTTTGAATGGTGCAAAAAAAAAGGAGAAGATAATCAGTAGTCAGAAAGACAACAACTTACCAAACCCTTTCGCTTTACCTGTAACTCGATCGGTGACAACGTTGCAGACCTCGATTTCGCCAAAGGGTTCGAACGCCGAGACTAGGGTTTCGCGTGTGGTATCCCAACTAAGATCGTGAACGAAGATTTTGCGGTGGGAGATGTCCCGATCGGCGGCCATGTGAATACGAGAACTGATAGAGGGGGTTTTGACGGCGGCGTCGATAAGGAAGCCGATGAGTTGGTCTTTGGTGTACGGTTCGAGGAGGGTCTGAATTGAATCAACGTTTGGCTCGGGGGTGTCGGATTCGGAGGAGGTCTGAGGGTCGTGTTTGGGGATTGCTAGGGTTTTTGGGGGGTTATTCTTCTTGTTTTTCTTGAGGGGTTTAGATTCTGGTTTGACGGGTTTATCTGGTGTCTTAATGAGTTTATTATTATTATTATTATTATTATTATTATTATTAGTTATATTATTATTATTATTATTATTATTATTATTAGTACTATTATTAATTTTATTGTTGTTATTATTATTATTATTATTATTATTAAGACATTATTATTATTATTATTATTATTATTATTATTAATTTTATTATTATTATTATTATTATTATTATTATTATTATTATTATTATTATTATTATTGTTATTATTATTCTTATTGAGGAGGATCAATTAAGGGAATGATAGAAATAAATCAAGCACGTCATCAATGATTTACAAGAAATAAAAAAACAACTCCACAACACGGCTAAAGGCAAAGTCCAAAAACACGACTTTGGTGACGTTCCACTTAATCAAGCATCAATATTAATCTATCTTATCTTAATAAGATGGCATGAATGTTTAAAAACATATTAAATATATATTAACGTATAAATTATTACATATATGATCTCATGAAATTCTTTATTGATTAGGGGTAGGGGTCTTCTCCAAAACTATGAGTAAGCGGTTTTTCTTCCTCATATAAGCGTTTTAGTTAAAACGATAAATTTACGATGTGAAAAGCGTTTGAAATAAGAACGATTATAATTATCTGATGCGATTTGATATCTTTGTTTTTATATCGATTACTATTTTCGATGATGATAATCTAAAAACTCTAGTAAAGAGACATAATAATTAATGAAAGGAATAATTAAAACTTACGAAGAGTTTTTGGATATCTTCAAACTTCAAACTTATATATTATCAATATTTAGAGAGAGAGAGAGAGAGAGAATACAAAGAGAAAATTCTAAAGAAAATTCGCCTCTCAACAATGGGTGAGGTCTCCCTTTTTATACAAAAAGAAAAGATGATAAATGATCTAGCGTGTCCTTGGTGGTGGAGTCGATCGGTAATCCTTATCTTTTCTTCTTTAACTCCCTTAGCCGTAGGAAGTGGAGGATAAGAGATAAGTTGTCGGTTGAGTGGAGTATTATTATTTGGACGGTGGCGTCATTTTTTTCGATAATTGAAGAGTAGTTGGCCATGCATCTTTTTCTTTGGTGGAAATCTTGTGGTTTCCTTTTCTAATTATTGATCTTCAGAGTGGAGAATAACTTTATTTTCCTTTTCCTTTTTGTCTTGTTCCATTTTCTTAGAAATCATTGAAGTGAGAGAGTCCCAAAAGGCTCCATGGTGGGTTCTGGTTCTTGACTTTCTCCTGCTAAAACGTTGAATTGATTGTCATCCTGCTTAGAGTCTTCATCATCATTAATAGTTTTCATGGAAACATCATCTTGGACTAGAGATTGTAGGAATTGTATTTTCATATAATCCATGGTTTTAACTATGAGTTCGATTTTCGATTAGATTTGGAAACTTTTTTTTTAAGTCCGCTTGGATTTTGACAAAAGGATTTACTAATATTGATCTTTGGAAGGCTTTGAGGTATAACATCTAAACAAGCTCGGTATGATTTTCTATGGATTTGAGAAGTTACGGTAAAGTGGGATTAAGTCCTTTATCCCACCATTTGGTAAAAAATACCCTTTTAAGGCGAGAATTTTATTACGATAATCACATTGAAATCCCATTTCCATATCCAAGGAATTCCAAACGAATTATGAAATGGGCAATAATTTAAGCATTGACAAATCTTTATTCTTGGTATATGGACATAGGCAACTTGCCATTCTTGAATTTGTTTGAATCTTTGTTTCCTTGAATGAGCGGGGATTCGGTAGGGTTTCAATTGTATTCCAAATTTATCCCACCAAACGAAAAATCGGTTAGAATTTCATTTTTTAGAACATCAGGACAAATACGGATAAACCAACTATGATTATGAATTGGATTCTGATAATAAAATACCTGTGTGAAGGAATCAATATAATCCCAATAGTCATGTCTCGTTTCTGTTAAAATGACTAGATTCAATGGTTCGGGTAGTATGGGGATTAATACCCCAATTAGCAAGAGGCATGATACTCTTGATGGTTGTTTCTTTGTATTGGATTGGACTAATCGATTTTGATGGATCATGCGAAGCGTGTGCTTTATATCCATAGATGTTGTTTCTAGGATAATTTGCTCATAAATATAATGATACTTATTGAAAAGCGGGGAGGAGACTGTTGAGTCGTTAAATAACGTCTCTTTATTTCCCATGGATCTTTCATCCATTTCTCATCATTCTCGCTCAATAATCAATCTTTGCTTTCTTCCACATTTTTATTGGAATGTCTTCGCTTGGGTAATAGGAGAACATCCTTTCTTCGTTGGTTGGCTAGAAGAAGTCAAGAAATCTTTGGATTGAGTATTTAAGCTAGGAAATTACAGTATAGTATAAATTAGATTAGTTCGCCTCGGCCTCGTTGGCCATGACCACGCGACCTCTCTAGTCATTCCCGCAAATATTCTCGGGTTAGAAAATCCGGTAAAGTTACATTTTCCTTTGATATATTCAATATCAAAGTCAAATCTGGATAAAATACTTTGCCAGTAGTTGCAAATATCTATTTGGATGCTAAATTTTGAACATCTTTTTAAATATCTGTTTTTGCAAATTGAACAATCAACTCTATTAAAAAGTCTTGATTCAAAAGATCATCCTAAAATTTTAAAACACATTTAACAATTGAAAGGCATTCTTATTTATAGTAGGATAATTTAAAGAGGGTCCTTTCCAAGTTCTGAAGTAAAAGCGAATAAGATCTTCTTTTTTCTTGTTAGGATTAAATTGCTTTAAAATCCCACCATATCCCGTCGAAGCATCGGTTTGAACGATCTTTTTCCATTCGGGATTAGGTAGGAAAAAACAAGGTATCTGTTTAACTCTAGGTTTTGATTTTTATTCTTCGCTTCAAGATGTTCTTCATTAGTCAAGGTAAAGGATTTTTTCGTGATCGGTATCTGAGAATAAAGATATCTTGGGAAAGATTTGGGTAAAAATCTCGAATATAATTAAAACTTCCCAAAAATCTTTGCGGTTGATTAATACCTTTAATTTCATCTGGAAATTTAAATGCAAATTCGATACATCTATCAATTGGAATTATAGTTCCATTGAAAATATTATGTCCAAGAAATCGATTTTAGTTTGGAAAAGTTTCATTTTAGGGCGCGAAACTACCAAACCATTTTTATGATAACATTTTTGAAAATATTTAAATGTTTAATATCTTTGTTCATGGATGAAGAGAAAATTAAAACATCATCAATATAGCGAGATAATAAATTCAAGAAAGGGATTAAAAATATCATTCATGATATGTTGAAAATTACGAAGGTCCATTTTTTACACCAAATGGAAGAACATTCCATTCATAATGACCAAAGGTACTTTGTAAAAGCGGTTTATAAGTATCCTGTTCTCTAATTTGAATTTGCCAAAATCCTGATTTCATATCAAATTTAGAGAAAATAGTGGCATCATGAAGTCTGTCAAGAAGGTCCTTTTTATTCGGGATTGGATATCTAATCCATTGAAGGGCTTCATTAAGCGGTTTATAATTAATAACGAGTCTAGGAGTTCCTCGTTCAATTTACGAATTTTATTGACATAAAAAGTTGTACAACTCGAGGATAAGTACTAGGTTTTATCAATTTTTTCTGCATTTAAAGGGACTCAATTTCGGTTTTGCAAGAAGTAAATATTCTTTTTCATTTGACTAGGTCGAGACTTAGTAAGAATATTTTTCTCATTAAAATTAGGGACATAGGGAAGAGAAATAATATGCTTCTTCCTGCCCGAGAAAGCATTTGGGACATCACTTTCTGATTTTTAGTTTGAAGAGTCTTGTGGATCGATTTTATCTTTCTGTAAAAGAAGGTTGTAAAATTCTCTGTTCTGTAGTAAGAAATTTTATTTCTTTTTGAATAAAATTAATCTGCTTTTCTTTAGAATAAATCATGTGTTTAACTTGATTTAACTCTTTTGTATAAGGTTCTGTTATGAATTCAAAAACAATATGTCTGTTGTTAAGAGTAGTATGAATTCCTAAAGTATCGATTTTTGAAATAGGCATTAAAAGACATAAGAAAGGGGTGCCTAATATGATACTTTGATTCATATTACGGATAAGGACAAAAGAAGTAGGTAAACATAAACCTTGATTACAGATTAAGGCTTCAGGTATCTTGTATTTAATATTCATAGTGTTTCCACTTGCACTGGTTAAAGATTGAGTGATTTTCTGGAAGTATTTAGTAGAATTAACCCTTCTTGAATACAATTCATGTCAAGCACCACTATCTACAAGGGCAATGACATCTTTAATAATAAAATCCGGTTTAATAACAAAAGTAATTCTAATATACCATTTTGAAAAACTACTTGATTCATAAACATTAAATATTGTTCGGAAGATTCAAACTTTATCGGAAGATTTAGTCTTGGAGGATTCTATATTATTATCCTGCTTATGAATTAAGTGTTCTTTAATATTTTTAAGTCTTGAAAATAATAACATTAGTATTTTGTAATTGCTTTATTTCGATTTTTCGAATATTAATATCACTCTTAAGTTCTGGATAGTAGTAGGCTTTTCAATGGTAGAAATATTTTGAACACGTTTCATGACTTCTCTCATGCTATATTGTTACATGGGAAGAATTTCTTACCTTTTTTGGTTTTTATAACGGGTTTCAAAAACTTTAATTAAATTTACGGATCTTTAATCTGATCTCGCTAAAATCGAGAAGGGACTTTTGGGTTTCGTTAGGACATTATCTTTGGGTCCTCCAATATCTAAACCATTCATTTCAACAATAGCTTTCCAATAATTCGACTTTGATGGTTGTATTACAGTTATTTTTAATAGTACAAGCTTGACATTGATCCTTAACAGAATTATCGTCAGATTCATAATAGATTTTTGCCAAGTCTTCCTCTGCACTTGATTCTGAATCACTGCTGGATAAACAAATAAGAATTTCTTGTTGAATGTCTTCTTCAAGGGACATTTCATTCAATTTCTGTTTCAATTTTGATTTACATTTATTAGCAAAATGTCCTGGTTTACCACATTTATAACACTGGACTTTAGATTTATCTTTTTTTCCTATTGTTCCTTCTTTTCTTAGTGATTTTTTTCGGGGTTTTGTTCTTAGATTTCTTAGAAGAACGTCTTGATGAAGATCTAAAGTGTTTAGAACTCATTGTTTTTTAGCCTTATTGGGATCTCAGTAATTTTGTATCATAAGAGAATTGGTCACAAAATTCTCCTATCTCATGTCTTTTAGTGAGATTCATTGTTTCATTAATTGTTGGAGTTTCATATCATTACATAACGATAATCCTTCTTCAATAATTACTAAAATAAGATGGCCATAAGAATCTCTGGTCATAAGAGATACTCATGCGATCATGTTTATCTCTTAATTTTTACGGACTTTTTCAAAGAAAAAAGAAAGTAGGAGTCCATCAATAAATTTGGCCTTCAATGTTCATTGTTAAGCATTCGCCCTTTGCATGACTTTCATGAAAAGACATCTTTATACCATCTAAAATGGGTCAAGGAGGGGCATGAAAGGTTACGTAAAAGTTCTCTACTCCTATCGCCTTCATAAGTCCCGGTCCAACAAAATGGTGGAGGATAGCTTGAACTAAGGTGTAACAAGCGTCTTCTTCCCACGGTTAGAAGTCTAGTAATAAGATCAATTTCTTCTTTATAGGCTTGAAGAACTTCGCTTCTCTTTATCATTTAGCATATTATCCCACCATCCTTTAAGGATGCTTGGGTGAAACCATTAACTAAGAAAGCAGCGGATCGGTGATCGATATTATCATTCTGCTTACTGACACGTTGCATACATCATGATATGATGGATGGTTTCAATATTTGATATTCGGTCTTGCCATCAATATTCCATTCATAAATGGTTTTTCCATGGTAAGACTTTTGAGAATGAAGAAAGTCTTCTTCATACAGAATATACTGAGGAGTAGGTCTAGGGTATTTTTTTTTAATTTGCTTTTTTTTAGTATTTTTTTAATTAGTGTTTTTATTATTTGATGTAAATATGTAATTAGTATTTTAGTGTCGGGTAAGTGACTTTTAATATTTTGATATGTTATACGACTATTATAAAATTTTAGTATTTTGATATGCTATACAACTATGGTAAAATTTTAACATTTATACAACTATGGTAAAATTTTAGTATTTGAGTAAAATTTTAGTATTTTAGTATTTGAATTAAATGATGTAAATATGTTATGATGTAAATGATGTAGATATGTAAATATGATAATATGTTATGTTTTGATATAAATGATGTAAATATGTTATAATTTTAGTATTTTAATGATGTAATTTGATTTTTGTTCTTTTGATTAATTAACAAATTAATTTGAATTTTAGTATTTTAGTATATTTTGAATTTTAGTATTTTTTAATTTGATTTTTTTAGTATTTTAGTATTTTTTTATTAGTATTTTTAGCATCTGATGTAAATATGTAATTAGTATTTTTAGTATTTTAGTGTGGGGTAACTGACTTTATAATAAACAATCCTTATAGCTTAGTTGGTTTGAGCATTTGTTTAAGGAGACTGGGAGGTCTAGAGTTCAATTCTCAAGGAGAGCATTATTTTATTTTATTTTTTTAAAAGCCCACAGGTCGGGCCAAGTTTTTTATTATTAGAACTATTATAATTATTGTAATAATTATTATTATAATTATAATTATAATAATAATTAATAATCGTAATAGTAATAGTAATTATAATTAATACTAACAATTATAATAATAATTGTAACGCCCCCAAAATAGGTATACAACACCCATTCTGAGTTGCCAAATACATGGTACATAAAGCAAACTACAACTTCAATAATACAAATGTCGTGTGAAATACGACAATACATACTGTGAGTTTAAATACAAATATTGTCTTCTAGACAATATCCACACGCAAATAAGTCCTCATTACAATTATTCAAACACTATTTTATAGAAATAGTGAGGACTGCTAAAACATCTTCCTAGAACCATCACTCCATACCCCGACTCGATCCTGCTATGTTCTCACCTCCTGAGAAGAAAAATGGAACAAAAAGGAAAGGGTGAGCTCAACTAACCCAGTAAAGAATATTATGACTAAGATAATATAAAACAAATTATCGTTAGTTTTCAACAGGAAAAATCGATAAAATATAATAGATAACAAGTTTTAGATCAACAAATGCAATGGAAACAACAATCCATTAGAAGGGGGTCACGTAGAGAATGAATTCTCACCGTCTTCTAAGATTTAAAAGTCCATCATCAATATTTCATCCACAGAATAACAATCAATATACATCTTTAATCATCTTTGCACTCTGAGTGCCAAAGATATTCATTTGTATCACCAAATGGTCATGTTCATCTCAACACTGCTCATCTTTGCACTACTGCCAAAAGAGATTCATCGGTTTAATCATTCATCTTTTTTGACTACGAAAGCCAAAGATATTCATCAAGATATCACCATTTAGGGTAGAGGATGATGAAAAATATCTTAAAGAATACAAATCCGGTGGAGATAAAAGATCAAATATTAGGAATTCGTATTATAGTTTATCCAAGTTCAAAAATACTTCATAATAACCAATTTTGAAGCAGAATTCAAAATAAATATCAAAACATAGATAAAATCAAAGATAGTAACCATAATAGACACCTTGGATAAAAAGAAGAAAATTTTATTTTTCAGTGAATAGTGTCGTATTCGTGAATAGTGTCGTATACGTGAATAGTGTCGTATACGTGAATAGTAACTCCGACACAAAAAGATAGAAATTCCACAAGAAAATTCATCACGCTTCGTGAATAGTACTTGTGAATAGTAACTCGTGAATAGTAACTCATGAATAGTAACACCGATATAAAAATTTCCAAATTTGATAAAAAGTTTCAACCAATATTTTGGCATAATGATATTGAAGAAATAATATTACTTACGAAGAAAATAACATCCCTTACCTCAAAATAACCGTATTTCCGATCAAATTTCTAGATATAGTCTTGTGATGTAAACTTCATAGACCGTATAGCAACACTCAAAGTATACTCACAAGAATACGCTCGATAATATAGAGAGAAAGAGAGAAAACTTGTTTCTAAGCAGATTTTCAATTCTAACCTAAGCGCTTTATTTATAGGAAAATGCTTGTAACGCCTAAATGAGACTAAATTAATAAATTATTATTATTATTATTCTACGCCTCCTCCTTGAAAATCAAATGACCAAATGACCCTCCCCTCTTGAAAAAAACAATTCAAAGACATGCGTTCAATTACCAACCAAAAAGTGGGGCCCACTTATAAAAATTATTTATTTTCTCGAAACTTCAATAATTCATAGAAAATAGACCTTATCGGAAAAATACTAATTTTATGTCCATTCTACCTAAAATCGAATTCTCTACAACTTTCTGAGAAGAAATTTTTCAAATTCGAATCGAAAAATGACCAAAATCAACATACTGGATAAGTTTTCTAATTTCCTTCTCTTCCTTTCTCTTCTTCCTTTCCCATAATTCTCCACTAACTCTCTCTCTTCCCCCACTTTCTTCTCTTATCCCCACCACTTCTTCCACACACACACACACACAAATACGTATATATATATATATATATACACTAAAATATTTACAATTATTAAATAATTTCAATTCTATCTTCTCTCTTCCACCTCATCTATTTATAAACCATGAATTTATTGTAAAAATATCACCATCAATATATTATTAAAATAATATATTTAAATGAATTATTTTATCGTAAAAAGATAAAATATTAATTTTCAACAATTGTCATATTAAAAATTTTCTCCATCTATATCCACATAAAATGAATATTTTCTTTATCATAATAATCAATAATTAATTATTTAAAATAATATTATAGAATCACAAGATCTTGACAACCGTGCCGCTCCTCAGAAAGAGGGGCTTTCGAATAAGGATTTCTCTCTTCTTGGTGCCGCAATTAGGTGACCAAACCTCTCCTTAGATGTAACTTTCTAGACATTGTCAATAATGTTATCCGATAATATTATTCAAATAATATGAATTATTGATCCGATAATGGAAAATATCATGTCAAATGACAATTATTGAAACAATAATAATATAAATATCAACGCAAAGAATTAATGAATCAATAAAATAAAATAATGAATAAGAATTATCGTAATAATTATTGAGTAGTGCCTTCTTACGCATTTAATCAATAATTCAACAATCTTGTCTTAATACTGGTGTGTCTTCTTGTGCGACCACCACATATATATCATCATTTTAACCACCGTGTAACCCAATGGTGTTAATTAGTAACAATTTACTGCCAGTTATTTATAAAAACACATACTTGTCGTTTTCCTTCATCCAACCGCTTTTCAAGTTATGGGGCCCATGAATGGTTCATACTATAAATCTTTAATATTCCCCAGACAAAGAAGAATATTTCATGACCAAACGAATATTCCCCGACAAAAATGAATATTTTAATAACCACTTGTTTATTTTATAAAAATTGCACATTTCACCCATAACCAAAGTATTATATCAAATTACCACCTTATTAATCAAGAATAATAATTAGAGGAAATTGATTTTTATTTATAAAAATTTGGGGTCTTCTGACCTCCCTCCTTATGAAATTTCGTCCTCGAAATTGACGTGACGTATACTGGTGTTTCAAAAGGTGAGGGTACCTCGCTTTCATTTCGACTCCAACTCCCATGTCATTTCCTCAATATAGCATGGTTTCTCCACAAAACCTTAACTTGTGATATAATCTTGGTGCGTAGGACATGCTCTTTCCTATCCAAGATCTTAACAGGTACCTCTTCGTATGTTAAATCTTCGGCTATCTCGTCTGGTTCTAACACAATAATGTGGTTTGGATCTTTCACATATTTACGAAGCATAGATATGTGAAAAACATTATGAACACGCGTCATACTTGGCGGTAAAACGAGTTTATAGGCCACGCTTCCTACTCGATCGAGGATTTCAAATAAACCAATAAATCGAAGGTTTGAGCTTTCCTCACATCGCCAATTCTCGCTTTTGAATAACAACTTCTTGCACCTCCTTCTTCATATTCATCACTCCGGTGTGTAGCTCAAAGCGATTTTAACTTTATCGATAAAAGTCGATTATACTCGTATATCATCAATGTAGGTACCTAGAGTTTTCATCTCATCTCTAATATTTGTAAGTTATACTGAAATGAGTCTTTGACAATATCGTACTTTCGTGCTTCAGATATCTCGATCTATTACTCAACACGCCACCACCACGCTTAAACTTTTCCAGATGGTATGGTCGTAATATGTGCCAAAAATGAGTCTCCTATCGAGTTCTTCAAGCTCTTTCCACATTCCTTGCTCCATTCGAATTTTGTATCTCTACGAGTCACCAAGTTAATGGAATAGCGATTCGAGAATATCCTTCAACGAATCTCCGATAATAACCAACTAAGCTTCAAAGCTACGATTTTTCGATTACTGACTTAGGTTGTTCTCAATCGTGACTCATATCCCAACCTTTGATAAAGACGTTACAATGACACCTATCGGGCTTACTATCGCATCGAATATGGTGTCCCTACGAGAGTCGACTTTCTGCATTCCACAAAGGAAGTCACCAGATAAAGACTTCGGTACCAAATTTATAGTTGAATTTTTAACTCCTAAAGTTTAATAGGAGCCATGAGTTTTTAGAAATGGGTTTTGTACCGGGTTCAAAGTCGATACAAAATTCAATATCACACTTTGGGAGTAAGCCAAGAAATTCTTCAGGAAATACGTCAGGAAAAATCAATAACAACAGGAATATTATTCAAATCTGACGTGTCTTTATTCAAATCCATAACATGGACTAAGAAAACTTGACATCCGTAATAAACGAATGACTTCATGGTTTGATATGAAAATGTTTGACTACAATGGTTTGATTGTTTGAATTTGAATAACTGGTTGCTTAGGAATATGAAGACTAACAACCTTACGAAAGTAATCAATTTCGGCATGATGTGTAGTTAACCTTAAAATCACATCAAAAGCAAATATCTCTATAGAAATAAGGTTAACAGGTAACGTGATTGTGCCAACCTGAATCAAGCAAGATTCATAAACTGTAGATGTAACGAAGGTTTCACCCAACGGAGTTTCAACAGATAAATCAAAATCTAATTTCTCCGGAGTCAAGTTTAAACGTTGAGCGCAAGCAAGAGAGATAAAAGAATGGGTAGAACCCAGATTCTAGTAAGGTATAAATTTCGCAAGAATTTATAATTAACTAACTCGTGCTAACTTTGTTCGGGTTCTCAGATTTTGACCGGCCACGACAAAACGCTCTTCCGAGAACCGCTGACTTTGACTTTTACGGGACATCCTTTTGAGTCACCATTCCCAGTTGAACTAGGTTTCGCCACTGCTGATCTCGGCGATATGTCTTTCCTTTCCACAATTATAGCATACCTTGAATGCTTGTGGGCGCTTTGACCGATATGTCCCTCTTTCCCGCATTTATAACATATGACCGGGTGGTCGTTCTCCTCCCTTAGAACCGGTTCTTCTCTCCGGCGCCGACGCCTTCACACGGTCGTTGTTGAATCTCCTCTTTTTAAAATCTCCTCCCGACTCGCTTCTTCTATTTTCATGGCCACGATTACCACCGTAGTGGTTACCGCTTTGTCCGTATTCTTCTTTCTTCACCGGTTATCGTTATTACGATGACTGCTATCTTGATATGATCCTCGTTATGGTCCCTCGGTTGAACGTACTCGTTATCTCGATCTAACAACCGAGCCTCGCTGACAACATCTTAATAGAGAGAAAATTTATGAGAAATGAGATATCGACGTACGGGTTTCAAACCTCTCGAAACATCCGCCATAATCGTTCCTCATTCTCCACCAAATGAGGTACAAAACTCGGATAACTCCGCGAACTTCGCCTCGTCTTTGGGACACCGGCCATATTATTCTCGCCCATCCTAATAAACTCCACTTCCTTCATATAGCGAATACTTTCGTAAAGTACTTGTCATTGAACTGCTTTCAAACGCGTCTCCACGACGCCGAAAGTCAAAATTGGATGGCTACGCTTCATGATTCCCCTACTAATGTCTCGCCTCACATTTTGGAACAAAAAAAATAGCGAATGGAACTTTCTGTTCCTCCGTGCATCCCAAGACATTGAATATCTTGGTAATTTGTTTGACCCACGTCTCGCTTAATAGATCCGACTTTCCCCGAGCACTCGTGGTCCCAACTCTTTGAACTGCTTGGTGCATGACCACCGTGAATTGCTATCATTTCCTCCCAGTATTTTGAACACGAGTCTCCTCATGTCGATTTTTGCATGAACCGCAAAAAGCTTCTAAACATCCCTCGTTCATCATCTGCTTCAAGGGTGTTGTTCATGCAGGAGGAACATTGTCACCACAGCGCTCTCCTCGTTGGTGAGTCTGAGGCGTCTCCACTCGGTCTCATTTCCACTCATTAATATTCTTAGTCGACATTCTCAAATCATCATAAAATAAGGGTTAATTAAACAAATTAACATGTCACATAATATCCTATATATTACGACTGACCAACAAATAAGCTTAGGTAGACACACTAAATAAGGATTTACTGCCTCCCCTCCTAGTTTCTATTCCCCGATCTCCGCCAGAGATCATATCCCTAAGCTCGATACTCAACCGTGACGCCCCCAAAATAAGTATACAACACCCATTCCGAGTCGCCAAATACATGGTACATAAAGCAAACTACAACTTCAATAATACAAATGTCGTGTGAAATACGACAATACATACTTAATGAGTTTAAATACAAATATTGTCTTCTTGCAGAAATATCCACACGCAAAATAAGTCCTCATTACAATTATTCAAATACTATTTTATAGAAATAATGAGGATCTGCTAAAATATCTTCCTAGAACCATCACTCCATACCACGACTTGATCCTCGCTACGCTTCTCACCTCCCGAGAAGAAAAATGGAAAAAAAAAGGAAAGGGTGAGCTCAACTAGCCCAAAGAAAGAATATTATGACTAAGATAATATACAACAAATTATCGTTAGTCTTCAACAGGAAAAATCGATAAAATATAATGTATAACAAGTTTTAGATCAACAAATGCAATGGAAACAACAATCCATTAGAAGAGTCACGTAGAGAATGAATTCTACTTGCCTTCTAAGATTTAAAAGTCCATCATCAATATTTCATCCCTATAACAACAATCAATATACATCTTTAATCATCTTTGCACTGTGCCAAAGATATTCATTTGTATCACCAATTGGTCATGTTCATCTCAACACTGCTCATCTTTTTTCACGCCAAAGAGATTCATCGATTTAATCATTCATCTTTGCACTACAGGCCAAAGATATTCATCAAGTATCACCATTTAGGACTGAGGATGATGAAAAATATCTTAAAGAAAACGAATCCAGTGAGATAAAAGATCAAATATTAGGGATTCGTATTATAGTTTATTCAAGTTCAAAAATACTTCATAATAACCAATTTTGAAGCAGAATTCAAAATAAAGATCAAAACATGGATAAAATCAAAGATAGTAACCATAATAGACACCTTGGATAAAAAGAAGAAAATTTTATTTTTTGGTGAATAAAGGTCAGATTCGTGAATAAAGGTCGTGTATACGTGAATAAGAATCTCGACACAAAAAGATAGAAATTCCATAAGAAAATTCATCACGCTTCGTGAATAGTATTCGTGAATAGTAACTCATGAATAGTAACCCCGATATGAAAAGTTCCAAATTTGATAAAAAGTTCCAACCAATATTTCGGCATAATGATATTGAAGAAATAATATCACTTACGAAGAAAATAACATCCCTTACCTCAAAATAACCGTATTTCCGACATTTGAATTTCTGTGATATAGTCTTGTGAAAACTCGCACCAGATATAGCAATACTTAAAGTATACTCACAAGAATACGCTCGATAATATAGAGAGAGAAAGAGAGAAAACTTGTTTCTAGTGTGATTTTCAATTCTAACCTAAGCGCCTATTTATAGGAAAATGCTTAGAACGCCAAAGGAGACTAAATTAATAAATTATTATTATTATTATTCTACGCCTCCTCCTTGGAAAATCAAGAATGACCAATGACCCTCCTTCTTGAAAAAAACAATTCAGCACATGCATTCAATTACCAACCAAAAAGTGGGGCCCACCTCATAAAAATTATTTTATTTTATGAAACTTCAACAATTCATAGAAAATAGATCGGTTATTAGAAAAATACGAATTTTATGTCCATTCTGCCTGAAATCGAATTCTCTACAACTTTACAGAAGAAATTTTTTCCAAATTCCGAACGAAAAATGACCGAAATCAACATACGGATAAGTTTTCTAATTTCTTTCTCTTCCTTTCTTTCTTCCTTTCCCATAATTCTCCACTAACTCTCTCTCTTCCCCCTTTTTCTTCTCTTATCCCTAGTATCGTAAATGGTAAATCAAAAAATCAGTGATTCGTCGCGATCCGTATTCAAAAAAAAAGCGGATATTATTCAGATTCTAAAAAAAGCGGATATATCCGTATTCATTTAAAGGTATCCATAAATAAGCGAATACGAATACGGATATAGGCATATTCGTATTCGATTAACTTCCGTCTCAGAAATATATCCCATGGATACGGATATCCTGGATTCCGATACCGGAATCAGTATCCTAATAACTTATATATATATATATATATATACACACACTTAATATTTACATTAATTAAGTTATTAATTAATATAAATTATTAATTAATAATTTACCTATATAAGTTGTTAATAATTTAATATATATATATATATATATATATATATATATATTTTTTTAATAACTTACATTCATTGATTAATCACTTACATTTATTTATATAAGTTATTAATATATACGTGTATATATATATATATATATATATTAATAAATCATAACTTAGATTCATTAATTAATCACTTTAACTTATATTCATTAATTAATAACTTACATATACATTTATATATATAAGTTATTATATATATACACATATATATTAATAACTTGCATTAATTAATTAATAACTTACATATATATATATATATATATATAATATACATATATATATATATATAATAACTTACATTCATTAATTAATCACTTACATTCATTTATATAAGCTATTACTATATATTTATATATATACACACACGCTAAGGACAACTATTCAAAGAGGCGGGAAGCAATGGACAATATAATTTTATTGTTAAAATGTGTTAGTCCGAATTAATTTAAAATTAATCTGAAGGAGAGTTAAATAAATTAATTCACGTTTATGAATTTTTGGGTGGAGAGAGTATTTATTACCTAATTATTTAGAAACTAGAAGTCCAAATATGTAAAATAAGTTCAATGTCAATTTTGAATCAAGTTAAATTAACTAGTTGTCACACATACATTATAACTCGGACTCTCCATAAATATAATGAAATCAAATAATTTCTTATAACCATGTAATTTATTTATTGAGGATAAATAATAAATAAATCTCCCATAAATATTACTATTCATTTATTAAATATTAATTTATTTCTCTTTTTATTATTTAATAAAATTTGAAAGAATAATATTGAGATTTTAATTTCAATTTGATCCATCAAACAAAGTATCGGCTACATTATTGAATCTTTTTATTTTCACCCAAAACGTCCAATTAAGCATGTTCCTCCTTTATGATTAGGATGTTTAATTAATATGTATGGTTTAAATATTAAATTGTGTTTAATTAATATGTATGATTTAAACATTAATTTTTTTCCGTAAATATTTTGAATGAATTTTATATTAGGTTATTGATAAATCTAATTCTGGATATTCTGATATCCGAATAATTTGTCTATTTGGATGAAATAAACTAGAATCGGATATTATCCGTATTCGAATATTTTTTCGAATAATTTGATACTTGATAATATTTTAAAATCCGGTTTGATCACGGATACGGATAATGAATTAGTTTTCTCGATACGGATACTTTATATACCATCCGTATCAGTTTAATACCGTTTACACCCCTACTTATCCCCACCACTTCTTCCACACACACACACAAATACGTGTATATATATATATATATATATATATACATTAAAATATTTACAATTATTAAATAATTCCAATTCTATCTTCTCTCTTCCACCTCATCTATTTATAAACCATGAATTTATTATAAAAATATCACCATCAATATATTATTAAAATAATATATTTAAATGAATTATTTTATCAGAAAAAGATAACATATTAATTTTCAACAATTGTCATATTAAAAATTTTCTCCATCTATATCCACATAAAATGAATATTTTTTTTTTATCATAATAATCAATAATTAATTATTTATAATAATATTACGTAATCACAAGATCGACAACCGTGCCGCTCCTTCGTGAAAGAAGGGGCTTTTCAATAAGGATTTTTCCTTACTGGCGCGCAATTAGGTGACCAAACCTCTCCTTAGACAGAACTCTATAGACATTGCCAATAATGTTATCTGATAATATTATTCAAATAATATGAATTATAGATCTGATAATGGAAAATACTGTGCATTGACAATTATTGAAACAATAATAATATAAATATCAACGCAAATTATTGAATCAATAAAATAAAATAATGAACAAGTAATTACCATAATAATTATTGAGTAAAGGCTTTCTTTACGCATTTAATCAATAATTCAACAATACTGTCTTGCAATACCGTTTTCATCTTTGTGCAACCAATGATATTATCGTATTTTAACCACTGTGTAACCTAACAAAGGTTAATTGTAATAATTTACGTCGTTATTTATAAAAACACATACTTGTCGCTTTTTCTTCATCCAACCGCTTTTCCGTTATGGGCCCATGAATGGTCGCTACTTGGCAGTCATGCGAATATTCCCCGGCAAAGAAGAATATTCCACGACCAAACGAATATTCCCCAACAAAATGAATATTTTAATAACCACTTGTTTATTTTGTAAAAATTGCACATTTCACCCATAACCAAAGCATTATATCAAATTACCACCTTATTAATCAAGAATAATAATTAGAGCAAATTCGATTTTTATTTATAAAAATTTGGGGTCTTACAATAATAATAATAATAATTATTATTATTATTATTATTATTATTATAGTAATAATAATAACAATAATAATAACAAAAATAACAATAATAATAGGAATAATAATAATAATAATAATAATAATAATAATAACAACAACAACAACAAAAAAATAATAATAATAATAATAATAATAGAAATTATAATAATAATAAATATTATAATTATAATAATAATAATAATAATAATAATTATAAGATTAGTAATAATTATTCTAATAATAATAATAAAAATTAATAATAATAGTAATAATAATAATAATAATAATAATAGTAAATATAATAATAATTATAATAATAGTAATAATAGTAATAGTAATAATAATAAAAAGATAAGACACGTAAGCATGAAAAAAATTTAATAATGACCTATAAGTAAAAAAAGTTAAAATATAAGTTATTGTCAAACACTAAATAATAACAAATGACTTATAGCTTAGTTTAACCAACTTATAAGTCATTGCCAAACACCCTCTAATACAAAATATAAAGAGAAATTAATATTTGATTATAAAAAAATTACAAGTCAAGAAAAAGGAGAATTTGAAAAATGGGAGTTAAAAAAACTTACACACTATTAATTGCAACTTTATTATTATTGTTAGTGTTATTATTATTATTTTTATTATTATTGTTATTAGTATTATTATTATTATTATTATTATTATTATTATTATTATTATTATTATTATTATTATTATTATTATTATTATTATAGTATATAACTTTTTGAGATTATATTAATGGTATGTAGTGAAGGAGGAGAAAATGAATATATGGAGAAAATCTCATGTTTTGATATAAATATTAATCATTGCAAGATATTAATAGATAACTTGTGTTGCTCCAACGGTCAAATGACCAAAGTTCTAAATGATAGGTCACAGGATCAAATATGTTTCGCATTTGGATATACTTTTTAAATACTAAATATGAATATTTTTTTCATAATTCTCCGAATACCTAATATGGTATTACAAAAATATGCATATTGGGATTGTCTTAATTTAAAGCAACATTTTAATAATCGTTGCAAAAAGTTGTATAAGATATGCAACGAAAATAAAAATTGTTGCCAATGAATGTGGTCCATATTAGGCAATGAAAAATATAAAGAACAAAAAAATTTTTTGTTGCCCACGATGAGGAGAAATCAAGTGGTTAGAAATTTTGCAACAAATTTCTAACGAATTTTGTTTCCAAATTTTGCAACGACTTATGAATTTCGTTGCAAAAAGTAAAAGCCTGACACAATCTGCAACGAATGACGACAAGTTTCGTTATAAACATACACTTTTAAGAACGACTTATAAAGTTGTTGCTTGAAAAATCGTTGCTAAAGCCCCATTTTAGAAACAAAAAAATTTTCGTTGCCCACGATGACGAGAAATCAAGTGGCCTAAAATTTTGCAACGAATTTCTAACGAAAATTTTTCCCGCCAATGAATCAGCAACGATTTTTTACAACGACTTATGAATTTCGTTGCAAAAAATGAAAGTCTGACACAATCTGCAACGAAGGACAAATTTCGTTGCTAAACATATATTTTTAAAGAACGACTTATAAAGTCGTTGCCCAAAAATCGTTCTTAAAAGGCCAATTTTTTGTAGTGATAGGAGATCATGTTGTACGTTACGTGTTGCTCCATGGAAAGTAGTTCTGAGATTTGGAAAGAGAGAAAGCTCAATCCTCGATTCATCGACCCATTTTTAATCCTTGATCGAGTAGAAATCGTGGCCTATAGACTCGCTTTTACTGCCAAGTATGTCTCGTGTTCATAACATTTTTCACATATCCATGTTACGTAAATATGTGGAAGACCCAACCACATTATCGAGTTAGAACCCCACAAAATAATGAAAGATTTGGCGTATGAAGAGGTTCCCTGCTCAAATCTTGGATAAGAAGGAACATATTCTACGCCTCCGTGGTTATACCTCAAGTCAAAGTTTTGTGGAGAAACCACGATGTTGAGGAAATGACTTGGGAGTTAGAATCAAATAAAATCAAGGTATCCTTACCTCCTCAATATACTGTATGTGTATTCTAATTTCGAGGGCTAAATTTCATAAGAAGGGAGATTGTAAAACCCCAACTTTTTGAATAAAGATGAATTTTCTATAAATATTATTTTTGAATATTATAGAGTGAAATTGATATAATGTTATAGTTGTGGGTAATATTTATAAATTTTGCAAAGTACGCAAGTTGTTATATAATAATATTGATTGGTGGGGAATATTCGCTTTAATAGGGAATATTTGTACAACGACACAATCATTGGTGGACCCTACAACGGAATTATTGTTTTGGATTGAGTAAAACGACAAAAATACTTTATGAAAATAACGGCTAAAGTTTTACTGTTAATCTGTTGAAACACCCGGTGTTAAAAGAAATGCGATGTCTACGCTGGTTGCGATAAGAAGACACCAGATTGATTATTGATCTTTACGTGATAAGTCACTCAATTTTGTTGGTATTATTAATGTAATAATACGTAAAATCTTTTATATAAAACATAATACTTTTATAAAGTTATTTTATAAATAGAATATATTATATTCTATTATGCATAGTATTGTATAAAGGTTCTGCGTAGTGTTTTTTCATAGTAAAATCATTTTATATAAAATGTAATACTTTTTATAAAGCTATCTCTGTTTGATTAGACAATAATTAGAATATATTATATTTTATTATGCATAGTGTTTGCATAAGACTACTGCATAGTGTTTGCATAGTAAAATCTTTTATAAAGTTATTCATTTTATTAGATTATAAATAGAATATATTATATTTTATTTAAAAGATTTTGCTTTAAATATGTACCATCATATTAAAGTAAATCAATCTGGACCGCTCATGAGTTAGTTACTATACGGTCCATTTTTCTATAAATAAAGCTCATTCCTTCATTATTTTCTTACGAATTCAATTAACTCTGAGAGATAAACTATAGAGAGAAAGAAGAAAGTATTCTGCTACTTCACTACTTATATATCCATCTTTTCTTCTTAAGGTAGAAATATTATTTGTTGTATTCGTAAGGGGTGTTATTCTTTCTTATTCATGAAGAGAAGCTGTTGTTATTCCATTGCTTATTATTCTCATTGGAATAACTCAGATACTGCCATCTACCCTATACTTGGTGACATTCTTCTATTATTCCGCTTTACAATTACATTGAATATCTTGTCTGCAAGCGTTTTACGCCGGACACGATTCCGCCTTTATTATTCTTGGAATGAATATCCTCGTTCAAGCGCTTTTACGCTTACGCCGTTCACAGGTTCCGCTTTTTATTATTATTCTGTTGGAATATCATGTGTATGCATTTTACTGTGCCGACTGATTCCGTCCTTATTAGTATTCTCGTTGGAATAACCTGCCTGCATGCAAAGCACTGCATGCATGGTGATTTTGTTGTTATTCCATTCTTTATTATTTTGTTGGAACATCCAGCCGGTGCAATTTCACCGACCGGTTCCGTTATTTAGTATTCTATCGAATAACTCGTCATGCATCAAGTACCGCATGCATGGTGATTTCTTTTGTTATTCCATTCTTTATTATACTCAGTTGGTTAAAACTTTGACTTCCATACTCCATGAAATTAGTGGAATATCCTTGATATTTGCGCTTCATCCAGTATCTTTTCATGGAAATATTCTTCTGATCATTCTTGAATTTTACTCTACAAAGCAGTATCATGTTGACAATTTAGACATTAGTAGTTCTTGGAGAAATTAATTCTTGAACTTGTTTTATTGAATTCTTATATCATTGTCATCATCCTCATGTTTATATTATGTGAAAGTCATCTGTGGTCTGTAGTGCATAGATGGACTTGGTATGATTATGACCAGGGATTATTCGATTGTAATCATGACCGTAATGTTACAAATGATGTGGTAAAAGTCCTCATTGGCCTGGTAGTGCATTGATGCACGATTGTTGGCATGATCATGACCATTAATGAATACACAAATATTCTTGGCCCGTAGTGCGTGGATAATTGTGGTGGTCGTGATACTAAAGAATATCCTCGTAGTAGTAGCAAAGGTGATTCGATGATGTGAAATATTTATTGTTTCGAGTCTCAAATATAATGAAGATGAAAAACCTTTTTAATCATAAAAGATAGTAGATTTTATTGTCTACTTAACTCTTTTAATGGATTGCTTGTTCACAGTGTAGTTAAACTTGATGTCTATTATATTTTATCGCTTTAACATTGTTGGAGACTAATGATAATTTATTCTCGCATTATCTTAGTCATAATATTTTTTATTGGGCTAGTTGAGCTCACCCTTTCTTTCACTTTATTCTCTTGAAATGAAAATATAAATTTGGAGACAAGTCGGGGAACGGAGTGATGGTCCGTAGGATAGCATTAGTAGTCCTCACTTTTCTGTGAAATAGTGTGATAATAATTGTAATGAGGACTCCTTTTGATTTTGTATAATCTCTAGTAGACAATATTTGTATTCAAACTCACAGCTTTATGTTTTATCGTATTGTACCACGACAGGTTGTATTAGTAAGTTGTATTTGAATTACATACCATGTATCCCATGCACCCAAAATGGGTGATGTATACCTAATTTTGGGGGCGTCACACGCGGTCTTTACGACAACTCAACACAATGTTAAAAGTTTTAAATTAAAAAAAAAATCTTTTTATTTCTTATTTATTTATACTGTTTTACAATTGCTAATTAAATTGTCGAAGACTTCTGAAAGCTTTTCCTTCTATTTGTGATTTATTATTGTTGGTTATGCTTAAAAATTATGATTTTATATGTAACCCCCGTTTAGAGTTTATACCCTAGCCGTTACGTTGTCTGTAACCCCCAACGGTTAATGGGCAATTCCCAACGTTAATGCGTCTAATATTCTGATCATCCTTGTAGAAATCACTATTATTCTTCTTAGCATAAGACACATATTATAATCATCTTCTTCTTCTTCTTGCGAGAAAATGGCCTTTGTTCTTCGCATAATATACAATCTATTTTGTTCTTTCTTACACAATACTCTGTTAATTGGGCAATCCACATAGACATGTCCAAAGCCTCCTTATGTGAGTACACACAATCGGAGACTTCAATTTTGAATCTGGGAGAGTGATCACCAAGAACCCATTTGTACTTGTGATTAATATCAATGGGGTGAAATCACTTTTTAGACAAGAGCTACGTCTTTCACGCCTCGGTTTTCCAGCTAAGTTGTTCCAATTTACTATATTATTCGTCTTGTTAATTGCTATATTTTCCAACAATCTAAAAAGTGATTTAATCTATTAATAAGAATATCTAGTTATAACTGCGATTCTGGAAACTGGAAGAAAAAAAAATTATTTTCCAACACTTATTATATAATCTTCACGTGAATATAGGTGGATACAAAAAGAAAGTTTGATTATTTCTTTCCCCTATATTTTTGTTCTTATCTACACATAGTACCAAAATTTATATCATTTGTATCTTATAGTTATAAAATATGGACATGATGATATTGGAGTAATCATTTCGTCCGACTATTCAGCCATGTGCAATAATCAATTTTGATTTTTATACTTCAAATGAGACAAAAGGAGAAATAGTCATGATTTAATTGAGAAATTCATTATTTAAATTGATAATGGCGTAATTTTGTGCTACGAGAAAGTGTAAAATATTTTCATCTCTCTCTCTCTCTATATATATATATAAAATAAAAAAAAAATTCTTCAATGATATGGAAAGAAAGAAATAACACTATTATGTGTTGTTATACTAAATGACGTAAAAGAAAACGGTAAGATTCATAATTTATAAATTTTTTATTAGCACCACAGTAATTGTTTGACAGGTGTGAAAGATAATTGCTCTCAGTAAATTCTTATTTTCTAAAATTTACCTAATTCTTCATGTATTCTAATCTACAAGGTTTCTCTTAAATGACATCTCTTTTTTGGTTGTCCCTTCGCTTTATCCTAAATGCGAAACACTTGCATGCAGTAAAGCAAGAGTAATAGAATTTCTACTGCATAATCTTACATGTGATTTTGATATTAGTCTCTTTGATTTGCATGCCATTCTAGAGCAAGTCTACCTCTATGGCTCTGCCTACCTTTAAGTTCTGTCATATAGTATCTGTCTTTTCTTAATTATAAATAAGGCAAGAATATATTTATTTTACAAGGACGTATCTATATATTGTGTGTGTGAGATTTGGAGGACCAAACATTTCTTTCTTTTCAGTCCTGGTTACTTTGTTATAAGTCTTTGGTTGTTGTGTGGTTTAGAGGATCAATAAAATTTTGGTGAGCCATATCAAGAATCCTCAAAAATTGTAATGGGTGGTTCCGTTTTTGCTCTGCCTTCTTATTTTGTGATCTTCGTTTTTGAGATTTGAGGCGGTTGTTTTTGTTAATTTGGCGAAGGGTGTTTTTGGGCTTAAGGTTGCGCCACTAGTTTTGGTTTAGTAATTAAAACAGTGGCTGAGTAAGAATTATTCACATTCATTGATTCAAGTTCAACTTGAGAGCAAAAATTGAACCTGAATGAGGAATGAACTGATTGAGGTTGGCATACGTGAGTTCTGGACCATACCCACCGGTTTTCACAAGCTATTAATTCATTGTTAATGTTAAAAGTTCCCACTATTCTTCCGATTTTTTTAAATTTTGCTAGTGATATATGTCTTAGATTCTCATTTTAAGAAGTCCATTTTCGCCATCGAGTTTATATTCACCTTTTCATTCATAAAGGAGTTTGACATACTTGATTAAGTCTAGTTTTTATGCAATAGTTAATTTAATTATGCAATAGTTAATTAATTGTGATAATTTGCATGATCTTCGAAAAAATTCCGAAAAATTACAAAGAACTTTATGGTGATGATAAGATCATCATTGTAAATTTTATGAAGTATTTTAATGTGTTTATAGCATACTTGGAATATTAATTGAGTAATATTGTATGTTATTTAATTCCTTTGTTAATATTTTTGAAATATTAATTGTTGGTGCTTGGAATTAAATTACCATGTTGTAATAACACATGTACTCTAACTTGGGGTATCTTAAAATGTTGGGGTGTCTAGCTAAACTAGTTATACCAGATTTCCTTTTTTTTTTAAAAAGGAATAAAATTGGACATAAAACAATGGTTTGTATTTTTACTGGATATGTTTCAAACAGTGTTGCATATAGACTTTTGATAACTGGAGATGACCCTAAGAGGCAATGGAGTCATTTGATGCAATATTTTGAAAAGATGTTATTCATTATGAGTAATCATACATGAGAGCTAGTTATTTTGCCTAAAAAGAAGTAAATCTGTTGGGTGTTTAAAAAGAAGTTAAAAGTTGACCGGTCTATTGATAATTTTTAAAGTAAGTTTTTCAGCACTTGTTTTTATGTGCTAATGTTCAGCATTATGGGAAATTCTTATGAATTATTATAATATGCAATTCGTGCAACAATGTGATAATAACTGTTAATAGTCTGTTGATGATTTAAGTTAATTGTTCTATGTGAACTATAAAAATGCGAAGTATGAGCATTATGGAGCATGTATCAGATGTCAAGCATGTATAAATGTATAATATGAGAACAATGAAGCATGTATAAAATGCGAATTATACATAAGATGTGAAGCATGAGAAATGTGATATATGCAAGAGATACAAAAGCATTAAAATTGTGATGTGATTATTTATTTATGTGGATGATTTGCTGATATTTGGTACTGATGAGAAAGTTGTGAAAATCATTAAAATATTTTTTATTCTCTAAATTTTACATGAAAAATGAACGTGATTCTTGGCATTAGAATTAATAAAAATGCACATGGTTTGTTTTTATTATGTGGAATTCTTAAGAAATTTAATTTCTTTAATAAAGAGCCATTAGGAACACCTTGTGACTCTAGTTTGTGCATTTAAAGGAAATAAAGGAGATTGATATTGCACAAATTGAAGATGCCAGAATCATTGATAGTGTAATGCACTTAATGAATTGTACTCGACCTGATATTGAAACTTAGCAAATATATGCATAATCCTTCATAAGTTCATTGGAATGCATTGTCACGTCTAATGAGATATTTAAAAGGAATAATTAATGTAAGTGTACATTTTTCTTATAATCCTAATTTTTTGAAGGATATTGTGATGCTAATTGGGTATCTACTAGCTAATGACGAAACAAGCTCCACTAGTGGATACATGTTTATTTTAAGTGGATGAGTTGTCTTTTGGAGATCTGCTAAACAAACTTGTATTGTTAAATCTACTATGAAATCTGAATTTATTGCATTAGAATTGACAGGTACAAAAGCAAAGTGGCTAAGGAATTTATTGGCAGACATATTGTTGTGGCCTAAAGCAATTACTTCTATATCTCTACATTGTGATTCTCAAGCTGCTATTGGACGAGGAATGAACCATGTGTATAATGGGAAACAGAGAAATATTAGCTTGAGACATAATATTGAATGAGTACTGATCAGTAAACGGTGTTATTTCCATGGAATTTGTAAGGTCTGAAAAGAACCTAGCAGAAAAGGATTGATTAAACAGAGTGTCCATGAAGCATCCAGAGGGATGAGACTATTGCCAACATCTTGAGTAAGTAATACGCGATGGAAACCCAACCCATGTGATTGGAGATCCCATGAATTAGGTTCAATGGGTAACAACAAGTCACGTAATTACTTAATTATAGCACTACAATTATTTATATCCCTTCTTATGTGCATATGATGCTTACTGACAAATTTTGATAGGATGAATCATTTAGATTCTTAATGAAACTCATAGCCCTAAAGGGTGGTGTATGTCAGTATACACTTGATGGGTTCACCTATATAAAGGTGGAAGTATAAGTAGCTTCCTATGAGAGTCTTTGCAAACTCTCTGAGCCTTTATGAAAATCGGGATATACGATAGCCAAGAAACGCTCAAATCATGCGACTTGTGTGGATTTAGGATTTTTTGATATGTGTGCAAGTTCAATTGATTGTATCATAGATAATGGGTTCAAGAATATAATTCACCTATAATCTATACTCATGAGCTTGTTCCACTAAGTGTCGATTCAGACCCACAAGGTATCGATGTTATGTATCTAAAATCCATTGCCCTTCTCACTTCCTTTTAATTTTTCTTCCTTTGATAATTTTGAATCATGTGGGGGATTGTTGGTTATGCTTAAAAATTATGATTTTATATGTAACCCCCGTTTAGAGTTTATACCTAAATTGCTTCGTTATCAGTAACTGAACGATTAATGGGCAATTCTCAACGTTAATGTGTCTAATATTCTGATCATCCTTGTAGAAATCACTATTATTCTTCTTAGCACAAGACACATATCATAATCATCTTCTTCTTCTCCTTGCAAGAAAATGGCTTTTGTTCTTCGCATAATATACAATCTGTTTTGTTCTTTCTTACACAATAATCTGTTAATTGGGCAATCCACATAGACAAGTCAAAAGCCTCCTTCTGTGAGTACACACGATCGGAGACTTCGGCCAATTGAATCTCGGAGAGTGACCGTCAATGACCCATTTATCTTGTAATCGTAATTAATATCAATGGGGGCGAAAATCACTTTTTAGGACAGTAGCTACGTACGCTACGCCTCGGTTTTCCAGCTAAGTTGTTCCAATTTACTATATTATTCTTCTTGTTAATTGTTATATTTTCTAACAATTATATCATTGAAAATATTTTACATTTGCTGAGCAAAATAATTGTTCACTTTTGTCATATTAAATATTTCCAACTAAGACAGAAGGTCCCACACTATCGAAGAAATATAAGGGTAAATGAAAAGCGAAAGAGTAGAAAGTAATTTATGTAACTATAACATAATTACTAATGATGTAATATTTTGGTAGAAATTATGTTTTGTTTAAGTAAGGTTTAGAGACCTAAGAAAATTGTAATTATTGTATTTATTTTTATGTCTTTAAGTTATGTATATACATAGATGTAGTGAATGGTGTAGTACAATGAACACCACATCCAAATTTTAAAGTACACGATTGTGAGGGTGTCAAACCAAATATACTATAAATGAGGCACTCGTGTGAAATGCAGTTTGTAAAAATATCAATTCTTTTTGTTTTTATGAAAGATGCGACAATGAGACCATGTTTGTTTGCAAAAAGAATATTTGAAATTGAACTATTTCTCTTAATTTAATATTACTTTAGATTGTTTAATAATTTCCCTTAATGTGAGACTATTAGTCTCATAAAATAATTTGATAACTTAAAACGAGGGGACTATTAATCTCACGTTGATCATGGGATTAAATAATCATTCATAAATAACATTAGAAATGACAAAAAATAATCTATTTTGACTATTTAAAGGACCATTAATCCCTCATCATGGGAAAAATAGTTTAAAATAATGTTAAATTTAGACAAATAGTCAAATCCTAAACATATTTTTTAGGCTTAAATATAATTTACTACTCTAAACTATATGTCATATTCCGCTTCGGTGATCCACATTTCAATTTTGTCAATTAGATAATTGAACTATTAATTTGTTCCAATTATAACAAATTGAGTCTGCCACGTCAGATATTGCTGTGGCTATCTGGGTGGGGCCATGGGAAGCTGGTGTGTGTAAATTTATTTATTTTTAATTATATATTAAACAATTATGATATAATGAAGGGTAAAATGGTCACAACCCATACTTTCAAATTTCTTTTTTGCTCAATTACATTCAGACAAATTAAAGAAATCAAAACAATAACAATCGATCTAAACAAAGCCATCGAAAAAAAGCCCAACTCTCAAAAAATCACAAGTTGTTCAACGATTCCGGCGTAGGACTAAGAATCACAAATTTCTTTACTATTCCGATATGGAGACCGTTCATCGTCATCTGTGCCCTCCATTTTCTATTTAAAACTAAATAAAACCCTCACTCTTTTCACTCACCAACTCTTCAATAGCAAACAGAAAAGGACTACTTTGGAGTCTTCATTTTCCTTTTAAATCTATAATCCTTTTCCCCAAATATATCTAAACCAAATATGTTAGTAAAATTTTGTAAACCCATATAACTATATAGAGAGAGACATGAGAAAGTTTGTGTGTATGGGGAAGATATATAGAGAGACATCTGATTAGGGGCAACAATTGTTGCCGAAAAGGCAAAAAAAGCAATGGGTTTTCAAAAATCAGCAACAAATCCCAAACTAGACTTATCCCCAAAGCTACCATCTCTTTCGTTGAGCTCAGCCAATGTTCAACAAAAGGAGTGCGTTTCTCTACTCATTCGGCGGATATCTTCCCACGCCATCACTGAAAGTGCAACTACGTTCGTAGGACGTGATTTTAGACTTATAACGCCCCAAAATTAGGTATACATCACCCATCTTGGGTCGCCGACATACATGGTACAAAATTCAAATACAACTTATTAATACAACTGTATGTGGTACAATACGACAAAATATAAACCGTGAGTTTGAATACAAATATTATCTACTAGAGATTATACAAACTCAAAAGGAGTCCTCATTATAATTATTATCACACTATTTCACGTAATAGTGAGGACTACTAATGCTATCCTCTCGGACCATTACTCCGTCCCCGACTCGTCCCAACTATATTCTCATTTCCAAGAGAATAAAGAAAGAAAGGGGTGAGCTCTAACTAGCCCAAGAAGAAATATTATGACTAAGATAATGCAGAATAAATTATCATTAGTCTCCAACAATGTTAAACTGATAAAATATAATAGACATCAAGTTTAACTACAGCGGAACAAGCAATCCATTAGAAGAGTCAAGTAGAAAATAAAATCTACTATCTTTTATGATTAAAAAGGTTTTTCATCACTGTTGTGACGCCCCCAAAATAGGTCCATTCCATCCAACCCATTCTGAGTCACCAAATACATGGTACAGAAATAACTACAACTTTATTATTACAACATATAAACTGTGAGTTTAAATACATATATGCCATCCTGATAATATCCACACGCAAATAAATCCCCATCATAATTATTGATACATTATTTTACAAAAAATGGTGAGGACTACTAAACAACTCTCTCTATAACCTTCATTTCATACCCCGACTAAGTACTCGCTACATTCTCGCCTCCCGAGAAGAAAAATGGAACAAAAGGAAAAGGGTGAGCTCAAACTAGCCCAAGAAGAATATTATGACTAAGATAATATACAACAAATTATCGTTAGTCTTCAACAGGGAAAAAATCTAATAGAATACAATAGATAAATGACAGCTTTTAAATCAACAATCGCAATGAAAACAATAATTCATTAGAATAGTTAAGTAGAGAATGCAAACTACTATCTTCTATATATGAATTTAAAAGTTCATCGTCGATATTTTATCCCTGTAACATCAATCAATATATATCTGGAATCAAATATTCATCTTTGCACTACAGGCCAAAGATATTCATCAGTTGGTCATGTTCATCTAAACACCTGTTCATCATTGCACTACGGGCCAAAGATATTAATCAGTAGGTCATGTTCATCTTTGCACTACGAGCCAAAGATATTCATCAAAAAATCATTCATCTTTGCACTACAGGCCAAAGATATTCAGTAATATCATCATTTAGGACTGAGGATGATGAAAAATATTTTAAAGGAAACGAATCCAGTGAAACAAAAGAAAAAATATTAAGGATTCGTATTTTAAACAATCCAAGTTCAAAAATACTTCATAAGTAATCAGAGTGGAGTAAAATTCAAGGATGATCAAAACATGGATACAATCAAAGCTAGTATCCATAATAGATATTTTGGACAAAAAGAAGAAATTTTATTTTTCGGTGAGTAGTGCCGTATTCGTGAATAGTAACTCCGACACCAAAAGATAGAAATTTCACAAAAAACATCTTCACGCTTAATGAATAAGACTTTCGTAAATAGAACTCGTGAATAAGAACTCATGAATATTAACCCGTGAATAAGAACTCATGAATAAGAACCCGACATGAAAAAAATTCCAAATTTGATAAAATTTTCAACCAATATTTCGGCATAATGATATTGAAGAAATAATATCATTTTCGAATAAAATAACATCCCTTACCCTGAAAAGACAATACTTCTAGTTGAAACACCTGGATATAGGCTATGACTTGAACTTGCACCGTGATAAAGCAATACTCAAAGTATACTCAAAATACTCACAAGAATACGCCGATAATATAGAGAGAAAACTTGAGCTACGGTGTGATTTTCAATTCTAACCCAAGACCCTATTTATAGAAAATGTTTAGAACACCAAAGTAGAAAATTTATTAAAATATTAATATTAATATTACAATTCCTACGCCCACTTCTAAGGATCTGAATTCAAAGCATTTACATCACATGCAAGACCCACCTTTAATGATAAAAACATTTTTCATAATAAAAATAATTAAAACTTTCAAAAATCAATTATTTTAGAACTCTGAAACTTCAATAATTCATAATAAATAGCTCTTTTATCAGAAAATTAGAATCTCGAGACTTTTTATAGGAAATTCAATTCTCTACAACTTTGCAGAAGAAAGTTTTTCCAAATTCCATACGAAATTGAACCAAAATCCACAAACGGGCGATTTTACAGGTTTAATTAAATTTCCGTTCAATAATTGTGTCCACCAACACACAAAATATGTGTTAAACATTTAATGCCACAAAAATACTCTTCCTCCTCATATACTCATATATCCCACATTCATTATAAAAATATCACCGTTATATATTATTAAAATAATATATTTAAATAAATTATTTTATCGTAAAAAGATAAAATATTAATTTTCAATAATTGTCACATTAAAATTTTTTTCCATCTATATCCACATAAAATCAATATTTTTCTCATCATATAAATTAATAATTAATTATTCACAAATAATATTACGTAATCACAAAGATCTTGCAACCAGCCGTTCTCGAGAAGAGGGGCTTTCCAATAAGGATCTCTCCTTACCTGCTGTAATTAGGTGACCAAACCTCTCCTTAGATGTAACTTTCTAGACATTGTCAATAATGTTATCCAATAATATTATTCGGATAATATGAATTATTGCTCGATAATGGAAAATACCGTGTATGACAATTTATTGAAATAACGAATAATATATAAAATATCAATGCAACAATTATTGAATCAATAAAATAAAATACCTTTGAGCGAAATTATCGTAATAATTATTGAGTAAAGGCATTCTTACGTAAGAATCAATAATTGGTGCAATACCGCAAGCCATCTTCTCAACAACGCTGTATTAATGTGTTTTAACCAACGGGTATTCCAACAAGATTAATTGCAGAATAACTACGCCAAGTATTTATAAATAACTTATATTTGTCGTTTTCTTCATCCAATCGCTTTCCGTTATGGGGTCCATAAAGATCAAGGTCGTTGCATTTAATATTCCCGACAAAGATTTAATATTCCACGACCAAACGAATATTCCCCGAAGCGATAATGAATATTTTATAACCACTTTTATTCAAAATATTTGCAGTATTTTACCCATAACTATCCACATTAATCAAATCCACCCTTCTACTATTTCAAAATAATAAATAGAGAAAATAAATTTTATTTATTAATAATTTGGGGTCTTATAACTCATATCGCCGAGACTCAAATTTTTAATAAATATTCCACATCATCGAATCACCCCGCACTACTGGCTAAGGATATTCTTTAGATCACGATCACAATTATCCATGCACTTTCGGGCCAAGAATATTTGTGTATTCATTAATGGTCATGATCATGCCATAAAACAATTCATCTTTTGCACCTCGGTCAAGAGAATCCATAGCCATAATCATACTAAAAAGCTGTCCATCAATGCATGCATGCCAATGAGGACTTTTTCCACATCATTTGTAACATTACTATTATGATTATAATTGAATAATCCTCAGTCATAATCATACCAAATCCATCTATGCACTACAGCCACAATTGACTTTCAACATAATATAAACATGAGGATGATGACAATGATATAAGAATTCAATAAAACAAGTTCAAGAATTAATTTGTCCAGAACCAATAACGTCCAAATTGTCAACATGATCATCGCTTTGTAGAGTAAAATTCAAGAATGCTTAGAAGAATATTTCCACGAAAAGATATCGATGGATGAAGCAAATATCGAGGATATTTCACTAATTTCATGGAGTATAGAAAGTCAAAATTTTAATCAACCGAGTATAATACCGAATGGAATAACAAAAGATATCACCACGCATGTGGTACTTCGCGATATGACGGTTATTTCAACAGAATAATAATAACGGACCCGTGTCGGTGAAATTCACAATCGCGGGATGTTCCAAATGAATAATAAATGTGGAATAATAAATGATGGAACCAGTCCTGGCGATAAAGCAGATACATGATATTCTCGACGAATAATAAAGATTTTAATAATAAAAAATGGAACCAGTCCCACAGATAGCACAAACAGGATATTCCGAGTAATAATAAAGACATGAATAATAGAATAATGTCACCAAGTATAGGGTAGCCGCATATCTGAGTTATTCCAATGTAACCATAAAGAAATGGAATAATGTAAGTTCTCTTCTTGAATACAAAAGAATAATATCCCTTACGAGTACAACAAATAATATTCCCTACCTTAAGAAGAAGAATCTTGGATATATAAGTAGTGAAGTAGCGAGAATACTTTCTTCTTTCTCTCTATAGTTTATCTCTCAGAGTTTCAATTGAATTAAAAAGAAAATAATGAATGAATGAGCTTCTATTTATAGAAAAATGGAATGCATAAGAACTTACTACATCATGAGCGATTTAGATTGATTTACTTTAATCGACGGTCCATATTTAAAGAAAAATCTTTTAAATAAAATATAATATATTATATTCTATTTTATATAAAAATTTTTTTACTATGCAAACATCACGAGCACTATCTGCAAACACTATGCATAATAAAATATAATATATTCTAATTATTGTCTAATAAAACAGATAACTTTATAAATATATTTATATATAAAAAAATTCCCCGCCGCCCACGACACTGCCTTGTATATAATTGGATTGGCAAACTCTAGCTTTAATTTATACTAAGATCATCATTTTTTGTCAAAGATCAAAAATTTCAACTAAGGTCCACCCTTTTGAAAACCAAGTATGCCTTTTTTTTCTTTATATGAATATAATAGGAAGTCATCATTATCATCTACATATATACTCTAGCTTCCCAAAGTTAATCTCATAATTTTGCCAAAAAAAAATAAATAATTGAGTGATATATACTTTATTCCTTTCTGACCATTCCTGCAACATTTGTTTATATATATATATATAATACATATATTTATAAACCCACCCCACTAAGACTCCTCATTAAATATATATATATATATATATATAACAAAACTGAGTGACTTATCACATAAGCATCAATAATCAATACCGTGTCTTCTTATGCAACCAATGCGACATCTTGTACTTTTTACTACTACCGAGTAGTTCAACAAGATAAACGGTAAAACTTCCATGATTATTTTCATAAAAAATATTTTTATCGCTTTCTCAATCCGACAATAATTCCGTTGTGGGGTCCATCAATGATTGTCTTGCTTGTACTAATATTCCTGTTAAAACGAATATTCCCCAACCAATCGAATATTATATAACAACTTGCGTGCATTTTGCAAAATTTATAAATATTACCCACAACTATTATATCAATTTCACTCCATAATATTCAAAAATAATATTTATAGAAAATTCATCTTTATTCAAAAAGTTGGGGTTTTACAATCTCCTCTTCTTATGAAATTTCGCCCTCAAAATTAGGCTACATACCTGGTATGTCGAAGAGGTAAAGATACCTTGATTTCATTTCAGATTCTAACTCCCAAGTCATTTCCTCAACATCGTGGTTTCTCCACAAAACTTTGACTTGAGGTATAACCTTGGTGCGTAGAATATGTTCCTTCGTATCCAAGATTTGAACAGGAACCTCTTCATACGTCAAATCTTCTGCTATTTCGTCTGGTTCCAACTCAATAATGTGGTTCGGGTCTTCCACATATTTACGTAACATGGATATGTGAAAAACGTTATGAACACGAGACATACTTGGCGGTAAAGCGAGTCTATAGGCCACGCCCTACTCGATTAAGGATTAAAATGGGCCGATGAATCGAGGATTGAGCTTTCCTCTCTTTCCAAATCTCGTAACTCCTTTCCATGGAGCAACACGTAACAACACATGATCTCCTATATCGAATTCCACGTCCTTTCGATGAAGATCATCATAACTCTTTTGTCGATCTTGTAAGGTTTTATACGTTCTTGGGATCGTTTGAATCTTTCCGTAGTCATACGTATCAACTCCGGTCCCCAACAACGCTTGCTTTCACCCACCTCATCCCAAAGATACCGGAAATCGACACTTTCTTCCATACAACGCTCGAATGGAGCCATGCCAATACTTGCTTGATAACTGTTGTTGTAGGAAAATTCCACCAATGGTAAGAACTTGTCCCAACTTCCCTTGAAATCAAGGACACATAGTCTTAATAGATCTTCAAGAGTTTTAATAGTCCTCTCCGACTGTCCGTCCGTCTTCGAGGATGATATCTGAAGCTAAATCATAAATCTGTGCCCATAGCTTTTTGCAAACTAACCCAAAATCGCGAAGTGAATCTTGGGTCTCGATCAGAAACTATGGATACTGGCATACCATACAATCTTACAACCTCGTTTATGTACATACGAGCAAAACGTTCAAGTTTATAAGTTTCTCGTATCGGTAAGAAATGAGCAGTCTTGTTCAATCTATCAACAATGACCCAAATCGCATCTATGCCTTGAGAAACTTTGGGAAGACCAGTAACGAAATCCATGGTAATGTGCTCCCACTTCCATTCTGGAATTTCAAGTGGTTGCAATGGACCTTTTGGTACTTGATGTCACTTTGACTTCGTTGACACGTTAGACACCTTGAGATAAACAAATTACTATCTCTCTCTTCATATCGCTCGCCCCACCAAAATGTATGTCAAGATCATGATACATTTTGGTACTCCCAAGATGGATTGCAAATGGTGTGTTGTGCGCCCCATCATGATTTTATACTTTAAATCGTGGTCGTTAGAACACAAAGTCCGGAGTTGATTCAAGTATTCCTTCTTCATCGACTCTTGCTTCCTAAGATCACACTTTCTTGCACTTTCTTCCTCATACGCATCACCCCGGATCAGTAATTTGAGCGACTTTTAATTTTATCAATTAAAGTCCTGTCTCTACTCAGATATTTGCCATCATCACATGGGTCCCTGAGTCTTTATCTTTATCTCCATCCTTTGCAAGTCATACAAAATGGGCCTTTGCGTTGACAATATTGCACTCGCATGCCGCGTATGATCTTCTACTCAATGCGTCGCCTACCACGCTCGCTTTTCCGTGGATGGTATTGGATGGTATGATCATAATCTTTCAATAGTTCAAGCCAACGTCGTTGTCGCGTGTTGAGTTCCTTTTGAGTGAAGAAATATTTGAGGCTTTTATGATCCGTAAAGATCTCCACTTTTTCCCCATACAAGTAATGCCTCCAAATCTTTAGTGTGAAGATAACAAATTTGCTAACTCTAGATCATGAGTAGGATAATTCCTCTCATATTCTTTGAGTTGTCGTGAGGCATATAGGCTATGACTTTCCCATGCTGCATGAGAACACATCCTAACCCTTTGCCCGAAGCATCACTGTAGATGACAAATCCTCCGAACCGGATGGTATTGTCGAGCAGTCTTTGAAATGAGTCTTCTTTTGAGTTCTTGAAAACTCTTCTCACATTCCTCGCTCCAACCGAACTTTATATATTTCCGAGTCAGCTGAGTTAGTGGAGTAGCGATTCAAGAAAACCCTTCTACGAATCTCCTCGATAATAACCAAATTAAACCAAGAAAGCTACGATTTTGATCGATTTAGGTTGCTCCCGAATTTGAATAGCTTCAATCTTTCTTTGGGTCAATGATATTCCATGACTTGATACCATCGTGCCCAAGGAATGCTACTTCCTCGCCGAACTCGCATTTTTTAACTTGGCATAAAGCTTATATTTACGGCTTTTTGGAGTATCGACCTCAAGTGTTGCTTTCATGATCTTCACGGGTTTTGGAATATATGAGGATGTCATCAATAAAGACGACCACAAAGTGATCCAAATATTCCTTGAATACTCGGTTCATCATATCCATGAAGCGCGGCGGGAGCATTAGTAAATTCAAAGGACATGACTAGGAATTCATAATGCCCGTCTGCAGGGTTCTGCCGAATCTTTGGAATGTCACCTGCTCTAATCTTCAATTGGTAATATCCTAACGAAGATCAATCTTTGAAAAGAATTTGGCTCCTTAACCGGGTCAAACAGTCATCAATACGTGGCAATGGGTACTTATTTTTGATGGTGACATGATTCAACTCCGATAATCAATACAAAGTCGCATACTCCCATCTTTCTTCTTCACGTAATGAATGAAAGCACCCAAGAAGAAGTACTAGGGACGAATAAAGCCAATGTCTAACAATTCCAAAGAATTGAGTTTTTAACTCCCGAAGTTCAATAGAGCCATTCGATATGGGATTTAGAAATGGATTTTGTCTCGGGTTCAAGTCGATACAAAATTCAATTTCACGCTTCTGAGGATAGGCCAGGAAGTTCTTCGTGGAATACGTCAAAAAATTCATTAACAATAAAATATTATTCAAAACGACGTATTTTTGTTTAGATCGTGACATGAGCTAAGAAAGCTTGACATCCGCTTTTTCAATAAACGAATAGCTTTATGGCTTGAGATGACGATGATTGATTTTAATGCTTTGGTTGTCTTGAATTCATATAATAGGTCGATTAGGAATATGAAAGCTAACAACCTTACGAAAATAATCAATTTTTGCATGATGAGTAGTTAACCAATCAATCCTAGAATTACATCAAATGTAAGTATTTTTAATGTAATAAGATCGACAGTAATGTGTGGGTACCAACTTGAACCAAACAAGACTTATAAACCGTGGATGTAATGAAGGTTTCTCCCAACGGAAGTTTCCACAGAAAAGTCAAAGTCTAATTTCTCCTGAGTCAAATTTAATCGTTGGCGCAAGTAGGAGAAATAAAAGAATGGGTAAACCAGGATCAAATAAAGTGTAGACTTATTTAGAGTTTATGATAAAACTACCCGTGATGACCTCATTCGGGTTCCTTGCTTTCTCGAGGTCACAACAAATGCTCTCCTTTCAGACTACCGACTTTGACTTTTCTGGGACAACCTTTGGTGCCTCCATCCTAAATTTAATTTGTCTTCTGATGAACGACAAAATCGGGCTAAGTGACCTTCTCTTCCACAATTATAACATGCTTTGGACGACATCGCGCAATTTGGACTGATGTGTCCCTCCCCTTCGCATTTGAAGCGTATGATAGGTGGTCTTTCTCCTTCCTTAACAACGGGTGCTGGTGCTAACGTCTTTTCATCATTGTTGAATCTCCTCTTCTTGAAATGTCCATTCTTATTGTTTTGGCCTCGATTACCACCGGTGGTTACCATTTCGCTTGTTGATTCCTCCACGCTTTGTTGTCCACCGCTCGATGATCGCTTTACTAGTATTATCATTTCTTGCATTTCTTTCTCTTTTGGTTGCGTTGACTCGTTATCTTGCTCCTCCAACTGAGCCATATTTACAACATCTGAATACAAACACAGTTTATGAGAAATAAGATGTTGACGTATCTCCGGCTTCAAACCTCTTAAAAACATTCGCCCATTCTCTCTTCATTATCCACCAGTGGGACGAAAAACCGGGATAACTCATAAATTTTGCCTTGTATTACGACACGGCCATATTGTTTTGCTCAATTTGATAAACTCCACCTCCTTCATATGACGAATACTTTTGGTAAAGTATTTATCGATGAACAGCTCTTGAAACTTCTCCCAAGACATCTTGATGCAGCGTCGAAAGAGTGCTTTTTGGAATTCCCACCAAAGAATGTCTGCTTCTCTCCACGCAACATAAAAGCAAGAAAAGGAACCTTTTTCTCCTCGGAGCATCCTAAGACATCAAATATCTTGGTGATCTGCTTTATCCATGCTTCCGCCATAAGTGGTTTTGGCTCTCCTTAAAACTCCGGTGGTCCCAACTCGAATGAAGCTTTTAGCGATGACCGCCAAGAGAGTTTCGGTGTTTCCACCTACATTTTGGATGTAAGACGCTCTCATTGCTTTGTTGCGTGAATTCGCATAAAGCCTCCGAACAATACATCATTCATCATTTGGTCGGTGTTGTTGTTTTTGCATGAGGATTGTCGCCTTCCCGATGCACATTCTCCGATTATTGATATGTGGAGACTCAACGGTCTCTTGTGCTCCATTCTTATTCTCAACATTTTTGGATGTCATTTTTGAATCATCGCCACAAAACAAAGGTTAATTGACATGTAACATAATATCTCTAAACTCGACCAACCAATTTAAATACAAAATAAATTTAAGTAGGTCATACTTGTGAAGGAATTCCCGTCTCTCCCCTCCTAGTTCTAGTCTCACATCTTAGCGTGGATCATATCCTAAGCTTTGATACCAACTGTGACGCCCCCAAAATTAGGTATACATCACCCATCTTGGGTGCATGACATACATACGTAGTGCAATTCAAATACAACTTACTAATACAACTCATGTCAGGTATGCAATCGACAAAACATAAACTGTGAGTTTGAATACAAATATTATCTACTGTAGATTATACAAACTCAAAAGGAGTCCTCATTACAATTATTATCACACTATTTCACGTAATAGTAGGACTACTAATGCTATCCTCTGGACCATTACTCGGTTCCCCCCACTAAATCCCCAAATATATTCTCATTTCACGAAGAGAACGTTGAAAGAAAAGAGTGAGCTCAACTAGCTCAGTAAGAAATATTATGACTAAGATAATGCAGAATAAATTATCATTAGTCTCCAACAATGTTAAACTGATAAAATATAATAGACATCAAGTTTAACTACAGTGGAACAAGCAATCCATTAAAAGAGTCATGTAGAAAATAAAATCTACTATCTTTTATGATTAAAAAGGTTTTTCATCATCATTATCATTTGAGACTCAAACAATAAATATTCCACATCATTGAATCACCCTCGCATTACTACGGCCAAGGATATTCTTTAGTATCACGACCTCAATTATCCATGCACTTCACGGCCGAGAATATTTGTGTATTCATTAATGTTCATGATCATACCATAAAACAATTCATCTTTTCACCTTGGCAAGAGAATCCATAGCCATAATCATACTAAAAAATCATCCATCAATGCAATCAAGCGGCCAATGAGGACTTTTTTTCACATCATTTGTAACATTACGATTATGATTATACCGAATAATCCTCAGTCATAATCATACCAAGTCCATCTACGCACTACTGAGCCATGTAGATGACTTTCAACATAATATAAACATGAGGATGATGACAATGATATAAGAATTCAATAAAACAAGTTCAAGAATTAATTTGTCCAGGAACCAATAACGTCCAAATTGTCAACATGATACTGCTTTGTAGAGTAAAATTCAAGAATGCTCAGAAGAATATTTCCACGAAAAGATACTGGATGAAGCGCAAATATCAAGGATATTCCACTAATTTCATGGAGTATAGAAGTCAAAATTTTAATCAACTGAGTATAATACCAAATGGAATAACAAAAGATATCACCATGCATGTGGTACTTGCAGATTTGCGGTTATTTCAACGAGAATAATAATAACGGACCCGTGTCAGTGAAATTCACAAACGAGCATGTTCCAATGAGAATAATAAATGTGGAATAATAAATGATGGAACCAGTCCCAGGCGTATATAATGCATACATGATATTCGGCGTAATAATAAAGATGGAATAATAAAAATGGAACCGGTCCCATGATATAGCTTACAAACAGGATATTCCGCGAAATAATAAAGACGAATAATAGAATAATGTCACCAAGTATAGGGTAGCAGCGTATCTGAGTTATTCCAACAACCATAAAGAAATGGAATAATGTAAGTTCTCTTCTTGAATACAAAAAAGAATAATATCCTTTACGAGTACAACAAATAATATTCCCTACCTTAAGAAGAAAAGTCTTTGGATATATAAGTAGTGAAGTAATGAGAATACTTTCTTCTTTTCTCTCTATAGTTTATCTCTCAGAGTTTCAATTGAATTCGTAAGAAAATAATAAATGAATGAGCTTATTTATAGAAAAATGGAATGCATAAGAACTCACTCATGAGCAATCGAGATTGATTTACTTTAATCGGACGGTCCATATTTAAAAAAATCTTTTAAATAAAATATAATATATTATATTCTATTTTATATAAAAAGATTTTACTATCTAAATACTATCACAGTACCTTATCTGAACACTATGCATAATAAAATATAATATATTCTAATTATTGTCTAATAAAATGAGATAACTTTATAAATATATTTATATATAAAAATTCCCCCGCCTACCTACATCTTGTATATATAATTGGATTGGCAAACTCTAGCTTTAATTTATACTAAGATCATCATTTTTTGTCAAAGATCAAAAATTTCAACTAAGGTCCACCCTTTTGAAAACCAAGTATGCCTTTTTTTTCTTTATATGAATATAATAGGAAGTCATCATTATCATCTACATATATACTTCAGCTTCCCAAAGTTAATCTCATAATTTTGCCAAAAATAAATAAATAATTGAGTGATATATACTTTATTCCTTCCTGACCATTCCTGCAACATTTGTTTATATATATATATATATATATATATATATATATAATACATATATTTATAAACCCACCCCACTAAGACTCCTAATTAAATATATATATATATATAACAAAACCGAGTGACTTATCACATAAGCATCAATAATAAATACTGTGTCTTCTTATGCAACCACAGCAGATTATTCTTTTTCTTTTACTACTGAGTAGTTCAACAATGATTAACTGTAAAACTTCCGCAGTTATTTTCATAAAAATATTTTTGTCGTTTTCTCAATCCGACAATAATTCCATTGTGGGGGTCCACCAATGATTGTGCCGTTGTACTAATATTTCCCGACCAATCGAATATTATATAACAACTTGCGTACTTTGCAAAATTTATAAATATTACCCACAACTATTATATCAATTTCACTCCATAATATTCAAAAATAATATTTATAGAAAATTCATCTTTATTCAAAAAGTTGGGGTTTTACAGAGCTCCTCCACTTAGTCGAACAATTGCGCGAGAGAGTCTCATTTAAAAACGGAGCTTCTAGAACAAAAGCTCCTAAAAGACAATTTGTGATTCTCAAATCGACTTTGGGGCTTCCTTTAGATCTAGATCGATTGTTATTGTTTTGAAGATTTTGATTTGTTTAATTTTTCTAAATGTATTATATTAGAATGATTTAATAGTTCAATCATTTAATTGACAAAATTGAAAGGTGGATCACCGAACTAGAATATGACCAATGTTTTAAAATACGCTAGGCGATAAGCGGGCGACCGAGGGGGCCTAGGCAATTTTTTTTTATTTTAAGCTAATTTTAATATTTTATCTTATATTTATCCCATCAAAACAATAATATAAAGCAAAACAATCTATAATAAAGATAATAAATACCTTTGCTTAAAGTTCAAACATATATTCACATTGCTAATGTCAAAGTTCAAACACAAACATGCAATTGTTCAAAGTTTAAACATATTTTTAACGTATTAATTTTATTCATAAACAGATTGCTATTAAATAATAAAATTCAAAATTTCAAGAATTTAATTCAATATTAAAACTTAATAAACTAAACATAAATTTAATAATTATATTGAATTAAACTAAATATTATAAATGTATTATTATTTATATAATTTGAAGTTGATACAAGTTCAAAAAATTACAACTATAATAAAAGTATCCATTTTGACTTGATATTGTTCACTTCTTGTTGTGATTTAATATGGTACAACCTGTATTATGAATATGGTAAATCATCAGAAAAATAAATATATCAAGATCTGGTTTGGGTAGTTATTAAAATAAAAAACTCTCTCTGCTTTGAACCCGCTTATTTTTTTTGGAGAGATTTTTTCTTTTTGAACTTAGGTGAGACGCCAGAGAGCCTAACGCTTGAAGCGAGCTTAGGGGGCCTAACACTGGCCGAGGCGTCGAGGGCCTAACGCCTAGGAGGACCTAGGTTGAGATTTTTAAAACAGTGAATATGACATACTCACATATAGTTTAGGGAATAAAATTATATTTAAGCCTATTTTTTATAAACAAACATGACCTTAGAGTTATGTTATACCAATTACTCATTAGTTAGATTTATGTTATATAGGCTACTTCTTACTTGACACAATATGTGTGTGCTAATTAAAAATTGTAAATTAATTAATGGAGAGATAATTTAGGGACAAGAGAGAAAGTATGAGATAAAAAAAATTACAATATTTTTTTAAAACTATAAATATTACATAACTTCAAGAAAATATAGTGTTTTTTCCTCCCTCTCCCTTTATAAAATTGATAGATATTATAATTTTTCAGAGATATATATTGACCTTTTAAATTTAATTTATGAAATTAAAATTTGACATGAATTTAAATCTCATATTCTAGTCTATTAATTTTAATTTATTTTGCAATGAATTTTATTTATACAATAAATTTTAAAAAAAACATCTAAAAAATATTAGTGATATGTCCTATATATTTAATTTTCTTTTAACATCAAATTTTGAAAGTATAGTTTTGAACATGAAAAAAATATAACAATATTTAAAAAACAATAATTTTTATTATTGACACCAAAAATTGCAAGAGATAAATTACTAAACATCAAACACGTTTCTCTATCGCTCTCTTACAAGAGTTTTATTACGGTCCTTAATTTTCTTTGACCTACAAATAAATCAAACATATATATATATATATATATATATATATATATATATATATTTCTCACACCATCAGACCCATTTTCGCCCAATTATTTTTTCTTCAATTACTCCATCTGAAATAATATTGAATTCACCAAATCGATTGTTAGGGCTTTGAATCGGTATTGATTTAAGGAAGAATTGCAGTGATGTTTAGGGTTTCGAAGCTTCGTTGAGGAGAAATCAGATAATGGTCGATTTAGTTAGGGATAGGGTTTGGGTTAATTCGTTTTCTTGTATGGGTAAAGAATGCCGGAGCTGCGCAGTGGAGTACACCGAGGCCGTGCTCCGGTAGCTAAGAGATCGGAGCATTTGGTCGGTAACTACATAAAGACTCGGGCGGCTGTAGCGAAGGAGGCGGCAGAAACTAAGAAGGTGAAGCCGGTGAAGAAGTTGCAGCCTAGGCGGCGGAAGAGGGAGCAGAAAAAAGAGGAGGTGGTTGTGATTTCAGACGATAATAAAAGTGAAGAGAGAGAAAAAGAAGGGGCCTTTTTGGGGAGGAATTTAGAAGGTGAAGTTAAGATTAGTAGGGAAGAGGAAATGGCGGATGCTAGTGGTGGATTGAGTGCTAATAAGGTTACTGGCCAGGAAGAAGAAGGAAACACTGCTCCTTTTCCCGAGAGGGTAATTTCTATATTTCCCTGTGATATGCTTATTATATGTGTATGTGTTCGTTTTCATGGATTTTAAATTATGATAATTTCATTCAATTGCAACGAGTTTGTGGTTTAGTTTAATGAGTTACCATAATTTATCACCATTCCTAGTCTATTAAAAAACTCATATACTAAATGTGTTGCTAAAAATGCTCATTCTCATATACATAATGAAAGTCATGGTTTCATAAGTGCAAATTTTGTGTTTGTTTTCGCCTTTTTTGTGTGGCTGAAGATGGGAATTATAGAACATTAAGCTACTTCCTTTTATATTGTTTAATAGAAAATGTTGTACTTATAAAAGAGGTAACACCGTACATTTTGAAGTACGGCACTACAGTCATCCAATCTCTACAAAAGTCTGAGACAGAGATGCCCCTAAAGTTTCACATAGCAAAGCCCATAACAATGCTAGAAGCATCACCATTTCCCTCGACAAATTACATGATAAATAGCTTTACTTGAAGACAAATTACAAGATAAGTAGCTCTACTTGAAGAGTCTAATATTACACTCATTCCAAGAATGCGAAGAAAGCACACTTCCAAAGCTTTTAGCATCCTTGTTCCTTCTATTCCCTTTAAATTGAACCAATAAAATTTCCCCCAGCAAAGAAGGACACAAGGATAGATAATTACCTATTCTGCACATAAGCATACAATGATAACTACCTTTTCTTCTGTAGAAAAAGTACATTCAATGGCAAAGCCAAAGTCATAAAATTTAAAATATTTATCACTATTTAACTTATTGAATATAATTATTAGAGGGTATGTTATTTGAAATTTTCATAACTTAGTTTAGAAAGCTCCAAGTCAATTAGAGTCGTAATTAGGTAAGCCCATTAAATACCAACAAGGCTTTTAATGTGATTCACCTTGTTGTTTTTGCAAAAAACCAGTGTTCACATTTGGTAGCTACTGTTATTTTCTTCAGATCTTGCTTGAAATTTTGCACTATCTTTTTGTTGCTGTCTTAGATATTCACTGGGATTGGAAGGCAGTTTTTTTATTGAAGGCTACATATTTCGTTTGGTAGCTACTGTTATTTTCTATTTGTTTGAAGGACTCGCTATCATCCCTTTATATCGTCTTCTTGCTCTCTAATCAAATATTATTTTATCTACTGTTTGTCTTCATAGATTTACAAGGGGTCATTTAAGTCTTAGACTCTTAATATCTTGAGCCTTCCTAATCAGTTGTTCTAAATTTCTTACATTTTCTGTTTTGATTTGGTTTTCTTTTCAGGTGCAAGTAGGAGGATCACCAATTTATAAGGTCGAGAGGAAGTTAGGCAAAGGTGGGTTTGGTCAGGTATTTGTAGGACGCCGTGTTTCTGGGGGAAATGATCGTCCAGGTCCCGGAGCTATTGAGGTAATGTTATAATTCATGTTACGCTAGTACCTAATTTATGTAGTCTGTATTTGTTAAAGGCGCTAAGGCGTGCACCTAGGCCCAAGGTGAGGCGAGGGCAAGACATGTGTTAGTAGAGAGGTGCACCTTTTGGGCCTAGGCCCAAGGCACAATTAAGGTGTGCCTTATTGAAGTCTTCTAAAACAAAGCTTGAGGCAATATTTTTTTAATATTCTTTGCTTGCCCTCTTTTTTCTTCATTTTCTTTCATCTTCTCTTCCCATTTTTGTTTTGTTTTTCGTGCCCTATTCTTCTTTTATTCTTAATCCCAATCCTCCATCTCTGTTTCTTCCCTGTTTTTCTTCATTCTTCTGTTTTAGTGAATATTATGCCACATGTCAACTTTGTATCATGACATACTTTATTGTTACAAATATGACACCATACATAAATATATGTATATATACTGTACTTATTGAGGTTATATGCCTCTTGCCTTGCGCCTTCGTGTGTCTTTTACCTTTAACTATGTGTACATTAATTATTCCCCCCCCCCCCCCCTAATTGTTATGTGATTTACTTTGGTTTGTTGCGTCTATATCAGGTAGCTCTAAAATTTGAACACAGAAACAGCAAAGGATGTAACTACGGTCCTCCATATGAGTGGCAAGTTTATAAGTATGGATGTTAAAGTTTTTTGTTATTAACACATGTTCATATTTTCACACCACCCCCTATGGAGTTAAATTTTTGATTTTTTGTTGAACAGCACTCTTGGTGGAAGTCATGGAGTGCCTAAAGTACATTATAAAGGAAAGCAAGGGGACTACTACGTAATGGTATGATAGCCAGTCTCACTTGCATTGGTACATCAGTGAAAATTTTTCTCCAAGTCTAAAATTTATGCACATTTAATATGTTTCAGGTTATGGACATGCTAGGGCCTAGCTTATGGGATGTTTGGAATTCCTCAGGACAGGCGTGAGTACCCCAAGCTTATGAATTCACTGACTTTTTTCGTTTTTAAACTGATTTGTTTGTCTTAAGGGTTCTAATTATGAATTATACTAGGGAATTGATATTAGCATTCCACCTATTAGGTTTAAAGGTTCTAATTATATGAGTTATACCAGGGAATTGATATAAGCACTCCACGTGTTGTTTTTGACACTCCCCATTTTCTCACAAATACAAAAGTACCTTTTATGTGAGATACTCTTTTTCTTCCAAATGTCAAAATGGTACTTTCGTCTTTTTGATAACATGTGCAATGGCAATATTGGTAGGACTTTAATTTATCTTAAAACAAAATGCTACCCTTTATAGCAATTTTTAATTAGTTATGGAATGATTCATCAATATAACATAACTAGTTTAAAAGATGTCTGTTGTGGGGGTCCACAATTTACCTTCTCCCCTCATATGAAAAGGAAACAGGATATTTTTCTTTTAAGTCTGTCATATGTTATTTTTGGTAATTGATTATGAACTAATGCAGTTTAGGCAGTTGGATTTGTTTATTATGGAGACGTGTATGCTTGTTAATTGTTCCTTACGACCCCCCAGTTTCTTTCTTAAGATAGAAAGATTTAAATCTATGCAATATTTTCCTAATAAGTTTTTGGCATTTCTTCTGAATTTTTGCAAATATTTTGTGAGTGAAACTAATAGTTACTAGCTGCTGTATTCTTAGCATGGCTTTGAGCAGTTTTTTCTTAGGGTAGAAATATTTGTCATTAAATTCCAAATAATGCAGTTTTTGACAAAGAATATTTTTTGTGGAAATGGTTATTTAATTTCCCCACCCCAAAAAAATAAAATAAAATTTCTTATCAATTAGCTTTGACGTGGTTATGAAATGAATTTCTCAGTGAATACTGAATCATTTGGATGATTACAGAATGCTGCTTATGTACTCAACTTTTTTCTTAGGTTAACGGAAATTTTAGTTTTTAGTAGAATGATTATCTTGCTTAGGTTAATGTTATCATATATCTGACTTGTTTCCATTTATATGTCTATATTTACAGGATGTCATCTGAAATGGTAGCTTGTATTGCCGTTGAGTCTTTGTCAATCTTAGACAAGATGCACTCAAGAGGGTATGATGCTACAAATTATCATCCTTCTCTCTAAACTTTCAAAATTATTGCAACTTTCTTGATGTTTTATGCGAGCTGTTTATCTTTCCTGCTAACCTTTTTTTTCCCGCTTATCTTTTATTGTAGCTAGATTCCATTTTTTTACTTCTCAGATATTATTAATCTAAGATGGTTATTGTTACTGGTTATAGTTATGTGCATGGAGATGTAAAACCGGAGAACTTTTTACTTGGTCAGCCATCAACAGCTCAAGAAAAGAAGTTGTTTCTTGTTGACCTTGGGTTGGGTCAGTAAATCTAAATCATTTGTTAGAATAGCTCTCTTTTTTATTTCTCTGCTCCCCACTGATGCTTCTTTGACAATGAGTTGCAGCAACGAAGTGGAGAGAGAGTGCTGGCCAGCATGTTGAATATGATCAACGTCCTGATATGTTTAGGTGAAGTACTTTATAATTCTTGGTCTATGGTTTGCAGATTTAGGGCTTCTGTTTCCACAATTTTTTAAAAATTTTACCTGGTATTTTTCCAGAGGGACGGTTCGGTATGCCAGTGTACATGCTCACTTGGGAAGGACTGCTAGTAGAAGAGATGATTTAGAATCTCTTGCATATACACTCATTTTTCTTCACCGAGGCAGGTTGCCATGGCAAGGTTATCAGGTATTACTAGTAATCTGTATGTCCATATGACTGTTGGTAGAATCACTCTTTCTATTTGATATTCTCTTCGCTGAGCAATATATATGTTTTCATCTTTTAGGGTGATAATAAATCATTCCTAGTTTGCAAGAAAAAGATGGCTACTTCTCCTGAAATGCTATGTTGCTTCTGTCCTGCACCTCTAAGACAATTTCTTGAGATAGTTGTAAACATGAAATTCGATGAAGAGCCTAACTATTCCAAGTTAATATCTTTATTTGAGGGGTTGATCGGTCCAAATCCGGCTATCAGGCCGATAAACACAGATGGTGCTCAGAAGGTGATTTTGTTAATTTGATTTATAGTCATAGTTTCATAACCCCCCTGCCCCCCAACACGCCAAAAAAGAAAAACCGGATATATGTTATTGGATTTATAGTCGCTATTCTGTTATCATTGGCAGATTATCTTCCAAGTTGGCCAAAAACGGGGTAGATTGAATCTTGAGGAAGATGACGATGGGCAGCCTAAGAAGAAAGTTCGCATGGGAGTTCCTGCAACACAGTGGATATCAGTTTACAATGCCAGACTACCTATGAAGCAGAGGTAGACACCTGATTCATATTATGTTGCTACCCATGGAGTAAATGAATTTCATTCTTCTGTATATTCGTGTTATAATCTTTAGACTGCCAAGCAATTGGGTTTATCTAGAATGGTTTATTGAATGATTAGGTATCAATGTGCATTTGACTTTTTATCCTAGAGGTGGCAAATGGGTTGATTAGATGGGTAATGAATAAAATTTAATGGATAATGGGTCGTTAATGGGTCGGGTCACTAATGGACAATTTTAGATGAGTAATAAGTGGGTAATAATGGATATGGATAAAACCCATCAACGCATATAACATCCAAAACTGAACTATTTTTTCTGTGGGATAACTGGGGAGCTCATGTTGCGTTTTGTGCCATCTGGTATATACGTTCAATTGGTCAAATATATATAATTTTAATAACCGTCAGGTGGCAGATTTATAGACTATGGAAACTCTATATACTAGTTTGACTAAAATTCAAGTTTGTAACTAATTAAAGTTTATGATATTTTGGCCATCTGTTAAGTTTGTATGACTTTTGAATCCAAACAAATAAACAATAAGTTTTAGTATAAATAAAAATCAAAATTGGACACTAATATTTTAGGATGTTAATTAAAATTTGATAAAACACATTAATTCGTTTCAGTTCAGTTTTTCTGTTTCTGCAATCAATTCCACTCCTTTTAAGATTGTTATGATTTGCAGTATATATATACACACACGCACTCATACATACACCTGCAACACGTCACCCACATTAACACAGAAGGCAGTGGGTTCAAAATGCTCTCTAAACCCAATCCTGTTGCTGGTCTGATGATAATGATGGAAGGAGGAAGCTGGTGATGTGACCCGATTGAGAGGTGGATAGCGATGAGCCGAAGGAGCGAGTCTCTTTTTATCGTCCCCAATTTTTAGTTTACACAATTAATGAATTTACCCATCTAACCCATTTATTTAGTATTATCCATTTAGCCTAACCCATTTAAAACTCATCAAGATAAATGGATAATTTTACCCATTTAATTATTGGTTGATGGACAGGTTAATGGGTATTAGTAAAATTTTGCCAGCTCTAGTTTATCCTTATCCTTACCATTAAAACTCAGTGGATCCCACCATTGCGATTTAATTCTGAACATAGACGAGAGAACCAAAACTTTTCCTAGTTTTAGTACATTCAAAACCTCAATATGAAACTATTATGCTTGTCTAAACGTTTACTTTACCCCATGAAAGTATAATGCCTGCCTAAATTCTTACTTAACCTGAAAAATGAAGAGTTCAATTTATCCGAGAATGATCCAAACCAAGAACTAATCTTATTCTGACTATCCAAGCCTAAAAAATAATGTTTAGGCTGACGAGGTTTGTGCCAAAGGAAAACCTTTACATATAGGGAAACAAGCTTAACATGCAGACACTATCACTTTGTTAGATTGTTGGATCCATCCTTGTTTAACGTAGACATAGGATATCTTCTTAGATCCAAAGATTATAATTTATTGATCCTTGTTTCTGTAATCCGGTTAACATCTCATAACTATCAGCTGTGTTTTTATAGTTTCCATTTTTTTTAAATAAAGAAAAATTGATTTCCTGGCCTATGTGGTTTGAATGATTAAATGTCTCATACCAATACTGGCTCTGCATTTGCAGCTTTCATCTGTCAGCCCATTCTATTCAGGGCCATACTTCTCTTTGTTGGTCAAATATCACTTTAAATCACTTTAAATAATTGGAAAGCAAGCTTATCTGTATTCATTTCTGAGTGTTTTACTAATACAATATTCCTTATTAGAAATTGCGACTTTCACTTTGAACTGTAAGAGTCCTCTTTGTTGTCATATGTTGCTGCATATTGTGAAAATATGTTCTCTGAAACCTCAATTGTCGACATTATTGGTGCTAAATTTTATTTCATAGGTTAATTCTGTCCATTTTGTTATTTTTCAACTGTAAAATTGCAATATGTTGTTCTCCTGTTGTTTGATCTTATCATTATTGTCAATTATTTTACCCATTAATCCTCATATTTATGTATGCTTGTTTTCATTTCATATGAACATAACATTCTTCTGGCTTTCCTGAATAGATTAGGAATATAAATATGGATATATCAGACAAAAAAAAAAAATTTCTTTGCTAACATATTGTGTCAGGATCACAAGAGCAAGGCTAAACTGGGGTATAGCTAAAATAGTTAGTATATTCTAGAGTTTTATATTTTGTATGCACATGTAAGCAAATGGGTGATTAGTTAACACGTGTGTGAAGGATAAGAGAGTTGTGTAGGTTAGGAGTATATAGATTTTCAGTATGTGATAGCTATATATATATATATATGTGTGTGTGTAGAGGGAAGAGTAATTCCCAAGTTTTGATATTATGCATTTTATGAATGAATTGAGGAGTAAAGCTTTCAGTTACTCCATTTCTATCTCTTTCTCTCTGTATCTGACAAACACACTGAGTATTCACTCACTGTGTTCTTCTCCTTCTTCCTCCCTTATTCTCTCTTAATTCTCTTTTATATCCTATATCTCTGTTTCTCTCTAAATTTCTAGTTAGACCACAACTAGGGCCTTACAAATTGGTATGAGAGCTCAAGTTTTATCCAAACTCATCATCTTCTTCCTTCTAATAATCTGTATTATTCTCTACCTTCAACCTCTGAAATCTTCTCTTCTTCAAAACTAATCTAAACTCTACCCCTTCTACTCCCTTTTACTCTTCAAACACTACCTAGAACCAGCCCAGAAACATCAGCAACAACTTAGAATCACAACTCCAAAGCAGCAGAAAAAGCCACTTCGGAGGCTCCGTTTTGTGGGAAAACCTGCAAATCAGCAATTTGAAGTGTTAATACATTGTTCCAGGTAATAATCACTTCCTTCTTACTCGTTTCAGACTTATAGTAGTAGCCCATAACATATTTCTCATAAACATCAACACCCTAACATGTTTCAATCCATATTTTACTTCTTCTTCTTGGTCGGGAATAATTTTCAGATTCTCTGTTATAGCCTTGTTTGATCTGTAATTGTTTGTGTTTGTGAGGCTTGAATTACCTTATTAGCATACTTGGCATCAGTCAAACAATCAAAAAATAAAAAAACTCCAAAATCTAGTTCTTATTTCAAATCTCAGCCTATTTACGAACAGTTTCAGCTATATTCTTATTGTTTACACTTATTACTGCAGTATTAGTTGGTGTTTATGTAAAGTTTTGTACTCTTTGGTGCATAGCTTGTTTTGTGTGGTCATTTACTCATTAAAATTCAACTAAGCAATAGGTAGTTGAATTTAAACATTGTTCTGTATTGGATACTCAGTTTGTTTCATTGAGGAAGTCCACTTCTCGCTCAAATAGCTACTCAAGCTCACTTACTCTCATTCAAGTAGTATTACTACTACTTGAAATTAAATTGCAAACTCAGAATCACACTTGTTTTGTGATTCCTATCTATTCTCTGTGAACATGGCTGGACCATCACAAATATTGCAGCAAGACCTTCTGAGTTACTGGGAATAGACTAATGAGGAACTGCAATTCATTGATGAGAAGATGGATTACTTCATGAGTGGGTGGGATGAATGAGTTGTTGTAGCAAAAAGGCTCAGATAATGAAGAGGAGTTTGAAAATCCTTTTGGGAACAGGGAAAGGGGCAAGAGGCCTGTTCATATGGGGCAAAGGAGAGATAAGGGCTTCTTTAGAGACCCTAGACATGCTAAGCAAGAAAGAGCAAGGAGACATGAAGATGATACTTAATGGGAGGAATCAAAATGGTGATGTTGATGAAGATGGGAGAGAACCAAAATGGTGATGTTGATGAGGGTGATGATGTTAAGAGTTGGATTCAAGATTTTGAGGAGTACTTTAGCATCTATGGAATTAACTCCCCAGGGAGGATTGCCATAGCTGGGATGCATCTCCATGGCTCTCCAAAATATTAGTACAAGTCTTATGTTGGGCTTACATGGAGGAAGTTTGCAAGTGACTTCACTGTGAGGTTCGTTGAGGCAGGTGTGGATTCAAACTACTAAAACAAGTAAGCACTGTGAATGCTTACTATGATGAGTTTGAGAGGCGCAAGAGGAGATTGCTTGAAAAGTTGCCTCACTTGAGGATTTCTTTGTTGGGAACTTTGTTGATGGACTTAATAATGAAACCAAAAAGATGGTAAAGCTAGTAGACCCTCAGATACTTTCTCAAGCCTTCAAATAAGCTAAGTTCTATGAGAGTCCTACTCCCAAACCTGCCAATTGCTATCCTAAAGCCCAAACCCCTTACCAAAACAATCAACCAAACTCAAAGAAGGACCTCCCTACACCTCCTTTAACTAAAACACCATTACTCACCTATCCCATAAAGAATTCAATAAACCTAAGCCCATTACTGCAGCCCAAAGAGATGAAAGGAAAACAAAAGTCCTTTGTTTTTATTGTGATGAGAAGTATACCATGGGACACCAATGTATGATTCCCTCGAATTTCATGATCACTTGTGAGTATTTCCAGAACTGTGAGGACTCTCAAGAATGTGAGGAATACTCTGGACCCCCCTCCGTTTGATGAGGAACCTGAGCCTACCCAAATAAAGGAGAATGCTAAGGGAATGCTACCTTGTGTAATATGCAAATTCAAGAAGAGGGAAATGGTGGTCAAGTCTTGATTCTCAAAGGTAAAGTGAAGGAAAACAACTGATGATGCTAGTAGATAGTGGTAGTAACTTAAATTTCCCAAGTGAAAATACTGAAAGGGCACTAAATTGCCCTATACATACCCTATTACTATCACTTTTCCTAACTGCGAGGAACTTCATAGTAGGGCATGGTGCCCATGGTTTACATGGACTTTTGAGACTCACAGTTTCAGTACAACCATGTGGATCATTAAGTTGCAGAAACATGATGACATTCTGGGAGCTACATTGATGAAGCAACTAGGGGCAAAGTTCATTTCTACCATAACCAACTTATCATGAATTTTCTGTATGATGGGGAAGAAACACAATTGCAAGAAATAAGGAACCAAAAGTCAACAGAACCTATAAATTCCCCAACCTACAACTGCTTAACCATAGCCCAACTAGCTTGGATGTCTCAGATAGTTGAAAGTTATGAAGGGGGATGGTAATATTTCCCAAGTTATAGCTTAGTTAGCAGCTACAAAAATGGGACCTAATGAGTTTGAATTAGTCCATGGATTTCTCAAGTACAAAGGTTGATGGGTGATAGGATTCCAAAGGGAGATGAGGAAACAACTATTTGAAGAACTCCATGAAAAAGGAGTTGGGGCCCACTCAGGAACCAGAGCTACTCTAAAAAGGATAGAGTCGTACTTCTAATGGATTGGGATGAAGAATGATGTAACCAAATGGGTGGCTGTTTTCTAAGCATGAAAATGTGAAGAGTCCTGGGCTCCTCCATCCAATCCTTGAACAACCTTGGAAAGATATAGCTATAGACTTCATTATTGGGCTTCCTAATTCTAAGGGATATGAGGTGATTTGGGTGATAACAAACATGTATAGCAGGAGCTCCCATTTCTTACCTCTCAGCCATCCCATCTCTGCCAAAACATTGTCCCAACTATTCTTTGAGAATTTTTTTAAACTACATGGGTTTCCTAGTTCCATTGTAACTTTGTAAGTGATAGGGACCCAATCTTCTTAAGTGACTTTTGGCAGACCCTTTTTAAACTTGCAGTAACAAGGCACCACATTAGTACTTCCTATCATCTTCAAAGTGATGGAAGCATTGAGAGAATAAATCAATGTTTAGAGCAATACCTTAGAAGCATGTGCAACCACTCACCAAATAATGGAGCTCTTGGTTACCTATGGCAAAATGGTGGTTTAACACCACTTTCCACACTTTTCTACAAAACCACACCCTATAAGATTCTGTATGGACATGACACTGTATACGTACTATTGCAACAAAAGTTGGTTCAAACACACTATTGCAACAAAAGTTGGTACAAACATTGCATTAATTGAAGATATCCTTGCTGAAAAACAGCACCAAATAGAGGTTCTTATGGAAAATTTAACCAAAGCACATCAAATGATGAAGAGTCAGTCTGATGAGGGAAGGACTGAAAGAGAGTTTGAAATTGGGGACTTGGTATATTTAAAGCTACAGCCCTATAGACAGAGCTCAATATGAATGAAAAAGAACATGAAATTGGCTCCAAAGTTTTACGGGCCTTTTAAAATTCTTGAAAAATGTGAAACTGTGGCATACAAGTTAGGGCTTCCAAGCACTTCAAGGATACATCCAATCTTCCATGTCTCACAATTCAAAAAACATCTTGGAACAACTCGGCTAAACTCACAGCTTCTTAAGGTTAATCAAGAAGGGCAGTTTTATTCAGGACCACTAAGAACATTAAAACAAAGAAGAATTTACAGAGGAAGCAAGGTCATTTATCAATATTTGGTGTAATGAAAATATTGCAGCTTGGAGGAAGCTACCTAGGAAGATGAAGATCTGCTCACCTAATGAATTATCTTAAGGAGGGAATGTCAGGATCACAAGAGCAAGGTAAACTGGGCATAGCTAAAATAGTTAGTATATTTTAGAGTTGGATATTTTGTATGCACATGTAAGCACATGGGTGATTAGTTAGCAATGTGTGTGAAGGATAAGAGAATGGTGTAACTTAGGAGTATTTACATTTTCGGCATGTGATATATATATATATATATATATACATATATGTAGAGGGAAGAGTAATTTCGAAGTTTTGATATTATGCATTTAATGAATGAATTGAGGAGTAAAGCTTTCAGCTACTCTATTTCTATCTCTTTCTCTATGTATGTCACGAACACAATGAGTATTCAATGTGTTCTTCTCCTTCTTCCTCCCTTATTCTCTCTTAATTCTCTCTTATATCTCTCTCTTTGTTTCTCTCTAAATTTCTAGTTAGGCCATAGCTAGGGCCTGACATATATTTAATATACAGATCCTCTCTCTAGAGATTGCGAGTAGTGAATAGTCTTTCAAAGCTGCAAATCTTAAGAAATATGCTCGAGAAGAATGGTTATCCTGGGCATAGTTACAATATAATACATATTATTTATTCCAAAATATTTTTAATAATGTATTCTGGACATTTTTAAATTTTTAATTGGTGACTGGTCTAGAGAGATGATTGATCCTCAGTGCACATATGTAGTCGGTGAATGAACTAATGTGACGATTGAACCTTGGTGCGACTGAAGGATGGATCACCATATTCAAGTATTTCTTCTCTGTGTGGAGAGTTTCTTCCTTGCTTCACTATGTGGTTCAAGTATATTACCATTCTTATTGCTATGGATATTCACTGCTATGTGTCTTAACAAGCTGTTCATTGCTTCTGTTCTTAGGTATCATTATAATGTCGCGGATGCAAGATTGGGACAACATGTGGAGAGAGGAAATGCAGATGGTTTACTTATAAGTAGCGTTGCATCATGTTCCAATTTGTGGGCTATCATTATGGATGCTGGTACTGGCTTCACAAGCCAAGTATATGAGTTGTCTCCATTCTTTTTACACAAGGTTGGCTACTCTTCCATATGTGTATGCATTCCTTTCTTGCATTGTTTTCGGATGATTATGGGACAAACAATTTATTTTGATGGCCAAAATGTTGCAGGAGTGGATTATGGAACAATGGGAGAAGAACTATTACATTAGTTGCATTGCTGGTGCTAACAATGGAAGCTCACTTGTGGTGATGTCTAAAGGTTTGTTTGCTTTAGGAATTCTTGATATAAATTGACGGTGCTCTATATCTGATGCTTATTCCTGTTGTTTCTTACATGCCTAAAGCACTGGGTTTCTTTTGTTTGGTTATTCTTTTTTTCTTGTGATAAAATATTTTCTTTGATTTCTTTCGTAGATTTTTGTGAAGACTTGTTATCGTCCACCTGCTTTATAATCTTTGTAACTCATTCCACCTGCTTTATAATCTTTGTAACTCATTCTTAACGAAATATTCTTCTCTTTTATCTACAAAATAAATAAATTGTCTGGTTAGGATATTCTAGTACTGTACATAAGTGCCAAGAAATCTTTGTAAACAATGCTGAGCGGGATAGGAACAGGGGCAAGCCTGGTGCCAAAATTAGTGTTTTCTTATGATAAATAATTTTTTCATCCAAGGGTTGACACTTGAGTGCCCCTTTTCTACTGATTGGAACAGGCTGATGGAGTCTTACCCGTGACTCTCACTAGAATTCATTCTCTATTATTTTTGACTTATAAGTTGTTTAGTTTGAGTGGCTGCAGGTCCACTATGTTTATAAAAAAAATTTCAGGTATTGCTTTTGATGTGCATTAATTAGTCTTGATATTTGACTAATTGTTAAGATTTTTTTTTTCCTCCATAACATGCAAATAATTCTTTTCAAGAGTATTTTCTTGATGTGCATTAATAAGTTGTTGATTACTACTTCCGCTGGGATTACCTTTTTGTCAGTATTCTTGCTCCTATTTTGGTATTAATTGAGTTTCCTTACCACTCCCTCTTTTATTCTTCCCCATACTTGCATACAGAATCCCAATTCTGAGGGTTTATTGTTGTAGCACTTTTTTTTATCTGCTAAGCTTTTTATCTCAGCTTTGAAGCTATAACCAAATCCTGCAGGCACCCAATATTCTCAACAGTCTTACAAAGTAAGTGACTCGTTTCCCTTCAAGTGGATAAACAAGAAGTGGAGAGAAGGGTTCCATGTGACCTCCATGGCTACTGCTGGTACCCGATGGGGTGTTGTCATGTCTCGCAATGCTGGCTTTAGTGATCAGGTTGAAATCTCATTCTCAATCTCATTAATTCTTCTTGTACTTCAAGGGACAGCAAGTATCAACTTTTTAAAAAATAATTCTGTTTGTAAATGGAGGTTCAATGAATAGAAAAAGTCTTTTATGGGACCTCTCTGAAAGTTTTTCAACGACAATTCATTAACTTCTTAAAGTAGTTTCTCTTTCGAAATTTTTATGTTTTTATTGCTGTTCTCTCACAATACTAAAAATATCTAGACAGAACAAGATATGGGAACATATTTGTTTAACTAGAGCAGAATGCTGAATGCCGAATGCTATATATCATTTTATGTAGAGGACTCAACTGTAGTAACCAAGATTGGAGTTTGTTAACCCTATTGATAAATAGTAAAGCACTATATACTGATTACAAAGGCTGGGATTGCGACCATGTTTCAAGTTCTTTCTTCTATTATATATCATGTCACGAATGGCTTTCTCTCAAGGCTTGCCTGTGGTTTCATAGGTTGTCGAGCTGGATTTTCTGTATCCTAGTGAGGGCATTCATAGGCGTTGGGATACTGGCTATCGAATTACATCAACAGCTGCAACTTGGGATCAATCTGCTCTAATCTTGAGCGTGCCCCGCCGCAAACCAAGCGATGAAACTCAGGAAACGTTACGCACATCTCAGTTTCCAAGCACACATGTTAAGGTAAATACTAGGTGAAATTCATGATATATTTTGTGGATCATGTTGACTGCATTCACACTTGAGAGGTATTCATTCCATATTTAATTTAACTTAAGACTCTCTGCCGCATATTCAAGGATTATTATTATTATATTTTTCCTGGTTCGCTTTAGGATTCTAATATCTTGTACTGCTTTCATGTTTGAGTTTGACGAGAGCAGCTGGTGACAAAAACACACACTTACTATTCAAAAATTACATTTAAAAGTTGTTTGGTAAATTTCCTTTAGGTGGCAGACTTTCTTTTTTGGATGCAATTGCACTTTTAGGATAAATTGCTTGTTTATATACTTCAAAAATTGCATAAATGAACTCCAAAAGATTGGTCGTGGTTCAGTGGGTTTAAAAATTATTTTCCGAAAGAGACATGGATTCTTAATAAGCAACAGTTATGCTGTTATATGCATCACCATAATAAACAAATTATTATATGTTATTATATTATTTCTATCTTGTATTTGCCGAGAATGGTGGGAAATTATATGGTGATTTGTCTTGGGTTTTTGAAATACTTGTTGAAAGATTTCCCATCAATATGATTCTAAGAATTTCAGCTGTAGATTTTAATATTTCTAAACTTTGGTACCAGTTGTGAAATATTTGTGAGCATTTTCAGTAAATTAGTTTCTTTATATATATATATATATATATATATATATATATATATATATATATATATATATATATATATATATATATATCCGAAGGAAGAAAATGAGGCTTAAAATTTATAATATTTTAATCAATTTTATGTGCAGGAAAAATGGGCAAAGAATCTCTATCTTGCTTGTATGTGCTATGGACGAACTGTTTCTTGAGCCTTGTTTTACATGCAAGGATAATGTGCTCCTTGAAAGAATCCAACTAGGAGCCAATTCAGTGTTTTTTCCCCTTGTTTCAAAAAGATATTTTTCAGTCTTGTGTAGTGTAAAAATTTGATGTTAGCGATATCTGCATCACAGATGAAATCGTATTAGTTGTGAAAATGATTTATACCCAAGCCGTATGTCTGGCTAGTCTACACAGCTCTTGCACACCCACATTCGTTAAATTTCTTGTATGGTGATTTATATTAGCGAGATGAATGCTGGTGCGTGCTAGATTGCTAGTTGGTTTACTTGGTGGAACTACATTATTTGACGTGCGCCTGTGTCTTATGTTAAAAATACAGTTTGCATAATAGAAAATGTGTTTGATACGGACGGGTGTTTGTCTATTGGTGCACTTGCGTTAGATTTGCTACACTAATCCATGGATCCGGTTAGATGAAGTTATTTTTTTAGTAAGTTGGTCAATTGACCAATAAAATACTGACACATAACTTCGTCTGCGTGTCAGTATTCTATTGATCAATTGACCAACTTAACTCAAAATAAACTTCATACTAACCACTTCCCTAATCCATGCTTGTTTGGATCACTAGTAACCTCTTCCACCACTTATGCATTCTCGGTACAAGTGAGTTGATCTTTTTGTGTTTTGATTGTTTAAGTTGGGAGACAACTTGAACTGATGGTGATCTTGCCTTTTGTGAGTCTCATGTTGCCTACTTACCGTTCATTTTGTTATTTTCGAAGTTGAGTTCTTACTTATATCAACTCATTTCGTATTAGGGGTTCTAGCAGGACAAATTTTGGGGAAAAAAATCAATTGATTGTAGCATCTGAGGGACAAATTAGATCATGAGAACTTGGGGGTTGGTGTTTGAAGTTGTTCTTAAAATCAGACTGTTCATCAAATCAGAAAAGATGCAGGGTAAATGGGTTACTGATTCAACTAATGGTTAAATTGTTATTTATTCAGTGACGTTATTAATATATAAAAATATATATTATTAGTAATTAATAAAATTTTAAAAAATTTTATTCGTTATGAATTAAAGTATAATAAAGATGAGTTACAATATTAATAAAAGTGATTAATTTTAAAATTAATTTTTTTGGGTAAAAATTAACGGGTCAGTTGGGTCAATTAATTGGATTTATCGATTGGATCAGTGGTCAAAAGAATAACTTGAATTTTGATTAAAATCATGTCTAACTTATTAAATGACCTTAAAAACCATATAACACGTAATTCAAATAATACTGATGATGTAAAATAATAATAATAATAATGATAATAATAATAATAATAATAATAATAATAATAAAGCATTATAATAATAATGTTGTAACCATTTCTTGGGTAATTCAAATATTAAAACATTGTGTATTAAATTAGTATAAATAAGTTAAAATGGGTTAAATACACTTTTCTCCACTCTACTAGGGGTCGATTTACAAATGCATTATCGAACTGGTTTTTTTTACGGTCAACTAATCGAACTATATATTATTTATAAAAAGTGATTTTTCCGTCTATGTCAGTTAACTATTTGATGTAAAAATGGCGACGCAATAATACGTAAGGTGAGAGAGAAGTTGAGTTGGATAACTAATTAAATTAAATTATACTCAATTCTATAATAAATAATTAAACAAAATATAAATCAATTTAATATACATAACAAATAATTAAATTAAATTAAACTAATTAATTAATAATAAAATAAATTAATGAATAATTTTTACAAATGTATTTATATAAATTAACAAAATATAAATTAAATTAATATACATAACAAATAATTAAATTAATTAATTAATAATAAAATAAATTAATGAATAATTTTTACAAATGTATTTATATAAATTAATTAATTCATATTTTAAAAAAAATTAATTTTACTCTTAAAATATATAATTATCTAATGTTTTGAAATTGGGGGATTATTATTATTATTATTTATTTTTTTTTCTTCATCACCACCACCACCACTGAACCCAGTTCTTCTTCTTCTTCTTCACCCGCCACCGCCACCGTTCTTCTTCCCCGCCACCGTTTTTCTTCTTCTTTTGCGTTCCCCCGCCACCGTTCCCATCTATCGCCGCCGCCACCACCGACACCTCCGACACCACCTCCTCCTCTGTTGCTAATGCCAGATCTGGTCAGATCCGATTTGATAACGCCATCAGATCCGGCGACCATGGAATCCGACGATCAAACCACCATGGATAGGCCTTTTTTCAGATCTAGATCTGAACTAGCCACCATGGCTGGAGCAGATATGAAAGGATTTTCCTAATCCTAATTATCAACTTGAAATTAGAGTTTTGATAGTTGAATAAAAATTTAAAAAATATGAATTTATTAATTTTATATAAATATATTTGTAAAAATTACACATTAATATATTTTATTATTAATTAATTTAATTAATATATTTTATTTAATTACTTTATTTTTTAAATATATTTTTAATTAATTTAAATATTTGTTAATATATTTAATATTTATTTAATGATTTCATAATATCAATAATAATTATATTAGTTTTCAAAAATAAAAATAATAATTAATTTTCAAAATTTTAGTTATATTTTTGAAGTTTGAATTTATTTTTATAAATTTTAAATTTTAATTTATGCTTATTATAAAATACTTATGAATGATGTTAAAGACATTACTCAAATTCAAAATTTATCCAATTCTTTTTATTTTAATAATATATGTAATTTATCTTAATAAAGTAACGTGTCAGACATTTATATGTTTTATTACTAATTTTAGTTTTTTATGAAGAGAGGTTAATTAAATTAATAAATTTAATGAGTTATTTAAATTAAAAGAAAATTATATAATTATGTGTAATTTATATAATTTATTTAAAATTATACAAATATTCATGATTAAAATAAAATTTAAAAAATTATTTTTATTGTAGTACTTTTTATTTTGAATGTATTATTTTATTTTATTTATTTGATTTTGATTAATTTAGCATTAAATTTATACAAGTTTTTCATCTAGGCATGCCACACAGACAAAGGTCTGACAAAAATGGGTTTCTCTCTCACGTGGCAATTCCTGTAAATTTTCCGTCCAAAGTCAAATAATTTAACGGAATTTGTAATGGTTTGTAAAAAAATTGTAGTTCAATGAGTCGAATAAAAAAAAAATCAATTCAATGATTCATTTGTAAACCGAAATCAAATAGAATGAGAAAAAGTGTATTTAACCCAAGTTAAAATAGTCTACTTCGGTATAACATAATTGCAAATAAATATAGATAGAGGCTTCAGCATGTAGGGGTGAAGAGCTCCCAAGCTCCAACACAGCTTGCCTCCATTCAAATTGCTAGTTATAATTGTTTGTTTTTTTTAACAAAAAACAAACCTACCATTTTATTTATTCAGATTCTAGCTCGGAAAAATCAATGTAATGATTCCTTTAATATTTCATATTTTATCAATTGTGTTAAAATTTATTATATTTTACCACTTATTTTCTCAGTTCCTTAATATAAGTCATTTTAGAAAAATATTTTTATTTCTTAATATAAGTCGTTTGAGAATTTCAAGTAAACATTAATTGCTTAGTTTTCAATACTGCCTCAAATATTAAATATAACTTTAACTTTGGTTCTCTAAAATAACACTCTTTTTCGAATATAAGAGACAATTGATATTATATTTAATATTTTATAATTATTTTCTTAATATTTGTGCACAATTTTAAAACGACTTATATTAAAAAAAGGATGAAGTACATAAAAATATGTGATATGACATGTATTTTAAATAGGTAATTGTTAAATTTATAATACTTTTTGTTATTTCTACAACAAAAGTGTCGCTGTAGATGTATAGCTACGGTGAAAACTGTCGCTATAGGATCTATAGTAACACTTTTGTTGTAAAAATAACAATTTCTGTTGTGGATTTAATAATTTTCAAAAAATATTGTCACAAAGTGCAAACAATAAAAGTAGAGTATTAATCTATTTTACGAAAAAGACATTTATTTATGGCCAAAAACTATTTGTTAACGTGGAATTTTAAGTAATAAGATAAAATAAAGTAGTCTTAGACCCTGAAGATGGCCCAGATGTGTCTTGAATTGGTCGGTCGGTCTACATAGAAAACCGAAGCTTTGGGTAGTAGATTTCTAGCCCGCCAAGTGGCCCACGAACTTTTTTTTTTAAATAAAATATTATAACTTGTGGGTTGTGAGGCTTGAACACAAGACTTGTAAGTAAATAAATAAGAGTTCAAACCAACTAAGCTACAACAACTATTTGTTTTTAGTGCAATCTTCAATATATTTTAACTATATTTGAAAATTATAAAACTATTAAACTAACAATTATTAGTTTAAGTTAGATAATATAATTATAAAAATTTAAAATTATCTATATATTAGTATTAATTACAGTATTTATTATTTTTAAAAATTAAATAAATTATATTAATTTTAAAGAATCAAATTTGATTATATACTTTGAATTACTAGCAATATATAATCCGAATCAACCACTAATTTTTTTAGATTGCAAAGTCCAAAATCATACACAATAATATAGATAATTTTATCCCTAATTATGCAATCCCCTACTTATTGTAGTACATTTAGAAAGTAAATCAATCATTATCCCTTAATTATGCATTCCCCCTACTTATTTGGAAAGTAAAACAATCATTATCCCAAATCATGCCTTTAGAATAATATTTAAAATTATAATACTATTAAAATTTTAATTGATTGAGATATGAAGTTAATTTAAGTAATTAAAATAATTCTTTATTATAAATTATTTTATTATTTTAATATTTATTATTATTATTTTTTTTGGTGTATCAAGATTTTGCAAAAAATAAAAGGACAAAAGTCCGCATGACCCTTGACCCTGCCATTCTGGGCCTCACTTTTTCAAATTTAGCCAAAATCCAGACCATTTTTAACCCAACCTATTTTTAATCGCAAAGCCCGCGTTAAATGGCCAGTTTTTCCCCGACCACATTCGCTTGCCGTGCAGACAGGCTGTAGTACCATGCCCTTCTTAATTTGCTCCTATAGTCTTTCAATTTTATATTTTATGAATACAATATTATATTCCTTTAAAATATATAAAATTATATATTTATTTATACATAATAAAATACAACTCTCAAAATGTAATTAGTCACTATATTTCCCTCAAAAAAAAAAATACTCATATAGTTGGTTCAATTGATAATAATTTACCAAAAAAAATAAAAATTGATAAAATAATGTATTGTCATATTTCTGATCATCTGTTAACTAAAACAGACCACGTAACAGATAATATCTCTCTCTCATCATACTACTCCCTCTCCACAAGAGAGAGAGAGCAGTGAAAAAATGGCGTCTCTTCTCTCTTCTTTTGTTCCTCCCTCTTTAGACTCCATAGGCCACCCAAAGCACCGTAAGTTTTTCTCTCTATATCTCTCTCTCTCTGTGTATATATATATATATATAGAGAGAGAGAGTTATTTTGGTCTATCATTTTGTTGGTCATTTGAATTGGTTGAAGTTACTAATTGATAATTTGTACTCTCTATAACACAATAAAGCTATGAAAAACCTTAATTTTATCCAGTTGTGTAAGATATAGTTGAGATAGACATTTTCGTGGTTTAGTAAATTAGTTGTTTTCTACTGAGAACGAAGTTTTATGGATTTTCTGATTTGAATGCTGAAATTTCCCTGCTTTTCTTCACTAGTATTTTTGCTAATCTATAATGCTGTCTTTGGGACGGTAGATTTTGTACCTGAATTGGAGAAAAATTAGTGTTCAATTATTGTGAATGTCAGATGTTTGATTGTTTAAACTGCCTAAATTAAAAAATAATTAAATGTTACGTAATGAGGTTTGTGGCAGGGGCACATGTAGATATTATATCATTCATATTTACATCCAAAAGTAATTTAAAACTAAATCTTGAAAGACTATTTTAAAAAGTAATTTTAAATGTGCGGCTTCACTATCTTAAATAGTTAAATTTGTGCAAAAATCGTGATTTTCAAGATGACACTCCATTTGAGGCGGGGTTTTACATGATATGACTTCAATTTTAAACTCTGAAAAATGTAATGATTGTGTTTTAGGGGTAACATAATGCTACTAGTGTGCCTTGTATAATCATTCATTGTCATGGATTATATGCAATTATTATTATGAAATTTGGTCCAGTTTGGAATTGAATTTGATGAGAAATGATATAATCTCACCTAATTCATTTTCTAAGATGTGGTGGGAGTCTCTTTGATCTTGGAAGTTAAATAGATAGATTAGTTCCCACGTCTGAGCCTACTGTGATTCGCTACTCAAATCTCATACTTTGCTTAATTTTTCTCATGTTTTCTCTTTTTAATATTGTGTCAAGAGTTCACATTAGGATGAATGGAAAGAAAAGTAATGCCATTATTAGTGTTATCAATTTCGTTGTTCTGATGCCACTGGTTGCCATGTTAGATTCCAACTTGTTCTGATGGCAGATTTGGGGCTTGAAATATACTGTAAAAATGCAGCTGAATAGTTTTATTGTTGGGATGCCAATGTAATCTCATAAAATATTTACAATTGTTTACTTTTATTGTCCTTTATAATTTTTGGAAGCTGTATATTGTTCTTAATTTTAATTTCGTTGTATAAATAACAGCTCAATCAAAGTTGGTTGGTTTTCGTGTAAGATCCAGCTTGGAAGATGAGATTTGCTCTACAGGAGTTTCAGACCACCCAGCAGAAGATAATAAAACGAAGGTTTGTGTCTTGTTAATGTCTGGTTAGTTATGCCTGCTACTGCTGTTGTCCACATTTTCTTTTGCTTCTATGTTTATGTAAGAAGGAACATTACCTATCAAAAAGGAAAAAATACGGTTTCTTGGTTATGGGGATAGGAAAGGTGGCATTCACTGTCACTTTCTTATGCATGTACTTGTGGTGCATGCTGTTTGATTATCTGCAAGCTCTTGTGGCATAATTCTATGGTTTCTTAGAGATAACTAGGTTGTTCTGTCATTGGAGTACTAAATTGACTCTTGGGGTTGACCTGTGTGCGTAGGGTTGGCTGTATGTGTAGTCTACTTATAATGGCATGCTATTTTAAGTGAATATTGCTCATTCTCGTTACAGTAAAGAATGGAGTATTATTTAGGGACTTGTTATTTCCATATGTAAATTTGATATTTCCATTAGGTTCTCTCTCGCATGAATGTGGGAGGCCGACTCGCTATTCATGTGAGGAGGACAATGCGGAAATATTAGATTTCCATTTGGAAATATCACTTCTTTATTATTTACTTGATTTGATCACCACTCTGCTTATTTGATTAGCAACAAATATTGACTAGATTTAAAAGGGTTGGGTATTTAGTCATCAATTACTGTAGGTGCAATTTAGCAATTCTCTTTGTTAGAAACACTGCTTATTTTTATCTGAGTAGTGCAAATAATGTTTGGATTTTCTCAGTTTTCTACTTCTAATTTACAAAATTGTAAATCATCTCAACAGGGATCTCAAGTATTGACATCAAGAAGGTTGTGTTTAACCTGTTTAGGTTCAACTTTAGCTTTAATTAAAACTTCTGGTATTTCTATGTCTGAACCTAAGGCAGTTGCTTTGGAGGGAAACGAAAAGCCTGTGTGTCGGAATTGTGGGGGTATTGGTGCTATAATTTGTAAGTGCATGTTGCAATGCTTTATATTTACAAATTCGCTTTGCTTTTGGTTGCTTGTTATAACATCTGATTGTTCTTATACTTTAGTTCTTTTTATGTGACTAGCTGGTTGTTAAAATGTGTAGTTGCTTCTCAGTAGTGGTTGTTCAACCCATTATTAAGACGATAGATATTTAAAAATATCCTTGCATTTTGAAGATACTAACTAACAGTATTTATACAAATATATTCCACAAGAATTCAGCATTGATACTGGCAGTGTTAATTTTGTAGAATCCCAAGCCTGTCCCCTCAAAGAGGGTAATTTCTACGTATGAGCTACAATGTACATGAGATAGTTTATTTAATTTATATATTAAATATATCTATCTGAAGGACTTGGTCCAGTAAACAGCTGACAATTGCAGAATTTCTCACCCCTGGGGTCCCTCCCCGTGATGTGGTACTCCTTTCGTTCTAGAGATAAATGTACATAAATTTTTCCCTCCCAACTGGACAGTCTGCATTCTATTTTACACTTGCTGAAATTTTGCTTTTTAAGGTGATCCCCAGTGAGATAATGTTCTTAAAGATTACTGTAGAAGTAATACATCGAGCACAAATTATTCTATGGTAAGTGAAGAAAACGCAAATAAGTATATCCATCTTATGTTTATTCTCTTCCATTTTTTTTACAGAATCCATTTTTGGGCCTAATACAAAAATTTCTCATTCCTTCTAGAAGGAGAAAACATTTTGGTTCCATTCAACTTTTCTGTATTGTGTACCATACGAAATTGCAAGCCTCACTGACACCTACAAACTGTAAAATTTAAGGAACACCACTAGTTAAAACCCTTAACTACAAGTTTGCTTTGGGTTATTTCATAGTTCTAACATTTGTGATTGGTTGCTAACAATAGGATGCAATGTGAGCCTACTTTGTCAATATATAATATGTTTTAGTTAACTTTTCCATCAAATCTACTACCTTTTCTCTAGTCCATGAGATGTTCATTTACTTTTTATTTAGGTGATATGTGTGGTGGTACAGGAAAATGGAAAGCTCTCAACAGAAAACGGGCTAAAGATGTTTACGAGTTTACTGAATGTCCAAATTGTTACGGTATGCAAACTTTTGTCGCTGCTCCTAAATGCTGGTATCTTATTTCTGTATCCAAATAAATGGATATCATTAGCTAGCAGTGTTTTGAATATTTTATAGCTACTATTTGGAGTTAATTTTGAGCTTATAATCATGTACTTGTTAAATCTACTATCTAGTCCTGATGAATGTGATCATTGTAGATCACCTTGTCTTGTTGAACTTATATTTGACCTCTAGAGCAACTTATTGACCTTCTTAAAATCCTCATTTTCAATTTCAACCTTTTTAAGAGATTAATTCGGTTTTGAATTTTTTTAAACATGCCTTATGGAGGATTCACCTTACATACATGTGCTTGTAGAAAAATTTGATGTTTATCTTGCTAATATATGGACTCTTTAGTCGTGTCAACTACTGTGACGCCTCAAATCCGGGTCACCTTTACCTTGGGTTTGGTGCTCACTATACTAAACATTCATACCTATTCATTCATCTATTAATTTAAAACTTGTCTTAAGTTACAGTCTTTATACAAAAATTAGCTTCTAATCCCAGGTTCTTAAACCTTTACAGCATTCATACAAATTAATAATAATATTAATCATAGTATTAAAGTCTTCATTACAACACTTTAGAATCAAATAAGCACAGACGCTTAATACTATTACTCCGTGACCTTACTCTTTCCTTTATCTTTACCAGAACTCCCGACCTTATCGGTTTTAACTGAAAACATTATATTCAATGCAAGGGTCATTAATGATTGCTCAGCAAGTATAAATTAGTTTAACATAACATGATTTCAATAGTTTTCAGCAATTGCATAACAATTGAGAAAAATCTTGAACAAAACTGTTTTATACATATTTTGATTTGAAAACTATACTTTCGCATTCTGGAAGGTCAATTGACTAATGAACTCTGTAATAGAATTGGCAGTACTGAAACTGCAACCCACGGATATAAACAGATACTAAAAACTGAATATACCCTGGACTTATACTTTAGGGGATCAGCCTAAGTACCCTATATTGTGCACAACATAATAGTCTATATGACACCATACGTGTCCACTAGTATCATAACGTCCGATATCATATGCCCCTATAAAAAGGGTTGTCCGTTCACAACATTTACATGAAAATCCGCACCACAACAATATGGTTTAGAGAGCATTGAATGAATTCAGAATATCAATATATTTCAACATTTGTCTAGCCGAAACAATGACATTGACATACTTTAAATAGTTTATGAATATAAGAACGTTAACACTTGCAGTTCAATAATTTAACAATCTTGTAATATACTTCGAAAGAAAAAGTTTCAGTTCGAGTACTTGCCTATCGCGCCGATTAAATTCTTATGGTTTTATCTTGTCACTGAATAGCCTACATATATATAATGTTGGCTCACTTAGTTACTTTATAACATAAAACTTGTATTACCTTGTTATGCAAGGTTACATGCCAACACAACACATTAGCATGCTAACTAATTACTGTTACACTTAACATGTACCCCATAGGTTAAGTTATTGCCATTAGGGACATCAACAAGTACTTACCACATATTTTCATTTACTAATCATATGAAATAGTTTTAATGTGCATTTACACATACTCAAATATAACTACACATAGCATACATCACATACTTGGTCCATATACATTCTCAAATATACTCATTTTGATCTAAACATAGCATGATATGGTTTCTTGATCATTTTACACTTCAAATAACATCATTAGTCAAGCCATGTCATTTCCAAAAATCAAATCCCATTTTTCCATCATAGTTCAAAAACCGAAAATATGGTACTTTGGGGATTTTTATTATTTTCTACACTACAAGGTATTTAATCTATCATTTAGTTGCCTTGAAAACATCAAATTAAAGACTTCAAATCAGAGGCTCAAAGTGTACTGTTAGAGCTGCTGCCTGTGTTACTCGGACTTGCCATTTTTGGCGGAGTACCCGTGTCGACACACGACACCTCTCTTAAAAGGGATCCGTCTGAGATTCGCCACGAATCCGGATCTGGCAGTGATTCATCGGAGGAGAATAAGAAGAGACGAGGAAGGAGGAGGAAGAAGAAAGAGAAACTTACTGTCACCTTTTTTTTCTTCTTCTCCAACGAGAACGAATATTGGAGTATCTCAACCTTTTTCTTTTTCTTCTCCAACACAACGAGAGAACAGAGAACGAGATCTGATAGGATTTAAAATATCCTGAAAAATTACAGTTGGGTACCTCATAGTTTTTATAATTTTTTAATTTAGTCTTTCAAGTTTTTTGAAAGTTCAAAATAGTCCTTGGAAAATTACATATCAGTCCCTGTAGTTTTGTTTTCTTTCATTTTAGCCCCTGAAGTTTCAGTTCTGCCCCTGTTTCTTTATATTTTTGCACTTCAGCCCCTGAAGTTTCATGATAAATGCATGTCTATATGAATTTGGACAGTATAAACATTATTGTTAAAAAATCATAACATACCGTATCCCCGCACCCGTGTCCAAATTTGGATCCACATCCGCGTATCCTCTATTTTTTGACTTCACGTATCTGACACCTAAATTCGTACCCGCACCCGAGTCCGAGTAACACAGGCTGCTGCAACTGCTACAGTGCAGCAATTTTAGTGAATTTCCAACCCGAATTTTTGTATTAACCCATTTGCTTTCAAGTTTGAACAAGCTTTTAGACCATATGACATAGTATTTTATTCCATAGTTAGTCAACTGAAACAACATCTTAGGGCTCCCCAAAACAGTGGCTCAAAAAGCATGTTCAGCACAGTTACCTTGCTGCAACAACTGCAGTTTCTGTGATTTTCTAGGCTACTTTGGGGATTTTTATGAATTTTGGTGTTAACCTATTTGATTTCAAGTTTGGGCAAGAATTTAGACCACGTATCATAGTATTTTATTCCATCATTGGTCAATTGAACCAACCATTTAAGACTCCTCAAAACAGTGGGTCAAAATGGGTGTTTAACACCTTCAACTCTGCTGCAGAAATTGCAGCAGAGATGATTTTCATGCCTCCTTTGATGATTTTTCTGAATTTTTGTTTTGTGATAGGCTTTTGGCTTTCAAATCTGGGCATGTTTTTAGACCATATAACAACAAGGTATTTTTCTTGTAGGTTTGGTCTATTAATCAAGCAAGCCAAGATCACACAAACCAAGGCTCAATCTGGGCTGTTCATCACAGGACCAGATTGGCCTGGCTTTGGTTCCAACATATCAAACTTAGCTTCTGGTCAACTTGGCTCACCTAAACACAGCATAACCCTGTCTTTCCTATCATTGCTCATTATTTTGACCCTTTGAAACCCAAATTTCATAGCATATGAACATGAAAATCTCATTTCTTTGTATCTATTACTCTCTTTGCACTTTGTAGTTTGTACATACTAAAATCATTCTAATCCAACCTTTTTTAAAATGAATAAGGCTGAGCTCCAACTAGGAGATTTCATCACCTTTTTACTCTGCTGCAGAACTGCAGCACAGATGATTTTCTAGGCTCGTTTGATGAATTTTTGGAATTTTTTGGTTAAGCCTTTGACTCTAACATCTAGTCATACAATTAGACCATATACCAGGGTATTTTATTATTAGGCTAGGTCTCCTATACAAACAAGCTAAGCCCCTGTTAATCAAGGCTCAAACTGGCCTGTTCATCACGGTTCCAGTTTGACCTGATTTTAGTTCCATCCTACCTCTGCAGATTTTGGCCATATAGATAGCTTAGACATGTGCAATATGGTCACACAAGATCACTTTTAACATAACCTTGCTTTAATGGTTTTGCATGATTTTGACTCTTGGAACTCACATTACACATAACAAATAACACATGAAACCTTATTATTGATAACTCGTGGCTTGGCTATACTTTGGAACCATTTCCAGCAAGCATTCTTGATCTAACATAAGTTTATTATGGCCTAGCATGGTCAGAATCTCTAATTCCCTGTCATTGCCCCAAATGACATAGTTCTAAGCATGGATTTAGCATTATAACTCAAAACAGCCCCAAGCTATGCTAAGGTTAACATTGAGGCATATATGCAACATGTGATTGCTAAACAACTTATGTACATGGTCCAGAGTTCATTACTTCATAGCTAGCATGTCATTGACACATAACGACCCCATTATTTGAGTTTTAGACATGAAACTACATAGCTATCCAAGTTAATCCTAAGCCATGTTACATTTAACATCTAAGCATCCAAGTAAGCATTTGATTACTATTATAACACATAGACATGGTCCTGAACTTGACTACATAGTTAACATAACATATAGCGCCAAACAACTGTCTCTCAAGCATTATATCAAACACTGTAAGTGCAGTCCTTATAAGCACACTACATGGTTTTATTTATACATACAAAGCACAAGTACTCCTTCATATATCCCAACCTTATGACTCCTCATGGTCCCCAAACACAGCACAACAACAACAACCCCAACCATAAATGATCAAACAAATTAAAAAATGAATGGACAGTTGATATATAAAAAGATGGGTTGTAGTTACCTTCTTGCTTGTTTGAATAAAGTTTGAGGTTGCTAAATCTCAAGTGACAATAGGGAATGTTGGCTGACTTGCTGTACTTTCTCGCCCATCCTTATCCTAGTCAGAGCTCTCTTCCTCTCTCTCTCTCTTTGTCACTATAGTTTGAGACTTAATGTTTTGCAATGGCTAACTATGTTGGGGGGAGAGCTAGTCCTATATGGCTGAGCTCCCTCCCCCTGCAGTCAGCCCCTTGGATCCTAAATGACCCCTAGCATGACCCCTATCATCCCCCCTAGCTATACATAGCAGCCAACCCACAGGCCTACAACAGTCTAATCCTTGCCCCTTGTTTTAACAGCTATACATCCTAGCTCTCCAACTGGATTTGCAACCAGCTGTTAATGCTAACTTAACTAACTAACTCAGCTCTTTTTCTCTCCTATTTGGGCTGTCGGATTGAGTCAGGGAAGGAGGCTGGGGTTTATCATTTGCTTGGGCCTTATGCCACAATTTGGGCTTGCAAGAGTACATTGAACAAATGGGATTAATTTGTTTGGGGTTTGCAAGCATACATGGGCTGCTAAGTTAATAGACATGGACTAGAAATTTCACACGTGGTTTACAAATTAAAATGTAACATATTAACTTAGTTCCAAAAATATTATGGAACCTAGCCTTACGTTTAATGAGTTGATAACATACAATGCATCGAGTTCATCACATAACCTTCTAGGCCAATATTCGTGTTTCTTAATTCACATCATTTAAATTGATGTCACATGTATTTTAATTAAGTTAAATAATTAAATCCCATATAAAATAATCAATGAAATTAATTAGCCACCAATTAATCATTTCATTGTAAACGTAGATATTACAACTACTACTCAAGATGTCACATAATTTTCATTAAATTTAAATAAAATATTGCATAGGTTTCTCCGTGTCATTACAACTACTACTCAAGTTGTTCTTTCTTTGCATGTTCTGGCAGTTCACTATTTCTTGTGCTTCCTCCTGTCATGTGTGTCTTGTTTCTTTATAAATTGATTAATTTACATTATTGATAATGATTATCCCTTTATTTACTGTGTTGTTTGAGTTCTATTTGTTTGCAGCTGTTAATAACATATGTCAGTATATTTTTTTTTCAGTTTTGTTTATCATAGCTTTTGATGTATTTGGACATTGTCTTATCAATTTATCATATATACTCCCTTTGGCCCAAATTGTGAGTTCAACTTTCCTGTTTGGGATACCTGAAAATGAGAGTCCACTTTCTAAGTTAATCTATCAAATATCATCACTTCATTTAATTAAGTTTTAATCTTGACCACTGATTTCGTTAATCAAATTTATCTAAAAACTTTGACTTAAGTTGACTCTTATTTATGGGTGGATAAGTATATAGGAGGTTCTTACAATTTTTAAGAACAAGGTAACTGTAATTTTGCTTCTGCTAGATTTCCATCTCAATCATGTAGCTCAATCCTACTTGAAACATTACAGCACTTAATGAGGTTGTTTGGGATGAGACAGATAGAAACATTAGCTTGACAAAACAACAAAAACTATTTTGTGGACATGTGAAAAAACTCATTTGAAGTTATAGGCTTAGTAAAAAAATATTAAATAAAACCCTTATTGTAAATGTTGTAGTAGTATTATCTATGGTGTTTGGTCTTGGTAAAGGAATTTTGTGTTAATTTTTTAAAAGATATTATAACCTTTTTTTAGGACACTTGGAAAACATATGCGACATGTAATGTGGAGGCTTTTCTAATTTGGACAGACCTCAAACTGCCATATTTTTTTTTCTTCATCTGGAAGACTAACCTTGAAATTCTTTCAAGTGACTCTAGTTATGATTTATTGTGCAGGTCGAGGGAAACTTGTGTGTCCTGTTTGTTTAGGGACTGGTTTACCAAACAACAAAGGTCTTCTCAGGAGGCCGGATGCACGACAATTACTTGATAAGATGTATAATGGTCGGCTCTTGCCAAACTCGTAGGTATGGCGTTTTTCCATCTCATATTCTTGTTGGGGTTGCAAGAAGTTCATTCTTTTATTTTTATTTTTATTTTAAATATGGCTAACTATTGCACTAGTAGAATCCTTTGTTTTAGGAGACCCAAATGGATTTTAGTGAGGTGGAGGGTCAAGGTTAGGGTGATGGTGAGGTGAACTCTATAAGGGGTAAGGGTTTTGCTATAGCAAATTTACTGTATTTGGTGCTATGGAATGCATTACAATAAGAGCCTTTTTTTGCTATGCACAAGTAATGTGAAGAAAAGCCTAGCTATTACCCAAAGACAATCTAGTCCTAAAGGCCCAACTTTACTCGAAATGTAGAAGTCACTTTCCTCAAGTTTGATTACACATGCAAATTACTCTGCACAATTCTCTTTCAGAAAATTTGCCTGATATCATATGGTTTCTATGAAGGACAGAACATTTCAAGGTAATTTACTGTGTGGAATCTAGGAGGAGAGAACCTGAATACCTTTAGAGATGCTCAAAAGAAGGATCTTAATAGATAGATGAAGAAGTTAGTGTGATTTGTAATGAAATGTCAAGCTGTATTTGGAGAATAAGTAGGGACATGTTGGGAGAAAGTAAAGGGAATGGACCTCCAACTAAGGAAACATGGTGGTGGAGTGAGGAGGTCCAAAAGGCTATTAGATGGGAAAAAGGAGTGCTATAAATGCTTTACACAAATCCAAAAGTAGAGAATGTGCAAAGATATAAATGGGTCAACAAGGAAGCAAAGAAAGTAGTTAGAGAGGCTATACCAAAAGTTTGGAACCAATGAGGTAAAAAGGTGTATACAGGCTTGCTAAGACAGAGGAAAAATGAGAGACTTGGCCCACATCATATGCGTCAAGGATGAGAATTAAAGACTCTTAGTAGGAGATGAGGACGTTAAGGAAGGGTGGAGGAGTTATTTTGATAGATTTCTAAATTGTGGGAGTGAAGGAAGCCAAGAAGAACTGGAGGATGCTTTTGATGATGCAAAAATGAGGCTTGTGCGTAAAATCAGAGTATTCGAAGTTAAAGAAGCTTTAAAGAAAATCAAATCAGTTAAGGCTATATGGGGCTTAATGGTGTTCTTAGTGAAGTTTGGAGGTGTTTGAGGGGTGTGGTCTTTGGTTGGTTGACAAGTCTATTTTACATGATACAAACTAAAAAGATGCCCGACATTGGAGGCATACATAGTGCACATTTATGAGGACAAGGGAGATATTCAGAATTCCTCTAACTACAAAGGTTAAGTTCATGATCAATACAATACAATGAAGTTGTGGAGTGAGTAATTCAACATTAATTAAGAATAGGGTTTGGAGTATCAAATAATCACTTTGAATCTATGGTAAAATATCAGCTATTCTTCTGATTAGACAATTGATGGATAATAGAGAAAAGAAGGATCTCTATATGCTGCTCATCGATCTATCAAAGGCATATGATAGGGTCTCGTGGAGGGTTCTTTGGTTGGTTCTTGAGAAGAAAAAAGCGCCTATCAAGTATGTGATATAATCAAGGACATGTATGAGGGCTCAACGAGTTGTGTGAAAGACGTGTGATGGCTCATTAAGTTACTTCTCAATCATAATAGGATTACACCAAGGATTGTCATTAAGCCCTTATCTTTTTGCCTTAGTTATGGATGACCTAACAAAAGACTTTCTGAATAAGGTACCGTGGTGTATGTTATTTGCTGATTATATTGTGTTAGTTGATGAGATTAGGAAAAGTGTTGATGTTAAGTTGGAGTTATGGACAAGTACAATAGAATTTAAGGATCGTAGATTAAGTTGGAGTAAGACTGAAAATGTAACACCCCCATTCTGAAATAGGGAAAAGGGAGGTCACGTGCAACAAACCTCAAAATGGATAACTCCAATAATAATTAATAATTTCCACAAGTCAAACCACAATTTAAAATATTTAATACAACTCCAAATCAACCAATGTATCACAACCTAAACAGAATATCTAAACTATTGGATAAAAGAGATCTCTCATCACACCTACCCTTGATCCCCCTGATTACCAGTCGGAAGGAAAAATAGAGTCAATTGCCCAATACAGATATATAGTGCATAAATAATGAATTGAAATAACTAAATTAAATGAATTGAATTAAAAAGAACACAACTAACACAACGAAATAATAGACTGAATCAAATGACTGAGTGTTTTTTCATACCGAGCTCAGAAATATACCTTGCCACAGGCAAGTCAAATAATTTCACACATGCAAGTCAAATACCACACAAGCTAGTCACACACATTGGACCGCGAATCCAAATACATGTAAAATCGGAAGGTGTGTTTGGCACAATATCACTAATCCGCATAACAGAACAGAACAAAAAAACTAGGGTTAACCCATACGTCTCCCACAACAAATCACTAAATGGCCAACGAAGCACAAAACAGAGACGTCGTGGACTGACGGAAAGTGTCATGCCTCGGTGCCAAGACGACATGTTTGTGGTACCCCACATGTGGTTATAGCTCAGGTATACCCTACGGTATATTTTAATAAAGATACCATGTCACAACACATGCGACACAATATCAACACAAAGGGTTCTAATACGTAGATGTTAAATCGAAACGATTCATCAACACAGAGTCTCCAAAAATATATTAACATGTACATTACTACAAACATCAAAATAAATTCTTAACATGATGCACTAGTCTAAAGAGTACAAATATAAGTTTCAAATATCAATGTCAAAATGAAACTATCATAATAAATTTGACAAGGAATAATCATGAGGCAATACCTAATTTCTAAATGAGTAGCAAAACGAACGAATTAAAATTAAAAGAGACTGAAAGAGTATATAATCCGTACCTGGATTAAGCAATGTAATACTCAAAATTTATAATCCCAATATATTTTGTTAAAGGCCTTTCGTCTGAGCTAATTACACAATTTAACAAAAATAAATAAATTAATAACTATATGTTAAATTACTAATTACAAATTTACTTTTCCCAAGACTCATATTATTATTGTTGTTGTTGTAGTAAATTTTCAATTTTAAACTTCCGAATAGTCCTACATAATACCATAACAAATATTATAACAATTAATTTCTGAATATAACCTTATTCAAAATCTGAATTGCAGGTTTATTCAATGTACAATCCTCACACACACACACATATAAAATAATTCAGTACCCGTTCCAAACTAATAAACAAGAGATTCATTCTTCATAATATAAATCAATTAATTCACCTCACTCTATTATTCTATATAATGCCCACAATAGTTATCAATATCCAGGAAGAATGACCACAATAGTTATCAATTAATTCACCTCACTTTATTTATTTATTGATTGCCCAAACATTCCGTTTTTGTGCAAATTGAAACATAGAGAGAGAGAATAGAATTGATCAGAAAGAAGGTGGGGTTATATGCTATGATTCCATTGGAATCTAGTGTACAATACTTGCAGGAATAAATATAAGGCATATGGTATGGAAGAAGGATAGTGATTTGACAGTAATAATATTACCTTAGCTGAGAGAATTTTCCTTTTGGTTTTCTGTTCTTCTACCGCCGCTTCCTCTCTTCCTTTCTTTCCCTCGGTTTGTATAATGAAGATGAGATTTGGTTTAACTATTTATTAATTAAGAGTGTCTTGCCCTAATGAACTTCATTTGAGTTCAATTAATATTAAGGCCCAAATTTTAACCAAATAATATTATCTATCACTTCTAATTAGCCCACCACATAAATTTGACTCAATCTTATAAAAAGTCCAATTAAAAAGCTTTAAGAATAATTTATTTTTATTTTTTTACGGGTATTACAGAAAATATGGAGTGCGAGTTTAGTAACATAAGAAGCATCTATGTAAGTATTGTAAATATATCAGGTTAGGAGGTACCCAAGAAAGATGTTCTTAAATACTTGGTATCAAAATTGCATAATGGGGGAATGTTGATGAGGATAAGCCACATGATTATACCTGGATGGATTGATGTGGCCTAGTGTATTGGGTGTGTTGTGCGATCGTAAAGTTTCAGTCAAGTTGAAGTGAACGTTTTATAGGTCGAGCTTAAACCGACAATGCTAATGGAGTTAAATCTTGGTTAGCTAAGAAGTAACATGTGCATAAGATGGGAGTAGTGTGATGAAAATATTTAGCTGGATTTGTGGTCATACAAGGATGGATATTTTCGAAAGAAAGTTGGGCCAACACCAATTAAGGGAATATAGGGGAACATAGGTTGAGATGATTTTGTTATATCCAATGGAGGCCTCTTGACGTTGTGGTGCGAAAATGAGTCTTCTATTAGGTGGGTGATGTAAAAAAAGGAAGGGTAGATAGAATGGGGAAAGTAGTGCGATACAACCTGAAGTTGCAGAAGATAATTGGGCTTGGTTTGTGATAGGAGCGAGTGGAAGAATGTAATCCGTATATTAGAGACTGATTAGGGTGTTAAATGTTTTTGCTTCTTTTTTTTTTTATGTTTCTCTCTTTTCCCTTTTCCTTTATTTTATTTTTATCATTATTTTTATATCTGTTTCTTTTCTTATTTTTTATTTTTCTGTTTTTAGTTTTCTTCTTACTAACTTTATGCTTTCATATAGGATTCGTTTTCAGCCTATCCCAACTACTTTGGGATAAAAGGCTTTGTTGAGGGACTCATAAACATGCTTTGATGACTGAGCTTGTTGGATATATTTGTCTTGTTTCGAGTTTTCCTATTTAGCTTTTGAAATTCCTTGTGGAACATCATGCAGTTAGGGACTACTACTTAATTGTGAGATTATACTTCAATAGGATGGACAGAGAAGCGGGAGGACTCTTATTCACAAGCAGAGCACATACAAAGAAGCCGATGGATGGGATTTGGGGTGCTCGGCTTTTGATGGAGTGTAGCTGAATTTTGGCTCTTCTTTTTGCACAATGTTCCCATTTTGTTGGTTAATATGCAAGTCATTATGTTAAGTTTATTGTATGTAAATTTTATGTAATTCACGAGTCACAAATGCTTACTTGAACATGGAGACGAGTTATAGACGACACTAACTATGTGTGGAACTTCAAAGACATTCTTCTTCCTAGAGTAATGTTCTCAAATTATTATAACTATTTTTTTTAATCAACTCTTCTACTTCTGTTGCTACTTTTGATCTCTCTTTCAAAGTCGTATTATATTTGCACATGTATTTTTGATATTTAAATGTGATCCTTTCTTACTCCGGTAGATCCCATCTTCACGTAAGAAGCAACTATGTCAAAATATTAAAAACACATGTGAAAATAATGCTCCTCTATATTATATTGTTACAACTTAAACTTATTTACCAGCAAGAAGAGTGTTTTTATATAGTTTACTTTTGCATTTCTAGTACCTCTGTGTTATCTACTCCTTCCGTTACTTAATATAAGTCGTTTTAGAATTGTGCACAAGTATTAAGTAAATAATTGTATAGCATTAAATGTAATATCAATTGTCTATATTGCCCTTGTATTGGAAGAAGATAGTGTTATTTATTGGATAAAAAATAGTGGGAGAACCAAAGTTATATTTATTACTTGGGATAATATTGAAAACTAAGCAATTAATGCTTAAAGAACAAAAACAATTCTTTAAAAAGACCTATTAAGAAACGGAGAGAGTATAAGACAATTATTTGCTTTTTAGTTTAGTTAAATAACCTACACGAAAATGAAAAGCTCTTAAGAGTTTACACGATAACGATGTTTTCGAATTTTACTAAATTTAGAGGGCGGGCACAATCTTTACTTTGATGTCCCAAGATGTTTGCGAAAATCTCGTTTAATACACAGTAATTTGAATTCGATCCTCTAAAATTTCTTTTCACTTCAATGAACATGTTTTTTGAGAATTTGATATTTTTACGAGTAAAATTGATATAATACTAAATGGGTTTTATGTTCATGTGGGGAAAAACTTGTGAAAATATCAAATTTTATGTATGAAAACATCAATTTCCTATACTCGTACTAAAAAAAGTCTCAGTGTTAAAAAGAATCTTTTGAAATAATTGTAATATTGCACAATTTTTTTTTTCTAATTTATTGTCATAATATATTATTCAACCATTAGAATTAAATAAGAAAAAAAGGAGAATGACTTATTTTTACAAATTTTATTAGTGAGATTATTTTCTAGCATAATTGTAATTTTGGAACGGAGGTAGTAACTTTTTAGATAGTTTATGATATTTTAGATAAAAAAATAAGACAAAGATAGTTTATGATATTTATATTTGTATTGACATAAAACTAAATGAATTTATCTCAATTTTAAGTGTAAAAATGTTTGAAATTGATAAAAGTCAATATTGATTTTAGGAAAATGATATATATTGTGATTGATTATGTCGATTTTTTTATTGTTAGTTACGTGAATTAATATTAGTGGCATCTTTTTTGGAGTGATGTATAATGAGTGGGATTCTCCTGTAATTATGTAAATCTCATATATTAATATTGTAATTTGACATAATTAGTACATGAATAGTAATAAAATGTTAAATTAATATTAATTTATTAAAATTAATCAAATTTATTTAATATGTGTAATTATTAAAATTAATGGAAATGAGGGAGTAACATATAGTACTGGCCAACAGCACCATTTTTACCCAGTAATAGGCAGCTCAGAGATCGGAAATGGGAAAGGGAAGGGGATGCCTCCTTATTCATGGGGTTGCTTTTACTTTGAGCTCCAACAAATTACGACCAACGATTATAGCAAGTAATCACCCGGCTGCAGGAGGTAAATCTCTGCTCAATTTCTGCTTATTCAATCCATTTTTCTTTCGTACATCTACTACTCCAAAATTCACAAACCCCAACCCTAATCATAAGCCTAGAGGTAGAGATTCTCTGAAGCAATTACTGCTAAAAAAATGCAAATCCGGGTTCGACAATCTCCATGATGCTCTTCTTTTATTCGATCGTATGCTTCAAATGCGACCTCTCCCGTCTGTTATTGAATTCGCTCAACTATTAGCAGCTATAGCCAAAATGAAACACTACTCCGTTGTTGTCTCTCTGTTCAGAGATATTTGTGCTTTAACAGATCTGGTAGTTCCGGTAGATGTAGTTTCCATAAACACTGTGATAAACTGTTGTTGTCACTGTAATCGAGTTTTCTCTTTTGGGTGGGATCTACAAACGTGGTTTCGTGCCAAATGTGTTCACCTACACCACTCTGATAAGGGGGCTTCTTTCAGAAAATAAGTTTTTGGAGGCTGAGGAATTGTTCAAGAAGTTGATAAGGACAAAAGAAATTGAACCTAATGTAGTTATGTACGGGACCATTATAAACGGGCTTTGCAAAACAGGCAACACTTCCACGGCCATTAGGCTGCTCAGAATAATGGAAAAAGGAAGCTGTGAACCAAATACTGTAGTTTATAGCACCATCATTGATAGTTTGTGTAAGGACAAACTAGTAGATGATGCTTTGGGTCTTTTCTCTGAAATGATTGGTAAAGGTTTATCGCCAACTGTTATCAGCTATAATTCATTAATTCAGGGCCTATGCAACTTTGGTCGATGGACAGAGACCGAACAAATGCTAAGAGAGATGGCCAATATGAAAATCTCTGCAAGTATGTATACTTTTAATATATTGGTGGATGCGCTTTGCAAGGAAGGTAAGGTAAAAGAAGCAGAGCATGTGGTCGAACAAATGATTCAAAGTGGTGAGAATCCTAATGTAGTCACCTACAGTGCTCTCATGGATGGTTATTGTTTGCGAGGTGAAATGGATAGAGCGTTGGCAGTGTTGAATACCATGAAGAATGAGGGGATAGTGCCCGATAATCGTAGCTATAACACTTTGATAAATGGATATTGCAAGAAGTTGAGAGTAGATAAAGCTATGGATCTCTTTCGAAAAATGCCGAGTGAAGGTTTGAAACCCACAATTGTAACTTACAACACTCTTTTGGACGGGCTATTTAAGATGGGTAGATATGTTGACGCACAAGATTTTTTTAATGAGATGCAATCTCAAGGCCATAGACCAAATATTTTGACATGCAACACCTTTTTAGACGGCCTTTGCAAGAACCATAGGCCATAGCATTGTCCTTCTTTCGTGCTATGGAATCTAATGGTTTAATTCCTAATATTGTTACTTATAATGTCCTCATTGATGGATTGTGCAAAGATGGAGTGCTTGATATGGCAAGAAACCTTTTTGATAGACTTCCTTTAGAAGGCTTGCGACCAGATACTAGGATATACACAGTGATGATCCGAGGACTTTGTCAAAAAGGACTACTGGAGGAAGCAAATGAGCTACTTGTGGAAATGGAAGCTAATGATTGCTTGCCAAATGATGTCACTTACAACACTATTATTCGTGGATGTTTTCAAAATAAGAAGTATAATGAAGCAAGTGTACTCATAGGAAAAATGGTTGACAAGGGCTTCTCAGCAAATGCATCTACCACCTCCATGGCACTGGATCACTCTCAAGGAAAGAACAGGATCCAACTCTACTTACTATGCTTCAGAAGTTCTTTCCTACAGATAGATGACTTGTATCATTAGTTCTTGCACTAAAAATATTCCAGAATATTGTACATAATACATACTCGGTGATTAACCAATCTCACATATACTCGGTGATTAACCAATCTCACTGTCTCAGAATATTGTACATAATACATACACTGCATGCCTCATCACCTGTTGGGTAACTTTAGAACAACCTCTGAATCAAAGTCGGATTAAGCTTCACTAATAATAGATCATACAAGTTTAATAAAGTTGGTATCATAAAAGACGGGCAACTTCAATAATAGAGCATACAAGTTTAATAAAAGTTATAATTTTAAAGGAGGAAATAAGAAAGGGATTATTTTCCATTTGATTTTAAATACTTGTAGTAATAGTTCTGTTATGATTAGGTAGGGTGATTTATCAGCATACAGAATGGATATATGTTCAATAAAATTTATGGGTTCTTGTTGTTAGCAGTGAAGCTCTCAAGCTTTTTATTTGTTGGTAAATTTGATTTATATAAACCTAAAAACTAAATAAAAAGAAATTTAACTATATTCATACCCAAGAAGCATACAAATAACAAAACAGATCCTGAACTAGAAGCATGAGAACTAGAATGCAAGCTCAAAAAAGGAAAATCATGCAATAAATGACATGATATAGAAGATAGCCTGGGGACTTAACACCAAAAATAGCATTCCGTCACTCAAAATAAGTCCCATTTGCACAATTTATAAACTTTAAGGATACATTTTTCTTTCATGTTTATCCCTAAATATAATAGGTGTTTAATTTAGTAGTGGTGCCATCGTAGCGAAATTGAGAAGTTAAACTTAAGCACATTGTGTCATTTTATACTATCATCATCAACAAAAAGAGCTATTTTGTGGAATATTATTTATTTTTTATCCATATTTATTTATTTAACTTTGTGTAGTTTTTCTTGGGTTGCACATGGGACTCTTTCTGTTGTAGTATTAAAGAAAACTTGTTGTATGTCTCGGATGTAGTTCAATTGCTTCTTGTCTTCAAAAATTCAATGATAGAGCAAATTTGTCAGTACTGGTTTTTATGTATATATGTGATACAGATTTAGTAATTTAAAAGGGGTGTTCACCAGCTCTAGCAGATACATGGAAAGTCAAAAGAAATACTAGTAGTATTAAACTTCACATAATATATATAATATATAAACAAATACATATATAATTGATAGCATAGATTAGCTACCAATTATATACACACACTTGCATTACTGTTATATTATACACATACATGATTAATTCTATATAATAAACTATTTACTTTATGCTAATCCTTTGTACCTATCAATTAATTAGGTACAAGTGGAAGTATTAGTGAAGGAAAATGAAGCAACATTAATAGTTGAAGAAGCAAAGCAAGAAAAGGTCTCATTGCTGGTGTTGGGGTAGCGAAAACGATCGATTCATTTTCAGCCTATCCCAACTACTTTGAGATAAAAGGCATTGTTGAGAGACTCGTAAACATATGCTTTGAAAGAACATTATGAAAGAGTTAAATACATACATATAGCTTTATTTTAGGACTGTTAATACATATAACATTCATTTTGGGACTATTAATACATATAGCATTCGTTTTTGGACTGTTAACTTTATTTTAGGACTGTTAATACATATAGCTTTACTTTGGTGCTGTTAATACATATCGCTGCATTATTTTTTTGTCTTGTTAGGGGTTGATGCCTGCTATTGAAGAGATAATGCCTGAACTGGAGCATAGATGTTGTGCAAGACACATCTATGCTAATTGGAGAAAATTATACCCAGGGCAAGCTTTGAAGATCATGTTTTGGAAGGCTTCAAAAGCAAATAATCTTGCTGATTTTAGGAGAGCTATGTCTGACATAAGAAAAGAATCAAAAGATGGTCATGTTGCCTTACTTAAGCATCCACCAAGAATTGGAGCAAGGCCTATTTCAAAACTCAGGCAAAGTGTGATGGAGTCACCAACAACATGAGTGAATGCTTCAACAGTTGGATACTTGAAGCTAGGTACAAGCCTATTGTCACCATGCATTGTTTGAAGATATAAAGACACAAGTGAAGCTAGGTACAAACCTATTGCCCTAATTTCCTTTTAGAATATCTCAAAATAAATGTCTTATTTTTATATTATTAACTATTTATCCTATTTTTTCTCTTATACCCTCATAATCTAACTCATCTCTGATTGGAAACTGAAGAAATAGAAAAATGTTTACATTGAAAAATGGTGTACTGCTATACACTTTCACTATAACATCTCTTTCTATTTAATAGCTCTCTAAACTCTCTTTCTATTTACTGTTGATGTAGGACGAGTCCGTAAAAGTTGGTTAGAACAATATAAAAGGCTTTGGAAGCCTATTTGAGTTAGAAGTTGTATTTTAATATAAAGGGCTGGAGCCTGGATGCTTGCTTGGACCGTTGCCTAGGAGGGAAGAGTCACATGGAGAGCAATGAGCACTCAGCACATGGGCTGGAAATAAAGGCTGCTACGTAGGTGCATCCGTTCCGTGCATGTCCGCTGGACTCTAGAGTCTAGAGGGATGGGGGGTGAGGCAGTGCCGAGCTAGGCTAGGCTATCCAGCTTTAAGTAGGACCAGTAGAAGGCAAAGCCAGTGAAGGCCTGGCTGCCAGTGGAAGCTTTGGAAGGCCAGGCCAGGCCTAATATTTATCAAAAAAACATGGTCTAATCTTAGTCTTGCAGGCCAGGCCTGGCCGATCCAGGCCTTAACCAGGCCAGACTTTGATCAGGCCGGGCCCAGGCCAGATCAAGGCCAGGCCGCAGGCCATTTGTGCAACTCTAGCATGGAGTATGGCCAACAAACAAATTTCATTTTCACAGTGAATAAATAGGCACGATAAACCTTACCCCAAAACCAACCTTAGAGAAGGGCGTTAAAAAATTATTAAATTTTTTTGTCACACTAGATCAAAACATATAACTAAATTTGTATAACTTAGAGGGTGTTTGATAAAAACTGAATGAATATGAATCTGAATATGAATGAGTTGAATCTGAATGAAAAAAACGGTTTGATAATTGACATATCTGAAACATCTGAATGACAAAACTTTATTATTGTACATTTATTTAATATTACTTAATATGATAGTTAATATTTTTTTAATTTTTTTTTTTACTTCATTCAGCCATTCAGCTAAAAAAATCTGACTTAACTATTCAACTCGTCCATCTTACTGATTCAAATTATTCGCACTAAAATAAACGCCGATTTGTTCAAATGACCATTCAAATTCAAATTCAGCTCCATTCACTTCTAAACAAACCCCCTATTAGTTCTGTCAAGCTAGATCAAACCATGCATATAACCGATCAAATTTATATAATTTGAACTATAGTTAGGTGTGTATAATTTTTTTTTTACGAATTGGGATCAAGTATTAACTGTTTTATTTATAAAATTGCAAATGGACAAAATTGTTCATCAAAATTATAAAACTCAGTGTCTATTAGGTCAAATACTATCACTAATATTATTTATAGGCCACATAATTACCAAATCCATAAATAAAATAATCAAATTAATATAATATATAAGTCAAATAATTGATCAAATATTCTAACATTTTGGGTATAAAGCAAGTTTAATAGTGCATGACATAAACATTATACTCCACCGTGGCATCGCCGGACTTGAGATTAAAATTATGAGTTGTAGCCAAAACATAACCCCTTGCAAACCGGAAAAGTCCACTTCCTCCGATCACCGGCATCTCCCTCACCTTGTTAAAAACCTCGTTCCTCCCTAGCACCGTGATCGTGCTTCCGTTATACTCACCTTCGCTAAACGCAAAATTCATCGTCATTAATAAACTAACCTCTTGTTGCGAAGCGGATCCGTAAAATCCTTGAGCCTTTCCAATTAATTTGGAGCTTAATTCCGGTCCATCGGTTAATGGATTATCAATCATTCTTATCAAACCAAACTCCGTGGCTGAATTATTAATAGCCTGTACGATTTTCATATGAAATGACATATATATATATATATATATATATATATATATATATATATATATTGAACGTTGTGTGGTGTGGTGTTATTTCAGTTACCAACTCCAAAGGCACACCGAGTTTATATGTGGTCCAAAATCAACACAACTGTTGGATCTCTTATAATCGGTCGAGTCGAGTATTGAGTTTTTCAAATTTAATTTATAAAATTTATTGGGTATAAAATAAGATTTAATTGAAATTCGTTTAAATTCTTTAATCGAAAGACGATCTCGAATCGGTTTCCTAACAATTTGAACTTTTCGAACGAATATGATCTGAATATCAATATAAAATTATAATTTGAGGAGGTTCGAGTAATTTATCGAACTTTATATTTCGAGTCGAGTTCGAATCGAACTTTTAATCGAATGAGTACGAATTGTTTGCTCGTTTTACTTTACTGCCTTTCTTATAAATAGCTAGAACCAATTAACCTAGTAGACAATTTTGAGTCATATTCTCTCATTTTCATCAACCTTTTCCTTCGAATGGCTCATATATTTTCTGAATTTACAAATTTCAGCACTTCATGTTTAGAAAGATATACAGACTTTGGTTACGTTTGTTTGTAAAAATGATAGATTTAATATAATTATTTATATTAATCTCACACTATTAAAGACTATTTAATTTTACGATTAGTTTGTTATTTAATATTTTTATGAACTATTTGTTAGCAATTCTAAGGTCATACGACACTTTAAAAGGGATTGCATAATATCATTTTGGGGTTATAATTCATTATCAAATGGTCTAAGAAATGAATTTTTTTTAATAAAAAATATCAATAATTTATCAAAAAAGTATCAATAAGCTTTGATTTTAATAAAAAGGTTCAATAATTTATCACATTTTTAGTGGATTTTTGTGACAAATCAAAATGATTACCATCATCTTGGATAGTGAATTAAAACCTTGAATTAGGTGCTAGAATACATTTTATGGAGTAGATTTCTTAGTCTAGGAATTCATTTCAACTGTGTTTAAGATTGAAATGGCTAAACAACTAATTTGGTCCTTGTACTTTATAGTTGTTTTCAAATTTATTCATTTTCAATTATTTTTTCCATAATAGTCCTTGTACTGTAAAATAGAAGAATAATTTAGTCCTTTTTGAAACTTAAATAATGACGTAGATTTTCTTTTTTCAAAAAAATATGCCAATATTTATTTTATTAATAATCTAAGTGGGTATTAGCAAGGGAGAAATTAGTAATTTGACAAATTGTGCAGAATTTCTTTATGCGTACAAATTTATTTGAAAAAAGAAAGAAGAAAATTCTCCTGCAATAAGATCATCAAAGCTTATGACAAGACAGACTAATAGTGCACATAGGATAGTAATTCTTGGTGAATCTAAAGTTCCAAACTACTTAATAAGTGGTGTTTTTTTTGGATATGTAGTACTAAGAATTTGAATTTATTTATTGGGATATTTAATGTAATAAATATAAAATTGAGTAGTAATATTTGCTAAATCAATTTTTTTAATTTAGACTTACATTTATATTATTCTTTATCGAAGAAATTATGTTTCTTAATTTACTAACGTGCATGTAATATCGTGATTATTGTTTTATTTTTTGTACATGCATGTTTTTTTGTTTATAATATCACTTTTTCTGAGTGTTCATCGTTTATGACGCGGCTTTGTCATTTGGTGATAAAATTAGAAGCAAAATTCTTAATTTACAAATATTGAAATAAGCTGGGCCTTTTCTTGTTAGTTGTTGGGCTTCTAGGCCCATTAATTAAAATGACCATAAGCCTCCATCTCATTTTAGTTGTTCCATTTTTTTCCTTCTCTATTTAGGATGTCTTAAATCCATGTTTTTTTTCTTTTTCAATTTTGAATAATATAAATTTAGTAAGAATTATATTTTGATTTAATTTTTTTGATTTAAATTATACAGAGGGAGTATATTACTCCTTCTAGTCTTTGTGGTTTGAGAAATATAATGAATATGCATCTTGGTGCATATTTTAAACTTCTAATAAAAAGTTGTAGAGGACAAAGATAGCTTGATTAAAGATTTTATAGGACAAAAAGTTTGCTAACCAAACATATGGGGCAAAAGATATATATATAGAAGTGGCTAGAGAAATAAATAATTGTTATAAAATAATAAAGAGAAATTGAAGAAAAATAATTTCATATAAGACGCATAATTATGTATTATTCGTCTAAAAGTCTGGTAACTCTATGAGCGACAGCAAATCAGTCTCTCATAAAATTATACATAATACACAATTTTACGTTACGATCGATAACAAATCAGTTTCATTATCTCAGAAAATCTTACATAATACAGTGTAGAATCCTGCGATGTTACTCTAATTAACCCTTAAAATACAAAACTGGTTTCAAAAATTCGGACCTTGTAATGGATGGTTAAGAAGATCACCCCCATCATGTTCATACTCATTAACCTAGCTAGCTAGCTAGCTACTTATTTTGATCAACTCATATTATACACTAGTAATTTGATTCAAATTTTCTATTGTTCTAGACGTTTTTACTTTTCCAAAGGAAGAGAAACACAATTCTGACCTTTCGATTGACTACATTAAATTTGGACTGGAGTGGCCTAGTTATTCTTTGAAACACCCTCAAACATGTTCAAAGTAGTAATGATTGGTTGACAAGAATCAGAAGATCACCTCATGTTCACATTTTTAACCTAAGCAACTTACTTTGATCAATGAATCATTGCTAATGGTGTAAACGAACCGACTCGATTTGAGTATTGAGTTGCTCAGATTTGGTTCATAAAATTTATTAAATATAAAATAAGGTTTGATTGAGACTCATTTAGCTACCGAATCGAGCACGATTTTGAATCGAGCATGAACATTGAATTTTTCGAACGAATATGATCTGAGTATCAATAGAAAATTACAATTTGAGGAGGTTCGAGTAATTTATCGAACTTTAAAATTTGTTCATATTTGACTCATTTATATTTTGAGTCGAGCTCGAATCGAACTTTTAGTCGAGCGAGTACGAATCAAGTCCGAACTGTTTGCTCATTTTACAGTCTTAATCGTTGCATACATCATAAGGGGCTCATTAGAAATTTCCTCATAATATTACACCATTCTAGACGTATTTATTATAAAATTTAGAAGAAAAATTCTGACCTTTCAATTGACTAAAATTTGTTCCCTCGGACCTATAAAGGTTTAGAAAGAAAAGAAAATGAGAGTAAAAGACATCAATACAGTATCGACACGCAGATCGGGAGGTGATCTCTCTGTGCGTGTCAACAAATTGACCAGTTTATCATGAAGTTAACTTCATAGTAACCGGATCCCTTATAAAGCGACTGATTAGAATCGTTGACGTTAGGAGTATAATCGTATCATTTTTTCCTTTGTGCCTTTAAAATTAATTATATTACTATATTATCTTTTTTATATTATTTATCTCTTTTTATTTATTTCTTCAAATCTTATAAAATTTGTTCTATTTTATCTCACATAATTTCCACATGCAACTTGTGTATCACTAAATCCTAGCTTCTCTATAGTGATAAAATAAAATAATAATGGGTGAATTCTTATATTTATACTTTCTTATTCTATATTTCTTCAATATATCAATATGTATATATAACAAAAGTGTTGTCAAAATGTTTTTGTGTGGGTTCGAGCATATATATTCACATGAATTAAGTAAAACTATTCATTATAAACGTGACACACTTTGTACCTTTCGCATGGTTCCATGACAAGGAAGTTGCCAACACACCCTTCTACACTCTTTGGCCCGCCATAAAAGTTTTGCTTGTTAAAGTTTCATATTTAATTATTTTCAAAAATATTTGTTTAATAACTTAGTAACAATAGAATGATAAGGGAGATTATGAGATTAACCGTAAATTCGGAGATTCTGAGTTCGACTTCCACTAAAAACAGTACAAGGGTCACAGACTGCAATATTATTAAATAATACTTCTTCCGTCTCAAATTAATTGCTCAGTTTTGACTTTTTAAAGTTAAATTGACCATTTTTAAAACTAATTTTTTTACTATTTTTGCTAAAATATAGGTGAAGAGTTATAACCAAAAGAAAGTATATACAATTTATTACTAATCCTAATTTTTATAATTTTAGAAATATATTTATATATGCTTAATTATTAATTCTAAAAATAGTCAATTTGACTTAAAAAAATCAAAACTGAGCATTTAATTTGGGACGGAAGGAGTAATATTTTATTTGAATGACACAAATTTATATATAACTACGTACTATATAATTTGCATGAAATCTCCAAATGATAATTTTTATGAGACAATGAAAACATATTTTATGAAAAAGTAATATTCAGATAATTAAATACTTTTTAAAAAAAAATAATAAAACTAATTCAAATTTAACTAGTTTAAAAGAAGATTTAGAAATAGACCACTAAACCTTTTTCTATAATTATTTCCCTCCCACCACAAAATTATCTAAATTTTTAAATTTTATTAGCCGTACAACCACATTTACGTATCAAACTTCTCCACTCTCACTCTATCCATTCATGGATAAAATTAATTAATTAATTAAAAATGGCCACCATCGATCGTGTATATTAAGTAAGAACTAAGAAGTGTTGAACCCCAAGCGCCGTCTCTTGCGCAGCCAAGGTAAATTATTTTTAGAATTTTTATTATCATATCATATTACTATATTAAAATTTGTTATAAACAAATTATACTTAAATTAAGATTTTTATGAAACATATTATATATACTTAAGATTTTTATAAATGTGTAAACTTTATTGTGATGTCATCAAAATAGGTATACACAATATATTCGGAGTTGTCAAATACATGGTGTAAAATTTAAATACAAACTTCATTTATACAATACGACTAAACGTAGCTGAGAGTTTTAACACGAATATTATCTCGTAGACAATATCTAAACTCAAATGGAGTTCTCATTACATTTAGTATCACACTATTTTATAGAATAGTGAGGACTACGCTATAGCCACCATATATCTTGGACCATCATTTCATTTCCCGACTAGTCCCGGCTATATTCTCATTTCTTGACAAGAACAATAAAAGCAAATGGTGAGCTCAACTAGCCCAGTAAAAAATATTATGACTAAGATAATTCACAACAGTGTTAAACTGATAGAATACAATATACAACAAGTTTAACTGCAGCGAAACAAACATTCCATTAGAAGAGTCAAGTAGAGCATGATATCTACTATCTTCTATGATTTAAAAGTTTATGATCATTAATTTTATCGTTGAGACTCAGCGCAATAAATAATCCACATCACTGAATTATCCATGCACTACGGGTCAATGATATTCATTATTATCATATCCACGAATCATTCATGCACTACGGGCCAATGATATTCGTTATTATCACCAATGGTCATGATCATGCCAACAACTGTTCATCAATGCGCTACAGGCCAATGATGATTTTTATCACATCATTACATGTCATGATTATTGAACATTTTCAATTTTTTTTTTTGGTTGTGACTCTCAAAAAATATATAGTATTTATTCCAACGAAATTTTTTACAAAATATATTATTTTAGGTATAATTTGGATACATATATAAAAATATGGACTGTACATTTTTTGAGCCACAAGAAAAAAAAAATAAAAAAAAATCCAAAATTCTAGTCCAATATTCCGGTCTGCCTAGACATATTGCTAAAATATTATGACCACTTTGGATGATAGGACCATTCTTACATTAATATATATATATATATATATATATATATATATATATATATAGGAATATATCTTAAAATTTCTTATTTATTCATTACCACTACTTTAACGACGGAGACGGCGACGGTTCGATCATACAACTAGTAAATACTATATTTTAATGACGCTTATATGTTGTCCGTCATTAAAAGTATAGATTTACGGTTGTATGGCCGCAACTCGTCGTCCATCATCATAAATGAGAGGTGAGGCTCGGGTGAGTTGAATAAAGGGTGAGCTTAAGATCCGGACCGTATATATATATATAAAATATGAATTAAAAACTCTCTCTCTCTCTCAAACACACACATATATATACACCAACATAAAACCCCAAGCAATCTAACCAGAAGAGATGGGGACCCGTGGGAAATTTCTTAGTTCTTCTCTAGTGTGCATGGTCAAGTCATGTCTCCTATAACTTGGGTAAGATTGGGTTTATCCATTGGCAGGAAGCTTCAATTGTCCCTCTCAAGATTGGCTAGGTAGGTGCATGGCCAACTTTTGTTTATTAGCGCAGTACTTGTTCCCCATGACCTATCTCATGGCCTGAAACTAGAATCTGCTAGGTTATATGGCGCAAATATATATATATATATATATATATATATATATATATATATATATATATAAGTAAGGATCAGTCACCTCTTATCTTATTCATCCGTCTTCACTTTCTTTTTTAGCTGACGATTTGATTAAATACAAATAAATACTATACTTTTAGCGACGGACAACATATATAGTCGCTAAAAGTATAGATTTACTATTATATTTAATCAAATAAAAATACAGCTAAAGGTGAACACGTAAAGTAAGTAAGATAAGAGTACTGATCCGAATCATATATATATATATATATATATATATATATATATATATATATATAAGTAAAAATAGATATACACAAATTTGTGTAATTTTTAAAATTACACGGTTTAACTATGTTTGTAGAGTAATTTCACTCTACGATCGTAGAAGTAGTCCATGAGATAATAGAGTGAATTCACTCTCTACTATCGTAGAGTAGTCCACGATAGTAAAGTGAATTCACAAATCGTGGAGTGACTACTTCTACAGCCTCTCGATCGTAGAGTGAAATTATTCTACGATCGTAGAATCGTATAACTTTTAAAGTTACACTTGTCACAGCACCTACATATTCTCGTGTATATATATATATATATATATATATATATATATATATATATATATATATATAGAGAGAGAGAGAGAGAGAGAGAGAGAGAGAGAGAGAGAGTTCGGTTCTAGTCCTGGACGCCTGAATTTTATCTGTTCAATTTTTTTTTTTTTTTTTTTAAAAACAACTAAAAAAATATTTAATATTTTATGGAATTGAATTTTTTCATAATACAAGATATTTTAGGCGTGATTTGGAGTGCGTATAACAAAAATGTATATACAGTTTGTGCAGATCGTACCACCACTTTTTGGTATAGGTATCCAAATCACCCCAAAAACATTGTATTATGGAAAAATTTCAGTTCCATAAAATATTAATAATTATTTTTAGTTGTTTTAAAAAAAAATCAAAAAAAAAAAATTGGTCCGTCTTTTACTCCAGTCCGGACGTCCGGATTGGATCCACTGCGTGTGTGTGTGTATATATATATATATATATATATATATATATATATTAATTTTTGTAGTTTGGACAGTTCAAAACTTCTTTTGCTTGTGATAAATGAGAAAAACGAGTAGTCTAAAAAGATTGGCCCTCTTTAAATATATTATAGAAAAACAAATAATTGCCACCTCATCTCATAGCCAAGGCCTAGCTAATTAATTGTAGATCGATCTTTAGTCAACTCTTTAATTTCTCTAATCCAATACTCTAAGCCACCAAATAAGTAATTCATATATCAAATATTCAAACTTTAAAATTAACCCCACAAGAAGTCTCTAGGCTGCATGCTTCAAAATTTCTTACTCAACCTACCCCTTATATAAAACCCTTTTCGATCTCATCCCAGTCTTCAATATATTCACCTCAACATTCTTTATTGCTATCACCTTTCTCCAACATCTCTTCCTCTTCACTTGACAATATCAACACAACAAGGGTCATTTTATTTATTTCTCTTTTCTCCAAAAATATTATTTATATATCAAATGGGTACTTTAGTGGGACATGTAGCACCTGGCTTTGGTTTCTTTGTAATTGGGCTTTGGCACCTTTTAAATCATATCAAACTCCACGCCCTAAATCCAAAAACCTACAAATCTTTTCCATGGTTCCCTGCTTCAAAAATTAGGTACTTAGAGCTCTTCTTGATCATGGGAGGTTGCACCATGTCCATAGCCATGGAGCTCTTCATCGGACCGGACCGCCACCAACCGCTCGACTCGGACGGCACCATCCCTTCCAACCATCTCCACAACTTTGAGCATTCCTCCATTTCATTCATTTTCTTCATTTATGCATTTTTCTCTATTCTTCTAGACAAAATTGGACCTAAAGCCCAATATGGACTTGCACAACTTCTTGGAGGCATTGCTTTCGGCCAACAACTTCTTCTTTTTCACCTACACTCGGCTGACCATATGGGGGTTGAAGGCCAATATCACATGCTCCTACAAATTGTTGTACTTGTTTCTTTTACCACAACTCTTTTAGGCATTAATTACCCTAAAAGTTTCTTGCTTAGCTTTGTTAGGTCACTTAGTATTTTGTTCCAAGGTCTTTGGCTAATGGACATGGGATTTATGCTATGGACACCAAAGTTTATTCCTAAAGGTTGCTTCTTGAATTTGGAAGAAGGTCACCATGTTGTAAGATGCCACGGTGATGAACCTCTTGACCGTGCCAAATCACTAGTAAATATTCAATTTAGCTGGTATTTAATTGGTGTAACAATTTTCGCGGTGTCACTTTATTTATTAGTGTTCAAATTTTACCCAGAAGGAGTTGAATATCAATCCCTAACGAAATTGGAAGAGCAAGAAGAGGAAGATGTTGATATTGAGGCCCAAAAGGAAAGAAAGTTCCACGATTCCAAGAGTTTTATTCATATGGGAAAATCATTTGCACCTATTGACATGGAAAGGTAAAAAGAATAATTAATTATATTGCTTTAATTATTTGTGTACGCACTTTGTTTGATTAAGCCTACAAAATGTTGGCTTGTTAAGTAAATATTGTAGTTGGTTTGAATGATGGCTTTTAGCTAGATTAATTAGGGTGAGGTCATTAAGCTTGTTTGATTCCTAAAAGCACCAAAATTGTATAAAGGTTCATTGTTGTATTAAATAAATTATTTTTATTTTAATAACATGTTAATTATAATTCTAATTCTCATTTTTATAGACAGTATTATTGGATAAAATTAATTAAAAATCTTAAAAGTAATGTATGCCAATCCACCAAGTTAAAAAGTAGCATTGCATTCCAAGTTTTTGGAATTGTGTAATTGTTTTCTAAGAAATGTGGAGCTGCCTTACCTTAAAACTCAAATTATTATAGCAAGCACTCTCCTACTCTATCTAAAAGTCTATTATAGGGCTTCCAATAAGAACTTATAAGTTGGTTTTGTTCTCGAACAGAGGTACTCCAGCCTAAGGTTGTGTTTGATAAATTTAGGAATTAAGATCTGAATGATTATGATATCTTAATAAATTAGATCATCTGAATGGTTATGAGGTCTAAATCTAAAAAATTGTTTAATAACTAAAAAGTAAGTTGTCTCTTAATGACACTATTTTACCATTTTAAAGGGTAAAATTTTATTTAATAATTTTAAATATTTAATTTAATAAAAATGAGTGCATAATATTTTTGAATATATTTATATAAAAAAAATTATCAAAAAAAATTCATTAAAAGGTACATCTTAATTATTAAGATTTTATTTTCTGTCTTACCGATTAAGAGGCATTCAGAGGTAACAAAAAAATAAACAAACAACACCATGCCTCTTAGCGAATAAGAAACAGTCCATTAAGAGACAATCAGATGTAAACAAACAGCACCTAAGTCACCCAATCAAATTCACCTTCATGGAACCAACAAACTAGTAGATCATCTTTTTAAAAAATGGAAAGATGTAGTGTTATTCGAATTATCTGATTACATGATGAGGAAAAAAAAACATAAGTGAACTCCTTACTACTCCCTCCTATCCTAAATAAATGAAGTTTTAGGAAGTTTAATTTTATTCTATATAAGTGTCGTTTTGAAATTTTTATGCAATATTGCACTATTTTTTCCTAATTTACCCCTCTATTTAATATGCTTAGTAATTAAATACAATTTCATGAACCATTTGACCACATATACAACCAAAGTTCCAATAACCCATTAATTGCCTTCATCTTTGACCATTACATTTTTTATTAATTGTGGAGAGAGAAATAATTAATTAGGGGTACAAAAAAACATATTGTGTTATTTCTTAATAAGTGTGTTTAACTCTAAAACGTCATTTAATCTGGATAGGAGGGAGTAATAGTCAGTGTTTTAAAACTCGAATCGGATCGGTAAAAATCGGAACTGGTCCGGTTTAAATCAATGACCCGATTTTGGTCAAAACTCGGATTGTCCCGTTGACCACCGGTCCAATCGGTGATCCAACCGGTACTAAACCCGGTTAATTGATCCATGCAGTTGACCCGGTTTTTAAATATATATTTTTTATAAAAACAAATTTAATATTAAAATTAACCACTTTTAATAATATTGTAACTCATCTTTATTATGTTTTAGTTCATAAAAAATGAGATTTTTAATTTTTTTATTAATTACTAATAATATAAATTTTTATATATTAATGACGTCACTCGATCAATAACGGTTCGACCATTTTATAGACCAATAATTCATCCACTCGATACCTTTTAACCGTCGGGGTTTCACTTAGCTTCTTAATTTAATATCGTTTGCATCACTGTCAAAGAAAACAACACGATTGTGCTCATAGATTCTTTATGCGTATAGAAATTTGTTAGTTAAGTCTGGTATAATAATTGAAGTTATTTTTAATGAACATCATGCACGCAGCCACATAATAACAAAGGGAAAACAAATTCAAGAAATGAAAATCATGCAAGCAAGGAAATTAAGAAAAACTAAGCGCATTATGATATATAAATTACTAAATTAAAAAATCATTAATTATATATGTGATCTCAGCAATCAAGTGGGTTAATGAAAATTACTTAATATTCTGATTTTGCGAGCGTCATTGTTGATCCTTTTTGATTCTACAACTGACAGTTGAAATTAAGTAATTGTAAATTAAGGATTAGATAAGTGTGGATTATTTGTAAATTCTTAGATGTGCTACTTAATCACAATGCCATGCTACTTTTTTTTCACACAATATATATATATATATATATATATATATATATATATATATATATATATATATATATAAGAAATAGAAAGGCCGGCCGACGATAATATTAGAATATTATTGATGTTATCATAATAATAAGTGTCATTAAAAGTAAAAAGAAATATTATTGAAATATATACGTAAAATATAATTCTTAAAATTTCCTCCATTTGAAGATTTGTTTCCTCTTTATAGTCTTGTTTGTGATTTTATTTCTTCATCTTCTACTGAGATTTAATTCCTGATATTGTAATATGATGAGTTGATTATGAAATTATTGTATCTCCAAAAGTAGGGCTTTCAATAAAAAAATAAAAAAACTAATACAAAATTAAGTAAAACCCCATTAATCTCTCTCTCTATATACACACAAACACCTATTTCACATCCCACATTAGCTGAGTACACTATTCTACCTAATAGATTTGTAGTCGTCCATTAAATGATATAAGCGCTCAGATTAAATGTGGCAAGGGCCCGACCACTAGTAGGACATACAGTCGGTGCAACTCCTCCTTGCGGCCAAATCATTCACCAAATTGCCTCTAATTTTTGACATGCGGCCAGTATGAAAAGGAAAACTAACAAAGCCAAAACGACATCGTTTTTTTTATTAGGATCCTAACAAACAGTTATGCAGATCCGCATAATAATTATGGGGACAATTTTTTTAAAACAGCCTACGGGGTAACTATTACGCGGATGGGTTAGATCCATACCAGCATCAGCCGCATAATTGCAGATAATTTGGAACTCATCTCTAATTATTTGGTTGATGGAGACATGCAATTTATTCCGGCAATTGATTATGAAGAAGAGGATATGGTGACTATTTCTATATCTACTGGTAATTACGATGGTAATTGTTAACTCCAAGATCTTTCCTCACGTCCCAATTATCAAGACGTGTCTGATATTCTGCACAGTTTAACAAGTCAACACCAAAAGCTTGATGGCTTGACCGTCGGGGGATAGCTCCGGTGTGAGAGTCAGTATCGACGATCACAAAGTTAACAATGGAGAAAAATACGTCTAGTGTATTGAGAGAGAATAATAATTTGGTTAAGTGATTTGTTCAGTTACCTGTATTCCCCATATGTACTCCAAACCCGGTTTACCGTGTCACCCACTACTACCTGACACAGCCATCTCCCACGCTAGTCCTCTCAACCGAAAGCGTGCAGCTCAACTTTTATAAATAAAGATGAATTTTCTATAAATATTATTTTTGAATATTATGGAGTAAATTTGATATAATGTTATAGTTGTAGGTAATATTTATAAATTTTGCAAAGTAAGCAAGTTGTTATAAAATATTCGTTTGGTGGAGAATATTCTTTTTGTCGGGGAATATTCAATGCGATCATACACAATCATTGGTGGACCTGATGGAATTATTATCATTGATTGAGAAAACGACAAAAAATACTTTTATGAAAATAACTACGGAGGTATTCTGCTTAAAAGCTGTTGAACTACCCTTAGTAAAAAAGTACGATGAATACGCATGGTTGCGTAGTAAGACATGGTATTGATTATTGATGCTTACGTGAGAAGTCACTCACCTATACTCAATTATTACTTCTGATGGTGTTGCATCATATCTCTTTATATTATTGATTCAATTATTGTCACAAAGATTATCATCGTATAATATGTTGTATTATTAAATCAATAATTGAGACGACAAGTTATAAATGATTAATAATTGTTGAAAGATTAAATATGTGTTGATTAAAAATAAAATGATTTGTGGTAATATTTATTCAATCCTTGATGTATATAAAGAGTCTATTATGAGACGTTTGTGGTAAGTTTGGTTATTTTATGGGGGCCCATATGTCATCATCTAAGAGTCTCTTCGTCAATAAGTAATTACCTTCGACAATATAGTAATTACCTTCGTCAGATAGTAATTACCATCATCATTGATAGTAATTACCTTCGTCGATAGTAAATACCTTTACCGGACGTCAAACCACTTGCCGTTTCATATTACGGCGTCCGAACCAATTGTCGTTTCACATTACAAAGGCCAAACCACTTTTCTTTTCACATCACCAAATCGTCGAGCCACTTGCCTTTTCACATTTCAAGTCTTTAAGCTAGAAATCTTCTATAAATAGAGGTCTAATGCTTCATTATTTTTCACGAATTCATTCAAGCTATAGAGAGAGAAAGTATAGAGAGAATAAGAGAGAAAGAAGAAGAGTATTCTATTACTACACTACTGCAGTATTCAATCTACTACTAATGTAAGGGGTGTTATTCTTTCTTATTCATGAAGAAAACTGTTGTTATTCCATTGCTTATTATTCTGTTGGAATAACCTGTATACGCGATTTACCCTATACTTGGTGACATTCTTCTATTATTCTGTTGGAACATCCTGTCTGTGTGTTTTACACCAGACCTGGTTTCGTCTTTATTATTATTCTGTTGGAACATCCTGTTTGTGTGTTTTACATCGGACCTGGTTCCGTTATTATTATTCTGTTGGAATAACATGTCTATGCGAAATACCGCATGCATGGTGATTTCTTTTGTTATTTCATTCTTTATTATACTCAGTTGGTTAAAGTTTTGATTTCTATACTCCATGAAATTAGTAGAATATCCTTGATATTTGCGTTTCATCCAGTATCTTTTCATGAAAATATTCTTCTGATCATTCTTGAATTTTACTCTACAAAGCAGTATCATGTTGACAATTTGGACATTATTAGTTCCTGGATAAATTAATTCTTGAACTTGTTTTATTGAATTCTTATATCATTGTCATCATCCTTATGTTTATATTATATTGAAAGTCATTTGTGGCCTGTAGTGCATAGATGGACTTGGTATGATTATGACCGAGGATTATTCGGTGTAATCATGGTAAGTAATGTTACAAATGATGTGGTAAAAGTTATCATTGGCCCGTAGTGCATTGATGGATAGTTGTTGGCATGATCATGACCATTAATGAATACACGAATGTCCTTGGGTCAGTAGTCGCATGGATAATTTATGGTCGTGATACTAAAGAATATCCTTAGTCAGTAGTCATGGGTGATTCGATGATGTGGATTATTTATTAAAATTTGAGTCCCATCGATAAAAGTCATGAAAAACCTTTTAAATCATAAAAGATAGTAGATTTTATTCTCTACTTGACTCTTTTAATGGATTGCTTGTTCCGCTGCAGTTAAACTTGATGTTGTTATATTTTATCTGTTTGACACTGTTGAAGGCTAACGATAATTTATTATGCATTATCTTAGTTATAATATTTCTTACTGGGCTAGTTGAGTTCACCCTTTCTTTCATTGTTCTCTTCAGGAAATGAGAACATAGCAGGGACTAGTCGGGGAACGGAGTGACGGTCCAGAGGATAGCATTAGTAGTCCTCACTATTCAGCGAAATAGTGTGTTAATAATTGTAATGAGGACTCCTTTTTTGAGTTTGTATAATCTCTAGTAGACAATAATTGTATTCAAACTCACGGTTATGTTTTGTCGTATTGTACACCACAGTTGTATTAGTAAGTTGTATTTGAATTTTGTACCATGATCCGCGACCCAAGATGGGTGATGTATACCTAATTTTGGGGGCGTCACAGTTGGTATCAAATCTTAGGGATATGATCCCCAGGCTAAGATGTGAGAATAGTACTAGGAGGGGAGAGACGAGGAATTCCTTCGTTAGTATGACTTACCTAAGTTTATGTGGTATTTAATTGGTCGGTCAGAATTTAGGGATAATATGTTACATGTCAATTAACCTTTGTTTTGTGACAGTATCTGAAAATGACATCCGAGAATGTTGAGAATAGCAATAGAGCACATGCGACCGTTGATTCACCACATATCAATAATCAGGATAATGTGTATCAGGAAGGCGACAATCCTCATGCAAACAACAACACTTGTAAGACCCCAAATAATTAATAAATGAAATTTAATTTCCTCTAATTATTATTTTGAAATAGTAAAGGTTGATGTGATTAATGTGGATAGTTATGGGTAAAATACGCAAATATTTCAAAATAAGCAAGTGGTTATAAAATATTCATCATTGTCGGGAATATTCGTTTGGTCGTGGAATATTCGTATCGCTTGTGGGAATATTCGTATGCGACCACAAGCGACCATGTGTGGGCCCCATAACTAAAAAAGCGATTGGAGGAAGAAAACGACAAATATAAGTTGTTTAAAAATAACGGCACAGAAGTTATTACCGCTTTACAATTTGTTGGAATACCCGTGGTTAAAACACAAGAATACGCCGTTGTTGCTTGCAGAAGACACCAGTATTGCACCAATTATTGACTCTTACGTAAGAAGGCACTACTCAATAATGGTTACATGAAATACCGCTCAAAGATTTTATTTTATTGATTCAATAATTGTCGCGTTGATATTTTATATTCTTTGTTGTTTCAATAAATTGTTATTACACAAGATTTTTCATTATCGAGCAATAATTCATATTATCCTAATAATATTATTAGATAACATTATTGGCAATGTCTAGAAAGTTACGTCTAAGAAGAGGTTTGGTCACCTAATTGCGCGCCAAGAAGGAGAAATTCTTATTGGAAAGCCCCTCTTCCTCGAACCGCACGGTTGTCAATATTGTGATTACAGAATATTATTTGTGAATAATTAATTATTGATTCATATGATGAGGAAAATATTGATTTTATGTGGATATAGATGGAGAAAATTTTTAATGTGACAATTGTTGAAAATTGAAATTTTATCTTTTTCTGATAAAATAATTCATTTAAATATATATTATTATATTTTAATAATATAATAATGGTGATATTTTTACAACGAATGTGGGATATATGAGTATACGAGGAGGAAGAGTATTTTTGTTGCAATAAATGTTTAAAACATGTTAAACATGTCAGTGGACCCTATTTATTGACTGAAATTTGATTATAGCCTGTAAAATCGCCTGTTTATGAATTTCGGTCAATTTATGTTTGGAATTTGGAAAAACTTTCTTCTGCAAAGTTGTAGAGAATAGAATTTCCTATAAAAACACGCGAGATTCGAATTTTCTGATAAAATGGCTATTTATTATGAATTATTGAAGTTCCGAAACTCCGAAATAATTGATTTTTGAAAGTTTTAAATATTTATATTAATAAAAACGTTTTTTTTGTTGTGTGGGCAGCCCTAGCATGTGTTTAATGATCTGAGATCAGTTGTCAAAGTGGGCGTAGAAGATTATTAAATATATTAATATTATAATAAATTTTCTGCTTTGGTGTTCTAGCAATTTCCTATAAATAGGTCTTTAGGTTAGAATTGAAAATCACACCAGAAACTGAAGTTTTCTCTCTCTATATTATCGAGCGTATTCTTGTGAGTATTTTGAGTATACTTTGAGTATTGCTATACGGTGAAAGTTCAAGATATAGCCTATATCCAAAGATTCCAGCTAAAATCTTGATCTTTCGAGGTGGGGATGTTATTTTCTTCTCAAATGATATTATTTCTTCAATATCATTATCTTTGAAATATTGGTTGAAACTTTTTATCAAATTTGGAACTTTTTCATGTCGGGATTACTATTCATGAGTTACTATTCATGAGTTACTATTCACGAGATTACTATTCACGAAGTACTATTCATGAAGGCGTGATGATGTTTTTGTGAAATTTCTATTTTTTTGGTGTCTGAATTACTATTCACGTATACTGGCCTTATTCACGATACTCGGCACTATTCACGAATACGACACTATTCATCGAAAAATGAAATTTTTCCTTTTCGTCCAAAATATCTATTCTGGATACTAGCTTTGATTGTATCCATGTTTTGATCATTCTTGAATTTTACACCACTATGATTATTTTTGAGGAATTTTTGGACATGGATAAAACAAAGTACTAAATCTTTAATCCTTAATCCTTGTCATTTTGTTTCAATCGGATTCGCTTTTTTAAAAATATTTTTCATCATCCTCGGTCTTTAAATGATGATATTATGGAATATCTTTGGCCTGTAGTGCAAAGATGAATGATTTATGATGAATATCTTTGGCCTGTAGTGCAAAGATGAATGATTTCTGATGAATATCTTTGGCCCGTAGTGCAAAGATGAATGATTTCTGATGAATATCTTTGGCCCGTAGTGCAAAGATGAACAGGTGTTTAGATGAACATGACCAATCGGTGAATGTCCTTGGCTCGTAGTCAAGGATGAATATTTGATTCCGTATATATATTGATTGATGTTACGAGGATAAAAATAGATTTATGAACTTTAAAATTCATACATGTAAGATAGTAGTTTGCATTCTCTACTTAACTCTTCTAATGAATTATTATTTCATTGCGAATATTGATTTAAAACTTGTTGTCTATTGTATTCTATTATATTTTTCCTGTTGAAGACTAACGATAATTTTGTTGTATATTATCTTAGTCATAATATTCTTTATCGGCTAATCGAGCTCACCCTTTTCCTTTTTGTTCCATTTTTCTTCTCGTGGAGGCGAGAATATAAATAGTATGCAGCCTCGGGTATGGAATGAAAGTTCTAGGGAGAGTTGTTTAGTAGTCCTCACCATTGTTGTAAAATAATGTATCAATAATTATGATGAGGATTTATTTGTATGTGGATATTGTCTAGATGGCAATATCTCGTATTCAAACTCACAGCTTTACTATTGTAATAATAAAGTTGTAGTTGTTTACATGCAGTGTATTGACAACTCGAAATGGGGATGTAGACCTATTTTGGGGGTGTCACAACACCCACCAAATGATGAATGATCAAATGTTCAGGGGCTTTATGCAATTCATGCAATGAAGAAGCGAGAGCCGGCTCGTCCAAAATGCAGTGGAAACATCAGAAACTCTCAAGCACACCGCTAAACAGCTTCAAGGAGTTGGGACCACCGGAGTTTAAGGGAGAGTCAAAACCACTTATGGCGGAAGCATGGATAAAGCGAGATCACCAAGATATTTGATGTCTTGGGATGCTCCGAGGAGCAAAAGTTCCCTTTACCGCTTTTATGTTGCGCGAGAGGCGATTCTCGGTGGAAATAGGTAAAACGTACTCAACTCCTGCCGTCTTCAAGATGTCTTGGGAGAAGTTCCAAAGTCGTTCAACGACAAATACTTTCCCGAAAGTATTCGCCACATGAAGGAGGTGGAGTTTATCAAGTTGGAACAAAACAATATGACCGTAATACAATGTAGAGGCTAAATTTGCGGAGTTATCCGGTTTGCGTTCCACTTGGTGGATAATGAAGAAAGAATGACACGGATATTTTTAAGAGGTTTGAAGCCGGAGATACGTCAACATCTTATTTCTCATAAACTGTGTTTATATTCAGATGTTGTAAATAGGGCTCAGTTAGTGGAACGCGATAACGAGTCAACGCAACTACAAGAGAGAGCGTGGCAAAATGATAATACCAATGAGGCGATCCATCGAAGCGGTGACAACAAGCGTGGAGGAATCAATGGCGAAATGGTAACCACTTCTGGTGGTAATCGTGGCCAAAACAATAAGAATGGACATTTCAAGAAGAAGAGATTCAACAATGATGGAAAGACGTCAAAGACTAGCACTTGTCGTTAAGGAAGGAGAACGACCACTTATCATATGTTTCAAATGCGAGGGAGGGACACATCACCAAAATCTGGCGATGCCAGTCAAAGCATGTTATAATTGTGGAAGAGAAGGTCACTTAGCGATTTTATCGTTCACCAAGACAAATTCAATAGGATGGAGGCACCAAAGGTCATCCCCGAAAAAGTCAAACCCAGTAGTCTGAGGGAGAGCGTTTGTTGTGACCTCCTGAGAAAGCAAGGAACCCGAATGAAGTCATCACGGGTAAGCTTATCATAAACTCTAACGAAATCTATACTTTATTTGATACCAGTTCTACCCATTCTTTTATTTCTCCTACTTGCGCTCATCGATTAAATTTGACTCCGGAGAAATTAGACTTTGACTTATCTGTGGAAACTCCGCTAGGAGAAACCTTCATTACATCCACTATTTATAAGTCTTGTTTTGTTCAAATCGGTACCCTCACATTACCTGTAGATCTTATTTCATTGAAAATACTTGCATTTGACGTGATTCTAGGGATTGATTGGTTAACTACTCATCATGCAAAAAATCACAATTCAATTAGAAGGGAAATTTGAATAAGAAAGTAGGCAAAAACAGAGGGGTCACGATTTCGAGAGGCAGTGGCGGAGCCAGAGGATTTCAACAGGGGGGTCCGGATTATGCATGTAATTTTTTTTTCGACGGCCTCTTTGTTCGTTGATTTTTTTTTCTATATTCCTAAATCACAAATAATTCAACATTCAACAAAATCATAATCCTAAATCACAAGTAATTCAACATTTCAATTAGTTACTCAAATTCAATTGAAACAAAAAAAATCAATTACAAATTGAAACACATTGTTGACTGTTGAACCGGTAATGGTACTAGAACGACGGAGTCTCTCTTCGGAGTTCGGACCGTAAAGGCGGTAAATCCAACCTGCGAGTTCTCATATTCTGAAAATATTGGATAATCACTTCATTATCAATGCGCTTAAAATATCTCTCTCTCGACATAAAGACACCAAACAAATGGTGAGAAAGTCATCTCCCATCTTGTTGCGCAAATTTGTCTTAACAATATTCATCGCAGAAAATACTCATTCCACACTAAGCGATGCAATAAAGTGCAAAACTAAAGTCAACTTGATGAAGATATACTAAATTAAAAGTAGTGTGATATCCCACCTCAACCATATTAGTTGCAAGTTCTCCAGACATTTTCTAGTTTAGAAAATCTTGCATTTCTCTCATTTCGTAAATCCACATCTTTAGTTGTTCTTTAAGCTCCGCTTCGATCATCCATTGAAAAGTCTTGTGGATATAGTTACTGCAAGTCGAACTAACTTTGAAAAACTAAAATTGGAGAACGAATTCTTAGGATCAAGACATGCTATGCACAAGAGCAATTCCGTGTTCGTCTCAGTGAAACGATTATCCATCTCTTGACTAATACGATCAACAACCTAAAAAATATAAAATAAAATTACTTCTATATTCAAAAACACAATTAGAAGTATAAATAGAGAAAAACAATTGAATACCTGACAAAATATCTCAACTCGAAAGTGGTGAAAGTATGTGTGTTTACAACGAAGGCGACCTGGAACATTATCTTCCATATTAGGGATGCTAATATTATGTTCGAAACAAAAACTGCTTCACATCTCCTAATAGATCATCCCATCCATTCTCCCCGAGATATTGCAATTGTTTCTTGGTAAGAATAACCAAATTCATGGCCTCTACAATATTACGATCTTTTGTTGTTGCAAAAACTGTGACAAAATATTTGTCAACCTCAACACTACCTTCATCAAGTGAGCAATGAATACAAACTCATATGTTTCCATCTTATCGATCAAGCCCACAACAATGCCTTTACTTTTGGATTCCTGTCCATCTTCATATATATTCAAAAAAAAATGTTGGAACCTAACCTTAGAAGTTGGAGTGATGGAGTCGATTGGCGTCAAGGCAAGACTGCACGCGCATGAAGCGCCAGCAACAGCCGACGCTCACCTACACTCTCCAAAGAGGCGACCTGCAACAACGAACAATTCCTCCAGACTCATTAGCTCTGCTTCTGCTTTACGCTTTCAGTGTGTGGACTTGTGGTGGCAGGTTTTGTTATTTGGTAATATCACATATGTAATATGTTGACTTTAGTGGATTAATGGGCCATCATGACTTTTAGAAAAAATACATACTGAACATGACTATATGAAATATATTTTTCTTTGTGTGGGCTAGTTCTGAAACAAGTCAAACAACCCAATCCTAAGTTATAAAAAAAAATACTTTTTTTTCTTCCCATTCCTTCTTCTTCTCAGCGCACCTCGAATCCTCCGAACTTTCCGAATTTCAAGCTGGACCCTCCCTAATACATAAAAAAAATTTCTTGCAACAGGAGGGGCTGCTCCGCCCCTGTCGAGAGGTACAAATTTCAACTTTTGTGTAATTTTTTAAATAAAAGTTGAATGCGAGTCAAGTGTAATCTTTTTGTGTTTTCCATTTCTTAGTTTGCTTCTCAACTAAATGCCACCTCTAAGTTGGTTTAACCACCAATAGGTTTAGTCCAATACACATGTGGCAAGAAATTAAACTTCATCTTCTCAGCCACTAAGTCATCAAGTGACATCATTAATTTTCTTAATTAATCTTCATTACCAAAAAGGAGATCTCCTAAGAAGCATGGAGCCATCAGCTGGAGTAGTTGTGAACTTGTTATTTTTCAAGACCTAGCTACTAAATTAATTGAGCTGAAATCAATATCTGATCTGGGCATCTATATATATATATATATATATATATATATATATATATATATATATATTAATTCTCTTTTTATCATAATTACTCCCTTAATGGGTTTCCATGTAATTAGGTTAGAAATTGATTCTGTGATGTTTGCCTGCCTGTTTCTAGTAATACTGTAAGTCAGTAATGATTTCGGGGATACCTGTTCTTAATTATATGGTCTGAAAGTGAATGAATGCATGTATTGGTTTTGAATTTGATGGGTGGATTTGTAGATGAAATAACTTCAAAATAAGAGGGATGTGCGCAAGGAGATGGCTCAAGCTGGACAAGAAGCCATGGCTACCCTTTTTGATTTATTATGATGGTTGGTTTTGCTTTGTTATTAGGCAGGCAATTTGGAATTAAGCTATAATATATATATATATAAATGTGAAGAGTGCATAAAAAATAAACAATATCAAAGCCAGGTTTCGATCCTGGGACCTGTGGGTTATGGGCCCACCACGCTTCCGCTGCGCCACTTTGATACAACTTGTATATTAGATGGTTAATTAATCTACTTATCCTTTCTAAAACTGTTCGATCAATTTGGTTTGTATCGATAGACGATAGTTATGTTATAGTTAACTTCATACATGTAACTCGGATCTTTTTAATTGGATGAACTTTTTGATATTAAAAAAAGCAATAAGTCTATAGGGATATTTTTTTAGTGACATTTCTAGTGACATTTTTTTTAATTTTTTTTTTTGTTGTAATACCTCCTAAAAAATATATAGTATTTATTTTAATTAGAATTTTTATAAAAAAAAATGTTTTAGGTGTAATTTGGATACATACAAAAAACATGGTTATACTGATTTATCGAGGCTTCATTTTCTGTATGTATCCAAATTATACATAAAACATCTTTTTTTATAAAAAATTCCAATTAAATAAATACTATATTTTTTGGGAGGTACTACAAAAAAAAAAAAAAAAAAAAAAAAAAATGTCACTAGAAATGTCACTAAAAAAATGTCCCCCTAGAAGGACTCTAAAAAAAATATGGCAAAACTATGTTTTTCACCATTATACTTGGCACATTTTACTTAATAAACCATTGAACTTTTAATTTTTTGGATTACCCCATTAAATTAATTAAAATAATAAAATTGAGTCATTCCGTTAAAAAAATTGACAGACGTTAAAATATGTCTGACATGGCAAAAAAAACAGATTTTTATTGCTTATGTGGCAAAAAAATCAAAAAAGTAACATTTTTAAAAATTGTTTTTTTAAAAAATTCTGTTTTAAAAAAAAATCTGATTTTTAAAAAAAGCTGCTTTTTAAAAAAATCTGTTTTTTAAAAAAGTTACGGATTTTGAAAAAATTCTATTTTTTAAAAAAGCTCCGTTTTTTGAAAAAAATCTGTTTTTTTTAGAAAAACTGTTTTTTAAAAAAAATTGTTTTTTATAAAAATTCTATTTTTAAAAAAAATCTGTTTTTTTTTAAATTTTTATTTTTTGTTTTATTTTATTATGTTTTTGTTATTTTTAAAACTTTAAAATGTTACTTTTTTAATTTTTAAAATCTATTTTTGATTTTTTTTTTGCCCATAAGCAATAAAAATCTATTTTTTTTGCCACGTCAACCATATTTTAACGTCTGTCAACTTTTTTTAACGGAATGACCCAATATTACTATTTTAATTAGTTTAATGGGGTAATCCAAAAAATTAAAAGTTCAATGGTGTATTAAGTAAAATTTGCCAAGTATAGTGGTGAAAAACATAGTTTTGCCAAAAAAAATATTATTATTAGTTAAAGGTCGTAAAGTACTTGCTCGACTAAAAGTTCAATTCGAACTCGACTCGAAATATAAATAATTCAAATATGAGCGAATTTTAAAATTTGATATATTACTCGAAGCTCTTCAAGTTGCAATTTTTTATTTATACTCGGATCATATTCGCTCGAAAAATCCAAACTGTTCGGTTAAACGAGCTTCCTTATTTCATACTTGATAATTTTTTTGAACCAAATCTGAGTAACTCAATGCTTGACTCGGTTAATTTAATTTACACCCGTAATAATATTACTTAAAAGAATGAGGATTATAATTCCCAATTAAAGAGGGAATACTTATTTGGAAAATGATTGACAACCAATTCAATTTAAATTTTGGAAAACAGAATATAAATATATAATTGACAGATAACCGTGAATGTTTATGACGAGAAGACTCTTGTTCTTGATATAGACAGACTGGTCCACAGCATAATTAATTAAAGCCACATGATTACAACTACTTAATTCAATGAACTCTAATTAGTTGTTTTTTTCTAGTTAGTTTCAATTATAAATGTGCAGCCAAGAATTAAAGAGATTAATTATATATTCATCTAATTAATTAATTTCATAATAATAATTAAGATACTCTCTTTAAATACCTCTACTCACATAATTAAAGAAATATAGACGATCAAAATTCTAAACACAAATTTCTACCATAGGTCAACCTCGTACGTCTCTACTAATATCTCTTTTTATTATCCAATAAATAAATGTAAATGATCAAAATAACTTTATATAAAATTAATTTGTATTTTATATAGAGAAAATTGAATTTTAAAAACTTTTGTTATATAACTTTTTGCTATATAAAAAGGGAACTGATATTTTCACATAAAAAATTAATATTTACACATGAATAGTGAGTGGGTTCCACTTCCTAATTCGTGAGAGAGACTCATGTGAAAATGAAATATATTTGAGCACTATTTTCACATATATTTTTTATATTTTCACATAATTACTTCTCACACAAAGGTGGGACTCACATTCTAAATTAAATTAACTAGGATCCGTTTGTAACTTGGAAAACTCATCAAGTGTGTATCTTTAACTCGAAACTTTCTTTTCTCTTTTCTTAGGGTTAATAGTAAGTATAGTGTTACTTATTTTTTGTAATATTTTCTTTTTTTATACCATGGGAACATGGTGTACAAATTATTAAGAGAGAGATAAAAAGAGCAAAACTCCAAAGGTTACGTGAGAATCAATTAAGATTTTGGACCAAATATTAACATTATATTATTGCATCGAGAAAGAAAGCTAAGCCTTATTTGTCATTACCTATATTTTACAAATTTCTATATTATCACGGGTGAGTTTAAGCTATCACGGGGTTTAATTCCAACACAAATTTTATGTGGTGGAGTATTAGTTTAATCTTTGATCAAATGATCATCACGGGTACGTACATATAATTAACATAAAGAGTCGCTCAAATTTCATATAAATAACTAAACTTAAAGTGCTTTTCTGGGTGTGAATATAATTAAGAGAAAAAAAAATTATAATAAAATAAATAACGAATTTCACATGATACTCTCTCACGTGAGCATACAGTAAATCTCACCTTCACGTGAAAAAAAATCATATAAAAATATCAAAAACGCATATAGAAATAGTCTTCCCTTAAAAAAATTATGAGAATCACTCGTTAGTTCCCCTGAGTATCAAGTTAAATAAGATCCCATTGCCAATATAACATTTAATATTGTGACTAATGATCATCTTAACTAATTGGTGGTCCTTATTTAACATTTGTCGAATCCAATATATATATATCCAATTGAACACCAATCAATATATATATATATATATATATATATATATATATATATATATATATATATATATCATAAAAGGCAACCATAAGAGCATTTGCATAATCTACCTACTTGTCTTTTTACATAGCTCTTTCCCTTCCCTTCCCTTCCCTTGAAGTTAGTTGATTGAATGGATAAAAGGTATGTTTGTTCATTGCCAAGCATTTTAATGGTGGTGGTGGTGATAATTCTTATAGGTTTTGCAAGTGGAGATTTAGACAAAGATAGGGAGCAATGCGCGGACCAGTTAGTCGGCCTGGCCACATGTCTACCATACGTTGGAGGCGATTCAAAGGCTCCAACCTTAGATTGTTGCACTGGCCTCAAACTAGTGTTACAAAAGAGCAAGATTTGTCTATGCATCTTGATTAAGGATCGAAATGATCCAAAACTCGGCCTCAAGATCAACGCTACCATTGCACTAGGCCTTCCGGCCAACTGTAATTCACCTGCTAATATCGATGACTGCCCTTGTAAGTAATTAAACACACACATATATATATATACGTAGTGGCGAAGCCAGGAAGCAATAGCAGTGTGGTCAAAATTATTAGTAAGTTATAAAAAATTTGGTAGGGGTTCGGGGGCAGCGCCCCTGAGCCAATTTTTAAATACTTTATGCTTTCGGGTTAAATAAATAGATCCAAATATTCAATTTAATAATACTAACAAAAGACTTTGCCTTTTGCGATTTGGCTTTGCCTCTTTTCTCTCTATTTTGTGCCTGAAGTGCTGAACAAATATTGATGTATGAGATTTAGGACTGAGTCTTAGCCGCTTGGGTATCTCTAATTAAAAAAAAAATTAAGTGGAATCAAAAATTGAGTAGGGGTCAAAAATTTAGGGTAAATTTTTTTTTTTAACTTATTTCAAAAATTGAGTGGGGTCAATTGACCCCACATTTATAACATAGATTCGCCACTGTATATATGTACCTACCTATAATTAATTAATAAATACTACTATCATGCATGCATATAACTTACGTACGTACAGGTCTGTCTGTCTATCTTAAATATCACACACACATATATATAGAAACTGATATTTTCGCATGTTAAAATTAATAAGTCTCTCTTACATAAAAATGGGACCTACTCACTATTTATATGAGAAAGATCACATGAAAATATCAATATATATATATATATATATATACTCTCACTGCATATAAATTAAAATTAATGATGATGATCCTTTCATGCATGCAGCTCTGTTGAAATTGGCACCGGGCTCACCAGATGCTAAAGTATTTGAAGACTTTGCAAACAGACTAAAAGGCAATGGAACCATTACTACCCCAACTGGTACCTACTTATAATTATCCTCGTATTACTATAAATTTTATAGGATTATTTGCCTATGTAATCTTGATATTTTCAAATGGTCTTCTCTCTTTTGATAATAGGGTGAGTCTGAGCACATGTGTGAATATCAAAATTATATGTGGAAATATATCATTTCCCAAGTTTATAATGTATTACTCTTTCGAGTGTCGAACAAAAAAATCTCATTTGTCAAATTTTATTTTTTTTGAAAACAGAAAAGAGTTTCATTAATAATAATATAAAGTGACAATATCTTCAAGTTTATTATCAGAATTTTATTATTATTCATCACTTTTAAACTAAATATTCAATAAATTTAAGGGTAAACATAGCAATAAATTTATGTTCAATTATAATTGTGAAGCTTATCAACACATGAGATTGGTATAAATTATATATAGGAGGGTCTCAATCTCACTGATTACATATATTTTTTATAAAAAATTATCACTAATATTTATTCACGTAATTTATAATCAAAAAATGAATGTAAACTTTAGCAATATATATCATTTTCCTTTTTTAAATATAACTTAGTTTGTGGTAATGGTGTGGCCTTACTTTTAGGTAAAGGGAACAGTGCCACAAGCGATGGATCCAGTACGCCTGGAATAAAGAGTGACAGCGGAATGGAAAGGGGAAGGAAATGGTTGGGAGTTGAGTTGGCTTTCGGCCTTTTAATTTTTGTGTCTTCCCACATCTTCTCAAATCTTTGATTTTCTTTTGAAATTAATTAAGGGCTATTCTATTGTTAATTTCTGTTCCCCTTGTATTATTTATCTTAGCTTATGCTCTGTTTGGATTGAAGTAATGTAGATGAGAATGGGATAACTCATTCTTATAAAATAAAAAAAAATTATGTTTGGTTGAAATTGGAATAGATTGAACCATTCTTCTTATTCCTCCCAAATTTAGAAAGAGTTTGGAATAACACAATCCAACTAGAACGGAATGAATCATTCCACTCTCTATTTCATTCCTTCAATCCAATCATAACATTATAGTAATTGATAATTTTCAAACATAATAATTAATATTTTAACAAAAAAAATGATATTTTCACAAGCCTCCTCTCGTCCATGTGAATAATTAAGTCTTTGTAGAAATATCAAAGTTTCTTATGAAAATAATATTTTTTTTCTAATATTTTAGTTAACTTTTCTGGAGCTGTTCCAGAAAAAATTAATTGAATGATAAGGTGACACTTCTTGAACTTGAAATGAAAAGTATATGGATGCCTTCCATATGGAACTTAATTATATGCACAAGCACAAGGTTTCATAAAAACCATATGGCAAAACTAAAAAAAAATCTATATTTTATTTATTACATCATTAAATTTTTAAAAATTTAAATTAATTTATTGAATTAATTAAAATTTTAAAATTTCACCATTTCGTTAATAAAATTTGACGTCCGTCAAATTGGCTTAGATTCTTTCAGACAATACTAAGAAAAATCCTCATTATAATTGACATGTTTTACTTATTAAACCATTAAACTTTAAAATTTTGAAATTATCCCATTGTACATAAATACATAAAATTATTCTTATTACTATTATCGAAAATGGAAAAATGTAGAGAAGGGAGAAAAGAATATGAATTTGGTTAAGCCTACTTATTTTAAAATAATTTAGAAGTTATTTTTTAAGAAGTCAAAATTTGTTACTTCTCAAAAATAATTTATAAATAAAATAATAAATCAAAAAATAAATTAATTCCAAATATTTTAATAATAAAAAATAACTCATAAGTTAATTTAATCTATTTATAAGTCGTTACCGAGCAGGCAATTAGATCCTAAATTTTATCATATATATGGGCATTAAAAAATACTCCCATTTTTCACATTCTTTAACCTTCAATTCTAGCTAATCAAATACTAGTAGTATTTATAATAAAAAAAAAAACAAAATCCCACCTCCCGCCTCGTTTTCCATCTTCAAAAACCCAACATAAGTCTCTATAAAACATTAGAGAATTCAAAAACCAACAATCATGGCTCCTAATCCAAAATCCCAACTGGGTTTCCTCTTTTTGCTCTCTCCTAGCCCTCACAAGCTCATCAATTTCTCTCTCCGATGATTACCCACAAACAGTCTGCGAAATCCTCCCCAAATTCGGCCTCCCGGCCGGCCTCTTTCCGGCGAACGTGATGTCTTATTCACTCTCCGAGGATGGGAGTTTTGTGGTTGAGCTTGAAAAAACTTGTTATATTCACTTCGATTATGTAGTCTATAACGAGAAGAAGATCACTGGGAAGTTGAAATATGGGTCGATTAGTGGTTTGGATGGTATTCAGGTGAAGAAATTGTTTTTGTGGCTGGATGTTGATCAGATCAAGGTTGATTTGCCACCGTCCGATAGTATATATTTCCAGGTTGGGATTATTAACAAGAAGCTTGATGTGGGTCAGTTTCAGACGGTTCATTCTTGTGGTGATAAGGTCACTGGTTCGTTTGATTAGTCTTGGAAAAGGGATCTTGAGGTATAAGTTGTCCTTTTCTTTTCTTTTGCTTTTTTTCTTTTCTAAACAAAAAGTTTATATTTTCATTGATTTTGTGTGTAAATCATGAGTGTTTGGATATTACATTATTTTTATTTGAGATTATTGTATGCATTGGCATTAGGTGGAATTACCGGCTGCTGTGGTTTGAAATTAGAAATCTTTTGGATTAATAAATCAGGAATTTTTTTATTATGGATGTGTCATGTGTTTGTATTCTAATTTTGACTGGTGTTTGATTCTTTATTACTCTTGTCTTTAATTGTTTATGTTGGTTTGTTAGTATGCTTTGACATAATGCCGCATTATTGTAGTAGTTGCAAACTGAAAGGAGAATATGAGACCCTTGTTGGATAGGAGAAAAAGGGTCTTATTTAGTTTATTTGTATATGCGTTGTTTGAGAGGTGTTTGAAACTTTGAAAGTGACCTTGAAGATGGGGCATCTTGATTAGCTTTCATTAACTTACAGATGCAAGAAGTTATTGAGGGACGAATTGCTTGAAAAAAAAAAATTCACTTGTTGTGTATGTATCTGTGTGTGTTTTGAACTTGTAAGTGTTTTTTATATACTGAATTATCTGTGAGGGAATTTGTTTGTGTTGTGTGGAATTTCTGGAGTAGATGAGAATAGATAAAGAACCTTTAGGAGATTAAACAAGTAAAAAAAAACTTTTAAAAAAACTTATTAGACGGGAATTTTGGCTGTGCATTGGAAATTTTGAGCTTACTAGTATTTATGAACTTTTGACTGAAAATTGGTGGTGTTATCTAGAGATTATTGTAACATTGCCTAAGAGTATGAATCAGATCATATATTGGGTTTCGATTCTATGTTCCTTTAAAACTTTTGCTGTTAGAGTAATCATCCAAATAACTGCCGTAAAAACAAAGTTTTGAAAGGACATAAACATGTGTAATTCAACCTTTACATTCTTGTTGTAATTGAATTCTTGAAAAAATGTTTTTTTTAACATCTTCAATGTTATCAGATTTTTCTTCATGGTGATGTAAGTAGCTTATTTGGTGTATGAATCAGTGGCGATCGGATGTTATACACAAATTGAGTTCAGTGTAGTTTTCTTGTTTTTAGGACAAACATGGAGACATATTGTAGGGTGATTATTGTATTAACAGAAAACAGGATAATGAATGAGTTTTTTGTACTCATTGTTGATAGCTTTAATTTGGTTGATATATGTGATATCATGGATAAAGTATGATCCTCTTCACGATATTATCCGATTTGTTTTAGCGAGTGTTAGAAACTGATTGTTTTGATGTGTAGAATCAATGGTAAGTACATGTGATTTGATACTTAGTTCAACACAATTTACTTGTTTTTTTTTTGGTTTATAAATTAATTTGATCAATTTTTCATAGGAATTTCTCCCTAGTTATGTGCTTCAAATATATTAATGTTTGTTGGTCTACTCGAACTTAATTATATGCTTTTGTTTCAGCTTCCGACGGATGACATTCAAATGCTGATCACAGAATAGACTGCTGCAACACTTGTCTAATTCCAACCATTTTTCTGTTGTACTTTGTGAATTAGGATTTACCCAGTTGCTTGTGGGAAGATGTTTTGGTGGTGCCACAATGGTGTATGGGTATAGATGTGTACACATATAAACAATGTTCCTTTCTGAATGAACATCTTCTGCTACTGCTTTCTATTTGCTTATAATTTATTTGAATGGGTCTGCATATATAAGAGGGAAACAGACCCTCAGTTAAATATATTTACTAATAACAATGTATGTTTCCATATTCATCGGATCCGGTTAGCATAAAGTTATTTTTTTGGTAAGTTGGTCAATTGACAAATAGAATACTGACACACATAGAACCTCGCATGTGTGTCAGTATTCTATTGGTCAATCGACCAACTTATCCCAAAATAAATTTCATATTAACCATTTCCATATTCATCATACATTATCTAAGCATAAAAAATAAAAAAGTAAGTATACATGATGGAAGTAGTTAGCATGAAGTTTTTTTTTGAGTAAGTTGGTCTATTAGTCAATAAAGTGCTGACACGCATGCGAGATTCTATGTGTGTCAGAATTCTATTGGTCAATTGATCAACTTATCAAAAAATAAACTTCATGCTAACCGGATTGTATGATCAACTAATAACATTATAAAACAATTATTTAGTTGGTAGACTAACCAAATAAAGCTACTTAAATAAAAATAATATAGCACTATAATATGTTGGGAGCACTATTTTTACATGTATATTTAATATTTTTATATTATTATCTCTCACATATAAATAGAGTGAGTTCCATTTTTATGTAAGATAAACTCATATAAAAATATCATTTCTCTACTCTTTTTTCTACCTTTGATAATCTCTCCATATAATTCATTTTTTCTTCTCCGCCAAGTTGAGTACTAAATATTACTGTAAATTCGAAGTATTGTCGAAACAAAAATAAAAATATCGTTAAATACATTTATTATAATAAAAATATCGTTAAATATATATTTATTATAATAATATAAATAAAGAATTAATATTTTCATATGTATTTTTAATATTTTCATATGATCTTCTTTCACATTAGTATATAGTGCGTTCCACCTTCATGTGAGAAGAAATCATAGGAAAATATTAAAAATATATTTGAAAATAATATTAATTATCAAAAAAATAAAATAAAAAATAATATACACGATCAATTATTAGTATTATAAATCAATTAACACAAAACCAAGTAAAGCCATGGTACTCAAATCAAAATACTATTTAATATTTTTTTTTCTCCCCTTGATAATCTCGCATAATATATCACTCATCTTCCCTTCCCCGCCAAGTTAATTGATCACACCAACTCAAGTTGACTCTCCTTCTTTCTCTTTCTGTCTGAAACTCAAGCTATCCATCAATGGCAATAATCTCTCACAAAATACCCATTTTCACAATCTCTCTCCTCCTTTTCTCTCTCCTCTCCTTCTCCAAACCCCATCTTTGTCTCTCCTCCACGTCAGACATCCATGATCTCCTCCCAAACTACGGCTTCCCTAAGGGCCTCCTCCCAAACGCCGTCGCATCGTACTCTCTCTCCTCCGATGGGAATTTCATCATCCAATTAACACACCCTTGCTATGTCCAGTTCGATCAGCTTGTGTACTATGATAAGGAAATTCGAGGAAAATTGAGCTTCGGCTCGGTTTCTGGGGTCTCGGGTATTCAGGCGAAGAAGCTGTTTTTGTGGATCACTGTCACGGGTATGACCCTGGATTCGGATTCGGATATAATTGAATTTCATGTGGGGGCTTTGTCTCAGAGATTGCCGGCTAAGCAGTTTGAGAAAATCCCCAATTGTAAGAATAAGGGATGCCCAGATTCTCTCCCTGAATCAATATGAGGTATAATAAATATTCTTTTATATGCTCCCTCTTTTCTTTTTTTTATCTTTCTTTAAAAATTTGACTTCTTTTTATTTGTAGAGTTGAATTAATGACTTTTACTTCCCATATTATTGCTATATATACTAATTTTAAGTTGAGATTTGGTTATCAAACTGATTAATCTTTTTGTCTTGTTTGAAAACGTCAATTAAGAAGAATTGGAAATGGAATGGGTATATATTTGGATATAATTTGTGTTGTGCTTGATTCGAAGGATTTGGTGCGTGTTTGTGTGTGATTTTGTTCAAATGGGTGTTGGAGATTATAGGAATTTGTGGGTTTGACTTGCTTCTTGAAGAAATAATGCTGGCTAATATTCTTGTTTTTATGTTCTCTACATGCTGGTTTTATAGCATGGATGCGAGTATAGTATAGTTTCCTTGTGTATTGGGGAGTATACCCCGCATCTCCAACCAGCTCGATCTGCTGGCTGTTTTATATTTTTTCTTTGTTTTCAGCATGCATGAGCCATGAGGATGAGGAGAACAACTTGGTACGTACGTGGAGATACAGATCGATTTCATCCTCTTCATATATATATCAGTGTAACTAGGTTTGTTCAGTGGTTCCTTATTTCTCTCTCGGACACACACATGCATGCATTAGCATAACTATATTTTGAAAAAAATGTCCCCTAATTTGTAATATATATCTTCAATAGTTAGTAGATTTCAGTAGCTAGTAAGAGCTAGTTGTGCTCCTTTTGTTTTATATACTATATACGTTATTCGTCCAATTCAATTATGTGCTTCAAAAAATTAAAACTTGAATGCTTACTTTTGTTTCAGCTTTCATACTCTGCAGGTTGATATAAATTCTGATCACATAGTAATAAACGCAGCAATTAATACCAATGTTATGCTGCGAAGCTGAAGCAGCCGATGGAATTAAGAAGAATCACTAATTCCACCATTTTTCTCTTGTGGCAACATGTTTGGTCATGCCACAATGGTATCAACTATATACATACATATCTACAAAGCTCCTTAATTAATTTCCAAAACAACTACTACTACTACTACTATGACTGCGTCCAATTTGAGCTCTCAGCATGTCATCCAAAAACACTTGAGAATAATTGTCTAAATGATTTTCCATGGACATATGCATGTTTGTTCATCTTGTGTTTTGAAAGATTTTCCATCTTCTAAAGAAATCCCAGCGAATTAATGGTGTTGGTGTCAGTCTAGGAGTTCCAAAAGTGTCTCGTCTATTTTAATTTATTCCATGTCCTTGATTTTCGGCCAAGACACTAGGGTTATGTTTGTTTACAAATATTAGGTGTCATCATTTAGCTCTCCAAAATTAAATTTCACTGTTACTCTATGAAATTAAACAATAAGCAACTAAGGATCGATCTCACAGAGAATGATGTTGTTTCAGATTTATTCTATTGTTTCCAACTATATCAGAAAGTACTAAAGATTTGGGGAGTTTAGAGTTTGTATCAAACTAAATAAAGATAACTAAATAAATTAAAACTTCAGTTCAGTTTCACCTATTCACAACAACAGTGTAATCAAGTTAACATTATATCTTCCTTCCATGAAATTAACAACCCTAGATAACCACAATCACTCAATTATCCGAAACTCTCCTTAATTATATTTTAAATCTAAAAATCGCCTCCACTACACCCTAACTGTTATATAACTCAGAACTATCAGTCTAGATTTAATATGACAGAAGTATATATTAAGAATTAGAGAGTTAGGCTATTCTATGCAACAATCACACTATCATGGATAATTTAACTTGCTTTATGATAATTTTAATAATACTCAAAAGCTTGTCCACAAGCAAGTATCACCAAGTAATACTACTTGTGATTAGATATAACATCGTTTGCTTAATATTATATTATATTATACCTTAATCCAACAAATGATATCAATTAATCAATTTAATCTTGCAAAAACCAAATTCGTAAACTGAATAACATATAAGAAGTTGAAACTGATTATCAGAATAAATTTCATGCACGAAGGAATCAATAATGAAACTTAATTAACCATTAATTGTAAATAAAGTTTTACATCCCTTTAGAACTGAAAAATAAAGAATTTAGTTCATGTCTTCAATCTCCCAAGACTAGGGTTTACAATGATGTAGCTAAGATTCTCAATATAATGACTATTGCAACACAATTATACTACTAAACAAAGTCCTAAACGTATAAGAATATAAATCCAAATTTACAAATCATAACCTTAATTTCTATGAAGAAATAAAAATCAATTTGAAAAGAGGCCGCGCCAGGATTTGGCCTAGATTGGGAGCGACAACGCTGGAAGTCCAGAGAGTATGTTTTTGCAGAGCAACGCGGTCGCGTTGCTTTTGTACTACATTCTAGCGTGATCATGCCAGGCCCCAGTATGCAAATTTATTGTCTTTCAGCTGATCCATTTTTTCATTTTTTTCCACTTTTAGCTCCAAATTCTCCTGAAATCAATAAACACCTTAATAAGTCCTCATACACATGAAACATGTAATAAAACTAAACACAAAGGAATCAAAATCATAGAATATTATGTACTCATCAAATTCTCCCACACTTAGCTTTTACACGTACTCTTGTAAACTAAAACAAAGGTCATATTGAAATCAATTAAATTCTATCCAACCAAACTTTCAAACGTTTTAAATCAATCTTCATCATGATCAATACTAATCAACAGAAATTTTATCAACACTTCATCAATCAACTCACAACAACAACCTCGTCATTATCCACAAAACATCTCTAGATCAAACTTGTAAGCACATAAATAACTCCCGTATGATCAACATAAATATGTAACACTGACTCAAAACTAAGCACATATATACTCAACTAAGTCATATGGAACAATGACTGTGAATACTGATTCAAAACTAAGAACATATTTTTCTGCTCTTACACTTTGTTTTTGAATTTTAAAATGGACAAAAAAAAAAAGAAATGGACAAAAAAGTTAAGTTTTCTCTTCAATTCTTATGTTTCTGAGTTTTTTAATAAACAGAAGAAAAAAAATGGATAGAAAACTTTGGCCACTTTTCTGCCAAAGTTTTTCGTCCAAAATTGGCCTGATTTGGACGGAAAAGAAATTGGAATACGTAATATTTTTATAATTCTCATATTATCCTCAACTTTTAATATAATAAATTTTAAATTACAACTCATGTCCTTAATTTTAAATTTTCTATTCTTTTCTATTAAAAACTCAGAAATAACATAAAGAAAAATTTCAAGTTTTCTATTCTTTTCTTTTCTGTTCTAATTTAAGTTTTCTATTCTTTTTTTTTTCTATTCAAAACTCAAAAACAGAGTGGCTTTTTTTTCACCCGACAGAACTTGAAATTCCAACCTTTTTTTTTAAGGAGAATATATTAACACTACTCTGAATAACGTATAACATTCTAAATATTTAATACTACTATTTGCGAGTAATATTTAATTTACAATATTTAATACTATTATTTGCGAGTAATATTTAATACTCCCTTCGTTTCAGGATAAAAATTCTGGTGGACTTTTCACGTATATTAAGAAGAGGAATAAAATGACAAAATTTTCCATAATAATGTCATTAAATATGGAGAGAGAATTAGAATAAGAAAATTATTAAAATGTGAAAAAAGTTTGGTTATTAAAATGTTGTAAAAAATATTAAATATGGTTATTAAAATGGTTATTAAATTTGGTTATTTTAGCTACGGACATAATATGAAAAAATATGTAAAAGTTTGGTTATTAAAAGAAAAAGGACATTTAATGAGACAACCCAAAATAATAATAAAGACTTTTATCCTGAGATGGAGGAAGTACTATTATTTGCGATTAATAAGCTTGGTAGAGCGGTATCACATGATTCAATCAGATTAAAAAAAACTTATAAACTTGTAAATTTTGAGAAAAATACTTTTATAAAAAATTTAACATTTAATTATACAATTGTAAAAATGTTTTTTTAAACAAAATGACAAATAGGTTATGAGATTTTATTTTTTGACATCAATTTAAGTATAAATTTGTATTTTGAGCTTTTACAGAAAGTGTTGAAATCAATTATAAGATCACTATTGACTATTTAAGAGTCAACTTGAAACACTTTTAAATTTAAAATTGATACGTTAAAAACAATAAATCTTATAACTAATAATTTATCTTCAATTGTTTATGATATTCATAATCGTATTGGCAGAAACTATATGAATCCATGTCAATTTTGAAAATACTTTCCAAATTATATGACTATTAATGACCTTTGAAAGTCATTTTGAGACATTTTTAAATTTAAAATTGAGATAATTCGTTAAAAATTATGGAACAATAAATCTTACTACTTTTTAAATAATTTACGATGTTTATCATTATATTAATTAAAATAAATAAAAAAATCTATGTCAACAACAATCATAAAATCCATTGTATGTGAAAAGTTACATTATTATCCCAAAACAATAATCAATGAAAATGCTGAAGCAAAGCCAAAAATTAATCCAAAAGTTGATCATAAAATAAGGAATTATGTTAGCCTTTTCTTTCTGGTCTTACTAACCAAGAAAATGCCTTCCACTCCTCAACAAAACAATCATATTCTAATTTCTCACTATTTCTAACTTCCTTCTTCTTTCCTTTGCTTTTATTTTTCCCCAATTTAATGTTCTCAAGTTTCAGTTTTGTCCCTATAAATATAACATTAATTCCCTCATCTTTAAGCCATCACCAAGACAAAAAGGATGTTTGATAAAAACTGAATAAATCTGAATCTGAATCTGAATGAGTTGAATCTGAATTTGAATGAAAAAAGTTGTTTGATAATTGACATGTCTGAAACATCTGAATGACAAAACTTTATTATTTTACCCCCTCTAAAAAAATTCAAAATTATTGTAAATTTATTTAATATTACTTGATATAATAGTTAATATTTTTTATTTTTTATAATTTTTATAATTTTTTTTATTTCATTCAAATTTACTCATTCAAATTTCAAAAAATCTCGACTTAGCCATTCAAATTGGGCCTATCTTACCGATTCAAAATAATTCGCATCTAAAACAAACGACCGATCGATTCACCATTCAATTCAAATTTCATTCAAATTTCTAAACAAACACCCGCAAAGACTCTTATTCTCTGAACAATTCTGCAGACAAATTACATAATGGATCGCGATGGAAAGGTTTTTTCTTCGAGTATCTGCAGAAAGAATGAAATGAAGAACGGGGACGAGAGGAGAAGGACGACGATGAGGCAATTTACTACAGAAACCGAGATGAGAGATATAGACAAACAGGCTGGAGATTTCATCAAGAATTTCCGAAAGCAGCTACAGCTTCAATGAGAAGAGTCGTTCAAACGTTTCCAGGAAATGATCAGCAGGGGAGCCTGAATGTAACTATTGCAACACCATTGAATCTACTATCAAGCAGTTAATAGTGATAATTGAATACTTGGTAATATTCATAAGGTCATACATTACTGAAATCTTTTAGGTTTCTAAAAAGATATTCTCTTTCATTGTAGTTTGGTTGTTATTCCAGATCAAACAGATATAAAAAGCTACTTGCAAAGAAAGTAAGGCAGAAAAAACTAGCATCTTTTGGAATGTCGGGTTTTTGGAATCCAAACGCACTTGACAATCTTGTTCGTCTAAACACAACTTCTTCCAAAGACGGGTTTTTTTAACTCTGAAACGCAGATTTTAAGCCCCAAACTCGGGCCAACATTGGTTGGGTGAGTGTAGGCCCTAAAATCCACATAAACACACTTTTTAAATGCACTGAAACAAGCAAACCCTAAACCATTGACCAAAAAAGAAAATGATGTCACCTAGACAAGACCAATTTGAGTGATTGCTCAAGAGCCCTTATATTTAGTCTACATTACCTAAAAGATATAATCCATTCGGACTATCCACAAAAATGTAATCAAGATATACATTGCATCAAATAGCCAATCCCAAAAGGCATAGGAGATGCGTACCGCTGCAGATCCAAATGATGGATAGGATATACAAGTTTGAAGCTAACATCTCTTCATGAATGCAAAGAAATTTTCTCGTGACGACTCTTATAGCCAAAACCAACAAATATCTGTGTCCCTTGTAAGTACATGTAACTACCTTACTTTGAATATGACAATCTTCCAATGTTGGAAATTTCTGCCAATGGAGCCTCTACAAGTCTCCCATTTCCATTTTGGTTCTTCAACGAAAATTCCTTTCATCATCATTATATTCTTCAAGTCCCACCATGAGCTAAATCTTCTTCAGTGTCGGCAATGCAATTCTTGAAGCAGATGCCTACGAATTCAACCTTTACAAAAATAGAAAAAACGTAAAGGCAAAAAAATAACTATGGGACCATATATTTCAGAAGGTTTGCAGCTATTCTGACCAGGTGAAGAAGGAAAAATGTCCGCTAACTAAACAATAAGAGCAGTAACATTGAAGAGAAACGATCTAAGCCTTCTGCCAAAAGACATGATACGTAGCACCACCATGAATCCATACACGCTTAGGAGGGGCCTGCATGAGATAAACCAGGTCTCGTATATCATGAACACGCCAATATGTGATTGGGGGGAATGTAACAACGATGCCATGACAGCCTGAAAAAGGCAAGGCAATTCATATGACCGGAATATGATATGAATATGATATAAATACAGCAGATTGTCATGCTTGAAGCACCTGACAATGTACAATATGACTCTTTGGTCCATTCCGACCAGCTATACTAGACCATATATTTGTGAAGAGAGACCTGAAGTTTCCTTTCCCAGCAATATTTTCCCAAAGCTGAGGATTACTCTCGACTCGTTTGTCAGGACTAGATACATCAACTAAACTGATGCTCATGTTGTTACGGATAATGCAAAGCTTCCCATTTAGAGGAACAAGAGCAGCAGCCTCGAGAGCACGAGAACCACCCAGATGGAGCTTACTGTCAATAAATCTGCTCCAAGAGTTTGCAGCTTCATCATAAACCCTAAGCCTGCACCCGTCACGACAATCCAATGCATAGAGCTTCCCATTCATAGCGATGCTGGGGTTGCGCCAGCCAGAAACCATACCATCACTGATTGGGGTCCACGTATTAGTTCCGGGAATGTAGGCTTCACCAAGGACCTCCCGGTGGGACCCAAGTCCTTTTAGGAACCACTTCCCATTGTAAACAACCCCGATAAAGGGAACCATTGCTGTACTCATATCTGAAACAAAACTCCAACGATTTCTGTTTGGGTCATATACTTCGACAGACCGGAGAATCCTCTGAATTCCTTCACATTCTCCACCAGCCACGTAAAGGCAGTTATTTATGACACAAGAGCCAAAGAAATGTCTTTTCCTAAGCATATTTGGAGCCCTATGCCATTTATTTGTCCGAGCACTATAGAAAATGACCCGTCTCATTGAGCCCTTGATAGGATCTTTTCCTCCGAATAAGTACAGGTGGCAACCACTGAGAACAGCGCAGCCAAATCCAAGGGCTTCACTGTACTCTCCCGGAACAGGAGGCAATGCCTGCCACAGCTGGTAGGTAGGATCAAAAGCATGCCATGAAATCCTCCTATCGCGATCTCTTTTGACAACATAAACCCACTCTTCCACCATTCCGAGACTCTTTCTAAGAGAGTAAAAAAAGTTTCCTGCCAGAAGCCTATTCCATCTCTTGCAAACAAGACGGAGTTTGTTATGTTCAACACGAGGGACTCGAATCAGACAAGCAATAGCAAGATCATCAGGAAGGCCTGGCAGGAGAGGTGGCTGAATTCTGGTCCTCTCCCTACGGGAGTGTTTTGACTTGTGTGCATGCGGATTGATATCAGGTTGTATGCAAAGTTTTGATCCCGGGACAAACTTCCTTGCCCCCATCATGACTGTTTTTAAGCCGCATCTACTTTGCAATAACAAGAAACAGAATCAACCTGCCAAAATTTCTATTTCAGAAAGCAGGTGATATAATGAATTATAGGCTAAAAAGGAATAGCTAACAAAAAACAAATATACAATATTAAGATTTAGAACCAGAGGGATGATAATTTATCTAGCCTACATCCTCCTTTAGATTTCTCAATAATTTTTACTTTTTTTTTCCCTTCTTGGTTTATCAAGTATTAAAGGTTTCAACCGAAGTTAGAGTTTTTGGTGTGAATCTACTAGCAATCCAAACATCAAAACTGCTAGTTATCAAAATGGAGACATAAGCATGTCGTGTATTCACTTGAAGTTTTCAAAGAAGTGCAAACACAAAGATCACTCTTGGACACACATCAACAAGTTAATGTGCAAATGCATATACATTTTCACATGAGCTTTAGAAGTTAAACATTCAATTCGACTTTATTATAAAATCTATCATAAGAATATATATCAAGGGTGCAGATTGCAGAAACGCCATAATCGATTGATTCGTGCCTATCATCAATCAAATATATGGACTGAAAGTTCTCACCAATTTATCATTGTTAACACTATAAATTTCCCTTTTTTCTGTGTTCTATTCTTTCAATGAGCATTCTCAATATTATGCCTTGAAGAGTACTCGAACCTCCACACTCTTTAGCACGAGATTTTGAGTCTCGCGTGTCTACCATTTCACCACCAAGGCATCTTGAAAGTGAATCATATTCCATGAATATGATATCTATCTAGTGTGATGTATGGAATATATGACAAAGGTGGAGTATTTCTTCTTTTTCTATTGTCCTTACTTTTTCCCTTTAGGATGGAGGGGGTTGAAACAAGGGACATCAATAGGAGAAGTGCCTCCCATTATTTTAGAGGTTCCTGAATGACACAATCTTCTAGAAATATCCAAAAAGAGGTCAGAGACAAGAAAAATAAAAATGGCAAGTTAGTTCTCAGGTCATATTGCACAAGAAATTGGATTAATTCACTAATCTGGATGTGAAAATTAAAGAGCTCTAAATGAATACATACCTACAGGATACGAAGGAGCTAAAGATAATATCAAAGCATGAGAAACCAGAAAGTTTGATATAAACCGGAACACGGCTACAGGAATAAATTCTAATATTACAGTTAGATTAGATTGTGTTTCTGATGCGAACTCTATACTAGACCGTAAGGAATAGTCCCACATCGGTTACAAATGCAACATGATGTGGGTTGATATAGGCCTTAGTAAGGTTTGTATCATTGGCGCTTTCATTGAGAGCCTTACTTGCAAGTCGGGACTCGTAAACGGGGCGACCTATGGAAAGGGCTATCTAGAGACCGGATTAAAATACTGATAGGTGCAAAAGGAGTCGGGTCAGTGTCGCTAGGATGAAAGCCGCCATAGCTGGGTAGATGAGCCGACGAGGACGTCGGCTTTGCAAGGCGGGTGTATTGATGCGAACTCTATACTAGACCATAAGGAATAGTCCCACATCGGTTACAAATGCAACATGATGTGGGTCGATATAGGCCTTAGCCTCTCCCCTTGAGTAGCTAGCTTTTCAAGGTGGGTCAAAGGGGCTAAGGTTTGTATCATTGGCTCTTTTATTGAGAGCCTTACTTGCAAGTCGGGACTCGTAAACAGGGCGACCTATGGAAAGGGCTATCTAGAGGCCGGATTAAAATACTGATAGGTGCAAAAGGCGTCGGGTCAGTGTCGCTAGGATGAAAGCCGCCATAGCCTGGGTAGATGAGCCGATGAGGACGTCGTGCGAACTCTATACTAGACCGTAAGGAATAGTCCCACATCGGTTACAAATGCAACATGATGTGGGTTGATATAGGCCTTAACCTCTCCCCTTGTATAGGCCTTAACCTCTCCCCTTGAGTAGCTAGTTTTTCAAGGTGGGTCAAAGGGGCTAAGGTTTGTATCAGTTTCATTGTCATCCCTTATTAGTTAAAAAATGAGTTGAGTATGAATCAGGTAAATCACTGCGAGTTGAGCCATAACAGGTTTTCTATTAACAGGATGTGTTATGTCCATTATAAAAAATGAACATATTGATAAACCCCAAATGCGTCCATACCAACTCTCTTATGGATCAAAGTTAGATATTAACGAGTAGCTTCACAAATTGTAGAACAAATGTTCCCGGGCCACATAACCATTAAAACTGACGCACAATAGACCCTTAACTATGAACAACCAAATAAACAGTCAACCAACACTTGTGCCTCTGCAACTCGATTTTCACCACCTACAAGGCATTGTTGCTCCACGGAACCAAGATCAAGATATGAAAACCATTCGTGATTTACCCAATTTAAGCAGAAGAAACAACTTCTAATCATTTTCAAATTCCCCTGCGGAACACAAACGTCCATATCATAACAAACAGTAGATCTATAGAGAAGCATTATCCCTCCACAGCACTACCTCTAAGAACCCAACTCAGCAATTAGCTCAGAAAGTAAAGAAATGAAGATAGTTCAAACAGAGAAATGAAAACCCCAAAAACCAAACTCATCAAGCATAGTTGGAAAAACAAAAAATAAAAACAAAAACAAAAACAAAACAAGAACCACTGAACTAATTTAGACTTCAAAAACACATACCCTAGTCAAATTCCAGGAATATTGTCAGAATCTGCATATTTAAAGAGAATTTCAGTTGGGTATCTCCAAAATCACATCAAAACACTTGCACGTACCAAGAATTCTTTCAAAGATTCCACATTTATCAACAGTTTCATCTGGGTATCTCCAAAAAACGTATAAATTGAAAGAATAACTATAGCAAAAGAAGTCAAAGAAACTTACCAATGGAGCTTGAACTCGAAAACCCCTGTGTGCATTTGGAGACCTTTCAACTGACTGGTGGTCCATCTCACAAGTACAATTTCATAGACAAATTTCTGGCTACACCCAGAATCAATTTAAGAATTAAACAAACTTTACAGACTTAGATCAAGACCTCTTCAACCACCAATCTTTAAATCAAAATCCCAAAAATAAAAATCTAAAATTTTTTTTAAAAAAAGAAAGAAATAAAGAAAGGAAATACCCAAAGCAGAGCTTTTTCAAATGCAAAATGAAGATAAATACAGCAAATAGTGCTTGGAAGTTGGAGCTACAGCAACTTCAAAACTTGGGTATTCTCTCTCTCTCTCTCTCTCTCTCTGAAGAGATTATATAAACTCTTTAACTCAAGCCTTCAACAAGTTCTAATTTTTATTTTTTAGATTTGATAACTGAAAGTCTGAAACACAAAAGTACTGTATTATACTAGTATTATGTAGTAGTAATATTTCAACTCTTAGCCGCATGACATATGGCCTTATCAGCCTTCTCAATTTTGGCAGCTACCATTAATTTAATGGGTCAAACCCCTTTAATGGGTGAGAGTGGTGAGAGAGAGATTTTTGGCCTGTATGGCCCAATTTCCAAAAACAAAAAATTAGATAATGAAAACGGAGATGAGAAGGTAAGAAGAGTATACGCTATGGTAATTAGGAATAATGTATTGTCTTGCTTTATATGGTAATTATGAACTGATACTCCAACAAAACTGAAAGTGAACCAGTTTTTAATATCTTTTCATTTTCCATCTATTTTTTTAGTTAGGTAAATATGAAAATATTGTTAAGGAGTATGAATTTTAATGTCTTTCTTAAAGAGTCCAAATATGACTTTTAACTTAAGTTTTGTTAGTTACAACTTTTACCACAAATTAGTTGGGTTGGCTACAAATGAAAGTCATTTGTCAACCAAAAAATAAAAAATAAAAAATAAATAAATATAAAGAAAAAAGAAAAGATAGTACAACAAGAAATAATAAATACTAATAAAACACTAAATTACACTAAAATGATAGAATGCTAGAAATAAAATTACGAACACATTATGTATAAATGTATATATTAAAAAGTATGAAAGAGACTCACTTATTATTCGTATAAGAGAACCTCTATAAATTATTAAAATATTTATAAAATATTAATTTCTATTATTATAAATAATAAATAAGAAAGATGCTTAGAAAGTTTTATCTTCAACATGAATTACTTCCGAATCCTCCTTCCACAGTTCAAAATACTAATAGAAAATTATTTGTGAGTTATGTTATTGAATTTAAGGAATTGGATAGCGACTTACGCAGTGGCGGAATCACAACATTTATAGAGGGGGTCAAAATACATTGGTAAAAAAATTATTTATTAATGTTTGAAGTGCTTCTTTCAAATTCGTTTTGCCCAATTATAATATTTCACACTGTTGGGTCCTGATATTTTACATAGTGGGCCGGACTGGTTGGGCCTACTTCTTTGGTTAAATCTATTGGGTCATCTTTGTCGGATCTTGAAAGTCTTGGATCGGGTTGATTGAACTGTCCCATCGATGACTAAATATCTTCACTTGGTAGAGTTGGTTAAATCTACTGAAGTCATTTCACCGGGCCCGATCATTGGGTCTTCTTTGTTGAGTCGGTCATTCGATTAATTGAAAGATATATTTAAATATCTACATCTTTGATCGGTGATGATGACAAAGATATGATTGACTGATATCTTACATCGCATTAATGAGGATTGGACAGTCGGCCAGCGGTAGACAGAGGGGATGGGATTAACAGGTGTCAGGGGAGTCGGTTGCACGAAAAATCGAATCTTGGAGTATATGATAGCCAATATATCATAGCAAGGAGGGGATCAAGGGACAGGTAACTGATATTTTATTTCTCTCAATACACTAGATATTTTATCCTCCATTGTTAACTTCGTGAACATCCATACTGACTCTCACGCCTGAGCTATCCCCCGACGGTCAAAGCCGTCAAACTTGTGGTGTTGATTGTGTTTACTGTGCAAGATCAGAGCGTCTTACGTGATTGGGACGTGGCAAAAGATCTTGGCGTTAACATTGGCGCTAGAAGGAGGGCTGTGTTCTAGTGTCCTTGAGTTTTCAATCACAAAGTTTCATTTGTTCTACGTCGGAAAGAATGGTGAGGAATAGAACTAGTACACCGGAGGGACAACCGATGGTTGTAAGTTTATCCTTGTCTCGTGTTTCAGTTAAGGATCGTTTGGGTCCTTTCAAAAGTGCTCTTGAGAGTACGGCTTCCAAGAGTGATTCAGGGGGTTCTCGTTCGAGAACCCGTGGTAAAGCCCGAAGGAGGTTGGTCTTTGCGGCTGACAAGGAACGTGATCATGGCCTAAGGTGAGTAGAAGGCACCCCACCTAGAACTCGGCACCGAAGTGATCAGGACGACAAGGCTGCCAAGCTGGCGAAGATGGCGGACGAAGCAGATAAAGCTTTGGAGGTTCTCTTGAAGCAGAGCGAGGATATAGCTAAACATGTGCTTCGGATTGCTGAAATAAGGACGAGAGGCGTCAATTATGAAAGCGGTCCTTCAGATGGCGGAAGGCGAGCAGATGCTTCGGATGGCAGAGCTGAAGGACTAGGCGTCCAATTATGTCCAGTCTGAAAGACGTAGTAAAACAGTCTATACACTTTAAAGACATGTCTCAAGATGATCCTCATAACCGAAGAAGACCAAGGAACCATACTCCTGAGCATCCGAAAAGGGCACCTCACTCTATCGGTTCTCGGGATTATGGTCGCAGCAGACGAATAAGTTGATCCAGAGAGTATACACCTTAGAATACAAATAAGGCATTATGCCTCGAGTATTTTCACCACAGTGACAAAAATCTCCACCGAAATAGATCTAGAAATCGCACTCCCGAGAATCCACTAAGGCACACACCACATGGTACTTGTCTTCTGAGAAATCCATCTAAAGTCAGTAAAAGACCTGACTGCTTCGTAAGAAGCTTTGAGGAGGTTTATGTCCCAATCGCCAGACGAGCTCATGGATGTTGTGTGCGACAAATATTCTACTTCTGGACAATCGGTCATGACAGTCATCAAGTTCAGATTCAGCACAAAAGATTCACTTTTTCACAATTGATCTTCTTCCTATTGGTCCTAAGTTCACAATGGTGTAAGGAGGTATGGTCGGACTCGCTGGCCATTCGATGGTAGCCTTTTCGGCAGGAGTGTCCTTATGGTTTTGTTATACCCTGCGTGGTAGACAAAATTCATGGTCCTTTTAATATTGCTTTTACCGCGAGTGGTAAATCAATAGGCACCGAAGTAAAGAGGATGGGGTGGACTTGCTGACCATTCGATGGTAGCCTTTTCGGCAGGAGTGTCCTTATGATTTTGTTATACCCTACGTGGTAGACAAATTCCATAGTCCTTTTAATTTTGATTTACCGCGAGTGGTAAACAAAATGCACTGAAGTAAGGAGGTATGGTCGGACTCGCAGGCCATTCGATGGCAGCCTTATTGTCAAGAGTGTCCTTATGAATTTGTTCTACCGCGAGTGGTAAACAAATTCCATGGCCCTTATAAAATTGTCCTACCCCGAGTGGTAAACAAATGTCTTTATATACTTATTCTTCCCCGAGTGGTAAACAAGATCTTGATGGTGCAAGGAGGATCAACCGAATTCACCTTACGCATGATCTATCTCACACTTCAGTAACGATAAGTATGCATTACTTTATTTTGTTCAAGTGTTGAGTTCGGATTATATTATTATTGTTCTTAACTGTTATATAATTTGCTTGATTATTGACTAACAGTTTAAGATAAGAGGCACCTGTGCATTTTTCACGTTGATGAATGATGAATTATTGACAAGAAATGTTCACCCAGAAGTAATAAGGCATGAAGTTGATATTTCATTAATATTAACTGTTCACATAAAGTTAGAATTTTTGCAGAAAGTTCTACAGCTAAAGGTAAAAGGGAGGTCATCTTCAGGCTTCTTCCTTGTCAAACACCGTCGTCTAAAGAGTCTAGAAAAGATAGATCTACCTTGGTCGCAACAATCTTTTTCTTGCCTTTACTTCGGCAGATTTCATATCCTTTGGCATATATATATGGACGATCTCATCGTTCAGCTCGGTGGATTTTCTGTATTCTGCTTGGATCTCCTTACAAATATCTTCGGTCAATGGCAGACCCAAGTTCCTAAGGGCCCGAAGTTATCGGAGTTCCTCTTCAAGCTTTTGAGAAAGTGCTATATATCTTGCCTCTTTAGCGTGGATATTGTTATTTTGCTTCGCCAGGCTCTGATTGGACTCAGCCAGATCTTCATTCTTCTTCGTAAAAATTTCATTCTTCGTAAGCAGGTCGACATTTATATCTATGATGACCCGATGTGTGGCCTTGATCGTCTCCAACTCTTTTTTGACCTTGTCGAGATCCTTCCGAAGTCACTCATTGTTGAGATGAACAATGTCAAGGTTGCTTCTTTCTTTTGCCAACAAAGACTTCAGAATGGCTTTCTCCCTTCGGGCGGCATTCTCTTCGGCATCCTCTTTGGTATCCTCTTCGGCTTCTTTATATTTGGGGACGAGGCGCTCAAGATAGATATTCTGCGTCACGATATATATGACCAATATTAATCAATCAGTTCAAATTGATGGTCAAATATCAACTTCCTTTAGTCTGGTATTTCATTCCTTCATCCATCAGTTCCATGATGGTTTTTGTGGCGAAGGTCTGAGTTGTTCGGGATGTGGTGAAATATTTGTCGTTGTATGTTCGGCTGGAGCGGGCTCTTTAAATGGACTTCCGATCTTAATTTATGTTGCCATTTGATGTTCATCATATGGGCCTCGGTAAGCTATATTTTGGACCTTTATCGATCTTATTATAACTCCTTTTGCCTTGGACCGATGCCATTTATACTCTTTCATTAAACATCCTGTTTAATAAAAAAGGCTGAGGCGATGTTGGGTCTTGATATTTTACATAAGGGGCGATCGTGGTTGGGCCTACTTCTTTGGTTAAATCTATTGGGTCATCTTTGCTTGGATCTTGAAAGCCTTGGATCGGGTTGATTGAACCGTCCCATCGAGATGACTAAATATCTTCACTTGGGCCGAGTTGGTTAAATCTCTACCAGTCATTTCGGTTGGGCCGTCGATTGGGTCTTCTTTGTTGAGTCGGGTCGATTAAGGTGACCAAAGATATATTTAAATATCTACATCTTTGACCGGGTGATGATGACAAAGATATGGTGATCGATATCTTACATCGCATTAATGAGGATTGGACGATTACCAATGGTGATGAGCGAGGGATGGGATTAACAGTGTCGGGAGTCGGTTGCACGAAAAACCGAATCTTGGAGTATATGATAGCCAATATATCATAGCAAGGAGGGGATCAAGGGACAGGTAACTGATATTTTATTTCTCTCAATACACTAGATATTTTATCCTCCATTGTTAACTTCGTGAACATCCATACTGACTCTCACGCCTGATCTATCCCCCGACGGTCGAAGCCGTCAAGCTTGTGGTGTTGATTGTGTTTACTGTGCAGGATCAGGGCGTCTTACGTAATTGGGACGTGGCAAAAGATCTTGGCGTTAACACACACCATCCTATTCCAACCTTTTTCAAGTTTTGAGTTGTAAGTCTAATGACTTTAAATACATATATATATATATATATATATATATATATATATATATATATATATATATATATATATATTAATTTTTTCTAACTATGAAACTATTAATCAGACTTTAAAATTTTTAGTCAACTGATTAGCTACTTTTATAGATAAATTACAAATTATAATATTATATATTCAAAGCCTTATATTTTCTTATAACACTTGTAAGATTATATAACCTAATGTAGTTCACGTCAGCGGTATAATCGTGTCACATTATTTTTTTCTCTTTTGTCCTTGTAAGTTTAATTATATTACTAGATTGTTTTCTTTCTATTATTTTTTTATCTTTCTATTTTGTCATTCAATTTTTATAAATAGTTTAAGTACATTGGTAATCTTATAGAGTATATTATTAACATTTACATATGAATATATGGTGGGTCGTTTTCGCTATTTGGCAAAGGGAAAGAAATGAGTTTAAAACTTTGAACTCATTAGACCAAATTAAAGATGGTGATGTACATGTTGAAAATATGTACTTGCTCCTTTGGCTGATGTGCAGATGTCAAAGAACAAATCAGTATCATCACTTATTTTATTTCCTAGACCAAAAGAACATGCTGACTTTTCTCTCTGTCCATAACTTTAAAAAAAACTCTTCAAAAAAGTGAAAAAATAATTGAAAAATCTCAACAAAACACACACACACACACACACACACACACACACACACACACACACACACACACATAAACTCCCTTAAGTGGAGTTCACTAAATTTAAAAGAGACAGATTTATTATTGCACTTGCATGAGGGGACTATGGACAAAATTGGTATTTATTTTATTTTATACTATCCTCTTTTTTAGTTTTCTTAATTCATCAACTTTTTTCTGTTTATTGGTGCACACAATCATTAATACTAACACAATAAACCAGGGATTCATGAACTTTTGGGGAAATCAAAAGGGATAATTTCATCAAAAACAGGACTTGAAAACAAAATGCAAGGCCAATATGAGAGCTTCCATGCCCACACAGGTAGGAACTCTTTCCAGTTTCCACCAAGGAACATTTGGTAGAGCATTATGCACCTTGTCATTACAAAATTTATACAAGAATTAAATTTGTAGTCTAACTCCACTTGCAAGATGTTTGACATATTCAAACAGACACCACAACTTCCACTTTCCGAGAAGGGATGGAAGGAACAATGGGAATGTATTATCCTATTGAACAAAGCACATAATAAAGGTACATTTTAAGAAACCAGCCTATTTCTCCGAGTAAAGGACACAAGCCTCCACAGAGAAATACCCAGACAAGTGCAGGAAATAAGCTATAATCATCAAAGTTTGTTGATAACAATTATAAGAAAGTAAATCAAAAACTAATGGTTTTAAGCAAAACCTGCCAAACATCAAAAAAACCTATTCCTCCCACAATATATCACAACCCATCATCCAACGACATCAGAAAATGGGGAAGACTAACGACATGGTGAAGAAAACCTACTGTCAGTAGTATCGTACAGCCTGCTAGAATCAAACATCTCTATCCTGCGCGCTGCTAATATTACCGTACATCCCCCACTCTATTAGAGGGAAAAACTTCCAGAATTCATGAGACCACAGAATATGAGGGGAGGGGGGGGGGGCTCCAACCAGTTGTAAAATGAGAAGAAACGAAAAAACAAAATCTTTATCCTATGAAAGTTAAATCTGTTACCATAAAAAATTCAAGTAGGGTATAATTTGATATGTCAATCCCATGCGCTGGCGACACCTGACCCATATGCTCCACCATACCCCCCACCACTGGGAGCCCCATACCCACTCATGTTGCCACCGCCATAATAGTCTGCACCCCCCCTGTTAAAAGAAGAGTCCCTTCGAAAATCACGACCACCAAACCGGCCTCCACCGCCACGGCGGTTCTTCCCTCCACCATATGAGGCTCTGGCTGCAAAGCGAGCAAGCCATGCAGGAACTTCTTGATTTGCTTCTTGCATAAGTTCAGATAATGACCGCGCCATTGAGGAATTATTCTCGTTGAAGAATGCAGTAGCAAGCCCTGATTTTCCGGCTCGTCCAGTTCGTCCTATACGGTGGACATAATCATCAATGTCATTTGGAAGGTCAAAATTGACCACATGTGCAACATGAGGGATATCAAGACCACGTGCTGCAACATCTGTGGCAACCAAAATTGGAGTGTGACCACTTTTGAATGATCTCAGGGCTTGTTCTCTTTCCTGTAGGAAATACCAAAAAAATACCGAATTTTTGTCAGTGCATCTTGATCTGAGGCTACAGCACATAGATTCTAAATAAATGGGCTCAAAATCGGAAAAAGGTAAAAACGAATATATGAGAAAGGAAAGAAAGGTACCTATGAGCCTATGACCATTAAAGAAACAAGAGAAAAAGAAACCCAAACAAGGCCATAAGATAACACATCATACAGTAGGCATCTAATCCATATACATGTAACAAAAACTACTAATTTCTGGAGATAAGAAGCAAATTATTGGAACCCAGAATCTTTTTTAACAGAGATGATTCCACAGTAATTAATTTGTGACAGGGTACAGTACCCTATGAGAACTACACAAGGAAATTACGCACTTAATGCCATTATAAAGCTTATTGCTCCTGCCCCCAAGTAAAGGACAAATGATACTTCATAATTAAAGGACTAAGGGAACTCTAAAACTATGTTTAGCTTAAACTACAAATTTTTTCCCACAAGTTAAATGCAGAACTTGTGAATCTCTACTAAAAAAAAGCAGAATGTCAAGACCAAACATGTTGCTCTGGTCATATAGTTGAACAAGTGAAGCTCCAAATCCCTGTGTCCAATTCAACCAGTCCATAAAAATCATGTGTATCAAGGTGTGGAATATAGTAATGACCAAATCATCTAAACAATAAAAATCAAGAAGTTTGGTCATATCAGATATGACGATATTCAAGAAAAGATTGTGGTAGCATGGGAGAAGATGAGGGAACATTGGTTGAGATAGTTTGCCATATCCAACAAAAGCCTATATACATGAATCGGTGAGAAGAGTCATGTCAAGAAGAAAATATAATAAATAAAATAATGAATAGTTGATGGCTCAAATTTGATTAGGGTTGTGAAGCACCATTATTGTAACGTTATAAATAAGTATTTTGACGGGTCAGATTAGATTAGTCTTCATTATTATAAACTAGTTGACGCATATCACTAAATTACACGAAAATTTACGGGTGTTCATATTTTTGCATGCTCTTTGCATGTGTACGGTTGGGTTATTAAGTAAATGCTGAAATTACTTCATATTTGAGATACCTTACATAAGCTATCTAAGGTTGACCTTAGAAAACATGTGTGTGTTTTTTTATATGTTTCTATATGTGAGCGTGTTTATACTTAATTTATTTCCATCTACTTCTATTCTTTTAATTTGCATATATTATTCCTTTTTTATTTTTAAAATTTTATCTATTGTATTTTTTCTCTTTACTTGCATATGAGATTACCACTACTAGTTTGGTATGAAAGGCGTTGAATCGTTGATATAGTTGTTGTGTTGTTTGTTGTACAACCAAAAACTACTCATCATCCAATTCAGCTATATATCATGCATAGAGTCCCGCTTTCTTATGTATCAAGTTCCAAAGCGAGAAGCTTGTCCAAGGCCTAGAGTAGGTACTTGCTATGTGACCATTCATAAAAAAATAGACATCACTATTAGATACTGGATAATGAATCTTATACAAAAGACGAACAATATCTTTGGAACTCGGAACCGAAGGAAACAAAAACATCAAAGAGGGATATAAAATAGTAAAAGACGGTTTAGTTGATTCATGATTTTTGTCAAAGCATACAAGCAATGTCAAAAATGTATGCAAGTACACCAGAACAACTAAGATTCAAACAAAAGTACCTGCTGTGTTCTATCACCATGAATTGTAGTAGCAGGGAAACCATTACTACACAACCAATATTCCAGTGAGTCGGCTCCCTTCTTTGTCTCAACAAAAACCAAAGTAAGAGATTGCTGCATGGAAAGATCAAACATAAAAATCACTTAATAGATAAGTCGAAATTAGCTCATCACTTTCTAGATGTTAAGGAGTAAAGTGGAGGAAGAGTTCATTCTCTACATGAAAAGCATGAAGAGAATAAAGTATCCTATGAATTGTGCTAAAGATCTCAGAAATTGATATTTTGAAACAACTTTATCATGGAAATATTTGGATATCATCCTTCTCTCATCTTCACGTAATTATCTGAGGCTTCTAAGCCTGTATTGCAGTCAAAAAGGGACTGAGTGACAGTGAATATAAGAGTGAGAGATACAGAAATCCCTCAAATCCTCATCCTTCATTCTTCAAAGCATGATCAAGGTTAAATTTGGGCCTTTTTGCTTTCTTATTTAGGTAGTGAACATTACTGTATTAGTATAGTACTTCTCTCCTTAAAGAAACCCAACTTTGACAGGGAATTCAAGGACAACAATACATAATAAAAAAGGGGAATGGCCTTGCCACCTCAACTCCAGGCTACACATAGGCTCACCTCATCAAATTCATCTTGCCTCAAGTGACCTAAAACTCTCCAGAGCTACCTTGCCTAGCCTTGGTGCCTAGGCAAGGCGCCTTTGACAACACTGCTTTCAACCGCATATGTTCTATAACAAAAATATAGCTAGTTCCATTTCATTAAAAGAATACCTTTTACCTAACTTTAATTTAACTTCAGTTATAGAACAATTACAAAGATCATTATTGTTACTCTCTCAGCTACAGAAGAGATGTAGAAAGGAATTAAACAACATATTAAGAATTTAAATTAGAGAAGTTCTCTACTATTTGAAGTTCTTTCCTTGACCATTCCTAGCTTAAATACAAGATCCTAGCTTTACAGCCATGCTGCTCTGCAGAAAAACACGCCTGTGGGTTCCAAATAGAAATAGCTACGTAATATATATCACCAAAGAAGGAAGACAGGGAAAAACATCTATTTCTGACAAAATTCAAGAATTTACTGGCATGCCAAGAGCAAAGAGACACCTTGAAAGAAAAAGGTTTCTTAGGTATTACCTTTCCATGAGCACCATTTTCTCTCTGTGCATGAAGGAGGTCCATAAGGTGACTTCTCTTGTCAGTTTCCTGGACATATTCTACTCTTTGTACAATCAAATCGGTACTTGAACCAACTCTTCCAACAGCCAAAAAGATGTAAGTCGCTAAAAAATCAGAGGCCAATCTCTGCATGTCAACCAAATTGTAAATGTGTCACAAAGCTGCGGTTTGCATTTCCAAAGCAAAAGTAATTTAAATTTGCAGTTGAAATAAACATGCACACAAATCAGAAAAGCAGCTAACTGCTTCAATCGAGCATGAGAGATTGGGGATGGAGAAAGCCTCAGTTCAAGCAACAGAGAATATTTAATGACAATGCAAATTGAGTGTCCAGCATCATACAAGTATGTCAATCTCTGATAATCAGAATCCTAAATGAGTATCACAAAGTCCATGTGCGGTATACATTCATATTCCAAAATCTGATCAGAGAATGTTGAAACTGAAAAGCTTGACAAACATAATATATACCTGTATCTCTTTTGGGAAAGTGGCACTGAATAGCATTGTCTGTCTTACACCTGGCGGAGGCATGTCCATTTGCTGCACAATTTTCCTAATTTGAGGCTCGAAACCCATGTCCAGCATCCTATCTGCCTCATCCAGTGCTAAATACCTGATCATCTGTAATGAAACTCTTGCCCTCTCCAGCAGATCTACCAAACGTCCAGGAGTTGCCACAAGAATGTCAACACCTCTCTCCAGTTCTCGAAGCTGTCCAAATGAAAACATACAAACGCTTAATGAACAAGATATTTTCCTGATTGCAAATTATCTTGAATCCTGCTATGGTAGCCTTCATTAGTTTACTGATAGGACAAGACATCAAGTTCGTCATATAGTTTTTATAAAAAAAAAATCAAGTTTGTTAAAGTTATTAATATTATAATTGTTATTAAGCTATAACCAAATATTAAAATTTATGAAAAGAAATTATACTTATGTCAATAGATAAGAGGCTGAAAGCAACACAACCACAGGCAGCAACCATAAAGAAAATTGTGATAACAATAAAAACAGCCAAATTGAATATAACGGGGTACATTATGCTTTTTCATACTACAAACTCTCAAGAAATGATGTGCTTCAGACAACTCCTTTCAGTTATTTCTGCTTCCATAGGAAGTATCTAAAATGGTTCCGATTTATTGTCCGAAAGGGACAAAGTGCGTGTCAGAAAATATTAGAATATTTATGCAGTGGTTCAACTCAAGCTTGTTCATTTCTAACCAACCAAACTTGTTCTTTGGCGGTGAGAAACCTAATGCCACTTATCCAAAAGCCCATTGCGTGATTGCGTCCATTAGAAAAGATGCCCTTTGATGGAATTCACAGCTATGCAAACATGCACTTAATTATCGTTTAGAAGCTGGTTGCTGAAAAGACTATTCACTATTGTCAATTCCGAGCTTACATAGTGATGGATGATCACTATACAAGTACTTGATGATATTATGTTGTTTTGATGTTTTGTAATGATACATTACTGTGATGTTGGTTATTTACGTCTTCTATGATCTTAATTGTAATGATGAATTATTTTATGGTTTTATTAGTATTTTTTCATAATTTTTTGGGGACTTTTAGGTTTTTAAATCAAGGCTTCCACCTCGAGGCTTACGCCTCGCATAGCCCAGAGAAAAACGCCTCGTAGCGATTTTAACTTTTTTGAACATTGACTAGGGGTGCAACTTGGGTCGGGTAACCCAAGCCCGCCCGTGATTTCTTGTTACTCGAGTAAGGTTTGCTATATATTTTAAATACCCACCCAACCCTTGGTACTAAGGTGAAGTTCAGCACTCCACTACCCTAGGATCCTCAATCGTGAAAGAGTAGACCTTATCGCAATCAACTTAGGTTGAAAATAATTCTTCGTAATTTTATGGGGATTACATTATTTAAAAAGACTCAAAATCCTAATATTATTTAGGAAATAATAAAAGCACTAAATGACTAAAATACCCTAACTATAATAATATTTCTTAATATTCTGAATCCCCACTAATAAATAAAATAAATTACATCAATTATTCTCAAATTAAACATAATAAAAACTCCAACTAGTAAGTATAAAAAATCTTCTCGTTGTTCTGACTTGTGGTCTACATCACATAAAGAGCAAATCACACCTTGTATAAGAAAGAAACAAAACAAGGAAAGAGAACAACCACCACTAAACCATGACCATCTTGTAAATATTTGTGAATAACGAGAGAAGAAAAGAAAAAGGCTTGAGCAACTTGTTTCAGGCTGTTTTAAGGGCCTAAGATAATAATGTAACAAAACCGTAAACAAAACGAACTAATTCTTAAAAAAAACCGGCACTTTCTATTTACCCTGCTTTACATGGTTGCATTACCTTGATGGTGTTTATAAAGATTAAAGAAAAAAGAAGTTATTTTCAAATCAAGAGGCATTTGTAAGATTTCAACTTTTTGCATCTGTTGGAAATTGAAGGCTCCTTGTCCTTTCCTGTTGTTCTCTCTACCTTTATCCATAAAGTAAAACAACACTTGTTTTGTGCTTATACAGTAATAAATAATAAGTAAAAAACACAACTCAAAACCAGCTAACAGTTATGTGAAGAATCCACTGCATGAAGACCATGAAAATTTAAAATAAGTATCCGACACATCATAATCATAGCTCATAAGAATATGATACCTGATGGTTAATAGGTGCACCACCATAAGCAACAACCACCTTGACACCAGTTTGAAACGCAAATTTCCGAGCTTCTTCATGAATCTGCAGTTAGAACAAATCAAAATGTCTAAGTTCATTCAATGTAAAAATTAGGTCAAGAAGCAGAAAACTCTTCAATACTGAAAATAAGAGAAACCTACTTGGCATGATAGCTCTCTTGTTGGAGACAATATAAGAGCAAGTGGACACGCCATTCTTGGCATGCGAGGTGCTCTTTGTGCAGATTGGCCCGTCATAATTCCACTGATAATGGGAAAGCAGAAAGCAGCCGTCTTGCCAGAACCTGTCTGAGCACAAGCCATTAGATCCCGACCTGCAAGAGAGATTGGTATGGCATGCCGTTGCACAGGGGTTGGCTTGACATATCTGCACCTCTGAATATTTTTATTAAGTGCATCACCCAAGTCAATCTCTGCAAAAGTATTCACAGGAGGAGGCACATTATCCCCACTTGTCTCCACAGGAATATCTTCATAAGCATCAAAATTAATCCCCGTGTTCTCCTGCTCATTAACTTCTTCCTCTATAGCATCATCATCAACAAAAGGGTTAACTTCCCGCTCCCTCCCACGGTCCCAACCACCAGTCCTGTTGTTCCAACCACCACCTCGCCCACCTCCTGAACTATACCCAGATCTATTATTGTCAATCCTTGGAGGCACAGCCCAACGATTCCCACCTACGGCAACATTACCAGAGCTGGACCCACTCTGAACTACAGCAGATGAGTCTGCTGAAGGTGGCCTATTTCGAAGATGTGGAGGAACATAAGCTGGTCGATTACCCCCAGAAGCAGCTCCACCAGCAGCCGCATTTTCAGCTGCAGTAACCGAATCAGCCCATGAAGTTGGCATAGTCAAACAAGAATTCAAACACCTTACAAAACCCCTCAAAATCCTCTCTAAATATCAAATTTTCAATTCAACCTCAATAATTTTCGTCACCATCAAAATCAAAGTCTCCCTGATCAAAACATACAAATGTAAATATTAACAAAAGCAAAATCGTGATCTGTTTAGGTCACAACAGAACACATCAATTACAGATACACACAAAGTATATTTCCAGAAGAAAAAAAAATACAATAAAATGCAGCACAATATATACAACAGAACCAAAGGAGGGAAATACGTACAATGGAGTTAGATGCGTAAAATTAGTGAGAAATGAAAAGGATATAGAAACCCTAATTTGGTTGCGATCGGAGGCGAAAATGAAAATATCTTCTCTCTAAAAATTAAATAAAAATAAAAATAGACGTTTAATTTATCTCGCTCCCTATAAAGAATGCTTAGGAAAGCCAATATAATTGAGGGGTTAGAAGAAACGTACATATATTCCGGCTGGGGCTACCTGAGTTTTATGTGGAGTTTGATAAAATTGAGTGTCACAAACAATTTAGACGTCTGAATAATATAAAATATTTAAATAGAATTGTGTCTGAATAAAAAAATGTTGTTTGATAATTAATTTTTTCAAAATGTCTGAATAACAGTATTTTACCATTTTAACCCTCTGAACAGTTTAAACAAAACTTGTTTGATAATCAGGAGTTCTGAATAGTATTTTAAATACATATTTATAATATTTTGACCACAATATGATAAAATAAAAATAAAAACGTACAAATTAACCTGCTCACCACCTTTATCGACGGATCCATAAAACAAATCTTTATTCAATATATATATATATATATATATATATATATATATATATATATAAGTTTGTCAACTTAAGCTTGCTGATAAATAGAGAAGGAAAACTTTATTCAAAATATCTTGAATTTCTTCAAATTCTAATCCATTTGAAACAGAATTCAAGTATTTAATTGTTCTCAGTATTATTATTGTTTTACAAGTAATTGTTACAAGCATTATCAAGCACCCCAAGCTTGCCAATCTCGCCCTACTTGCATATGATTATTCACACAATTTTCCAATAAACATATGACGAAAACATAAAAGACTTGAGAACATTGACAAAAATCATTATGCAAATTCCCACAATCACCTCCACTAAACAAAGAACAATTGTGAAAGTAGTTCTTACATCTAGAGCAGCATGTTTTTCAGATTGGCGAATAGATTCTTTACATACGCATCATTTTTCATCGTACGATAGCTCTAAAGAAGTCATGTAATTGTTGTTTACATCAAATCCAAACACAAACACCATGAAACTAAATTCCTAACATGAGAAGAGCCTAAAAGTCCAACTGCAATTAAGTTCTTGGAACTCCGTAAGCGAAAGATCGGCTACCCTCGATTTCTCCAGAGCTCTGAAAAGAAATCAATGTCATCAACAAAAAAGAGCAAACAAGATGTTCTGGGGAAATTATTAACAAATTATTAATAATGTCATCAACAAATTATTAAAATTCAGGGGAAACAGACAAACAACAACTACTACGGTCACTATTTTACCCCCGTGACTTTGACTCCTACACAACAAGATTAGTCGACCAAACTCCATGTTCTTCAATGGAAATGAAACAATAAATGTCAATCCTCAAATGAAACAAAGATCATAATTAGTAGAATGTTCAAAGACTTTTAAAAAACAAGCCATTTAAATACAAATTATCTATCACTTGGCCTGCCAAATGTTATAATTCAGCAAGTTTAGAGGAACTTATCTTCTACACAAAAAAACAAATGGCTCTTTTCATCAGAGTACATAGATTATAAAAAGTTTAAACAATAAAAAACAAACATTTAAATAGTTTGAACAATAAACAACAAATTATACTACAAAATCTATTCTTAAACAAAAATCGGGAGGAGTTTGTACAAAAAAGTAGTACCAAAATCATCGAAAAATATATTGTGCAACAAAATGAATGTCCCAAAAGTTTGACACATTATGTAGTCTATGTCAACTTATCAACAACAAGATTCATCAAAGTATAATGCACCAAAAAACTGGGATTATTACCAAAGAAGGGCTTTCAAAGATTCTTATGATGACGATCACACCTCGACTTCCTAGGCCAAGGAGTAGTCAGGATGCCAAGATAGTCCAAAGTCTCTCCCTGGTAAGAGATAAAAGAAAGGAAAGAAGACAAAATGAGTTGGTAATATAACCCTCCTCGTCGCACTCTTTCCAAATTCTCATTCACATTCTTCATGCAAATGATGTTAAAAACTAAAGAACATAATGCAAGATGCAAAGTTGTGCAATAAATTATCCGCCAGAAACAAGACAATCCAAACAAAATAACCAAAGTGTTCAAGTACCGTATCAAATTTTAATGTCGATAGATGCATTTAGGAGTAATGCCTAACAAACAGTTGCAGGTAAGAATCTACTATTAATATGGCCCCACTGGACTTGGGCATCCTATGCATGTACATGATATATCATGTAAATTCCAAAATATAGACAAACCCACAGCCCTCACTATTCAAGTATCCAGTTTTTCTAAGGTAGAGAGTATTATTTCTTTCTTATCTATGAAGAGAACTTCTGTTATTCCATTCTTTATTATTATTCATTGGAATAACTCAGATCTGTGCTACTACCCTATACTTGGTGAAATTATTACATTGTTCCATTCTTTATCATTCTCATTGGAACATCCTGCTCACATGCGTTTCTACGCCGGACTGATTCCGCCTTTTATTATTCTATTGGAATATCCTGTCTGTGCGTTTTACGCCGGACCTGATTCCGTTATTTATTATTCTGTTGGAATAACCTCGCTCAAGTCGATCTATCGCATGCTGGTGATTTCTTTTGTTATTCCATTCCTTATTATACTCAGTTAGTTAAAGTTTTGACTTCTATACTCCATGAAATTAGTGGAATATCCTTGATATTTGCACTTCATCCAGTATCTTTTCATGGAAATATTCTTCTGAGCATTCTTGAATTTTACTCTACAAAGCAGTATCATGTTGACAATTTGGACGTTATTAGTTCTTGGATAAAATAATTCTTGAACTTGTTTTATTGAATTCTTATATCATTGTCATCATCCTCATGTTTATATTTTGTTGAAAGTCATCTGTGGCCTATAGTGCATAGATGAACTTGGTATGATTATGACCAGGCATTATTCGGTGTAATCATGACCGTAATGTTACAAATGATGTGGTAAAAGTCCTCATTGTCCCATAGTGCATTGATGGACAGTTGTTGGCATGATCATGACCATTATTGAATACACAAATATTCTTGGCCCGTAGTGCATGGATAATTGTGGTCGTAGTACTAAATAATATCCTTGGCCGTAGTGCAGGGGTGATTCGATGATGTGAATTATTTATTAAGCTGAGTCCCAACGATAAATGTAAGACCCCAAATTATTAATAAATGAAATTTAATTTCCTCTATTTATTATTTTGAAATAGTAAGGGTTGATTTGATTAATGTGGTTAGTTATGGGTAAAATGCATGAAATATTTTAAATAAGCGGTGGTTATAAAATATTCATTGTTGTCGGGAATATTCGTTTGGTCGTGGAATATTCTTGCTATCGGGAATATTCGCGACGTACAGCACATCTTTTTTGGGCCCCTAACGGAAAGTGATTGGATGAAAAAAATGACAAGTATAAGTTGTTTATAAATAACTACGTAGTTATTCTGCTTAACACCGCTTGGAATACCCGGTGGTTAAAACACGATGTCTACGCGTTGTTGCCACAAGAAGATACCAGTATTGCACCAATTATTGATTCTTACGTGAAGAAGGCACTTACTCAATAATTGTTACAGTAATTCTTCGCTCGATATTTTATTTTATTGATTCAATAATTGCTTGCGTTGATATTTTATATTATTGTTGTTTCAATAATTGTCACTACACAATATTTTCCATTATCGAAGCAATAATTCATATTATCTGAATAATATTATTGGCAATGTCTAGAAAGTTCTGTCTAAGGAGATGTTTGGTCACCTAATTGCGTGCGATGGGAGAAATTCTTATTGGAAAGCCCTCTTCCTGAACCTACTGTTTTGTGATTGTGATTCTGTAATATTATTTGTGAATAATTAATTATTGATTTATATGATGAGGAAAATATTAATTTTATGTGGATATAGATGGAGAAAATTTTTAAAGTGACAATTGTTGAAAATCGATATTTTATCTTTTCTGATAAAATAATATTTTATTATATTATTATAATATAATAATGATGATGTTTTTACAATGAATGTGGGATATATGAGTATATGAGGAGAAAGAGTATTTTTGTTGCAAAAGTTGTTTAAAACATGTTAAACATGTCTGTGGGCCCATTTCTTGACTTAAATTTGATTATAGCTGTAAAATCATCCGTATGTGGATTTCGGTCAATTTCTATTTGAAATTTGGAAAAAATTTCTTCTGTAAAGTTGTAGAGAATTGAATTTCCTATAAAAAGTTGCGAGATTCAAATTTTCTGATTAAAGGGCTATTTATTATGAATTATTGAAGTTTCGTAGTTCCGAAATAATTAATTTTGGAAGTTTTAATTATTTTTAGTTAGAAAAACGTTTTTGTTATTTGTAGGCATGTGTTAAGAGTTGGAAATCAGCTGGTATGAGTGCGTAGAAAATTTTAATATATATATTAATATTTTATTAAATTTTCTACTTTGGTGTTCTAAAGATTTTCCTATAAATAGGTCTTGGGTTAAAATTGAAAATCACACGAAGCTAAATTTCAGATTTCTCTCTCTCTCTATATATTGGCGTATTCTTGTTGTAAGACCCCAACTTTTTGAATAAAATGAATTTTCTATAATTATCATTTTTGAATATTATGGAATAAATTTGATATAATGTTATAGTTGTGGGTAGTATTTATAAATTTTGCAAAGTATGCAAGTTGTTATATTATATTCGATTGGCTCTGGGGAATATTCGTTTTAGCGAGGAATATTCAGATAATCTGAAAAATCATTGGTGGACCCCACAATGTAATTATTGTCGGATTGAGAAAACGACAAAAATATTTTATCAAAATAACTATTAAGTTTTACTGGCTGATACTATTGAACTACTTTCGGTAGTAAAAGTACAAAGAATACGCGTGGTTTCATAAGTAGTACCACCAGATTGATTATTGATGCTTACGTGAGAAGTCATTATGTTTTGTTCAATTATTGCTATAGTAATTGTTGCATAATATCTCACGTTATTTGATTCAATTATTTTCGATATTTTATATATTTTAAAATCAATAATTGAGACGACAAAGTTATTAATATTATTATTTTCAATATTAACGATGTCTGTAAGTTCTCATCAAGGAGATGTTTGGTCACCTAATTGCAAGGCTTATAGGAGAAATCCTTATTAAAAGCCCTCTTTCTTGGGAACGACCTGGTCGATTAATATTGTGAATTGTAATAAAGGTGATAAATGTTGTTAAAATTATTAAGGTGATTTTTATGAAGTCTGCTTATTTTATGGATCCCTATTTTACCCATTTTTTAAAATAATCGGTGAGAAAATTTTTTATAATGGTGGAGGCCCACATGTTGGAAGAATAATGACTTGTGTGTGTGTATTTACGTATGTGTGGAGTGTGTGTGTAGGTAGTGGATTTTGGTGGGGAATAAGGTTTTGAGTGGGAGTATTATTATAATTGTGGGTGGATGGAGGGTGTATTATTATGATTATATATATATATATATATATATATATATATATATATATATATATATATATATATAAGTTGAAAAAAATGGATGGATGATTGTATTAATATGATTATATATATATATATATATATAAGTTGAAAAATTGACTAAGGAGTATTATTATGGATATATTATGTATAATATATTATATTTTATTTAAAAGATTTTGCTTTAAATATGGACCGTCAGATTAAAGTAAATCGATCTGGACTGTTCATAAGTTAGTTACTATACATTCCATTTTTCTATAAATAGAAGCTCATTCCTTCATTATTTTCTTACGAATTCACTAAAACTCCAGAGAGAGAAATTATAGAAAAGCTATAGAAAATTATACTGCTACTTCCCTACTCTTACATCCAGTTCTTTTACGGTAAGGGATATTATTCTTTTGTATTTGAGAAGAGAATTTCTGTAATTCAATTTCTTTATTATTCTCATTGAAATAACTCAGATACGCTTAATACCCTATACGTGGTGACATTCTTACATTATTACGTCTTTATTATTCCGTTGGAACATCCTCATGCATCTATCTATACCGGACTGGTTCCGCTTTCTTATTATTCATCTTTTTATTATTACATTTGGAACATCCTGTCTGCATCTTATATCGGGACTGGTTCCGCTTTTATTATTATTCCGCTTTATTATTACATTGGAACATCCCGCTTGCAGTGATTTTCACCGACTGGTTCCATTATTATTATTCTGTTGGAATAACTTTTACGCTAAGCAATCTGCGTGCGTGGTGATTTCTGTTGTTATTCCATTCCTTATTATTCTCGGTTGGTTAAAATTTTGACTTCTATACTCCATGAAATTAGTGGAATATCCTCGATATTTCAAGGCTTCATCCAAAGATTTTTCATGGAAATATTCTTCCGAGAAATCTTGAATTTTACTCTACAAAGCAAGATATCATGTTGACAATTTGAACGTTATTAGTTCCCTGAATAACTTAATTCTTGAACTTGTTTTATTGAATTTTTATATCATTGTCATCATCCTCATGTTTATATTTTTTTTGAAAGTCATCTGTGGCCTGTAAAACATGGATGGACTTGGTATGATTATGACCAGGGATTATTCGGTGTAATCATGACCGTAATGTTACAAATGATGTGGTAAAAGTCCTCATTGGCCCGTAGTGCATTGATGGACAGTTGTTGACATGATCATGACCATTGATGAATACATAAATATCCTTGGCCGTAGAGCAGGGATGATGTGGACTATTTATTAAGCCGAGTCTCAGCGATAAAAGTGATGAAAAACTTTTTAAATCATAAAAGATAGTAGATTCTATTCTCTACTTGACTCTTTTAATGGATTGCTTGATCCACTGCAGTTAAACTTGATGTCTATTATATTTTATCAGTTTAACATTGTTGGAGACTAATGATAATTTATTATGCATTATCTTAGTCATAATATTTCTTACTGGGCTAGTTGAGCTCACCTTTCTTTCACTGTTCTCTTCAGGAAATGAGAATATAGCGGGGACAAGTCGGGGAACGGAGTGATGGTCCAGAGGATAACATTAGTAGTCCTCACTATTCTGTGAAATAATGTGATAATAATTGTAATGAGGACTCCTTTTGAGTTTGTATAATCTCTAGTAGATAATATTTGTATTCAAACTCACGATTTATGTTTTGTCGTATTGTACACGGCATAAATAGATTAATAAGTTGTATTTGAATTTTGTACCATGTATCCATGGCGACCCAAGATGGGTGATGTATACCTAATTTTGGGGGCCACGGTTGGTATCAAAGCTTAGGATATGATCCTGCTAAGATGTGAGACTAGAACTAGGAGGGAGAGACGGGAATTCCTTGTTAGTATGACTTACTTAAATTTATTTTGTATTTAAATTGGTTGGTCGAGTTTAGAGATATTATATTACATGTCAATTAACCTTTGTTTTGTGGCGAGATCTGAAAATGACATCCAAAAATGTTGAGAATAGCAATGGAGCACAAGAGACCGCTGAGTCTCCATATATCAATAATAAGGAGAATGTGCATCGTGAAGACGACAATCCTCATGCAAACAACAACACTTGACCAAATGCTAAATGATGGATTGTTCGAGGCTTTATGCAATTCATGCAACAAAGAGCGAGAGCGGCTCTGTCCAAAATGTGTAATGGAAACACTTGAAACTCTCGGCGATCACCGCTAAATGATTCAAGGAGCCGGGACCACCGGGAGTTTAAGGAGAGCAAAAACCACTTATAAGCGTAAGCATGGATAAAGCGAGATCACCAAGATATTTGATGTCTTGGGATGCTCCGAGGAGCAAAAGGTTCCCTTCACGCCTTTATGTTGCGGAGAAGCAGATTCTTGGTGGGAATCGGTAAAACTTACTCAACTCCGCTGTCTTTAAAGATGTCTTGGGAGAAGTTCCAAGAGTTGTTTCAACGACAAATACTTTCCAAAGTATTCGGCTCGTATATGAAGGAGGTGGCGTTTATCGAATTGGACCAAAATAATATGACCGTATGCCAATACGAGGCAAAATTTGCGGAGTTATCCCGTTTAATACCCCACTTGGTGGATAATGAAGAGAATAATGGCGCAAATGTTTTTAAGAGGTTTGAAGTCGGAAATACGTCAACATCTTATTTCTCATAAACTATGTTTGTATTCAGATGTTGTAAATAAGGCTCAGATTGGTGGAGTCATGATAACGAGTCAACGTCAACCAAAAAACGAAAGAAGCGGTAAGAAAATGATAATACTAGTGAGAAGCGATCATCAAAGTGGTGACAACAAGCGTGGAGGAATTAATAAAGGCGAAAATGGTAACCACTTTATGGTAATCGGGCCAAAACAATAAGAATGGACATTTCAAGAAGAGAGATTCAACAATGATGGAAAGACTTCAAAGACCAAGACCAGTTGTTAAGGAAGGAAAAGACCACCTATCATATGCTTCAAATGCGAAGGGAGGGACACATCATCCAAATTATGCGATGCCATCCAAAGCATGTTATAATTGTGAAAAAGAAGGTCACTTAGCTCGATTTTATCGTTCACCAAGACAAATTCAATGGATGGAGGCACCAAAGGTCATCTAGAAAAGTCAAAGCCGGTGAGTCTGAGGAGAGCGTTTGTTGTGACCTCCTGAGAGAGCAAGGAACCCGAATGAGGTCATCACGGGTAAACTTATCATAAACTCTAAATAAGTCTACACTTTATTTGATACCGGTTCTACCCATTCTTTTATTTCTCTTACTTGCATACCAACGATTAAATTTGACTCGGGAAAAATTAGACTTTGACTTATCTCGTGGAAACTCCGTTGGGAGAAACCTTCATTACATCCACGGTTTATAAGTCTTGTTTGGTTCAAGTTGGTACCCACACATTACCTGTCGATCTTATTGCATTAAAAATACTTGCATTTGATGTAATTCTAGGGATTGATTGGTTAACTACTCATCATGCAAAAATTGATTATTTTCGTAAGGTTGTTAGCTTTCATATTCCTAATCGACCTATTATGCGAATTCAAGCAACCAAACCATTAAAATCAATCACCGTCATCTTAAGCCATAAAGCTATTCGCTTTATTGAAAAATGGATGTCAAGCTTTCTTAGCTCATGTCACGAGATCTAAACAAAAATACGCCGCTTTTGAATAATATTTCTATTGTTAATGAATTTCCGACGTATTCCTGAAGAACTTCTGGCCTACCCCCGTAGGCGTGAAATTGAATTTTGTATCGACCTTGAACCCTAAGACAAAACCCATTTCTAAAGCCCCATATCAAATGGCTCTATTGAACTTCGTGAGTTAAAGACTCAACCGCAGGAATTGTTAGACATCGGCTTTATTCGTCCCTAGTACTTCTCCTTGGTGCTCTCTGCTTCTATTCGTGAAGAAAAAAGATGGGAGTATCGCGACTTTGTATTGATTATCTGGAGTTGAATCATGTCACCATAAAAAATAGGTACCCATTGCCACGTATTGATAACCTGTTTGACCAGTTGCAAGGAGCCAAATTCTTTTCAAAGATTGATCTTCATTCCGGATATCACCAATTGAAGATTAGAACTTATGATATTCCAAAAACGGCTTTTAGAACTCGGTACGGGCATTATAAATTCCTAGTCATGTCCTTTGGATTGACTAATGCTCCTGCTGCCTTCATGGATATGATGAACCGAGTATTAAAGGAATATTTGGATCATTTCGTGGTCGTCTTTATTGATGACATCCTCATATATTCTAAAAGCCGTGAAGATCATGAGGAACACTTGAGGCTGATACTCCAAAAGCTTCGTGAATACAAGCTTTATGCCAAGTTGAAGAAATGCGAGTTCTGGCTTGAGGAAGTAGCATTCCTTGGGCACGTGGTATTAAGTCATGGAATATCTGTTGACCCAACAAAGATTGAAGCTATTCAAAGCTGGGAGAAACCTAAATCAGTGACCGAAGTTGTGACGCCCCCAAAATAGGTATACAACACCCATTCTGAGTCGCCAAATACATGGTACGTAAAGCAAACTACAACTTCAATAATACAATTGTCGCGTAAAAATACGATAACACATACCGTGAGTTTAAATACAAATATTGTCTTACAGCATAATATCCACACTCAAATAAGTCCTCGTTACAATTATTCAAACACTATTTTACACGTAAATAGTGAGGATCGCTAAAACATCTTTCTAGAACCATCACTCCGCACTCCCACTAGTTCCTCGCTATGTTCTCACCTCCCGAGAAAAATGGAACAAAAAGGAAAAGGGTGACAACCAGTAGCTCCTGAGAAAGGGGGCTTTCCAATAAGAATTTCTCCTTATTAGCGCCGCAATTAGGTGACCAAACCTCTCCTTGTGAAACTTTCTAGACATTGCCAATAATGCTATCTAATAATATTATTCAAATAATATGAATTATTGATCCGATAATGGAAATACGCGCGTGACAATTATTGAAACAACAATAATATAAAATATCAACGCAACAATTATTGAATCAATAAAATAAAATATTGAATATAATTCACTGTAACAATTATTGAGTAGTGCCTTCTTATGTAAGGATCAATAATTCATCAATATTGTGCATCCACGCATATTATCAGATTTTAACCAATTTGGTATTCCAACAAAGTGTTAGCAGAATAACTACGCTGGCGTTATTTATAAAAACTCAGACTTGTCGTTTTATTCATCCGACAGTTATTCTGTTATGGGGCCCACAAATGACTGCGCTGTCGTACGAATATTCCCCAACAACAAGAATATTCCATGACCAAACGAATATTCCCCGACAACAATGATTATTTTATAACCACTTGCATATTTTGCAAAATTTGCACATTTCACCCATAACCAGAGAATTATATCAAATTAATACATTATTATTCACAAATATAATTAGAGGAAATTCCATTTTATTTATAATAAGTTGGGGTCTTACAACCTCCCCTCCTTATGAAATTTCGTCCTCGAAATTGATATACGTACCTGGTGTTTCGAAAATGTGAGGATACCTCGCTTTCATTTCTGATTCCAACTCCCAGGTCATTTCTTCAATAGCATGGTTTCTCCATAAAACCTTAACTTGTGGTATAACCTTGGTGCATAGACATGCTCTTTCCTATCCAAGATCTTAACAGTACTTCTTCGTGACGTTAAATCTTCTACTATCTCTCAAATCTGGTTCTAACGCAATAATATGGTTCGGGTCTTTCACATATTTACTGAAGCATGAATATGTGAAAAACATTATGAACATGAGACATACTTGGAGGTAATCTTGAGTCTATAGGCCACATTTCTTATTCGGTCGAAGAATCTCAAATGGACCAACAAATCGTGGATTGAGCTTTTCTCTCTTCCCAAATCTTATAACTCCTTCCATGGTGCAACACGTAACAATACATGATCCCCAATATTAGATTCCACATCTTTTCGATGAAGATCCGCATAACTCTTTTTATCGATCTTGTGCTTGCTTTTTATATCGTTGTCGAATCATTTGGATCTTTTACGTAGTCATGCGTATTAATTACGTCCCAACAACGCTGCTTCTCCCACCTCGTCCCAACATACCGGGAGAAACGACACTTTCGTCCATACAACGCCTCAAATGGAGCCATGCCTATACTTGCTTGATAACTCTTGTTGTTGTAGGAGAATTCCACCAAAGGCAAGTACTTATCCCAACTTCCTTTAAAATCTAGGACACAAAGTCTTAATAGATCTTCAGGGTTTGAATAGTCCTCTTTGATTGTCCGTCCGTTTGAGGATGGTATGCCGAATCAATCGAAATCCGCGCCCATAGCTTTCGCAAGCTAACCCAAAATCGTGAAGTAAATCTTGGGTCACGATCCGAAACTATGGATATTGGCATGCCATGCAATCTCACAATCTCATTCACGTACATGCAAGCAAGACGTTCAAGGGAATACGTCTCACGTATTGGTAAGAAATGGGCAGACTTGGTTAATCTATCAACAATAACCCAAATCGCATTTATGCCTTGAGAAACTTTGGGAAGACCTGTAACGAAATCCATAGTAATGTGTTCCCACTTCCATTTCGGAATCTCAAGTGGTTGTAATGGACCCTTTGGCACTTGATGCTCCTCCTTTACACGTTGACAAGTTAAACACCTCGAGATAAAATCCGCGATCTCTCTCTTCATATTGTTCCACCAAAATGTATGTCGAATATCATGATACATTTTGGTACTCCCAGGATGGATTACAAACGGGGTGTTGTGTGCCTCCATCATGATTCTATGCTTCAAGTCAGAATCGTTAGGAACACAAAGTCTGGAGTTGAATCTAAGTATTCCTTCTTCATCGATTCTCGCTTCTGGAATAGCTCCTTCTTGCACTTTTTTCTTCATACGTATCAGCTTTAGGTCCGTAGCTTGAGCAACTTTAACTTTATCGATTAAAGTCAGTTCTACTCGTATATTGGCCATCATCATGTGGGTCCCTAGAGTCTTTAATTCTACCTCCATCATTTGCAAGTCATACAGAATGGGCCTTTGCATTAACAATATCGCACTCGTACTCGCATATGATCTTCTACTCAATCGTTAGCTTTACTACGTTACCGCTTTTCGGGATGATATTGAATAGTGTGATCGTAATCTTTCAATAGTTCAAGCCAACGTCGTTCTTGGCATGTTGAGTTCTTTTTGGGTGAAGAAATATTTGAGGTTTTTATGGTCCGTATAAATCTCCACTTTCTCCCCATACAAGTAGTGTCTCCAAATTTTCAACGCGAATCGATCGCCGCTAACTCTAGATCATGAGTAGGATAATTCCTCTCATATTCTTTGAGTTATCGTAAGGCATAAAGCATGACTTTCCTATGTTGCATGAGAACGCATCCTAACCCTTTTGCTCAAGCATCGTAGATATAACAAATCCATCCGCATGAAGATGGTATTGCGTAACAAAGTCCGAAATGAGTCTCCTCTTGAGCTCTTGAAACCCTTCTCGCATTCCTCGCCCATACAAATTTTGTATCTTTCCGAGTCAATTGAGTTAACGGAGTAATGATTCGAGAAAATCCTTCCACGAATCTCCGATAATAACCAATTTAAGCCCGTGAAGCTTCGCGCACTTCTGTCCAACTTTGGTTGCTCCCAACTTTGTCTTTGCTTCAATCTTCGCTTGAATTCGACAGATACTCCATGTTTTGACACCACGTGCCCAAGGAATGCTACTTCCTCGCCCGTAACTCGCATTTCTTCACTTGGCATAAAGTTTGTTTTCACGAAGCCTTTCAAGTATCGACTTCAAATGGTGCTCATGATCTTCACGAATTTTGGAATAGATGAGGATGTCATCAATAAAGACAACAACAAACCGATCCAAATATTCCTTGAATACACTGCTTCATCATATCCATGAAAGCATGTGAGCATTAGTCAATCCAAAAGACATGACTAAGAATTCATAATGCCCAGCATTCGGAGTTCTCGGCGCTTTGAATATCCTCGCTTTTAATCTTCACCGATGATATCCGTAATCGAAGATCGATCTTTGAAAAGAATTGTGCTCCTTTAGAATCGGCCGAACAGTCATCAATGCGAGGTACGGATACCTATTCTTGATGGTGACATGGTTTAATTCTCTTTAGTCAATACAAAAGTCGCATACATCCCGCTCTTTCTTCTTTCTGAATAAAACAGAGCACCCCAAGGAGATATACTAGGACGAATGAAACCTATGTCTAACAATTCACGTAGTTGGACTTTTAACTCCAAGTTCAATAGGGGCCATTCGATTGGGGTTTTAGAAATGGGTTTTGTGACGGCTCAAGGTCAATAAAGAATTCAACATCACGCTACGGGGTAGACCGAAGTTCTTCAGAAATACATCGAAAAATTCTCTAACAATGTAAATATTATTCAAATCGACTTGTCTTTGTTCAAATCCATAACATGGGCTAAGAAAGCTTGACATCCGCTTTTCAATAAACGAATAGCTTTATGGCTTGATATGATAATGACCGATTTTAGTGGTTTAGTTGTTTGAATTACATTATGATGGTGTTGGTTAGGAATATGAAAACTAATAACCATACGAAAACAATAAATTTTGGCATGATGAGTGGTTAACCAATCAATTCCTAAAATCACATCAAAAGCAAGTATCTTTAAAGATATAAGATCAACGAGTAATGTGATAGTGCTAACTTGGATCATGCAAGATTTATAAACCGTAGATGTAACGAAGGTTTCACCCAACGGAGTTTCAATGAGATAAGTCAAAGTCCAATTTCTCCTAATCAAGTTTAAACGTTGAGCACAAGCGGGAGAGATAAAAAGAATGGGTAGAATCCCAGGGTATATAGTAAGGTATAAACTTCGTAAGAGTTCAAGATTAGCTTACCCATAATCACCTCGTTCGGATTCCTCGCGTTTTGGCCAGTCACGACAAACTTCTTCCGAGAACCAATCGATTTTGACTTATCCAAAGACAAATTTCTTAGAGTCACCATCCCCGTTGTACTTGGTTTTACTACAGAATAATCCCGAGCTATGTGGCCTTCCTTTCCACAGTTGTAACATACCTTGGATTGTTGTGGACAATTTGGGCTGATATGTCCCTCTTTCCCGCATTTGTAACATCTAACTGGTGGTCGTTCTCCTCCCCTAGAATTTGTTGTTGTTGTTGGTGGTGGTGGTGGTCTTTGGTCTTCTTTGTTGATGTCTTCCGTTATTGTTGAATCTCCTCTTTCAAATTTCAACTTGACTCACCTCTCCTATTATCATGGCCAACGATGACCACCCGAAAGGTTACCGCTTTTGTTCGTATTTTTCCTCCTCGTTGGTTATCATCGCCTCGATGATTGGCCATCCTTACCGGTATGACTCTGGTTGTTGTCCCTCGGTTGAACATACTCATTATCTCGCTCTAATAATTGAGCCCTGTTTACAACATCTGAATATAAAATTTTTTTATGAGATATAAGATATTGCCGAATCTCGGGCTTTAGACCTCTTAGAAACATCCTCGTCATTCGTTCCTCATTTTCGACCAAATGAGGTGTAAACCTAGATAACTCTGCAAACTTCGCCTTGTACTGGGACACCGTCATGTTATTTTGTTCAAGTCTGATAAACTCCACCTCCTTCATATGACAAATACTTTCAGGAAAGTACTTGTCATTGAATAGTTTCTGAAACGTTTCCCAAGACATCTTTGAGTGCGGTTTGGTTGAGTGCGCTTACTGAGACTCCCACCAATATCTGCCTCATGCGCGAACATAAAGGTGGCGAATGGAACCTTCGTTCCTCCGTGCATCCCAAGACATCGAATATCTTGGTAATTTGCTTGAACCACATTTCCGCCATGATCGGATCCGGCTTCCCTTAAATTCGTGGTCCCAACTCCTTGAAATGCTTAAATTGTGACAAGCCAGCATTCTTATCATTTCCACCCATATTTTGTGCACGAGTCTCCCTCAATGCGGTTTTTGTATGAACTGTAAAAAGCTCCTAAACATTCCATCATTCATCGTTTGCTTTCGGTAGTGTTGTTTACATGAGGAATATTGCCTTCTGTTGCACTTTCTCCGGTTTGTAACTAAAGGTTGTTCCACGCCTCATACACTCCATTGTTAACGTTCTCGTGACCATTCTTAAATCTCGCCATAAAACAAGGTTAATTAAATAAATTAACATATCACATAATATCCCTATATTATGGTGACCGACCAACAAATAAGCTTAGATAAGACACACTTATCGAAGGATTTACTCATCTCTCCCTCCTAGTTCTATTCCCGATCTCCGCTTGGAGACCATATCCTAAGCTCGATATTAACCTGTGGCGCCCCAAAATAGGTATACAACACCCATTCTCGAGTCGCCAAATACATGGTACGAGAAAGCAAACTACAACTTCAATAATACAATTGTCGTGCAAAATACGACAACATCTACTGTGAGTTTAAATACAAATATTGTCTTCAGACAATATCCATACTCAAATAAGTCCTCGTTATAATTATTCAAACACTATTTTACGTAAATAGTGAGGATCGCTAAAACATCTTTCTAGAACCATCACTCCATACCCCGACTAGTTCTCGCTATGTTCTCACCTCCACGAGAAAAATGGAACAAAAGGAAAAGAGTGAGCTCAACTAGCCCAAGAAAGAATATTATGACTAAGATAATATACAACAAATTATCGTTAGTCTTCAACAGGAAAAATCGATAAAATATAATAGCCAACAAGTTTTAGATCAACAACTGCAGTGAAACAACAATCCATTAGAAGAGTCAAGTAGAGAATGAGTTCTACTATCTTCTAAGATTTAAAAATCCATCATCAATATTTTATCCTCAGAATAACAATCAATATACATCTTTAATCAAATATTCATCTTTGTACTACACAGCCCAAAGATATTCATTTTAGATACCACCAGTTTAGTCATGTTCATCTCAACACTGCTCATCTTTGCACTACGGGCCAAAGATATTCATCGATTAATCATTTATCTTTTGCCTTACAAAAGTAGAAGATATTTAGTAATATCATCATTTAGGATCGAGGATGATGAAAAATATTTTAAAAAAAAGCGAATCCAAAGTGAAACGGAAGGACAAATAGTAAGGATTCAGTATAATGCTTTATCCAAGATCAATAATACTCCATAATAACCAATTTTGAAGCAAAATTCAATAATAAAGATCAAACATGGATACAATCAAAGATAGTAACCATAATAGACATCTTGGACAAAAAGAAGAAAATTTCATTTTTGTTGAATAGTCTTAGTATTAAGTGAATAAGTCAGATATCGTGAATAAAGGCTTAGTATCGTGAATAAGTAACCCCGACACAAAAAGTTCCAAATTTGATATAAAATTCATACCAACATTTCTGTGATAATGATATTGAAGAAAATATCATTTTAAGAAGAATATAACACCCTTTACCTCAAAATATCAAGATTGATCGAAATATCGGTATAAAAAATTTGAAGGAAACTTGCACTTATGAATAGAAACTCACAAAATATCTAAATACTCACAAAATATACTCAATAATCTAGAGAGAAAGAGAAAAACTTGTTTTACGGTGTGATTTTCAATTCTAACTTAGCCCTCTATTTATAGGAAAATGTTAGCAGACTTGACTGCTGAACCTGATGGCTTTTACCTTTACTATTCCCACCCACTACATTTGAAATAAATTCAAAGACATTTCTTCACCAACCACAAGTGGGGCCCACTCAATTCTAGAATTTTCCACCAAAATCATTTATAAACCTAATTTACAATCACCACCTCTTAAAATTCATAACAAATCATACGTTCATTTTAACGGTTCAAAATTTGTGGACATATACTCAACTTATATATGTATAACATATCCAAAAATTACAACGATCCAACGGTCGGATTAAAAATTATAACTCACACAATATATCTCTAAAACACTGGTTTAATTTTTAATACCTTCATTCCGACAAAAATACTGATAAAACACCTCAACATTAACTCCTTCATTTTTAACCACAATAAATATATCCAACAACAACAGTTATCAGGTAAATATAGGTATGGCTCCATTTGAAGCATTGTATGGACGAAAGTGTCGCTTCTCCGATATCTTTGGGATGAGGTGGGAGAAAGCAACATTGTTGGGACCAGAGTTGATACGAATGACTACGAAAAAGATCCAAATGATTCGACAACGATACAAACCACATGGATCGACAAAAGAGTTATGCGGATCTTCATCGAAAGGATGTGGAATTTAGTATTGGGGATTACGATTATTGCGTGTTGCTCCATGGAAAGGAGTTACAAGATTTGGGAAGAGAAAGCACAATCCACGATTTATTGGTCCATTTGATTCTTGGCCGAGTAGGAAATGTGGCCTATAGACTCGCGTTACCTCAAGTATGTCTCGTGTTCATAATGTTTTTCACGTGTCCGTGCTTCGTAAATATGTGAAAGACCCAAACCACGTTATTGAGTTAGAGCCAGGACGAGATAGCCAAGACTTAACGTCTGAAGAGTTACTGTCATGATCTTGGATAGGAAAGAGCATGTCCCTACGATACGAAGGTCATACCACAAGTTAAGGTTTTGTGGAGAAACCATGCTATCGGAGGAAATGACACGGGGAGTTGGAAACGGAAATGAAAGCGAGGTATCCTCATCTTTTCGAAACACCAGGTACGTACGTCAATTTTGAGGACGAAATTTCATAAGGAGGGGAGGTTGTAAGACCCCAAATTATTAATAAATGAAATTTAATTTTCTCTATTTATTATTTTGAAATATTAAGGGTTGATTTGATTAATTTGGTTAGTTATGGGTAAAATGTGCAAATATTTTAAATAAGCATGTGGTTATAAAATATTCATTGTTGTCGAGGAATACTCGTTTGGTCGTGGAATATTCTTGATGTCGGGGAATATTAAATGCGGCAACCTACGATCTTTTGTGGGCCCCATAACTAAAAAAGCGATTGGATGAAGAAAACGACAAGTATAAGTTGTTTATAAATAATCTACGTAGTTATTCTGAATTAACACTTGTTGGAATACCCGTGGTTAAAACACGATGTCTGCGTTGTTGCCGATGATACCGGTATTGCACCAATTATTGATTCTTACGTAAAAGGCACTTTACTCAATAATCGTTACGATGAATTCTTTGTTGATTTTATTTTATTGATTCAATAATTGCTGCGTTGATATTTTATATTCTTTGTTGTTTCAATAATTGTTACTACTGCAAGTATTTTTCATTATCGAAGCAATAATTCATATTATCTGAATAATATTATTAGAAAACATTATTGGCAATGTCTAGAAAGTTACGTCTAAGGAGAGGTTTGGTCACCTAATTGCATGTAGCAAGATGAGAGAAATTCTTATTGAAAGCCCTCTTTCTTCTGAGGCTACTTTGGGTTGTCGGTATTGATTACAGTAATATTATTTGTGAATAATTATTTATTGATTTATATGATGAGGAAAATATTGATTTTATGTTGATATAGATGGAGAAAATTTTTAAAGTGACAATTGTTGAAAATCGATATTTTATCTTTTCTGATAAAATAATATTTTATTATATTATTATAATATAATAATGATGATATTTTACAATGAATGTAGGATATATGAGTATATGAGGAGAAAAGAGTATTTTTGTTGCAAAAGTTGTTTAAAACATGTTAAACATGTCTGTGGGCCCATTTCTTGACTGAAATTTGATTATAGCCTGTAAAATCATCCGTATGTGGATTTCGATCAATTTTTGTATGGAATTTGGAAAAACTTTCTTCTGTAAAGTTGTAGAGAATTAAATTTCCTATAAAAAGTCGCAAGATTCGAATTTTCTGATTAAAAGGCTATTTATTATGAATTATTGAAGTTCCGTAGTTCCGAAATAATTGATTTTGGAAGTTTTAATTATTTTTAGTTAGAAAAACGTTTTTGTTATTTGTAGGCATGTGTTAAGAGTTGGAAATCAGCTGGTATGAGTGCATAGAAAATTTTAATATATATATTAATATTTTATTAAATTTTCTACTTTGGTGTTCTAAGCATTTTCTTATAAATAGGGTCTTGGGTTAAATTGAAAATCACACGAAACTATGATTTCTCTCTCTTTCTCTATATATTGAGCGTATTCTTGTGAGTATTTTAATACTTTGAGTGTTGCTATATCTGGTGTAAGTTCAAGTCATAGCTTATATCCCAGATTTCAACTAAATCTTGTCTTTCTGAGGTAAGGGATGTTATTTTCTTCTCAAATGATATTATTTCTTCAATATCATTATTTAGAAATATTGGTTGGAATTTTTTTATCAAATTTGGAACTTTTTCATGTAAGGTTCTTTCATTAATGAGTTCTTATTCATGAGTTACTATTCACGAGTTCTTATTCACGAAGCGTGATAATCTTTTTGTAAAATTTCTATCTTTTAGTGTCTGAGTTACTATTCATGTATATGGCACTATTCACGTCACGATACGACGACTATTCACAAATCTGACCTTATTCACCTAAAAATGAAATTTTCTTCTTTTTGTCCAAAATATCTATTCTGGATACTAGCTTTGATTGTATCCATGATTTGATCATTCTTGAATTTTACTCCACTATGATTATTTATGAGGTATTTTTGGACATGGAATAGTTGAAATACGAATTCTTAATATTTATTCTTTTGTTTCACTAGATTCATTTTCTTTAAAATATTTTTCATCATCCTCGGGTCTAAAATGATGATATAACTCGAATATCTTTGGCTTTTGTAGTGCAAAGGTGAATGATTTCGATGAATATCTTTGGCCCAGTAGTGCAAAGATGAGCAGTGTTTAGATGAACATGACCAATCGATGAATATCTTTGGCTGTAGAGCAAAATGAATATTTGATTCGGATATATATTAATTGATGTTACGAGGGGATAAAAGATAGACGATGAACTTTTAAATTCATATATAGAAGATAGTAGTTTGCATTCTCTACTTGACTCTTCTAATGAATTATTATTTCCACTGCGAATATTGATTTAAAACTTGTTGTCTATTGTATTCTATTAGATTTTTCCCTGTTGAAGACTAACGATAATTTGTTTTATATTATCTTAGTCATAATATTCTTTACTGGGCTAGTTGAGCTCACCCTTTTCCTTGTTGTTTCATTTTACTTCTCAGGAGGCGAGAATGTAGCGAGTATTAGTCGGGGTGTGGAATGATGGTTCTAGAAGTCGTTTTAGTAGTCCTCACCATTTTTGTAAAATAATGTATTAATAATTGTACTGAGGACTTATTTGAGTGTGGATATTGTCTAGATGACAATATTTGTATTTAAACTCACAATTTTTATGTTGTATTAATAAAGTTGTAGTTATTTCTGTACCATATATTTTGACGACTCAGAATGGGTGTTGTATACCTGTTTTGGGGGCGTCACAATAAAAGTGATGAAAAACCTTCTAAATTATAAAAGATAGTAGATTTTATTCTCTACTTGACTCTTTTAATGGATTGCTTGTTCCGCTGGCAGTTAAACTTGATGGTTGTTATATTGTATCGGTTTAACAACTTTGTTGAAGGCTAACGATAATATATTACGCATTATCTTAGTCATAATATTTCCCTTCGGGCTAGTTGAGCTCACCCTTTTACTTTCATTGTTCTTCTTTTTAGGAAATGAGAACGTAGCGAGGACTAATCGGGGAATAGAGTGATTTTGGCGGGCCAGATGATAGCATTAGTAGTCCTCACTATTCTATGAAATAGTGTGATAATAATTGTAATGAGGACTCCTTTCATTGTAATGAGGAACTCAACATGCGACAACGACGTTGGCTTGAACTGTTGAAAGATTATGATTATACCATCCAATACCATCCCGAAAAGCGAGCGTGGTAGGTAGGCGCGATGAGTAGAAGATCATATGTGGGTACGCAGTGCAATATTGTCAACGCAAAGGCCCATTTTGTATGACTTGCAAAGGATGGAGATAGAGATAAAGACTCAGGGACCCACGAGATGGCAATATATCTGAGTAGAACTGACTTTAATTGATAAAATTAAAGCTGTTCAAATTACAGATCCGGAGCTAATGCGTATGAGGAAGAAAGTGCAAGAAGGTGAGATGCCGGAAGCAAGAATCGATGAAGAAGCAATACTTCGAGTCAACTCCAGACTTTGTGTTCCTAACGACCACGATTTAAAGTATAAAATCATGATGGAGGCGCACAACACACACCGTTTGCAATCCATCTCGGGAGTACCAAAATGTATCATGATCTTGACATACATTTTGGTGGGGCAATATGAAGAGAGATAGCTATTTATTATCTCAAGGTGTCTAACGTGTCAACGAGTCAAGTGAAGACATCAAGTACCAAAAGGTCCATTGCAACCACTTGAAATTCTAGAATGGAAGTGGGAGCACATTACCATGGATTTCACATTCTTGGTCTTCCAAAAGTTTCTCAAGGCATAGATGCGATTTGGGTCATTGTTGATAGATTGACCAAGTTCTGCTCATTTCTTACCGATACGAGAAACTTATACACTTGAACGTCTTGCTTCAGATGTACATAAACGAGGTTGTAAGATTGCATGGTATGCCAAGATCCATAGTTTACGATCGAGACCCAAGATTCACTTCAGCGATTTTGGGTTAGTTTGTAAAAAGCTATGGGCACAGATTCTGATTTATCTCGGCATATCATCCTCGACGGAATGAGACGATCGGAGAGGACTATTCAAACTCTTGAAGATCTATTAAGACTCGTGTCCTTGATTTCAAGGAAGTTGGGACAAGTTCTTACCATTGGTGGAGTTTTCCTACAACAACAGCTTATCAAACAAGTATTGGCATGGCTCCATTCGAGGCGTTGTATGGAAGAAAGTGTTGTTCTCCAATATGCTGGGATGAGGTGGGTGAAGCAACATTGTTGGGACCGGAGTTGGTATGTATGACTACGAAAAAGATTCAAACGATCCGACAACGTATAAAAACCTCACAAGATCGACAAAAGAGTTATGCTGATCTTCATTGAAAGGACGTGGAATTCGATATAGGAGATCATGTGTTGTTACGTGTTGCTCCATGGAAAGGAGTTACGAGGTTTGGAAAGAGAGGAAAGCTCAATCCTCGATTCATTGGCCCATTTTTAATCCTCGATCGAGTAGGGACTGTAGCGTATAGACTTGCTTTACCGCCAAGTATGTCTCGTGTTCATAACGTTTTTCACATATCTATATTATGTAAATATGTGGAAGACCCGAACCACATTATTGAGTTGGAACCGGACGAAATAGCGGAAGATTTAACGTATGAAGAGGTTCCTGTTCAAATCTTGGATAAGAAGGAACATATTCTACGCTCCAAGGTTATACCTCAAGTCAAAGTTTTATGTAGAAACCACGATGTTGAGAAATGACCGGGAGTTAGAATCAAATGAAGTCAAGGTATCCTTACCTTTTCGATATACCGTGTATCGCACCCTAATTTCGAGGGCGAAATTTCTTAAGAAGGGAGGTTGTAAGACCCCAACTTTTGAATAAAAATGAATTTTCTTTAATTATCATTTTGAATATTATGGAATAAATTTGATATAATGTTATAGTTGTGTAGTATTTATAAATTTTCAAAGTATGCAAGTTGTTATATTATATTCGATTGGTCAGGGAATATTCGTTTTAGCAGGGGAATATTAAATATAATGGAAGCAATCATTGGTAGACCCTACAAATGTAATTATTGTCGGATTGAGAAAATGACAAAAATATTTTATTGAAATAACTACGGAAGTTTTACTGGGTTGATCTTTATTGAAATACTTTCAGTAAAAGTACTGATGTCTGGCATTGATTGCATAAGTAGCACCTGTATTGATTATCGATGCTTACGTGAGAAGTCATTCGGTTTTGTTCAATTATTGCTATAGTAATTGTTGCATAATATCTCACGTTATTTGATTCAATTATTGTCGATATTTTATATATTGTTAAAATCAATAATTGAGATGACAAAGTTATTAATATTATTATTTTCAATATTATCGATGTCTCGAAGTTCTGTCGAGGAGAGGTTTGGTCACCTAATCATTCTACCAATAATAGGAGAAATCCTTATTGAAAACCCCTCTTTCTTGAGAACGACCTGGTCGATTAATATTGTGAATTATAATAAAGGTGATAAATGTTGTTAAAATTATTAAGGTGATTTTTATGTAGTCTGCTTATTTTATGGATCCCTATTTTACCCATTTTTCAAAATAATCGGTAGAAAATTATTTTATAATGATGGAGGCCCACATGTTGGAAGAATAATGACTTGTGTGTGTGTGTTTACGTATGTGTAGGAGTGTGTGTAAGGTAGTGGGTTTTGGTGGGGGAATAAGGTTTTGAGTGAGAGTATTATTATAATTGTGGGTAGATGGAGGGTGTATTATTATGATTATATATATATATATATATATATATATATATATATATATATATAGGTTGAAAAAAATGGATGGAAGGTGTATTATTATGATTATTATATATATATATAAGTTGAAAAAATGGACGGAAGGAGTATTATTATGGATATATTATATATAATATATTATATTTTATTTAAAAGATTTTGCTTTAAATATGGACCGTCAGATTAAAGTAAATCGATCTGGACCGTTCATAAGTTAGTTACTATGCATTCTATTTTTCTATAAATAGAAGCTCATTCCTTCATTATTTTCTTACGAATTCACTGAAACTCCAGAGAGAGATATTATAGAAAAGCTATAGAAAATTATACTGCTACTTCCATACTCTTACATCCAGTTCTTTTACGGTAAGGGATATTATTCTTTTGTATTTGAGAAGAGAACATCTGTTATTCTATTTCTTTATTATTCTGTTGGAATAACCTGTATACGCGGAATACCCTATACGTGGTGATATTCTTCTATTATTCTGTCTTTATTATTTCGTTGGAACATCCTCATCATGCTTATCTGTTGGACTGAGTTCCGCTTTCTATTATTCTGTCTTTATTATTCCGTTGGAACATCCTCGTCTGCATGCTATACTGCCGGACCGGTTCCGCTTTTTATTATTCTGTTGGAACATCCCGCTTGTGGTGATTTTCACCGACTTGTTCCATTATTATTATTCTGTTGGAATAACTCGCTTTGCCAAGCACCGCATGCACGGTGATTTCATTGTTATTCCATTCCTTATTATTCTCGGTTGGTTAAAATTTTGACTTCTATACTCCATGAAATTAGTGGAATATCCTTGATATTTGCGCTTCATCCAAAGATTTTCATGGAAATATTCTTCCGAGAAATCTTGAATTTTACTCTACAAAGCAATATCATGTTGACAATTTGGACGTTATTAGTTCCTGAATAACTTAATTCTTGAACTTGTTTTATTGAATTTTTATATCATTGTCATCATCCTCATGTTTATATTTTTTTGAAAGTCATCTGTGGCCTGTAAAGCATGGATGGACTTGGTATGATTATGACCACGGATTATTCGGTGTAATCATGACCGTAATGTTACAAATGATGTGGTAAAAGTCCTCATTGGCCCGTAGTGTATTGATGGACAGTTGTTGGCATGATCATGACCATTGATGAATACATAAAAATCCTTTGCCCGTAGTGCATGGAATTTGTGGTTGTGACCTTAATGAATATCATTGGCCGTAGAGCAGGGATGATGTGGACTATTTATTAAGCTGAGTCTCAGCGATAAAAGTGATGAAAAACTTTTTAAATCATAAAAGATAGTAGATTCTATTCTCTACTTGACTCTTTTAATGGATTGCTTGATCCGCTGCAGTTAAACTTGATGTCTATTATATTTTATCAGTTTAACATTGTTGGAGATTAATGATAATTTATTCTGCATTATCTTAGTCATAATATTTCTTACTGGGCTAGTTGAGCTCACCCTTTCTTTCACTGCTTTCTTCTTGAAATGAGAATATAAGCGAGGACTTAGCTCTGGGAACGAAGTGATGGTCCAGAGGATAACATTAGTAGTCCTCACTATTCTGTGAAATAGTGTGATAATAATTGTAATGAGGACTCCTTTTGAGTTTGTATAATCTCTAGTAGATAATATTTGTATTCAAACTCAGTTTATGTTTTGTCGTATTGTACACGACAGTTGTATTAGTAAGTTGTATTTGAATTCTGTACCATGTATCTGGCGACCCAAGATGGGTGACGTATACCTAATTTTGTGGTCGTCACACTTGTGAGTATTTTAATCCGGTGTTTCAACTAGAAGTACTGTCTTTACAAGGTAAGGGATGTTATTTTCTTCTCAAATGATATTATTTCTTCAATATCATTATGCCGAAATATTGGTTGGAACTTTTTATCAAATTTAGAACTTTTTCATGTCGGGGTTACTATTCATGAGTTACTATTCACGAGTTATTATTCACGAGTTACTATTCACGAAGCGATGATCTTTTTTGTGAAATTTCTATCTTTTAGTGTCGGAGTTACTATTCACGTATATGGCACTATTCACGTATACGACACTATTCACAAATACGGCACTATTCACCGAAAAATGAAATTTTCTTCTTTTTGTCCAAAATATCTATTCTAGATACTAGCTTTGATTGTATCCATGTTTTGATCATTCTTGAATTTTACTCCACTATGATTATTTATGAGGTATTTTTGGACATGGAATAGTTGAAATACGAATCCTTAATATTTATTCTTTTGTTTCACTAGATTCGTTTTCTTTAAAATATTTTTCATCATCCTTAGTCCTAAATGATGATATAACTGAATATCTTTGGCCTGTAGTGCAAAGATGAATGATTTCTGATGAATATCTTTGGCCCGTAGTGCAAAGATGAACATGTGTTTAGATGAACATGACCAACTGATGAATATCTTTGGCCTGTAGAGCAAAAGATGAATATTTGATTCGGATATATATTGATTGATGTTACGAGGATAAAAGATGACGATGAACTTTTAAATTCATATATAGAAGATAGTAGTTTGCATTCTCTACTTGACTCTTCTAATGAATTATTATTTCCGCTGCGAATATTGATTTAAAACTTGTTGTCTATTGTATTCTATTAGATTTTTCCCTGTTGAAGACTAACGATAATTTGTTTTATATTATCTTAGTCATAATATTCTTTACTGGGCTAGTTGAGCTCACCCTTTTCCTTGTTGTTTCATTTTACTTCTCAAGAGGCGAGAATGTAGCGAGTACTAGTCGGGGTGTGGAATGATGGTTTTAGAAGTTGTTTTAGTAGTCCTCACCATTTTTGTAAAATAATGTATCAATAATTGTACTGAGGACTTATTTGAGTGTGGATATTGTCTAGATGACAATATTTGTATTTAAACTCACAGTTTTTATGTTGTATTAATAAAGTTGTAGTTGTTTCATACAATGTATTTTGACGACTCGTAATGGGTGTTGTATACTGTTTTGGGGCATCACAAATTGGTATCGAGCTTAGGGATATGGTCTCAAGCGAGATCGAGGAATAGTACTAGGAGGGAGAGCGAGTAATCCTTTACTAGTGTATCATACCTAAGCTTATTTGTTGGTCAGTTGAAGTATATGGTTAATATGTGATATGTTAATTTGTTTAATTAACCCTTATTTTATGGCAGTATTTTAGAATGACAGCTGAGAATATTAACGGTGGAGTTAATGAGACCGTGAAAACACCTTTAATCACCACCCAGGGGAACGTGCAACAGGAAGGCAATATTCCTCCTGTAAACAATACCACTGAGCAGATGATGAACGACGGGATGTTTAGGAGCTTTTTACAGTTCATGCAAAACCAGACGAGGGAGACTCGTGCACAAAATACGGGTGGAAATGATAGCAACGCGCATCTTATCACAACCAAGCAGTTCAAAGAGTTGGGACCACCAGAATTTAAGGGAAAGCCGAATCCGATCATGGCGGAAACGTGGGTCAAGCAAATTACCAAGATATTCGATGTCTTGGGATGCACGGAGGAACAAAAGGTTCCATTCGCCACCTTTATGTTCCGCGGTGAGGCAAATTACTGGTGGGAGTCTGTGAAACGTACCCAGCCAGCCGCACTCAGCATGTCTTGGGAAACATTTCAAAAACTTTTCAACGAAAAATACTTTCCTGAAAGTATTTGCTATATGAAGGAGGTAGAGTTTATTAGACTAGAACAAAACAACATGACGGTGTCCCAATACGAGGCGAAGTTCGCAGAGTTATCCAGGTTTGCACCTCATTTGGTAGAGAATGAGGAACGAATGACGAGGATGTTTCTGAGAGGTTTAAAACCCGAGATTCGGCAATATCTTATCTCTCATAAATTTGCTTTATATTCAGATGTTGTCAACAGGGCTCAATTATTAGAAGCGAGATAATGAGTATATGTTCAACCAAGGGACCGCATGACTGTGTCATACCCTATGGCGGCGTGATCCTTCGAACAATGAAAACCAATGGGGAGGAAAACATTCGGATACAAAGCGGTAACCACTCTGGTGGTAATCGTGGCCATGAAATAGAAGAAGCGAGTCGGGGAGATTTTAAAAGAGGAGATTCAACAATGACACTTTGTGAAGATGTCAAGACAAAGAAGAATCGGGTTTTAGGGAGAGAACGACCACCCATCATATCTATAAGTCACGAAAAAAGAAGGACATATCACCTAAACCGCCTACAACAGTTTAAGGTATGTTATAACTGTGGAAAGGAAGGACATATCGCTCGAGATTTCACTGTAGCGAAACCAAGTCCAATGGGGATGGTGACTCAAAAGGCTTTCCTAGAAAAGTCAAAGTCAACGGTTCCTGGAAGAGCGTTTGTCGTGACTGGTCAACATGCGAGGAACCCAAACGAGGTGATCACGGGTAAGCTAATCATAAATTCATGCGAAGTTTATACATTACTAGATATCGGTGCTACCCATTCATTTATCTCTCCTACTTGTGCTCAACGTTTAAACTTTGACTCCGGAGAAATTAGACTTTGACCTATCTGTGGAAACTCCGTTAGGAGAAACTTTCATCACATCCACTGTTTATAAATCTTGTTTGATCCAAGTTGGCACCATCACATTACCTGTTGACCTTATCTCTTTAAAGATACTTGCTTTTGATGTGATTTTAGGGATTGATTGGTTAACTACTCATCATGCCAAAATTGATTGTTTTCGTAAGGTTGTTAGTTTTCATATTCCTAATCAACCTGTTGTGCGAATTCAAGCAACTAAACCATTAAAATCAATCACTGTCATATCAAGTCATAAAGATATTCGTTTATTGAAAAACGGATGTCATGCTTTCTTAGCCCATGTTATGGATTTGAATAAAGACACGTTAGATTTGAATAATATTCCTGTTGTTATTGACTTTCCTGACGTATTTCCTGAAGAACTTCTCGGTCTACCCCCAGAATGTGAAGTTGAATTCTTTATTGACTTTGAACCTGGTACAAAGCCCATTTCTAAAACCCCATATCGAATGGCTCCTATTGAACTTCAGGAGTTAAAAGTCCAACTACAGGAGTTGTTGGACATCGGTTTCAATCGTCCTAGTACATCTCCTTGGGGTGCTCCTGTTTTATTTGTAAAGAAGAAAGACGGGAGTATGCGACTTTGTATTGACTATCGGGAATTGAACCATGTCACTATCAAGAATAGGTATCCGCTACCTCGTATTGATGACCTGTTTGACCAGTTGTAAGGAGCACAATTCTTTTCAAAGATTTCATTCTGGATATCATCAACTGAAGGTTAGAACTGAAGATATTCCAAAGACTGCTTTCAGAACTCGGTACGGGCATTATGAATTCTTAGTTATGTCTTTTGGATTGACTAATGCTCCTGCTGCTTTCATGGATATGATGAACCGAGTATTAAAGGAATATTTGGATCAGTTCGTTGTTGTCTTTATTGATGACATCCTCATCTATTCCAAAAGCCGTGAAGATCATGAAGCGCCGTTTAAGTTCGGTAATCGCAAAGGCTTCGTGATAACAAGCTATATGCCAAGCTGAAGAAATGCGAGTTCTGGCTTGAGGAAGTAGCATTCCTTGGGCACATGGTGTCAAAACATGGAGTGTCTGTTGACCCGGCGAATATTGAAGCAATACAAAGTTGGGAGCAACCAAAGACGGTGGCCAAGACGTAGCTTTTGGGCTTAAATTTGGTTATTATCGGAGATTTGTGGAAGGATTTTCTAGAATCGCTACTCTGCTTAACTCAATTTGACTCAGTAAAGATATAAAATTCAGTATGGAGCGAGGAATGCGAGAAGAGTTTCCAAGATCTCAAGAGGAGACTCATTTCGCACTGCTTGACAATACCATCCGGTTCGGATGGATTTGTTATCTCACATGATGCTTCGAGCAAAGGGTTAGGATGTGTTCTCATGCATCGTGGGAAAGACATAGCCTATGCCTCGCGACAACTTAAAGAATATGAGATGAATTATCCTACTCATGATCTAGAGTTGGCGGCAATGCCGTTTTGCTATTAAAGATCCGGAGGCACTATCTATATGGGAGAAAGTGGAGATATATTCGCACCATAAAAGCCTCAAATATTTCTTCACTAAAAAAGAACTCAACATGCGGCAACGACGCTGCCTTGAAATGATTGAAGATTACGACCACACTATTCAATACCATCCCGAAAAGCAAACGTGGTAGCCGACGCGTTGAGTAGAAGATCATATCAGGAACGAGCAGAGTGCGATGATGTCAAATATACGCATAGTAACCGACTTTAATCGAAAAAAAGTTAAAGTTGCTCGAGCCACGCACCGGAGAGATGATGCGTATGAAGAAGAAAGTGCAAGAAGGTGTTATTCCAGAAGCAAGAATCGATGAAGAAGGAATACTTCGAGTCCACTCCAGACTTTGTGTTCCTAACAATTCTGACTTAAAGCATAGAATCATGTTGGAGGCACACAACACACCGTTTGCAATCCATCCTGGGAGTACCAAAATGTATCATGATCTTCGACATACATTTTGGTGGAACAATATGAAGAGAGAGATTGAAAAGTTTATCTCGAGGTGTTTAAGTTGTCAACGTGTAAAGGCGGAGCATCAAGTGCCAAAAGGTCCATTGCAACTGTGACGCCCCCAAAATAAGTTGTCAGGAATAAACATGTGAATGATATTCCTATTTAATATATGATTTGATTATGATATATATATGAATGAATATGCAAGTATGCTTGCATGAAGAAAAGTTGTAAAGTCCTTTGATAGATAATAGAAATATATGTACAAGGACTTAGAATGAATTGATCAAATATGTTAGTTGATCCTACATAAGCAAAACAACTTTGTGAAGTCCTTAAAAGAAATGATGTACAAGGACTATAAATATAGAAAGATCAAGCATGCTAGGTTGATCTTATGTTGTAATAGATAGGCTTGTCTCGATCATCGAGCACCGCACTAAAAAGTCGAGTCTCGCTAGAGAGTCGAGTCAACTCTTGAACTATCGAGGCGTAATAGAGTATGCAAGATAGTGAGATCTCGAGTTCGTAGACTTCAGGGAAACGAAGAAGGATCGTAGTGTGTCGGTAAGAGCTTCCTGGGATCGTAGTGTTTTGAGGAAGTCATGTTCGTAATCGTAGAGACACGCTGTCTACAAGCCGAACGACCATCCGCCGGCCAAGTATGAAACGTAGACTACACTCGTAGTCGTAGAGTCTAGCGATGCCAAAGCCAAGACAAGGATCGTGAGGCTACACTCGAGATCGTAGAGTCCACCAATGAATGCAGATCGTAGCCGGGAAAGATCGGATGAAGAAACAAGCACAAGGCGTAAATCGTAGAGTGTCAAGATCTCGATCTCGGATCGTAGTGTCTCAGACAAATAGGTCAATCGTAGAGTGCAGAACTACGACTCCAAAAAAGTGCTCACAATGCTAAGTCGGATCGTAGAGCGCGAGACACGGCTTCTCAACGAATGAGCACTCCTGCAATATCCAAAGGTACGAAGCCTCCGTTGGCACCGCAAAGATGCAATCCACGCAGTGGAACCAGAGAGCACTCAACGAATGACACGCAAAGCTAAGCAGGAGAACTAAGCAACAATCCAATCAAAGATCAAGATTGAGTTGAAAGGACATTCGTGATGAAGTCTTCCACAAGATGATTCAAAGAAGACTTCAAAGAATGACTAAGGAAAAGTCACCTAATGCAATTCTTGACAAGAAGAGAACAAGAAGACAACGACCTTGGAAGTAACCAAGATCGTAGTGTTTGCCAAACAAAGAAGGGACCGATGGAAAGTGAACCGAGATAATCGGTCACCTCTCAAAGCAAGGCTAAAGTGATTAAGTGTCGTGGTCGATCATCATGATAAGTGAACGGAGATCACAAGGAGAAAGTAAGTTTGGACGCACCACAAATCAAGTGTCTTAATATTCGTAGGGGACCAGGACAAGGAATCGTGCCATCAAGATTCGAGAACCGCAAAAGCAAATGTAAGTATCAAGCACCGCATAATACAAGGAAGGGGTGTTCTACATCAAGATCCAATCAACACTCTTCCGCATCGTAGTGTTAACTCTACCAACCAACGAGCAACACTCAACAAGACACTACGATCGGGTCCTCAAAGACATGCATCGAATCGTAGAGTTCAATACCAAGATCAAGCATTGGCAACGGCTCAATCAAGAGTAATATTCAAACAAGTGCTTATCGAGAGCATCAATGCAAAAGGACAACCTCCGATCTAGAAATCGAAAAAGATAAAGTCTTCAACCCACTTGAAGACAAGAAAGTGATACATCCGACAGACAAGGCGTGAAACAAAGAGATCGCAAAGGTCGTAAAAAGTATGACATGTCACATCAAGCGCCTACCTCAAGCAACTCGAGATCTCACGAAGACATTTGAATAGCTTTCCAACCTGCTACTTTCCAACCAAGAATTGGGAAGATGTATAAATGTAAAGAGTTTCAAAGATCAAAGGTCACTTGAGTCATGAGTTTTGGAGAGAAGGTGGACCGATCGAATCAAGTGATAAGTGAGTCCAGAGGCTCACTCTACGATCCACCAAGAACACTCAAAAGTCGATCAAGCAAGAAGTAGTAAGTGTGAGTTCAACTATGTAGAAGTGAAAGCTCTACTACATGAAGAGTGTTCTGAATCACCGAGAGAAAAGAAGAGTATCATGCCATCCGGATGTCCATCATGGGAAGACTCTAAGTACAACAGAGAAGAAGCTTATGGTCAACTTAGCAAGTCCATCATGGAAGGCATCGAAGTAGCAAGAAGGAGATCACAAATGCCATCTTGGTGTCAAGCATGAGAAAGCTTTTAAGACCTTGTGTAAGAGCTTACACCATCTTAGAAGCCTCTCATGTGCAAACCATCAAGTACCAAGGAGAATGATCTTCAAGGCGCTTCATCATCAGGGGTCATCCGGAGTAGTTGAAAGCAACCTAAGAAGTTCGAGCATCATGCAACACTCAACCGCTTCTTCAAGGATGATCAAGCCAAGTCGCTAGGATAGAAGATTTTAGAGCATGAAGACATCTTAGCAAAATTTCAACACCGACTCCAACAACAACAAACAAATAACTCAACGAAGCTGTGGACTCGAGGGGTCCTTGTCCAAAGGAACTAAATGAAGCAGAGCCAAAGGGTCCTCATCCTGAGGGACTAAACAAAGCAGGCCAAAGGGTCCTCGTCTGAGGGACTAAACGAAGTTCCAAGCCCATTGGCTTGAAGAGTTCCTAGGAACTAGAAGAGTCCCAAGGTCACGGCCTTGAAGAGTTCTTAGTGAATCAAGTCCCAAGGTCAGCCGCCTCAAAGAATCGTAGAGATTCAGGTGCCGCCTTCCTTAGTGGAAATCTCGCTAGTTTGAAAGCAGTAAGAGTGGATTAGAGCTTGAGTCTCCAAACCACTTAAAACCTCTTGTGTCTTTTACATTATGTCATTTACATTATGTCTATAATCGCTATAATCATGCTATGCATGTTTTAACTGCTATAACTAAACTAACCCAATGAACATCAGACGATAATTATGAATATATCAATGAAGGGGAATCTTTTACTTATTCCACATGTGCTTGAAAAGATTCTTATGTTTGTCATATACTCTAATATGAACAATACATCATAAACCGTAAAAGTATTTGAAATAAAAAGGATCTATTCAACCCCCCTTCTAGATCTATTGTGCCATCCGAACTAACAATTGGTATCAAAGTGTTTCTCTCATGCTATATTCAAAAGCTAATCGCTTTTAGTCCGATCCAAGTCACCAACATTGTTCTAAACTTAGTTTAGTAGTAAGTAACTTGTTATATGCGTAAGAGCTCACACGTTGGAAATATTGTGTATAGTAAAATGTGTATACACCAAGTCGCCAGATTGGTCCATATCCTCGATCGCTATATCAACAAGACCAATCCTAGCCTGCAGATTAATCTTGTAGTCCCAAGACAAGACGAGAGAAAGAGAGCAAAGAGACATCAAAGGATAAAGAGTAAAGCATTCATCATTCGAAAGATGAAGAGGTCACGCGTCTTAAGAAATGCCGATCGAGAGGAGAAAGAAAATCTTCTCAAACTTATGAGTGACCAACCAACAACTGGGTGCTATCTTTGTACCTCAAAAAATGTCAAAGATCTTAATGCTACGATTCTTTTGATCTACATCTTCAAGACCACGATCGATTGATGAAAGGCCAACAAGAGCATTGTCGTCGTGAGCAAAAGTAAAGCCATGCACATCAATACCCAAACTCAAGATATCTTCAATAAATGACTATTTCAGAATCGACAAAGAAAAAGGTACTTGCCTCACTATTATAAATGTACATCATTATTGCATCTTCTTTTGAACTATAACAGTATTCTGTCAAGGAGTCATAATCTACCTAAAAAGGTGAAGAGAGAAAGTAACATGAGGATGGAAACTCAAATGACTACAAATTTTCTCTCCATCCAAGTTTTAGGTCAAGATGATATCTTCAAGGAAGTCCGAAATGGGTCATAAGAGCATCACGCACCTAATGAACGTTATGTGAAGTAATCTTTGCCGATGGGTTAAGATGTATGTACAAGCCTATGTTCTAAGTGTTTGACAACACATAGAGCATGATCGATCCCGCAAGAGGATCTTGGCGATTTGTAAAAATCGATCACCTCAATGAATCAACCGGATACTCCTAAAATCGTGGAGCCGATTCTCACTGTGAACACTTAAACATTGTGAACATAACCCAAATGAATGATAAAACCATCATAGATAGAGAGTGTGTGTTATTAAATGTCAAATCATATACACTCACCATCACGCATCTCAAAATATATTATCATAAGATAGTTGCATGTATGGATATGTCTCGCTGATGATAAATATGATGATTATCCAAATAAGAGGAACAAGGGTTTAGAAAAACTAACTCTAGCAGACCCATTTAACTATGGGTACCAAAAATAGAAATATATTTAAACCTCGCAGGTATTTGGACAAATTCACCACACTAAGGAATGATGAAGCGTAAGACTTGATTAAGAAGATACAACCAAAGAGAAGGCTAAGGACCGCTTCGTAAATGAGTCCGATAAAGTTCCTATATGTTCAAGCCTCGTCCTTGAAGACCCTCCGAGCTAACCTGGAATGGAGCTCATATGGTCGCACATCCAGAGCACGAGAAGCATGCCATGAAATGTAAGATAAAGAGGATTCTATGTGCCCATATCAAGAAAGACATGCTTTATGGAAAGGATCCTCAAGGAAGCTCACAACAAGATCATTGAGCTTAAGACAAAAGGAGTTCTTTATGAAGCGTAACTTCTCAAAACAAAGGATCGACAAAGAAGACTACGTCAGAAGTGTTGTCAAATGATCGTAGAGTGATCAATCCTCGAAAATACTCATCTCTACGATACAAGGAAAACTAAGCAACGATGATGATTCCAAATGTAAGGAGAAATGTCAAGCACCTTCAAATAAACATGAAGAAGGAATCACATCTATCCGAGAAGACAACATCAACAATGGGGAGCAAAGATCTCCGTTAAGGAATAACAAAGACTATTAAACTTGGAAGAGATGTACCACCACAGAGTCCCAAAACTTTGTGGTCGATGAACCATATGAAGATCCATAACAAGAGGAACGTCTCAAAATGTACTACTGATAACCCTTCAGCCACCCAATCCATAATCGTGAAGTTCCTATGATCAAACACATGATCGTAGTGTAAGAGCAGAAGGACACCACGATTTCAGCAATGCAGATATCCAGAGCTGGCATAAAGACCTCCCCATCAGAAAAGGTCTAATGAGATGTCATTGAAAATCACTGTCTTAGTATTTCATCTGGAAAGCGCCTCAGGGACAAACCTGACCCTTAGCTAACTCTAAGAGGTTGGCCCTTCCTGAGCTACCTTATCCCTGAAGGAATGCTTGATCTAGTTCATCTCAAAAGAACCACATCAGTCAACGATCGTAGAGTTGAACTTGAATAGGACTAAACGATTGTAGTACAAACTCAACGATTGTAATCTTGTCAAAGCTAAACGATCGTAGTGCAACCTCAAATGACGTAAGAAGACAACTCAACGATCGTAGTCCTACCAAAGGGTATTCCAGTTCAAGGAGCATGAAGAATGAGACATCCGCTAAGCCATTCAAGTTGAGGAGATAAGTTCAATACATCGTTGATTGAGCTATCTTTGCATCAAGTAAGGAGGAAAGACGGCCATCCATCGCAAAGATCTCTCGAAATTGATCGTTGAGTAAATAAATGAAATCGTAGAGTCTATAGCTATCTCATCATGTTACTTCTACGAATCAAAAGGTCAACGGTCAAATCCACGCCAATTAAACGTCCACTCTAATATAACCGAAAAGTTATGGGGAGTTACAACTCATTCTCGGGCAACGTCTGACCAATGGACAAATTGACACATCACTAAGTATGCAGAGTTAGTAGGAACTGCCATAAAGACAAGTTCAAATCACAGACAGCTACTAAAAGATATCGAACCTTTTCCCTCCCATTTTCAAAACCCTAGAAAGCTTTTCAAGAGCAAAATCGCTTAACCTTCCGTAGTCTAACCAAATCTTAGTCACCATCTCGCATAATCTCTAAATCAAATACCCACAATCTTGAACGATTCAAATGGAGAACTCGGCAAGTTATCACCCCAGATTCACTTGAACCAAATCGCTTGCAAATTCGAGAAGAAGTTCGTGGACGCCCTTGACTCGTAAAGGAAGTTGGGTTTTCGTAATGTCTCGAGGCGAGTACTCGTGTATACATTGACCTGGTTAAGGAGTTCTACTCAAACATCTCCATAAACTCTGGAACTCTTTCTACCAAGGTTAAAGGTCAGATTCTGAAGATGAAATCTTCTGACCTTAATCAATGCCTAGGGTTCCCTAGCCAAGGGCTGAAGAACCTTGAAGATGTGAACGTTGAGCAAGCGAAGGAGTTTATGGGATATCAAAGAAACTCTAGCTTTAAAGATATGAAGAAGAAGGAGTTCCCTAAAGAGTATGAGTTCCTAGCTGAAATTGTAGGAAAGTGCATTCTGTGCAAAAACACTGCACATGATACGGTGATTGATCAACAACTAAAGATTATGTCAGCTATAGTGCTGAAGAAACAAATTGACTTTGGAGCAATTTTGTTTGATCATATCTCTAAGTGGGTAGAAAAGGCTGAGAAAAAACCACTGACCAAAGTGTTTTATGGAAGGCTTCTGAGTATCATACTGAAGAAAAAGCTAGGTGGAAAGATCAAGGATGATGAGGGAGAAGCCCTGAATGTGCACAAAGTAATGTCTCCACAGTTATTTGAAAACTGGAAGAAGAACCCCAAAGAGAACAAAAGGCTGACAGCTGGGAGTAGCAGTAGAGCCTCTGCAAAGAAGAGGAAGACAGTAAAGGCAGAGAGCTCTGAGTCCAAACTTCTGAGGCAAATGAAATCACACCAGCCAGGAAGAAATCAAAAGTGGTGAAAAGAGCTAGTGAAGTGAAGAAAGCCCAGGCCCCACCAAGGAGAATCTACTCCTTGAACAAAGATAAGGAAGAAGAAGCCCAAACTATTGAGACCACAAAAAGAAGAAGCAACAGGTTGCTTCAAGGGCCAGTCAGCAAGAAAGCTAAGTCCCCACAGTCAGCATTCAGAAATGAAAGTGAAGCTAATGTGATGGAAGAAAAGTGCTCAAGCCCCATGGCCAATTCTCAGAGAAGCAACTCTGATGAAGAAAAAGGAATTCAAAATGAACAAAGTGCATCCCCAAGTGCAACTGCCCCAACCTGCCCAGAGAATGGGTCAGAAAATACTATTCTAGAAGAAGAAGAAGAACATGTCCCCTCAATCCAAGAAAGCTCTCATGATGGTTCAGAAAGTGATGAGGCCAAGAAAGAAGAGTCTGCCCCTGCCAGTGCTGATCTTCAAAGAAGTTTATCTGATGAGCAAATGGTGTCAGAGACTGAAAAAGAAGAAGAGTCTGTCTCTCCAATAGTTGAACCTCTACGAAGAAGGAAGAGCTACAGTCGCAAAACCCAGTTTACTCCAAAAGGAACGAGAGCTAATAAAATGCCATCATTGAATTAAGTGATGATGAATCTTTAACCCTGTGAGAAGATGTCAAGAAGAAGCCAGCGAGAAGAAGAAGAAGTATCTAAGGAAAGTCTTGATGAAGAAAGTTCGGATAATGAAATTCAAAGAAGAAGGATTCTCTGTTAGAGATGATCAAGAAGAGTCTGAACATGAAATGCAACATGAAGATGATCCTCTCTTTGGTCGATCTAAATGGTTCGGTTACGAGAAGGAAGAAGCGAAATGATTCCAACTCAAGATCGTGAATCGTAAAACTTCGAACTCCACCTTGTTCTCTCACCTTCAAGATTTATCAGGAGAATAGTAGTAGAAGTTCCCAATGAACCATCAGAGACTCCTCCTGACAGATGGATAAACCATGGAGGTGAACATATCAGAATAGTAAGAATGACCTCCTTTGACTTGGTCAAGAACTGGAACAATATGGAAATGGACTGCACAACCATTCTCTACAACCTTGATGATCTGCTAATGAGATGGTTCTTCCAGTGGATGCCATGGCTAAAGGCCATTATTGAAAAAGATGGAAGCTACTTCAGTTGGCGTTATAAGTAGTTTCCAAGCATGGAACTGGTGGCTCAGAACTTTCCAAGAGTGAAGAAGTTTGCCACCAAGCTGATCACAACCAGCCCCACTTCAAGATCTATCGACATCTTTGAAAATCTACACATCCCCCACGATCGTAGGGTGGACTTTGAAGGAAGAAGAACCATGTCCAAGAAGTCGATCGTAGTCTCGATCACTCTACTGCTTATGATGTTCAAATCCAATCTCAGAAGTCTCCTTATGATCAAGCACTGCTAACAGACACTCCATCATCCTCCACATGCAATTGGTACTCCACAATTTTTCAGATTATCCACACCTTTGAAAATCTGTCCAAAGATGACAATCGTAGAGTCCAATCCATTGCCCATACTGAAGCTACCAATTAAGAAGATCAAACTGCTTTGGAGCAGGAACTACTGAAGAGTTCTGATGATTTAAGCAAGAAGATATCTATGCTCACTGAAGAATCACAGAAGCAGACCACATCAGGAGATGACTCTTTCCAGCACAAGCTTCAAGCTATTTTGGCTGATGTATCTCTCAAACTCCAAGAGAGAGATAACATCTATCAGAAGGCCATCCAAGATCAGAAGGAAGAAGCTCTACAAGTTCAATAGGCCAATGCAAAGCAGATCGAAGCCCTCTCTGATAAGATTAACGATCTGAAACAGTCCTTCTCTGTGAAACTTGAACTCGGACAACAAGAGCTAAAGTTTGAAGTTGCAAACTCCTCCTACCTGATGGAGCAGCTTATGTCCAACATAGAGCGACTCTCTCAAATGATTGATGACAAAAAGGGGAGAAAAGAGGCAAAGAAAGAAGAAGAAGCGAGAGGGTTAAGGGAGAAGAAGTCAAAGAAGAAGGTAGCAAGAAGAGACAAAGAATCATCATCTGAGGGGGAGCCTGAAGATGATGATACCAAAATCATAGAAGCTGAAAGGAAACCAGATCAGAAAGGTGATGAAGGGGAGCCAAGTAAAGATAGAAGATCATCATCTGAGGGGGAACAAAAGCAAGAAATAGAATCAGATGAGTAGCTAATCAACAAGCATCCTGGAAACATACATGGAGCCAAGGAGGTACATCTCTAGTCTGTTAGTATGTTCTGGATCTAGGATATAGAATGTCTGAATATATAATTGCCATATTAATATAAATGACATTCATGATTAACTATTTAGAAATACAGCTGCTCACTGTATCTAAGATTCATTCATAACATGCATATGCACTTATTGTTTTTGTCATAATCAAATAGGGGGAGATTGTCAGGAATAAACATGTGAATGATATTCCTATTTAATATATGATTTGATTATGATATATATATGAATGAATATGCAAGTATGCTTGCATGAAGAAAAGTTGTAAAGTCCTTTGATAGATAATAGAAATATATGTACAAGGACTTAGAATGAATTGATTAAATATGTTAGGTTGATCTTCCATAAGCAAAACAGCTTTGTGAAGTCCTTAAAAAGAAATGATGTACAAGGACTATAAATATAGAAAGATCAAGTATGCTAGGTTGATCTTATGTTGTAATAGATAGGCTTGTCTGATCGTCGAGCACTGCACCAAAAGTCGTAGTCTGCTAGGAGAGTCAGAGTCAACTCGGAGCTATCGAGTGCATTAGGAGTATGCAAGATAGTGAGATCTCGAAGTTCGTAGACTTCCAGGGGAAACGAAGAAGGATCGTAGTGTGTCGAGAAGAGCTTCCTCGGGATCGTAGTGTGCTGAGGAAGTCATATTCAGAATCGTAGAGACAGCCTGTCTACAAGCCGAACGACCATCTCGCCGGGCCAAGTATGAAACGTAGACTACACTCGTAGTCGTAGAGTCTAGCGATGCCAAAGCCAAGACAAGGATCGTATGCTACACTGAGATCGTAGAGTCCATCGAATGAATGCGCAGATCGTAGTCGAGAAAGATCGATGAAGAAAAAAACAAGCACAAGGCGTAAATCGTAGAAAGTGTCAAGATCTCGATCTCGGATCGTAGTGTCTCGCGCATACCGGTCAATCGTAGAGTGTAGAACTACGACTCCAAAAAAGTGCTCACAATGCTAAGTCGGGATCGTAGGCGATCACTTGCTCAACGAATGAGCACTCCTGAATATCCAAAGGTACGAAGCCTCCGGTTGGCAATCGCAAAGATGCAATCCACAAGTAGGGGAACCGTAGAGCACTCAACGAATGACATGCAAAGCTAGCGGAGAACTAAGCAACAATCCAATCAATGATCAAGATTGAGTTGAAAGGCCATTCGTGATGAAGTCTTCCACAAGGTGATTCAAAGAAGACTTCAAAGAAATGATTAAGGAAAAGTCACTAATGCGATTCTTGACAAAGAGAATAGAAGACAACGACCTTGGAAGTAACCAAGATCGTAGTGTTTGCCAAACAAAGAAGGGACTGATGGAAAGTGAACCGAGATACTGGTCAGCCTCTGAAAAGCAAGGCTAAAGTGATTAAGTGCCGTGTGAGATCATTGATGATAAGTGAACGGGAGATCACAAGGAGAAAGTAAGCTGGACGCACCACAAATCTGAAGTGTCTTAATATTCGAGAGGGGACCAGACAAAGAATCGTGCCATCGATTCGAGAACTGTCAAAGCAAACAAAAGTATTGAAGCACTGCATAATACAAGGAAGGGAAAAATCTGATAAAATATAATAGCCAACAAGTTTTAGATCAACAACTGCAGTGGAAACAACAATCCATTAGAAGAGTCAAGTAGAGAATGAGTTCTACTATCTTCTAAGATTTAAAAGTCCATCATCAATATTTTATCCCTGTAACAACAATCAATATACATCTTTAATCAAATATTCATCTTTGTACTACAGCCAAAGATATTCATTTATATCACCAAGTGGTCATGTTCATCTCAACACTGCTCATCTTTGCACTACTGGCCAAAGATATTCATCGCTTAATCATTTATCTTTGCACTACAAAGTAGAAGATATTTAGTAATATCATCATTTAGGACCCAGGATGATGAAAATATTTTAAAGAAAACGAATCCAAAGGAAACGGAAGGACAAATAGTAAGGATTCAGTATAATGCTTTATCCAAGATCAATAATACTCCATAATAACCAATTTTGAAGCAAAATTCAATAATAAAGATCAAACATGGATACAATCAAAGATAGTAACCATAATAGACATCTTGGACAAAAAGAAGAAAATTTCATTTTTTGTTGAATAAAGGTCAGATTCGTGAATAGTGCCGTGATATCGTGAATAAGAACCCCGACACAAAAAGTTCCAAATTTGATATAAAATTCATACCAACATTTCTAAGATAATAATGATATTGAAGAAAATATCATTTTAAGAAGAATATAACACCCCTTACCTCAAAATATCAGTACTTCTGATCGAAATATCGGTATAAGGCTGAAGGAAACTTGCACTTATGAATAGAAACTCACAAAATATCTAAATACTCACAAAATATACTCAATAATCTAGAGAGAAAGAGAGAAAACTTGTTTACGTGTGATTTTCAATTCTAACTTAGCCCTCTATTTATAGGAAAATGTTAGCAGACTTGACCAAGAACTCGATGGCTTTACTCGCTACTATTCCCACCCACCACATTTGAAATAAATTCAGCATATTTCTTCACCAACCACAAGTGGGGCCCACTCAATTCTAGAATTTTCCACCAAAATCATTTATAAACCTAATTTACGAATCACCACCTCTTAAAATTCATAACAAATCATACGTTCATTTTAACGGTTCAAAATTTGTGTGACATATACTCAACTTATATATGTATAACATATCCAAAAATTACAACGATCCAACTATCGGATTAAAAATTATAACTCACAATAATATATCTCAAAAACACCGGTTTAATTTTTTAATACCTTTATTCCGAAAAAAAAATACCGATAAAACACCTCAACATTAACTCCTTCATTTTTAACCACAATAAATATATCCAACAATTATATCCACATAAAATAAATATTTTCTTATCATATGAATCAATAATTAATTATTCACAAATAATATTACTGTAATCACATTTATGACAACAAAGTCGCTCCTGTGAGAAGAGGGGCTTTCAATAAGAATTTCTCCTTATTGCGCAATTAGGTGACCAAACCTATCCTCGATGTAACTTTCTAGACATTGCCAATAATGCTATCTAATAATATTATTCAAATAATATGAATTATTGATCCGATAATGGGAAATATCGCATGCGGTGACAATTATTGAAACAACAATAATATAAAATATCAACGCAAAGAATTATTGAATCAATAAAATAAAATATTGAACAATGAATTATTGTAACAATTATTGAGTAGTGCCTTTTACGTAAGGATCAATAATTCATCAATACATGCATCCATGCCAGATTCATTGTATTTTAACCACCGGGTATTCCAACAATGTTAATTCAGAATAACTACGTCATTATTTATAAAAACTCAAACTTTTTCGCTTTTCTTCATCCGACAGCTTATTCTCATTATGGGGCCCACAAATGATTAACGCAGTCGCATTTAATATTCCCCGACAACAAGAATATTCCACGACCAAACGAATATTCCCCGACAACAATGATTATTTTATAACCACTTGCATATTTTGCAAAATTTGCACATTTCACCCATAACCATAGAATTATATCAAATTAATACCTTATTATTCACAAATATAATTAGAGGAAATTCGATTTTATTTATAATAAGTTGGGGTCTTACAGCAACCACTTGAGATTCCGAAATGGAAGTGGGAACACATTACCATGGATTTCGTTACGGGTCTTCCCACGGTTTCTCAAGGCATAAATGCTATTTGGGTTATTGTTGATAGATTAACCAAATTTGCTCATTTCTTGCCGATACAGGAGACTTATTCCCTTGAACGTCTTGCTCGTATGTACGTAGATGAGATTGTGAGGTTGCATGGCATGCGAGTATCCATAGTTTTGGATCGTGACCTAAGATTCATTTCAAGATTTTGGGTTAGCTTGCAAAAAGCTATGGGGACGGATTTACGATTTAGTTCGGCATACCATCCTCAAACGGACGGACAATCAGAGAGGACTATTCAAACTCTTGAAGATCTATTAAGACTCTATGTCCTAGACTTCAAAGGGAGTTGGGATAAGTATTTACCATTGGTGGAATTCTCCTACAACAACAGTTATCAGGCAAGTATAGGTGTGGCTCCATTTGAAGCATTGTATGGACGAAAGTGTCGCTCTCCAATATGCTAGGATGAGGTGGGAGAAGCAACGTTGTTGGGACCAGAGTTGGTACGAATGACTACAGAAAAGATCCAAATGATTCGACAACGTTTACAAATGACACAGGATCGACAAAAGAGTTATGCGGATCTTCATCGAAAGGACGTGGAATTTAGTATTGGGGATCACGTATTATTGCGTGTTGCTTCATGGAAAGGAGTTACAAGATTTGGGAAGAGAGGAAAGCACAATCCACGATTAATTGGTCCATTTCAGATTCTTGACCGAGTAGGAAATGTGGCCTATAGACTCGCGTTACCTCCAAGTATGTCTCGTGTTCATAATGTTTTTCACGTATCCGTGCTTCGTAAATATGTGAAAGACCCAAACCACGTTATTGAGTTAGAACCGGACGAGATAGCCGAAGACTTAACGTACGAAGAGTTACCTGTCAAGATCTTGGATAGGAAAGAACATGTCCTACGCACGAAGGTCATACCACAAGTTAAGGTTTTGTGGAGAAACCATGCTATTGAGGAAATGACCTGGGAGTTGGAAACGGAAATGAAAGCGAGGTATCCTCATCTTTTCGAAACACCAGGTACGTACGTCAATTTTGAGGACGAAATTTCATAAGGAGGGGAGGTTGTAAGACCCCAAATTATTAATAAATGAAATTTAATTTTCTCTATTTATTATTTTGAAATATTAAGGGTTGATTTGATTAATGTGGTTAGTTATGGGTAAAATATGCAAATATTTTAAATAAGCATGTGGTTATAAAATATTCATTGTTGTCGGGGAATATTCGTTTGGTCGTGGAATATTCTTGATGTTCTGGAATATTCGCATGCGATTTTACGATCTTTTTTGGGCCCCATAACAAAAAGTGATTGGATGAAGAAAACGACAAGTATAAATTATTTATAAATAACGCGGCGTAGTTGTTATCGTTAACAATCGTTGGAATACCGTTGGTTAAAACACGATGTCTACGCGTTGTTGCACAAGAAGGCACTCAGTATTGCACCAATTATTGATTCTTACGTAAGAAGGCACTACTCAATAATTGTTACGATGAAGCATCGCTCAATTATTTTATTTTATTGATTCAATAATTGTTGCGTTGATATTTTATATTCTTTGTTGTTTCAATAATTGTCACTACACAAGATTTTTCATTATCGAAGCAATAATTCATATTATCCGAATAATATTATTAGAAAACATTATTGGCAATGTCTAGAAAGTTCTCATCTAAGGAGAGGTTTGGTCACCTAATCATTGCGCCAAGAAGGAAAAATTCTTATTGGAAAGCCCCTCTTCCTCGAACCCGCTCGCACATTTCAGATTGTGATTCTATAATATTATTTATGAAAAATTAATTATTGATTTATATGATGAGGAAAATATTGATTTTATGTGGATATAGATGGAGAAAAGTTTTAAAGTGACAATTGTTGAAAATCGATATTTTATCTTTTCTGATAAAATAATATTTTATTATATTATTATAATATAATAATGATGATATTTTTACGATAAATGTGGGATATATGAGTATATGAGGAGAAAGAGTATTTTTGTTGCAAAAGTTGTTTAAAATATGTTAAACATGTCTGTGGGCCCATTTCTTGACTCAAATTTGATTATAGCGCTGTAAAATCATCCCGTATGTGGATTTTGGTCAATTTCTGTTTGGAATTTGGAAAAACTTTCTTCTGTAAAGTTGTAGAGAATTGAATTTCTTATAAAAAATCTCGAGATTCGAATTTTCTGATTAAAGGGCTATTTATTATGAATTATTGAAGTTCCGTAGTTCCGAAATAATTGATTTTGGAAGTTTTTATTATTTTTAGTTAGAAAAACATTTTTGTTATTTGTAGGCATGTGTTAAGAGTTGAAAATCAGCTGGTATGAGTGCGTAGAAAATTTTAATATATATATTAATATTTTATTAAATTTTCTACTTTGGTGTTCTAAGCATTTTCCTATAAATAGGGTGCTTAGGTTAGAATTGAAAATCACACCAGAAACTGCAGATTTCTCTCTCTTTCTCTCTCTATATATTGAGCGTATTCTTGTGAGTATTTTAATACATTGAGTGTTGCTATACGGTGTAAGTTCAAGTCATAGCTTATATCCGGTGTTTCAACTGTCTTTACAAGGTAAGGGATGTTATTTTCTTCTCAAATGATATTATTTCTTCAATATCATTATGCCAAAATATTTGTTGGAACTTTTTATCAAATTTGGAACTTTTTCATGTCGGGGTTACTATTTATGAGTTACTATTCACGAGTTACTATTCACGAAGCATGCTGATCTTTTTTGTGAAATTTCTATCTTTTAGTGTCTGAGAGTACTTATTCACGATATGACACTTATTCACGATACTGACCTTATTCACAAAATACGACACTATTCAATAGAAAATAAAAATTTCTTCTTTTTATCCAAAATTTCTATTCTGGATACTAGCTTTGATTGTATCCATGTTTTGATCATTCTTGAATTTTACTCCACTATGATTATTTATGAGGTATTTTTGGACATGGAATAGTTGAAATACGAATTCTTAATATTTATTCTTTTGTTTCACTAGATTCGCTTTTCTTTAAAATATTTTCATCATCCTCACCTAAAATGATGATATATATAATCAATATCTTTGGCCTGTAGTGCAAAGGTGAATGATTTCTGATGAATATCTTGGCCCCGTAGTGCAAAGATGAACAGGTGTTGAGATGAACATGACCGACTGATTAATATCTTTGGCCCGTAGTGCAAAGATGAACAGGTGTTTAGATGAACATGACCAACTGATGAATATCTTTGGCCTATAGAGCAAAGATGAATATTTGATTCCAGATATATATTGATTGATGTTACAGGGATAAAAGATAGACGATGAACTTTTAAATTCATATATAGAAGATAGTAGTTTGCATTCTCTACTTAACTCTTCTAATGAATTATTATTTTCGCTGCGAATATTGATTTAAAACTTGTTGTCTATTGTATTCTATTAGATTTTTCCCTGTTGAAGACTAACGATAATTTGTTTTATATTATCTTAGTCATAATATTCTTTACTGGGCTAGTTGAGCTCACCCTTTTCCTTGTTCCATTTTTCTTCTCAGGAGGCGAGAATATAGCGAGTACTAGTCGGGGTGTGGAATGATGGTTCTAGAAGTCGTTTTAGTAGTCCTCACCATTTTTGTAAAATAATGTATCAATAATTGTACTGAGGACTTATTTGAGTGTGGATATTGTCTAGATGATAATATTTGTATTTAAACTCACGCTTTTTATGTTGTATTAATAAAGTTGTAGTTGTTTACGCATCATGTATTTTGACGACTTCGTAATGGGTGTTGTATACTGCTTTTGGGCGCGTCACAATAAAAGTGATGAAAAACCTTCTAAATTATAAAAGATAGTAGATTTATTCTCTACTCGACTCTTTTAATGGATTGCTTGTTCAAACCGCAGATTAAACTTGATGGTTGTTATATTGTATCGCTTTAACATCGTTGAAGGCTAACGATAATATATTACGCATTATCTTAGTCATAATATTTCCCTCGGGCTAGTTGAGCTCACCTTTTACTTTCATTGTTCTCTTGAGAAAATGAGACCAAGTAGCGAGGACTAGTCGAGAACGGAGTGACGGGCCAGATGATAGCATTAGTAGTCCTCAATATTCTGTGAAATAGTGTGATAATAATTGTAATGAGGACTCCTTTTGAGTTTGTATAATCTCTAGTAGACAATATTTGTATTCAAACTCACAGCTTATGTTTTGTCGTATTGTACACGACAGTTGTATTATTAAGTTGTATTTGTATTCATTACCATGTATCTGGTAACTCAGAATAGGTGATGTATACCTATTTTGGGGGCGTCACATTTTGTTTATAACTTGATGATGTAGTATTTTAAAATGCAACATTTTGTAAGTGTAAACCATTTATATGTTATTTTAATTACTAGTTGATAAACCATGCGATGTACAGGCTAATTTGAATAATAAATTTATGTGACAATTTCAAATTATATATGTGACGCCCCAAAATAGGTATACAACACCCATTCCGAAATCGTCAAAATACATGGTATGTAAACAACTACAACTTTATTAATACAACATAAAAATCGTGAGTTTAAATACAAACATTGTCATCTGTATAATATCCACACTCAAATAAGTCCTCATTACAATTATTGATACACTATTTTATAGAATAAAGGAGGACTACTAGAACCACTTCTAGAACCATCATTCCACACCCCGACTAGTACTCGCTATATTCTCGCCTCCCGAGAAGAAAAATGGAACAACAAGGAAAAGGGTGAGCTCAACTAGCCCAAGAAGAACATTATGACTAAGATAATATAGTAACAAATTATCGTTAGTCCTCAACAGAAAAAATCTAATAGAATATAATAGACAACCAATTTTAAATCAATCTTCACAATGAAATAATAATTCATTAGAAGAGTTAAGTAGAGAATGCAAACTACTATCTTCTATATATGAATTTAAAAGTTCATCGTCGATATTTTATCCCCTCAGTAACATCAATCAATATATATCCGAATCAAATATTCATCTTTGCACTACAGCCAAAGATATTCATCACCGGGTCATGTTCATCTAAACACTGCTCATCTTTGCACTACGGGCCAAAGATATTAATCACCATTATGTTCATCTCAACACTGCTCATTTTCAGACTACGCGCCAAAGATATTCATCAAGAAATCATTCATCTTTGCACTACAAAGCCAAAGATATTCAAGAATATCATCATTTAGGACCGAGGATGATGAAAAATATTTTAAAGAAAACGAATCTAGTGAAACAAAAGAACAAGTATTAAGGATTCGTACTTTTAAATAATCCAAGTTCAAAAATACTTCATAAATAACCGTGATTGGAGTAAAATTCAAGAATGAAGACCAAAACATAGATCCAATCAAAGATAGAACTATAATGCATAATCTTGGACATAGAAAAGAAAATTTAATTTTTCTCGTGAATAAGGTCGATTCGTGAATAAAGGTCGATACGTGAATAAAGGTCGTATACGTGAATAAGAAATCTCAAACACTAAAAGATAGAAATTTCATAAAAAATCATCATACTTCGTGAATAGTATTCGTGAATAAGAACTCGTGAATAGTAACTCATGAATAAGAACTCATGAATAAGAACCCGACATAAAAAAGTTCCAAATTTGATAAAAATTCCAACCAATATTTTGGCATAATGATATCAAGAAATAATATCATTTTTAAAAAATAACATCCTTTACCTCGAAAAGAATAAGACTTCCGATCGAATATCGGATATAGTGTCAAAGAACTCAAGCACCGTATAACAATACTCAAAGTACTAAAATACTCACAAAATACGCCGATATTATAGAGAGAGAAAGAGAGAAAATCTTTAGTTTCGGTGTGATTTTTTCAATTCTAACCCAAGACCCTATTTATAGAAAATGCTTAACACCAAAGCGTAAAATTTAATATAATATTAATATTTATATTATAAATTCTCTACGCCCACCTTAGCATCCAAAATCACCCACCTAATCACATGTTAAATGAGTCCCAACAATGTAAAAAAACGCTTTTTGTTAATATAATTATTTAAAACTTCCAAAAATCAATTATTCTCGAAACCTCGGAACTTCAATAATTCATAATAAATAGCCCTTTTATCGTAAAAAATTCAAATCTCACTTTTTTTATATAGGAAATTCAATTCTCTACAACTTTGCGTAAGAAAGTTTTTCCAAATTCCAAACAACAATTAACCGAAATCCACAAACCATGCGATTTTACAAAGTTATAATCAAATTTCAGTCAAGAAATAGGCCCACAAACATGTTTAACATGTTTTAAAACAACTTTTCCAACAAAAATACTCTTCTCATCCTCATATACTCATATATCCCACATTCATTGTAAAATATCACCATTAATATATTATTAAAATAATATATTCAAATGAATTATTTTATCGTAAAAAATAAAATATTAATTTTTAACAATTATCACTTTAAAATTTTTTCCATCTATATCCACATAAAATCAATATTTTCCTCATCATATAAATCAATAATTAATTATTCACAAATAATATTACAGAATCACAAGATCGGGCAACCAGTGCCGCTCCTGTGAAAGAGGGGGCTTTTCAAGAATTTCTCCTTATCAAGCAATTAGTGACCAAACCTCTCCTTAGATGTAACTTTCTAGATATTGCCAATAATGTTTTCTAATAATATTATTCAGATAATATGAATTATTGCTTCGATAATGGAAAATACTTTGTAGTGACAATTATCAAACAACAAAGAATATAAAAAATCAACGCAATAATTATTGAATCAATAAAATAAAATATCGAATAAGAATTATCGTAATAATTATCGAGTAGTGCCTTCACGTAAGAATCAATAATTGGTGCAATATCGCGTACCATCGTCGCAACAACGCCAGACATCGTGTTTTAACCAATCGGGTATTCCAACAAAGATAATCTGTGAATAACTACGCCATTATTTATAAACAACTTATACTTGTCTTTTTCTTCATCCAATCGCTTTCAAGCATGGGGTCCATACAAGGTCATACTATTGCATTTAATATTCTCCGACAAAGAAGAATATTCCACCACCAAACGAATATTCTCCGATAACAATGAATATATTTTATAACCACTTGCTTATTTGAAAATATTTGCATTTTTACCCATAACTAACCACATTAATCAAATCAACCCTTACTATTTCAAAATGATAAATAGAGAAAATTAAATTTCATTTATTAATAATTTGGGGTCTTACAACCTCCCTCCTTATGAAATTTTGTCCTCGAAATTGACGTGACGTGACTGGGTGTTTCAAAAGATGAGGATACCTCGCTTTCATTTCGCTTTCCAACTCCTGTGTCATTTCCTCAATAAAGATGGTTTCTCCACAAAACTTTAACTTGTGGTATGACCTTCGTACGTAGGACATGCTCCTTCCTATCCAAAATCTTGACAGTACCTCTTCATATGTTAAGTCTTCTACTATCTCGCTCTCGGCTCTAACTCAATAACATGGTTCGGGTCATCCACATATTTACGTAACATCGATACGTGAAAAAACATTATGAACACGCCATACTTCAAGGTAAAACGAGTCTATAGCCACAGCCCTATTCGATCTAGGATTTCAAATGGACTAATAAATCGAAGGTTTAAGCTTTCCTCACATCGCCAATTCTCGCTTTTGAATAACAACTTCACCTCCTTCTTCATATTCATCACCCCGTGTCCGGTAGTAGCTTGAACGCTTTTAACTTTATCGATTAAAGCCTGCTCTACTCAGATATATCATCACGTGAGTCCCTGTAGTCTTTAACTCTATATCTATCATTTGTAAGTTATATGAAATGGGTCTTTGACAATATCGCATTCGTATCAGATAATGATCTTTTACTCAACACGCCACCTACCACGCTCGCTTTTCCGTGATGGTATAGTCGTAACATGTGCCAAATGAGTCTCCTATCGAGTTCTTCAAGCTCTTCCCACATTCCTCGCTCCATTCAAAATTTTGTATCTCTACGAGTCAATCAAAGTAATGGAGTAATGATTCGAGAAAATCTTTCCACAAAATCTTCGATAATAACCAACTAAGCATAGAAAAGCTACGATTTCGACATCGACTTAGGTTGCTCTCAACCGCGACTCATATCCCAATCTTGGATAAGACGTCACAATGACACCTACCGCTTTACTACCATCAGACAAATATGGCGCCCCCTACGGAGAGTCTCGGCTTTGCATTCCACAAAGGAAGTCACCAGATAAAGGCTCTGTACCAAATTCTATAGTTGAATTTTTAACTCCTCAAGTTCAATAGAGCCATTCGATATGAGATTTTAGAAATGGGTTTTGTACCGGTTCAAAGTCGATACAAAATTCAATATCACACTTTGGGAGTAGGCCAAGAAATTCTTCAGAAATACATCGAAAAATTTACTAACAATAGAAATATCATTCAAATCGACGATTTTTGTTTAAGTCCATAACATGGGCTAAGAAAACTTGACATCCGCTTTTCAATAAACTAATGACTTTATGGCTTTGATATGAAAGTGTTTGACTTCAATGGTTTGATTGCTTGAATTCAATAACAAAGTTGCTTAGAATATGAAAACTAACAACCTTACGAAAAGCAATCAATTTTGGCATGATGAGTAGTTAATCAATCAATCTCCAAAATCACATCAAAAGCAAGTATCTTTAAAGAAATAAGGTCAACAGTAAATGCGATGGTGCCAACTTGGATCAAACAAGATTTATAAACAAAGGATGTAACGAAAGTTTCTCCTAACGGAGTTTCAACAGATAAGTCAAAGTCTAATTTTCTCCTGAGTCAAGTTTAAACGCTGAGTATAAGCAGGAGAGATAAATGAATGGGTAGAACCGATATCTAATAAGGTATAAACTTCAGAAGAATTTATAATTAACTAACCCGCGCTAACTTCGTTCGTTTCTCGATTCTCGACTAAGTCACAAAAACGCTCTTCCAAGAACCGCTGACTTTCGACTTTTCCGGATGAATTTTTGAGTCACCATCCTCGCCGGATTGGTTTTCGCTACCGCATAACTCTCGAGCGATATAACCTTCTTTTCCATAATTATAAAATACCTTGAAGGTTGTGAATAGCTTTGACTTATGTGTCCTCTTCTCCGTGATCTCGTAGAGATCTAACCGGGCCTTTTTTCCTCCTCTAAAATTCGCTTGTCGGTGTTGGTGCCGACGCCTTCCCGCCATTGTTAAATCTTCTTTTTGAAATTTCCACTTGAATTATTTCTTCTATTATTCGCTATGATTACCAATCAAGTGGTTACCATTTCGCATGATAATTTCTCCACGATTGTTATCATCATGTTCCGATGACCATTACCACCGCATTTATTATCATCGAGTTGTTGGTCATTATTCTTCAGCTTGAGCCGACTCATTATCGCTACTCCAATAACTCGAGCCCTATTCACAACATCCTAATATAAACAAAGTTTGTGAGAAATGAGGTATCGACGATTTTGGGATTCAAACCTCGCAGTAAACATTCGCTGTCCATTCTCTCCTCATTATCAACCAAATGGGATGCAAATCGACAACTCGCAAAACTTAGCTTCAGATCGCGACATCGCTCATATTGTTTTGCTCCAAATTTTGATGAACTCTACCTCCTTCATGTGATGAATATTTTCGGAAAGTACTTGTCGTTGAACAATTCTTGAACTTCTCCCAAGACATCTTCAAGCGGTAGGTCGAGTACGCTTTATGGATTCCCACCAATAATCCGCCTCCTCGTAATATGAAAGTGGCGAAAGGAACCTTTTGCTCCTCCGAGCATCCCAAGACATCAAATATCTTAGTGATCTCGCTTTATCCACGCCTCTCGCCGTAAGTGGTTCTCGCTTTCCAAAACTCCCATGGTCCTAACTCCTCGAATCGCTTAATGCGTGACCATCCGTGAGTTGCCAAAGTTTTCCACCGCATTTTGAAATGTAGTCTTTCTCGCTTGGTTTTGCATGAATTCTAGAAAGTTCCTAAACATACCATCGCTCATCATCCGCTCAAGGGTGTTTGTTCATGTGAGGAATATTGCCACTCCCTGCAGACGCTCTCTCTCTCATGGTGATTAAAGGTGTTTCCACTGCCTCATTTACTCCACCGCTAAATATTCTCAAATGACATTCTTAAATACCGCTTATAAAACAAGGGTTAATTTTAACAAATTAATATATCACATATTAACCCTATATTACGACCGACCAACAAATAAGCTTAGGTAGACATACTAGCTAAGGATTTACTCTGCCTCTCCTCCCTAGTTCTATTCCTCGATCTCCGCCAGAGATCATATCCCTAAGCTCGATATTAACCGTGACGCCCCCAAAATAGGTATACAACACCCATTCTCGAGTCGCCAAATACATGGTATGTAAACAACTACAACTTTATTAATACAACATAAAAAACTGTGAGTTTAAATACAAATATCATCATCTGTACAATATCCACACTCAAATAAGTCCTCATTACAATTATTGATACACTATTTTATAGTAATAAAGGAGGACTACTAGAACAACTTCTAGAACCATCATTCCACACCTCGACTAGTACTCGCTACATTCTCGCCTCCCGAGAAGAAAAATGGAACAACAAGGAAAAGGGTGAGCTCAACTAGCCCAAGAAGAACATTACGACTAAGATAATATAGAACAAATTATCGTTAGTCCTCAACAGAAAAAAATCTAATAGAATACAATAGACAACCAATTTTAAATCAATCTTCACAAATGAAATAATAATTCATTAGAAGAGTTAAGTAGAGAATGCAAACTACTATCTTCTATATATGAATTTAAAAGTTCATCGTCGATATTTTATCCCCGTAACATCAATCAATATATATCCGAATCAAATATTCATCTTTGCACTACAAAAGCCAAAGATATTCATCATTGGTCATGTTCATCTAAACACTGCTCATCTTTGCACTACGTGCCAAAGATATTAATCACTTGGCCATGTTCATCTCAACACTGCTCATCTTTGCACTACGCCCAAAGATATTCATCAAGAAATCATTCATCTTTGCACTACAAAAGCCAAAGATATTCAATAATATCATCATTTAGACCGAGGATGATGAAAATATTTTAAAGAAAACGAATCCAAAGGAAACAAAAGAACAAGTATTAAGGATTCGTACTTTAAATAATCCAAGTTCAAAAATACTTCATAAATAACCAGATTGAGTAAAATTCAAGAATGAAGACTAAAACATAGATCCAATCAAAGATAGAATCATAATGACATAATTTTGGACACGAAAAGAAAATTTAATTTTTCCGTGAATAAAGGTCGATTCGTGAATAAAGGTCAGATACGTGAATAAAGGCCGTATACGTGAATAAGAATCTCCCAACACTAAAAGATAGAAATTTCACAAAAAAATCATCATATCACGAATAGTACTCGTGAATAAGAATCGTGAATAAGAACTCATGAATAGTAACTCGTGAATAAGAACTCATGAATAAGAACCCCGACATAAAAAGTTCCAAATTTGATAAAAATTCAAACCAATATTTCGACATAATGATATTGAAGAAATAATATCATTTTTTAAAAAATAATCTCCCTTACCTCGTAAAGAATAAGTACTTCCGACCGAATACTCGGATATAAGTGTCGAAAGAACTTGCACCGTATAACAATACTCAAAGTACTAAAATACTCACAAATACGCCGATATTATAGAGAGAGAAAAGAGAGAGAAATCTTTAGTTTCGTGTGATTTTCAATTCTAACCCAAGACCCTATTTATAGAAAAATGCTTAGAACACCAAAGCGTAAAATTTAATATAATAATATTATATATATTAAAAATTCATACGCCTTACATCTAGATCTGAATTCAGCCACCATAATCACATGTTAAAGATGCCCAAACAATATAAAAAATGTTTTTATTAATATAATTATTTAAAACTTCTAAAATCAATTATTTTGGAACCCTCGTAACTTCAATAATTCATAATAAATAGCCCTTTTATCAAAAAATTTGAATCTCGCTGCTTTTTATAGAAAATTCAATTCTCTACAACTTTGCGTAAGAAAGTTTTTCCAAATTCCAAATGTAAATCGACCAAATCCATAAACGGACGATTTTACAAAGCTATAATCAAATTTCATCAAGAAATGGGGTCCACCGACATGTTTAACATGTTTGAAACAACTTTTGCAACAAAATTATACTCCTCATCCTCATATACTCATATATCCCAAATTCATTGTAAAAATATCACCATTATTATATTATAATAATATAATAAAATATTATTTTATCGTAAAAGATAAAATATCAATTTTTAACAATTATCACTTTAAAAATTTTCTCCATCTATATCCACATAAAAATCAATATTTTTCATCATATATAAATCAATAATTAATTATTCACATTATGAGTCGCCAAATACATGGTGCAAACCAACTACAACTTTATTAATACAATTAAATATAAATATTATTGTCATCTGACATATATCCACACTCAAATAAGTCCTCATTATAATTATTAATACACTATTTTACAAAATAAAGGAGGACTACTGTAACAACTTCTAGAACCATCATTCCACACCCCGACTAAGTACTCGCTACATTCTCGCCTCCCGAGAAGAAAAAATGGAACAATAAGGAAAAGGGTGAGCTCAACTAGCCTAGTAGAAGAACATTATGACTAAGATAATATAGAACAAATTATCGTTAGTCCTCAACAGGAAAAAATCTAATGTAATACAATAGACAACCGCTTTAAATCAATCTTCGCAGCGGAAATAATAATTCATTAAAAGAATTAAGTAGAGAATGCAAACTACTATCTTCTATATATGAATTTAAAATTTCATCGTCGATATTTTATCCCTGTAACATCAATCAATATATATCTGGAATCAAATATTCATCTTTGCACTACAGCCAAAGATATTCATCACTTCATTATGTTCATCTCAACACTGCTCATCTTCAGCACTACGGCCAAAGATATTCATCAAGAAATCATTCATCTTTGCACTACGGCCAACGATATTCAATATATCATCATTTAGGACCGAGGATGATGAAAATATTTTAAAGAAAACGAATCTAGTGAAACAAAAAACAAGTATTAAGGATTCGTACTTTAAATAATGCAAGTTCAAAATACTTCATAAATAAATCAGATGAGTAAAATTCAAGAATGAAGTTCAAAACATAGATCCAATCAAAGATAGGAATCATAACAGATAATCTTGGACACGTAAAAGAAAATTTAATTTTTCACGTGAATATTGTCAGATACGTGAATAAGGCCGATACATGAATAAGAATCTCCGACACCAAAAGATAGAAATTTCACAAAAAACATCATCATGCTTCGTGAATAGTACTCGTGAATAGTAACTCGTGAATAAGAACTCTATGAATAAGTAACCTCGACATAAAAAAGTTCAATATTTGATAAAAAATTCCAACCAATATTTCGCATAATGATATCAAGAAATAATATCATTTTCTAATAAAATAACATCCTTACCTCGTAAAGAATAAGATTTCCGACCGAATATCGGATATAAGTGTCGAAAGAACTTGCAATCAGATAGCAATAATACTCAAAGTACTAAAATACTCACAAATACGCCGATATTATAGAGAGAGAAAGAGAGAGAAATCTTTAGTTTCGTGTGATTTTCAATTCTAACCCAAGACCCTATTTATTGAAAAATGCTTAAACACCAAAGCAAAAAATTTAATATAATATTAATATTTAAAAACAAATTCCTATGCCTACTTTGAAAATCTGATTTCAACCATTTGCAACACATGGGGGGCCAACCAAAACAATAAAAACGTTTTTCTAACTATAAATATTTAAAACTTCCAAAATCGATTATTCTGAAACCCTAACTTCAATAATTCATAATAAATAGCCCTTTTATCGTAAAATTTGAATCTCACGATTTTTTATAGCAAATTCAATTCTCTACAACTTTGCAGAAGAAAGTTTTTCCAAATTCCAAACAAAAATTGACCGAAATCCATAAACGGATGATTTTACAGGGTATAATCAAATTTCAGTCAAGAAATGGGGTCCACCGACACACAAAACATGTGTTAATCATTTAATGTAACAAAAATACTTTTCTTCCTCATATACTCATATATCCCACATTCATTGTAAAAAATATCATCATTATTATATTATAATAATATAATAAAATATTATTTTATCGTAAAAGATAAAATATCGATTTTCAACAATTGTCACTTTAAAAATTTTCTCCATCTAAATCCACATAAAATGAATATTTTCCTCATCATATAAATCAATAATTAATTATTCACAAATAATATTACAGTAATCACAATAATGGCAAAACTGTGTAGTTCCTGTAGAAAGGGGGGCTTTCCAATAAGAATTTCTCTTATCTATGCCAAGCAATTAGGTGACCAAACCTCTCCTTAGATGTAACTTTCTAGACATTGCCAATAATGTTATCTAATAATATTATTCAGATAATATGAATTATTGCTTTGATAATGGAAAATACCGTGTAGTGACAATTATTAAAACAACAAAGAAAATATCAACGTAATAATTATCAATCAATAAAATATCGAATAAAGATTTACCGTAATAATTATCGAGTAAGGCCTTCTCACGTAAGAATCAATAATTGGTGCAATACCGTGCGCATCGCGTAACAACGCCAGACATCGTGTTTTTAACCACCGGTATTCCAACAAAGATTAATTCAGAATAACTACGCCGTTATTTATAAAAACTCCTTTGTCATTTTCTTCATTCGACGCTTATTCTCATTATGGGCCCACAAATGGTCATACTACTGCCGCATTTAATATTCCCCATGGCTGGAAGAATATTCCACGAACAAACTAATATTTCCCCACAACAATGAGTATTTTATAACCACTTGCTTATTTTAAAAAAAAAATTCATATATCACCCTTTAACTTTAAACTTTTTCTATTTAACCATTTACTAAATAGTAATTATAAGAAAAATTGAATACTTTTATTTCATAAAATTCGGTCTTACAATCACCCTCCTTATGAAATTTCGTCCCTCGAAATTTACGTGCACTGGTATTTCAAAGAGTTGAGAATACCTTGCTTCCATTTCAGATTCCATCTTCCCTATCATCATGATTTCTCCATTGCTCATCTCCTGTATTTCAAATATCATTCTAAAATACAACTTCAAAAATGAAGGTTAATTTAACAAATTAATATATCACATAATATCCTCGATATTATGACCCACCAACAAATAAGCTTTAGGTAGACACACTAGCTAATGATTTACTCATCTCTCCTCCTAGTTCTAATCCAAAGATCTAGGGGTGTAAGTCGAGCCAAGTAGTTCTAAGACTTTCGACTTGAGATCTACCGAAAATATTGTTAGTTCCTTGTGAGGCACAATAGATCTGTATGGGGGTTGAATAGATCCTTTTGTTTCAAATACTTTTCTGGTTTATGAGTATTGTTCATATTAGAGTATATGACAAACATAAGAATCTTTTCAAGCACAGCGGAATAAGTAAAAGATTCCCCTTCATTAATATATTCATAATCATACATACATTGTTCGTAGGGTTAGTTTAGTTGTAAGCAGTTGGAACATATATAGCTGTTATAGCAGTTATAGACATAATGTAAATGACATAATGTAAAAGACATAAGAGGTTTTAAGTGGTTCTGTAGACTCAAGCTCTAATCCACTCTTCCGCTTTCAACTAGCAGATTTACCAAGGAAGGGCAAAGACTTTGAATCTCTACGATTCCTTCAAGGCCGCCACCTTGGGACTTCAGGGCTTCACAAAGAACTCTTCAAGGCCAAGCAATTGGGACACTTCTAGTTCCCTCAGAACTCTTCAAGCCCAAGAGGGCTTGGAACTTCGCTTAGTCCTCCGAGGACCCGCTGGCCCTCGCTTTGTTTAGTCCCTCCTGACAAGGACCCTCTTGGCCCGCTTCATTTAGTCCTTCGGATAAGGACCCTCAAAGCCCGCTTCATTGAGTTGTTTGTTTGTTGTTGTTGAGCTTGCATTGAGTCGCTAATCATGCTCCTAACATCTTCTATCCTTAGTACTTGGCTTGATCATCCTTGAAGTGCAGCAGAAAGTGTTGCATGATGCTCAACTTCTTAGGTTGCTCAACTACACCAGATGACCCTTGATTGTGACGCCCCCAAAATAGGTATACAACACCTATTCTCGAGTCGCCAAATACATGGTACGTAAAGCAAACTACAACTTCAATAATACAATTTTCGTGCAAAATACGACAACACATACCGTGAGTTTAAATACAAATATTGTCTTCTGCATAATATCCACACTCAAATAAGTCCTCATTATAATTATTCAAACACTATTTTACGTAAATAGTGAGGACTCGCTAAAACATCTTTCTAGAACCATCACTCCGCACTCGACTAGTTCCTCGCTATGTTCTCACCTCCCGAAGAAAATGGAACAAAAAGGAAAAGGGTGAGCTCAACTAGCCCAGTAAAGAATATTATGACTAAGATAATATACAACAAATTATCGTTAGTCTTCAACAGGGAAAATCTGATAAAATATAATAGCCAACAAGTTTTAGATCAACAACCGCAATGGAAATAAAGAATCCACTGTAAGAGTCAAGAGAGAATGAGTTCTACTATCTTCTAAGATTTAAAAGTCCATCATCAATATTTTATCCCCGTAATAACAATCAATATACATCTTTAATCAAATATTCATCTTTACACTATAGCCAAAGATATTCATTCAGATCACCAAATGGTCATGTTCATCTCAACACTGCTCATCTTCGCACTACGCCAAAGATATTCATCATTAATCATTTATCTTTTGACTACATGCCAAAGATATATTTAGTAATATCATCATTTAGGACCGAGGATGATGAAAAATATTTTAAAGAAAACGAATCCAAAGGAAACCAAGGACAAATAGTAAGGATTCGTATAATGCTTTTATCCAAGATCAATAATACTCCATAATAACCAATTTTGAAGCAAAATTCAAGAATAAAGATCAAAACATGGATACAATCAAAGATAGTAACCATAATAGATATCTTGGACAAAAAAGAAGAAAATTTTAGTTTTCAAATGAATAATAGGTCAGATTCATGAATAAAGGTCGATACGTGAATAAAGGCCGTATACACGTGAATAGTAACCCCGACACACAAAAAGTTCTAAATTTGATAAAAAATTCATACCAATATTTCTAAGATAATGATATTGAAGAAAATATCATTTTAAGAAGAATATAACACCCTTACCTCAAAATATCAAGATTTCCGACCTAATATCTGATAAGGTCGAAAGAAACTTGCACCGATGAATAGAAACTCACAAAGTATCAAAATACTCACAAAATACACTCAATAATCTAGAGAGAGAAAGAGAGAAAACTTGTTTCGTGTGATTTTCAATTCTAACTTAGCCTCTATTTATAGGAAAATGTTAGCAGACTTGACCAGAACTCGATGGCTTTACCTCGCTACTATTGCCACCCACCACATTTGAAATAAATTCAAGACATTTGTTCACCAACCACAAGTGGGGCCCACTCAATTCTAGAATTTTCCACCAAAATCATTTATAAACCTAATTTCAATCACCACCACCTTAAAATTCATAACAAATCATACGCTCATTTTTAATTCGGCTCAAAAGTTTTGGACATATACTCAACTTATATATGTATAACATATCCAAAAATTTACAACGATCCAACTATCGGATTAAAAATTATAACTCACACAATATATCTCAAAAATACCGGGTTTAATTTTTAATACCTTCATTTCGACAAAAAATACCGATAAAATACCTCAACATTAACTCCTTCATTTTTAACCACAATAAATATATACAACATTTAAATCCACATAAAATAAATATTTTCTTATCATATGAATCAATAATTAATTATTCACAAATAATATTACGTAATCATATTTATGACAACCAGCCGCTCCTCGTGAAAGCAGGGGCTTTCTAATAAGAATTTCTCCTTATCATGCCGCAATTAGTGACCAAACCTCTCCTCGATGTAACTTTCTAGACATTTCCAATAATGCTATCTAATAATATTATTCAAATAATATGAATTATTGATCCGATAATGGAAAATATCATAAAGGACAATTATCAAACAATAATAATATAAAATATCAACGCAAAGAATTATTGAATCAATAAAATAAAATATTGAATAAAGAATTACTATAACAATTATTGAGTAGTGACTTCACGTAAGATCAATAATTCATTAATACCGCGCATCCACGCCAGACATTGTATTTTAACCACCGGTATTCCAACAAAGGTTAATTCAGAATAACTATGCCAAGTTATTTATAAAAACTCAAACTTGTCGCTTTATTCATCCGACAGCTTATTCTGCATGGGGCCCATAATGATCGCTACAAATCGCATTTAATATTCCCCGACAACAAGAATATTCAACGACTAAACGAATGTTCCCATACAACAATGATTATTTTATAACCACTTGCATATTTTGCAAAATTTGCACATTTCACCCATAACCAGATAATTATATCAAATTAATACCTTATTATTCACAAATATAATTAGAGGAAATTCAATATTATTTATAATAAGTTGGGGTCTTACAACCTCCTCTTTATGAAATTTCGTCTCCTCAAAATTGACATAATGCATTCGTGTTTCAAAAAAGTGAGGATACCTCGCTTTCATTTCGATTCCAACTCCTGTGTCATTTCTTCAATAAAGATGGTTTCTCCATAAAACCTTAATTTGTGGTATAACCTTGGTGCGTAGGATATGCACTTTCCTATCCAAGATCTTAACAGTACTTCTTCAGACGTTAAATCTTCTACTATCTCGTCCCGGGTTCTAACGCAATAATATGGTTCGGATCTTTCACATATTTACGGCTACGGATATGTGAAAAACATTATGAACACGAGACATACTGAGGTAATGCGAGTCTATAGGCCACATTTTCTATTCAACCAAGAATCTCAAATGGACCAACAAATCGTGGATCGAGCTTTCCTCCTTCCAAAATCTTGTAACTCCTTCCATGGTGCAACACGTAATAATACATGATCCCGAATATTAAATTCCACGCCTTTTTCGATGAAGATCCGCATAACTCTTTTGTTGATCTTGTGCCGCTTTGATACGCTGTCGTTTAAATCATTTGATCTTTTCTCAGTAGTCATGCGTATCAATTCTCGGTCCCAACAATGTTGCTTTCTCCCACCTCGCCCCAAAGATAATCGAGAACGACACTTTCGGCCCATACAACGCCTCAAATGGAGCCATGCCTATACTTGCTTGATAACTATCATTGTAGGAGAATTCCACCAAAGGTAAGTACTTATCCCAACTTCCTTTAAAATCTAGGACACAAAGTCTTAATAGATCTTCAAGGGTTTGAATAGTCCTCTCGATTGTCCGTCCGCTTGAGGATGGTATGTCGAATCAATCAGAACTGCGCCCATAGCTTTCTCGCAGCTAACCCAAAATCGTGAAGTGAATCTCGGGTCACGATCCAAAACTATGGATACCGGGCATGCCATGCAATCTCACAATCTCATTCATGTACACGCGAGCAAGACGCTCAAGGATATAAGTCTCACGATCGATAAGAAATGGGCGATTTGGTTAATCTATCAACAATAACCCAAATCGCATATATGCCTTGAGAAACTTTGGGAAGACCTCGTAATGAAATCCATAGTAATGTGTTCCCACTTCCATTTCGTAATCTCCAAGTGGTTGTAATGGACCCTTTGGCACTTGATGTCCGCTTTACACGCCGACAAAGTTAAACACCTCGAGATAAACTCCGCGATCTCTCTCTTCATATTGTTCCACCAAAATGTATGTCAATATCATGATACATTTTGGTACTCCTGTGATGGATTGCAAACAGGTGTCAGTGTGCCTCCATCATGATTCTATGCTTCAAGTCGTAATCGCTAGAACACAAAGTCCTGAGTTGAATCTAAGTATTCATTCTTCATCGATTCTCGCTCGAATAGCTCCTTCTTGCACTTTCTTCTTCATAATGACGCCTCCAGTCCGTAGCTTGAGCAAATTTTAACTTTTATCGATTAAAGCTCTGCTCTACTCAGATATTCGCCATCATCATGTGGGTCCTCGAGTCTTTAATTCTACCTCCATCCTTTGCAAGTCATACGTAATGGGCCTTTGCATTAACAATATCGCACTCAGATCGCATATGATCTTCTACTCAACGCGTAAGCTTACTACGCTCGCTTTTCCAAGATGATATCAATAGTGTGATCGTAATCTTCAATAGTTCAAGCCAACGTCCGCTGCCGCATGTTGAGTTCTTTTTGGGTGAAGAAATATTTGAGGCTTTTATGGTCCGTATAAATCTCCACTTTCTCCCCATACAAGTAGTGTTCCAAATTTTCAACGTGAATACGATCGCGCTAACTCTAGATTATGAGTAGGATAATTCCTCTCATATTCTTTGAGTTATCGTGAGGCATAGGCTATGACTTTCCCATGCCGCATGAGAACGCATCCTAACCCTTTGCTCAAAACATCACAGATATAACAAATCCATCCGCATCGTATGGTATCGCTGCAACAGTGCTTAAATGAGTCTCCTCTCGAGCTCTTGGAAACTTCTTCTCGATTCCTCGCTTCTATACAAATTTTGTATCTTCCCGAGTCAAACTGAAAGTTAATCTGAGTAGCGATTCGAGAAAATCCTTCCACGAATCTCCGATAATAACCAAATAAGCCTTAAAGCTACGCACTTTGGCCACCGACTTTGGTTGCTCCCTACTTTGTAGATCGCTTCAATCTTCACGGGTCGATGATACTCCATGTTTCGACACCATCGCGCCCAAGGAATGCTACTTCCTCAATCCGTAACTCGCATTTCTTCACTTTTGGCATAAAGTTTGTTTTCACGGCCTTTCGTATCAAATTTCAAATGGTGCTCATGATCTTCACTATTTTGAATAGATGAGGATGTCATCAATAAAGACAACAACAAATCGATCTAAATATTCCTTGAATACACTGGTTCATCATATCCATGAAAGCAAAGCAGGAGCATTAGTCAATCCAAAAGACATGACTTAGAATTCATAATGCCCGCATCGAGTTCTCAAGGCGCAGCTTTTGAATATCATCGCTTTAATCTTTAAATGATGATATCCGTAATCGAAGATCGATCTTTGAAAAGAATTTTGCTCCTCAGAATCGGGTCGAACAGTCATCAATGCGAGGTAATGGATACCTATTCTTGATGGTGACATGGTTTAATTCTCTGGTAGAATAAATATTAAAAGTCGCATACTCCCGCTCTTTCTTCTTTACTTAATAAAACAGAGCACCCCAAGGAGATGTACTAGACGAATGAAACCTATGTCTAACAATTCTCGTAGTTGGACTTTTAACTCCTCAAGTTCAATAGAGCCATTCGATATGGGGTTTTAGAAATGGGTTTTGTACCTTACTAAAGGTCAATAAAGAATTCAACATCACGCTCGGGGTAGAATTTGGAAGTTCTTTAGAAATACATCGTAAAATTCTCTAACAATGTAAATATTATTCAAATTTGACTTGTCTTTGTTCAAATCCATAACATGGGCTAAGAAAGCTTGACATCCGCTTTTTCAATAAACGAATAGCTTTATGGCTTGATATGATAGTGACTCGATTTTAGTGGTTTAGTTGTTTGAATTGTATTTACAAAGTTGGTTAGAATATAAAACTAACAACCTTACGAAAAACAATCAATTTTGGCAATGATGAGTGGTTAACCAATCAATTCCTAAAATCACATCAAAGCAAGTATCTTTAAAGATATAAGATCAACAGTAATGTGATAGTGCCAACTTGGATCATGCAAGATTTATAAACCGTAGATGTAACAAAGGTTTTACCCAACTGAGTTTCAAATGATAAGTCAAAGTCCAATTTCTCCTAATCAAGTTTAAACGCTGAGCACAAGGTTATGAGAGATAAAAGAATGGGTAGAACCCAGATTCAGTAAGGTATAAACTTCGCAAGAGTTCAAGATTACTTACCCGTAATCACCTCGCTCGATTTCTCGCGTTTTGCTAGTCACGACAAACGCTTCTTCCAGAACCGATTTTCGACTTATCCGGATGTATATCGAGTCACCAATTTTGAGTTATCCACCGATTTCGACTTATCCACCGATTCCGACAAATAGTAAGGATTCGTGATAACAAATTTATCCAAGATCAATAATACTCCATAATAACCAATTTTGAAGCAAAATTCAAGAATAAAGATCAAAACATGGATACAATCAAAGATAAGAACTATAATAGACATCTTGACAAAAAGAAGAAAATTTCATTTTTTGGTGAATAAAGGTCGATACGTGAATAAAGGCCGATATGTGAATAGTAACCCCGACATAAAAAAAGTTCTAAATTTGATAAAAAATCATATCAATATTTCTAGATAATGATATTGAAGAAAATATCATTTTAAGAAGAATATAACACCCCTACCTCAAAATATCAATGCTTCCGATCTAATATCCAGATAAGGTCGAAAGAAACTTGCACCGATGAATAGAAACCCACAAAGTATCTAAATACTCACAAAATACACTCAATAATCTAGAGAGAGAAAGAGAGAAAGAAAACTTGTTTCGTGTGATTTTCAATTCTAACTTAGCCTCTATTTATAGAAAAATGTTAGCAGACTCGACCGCAACTAGATGGCTTTTACCTCGCTACTATTCCCACCCACCACATTTGAAATAAATTCAGCACATTTCTTCACCAACCACAAGTGGGGCCCACTCAATTCTAAAATTTTCCACCAAAATCGCTTTATAAACCTAATTTCCTAATCACCACCTTTAAAATTCATAACAAATAATACGCTCATATTTAATGCTTCAAAATTTGTGACATATACTTAACTTATATATGTATAACATATCCAAAAATTACAACGATCCAACTATTTGATTAAAAATTATAACTCACACAATATATCTCAAAAAATACCGGTTTAATTTTTAATACCTTCATTCCGACAAAAATACCGATAAAACACCTCAACATTAACTCCTTCATTTTTAACCACAATAAATATATCCAACATTTATATCCACATAAAATAAATATTTTCTTATCATATGAATCAATAATTAATTATTCACAAATAATATTACGTAATCATATTTATGACAACCAAAGTAGCTCCTCAGAAATAGGGGCTTCTTTCCAATAAGAATTTCTCCTTATCAAGCATAATTAGTGACCAAACCTCTCCTCGATGTATCTTTCTAGACATTGCCAATAATGCTATCTAATAATATTATTCAAATAATATGAATTATTGATCCGATAATGGGAAATATCATGCAAAGGACAATTATTGAAACAACAATAATATAAAATATCAACGCAACAATTATTGAATCAATAAAATAAAATATTGAATAAGAATTCACCGTAATAATTATCGAGTAACGCCTTTTTACTTAAGGATCAATAATTCATTAATACTGCAGCATCCACGCCAGACATCGTATTTTAACCACCGGCATTCCAACAAAGTTAATTGTAATAACTACGCCGTTATTTATAAAAACTCAAACTTGTCGCTTTCTTCATCCGATGCTTATTCTCATTATGGGGCCCACAAATGATCAAGCTACTGTCAGCATTTAATATTTCCACAACAAGAATATTCCACGACCAAACAAATATTCCCCGACAACAATGATTATTTTATAACCACTTGCATATTTTGCAAAAATTTGCACATTTCACCCATAACCAGAGAATTATATCAAATTAATACCTTATTATTCACAAATATAATTAGAGGAAATTCGATTTTATTTATAATAAGTTGGGGTCTTACATTGATGAACTGCCTTGAAGATCATTCTTATTGGTACTTGATGGGTGCACATGAGAGGCTTCTAAGATGACTGTAAGCTTTTCTGTTAGGTACTTAGAAGCTTTCTCATGCTTGACACCAAGATGGCTTTTGTGATCTCCCTTCTTGCTACTCGATGCCTTCTCATGATGGACTTGCTAAGATGACCTTAAGCTCTTCTCTATTGTACTTGTAGTCTTCCCATGATAGACATCTAGATGGCATGATGCTTTCTTTTCTCTCAAAGTAGCTCGTAACACACTTCATGTAGTAGAACTCTCACTTCTACATAGTAGAAACTCACACTTCTACTTCTTTCTCGATCCGACTTCCGAGTGTTCTCGGTGGATCGTAGAGAGTGAGCCTTCTGACTCACTATCACATGGTTTAGATCAGTCCACCTTCTCTCCAAAACTTACAACTCCAGCACCTTTTGATCTTTGAAGTTCTTTCTCATTTATATTTCTTCCCAATCCTTCCGTTGGAAAGTAACCGTTGAAGGCTATTCAAATATCTTCACAGATCTCAAGTTGCTTGAGGTAGATTGCTTGATGTGACTTGTCATACTTTTTCTCGACGTCAGCTTCATCGTTTCACTTACCTTGTCAGATGTATCACACTACAACAAAAAGGCTTATCAGCCACCGCCAGCGGTCGTTGATGTCAGTCGCAGATAATATGGTCGCTGGATGGACATCAGCGACCCGTAATAGCGACCGCTTTATTAGGGACCGCACTCAGCGACCGTGTCCGTCGCTATTCTGACTATGCTGAGTCATTTGTCAAATGTGATGTAAGCACACGAAAATGATTTGTAAATAGCGCCGATCTACGCTACCACCTTCCAACAAGTTAATGCAAATACGATACGGAGTTAGCAACCCCATGCGATCGCTGATGTGTTTTTTTTTTAAATTTAACCTGTTTTCTTGATTTCCCAAAAATAACATGTTGTACCTGCTTTCAATCCCAACACAGCAGTATATACAAGCATCCATATTAACATCCATTCATCCAACATAATACAATTGTAAATATTCATCCAACACAATACAATCGATATAGTAAACATCCATATAAACCAATACAATTGTTCAAAGAATGAATCTAAAAGAGTACAAGGCTTTAAAATTTTAAAAAAACCAGTCTAGGCACTCTTCATGGATCATCCAAATTATGATCCTGTAATTAACAAAGTAATAAAACATATATGTTACATGTGTTGATACTACTATGACATACTTAGGGAAAACTAAACAATAGACAATATATATACTGGTCGCTATTCTCATCAGGTCATTGCCGCCATTGCCATCGCCTCCGCCAACTCATCATGACTCAGAGACTGCAGATGCCCACCCAATATATGAAAAAGATCACGATCCTGACAGATCGCTCTCACACAGTCAGCAGGAGTATGATAGATCGGATAACCTCGATGACTCGTAGACTGGGTGGCGTAATCGCCGTGCAATCCGATGGTCGAAGCGCCTGCTTTTGTCCTCGGCCTTTGACATAAATTTTTCTTAATGATGGACGCCTCTCCCATAATTCTTGATCAATCGATTTGGATGCGGGTGCCTTCAGTGATAACGCCGCTTATTAAGCCCTTATAAGTCTCTTTGTCAAGATGAACAATTAAATAGTTAAAAATAAATAAAAAATACTCAAAAAAGTAGTCACAATTTATACACAACATATTAGGATAAAGTGAACTTATTACCGCTATCCTAATCAGCCTCGTGCAAAGCATCGCGGGTGGCTACATACACATCCAACCAATTGATAGGTTGACCTTGAGACCGAGACTCCTACAGCTTCATTTTCATATTATTATGTAAACATATGATATTTTAGTTTACAAAAGATGATCAGAAATATAAAACAAATAACTAAGCCAATAAGCTTGTTATACATACGCATTTTAGCGTAATATGTCGCACCGTGATATATCGCCGCCTCAGACGCAGTATTTTGCCTTTTCGCCTTCAGATACACCTGAGGATCTGTTCGAGGTGGCAATCTTGTGTCTCTTGACCTAGGTCTCATCTCTCCACTGGTCACACATCTGCACCCATATGGGATGCGCATCACTGTGGACTATGCTTCATGCATATGCGCTTCACCCTATCCCTAATGGTCAATCTCAAAGATTGCAGTGGCTTTTTTGTCGCTCCTTATTCAGATTATCTTTAGTTCTGGACGGCACAAGACTTCGCCTGTAATAGTGTCTCAATAATCATGCCCGTAAGGTCATTCCCATCTATACAACTTCTACAAATAAAACAACAATAATAATATTAAAATCATATATTATATTATCATAATCCAACATTACTAAATAATATTATTTGATTAACTATGTATTATCTATCGAGTGATAAAAAATATACCCGAAATTCAAATTTCAAATTGCATCCTTATGGGCGAGAGGTGTGTCATTTACGTAATCACCGGCGTGAAAGCTAATTTCAGAAGATAATTGTGATGCACTTCACAATTTTACTATCTTGAAAATCACTACAATATACAATAATTTACAAATATATATATTTATAACAATTGAAATATTAAACCCTTATATATACATCGATGTTTAACTTACGTGTTTTCTCGGAGGAGGACGAATCAGATAAGAATGCGATCATCCGGATTAGCCAGGGCCTTCTAAGACATGATTAGGGGTCTCACCCAACCCAAGGCCAGGTTGTCGCAGTTCGTAAGACATCTATAAATAAAAATTTAGGATGTTAGTATGAGTTATAAATGAAAGATACATAAATGCGTCAAGGATATAGAGAACATGTACATATGTAATTGTATATTAAAACTAAACATACATTTTATATAAAAGGACAATAATGACAATTATATTCATTGTAATACGATTAAATTAAAACATGTTAAGGATATAAAGAACATTCTTATATGTAATTCATTGTAATACGATTAAAACTAAACATACATTTTAATGAAAATCGTTGTCAGAGTCAGAATCATTTTGTATAAGTGTCGGAGATTCATAACCATCTTCTTCTTCGATTCTCGTGGTCGTTGTCACCAATAACTCTTCCTCAAAGATCACTATCATCCGCACAATAAGAGGCTCTCTGGATCCAATTCATCGTGTTCATCTCCACCTCTAACCGGATTACATCATTGTTGTCCTCTATATTTATTATAGAGGTCTATGAATCATCTCCTCTTGTAGAAATCCCCGCCTATTACTTGGACACGATCGCATGCAGCAGGAGTATGAATTACAACTTGCCAACTGAGTAACAATCACAGCCAACAAATGAGTACTTTTAATAAATTGAGTGGCCAAAACGGATTGAAACCATCGGTGGACAATCCAAGCCTCATATTTCTAGGTTCCAATGCAAACCCAAGATGTGCTAAGTTAAAATCTTTCCAAGCCCGCCCATCTCATGGATGATTTAGTTCTCCATCTTTAGTCGAGATTTCGTGATGCCAACTCATATGTTCAAATTGTTTTGAAGACATGTACAATCATTTTAGCCGATGTGTTATTGGAAAATACCTTAGAATCTTAAACGGTATACTTGCTTTTTTTGTAGTCACACCCTCTTTATTAGGCTTAAACCGATCATGACTGCAAAACGTGCACCTTGTCATCTGTTCATTTTCCTTATAAAACAACATGCAATCGTTGGGACATGCATCGATCTTTTGGTATCCAAGACCCAACTTCTTCACCATTTTCTTACAAAAGTAATAGTTACTGTGTAATTTCTCACCGTCAGCAACATACTCTTAATGGCCTTCAAGAGCGACTGAAAACACTCATGGCTCATGTTGTGGTCAGCCTTGATGTTAAGTAATGTCGCCACTACAGACAATGTAGTGTGTTTGGTGCAACCATGTCACAATGACTCGCTACCCTCGTCTAACAACTTAAAGAAGTCTTTGCATCGTAATTCATAGGTTGCTTTCACTTTTGTTCCCAATCAAAATCAAGCCTTGCAATATCATGAACCATTTCATTCATACGATGAGTACTAACGCCTCAATTGTATACTTCGTGATGCCATCTCTCTCTCTCTTGCCCATGTGCCCACCAAAGATTCTTCATAATTTTTCATGAACCCGTAAACAAGTAAATGATAGTTTATCATATCTCCGTCCCATATAATTTACATTCTTACACTTCAAACATGGACATCGATTCAATGATTTCCCATTCATACATTCCGGTGACTATAGGCATACTCCAAAAACAAATGGCAACCAAATTTAAATTCAAATTGTAAGATTTATCTGGGCACTTGACTTTCGTCGTGCCATCCAACTACTTGGCCTAAATAGAGGTCCATGATTCCACTAAGACCTACTACAAACAATATGAGCTTATTAATCATATGACTTGAGCATACTTGTAACCATATGACTTGAGTATACTTGTAAGTATATGATCAACATTTTAGCATACTTGTAAGCATATGACTTGAGCATACTTGTAACCATATGACTTGAGCATACTTGTAACTATATGATTAACATTTAAGCATACTTGTAAGCATATGACTAGAGCATACTAGCCAGTAAACATATGATTAACATTTAAGCATACTTGTAACCATATGTCTTGCTTGGATAGCTTGGATACAACAGTAATTATATTCTATTATGTTTATTATATTTAGTAGTGGAACTAAGTAAATGTTATTTAGTTATATTGTATTTTAATTTAATTATATATATAATGATATTATATTTAATATGATATTATATTTTAATTTATATTATATTTAAATGATATTATATTTTAATTTTATTATATTACCACCATTATATTTAATCATATTTGCATATGGGTTTTTGTTTGGATGGTAAAGCTTCAATTTGTTGCTTGAAGGTATCTTTTCAAAAATAGATATAGTTCATTTGTTTCTCCTCATTTTGTATATGATAGTTATTTTACTAGATATTTTTAGTAAAGAGTATAAATTTTATACCTATTGTTTGTAAATGACACATGTTTATGATCTTGCCTAATTTTTGTAATGCTAATACATGTTTCTAAGTCAAATAGTAGGCAACCTTAAAATTTTAAACCAAGTTTATCTCTAAATGTGGTTGATTGATTGTTTTACATTTTGGGCAAGGCAAGCAAGGTCATATCGATTAGTATCGAATCGGGCTCATTAATTTTTTGACTTAGTACTATTAAAACAACTCTCTACCGACTCGATAAATTAGTACACACTAACAAAACCTATCTACATAATTATTATACCAAGATGAAGTTAACCACACAAATAATTCAATTCAAGGAAAAATGGAAGCTTAATTTTTAGATTTGATGAACAAGAAAAAATGAGTAGATATGTGAACCTCGAGCCACTCACTCTAAGTCTCTAAGCCCGCATAAAGATTCAAGTTAATATAATCTCCAGAATCATTGGAAGGAAAAAGTAGAGTAATATTCTCAAGCTAGACTATAGCATTTCTTAATTCAAGTGACATAAAGCTAGTCCTCAAATCTATACTTTTCAAAGAAAGGGATAAGATAGCTTTAAGTAACAGGGAGAGCACACATTTTCTGTCATATGGTTCTTCTCTATGCACAGAAAGTACTTAGTTCAGAACACAATTACAAAATTAAGTCACTAATAAAGTTAAATTGGTGTACCTCACTTTTGTCTCCAATGGGGCTGCTAATTCAAGATTTTGTCTTTAAAATATCACGAAGACTCCTCTTCCCGTTTCTAATCACGTCCTAGAAGATAATTAACAACAAAACTGATAAAGATTTCAGGTTTAGTCCTACTTATGACGCCCCCAAAATAGGTATACAACACCCATTCTGAGTCGTCAAAATACATGGTACAGAAACAACTACAACTTTATTAATACAATATAAAAACTGTGAGTTTAAATACAAATATTGTCATCTAGACAATATCCACACTCAAATAAGTCCTCATTACAATTATTGATACACTATTTTATAGAATAGTGAAGACTACTAGAACAACTTCTAGAACCATCATTCCACACCTCGACTAGTACTCGCTACATTCTCGCCTCCTGAGAAGAAAAATGGAACAACAAGGAAAAGGGTGAGCTCAACTAGCCCAATAAAGAATATTATGACTAAGATATCATAGAACAAATTATCGTTAGTCTTCAACAGGGAAAAATCTAATAGAATACAATAGACAACCAGTTTTAAATCAATCTTCGCAGCGGAAATAATAATTCATTAGAAGAGTTAAGTAGAGAATACAAACTACTATATTCTATATATGAATTTAAAAGTTCGTCAAATCGATATTTTATCCCCTCAGAACATCAATCAATATATATCTAGAATTAAATATTCACCTTTTGCTCTACAAAAGCCAAAGATATTCATCACCGTGGTCATGTTCATCTAAACACTTGTTCATCTTTTGCACTACGCCAAAGATATTCATCAGAAATCATTCATCTTTGCACTACAGGCCAAAGATATTCAGTTATATCATCATTTAGGACTGAGGATGATGAAAAATATTTTAAAGAAAACGAATCTAGTGAAACAAAAGAATAAATATTAAGGATTCGTATTTCAACTATTCCATGTCCAAAAATACCTCATAAATAATCATAGTGGAGTAAAATTCAAGAATGATCAAAACATGGATACAATCAAAGCTAGTATCCAGAATAGATATTTTGGACAAAAGAAGAAAATTTCATTTTACTTTATGAATAAGTCTCAGATATTTGTGAATAAAGTCGATACGTGAATAGTCTTCAGATACGTGAATAAGAACTCAAACACTAAAAGATAGAAATTTCACAAAAAGATCATCATGCTTCGTGAATAATAACTCGTGAATAAGAACTCGTGAATAAGAACTCATGAATAAGAACTCATGAATACTAACCCCGACATGAAAAAGTTCCAAATTTGATAAAAAGTTTTAACTAATATTTCTAAGATAATGATATTGAAGAAATAATATCATTTGAGAAGAAAATAACATCCCTTACCTTAGCTAAAATAGTACTTTTGGTTGGAATATTAGATATAGTGTCAAGGAACTTGCACCAGATAAAGCAACACTCAAAGTATAAAAATACTCACAAAATACGCCGATATTATAGAGAGAAAGAGAGAAATCAGTAGTTTCGTGTGATTTTCAATTCTAACCTAAACACCCTATTTATAGGAAAATACTTAGAACACCAAAGTAGAAAATTTAATAAAATATTAATATATATATTAAAATTTTCTACGCACTCATACCAGCTGATTTCCAACTCTTAACACATACCTACAAATAACAAAAACGTTTTTCTAACTAAAAATAATTAAAACTTTCAAAATCAATTATTTCTGAACTACGAAATTTCAATAATTCATAATAAATAGCCATTTAATCGTAAAATTCAATCTCGTGACTTTTATAGAAAATTCAATTCTCTACAACTTTGCGTAAGAAAGTTTTTCCAAATTCCAAATAGAAATTGACTGAAATCCACATACGGATGATTTTACAGTCTATAATCAAATTTCACTCAAGAAATGGGCCCACAGACATGTTTAACACGTTTTAAATAACTTTTGCAACAAAAATACTCTTTATCCTCATATACTCATATATCCCACATTCATTGTAAAAATATCATCATTATTATATTATGATAATATAATAAAATATTATTTTATCAGAAAAGATAAAATATCGATTTTCAACAATTGTCACTTTAAAAAATTTCTCCATCTATATCCACATAAACCTTAACTTGTGGTATGACCTTCGTGTGTAGGACATGCTATTTCCTATCCAAGATCTTGAAAGGTACCTCTTCGTACATTAAGTCTTCGGATATCTCGTCCGGTTCTAACTCAATAACGTGGTTTGGGTCTTTCACATATTTACGAAGCACGGATACGTGAAAAACATTATGAACACGAGACATACTTGGAGGTAACGCGAGTCTATAGGCCACATTTCCTACTCGGTCAAGAATCTGAAATAGACCAATAAATCATGGATTGAGCTTTCCTCTCTTCCCAAATCTTGTAACTCCTTTCCATGGAGCAACACGCAATAATACGTGATCTCCAATACTAAATTCCACGTCCTTTCGATGAAGATCCGCATAACTCTTTTGTCGATCCTGTAGTCATTCGTACCAACTCTGGTCCCAACAACGTTGCTTCTCCCACCTCATCCCAGCATATTGGAGAGCTACACTTTCGTCCATACAATGCTTCAAATGGAGCCACACCTATACTTGCCTGATAACTGTTGTTGTAGGAGAATTCCACCAATGGTAAATACTTATCCCAACTCCCTTTGAAGTCTAGGACACAGAGTCTTAATAGATCTTCAAGAGTTTGAATAGTCCTCTCTCGATTGTCCGTCCGCTTTGAGGATGGTATGTCAACTAAATCGTAAATCGTCTCCCTCATAGCTTTTTGCAAGCTAACCCAAAATCTTGAAGTGAATCTTGGGTCACGATCCAAAACTATGGATACCGGCATGCCATGCAACCTCACAATCTCATCTACGTATATACGAGCAAGAAGACGCTTAAGGAATAAGTCTCCGTGATCGGAAAGAAATGAGCAGATTTGGTTAATCTATCAACAATAACCCAAATAAAGATTTATGCCTTATGAAACCGTGGAAGACCCGTGAACGAAATCCATGGTAATGTGTTCCCACTTCCATTTCGAATCTCAAGTGGTTGCAATGGACCTTTTGTCACTTGAAGCTCCGCCTTTACACGCCGACAAGTTAAACACCTCGAGATAAACTTTGCAATCTCTCTTCATATTATTCCACCAAAATGTATGTCGAAACATGATACATTTTGGTACTACCAGATGGATTGCAAATGGTGTGTTGTGTGCCTCCATCATGATTCTATGCTTCAAGTTAGAATCGTTAGAACACAAAAGTCCGAGTGGACTCAAGTATTCCTTCTTCATCGATTCTTTCGCTTCGAATAAACCTTTCGCACTTTCTTCTTCATACGGATCACCCGGTCCGTGGCTTGAGCAACTTTAACTTTTTCGATTAAATTCGGTTCTATGAGTATATTTGACATCATCGCACTCGTTCCTGCATATGATCTTCTACTCAACGCGTCAGCTACCACGCTTGCTTTTTAGGATGGTATTGAATAGTGTGGTCGTAATCTTTCAACAAATCGAGCCAACGTCGTTCTGCATGTTGAGTTCTTTTTGAGTGAAGAAATATTTGAGGCTTTTATGGTCCGAATATATCTCCACTTTCTCCCCATATATAGATAGTGCCTCCCGGATCTTTAAGCGGCAAAACGATCACCGCCAACTCTAGATCATGAGTAGGATAATTCATCTCATATTCTTTAAGTTGTCGCGAGGCATAGGCTATGACTTTCCCACGCCAGATGAGACCACATCCTAACCCTTTACCCAAGCATCATCAGAGATAACAAATCCATCCGAACCAGATGGTATTGTCAAAACAGGTGCCAAAATGAGTCTCCTCTTGAGATCATGAAAACTCTTCTCGCATTCCTCGCTCCATACGAATTTTGTATCTTTACAAGTCAACTTAGTTAACGGAGAAGCGATTCTAGAAAATTCTTCCACAAATCTCCGATAATAACCAGCTAAGCCCAAAAAGCTACGTACTTCGGTCACCGTCTTTAGTTGCTCCCAACTTTGTATTGCTTCCATCTTCGCCGGGTCAACAGACACTCCATGTTTTGACACCACGTGCCCAAGGAATGCTACTTCCTCAAGCCAGAACTCGCATTTCTTCAGCTTGGCATATAGCTTGTTATCACGAAGCCTTTGCAGTACCAGCTTCAAATGGCGCTTATGATCTTCACGGCTTTTGGAATAGATGAGGATGTCAGCAATAAAGACAACAACGAACTGATACAAATATTCCTTAAATACTCGGTTCATCATATCCATGAAAGCAGCAGGAGCATTAGTCAATCTAAAAGACATAACTAAGAATTCATAATGCCCGTACCGAGTTCTGAAAGCAGTCTTTGGAATATCCTCAGTTCTAACCTTCAGTTGATGATATCCAGAACGAAGATCGATCTTTGAAAAGAATTATGCTCCTTACAACTGGTCAAACAGGTCATCAATACGAGGTAGCGGATACCTATTCTTGATAGTGACATGGTTCAATTCCCGATAGTCAATACAAAGTCGCATACTCCCGTCTTTCTTCTTTACAAATAAAACAGGAGCACCCCAAGGAGATGTACTAGGACGAATGAAACCGATGTCCAATAACTCTTGTAGTTGAACCTTTAACTCCTGAAGTTCAATAGGAGCCATTCGGTATGGGGTTTTAGAAATGGGCTTTGTACTAGGTTCAAGATCAATAAAGAATTCAACTTCACGCCCAGGTGGGTGACACGGAAGTTCTTCAGAAATACGTCGGAAAGTCAATAACAACAGAATATTATTCAAATCGACGTGTCTTTATTCAAATCCATAACATGGGCTAAGAAAGCTTGACATCCGCTTTTCAATAAACGAATAGCTTTTATGACTTGATATGACGTTGATTGATTTTAATGGTTTAGTTGTTTGAATTCAACAACAAAGTTGTTTAGGAATATGAAAACTAACAACCTTACGAAAACAATCAATTTTGGCATGATGAGTAGTTAACCAATCAATCCCTAAAATTACATCAAAAGCAAGTATCTTTAAAGAGATAAGGTCAACAGGTAATATGATGGTGCCAACTTGGATCAAACAAGATTTATAAACAGTGGATGTGATGAAAGTTTCTCCTAACGGAGTTTCCAGAGATAGGTCAAAGTCTAATTTCTCCGGAGTCAAGTTTAAACGTTGAGCACAAGCATGAGAGATAAATGAATGGGTAGAACCAAACCTCTCCTTGACAGAACTTTCTAGACATTGCCAATAATGCTATCTAATAATATTATTCAAATAATATGAATTATTGATCTCGATAATGGGAAATCTGCAAAGCGTTGACAATTATTGAAACAACAATAATATAAAATATCAACGCAGAGAATTATTGAATCAATAAAATAAAATATTGAATAAAGAATTATTGTAACAATTATTGAGTAAAGCCTTCTCACGTAAGGATCAATAATTCATCAATACTTTTGTGCATCCATGCGTATTCATCAGATTTTAACCACCGGGTATTCCAACAATGTTAATCTGTAATAACTACGTCGTTATTTATAAAAACTCAAACTTTTTCGCTTTTCTTCATCCTGATTGATTCATTATGGGGCCCATAAATGATTGCGCATTGTCAGTATTTAATATTCCCCCACAACAAGAATATTCCACGACCAAACGAATATTCCCAACAAACAATGATTATTTTATAACCACTTGCATATTTTGCAAAATTTGCACATTTCACCCATAACCATAGAATTATATCAAATTAATACCTTATTATTCACAAATATAATTAGAGGAAATTGATTTTATTTATAATAAGTTGGGGTCTTACAAAGAACCACTGAGATTCCGAAATGGAAGTGGGAACACATTACCATGGATTTCAATTACGGGTCTTCCCACTTTTCAAGGCATAAATGCTATTTGGGTTATTGTTGATAGATTAACCAAATTTGCTCATTTCTTCTTGGACATCTGAGAGACTTATTCCTCGAACGCCTTTTCTCGTATATGTCGTAGATGAGATTGTGAGGTTGCATGGCATGCGAGTATCCATAGTTTTGGATCGTGACCTAAGATTCATTTTAAGATTTTGGGTTAGCTTGCAAAAAGCTATGGGGACGGATTTACGATTTAGTTCTAAGATACCATCCTCAAACAGACGGACAATCGAGAGGACTATTCAAACTCTTGAAGATCTATTAAGACTCTATGTCCTGACTTCAAAGGGAGTTGGGATAAGTATTTACCATCAGGTGGAATTCTCCTACAACAACAAAGCTTATCGTGCAAGTATAGGTGTGGCTCCATTTGAAGCATTGTATGGACGAAAAGTGTCGCTTCTCCAATATGCTAGGATGAGGTGGGAGAAGCAACGTTGTTGGGACCAGAGTTGGTAATGAATGACTACAGAAAAGATCCAAATGATTCGACAACGTTTACAAATGACACAGGATCGACAAAAGAGTTATGCGGATCTTCATCGAAAGGACGTGGAATTTAGTATTGGGGATCACGTATTATTGCGTGTTGCTCCATGGAAAGGAGTTACAAGATTTGGGAAGAGAGGAAAGCACAATCCACGATTAATTGGTCCATTTCAGATTCTTGACCGAGTAGGAAATGTGGCCTATAGACTCGCGTTACCTCCAAGTATGTCTCGTGTTCATAATGTTTTTCACGTATCCGTGCTTCGTAAATATGTGAAAGACCCAAACCACGTTATTGAGTTAGAACCGGACGAGATAGCCGAAGACTTAACGCACGTAAGAGTTACTCACAAGATCTTGGATAGAAAGAACATGTCCCTACGCATGACGAAGGTCATACCACAAGTTAAGGTTTTGTGGAGAAACCATGCTATTGAGGAAATGACCGGGAGTTGGAAACGGAAATGAAAGCGAGGTATCCTCATCTTTTCAAAACACCGTGCACGTGACGCCAATTTTGAGGGACGAAATTTCATAAGGAGGGAGGTTGTAAGACCCCAAATTATTAATAAATGAAATTTAATTTTCTCTATTTATTATTTTGAAATATTAAGGGTTGATTTGATTAATGTGGTTAGTTATGGGTAAAATATGCAAATATTTTAAATAAGCATGTGGTTATAAAATATTCATTGTTGTCGGGAAATATTCGTTTGGTCGTGGAATATTCTTGATGTCGGGGAATATTCGTACGACGGCACAGTCTTTTGTGGGCCCCATAACAAAAAGTGATTGGATGAAGAAAACGACAAGTATAAATTATTTATAAATAACGGCGTAGTTGTTATCGTTAACACTGTTGGAATACCCGGTGGTTAAAACACAGTAATACGCGTTGTTACACAGTAGCACACGGTATTGCACCAATTATTGATTCTTACGTAAGAAGGCACTACTCAATAATTGTTACGAGAAGCATCGCTCGGTATTTTATTTTATTGATTCAATAATTGTTGCGTTGATATTTTATATTACTGTTGTTTCAATAATTGTCACTACACAGTATTTTTCATTATCGAAGCAATAATTCATATTATCTGAATAATATTATTAGAAAACATTATTGGCAATGTCTAGAAAGTTCTGTCTAAGGAGAGGTTTGGTCACCTAATTGCGCCGCCAAGAAGAGAAAAATTCTTATTGGAAAGCCCCTCTTCCAGGAACCGCCTGCGTCAGTTTCAGTTATTGTGATTCTATAATATTATTTATGAAAAATTAATTATTGATTTATATGATGAGGAAAATATTGATTTTATGTGGATATAGATGGAGAAAAGTTTTAAAGTGACAATTGTTGAAAATCGATATTTTATCTTTTCTGATAAAATAATATTTTATTATATTATTATAATATAATAATGATGATATTTTTACGATAAATGTGGGATATATGAGTATATGAGGAGAAAGAGTATTTTTGTTGCAAAAGTTGTTTAAAATATGTTAAACATGTCTGTGGGCCCATTTCTTGACTGAAATTTGATTATAGCCTGTAAAATCATCCGTATGTGGATTTTGGTCAATTTTTGTTTGGAATTTGGAAAAACTTTCTTCTGTAAAGTTGTAGAGAATTGAATTTCTTATAAAAAATCTCGAGATTCGAATTTTCTGATTAAAGGGCTATTTATTATGAATTATTGAAGTTCCGTAGTTCCGAAATAATTGATTTTGGAAGTTTTTATTATTTTTAGTTAGAAAAACATTTTTGTTATTTGTAGGCATGTGTTAAGAGTTGAAAATCAATTTGGTATGAGTCGTAGAAAATTTTAATATATATATTAATATTTTATTAAATTTTCTACTTTAATGTTCTAAGCATTTTCCTATAAATAGGGTCTTGGGTTAAATTGAAAATCACACCGTAAACCGCAGATTTCTCTCTCTCTCTATATATATTGAAGCGTATTCTTGTGAGTATTTTAATACATTGAGTGTTGCTATACTGATGTAAGTTCAAGTCATAGCTTATATCCTGTTTCAACCGCTTTTACAGGTAAGTGGATGTTATTTTCTTCTCAAATGATATTATTTCTTCAATATCATTATGCCAAAATATTTGTTGGAACTTTTTATCAAATTTGGAACTTTTTCATGTCGGGGTTACTATTTATGAGTTACTATTCACGAGTTACTATTCACGAAGCATGCTGATCTTTTTTGTGAAATTTCTATCTTTTAGTGTCGGAGTTACTATTCACGTATATGACACTATTCACGTATACGACACTATTCACAAAATACGACACTATTCACCGAAAAATAAAAATTTCTTCTTTTTATCCAAAATTTCTATTCTGGATACTAGCTTTGATTGTATCCATGTTTTGATCATTCTTGAATTTTACTCCACTATGATTATTTATGAGGTATTTTTGGACATGGAATAGTTGAAATACGAATTCTTAATTTTTATTCTTTTGTTTCACTAGATTCGTTTTCTTTAAAATATTTTTCATCATCCTCAGTCCTAAATGATGATATAAGTGAATATCTTTGGCCTGTAGTGCAAAGGTGAATGATTTCTGATGAATATCTTTGGCCCGTAGTGCAAAGATGAACAGGTGTTGAGATGAACATGACCGACTGATTAATATCTTCGGCCAGTAGTGCAAAGATGAACAGTGTTTAGATGAACATGACTTAATCGATGAATATCTTTGCCCTATAGAGCAAAGATGAATATTTGATTCCAGATATATATTGATTGATGTTACAGGGATAAAAGATAGACGATGAACTTTTAAATTCATATATAGAAGATAGTAGTTTGCATTCTCTACTTAACTCTTCTAATGAATTATTATTTTCACGCTAATATTGATTTAAAACTTGTTGTCTATTGTATTCTATTAGATTTTTCCTCGTTGAAGACTAACGATAATTTGTTTTATATTATCTTAGTCATAATATTCTTTATCGGGCTAGTTGAGCTCACCCTTTTCCTTGTTCCATTTTTTCTTCTCGTGAGGCGAGAATATAATGGCGAGTACTAGTCGGGGTGTGGAATGATGGTTCTAGAAGTCGTTTTAGTAGTCCTCACCATTTTTGTAAAATAATGTATCAATAATTGTACTGAGGACTTATTTGAGTGTGGATATTGTCTAGATGATAATATTTGTATTTAAACTCACAGTTTTTATGTTGTATTAATAAAGTTGTAGTTGTTTCTGTACCATGTATTTTGACGACTCAGAATGGGTGTTGTATACCTGTTTTGGGGGCGTCACAATAAAAGTGATGAAAAACCTTCTAAATTATAAAAGATAGTAGATTTATTCTCTACTCGACTCTTTTAATGGATTGCTTGTTCCGCTGCAGTTAAACTTGATGGTTGTTATATTGTATCAGTTTAACACTGTTGAAGGCTAACGATAATATATTCTGCATTATCTTAGTCATAATATTTCCCTCTCGGGCTAGTTGAGCTCACCTTTTTACTTTCATTGTTCTCTTCGTAAAATGAGACCGTAGCAGGGACTAGTCGGGGAACGGAGTGACGGGCCAGATGATAGCATTAGTAGTCCTCAATATTCTGTGAAATAGTGTGATAATAATTGTAATGAGGACTCCTTTTGAGTTTGTATAATCTCTAGTAGACAATATTTGTATTCAAACTCACAAATTTATGTTTTGTCGTATTGTACATACCTATAGCTTGTATTATTAAGTTGTATTTGTATTCATTACCATGTATCTGGTAACTCAGAATAGGTGATGTATACCTATTTTGGGGGCGTCACATTTTGTTTATAACTTGATGATGTAGTATTTTAAAATGCAACATTTTGTAAGTGTAAACCATTTATATGTTATTTTAATTACTAGTTGATAAACCATGCGATGTACAGGCTAATTTGAATAATAAATTTATGTGACAATTTCAAATTATATATGTGACGCCCCCAAAATAGGTATACAACACCCATTCTGAGTCGTCAAAATACATGGTACAGAAACAACTACAACTTTATTAATACAACATAAAAACTGTGAGTTTAAATACAAACATTGTCATCTAGACAATATCCACACTCAAATAAGTCCTCATTACAATTATTGATACACTATTTTATAGAATAGTGAGGACTACTAGAACCACTTCTAGAACCATCATTCCACACCCCGACTAGTACTCGCTACATTCTCGCCTCCTGAGAAGAAAAATGGAACAACAAGGAAAAGGGTGAGCTCAACTAGCCCAGTAAAGAACATTATGACTAAGATAATATAGAACAAATTATCGTTAGTCCTCAACAGGAAAAAATCTAATAGAATATAATAGACAACCAATTTTAAATCAATCTTCACAGCGGAAATAATAATTCATTAGAAGAGTTAAGTAGAGAATGCAAACTACTATCTTCTATATATGAATTTAAAAGTTCATCGTCGATATTTTATCCCTGTAACATCAATCAATATATATCTGGAATCAAATATTCATCTTTGCACTACAGGCCAAAGATATTCATCAGTTGGTCATGTTCATCTAAACACCTGTTCATCTTTGCACTACGGGCCAAAGATATTAATCACCATTATGTTCATCTCAACACTGCTCATTTTTGCACCATCGCCAAAGATATTCATCAAGAAATCATTCATCTTTGCACTACAGGCCAAAGATATTCAGTAATATCATCATTTAGGACTGAGGATGATGAAAAATATTTTAAAGAAAACGAATCCAGTGAAACAAAAGAACAAGTATTAAGGATTCGTACTTTAAATAATCCAAGTTCAAAAATACTTCATAAATAACCAGATTGGAGTAAAATTCAAGAATGAAGACCAAAACATAGATCCAATCAAAGATAGGAACTATAACAGACAATCTTGGACATAGAAAAGAAAATTTAATTTTTCTGTGAATAGTGTCGTATTCGTGAATAAATAGTATCGATATACGTGAATAGTCTCGTATACGTGAATAGTAACTCTAACACTAAAAGATAGAAATTTCATAAAAAAATCATCATACTTCGTGAATAGTATTCGTGAATAAGAACTCGTGAATAGTAACTCATGAATAAGAACTCATGAATAGTAAACTCCGATAAAAAAAGTTCCAAATTTGATAAAAAATTCCAACCAATATTTTGGCATAATGATATTGAAGAAATAATATCATTTTTTTAAAAAAATAATCTCTCTTACCTCAGAAAGAATAGTACTTCTGACTGGAATACTGGATATAGTGCTAAAAGAACTTGCACCGTATAACAATACTCAAAGTACTAAAATACTCACAAATACGCTCGATATTATAGAGAGAGAAAGAGAGAAAAATCTTTAGTTTCGTGTGATTTTCAATTCTAACCCAAGACCTATTTATAGGAAAATGCTTAGAACACCAAAGCGTAAAATTTAATATAATATTAATATTTATATTATAAATTCTCTACGCATTACCTTAGCATCTCAAATCACCACCTAATCACATGTTAAATGAGTCCCAACAATGTAAAAAAAGCGTTTTTTGTTAATATAATTATTTAAAACTTCCAAAAATCGATTATTCTGGAACCTCGGAACTTCAATAATTCATAATAAATAGCCCTTTTATCAGAAAATTCGAATCTCACGAATTTATATAGGAAATTCAATTCTCTACAACTTTGCAGAAGAAAATTTTTCCAAATTCCAAACAACAATTAACCGAAATCCTTAAACGGGCGATTTTACAGGTTATAATCAAATTTTAGTCAAGAAATAGGCCCACAAACATGTTTAACATGTTTTAAACAACTTTTCCAACAAAAATACTCCTCATCCTCATATACTCATATATCCCACATTCATTGTAAAAATATCACCATTAATATATTATTAAAATAATATATTCAAATGAATTATTTTATCAGAAAAAAATAAAATATTAATTTTTAACAATTATCACTTTAAAATTTTTTTCCATCTATATCCACATAAAATCAATATTTTCCTCATCATATAAATCAATAATTAATTATTCACAAATAATATTACAGAATCACAAGATCGGGCAACCAAAGCCGCTCCTGTGAAAGAGGGGCTTTTCAATAAGAATTTCTCCTTACATCATGCCAAGCAATTAGGTGACCAAACCTCTCCTTAGACAGAACTTTCTAGATATTGCCAATAATATTTTCTAATAATATTATTCAGATAATATGAATTATTGCTTCGATAATGAAAAATACTTTGTAGTGACAATTATTGAAACAACAGTAATATAAAAAAATCAACGCAATAATTATTGAATCAATAAAATAAAATATTTGAATAATAACTCATCGTAATAATTATCGAGTAAAGGTCTTCACGTAAGAATCAATAATTGGTGCAATATCGTACTATCTCATGTGCAACAACGCGTGTTACTTGTGTTTTAACCAACGGTATTCCAACAAGATAATCTGTAATAACTACGCCAAGTTATTTATAAACAACTCATACTTGTCTTTTTCTTCATCCAATCGCTTTTTCGTTATGGGGTCCATAAGAAAGGTCATACCATTCGCATTTAATATTCTCAACAAAAAGAATATTCCACGACCAAACGAATATTCTCTGATAACAATGAGTATTTTATAACCACTTGCTTATTTGAAATATTTGCATTTTACCCATAACTAACCACATTAATCAAATCAACCCTTAATATTTCAAAATGATAAATAGAGAAAATTAAATTTCAATTATTAATAATTTGGGGTCTTACAACCTCCCCTCCTTATGAAATTTTGTCCTCGAAATTGACGTACGTACCTGGTGTTTCGAAAAGATGAGGATACCTCGCTTTCATTTTCGTTTCCAACTCTTAGGTCATTTCCTCAATAGCATAGTTTCTCCACAAAACTTTAACTTGTGGTATGACCTTCGTACGTAGGACATGCTCCTTCCTATCCAAAATCTTGACAGGTACCTCTTCATATGTTAAGTCTTCGGCTATCTCGTTCGGTTCTAACTTAATAACATGGTTCGGGTTGTCCATATATTTACGTAACATCGATACGTGAAAAACATTATGAACACGCGTCATACTTGGCGGTAAAACGAGTCTATAGGCCACAGTTCCTATTCGATCTAGGATTTCAAATGGACTAATAAATCGAAGGTTTGAGCTTTCCTCACCTCGCCAATTCTCGCTTTTGGAATAACAACTTCTTGTACCTCCTTCTTCAAATTCATCAGCTCCGGTGTGTAGCTTGAACGTTTTTAACTTTATCGATTAAAGTCGATTCTACTTGTATATCATCACGTGAGTCCCTAGAGTCTTTAACTCTATATCTATCATTTGTAAGTTATATGAAATGGGTCTTTGACAATATCGCATTCGTATCAGATACGATCTTTTACTCAACACGCCGCCTACCACGCTCGCTTTTCCAGGATGGTATAGTCAGAACATGTGCCGAAATGAGTCTCCTATTGAGTTCTTCGAAGATCTTCCCACATTCCTTGCTCCATTCGAATTTTGTATCTCTACGAGTCAGCTGCGTTAATGGTTCCACAAAATCTTCGATAATAACCAGCTAAGCATAGAAAGCTACGTATTTCGATTACTGACTTAGGTTGCTCTCAACTGTGACTCATATCCCAATCTTGGATAGCACGTCACAATGACACCTACCAGTTTACTACCGCACAATATGGCGTCCCCTACGGAGAGTCTAGCTTTGGTGCATTCCACAAAGGAAGTCACCAGATAAAGGCTCGGGTACCAAATTCTATAGTTGAATTTTTAACTCCTGAAGTTCAATAGGAGCCATTCGATATGAGATTTTAGAAGTGGGTTTTGTACCGGATTCAAAGATGATACAAAATTCAATATCACGCTCTGGAGGTAGGCCAAGAAATTCTTCAGGAAATACATCAGGAAATTTACTAACAATAGAAATATCATTCAAATCTGACGTATTTTTGTTTAAGTCCATAACATGGGCTAAGAAAACTTGACATCCGTTTTTCAATAAACTAATGACTTTATGGCTTGATATGAAAGTGTTTGACTTCAATGGTTTGATTGCTTGAATTTGAATAACAGGTTGCTTAGGAATATGAAAACTAACAACCTTACGAAAGCAATCAATTTTGGCATGATGAGTAGTTAATCAACCAATCTCCAAAATCACATCAAAAGCAAGTATCTTTAAAGAAATAAGGTCAACAGGTAATGCGATGGTGCCAACTTGGATCAAACAAGATTTATAAACAGTGGATGTAACGAAAGTTTCTCATAACGGAGTTTCAACAGATAAGTTAAAGTCTAATTTTCTCTAGAGTCAAGTTTAAACGTTGAGTATAAGCAGGAGAGATAAATGAATGGGTAGAACTGATATCTAATAAGGTATAAACTTCGTAAGAATTTATAATTAACTAACCTGCAAGCTAACTTCGTTCGGGTTCATCGATATTCGACCAAATCATGAAAAACGCTTCTTCCAGAACCGCTTGACTTTGACTTTTCCGGGATGACCTTTTGAGTCACCATCCTCACAGATTGGGGTTTTGCTACCGTCTAATCTCGAAAGCGATATAACCTTCTTTTCCACAATTATAAAATACCTTGGAAGGTTGTGAAATAGTTTGGACTTATGTGTCCTCTTCTCCGTGATCTCAGTAGCATCTAACCAAGGGTCTTTTTTCTCCTCTAAAATTCGTTCTTTGTGTTGGTGCCGACGCCTTCCCGTCATTGTTAAATCTTCTTTTTGAAATTTCCACTTGAATTATTTCTTCTATTATCTTGGCCATGATTACTACCATCAAGTGGTTACCATTTCGCATGATAATTTCTCCACGATTGTTATCATTGTTCCGATGACCATTACCACCGGTACGATTATCATCGAGTTGTTGGTCATTATTCTTCAGTTGAGTCGACTCATTATCGCGCTCCAATAACTGAGCCCTATTCACAACATCTGAATATAAACAAAGTTTGTGAAAAATGAGATATTGACGTATTTTGGGATTCAAACCTCGCAGAAACATTTGTGTCATTCTCTCCTCATTATCAACCAAATGGGATGCAAATCGGGACAACTCGGCAAACTTAGCTTCGTACTGCGACACGTTCATATTGTTTTGCTCCAGCTTGATGAACTCTACCTCCTTCATGTGATGAATATTTTCGGGAAAGTACTTGTCGTTGAACAATTCTTGGAACTTCTCCCAAGACATCTTCAGTGCGGTAGGTTGAGTACGCTTTATGGATTCCCACCAATAATCTGCCTCTCCTCGTAACATGAAAGTGGCGAAAGGAACCTTTTGCTCCTCTGAGCATCCCAAGACATTAAATATCTTAGTGATCTGCTTTATCCACGTCTCTGCCGTAAGTGGTTCTGGCTTTCCCAAAAACTTCGGCGGTCCTAACTCCTTGAATTGCTTAGCGGTGACCATCCTTGAGTTGCCAGTGTTTCCACCTGCATTTTGAACAGTAGTCTTTCTCGTTTGGTTTTGCATGAATTCTAGAAAGTTCCTAAACATACCATCGTTAATCATCCGCTTTTCGGTTGGTGTTGTTCACAGGGAGGAACATTGCTACCGCTGTTGCCGCTTCTCCTCATTGGTGAGCAAAGGTGTTTCCACGGTCTCATTTACTCCAATCATTAACATTCTCACCGACATTCTTAAATCTTGCGCCATAAAACAAGGGTTAATTTTAACAAATTAATATATCACATAATACCCTATATTATGACCGACCAACAAATAAGCTTAGGTAGACATACTAAATGGCGAAGGATTTACTCTGCCTCTCCTCCTAGTTCTATTCCTCGATCTCCGCCAGAAACATATCCCTAAGCTCGATATTAAATCATGTGGCGCCCCCAAAATAGGTATACAACACCCATTCTGAAGTCGTCAAAATACATGGTACGTAAACAACTACAACTTTATTAATACAACATAAAAAGCTGTGAGTTTAAATACAAACATTGTCATCTGCACAATATCCACACTCAAATAAGTCCTCATTACAATTATTGATACACTATTTTATAGAATAGTGAGGACTACTAGAACCACTTCTAGAACCATCATTCCACACCCCGACTAAGACTGCTACATTCTCGCCTCCCGAGAAGAAAAAATGGAACAACAAGGAAAAAGGTGAGCTCAACTAGCCCAGTAAAGAACATTATGACTAAGATAATATAGAACAAATTATCGTTAGTCCTCAACAGGAAAAAATCTAATAGAATATAATAAACAACCAATTTTAAATCAATCTTCACAGCGGAAATAATAATTCATTAGAAGAGTTAAGTAGAGAATGCAAACTACTATCTTCTATATATGAATTTAAAAGTTCATCGTCGATATTTTATCCCTGTAACATCAATCAATATATATCTGGAATCAAATATTCATCTTTGCACTACAGGCCAAAGATATTCATCAGTTGGTCATGTTCATCTAAACACCTGTTCATCTTTGCACTACGTGCCAAAGATATTAATTAGTCGGTCATGTTCATCTCAACACCTGTTCATCTTTGCACTACGGGCCAAAGATATTCATCAAGAAATCATTCATCTTTGCACTACAGGCCAAAGATATTCAATAATATCATCATTTAGGACTGAGGATGATGAAAAATATTTTAAAAAAAACGAATCCAGTGAAACAAAAGAACAAGTATTAAGGATTCGTACTTTAAATAATCCAAGTTCAAAAATACTTCTTAAATAACCAGATTGGAGTAAAATTCAAGAATGAAGACCAAAACATAGATCCAATCAAAGATAGGAACTATAACAGACAATCTTGGACATAGAAAAGAAAATTTAATTTTTCTCGTGAATAAGGTCGATTTCGTGAATAAGGTCGATATCGTGAATAATGCCGTATCGTGAATAAGTAACTCTCAGACACTAAAAGATAGAAATTTCATAAAAAAATCATCATACTTAATGAATAGTACTTCATGAATAAGAACTCGTGAATAGTAACTCATGAATAGTAACTCGTGAATAAGAACTCATGAATAAGTAACCCAGACATAAAAAAGTTCCAAATTTGATAAAAAATTCCAACCAATATTTCGACATAATGATATTGAAGAAATAATATCATTTTTTTAAAAAAATAATCTCCCTTACCTCAGAAAGAATAGTACTTACATTTCGAATCTTTGGATATAGTCTTTGAAAGAACTTGCAATAGTATAACAATACTCAAAGTACTAAAATACTCACAAATACGCTCGATATTATAGAGAGAGAAAGACAGAGAAATCTTTAGTTTCTGGTGTGATTTTCAATTCTAACCTAAGCACCCTATTTATAGGAAAATGCTTAGAACACCAAAGCAGAAAATTTAATATAATATTAATATTTATATTATAAATTCTCTCTACGCACACTTAGCATCTCAAATCAATACACCTAATCACATGTTAAATGAGTCCCAACAATGTAAAAAACGTTTTTGTTAATATAATTATTTAAAACTTCCAAAAATCAATTATTTTGGAACCTCGGAACTTCAATAATTCATAATAAATAGCTCTTTTATCAGAAAATTCGAATCTCGCGTTTTTTATAGAAAATTCAATTCTCTACAACTTTGCAGAAGAAAGTTTTTCCAAATTCCAAATAAAAATTAACCGAAATCCATAAACGGACGATTTTACAGGCTATTATCAAATTTTAGTCAAGAAATGGGCCCACGGACATGTTTAACATGTTTTAAACAACTTTTGCAACAAAAATACTCCTCATCCTCATATACTCATATATCCCACATTCATTGTAAAAATATCACCATTAATATATTATTAAAATAATATATTCAAATGGATTATTTTATCAGAAAAAGATAAAATATTAATTTTTAACAATTGTCACTTTAAAAATTTTCTCCATTTATATCCACATAAAATTAATATTTTTCTCATAATATAAATCAATAATTAATTATTCACAAATAATATTACAAAATCATAATCAATAATATTTTCTAACTGATGCCATTCCGCGTGAAAGAGGGGGTAACTCTTTATAACTTTCCTAATAAGAATTTCTCCTTACTTTGTTGACACAAGCAGCAATTAGGTGACCAAACCTCTCCTTGAATATTTCGTAACTTTTAGACATTTTCAATAATATTTTCTAATAATATTATTTAGATAATATGAATTATTGCTTCGATATATATATATTAATATTTTATTAAATTTTACCTTTGGTATTCTAAGCATTTTCCTATAAATAGGTCTTGGGTTAGAATTGAAAATCACACCGAAACTAAAATTTTCTCTCTTTCTCTCTATAATATCGGCGTATTTTTGTGAGTATTTTAGTAATTTGAGTATTGCTATATCTGATTGCAGTTCTTTCAAAGACTATATCCAAAGATTCCAATGTAAGTACTATTTTTTATAAAAAGGGTAAGGGATGTTATTTTATTCAAAATGATATTATTTCTTCAATATCATTATCTTTAGAAATATTGGTTGGAAATTTTATCAAATTTGAAACTTTTTCATATCAAGGTTACTTATTCATGAGTTACTATTCACGAGTTACTATTCACGAAAGTACTATTTACTGAAGCGTGATGATGTTTTTTTATGAAATTTCTATCTTTGAGGTTTAGAGTTACTATTCACGTATATGGCACTATTCACGTATACTAGCACTATTCATGAATCGACCTATATTCATTAAATTTTCTTTTCGTGCGGTCTCAAATTTTCTTTTTGATTGGATCTATGTTTTTCAAGATTTTACTCAATCGATTATTCTATCTTTGATTGGATCTAAAATGTTTTGGTCTTCATTCTTGATTTTTTTTCTTTAAAATATTTTCATTTGAAGTATTTTTGAACTTTGGATTGTTTAAAAGATGAATGAATCTTGATGAATATCTTTGGCCGTTTGTTTCAAAGATGAATGGTGTTCTCTTGAAAATATTTTCATCATCTTAGGCTCGTAGTGCATGATGATATTAATGTGATGAATCTTTGGCATGTGTAGCAAAGATGAATATTTGAAATATTGATTGAATGATAAAATTACGACGATGAATATCTTTGGCCCGTATATAGAAGATGAATTAATTCTCTACTTAACTCTTCTAATGATTTAAACGATTTAATTAGCTGTTGTCTATTGTATTATTATTAGATTTTTCCTGTTGAGGACTAACGATAATTTGTTCTATATTATCTTAGTAGTCATAATGTTCTTCTTGGGCTGCTCTTCCACCTTGTTATTTTCTTCTCCGGGGAGGCGAGAATGTTTGTATTCTATTTGTAAAGGTAGTCCTCACTATTAATACTGCAAATAGTGTATATTGTTTATTTGAGATTACAATATTTGTATTTAAACTCACAGTAAAGTTGTAGTTGTTTCTGTACAACACCCATTATGAGTCGCCAAATACATGGTGCAAAACCAACTACAACTTTATTAATACAATATAAAAACTATGAGTTTAAATATAAATATTGTCATCTAGATAATATCCACACTCAAATAAGTCCTCATTACAATTATTAATACACTATTTTACAAAATAGTGAGGACTACTAGAACAACTTCTAGAACCATCATTCCACACCCCGACTAGTACTCGCTACATTCTCGCCTCCTGAGAAGAAAAATGGAACAATAAGGAAAAGGGTGAGCTCAACTAGCCTAGTAAAGAACATTATGACTAAGATAATATAGAACAAATTATCGTTAGTCCTCAACAGGGAAAAATCTAATAGAATACAATAGACAACCAGTTTTAAATCAATCTTCATAGTGAAATAATAATTCATTAAAAGAATTAAGTAGAGAATGCAAACTACTATCTTCTATATATGAATTTAAAATTTCATCGTCGATATTTTATCCCTGTAACATCAATCAATATATATCTGGAATCAAATATTCATCTTTGCACTACTGTGCCAAAGATATTCATCGATCGGTCATGTTCATCTCAACACTGCTCATCTTTTGCACTCACGGGCCAAAGATATTCATCAAGAAATCATTCATCTTTGCACTACGGGCCAACGATATTCAGTTATATCATCATTTAGGACTGAGGATGATGAAAAATATTTTAAAGAAAACGAATCTAGTGAAACAAAAAAACAAGTATTAAGGATTCGTACTTTAAATAATGCAAGTTCAAAAATACTTCATAAATAACCAGATTGGAGTAAAATTCAAGAATGAAGTTCAAAACATAGATCCAATCAAAGATAGGAATCATAACAGACAATCTTGGACACAGAAAAGAAAATTTAATTTTTCTGTGAATATTGCCGTATACGTGAATAGTGTCGTATACATGAATAGTAACTCTGACACCAAAAGATAGAAATTTCACAAAAAACATCATCATGCTTCGTGAATAGTACTCGTGAATAGTAACTCGTGAATAGTAACCTATGAATAGTAACCTCGACATAAAAAAGTTCAATATTTGATAAAAAAATTCCAACCAATATTTCGGCATAATGATATTGAAGAAATAATATCATTTTCTAATAAAATAACATCCCTTACCTCAGAAAGAATAGTACTTCGATTTGGAATCTTTGGATATAAGATTTGAAAGAACTTGCACATCGTATAGCAATACTCAAAGTACTAAAATACTCACAAATACGCTCGATATTATAGAGAGAGAAAGAGAGAGAAATCTTTAGTTTCTGGTGTGATTTTCAATTCTAACCTAAGCACCCTATTTATTGGAAAATGCTTAGAACACCAAAGCAAAAAATTTAATATAATATTAATATTTAAAAACAAATTCCTATGCCTACTTTGAAAATCTGATTTCAGCCATTTGCAACACATGGGGGGCCAACCAAAACAATAAAAACGTTTTTCTAACTATAAATATTTAAAACTTCCAAAAATCGATTATTCTGGAACCTCGGAACTTCAATAATTCATAATAAATAGCCCTTTTATCAGAAAATTTGAATCTCACGAGTTTTTATAGCAAATTCAATTCTCTACAACTTTGCAGAAGAAAGTTTTTCCAAATTCCAAACAAAAATTGACCGAAATCCATAAACGGATGATTTTACAGGGTATAATCAAATTTCAGTCAAGAAATGGGGTCCACCGACACACAAAACATGTGTTAATCATTTAATGCAACAAAAATACTTTTCTTCCTCATATACTCATATATCCCACATTCATTGTAAAAATATCATCATTATTATATTATAATAATATAATAAAATATTATTTTATCAGAAAAGATAAAATATCGATTTTCAACAATTGTCACTTTAAAAATTTTCTCCATCTAAATCCACATAAAATGAATATTTTCCTCATCATATAAATCAATAATTAATTATTCACAAATAATATTACAGAATCACAATAATGGCAACCAGGTAGTTCCTAGGAAAAAGGGGGCTTTCCAATAAGAATTTCTCCTTACTGGCGCGCAATTAGGTGACCAAACCTCTCCTTAGACAGAACTTTCTAGACATTGCCAATAATGTTATCTAATAATATTATTCAGATAATATGAATTATTGCTTTGATAATGGAAAATACTGTGTAGTGACAATTATTAAAACAACAGTAAAATATCAACGTAACAATTATTGAATCAATAAAATACTGAACAGTATTTACTGTAACAATTATTGAGTAGTGCCTTCTTACGTAAGAATCAATAATTGGTGCAATACTGGTGCCATTTCTTTGTGCAACGCCAGACATTCACGTTTTTAACCACCGGGTATTCCAACAGTATTAACGGTAACAACTACGTCGTTATTTATAAAAACTCCCTTTTGTCATTTTCTTCATTCGACAGTTATTCTGTTATGGGGCCCACAAATGGCTGCGCCGTCGTACGAATATTCCCCGACAGGAAGAATATTCCACGAACAAACGAATATTTCCCGACAACAATGAGTATTTTATAACCACTTGCTTATTTTAAAAAAAAAATTCATATATCACCCTTAACTTTAAACTTTTTTCTATTTAACCATTTACTAAATAGTAATTATAAGAAAAAATTGAATACTTTTATTTCATAAAATTCGGGGTCTTACAATCACCCCTCCTTATGAAATTTCGTCCTCGAAATTTACGTACCTGGTATTTCAAAGAGTTGAGAATACCTTGCTTCCATTTCAGATTCCATCTTCCCTATCATCATGATTTCTCCATTGCTCATCTCCTGTATTTCAAATATCATTCTAAAATACAACTTCAAAAATAAAGGTTAATTTAACAAATTAACATATCACATAATATCCCGATATTATGACTGACCAACAAATAAGCTTAGGTAGGACACACTAGCGAATGATTTACTCATCTCTCCCCTCCTAGTTCTAATCCAGCATCTAGGGGTGTAAGTCGAGCCAAGTAGTTCGGTACTCGACTTGAGATCGGCTCGAAAATATTGTTAGTTCCTAGAGGGCACAATAGATCTAGAAGGGGGGGTTGAATAGATCCTTTTTGTTTCAAATACTTTTCTGGTTTATGAGTATTGTTCATATTAGAGTATATGACAAACATAAGAATCTTTTCAAGCACAGCGGAATAAGTAAAAGATTCCCCTTCATTAATATATTCATAATCATACATACATTGTTCGTAGGGTTAGTTTAGTTGTAAGCAGTTGGAACATATATAGCTGTTATAGCAGTTATAGACATAATGTAAATGACATAATGTAAAAGACATAAGAGGTTTTAAGTGGTTCAGAGACTCAAGCTCCTAATCCACTCTTCTGCTTTCAACTAGCAGGATTTCCACTAAGGAAGGGCAGCACCTTGAATCTCTACGATTCCTTCAAGGCCAGCAGCCTTGGGACTTCAGTTCACAAAGAACTCTTCAAGGCCAGCAGCCTTGGGACACTTCTAGTTCCCTAGGAACTCTTCAAGCCCAGCAGGCTTGGAACTTCGTTTAGTCCCTCTGGAGGACCCGTTGGCCCTGCTTTGTTTAGTCCCTCCGGACAAGGACCCTCTTGGCCCTGCTTCATTTAGTCCTTCTGGACAAGGACCCCTCAGGCCCTGGCTTCATTGAGTTGTTTGTTTGTTGTTGTTGGAGTCGGTGCTGAGCTGCTAATCATGCTCTGAACATCTTCTATCCTTAGCAGCTTGGCTTGATCATCCTTGAAGTGCAGCAGAGTGTTGCATGATGCTCAACTTCTTAGGTTGCTCAACTACACCGGATGACCCCTTGATTGTGACGCCCCCAAAATAGGTATACAACACCTATTCTAAGTCGCCAAATACATGGTACAGAAAGCAAACTACAACTTCAATAATACAATTTTCGTGCAAAATATGACAACACATACTGTGAGTTTAAATACAAATATTGTCTTCTAGACAATATCCACACTCAAATAAGTCCTCGTTACAATTATTCAAACACTATTTTACAGAAATAGTGAGGACTGCTAAAACATCTTTCTAGAACCATCACTCCGCACTTTACTAGTTCTCTGCTTATGTTCTCACCTCCACGAGAAAAATGGAACAAAAAGGAAAAGGGTGAGCTCAACTAGCCCAAAGAAAGAATATTATGACTAAGATAATATACAACAAATTATCGTTAGTCTTCAACGTCAGGAAAATCGATAAAATATAATAGCCAACAAGTTTTAGATCAACAACTGCTGCAATGAAATAACAATCCACTAGAAGAGTCAAGTAGAGAATGAGTTCTACTATCTTCTAAGATTTAAAAGTCCATCATCAATATTTTATCCTCAGAATAACAATCAATATACATCTTTAATCAAATATTCATCTTTACACTATAGGCCAAAGATATTCATTTGTATCACCAAATTAATCATGTTCATCTCAACACTGCTCATCTTTGCACTACGGGCAAAGATATTCATCGATTAATCATTTATCTTTTGCACTTTACATGTCAAGATATATTTAGTAATATCATCATTTAGGACCCAGGGATGATGAAAAATATTTTAAAGAAAACGAATCCAATTGAAGCGGAAGGACAAATAGTAAGGATTCAGTATAACAGTTTATCCAAGATCAATAATACTCCATAATAACCAATTTTGAAGCAAAATTCAAGAATAAAGATCAAAACATGGATACAATCAAAGATAGTAACCATAATAGATATCTTGGACAAAAAGAAGAAAATTTTAGTTTTCAAATTGAATAGTCTGTCAGATTCATGAATAAAGGTCGTATCGTGAATAGTGCCGATATCGTGAATAAATAACCACGACACAAAAAGTTCTAAATTTGATAAAAAATTCATACCAACATTTCTAAGATAATGATATTGAAGAAAATATCATTTTAAGAAGAATATAACACCCTTACCTCAAAATATCGATTTCGATCGGAATATCGGTATAAGGTTTGAAAAACTTGCTTGACCGATGAATAGAAACTCACAAAGTATCAAAATACTCACAAAATACACTCAATAATCTAGAGAGAAAGAGAAAAACTTGTTTTTTACGTGTGATTTTCAATTCTAACTTAGCCTCTATTTATAGGAAAATGTTAGCGAGACTTGACACAGAACTTTGATGGCTTTACTCGCTACTATTGCCACCCACCACATTTGAAATAAATTCAGCACATTTGTTCACCAACCACAAGTGGGGCCCACTCAATTCTAGAATTTTCCACCAAAATCATTTATAAACCTAATTTCTGAATCAGTCACCTCTTAAAATTCATAACAAATCATACGTTCATTTTAACGGTTCAAAAGTTTTGGACATATACTCAACTTATATATGTATAACATATCCAAAAATTACAACGATCCAACTATTTGATTAAAAATTATAACTCACACAATATATCTCAAAAATACTGGTTTAATTTTTAATACCTTCATTCCGACAAAAATACTGATAAAACACCTCAACATTAACTCCTTCATTTTTAACCACAATAAATATATACAACATTTAAATCCACATAAAATAAATATTTTCTTATCATATGAATCAATAATTAATTATTCACAAATAATATTACAGAATCATATTTATGACAACCAGGCCGTTCCCAGGAAAGAGGGGGCTTTCTAATAAGAATTTCTCCTTATTGGCGCGCAATTAGGTGACCAAACCTCTCCTTGACAGAACTTTCTAGACATTTCCAATAATGCTATCTAATAATATTATTCAAATAATATGAATTATTGATCTGATAATGGGAAATACTGTGCAGTGACAATTATTGAAACAATAATAATATAAAATATCAACGCAGCAATTATTGAATCAATAAAATAAAATATTGAACAGTAACTACTATAACAATTATTGAGTAGTGACTTCTTACGTAAGGATCAATAATTCATTAATACTGTGCATCCACGCGTATTATTGTATTTTAACCATCGGGTATTCCAACAGTGTTAACGGTAACAACTATGCCGTTATTTATAAAAACTCAAACTTGTCGTTTTATTCATCCGGCGCTTATTCTATTACATTATGGGGCCCATGAATGATCGTATGCGTCGCATTTAATATTCCCCGACAACAAGAATATTCAACGACTAAACGAATGTTCCCATACAACAATGATTATTTTATAACCACTTGCATATTTTGCAAAATTTGCACATTTCACCCATAACCAGATAATTATATCAAATTAATACCTTATTATTCACAAATATAATTAGAGGAAATTCAATATTATTTATAATAAGTTGGGGTCTTACAACCTCCTCTTTATGAAATTTCGTCCTCAAAATTGACATACGTACCTGGTGTTTCAAAAAGGTGAGGATACCTCGCTTTCATTTCTGATTCCAACTCCCAGGTCATTTCTTCAATAGCATGGTTTCTCCATAAAACCTTAACTTGTGGTATAACCTTAGTGCGTAGGACATGCACTTTCCTATCCAAGATCTTAACAGGTACTTCTTCGTACGTTAAATCTTCGGCTATCTCGTCTGGTTCTAACGCAATAATATGGTTCGGATCTTTCACATATTTACGAAGCATGGATATGTGAAAAACATTATGAACACGAGACATACTTGGAGGTAATGCGAGTCTATAGGCCACATTTTCTATTCGGTCAAGAATCTCAAATGGACCAACAAATCGTGGATTGAGCTTTCCTCCCTTCCAAAATCTTGTAACTCCCTTCCATGGTGCAACACGTAACAATACATGATCCCGAATATTAAATTCCACGTCTTTTCGATGAAAATCCGCATAACTCTTTTGTTGATCTTGTGCCGTTTGTATACGTTGTCGAATCATTTGGATCTTTTCTGTAGTCATGCGTACTAATTCTGGTCCCAACAATGTTGCTTCTCCCACCTCGTCCCAAAGATAATCGAGAATCGACACTTTCGTCCATACAACGCCTCAAATGGAGCCATGCCTATACTTGCTTGATAACTATTGTTGTAGGAGAATTCCACCAGTGGTAAGTACTTATCCCAACTTCCTTTAAAATCTAGGACACAAAGTCTTAATAGATCTTCAAGGGTTTGAATAGTCCTCTCTGATTGTCCGTCCGCTTGAGGATGGTATGCCGAATCAATCGTAAATCCGCTCCCATAGCTTTCGCAAAGCTAACCCAAAATCGTGAAGTGAATCTTGGGTCACGATCCGAAACTATGGATACTGGCATGCCATGCAATCTCACAATCTCATTCATGTACATGCGAGCAAGACGTTCAAGGATATAAGTCTCACGTATCGATAAGAAATGGGCAGATTTGGTTAATCTATCAACAATAACCCAAATCGCATATATGCCTTGAGAAACTTTGGGAAGACCTGTAATGAAATCCATAGTAATGTGTTCCCACTTCCATTTCAGAATCTCCAGTGGTTGTAATGGACCCTTTGGCACTTGATGCTCCGCCTTTACACGTTGACAGGTTAAACACCTCGAGATAAACTCCGCGATCTCTCTCTTCATATTGTTCCACCAAAATGTATGTCGAATATCATGATACATTTTGGTACTCCCAGGATGGATTGCAAACAGGGTGTTGTGTGCCTCCATCATGATTCTATGCTTCAAGTCAGAATCGTTAGGAACACAAAGTCTGGAGTTGAATCTAAGTATTCATTCTTCATCGATTCTCGCTTCTGGAATAGCTCCTTCTTGCACTTTCTTCTTCATACGTATCAGCTCCAGGTCCGTAGCTTGAGCAGCTTTAACTTTATCGATTAAAGTCGGTTCTACTCGTATATTCGCCATCATCATGTGGGTCCCTGGAGTCTTTAATTCTACCTCCATCCTTTGCAAGTCATACAGAATGGGCCTTTGCATTAACAATATCGCACTTCGTACTCAAGCATATGATCTTCTACTCAATCGTAAAAGCTACTACGTTCGCTTTTCCAAGATGATATTGAATAGTGTGATCGTAATCTTTCAATAGTTCAAGCCAACGTCGTTGCCGCATGTTGAGTTCTTTTTGGGTGAAGAAATATTTGAGGCTTTTATGGTCCGTATAAATCTCCACTTTCTCCCCATACAAGTAGTGTCTCCAAATTTTCAACGTGAATACGACTGCTGCCAACTCTAGATTATGAGTAGGATAATTCCTCTCATATTCTTTGAGTTATCGTGAGGCATAGGCTATGACTTTCCCATGCTGCATGAGAACGCATCCGAACCCTTTGCTCAAACATCATTGTATATAACAAATCCATCCGTATTTCGGATGGTATTGCGAAACAGTGCGAAATGAGTCTCCTCTTGAGCTCTTGGAAACTCTTCTCGCATTTCTCGCTCTATACAAATTTTGTATCTTTCCGAGTCAACTGAGTTAACGGAGTAGCGATTCGAGAAAATCCTTCCACGAATCTCCGATAATAACCAGCTAAGCCCAGAAAGCTATGCACTTCGGTCACCGACTTTGGTTGCTCCCTACTTTGTACTGCTTCAATCTTCGCTGGGTCGACAGATACTCCATGTTTCGACACCACGTGCCCAAGGAATGCTACTTCCTCAATCCAGAACTCGCATTTCTTCAGCTTGGCATAAAGTTTGTTTTCACGAAGCCTTTCAGGTATCAGCTTCAAATGGTGCTCATGATCTTCACGGCTTTTGGAATAGATGAGGATGTCATCAATAAAGACAACAACAAACTGATCTAAATATTCCTTGAATACACGGTTCATCATATCCATGAAAGCAGCAGGAGCATTAGTCAATCCAAAAGACATGACTTAGAATTCATAATGCCCGTACCGAGTTCTGAAGGCAGTCTTTGGAATATCATCAGTTTTAATCTTTAGCTGATGATATCCAGAACGAAGATCGATCTTTGAAAAGAATTTTTCTCCTTGCAACTGGTCGAACAGGTCATCAATGCGAGGTAACGGATACCTATTCTTGATGGTGACATGGTTTAATTCTCGGTAGTCAATACAAAGTCGCATACTCCCGTCTTTCTTCTTTACGAATAAAACAGGAGCACCCCAAGGAGATGTACTAGGACGAATGAAACCTATGTCTAACAATTCCTGTAGTTGGACTTTTAACTCCTGAAGTTCAATAGGAGCCATTCGATATGGGGTTTTAGAAATGGGTTTTGTACATTTCAAGGTCAATAAAGAATTCAACATCACGTTCTGGGGGTAGACCGGGAAGTTCTTCAGGAAATACATCAGAAAATTCTCTAACAACAGAAATATTATTCAAATCTGACTTGTCTTTGTTCAAATCCATAACATGGGCTAAGAAAGCTTGACATCCGTTTTTCAATAAACGAATAGCTTTATGGCTTGATATGATAGTGACTGATTTTAGTGGTTTAGTTGTTTGAATTCGTATGACAGGTTGGTTAGGAATATAAAACTAACAACCTTACGAAAACAATCAATTTTGGCATGATGAGTGGTTAACCAATCAATTCCTAAAATCACATTAAAAGCAAGTATCTTTAAAGATATAAGATCAACAGGTAATGTGATAGTGCCAACTTGGATCATGCAAGATTTATAAACTGTAGATGTAACAAAGGTTTTACCCAACGGAGTTTCAACAGATAAGTCAAAGTCCAATTTCTCCGGAATCAAGTTTAAACGTTGAGCACAAGGCGAGAGAGATAAAGAATGGGTAGAACCGGTATCTAGTAAGGTATAAACTTCGCAAGAGTTCAAGATTAGCTTACCCGTAATCACCTCGTTCGGATTTCTCGCGTTTTGGCTAGTCACGACAAACGCTCTTCCAGGAACCGCTGATTTCGACTTATCCGGGACAGCCCTTGGAGTCACCAATTTTGAGTTATCCGCTGATTTCGACTTATCCGCTGATTCCGACAAATAGTAAGGATTCGTATAACAGTTTATCCAAGATCAATAATACTCCATAATAACCAATTTTGAAGCAAAATTCAAGAATAAAGATCAAAACATGGATACAATCAAAGATAGTAACCATAATAGACATCTTGGACAAAAAGAAGAAAATTTCATTTTTTGGTGAATAGTGTCGTATACGTGAATAGTGCCGTATATGTGAATAGTAACCCCGACATAAAAAGTTCTAAATTTGATAAAAAAATCATATCAATATTTCGGTATAATGATATTGAAGAAAATATCATTTTAAGAAGAATATAACACCCCTTACCTCAAAATATCAATGCTTCTGATCGGAATATCGGTATAAGGCTGAAAGAAACTTGCACTGATGAATAGAAACTCACAAAGTATCTAAATACTCACAAAATACACTCAATAATCTAGAGAGAGAAAGAGAGAAAACTTGTTTCTGGTGTGATTTTCAATTCTAACTTAGCCCTCTATTTATAGAAAAATGTTAGCAGACTTGACCTGCAACTAGATGGCTTTACCTGCTACTATTCCCACCCACCACATTTGAAATAAATTCAGCACATTTCTTCACCAACCACAAGTGGGGCCCACTCAATTCTAAAATTTTCCACCAAAATCGTTTATAAACCTAATTTCTGAATCAGTCACCTCTTAAAATTCATAACAAATAATACGTTCATATTTAACAGTTCAAAATTTGTGGACATATACTTAACTTATATATGTATAACATATCCAAAAATTACAACGATCCAACGGTCGGATTAAAAATTATAACTCACACAATATATCTCAAAAATACTGGTTTAATTTTTAATACCTTCATTCAAACAAAAAAATCTTGATAAAACACCTCAACATTAACTCCTTCATTTTTAACCACAATAAATATATCCAACATTTATATCCACATAAAATAAATATTTTCTTATCATATGAATCAATAATTAATTATTCACAAATAATATTACAGAATCATATTTATGACAACCAGGCCGTTCCCAGGAAATAGGGGGCTTTCCAATAAGAATTTCTCCTTATTGGCGCACAATTAGGTGACCAAACCTCTCCTTGACAGATCTTTCTAGACATTGCCAATAATGCTATCTAATAATATTATTCAAATAATATGAATTATTGATCCGATAATGGGAAATATCATGTGCGATTGACAATTATTGAAACAACAATAATATAAAATATCAACGCAACAATTATTGAATCAATAAAATAAAATATTGAGCGATTCACTCTCATAATTATTATTGAGTAACGCCTTTTTACTTAAGGATCAATAATTCATTAATCTTTGCATCCACGCCAGAATCTCGTATTTTAACCACCGGGTATTCAACAATGTTAATTGTAACAACTACTGTAGTTATTTATAAAAACTCAAACTTGTCGCTTTTCTTCATCCGAGCCGGTTATTACATTATGGGGCCCACAAATGATCGCTATCGTCGCATTTAATATTTCCCGACAACAAGAATATTCCCCGACCAAACAAATATTCCCCGACAACAATGATTATTTTATAACCACTTGCATATTTTGCAAAAATTTGCACATTTCACCCATAACCAGAGAATTATATCAAATTAATACCTTATTATTCACAAATATAATTAGAGGAAATTCGATTTTATTTATAATAAGTTGGGGTCTTACATTGATGAACTGCCTTGAAGATCATTCTTATTGGTACTTGATGGGTGCACACGAGAGGCTTCTAAGATGACTGTAAGCTTTTACATTGGAGTACTTGAAGCTTTCTCATGCTTGACACCAAGATGGCTTTTGTGATCTCCCTTCTTGCTACTCGATGCCTTCTCATGATGGACTTGCTAAGATGACCTTAAGCTCTTCTCTATTGTACTTAGAGTCTTCCCATGATAGACATCTAGATGGCATGATGCTCTCTTTTCTCTCAGCAGTTCAGAACACACTTCATGTAGTAGAACTCTCACTTCTACATAGTAGAACTCACACTTCTACTTCTTTCTTGATCTGACTTCTGAGTGTTCTTGGTGGATCGTAGAGTGAGCCTTCGGACTCACTATCACATGGTTTAGATCAGTCCACCTTCTCTCCAAAACTTACAACTCCAGCACCTTTTGATCTTTGAAGTTCTTTCTCATTTATATTTCTTCCCAATCCTTCCGGTTGGAAAAACAGTTGAAAAGGCTATTCAAATATCTTCACAGATCTCAAGTTGCTTGAGGTAGATTGCTTGATGTGACTTGTCATACTTTTTCTGACGCTGCAGTCTACTGTTTCACTTACCTTGTCAGATGTATCACACTACAACAAAAAGGCTTATCAGCCACCGCCAGCGGTCGTTGATGTCAGTCGCAGATAATATGGTCATTGGATGGACATCAACTGACCGTAATAATTGACAAGCTTTATTAGGGACCGCACTCAATGACCGTCCGTCCGCCATTATTACGACTATCTTGAGTCATTTGTCAAATGTGATGTGGCACACGTGGCAGCGACCGGTAATAGCGACCGATGCGGTCGCCAACTTCCAACAAGTTAATGCGGTCGCTGATACGGAGTTAGCAACCGCATGCGATCGCTGATGTGTTTTTTTTTTAAATTTAACCTGTTTTCTTGATTTCCCAAAAATAACATGTTGTACCTGCTTTCAATCCCAACACAGCAGTATATACAAGCATCCATATTAACATCCATTCATCCAACATAATACAATTGTAAATATTCATCCAACACAATACAATCGATATAGTAAACATCCATATAAACCAATACAATTGTTCAAAGAATGAATCTAAAAGAGTACAAGGCTTTAAAATTTAAAAAAAACCAGTCTAGGCTCTCTTCATGGATCATCCAAATTATGATCCTGTAATTAACAAAGTAATAAAACATATATGTTACATGTGTTGATACTGCTATGACATACTTAGGGAAAACTAAACAATAGACAATATATATATATACTTGTCGTCATTTCTGCTGCTTTGTCTTTCTTCTGCTGCTTATTCGCCACATTGCCTCACTTGACTCATCATGACTCAGAGACTGCAGATGCCCACCCAGTATATGAAAAAGATCACGATCCTGACAGATCGCTCTCACACAGTCAGCAGGAGTATGATAGATTGGATAACCTGATGACTGTGTAGACTGGGTGGCAGAGCTGCCTGTGCCACTGATGGTCGGGCGCCGTTTTTGTCCTTGGCCTTTGACATAAATTTTCTTCATGATGGACGCCCTCTCCCATAATTCTTGATCAATCGACGGATGCGGGGTGCCTTCAGGATAGCGCTCGTTTATTAAGCCCTTATAAGTCTCTTGTCAGAAGATGAACAATTAAATAGTTAAAAATAAATAAAAAAAATACTCAAAAAAGTAGTCACAATTTATACACAACATATTAGGATAAAGTGAACTTATTACCGCTATCTGAACAGCCTCAGGCAGGCCATCGCGGGTGGCCACATACACATCCAACCAATTGATAGGTTGACCTTGAGACTGAGACTCCTACAGTTCATTTTCTCATATTATTATGTAAACATATGATATTTTAGTTTACAAAAGATGACTGTAAACATAAAAACAAATAACTAAGCCAATAAGCTTGTTATACATACGTACCTTAGCAGTAATATGCTGCATCTGTGATATACTGCCGCCCTTGTACGTGTATTTTGCCTTTTCGCCTTCAGATACACCTGAGGATCTGTTCGAGGTGGCAATCTTGTGTCTCTTGACCTAGGTCTCATCTCTCCACTGGTCACACATCTGCACCCATATGGGATGTGCGCACCACCAGGGACTATGCTCATGCATATGCTGCTCACCCTATCCCGGATGGTCAATCTCAGCATTGTGCAGGGCTTTTTGTCGTTCCTTATTCAGATTATCTTTAGTTCGGACGGCGCACTTCTGCCAGAATAGTGTCTGAATAACTGATGCCTGTGCGTCGTCCCATCTATACAACTTCTACAAATAAAACAACAATAATAATATTAAAACTGTTATATTATATTATCATAATCCAACATTACTAAACAATATTATTTGATTAACTATGTATTATCTATCAGAGTGATAAAAAAATATACCTGAAATTCAGCCCAAATTGCATCCTTATGGGCGAGAGGTGTGCTCATTTATGTAATCATCAAGCGTGAAGGCCAATTACATAAAGATAATTGTGATGCACTTCACAATTTTACTATCTTGAAAATCACTACAATATACAATAATTTACAGTCATATATATTTATAACAATTGAAATATTAAACCCTTATATATACACGATGTTTAACTTACGTGTTTTCTGGAGGAGGACGAATCTGTATAAGAATGCGATCATCCGGATTAGCCGGGAACCTTGACACATGATTAGGGCCCACCCCAACCCAGGCTTTTCGTCTTTGCGGTTCTGAAGACATCTATAAATAAAAATTTTAGGATGTTAGTATGAGTTATAAATGAAAGATACATAAATGCGTCAGGATATAGAGAACATGTACATATGTAATTGTATATTAAAACTAAACATACATTTTATATAAAAAGGACAATAATGACAATTATATTCATTGTAATCTGATTAAATTAAAACATGTTAAGGATATAAAGAACATTCTTATATGTAATTCATTTATAATACGATTAAAACTAAACATACATTTTAATGAAAATCGTTGTCGAGTCGAGAATCATTTTGTATAAGTGTTGAGATTCATAACCATCTTCTTCTTCGATTACGTATGGATTAATCGATCAATAACTCTTCCTCAAGATCACTATCATCATCAGCACAATAAGCTGCCTGGGATCCAATTCATCAGGTTCATCTCCACCCTCTAACTGGATTACATCATTGTTGTCCTCTATATTTATTATAGGAGGTCTATGAATCATCTCCTCTTGGTAGAAATCCCCGTCTATTACTTGGACACGACTGTGCGCAGGAGTATGAATTACAACTTGCCAATCTGAGTAACAATCACAGGCCAACATGAGTACGGAACAGCTGAGTGGCCAAACGGATTGAAACCATCGGTGGACAATCCAAGCCTCACATTTCTAGGTTCCAATGCAAACCCAGGATGTGCTAAGTTAAAATCTTTCCAAGCCTGCCCATCTGCGGGATGATTTAGTTCTCCATCTTTAGCTGGAGATTTCGCATGCCAACTCATATGTTCAGCTGTTCTTGAAGACATGTACAATCATTTTAGCCGATGTGTTATTGGAAAATACCTTAGAATCTTAAACGGTATACTTGCTTTTTTTGTAGTCACACCCTCTTTATTAGGCTTAAACCGATCATGACTGCAAAACGTGCACCTTGTCATCTGTTCATTTTCCTTATAAAACAACATGCAATCGTTGGGACATGCATCGATCTTTTGGTATCCAAGACCCAACTTCTTCACCATTTTCTTACAAAAGTAATAGTTACCAGGTAATTTCTCACCGTCAGGCAACATACTCTTAATGGCCTTCAAGAGCGACTGAAAACACTCATGGCTCATGTTGTGGTCAGCCTTGATGTTAAGTAATGTCGCCACTACAGACAATGTAGTGTGTTTGGTGCAACCATGTCACAATGACTCGCTACCCTCGTCTAACAACTTAAAGAAGTCTTTGGCATCAGAATTCATAGGTTGCTTTCTGCCTTGTTCCCAATCAAAATCTGGCCTTGCAATATCATGAACCATTTCATTCATACGATGAGTACTACTGCCCGAATTGTATACTTCTGTGATGCCATCTCTTCTCTGCCCATGTGCCCACCAGCATTCTTCATAATTTTTCATGAACCCAGAAACAAGTAAATGATAGTTTATCATATCTCTGTCCATATAATTTACATTCTTACACTTCAAACATGGACATCGTATCTGCGACTTCCCATTCATACATTCCGGGTGACTATAGGCATACTCCAAAAACAAATGGCAACCAGCTCTAAATTCAGCTGTAGTACCTATCTGGGCACTTGACTTTCGTCGTGCCATCCAACTACGGTCTAAATAGAGGTCCATGATTCCACGGTACCTACTACAAACAACATGAGCTTATTAATCATATGACTTGAGCATACTTGTAACCATATGACTTGAGTATACTTGTAAGTATATGATCAACATTTTAGCATACTTGTAAGCATATGACTTGAGCATACTTGTAACCATATGACTTGAGCATACTTGTAACCATATGATTAACATTTAAGCATACTTGTAAGCATATGACTAGAAAGATACTAGCGATGAAACATATGATTAACATTTAAGCATACTTGTAACCATATGTCTTGCTTGGATAGCTTGGATACAACAGTAATTATATTCTATTATGTTTATTATATTTAGTAGTGGAACTAAGTAAATGTTATTTAGTTATATTGTATTTTAATTTAATTATATATATAATGATATTATATTTAATATGATATTATATTTTAATTTATATTATATTTAAATGATATTATATTTTAATTTTATTATATTACCACCATTATATTTAATCATATTTGCATATGGGTTTTTGTTTGGATGGTAAAGCTTCAATTTGTTGCTTGAAGGTATCTTTTCAAAAATAGATATAGTTCATTTGTTTCTCCTCATTTTGTATATGATAGTTATTTTACTAGATATTTTTAGTAAAGAGTATAGCTTATACCTATTGTTTGTAAATGACACATGTTTATGATCTTGCCTAATTTTTGTAATGCTAATACATGTTTCTAAGTCAAATAGTAGGCAACCTTAAAATTTTAAACCAAGTTTATCTCTAAATGTGGTTGATTGATTGTTTTACATTTTTGGTGGCAAGCAAGGTCATATCGATACTGAACTGGGCTCATTAATTTTTTGACTTAGTACTATTAAAACAACTCTCGGCTCGACAATAAATTAGTACACACTAACAAAACCTATCTACATAATTATTATACCAAGATGAAGTTAACCACACAAATAATTCAATTCAAGGAAAAATGGAAGCTTAATTTTTAGATTTGATGAACAAGAAAAAATGAGTAGCATATGTGAACCTCGAGCCACTCACTCTAAGTCTCTAAGCCCGCATAAAGGTATTCAAGTTAATATAATCCAGAACTGCTTGGAAGGAAAAAGTAGAGTAATATTCTCAAGCTAGACTATAGCATTTCTTAATTCAAGTGACATAAAGCTAGTCCTCAAATCTATACTTTTCAAAGAAGGGATAAGATAGCTTTAAGTAACAGGGGAGAGCACACATTTTTACATCATATGGTTCTTCTCTATGCACGAAAAGTACTTAGTTCGAACACAATTACAAAATTAAGTCACTAATAAAGTTAAATTGGTGTACCTCACTTTTTGTCTCCAATGGGGGCTGCTAATTCAAGATTTTGTCTTTAAAATATCACGAAGACTCCTCTTCCCGCTTCTAATCACGTCTTAGAAGATAATTAACAACAAAACTGATAAAGATTTCAGGTTTAGTCCTACTTATGACGCCCCCAAAATAGGTATACAACACCCATTCTGAGTCGTCAAAATACATGGTACAGAAACAACTACAACTTTATTAATACAATATAAAAACTGTGAGTTTAAATACAAATATTGTCATCTAGACAATATCCACACTCAAATAAGTCCTCATTACAATTATTGATACACTATTTTATAGAATAGTGAAGACTACTAGAACAACTTCTAGAACCATCATTCCACACCTCGACTAGTACTCGCTACATTCTCGCCTCCTGAGAAGAAAAATGGAACAACAAGGAAAAGGGTGAGCTCAACTAGCCCAATAAAGAATATTATGACTAAGATATCATAGAACAAATTATCGTTAGTCTTCAACAGGGAAAAATCTAATAGAATACAATAGACAACCAGTTTTAAATCAATCTTCGCAGCGGAAATAATAATTCATTAGAAGAGTTAAGTAGAGAATACAAACTACTATATTCTATATATGAATTTAAAAGTTCGTCGTCGATATTTTATCCCTGTAACATCAATCAATATATATCTAGAATTAAATATTCACCTTTGCTCTACAAAAAGCAAAGATATTCATCATTAGTCATGTTCATCTAAACACTTGTTCATCTTTTGCACTACGCCAAAAGATATTCATCGAAAATCATTCATCTTTTGCACTACAGCCAAAAGATATTCGATTATATCATCATTTAGGATCGAGGATGATGAAAAATATTTTAAAGAAAACGAATCTAGTGAAACAAAAGAATAAATATTAAGGATTCGTATTTCAACTATTCCATGTCCAAAAATACCTCATAAATAATCATAGTGGAGTAAAATTCAAGAATGATCAAAACATGGATACAATCAAAGCTAGTATCCAGAATAGATATTTTGGACAAAAAGAAGAAAATTTCATTTTACGGTGAATAGTGCCGTATTTGTGAATAGTGTCGTATACGTGAATAGTGCTGTATACGTGAATAGTAACTCCGACACTAAAAGATAGAAATTTCACAAAAAAGATCATCATGCTTCGTGAATAATAACTCGTGAATAGTAACTCGTGAATAGTAACTCATGAATAGTAACTCATGAATACTAACCCCGACATGAAAAAGTTCCAAATTTGATAAAAAGTTTTAACCAATATTTCGGCATAATGATATTGAAGAAATAATATCATTTGAGAAGAAAATAACATCCCTTACCTTAGCTAAAATAGTACTTTTGGTTGGAATATTAGATATAGTGCTGAAGGAACTTGCACCGTATAGCAACACTCAAAGTATAAAAATACTCACAAAATACGCTCGATATTATAGAGAGAGAAAGAGAGAAATCTGTAGTTTCTGGTGTGATTTTCAATTCTAACCTAAACACCCTATTTATAGGAAAATACTTAGAACACCAAAGTAGAAAATTTAATAAAATATTAATATATATATTAAAATTTTCTACGCACTCATACCAGCTGATTTCCAACTCTTAACACATACCTACAAATAACAAAAACGTTTTTCTAACTAAAAATAATTAAAACTTTCAAAATCAATTATTTCGGAACTACGAAATTTCAATAATTCATAATAAATAGCCCTTTAATCAGAAAATTCGAATCTCGTGACTTTTTATAGAAAATTCAATTCTCTACAACTTTGCAGAAGAAAGTTTTTCCAAATTCCAAACAGAAATTGACTGAAATCCACATACGGATGATTTTACAGGCTATAATCAAATTTCAGTCAAGAAATGGGCCCACAGACATGTTTAACACGTTTTAAATAACTTTTGCAACAAAAATACTCTTTATCCTCATATACTCATATATCCCACATTCATTGTAAAAATATCATCATTATTATATTATGATAATATAATAAAATATTATTTTATCAGAAAAGATAAAATATCGATTTTCAACAATTGTCACTTTAAAAAATTTCTCCATCTATATCCACATAAACCTTAACTTGTGGTATGACCTTCGTGTGTAGGACATGCTATTTCCTATCCAAGATCTTGAAAGGTACCTCTTCGTACATTAAGTCTTCGGATATCTCGTCCGGTTCTAACTCAATAACGTGGTTTGGGTCTTTCACATATTTACGAAGCACGGATACGTGAAAAACATTATGAACACGAGACATACTTGGAGGTAACGCGAGTCTATAGGCCACATTTCCTACTCGGTCAAGAATCTGAAATAGACCAATAAATCATGGATTGAGCTTTCCTCTCTTCCCAAATCTTGTAACTCCTTTCCATGGAGCAACACGCAATAATACGTGATCTCCAATACTAAATTCCACGTCCTTTCGATGAAGATCCGCATAACTCTTTTGTCGATCCTCTAGTCATTCGTACCAACTCTGGTCCCAACAACGTTGCTTCTCCCACCTCATCCCAGCATATTGGAGAGCTACACTTTCGTCCATACAATGCTTCAAATGGAGCCACACCTATACTTGCACGATAATCATTTGTTGTAGGAGAATTCCACCAATGGTAAATACTTATCCCAACTCCCTTTGAAGTCTAGGACACAGAGTCTTAATAGATCTTCAAGAGTTTGAATAGTCCTCTCTGATTGTCCGTCCGTTTGAGGATGGTATGCCGAACTAAATCGTAAATCCGTCCCCATAGCTTTTTGCAAGCTAACCCAAAATCTTGAAGTGAATCTTGGGTCACGATCCGAAACTATGGATACTGGCATGCCATGCAACCTCACAATCTCATCTACGTACATACGAGCAAGACGTTTAAGGGAATAAGTCTCCCGTATCGGAAAGAAATGAGCAGATTTGGTTAATCTATCAACAATAACCCAAATAGCATTTATGCCTTATGAAACCGTGGGAAGACCCGTAACGAAATCCATGGTAATGTGTTCCCACTTCCATTTCGGAATCTCAAGTGGTTGCAATGGACCTTTTGTCACTTGAAGCTCCGCCTTTACACGTTGACAAGTTAAACACCTCGAGATAAACTTTGCAATCTCTCTCTTCATATTATTCCACCAAAATGTATGTCGAAGAACATGATACATTTTGGTACTACCAGGATGGATTGCAAATGGTGTGTTGTGTGCCTCCATCATGATTCTATGCTTCAAGTTAGAATCGTTAGGAACACAAAGTCTGGAGTGGACTCGAAGTATTCCTTCTTCATCGATTCTTGCTTCTGGAATAGCACCTTCTTGCACTTTCTTCTTCATACGGATCAGCTCCGGGTCTGTGGCTTGAGCAACTTTAACTTTTTCGATTAAATTCGGTTCTATGAGTATATTTGACATCATCGCACTCGTTCCTGCATATGATCTTCTACTCAACGCGTCAGCTACCACGTTTGCTTTTTTAGGATGGTATTGAATAGTGTGGTCGTAATCTTTCAACAGCTCGAGCCAACGTCGTTACCGCATGTTGAGTTCTTTTTGAGTGAAGAAATATTTGAGGCTTTTATGGTCTGAATATATCTCCACTTTCTCCCCATATAGATAGTGCCTCCGGATCTTTAAATATGAAAAACGATCGCCGCCAACTCTAGATCATGAGTAGGATAATTCATCTCATATTCTTTAAGTTGTCGCGAGGCATAGGCTATGACTTTCCCACGTTGCATGAGACCACATCCTAACCCTTTACCTGAAGCATCACTGTAGATAACAAATCCATCCGAACCAGATGGTATTGTCAAAACAGGTGCCAAAATGAGTCTCCTCTTGAGATCATGAAAACTCTTCTCGCATTCCTCGCTCCATACGAATTTTGTATCTTTACAAGTCAACTTAGTTAACGGAGAAGCGATTCTAGAAAATTCTTCCACAAATCTCCGATAATAACCAAATAAGCCCAAAAGCTACGTGATTTCTCCACCGTCTTTAGTTGCTCCCAACTTTGTATTGCTTCCATCTTCGCCAATTCAATGACACTCCATGTTTTGACACCACGTGCCCAAGGAATGCTACTTCCTCAAGCCGAACTCGCATTTCTTGACTTGGCATATAGCTTGTTATCACGAAGCCTTTGCGATTACCGACTTCAAATGGCGCCATGATCTTCACGGCTTTTGGAATAGATGAGGATGTCAAAAGAATAAAGACAACAACGAATCGACACAAATATTCCTTAAATACTCGGTTCATCATATCCATGAAAGCGGCAGGAGCATTAGTCAATCTAAAAGACATAACTAAGAATTCATAATGCCCGTACCGAGTTCTGAAAGCAGTCTTTGGAATATCCTCAGTTCTAACCTTCAATTGATGATATCCGAATCGAAGATCGATCTTTGAAAAGAATTATGCTCCTTACAACCGGTCAAAACAGTCATCAATACGAGGTAATGGATACCTATTCTTGATAGTGACATGGTTCAATTCCCGATAGTCAATACAAAGTCGCATACTCCCGTCTTTCTTCTTTACAAATAAAACAGGAGCACCCCAAGGAGATGTACTAGGACGAATGAAACCGATGTCCAATAACTCTTGTAGTTGAACCTTTAACTCCTGAAGTTCAATAGGAGCCATTCGGTATGGGGTTTTAGAAATGGGCTTTGTACTAGGTTCAAGATCAATAAAGAATTCAACTTCACGTTCCAGGGGTAGACCTGGAAGTTCTTCAGGAAATACGTCAGGAAAGTCAATAACAACAGGAATATTATTCAAATCTGACGTGTCTTTATTCAAATCCATAACATGGGCTAAGAAAGCTTGACATCCGTTTTTCAATAAACGAATAGCTTTATGACTTGATATGACAGTGATTGATTTTAATGGTTTAGTTGCTTGAATTCGAACAACAGGTTGTTTAGGAATATGAAAACTAACAACCTTACGAAAACAATCAATTTTGGCATGATGAGTAGTTAACCAATCAATCCCTAAAATTACATCAAACGCAAGTATCTTTAAAGAGATAAGGTCAACAGGTAATATGATGGTGCCAACTTGGATCAAAAAAGATTTATAAACAGTGGATGTGATGAAAGTTTCTCCTAACGGAGTTTCCAGAGATAGGTCAAAGTCTAATTTCTCCGGAGTCAAGTTTAAACGTTGAGCACAAGCAGGAGAGATAAATGAATGGGTAGAACCGGTATCTAATAAGGTATAAACTTCGTAAGAGTTTATGATTAGCTTACCCGTGATCACCTCGTTTGGGTTCCTTGCACTTTGACCAGTCACGACAAATGCTCTTCCAGGAACCGTTGACTTTGACTTTTCTGGGACAGCCTTTTGAGTCACCATCCCCACTGGACTTGGTTTTGCTACCGTATAATCTCGAGCGATATGTCCTTCCTTTCCACAATTATAGCATACCTTGAACTGTTGTGGATGGTTTGAAATGATATGTCCTCTCTTTCCACATTTATAAAGATACGACCGGTGGTCGTTTCTCCTCCCTTAAAACCGATTCTTCTTTGGTGTTGGTGTCGACGCCTTCACAAAGGTCATTGTTGAATCTCCTCTTTTTAAAATCTCCCCCCGACTCGCTTCTTCTATGTTCATGGCCACGAGTACCACCAGAGTGGTTACCGCTTTTGTCTGAATGTTTTCCTCCCCGCTGGTTTTCATTGCTCCGATGACTGCTGCCACCGGTATGACCCTGGTTGCGTTCCCTTGGTTGAACGTACTCGCTATCTCGCTCTAATAATTGAGCCATGTTGACAACATTTGAATATAAATCAAATTTATGAGAGATAAGATATTGCCGAATCTCGGGTTTTAAACCTCTCAGAAACATCCTCGTCATTCGTTCCTCATTCTCTGCCAAATGAGGTGCAAACTCGATAACTCTCTGCGAACTTCGCCTCGTATTGGGACACCGCCATGTTGTTTTGTTCTAGTCTAATAAACTCTACCTCCTTCATATGGCAAATACTTTCGGAAAGTATTTTTCGCTTGAAAAGTTTCTCAAACGCTTCCCCGAAGACATGCTAAGTCGCGGCAGTCGGGTCCGCTTTTGACGACTCCCACCAAAGAGTCCGCCTCCGCCACCACGGAACATAAAGGTGGTAAATAGAACCTTATGTTCCTCTGTGCATCCCAAGACATCGAATATCTTGGTAATTTGCTTGACTCACGTTCTGCCATGATCGGATCCGACTTTCCCTTAAATTTTGGTGGTCCCAACTCTTTAAACTGCTTGCTTGGGCGGATGTCGTGTATTGCTTAGCATTTCCACCCGTATTCTGTGCACGAGTCTCCCTCGTCTGGTTTTGCATGAACTGCAAAAAGCTCCTAAACATCCAATCGTTTATCGTCTGCTCAGTGGTGTTGTTTACAGGAGGAATATTGTCTTCCTGTTGCACGTTCCCCTGGGTAGTGATTAAAGGTGTTTCCACGGTCTCATTAACTCCACCGTTAATATTCTCAGCTGCCATTCTTAAATACTACCATAAAACAAGGGTTAATTAAACAAATTAACACATCACATATTAACCATATACTTCTACTGACCAACAAATAAGCTTAGGTATGACACACTAGCGAAGGATTACTCGTCTCTCTCCTCCTAGTACAATTCCCCGATCTCCGCCAGAGACCATATCCCTAAGCTCGATATTAACCGCGACGCCCCAAAATAGGTATACAACACCCATTCGAGTCGCCAAAATACATGGTACAGAAACAACTACAACTTTATTAATACAATATAAAAACTGTGAGTTTAAATACAAATATTGTCATCTAGACAATATCCACACTCAAATAAGTCCTCATTACAATTATTGATACACTATTTTATAGAATAGTGAGGACTACTAGAACAATCATTCCATACCTCGACTAGTACTCGCTACATTCTCGCCTCCTGAGAAGAAAAATGGAACAACAAGGAAAAGGGTGAGCTCAACTAGCCCAGTAAAGAATATTATGACTAAGATAACATAGAACAAATTATCGTTAGTCTTCAACAGGGAAAAATCTAATAGAATACAATAGACAACCAGTTTTAAATCAATCTTCGCAGCGGAAATAATAATTCATTAGAAGGGTTAAGTAGAGAATGCAAACTACTATCTTCCATATATGAATTTAAAAGTTCGTCATCGATATTTTATCCCTGTAACATCAATCAATATATATCTAGAATTAAATATTCACCTTTACTCTACAGGCCAAAGATATTCATCAGTTGATCATGTTCATCTAAACACTTGTTCATCTTTGCACTACGGGCCAAAGATATTCATCAGAAATCATTCATCTTTGCACTACAGGCCAAAGATATTTAGTTATATCATCATTTAGGACCGAGGATGATGAAAAATATTTTAAAGAAAACGAATCCAGTGAAACAAAAGAATAAATATTAAGGATTCGTATTTCAACTATTCCATGTCCAAAAATACCTCATAAATAATCATAGTGGAGTAAAATTCAAGAATGATCAAAACATGGATACAATCAAAGCTAGTATCCAGAATAGATATTTTGGACAAAAAGAAGAAAATTTTATTTTTCGGTGAATAGTTAAACGTATTTGTGAATAATGCCGTATACGTGAATAGTAACTTTGACACTAAAAGATAGAAATTTCACAAAAAAGATCATCATGCTTCGTGAATAGTAACTCGTGAATAAGAACTCATGAATAAGTAACCCGATATGAAAAAAGTTCCAAATTTGATAAAAAGTTCCAACTAATATTTCTAAGATAATGATATTGAAGAAATAATATCATTTGAGAAGAAAATAACATCCCTTACCTTAGCTAAAATAGTATTACGGTTGGAATATTAGATATAGTCTTTGAAGGAACTTGCATCAGATAAAGAACACTCAAAGTATAAAAATACTCACAAAATACGCCGATATTATAGAGAGAGAAAGAGAAAAATCAGTAGTTTACGGTGTGATTTTCAATTCTAACCTAAACACCCTATTTATAGGAAAATGCTTAGAATACCAAAGTAGAAAATTTAATAAAATATTAATATATATATTAAAATTTTCTACACACTCATACCAGCTGATTTCCAACTCTTAACACATGCCTACAAATAACAAAAACGTTTTTCTAACTAAAAATAATTAAAACTTCCAAAATCAATTATTTCCGAATTACGGAATTTCAATAATTCATAATAAATAGCCCTTTATCAGAAAATTCGAATCTCGTGACTTTTTATAGGAAATTCAATTCTCTACAACTTTACGGAAGAAAGTTTTTCCAAATTCCAAACTGAAATTGACCGAAATCCACATACGGATGATTTTACAGGCTATAATCAAATTTCAGTCAAGAAATGGGCCCACAGATATGTTTTTTCATGTTTTAAACAACTTTTGCAACAAAAATACTCTTTCTCCTCATATACTCATATATCCCACATTCATTGTAAAAATATCATCATTATTATATTATAATAATATAATAAAATATTATTTTATCGTAAAAGATAAAATATCGATTTTCAACAATTGTCACTTTAAAAATTTCTCCATCTATATCCACATAAAATCAATATTTTCCTCATCATATAAATCAATAATTAATTATTCACAAATAATATTACGTAATCACAATCTCGAAACCAAGGCAGCCTCTAGGAAAGAGGGGCTTTCCAATAAGAATTTCTCCTTATTGGCGTGCGATTAGGTGACCAAATCTCTCCTTAGATGTAACTTTCTAGATATTGCCAATAATGTTTTCTAATAATATTATTCGATAATAATATGAATTATTTCTTCGATAATGGAAAATACTATGTAGTGACAATTATTAAAACAACAATAATATAAAATATCAACGCAAAGAATTATTGAATCAATAAAATAAAATAATTGAATAAGAATTCATCGTAATAATTATTGAGTAAAGGCCTTCTTACGTAAGAATCAATAATTGGTGCAATACCGTGCGCTACTTGTGCGATAACGCCAGATTATTATATTTTAACCACCGGGTATTCCAACAAGTTATTAATTGGTAATAACTACGCCTGCTATTTATAAACAACTTATACTTGTCGCTTTCTTCATCCAATCGCTTTTACATGGGGCCCATAAAAGATCAAGCCGTGTCGTCATTTAATATTCCCCGATGCTGAAGAATATTCCACGACCAAACGAATATTCCCCGACAACAATGAATATTTTATAACCACCTGCTTATTTAAAATATTTGCGCATTTTACCCATAACTAACCACATTAATCAAATCAACCCTTACTATTTTAAAATAATAAATAAAGGAAATTAAATTTTATTTATTAATAATTTGGGGTCTTACACTACTACTCCGCCTATTCCAAAATTAGAAATGCGTTCGACCTTCTGAAGTCAATTAGTAAAATCCTTAAATACAAAATTGATCCCTATACGCTTAATTTTAACATCATATTATACCAAGATGATGTTGCAAATGAAACTGAAACTTAGTTGAAGAAAAGATATAAGTCATAAAAAAGAAGGGAAATCGGTATTATTAAAAAAAAGCACTTTTCATTAAAATAACTCTCGGTTCGACAATAAATTAGTACATATACTGAACTAGGGTTACTTGTGGCGGCAGCGATGGCAGTGGACAGCGGTGGCGATCAATTTATCCCTCCCTCTTCTCTTCTCCCCGTTCTCCCTATTTTGTTCTCCCTCTTTTCTTCTCTCGTCTGCTGAAAGAACGAATGCCTGAGTCTGAATAAGTTCAAGACTATCAGCAACCGCAATCAGCGACCGCATGCGATCGTTGATTTTTATTGAGGTGGACGAATTAGCGACCGCTAGCAGTCGCTGATATATATTGGTCGCAAAAACACAAGCGCGCCAACTTTTACCACCAATTTTGGGAGGAAATTCAGATCGTGATCGATCGGTGGATCGCCACTATTTGGTGGTCGCTGATATTCAATAGCGATTAGATTAAATTACGGTCGCTGATGTTGGTCGCTATTAGTATTATCAGTGACCGGACATGCGGTCGCTGATACTATTGGTCGCTGTTAGGCCTTTTTCTTGTAGGTGTCACTTTAATGTCTTGGGCAGGTCGAAGACTTTATTACCTCTTTCTGATTTCTCGATCAGAGGTTGTCCTATTGCATCGATGCTCTCAATAAGTACTAGTCCAAATGTTACCCTTCAGATTGAACTGTTGCCAATGCTTCAGTCTTCAGGTTTTCGAACTCTACGATTATGATGCATGTCTTCAAGGACCTGATCGTAGTGTCTTGTTGATTGTTGCTCGTTGACTAGTAGAGTTAACACTACGATCCTGAAGAGTGTTGCTTGAATCTTCACTGAAGAACACCTCTTCACTGTATTGTGCAGTGCTTCAATACTTCTATTTTCTTCGACTGTTCTCAGATACTGATGGCCTAATTCCTTGCTCTGGTCCCCTTCTGAATATCAAGACACTTCAGATTTGTGGCACGTCCAGCTTGCTTTCTCCTGGTGATCTTCTGCTCACTTATCATCAATGAACCCGACCTACACTTAATCACTTTAGCCTTACTCTTGGTCGACCAAAGATCTCTGGTTCACCTTCCATCGCTTCTTTCTTTGTCCGACAAACACTACGATCCCGGTTTGCTTCCAAGATCATTGTCTTACGCTCTCTTGACAAAGAATCGCATTAGTGACTTTTCTTGGTAGTCACCAACGAAGTCTTCTTTGAATCATCTTGTGGAAGACTTCATCACGAATGGCCTTTCAACTCAATCTTGATGTTTGATTGATTGGTGCTTACTTCTTCCGCTATCCTGCATGCCATTCGTTGAGTGCTCTCGTTCCCTTTCTGTGGATTGCATCTTTGCGAGTACCAACCAGAGGCTTCGTACCTTTAGATATTCCAGGGAGTGCTCATTCTTTGAGAACCGTGATTCGCTTCTACAATTCGACTTGGCATTGTGAGCACTTCATTGAGTCGCAGCTCAGCACTCTCTACGATTCAACTTTTTGGTCGTGCCACACTACGATCCCGAGATCGAGATCTTGACACTCTACGATTTCGCCTTGTGCTTGTTGTCTTCATCCGATCTTGCCCGACTATGATCTCTCAGATGCACTCAATGGACTCTACGAACTCGTGAGTGTAGTCTACGATCCTTGACTTGGCTTCAGATCACTAGGCTCTACGACTCTGGAGTGTAGTCTACGTTTCGGACTTGGCTTTGGCAGATGATCGTTCGGCTCTTAGGCAGTCTGTCTCTACGATTCTGAACATGACTTCCTCAGCGCACTACTATCCCGAGGAAGCTCTTCTCGATACACTACGATCCTTCTTCGTTTCTCCTGGCAGTCTACGAACTCCAAGATCTGCTATCTTGCATACTCCTATTCCCTCCGATAGCTCCGAGAGTTAACCTTGACTCACCCGCGCAGACTACGACTTACAAGTGCGCGATGGTTCGACGATCAGACTAGCCTATCGATTACATCATAAGATCAACCTAACAAGCTTGATCAATTCATTCTAAGTCCTTGTACATATATTTCTATTATCTATCAAAGGACTTTACAGCTTTTCATAATGCAAGCATACTTGCATATTATTCATTCATATACATATATATCATAATCAAATCATATATAAATAGGAATAGCATTCACATGCTTATTCCTGACAAATATGATCCAAAACTCGAATTCGAAGTTGATCCGAGTCGAATATGATCCATACTCATTTTCTGTTTAATGATACACGAGTCGAATTCGAGCATATCAGTGTTCGCTCAAATTAGGGTTCAAGTATTTTATTTTTTAAAACCATACTCGATACCTGCTCGATGGATCATATTCGAATATTGGTATGATCCAAGTTAGTAAGCTAAATATGTGATATTTGTATCAATATTTATAATTTATAAAGTGTAGTATGAAATTGTGTAAACTTGTACTTGAATAAATCAATGAATTGAATGCCAATTTTTATTACATTCTTTATAATTCCAATACAAAAATAAAAGTGAAAAGGTTTTATATATAAATATTAGTTAAGTAACCAATTTAGTATGTAGTGGTTCAGTTTTAAGTGAAATGGTTCATATTCAAAACTCGATTTGAAGGCTCATGAGTAACTCGCTTTATGTAAGTTTAATCGGTACTTACTGATTTAATAGGTCCGAGTAATGATCGGAGTCGAATCTGGCGCAAAAATATAAATCCCTTATTGAATCCGAGTCGAATTCGAGCTGAATTTTTTTGAGTCGAGCCAAATCTGAGCATGAAGATGTTCGCTGAGATTCGACTCGTTTACACCCCTACCAGCATCTACTGTATTTTAACTTACAATTCACGCCCATAATTATACAATTAGGATACAAACCCATGGAAAAGGGCAAAGTAAAACATTCAATTAGTGCATTACATAGAGATTAGATACATGGGAACCAGCAACGGCCTTAACAGACTTTAACAACCATCAATTGAAATTTTTCTTATAAACTAAATGATTTTTATACTGAGGTCTATCTCAAAGGAATTGGGGGGGGGGGGGGCGTCCGGTGGCCTTAATGACCGGTGACCCTCTTTTTTTTCTTCTTTTTTTTACCACAATTATGAGAAAAATAAATAAAAAATAATAGAGCAAGTTTGAACAAAAAACTATAAAAGAAAGTATATTTTTATTAAAAAAACACTGTTTCTCATTATTGTGGTTAAAAAACCAAAAAAAAAAGAAGAATTAAAATCAAAGTGCACCGGTCATTAAGGCACCGGACCGCCCCTTGATCCATCTCAAAGAGGAGAATGATGATGATGCATAATGATAGCTATTTATGAATAATTACTTACTCAAGACAACATAACAAAAAAATAACAATAAAAAAAAGATATAAATGATTTCCAAATAAAAATCCCAAAATTTTGGGAATACATCAAATTCATCTAGTTTTAGGCCTCTAAAATTCTCAATGAATTCAGTCAAAAATTGTAATTGTACCAACTTATTTTACATTCCCAATCCTGTTTTTCTCTAAGTACACAATATTCCCTAATATCATCCGAATTATTAAGTTACCTGTTGGGCCATAATACTTTAGACATGTTGGGTAGGTCTTGAAAGTATTGGACCGGTTCATTGGGTCGACCCATTGGGAAGTTAATGTCTTTATTTGGGTCCTCTTGAGTTATTGGGACGAGGCAGTGGGCTGAATTACTAGATGAGTGGTTCCACTTGGATTTTGACCGGTGATGATTATGGGGATAGAACTTTGACTGTCATCTCTGCATTGTATTTAATGAGGATTGGACAGGGCTTAGTCGGCTGAAGGCTGTGGGCCCAGAAATTCAGTTGCATGTAGGACAAACCGGATTTTGGAATATATTAGGCAAGGATCATACAAAGGTAGGGAACTAATTCATTATTGCTCTCAAGTCACTAGATATTTATTCCTCCATTGTTAACCTTGTGATCGCCTGTACTGACTCTCACGCCGGAGCTATCCCCCGATGGTCCAAGCCGTCAAGCTTTTGGTGTTGACTGTGTTTAGTGTGCAGGATCAGGGCGTCTTACGTGATTGGGACGTTGGAGAAGATCTTGGCGTTAACATTGGCGCTAGAAGGAGGGGTGTTTTCTAGTGTCCTTGAATATTTTCAATCACAAATCAGAGTCGTTTACGCCTAATCCATGGTGAAGAGTAGAACAGTTACTTCTAAAGGATAGCTGATGGCTATGACTTTGTCTACACAATGAGTATTTGTCAAGGATTGATTGGGTCCTTCAAAGAGTGCTCATGCTGGTACTGCTTCCAAGCAGGTTTCTGAGGGTTCTCATTCGAGAGCCCAAGGTGAGGCTAGAAGAAGATTGATTTTTGGTGCCGAGAGATGACCTGACCATGATCGGAAAAAGGTAGAAGGCATACTGCTTAGAATCCTATACTGAAGTGGTCAGATTGTCAGACTGATCAAGTTAGAAAGAAGTCTACACTTTAAAGACATGTCTTAAGGCCGTCCTCGGGATCGAAGCAGAGTAGATGAAGACCCAACAACCATTTTCCTGATTGACTGAAGAAGGGTATTCCGCCCTATTGGTCTTCGGGATTATGGTCGAAGCAGAGTAGATGAAGACCCAACAACCATTTTCCTAATTAACTGAAGAAGGGTATTCCGCCCTATTGGTCTTCGGGATTATGGTCGAAGTAGAGTAGATGAAGACCCAACAACCATTTTCCTGATTGACTGAAGAAGGGTATTCCGCCCTATTGGTCTTTGGGATTATGGTCGAAGCAGAGTAGATGAAGACCCAATAGCCATTTTCCTGATTGATCGAAGAAGGGTACTCCGCCCTATTGGTCTTTGGGATTATGGTCGAAGTAGAGTAGATGAAGACCCAACAGCTATTTTCCTGATTGATCGAAGAAGGGTACTCCGCCCTATTGGTCTTCGGGATTATGGTCGAAGCGGATCCGAAGTCAAGACTCGAGAATCCACTGAGGGCACACCGCCCTGTGGATACTCGTCTTCAGAGATGCCCGTCTAAAGTTGTAGGTTCGAATGGAAAACACCAGACTGTTCAGAAGAAAATTTGATGAGATTTAAAGTCCAAATCGGCAGAAAGATGTTTGCCAATCTTTGGTACGTGGAAAGGGCAGAAGAATGCTAAGACCCTCCAGTGGATTTCGGGCTGTGAAGACGCCTTCTAAGGATTAATGACCTATCTTTCTTCGGTGCCTTTGTTGGTGAAGCCCGCCTCTGTTGTCTATCATTGTATTTGTATCCGGCGCTTAGTTCGTTGGCGGTGGGGAGCGCTTTTGTGCGAGAAGTTGGGGTAAGAAGACCCTTGCTTTACTATGTAAGCCGTGTCCTTAGGGATGAAGAAATAAGACAACGATAGTTATGGAGAAGCGGAAGAGTCCGACAAAATCGTTGCAGTGCTTCGGCAGAATTAAAATTCTTGGGAGTTTTTTGCAGACGGGTATTCTACTTTGGACTCATCTCTAACTATTGAGGAGTTTTGGGTGCCGTCCGAAGCTGCAGAAGTTCTTCGGAGAGTTCATGTGGGGATTTGTGTCAGCTAAATAGTTCGATCCCACATCAGCCACCAAAAGGCTATATTCGATTTTATCTCCTATACCTCTTGCTGTCTGGGGGGTAGTCATACTGGGTCCATTGCCTAGGGATCAGATTAACAGACGCCCGCCAATTCATGGGATCGAAGTTTGAAGCGTTCGGTAAGGATTTTAGTGGCTCATCCATAGTCTGATAGGCACAACAAATGCCACCTCGGTGTTAGGAGGTTCGGGAGGACTCGCTGACCATTTGATGGTAGCCTTATTGGCAGGTGGTCCTTATGGGTTTGTCAGGCCCTTCGTGGTAGGCAAATGCCATCCTTTAGACGTTGTCAGGCCCTTCGTGGTAGGTAATTGTCGTCCTTATGGGTTTATTAGGCTCTTCGTGGTAGGCAAATGTCATCCTTTAGACGTTGCCAGGCCCTTCGTGGTAGGCAATTATCGTCCTTATGGGTTTGTCAGGCCCTTCGTGGTAGGCAATTGTCATTCTTTAGACTTTTTCAGGCCCTTCGTGGTAGGCAAGTGTCATCCTTTAGACTTTGTTAGGCCCTTCGTGGTAGGCAAATGTCATCCTGTGGGTTTGTTAGGCCCTTCGTGGTAAACAAATTCCCTATTAAGCATGATCCACCTCACACTTCGGTAACGAATAAGTATTGCATTACTTTATTACCTGATTTTTAAGTGTTGAGTTTGGGTCGCATTATTACTTGATCTTATCTATTATATAACTTGTTTAGTTATTGACTAATAGGTTAAGATTATACATTTTTCAAATTGATTAATGATGAATTATTGACAAAAAAGGGTCAAAGGTGTAATAAGGATAAGAATTTGTTAATCATTTCATTGATATCTAACTATTTACAAAGGAGAAATGTCTTTTCAGGGAGTCTTAAAGCTTCGGATGATATCTTTAAGCTTCTTTATTGTCCTCGCTATCCGAAGAGTTGAGGAGAGCCGGGTTTACTTTGGCCATTACAAGTTTGGCTTTGTATTTACTTCGGCAGACCTCGTATCCTTCAGAGTACATGTGGACAACTTCATTGTTCAGCTCGGTGTACTTCCTGTAATTTGCTTCAATCTCCTTGCGAAGCTGATCAGTTAGTGGTGGGCTCAAATCCCTAATAGTCCGGAGTTCTTGAAGTTCCTCTTCAAGCTTTTGACGATGAGCCATTTGCTCTGCATCCTTAGCTTGGATATCTTTATTTTGCTTCGACAGAACTGAGTTGGATTGGGCCAGATCTTCGATTTTCTTCGTCAAAATTTCATTTTTCTTCAGAAAATCGATATTTATATCAGTGATGACTTGATGAGTGGCCCGAGAAGTCTTCAAATCTTCTTTGGTTTGGGCAAGGTCTTTCTGAAGGCACTCTTTGTCGTGAAGAGCAACTTTATGATTACTTCTATCTTTCGCCAAAGCAGAATTGAGCAGGGTATTCTCTCTTTGAGTGAATTCCTCTTCGGCTTTGGCCTCTTTGTATTTGGAACGGAGGCGTCTAAAGACAACGTTTGCCTACAAATGATCAATGTTAGTCAAACAGTTCAAAATTAATGGGCCGGGATGTAAATAGATAAGTTAAGCTTACTCTAGCTTGGTACTTCATTCCCTCGTCGATCAGGTCCATGATGGAGCTATTACCGAACCGATGATCATCTGTGTCATGGATGAAGGAGTTGTAGAGCTGAAATGGGAAATTCTCATTGGATTCTGACCAGAGAGTGGGGGATCCCATGGCTTCGGGCATATCCGGTGGAGGATCGGTGTCTGTTAGAGGTACTTGTGGCTCTTCGAAGGCCAGAGGATTCGCTTGGGTTTTCCTCTTTTTGGCACGAAGGATTCGGATCCGTTCGTCATGGGGTATATTGAGGAGGCACTCGGTGTGAGTTTGTGTGAGGGTGTGTTTGGGTTTTCGGCCGACTTGCTTTCTTCGATGAGGTTGGCTTGTACCTTCAGTAGGAGTTGATTCGGTGGCTTGAGCTTCAGAAGTTAAAGGCTCTTCCGTTGGTACTTTGTTGTGGGCTCACGAAGATAAACCCGAAGGAATTGCCTAAATCCTTCAAATAATCGACGCTCGGTTTGATCGTAGAAGTTATCGCGAAAGATGAAGAACAATTATTCAGAATAAATTACTGACAAAAATTAGTAAAGTTATATATTCCTTTTGGTTCAGAACTTACATTTATGGTCGTACAACCATGCTTGCTTGCTTAGAAGTCCGAAGTTCCATTCCTTGAGGTGGATTTTCTCTAGAAAGCTCGCCATTTCTCTTACACGTTACTTTGAAATATCTCCGAAGTTTGTAGAGATACGATCAGAAATGGTCCAGTCGGGTATGGAGGAGACTTCGGGTCCTTTAACATTAAACCATTCCTTATGTCATCCCTGGTTGCTCGAGGGAGTGTCCATCAGGGGTCGCTTCTTGAACCTGGCATTAGGTTTGGGAGATTGTTTGCTCAGCATCTTGAAGCCTCGTTCTCGAGATTTACCAGCTATGAACAGGGTGAAGAAGAAGTCGACAGCAGGTGGAATCCCTTGTTCGTGGCAGAAGGCGATGAATGCCAGGATGTGGATGTAGGAGTTCGGGATGAGCTAGGCAAATCCCACACCTACGAACCTTAGTATAGTGATGACGAAGGCATGGAGGGGTAGGTGAACTCCTTTTTCGAGAAGGGTTACCGGCATGGCGATCCAACCTTCAAGTCGCTGGTACATTCGTTCTTGGGGGGATGGGGCCCTTACGAGATGGGTATCCAAAATTTGGTAGTGGGTCCGAAGGTTGCGCAGCTCTATGTCTGTAACAGTAGAAGGAGTATTGGCATGTGGAAAGTATTCTTCATTCTGGAAGAACTCTGAAGGAGTTGGTGGTGTATTCTTGCTAGGGGTAGAAACAGATTTGGGGTTTGGATCCAGAGCTTCTTTGATAGGGCTTAGAGGAATAGAGGTGATGGGAGTCACAGTAAAGGGAACCTCTTCGCCGGAATTCTGAGAGGCCATGTATGACGGTTTAATGATTGTTTGCAGGAAGAAAGAAAAATCTGAAGGAGGACGAGAACGGGAGGCGTCTGAAATTTGAAATGGCAAGTAAAACTGTCAGATTGGGAGGAATTAACTTTTTATACTGACGGTCTCTTCAACTTTTCACACAGTTTAAGGGCGGCTCATTTAATGTCGGCGGTGTTGAGACTTTGAAGAGGCATCATCCTATTTTGGTCTTAAGTTGTTAATCGGATTGGGCTTCTTGATTGGGCTTCCGATTTTTATCTGTTATGGGAGATTTACCAGTTGGGCCTCGGTGAGTTTCATTTTTGGCCTTTAAAGATCTTATTATATTTCCCTTTGTCCTAGACCGATATCATTTATACTCTTTCATTAAACCTCATGTTTAATACATCCTGTTTAATAAAAGACTGGGGGGCAATGTTGGGCCATAATACTTTAGACATGTTGGGTAGGTCTTGAAAGTATTGGGCCGGTTCATTGGGTCGACCCATTGGTAAGTTAATGTCTTTATTTGGGTCCTCTTGAGTTATTGGGCCGAGGCAGTGGGCTGAATCACTAGATGAGTGGTTCCACTTGGGTTTTGACAGGTGATGATTATGGGGATAGAACTTTGACTATCATCTCTGCATTGTATTTAATGAGGATTGGACAGGACTTAGTCGGCTGAAGGCTGTGGGCCCGAAAAATCAGTTGCATGCAGGACAAACCAGATTTTGGAATATATGAGGCAAGGATCATACAAAGGTAGAGAACTAATTCATTATTGCTCTCAAGTCACTAGATATTTATTCCTCCATTTGTTAACCTTATGATCGCCTGTACTGCCTCTCACGCCGGAGCTATCCCCCGACGGTCCAAGCCGTCAAGCTTTTGGTGTTGACTGTGTTTAGTGTGCAGGATCAGGGCGTCTTACGTGATTGGGACGTTGGAAAAGATCTTGGCGTTAACATTACCCATTCTTCAGGATCTGACCACTAAAAATAATCTCAATATAGTGTTCAAATAGGGAAGATTTAATAAGAAATCGATACTTATATATAAAGGCATTGTAAGACCCCAACTTTTTGAATAAAGATTAAATTTTCTCGAAATATATTTTTGAAATTTTGGTGTGGATTTGATATAATGTTATAGTTGTGGGTAATATTTACAAATTTTGCAAAGTACGCAAGTTGTTATATAATATTCGATTGGTCGAGAAATATTCATTTTAACAGGGAATATTCGTACAACGGCACAATCATTGGTGGACCCCCCCACAATGGAATTATTGTCGGATTGAGAAAATGACAAAAATACTTTATGAAAATAACTAGCGGAAGTTTTACCGTTAACTGTTGAACTACCCGGTAGTAAAAGTACGATGAATATGCGTGGTTGCATAAGTAGCACGCAGTATTGATTATTGATGCTTACGTGAGAAGTCACTCAGTTATACTCAATTATTGCTACAGTAATTGCTGCATCATATCTCTCATATTATTGATTCGATTATTATTATCGTAGTATCATCTTCATAATATGTTATTTTATTAAATCAATAATTGAGACGACAAAGTTATTCATATTATTAAATTGCAATATTTACAATGTCTGTAAGTTCACAAGGAGAGGTTTGGTCACCTAATTGCGCCATAGGAGAAATCCTTATTGAAAGCCCCTCTTTCTCACAACGACTTCGGTTCATAAATATTGTGAGTTATAATATTAATGATGAATGTTATTAAAATTGAAGTTGTGTTCAGAGTTAAATTTGGAGACGCGGACGTGATATTTGAGTCCAAAACGATGAAATTAGTAAAAATAATTTATAAACACAAAATTTTCCGAAATTCACTATTTAGTCAAAAAGTCAACAGTTGACTTTTTCGTGAAAAGTCAAACTTCAAAATTTCAAAATTTATATTTTTGATAAAAATAGTTTCATTGTGTTGGAATTATTTGTGTTAGTGAAAATCGATAATTATTTCGATAATAATTAATGTCTGGAGGTTATATTAACCAATCGGGTATTTAACCGGATAAATGAGCAATTGATTGCTATTATTTCATTTGATTATAACTATTTGTTCACATGTGTATACTATTGTTTCACATTCTTGTTACTATTAGGGGAGTTGGTGCAAGATTGATAATTACTTGCATGACTAAGTTAAAAATGGAGGTATAGATGGAGGTACTATACTGTAATTCGTATTTTCACATGTCTAGAACTATTGATTCACATAATTTACTATTGAATAACATTATTTACTATTAGGGGAGGTGGTGCAAGTTTGATAATACTTCCATGACTAAATTAAAAATAAAGGAAAAGTTGGAGGTATTGTACTATAATTTTTCGAGCCCCAAAACGTGCAATTATCGAAACTATATTTTTCTATAAAAAGAAGCTCATTCTTCCTTCATTTCTCACCAATTCACAAAAGCTTTAGAGTGATTATTATAGAGAGAAATTATAGAGAGAAAGAAGAAGAAGTCTGCTACCTCACTATTCCAAAGATCCGCTTTTTCCAAGGTAGGGAGTATTATTTCTTTCTTATCCATGAAGAGAACTTATGTTATTCCATTCTTTATTATTCTCATTGGAATAACTCAGATACGCCTTGAGCTACCCTATACTTGGTGAAATTCTTCCATTGTTCCATTCTTTATCATTCTGTTGGAACATCCTCATGCATAAGCGTTCTCTACGACACCGTTCCGCCTCTTTATTATTCTCGCTTGGAATATCCTCGCTCACAGCATTTTACGCCGGACCGGTTCCGCGCTTTATTATTCTATTGGAATATCCTCGTCATGCGTTTTACGCCGGACTGATTCCGCTCTTTATTATTCTCGTTGGAATATCCTCAGATATATGCTTTTCTGTGGACCGATTCCGCCTTTTTATTATTCTTGGAATAACTCGCCTGCAAGTGTATATCTCTGCTCGTGGAATAACATAAGTTCTCTTCATAGATAAGAAAGAAATAGTACTCCCTACCTTGGAAAAACTGGATACTTTGAAATAGTGAGGTAGCGACTTCTTCTTCTTTCTCTCTATAATAATCGCCTAAAGCTTTTGTGAATTGGTGAGAAATGAAGGAAGACCGAGCTTCATTTATAGAAAAATATAGTTTCGATAATTGCACGCTTTGGGGCTCGAAAATTTCAAAGACAATACCTCCAACTTTTTCTTTATTTTTAATTTAGTCATGGAAGTATTATCAAACTTGCACCACCTCCCTAATAGTAAATAATGTGATTCAATAGTAAATTATGTGAATCAATAGTTCTAGACATGTGAAAATACGAATTACAAGATAAGACTCTCCATCTATACCTCCATTTTTAACTTAGTCATGCAAGTAATTATCAATCTTGCACCAACTCCCCTAATAGTAACAAGAATGTGAAACAATAGTATACACATGTGAACAAATAGTTATAATCATGTGAAATAATAGCAATCAATTGCTCATTTATCCTGCTAAATACCCGATCGGTCAATATAACCTCCGGACATCAATTATTATCGAAATAATTGTCGATTTTCACTAACACAAATAATTCTAACACAATGAAACTATTTTTATCAAAAATATAAATTTTGAAATTTTGAAGTTTGACTTTTCCTGAAAAAGTCAACTGTTGACTTTTTCACCAAATAGTGAATTCTGAAAAATTTTGTGTTTATAGACTATCTTTACTAATTTCATCGTTCCGGACTCAAATATCACGTCCGCGTCTCCAAATTCAACTCTGAACACAACTTCAATTTTAATAACATTCATCATTAATATTATAACTCACAATATTTATCAACCAAATCGCTTCTGTGAAAGAGGGGCTTTTGTATGCCCATAATAGGTATACAACACCCATTCTGAGTCGCCAAATACATGGTACAGAAAGTAAACTACAACTTCAATAATACAATTGTCGTGCAAAATACGACAACACATACTGTGAGTTTAAATACAAATATTGTCTTCTAGACAATATCCACACTCAAATAAGTCCTCGTTACAATTATTCAAACACTATTTTACGTAAATAGTGAGGACTTAAAAACATCTTTCTAGAACCATCACTCCGCACTCTGACTAGTTCCGATATATGTTCTCACCTCCCCGAGAAAAATGGAACAAAAAGAAAATGGTGAGCTCAACTAGCCCAAGAAAGAATATAATGACTAAGATAATATACAACAAATTATCATTAGTCTTCAACAGGAAAAATCGATAAAATATAATAGCCAACAAGTTTTAGATCAACAACTCGCAATGAAATTGACAATCCATTAGAAGAGTCAAGTTGAGAATGAGTTCTACTATCTTCTAAGATTTAAAAGTCCATCATCAATATTTTATCCCCGTAATAATAATCAATATACATCTTTAACCAAATATTCATCTTTGCACTACAAAACCAAAGATATTCATTTGTATCACCAACCGGTCATGTTCATCTCAACACCTATTCATCTTTTGCACTACGGGCCAAAGATATTCATCGCTTAATCATTTATCTTTGCACTACTGTGTCAAGATATTTAGTAATATCATCATTTAGGACCGAGGATGATGAAAAATATTTTAAAGAAAACGAATCCAAAGGAAACGAAAGGACAAAAAGTAGGATTCATATAACAAGATATCCAAGATCAATAATACTTCATAAATACCAATTTTGAAGCGAAATTCAAAAAATAAAATCAAAACATGGATACAATCAAAGATAGTAACCATAATAGACATCTTGGACAAAAAGAAGAAAATTTCATTTTTCTTGAATAATAAAGGTCGATTCGTGAATAAAGTCGTATATCGTGAATAAAGGCCGTATACGTGAATAAGAATCCCCACACAAAAAGTTCCAAATTTGATAAAAATTCGAGATCAATACTTCCTAAGATAATGATATTGAAGAAATAATATCATATATGAAGAAAATAACATCCTTACCTCAAAATATCGATTTCGATCTAAATATCTCCAGATAAGGTCAAGGAAACTTGCAGACCGATGAATAGAAACTCACAAAATATCTAAATACTCACAAAATACACTCAATAATCTAGAGAGAAAAGAGAAAAACTTGTTTCTAGTGTGATTTTTAATTCTAACTTAGCCTCTATTTATAGGAAAATGTTAGCGAGACTTGACCAAGCAACTTTGATGGATTTACCTGCTACTATTTCCACCCACCACATTTGAAATAAATTTAGCACATTTCTTCACCAACCACAAGTGGGGCCCACTCAATTCTAGAATTTTCCACCAAAATCATTTATAAACCTAATTTTTGAATCAGTCGCCTCTTAAAATTCATAACAAATTATACGTTCATTTTTAACGGTTCAAAATTTGTGGACATATACTCAACTTATATATGCACAACATATCCAAAAATTACAACGATCCAACGATCGGATTAAAAATTATAACTCTTGCAATATATCTCAAAAATACTGGTTTAATTTTTTTAATACCTTCATTCCGACAAATATACTGATAAAACACCTCAACATTAACTCTTTCATTTTTAACCACAATAAATATATCCAACATTTATATCCACATAAAATAAACATTTCCTTATCATATGAATCAATAATTAATTATTCATAAATAATATTACAGAATCACATTTATGACAACCAGGTCGTTCCCAAGAGTTAGGGGGATTTCCAATAAGAATTTCTCCTCATCATGCCGTGATTAGGTGACCAAACCTCTCCTCGATGTAACTTTCTAGACATTGCCAATAATGTTATCTAATAATATTATTCAAATAATATGAATTATTGATCCGATAATGGGAAATCTTGTGCAAAGATGATAATTATTGAAACAAAAATAATATAAAATATCAACGCAGCAATTATTGAATCAATAAAATAAAATATTGAACAAAGAATCACCGTAACAATTATTGAGTAGTGTCTTCTTACGTAAGGATCAAGAATTCATCAATATCACATCCACGCCAGACATCGTATTTTAACCACCGGGTATTCCAACAAATTAATTCAGTAATAACTACGCCAGTTATTTATAAAAACTCAAACTTGTCGCTTTCTTCATCCGACAATTATTCTGCATATGGCCCCACAAATGTTCACGCCAATGCATTTAATATTCCCTGACAACAAGAATATTCCATGACCAAATAAATATTCCCATACAACAATGATTATTTTATAACCACTTGCATATTTTGCAAAATTTGCACATTTCACCCATAACCAGAGAATTATATCAAATTAATACCTTATTATTCACAATAATAATTAGAGGAAATTTGATTTTATTTATAATAAGGTGGGTCTTACAACCTCCCTCCATATGAAATTTCGTCCTCGAAATCGACATACGCACTGTGTTTCAAAAGGTGAGGATACCTCGCTTTCATTTCTCGATTCCAACTCCTGTGTCATTTCTTCAATAGCAGATGGTTTCTCCATAAAACCTTAACTTGTGGAATAACCTTGGTGCGTTGAACATGCTCTTTCCTATCCAAGATCTTAACAGGTACTTCTTCGTACGTTAAATCTTCGGCTATCTCGTCTGGTTCTAAATCAATAATATGGTTCAGATCTTTCACATATTTACGAAGCATGGATATGTGAAAAACATTATGAACACGAGACATACTTGGAGGTAATGCGAGTCTATAGGCCACATTTCCTATTCTATTGAAGAATCTCAAATGGACCAACAAATCGTGGATTGAGCTTTCCTCTCTTCCCAAATCTTGTAACTCCCTTCCATGGTGCAACACATAACAATACATGATCCCCAATATTAAATTCCACATCTTTTCGATGAAGATCCGCATAACTCTTTTGTCGATCTTGTGCCGCTTTGTATCGTTGTCGAATCATTTGGATCTTTTCTCGTATTCATACGTATTTAATTCTCGGTCCCAACAACGTTGCTTCTCCCACCTCGTCCCAAAGATAATCGTAGAATCGACACTTTCGTCCCATACAACGCCTCAAATGGAGCCATGCCTATACTTGCTTGATAATCTGTTGTTGTAGGAAAATTCCACCAATGGCAAGTATCTTATCCCAACTTCCTTTAAAATCTAGGACACAAAGTCTTAATAGATCTTCAAGGGTTTGAATAGTCCTCTCGATTGTCCGTCTGCTTTGAGGATGGTATGCCGAATCAATCAGAAATCCGTGCTCATAGCTTTCTCGCAAGCTAACCCAAAATCGTGAAGTGAATCTTGGGTCACGATCCAAACTATGGATACTCGGCATGCCATGCAATCTCACAATCTCATTCGTGGTACATACTAGCTAGACGCTCAAGGAAATAAATCTCGTGACGACAAGAAATGGGCGGACTTGGTTAATCTATCAATAATAAACCAAATAACATCTATGCCTTGAGAAACTTTGGGAAGACACATGCAGAAAATAAATCCATAAGAATGTGTTCCCACTTCCATTTCAAATCTCAAGTGGTTGTAATGGACCCTTTGGAACTTGATGCTCCGCCTTTACACGCCGACAAGTTAAACACCTCGAGATAAACTCCGCGATCTCTCTCTTCATATTGTTCCACCAAAATGTATGTCAATATCATGATACATTTTGGTACTCCTGAGATGGATTGCAAATCGGTGTGTTGTGTGCCTCCATCATGATTCTATGCTTCAAGTCGAATCGTTAGAACACAAAGTCCGGAGTTGAATCTAAGTATTCCTTCTTTATCGATTCTTGCTTCGAATAAGACCTTCTTGCACTTTCTTCTTCATACGCATCACCCATGTCCGTAGCTTGAGCAGCTTTAACTTTATCGATTAAAGTCGGTTCTACTCGTATATTCTCCATCATCCTGTGGGTCCCTGGAGTCTTTAATTCTACCTCCATCCTTTGCAAGTCATACAGAATGGGCCTTTGCATTAACAATATCGCACTCGTACTCACATATGATCTTCTAATCAATGCGTTAGCTATTACGTTCGCTTTTCCACGATGGTATGGTCAGAACATGTGCCGAAATGAGTCGCATCTTGAGCTCTTGGAAAATATTCTAGCATTCCTCGCTCCATACGAATTTTGTATCTTTTCGAGTCAGCTAAGTTAATGGATTAGTGATTCGAGAAAATCTTTCCGCGAATCTCCGATAGTAACCTGCTAAGCCTAGAAAGCTACGTATTTCGATTACTGACTTAAGTTGCTCTCAACTGTGACTCATATCCCAATCTTGGATAGCACATCACAATAAGACTTATTGTTTTACCACCAAACAAATATAAGCGTCCCCTACTTGAGAGAGTCCGCTTTGGTGCATTCTACAAAGGAAGTTACCAGATAGAGGCTTGAGTACCAACTCTTGTAGTTGGGTTTTTAACTCCTGAAGTTCAATAGGAGCCATTCGATAAGAGATTTTAGAAATGGGTTTTGTACCAAGTTCAAGGTCGATACAAAATTCAATATCACGCTCTGGGGTAGACCAGGAAGTTCTTCAGGAAATACGTCAGGAAATTCACTAACAACATAAATAGCATTCAAATCTGACGTATTTTTGTTTAAATCCATGAAATGGGCTAAGAAAACTTGACATCCGTTTTTCAATAAACGAATGGCTTTATAGCTTGATATGAAAGTGTTTGACTTCAATGATTTGGTTTCTTGAATTCGCATAAAAGGTTAGTTAGGAATATGAAAACTAACAACCTTACGAAAACACTCAAATTTGGCATGATGAGTAGTTAACCAATTAATCCCTAAAATTACGTCAAATGCAGGTATCTTTAAAGAGATAAGATCAACAAGTAATGTGATTGTGCCCATTTGGATCAAACAAGATTTATAAATTATGGATATGATAACAGTTTCTCCTAACGGAGTCTCCACAGATAAGTCAAAGTCTAATTTCTCAAGAGTCAAGTTTAAACGTTGAACACAAGAAGGAGAAATAAAAGAGTGGGTAGAACCGGTATCTAATAAGGTATAGACTTCGAAAGAATTTATAATTAACTAACCCGTGCTAACTTCGTTTGGGTTACTTCGCTTTTTTGAGAAGTCACAAAAACGCCTCTTCCTAAACCACCGACTTTGTTTTGTCTCAGATATCCACCTTTGGTGCCGCCGTCCCAATTTGGACTTTATTTCGCTCTGAGACAAAATCGAAGCTATGTGACCGCTTTTCCACAACTAAAACATACCTTGGAAGGCTTTGAACAGTTTGACCTTATATGTCCCTCATCTCCATGATCTCAGAAGCATCTAACTGGCGGTCATTCTCCCCCCCAGAATTTGTTCTTTGGTCTTTGGTCTTCATGCTTGGATGTCTTCCCGTTATCGTTAAATCTTCTCTTATTAGATCGGACATCTCTTTCTACAATATCAACGCGTCGTGCAGCTTTTACCCATGCATCACTCATTCTCACTCGTTCCGTTATTGCTTCTTTCAGCTCTGATTCTAACTTTATCATCTTATACTCTGCCAAAGAGTTCTTCTGTTCAAGCATCACATATCGGGTAACACAAGCTTGAATTGTTGCATCCTTTTGCTCCACGATCGCCTGTCGTTCTTCAGCCTGCTCTTCTAACTCATGAATACGATTTTGCAATTCTATATTTTGATCATATAATACCTCTAATAAACTCTCCTCAGGTACCTCTTCTTCCTCTTCTTCCTCACTCTCAGCAGTTACCTCTACGACTATCTTGGGTGCAACTATCAATTCTTCACTCACCACGTGGATATCTCTAATTCCTTCTTTGCCTGACATCACATTATCCTGGTTGGTGATTAGAGGTGTTTCCACGATCTCATTCACTCCATTATTAACGTTCTCAGCTGCCATTCTTAAATACTACCATAAAACAAGGGTTAATAGTCATGCAACATATTATCCCTATAATCTGACCGACCAAATAAATACCAAATAAACTTAGTCAGGTCATACTAGCGAAGGAATTTCCCATCTCTCCCCTCCTAGTTCTTATCTCACATCTCTGTGACACCCCCAAAATAGGTCTACATCCCCCATTCTGAGTTGTCAATACACGGTACAGAAACAACTACAACTTTATTATTACAATAGTAAAACTGTGAGTTTAAATACAGATATTGCCATCTAGACAATATCCACATACAAATAAATCCTCATCATAATTATTGATACATTATTTTACAACAATGGTGAGGACTACTAAACAACTCTCCCTAGAACTTTCATTCCATACCCCGACTCGTACTTGCTATATTCTCGCATCCTGAGAAGAAAAATGGAATAAAAAGGAAAAGGGTGAGCTCGACTAGCCCAGTAAAGAATATTATGACTAAGATAATATACAACAAAATTATCGTTAGTCTTCAACAGGGAAAAATATAATAGAATACAATAGACAACAAGTTTTAAATCAATATTCGCAATGAAATAATAATTCATTAGAAGAGTTAAGTAGAGAATGCAAACTACTATCTTCTATGTATGAATTTTAAAGTTCAACGTCTATTTTTATCCCTGTAACATCATTCAATATATATCTGGGATCAAATATTCATCCTTGCACTACAGGCCAAGGACATTCACCATTGATCATGTTCATCTAAACACTGCTCATCTTTGCCACTACGGGCCAAAGATATTCATCGAAATCATTCATCTTTGCACTACAGCCAAAGATATTCATCATAAATCATTCATCTTTGCACTACAAAAGCCAAAGATATTCAATAATATCATCATTTAAGACCGAGGATGATGAAAAATATTTTTTAAAGAAAAACGAATCCAAATTGAAACAAAATGACAAGGATTAAGGATTAAGGATTCGTATTTCATTTTATCCACGTCCAAAAATACCTCAAAAATAATCATAGTGGTGTAAAATTCAAGAATGATCAAAACATGGATACAATCAAAGATAGTATCCGTAATAGATATTTTGATTTAAAAGGAAATTTTTATTTTTCGATGAATAATGCCGTATTCGTGAATAATGTCAGATACGTGAATAAAGGCAGTATACGTGAATAAGAATCTCGACACCAAAAGTTTCAAATTTGATAAAAACTTGAGATCAATATTTCAAAGATAATGATATTGAAGAAATAATATCATTACGAAAAAATAATATCCCTTACCTCGAAAAGATGATATTTCTTGAAACAGGATATAAAGGCATGACTTGAACTTGCACCAGATAGCAATACTCAAAGTATACTCAAAATACTCACAAGAATACGCTCGATAATATAGAGAGAAAACTTGATTTAAATGTGATTTTCAATTCTAACCTAAGACTTATTTATAGAAATTGCTTAGAACACCAAAGCGAAAAATTTAATATAATAATAATATATATATATAAATTCTTACGCCCACTCTTTGAATTCTGAAAATCTGAATTCAAACCACATGCTAGACCCACTAATAACAAAAAAAACGTTTTTCATATTTTAAATATTTTAAACTTTCAAAAATCAATTATTTCGAAGCTTCGGAACTTCAATAATTCATAATAAATAGTCCTTTTATCAGAAAACTCAAATCTCGCGAGTTTTTATAGGAAATTCAATTCTCTACAACTTTGCAGAAGAAAGTTTTTCCAAATTCCAAACAGAAATTGGCCGAAATCCACAAACGACGATTTTACAAAAGTTATAATCAAATTTCACCAATAAATGGGGTCCACCGACATGTTTAACATGTTTTAAACATTTATTGCAACAAAAATACTCTTCCTCCTCAGATACTCATATATTCCACATTCGTTGTAAAAATATCACCATTATTATATTATTAAAATATAATAATATATATTTAAATGAATTATTTTATCGTAAAAAGATAAAATATTAATTTTCAACAATTGTCACATTAAAAATTTTCTCCATCTATATCCTCATAAAATCAATATTTTCCTCATCGTATGAATCAATAATTAATTATTCACAAATAATATTACATAATCACAATATTATTGACCAGTGAGCCTCCGAGGAAGGGGGCTTTCCAATAAGAATTTCTCCTCATCTGGTAAGCAATTAGTTGACCAAACCTCTCCTTAGATGTAACTTTCTAGACATTGCCAATAATGTTATCTAATAATATTATTCAGATAATATGAATTATTGTTTCGACAATGAAAATCTTACCGTAATGACAATTATTAAAACAACAACAATATAAAATATCAACGCAAACAATTATTGAATCAATAAAGTAAAACACCGAATAAAGAATTATCGTAACCATTATTGAGTAGTGCCTTCTTACGTAAGAGTCAATAATTGGTGCAATACTGTAGCTACCGCTTCAACAACGCGTACATCGTGTTTTAACCACCGGGTATTCCAACAATTAAATCAGAATAACTTCTGCCAAGTTATTTTTAAACAACTTATATTTGTCATTTTCTTCCTCCAATCGCTTTTTAGTTATGGGGCCCATACATTGTCATGCTTGTAGTAAATTTAATATTCCCAAAACGCATTTAATATTCCCCGACAACAATGAATATTTTATAACCACTTGCTTATTTTGAAATATTTGCGTATTTTACCCGTAACTATCCACATTAATCACATCAACCCTTAATATTTCAAAATAATAATTAGAGAAATTAAATTTCATTTATTAATTATTTGGGATCTTACAACCTCCCTCCTTATGAAATTTCGTCCTCGAAATTGACGTGACGCATACTGGTGTTTTCGAAAGATGAGGATACCTCGCTTTCATTTCCGTTTCCAACTCCCGTGTCATTTCCTCTATAAGCATGGTTTCTCCACAAGACTTTAACTTGTGGTATGACCTTCGTCACGTAGGACATGCTCCTTCCTATCCAAGATCTTGGACAGTACTTCCTCATACGTTAAGTCTTGGCTATCTCGTCCGGTTCTAACTCAATAACGTGATTCGGGTCTTTCACATATTTACGAAGTACAGATATGTGAAACACATTATGAACACGAGACATACTTGGAGGTAACGCGAGTCTATAGGCTACATTTCCTACTCGGTCGAGAATTTGAAATGGACCAATAAATCGTGGATTGAGCTTTCCACTCTTCCCGAATCTTGTAACTCCTTCCACGGGCAACACGCAACAATACATGATCCCCTATACTAAATTCCACATCCTTTCGATGAAGATCCGCATAACTCTTTTGTCGATCTTGTGCTCATCTCAGATCGTTGTCGAATCATTTGGATCTTTTCGGTGAGTCATACGTATTAACTTCGGGTCCTAACAATGTTGCTTCACCCACCTCATCCCAACATATTGGAGAGCGACACTTTCGTCCCATATAATGCTTGAATGGGGCCACACCTATACTTGCTCGATAATCTGTTGTTGTAGGAGAATTCCACCAATGGTAAATACTTATCCTAACCGCCTTTGAAGTCTAGGACACAGAGTCTTAATAAATCTTCAAGAGTTTGAATAGTCCTCTCTGATTGTCCGTCCGTTTGAGGATGGTATGCCGAACTGAATCTTAAATCCGTACCCATAGCTTTTTGCAAGCTAACCCAAAATCTTGAAGTGAATCTTGGGTCACGATCCGAAACTATGGATACGGGCATGCCATGCAATCTCACAATCTCATTTACGTACATTTGAGCAAGACGTTCATGGGAATAAGTCTCCCGTATTGGCAAGAAATGAGCAGACTTGGTTAATCTATCAACAATAACCCAAATAGCATTTATGCCTTGAGAAACCGTGGGAAGTCCCGTGAATGAAATCCATGGTAATGTGTTCCCACTTCCATTTCGGAATCTCAAGTGGTTGCAATGGTCCCTTAGGCACTTGATGCTCTACGCCTTTACACGTTGACAAGTTAAACATGTTGAGATAAACTTTGCAATCTCTCTCTTCATATTGTTCCACCAAAATGTATGTCAAGATCACGATACATTTTAGTACTTCCTGGATGGATTGCAAATGGTGTATTGTGTGCCTCTATCATAATCTTGTACTTCAAATCGTAATCGTTAGAACACAAAGTCCGGTGGACTCAAGTATTCCTTCTTCATCAATTCTCGCTTAGGAATAGCTCCTTCTTGTACTTTCTTCTTCATATGCATCACTCAAGGCTTGGGGCTTGAAAGCAACCTTAACTTTTTCTATTAAAGTTGGCTCTGTCGTATATACTTGACATCATCGCACTCGTTCTCGCATATGATCTTCTACTCAACGCGTCGGCTACCACGTTCGCTTTTCGAGGATGGTATTGAATAGTGTGGTCGTAGTCTTTCAATAGCTCGAGCCAACGTCTCTCGCCAGCATGTTAAGTTCTTTTTTTGAGTGAAGAAATATTTAAGGCTTTTATGGTCCGAATATATCTCCACTTTCTCTCCATATAGATAGTGCCTCCAGGATCTTTAAGCATGAAACGACCGCACTTGCTAACTCTAGATCATGAGTAGGATAATTCCTCTCATATTCTTTAAGTTGTCGTGAGGCATAGGCTATGACATTCCCACGCTGCATGAGAACACATCCTAACCCTTTTGCTCAAGCATCAGAGATAACAAATCCATCCGAACCGGATGGTATTGTTAGAACAGTCTTAAAAATAAGTCTCCTTTTAAGCTCTTGGAAACTCTTCTCGCATTCTTCGCTCCAAACGAATTTTGTATCCTTCCGAGTTAGATGAGTTAATCGAAGTAGAGATTCGAGAAAACCCTTCCACGAATCTCCGATAATAACCAAATTAAGCCCAAAAAGCTACGTCTTGACCACCGACTTCTGATTTGCTCCCTAACTTTGTATTGCTTCAATCTTCGGCCGGGTCAACAGATACTCCATGTTTTGACACCACATGCCCCAAGAAATGCTACTTCCTCGCCGTAACTCGCATTTCTTTAACTTGGCATAAAGCTTGTTTTCACGAAGCCTTTGGAGTACCAAATTTCAAATGGTGCTCATGATCTTCACGGCTTTTGGAATATATGAGGATGTCATCAATAAAGACAACAACGAATCCCGATCCAAATACTCTTTGAATACTCGGTTCATCATATCCATGAAAGCCGCAGGAGCATTAGTCAATCCGAAAGACATAACTAAGAATCCATAATGCCCGTCATCGAAGTTCTAAAGCGCGCTCTTTGGAATATCCTCGCCTCTAATCTTCAAATGATGATATCCGAATCGAAGATCGATTTTTGAAAAGAATTGTGCTCCTTGCTGAATCGGTCAAACAAGTCATCAATACGAGGTAAAGGATACCTATTCTTGATAGTGACATGGTTCAATTCTCGATAGTCAATACAAAGTCGCATACTCCCGCTTTCTTCTTTACAAATAAAACAGGAGCACCCCAAGGAGATGTACTAGACGAATGAAACCAATGTCCAACAACTCCAGTAGTTGGACCTTTAACTCCTCGAAGTTCAATAGGAGCCATTCGATATGGGGTTTTAGAAATGGGCTTTGTACTGTGTTCAAGGTCAATAAAGAATTCAACTTCACGCTCGGGGGTAGACAGGAAGTTCTTCAGAAATACGTCGGAAAGTTAATAACAACAGGAATATTATTCAATTTTGACGTGTCTTTATTCAAATTCATAACATGGGCTAAGAAAGCTTGACATCCGCTTTTTAATAAACGAATAGCTTTATGATTAGATATGATGTTGATTGATTTTAATGGTTTAGTTGCTTGAATTCAACAACAAAGTTGTTTAGGAATATGAAAGCTAACAACCTTACTAAAACAATCAATTTTGGCATGATGAGTAGTTAACCAATCAATCCCTAAAATCACATCAAAAGCAAGTATCTTTAAAGAGATAAGGTCAACAGTAAGATAAAGGTGCCAACATGGATTGTAGACAAGATTTATAAACAAAGGATGTGATGAAAGTTTCTCCTAACGGAGTTTCCACAGATAGTCAAAGTCTAATTTCTCCTGAGTCAAGTTTAAACGTTGAGCACAAGCGGAGAGATAAATGAATGGGTAAACCCTAGATCTAGTAAAGTATAAACTTCACAAGAATTTATAAATAGCTTACCCGTGATCACCTCGTTTGGGTTCCTAGCATTTTGACCACCACAACAAACGCTCTTCCAGAAACCGCTGACTTTGACTTTTCTCGGACGATCTTTTGAGTCACCGTCCCATTGAACTAGGTTTCGCTACTGCAGTGCGATCTCAGCGATATGTCCTTCCTTTCCACAATTATAGCATACCGAATTGTGGGCGCTTGACCGATATGTCCCTCTTTTCCGCATTTTATAGCATATGACCGGTGGTCGTTTCTCCTCCTTGGAACCCGATTCTTTTTTGCACTTGCATCGCTCTTTACATGGTCGTTGTTGAATCTCCTCTTTTAAAATCTCCTCCCACTCGCTTCTTCTATTTTCATGGCCATGATTACCACCAGAGTGGTTACCATTTTTGTCCGCTTTTTCTTTCTCCACCGATTATTGTTGTTTTGTTGATCGTTATCTCCTGGTAGATGATCCTCGATTGTGGTACCTCGGTTGGCCGTACTCGTTATCTCGCTTCTAACAATTGAGCCTCATTAACAACATCCGAATAGAGAGAAAATTTATGAGAGATGAGATCTTGACGTATCTTGGGGTTTCAAACCTCTCGTAAACATCCGCGCATATCGCTCCTCATTCTCCACCAAATGAGGTGCAAACCGGATAACTCTGCAAATTTCGCCTCGTCTTTGAGACACCGCCATGTTGTTCTCGCTCCAAATCTAATAAACTCCACTTCCTTCATATAGCACGAACACTTTCGTGAAAGTATTTGTCATTAAATAGTTCTCAAACGTCTCCCAAGACATCTTTGCCGAAGCGGTGGATGGGTACGCTTCACGCACTCCCACCAAGAGTCCTTTCGCCACGGAACATAAAGGTGGCGAATGGAACCTTCTGTTCTTCTTCATGCATCCCAAGACATCGAATATCTTGGTAATTTGCTTGACCCATGTTTACGCCATGATCGGATCTGGCTTTCCTTAAATTCGTGGTCCCAACTCTTTGAATCGCTTGACCGTGACAACCCGTGAATTGCTATCATTTCCTCCTATGTTTTGAACACGAGTCTCCTCGTCTCGATTTTGCATGAACCGCAAAAAGCTTCTAAATATCCCTCGCTCATCATCTCGCTTTCGGTGGTGTTGTTCACAGGGAGGAACATTGCCACTGCTGCACGCTCTCCTCGTTGGTGAGTACAAAGGTCTCTCCACTGGCCTCATTTCCATTGTTAATATTCTCGATCGACATTCTCAAATCCGCTCATAAAACAAGGGTTAATTAAGGAAATCAATATATCACATAATATCCCTATATATCGACCAACTATCAAATAAGCTTAGGTAGGACACACTAATGAAGGATTTACTCGTCTCTCCCCTCCTAGTTCTATTCCCCCATCTCCGCCAGAGATCATATCCCTAAGCTCGATACCAACCGTGACACCCCAAAATAGGTCTACATCCCCCATTCGAGTTGTCAATACACTTGCATGTAAACAACTACAACTTTATTATTACAATAGTAAAATCGTGAGTTTAAATACGAGATATTGCCATCTAGACAATATCCACATACAAATAAATCCTCATCATAATTATTGATACATTATTTTACAACAATGGCGAGGACTACTAAACAACTCTCCCTAGAACTTTCATTCCATACCCCACTCTAGATTTTATATATTCTCGCATCCCGAGAAGAAAAATGGAACAAAAAGGAAAAGGGTGAGCTCGACTAGCCCAAGAAAAGAATATTATGACTAAGATAATATACAACAAAATTATCGTTAGTCTTCAACAGGAAAAATATAATAGAATACAATAGACAACAAGTTTTAAATCAATATTCGCAATGAAATAATAATTCATTAGAAGAGTTAAGTAGAGAATGCAAACTACTATCTTCTATGTATGAATTTTAAAGTTCAAAGGCCTATTTTTATCCTCAGAACATCATTCAATATATATCTCGGATCAAATATTCATCCTTGCACTACTGTGCCAAGGACATTCACCACTTGATCATGTTCATCTAAACACTGCTCATCTTTGCACTACTGGGCCAAAGATATTCATCGAAATCATTCATCTTTGCACTACAAAGCCAAAGATATTCATCATAAATCATTCATCTTTGCACTACAGGCCAAAGATATTCAATAATATCATCATTTAAGACTGAGGATGATGAAAAATATTTTTTAAAGAAACGAATCCAGTGAAACAAAATGACAAGGATTAAGGATTAAGGATTCGTATTTCATTTTATCCACGTCCAAAAATACCTCAAAAATAATCATAGTGGTGTAAAATTCAAGAATGATCAAAACATGGATACAATCAAAGATAGTATCCAGAATAGATATTTCGGACGAAAAGGGAAATTTTTTATTTTTCGATGAATAATGCCGTATTCGTGAATAAGGTCGTAGATACGTGAATAAAGGCCGTATCGTGAATAAGAATCTGACACCAAAAGTTTCAAATTTGATAAAAAACTTCAGATCAATATTTCAAAGATAATGATATTGAAAAAATAATATCATTACTAAAAAATAATATCCCTTACCTCGAAAGACAAGATTTAGTTGAAACACCTGATATAAAGCTATGACTTGAACTTGCAGACCGTATAGCAATACTCAAAGTATACTCAAAATACTCACAAGAATACGCTTTCGATAATATAGAGAGAAAACTTCAGCTTACGTGTGATTTTCAATTCTAACCTAAAGACTTATTTATAGAAATTGCTTAGAACACCAAAGCGTAAAATTTAATATAATAATAATATATATATATAAATTCTTACGCCCACTCTTTGAATTCTGAAAATCTGAATTCAAACCACATGCTAGACCCACTAATAACAAAAAAAACGTTTTTCATATTTTAAATATTTTAAACTTTCAAAAATCAATTATTTTAGAGCTTCGGAACTTCAATAATTCATAATAAATAGCCCTTTTATCAGAAAATTCAAATCTCGCGAGTTTTTATAGGAAATTCAATTCTCTACAACTTTGCAGAAGAAAGTTTTACCAAATTCCAAACAGAAATTGACCGAAATACACAAACGGGCGATTTTACAGGCTATAATCAAATTTCAGTCAATAAATGGGGTCCACCGACATGTTTAACATGTTTTAAACATTTATTGCAACAAAAATACTCTTCCTCCTCGTATACTCATATATTCCACATTCGTTGTAAAAATATCACCATTATTATATTATTAAAATATAATAATATATATTTAAATGAATTATTTTATCAGAAAAAGATAAAATATTAATTTTCAACAATTGTCACATTAAAAATTTTCTCCATCTATATCCTCATAAAATCAATATTTTCCTCATCGTATGAATCAATAATTAATTATTCACAAATAATATTACATAATCACAATATCGACAACCAGTGCGCTTCCTGAAAGAGCAGGGGGCTTTCAATAAGAATTTCTCCTTACCTTGGCGTAGCAATTAGGTGACCAAACCTCTCCTTAGACAGAACTTTCTAGACATTGCCAATAATGTTATCTAATAATAGTATTCAGATAATATGAATTATTGTTTCGACAATGAAAAATACTGTGTAATGACAATTATTAAAACAACAAAGAATATAAAATATCAACGCAAAGAATTATTGAATCAATAAAGTAAAACACCTAACAAAGAATTACTTGTAACCATTATTGAGTAGTGCCTTCTTTACGTAAGAGTCAATAATTGGTGCAATACTGCAGTCTACTGCTCAACAACGCCAGACATCGTGTTTTAACCACCGGGTATTCCAACAAAGGTAAATCCGGTAATAACTACGCCTAGTTATTTTTAAACAACTTATATTTGTCATTTTCTTCCTCCAATCGCTTTTATGGGGCCCACATACATGGTCGCTGCTTTGCCGCATTTAATATTCCCCGATAGTACGAATATTCCCCGACAACAATGAATATTTTATAATTCACTGCTTATTTTTTGAATATTTATGTATTTTACCCTTTAACTATCCACATTAATCACATCAACCCTTAATATTTCAAAATAATAATTAGAGGAAATTAAATTTCATTTATTAATTATTTGGGATCTTCTAATCTCAAATACAGGATCATATCCTCAGTTCTCGATATTAACCACATGCGCCCCATAATAGGTATACAACACCCATTCTAAGTCGCCAAATACATGGTATGTAAAGAAACTACAACTTCAATAATACAATTATCGTGCAAAATACTTACAACACATACCGTGAGTTTAAATACAAATATTATCTTCTGCATAATATCCACAATAATTCAATAATTCATCAATACTCATGCATCCACGCCAGACATCAGATTTTAACCAATTTGGTATTCCAACAAAGGTTAATTGTAATAACTACGCCAATTATTTATAAAAACTCAAACTTGTCGCTTTCTTCATCCGACAATTATTCTCATTATGGGGCCCACAAATACTCAGCATACCATCGCATTTAATATTCTTCGACAACAAGAATATTCCATGACCAAATGAATATTCCCATACAACAATGATTATTTTATAACCACTTGCATATTTTACAAAATTTGCACATTTCACCCATAACCAGAGAATTATATCAAATTAATACCTTATTATTCACAAATATAATTAGGGGAAATTCGATTTTATTTATAATAAGTTGGGGTCTTACAACCTCCCCTCCTTATGAAATTTCGTCCTAGAAATTGACATACGTACCTGGTGTTTCGAAAAGGTGAGGATACCTCGCTTTCATTTCTGATTTCAATTCCCAGGTCATTTCTTCAATAGCATGGTTTTTCCATAAAACCTTAACTTGTGGTATAACCTTGGTGCGTAGGACATGCTCTTTCCTATCCAAGATCTTAACAGGTACTTCTTCGTACGTTAAATCTTCGGTTATCTCGTCTGGTTCTAACGCAGTAATATGGTTCGGGTCTTTCACATATTTACGAAGCATGGATATGTGAAAAACATTATGAACACGAGACATACTTGGAGGTAATGCGAGTCTATAGGCCACATTTCCTATTCGGTCAAGAATCTCAAATGGACCAACAAATCATGGATTGAGCTTTCTTCTCTTCCCAAATCTTGTAACTCCCTTCCATGGTGCAACACATAACAATACATGATCCCCAATATTAAATTCCACATCTTTTCGATGAAGATCCGCATAACTCTTTTGTCGATCTTGTGCCGTTTGTATACGTTGTCGAATCATTTGGATCTTTTCTGTATTCATGCGTACTAATTCTGGTCCCAACAACATTGCTTCTCCCACCTCATCCCAGCATACTGTAGAATGACACTTTCGTCCATACAACGCCTCAAATGGAGCCATGCCTATACTTGCTTGATAACTGTTGTTGTAGGAAAATTCCACCAATGGCAAGTACTTATCCCAACTTCCTTTAAAATCTAGGACACAAAGTCTTAATAGATCTTCAAGGGTTTGAATAGTCCTCTCTGATTGTCCGTCTGCTTGAGGATGGTATGCAATCAAATCAATCAAATCTGCGCCCATAGCTTTCAAAAGCTAACCCAAAATCGTGAAGTGAATCTTGGGTCACGATCCGAAACTATGGATACTGGCATGCCATGCAATCTCACAATCTCATTCGTGTACATACTAGCTAGACGTTCAAGGAAATAAATCTCACGTATCGACAAGAAATGGGCAGACTTGGTTAATCTATCAATAATAAACCAAATAACATCTATGCCTTGAGAAACTTTGGGAAGACCTGTAACGAAATCCATAGTAATGTGTTCCCACTTCCATTTCGAAATCTCAAGTGGTTGTAATGGACCCTTTGGAACTTGATGCTCCGCCTTTACACGTTGACAAGTTAAACACCTCGAGATAAACTCCGCGATCTCTCTCTTCATATTGTTCCACCAAAATGTATGTCGAATATCATGATACATTTTGGTACTCCTGAGATGGATTACAAACGGTGTGTTGTGTGCCTCCATCATGATTCTATGCTTCAAGTCGAATCGTTAGAACACAAAGTCCGGAGTTGAATCTAAGTATTCCTTCTTCATCGATTCTTGCTTACGAATAGCACCTTCTTGCACTTTCTTCTTCATACGCATCGCCTCCATGTCCGTAGCTTGAGCGGCTTTAACTTTATCGATTAAAGTCGGTTCTACTCATATATTCTCCATCATCATGTGGGTCCCTGGAGTCTTTAATTCTACCTCCATCCTTTGCAAGTCATACAGAATGGGCCTTTGCATTAACAATATCGTACTCGTACTCACATATGATCTTCTAATCAATGCGTTAGCTACTACGTTCGTTTTTCCACGATGGTATGGTCAGAACATGTGCCGAAATGAGTCGCATCTTGAGCTCTTGGAAAATCTTCTAGCATTCCTCGCTCCATACGAATTTTGTATCTTTTCGAGTCAGCTAAGTTAATGGATTAGTGATTCGAGAAAATCTTTCTGCGAATCTCCGATAGTAACCTGCTAAGCCTAGAAAGCTACGTATTTCGATTACTGACTTAAGTTTCTCTCAACTGTGACTCATATCCCAATCTTGGATAAAGACATCACAATAAAGACCTATTGTTTTACCACCAAACAAATATAAATATCCCCTACGAGAGAGTCCGGCTTTGGTGCATTCTACAAAGGAAGTTACCAGATAGAGGCTTGAGTACCAACTCAGTAGTTGGGTTTTAACTCTGAAGTTCAATAGAGCCATTCGATAAGAGATTTTAGAAATGGGTTTTGTACCGGGTTCAAGGTCGATACAAAATTCAATATCACGCTCTGGGGTAGACCAGGAAGTTCTTCAGGAAATACATCAGGAAACTCACTAACAATATAAATAGCATTCAAATCTGACGTATTTTTGTTTAAATCCATGAAATGGGCTAAGAAAACTTGACATCCGTTTTTCAATAAACGAATGGCTTTATAGCTTGATATGAAAGTGTTTGACTTCAATGATTTGGTTTCTTGAATTCGCATAACAGGTTAGTTAGGAATATGAAAACTAACAACCTTACGAAAACACTCAAATTTGGCATGATGAGTAGTTAACCAATTAATCCCTAAAATTACGTCAAATGCAAGTATCTTTAAAGAGATAAGATCAACAAGTAATGAGATTGTGCCCATTTGGATCAAAGAAGATTTATAAATTATGGATATGATAACAGTTTCTCCTAACGGAGTCTCCACAGATAAGTCAAAGTCTAATTTCTCAAAAGTCAAGTTTAAACGTTGAACACAAGAAGGAGAAATAAAAGAGTGGGTAGAACCGGTATCTAATAAGGTATAGACTTCGAAAGAATTTATAATTAACTAACCCGTGCTAACTTCGTTCAGGTTACTCGCTCTTTGAGAAGTCACGAAAAACGCTCTTCCTGAAACCATCGACTTTGTTTTGTCTGTATCCACCTTTGGTGCCTCCGTCCCAGCTGGACTTTATCGTTAGTCTTCAACAGGGAAAAATCTGATACAATATAATAGCCAACAAGTTTTAGATCAACAACTGCAGCGGAAACAGCAATCCATTAGAAGAGTCAAGTTGAGAATGAGTTCTACTATCTTCTAAGATTTAAAAGTCCATCATCAATATTTTATCCCCGTAATAACAATCAATATACATCTTTAATCAAATATCCATCTTTGCACTACGTGCCAAAGATATTCATTTGTATCACCAATTAATCATGTTCATCTCAACACCTATTCATCTTTGCACTACTAGCCAAAGATATTCATCGATTAATCATTTATCTTTACACTACAGGCTGAAGATATTTAGTAATATCATCATTTAGGACTGAGGATGATGAAAAATATTTTAAAGAAAACGAATCCAGTGAAACAGAATGACAAATAATAGGGATTCGTATAACAGTTTATCCAAGATCAATAATACTTCATAAATACCAATTTTGAAGCAAAATTCAAAAATAAAGATCAAAACATGGATACAATCAAAGATAGTAACCATAATAGACATCTTGGACAAAAGAAGAAAATTTCATTTTTCTATGAATAGTGCAAGATTCGTGAATAAAGGTCGATATATCGTGAATAGTAATCCCGACACAAAAGTTCTAAATTTGATAAAAATTCAGATCAATACTTGGCGATAATGATATTGAAGAAATAATATCATATATGAAGAAAATAACATCCCTTACCTCAAAATATCAAGATTGATCGGAATATTGGTATAAGGTCAAGGAAACTTGCAATCGATGAATAGAAACTCACAAAGTATCTAAATACTCACAAAATACACTCAATAATCTAGAGAGAGAAAGAGAAAAACTTGTTTACGTGTGATTTTCAATTCTAACTTAGCCCTCTATTTATAGGAAAATGTTAGCAGACTTAACTCAACCCCGATGGCTTTACCTGCTACTATTTCCACCCACCACATTTGAAATAAATTTAGCACATTTCTTCACCAACCACAAGTGGGGCCCACCAATTCTAGAATTTTCCACCAAAATCATTTATAAACCTAATTTCCAAATCAGTCACCTCTTAAAATTCATAACAAATCATACGCTCATTTTTAACGGTTCAAAATTTGTGGACATATACTCAACTTATATATGTATAATATATCCAAAAATTACAACGATCCAACGGTCGGATTAAAAATTATTACTCACGCAATATATCTCAAAAAACTTTGGTTTAATTTTTTTTAATACCTTCATTCCGGCAAAAATACTTGATAAAACACCTCAACATTAACTCTTTCATTTTAACCACAATAAATATATCCAACATTTATATCCACATAAAATAAATATTTCCTTATCATATGAATCAATAATTAATTATTCACAAATAATATTACGTAATTACATTTATGACAACCAGCCGCTCTACAGAAAGAGGGGATTTCCAATAAGAATTTCTCCTTCACTTGGCAGCAAGCAATTAGGTGACCAAACCTCTCCTCGATGTAACTTTCTAGACATTGCCAATAATGCTATCTAATAATATTATTCAAATAATATGAATTATTGTTCGATAATGGGAAATATTGTGCAATGACAATTATTGAAACAACAATAATATAAAATATCAACGCAAAGAATTATTGAATCAATAAAATAAAATATTGAATAAGAATTCATCGTAATAATTATTGAGTAGTGCCTTCTTACGTAAGGATCAATAATTCATCAATACTGTGCATCCACGCGTATTATTGTATTTTAACCACCGGGTATTCTAACAGTGTTAACGGTAACAACTACGTCGTTATTTATAAAAACTCAAACTTGTCATTTTCTTCATCCGACAATTATTATGTTATGGGACTCACAAATGTCTGCGCCGTCATACGAATATTCTCCGACAACAAGAATATTCCATGACCAAATGAATATTCCCATACAACAATGATTATTTTATAACCACTTGCATATTTTGCAAAATTTTCACATTTCACCCATAACCAGAGAATTATATCAAATTAATACCTTATTATTCACAATAATAATTAGAGGAATAATAAGTTGGGGTCTTACAGCTTTCCAATAAGGATTTCTCCCTATTAGCGCACAATTAGGTGACCAAACCTCTCCTTGACAGAACTTCTAGACATTGTAAATATTGTAATTTAATAATATGAATAACTTTGTCGTCTCAATTATTGATTTAATAAAATAACATATTATGCAGATGATACTACGATAATAATCGAATCAATAATATGAGAGATATGATGCAACAATTACTGTAGCAATAATAGATTATAACTGAGTGACTTCTGACGTAAGCATCAATAATCAAATGTTATGTGAAAAATGTTATGAACACGAGACATACTTGGCGGTAACTCAAGTCTATAGGCCACAGTTCCTACTCGATCGAGGATTAAAAATGGGCCAATGAATCGAGGATTGAGCTTTCCTCTCTTTCCAAATCTTGTAACTCCTTTCCATGGAGCAACACGTAACAACACATGATCTCCTATATCGAATTCTACGTCCTTTCGATGAAGATCATCATAACTCTTTTGTCGATCTTGTGAGGTTTTTATACGTTGTCGGATCAGTTGAATCTTTCCCGTAGTCATACGTACCAACTCTGGTCCCAACAACGTTGCTTCACCCTCCTCATCCCAGCATACTGGAGAACGACATTTTCTTCCATAATACACCCCAAATGGAGCCATGCCAATACTTACTTGATAACTGTTGTTGTAGGAAAACTCCACCAATGGTAAGAACTTGCCCCAACTTCCTTTGAAGTCAAGGACACAGAGTCTTAATAAATCTTCAAGAGTTTGAATAGACCTTTCCGACAGCCCGTCCGTCTGAGGATGATATGCTGAGCTAATACGTAAATCCGTGCCCATAGCTTTTTGTAAACTAACCCAAAATCTTGAAGTGAATCTTGGGTCTCGATCAGAAACTATGGATACTGGCATACCATGCAGTCTTACAATCTCGTTTATGTACATACTAGCAAGACGTTCAAGTGTATAAGTTTCTTGTATTGGTAAGAAATGAGTAGACTTGGTCAATCTATCAACAATGACCCAAATTGCATCTATGCCTTGAGAAACCTTGGGAAGACCAAAGAATTTAAATCCATAAGAATGTGCTCCCACTTCCATTCGGAATTTCAAGGGGTTGCAATGGACCTTTTGGTACTTGATGCTTCGCCGACTTGACTTCGTTGACACGTAGACACCTTGAGATAAACAGTAATATATCTCTCTCTTCATATTGCTCCACCAAAATGTATATCGAAGATCACGATACATTTGGTACTCCTGAGATGGATTGCAAATGGTGTGTTATGTGCCCTCCATCATGATTTTATACTTTAAATCGTGGTCGTTAGGAACACAAATTGGAGTTGACTCAAGTATTCCTTCTTCATCGATTCTTGCTTCCTAAGATAAGACCTTCTTTGCACTTTCTTCCTCATACGACGTATTCGGGATCTCAGAATTTGAGTAACTTTAACTTTATCAATTAAAGTCGGTTCTACTCAGATATTTGCCATCATCACATGGGTCCTCGTGTGACCCCCCAAAATTAGGTATACATCACCCATCTTGGGTGCGCCGGATACATAGTATGCAAAATTCAAATACAACTTACTAATACAAGCTATAAATTATACAATACGACAAAACATAAAGCTGTGAGTTTGAATACAAATATTGTCTACTAGAGATTATACAAACTCAAAAGAGGTCCTCATTACAATTATTATCACACTATTTCACGAGAATAGTGAGGACTACTAATCTTATCCTCTGGACCATCACTCCCGTTCCCAGGCTTCGTCCCGGCTATATTCTCATTTCACGAAGAGAACGGTGAAAAGAAAGGTGAGCTCAACTAGCCCGATAAAAATATTATGACTAAGATAATGCGAGAATAAATTATCATTAGTCTCCAACAATGTTAAGCGATAAAATATAATAGACATCAAGTTTAAGCTGCGGTGAACAACAAGCAATCCATTAAAAAGTCAAGTAGAAAATAAAATCTACTATCTTTTATGATTTAAAGGTTTTTCATCAACTTTATTATCGTTTGAGACTCGACAATAAATATTCCACATCATTGAATCACCCTACACTTTTACTGACGAGGATATTCTTTAGTATCCGACCACAATTATCCATACACTACGGGCCAAGAATATTTGTGTATTCATTAATGGTCATGATCATACCAACAAGCTGTCCATCAATGCTTCTGGGCCAATGAGGACTTTTACCACATCATTTGTAACATTACGGTCATGATTACCTTTGAATAATCCACAGTCATAATCATACCAAGTCCATCCATGCACTTTCTGAGGCCACGAGATGACTTTCAAAAAAATATAAATATGAGGATGATGACAATGATATAAGAATTCAAAAAACAAGTTCAAGAATTAATTTATCCGAGGAACTAATAACGTCCAAATTATCGACATGATCTTTGCTTTGTAGAGTAAAATTCAAGAATGCTCGGAAGAATATTTCCATGAAAAGATCTTTGGATGAAGCGCAAATATCAAGAATATTCCACTAATTTCATGGAGTATAGAAGTCTAAACTTTAACCAACTAGTATAATAAAGAATGGAATAACAAAAGAAATCACCATGCATGCGGTACTTGGCATAGGCGAGGTTATTCAACGAGAATAATAATAACGGAACCGGTCGAGGCGAAATTACGCACAAGCGGGATGTTCAACGAATAATAATAAAGAATGGAATAACAATAAAATCACCATGTATATGCGGTGCCGCGCATAGGCGAGTTATTCAACGAGAATACTAATAAGGGCGGAATCGGTCGGCGTAAAAATACTGAGCGAGACGGGATATTCAACGAATAATAATAAAAATGGAACCGGTCGTCCGGTAAAAAGCGCCTGAGACAGGATATTCCAACGAGAATAATAAAAGGCGGAATCGAATTCCGGTAAAAAGCCTTGAAGGATATTCAGCGAATAATAAAGGCGGAATAATAGAAGAATGTCACCAAGTATAGGGTGAGCCCAGCGTATCTGAGTTATTCAACGAGAATAATAAGAAATGGAATAACAACAGTTCTCTTCATGAATAAGAAAGAATAACACCCCTTACTGGTAAAAGAAATGAATATAAGAGTAGTTAAGTAGCGAAAAAACTTTTCTTCTTTCTCTCTATAATTTTCTCTCTCTAGAGTTTGATTGAATTAAGTAAGAAATAATGAAGGAATGAGCTTCTATTTATAGGAGAATGGAAGTGTCTTTGTTCATGAGCGAAATAATTTTTTTTCAAAATCATTCTTCCATCAACTATCTGATTAAGTCAAACCATTAACTTGATAATATTAATTCACAACAATTAAAATATAACATATATATAAAACACATGTTTTTCATATATATATATATATATATATATATATATACACCATTAATTTTTCTCCCCATAACCAACATCAATCCCCACCCACCCAATAATCAAATTTACTACACTCTTACATCATTATCACACTTTACCACTTTTCCACCATTTTCCACTCACTTTCACACACCCATCACTTTCACATCTCATTTTCTCCCACCATATACTCGATACACACACATATACTTCCATACGTATACTCTTCCATTTCCAAAATCATTTTTCAACACATATGGGCCCCATGGGGCCCCACATGTGGGCCCCACCTTTAAATAATTTTCTCTGATTATTTTGAAAAATGGGTAAATAGGAATCCATAAAATAAGCAAACTTCATAAAAATCACCTTAATAATTTTAACAACATTTATCATCTTTATTACAATTCACAATATTAATCGACCGAATTAGTTCCCGGGAAAGAGGGGCTTTCGATAAGGATTTCTCCTGTTGGCGGCGCATTAGGTGACGAAACCTCTCCTTGTGAAACTTACTAGACATCGTTAATATTGCAAATAATAATATTAATAATTTTGTCGTCTCAATTATTGATTTTAACAATATAAAAAATATAAACAATAATTGAATCAAATAACGTGAGATCTTATCTGACAATTACTATAGCAATAATTGAACAAAAGCTGAATGACTTCTCACGTAAGCATCGATAATCAATCTGGTGTGTGCTTTCTTATGCAACCACAGCGTATTCTTTATACTTTTACTCTGAGTAGTTCAAGCGATCATCGGTAAAACTTACTGCCGTTATTTTCATAAAAAATATTTTTGTCGTTTTCTCGATCAAATATAATTACATTGTGGGGGTCCACCAATGATTGCGTAGTTATGCACGAATATTCCTGCTTAAAAGCGAATATTCCCCGACCAATCGAATATAATATAACAACTTGCATACTTTGCGAAATTTATAAATATTACCCACAACTATAACATTATATCAAATTTATTCCATAATATTCAAAATGATAATTATAGAAAATTCATCTTTATTTATAAAAGTTGGGGTCTTACAACCTCCCTTCTTATGAAATTTAAGCCCTCGAAATTAGAATGCGTTACACAGGTATATCGAAGAGGTAAGGATACCTTGATTTCATTTGATTCTAACTCCCGGTCATTTCCTCGACATCGTGGTTTCTCCACAAAACTTTGACTTGAGGTATAACCTTGGAAGCGTAAAATATGTTCCTTCTTATCAAGATTTGAGCAGGGAACCTCTTCATACGTTAAATCTTCCATTATTTAAATCGGTTCTAACTTCGATAATGTGGTTCGGATCTTTCACATATTTACGTAACATGGATATGTGAAAAACATTATGAACACGAGACATACTTGGCGGTAAAGCGCAAGTCTATAGGCTACTGATTCCTACTCGATCGAGAGGATTAAAAATGGGCCAATGAATCGAGGATTGAGCTTTCCTCTCTTTCCAAATCTAAGTAACTCCTTTCCATGGAGCAACACGTAACAACACATGATCTCTATATCGAATTCCACGTCCTTTCGATGAAGATCGGCATAACTCTTTTATCGATCTTGTGAGGTTTTTATCGTTTATCGGATCGTTTGAATCTTTTAAAAGTAGTCATACGTACCAACTCGGTCCCAACAACGTTGCTTCACCCACCTCATCCCGGCATCTTTGGAGAGCGACACTTTCTTCCATCTGGCGCTTGAATGGAGCCATGCGATACTTGCTTGATAAGCTGTTGTTGTGGGAAAACTCCACCAATGGTAAGAACTTGTCCCAACTTCCCTTGAAGTCAAGGACACGAGTCTTAATAGATCTTCAAGAGTTTGAATAGTCCTCTCCATTGTCCGTCCGTCGAGGGATGATATCTTAAACTAAATAAATCGTAAATCTGTGCCCATAGCTTTACTGCAAACTAACCCAAAATCGTGAAGTGAATCTTGGGTCTCGATCGAAACTATGGATCTTGGCATACCATGCGATCTTACAATCTCGTTTATGTACATCTGAGCAAGGCGTTCAAGTGTATAAGTTTCTCGTATCGGTAAGAAATGAAGCGGACTTGGTCAATCTATCAACAATGACCCAAATCGCATCTATGCCTTGAGAAACTTTGGGAAGGCCGATGTTGAAATCCATGGTAATGTGCTCCCACTTCCATTCTGGAATTTCAAGTGGTTGCAATGGACCTTTTGGTACTTGATGCTCACGCTTGACTTCGTTGACACGTTAGACACCTTGAGATAAGCAGCACTATCTCTCTCTTCATATTGCCCCACCAAAATGTATGTCGAAGATCATGATACATTTGGTACTCCCGAGATGGATTACAAGCGGTGTGTTGTGCGCCTCCATCATGATTTTATACTTTAAATCGAATTCGTTAGGAACACAAAGTGCAGAGTTGACTCAAAGTATTCCTTCTTCATCGATTCTTGCTTGGCGCAGCACACCTTGCACTTTCTTCCTCATCGCACGCATCGACTCCAGTGCATAGCTTGGCGACTTTAACTTTATCAATTAAAATCGGTTCTACTCGTATATTTTCCATCATCACATGGGTCCTGAGTCTTTAACTCTATCTCCATCCTTTGCAAGTCACACAAAATGGGCCTTTGTGTTGACAATATCGTACTAAATGCCGCGTATGATCTTCTACTCGATCGTCGTCTACCACGTTAAACTTTTCGAGGATGGTATTGGATGGTATGATCATAATCTTTCAGCAGTTCAAGCCAGCGTCGTTGTCGCGTGTTGAGTTCCTTTTGAGTGAAGAAATATTTGAGGCTTTTATGATCAAGTAAAGATCTCCACTTTCTCCCCATACAAGTAATGCCTCCAAATCTTTAGTGCGAAGACAACATTTACTAACTCTAGATCATGAGTAGGATAATTCCTCTCATATTCTTTGAGTTATCGTGAGGCATAGGCTATGACTTTCCCATGTTGCATGAGAACACATCCTAACCCTTTGCTAGAAGCATCACTTGTAGATGACAAATCCCTCGAGAACCGGATGGTATTGTCGAGCAGTCTTCTTGAAATGAGTCTCTCTCTTGAGTTCTTGAAAACTCTTCTCACATTCCTCGCTCCAATAGAACTTTGTATCTTTTAGAGTCGGTTTGAGTTAGTGGAGTAGCGATTAGAAAAAACCCTTCTACGAATCTCAGATAATAACCGGCTAAGCCAAAAAGCTACGTGCTTGATCCTTTGATTTAGGTTGCTCCCGACTTTGAATAGCTTCAATCTTTCTTTGGGTCAGCGGATATTCCATGACTTGATACCACGTGCCCAAGGAATGCTACTTCCTCGAGCGAACTTCGCATTTCTTCAACTTGGCATAAAGCTTATATTCACGAAGCTTTTGGAGTGTCGACCTCAAGTGTTGCTCATGATCTTCACGGCTTTTGGAATAAATAAGGATGTCATCAATAAAGGCGACCACAAAGTGATCCAAATATTCCTTGAATACTCGGTTCATCATATCCATGAAAGCGGCGGGGCATTAGTCGATCAAAGGACATGACTAGGAATTCATAATGCCGTCTGGGGTTACGAAAGTCGTCTTTGGAATGTCATCGGTTCTAATCTTCAATTGGTGATATCCGGAGCGAAGATCAATCTTTGAAAAGAATTTGGCTCCTTGCAAGCTGGTCAAACGGGTCATCAATCGTGGCAATGGGTACCTATTTTTTTGGTGACATGATTGACTCCAGATAATCAATACAAAATCGCATACTCCCATCTTTCTTCTTCACGAATAGAATAGAGGAGCACCCCAGGAGAAATACTAGGGCGAATAAAGCCAATGTCTAACAATTCCTGCGGTTGAGTCTTTAACTCACGAAGTTCAATAGGACCATTCGATATGGGGCTTTAGAAATGGGTTTTGTCTGGGGTTCAAGTCGATACAAAATTCAATTTCACGCTCTGAGGGTAGGCGGGGAAGTTCTTGAGGAATACGTCGGAAAATTCATTAACAATAGAAATATCATTCAAAAGCGGCGTATTTTTGTTTAGATCCGTGACATGAGCTAAGAAAGCTTGACATCCATTTTTCAATAAGCGAATAGCTTTATGGCTTGAGATAGCGATGATTGATTTTAATGGTTTGGTTGTTTGAATTAGCATAATAGGTTGGATTAGGAATATGAAAGCTAACAACCTTACGAAAACAATCAATTTTTGCATGATGAGTAGTTAACCAATCAATCCTAGAATTACATCAAATGCAAGTATTTTTAATGCAATAAGATCGACGGGTAAATGTGTGGGTACCAACTTGAACCAAACAAGACTTATAAGCGAGTGGATGTAATGAAGGTTTCTCCCAATGAGTTTCCACGATAAGTCAAAGTCTAATTTCTCGGTCAAATTTAATCGTTGGCGCAAAGTAGGAGAAATAAAAGAATGGGTAGAACCAGGTATCAAATAAGGTATAGACTTATTAGAGTTTATGATAAGCTTACCGTGATGACCTCATTCGGGTTCCTTGCTTTTTGGGAGGTCACTACAAATGCTCTCCCTTGCTTCTTGGCTTTGACTTTTACGGGAATGACCTTTGGTGCCTCCATCCTAGTGAACTTGTCTTGGTGAGCGACAAAATCGGGCTAGGTGACCTTCTCTTCCACAATTATAACATGCTTTGGATGACATCATGCGATTTGGGTGATGTGTCCCTCTCCTCTCGCATTTGAAGCATATGATGGGTGGTCGTTCTCCTTCCTTAACAATGGGTCTTTGGTCTTGGCGTCTTTCCATCATTGTTGAATCTCCTCTTCTTGAAATGTCCATTTTCTTGTCTTGGCCATGATTACCACCGAAGTGGTTACCATTTACGGCATGTTGATTCCCTCCGTTTGTTGTCGTAGTTTAGATGGTGATACCACTTGGTATTTTTTCATCTTTGTTGTTTGCTTTCTCTTAGTTGCGTTGACTTTCGTTCTGGCGCTCAATAAGCGAGCCCTATTTACAACATCGAGTACAAACACGGTTTATGAAAATAAGATATTGGCGTATCTCGGTTTTCAAACCTCTTAAAAACATTAGCGTCATTCGCTCCTCATTATCGACGAAAATGGGATGCAAGCGGGATAACTCATAAATTTAGCCTCGTATTGCGACACGGTCATATTGTTTTGTTCCAATTTGATAAACTCCACTTCTTTCATGTGGAATACTCTCGGGAAAAGTACTTGTCGTTGAATAGCTCTTGGAACTTCTCCCAAGACATCTTGAGTCGCGTCGGTTTGAGTGCGTTTCTGATTCCCACGATGTCTGCCTCTTCACGCAACATGAAGGTGGCGAAGGAACCTTTTGCTCCTCGGAGCATCCCAAGACATCAAATATCTTGGTGATCTGCTTTATCCATGCTTCCGCCTTAAGTGGTTTTGGCTCTCCTATAAACTCGGTGGTCCCGGCTCCTTGAAGCTTTTTAGCGGTGGCCGTCAGAGTTTTCGATGTTTCCACCTACATTTTGGGCGAGAACCGCTCTACTTTGATGTTGCATGAATTGCATAAAGCCTCTGAAACAGATCCATCATTCATCATTTGGTCGGTGTTGTTGTTTGCATGAGGATTATCGCCTTCACGATGCACATTCTCCATTATTATTGATATGTGGAGACTCAGCGGTCTCTTGTGCTCCATTGCTATTTTCAACATTCTCGGATGTCATTTTGAATCTTGCCCCAAAACAAAGGTTCATTAACATATAACATATTATCCATATACTTTGTGAGAACCAATTAAATACCAAATAAACTTAGGTAGGTCATACTAGCGAAGAAATTCCCGTCTCTCCCCTCTAGTTCTAGTCTCACATCTTAGCGGGGATCATATCCTAAGCTTTGATACCAAGCTGTGGCGCCCCCCCAAAATTAGGTATACATCACCCATCTTGGGTGCATGAGATACATGATGCAATTCAAATACAACTTACTAATACAACTGTGGTGTACAATCGACAAAACATAAAGCTGTGAGTTTGAATACAAATATTGTCTACTAGAGATTATACAAACTCAAAAGGAGTCCTCATTACAATTATTATCACACTATTTCACGAAATAGTGAGGACTACTAATGCTTATCCTCTGGACCATCACTCTCAGTTTCCAGACTAAATCCCGGCTATATTCTCATTTCACGAAGAGAACGGTGAAAGAAAGGGTGAGCTCAACTAGCCCGAATAAAAATATTATGACTAAGATAATGCGAGAATAAATTATCATTAGTCTCCAACAATGTTAAGCGATAAAATATAATAGACATCAAGTTTAAGCTGCGGTGAACAAACAATCCATTAAAAGAGTCAAGTAGAAAATAAAATCTACTATCTTTTATGATTTAAAAGGTTTTTCATCACTTTTATCGTTTGAGACTCGACAATAAATATTCCACATCATTGAATCACCCCTGCACTTTCTGACCAGGATATTCTTTAGTATCACGACCACAATTATCCATGCACTACTCTGGGCCAAGAATATTTGTGTATTCATTAATGGTCATGATCATGCCAACAAGCATCCATCAATGCACTACGGACCAATGAGGACTTTTACCACATCATTTGTAACATTACGGTCATGATTACAAATAATCCACAGTCATAATCATACCAAGTCCATCATACACTACTGAATACAGATGACTTTCAAAAAAATATATAATATGAGGATGATCACAATGATATAAAATTCAATAAAACAAGTTCAAAATTAATTTATCCGAGGAACTAATAATGTCAAATTATCGACATGATCTTTGCTTTGTAGAGTAAAATTCAAGAATGCTCGAAAGAATATTTCCATGAAAAGATCTTTGGATGAAGCGCAAAATATCAAGAATATTCCACTAATTTCATGGAGTATAGAAGTCAAAACTTTAACCAATGAGTATAATAAAGAATGGAATAACAAAAGAAATCACCATGCATGCGGTACTTAGCATAGGCGAGTTATTCAACGAATAATAATAACGGAACGGTCGGTGCGAAATTACGCGCAAGCGGGATGTTCAAACGAGAATAATAAAGAATGGAATAACAACGAAATCACCATGTATGCGGTGCTTATATAGCGAGTTATTCAACGAGAATACTAATAAGGGCGGAATCGGTCGGTTAGGGTAAAAGCGCCTGACGCGGATATTCAACGAATAATAATAAAGGCGGAACCGGTCCGGCGTAAAACGCCTGAGACGGGATATTCAAACGAAATAATAAAAGGCGGAAATCGGTCCGGTGTAAAATAAAAGCCTGAGAACGAGGATATTCAAACGAATAATAATAAAGCGGAATAATAGAAGAATGTCACCAAGTATAGGGTGAAGCCAGCGTATCTGAGTTATTCAACGAATAATAAGAAATGGAATAACAACAGTTCTCTTCATGAATAAGAAAGAATAACACCCTTACTAGTAAAAGGAAAAATATAAGAGTAGTTAAGTAGCGAAAAAACTTTTCTTCTTTCTCTCTATATAATTTTCTCTCTCTAGAGTTTGGTGAATTAAGTAAGAAATAATGAAGGAATGAGCTTATTTTATAGGAGAATGGAAGTGTCTTTGTTCATGAGCGAAATAATTTTTCAAAATCATTTTCTTCCATCAACTATAATTAAAAATCGAACCATTAACCAATAAGATTACAACACAAATTAAAATATAACACATATATATAAACACATGTTTTCATATTATATATATCAATATTATATATACACCACACTTAATTTTTCTCCCCATAACCAACATCAATCCCCACCCACCCAATAATCAAATTTCACTACACTCTTTACATCACTATCACACTACCACTTTTCCACCATTTTCCACTCACACACACATCACACACATCATCCTATCACTTTCACATCTCATTTTCTCCCACCATATACTCGATATACACATATACTTCCATACGTATACTCTTCCATTTCCAAAATCATTTTTCCAACACATATGGGCCCCACATGTGGCCCCCCATATGGGCCCCACCTTTAAATAATTTTCTCTGGATTATTTTGAAAAATGGGTAAATAGGAATCCATAAAATAAGCAAACTTCATAAAAATCACCTTAATAATTTTAACAACATTTATCATCTTTATTACAATTCACAATATTAATCGACCGGTGTTTTCCCGGAAGAGGGGCTTTCGATAAGGATTTCTCCTGATTGGCGCGCGTGATTAGGTGACCAAACCTCTCCTTGTGAACTTCTAGACATCGTTAATATTGCAAATAATAATATTAATAATTTTGTCGTCTCAATTATTGATTTTAACAATATAATAAATATCGACAATAATTGAATCAAATAACGTGAGATCTTATCTGACAAATTACTATAGCAATAATTGAACAAAAGCGAATGACTTCTCACGTAAGCATCGATAATCAATCTGGTGTGCTACTATGCAACCACAGCGTATTCTTTGTACTTTTACTACAGAGTAGTTCAACGATATCAGCGGTAAAACTTACTGCCGTTATTTTCATAAAAATATTTTTATCATTTTCTCGAATCAAACAATAATTACATTTGTGGGGTCCACCAATGATTGCGTCGTTATACGAATATTCCTGCTAAAATGAATATTCCCAGACCAATCGAATATAATATAACCACTTGCATACTTTGCGAAATTTATAAATATTACCCACAACTATAACATTATATCAAATTTATTCCATAATATTCAAAATGATAATTATAGAAAATTCATCTTTATTTATAAAAGTTGGGGTCTTAGACATGACTAAGAAATAATAATGCCCGCATTCTAGTTCTCAAGGCGCCTCTTTGGAATATTCTCGCTTTTAACCTTCAAATGATGATATCCGAGCGAAGATCGATCTTTGACAAAAATTATGCTCCTTATAATCGATCAAACAGGTCATCAATACGTGGCAATGGGTACCTATTTTTGATGGAGACATGATTCAATTCCCCGATAATCAATACAAAGTTGCATACTCCCATCTTTCTTCTTCACGAATGGAACAGGAGCACCCCAAGGAGACGTCTTGGGACTAATAAAACTAATGTCTAACAATTCTCAGAATTGGGTCTTTAACTCCTCAAGTTTAATAGGAGCCATTCGATATGAGGCTTTGGAAATGGGTTTTGTCTGGGTTCAAGGTCGATACAAAATTCAACTTCACTCTCTGGGGTAGGCCGGGGAAGTTCTTCAGTGGAATACGTCGAAATTTATTAACAATAGAAATATCCTTTAAATCGATGTATTTTGTTTAAATTGCGTGACATGAGCTAAGAAAGCTTGACATCCGCTTTTCAATAAACGAATAGCTTTATAGCTTGAGATGACCGTGATTGATTTTAATGGTTTGGTCGCTTGAATTCGCATAATAGGTTTATTATGAATATGAAAGCTAACAACCTTACGAAAACAATCAATTTTAGCATGATAAGTAATTAACCAATCAATCCCTAGAATCACGTCAGATGCAAGTATTTTTATGGAGATAAGATCGGCAGGTAACGTGCGGTTACCGATTTGAATCAAACAAGACTTATAAACAGTGGATGTAATGAAGGTTTCTCTTAATGGAGTTTTAACAGATAAGTCAAAGTTTAATTTCTCCGGAGTCAAATTTAAACGTTGAGGGCAAGTAGGAGAAATAAAAGAATGGGTAGAACCGGTATCAAATAAGGTATAGACTTCACTAGAGTTTATGATAAGCTTACCCGTGATAATCTCATTTGGGTTCCTTGCTTTCTGGGAGGTCACAACAAACGCTCTCCCTTGCACTACCGACTTTGACTTTTCTGGGACGGCCTTTGGTGCCTCCATCCTAGCTGAATTTGTCTTCGGTGAACGACAAAATCGAGCTAAGTGACCTTTCCTTCCACAATTATAACATGCTTTGACTCGCATCGCGCAGCTTTTAGACCGATGTGTCCTCCCTCCGTGATTTGAAGCATATGATAGGTGGTCGTTCTCCTTTAACAACAAAAATGATTGACGCTTTTCATCATTGTTGAATCTCTTTTCTTGAAATGTCCATTTTATTGTCTTGGCTATGATTACCACCGAAGTGGTTACCATTTCTGGCATGTTGATTCCCTCCACGTTTGTTGTCACCGTTTCGATTACTGTTACCACTTGTATTTTCATTTTGCCGACTGCTTTCTCTTGGTTGTGTTGACTCGTTATCGCGCTCCAATAACTGAGCCCTATTTATAACATCTGAATACAAATACAGTTTATGAGAAATAAGATATTGTCGTATTCCGGTTTCAAACCTCTTAAAAACATTCGGATCATTTGCTCCTCATTATCAACCAAATGGGATGCAAACCGGGATAACTCCGCAAATTTAGCCTCGTATTGCGACACGGTCCATATTGTTTTGTTCCAACTTGATAAACTCCACCTCCTTCATGTGATGAATACTTTCGGAAAGTACTTGTGGTTGAATGTACTCTTGGAACTTCTCCCAAGACATCTTGAGTTCGTCAGTGGAGTCGTTTTACGATTCCCACCAAGAATCACCTTTTCACGCAACATAAAGGTGGCGAAGGAACCTTTTGTTCCTCGGAGCATCCCAAGACATCAAATATCTTGGTTATCTCTTTATCCATGCTTCCGCCTTTAAGTGGTTTTGCGCTCCAATAAACTCCGGTGGTCCCAGCTCCTTGAACTGCTTTTTGGCGGTGACCACGTCCGAGAGTTGCCCGATATTTCCACCTGCATTTTGGATGCGGGAGCCGCTCTCGCGATGTTACATGAATTGCATGAAGCCTCGGAACATTCCATCGTTCATCATTTGGTCGGTGTTGTTGTTTTGCATGAGGATTATCGCCTTCACGATGCACATTGTCTCCGTTATTGATCCATGGAGACTCAACGGTCTCCAGCTTCTCCATTGATGTTCTCAACATTCTTGGATGGCATTTTCAAATACTGCCACAAAACAAGGGTTAATTGACATGAAACATATTATCCCTACACTCTGACTGACCAATTAAATACCAAATAAACTTAGGTAGGTCATAGTAGTGAAGGAATTCCCCGTTTCTCCCCTCCTAGTTCTAGTCTCACATCTTAGCTAGGGATCATATCCCTAAGCTTTGATACCAACTGTGACGCCCCCAAAATAGGTATACATCACCTATCCTGAGTCGTCAAATAGATGGTACAGAATACAAATACAACTTAATTATACAACTGTCATGTAAAGTACGACAAAATATAAGCTATGAGTTTTAATACAAATATTGTCGTCCAGACAATATTCAAACTCAAATTCAATATTATTACATTTATTTTTCACTATTTCACTGAATAGTGAGGACTACTAACGCTATCATCTGGTTCGTCACTCCGTTCCCCGACTAGTCCCTGTTCCGTTCTCATTTCCTGAAGAGAACAATAAAAGTAAATGGGTGAGCTCAACTAGCCCAGTAGGAAATATTATAACTAAGATAATGCATAATATATTATCGTTAGCCTTCAACAATGTTAAACTGATACAATATAACAACCATCAAGTTTAACTGCAGCGGAACAAATAATCCATTAAAAGAGTCAAGTAGAGAATAAAATCTACTATCTTTTATGATTTAAAAGGTTTTTCTTCACTTTTATCATTGGACTCACAATAAATAATCCACATCATCGAATCACCCTCGCACTATGGCCAAGGATATTCTTTAGTATCACGACCACAATTATCCATGCACTTCTGGGCCAAGAATATTTGTGTATTCATTAATGGTCATGATCATGCCAACAACCTGTCCATCAATGCACTACGCATGGCAATGAGGATTTTTACCACATCATTTGTAACATTACGGTCATGATTACACCGAATAATCCCGGTCATAATCATACCAAGTCCATCTATGCACTACAGGCCACAGATGACTTTCAACATAATATAAACATGAGGATGATGACAATGATATAAGAATTCAATAAAACAAGTTCAAGAATTAATTTATCCAGGAACCAATAACATCCAAACTGTCAACATGATACTGCTTTGTAGAGTAAAATTCAAGAATACTTAGAAGAATATTTCCATGAAAGGATACTGGATGAAGCACAAATATCAAGGATATTCCACTAATTTCATGGAGTATTAAAGTCAAAGTTTTAACCAACCGAGTATAATAAAGAATGGAATAACAAAAGAAATCACCATACATGCGATAGACCGCATATGCGAGTTATTTCAATGAATAATAAATAATCGAAATCCAGTCCCACAGAAAACGCATGCATGTGATATTCCAACGTAATAATAAAGAATGGAACCAGGAATTATCCATGCATTACGGGCCAAGAATATTTGTGTATTCAATAATGGTCATGATCATGCCAACAACTGTCCATCAATGCACTACGGGCCAATGACTACTTTTTTCACATCATTTGTAACATTACGGTCCATGATTACATCGAATAATCCTCAGTCATAATCATACCAAGTCCATCTATGCACTATAGGCCACGATGATGACTTTCAATAAAATATAAACATGAGGATGATGACAATGATATAAGAATTCAATAAAACAAGTTCAAGAATTATTTTATCCGGGAACTAATAACGTCCAAATTGTCAACATGATCTTTGCTTTGTAGAGTAAAATTCAAGAATGCTCGTAAGAATACTTCCATGAAAAGATATCTTTGGATGAAGCGCAAATATCAAGGATATTCCACTAATTTCATGGAGTATAGAAGTCAAAACTTTAATCAACCGAGTATAATAAGGAATGGAATAATAAAAGAAATCACCGTATGCGATAGATCGACAGCGTAAAAGTTATTCCAACAGAATAATAAATAATCTAATCAGTCCGGCGTAAAATGCATGCATGTGATATTCCAACAAAATAATAAAGACAGAATCCGTCCGGCCAGAAAAAGCATGCATATGATATTCCAACAGAATAATAAAGACGGAATCGGTCCAACAGAAAAACGATAGATAAGATATTCCAATGAAATAATAAAGACAGAATCGGTCCGGCGTAAAAGCATGCATGTGATATATTCCAACAGAATAATAAAGATTTTAATTAGGTCCTATGTAGAAACGCATGCATGTGATGTTCCAAATGTAATGATAAAGAATAGAACAATGTAAGAATTTCACCAAGTATAGGTAGTAGCAGCGTATCTGAGTTATTCCAATGAAATAATAAAGAATGGAATAACGTAAGTTCTTTTCATGGATAAGAAAGAAATAATACTCCCTACCTTGGAAAAACGGATCTTTGGAATAAAGGAGGTAGGCAGACTTTCTTCTTCTTTCTCTCTATAATTTCTATCTATAATAATCGCCTAAAGCTTTTGTGAATTGGTGAGAAATGAAGGAAGAATGAGCTTCTATTTATAAAAAATATAGTTTCGATAATCAGACGTTTGGGGCTCGAAAAATTTCAATCTAATACCTCCAACTTTTCCTTTATTTTTAATTTAGTCATGGAAGTATTATCAAACTTGCACCACCTCCCCTAATAGTAAATAATGTGAATCAATAGTTCTAGACATGTGAAAATACGAATTACGAGATATAGTACTCCATCTATACCTCCATTTTAACTTAGTCATGCAAGTATTATCAATCTTGCACCAACTCCCCAATAGTAACAAGAATGTAAAACAATAGTATACACATGTGAATAAATAGTTATAATCATGTGAAATAATAGCAATCAATTGCTCATTTATCCTAAGCAAATACTCGATCGGTCAATATAACCTCCGGACATCAATTATTATCGAAATAATTGTCGATTTTCACTAACACAAATAATTACAACACAAAGAAACCATTTTTATCAAAAATATAAATTTTGAAATTTTAAAGTTTGACTTTTCCTGAAAAAGTCAACTGTTGACTTTTTGACCAAATAGTGAATTCCAGAAAATTTTGTGTTGATAAACTATTTTTACTAATTTCATCGTTCCGGACTCAAATATCACGTCCGCGTCTCCAAATTAAACTCCGAACACAACTTTAATTTTAATAACATTCATCATTAATATTATAACTCACAATATTTATCAACCAGTCATTCCTGTGAAAGAGGGCTTTCCAATAAGGATTTCTCCCTCGATTGACGCAATTGAATTAGGTGACCAAACCTCTCCTCGATGTAACTTCTAGACATTGTAAATATTGAAATTTAATAATATGAATAACTTTGTCGTCTCAATTATTGATTTAATAAAATAACATATTATCGCAGATGATACTATGACAATAATCGAATCAATAATATGAGAGATATGATCTGAAGAATTATCGTAGCAATAATTGAGTATAACCGAGTGACTTCTCACGTAAGCATCAATAATCAATACCGCAATGCTTTACTATGTAACCACGCCAGATTCAGTACTTTTACTACCGGGTAGTTCAACAATTAACAGAAAACTTCCGTCGTTATTTTCATAAAGTATTTTTGTCGCTTTCAATCCGAAATAATAATTCCGTTAATGAGGGTCCACCAATGATTGTCTTGCCGTTATTTAATATTCCCCGTTAAAACGAATATTCCCAGACCAATCGAATATTATATAACAATTTGCGTATTTTTTGCAAATTTATAAATATTACCTACAACTATAACATTATATCAAATTCACACCATAATATTCAAAAATATATTTCGAGAAAATTTAATCTTTATTCAAAAGTTGGGGTCTTATATATTCCATTCCTTATTATACTCAAATTGGTTAAAGTTTTGACTTCTATACTCCATGAAATTAGTGGAATATCCTCGATATTTGCGCTTCATCCAAAGATCTTTTCATGGAAATATTTTTCGAGCATTCTTGAATTTTACTCTACAAAGCAAAGATCATGTTGACAATTTGGACGTTATTAGTTCTCGGATAAATTAATTCTTGAACTTGTTTTATTGAATTCTTATATCATTGTCATCATCTTCATGTTTATATTTTGTTGAAAGTCATTTGTGGCCTATAGTGCATAGATGGACTTGGTATGATTATGACTAAGGATTATTCGGTGTAATCATGACCGTAATGTTACAAATGATGTGGAAAAAGTCCTCATTGGCCCGTAGAGCATTGATGGACAGTTATTGGCATGATCATGACCATTATTGAATACACAAATATTCTTGGCCCGTAGTGCATGGATAATTGTGGTCGTGATACTAAAGAATATCCTTGGCCGTAGTGCAGGGGTGATTCGATGATGTGGATTATTTATTAAAAATCGAGTCCCAAATGATAAAAGTAATGAAAACCTTTCTAAATCATAAAAGATAGTAGATTTTATTCTCTACTTGACTCTTTTAATGGATTGCTTGTTCCGCTGTAATTAAACTTGATGGTTGTTATATTGTATCACTTTAACACTATTGAAGGCTAACGATAATATTTTCTACATTATCTTAGTCATAATATTTCCTACTGGGCTAGTTGAGCTCACCCTTTTACTTTTATTGTTCTCTTCAGGAAATGAGAACGTAGCAGGGACTAGTCGGGGAACGGAGTGACGGGCCAGATGATAGCATTAGTAGTCCTCACTATTCTGTGAAATAGTGTGATAATAATTGTAATGAGGACTCCTTTTGAGTTTGTATAATCTCTAGTAGACAATATTTGAATTCAAGCTCACAGCTTATGTTTTGTCGTATTGTACACGACAGTTGTATTATTAAGTTGTATTTGAATTTTGTACCATATATCTGGCGACTCAAGATGGGTGATGTATACCTATTTTGGGGGCGTCATAGGCATCACAACCGATTTTTTAAATTGTATAATTAGGTGAGTCAACTCATTCAATTTGAAATTAGTTAAGAGTTAACTCGCTCAATTGAAAAAAATCAATTAAGAGTTAACACTAAATTGGAATAGAACCAAAATTGTTCCTCTCTTCTCTATCCCTCTTCCTCACTACCCCCACCCCAATTTCAGTTCCATATACCTGTTCCCCTTCTCTCGCTCCTTTCAATTTCCCAACCATTCCTTTCTTCTATCTTCATCTTCCTCTTCTTCACTACCCTCACCCCTATTTCACTTCCATATACATGTTCCCCTTCTCTCGCCCCTTTCAATTTTTCACCGCCAAAAACGAGTACCGACCCTAATTCCTCCTCTTACTACTCCACCTCCCCCGCCACCGCCTCGACCTAGACCCACGACGATGTCTCGTCGGCAGCGAGACTGGCTTCCATAGTCTGACAAAAATAGAGAGAGGGAAAGTTCACTGACCTTATGGGTACGGTTCAAGGCTTCAAAATGGGTCAATTTCCTGAGATTTTATCACTAGCGTCGGCGACTCTACCACCAATCGGTTATGAGGATGAATACCAAGGTATATTTAATTTTATTCTATTTTATTTTGAATCTGTTCTGTTTCTTTCTCTTTATTTTATCTTAACAAGTTGAGATCTTCAATTTTAATAATGTTGTGAAATCAAATCGCCAAGGTTAATGATTATTATCAATCTCATATGTAATACAACTATTTCAATGTTTGTTTAATTATTTCGAAGTTCGATTGAATTGGCAACACTACTCCCTGATTCGAACATTTTTTGGTTAATTTTCGTATACTCAAATAATCAAATATTGGAGGAGGCGAAAGTTGATCTCTTAAGAATGACAGTACATTTTAAGGTATATGTATCAACAATCTTTTTTATTAAATATTATCATTGTTTCTTTTTTGTTTTTGTCATTGAAATTGATGTTTCTTTTTTTTTCAAACATTAACAAATGTAGGCTATAGATGATTGTTTTGAGGGAAAAGGAATATTAGGAGAAACATTAGTGCCTCGACATGTATTTAAATGCAACATTTAAATCAGGAGTATACAATATTTGTTTCTGACCTAATTTTTATACTTTTTGCCATAATTTAATTCTATTAGAGACAACTTTAGTATAGTTTATATTAGTTGAACATCAGATTAACTTAGGGGTGTAAATCGAGTCAAGTAGTTCTATTATCTTAACTCGAGATCTACCAAAATATGATCCAAAGCTCAATTCAAGTTGATCCAAGTCGAATCTGATCCATACTCGTTTTCTATTTAATGATACACGAGTCGAATTCGAGCATACCAGTGTTCGCTCATATTAGGGTTCTAATATTTCATTTTTTTCTCGAACCATACTCGATCCTTGCTCGATGGATCATATTCGAATATTGATCTGATCCATGCTAGTAAGCTAAATATGTGATATTTATATCAATCTTTATAATTTATAGTGTAGTATGAAATTGTGTAAACTTGTACTTGAATAAATCAATTAATTGAATGTAAATTTATATTACATTATTTATATTTCAATACATAAATAAAAGTGAAATTTTTTTATACATAAATATTAGTTAAGTAACAAATTTGGTATGTAATGGTTCAGTTTTAAGTGAAATGGTTCATATTCGAAACTCGATTTGAAGGCTCATGAGTAACTCGTTTTATAAACGAGTCGAGTACTTATGAGCTGAGTAAGTTCGAGTAATGATCCGAGTCGAATCTGACGCAAAAATATAAATCCCTTATTGAATCCAAGTCGAATTCGAGCTCAATTTTTTCAAGTCGAGCCGAATCTGAGCATGAAGATGTTCGCTGAGATTCGACTCGTTTACACTCCTAGATTAACTACTACTATTAGTTGAACAATAGATTAAATTTACATGCATGCCTTAGTGTTCATTGATATTTTGTCAGGTGTTCATTAAGATTTTGTGAAGTGTTAGATTATTAGTGAATTCATGTTATTTCGTTTCTGAAGACCAAGTTTAAACTTTCATTATACTACTAATTGATTCATCCTCTTCTTCTTTTTTTGTACTTTTTCTCTTGATGATTTGTAAGTAAACCCTAATTAATGCTATTTTTTGCTTTGTTTTGTTTGGCTTTGAATGCTGAGGGCAGTTGGAACAAGCTATAAGAGAACTTGAGGTGCTAAAGTTGAGGATGGTTGTGACGACCCCAAAATAGGTCCATTCCATCCAACCCATTCTGAGTCGCCAAATACATGGTACAGAAAATAACTACAACTTTATTACTACAATTGTCGTGCAAGATACGACAACACTTAAACTGTGAGTTTAAATACAAATATATACCAACTGTGACTCATGTCTCAACCTTGGATAGCACGTCACAATGACACCTTACATAAAGGTACAGTCAAAAACTGTTTTAGAAATTAGAATATTTGGGAAGTGCTCAAGGAAACCTTCGTACATGGGAGCCATACGCCTAGGTTATTATAGATATCATATGCCCACAAAATTATCCTTGGTTGACCTAATAGACCCCAAAAGAAAAACGAGAAGATTACTATCATATATTCTTCCCAATGGTGTGTCTTCTCGACATATCATTATCTCCACCGCCTCTAATTGAGAATTATACTTCAACCAAACTCCAAGATTATATAGGTAGTGTTCAGATATATATCTTAGCAAGTGGATGAGCACATCCCCATCTTATGATGACTCAAGTCAGTATGTCATTAGACATCTTGTATGATAAGTAACAAAACACCTTCCAAAGTTGGGTTTGCCTTTCACCTATTTAGGGAGAACCTCAACAAATTATAGACCACCGCTCTATTCCCTCGTTATTCCCACTCAACCCAAATTTACACTCTTATTACCCGAAAGGAATTGTGAAGCAAAAGGGTGAAACACAACTAGCTTCAATAAAGAATATCATGACTAAAGATAAATAAATTATCAATAGCCTTCAACAGTAATAAATCAGAGATTTAGAACATATGGTAGATGATAAAACTTTTCAACCATAGTTGCAGCGGAACGAGCAATCCATTAAAAGAGTCAAATAGACCATAAAATGTATTATCTTCTCCATGTTAAAAGTCCATCAACAATGTTTTATCCCTGTAACATTAATCAACAATTCCTGTCCACAATCACATGAATAACTCATAATCGTAATTGTAGTTCTAAATTCCTCTTCTCATCCAGGACAAAGATAATTTTTATCACCTATTTTTACCTGAAATATCAAAGATCATGGTTATACCAAATCACAATTCCTGTTCATAATCATAATAATAAATTCATCTTTGCACTACGGGTCAAAGATATTCAACAACATGTCATCTTTGCACTACAGGCCAAAGATATTCAACAACGGGTCATCTTTGCACTACAGGCCAAAGATATTCAACAACAGGTCATCTTTGTACTACGGGCCAAAGATATTCAACAACAGGTCATCTTTGCACTACAGGCCAAAGATATTAATATCTCAAAGAAATATATAATCATTTCATAATTTATATAAACAATAATTATAACCATGTTGATCAATTCACCTTTACACTTAAGCTAAAGATATTCAATTATAAATTCAATGGTCATGATCATACCAGTCACAATTCAACTTTTCACTATCGCCCAAAGAGAACCCTAGTACATGATCATACCAATAATCTACCCATCTTTACACTTCAAAGGAAAGAGAGAATTTCAACATCGTGGTTATAAAAATGTTATATATGATAATAAAATCAATATAATCAATACATAGTTTTAATCTCCGAGTAATATTCATAAATCAACTATAATTTGGTTGAAAAAAAACCAATTTTGTAAAGAATAGTACTACCTGTGAATAGTAACTCATGAATAAGAACTCATGAATAGTAACCCCCGACATGAAAAAGTTCCAAATTTAATAAAAATTTCAACCAATATTTCGGCATAATGATATTGAAGAAATAATATCATTTTTGAATAAAATAACATCCCTTACTATCCCTTAACTCAAAAGAGCAAGATTTGAATAACGAATTGAATCTAACTTGCACCGTATAGCAACACTCAAGATATCAAAATACTCACAAGAATACACTCGATAATATAGAGAGAGAGAGAAATAGAGAGAAAACTTCAGTTTCTAGTGTGATTTTCAATTCTAACCTAAGCACCCTATTTATAGGAAAATGCTTAGAACACCAAAGTAGAAAATTTAATAAATTAATAATATAATTATAAAATTTTCTTACGCACACCCAAAAAATCTGAATTCAGCATCTAACATGTGCAAGTGGGGCCAACCCACTCGTTAAAAACATTTTTCTTTTAAAACTTATTTAAAACTTCAAAAATCAATTATTCCAGAACTTCAATAATTCATAATAAATAGCCCTTTATCAGAAAATTCGAATCTCGCGAATTTTTATAGGAAATTCAATTCTCTACAACTTTGCAGAAGAAAGTTTTTCCAAATTCCAAAAAGAAATCGAATCAAATCCACATACGCATTTATTTTACGTGCTATAATCAAATTTCAAATAAGAATGGGTCCACCAACATGTTTAACATGTTTTAAACAACTTTTGCAACAAAAATATTCTTCCTCCTCATATACTTATATATCCCACATTCATTGTAAAATATCATCATTATTATATTATAATAATATAATAAAATATTATTTTATCAGAAAAGATAAAATATCGATTTTCAATAATTGTCACTTTAAAAATTTTCTCCATCTATATCCACATAAAATGAATATTTTACTTATCATATAAATCAATAATTAATTATTCACAAATAATATTACAGAATCACAATCTCGACAACCAGGTAGCTTTCGTGAAAGAGGGGCTTTTTCAATAAGAATTTCTCTCTCTTGGGCAGCAATTAGGTAACCAAACCTCTTCTTGATGTAAACTTTCTAGACATTGCCAATAATGTTATCTAATAATATTATTCAGATAATATGAATTATTGCTCCGATAATAAAAAATATTGTGTAGTGACAATTATTGAAACAACAGTAATATAAAATATCAACGCAAAGAATTATTGAATTAAAATAAAATAATGAATAAGAATTCATCGTAATAATTATTGAGTAGTGCCTTTTTACGTAAGAATCAATAATTGGTGCAAGATCGTGTGCCATCTTGTCTAACAACGCCAGACATCGTGTTTTAACCACCGGTATTCCAACAATATTAATGGTAACAACTACGCCGTTATTTAAAAACTCCTTTTTGTCATTTTCTTCATCCGAGCGCTTATTCTCATTATGGGGCCCACAAATGGTCATAAATTACGTCATCGAATATTCCCAAACGTAAAGAATATTTTATAACCACTTGCTTATTTTAAAAAAAATTCATATATCACCCTTAACTTTAAACTTTTATCAATTTAACCATTTACTGAATAGTAATTATAAGAAAAATTGAATACTTTTATTTCATAAAATCCGGGGTCTTACAATGGTACTGCCCAAAGAAATAGACCCCTTTTCCAGGTTTCCCCTCTCTTCGTATATATATTTTTTAAAATTAAAAAAAATATTAATTTAGTAGATGGTTTTGTGAGTGGGATCTTCATATTTTTTTTTTCAAGATAGTTGGAGTAAAATTCGGATGAACAAGTACTACTTGCAATTTTGACCTTGAAAATTCAAATGTTAATCCTTTTATATGACATGTAGATGTAAAATACCAACAATTATTTGATTAATGTGTTAGCATACTAAAATAGATATGCTATTATGTCTTTTTATTTTATTTCAATGTTCCTTCTGATGATGATGATGTGAAATAGTTAGAAGATTTTATTGCATAAATAGTACGTGTTGCTTTACAAGAAATTAATCATGATGGTTTTTTGTTTATCTGTAAAAGGATTTTTAAGTAAGCAATGTGAATAGTTTTTGAACTGTTGCTCTCTTTATATCTGTTTAATTTAAAAAGTTCACTTTGATAGTTAAGATGCAAAATCTTTGATCTCTGCAGCTGAAAATATTGAAGTCAGAATTTTTATACAAAAATTTGCTCTTCATTGCAGTTTTTATCTAAACATAGAGAAGAGATAATAGATTAATATGGTGAAACTAACTAACTTGGGATTTTACTTAAGATGGAAAAGTGGTGAATTTTATATTGTAATGTGGAAAACATGAAATGATGATGATTAAATAAGAGAAACTCATAGTTAAAGATTTGATGCTGAAAACGCTTATTTAACTTGCATTAATGTTGTCTACTTTTCTCCACATTTTGCTTCTCGATAGTCAAGGGAGAACATGATTTCATATAGATTTCCATAACCAGGGAAGCCTATCTGCTTTCTTTTTCAAATTTAATGATGGAGTTTTCTAATTTCAATATATAATGTAAAGACTTAAGCAGATGTCTTTTAATTTATGTATACAACATGTATCAAATTCTAATTTTTTTTACTTTATTTTCTAGAATTTTATTTGGTGTCCTTTGATAATATTGTAGGAATGTGATGGTACTAAACGAAGTTTTCCCAAAATTAATATTCAACTATGAGATTTAGTGTCAATCCTCTTTTTCCTCAGAAGAGTATGTATCTCTTTCTGTATTCCAATTTATACTATCAATTTTATCAATTGTCAGTTGCCTTCAAGGCTGTAATTTTTGTTTTATCCTGAAATAATAACTATTATGCTTTGATTGAATATATGAACATATCAGGTTGTTAAATTCATTAATGTTTCTTAATATATATAACTGATTTATTGGTTTTTGGTTTGTTCCATATTTGGATTTGAGAGGTATTCCATGGTCCCCTGTTGATGATATTACCTATTCGAATATATGATAGCGTAGATTTTGAAAAACAATTTTCTTTTTCTATTTTTTGAACCAGTGCATTGCACGGGATATCAACTAGTTGTAAAAAGAGGAGTGTCACACCAAATAATTGGTTAGTAGAAGCATGAGAACATTTGGCAGATTTTTTCAAGCAGATTCCCATGGAGAATTTCTTATCAGCCAAAATAAAGCAATTCCCCTTGTGGAAATGGAAACCCAAAAAGGTATTGCAGTTGTAAAAGGAGAAGAAAAACAATCCTTCAAAAATAGTAGTAAAGTCATCACTATATGTATATTTATAAGCCAAAATTAAGATTTATTTAAATCTAGTTTTTTTTCTAGTTTTTATCATGTGAGCATAGGAGCTGCGGGATCTAAAATCAAGCAACGGATCTAGATCTGATTCCCACGATGGACCTTTTTTAGGTGCACATCCAGTTTGTAAATTATTTATGGTGTTTGGACATCCTTCGATGGCTTTTATGCCCATAAGTAGCCCAACACTTATATGTATATTATTTTATCGGAGATGCTTCGCATCTCGAAAATAAAATAAATCAAGCCGAATACGAAATAAAATAGAAGTATCAAAGGTCTCAATTACTATTGGACATAAGGGTTTGAAAACCTGTTTTCAAAATATCATTGATATATATATTGTTTAAAATTTAACTTTTATGCAAATCAAACCCTTTGTATATATGTGCAAACAAGGCATAACACTACTTCTAAATAAATGCACTTAGGCCCAATTAACACACACACACTTCAGATAAATTAGGGAATTGAACAGACGCGGTAACCGTGTTTTGATGGAAGTCGGGGGGTGTCTAACACCTTCTATCCGCTTAATCAAGCCCCCGAACTCTATTAATCTCGGTTTCCAAGGCATGTTAAACAAAGTCCAACAATTGGACCTTTGTGTAAACATTTTCAAATTCGGTTGAGTTAGTACAACCATTTCAAAACTACCAACTGACAATTCTAAATTTTAAAATCGTCGACATTTTATGTCAAACTCTTTTCAAACTCGTCATTTCAAACAAAACTCAACACATAGAGAACATAAAGGGGAAAAAGACAAATTCTAAATAAAAGAGAAAATTTTCCCCGACGTCGACATAAGGCAACGATGGAGGCTCCATTAGGGGTGTTCACCGAATCCGGTAATTTTAGTTTTTAAGGTGAACCAGCATCTATTCCAAACCAGTTGATTGATACATAAAAAAGCTCGGTCTAAGATAAACCAGCTTTTCTAATTACAGCTTTGATTTATTTATTTCATAGGTCCCAGACATACTGTAGACCAAACCAGATTGTATCACCCAAATTCTTTTTTAAATAATTTTTATTTGGCCTTGTAGAATTGGCTTAAAGTTTACTCTATTTATTAAATTCGTTACTTAGACTTGTAGAATTGGCTTAAAGTCTACTTTATTTGTAAAATAAAAAATAACTTAGCCTTGTAGAATTAGCTTAAAGTCTACTCTATTTTATTAAATATAAATAGCACAAGAAAAGAATATTTAGGACTTGATGAAATATGAATTGGTGGTCTCTTGTATTTATAAAATAGAGGTAAGACAATAGAACACAAATTAGACAATGTGGGATGTTGGTAAGACATGAGAACCAAGTGAAGGTCAAGTCCTACATTGGTTAATTGGTAAAAATCTAAGGAAGTTTTTCTTATAAAATGAGTACCAAGAGAAGCCTTAATAGTTGGTGGTTTACAAGTTTCATATTCATTAAATTGGTAAAAGTTAAGGAAATTAGATAACAATTTTAATAAAAAATAAGAAATTTTTCTTATGAAAAGACTACCAAGTGTGACCTTAAAATGAGTACCAAGGAAGCCTTAATAGAGTAAATTGGTGAAAGTATAAAGAAATTAGATAACCTTAAACTAAGTCTAGTCTTTGTTGAAATTGGGTATATATACTTTGTTGATATCAATTAAGGCCAAGAGAATTAAATAATTAATTGGATAGAATATGGTTGTTTGTAACTCCCACATTGATTAATAAACATTTAAGGAAGTTTTTCTTATAAAAAGACTACCAAGTGAATGTCTTAATACTTGGTGGTCTCCAAGTGCCACATTGGTTAACTTATAAAAGTCTTAAGGAAGTTTTCCTTATAAAAAGACTTCCAAGTGAAACTTTAATAGCCAAGTCCCACATTGGTTAACTTATAAAAGTCTAAGAAAGTTTTTTTTATAAAAAGACTTCCAAGTGAAACCTTAATAGCCAAGTCTCACATTGGTTAACTTATAAAAGTCTAAGAAAGTTTTAAAAAGACTCCAAGTGAAACCTTAATAGCCAAGTCTCACATTGGTTCAATTATAAATGTCTAAGGAATTTTTCCTTATAAAAAAACTTCCAAGTGAAACCTTTATAACCAAGTCCCACATGGGTGTTAATTGATAAAGTCTAAAAAGTTTTTCTTATAAAAGAAGGCTGATATGCTTGGGCCAAATTTAAGGCTGGTATATTGGGCTGCTCGTTTCTTTTCGTTGGGCTTAAGAAGAGCAAGTCTTGAAATTGCATTTTTGGTAGGATTTTGAAAGCTTTTCTTTGGTTTAAAGATTGGGCTTGTTCAATGATAAAAAATCGAATCCGATCCGACATCAAACCACCTAATCGGTCCGATATCTTAATATATCAACCCGTGATCGGTACCCTATTTTGGCTACTTTCGGTATTCGGACCGGTTCGATTCGATATTTTACCGATGAACACCCCTAGGCTCCATGTGGCGATGGCAACATCGACAACAGTGGAGGCTCATTGTGATGGTGGCGACGTTGGAGGCTCCTTATGGTTGCGGTAGCTCCTTTGATGTTGAAACTTTTAACGACGGTGTTGGGTGCGCTCCTAGTTGGTTCACTTTTTCTCTATTTTTTTTATCTAACCTACGTGGAATGATATTGCAGCGCTGTTGGTGATAATAATTAGCCAAATAAATGCTGATTTGGGGTGTTGGAGGTTGATAATGGGGCTATATTTTGGTAAATAGAATTGGGGGTTCGATAGAGGCAATTAAGGTTGTAGAAGTTGTGATTGCAAAAGGTAGGCGGATGAGGATCGAGAAGAAAAAATTTGTAAAAAGGAGAATAAAACATACTTATTATAGTAGTTAGGGTTTTAAACCCCTCATCTGATTTGTCTATAAAAATGGTGGTATATATACATTCTGATTTTATAAAATCTGTAAGACCCCAACTTTTATGAATAAATATTTAATTTTCTCCAAATATCTTTTTGAATAATAAGGTGTGAATTTGATATAATGTTATAATTATAGGTAATATTTATAAATTTTGCAAAGTAATCAAGTTGTTATAAAATATTCGTTTGATCGGGGAATATTAGTTTTATCAAAGAATATTCATACGACGACACAATCATTGGTGGACCCCACAACGGAATTACTGTCGGAGTTAAAAAACGATAAAAATAACTTTTATGAAAATAACGGCAAAAGTTTTACCGTTAAGTGTTGAAATATCATATGATAAAAGTACAGTAATACGCGTGGTTGAATAGTAGCACACGGTATTGTACAGTATCTTTGATTATTGATGCTTACGTGAGAAGTCACATAGTTTTGTTCAATTATTGCCACAATAATTGTTGCATAGTATGTCACATTATTAATTCAATTATTGTCACAATATTTTATATTATTAAATCAATAATTGAGACGACAAAGTTATTCATATTATTTTTTGCATTATTAACGATGTCTCGAAAGTTCTGTCGAGAAAAGGGGTTTGGTCACCTAATTGCGCGCCAATAAGGAGAAATCCTTATCATAAAGCCCCTTCTTTCGTGAGAATGATCTGCTTGTTAATATTATGAGTTATAATATTAATGATGAATGTTATTAAAAATATGTTTGAAGAAGCCAAGTGAATTGAGATAAATAGAAGGGTATTTTATGAAATATTTGTTATAAATTTGACTTATTACAGGCCCCACACTTACCTATTTTTAAAAACTATCGATAAAAAGTTATCTCAATTTTGTATATATATATATATATATATATATATATATATATTAATTAATTAATGTCGTGGGGGAGTTCTATTATATATATATATATTATAATAAGTTTTGTTTTTATGTAAAATAGAATATATTATATTTTATTATTTGCATAGTACTGCATATTATTGCATAGTACTGTATAATGCAACATAGTAAAGTCACACAAAAAAATCAGTCGACGCCCGTGAATTCGTTCGAATTTCCACTGTGCAGTCCGTGATTTTCTAATTCAAATAGTATCATGTCATTCTCCTATAAATAGGATGCTCAGTTTAGAAATGAAAATCACACCAGAATCAGAAAATTTTTCTTCTATAATATTGAGGGAATTTCTTTAAAGTTTAAGAAAGCTTTGAGTGTAGAAAATAGTATATTTTTATTCAAGAATATCTCCGCTATACTAGTCAGAGTTACTCTCTTTTTTAGGTAAGGGGTATTATTTATTTCATATTCGCTTACAATATTATTTTTCGTATTTGTAAAGAATTTTATTTTCGGTCAATATTCGTAAGGAATATTATTTTCGTTCAATATTCGTAAGAAACATTATCTTCGTTCAATATTCGTAGGAATATTATTTTCGTTCAACAGTTGTAAGGGATATTATTTTTGTTCAATATTCGTAAGAAATAATATTTTATTCCATACTCTGTAGTATGTAAGTAATATTATTTCGTTTTAAATTCCGAATTCTACACTCTTTTTGTTAAGTATTGCTTCTATACTCCTTGAAATTAGTAGAATATCCTTGAAATTAGTATAATATCCTTGAAATTGCGCTTCAACTAGTATTGTTTCACAAGAATATTTTTCTGAACATTCTTGTTAAAAATTTGATCTTTTCATGCGGGGGTACTATTCACGAAGTACTATTCACGGGGTACTATTCACTCGGGTACTATTTACTCGGGGTACTATTCATGACAGAAATTGATTTCTTTTCTGTCCAAATTATTTTTGATACAATATTATTCTTGAATTTTACTCCACAAAGCGGTTATCATGTTGACAATTTGGACATTTTTAAACTCTAGATAAATTTAAAGTTTTTAATATTTATCCTTGATTTCGTTTTATTGATACTTATATCATTGTAATCATCCTCATGTTTATATTGTGATGAAAGTCATATTTGGCCCGTAGTGCATAGTTGAACTATTGATTGGTATGATTATAACTATGTATCGGTATAATCATGACCTGTAATGTTAAAAATGATGTGGTAAAAGTCCTCATTGACCCGTAGTGCATTGATGGACAGTTATTGGCATGATCCTGACCATTGATGATAATACGAATATCATTGGCCCGTAGTGCATGGATGATTCGTGGATGTGATAATAATAAATATCCCGTAGTGCATGGATAATTCAGTTACGTGGATTATTTATTGAGCTAAGTCTCAGCAATAAAATTGATGATAAACTTTTAAATCATAGAAGATAGTAGATATCATACTCTATTTGACTCTTCTAATGGATTGTTTGTTCCGCTGCAGTTAAACTTGTTGTTTATTGTATTCTATCAATTTAACACTGGTGAAGACTAACGATAATTTATTCTGCATTATCTTAGTCATAATATTCTTTACTATGTTAGTTGAACTCACCCTTTGCTTTCATTGTTATCTGAGAATATAACTAGGACTAGTTGGGAAATGGAATGACGATCCAGATGGTTGTTTTAGTAGTCATCACTATTCGTGAAATAGTATAATAATAATTGTAATGAGGATTTCATTTGAGTTTGAATATTGTCTAGGAGACAATATTCGTGTTAAAACTCTCAGCTTATGTTACACGACAGTTGTATAATTAAGTTTATGTTTGTATTCTGTACCATGTATTTGGTGATTCAAAATGGGTGATGTATACCTATTTTGGGGTGTCACAAAATCTGTCAAATTAATGATGTAATTTGAACAAATTGAATATCAAGAAAAAGAATCAAATTTGAGTATATTTAATTTTGCCAAATAACATCATTAATTTCATCAATTTGATAAATTTGAAGCAGAAATCTATAGAGTACTTCTGGTTGGTTTGTAAGCACAAATCTAGTCATGTCTGAAAAATATGAGTCAGTTTGATGCCCATCTAATCTTATTAACAGAATGATATAATTTCAAAATTTTAATTAGTTCAATGGGGTAATTTCAATTTTTAAAAATTTAATGATGTAATAAGTAAAATGTGTCAACTATAACATGGTTTTCCATAGTTTTGTTTGAAAGAATCTCAGCCAATTTGACGGACGTCAAATCTTATGAACGAAATGGTAAAATTTTAAAATATTAATTAGTTAAATGTGGTAATTTGAAATTTTCAAAATTTAATAGTGTAATAAATAAAACGTGCCAACTACAGTGAGCTTTTCCTTAATTTTGCCATAAACTTTTTTTAATAAGGATAAACAAGTATTTTTATCATTTTTTTATTAAGCGAAGTTTGAAGCTATTTTTTTTTTTACCTTTCCACAATATTTTAGATTCCTTAAAAACTTGCATTTGTACAAAACAACAAGTATAAAAATTTAGTTTATTTTACTTATTTTTTTTATCTTTCCACACTATTGGGCCATAATACTTAGACATGTTGGGTAGGTCTTGAAAGTAGTGGGCCGGTTCATTCATTCAGGCCCACCCTTGGGTGGATAATATCTTTATTTGGGGCTTTATGGAGTATTGGGTAGGACGAATAGAACCATTTGGTGAGTATGGTTCCACTTAGGCTTTGTGAATTGATGATTATGGGGATAGAACTTTGGTTGTCGTCACCGCTTATATTTATTGAGGATTGATGGGGCTTAGTCGGCAAAAAAGATTGTGGGCTTAAAATCATTCATCTGAAACAAATCGGACTTTGGAGTATATGTTAAAAGGATCACACACAATCTAAAGGTAACTGATATTTTTAACTCTCTCAATACTCTAGATATTTATTTCCTCCATTGTTAACCTTGTGATCGCTTTGATCAATCTCACGCCGGAGTTATCCTCAGACGGTCCAAATCGAGCTTTTTTGGGTGTTGATTGAAGCTATGCGGGATATCGAATTTAACTTTAAGTGATTGGAGTTCGTGAAAAGATCTTGACGTTAACACACACTATTTTAGATTCCTTGAAAACTTGCATTTTGTACAAAACTACAAGTATAAAACTTTAGTTTATTTTACTTCTAATGGTTTAGTGATCATATCACTTAATGACAAGGCAAAATAACGACAATAAACACTCAAAAAAATGTGATATTGTAAATAATAAATACGCATGTCCAAAAAATAATACAATAAACACGAGATTACATGCACAAAAATAAATTAAGAAACATATATAATTTCTTCAATAAAGAGCAATATAAATATAAGTCTAATTTAATAAATTGTTTTAACAAGAATAACTACTCAAATTTGTATTTATTACATTAAATATCCCGATAAGTAAATTCAAAGTCTACTAAATATCAAAAAAATGTCACTTATTAAGTTTAAAATTAGTATCCTATGTCCACTATTACTTTACCTTGTCAAAAGTCTATGATTTTCTTAGAGCAAAACATTTATTCAGGTAATTAACAATTAAATATTAAATATATATATATATATATATATATATATATATAAAAAATATATATAAACATCTCCAGAATATATAAATATTAAATTTATATATACATATAACCTTATATATATCATTATCTCTTAAAAAAAAACTGAAAAACACAACCCTCCCTCTCGTTTTCCTTTAAAAAACAAGATAATTTGCATGAAATGTTAATTTTGGCTTTTCTTTAATAAAAATAAAAATAAAAATAAAGAAGGAAGTGGTGATTGAAGATTTAATTTTCCTTTTCCCCGTGGTTTAACCTCCACCGCTCGATCCCCACTCTTCTCGTCTCTCTCCTCTCTCACACTTCCACTAACCGAGAATGACGAAGAAAGAAGAAAGAAGAAACAAAACTGATTATTAGGGTTTGAAAGAAAATTCTAATAATAAAGGAAAATTGAATCTTCAAGGGACAAGAAAAATGAACTTCGATCTGGTGCAGCCGAGCGCCAATGGAAATGTCGATGAGGAAATTGCCCAGCTTATGCAGTGCAAGCCCTTGTCTGAGCAAGAGGTTCAACTTTACCTCTTTTCTCATTTTACTCCCATTTCTTTACGGTTTTCTTCAAATATTTCATCAGATTCGATTTATTAGGGTTTGTGTTTGTGGGTTTCTCTGATCCGGTGTTTTATTGATTGCTGATCTGAGTTTTGAAACGATTTTGGGGTTTTCTTTGTTGTTTGAATTGTGGTGCATCTGTGATTTATTTAATTTCATCTGATTTAGCTAGCGATTGAATTGGATCTGTCGAGAAGTTTGGTGAATCGAAAATTGTTGTTTTCTTTTTGGAAATGAACTGTAAATCTTGAGCTTTGCGTTGGGGAAAATTTGAAGAGAATTAGTGATATGAAAGATTAGGTTTCCTTAAATTAACATTTGTTGGTGGAATGTGAGAACTACATGCGAGAGCTGTAGGTATTTGAGTTATTTATTTTTGTATAAAGTTTGAATTTTTACTATGAAAAACACAAATTTTAGTTGTTCTGACTATTAATACGAGTATAGTTATATTTAAGTAGTTCTTTAATTAATAAACATTTTCTTCAGGAAAAAAAGTCAAGAAACATGTTTCCTTCTCAGATTATTCCTTTTGGAGTTGGAGGTGTTTTGTGTTTTCTTCTGTCATTCCAAGGGAGTATAGTTGAAAAGGAAAAAATCTTGAAGAAGTCTTGTTTATATTAAAAAGAAAAACGAATGAAACTTTGTTGTGACATTTCAAGAATGTGATGACATTATGCGTGAATAAAATACGGTAGGCTGGGTATTACGTATCTGGTTGTGCGGTTAAGTTTGTAACAATACCCCAATAAGATTTTCACATGGTGGCTTCAAAGAGGAAATTCATCTCATGAAATGTTCAAGGAAGGAGTGATAAGCCATATTTTCATATGGGATGAGGCTAAGGTGGGCTGGTTTGGCTTATCTTGAATGTGAAGACATTTAGCGTGAATCAATGTTCTAAAAGGCGGGAGGCGGGTTGCCGGGGGGCCTAGGCGGAATTTTTTTTATTTTAAGACAATTTTAATATTTTATCTTACATTATTCTAACAAAACAATAATATAAAACAAAATAATCTATAATAAAGATAATAATTAAATTATAGAATTAGTAGTAATTGCACTTAAGTAGTAAGATATATATCCATTGTTTGAAATAATTAAATTATAGAATTAGTGTTACTAGTAAGTAGTATCTTGATATCTTCATATATATAATTATATACATACTTCTTCTCTCAAAAATTTAAATAAATGTTATTTTTAAAAATTAGTGTGAAGTTTATTGAATGAGACATTTGATATTATTAATTATGAAATTATTTTAATTTGTGTAATTTTCAAAATTGAGGACTTAAAGAAAATGACAAATACCATATATGACTAACATATCTTTGACGTATTAGTTTTATTCATAAACAAAATTGGTATTAAATAATAAAATTTAAAATTTTAAGAATTCAATTCAATATTAAAACTTAAGAAACTAAACATAAATTTAAGAATTATATTGAATTAAACTAAATATTACAAATGTATCATCATTTATATAATTTCAAGTTGGTACAAGTTCAAAAAATTACAACTATAATAAAATTATCCATTTTGCTTGATCTTGTTCACTTCTTGTTGTGATTTGATATGCTATAACTTGCATTAAGAATATGGTAAATTATTAGAAAAATAAATATATCAAGATCTGGTTTTGGTAGTAATTTTTTTTAAAAAAATCTCCGCCTAGTCCTGTCTTTCCCACTTTGGCCCGCCTAGCCCGCCTAGCTCGCCTAGCTCGCCTAGGCGCCGTCTAATTGGCTGGAGCGCTTTTTTCACCGATTTGGCCTTAGGCGCAGCACCAGGCCCCCGCCTAGCGCCTAGGCCAATTTTTAGAACACTGGCGTGAATAAAATATGGTAGTCTGGGTAGACTATGTATCTGTTAATGTGTGTGCTTAAGTTATAATAATACCCCAGCAGGCTTTTCGCATGGTGCCATGGTGGCTTCAAAGAGGAGTGATAAGCTATAATTTGTTTTGAGTTGGGAAGGCTAGGGTGGGGTTTGTTTTGTTTATCTTGGAGGAAGGTGAGAGAGCTTCAAAGTTTTAACATTATGGAGAAAATTCTTGCCTTTAGAAGCTCAATCAATCTTCTTAAAGTTCATTTGTCTCAAAAAGGGTGATGTAAATTAAATTTGTAGCACTGTATAGTGCCTGCTTTAAGGTGTGCAATTTGATATCTGAGATGGCACATGGACATACGTTCTACACTTCACATCAGCCATTCATTCCTTTATAAAAGTTTTTATGTTTCTAGTCTATAATATGTCTTCTATTTGATCTCTCATTCTGTTTTATTTATGAGATTGTGAAAAGAGGGTTTGTCTTTGTTATTTGTTTCTGTGGTGTAGGTTAGGGTGCTGTGCGAGAAGGCTAAAGAGATTCTAATGGAAGAAAGCAATGTACAGGTTTGTCATTTTGTCTTTCAGTTTTTTCCATTGCTGGTCTTATTAACAGACCCTTACAAGAATTAGATAATGCTATGTTAAATTATTCATTGATTCAAATTATCTTTGAACCTTTATTTTCTCCACCTTAGGTTTCATTTATTTTAAGAAAATATTTTTTGGCAGACTTTAAGGAAATGGCTCCTTAGATTACAAGTGCAAGCATAGTTGTCAGATTGTATATCGAAAGCCCCTAATATGAATTTTATCATACAATATGAAAAATGAAAATGTGATAATATATCTGTAAACATATAGAAAACACAAGTTATTGGACAATAAAGCATATGGGCTTGACTATTATATGTAAAAGAAGTCAAATAATTATTATTGTAGCCTAGAAATGAAACTTAAATAGCTGAATAGTAGTCAAAATACTCTAAATTCATGTAATTAATTATTATAAATATCTAACTAATATTTACTGAGTAACAGAGAATGTGAAATTTTATCTTCACCTTTGGACTATAAAACCCCAATAGAATGCCCCAAATTACCAATTACAGTGAAAAAATTGATTTTAAAGCTAAGCATTTTCGCGTTTTTAGGTGTGAAAAATGGCATGACTGCATAAGAAAAGAGCGACATTTTGTAGAAGAAGATAAAAAAAATCCAAAAAGCGTTTACGGTTCATGTCCATCCACCTGTAGAGAAGTGAACATTGAAAAACTCTTTTGTTGGTAAAAAGCATCAAAGTCTTGTTTTAACCTTTCTGGACCTCCAATTTTTTTCCCCTGGAGTCTGTCGGAAACTTTGAAAGTGTATCGTTAAATTCTATCGTTAGCTACATATCGTATCATAACTGATACATGCGATACAATTCCATTTACACCTGTGATATTGTATCGAGTTGTCTGTGTATTGGTTGGAATAAATATATGTTGTAGGTCTTGACTTCTCCCCTGCTTTGTCTTTTGCTCCACTAGAATATCATCTGAGATTTAGTTTTTATACTTTGTAAGCAGTCTCTTATATGCCTCCATTGCAGCCTGTCAAAAGCCCAGTGACGATTTGTGGTGATATTCATGGGCAATTCCATGATCTTGCAGAGCTGTTTCGAATTGGAGGGAAGGTAACTGTTCTCTCTCTCTCACCCCTCATCCTTTCTCTTAACCTCTGAATAAAGAATATTGCGATGACCTTGTGGGTATGGAAGTGTTGATTATTTGTAGGACTGTATTCAAAATTGCCATTGGACTTTTTCATACTTATCGAAAAAGGGTTGAATTTTTCTATTATTTGATTGAGCTGGTCACTGTATTGTTTAACGATTAGATGTTATGCAAAAGAGAAGTAGAGAAGGGAGATGGTTGTTTTTCTTTACCTACCTGATATTATACCTTTACAAATAATTCACACTAATTCCATTAGAGAGAAAAGGCGTTAAGGCACTAATAGGTATCAATTATGATAAATTTGACTTATTAAACTCATTGAAGGCATTAAATTCAAGGATAAATGACCAGCTGTACATCTGGTGATTTTTCTTTTCCATTTCAAGGGCAATGAGATTAAAGTATCAGGCCATTTGGTTGGAGCATGGATGCACCACATATATTATTTATTAAGATTTAAGAGAAGGTTAACATAATTCTTTATAGTCAATGCAGATATGTTTATGAGGCCCCAGTCTAGATAGTTCATGGCATCTCATTATGCTGGAGAAGTTGTTGACTCCGGATGATGTGACAATGTGCTTGGAAATTAGAAATTTGATCTAGCATCTCATCTTTATGTGCTAGTTGTATCCTAATCAAGTTTTGAATAATGGTTATAATATTTCTGTTAGATTAGAGAATTGTAATACGAGATTTTTTTTGGATCATCTCTTTCTCTCTCAGCTTTCAAGTAAATTGGAATTCTCCAACTTTGCCCATTCTGCATTTTTAATCTTTCCTTACTGGAGTATGCAGTTGAAAGAAGCACTATGATATAGTAATATGCTACTTGATGTATACTTTTATTGTTGAATGCTAGTTTGAGTTTGTGCCGTATTGTTATGCTTTTGGAGTTCTTGTCCTTGATGAAGGTACTTGTGTTGCAGTTCTATGCAGCTTATAATTTAAATACAGTAGCTTGTATACAAATCTTATTATAGCCATGTCTTCTTTTTCTTTATTTCCAGTTTGAATTATTAACTTACCTAGTGTTTTTTGGTAGTGTCCAGATACAAATTACTTATTTATGGGAGACTATGTTGATCGTGGCTATTATTCAGTTGAAACTGTAACGGTAAGTGTTGATTAGTATTGCATATATCTTTGGAGTAATATGAACTTATGGTTAGGCAATTGGTGATTGAGCAGTTTAGAAGTGCATATTATTTTGATTTCTGCCTTAATTTGCATAGATCACTTTTTGGTTGCTAGGTCAGTACCTCAGTATAATCCATAGTTTCTTTGATCGATAATAAATCGAGGGTTACTAAATTGGCTGGAGAGTTTCTTGTATCGTAACTGTTTCCGCAAATTATTTTGATACTTCAATAGTTAATGCTTACCTTGTCAATGAACCAACTGAAGTTACTCGAGACCATATAATTGTTTTGTGTTCTTAAGTTCTTAAACTATCTCTCTCCACAGCACACACTTGTATTTTTATATATTTAAAGACCATGTTTTGATCATACTAGTGTAAAATTTTTACTGCATGTTATAAATTATTCTAATTATGAGGATGTATCTTGATTCTTGAATTTGCCTTCCTGAGTTTTGTTTGTCTCATATGTCCCGATTGTCTCTGATACTACTTTGATAACTTTTTCAGCTTTTGGTAGCTCTCAAAGTGAGGTATTCACAACGAATTACTATTTTGAGAGGAAACCATGAGAGTCGTCAGGTATAATTTTGCAGTTAATTTGCTTTTTCATATTCCTTTGCTTATTTAACAGATTGGTTATGGCTCCCTTTTTGTGTCACTCAGGATGTGTTTCTGTTAATTGAAATAAATATTTCTACTAGGATCTGGATGATTGCTATATTTAATTATTATTAGAAATTCTATTTTGATGTCTTCTTCCGTTCAGGTTTAGGTTAATTTTTTATTTATTATTCCATTATGTTCTTTTGATCTACTATATGAGCACCACATATTCATGGATTTTTTTCTTTCTTTCTTGCAGATTACTCAAGTATATGGCTTTTATGATGAATGCCTAAGAAAGTGAGTTTTTCACATCCGTGTGACGTAGAATGTGGCAGAACATGTAGCTTGTTTGCTTAGGTGTTGAATTTGTTTATGACCTATATATTTGTTCATGAAATATGGTTTTAATTTTTGAAATATTTAGTTTTCTTGTTATTGTATAGGTCATCCCTCCTATCTATAAAACTAACAATGTGTTTAAGGTTACACAACTAATTAAATAAAGAGAGTTACTTTATCTTTATTTAAGCAATCAGAAATGTGAAATAGATGACGAGGTTTTTTATAATTTATAATTTTAATTTTCTTTCTCGTTCTGTTTTGCTTAATTCAATTATTTCATGAATAAAAATACAAAAGTCCGTATGTAGTGAACACTATATATGGATGAAGAAATGAACCTTTTATGAACATTTAGGATACGCTATATTTGAAATCCTGTGAGCTAGCTCATAAGGTAGTTATTTCTTCTTGGAATATTTTTTTCAATCCTTAGTAAAATTCACGTATTGGATAAGTTGACAGTTGATCCATTTAAATTTGGATGCAGATACTCCTTGTACTCATGTATCCACCACTTGTCATTACTCATGATGTTCCTCATAAATATTTCTCGGTGATAAATTGTTCAGTATGATGAGGGTTTTCACTTGCTTGAATTTTGGTATTCATCAGTCAAAAGTTATTGCACTAGCAGCAGCAGATGTTGCAGTGCTTATTTCTTTTTCCCTTGAATAGGGTTTATACCAAGTTACAAAATTAACTGCACTAGTGATGTAATAGGCTTGAGCTAACACAAATCTTGCACCTACACATATTTTCAACATTTTGGAAGCACTTTGGGACAAGTCATTAATCATTATTGGTGTTTTTCAGAGGTTTACTTTCCTGCCTGCATTACCAAACAAGATGCATTAAGTTAATAGTTTTCATGTCAAACTGCAATATGGGTATTCAACCCGTGCCTGCTTTGAGGTCCTTTAAGAGCTCTTTGACTATTTGAAGAAAATGGAGCTAAGTATGAAGGTGACCCAAGTTATTCTCTGTGTAATACTTGTTTCGCCAATGGCTTCCAAACACATCATAACTGTGCTGGAAATACACATACTTTTGCTGGATATATTATTGTAAAACCAGCGTTTATTGCATAGTTGTCATGTGCTTTTATCTCTGTTCTAGTTTCTAGTAACATTTATAATTACTTGATCTACTAAGTTTACTTTTTTTTTGGTGATAAGAAGTGTGTTTTGGTGTTAACAATTTTTTAAAGGTTATAAAATAATTTAACTTTTCTTGTCATCTACATTTTGATGTTTCGCAGCTACTGTGTGAGACATCATAATAGTTATCCCTTTTTTTTTATTTTCCTCTGCATATTGATACTCACAACTTACGGTCAATTGTTACAGGTATGGTAATGCCAATGTGTGGAAGATCTTTACAGATTTATTTGACTATTTTCCCCTTACAGCATTGGTTAGTATGACTGTATCTTTGGACTTTACATGTTTCTTGTATTTGAAACTATTAAAGGGAAAATTTCACTTATTTAACTGTGTACCTTGACCATATACTATTATCAAAGAAAGGGTAAAACTGAATTGCGGTCAACAAAACTTGTAGTCTGAGTCAAGTAGAAAATTGTCGCGGGTTATATATTTTATTTCAATAGATAATATATTATTTCACTTTTTGGGTAATATAGAGTCATAACAGAATAATGGATTTTTTCAAGAACATATAGTCCATGTGGATGATGTATCGACTTAAATGGTGTTATTTTACTCATTTTGAGCTTTGCTGGGTCAAAATATTCCTTGAGAGTTGCATTCAGAAGTAAATAAAGGGGACTATTTAATAACTTGTATCATCATAAATTAGATTTGATAAGGTAGACTTATTTTTGGGGTATCCCAGAAAGAAATTAAAGACAATTATTTAGGGACAAAAGGGATTTGTAAGATGATATCATTTATTGGGTTTTGTGGATGCATAGACAAGATTTTTTCAAGTGGCATTTTTCTAAGCATAACAAATTGTGTGTTCAGTTATATGCGTGTGAGAAAAATTGTCAAACACATGTACGTGAAGTTCCAGCATCTGACACTTAAGACATTTTTAAAGTGTCTATGCTTCCTAGTCAAGTGAGAGTACGAAAGAGACCTTTCAAATGTAGGTATATGGATGGGATTAGAGTATTCGTCTTAGATATGTGAATAGTTTTCAATTTACATGGAAAATATATTATATTTGAGTTCGTTGCAGTGTAGTCTTTGTTTTGTAATAAATGTTTTATTCTATTAGTGTTGTGCCTGTCATGTCTGTATTTGTACTTAAGTATTACAATACATCATATGGTGCTCATATGATATACTTGCTACCAATCAACAAAATGCCCACACCGTGAACTCTCACTTATAGCTGTTGCCTGTTGGATGGAGTGTGAAGACATGTTTTCAACTCATTCGACAGCCTGCTTCGTTGAGGCTTACTGATTGTGGTGTTGCGTAATCCTGAAGTTTATACTTTACTGTTCCCTGAAAGAGTTTGGGTTCAGTTTTAACTGCTAGCTTTCTCAAAATTCAGTTAATCAGTAGTTTTGATCAATGAAGAAGCTTCTCAATAAAAACTCATTGCAATTCTTTGATCTCTTGGGTGATTCTATCTTCCTTGTCTATGATTTCATACTTCCGATGCTAAAACTATTATATTATAAATTTCTAGGTTGAATCAGAAATATTTTGTCTCCACGGTGGGTTGTCACCTTCAATTGAAACCCTTGATAATATACGGAATTTTGATCGTGTTCAAGAAGTTCCCCACGAGGGACCTATGTGTGATCTCTTATGGTCTGACCCTGATGATCGTTGTGGTTGGGGTATCTCGCCCAGGGGTGCTGGATATACTTTTGGCCAAGTATTTTTCTAGTTCTCTCTTTGCTTTGATTTATGGATTTCATATCTCGAGGAGGGTTAAGTTATATCTATGGTCACATTGTATTCCGACAGGATATATCTGAGCAATTTAATCATACCAACAACTTGAAGCTTATTGCTAGAGCACATCAGCTGGTTATGGAGGGATTCAACTGGGGCCATGTAACTACTTATGGAAACTCTGAAACTCTTGGAAGCTGTTTCGTATTAGTATTTGCTTGACCGCTAGGATTTTGATGGGCCCTTACATTTTTTCTTTTGACAGGAGCAAAAGGTGGTTACTATATTTAGTGCACCAAATTATTGTTATCGATGTGGAAACATGGCATCCATTTTAGAAGTAGATGATTGCAAAGGACACACCTTCATTCAGGTCTCTCTCCTCTCTCTCTCTCACTCACACACACACACACACACACTCGCTCACTCACTCACTCAACTCACTCAGTATAAAACAAACCCATGCTTATATGCAAGAACATGCCCTCCCCTCAGGCACGCTTTTGAGTTATGTAGTGCAAATCTAAAACAAAAAATCTCAGATCTAAATCAAATATTATTTCCTACCGCAGTTTGAACCAGCTCCCAGGAGGGGAGAGCCTGATGTAACGCGAAGAACACCAGACTATTTCCTATGATGCAGTAGTTAGTTTCTAAAATTTGAAGCCGTGAGTGCCTGCTAATTGCTATGTGTTTGGGAGCTACCAAAAATATTTGCATTGATAATTACTATGCTGGAGTGGGTAGTGAAAAAGCATGTAAAATGGGCAGTGTAACATATACAAAGATTCAGTTATTATCCTGGAACTGGATGGTGCTCTACTGCGGACGAGGCAGAGGAGCTGGTGAGACTGCTTGCTGCATATTGTACCATTTCCTGCTTAAAAATGCGGAATCATCTCTCTTCATTCCATTTAACCTCTAGTTATGTTCATTTTTTGTCCAGTGTAGAAGGATGGACCATTTGGGGGGTGTGGGGTTATGTAGATGCAAAAATATTTTTGGTGTTTTTTTCCTTTCTTTTCAATCGTTTAGAGGGTGCTGTTAATTATTTTGTTTACTAGTTGACTCAACCTATTTAAGTTTTTTGGTTATTTTTCGCCTAGTAGTAGCTGTGTAACGACTGGATGGGATGGTTGTTTCTTTTTTTCACTTGTTTCAATATAGAAGGTTATGCATTTTGGGCTGGCTGTTTAGATGACATCAATTGGTGCAACTTGGTGGTCTCTCTCTATGCTGTTATTTTTTGTTTTGTTTTTATGCTAAAAATGTGCCCAACTAATGTTTGACTGGATGCAACTTTTATGATGGATCAATAATTTTTATTTTTTTTAGATATATTTGTCTTACTCAACACGGTCCATACCGATAGGGAGATATATATGAGAAATTACTAGCGACCTCAAAGTTTTTCTTTTAAACCATGTTTACATTATAATGTAAAAGGTACAATATGGATTACAAAAGATTTGGGGTGTATTTGATAAAATTGAAATAGTTCTGAATGTTTAAGTAATCTGAATGAAATAGAATTTTGAATATTTAATGAAAAATATTGTTTGATAATTGACATGTTTGAAATATTTTAATAATAATTATTTTTTTCTTCTGAATTTTTTTTAAAATTGTTGTAAATTTATTTATTATTACTTGATATAATAATTAATATTGTAAAAAAAAATCAAATATAAATTTTTTCATTTTATTCAGTTTATTCAATCCGAAAAAAATGACATTTGACTATTTAGTTCAAAAATATGATCAATTTAGATATTTAGATGATTTTTATTCAAAACAAACGCACTGAATGGCCGATCAATTTAGCCATTCAATTCTAAACAAATACTCGCTTATGCTATTTGTTTTTTCATCCGAATAGTTTTTTGTCCGAGATCTAATCGTTTTCGTTCGTAAAAAAATTCGATAATAAAATCTTAGTATTCTGTCCATTTTAAAACTCAATAACACAGTGTTGGTCCTCCTCCACTAGCTGAGCTGAGCTAATCATTGGATCAACAGTTTTGAAACTATAATTCTGTTCAAGATGGATCTCGATAGGACCCTCAGTTTGCAATGCAAAAAATAACTGAAAACTTGCTAAAAAATTATTAACAATTTGAGCTAAACTTCATTTATGCATATAGTAGTAATTCTACAGGAAAAATATTGCTATATATGGCATTCAATTCCCCAATGGCAATAACAATGATTGCTCAAGATCATCCTGATAAAGAACATTGAAACCTGATAAACTATTCACCAAATAGGTTGATTGTGTAACATCAGGCTGGAGATTGATAGTGATTTCGAGTATGCCAGAGGTAACATGAGAAGCTTCTTAGTCCTCCCAACATAGGCTCTCTTTGTCAAGTTATCATAGACATAGTCATTATCCTCTATATTGCATCCAATATATTCCCATACAACATTAGCGATGACCAAACCTGCATAATCACCACAACAAAACCATTTAGATTACATGAGCCATACATGAGCTCAACACGAGCTTGTTCAAGAACGATTCTGTTCGTTTACATCTCTAATTTTTAGCGATTTCTATGAGCAAACCTGCTTCATTATACTTTTTATTTCGAAAACATCCCCGAATAATAGTGTTGTAAGTGACATCATTTGGCAAGCAATCAGTAGCCTCCATTTCCACAAGTAGCTCATTTGCTTCTTTCAGTAGTCCATCTTCACAAAGTCCTCGGATCATCAATGTGTATGCCCTAGTATTTGGTTTCAAGCCTTTTAAAGGAAGGCTATCAAAAAGGTTTCTTGCCATATCAAGCTCTCCATCTTTGCACAATCCATCAATGAGTACACTATAAGTAACAATATCAGGAATTAAATCATTAGATTCCATCACACGAAAGAAGGACAATGCTTCATCCACACACTGGTTCTTGCAAAGGCCGTCTAACAAGGTGTTGCATGTCAAAATATTTGGTCTATGGCCTTGAGATTGCATCTCATTAAAAAAATCTCGTGCATCAACATATCTACCACCCTTAAATAGCCCATCCAAAAGAGTGTTGTAAGTTACAACTGTGGGTTTCAAACCTTCACTCGGCATTTTTCGAAAGAGATCCATAGCTTTATCTACTCTCAAATTCTTGCAATATCCATTTATCAAAGTATTATAGCTACGATTATTGGGCATTATCCCCGCATTAGTCATGGTATTCAACACTGCCAACACTCCATCCAATTCGCCTCGCAAACAATACCCATCCATGAGCGCATTGTAGGTGACTACATTAGGATTATCACCTCTTTGAATCATTTGTTCGACCACATGCTCTGCTTCTTTTACCTTACCTTCCTTGCAAAACGCATCCACCAATATATTAAAAGTGTGCATATCTGGAGAGATTTGCATGCTGGTCATCTCTCTTAACATATGTTCAGTCTCTGTCCATCGACCAAAGTTGCATAGGCCCTGAATTAATAAATTATAGCTGATAACATTTGGCGATAAACCTTTACCAATCATTTCAGAGAAAAGATCCAAAGCATCATCTACTAGTTTGTCCTTACACAAACTATCAATGATGGTGTTATAAACTACAGTATCTGGTTCACAGCTTCCTTTTTCCATTATTCTGAGCAGCCTAATGGCTATGGAAGTGTTGCCTGTTTTGCAAAGCCCATTTATAATTGTCCCATACATAACTGCATTAGGTTCAATTTCTTTTGTCCTTGTCAACTTCTTGAACAATTCCTCAGCCTCCACAAACTTATTTGCTGAAAGACCCCCCTTATCAGAGTGTTGTAGGTAGAAACATGTGGCAGCAACCCACGTTTGTAGATCCCACCCAACAGAGAAAACCCATAATCGACTCGATTACAGTGACAACAACAGTTTATAACGGTATTTATGGTAACTACATCTACCGGAAACCACCGGATTGGTTAAAGCACAAATATCTCTGAACAGAGAGACAACAACGGAGTAGTGTTTCATTTTTGCGATAGCACCTAATAGTTGATTGAAATTGATTGCAGAAGGGAGGGGTCGCGTGTGAAGCATACGATCTAATAAAAGAAGAGCATCATCGAGATTATCGAACCCGGATTTGCATTTCTCCTGCAGTAATTGCTTCAGAGAATCCCTGCCTCTACGCTTGGGATTGGGTTTAGGGTTTGTGAATTTTGGAGCAGTAGATGTATGAAAGAAAAATGGATTGAATAAGCAGAAATTGAGCAGAGATTTAGCTGGTGGTGATAAGTATTTGGAGGTGAAAGTGAAAGCAACCCGTGAAAAAGGCTTCCCCTCCCCATATCCGATCTCTGATCTCCGACTGCGAGAAAAAATGGCGTCAGTGTCAGTGACACCTTTGGTTGGTTTTGGTGCATTTGTTGAGAAGAGCGGAGGGGTTTACATTTTTAAAATCTTTTAATAAATTAAAAAGAAAAGGATGACATTTTATTAAAATAATACTCACATCACATAATGGTTAGTGGCTCACATAATTCTCACGTGCATAATCAGGCAGGACTTACGGTATGCATGTGTGTATATGAAAGTATTTTTTATGTGATAGCAGTATTATTATTATGAACAGAAAATGAAAATGATGGAGTATGTGTTATAATAGTTGTAATTTGGGAGAAAATAGGAGTCATAACATTGACAGAGGTTTGTGATAGAGATAAATGTCGTCTGCAACTTATTTTGAAAATCATAACAACTTGAACCATTCATTATCTCCCTTCTGCATATACAAGTGTAAAATATAAATCTCCCTTAATTCTGCATAACCCCACAAACATATAAATCAACATTTTTTCATTCAGACACAATTCTATTCAGATACTCTATATTATTCAGACGTCTAAACTGTTCAGGTCTTTAATACTCAGTTTTATCAAACACCACCTTACTAATAGAAACCATTTAAATCAGATTCTATTGCATTATAATCAACAGACAAAGATTTAAGTCAAAGTCAATCTCTTGAATAACTCGACTTAATTGGGTTACAATTACAAATAGTGTAATAAGCACCACAACACTCATGCACACACCTGACGCGAAAAAATAGTGATCACACTCAAAAAAAAGGTTCAGAATTCTTATATCATTGTCATCATCCTCATGTTTATATTGTGATGAAGTCATCTTTGCCCCGTAGTGCATAGATAGACTGATGATTGGTATGATTAAGACCAGAGATTATTCAGTATAATCATGACTTGTAATGTTACAAGTGATGTGGATTATTTATCGAAATTTGAGCCTCAAATGACAAATTGTTAAAGATGATCATGATTATGAGTTCTTTTCGACCAAGGGTGCAAAGATGAATTATTGTTTGGCATTGAGAAAAAATCACCGAGTATATGTATGTGAGTGACACCTTTGGTTGGTTTGTTGAGCGGAGCGGAGGGGGTTTACATTTTTAAAAAAATCTTTTAATAAATTAAAAAGAAAAGGATGACAGTATATTGCTTTATTATTAAAATAATGTTATTATTACGTCACATAACGGTGGCTCACACATATTTGTGTGAATATACACGTGTATATTCGTACATACTCACGTTCATTTATTATGAGGAACTATGATGATATATATTATTAATTAATGGTGGCTGTTGTGCTCAACTACCTACAGAAAACTTGCTTGCTAGTTGCTGTAATGAAGATGGAATAAGACAGTTCATGAGGGATAAAGCAAATCTAGCTATAAAGCTCAAGGGTCTTTACCAAATTTCCCAAATATTGTATCTTTATTTATTTTCAAAATTTTATGTGGAATGTCAGTTAGATTAGTCATTAGAGCCAGGGCAGTCACTCAACAACTCTGTTTTTCTTGGTCTGTCCATACTTGTATAAAATTCCCAATTATTAGAGCTAACAAATTAGCTAATTTGACAAATTTATAACTAAGCAAAGCCAAAACAAGTGCCCGAATACCCAGTATAAAGCCTAATACTAATCTAAATTCCCAATTCTTAGAGCTTACAAATAAGCTACTGGCTTAGCAAAACATAAACCACAAAATAAGCCCAAAATACATAATGGAAAAAAAAACATTATTTCCTATTGATAGTGATTTCTCAATGGCAGTAACAATGATTCACCAAATAGGTCTATTGTGTTATATCTGTATTGTGTGTGTGTGGCAAATATGAGATCTAGTGTAACATCAGGCTAGAGATTGATAGTGATTTCGAGTATGCCAGAGGTAACATGAGAAGCTTCTTAGTCCTCCCAACATAGGCTCTCTTTGTCAAGTTATCATAGTCATTATCCTCTATTGCATCCAATATATTCCTATACAACATTAGCGATGACCAAACCTGCATAATCACCACAACAAAACCATTTAGATTACATGAGCTCAACACGAGCCTGTTCAAGAACGATTCTGTTCGTTAACATCTCTAATTTTTAGCGATTTCTTGTGTAATAGTTATTTCTATTTTTACAGTTACTTTTTATGTAAATGAAATGAAGTTATTATACTTCACCCATCCCCAAAAAATAGCTTAGGTAGTCAAATAAGAGGAGAGGGTATAAATTTACTTTTCATTTCGCCCTTGTATTGGTACGTGTGTTAACTGCATTAATTGTTTCCTGGGTTTGTGTAGAAAGAGTGAATTAATTTAAGCCGTCCATTTGCAATGTGATTGATTTATTGTTTGGGTAAGATACAATATGTCCAATGGTAAATTAGTTGATATAAAATTTTATCTAGCAGACTTCTGTGTTTTAGACATGCTTTTGAGGACAAATTTTTTAATCACTTGAGCCATCCTTTTGCGGACGGAGGTAGTAGTTATCAAAAGGATAATAACGCTTGCATTTTTGTAGTGGTAGATTTCAGCGCGTGCATTTGGACTTCCAAATGCACCAAACTTGCCACACTAATTTTGGTGCGGTGTATTTGAACTCCAAACGTTGTGTTTCTAAGTTAAATAAGTTGTGTTTGAAATAAGTTGATTTTTGACAAACGAGATTAGAAAGCACAAAAAAGGAAGATTTGGATGTTCATGTAATTACCGGCCAACGGCTATCTTTGTCAAGCTCAGAGGCTCCCTCTTCTGCCCGGTTGAAATAATATCTTGCCCTTGTAATTTGCTCTTTCATGAATTTTCTCCATTTGTTGCTCACTTTTCTTGAGAAAACATCCTCATCAGTTAACCCATATTGCGTCAGCTCGTCTTGTGGAAGATAAATTCTCCCTCTCAATGTACTGAAAGGTGCATAATTAAAGTATATCAATTAGCTTCAAAATGAGAGTCACATTTTAGAAAATCATGCATTTGAAATAAGTTGTCACTTTCATTATTAAATTTCCAACTTAATTTCAATAACATGATTGATATTCAAGTTAGGCATAATAACTTTTCATTAAAGGGTAAATTCTGAACCTCATTTCACTTTCAGTCTATGGGTTTGTTCAGTTACTACCGTTTACAGCGTTTGCGGTGGTAGCGTCTGGTACGTTGGGGTTTTCAAACGCACTCCATCATTTTTTGTACGTTGCGCTTGAGCCCTAAACTCTGCGTTGTCAGTTTAATAAGTTGTGTTTGAAATAAGTTATTTTTAAACAAACAAAATTTTCAAGTGGTGTAATTAGAAATACACTACATGTAGAATGTGCCCCCTAAAAAGTTGCACCGACCGAACAAATCTATACAATATTTTTCTATAGGAATGCAAGATTTCTATAGGAAATGTCATATTTCGTACAGAAAAGTGTTGCATTCAGTATCTATTCAGCGCAACTTTTCGAAAGATGTATCATTTTTAATACAGAAAATGAACTCTAATTTTGCGACGCAAAGAAAAACAAGAAAATGGGACTCATATTTGGGGAAAAAGAGGAGTAATATAAAAGCAAGAGACTAAAAATAAAGCACTAACAAACTTTATTAGGCATGACTTACTCTTCTCCAACATCCCTAAGAATGTTTGTGAGCTGATTACCAATGCCCAAATATAGGGCTGCATCATAAATACTTTGTGCAGAAACAGGAGATTCTGGTGGAATACCCATAACTGGAACACTCATTAACCCAACTGTTCCGGCCACATAGTAGCAGTAAAGGTATAGTTCTTGAAAATTCTTGTATCTAGTTTTCCTCGTGTCCATTCTCATGCCCTCTATCATGTCCGCAAAAGGCTATAAATCAAAAACATAATTATATTTAGCAAGGTATAAGGATTGCGATTAACCTTAAAATAAAACAATAATACGTGGGTTCCTTCTTTTACGCCTTCAAGTCCCATGTCCACGTACATCATTATGTAATATCGACATGAATTTGTCAGTATATAGAACAACACTAATAGCAATAAAGGTTTTTTTTAGTCGTTAAGAGTTGTGCTATGTATTGCAAAAATATTTTTTTTTTGGCGAAATAGAATTACAAACTATTCTTTGCTTAGAATTAAAAAGGTCACCCACCATATTACACGTCTATTTAGTAAAATTATCAGTAATACTTATTCACATAACCGACAGAAAAAAAGTCGGTTGATAAATTTGCAATATATATATCATTCCGTTTGGTCAAAGAATTACCTTTCCACATCAGTATTAAGAATTTTCGAGTAACTACTTGTAGCTTGAACCAACATATATATAGTCTAGGGGGAACTTATAAGAAACTCGTGGGTGCGGCATGGCCCCAACAATTAAAATAAGAAAATTGTTAGGCCTACCTTAATGTCTAGGGGGAACTTGTGAACGGTATGAGCAAGTGCAGCATCAAGCATATCAAAGGGGCGGCCATTGAAGATGTCATATAGTCTTTCCTCCCACCTATCTAGAACAGCAGAACTCATATAGGCAGCGTTTGGACCATCGACCAGCTCATCAGTCCTCCTGCACCACACTGCAAAAAAATAAAAATAAAAACAACTATTTAATTTGATTGGTAAAATAAAACGAATGGAAAAGTGCTATAAAAAAGTGCAAATTTTGCTAATTATTTGCTTCCAAATTTATTAACAATTCACTTACCATAAATTGCCCATATAGCTTTCTGTCTCTCCTCTGTCATTAGCAAAGTTCCTGCAAAATAGCACAAAATTAAATATAAAAATCAAAACCCATCACACATGGTCGGTCCTCCATCGGACTAAATGGAAGTCCTATTTGACTTTTTCATTTTTCCGAATATTAAGATTTCACTAAAAATACTACAAACCGAGGTATTGTTTCCGATACAAAGTTTTAACAACGAAGAAACCAAGAATCGACACGACTTTATCACAAAAAGAATCTTTCAAAACAAAATGAAACTTCAAGGGAAAAAAGAAGAAGAAGAAGAGACTAATTAAGGTTGAACCAACCCAAGTAGAATGTCTTTGCATATTCGGAACAAATGTTCTTGCACTGTTCATAAGCTTCTTCCAAAAATGCAGGACGAAACTGAGGCTTTCGACAAGAATCATCATCCACGACAAATCTCTTTGTTTGCCTCTTGACAATTTCTTGTACATGTAGATCAGTGTGAGGAATACTTTGTACCGACAATTCTGGGAAAATTGTGGAACTACTTTTCCTCTTGGGAGCTGCTATTGTTGCCTCAACTCTTGTGGATTTATGAAACAAGAAGCTTTGATTTTCTATGCAAGGCTTAGCTGCTACTGAAATTAATGTTGAGCTCATTTGGCTATGTCTAAAGAATTTTATTTTAAATATTTTTTGAGAGGAAGGGATGTTAATTATGATGATCAAATATATGAAGGGAAAGCTTTAAGGATAATAATGCATAGAATCATCAACTAGTTATATGTATATATTCCCTTTTGTCTCAAAACTCAATAACAAGTAATAAGGTGAAGGATTCAATGATATATATTCAATCGGACTAAATAGCATATCTGACCCTCCTATTTGTCATATTTTTGCTAAACTGTTCCTTAAACTTATTTTTTAGCACAATTGTTCCTCAATGATGCATTAGTTGTGCAAAAGTGTTCCTTTTCTATTTTTGGTCAATTTCCGTTACTCAAACAAGATGTTTTCTGTTAGTCAAATGTTTCTTTTGGTCAAATGTTCCCTAAACTTGTCATTTTTATTTAACTTGATCTAATTAATTAAATTATGAACTTGTGCAATAAATAACATAAATGTTAAAAAATAACAAATATTCATTTTATCAAAAAAAATCATACACTTCTTGCTTATGAAATTTCTAAAATGTTAAAATTTCCGTAATATACATTCAAGCACAAGTTTTTCTAATTTAAAAGTAAATTTTAATGCCCATAAAAAGTGCAAATTAACACCAAAAAAATTATATTTTTTCAAATATTAAAATTTATGTAAAACAAACTTAGAAAATACTTGTTACGTAATCTAATCTTATAATTCATATAAAAAGTATTAAAATTATGTTAGTTATGTTTAATCAAAAAAAAATTGTTTCACAAGATTTTAAAATTGAAGGAGATTTCAAAAAATGTGTTTTATAATTTTGCTACCTAGTTATTTGCTGACAATTATTTTAGTGTAAAATATATGATTACACCGTTTAATATTCAAAAACATCTGTTTATGTTGGCCCTTATTAGGGGATTAATACATCATTGGATATTTAGGGATCTGTTTTAGAGTCTGTTGACTTTAGTAATCCATGGTCTAGCATTTGTTCTTATTGAATCTGTATGAAAAGCTTTAATTTCTATTGGAGCATGCACAAAGTTTGATTACGTAATTACATGCAATACATGTATGCCCACAATAAATAAAATTCACCTATCAGGTGAGGAATGTCGCTGCTTTTAGGCGCTATTAAGATCAAATTCTAATTAATCAAAAATTGAAGGGGATTTTAATTTATAATAAAGTTGTGCGTAAGATTCGTTTCGTAACAATTTTTCTTTAAATTTGTTTTAGTAAATTTTAATATTTAGAAAAAAATGTAATTTTTTTGTGTTAATTTACACTTTTTATGAGTATTAAAATTTTATTTTTACATTGGAAAATTTTATGTTTGAATGTATATTACGCAAATTTTAATATTTGAGAAATTTAATTAGTGAAAAGTGTATGAATTTATTTTCTTGATAAAATAAATATTAGTTATTTTTTGACATTTATGTTATTTATTGCACAAGTTCATAATTTAATTAATTATATCAAGTTGAATGAAAATGATAAAAGTTTGGAGAAACATTTGACTAACGGAAAATATTTTGTTTGACTAACGGAAATTGACCAAAAATAGAAAAGGAACACTTTTGCACAACTAATGTATCATTGAGGAACAGTTGTACTTAAAAAAATGTTTAAGGGACACTTTAGCAAAAACATAATAAATTGAAGGGTCAGATATGCTATTTAGTCATTCAATCGTCATGTCATACGGTCACGGGATGCGGACGCAAATCCGTATGAAAAGCCAAAAAAAACTATATATATATAAATACTATATATAATTTCCTTTGTGTGTTTCTTTCTTGAATACAAAACTATAAATATCTATCTCAATGTTTCTCTACTAACTTACTTACCAAAGCCCTGCAAAGATTGACACAAGTTTTATTTTTAGGGTAAAGACTAGTAACTCAAAGTAATTGTATTTTTGTTGAATATAATTTGTTTAATTAAGCATACAATAGATATATATGAGACAAATTAATATACAATAAGATAAAAAAGAAAAAGAATGTATAATCTATAAATCACAAAAAAGGAGGTTTCTTTCCCAATTGTTAATTGACTCAAATATCCCTCAAAGTCAAATGTGTGACTGGCCATATATATTACTTAATTCGTTGACTGCATAAAAACACCTCAATAATAACTTCAGCATGCAAGGAGAAACTTTAATAAGTTTGGGGTGTGACATATTTGGAAGTGGTTAGTATGAAGTTTATTTTGGGATAAGTTGGTCAATTGACCAATAGAATACTGACACGCAGGCAAGGTTGTATGTGTGTCAATATTCTATTGGCCAGTTGACCAACTTACTAAAAAAATAACTCCATGCTAACCGGATCCGACATATTTATATATAATCAAACACATTCTAAGGCTTGTCATGTTATGGGCACCAAATGAGGATCTTCATCACCATTGATACCCCTTTAATTATCAATTATTCTATTCAATTTTACAGGCTTTGCCCTCGACTGACTTGTTTGGATTTGGTTTAATTTTTATTTATTGTTGCCAAGTGGTGGCCAATTAAGCTATTAAATATATATGTGAACATGCTGATGATAACAGTACTTTAAATATGTAATTAAAATTAAACCTATTTCATTTAAACCTTAATTCCTTGAGTTAATCGTCACAATTAATACGCCAATTTATATATTTTCTTAATGAATGAATTTGTCATTGTCACTGTCCTTGTTCTGAGTGTCATGTTAATGATTTAGTACTATTTATAATAATTAAGAAAAAACCCATTTTCTTAATTATAAATTAGTTGACCATAAAGTAGGAATTTGTCTATTCATGATTTAATTAAGGTAATTAATATATATCTCTCACATGAATAGTGCGTGAGTCTCACTTCCCATATGAGAAAGACTCCTCGAGAATCACTTTTAAACTACTGTCTCTCACCTTAGAGAAAATAAAATCGATGGAACCATTTTTAAACCATATATTTCTTCCGTTGTACCTCAAACATCAAAACAAATATGTGCATTTGTTAAGTCTCAAGATGTTTATATAAGCCTTAAAAAATGGACAAATTAAAGTCACACTAATGCTTAATATTGTACCAAGGATTTCATTTTTATTACCTACCACAATTCCACTACTTTTCCATTTAATTAAATACTACTTTTATCCATATTATTATTTGGTTATGAATCCAAAACTATCAATTTTCAAAAATTTCTTGTGATAGAAAATATTTTATAATTAATACTTGTCAAAGTTGGTTGATAATATCATCCCCCACCCACCCACCCACCCACCCACACAAAAAGAAAATCTTGGATATCTTCCAAATTTTTTAAAAAAAACTCCATAGCCAAATAAAGCATGCATTAATACCAAACATCACATATCCATATTACATACAGAAATTTCTTTTTTCTTTTTTAAGAAAATTCCTCAGATCTTGAAGGGAAAGAAGTATAATTCCAAGACAGATTGAAGTTGTGTGTGTGAGTGTATATGTGTGTGTATATGCGTAAATATATATATATATATATATATATATATATGTATATATATATATGTGTGTATATATATATCCTTTTTACTTATCTTTTCTTGATAATTCTAAATGAAGTATAGAAATGCCAATCTTCCCACATAGATCATTGATCATTCATTGTGCCATGTCTCACCCTGTTCTGATTCTTGACAACAGTATATAGGGAAACCAAAAGGAAATTTCAATTAAAAGAAGTCAAATCCCAAGAATCAAATGCAGCCTCATGAAACTCAATTCTTCTATATGTCCAAACAAAGAAGACATATTTCATAACTTGATGTAGGACAAAAATTGGGGAAAATGGTTGGTCCGAAGAAACAACATTAATTCCCTAAGACACTAATTTTGAAAGGCAATTATAATGCTGAGTTCAGTTGATTTCGCGATCGGGAGTTAGGTTCGGCTTCTCTTTGGAACGGTCGATTTCACCCAGGAACGATCAACTTCGAGAGAGGTCTTCGGGTTCGGAAATGGCAACATGACTTCGGGCATATCGGATTGGCTTAAATATTATTATTTTTAATAATTCTTGTTTTAGATGGGGCTTGTTTTTGTATGATAATAGTGTTTTAGTAGGAAACAAATCTTTTATAATATATTACGTAATTAAGTTGTTGCCTATTAGGACTTTAGGAGTTATTTCTATAGTTATAAGAATTCTTTAGCTTTAAAAACCTGGCTTGTGGGTTTGAAGGATATTCATTGATTGATTGATTCAATAATAATTATCTTTTACAATTGATATTGTATTATTTTTCTAGTGGATTTCAGTTTGTGTTATTCGAGTTTACATTGGTATAAGCTCTTTGCGTTTTACGTTATGCGTTAATTGGTATCAGAGCAAGGATTCTAGCCTGCGAATTAATGGTTGTTGAGCGCGTGCAAGATTACCCACTCCAATGTCGATGTGAAGGAGAATGGTAATGGTCAAAATTGCTTAGGCAAGGAATTGCAAACAACCGTTCATTCATCGTGGAGACTAGGTAAAACTAGTCGAATTTATCTTTTAATTTTTTGTTTATAAAAAAATACACAATCCAAATATGTGTAGCGAAGATGTCTAAAGTTACGAATGCAATAATTGACAAGTATTGGATTATATTAACTTTCTTAAGAGTGAACGTGATTGGTTCGATTATGAGATTTATGTTCGTTATCGTAAAAACGTGTTGCCCCAATATAATGATCTTTTGAAGGAATTAGAAGAAGCACAAAATAAGTTGACACATCGGTACCAAGTTAAGAAAAGAAGGGTGAAAGAAGAACGTCAAAGTATGGAGATTTTTTATGATTAATGAAGTTAGGAGGTGTCGCAATAATTTGATAGCCTGCAGGGAAAGTCTTCAGGAAAGTCGTAACATCATCAATCCTATTTATTATATATGTGAGTTGTCCCTTTTAGTGGAAAGCGTGGAGGACACAAAGGAGGTAATTGAAGAAGCGGTTGTTGTAAAAGACGAACCAAGCTTAGTGGGTGTGGAGGATCATGATTTGGAGTTATCGCAACATAATGATATGGATATCGTACAAATTGAGATTAATCATGAGATTGTTCAAAATTCTAAGATTGACAACTTGGAAGATTTTGATTTCATCATTCCTAATCATTTGTTGCGAGTGCAGGTTAATATGAAGATTTTGATTATTTCAAAATTATTTACAAAAATTTTCTTTGAAAAACAACATCATGACTATGTGGTACAAAGAAGGTTGCTAATGTCTAGCGATTGAGGCTTGATATTGCTTCATTTTAAACTTCGAGGTCGAATTCTCTCCAAGAAAAGGGAAATGACAAGGGAAGAGTTATCTGTCAAGGTTCGATATAATTTATGTTTTGATATTTATGTTCAGACTGAAGTGAAAACTCAGTTAGAGGCGAAGAATGCTGAAGTGATTGACTTCCCTGCCGATATGAACATCTCTCGTACTTTCAATGTATTTGATCGTTATGAGTTTTGTGATGTTCCGTTTAATCCAGAATATAATTCGAGGTCGAGTTCTTCGAGGTGAGAAGGACTGATGCAGGACAAAAACTGGGAAAATGTTTTGGTCCGAAGAAACGGTATTAATTCCCTAAGACACTGATTTTTGAAGGCAATAATGCTGAGTTCGGTTGATTTCGCAGTCGGGAGTTAAGTTTGGCTTCTCTTCGGAACGGTCGATTTCACCCAGGAACGATCGGCTTCGAGAAAGGTTTTCGGGTTCGGAAATGGTGTCCTAACTTCGAAAATGGCGACATGACTTCGGGCATATCGAATTGGCATGAATATTATTATTTTTAATAATTCTTGTTTTAGATAGGGTTTGTTTTTGTATGGTAATAGTGTTTTAGTAGAAAACAAATCTTTTAGGATATTACGTAATTAAGTTGTTACCTATTAAGACTTTATTTCCATATTAATTAGTTTCTTTGGAGTTATTTCCATAGTTATAGGAATTCTTTAACTGTAAAAACCCGGATTCTGAGTTTGAAGAATATTCATTGATTAATTCATTTAATAATAATTATCTTTTACAATTGATATTGTATTATTTTTTTGATGAATTTCAGTTTATGTTATTAGAGCTTACGTCGACAAACTCTTTACGTTTTTCGTTCTATGTCAAAACTGTACATATACTGATCGACATTACTATTAACCAAGGAAACCAACTAACAAGCAAAATGTTATACATATTAGCTAGGATTTCTGGATTTTAAAAAGCCTCCTTAATTTGGAGTATTCAATGTTCAATCATTTCCAAGTGAAAATAACACACTAGATTTTACTTTGTCTAACCCAAACGCACTTGAGAATCTTATCCTTCTATTAACCTCTTATTTCAAACACAACTTATTTAACTCACAAATACAATACTTATTTCAAACACAACTTATTTAACTTATGACTGTGTGGGGGCGCGCCATTTCAGAGAGATCAAGATAATTTGGATAACAACAGAGACAGAGGAAGCAAAAGAGCAAAAACCCATCTTCAAAAAAAGGCAAAAATTGCCTTGAGAAATGCTGTATAGCCCAGACTAGATCCTGATAGTAAAATTTAGGCAGGTATCTATCTCTCTTTCATGTATATACATTATGTATGTACAATATACACTTTTATATGCTTTGACATGTAATGATTTAAAATATTGCATCACTGGTTCTCCTTTAGACTTGATGGCATCGGCTTGAAGGCGGCCAACAGAACAGCAACTTTGCATACAAGAAATCCCATCATTCCGAATACAAGTTCTTTTGGCGTCACCACCATGGTATCATTTCCTGAACCAAATTTCACCGCAATAACTGAAAAAGTCAACGCCAACATTAAGATAGACACCAGACCCTTTAAGCTTCCAAAAGATTGATAAGATTTCCCTGTCTTGTTACTTGTAGTAGAATCCGGAGCTGGAAATTCATCAACAGACCTTTGTAAAAGTAACAGGTATAGGAAGCCACCAATTCCACCAGTTAAGAATGAAAATGCAGCACTTTCCCCCGAAGAAAAGGATACAATAGCTGAACCAGCAAAGATAAGCAGTGTATCATAAAGTAACAACGAGTTCTTTAAATCTGCATATTCTCTCATGCTTTCTTCATTTGATATATTGAGAGTCTCAGTTGAAGATGATTGCGAGATGTTTTCACTTAGCAAGATAAAGTTGTCCCCAGAAAACACCGTAACTAAGCAAGGTTTAAGTTCCGTCATTGAATTGTCACTTCCCTCTCCTAGCACGATATCTTCCATCGCAAAATCATAACGGAAACCAACAAACAAATCATCCGGTTTTCCATTTGCTTCTAGTGGAGGAGGTGATTGACAAATAATGCTTAAACTCACACCCCCTAGTCTCCACTGACCTGATAAATGGAAACAAGAAGAGAGAGTTGAGAACAATAAACATATGTCAACAAAATTCAAAACGAATGACTAATACAGGGGGTGTAATCATGACCTCTTACACGTAAACTGTATTTGTCAAACAAGTGACAAAACTTTAGCAATATTCTAATAACAAACATGGTACATTATTCAAAACTGGGTAAGGCTATATTCTATCCTCATTGTTTTTTGTTTTATCTATTTATTTATTTTTATGTCTTAACATCCTTGCTGCATTTGAACTTCCATCTAATTGGAACTCCTTATTCTTGGAAAGGGGCTAACCTGATTCAGGGCTGATCCATAGAGCTTTAATTTTCTGCAGTTTGGGTCCCTCAAAGGTGAATACATCAACAGAACCTCTTTGGAAATGGAGTACATCAGAGACAACGATGTTATTTGATTGCATTAGCTGATCTTTACTTGAACTAGTTGGTATCCTCTGTAAGATTGAGTCACCATTTTCATCTATCAAACAAAGCAGTATTCCAGAATTCATGTCGGTCAGACCCGATCCATATAAACCACTAGTTTTTAGCTCAACCTTGTACAAGGACTCCAATCTGCCTACTTTGAGAGATGTCGCCAACTTCTCCAGTGAGAAACCTGTGCATACATTTGCTTCTGTTGCTGATAAAAGACGAGAAGGTTTTGCATAGCCCGGAAAATCTAAAGTAGAACCTTGATTAATAAATGATGAGAAACCATTTAAACAATTAATTGCAACTATGAATCAGACATAAAATAATATGAGCATCTGTAGCCAATACTAGTCAGAAATGGTGTCATTCACAACTGGGTATTCCCAAGAATGTGAATCATGTTCCATGTATTTATAGAACTCAATAGGTCATGATAAGAAGTTATAGCTAGGAGTCCCACTGAATCTGTTCATGACTTGAGACATGCTCTCTCTCTCTCACACAGAAAAATAATACGTGCATCCGTAGCCTATTCTAATTATCAAAAATTGTGTCATACTTAGAACACCAAAGTATTAGTGTATTACAAATAATATCTATTCCCGTACCATGTTATACAATTTGAACAGGTCATAAAACAGGCAGTTACAGCTAGGAGCCCACTGAACCAATAGCTGACTTTGCCTCGTAGGAACTAAGAATCATACTAGTCCATCTACTAGAGCTCATTATTTTCTTACGGCCTATCACTTGATCTTTATTATGGTAAGACCGGTGTTCTAACTGCCTAGGCAAAATGGGCCCTCAAACACCTTGACTTGGTCTAGGTGGCCGCCTGGGTGCGCAAAATTTTCAGAAGCAAGCATATAAACAATATAGGTCTAAATATAAAGAGCATATTTTTTCATGGAAACTACAATTTAGAATCTCTACACCTAATATGTGCTTTATATAATTCTCCTTGTATTTTACTGGAAGTGATGATTGGGTGATATATCCAATGAATTGGATATACTTGGGCTTAAATTGTTGTATTCTCAAGTCTTTTAGAAGATTTTTTACTGTGTTTATTTATTATTTTGCAGATTGAGGAGATGCAGGGACAAATTGGGGATTTGAGCTGTTTAATGGCAATTTCGTAATTAAATCGAAGAGCAGCGCCGGGGCGCTATGATTTGAACTGATCTCAGCGCCGGGGCGCTGAGACTTGATCGGGCGTAGAGCCAGTTGACCAAGGCACGAGCGTGCATTGAACGAGAAGTTGACTTGGACTAGGACTGAAGCAACATGGAAAAGGAGTATTTAATCAACAATTAGCTGAAAATTGAGGAGATTTTTTTTTTTCATTCATTGATAGCTGAAGATTAATCAAGAATTAGCAGGAGATTGTGGAGAAGAATTTCAATTGAAGATTGGCAGATTTTCTCTTAGGGTTTCTTCTTCTTCTTATTTTTAATTGTGTAATTCTTTCAAGATGATTTTCATGAGATTGTTGGTTTTATTTTTCGTTATGAAATAATTCTTTTATTAAGACTATAAATTGAACCTTTTATGTCTATGAATTAATTATTTAATTTAGTCCAATTATTTATGCCAAGGTGAATTGTTTATCATGTATTGTGCGTATTGATTAATTATTTGGCCAGTAATTACCGTGTAACTCTAGAAGGATTCGGAAGATGAAATTTAGGGTTAGAACTGGACATGATAATATGTATGCTTGATTATTTGCATGAGACGAATAATTAGGGTCGTGAATTGAATAGAAATATCTGTTCACTGCATGTAACAAATTGGGAATTGGAACTTAATGGGTTTAATTTAATTATTTTGCATAGGAATATCGCAAGATTGATTGAATTGAATAAAATTTAACTGATCACTTGGGAAAAGGGCTTTTAACACTTAGAATTCCTGTTAACAATTCATTAGGCATAATAATTGGATTAGTTGGATAATTGGTTTGTAGCACATAAATTGGGGATATTGTAGTCCTAACCTTTATTTATTTGAAGTCATTCATCGAGTCTTAATCTTTATTTATTTATTTAAATTAATTTTAGAATAATCTAGTTTTAATTTATTAATTTAGTTTTCTTAATTAGAAAAATCACACTTTGCAGTTATTTAAATAAAATTGAATTGGTATAGTGCTAGTAGTTGGGATTTATTGATTGGAATTCTCTGTGGGATTGACATTTAATTTTACCACTTTATTACTTACTGACTGTGTATACTTGCACAGATAATTGATTGTGAAATCAACCAACAGGAAGCAATAATTTGCTTGTTAGAAATGAAATGTCCTTTGAATTTTCATCGGAAGCAATTCAACATCATCCCTTTTAAGACATTGATGTTCTCATTGCAATATGTAGATAATTGATAACATGTTATTTTGTTTGAAGAAATGAATTCACTTGTATATAATAATACAAATATATAGCAAAAAAAGTACTAGGAAAACTCCTAGGCGGCCTAAGCTCTATGTACCCCATCTTCGCGGTTCCACCAGCTAAAGCTTTTTAAAACATTGCTTAAAGCTTCCGTAGACAGATAAAACTAACAGCTAGATTTTTCACAAAACATGGCTCAATTGAAAGATGAAGGAAGGCGCACATTAAGGCTATTGATTGACAAACATATCCACCATACACACACTATGAATCACTATAACATCAGAGTAACTTGTGCTAAATGGGAAATACTATAGAAATTTTAAATTTATTTGAAATAATGAAATATCTAAGTGGAAAGGAATGGAATCCCATGCAACTTGAAGATGGCAGATTATAGTTTAGCATGGAAGTGGCAGGACAAAACACTTCTAGTGGCCCGCATGAGGAACATATCTCATACAGTTGTACAAACAGTGCAGGCAGCCCAATCCTAAGCACAACATCCCAAATTATTTAGAACAAAAGTTCCAATAGAAAATACTCGAATCAAGTTTGTGTAATCCAAAAGACTCGTCCTGAACTTGTGAATACAAAGTCTGTAAATCATAACAGGAACTATCAATAAATATGCCTACATTTAGATGCTACATGAAAATTAATTTGTTTGTAGATAACTTTTAAAAAATATATCTTGCAGCCTTTAGAAGGTCCTTTTTTAAGTGCTGACATACAGGTAGAATTTGTTCAAGGATCTCAAAGAAGTACCATATCTGAACAAGTGTTGGCATCTTAACAAAGTCATATATTCGATGAAATATCATAGACATGGAATAATAAAAAATTTGACAATGCATAAAAAATTTAATTATATTTGTAAAATCAAATTATTATTCAGCATGCTATTCATCAGAAAAGTTTGATTAATGGGTCAACAAGCGAACACACAAAGGCAGAGTCCACACATATATTACTGACATATACCTGTGTTTTAAAAGGTCGAGTTCAATAAATACAAATGTGTACTCAAATTAAGGATATGCTTTCTTCATAATGAGTTACACTCATGTACATGCCTGAATTTTCACAACAATTATAATAATACTCCCTCCTATTCATATTAAATGTCTTTTTAGAGTTAAGCACACTTATTAAGAAATAATACAAAATGTCTTTTGTATCCCTAATTAATTATTTCTCTCTCCACAATGGTCCATGGAATTGCATTTACTAAGCATATTAAATAGAGGGGTAAATTAGGAAAAAATAGTGCAATATTGCATAGGATTCTAAAACGACACTTATATTGAATAAAATGAAACTCTCTAAAACACACTTAATATAATATGAATAGGAGGGAGTAGTACCAAATCTCACCCTCTGTATTTGCATTTGAAAATGCTAACAAACCATTAAATGTCACAAATATTTCCCCACCAACCGATGTAGCAGCCAATAACATAGATTAATATTGTCCCCAAAAAATTAGAAAATTTAGTGGTATTTATTGGTTTACAGTTTATATAGCATTAATCATTTAATTATCAGTTAGTAGCAACTAAAGATTAATTTAATCATATCAAGTTAAAAAAATAAACAAAAAACAGCCACTTAAATTGTACTCTATCTAGTTAAGAATTGAATGACAATTGAGTAAAAAAGATGCAAGAAACATAAGCTCTATACTCAAAATCACTTTGATTCCTACAAAACAAATAAAAAAATAAAAGGGCAATCCATAATGTCTCAAATATTAAAACACCAAAATTTACCTTGATAAGCTGATTTTTTGGAATAAAGAAGAAAGTGAAAGTGACGAGCTTGAGAGCCAATCCTTCTTATATGAAAAGGGGTTAAAGGGTTTGTGAAGGGTAATGTCTTTTGAGCTGTAGAATCAGATGCCTTACTGAAAGTAACTCCATTTCTGCAATTTATTGAGCTTAAAATCAGCTTCAGTCCTTCAATAATCAACTATATGTAGATATACACAATATATATATAATCAACAGAGGAAAGAGAAAGAGACCTGATTATGGAGCTAAAATCTTCTGAATTTTGTTCCCAGTAAACAATTACAGAGGTGATTCAAATTGGATATTTAGTAAGAAAGACGACAACGGAGATGAGATAAAGATCAAGATACACGGAAATTGAAGAAATGATAAGAATGGCTTATGATAACCCATATTGTATATTTGTGCACAGAAAGTATTGTTTAGATACGTAAGGCTGATGGCCCATTTTATATGGGCTTTCCTTTTGAGTTTTATAATATAGTGAAAATAGTGTAGTAATAATTATTTTTTAATCAGCAACAAAATTAATAAGACATTTAATAATAAAATATCTCTTATGTTACATTTGGATTGAAGGAATAAAATACAGAATAGAATAAGAATGAGTTATTTCATACTCTCTATCTCCCAAAGAATAAAATTTATAAATTTGGAAGGAATAAGAATGATTCAATCCATTTCAATCGCAGCCAAACACAAATTTTTTAAGAATTTGATATTTCCACATGACTTGACATATGAAAAGTATCGCTAGATGTATAGTGACGATAAAACCGTCGCTATAGATCTATAGCGACGATTTTCAATTTTCTTTTTTCATTCTATAAAAAATATGTAATTTCATTCTCATTTTTATTACTCCAATTTAAACGTAACATTAAATTCTAATCATGTCCCCCGCATTTTCCTTAAAAACTTCCCAACTACCAAAAATAGTTGTGAGTCAAACTTACACTTTACTTCCCTCTCCCGAATTTTAGGTTTCATCAATGACTCACAACTGAGTTACTGAAAATTTAAAGTGAATAAAAAACTATCTATAAAGATGAGCCCCTCACGTCACCAAATAATTAAATATCAACACACTATTGCTCTTACACTGGTCAAACACTACACTCCACAGTCACGCAAAATAAAACCAAATCTTACCCTTTCTCTCCTTCCCTCCAATTCAGACAAAGTTTTTCTCTCTCCTCCATATGGCTACCGAGAGCCAATTACTAAACCATAAAAATCCGATGACAGCTGAGCTCAAACAACCAACCCAACCATCTCCGACCACCGCCCACAACCACCAACACCTCCCCATCGCCACCACCACCATTATCCACCCCAAAAAGCTAACACTAATCCCACTCATCTTTCTCATCTACTTCGAAGTCGCCGGTGGCCCATACGGCGAGGAGCCCGCAGTCCAAGCCGCCGGCCCACTCCTCGCCATCCTAGGCTTCCTAGTCTTCCCCTTCATATGGTCCATCCCGGAAGCCCTCATTACCGCCGAACTCTCCACCGCGTACCCCGGCAACGGCGGCTTCGTCATCTGGGCCCACCATGCCTTCGGCCCGTTCTTCGGATCCTTAATGGGCTCCTGGAAATTCCTCAGTGGCGTCATCAACATCGCCGCTTTTCCAGCCCTCTGCGTAAATTACCTGCAAAAACTCTTCCCCATTTTCTCCTCCGGCCTACCGAGAAACCTCGCAATTTCTCTCTCCACTGTACTCCTCAGCTTTCTCAATTTCACCGGCCTGACAATCGTCGGATACGTCGCCGTTTTCCTCGGTATAATCTCTCTCCTCCCCTTTATCGTCATGTCCCTCATAGCAATCCCCAATATTCATCCCAAAAAATGGACCAGCTTAGGCCAAAAGGGTGTCAAAAAGGACTGGAATCTGTTCTTCAATACTCTCTTTTGGAACTTGAATTTCTGGGATAATGTTAGTACAATGGCCGGTGAAGTTGACAACCCACAAAAAACATTCCCCATTGCGCTATTTTCTGCTGTGATTCTCACTTGTTTAGCTTATATTATTCCATTAATGGCCGTATCTGGAGCAGTAAATGTTGACCAAATGGAATGGGAAAGTGGGTATATGGCCAATGCAGCACAAACCATTTCTGGGAAATGGTTAAAATACTGGATTGAAATCGGAGCTGTTTTATCTGGCATCGGATTGTTCGAAGCACAACTGAGTAGCAGTGCTTATCAGCTTCTGGGTATGGCGGATTTGGGATTTTTGCCTAAATTTTTCGGGTTAAGATCAAAATGGTTTAATACTCCATGGGTGGGGATACTATTAGCTACTGTGATCACATTGGGGGTTTCCTATATGGAATTTACTGATATAATTGGTGCAGCTAATTTTTTGTATAGTTTGGGTATGTTGTTGGAATTTGCTTCTTTTGTTTGGTTGAGGAGGAAGTTTCCGGCAATGAAGCGGCCGTATCGAGTTCCGATGAGGCTGCCGGGGCTGGTGATTATGTGCTTGATTCCTTCTGGGTTTCTGGTGCTGATAATGTCAATTGCTACAAAGATTGTTTATTTGATCAGTGGGTTGATGACTTTGGGGGCAATTGGATGGTATTTTCTGATCAAGTATTGCAAATCAAAGAAGTGGCTTGAGTTCAACAATGGTGATGGGGAGGAAGACTTATGAATTATGATAATATGGTGATAATTATGGGTTTTTGTCTTTTTAACATACAGTTGAAATTGATGCAAGACCAAAAGAAACGTGGAAGAAAAGAACAGTAGTTGAAAGTGGCAATTATTGATGGAGTCATTTATCTAATTAAAGTACAATTAGAAAATGGTGTATATTGGGAATTAATATATCATGCTTTTTTTGTTCTGAATAAATATTATTGGTAATTTTATAAGAATAAGAGTAATATATTGGATATTACCCTTATTATTATAACCATCTCATACAGTAATGTATTTTAAAGCTGTATTTTCATAGAATATTTTCATGATATACGTCTTCTATTATTGATCTTAATCCCAATATAATAGAAACAGAGATTATTGGTAAAAAAAAAAAAAAAAGAAATAGCAATTGTCCAACAAAGTTAATGAAATGACAAAATTATCTTTCATAATGTTACAATCATGTTAACACCTTCATATAATATGTTTGTTTAATTTGATTGAATTTTTCTATTCTATTCAAAGTATTTGATTATTATTTTTTCAACTTCTAGTGCGTGTAATCAATATCTTGCTAGCTTCAACTCGATTATTATTCCCCTTGTTGCCAATTTTTTATTCATTTAGGAGTATATTGAAACTTGAAAATATGCATACCTGGAGAGATTTTCATGCCGGTTATCTGACTTTCTTATCATTTGTTCAGTCTCTGTCCATCGTCCCAAGTTGCATAGGCCCTGAATTAAGGAATTATAGCTGTAAATATTTGGCAATATACATTTTCCAATCATTTCAGATAAAATATTCAAAGCATCATCTACTAGTTTGTACTTGCCAATATTTGGTTCACACCCTCTATTTTTCATTATTCTGAGCAACCTTAATGGCCATGGAAGTGTTACCTGTTTTGCAAAGCCCATTTATAATGGTCCCACGTTCGCTGCTAAAGGTCCTAATGATGAGGCCGAATGTGAAGATGGATTAAACAAAAGAATCACTTCTAATGGGATCAAAGAGGATTAATGGAAGTTGTTGACACTTCTAAATTAACCTCATTTTCATTTCACAATTTATAATAATTGGCACAGTAGCAAATAAGGGTCGATCCCACAGAGAGTAAAATTGTTTTAGAATTATTCTACTTTTTCAACAGAAAATAAAGATGGGAGTTTTTGAAAATTATTAACGAAGAGAACAAGAATTAATGATGAAGTTAACCAAATATGTAAAAACTTCAGTTCTGCAGTTCAGTTTCACCAAGTACAACAATCAATTAATCAAGTTATTATTATTTTCCCTTCAGTAAAACTATTAGCCATAGATAACAATAAGCTCTGTTATCCGAAATTCTCCATAGATAATCACGGTATGAAACAAGCTCTCCACCAAATTCTAACTAGCATACAACCTAGAACAAGCTATCTAGATTTAATATGATAAGAAGCATTAAGAAATAGAGAAGAATTATGTTAATCCAAGCAACAAACACATAAGCTCGATTTGTTTAACTTGTTTTCTGATAATCTTAGCAATACACAAAAGCTTGTCTACAATTAGTATTACCAAGTTGCTACTTGTGATGAAGACAGATATCAATTACACGTAATATCAATCTTAATCTAGTAGATGATAATGATCAAATTAACTCAATTGGTGATATCAAATTAATTAGATCAATTAGTATGCAATCAATGAAAACAGATTATCAGAAGAAATTTCAACAAGAAGGAATAAATAATAATACTCGATTAATTAATTACTTGTAACAAGGTTCCACCTCCCTTTAGAACTGAATGAAAAGAACTAGCCTGACATGCTCTTGAGTTTGCACTCCAATAGATGATAGTTGATAATTGAATGCCTAAAATCCTGACTATCATCCTCTATTTATAGTGCTAGACAAGTCCCTAAATCCTATGAGAAGTAGAAATCCAAATCCTAAAAGGAATTACAAATCACACTAATTTCTATAAAGAAATAAAATCTAATTTGAAAATAAATCTTAGTCTAAAAGAAATCCTAATTACAATAGAATTGTAAAAATTAATTTTCTAGAATCCAAAAATCAGATTTGAAATTGGAATTAAATCCCACAATTGTCATGTGTTTAAACTCCTTGCCGCGTGAATCCAAATCCATTTATGATACTAATTGTTCTTGATTTGCTAGGAACCCGTAAACCTCCTCCAATTTATTTCCAAAATCACGGAACCCCTTAAATTGTACCTAAAATAAAAATATAAGAATAATGAGTTTATTTAGGCCCAAAATAAATACAGAAGATTAAGTATTAAAGAATAAAAATATAACATATTTCATACTCATCAATTAACCTAAACTACTATCCCATATGCCCTAACCCTGAGCTCACTGTCGGAATAGGGCCACTCGGATGTCTCCACACTAACTTTCCTCCTTCAAGACAACACGTAGGAAAATTTTGAGTAATGGAAGCAAGAATAGGGTGCCAGTGCCAATCTTCTGAACCCACCTAGTGATCTTATCAGTCCTTTACCTTAAGTGCTCGAGAGTGAAGAGAAACCAATGTGAGTCCTTTAGTTGAAGTGCTCGAGAGTGGAGAGAACCGATGTACAAGCAGGTTCTCTACTCGGATTATGTGAAGCATTTCTTCAGGAAAGGCCATGATGGGAAAGAGACAATTTAATTTGCAAAGATATGAAAGTTCTCCTAAATAAAATATTTCCACTGTTCAAAATAGAAGAGCACACTGTAGCAAAATACAAACAGAACAAAGCTCTCCTGCATTTTGGTGATAAAGTTGAAACTAGTCCTTGATGCAAAGAACAAACCATCTAATGTAGATCGATTGTACTTGATGTTTCTAATCTATGATTACTGATGAGGTTCTTTGGTTTTAATCTTTTTTCTCTTCACTAGGACTGCCCTGTCCTTGTTAGCTAATACTAATAAAAATCACTAGATAATCCATGAAAACGGGGTTTACCATTTTGATTACTAACCGACTTCCATTAACATTGCAGTCACCAGATGGTCCTAAGTACTAACTTTCCTCGTCATAAAACCAGTGATTGTTTTGCTTCCATTCACACGACAAATATGTCTATCGCAATCAGTTATCTCTTCGGTTCATTTTTCAGTACAATCGCTCGCTAATCTTGGGGCGTGGCAGTTCTTAGCAGAGCACACAAATTTGGTTCAAAAAATTTCAACAATGAAGAAAGAAAGGGTGCATTAAGAAGACAAGAATGCAGGAAACAAAGTTGATCATATCTACCATGCACCTACCATTAATATTTTTTATACCACATGATAAACTATAAAATTGTATATAAAGGAACATGTGAAACATCACACGGAACAAACTTTCCCATACTATAATTTTGACTACGCATTTGACAGATTACTTCATTATTTGTTGCAGGGATCAAGCAATTGACTTCCAATAACATTGCAGTCACCATATTACCAGTGTCCCACCTATTTGCCCCACAAATTTTGATTACTAGCTGACTTCCAATAACATTGCAGTCACCAGATGGTCTTAAGTACTAACTTTCCCTGTCATAAAACAAGTGATTATTTTGCTTCCATTCACACCATAAAATGACAGACAAATATATCTATCACAATCAGCTATCTCTTCAGTTTATTTTTTAGTACAACTGCTTGCTGCTTGCTAATCTTGGGGTGTGACAGTTCTCAGCAGAGTACACAAATTCTGCCCTCACTATCACTTTTTTTACTTTTGGATAGATTATGCCCTTTCCATTTTAGCTAAGCCTAATAAAAATCAATAATTCAATGAAGATGTTCTTACTACCGACAAGAGGATACACTTGTTCTTGCATAAATTTAGTAGAATGAAAATCAAGTTTTTGAGCTCAAAATTCTTAGAATAAAAATCAAGCTTCTTGCAATATCAAGGAATGTTCTTTTGAGCAGAAAGAAAAGAAAATTCAACACACAATACTAAGGCAACACATCATATACCTTTCCAAATATTTAAAGAGAACTACCAACAAGGCTAGAATCTCTTATTTGACGGTGTAGTCTAAAAGATTTACTTACAAAAATGAGAATGTAAACCATTTAAATCTGACATATGGTCTGGAGCTTACACTGTAATCTAAAGATCTAGTGATGTAAGTCATCTACCTGAAGGCAAGAACTTTTGACACATAGCAAGTAGAGTCGGATCTTGTTCTTTCCTTGAGGGTAGAACCAGTACCATGGAGGTGGTAGATGCATCTGCTCAGAAGCCCTTGTCAACCATTTTTTCTATGAACAAACCTGCTTCATTATACTTTTTATTTCGAAAACATCCACGGATAATAGTGTTGTAAGTGGCACCATCTGGCAAACACTCATTAGCTTCCATTTTCACAAGTAACTCATTTGCTTCCTCTAGTAGTCCTTCTTCACAAAGTCCACGGAACATCATTGTGTATGTCCTAGTATCTGGTTGCAACCCTTTACAATGAAGGCTATCAAAAAGATTTCTTGCCTTATCAAGCTTTTTATCTTTGCACAATCCATCAATGAGGACAGTATAACTAACAATATCTGGAATTAAACCATTACATTCCATCACATGAGACAAGGACAGTGCTTCATCCACATTCTCGTTCTTGCAAAGACCATCTAACAAGATGCTGCATGTAAAATTATCTGGTCTATGGCCTTGAGATTGCATCTCATTAAAAAAATTCCGTGCGTCAACATATCTACCCATCTTAAATAGCCCATGCAAAATAGTGTTATAATTTGCAACTGTAGGTTTCAAATCTTCACGTTGCATTTTTCGAAAGAAATCCATAGCATTATCTACTTTTAGCTTGTTGCAATATCCATTTATCAAAATGTTATAACTATGATTATCAGGCACTATCCCCTTATTTTTCATGGTATTCAACACTGTCAATACTCCATCCATTTCGCCTCGCAAACAATACCCATCCATGAGCGCAGTGTAGGTGACTACATCAGGATTCTCACCACTTTGAATCATTTGTTCGACCACATGCTCTGCTTCTTTTACCTTACCTTCCTTGCAAAACGCATCCACCAATATACTAAAAGTGTGCTTATCTGGAGAGATTTTCATGCTGGTCATCTCTCTTAACATATGTTCAGTCTCTGTCCATCGACCAAAGTTGCATAGGCCCTGAATTAATGAACTATAGCTGTAAACATCTGGCAATATACCTTTTCCAATCATTTCAGAGAAAAGATCCAAAGCATCATCTACTAGTTTGTCCTTACACAAACTATCAATGATGGTGCTATAAACTACAGTATTTGGTTCACAACTTCCTTTTTCCATTATTCTGAGCAGCCTAATGGCCATGGAAGTGTTGCCTGTTTTGCAAAGCCCATTTATAATGGTCCCATACATAACTGCATCAGGTTCAGTTTCTTTTGTCCTTATCCACTTCTTGAACAATTCCTCAGCCTCCACAAACTTATTTGCTGAAAGAAGCCCCCTTATCAGAGTGGTGTAGGTAGAAACATTTGGCACCAAACCACGTTTGTAGAACCCACCCAACAGAGAAAACCCATAATCCACTCGATTACAGTGACAACAACAGTTTATAACGGTATTTATGGTAACTACATCTACCGGAACCACCGGATTGGTTAAAGCAGAAATATCTCTGAACAGAGAGACAACAATGGAGTAGTGTTTCATTTTTGCGATAGCAGCTAATAGTTGATTGAAATTGATTGCAGAAGGGAGGGGTCGCGTGTGAAGCATACGATCGAATAAAAGAAGAGCATCATCGAGATTATCGAACCCGGATTTGCATTTCTCCTGCAGTAATTGCTGCAGAGAATCTCTACCACTAGGCTTGGGATTAGGGTTTGTGAATTTTGGAGCAGTAGATATATGAAATGGAGCATTACGGACTAATTGAATAAGCAGAAATTGAGCAGAGATTTACCTACTGCTGATAAGTATTTGGAGGTGAAAGTGAAAGCAACCCCCTGAAAAAGGTTTCCCCTCCCCATATCCGATCTCTGATCTCCGACTTGAGAAAAATGGTGGTGTTAGCCTAGTAGCCTACGAGTGAGTACATGTCTGCGTCACCTTTGGTTGGTTTTGGTGCATTTGGTGAGCGGAGGAGTTTACATTTTAAAAAATGATTTAATAAATTTGGTATTTACATTTTAAAAAATGATTTAATAAATTTGGTAGGATAAATTAAATATATATATATATATATATATATATATCATTATAAAATATTCTCTTTTTGTGATTTTTAAAATATTATTAACATTATAAAATAGTTGCCAATTGATATACTCCCTCCGTCCCATAGTTAATTAGTTATTGGCTGATTTTTTATTTTGAGATGTCCTAATATGCTACTTACTATTTATAAAATTTAGTTGGTTCATTGTTTTATTTTTATGCCTTTATAATAAATATTCAACCATTACTCTTTTTTTGAAGAAACAAAATTCAATATCATTATTTTTATCACCACATTTAATGTTGTTGTATTCTCTTTGGTTAAAGTTCTGTGGTGGAAGTTGAGAGTTTCAGTGTAATAAATAAAGAGCAATTAACTTATTTATTAATTTCGTATTAAAGGGTATATGTGAAAAATTTATGTTAAAAATTATCACTTAACTAATTTTCTTAAACTATGTACCAAAAAAAATCAACCTATAACTATGGGACGGAGGGAGTAATATTTTTTAAAAAACTTACCTAGTCTAAATTTTAAAAAATGAAGCCTGATGTAATAATTAAATATTTTTGCCCCGACAGTAGAATACTCGTGGTTTCAGAAGTTATTTGAAAGAGAAGATCAAACGGATCATCAATTTTAAGTTTCATCATCGACCAAAAAACATGAAATAACACCAGTGCTTCATCAGGATCCGGTGCATGGCCTTGAGCTTGCATCTCATAAAAAATATATATACAAAAGAAAAATCCACTCCAACACTTCAACCCATCTGAAACCATTTAAATCTGACATATGGCTTGGAGCTTGCACTATTATCGAAAGATCTAATAATGCAAGTCATTTACCTGTACGCACATAGCAACTAGAGTCCGATCCTATTCTTTCCTTGAGAGTAGGTCCAAAACCATGGAGTGGAGGTGGTCGATGCATCTGTTGAGAAACCCTTGTCAACCATTTTTTCTATGACTAAACTTGCTTCATTATACATCTTATTTCGAAAACATCCCCGAATAATAGCGTTACAGTTGTAAGTGGCATCATTTGCACATTCGATCAATTCATAGCGATATGGAGAGCACAAAGAAAGCTATGTTGGAGTGCTAACGCCTCAGCATGCAATGCAGACGAAGTGAAAGTAGCCATGCCTCTGCCCGCCTGCATGCAGATTTTACAGAGAAAACAACTTTAGATCCTAAAAATTATCAGAATGAGGTTAAAAACGAAACAGGAGTTGCTAAAATCAAATGCCATTGTTATGGAAGAATCAGCTGTTGGATTTTGGCCAAGCTCCATTGCTTTGAATCCTCATCAAGAAAAAGATTGACAGTTTGTTTATCAAAGTCATCACTGAAGAGTGCAAAATAAATAGGTGGAATAAGAAGCTTATCTTTCGATCCTCCCCAAAACTCAAGACCATATGTTGGTAGAATTAATGTTCCGAACCAATAGCTTTTGCTAAACCATGCATCAAAAGATCCTTTTCAACCAAAATTCCTTTCCATACCCCAAGAGTAGGAAAGTTTAAGTTTAGAATGGAGAAAATTCAATTTTGGGCAAAAGAATATTAGCCAGCAAAGAACAAGGATTCTCCAACAAACGCCAAACATGTTTGGCAAGAAGGGCCATATTCAAACAAGAAAAATCTCAAACGCCTAGAACTCCCTCAAATTTAGGATGAGTAATCTTATCTTAGGCAATCCAATGTGTGCGGAATTGATCATGACCCTATCAAAATGCTCTGACAATACAGTGAAGCTCATGAATCAAGGTAGAGGATAAAAGAAATGCACCAAGAGTATAAATAGGTATGGTAGCCGGAGTGGATTTCAGAAGAACATTGTGCTCAGCTGGCGTTAACAGTTTTGATTTCCATGTTTGACGTTTATGCTCAAGTTTATCCTTGAAGAATGAGAAATCTTACTTCTTGTTGCAAGTAAGAGTAAAAGGCACTCCAATATATTTTTGAGACACCGGTATGGAGCCAATATCAAAAATATCCTGAAAGAGAGTAGCATGAGTGTCCAGAACTGCTGGACTAACAAAAAGGCCTAATTTTTGAAAATTTATTAATAGTCCTGAGGCTTTAGAATATCCCTGGAAAATTTCCTTGATATGGAGACGAGTACAGATATCATTTGGGAAGTAAATATTGCAAACATGCAAAAAAGAGGTGTGAGACAGGTGGTGCACGACGACTTAGCTTAATTCCTTTATTAAGTCTGGAGACGAGAGTAATCACTAATTAGATATCAAAGTAATTTTTTTAATGTGAAAATGAATTTATGTAAATATTTCATTAAATTGGCCAACTGGCCGAATAAATTGAGCCAATTTAGCTAATTCGGTCAGAACCATTTTGACTCATCCAAACCTTTATCTAACCTAAACAAACAAGCTGAATAACTTACCAAATCAGTTTCAGGCCCTTCAGATCAATTAAGAGTCAATCAAGCACAATAATACAAAATAAAGATCTAGCCTCATTTTGATTACTATTTGCTAAGAAAGCTGCATTCGAACACCTATTACCCTTTGTCAGATGATCAAGCCCATTAGACAGAAAAATCATCACTGTTTGTTTGTCTCCTCCCTACACCACATACCAACACCACTTGATCAATATTCACCTTCCTGTTCTAACTCGACTTTAAGATGGTATATTTCATCCCCAAATGAAAGCATAATTTGTTCGTCAATGACCTTCCTTTTGTGTGTTTGAATCAACGACTTGCTACATCAATCTTCTTCGTAAACTCAATGCCCAAATTCTCCACTTCAACAAAAAAATTCTCAAACCTACATGCTCCACTTTAAGACTTTCCTCCTCATTAGCACTCACCAAAATCAACCCATTAACCCCCCCACTTTACAATATTCATAATGCCATTTTTGAATTTAATATACAAATTTTCATATCCATTAGAGCTAGTTTCTCCTTGGTAACAAAAATCCAGTAGCTATTCTAACAATTTTTTACCTCTTCATTTGGTAGATCTGCAAGTTTCTTCATTGAAGGAACCCTCATTTTCTCCTTATGCTTTACAACTTTATTCACATGCAATGGATGTTCTTTCTGACATCTCATTTCCCTTCTTGCAAACTCGATATAAACTCTACGATTAACAATCCATCTTCTAAACAACCATTTTTGTGCCTCGACTGCATTTGTCTTTTTTCTCAAATTTTACAAACCAAAAGCAATTAGCTCTGCTTCCCTTTTTTCTATGAATCATAATGCCTTCAATCCTCCCATGCCGTCCACAATAATTCCACAGAATCTCACTTGTAATATGCTATGTCAATTGAGACATGTAGAGTTGTTTTCTCAACAAGCACCAACCCTTTGATATTTTCCATCTCGCTTCTTTGCACCTACCCCATGTATATCAGAAAAGGAAAACCTGAAGGTATATCACTTGATCTGTTATTACTCACATTTATCGATTTTTGATCTGCTTCACCCTAAATATGATTATGTTTTAGTTATTGATATTTTCTCTTCCAGCTTTCCATCTCTCCATCTCTCGTAACTTTTCTAAACGAAATCTATGTCTTCTGCTATCTTATTTTAGTGGATTATCAATTGGTTTGTAAGACGTTGGAAGAGGAAGGCGATCGTCGTCAAAAAATTAGACTTTTGTTCACCATCTTTTTTGCAAGTAGGCTAACAAATGGAAGTAATAAAATAGCACAATGTAAATATCACTAGATAATTTAAAAAAAAGAAGAAGCACATTTCATGTAAATATTTTTAACTATTAGGTGAAAAGAAACCGAAAAATTATATATATATATATATATTAAAGAAATTGAAATTGTGAAATAACGGAAAACCTAAGACTGAGATGTTCTTCTTTTCTCACCCAAGAATGGAGTATTGTACTGCTATCCTTCAACACGAATTAATTCTGGATTCTTTGGATCTCCACTACATGTCATTCCTTCATTGGTTCTCAAACTTGTTCTGGTTAGCAGCACGCCAGCACCTATCAATCAAATGCTGCAAAAAAAAAAAAAAAGTAGTGTACTTTTAAAGATGTCCAAAAAGTGTCCATTTGTTCTTTCATTAGTGTAATAAGGACACCAACAAGGCCACAACTCATGCACACACATGAGCTCGCAAAAATAGTGAACACGCTCGAAAAAGAGTACAGGACATCTGGAAAAGTTTCACACGAGACAAAGAGAGCTTCTTGCAGGAATCCAAGTATGATATGATCCTTTGAGCAGAACAAAAAAGAAGATTCAGCAGGGAATACTTCGACAACACATGACATACCTTTCCATAAATCTACATAGAATTACCCAAAAGCAAAATCTAGAAACCTTTGTTCACATTTGACTAGAATGTAAAAGCGCAAGTTACTAATGGAAACCATTTACGCTTTCTATTATTGCACAATCCAGCAATGAAGTCTGATAATAATAATATCAGAAACTAAACCATTACATACAATCATATGAAATAACGACAGAGCTTCATCCGTAACACCGATTCTTGCAATGGCCACCTAACAAGATACTGCATGTCGAAGGTCTGGTCCATGGCCTTGAGCTTGCATCTCATAAATAAAAAAATATAAGAGAAAAATCTGCTGCAACATTTCAATCCATCTTAAATAGCACCTGTAAAATAGTGTTGAAAATTTCTATTGTGCATTTCAAATCATCATGGGGCTCTTGAGATAGAGATGCATAACTTAGTCTACTTTCAGCTTCTTGCAATATCTATTTATTGAAAGGTCTATTGCAATATCCTTTTATTCATCATGGGGATCTCTTTACCAAAGCTGCTAATTGCAAACCCCAGCATAAACAGGTGGCTCAGCCCCTGAATCTACCAAAGAGCGCAAACAAATTTACTTAATTATAAGAACAATCATGTTTCATGTTTTGAGCCCAATGTATGTCCGCAACTTGGTAGTTTACTTTTGATTTTAAGAAATTGTGTTTTTGTCACAATGTTAGTATTCAGTAGTAGGTAAATAGGTACAAATAATAAGATAGCATAATGTTAAATAATAAGATAGCATCACAATAAGGCTGCAACTCACGCACACACATGATATAGACAATGCATAAAAGCTCCCAGAAATAGTAAACACACTCCAAAAAGAGTAAGAGAAACTGAAAAAAGTTGATGCGGGACAACGAGAGCTTCTTGCAATATCCAGGTATGCACTTTTGAGCAGAAAGAAAAGAAAGTTCAGTACACAATACCATGACAGCACATTATATACCATTCCATATATACACGGAGAACTACCAACGAGGAAAATCTAGAATCTCTTATTTGACTGTCCAATCTAAAAGCTTTACTTACAAAGAAGAATGGAAACCGTTTAAATCGGACATATGGCTTGGAGCTTGCACTGTAATCTAAAGATCTAGTGATGCAAGTTATCTACCTGTGGGCAAAAACTTCTGACGCATAGCAAGTAGAGTTGGATCATGTTCTTTCCTTGAGAGTAGATCCAGTACCATGGAAGTAGTAGATGCATCAGCTGAGAAGCCCTTGTCAACCATTTTTTCTATGAGTAAAGTTGCTTCATTATACTTCTTATTTTGAAAACATCCTCGGATATAATAGTGTTGTCAATCATTAGCTTCCATTTCCGAAAGGACCTCATTTGCTTCTTTCAATAGTCCTTCCTGACAAAGTCCACGGATCATCATTGTGTAGGTCTTAATATTTGGTTGCAACCCTTTTGAAGGAAGGCTATCAAAAAGATTTCTCGCCCTATCAAGCTGCCTATTTTTGCACAATCCATCGATGAGAACACTATAAGAAACAATATCAAGAATTAAACCATTAGATTCCATCTCATGAAACAAGGACAATGCTTCATCCACATAATGGTTCTTGCAAAGGCCATCTAACAAGATGCTGCATGTCAAAATATCTGGTCTGTGGCCCTGAGATTGCATCTCATTAAAAAAATCTTGTGCGTCAACATATCTACCCATCTTAAATAGCCCATGCAAAATAGTGTTGTAATCTACAATTGTGGGTTTCAAACCTTCACACGGCATTTTTCGAAAGAGATCCATACCTTTATCTACTCTCAGCTTCTTGCAAAATCCATTTATCAAAGTGCTATAGCTATGATTATTAGGCACAATCCCCTCATTCATCACGGTATTCAACACTGTCAATGCTCCATCCATTTCGCCTCGCAAACAATACCCATCCATGAGCGCATTGTAGGTGACTACATTCGGATTCTTGCCACTTTGAATCATTTGTTCGACTACATGCTATGCTCTGCTTCTTTTACCTTACCTTCCTTGCAAAGCGCATCCACCAGTATAGTAAAAGTATGAATACTTGGAGAGATTTTCACACTGGCCATCTCTCTTAACATTCGTTCAGTCTCTGTCCATCGACCAAAGTTGCATAGGCCCTGAATTAATGAACTATAGCTGATTACAGTTGGCAATATACCTTTACCAATCATTTCAGAGAAAAGATCCAAAGCATCATCTACTAGTTTGTCCTTGCACAAACTATCAATGATGGTGTTATAAACTACAGTATTTGGTTCACAACTTCCTTTTTCCATTATTCTGAGCAACCTAATGGCCATGGAAGTGTTGCCTGTTTTGCAAAGCCCATTTATAATGGTCCCATACATAACTACATCAGGTTCAGTTTCTTTTGTCCTTACCAACTTCTTGAACAATTCCTCAGCCTCCACAAACTTATTTGCTGAAAGAAGCCCCCTTATCAGAGTGGTGTAGGTAGAAACATCTGGCACCAAACCACGTTTGTAGATTCCACCCAACAGAGAAAACCCATAATCGACTCCATTACAGTGACAACAACAGTTTATAACGGTATTTATGGTAACTACATCTACCCGAACCACCGGATTGGTTAAAGCACAAATATCTCTGAACAGAGAGACAACAACGGAGTAGTGTTTCATTTTTGAAATAGCCGCTAATAGTTGATTGAAATTGATTACAGTAGGGAGAGGTCGCATTTGAAGCATACGATCGAATAAAAGAAGAGCATCATCAAGATTATCGAACCCGGATTTGCATTTCTCTAGCAGTAATTGCTTCAGAGAACCTCTACCTCTACGCTTAGGATTAGGGTTAGGGTTTGTCAATTTTGGAGAAGTAGATGTATGAAATGGAGTATAATAATTATTCAGGACTAAGAAAAATGGATTGAATAAGCAGAGATTTACCTACAGGTGGGTGATTTACGGCACCTGCTATAATCGTTGGTGGTAATTTGTTGGAGGTCAAAGTAAAAGCAACCCCATGAATAAGGAGGCTTCCCCTTCCCATCTCCGACCTAAGAAACGCTGCTGTTAGAGCAACTCCAGCAGCCCGGAGCTGCTGATTCGTAGACTATATTTAGTCTAGGACGAAAATCGCGCTCCAGCAGATGGAGCAAATTTAGTCCGCCCCTTTTTCCGGCGAGCCAAACGGACTATATCTGCGAACCAAATTTGATGGACTATTATTTATATTATATTTAAATAGAAGGCTCAACGAATAGAAAACCAGGAAAGTTGAAGAAGAGAGGTGAAGGAGAAGGAGCCAGATGAAGGAGACGAAGGAGATGAAGACAACGGATAGATCTGTTGTTCAGAACGGTAATAAAAAAGAATCAGAACGGTTCTACTGCTTTGGCTCGGCGAAAAGTTGGTCAACAATTCAATTCTGGGTGAACAAATTTTGTGGATATTATGCTTCAATCGAAAGAATGTAATAAAACCGTGTAGGTGAACAAGATAAAATATTTTAATTTTTTCATGTAAAATTTCATTAAGTCTTATTCTTATATTTTATATTTAATACTTTGTAAAAAAAAAATTAATAAATATGTCAAGCATTAGAGATGTTCAAAAATATGCAAAATCAATCATTTGGATTTATGCATTGTTGGAGAATATTAAAGGATGCACCAAAATGGAGAACAAATAATAGTGGAAAAAAACAAAAAAGTAATAGAAAGTCAAGTCCAGCAGCATCTTCTCCATCAACCGCAGAAGAAGTCAGTTTGGGTGAAGACGATGGTATTGAAGATACAATTTCTGCAGGATTAGAGAGGCCAATGGGAAGAAAGGCTTCGAAAGCATTATTTAAAAAGGGCAAAGGAACCGGTGATACTAGTACACCTATGAGTTGAGGTTTGAGAAATTCGAGCATCGGATGAAATTGAACCAACAAAAGAGACAAGAGAACATGGATGAAATATATTTTCAAGAAGCAAGAGAAGTTGAATATCTTTGAAGCACAAGAAGATGAAAGGATCATGATGATCGACACCTCTAACATGGAGCTGAAGTAGTTGAATATTACAAACAACGCAAGAAAGAAATCATGAAAAGAGTTACATCTAGTAGTTGATTTGCTTATTATTAGAAAGCGTAATTTGCTTATTATTGTAGTAGAATGTAATGGATTAGGCTCATTGGTGTAGTGACCACAAGTGTTGAATAATATCTTCTTGCGGTTTAGAATGAACTTGTTTATCCCTTTGATATATGATTTGCTTGATGAATTCAAGTAATTGTAGGTACGCCACGCATGAGACACTTCTACGATTTGGAATCTCGTCGTGTGTATCGTGAGGTTGTTGGTTCTTGATTGTCATCTCGTTCATCTTCAACGATCATATTATGTAATATTATGCATGCAGTCATAATTTCTTTTAGTGTTGTTTGATCCCAAAATCGTGCAGGACCACGAACTATCGCAAAGCGTGCTTGCAGTACCCCAAATGCTCGCTCAACATCCTTTCTAAGCGCCTCTTGAGTCTTAGCAAATAGTTTTCTTTTATTTCCCCGAGGTGCTGAAATGATTTTAACAAATGTTGCCCATGGGGGATATATACCATCAGCAAGGTAATATCCCATCGTGTACTCATTCCCATTAATTGAGTAGTTCACTGGTGAAACACGACCTTCAGTAAGAGCAGAGAATATAGATGATCTCTCCAAAACGTTAATATCATTATGAGAGCCTGATAATCCAAAAAATGCATGCCATATCCAAAGATCGTATGAAGACACCGCTTCTAAAATAATTGTTGGCTCATGCACATGTCCAGAATACATACCATGCCACGCAACCGGACAATTCTTCCATTTCCAATGCATGCAGTCGATGCTCCCCAACATCCTAGGAAAACCACGCTCTTCAGCTTTTGATAGCAATCTAACGATGTCATTACTATTGGGTGATCTCAGATATTCATCACTAAAAATTGAAATGACTGCTTTTACAAACCTTTTAAGACTCGATATAGCCGTGTGCTTTCACCGATTCGCACATAATCATCAACGAATCATTTGAAACACCATAGGCGAGCATCCGCGTTGAGGCAATTATCTTTTTGTAGAAAGATAAACCGAGATGTCCTGCAAACATTCATTTTTGGACGAAGTATGAATCATACGCTTAACCGCTCTTTGAATTGAAGGAAAAGCGGTCGCGCATTCTAAACCTTCTCCCAAAATAGATACGGGGGTATGTAGGATGTTCTGCAAAATAATCACGAAAAAAGTCAATTATGACCTTCGTGTACTACCACGATCAATGGTAATCTGACCTTGCATGAACTATGATGACGTGATGTATGCCTATTGACATTTTGTTGTTCTTCTTCAATAAGCGCCATGCCTAATAATTGTCCATATGCTTCTTCATCTTCTTCTTCATCCACGTCTTGCATAGCTAATTCGAATTAACGAGACATATTTAAAATAACTTATTTGATTGGAAGAATGAAATTAAGATGAGTGAATATGAGAGACTAGATGTGACTTATATTTATAGATCTTTATTTGTTTATTAAAATATAGCCGTTATAATATGGTAGTTGGAATATGACCGTTAGAATATGGTCGTTGGATTATGTCCGTTGGAGTTTTTTTGAATTAATTGATTATTTTAATCATTTTATATTATAGTCCACGGGATAGTACACAGGATAGTACATCTGCTGAAAGGAGTGAAAACTAAAGGACATTTGTTGATGTCAGATGGACTAAATATAGTCCAGCAGATAGTCCATCTGTTGAAAATGCTCTTATAAGTCACGAGACTCGGGTGAGTTTGTGGGGTTAAGTTTCATGTGTCCCTAGTAAATATATTTTAATTCTAAAATATATAAATAAATACTACTATATAGCTAGTGTAAGAAGTCTTCTAAGTTTCCTTGAAGTTATTATTAATACTAATTGTTTAGAATAGTGTCATCCAATCCACCATTTCAATAGTAATATTTTGACTAAAAGACAATTTGTACTCTAAACTTTACTTCTTATTTACGTTTGCATCCCAAACTTAAAAAGGTGTCTAAGTACACTCCAAACTTCATTATATGTAACAAAACGCACACTTTCTTCATTTAATCGGTCAAAAGTGACCGGCTAAGGCGGTAATACAAGTTTGGGGTGCAAATTATTTTTGCCACATAATTTTTTTTTTGTTTTTAAAAACAAAAATTTTAAAAATAGAATTTTGTTTAAAACAGAATTGTAAAAATTATAAAAAAAATCTGTAAAATTTTTAAAAACATAATTTTTAAAAAAACTTTAAAACAGAATTTTATTTTACATTTTGTTTTTAAACAGAATTTTTAAAAAAATAGATTTTTTGTAAAAACATAATTTTGTAAAAACAAATTTTCAAAAATATCAAAGCAAAAAAGTCGGAAATAAAATTTTGTTAAAACAAATTATTATTTTTTAAAACAGATTTTTTTGAACTTGTAAAATAAAATTCTGTTTTAAAAAATTTTGTTTTACAAAATTTTGTTTTAATAATTTTGTTTTAAAAAAATTCTGTTTTAAAAAAATAAAACAATTTTTTTTTAACTTGCCAAATAAAATTCTGTTTTAAAAAATTCTGTTTTTACAAAATTCTGTTTTTAAAAATTGTGTTTTTAAAAAATCTGTTTTTGAAAAATTTTGCTTTAAAAAAGTTGTAAAATTGTAAAAAAAATTCTGTAAAATTATTAAAAACATAATTTTTTAAAGCAGAATTTTAAAAAAATATATAAAATAGAATTTTATTTTACATTTTGTTTTTAAACAAAATTTTTAAAAATAGAATTTTAAAAAATTTTAAAACAACATTTTGTTAAAACATAATTTTTTAAAAACAAAATTTCAAAAAATCAAAGCAAAAAGTCGGAAATAAAATTTTGTTAAAACAGATTTTTTTTAAAAAAATAGAATTTTGTTAAAACATATTTTTTTTAACTTGTAAAATAAAATTATGTTTAAAAAAATTCCTGTTTTTACAAAATTCTGTTTTTAAAATTTGTGTTTTAAAAAAAATAAAACAAATTTCTTTTTTTTAACTTGTAAAATAAAATTCTGTTTTAAACAAAATTCTATTTTTACAAAATTTTGTTTTTAAAAACAAAAAAAGAATTTTTTTTTATACGGCAAAAACAATTTGCACCCAAACTTATGTTACCTCCTTAGCCGATTACTTTTGACCGGTTAAGTGAAGAAAGTGTGCGTTTTGTTACGTATAATGAAGTTTGGAGTATACTTAGACACCTTTTTAAGTTTGGGGTGCAAACGTAAATAAGAAGTGAAGTTTGGGGTGCAAATTGTCTTTTAGTCTAATATTTTATTAGGTCAGTAATTGTCCATACCTGAAGGGTAATGAAATTCTTCCTTTTTTCTGTTTTAATAATTCCATTTTCATTTCCTCTCTCCTCCTTTCTCCTCCTATCACTCTTTTTGAGACAAATCAATTAAAATGAATCTGAACTGTTCTTGTACTTTCTCGTCCAAATTCAAAATGAGTTGTATTTTATTATATGATGTCATTTTAGTTTAAAAATTCACTCAAAAAGTAACAAGTTAATGTATTATTAAGACTTTGTTCGTTTACATGGTAGCGGTTGTAGCAGTAATAGTATTTTACAAACATAGCTAAGAGTGCATTTGCAACGATAGTATTATTTGAAAAGTTATATATGATCTTGTTCAGTTACCATCAACTTATGTTGTTAAAATTATAATTTTTGTTCGGCTCGAATCATAGCAGTTGCGACTGAAATGACCAAAAAGAACATGATTTGTTATATGGTATAGATATATGATAATAAATTAATTACGTAATCATACAAAAATAATAATTTGTGAAAAGAGAATTAAAATGGTATGTAATATCATTTTTCATTTGGTAGTCTATTACTCCCTCCGTCCAAAATTAATTGTTCAGTTTTGACTTTTTTAAGTCAAATTGACTATTTTTAGAATTAATAATTAAGCATATATAAATATATTTCTAAAATTATAAAAATTGAGATTAGTAATAAATTGTATATACTTTCTTTTTGGTTATAATCTCTTCACCTATATTTTAACAAAAATAGTAAAAAGATTAGTTTTAAAATGGTCAATTTGACTTTAAAAAAATCAAAACTAAGAATTAATTTGGAGACGGAGGAGTATTATACTATAACAATAATTATAATTAATTTAGTAATATAACTAATTTAGTCATAATAATTATAAAGTTTGCATTACCAAACCAAGTATTAAGTTACTTAAATCTTACAAGTTATTAGTAGTGCAATATAATTCAAATCCTAATATTCCAATTTTAGTATTGCAATAAAGAGAATCTACTTCAATCACCTTACAGAAAGATATAAGAAATCAAATCAAAATAAATTTCCATATATCCCAAAAATTGAAAAAATGAGATTGATAAATTGGGCTGCCAGGAAAATATAAACTTTATAACTATATAAAAATGAAGCAAAAGATAGAATGGAGATTTGCGTTTTGACAACAAAACGCAACTCGGGAATTTTCTTGTGTTGTGTTGCTTTTCACCTTCAATCGCAGCGGCCAATGCTGAGTTTCCGAGTTTGGGCCGCCCACATTTGACATGCCGAACAACTTTGTAGCTGTGTGCCTGTGTTTCAACCCCAATCGTAGCAAACACATAATTTTGTGGTGTAAACAAACATGCACTAATATATTTACAACGGTATAAATTAACTTTTGGTGTCTAGAATGAGACCTGACTTATAAGTTGGTACTCTAATTTGAATACAAATATTGTCATAAACTAGAGAGTATACAAACTCAAAAGGAGTCCTCATTACAATTATTATCACACTATTTCACGTAATAGTGAGGACTACTAATGCACCATCTAGACCATCACTGCTCCCCGACTAGTCCCAAATTTACGCTCTCATTTCCTCAGAGAATAAAGAAAGAAAAGGGTGAGCTCAACTAGCCCAAAGAAGAAATATTATGACTAAGATAATGCGTAATAATTTATCGTTAGCCTTCAACAAAGTTAAACTTATAAAATATAATAAACATCAAGTTTAATCAAGCAATGAACAAGCAATCCATTAAAAGAGTCAAGTAGAGAATAAAATCTACTATCTTCTATGATTTAAAAGGTTTTTCATCACTTTTATCACCGACTCAAATTTTATAAATAATCCACATCATCGAATCACCCCGCACACTACTGTACCAAGGATATTCTTTAAGATCACGACCACGAATTATCCATGCACTACTACTTAAAGATAATCATGTTTTCATCAACTATCCGATCATGCCATAAAACAATTCATCTTGCACTACTACCAAAGAGAATCCATAGCCATAATCATACCAAAAACTCGTCCATCAATGCACTACGGGCCAATGAGGACTTTTTCCACATCATTTGTAACATTACTACTATGATTATACCGAATAATCCTCGTCATAATCATACCAAGTCCATCTATGCACTACAAAAGCCATGTATGACTTTCAACAAAATATAAACATGAGGATGATGACAATGATATAAGAATTCAATAAAACAAGTTCAAGAATTAATTTATCTAGAACCGATAACGCCCAAATTGTCAACATGATACCGCTTTGTAGAGTAAAATTCAAGAATGCTCGTAAGAATATTTCCATGAAAAGATATCGATGAAGCGCAAATATCAAGGATATTCCACTAATTTCATGGAGTATAGAAGTCAAAGTTTTAACCAACCGAGTATAATAAAGAATGGAATAACAAAAGAAATCACCATGCATGCGATAGATCACACAGCAAGTTATTCCAATGTAATAATAAATAATCGGAACCAGTCCCACAAAAACGCATGCATGTGATATTCCAAATGTAATAATAAAGAATGGAACCAGTCCCACAGAAACGCATCGATGATATATTTCCAATGTAATAATAAATAATGGAATCAGTCCCATGAAAACGCATGCATGTGATATTCCAAATGTAATAATAAATAATCTAACTAGGTCCCAAGAAACGCATGAAATGCATGTATATATATTCCAATGTAATAATAAAGAAATATTAGAAGAATTTCACCATGTATGCAAAGATTTGATGTATAAAGTTATTCCAACATAATAATAAAGAATGGAATAATGTAAGAATTTCACCAAGTATAGGTAATCACAGATACAAAAAATTCCAATGTAATAATAAAGAATGGAATAATGTAAGTTCTCTTCATAAATAAGAAAGAAAGAGTACCCTTTACGAGTACAACAAATAATATTCCCTACCTTAAAAAATCGATAATCGAATAAAGAGGTAACAAACTTCTCTTCTTCTTTCTCTCTATAATTTCTCTCTAAATAATTGCTCTAAAGCTTTTGTGAATTGGTGAGAAAATGAAGGAAGAATGAGCTTCTATTTATAGGAAAATATAGTTTCGATAATCGCACGCTTTGGGGCTCAAAATATTACAAAGATAATACCTTCCTCTTTTTCTTCATTTTTAATTTAGTCCTGCAAGTATTATCAAACTTGCACCAACTCCCCTAATAGTAAATAATGTGAATCAATAGTAAATCATGTGACTCAATAGTTCTAATCATGTGATAAAAATAATTACAAAGATAAGACTCCCATCTATACCTCCATTTTTAACTTAGTCATGCAAGTATTATCAATTTTGCACCAACTCCCCTAATAGTACAAGAATGTGATTCAATAGTACACACATGTGAACAAATAGTTATATAAGCATGTGAATTAGTAGCAATTAATTGCTCATTTATCCGATAAATTACCCGATTTATCAATATAACCCCCGCACATCAATTATCATCTAATAGATGTCGATTTTCACTAACACAAACAATTCCAACATAATGAAACTATTTTTATCAACAATATAAATTTTGAAATTTCAAGTTTGATTTTTTCCAAAAAGTCAACTATCGACTTTTTCACCAAATAGTGAATCCTTAAAATTTTATGTTTATAGACTATTTTTACTAATTTCATCGTTCCGACTCAAATATCACGTCCGCTGCTTCCAAATTCAACTCCTAACACAACTTCAATTTTAATAACATTCATCATTAATATTATAACTCACAATATTTAACAACCAAAGTCGCTCCTGTGAAAGAGGGGGCTTTCCGATAAGATTTCTCTTTATCAAGCGCGCAATTAGTGACCAAACCTCTCCTCGATGTAACTTCTAGATATTGTCAATATTGCAAATAATAATATGAATAACTTTGTCGCCTCAATCATTGATTTAATAATATATCATATTATGCAGATGATACCGTAAATAATAATTGAATCAATAATATGAAAGATATGATGCAAAGAATTATCAGAGTAATAATTGAGTATAACCGAGTGACTTCTCACGTAAGCATCAATAATCAATACCGTAAAGCTACTATGCAACCACGCCAGACATCGTATTTTTTTTAACACCGTGTTTCAACAAGCTTAACTAGAAAACTTCCGCCGCTATTTTCATAAAGTATTTTTGTCGCTTTCTCAATCCGACAATAATTCCGCTATGGGTCCACTAATGATTGTACCATCGCATTTGGATATTCCCCGACAAAAAAGAATATTCCCCACCAATCGAATATTATATAACAACTCATGTATTTTTTGCAAAATTTATAAATATAACCCACAACTATAACATTATATCAAATCCACACCATAATATTTAAAAAATTATTTTGAGAAAATTAAATATTTATTCATAAAATCTGGGTCTCACAATCTCCCTCCTTATGGAATTTCACCTCTAAATTTACGACGCATTTGGTATGTCAAATGTGAGGATACCTCGACTTCATTTCAAATTCTAACTCTTGAGGTATAACCTTCGAGTGTTGAATACGATTCTTCTTATCCAAGATTTTAACACGATCTCCTCAAACGTTAAATCACCCGTTATCTCGTCCGGTTCTAAATTAATAATGTGGTTCGGTCATCCACATATTTACGTAACATCGATACGTTAAAAAACGTTATGAACACGCAACATACTTGGCGCAGAAACGAGTCTATAGCCACGCCCTACTTCATCGAGGATTTCAAATGGACCAATTAAATCGAGGGTTGAGATTTCTCTCTCATCGATTCTTGCTTCTAGAATAACGCCTCTCAACCTTCTTCTTCACATTTATCACCTCGTGTGTGTAGCTTGAGCGGCTTTAACTTTATCGATTAAAGTCGATTCTACTCAGATATATTCGTTATCTTTCACTGGGTTCCTAGAGTCTTTAACTCTATCTTCATCATTTGTAAGTCGTACGTAAATGGGCCTTTGTGTTAACAACATCGCACTCAGAACGCATACGATCTTCTACTCAACGCGCCGCCTACCACGCTCGCTTTCCCACGATGGTATTGAATGGTACGATCGTAATCTTCAACAAATTTCGAGCCAACGCTTTGGCGCGATGTTACGCTTCGCTTTTTAAGTAAAGAAATATTTGAGGGTTTAAGAAATGGGTTTTGTATCGAGGTCAATACAAAATTCGATTTCACGCCTAGGGGTAGGCTAAGAAGACTTCAAGAATACGCCAGAAATTTATTAACAATAGAAATATCATTCAAAATCGCGACTCTCATCCAAGACTTGATAACACGTCACATTGATACCTATCAACTTGCCATCGCTATTCACGACGCTGCCTACGTAAAGTCCGCTTCGCAGCATTCCACACAAGAAAGTCAACAACGAAAGGACCGGGGCTTTTACTTATGGCTTTATATGACAATGATTGACTTTAGTGGTTTGGTTGTTTGAATTCGCATAACAACAGTTGGTTAGAATATGAAAGCTAACAACCTTACGAAAAAGCATGATGAGTAGTTAACTAATCGATTTCTAAAAATTGCATCAAAGGCAAGTATTTTCAAAGAGATAAGTTCGACAGTAACGTGAAAGTGTCGATTTGAATCAACAAGATTTATAAATAGTGGAGGTAACGAAGGTTTCTACTAACGAAGTTTCAACCAATAAGTCAAAGTCTAACTTCTCCTGAGTTAAATTTAAACGCTGAGCACAAGCAAGAGAGATAAAAAAGAATAGGTAGAACCGGTATCAAATAAGGTATAGACTTCACAAGAATTTATAATTAACTAACCCGTGATAACTTCGCTCGATTCTGCTCATCAGTCACAAAAACGCTTCCTTAAACCACCGAATTTGTTTTTCCAGATCCGCTTTTGGTGCCACCGCCCCAAATTGGACTTGACTTCACTATACGACAAAATCGAGCTAAATGACCTTCTTTCTTGAAATTTCCACTTCTATTATCTTGGCCATGATTACCACCGAAAGTGGTTACCATTCTTGGCATGATAATTTCCCCCACGATGGTTATCATTGTTCATGGTCAGCTACACCCAGATGATTATTATCGTCGTGTTGTTGGTCGTTACTTTTTGTTGAGCCGACTCAACGGTCTCATGTGCTTCATTGCTTATCTCAAAGATTTTCATATGCCATTTTCAAACACCGCCACAAAAAACAAGGGTTAATTAACATATCACATATTATCCCTATACTCTCGACCGACCAATTAAATACCAAATAAACTTAGGTAGGTCATACTAGCAAAGGAATTCCCGCCTCCCTCCTAGTTCTTGTCTCACATCTCACCAGTGATCATATCCCTAAGCTTTGATACCAAACCGTGACGCCCCCAAAATTAGGTATACATCACCCATCTCGAGTCGCCAGATACATGGTACAAAATTCAAATACAACTTAATAATACAACTGTCGTGGGTACAATACGACAAAAAACATAAACCGTGAGTTTGAATACAAATATTGTCTACTAGAGAGTATACAAACTCAAAAGGAGTCCTCATTACAATTATTATTATCACACTATTTCACGTAATAAAGAGGACTACTAATGCACCATCTAGACCATCACTGCTTCCCGACTAGTCCCAAATACGCTCTCATTTCCTCAAGAGAACAAAGGAAAGAAAGGGTGAGCTCAACTAGCCCAAAGAAGAAATATTATGACTAAGATAATGCGTAATAATTTATCGTTAGCCTTCAACAAAGTTAAACCGATAAAATATAATAAACATCAAGTTTAATCAAGCAATGAACAAGCAATCCATTAAAAGAGTCAAGTAGAAATAAAATCTACTATCTTCTATGATTTAAAAGGTTTTTCATCACTTTTATCACCGGACTCAAATTTTAATAAATAATCCACATCATCGAATCACCCCGCACTACTACCAAGGATATTCTTTAAGATCACGACCACGAATTATCCATGCACTACTACTTAAAGATAATCATGTTTTCATCAACTGGTCCCGATCATGCCATAAAACAATTCATCTTTGCACTACTACCAAAGAGAATCCATAGCCATAATCATACCAAAAACTCGCCCATCAATGCACTACGGCCAACGAGGACTTTTTTCCACATCATTTGTAATATTACTAAGCTATGATTATACCGAATAATCCTCGTCATAATCATACCAAGTCCATCTATGCACTACATGCCACATATGACTTTCAACATAATATAAACATGAGGATGATGACAATGATATAAGAATTCAATAAAACAAGTTCAAGAATTAATTTATCTAGAACCGATAACGCCCAAATTGTCAACATGATATCGCTTTGTAGAGTAAAATTCAAGAATGCTCGTAAGAATATTTCCATGAAAAGATATCGATGAAGCGCAAATATCAAGGATATTCCACTAATTTCATGGAGTATAGAAGTCAAAGTTTTAACCAACCGAGTATAATAAAGAATGGAATAACAAAAGAAATCACCATGCATGCGATAGATCGCATGCATGTGTTATTCCAACAGTAATAATAAATAACGGAACTGTGTCCAAAGAAAATGCATGCATGTGATATATTCCAATGTAATAATAAAGAATGGAACCAAGTCCCACAGAAACGCACCGATGTGATATTCCAATGTAATAATAAATAATCGGAACTGTGTCCCACAGAAAAACGCATGCATGTGATATATATTCAATGTAATAATAAATAACGGAACCAGTCCCATAAAAAACGCATGCATGTGATATTCCAATGTAATAATAAAGAATGGAATATTAGAAGAATTTCACCATGTATGCAAATTTTTTGATGCATAAAAGTTATTCCAACATAATAATAAAGAATGGAATAATGTAAGAATTTCACCAAGTATAGGGTAGCTCACAGATATACAAAGTTATTCCAATGTAATAATAAAGAATGGAATAATGTAAGTTCTCTTCATAAATAAGAAAGAAAGAGTACCCTTACGAAAGTACAACAAATAATATTCCCTACCTTAAAAAAAAAAATCGGATAATCGAATAAAGGAGGTAGCAGCAACTTTCTTTCTTTCTCTCTATAATTTCTCTCTATAATAATTGCTCTAAAGCTTTTGTGAATTGGTGAGAAATGAAGGAAGAATGAGCTTCTATTTATAGGAAAATATAGTTTCGATAATCGCACGCTTTGGGGCTCAAAATATTACAAAGATAATACCTTCCTCTTTTTTTCATTTTTAATTTAGTCCCGCAAGTATTATCAAACTTGCACCAACTCCCCTAATAGTAAATAATGTGAATCAATAGTAAATCATGTGACTCAATAGTTCTAATCATGTGATAAAAATAATTACAAAGATAAGACTCCATCTATACCTCCATTTTTAACTTAGTCATGCAAGTATTATCAATTTTGCACCAACTCCCCTAATAGTACAAGAATGTGATTCAATAGTACACACATGTGAACAAATAGTTATATAAGCATGTGAATTAGTAGCAATTAATTGCTCATTTATCCGATAAATTACCCGATTTATCAATATAACCCCGCACATCAATTATCATCTAATAGATGTCGATTTTCACTAACACAAACAATTCCAACATAATGAAACTATTTTTATCAACAATATAAATTTTGAAATTTTGAAGTTTGATTTTTCCTTGAAAAAGTCAACTCGACTTTTTTTTCACCAAATAGTGAATCCCAAAAATTTTGTGTTTATAGACTATTTTACTAATTTCATCGCTCCGACTCAAATATCACGTCCAAGCCTCCAAATTCAACTCCTAACACAACTTCAATTTTAATAACATTCATCATTAATATTATAACTCACAATATTTAACAACCAGTCGCTCCTGTGAGAAAGAGGGGCTTTCGATAAGGATTTCTCTTTATCAAGCGCCGCAATTAGGTGACCAAACCTCTCCTCGATGTAACTTCTAGACATTATCAATATTGCAAATAATAATATGAATAACTTTGTCGCCTCAATCATTGATTTAATAATATATCATATTATGCAGATGATATCGTAAATAATAATCAATCAATAATATGAAAGATATGATGCAAAGAATTATCGTAGCAATAATTGAGTATAACCGAGTGACTTCTCACGTAAGCATCAATAATCAATACCGTAGTGCTACTATGCAACCACGCCAGACATCGTATTTCTTTAACACCGGGTAGTTCAACAGCTTTTAATGGTAAACTTCCGCCGTTATTTTCATAAAGTATTTTTGTCGCTTTTCTCAATCCGACAATAATTCCGCTATGGGGTCCACCAATGATTGTATCATCGCATTTGATATTCCCCGACAAAAAGAATATTCTCCGATCAATCAATATTATATAACAACTTGCATGATTTTGTAAAAAATTTATAAATATAACCCACAACTATAATATTATATCAAATCCACACCATAATATTTAAAAAATTATTTTGAGAAAATTAAATATTTATTCATAAAAAAATTCTGGGTCGATTCTTTACTCAAACTCAAAAATTACCATATATATATATAAAGGGAAATGATCCACAGCAAGTGTGACGCCACCAAAACAGGAATACATCACCTATTCTGAGTCGCCAAATACATGGTATGTAATACAAATACAATCTTAAATATACAACATGAGTACATGAGTTTGAATACAAATATTGTTTACTAGAGAGAGTATACAAACTCAAAAGGAGTCCTCATTACTATTATTATCACACTATTTCACGTAATAGTGAGGGACTACTAATGCAAATATCTAGGACCATCACTCTGTTCCCGACTAGTCCCCAAATACGTTCTCATTTTCTCGAAAAGAACGATTGAAAGAAAGGGTGAGCTCAACTAGCCCAAAGAAGAAATATTATGACTAAGATAATGCGAATAAATTATCAATAGCCTTCAACAGTATAACAACTGATAGAATATAATAGACAACAAGTTTTAGATCAAAAATTGCAGCAGAATCGTAAGACCTCGAATTTTATGAAATAAAAGTATTCAATTTTTTCTTATAATTACTATTCAGTAAATGGTTAAATTGATAAAAGTTTAAAGTTAAGGGTGATATATGATTTTTTTTAAAAATAAGCAAGTGGTTATAAAATACTCATTGTTGTTTGAGGAATATTCGTTTGGTCGTGAAATATTCTTTACGTAGGGAATATTCATACGACGGTAGCAACCTTTTTGTGGGCCCCATAACTGAAGCGATTGGATGAAGAAAACGACAAGTATAAGTTGTTTACAAATAACGGCGTAGTTATTCTACAATTAATCTTGTTGGAATACCCGGTGGTTAAAACACAAGATGTCGCATTGTTGCACAAGAAGATACTTGCAGTATTGCACCAATTATTGATTCTTACGTGAAGAGGCACTTACTCAATAATTATTCTTTGTAATTCTTGTCAATATTTTATTTTTGATTCAATAATTCTTTGCATTGATATTTTATATTATTGTTGTTTTAATAATTGTCACTGCACAGTATTTTCCATTATCAAATCAATAATTCATATTATTTGAATAATATTATTAGATAGCATTATTGGCAATGTCTAGAAAGTTCTGTCTAAGGAGATGTTTGGTCACCTAATTACGCCCCAGTAAGGAGAAATTCTTATTGGAAAGCCCCCTCTTTCCTAGGAACTGTCTGGTTGTCAATATTGTGATTCTGTAATATTATTTATGAATAATTAATTATTGATTTATATGATAAGGAAAATATTCATTTTATGTGGTTATAGATGGAGAAAATTTTTAAAGTGACAATTGTTGAAAATTAATATTTTATCTATTCTGATAAAATAATATTTTATTATATTATTATAATATAATAATGATGATATTTTTACAATGAATGTGTGATATATGAGTATATGAGGAGGAAGAGTATTTTTGTTGCATTAAATGATTAACACATGTTTTGTGTGTCGGTGGACCCCATTTCTTGACTGAAATTTGATTATAGCCTGTAAAATCGTCCGTATGTGGATTTCGGTCAATTTCTGTTTGGAATTTGGAAAAACTTTCTTCTGCAAAGTTGTAGAGAATTGAATTTCCTATAAAAAGTCGCGAGATTCGAATTTTCTGATAAAAGGGCTATTTATTATGAATTATTGAAGTTCGGAATAATTGATTTTTGAAGTTTTAATAATTTTTATTAAGAAAAATGTTTTTTATATTGTTGGTGGGCCCCACTGGTGTTGAATGCATGCTGAATTCAGATTCTTGATGGACGTAGGAAATTTATATAAATATAATAATATTTTATTAAATTTTCTGCTTTGGTGTTCTAAGCATTTTCCTATAAATAGGGTCTTAGGTTAAATTGAAAATCACACCGTAAACCCAAGTTTTCTTTATATTATTGAGTGTATTCTTGTGAGTATTTTGAAATCTTGAGTGTTGCTATACGGCAAAAGTTCGTTTCGGCGTTATTCCAATCGTAAGATCTTTTCTTTTTGAGGTAAGGGATAGTAAGGATTTTAAGGGATTGAAAGGGATGTTATTTTCTTCGTAAGTGATATTATTTTTCTTCAATATCATTATGTTAAAATATTGGTTTAAACTTTTTATCAAATTTGGAACTTTTTCATGTCGGGGTTACTATTCATGAGTTACTATTCACGAGTTACTATTCATGAGTTACTATTCACGAGTTACTATTCACGATTTACTATTCACGAGTTACTATTCACGACGGGTTACTATTCATGATTTACTATTTACGAGTTACTATTCACAAGTACTATTCACTATAAAATTAGTTTCTTTTTCTAACCAAATTATAGTTGATTTATGAATATTACTCTGGAGATTAAAACTATGTATTGATTATATTGATTTTATTATCATATATAACATTTTTATAACTCTGATGTTGAAATTCTCTTTCACTGGAGTGTACAGATGGGTAGATTATTGGTATGATCATGATTAGGGTTCTCTTTGGCCAGTAATGAAAAGTTGAATTGTGACTGGTATGATCATGACCATTGAATTTATAATTGAATATCTTTAGCTTAAGTGCAAAGGTGAATTTATCAACATGGTTATAATTATTGTTTATATAAATTCTGAAATGATTATATATTTCTTTGAGATGTGAATATCTTTGGCCCATAGTAAAAAGATGACTTATTGATGAATATCTTTGGCCCGTAGTGCAAATATGAATTATTGATGAATTTCTTTGGCATGTAGTGCAAAGATGGTCTGTTGATGAATATCTTTGGCCCGTAGTGCAAAGATGAATTTATTAGCATGATTATGAACATGAACTGTGATTTGGTATAACCATGATCTTTGATGTTTCAGGTGATGAAAATTATCTTTGTCCTGGATGAAAAAAGGAATTTAGAACAACAATTATGATTATGAGTTATACATGTGATTGTAGACAGGAATTGTTGATTGATGTTACATGGATAAAACATTATTGGTGGACTTTTAACATGGAGAAGATAATAGACTTTATGGTCTATTTGACTCTTCTAATGGATTACTCGTTCCGCTGCAACTATGGTTGAAAAGTTTTATCATCTACCATATGTTCTATATCTCTGATTTATTACTGATGAAGACTTGATAATTTATTTATCTTTAGTCATGATATTCTTTACTGAGCTAGTTGTGCTCACCCTTTTGCTTCACAATTCCTTTCAGGTAATAAGAGTGTAGCTGGGTCGAGCGGGGGTAACAGGAGAATAGAATGGTGGTCTCTAGCTGTGGAGGTTCTCCCTAAACAGTGTAGAAAAGTGTGTTGTATGCATCATTTAGTAGTTATATTTGGTGAACCAAATAGGGTGAGACGAACCCAACGTTGGAAGGGTGTTTTACCACTATCATACAAGATGTCTAATGACATGCGACTTCGTGTTATCATAAGACAAGGTTGTGCACATCCTCTTGTTGAGTATATCTACCAGCACTACCTATATGATCTTGGAGTGTATTTGAAATATAATTTTCAACTGGAGACAGTGGAGATAGTTATATTGTGACGCCCTCAAAATAGGTATACATCACCCATTCTGAGTTGTCAATACATGGTACAGAAACAACTACAACTTTATTATTACAATAGTAAAGCTGTGAGTTTGAATACAAATATTATCTTCTAGACAATATCTATACCCAAATAAATTCTCATCACATTTATTGATACATTATTTTACAAAAATGGTGAGGACTACTAAACAACTCTCTCTATAACCATCATTCCATACCCCGACTCGTACTCGATACATTCTCGCCTCCTGAGAAGAAAAATGGAACAAAAAGGAAAAGGGTGAGCTCAACTAGCCCAGTAAAGAATATTATGACTAAGATAATATACAACAAATTATCGTTAGTCTTCAATAGGAAAAAATCTAATAGAATACAATAGACAACAAGTTTTAAATCAATATTCGCAGCGAAAATAATAATTCATTAGAAGAGTTAAGTAGAGAATGCAAACTACTATCTTCTATGTATGAATTTAAAAGTTCATTGTCTATCTTTTATCCCTGTAACATCAATCAATATATATCCGAATCAAATATTCATCTTTGCACTACAAAGCAAAGATATTCATCATTAGTCATGTTCATCTAATCACTGTTCATCTTTTGCACTACGGGCCAAAGATATTCATCGAAATCATTCATCTTTGCACTATAGGCCAAAGATATTCAATAATATCATCATTTAAGACCTGAGGATGATGAAAAATATTTTTAAAAGCGAATCCAATGAAACAAAATGACAAGGATTAAAGATTAAGGATTAAGTACTTTGTTTTATCCACGTCCAAAATACCTCAAAAATAATCATAGTGGTGTAAAATTCAAGAATGATCAAAACATGGATACAATCAAAGCTAGTATCCGAATAGATATTTTGGACCAAAAGAAAAATTTTCATTTTTCGATGAATAATTGGTCGTATTCGTGAATAATCTCAGATATCGTGAATAGTCTTAGATATCGTGAATAAGAACTCCCACACTAAAAGTTTCAAATTTGATAAAACTTCAGATCAATATTTCACATAATGATATTGAAGAAATAATATCATTACAAAAAAAAAATATCCCTTACCTCGGAAGACAATTACTTTTAAATCTGGAATATCGGATATAAAGCTATAACTTGAACTTGCACCTTGTATAGCAATACTCAAAGTATACTCAAAATACTCACAAGAATACGCCGATAATATAAAGAGAAAACTCAATTTACGGTGTGATTTTCAATTCTAACCCAAGCACCCTATTTATAGAAAATGCTTAGAACACAAAAGTAGAAAATTTAATAAATTAATATTAAAATTTTTCCACAACTTCATACGCACACTAACAATCTGAATTCAGCCTTCTAATCACATGTTAAATGAGTTTCAAAAATGAAAAAAAATGTTTTTGTAATTAAAAATATTTTAAACTTCCAAAAATCAATTATTTCGGAGCTTCAGAACTTCAATAATTCACAATAAATAGTCCTTTTGTCAGAAAATTTGAATCTCGCGTGTTTTTATAGAAAATTCAATTCTCTACAACTTTACAGAAGAAAGTTTTTCCAAATTCCAAACAGAAATTGACCGAAATCCATAAACGGACGATTTTACAGGCTATAATCAAATTTCAGTCAAAAAATGGGGTCCACCGACATGTTTAACATGTTTTAAAAATTTATTGTAACAAAAATATTCTTTCTCCTCGTATACTCATATATCACACATTCATTGTAAAAATATCACCATTATTATATTATTAAAAATATAATGAATTATTTTATCAGAAAAAGATAAAATTTTAATTTTCAACAATTGTCACATTAAAAAATTTTCTCCATCTATATCCACATAAAATCAATATTTTTCTCATCATATAATAATTAATTATTCACGAATAATATTACGTAATCACAATCATCGACAACCAGGCGGTTCCTGAAAGAAGGGGCTTTCCAATAAGAATTTCTCCTCTTCTTGGCAATTAGGTGACCAAAACCTCTCCTTGACGTAACTTTCTAGACATTGCCAATAATGTTATCTAATAATATTATTCGGATAATATGAATTATTGCTTCGATAATGAAAAATGCCGTGTAATGACAATTATTGAAACAACAAAGAATATAAAATACCAACGCAAAGAATTATTAAATCAATAAAATAAAATCTTTGAGCAAAGATTCACTGTAACCATTATTGAGTAGTGCCTTCCTACGTAAGAATCAATAATTGGAGCAATCTGGTGCTTCTTGTGTTTTAACCACATAGAGTATTTTAACAAAGATAATCTGTAATAACTATGCCACTTATTTTTAAACAACTTATATTTGTCGTTTTCTTCATCCAATCGCTTTCCGTTATGGGGCCCACAAAAGACTGCGCCGTCATACGAATATTCTCTGACAGCAAGAATATTCCACGACCAAACGAATATTCCCCGACAACAATGAATATTTTATAACCACTTGCTTATTTTGAAATATTTGCGTATTTTACCCATAACTATCCACATTAATCAAATCAACCCTTACTATTTCAAAATAATAAATAGAGAAAATTAAATTTCATTAATAATAAGTTGGGGTCTTACATATATGTCAAGAGAAGACTCACCATTGGAAAGAATATGATAGTAATCTTCTCGTTTTTCTTTGGGGTCTATTGGGTCAATTAAGGATAATTACGTGGCCATATGATATCTATCATAACCTGCATTTAATGGCCTCCCATGCATGGTTGAAGGTTTCCTTGAGCACTTTCCAAAGATTTTAATTTCTAAAACAGCTTTTGACTATACCTTTATGTAAGGTGTCATTATGAGGTCTTGTCCACTACGGGACATGAGTCACGATTGGTATATATTTGTATTTAAACTCACAGTTTAAGTGTTGTCGTATCTTGCATGACAATTGTATTAATAAAGTTGTAATTGTTTTCTGTACCATGTATTTGGCGACTCAGAATTGGTTTGATGGAATGGACCTATTTTGGGGTTGTCACATGAATAAACAATCCATTAGAAGAGTCAAGTAAAATATAAAATCTACTATCTTCTATGATTTAAAAAAATTTTCACCAACTTTATCGCTGAGACTCAGCTTAATAAATAATCCATATCATTAACTCATCCCTGCACTACAGGCCAATGATATTTTTGGTATCACGACCACGAATTATCCATGCACTACGGGACAAAGATAATCGTGTTTTCATCAACGGTCCTGATCATGCCATAAAATAATTCATCTTTGCACCCTTGGCCGAAGAGAATCCATAGCCATACTCATACCAAAAACTGTCCATCAATGCACTACGGGCCAATGAGGACTTTTACTACATCATTTGTAACATTACGGTCATGATTACATCGAATAATCCCTGGTCATAATTGTGACAACCCGAGAAATTAGACAATTTATTAAAATCTTAAATGATTGATTTCAGATCAAATAATAGACCTAGACAGAGAATAAGTGTATGCGTTTAATGTTTTTGGGGAGGAATTTTGAGGATTTCAAAATTCTGTGAAGGATTTAGGTGAATTATTTAGGACTAAGTGTATATGTGTTTATGTTATGTGAATATGGTATTATGTGTGCATAGTATGGGGTTAAGGGTCAAGGGTTGACCAGATAAATTATATTAGTCAAAAACCCTAAGAGCCTCGACGTTAAATTAGAAAATCCTAATGATTGATAAGAAACCCTAGAAACTAGTTCTTGAAACCCTAAGTTCAGTACCGAAAATTTAAAACCCTAATTCGAAAATTTAAAACCCTAGATTGGGGATGCAAATGCTGGTATAAGGTTGAAACGTTATTAAATTATAACTTAATTAGGGAAAACCCTAATGATTCACTTGAAACCTTAATTGATTATTAGGAAACCCTAATACCAAATCTGGGAACTCTAATTTCAGATTATTGGTAATTTGAAACCCTAATTTGAGAATATAACGGAGAATTATAATGCTTAAGTGCTATTAATCATAATATTAATTAGGGTAAAGCTTGATTAGTTAGCAAACCCTAATTTCAGAATTTGGAACCCTAAATTATTGATTAGAAACCCTAATTTATAATTAGGAAAAAAAAATATGTTTGTTAGTTTAATAACTTTAATGTTAATTAGGAAACATTAATCCTAATTTTCAAGTTATAAGAAAACCCTAATCTAATTAGGAAATCTAATTTCTAAATTAGAAGTATTATTTTTCTATTTTTTAAACCCTAACTCTTGGGTTATAAACCCTAACGATAATTTTGACCCTAATTGCTAAATTAGAAATTTTAATTAAGAGATAATAATCCTCAATAAAGAAGATTGAATTTCGTGATTTGGAAATCTTGTTATAATTATAGAATCTAATTGCAATTTAGAAAATATTAAATTTCTATTTTTGAAACCTAAATTGGAATGATTAGAAATCAATTTATCAAAACCTAAAGGGTTAAACCCTAAACCCTAAGGGTTGAAACCTAATGATTATGGGAAATTACTAAGTTGCCTTGCACTTTATGAGCCAAAAGACCAAACTACCCTTTCTAATATTATATTGAGATGGAGTATAGATCTAGCCCTAGTAAATGGTTGGTAACCAACCCTAAAAGCTAGCCATGTGCCTATATCTCTCAAAATCGATCTCATTGCCACTTAGCATCAATTGTGACCATAGATTAAAAATCTAAGAGCTTTAAAAGTAGGACAAAGCTTACTTTATTTTTCATTTGAGCCAAGTCCATTTTCTCTCTTCCATCCGAATTTTGAGAGTGAAAGTGTAAGACCCCAACTTATTATAAATAAAATTGAATTTTTCTTTATTCATTATTCTAAATTAATAAGGGTTAATTTGATATAATTCTTTGGTTATGGGTGAAATGTGCAAAGTTTACAAAATAAGCAAGTGGTTATAAAATATTCATTATTGTTTGGGAATATTCGTTTGGTCGTGGAATATTCTTTTTTTTTCGAATCTCCGCATTTACGACGCCAGCCAGATCATTGGTGGGCCCCATAACTGAAAAAAGCGGTTGGATGAAGGAAAACGACAAAGATTGAGTTTTATAAATAACGACGTAAATTATTACCGCTAACACTTTGTTGGGTTACACGGTGGTTAAAATACAATGAATGCGTGGTTCGCATGTGCGAAGACACCTGTGATTGCATGTATTGTTGAATTATTGATCCTTACGTAAAAAGGCACTACTTAATAATTGTTACAAAGAATTATCGCTCATTATTTTATCTTATTGATTCAATAATTGCTTGCGTTGATATTTATATTATTATTGTTTCAATAATTGTCATTACACAAAGATTTTCCATTATCAAATCAATAATTCATATTATTTGAATAATATTATCGTGATAACATTATTGGCAATGTCTAGAAAGTTCGCTCTAAGGAGAGGTTTAGTCACCTAATCAAGGCCAAGTAGTGAGAAATCTTATCGAAAGCCCCTCTTCCTGAACTACACGGTTGTCGATCTTTGTGATTACGTAATATTATTTTGAATAATTAATTATTGATTATTATGATAAAGAAAATATTTATTTTATGTGGATATAGATGGAGAAAATTTTTTAATGTGACAATTGTTGAAAATTAATATTTTATCTTTTTCTCGATAAAATAATACATTTAAATATATTATTTTAATAATATATTAACGGTGATATTTTTATAATGATTGTGGGATATATGAGTATATGAGGAGGTAGAGTATTTTGTGGCATTAAATGTTTAACATATGTTTTGTGTGTTTGCGGGACACAATTCTTGACCAAAATTGATTATAGATCGTAAAATCGTCTGCTTATGGATTTCGGTCAATTTCTGCTTGGAATTTGGAAAACTTTTCTTCCGCAAGTTGTAGAGAATGGAATTTCCATGGAAATTCGTGAGTTTCAATTTTTCTAATAAACGAGCTATTTTCACGAATTATTGAAGTTTCTAAGATAAAATAATTTTTATTAAATAATGGGTGGGACCCACTCTTGTTTGACAACATGTGGGTCACTGGAAAATTATTTTCAAGAGTGGCATGCTGGTCTTTGATGGCTAGCATGCGTAGAAATTTGATTTTTAATAATAATAATTTATTAATTTAGTCTCCTTTTCATGCGTCTAACATTTTCCTATAAATAGAGGCTAAGTTAGAATTGAAAATCACATCGTAAAACTAAGTTTTCTCTTTCTCTCTCTAAATTATCGAGCGTATTCTTGTGAGTATACTTTGAGTGTTGCTATACTATGGTGCGGTTTTTTGTCGAAGACTATACCAAATTCAAATGTAATATTATTATTTTGAGGTAAGGGTATTATTTTCTTCTTAAATGATATTTTTTCTTCAATATCATTATGCCAAGTATTGGTGAACTTTTTATCAAATTCGAACTTGTTGTGTTTGGGGTTACTATTCACGATACTCAGACTATTCACGATATCGACACTATTCACGAATCACTAAGACTATTCAATCAAAAATAAAAATTTTTCTTTTGTCCAAAATATCTATTCTCGGATACTAGCTTTGATTGTATCCATGTTTTGATCATTCTTGAATTTTACACCAATATGATTATTTTCAAGTATTTTTGACATGGGTAAAACAAAGTACGAATCCTTAATCCTTAATCCTTGTCATTTTGTTTCACTTTGGATTCGCTTTCTTTAAAAATATTTTTCATCATCCTCGATCCTAAATGGTGATATAAATGAATATCTTTGGCTTCAGAAGTGCAAAAGATGAACGATTAATCGATGAATATCTTTGGCCCAGTAGTGCAAAGATGAACGCAGTGTTGAGATGAACATGACCAACTGGTGATATAAATGAATATCTTTGGCACAGAGTGCAAAGATGATTAAAGATGTATATTGATTGTTATTACAGGATAAACTATTGATGATGGACTTTTAAACCTAGAAAGACAAAGAGAATTCTTTCTCTACGTGACTTTTTAAATGGATTCTTTGCTTCATTGCGTTTGTTGATCTAAAACTTGTTTGTCTATTGTATTCTATTAGATTTTTCCCTGTTGAAGACTAACGATAATTTGTTGTATATTATCTTAGTCATAATATTCTTTACCGGGCTAGTTGAGCTCACCCTTTTCCTTTTTGTTCCATTTTTCTTCTCGGAGGTGAGAAACATAAAGCAGGATCGAGTGGGGTATGGAGTGATGGTTCTAGGAAGATGTTTTAGTCATCCTCACTACTTACGTAAAATAGTGTGTGAATAATTAATGAAGACTTATTTGGGTGTGTATATTGTCTGTAAGACAATATTTGTATTCAAACTCACAACAGTATTGTCGTATTCTACACGACATCCAGTATTGTCAAAGTTGTAGTTTGCTTTCTATACCATGTATTTTGGCGACTCGAATGGGTGTTGTATACCTATTTTGGGGGCGCCATAGTTTGGTATCGAGCTTAGGATATGATCTCCAAGTGAGATCGGGGAATAGAACTAGGAGGAGAGAGACGAGTAAATCCTTCGCTAAGTGTGTCCTACCTAAGCTTATTTGTTGGTCATCATAATATAGGATATTATGTGATATGTTAATTTGTTTAATTAACCCTTGTTTTATGGCGATTTAAGAATGGTCACGAGAACGTTAACAATGGAGTTTATGAGACCGTGGAGACGCTGGTACTCACCAACGAGGAGAACGTGCAATAAGCTGGCAATGTTCCTCCTGTGAACAACGCCACTGAGCAAATGATGAACGACGGATGTTTAGAAGCTTTTTGCAATTCATGCAAAATCGCATGAGGAAGACTCGTACACAAAAATACGGTGGAAATGATGGCAATGTACTATTCTGTCACAAATGACAAGCGGTTTAAGGAGTTGGGACCACCAGATTTCCATGGAAAGCCGGATCCGATCAAGGCGTAAACGTGGGTCAAGCAAATTACCAAGATATTCGATGTCTTGGGGTGCACGGAGAGAATGAAGGTTCCATTCGCCACCTTTATGTTTCGTGGTGAAGCGATTCTTGGTGGGAATCGTGAAGCGTACTCACCAGTGATGCACTTAACATTTCTTGGGAAAGATTTCAGAATCTATTCAATGACAAGTACTTTCCGAAAGTATTCATTATATGAAGGAGGTAGAGTTTATTAGACTTGAATGAGACAACATGATGGCGGTGTCTCGAAGACGAGGCAAAGTTCGCAGAGTTATCCGTGTTTGCACCTCATTTGGTGGAGAATGAGGAACGAATGACGCGCGTATGTTTCGAGAGGTCTAAAACCGTAGATTCGTCAATACCTTATCTCTCATAAATTTTCTCTCAGATTCGGATGTTGTCAATAGGGGCTCATTATTAGAACGAGATAGTAAGTATACTCAACCGAGGGACCACAATCGTGGTAGTCATCGTAACGATGATAACCAAATGAGGAGGAAAGAATACGGACAAAGGCGGTAACCACTGTGTGGTAATCGTAGACATGATAATAGAGAGAGGTGACTCAAGTGGAAATTTCGGAAAGATAAGATTCAACAATGACGGAAGATATCAACGGCGAAAGACCAAAGACCAACAACAAATGCTAGGGGAGGAGAACGATCGCCATTAGATGTTACAAATGCGGAAGGAGGGACATATCACCTTAAACCGTCCACAACAATCCAAGGTATGTTACAACTGTGGAAAGGAAGGCCACATCGCTTGAGATTGTACTATCGCGAAACCAAGTTCAAGCAGAGTGGTGATTCCAAGGTCATCCCCCGGATAAGTCGAAATCACGGTTCTCGAAGAGCGTTTGTCGTGATCGGACAAAACGTGAGGAACCCAAACGAGGTGATCACGGTAAGCTAATCTTGAATTCTTTGCGAAGTTTATACCTTACTAGATACCGGTGCCTTCTACCCATTCTTTTATCTCTCCCGCTTGTGCTCAACGCTTAAACTTGACTCGGAGAAATTAGATTTTGATTTATCTGCTGAAACTCCGTTGGGTGAAACCTTTACATCTACAGCTTATAAATCTTGCATGATCCAAGTTGGCACTATCACATTACCTCGCCGATCTTATCTCTTTAAAGATACTTGCTTTTGATGTGATTTTAGGAATTGATTGGTTAACCACTCATCATGCCAAAATTGATTGTTTTCGTAAGGTTGTTAGTTTTCATATTCCTAACCAACTCCGTCATACGAATTCAAACCACTAAACCACTAAAATCACCATCGCCATATCAAGCCACAAAGCTATTCGCTTATTGAAAACGGATGTCAAGCTTTCTTAGCCCATGTTATGGATTCGAATAAAGACAAGTCGATTTGAATAATATTTCGTGGTTAAAGAATTCCCTGATGTATTTCTGAAGAGCTTCCCGCCTACCCCGAACGTGATGTTGAATTCTTTATTGACCTTGAACCGCACAAAGCCCATTTCTAAAACCCCATATCGAATGGCTCCTATTGAACTTCGGAGTTAAAAGTCCAACTACAGGGAGTTATTAGACATCGGTTTCATTCATTCGTCCCCAAGACGCCTCCTTGGGTGCTCCTGCTTTATTCTTAAAGAAGAAAGACGGGAGTATGCGACTTTTGTATTGACTATCGAGAATTGAACCATGTCACCATCAAGAATAGGTATCCGCCACCTCGCATTGATGACCTGTCGACCAGCCATAAGGAGCGCAATTCTTTTCAAAGATCGATCTTCGCTTCTAGATATCATCACCAAGATTAAAACCGAGGATATTCCAAAGACGGCATTCAGACTCGATACGGGCATTATGAATTCTTGGTCATGTCTTTTGGATCGACTAATGCTCCTATTTTGCTTTCATGGATATGATGAATCGTGTATTTAAGGAATATTTGGATCGATTCGTTGTTGTCTTTATTGATGACATCCTCATCTATTCCAAAAGCCGTGAAGATCATGAGCACCATTTGAAGTCGGTACTACAAAGACTTCGTGAACACAAGCTTTATGCCAAGTCAAGAAATGCGAGTTCGGCTTGAGGAAGTAGCATTCCTTGGGCACGTGGTGTCAAAACAAGGAGTATCTGTTGACCCTTGCCAAGATTGAAGCAATACAAAGTTGGGAGCAACCAAGTTTGGTGATCAAGTACGCAGACTTTCTGGCTTAATTGGTTATTATCGGAGATTTGTGGAAGGATTTTCTCGAATCGCTACTCGCTTAACTCAAATTGACTCGGAAGGATGCAAAATTCTTATGGAGCGAGGAATGCGAGAAGAGCTTCCAAGAGCTCAAGAGGAGACTCATTTCGCACTGTTTCGACAATACCATCCGGTTCGGATGGATTTGTTATCTACAAATGATGCTTCCGGAAAGGGGTTAGGATGTGTTCTCATGCAACATGGGAAAGTCATAGCCTATGCCTCACGACAACTCAAAGAATATGAGAGGAATTATCCTACTCATGATCTAGAATTGGCAACAAATGTATTCAAGCTGAAGATATGGAGACACTACTTGTATGGAGAGAAAGTGGAGATTTATACTGGACCATAAAAGCCTCAAATATTTCTTCACCCAAAAGAACTCAACATGCGGCAAATGACGTTGGTCGGAGTCATTAAAAGATTATGATCACACTATTCAATATCATCCTCGAAAAGCGAACGTAGTAGGTTGCGATTGAGTAGAAGATCATATGCAAGTCTGAGTGCAATATTGTCAACGCAAAGGCCCATTTTATACGACTTACAAAGGATGAAGATAGAATTAAAGACCTGTGGTCCCACATGATGATGGCGAATATACGAGTAGAACCGACTTTAATCGATAAAGTTAAAGTCGCTTACTACGGACTTCGGGCCGATGCGTATGAAGAAGAAAGTGCAAGAAGGAGCTATTCCTAAGCAAGAATTGATGAGGAAGGAATACTTCGAGTCAATTCTAGACTTTCAAGCTCCTAACGATTCTCGACTGAAGCATAAAATCATGATGGAGGCACACAACACCCCGCTTGCAATCCATCTCGGAAGTACCAAAATGTATCATGATATTCGGCATACATTTTGGTGGAACAATATGAAGAGAGAGATTGCGAGTTTATCTCAAGATGTTTAACTCACAACGTGTAAAGCGGAGCATCAAGTGCCTAAAGGTCCATTGCAACCACTGAGATTCCTTTAATGGAAATGGGAACACATTACTATAGATTTTGTTACGTGTCTTCCCAAAGTTTCTCAAGGCGTAGATGCAATTTGGGTTATTGTTGATAGATTAACCAAGTCCGCCCATTTCTTACCGATACGCTTAGACTTATTCCTTGAACGCCTTGCTCAGTATGTACGTGAAATGAGATTGTACGATTGCATGGCATGCCAAGATCCATTGTTTCGGATCGTGACCCGAGATTCACTTCAAGATTTTGGGTTAGCTTGCGTAAAGCTATGGGCACGGATTTACGATTCGCTTCAAAGATACCATCCTCAAACAGACGGACAATCGAGAGGACTATTCAAACCCTCAAGATCTATTAAGACTCTTTGTCCTAGATTTCAAAGGAAGTTGATAAGTACCTACCACCGGTGGAATTCTCCTACAACAACAATGCTTATCGCCAAGTATAGGCATGGCTCCATTTGAGGCGTTGTATGGATTTAAAATGTCGCTTCTCCAAGATCTTTGGGACGAGGTGGGAGAAGCAATATTGTTGGGACCGTAATTAGTACGCATGACTACGAAAAGATCCAAATGATTCGACAACGATTCAAACTTCACAAGATCGACAAAAGAGTTATCCGATCTTCATGTAGAAAGGACGTGGAGTTTAATATCGAGATCATGTATTGTTACGTATTGCTCCATGGAAGGGAGTTACAAGACTTGGGAAAAGAGGAAAGCTCAATCCAAGGTTTGTTGGTCCATTTGAGATTCTTGACCAATAGGGAACGTAGCCTATAGACTCGCGTTACCTCCAAGTATGTCTCATGTTCACAATGTATTCCACATATTTATGCTTCAGAAATATGTGAAAGACCCGAACCACATTATTGCATTAGAACCCGCATTTAGATAGCGGAAGATTTAACCCACGAGGAGATACCGTTGAGATTTTGGATAGAAAGAGCATGTCTTACGCACGAAGGTTATACCACAAGTTAAGGTTTTGTGGAGAAACCATGCAATTGAGGAAATGACATGGGAGTTGAATCGAGATGAAAGCAAGGTACCTCACCTTTTCGATATACTGTGTACGTATGTCAATTTCGAGGACAAAATTTCATAAGGAGGGAGGTTGTAAGACCCAAACTTATTATAAATAAAATTGAATTTTTCTTTATTCATTATTCTAAATTAATAAGGGTTAATTTGATATAATTCTTTGGTTATGGGTGAAATGTGCAAAGTTTACAAAATAAGCAAGTGGTTATAAAATATTCATTATTGCTCTGGGAATATTCGTTTGGTCGTGGAATATTCTTTTGTGTTGAATCTCCGTGATTTACTCGGCCTTGATCATTAGTGGGCCCATAACGGAAAAACTATTGGATGAAGGAAAACGACAAAAGATTGAGTTTTATAAATAACGACGTAAATTATTACCGCTAACACTTTGTTGGGTTACTCCGGTTTAAAATACTGATGTCTGCGTGGTTGCATAAAGAAGATTACCAGATTGCGACAAGATTGTTGAATTATTGATCCTTACGTAAGAAGGCACTACTCAATAATTGTTACAATGAATTACTGCTCATTATTTTATCTTATTGATTCAATAATTGCTTTGCATTGATATTTATATTATTATTGTTTCAATAATTGTCATTACACAAGATTTTTCCATTATCAAATCAATAATTCATATTATTTGAATAATATTATCGAGATAACATTATTGGCAATGTCTAGAAAGTTCGCTTCAAGGAGAGGTTTAGTCACCTAATTGCATACCAAAGAAGAGAGAAATCCTTATTGAAAGCCCTCTTTCCCTGAAACTACCGGTTGTCGATCTTGTGATTCTCGTAATATTATTTTGAATAATTAATTATTGATTATTATGATAAAGAAAATATTTATTTTATGTGGATATAGATGGAGAAAATTTTAATGTGACAATTGTTGAAAATTAATATTTTATCTTTTTCCGATAAAATAATACATTTAAATATATTATTTTAATAATATATTAACTAGTGATATTTTTATAATGATTGTGGGATATATGAGTATATGAGGAGGTAGAGTATTTTGTGGCATTAAATGTTTAACATATGTTTTGTGTGTTTGTGGACACAATTCTCGAATAGAAAATTGATTATAGGCGTAAAATCGTCTGCTTTATGGATTTCGGTCAATTTCTGCTTTGAATTTGGAAAAATTTTCTTCGCAAAGTTGTAGAGAATGGAATTTTGGAAATTCGTGAGTTTCAATTTTTCTAATAAACGAGCTATTTTCACGAATTATTGAAGTTTCAAAAGATAAAATAATTTTATTAAATAATGGGTGGGACCCACTCTTGTTTGACAACATGTGGGTCTTTGAAAATTATTTTCAAGAGTGGCATCTTTGGTCTTTGATGGCTAGCATGCGTAGAAATTTGATTTTAATAATAATAATTTATTAATTTAGTCTCCTTTCATGCTCTAACATTTTCCTATAAATAGGGCTAAGTTAGAATTGAAAATCACATCGAAACTAAGTTTTCTCTCTCTCTCTCTAAATTATCGAGCGTATTCTTGTGAGTATACTTTGAGTGTTGCTATACTACATGCGAGTGTTTTTGTCAAAGACTATATCTAAATTTGATCGGAAATACGATTATTTTGAGGTAAAAGTGGTATTATTTTCTTCTTAAATGATATTTTTTCTTCAATATCATTATGTCAAGTATTGGTGAACTTTTTATCAAATTGAACTTGTTGTGTCTCTGGTTACTATTCACGTGATACTCAAGACTATTCACGTATACGACACTTATTCACGAATCATTTAAGACTATTCACCTCAAAATAAAAATTTTTCTTTTGTCCAAAATATCTATTCGGATACTAGCTTTGATTGTATCCATGTTTTGATCATTCTTGAATTTTACACCAATATGATTATTTTCAAAGTATTTTTGGACATGGGTAAAACAAAGTACGAATCCTTAATCCTTAATCCTTGTCATTTTGTTTCACCGATTCGCTTTTTTAAAAATATTTTCATCATCCTCACCCTAAATGGTGATATAAATGAATATCTTTGGCTCAGTAGTGCAAAGATGAACGATTAATCGATGAATATCTTTGGCCTCAGAGTGCAAAGATGAACAGTGTTGAGATGAACATGACCAATTGGTGATATAAATGAATATCTTTGGCCTCAGTAAGGTAAAGATGATTAAAGATGTATATTGATTGTTATTACAGGATAAACTATTGATGATGGACTTTTAAACCTTAGAAGACAAGAATTCTTTCTCTACGTGACTCTTCTAATGGATTCTTTATTTCACGCATTTGTTGATCTAAAACTTGTTGTCTATTGTATTCTATTAGATTTTTCCTGTTGAAGACTAACGATAATTTGTTGTATATTATCTTAGTCATAATATTCTTTATCGGGCTAGTTGAGCTCACCCTTTTCCTTTTTGTTCCATTTTTCTTCTCGTGAGGTGAGAAATACAGCAGGATCGAGTCTGGGGTAATGGAGTGATGGTTCTAGGAAGATGTTTTAGGCGCCCCTCACTACTTACGTAAAATAGTGTGTGAATAATTAATGAAGACTTATTTGGGTGTGTATATTGTCTGTAAGACAATATTTGTATTCAAACTCACAGTTGTATTGTCGTATTCTCTACGACATACATCTGTATTGTCAAAGTTGTAGTTTGCTTTCTATACCATGTATTTTGGCGACTCGAATGGGTGTTGTATACCTATTTTGGGGCGTCATAGTTGGTATCGAGCTTAGGATATGATCTCTGGCGGAGATCGGGGAATAGAACTAGGAGGGAGAGACGAGTAAATCCTTCGCTAGTGTGTCCTACCTAAGCTTATTTGTTGGTCGGTCGTAATATAGGATATTATGTGATATGTTAATTTGTTTAATTAACCCTTGTTTTATGGCGATGTTAAGAATGGTCACGAGAACGTTAACAATGGAGTTTATGAGACCGTGGAGACGCCGGGGTACTCACCAACGAGGAGAACGCGTGCAATAAGTCGGCAATGTTCCTCCCGTGAACAACGCCATTTGAGCAAATGATGAACGACGGGATGTTTAGAAGCTTTTTGCAATTCATGCAAAATCGCATAAGGAAGACTCGTGTACAAAATACGGTGTGAAATGATGGCAATGTACTATTCCGGTCACATCGCCAGCGCTTTAAGAGTTGGGACCACCAGATTTCCATGGAAAGCCGGATCCGATCAAAAGCGTAAACGGGGTCAAGCAAATTACCAAGATATTCGATGTCTTGGGGTGCGGAGGAATGTAGGTTCCATTCGCCACCTTTATGTTTCGTGGTGAAGCAGACATCGGTGGGAATCATAAGCGTACTCCACGGGATGCACTTAACATTTCTTGGGAAAGATTTGAAACTATTCAATGACAAGTACTTTCCGTAAAGTATTCGCTATATGAAGGAGGTAGAGTTTATTAGACTTGAATGAACAACACGACGGTGTCTCAAAGACGAGGCAAAGTTCGCAGAGTTATCTGTGTTTGCACCTCATTTGGTGGAGAATGAGGAACGAATGACGCGTATGTTTCGAGAGGTCTAAAACCGTAGATTCGTCAATACCTTATCTCTCATAAATTTTCTCTCAGTATTCGATGTTGTCAACGTGGCTCAGCTTATTAGAACGAGATAGTAAGTATACTCAACCGAGGGACCACAATCGGGGTAGTCATCGTAATCGATGATAACCAACAGGGAGGAAAGAATACTGGACAAAGGCGGTAACCACTTTCGTGTGGTAATCGTAGACATGATAATAGGAGAGGTGACTCAAGTGGAAATTTCGGAAAGATAAGATTCAACAATGACGGAAGATATCAACGGCAAACACCAAAGACCACAAATCTTTGGGGGAGGAGAACGGCCAGGTTAGATGTTACAAATGCGGAAGGAGGGACATATCATTAAACCGCCCACAAACAATCCAAGGTATGTTACAACTGTGGAAAGGAAGGCCACATCGCTTGAGATTGTACTATCGCGAAACCAAGTTCAAGCAGGAGTGGTGATTCCAAGGTCATCCCTGATAAGTCGAAATCGGCGGTTCTGGAAGAAGTTTGTCGTGATCGGACAAAACGTGAGGAACCCAAACGAGGTGATCACGGGTAAGCTAATCTTGAATTCTTGCGAAGTTTATACCTTACTAGATACCGTTCTCTACCCATTCTTTTATCTCTCCCGCCAGTGCTCAACGCTTAAACTTGACTCGAGAAATTAGATTTTGATTTATCTCATTGAAACTCCGTTGGGTGAAACCTTCGTTACATCTACGCTTTATAAATCTTGCATGATCCAAGTTGGCACTATCACATTACCTGTTGATCTTATCTCTTTAAAGATACTTGCTTTTGATGTGATTTTAGGAATTGATTGGTTAACCACTCATCATGCCAAAATTGATTGTTTTCGTAAGGGTTGTTAGTTTTCATATTCCTAACCAACTGTGTCATACAATTCAAACCACTAAACCACTAAAATCGATCCACTTGTCATATCAAGCCACAAAGCTATTCGCTTATTGAAAAACGGATGTCAAGCTTTCTTAGCCCATGTTATGGATTCAATAAAGACAAGTCGATTTGAATAATATTTCGCGTGGTTAAAGAATTCCACGATGTATTTCCCAAGAGCTTCCTGCCTACCCCGTAACGTGATGTTGAATTCTTTATTGACCTTGAACCGCATACAAAGCCCATTTCTAAAACCCCATATCGAATGGCTCCTATTGAACTTCGTGGAGTTAAAAGTCCAACTACAGAGTTATTAGACATCGGTTTCATTAAATCCTAAAGACGCCTCCTTGGGGTGCTCTGCTTTATTCTTAAAGAAGAAAGACGGAGTATACGACTTTGTATTGACTATCGAGAATTGAACCATGTCACCATCAAGAATAGGTATCCGCTTACCCTCGCATTGATGACCTGTTCGACCCGCCATACAAGGAGCGCAATTCTTTTCAAAGATCGATCTTCGCTTCTAGATATCATCAAATTTGAAGATTAAAACTGAGGATATTCCAAAGACGGCATTCAGGACTCGATACGGGCATTATGAATTCTTGGTCATGTCTTTTGGATTGACTAATGTTCCTGCTGCTTTCATGGATATGATGAATCGTGTATTTAAGGAATATTTGGATCAGTTCGTTGTTGTCTTTATTGATGACATCCTCATCTATTCCAAAAGCCATGAAGATCATGAGCACCATTTGAAGCTGGTACTACAAAGACTTCGTGAACACAAGCTTTATGCCAAAATCAAGAAATGCGAGTTCGGCTTGAGGAAGTAGCATTCCTTGGGCACGTGGTGTCAAAACAAGGAGTATCTGATGACCCGTGAAGATTGAAGCAATACAAAGTTGGGAGCAACCAAGTTTCCATGATCAAGAGTCGCAGCTTTTCTGGGCTTAGCTGGTTATTATCGGAGATTTGTGGAAGGATTTTCTCGAATCGCTACTCCGTTAACTCAGCTGACTCGGAAGGATGCAAAATTCTTATGGAGCGAGGAATGCGAGAAGAGCTTCCAAAGAGCTCAAGAGGAGACTCATTTCTAAGCACTGTTTCGACAATACCATCCGGTTCGGATGGATTTGTTATCTCTACAATGATGCTTCCGGAAAGGGTTAGGATGTGTTCTCATGCAACATGGGAAAGTCATAGCCTATGCCTCACGACAACTCAAAGAATATGAGAGGAATTATCCTACTCATGATCTAGAATTGGCAGCAGTCGTATTCACGTTGAAGATATGGAGACACTACTTGTATGGAGAGAAAGTGGAGATTTATACGGACCATAAAAGCCTCAAATATTTCTTCACCCAAAAAGAACTCAACATGCGGCAAATGACGTTGGGAGGGTATTAAAAGATTATGATCACACTATTCAATATCATCCTGGAAAGCTGAACGTGGTAGTGACGCATTGAGTAGAAGATCATATGCAAGAAATCACGAGTGCAATATTGTCAACGCAAAGGCCCATTTTATACGACTTACAAAAGGATGAAGATAGAATTAAAGACTCTGTGGTCCCATACGTGATGATGGCGAATATCTGAGTAGAGCACCGAAGCTTTAATCGATAAAATTAAAGTCCTGCTCAAGCTACGGACACAACATATGCGTATGAAGAAGAAAGTGCAAGAAGGAGCTATTCCTAAGCAAGAATTGATGAGGAAGGAATACTTGAGTCAATTCTAGACTTTATGTTCCTAACGATTACGACCAAGCATAAAATCATGATGGAGGCACACAACACCCCGCTTGCAATCCATCCCGAATTTGATGGCTAGCATGCGTAGAAATTTGATTTTTAATAATAATAATTTATTAATTTAGTCTCCTTTGGCGTTAACATTTTCCTATAAATAGAGGCTAAGTTAGAATTGAAAATCACATCGAAACTAAGTTTTCTCTTCTCTCTCTAAATTATCGAAATGTATTCTTGTGAGTATACTTTGAGTGTTCTTATACGGTCTGCGGTTTTTGTCAAAGACTATACCGAAATTCAATCGGCACGATTATTTTGAGGTAAGGGGTATTATTTTCTTCTTAAATGATATTTTTTCTTCAATATCATTATCAAGTATTGGTGAACTTTTTATCAAATTGAACTTGTTGTGTCGGGGTTACTTATTCACGATACTCTGGACTTATTCACGATATCGACACTATTCACGAATCGGCACTATTCAATCAGAAAAATAAAATTTTTCTTTTGTCCAAAATATCTATTCGGATACTAGCTTTGATTGTATCCATGTTTTGATCATTCTTGAATTTTACACCAATATGATTATTTTCAAGTATTTTTTGGACATGGGTAAAACAAAGTACGAATCCTTAATCCTTAATCCTTGTCATTTTGTTTCACTTTGGATTCGCTTCTTTAAAAATGTTTTTCATCATCCTCGGTCCTAAATGGTGATATAAATGAATATCTTTGGCCCGAAGTGCAAAGATGAACGATTAATCGATGAATATCTTTGGCTGTAGTGCAAGATGAGCAGTGTTGAGATGAACATGACCAACCCGGTGATATGAATGAATATCTTTGGCACAGAAGTGCAAAGATGATTAAAGATGTATATTGATTGTTATTACTTGGGATAAACTATTGATGATGGACTTTTAAACCTTAGAAGAGCGGTAGAATTCTTTCTCTACGTGACTCTTCTAATGGATTCTTTGCTTCCACCGCATTTGTTGATCTAAAACTTGTTGTCTATTGTATTCTATTAGATTTTTCCTGTTGAAGACTAACGATAATTTGTTGTATATTATCTTAGTCATAATATTCTTTATCGGGCTAGTTGAGCTCACCCTTTTCCTTTTTGTTCCATTTTTCTTCTCGGGAGGTGAGAACATAGCGAGGATCGTAGTCTGGGGTATGGAGTGATGGTTCTAGGAAGATGTTTTAATGCCGTCCTCACTACTTCTGTAAAATAGTGTATGAATAATTAATGAAGACTTATTTGGGTGTGTATATTGTCTAGAAGACAATATTTGTATTCAAACTCACAGTTGTATTGTCGTATTCTACACGACATCCTGTGATTGTCAAAGTTGTAGTTTGCTTTTCATACCATGTATTTTGGCGACTCGGAATGGGTGTTGTATACCTATTTTGGGGCGCCACAGAAAGTGAGTGAAAACAAAACCAAAGTCACCTTTTAGCTTGCGAGATCAAACACCAAAGATCGATTCAAAAATTGAGCATTTATGAGGTATAAACCCTAATTCTAGAAAATCCTTAGATCCGATGTTTGATGTTGTGATTTTATGTTTAAATGTGTAGTGTAGTAGTATATATTAGAGATCCGGGTTGTAATATCACGGATCCATAACACTTAGATGCTCAAAATTGATGTTTTTAAAAATGGAAATTGAAAAAGTGGCTTGACAAATTTGAATGTCGAGCCCATAGATTCATATGTGTTAGTTGTTTGTTATGTTTAAAGTTATAGTTCTATTCTATGTTGTAAGGTCTTTGCTCAAACTTGAATCAAGCCTAGATCGTGTATAGATCAAAAGTTATTAATGGTCAAAGTCGTTGACGGAACACAAAACTGTTTATGGAAAACCCGTAAAATTTCCAGAAACCCGCAATTTCGACAACGTTTTACAGTACTATATCTTCCTCGTAATTTGTTATTTTGGTTATCTTGTTGGTTAGACATTATAGATCGGTATGTAGACTATACACTAGAGTCCTTGGAATACCCGGATCATGTGTAGGATTCAAGTTATTGAGGTCAAACTGCGTTGACCACCATTTTTTTTGTAGAAATCTGGAAAACCCAGTTTCTAAAGAACACGATTCTGTCGAAACTTTGACCGTGTCATAACCTATGGATTTGTTGTTTATGGATCGAGATCTTGTTATCTCGTTGTTCTTTGTCATGTATACTACTATTATAAACCAAGAAACAAGCAAAATAATTACCGTAACACTTTATAATTTGAGCTCAAAAGTAGACACACGAATCGCCTTGGGTTTTCGGGTTGCCCGAAAACCCCGGCATGTGTTTTGACAAGCATTTTGATTGCCCGGATCTAATTGTGTGTTTGTTTTTGATTTAGAAACGGTATCTAGTTGTAGTGTTACATATTATCTACAAGATCATGGTTAGAAATTTCCCGAAAACAGGCAGATCGAAATTTAAGGATGGTCAAACATGGCATGTTGATCACGATTATTGTCGATTGTTCTTGAGGCTCAAGAACACCAACAACGACAGTTTGCCGCATAAAGCCCCTATAAATGACATTAATTTTGGAAAATAGAAATTTATTATTATTAAATAGATAAAAATGGTTTTAATTATTAAAATACATAATAAATTCTAAAAGAATTATTTTAAAGCTTGAAAAATAGTTTTTAATTATTTTGAGTATATTTCAAAAAAAAAATATTTAGTATTTTGGAATATAAAATGTATTTATTTATTTAATTATTATATTAAATAAATTATTTAAAAATAGTTTTAATTCATGAAAAATCATGAAAAATTATATTATGGTGTTAGAAAATATTTTAAGTTATTTTTGATGACTATTAATATTTTGTGATAAATTTTATTAATAATTTATTATTAATGGAAATTAATTTATTTAATAAATATATTAAATAAATTATGGGAAAAATAAATTAATGATTTAAAAATCATATAAAAATGATTCAAGTGTTATAAAAATATTTTAAGTTATAAAATATAACTTTTGATATTTTGTCATGAAAATGTTAATATTTTAATATTAATAATAATTATCGGATAATGGATTTGATTGTTTAAAATCATAGAAATGTGATTTTAAGGTATTAAAATACTTTGATATATTATAAATATATTATAATATTATGTTATGATTTTCATTAATATTTGGTATTAAATAAATATTAATGATTAAGGAATTATGTGGTATTTAAATACGTTATTATTGATTGAAAAATCGTGATAAATAGTAATAATTACTTGAAAATTTTTATGAGTCTTTGAAAATTATTCTGACTGATAATATGATTGTCTAAGATATTGTTTAGTGTTTAGGTAGAGTTTAATTGAACTTAAACTCGATATTCGTCCGACTAGACCGTCGGGATGATAGAATTGTGTCGGTTCCAACTCAGACTTAAATAGTTTGACTTGATCTTTATGTCTTATATATTATGATAGACCGATAAGATTATGTGGTAATGTGTTAGGTTATTTTATCTTTGTGATGCTAATATTCTAATGTTTGGAGTTTGATATTATCTATATTAGGTCTTCTGGATAAAGCTAAGTTATATTTCAATGCTTGTAATCAACGCAAGTGCAAGTTTTTTTTACTCTCTCTAAGAGTTTTCATTCGATTATGCTTATGGTTAATCATTCTTGATTGCCATGTAGAATTGTACTTTGTACATCTTGTATGTATAAGTCGGTATGAAAGGTCGATCACCTTCATTACCAGTTAGTTCGAGATATATATTGTTCATGTTTAATACTTGTTCAGTCAAAAGTTTGTTCATGCTAAGTCACAACGACATTGTGAATTATAGCCAACTTATTATTCAGACTCTTTCAATCATGATATATCCTTAAATTGTATTTAAACTTGCTGGACAACTTTCATGCTCACCCTTACTATATCATGATAAAATATTGCGAGATCAAGAATGCGAATCGTCGGATCTGAGGAAAGATAAAGCCGTCCTTGACTTGGGACTATAATAATGAGCTAGATTTCTAAAAGTAATTTATTATAGTAACATTATATGTTAGATAGGATATGAAAAGTGTATAAGTTATGGTTACTCGACCTTGGGGATAGTGTATAATGTTTAATGTATAAACAATTTATGTTTATATCTTCCGCAATAGTTATAGAAATAGTGCACCAGATCCGTGGTGATTAGGACCCGAATTCGGGGCTATCACAATAATCATACCAAGTCCATCTATGCACTACAGGCCACAGAAGACTTTCAACAAAATATAAACATGAGGATGATGACAATGATATAAGAATTCAATAAAACAAGTTCAAGAATTAATTTATCTAGGAACCAATAACGTCCAAATTGTCAACATGATATTTTTTTGTGGAGTAAAATTCAAGAATGCTCAGAAGAATATTTCCATGAAAAGATACTGGATGAAGCGCAAATATCAAGGATATTCCACTAATTTCATGGATTATAGAAGTCAAAACTTTAACCAACTGAGTATGATAAAGAATGGAATAACAAAAGAAATCACCATGCATGCGATAGACCGCACAGGCAGGTTATTCCAACAGAATAATAAATAACGGAATCAGGTCCGGCGTATTGCTCCATTCGATATTGCTCCATGGAAAGGAGTTAGAAGATTTGGAAAGAGAGGAAAACTCAATCCTCGATTCATTGGCCCATTTTTAATCCTCGATCGAATAGGAACTGTGGCCTATAGACTTGCGTTACCGCCAAGTATGTCTCATGTTCATAACGTTTTTCACATATCCATGTTACGTAAATATGTGAAAGACCCGAACCACATTATTGAGTTAGAACCGGACGAAATAGCGGAAGATTAGACGTATGAAGAGGTTCCTGTTAAAATCTTGGATAAGAAGGAACATATTCTACGCTCCAAGGTTATACCTCAAGTCAAAGTTTTGTGAAGAAACCACGATGTTGAGGAAATGACCTGGGAGTTAGAATCTGAAATGAAATCAAAGTATCCTCACCTCTTCGACATACCAAGTACGCACCCTAATTTCGAGGACGAAATTTCATAAGAAGGGGAGGTTGTAAGACCCCAACTTTTTGAATAAAGATTAAATTTTCTCAAAATATATTTTTGAATATTATGGTGTGGATTTGATATAATGTTATAGTTGTGGGTAATATTTACAAATTTTGCAAAGTACGCAAGTTGTTATATAATATTCGATTGGTCGCGGAATATTCATTTTAACAGGGAATATTCGTACAACGGCACAATCATTGGTGGACCCCCCACAACAGAATTATTGTCGGATTGAAAAAACGACAAAAATACTTTATGAAAATAACGGCGGAAGTTTTACCGTTAATCTTGTTGAAATACCCTAGTAGTAAAAAACGATGAATACGTGTGGTTGCATAATAGCACACAGGTATTGATTATTGATGCTTACGTGAGAAGTCACTCGATTATACTCAATTATTGCTCACGATAATTATCTTGCATCATATCTCTCATATTATTGATTCGATTATTGTCATAGTATCATCGAAGATAATATGTTATTTTATTAAATCAATAATTGAGACGACAAAGTTATTCATATTATTAAATTGCAATATTTACAATGTCTAGAAATTACATCAAGGAGAGGTTTGGTCACCTAATTGCGGCGCCAATAGGAGAAATCCTTATTGAAAGCCCTGCTTTCCTCAGGAACGACTTCGTTGATAAATATTGTGAGTTATAATATTAATGTTGAATGTTATTAAAATTGAAGTTGTGTTCGGAGTTGAATTTGGAGACGCGGACGTGATATTTGAGTTCGGAACGATGAAATTAGTAAAAATAGTCTATAAACACAAAAATTTTTAGAATTCACTATTTGGTCAAAAAGTCAACAGTTGACTTTTTCGGGAAAAGTCAAACTTCAAAATTTCAAAATTTATATTTTTGATAAAAATGGTTTCATTGTGTTGGAATTAATTATGTTAGTGAAAATCGACAATTATTTCGATAATAATTGATGTTTGGAGGTTATATTGACCAATCGGGTATTTAACCGGATAAATGAGCAATTGATTGCTATTATTTCACATGATTATAACTATTTGTTCACATGTGTATACAATTGTTTCACATTCTTGTTACTATTAGGGGAGTTGGTGCAAGATTGATAATACTTACATGACTAAGTTAAAAATGGAGGTTTAGATTTTAGGTAATATCTTCGTAATTCGTATTTTCACATGTCTAGAACTATTGATTCACATAATTTACTATTGAATCACATTATTTACTATTAGGGGAGGTGGTGCAAGTTTAATAATACTTCCATGACTAAATTAAAAATAAATGAAAAGTTGGAGGTATTGTATTGAAATTTTTTGAGCCCCAAAACGTGTAATTATCGAAACTATATTTTTTTTATAAATAGAAGCTCATTATTCCTTCATTTCTCACCAATTCACAAAATATTTAGAGTGATTATTACAAAGAGAAATTATAGAAAGAAGAAGAGAAGTCTGCTACCTCACTATTCCAGTATCCAATTTTTCTAAAGGTAAGGAGTATTATTTCTTTCTTATCTATGAAGAGAACTTATGTTATTCCATTTTTTATTATTCTGTTGGAATAACCTGTATACGCGGGCTACCCTATACTTTGTGAAATTCTTTTGTTGTTCCATTCTTTATCATTACGCTTGGAACATCCCGTCATGCATGCGTTTCTACGCCGGACTGACCGGTTCCGCTTCTTTATTATTCTTTGGAATATCCTCATCTTTATGCATTTTACGTCGGACCTGATTCCGTCTTTATTATTCTGTTGGAATATCATGTCCGTGCGTTCTACGTCGGACCTGATTCCGTCTTTGTTACTCTGTTGGAATATCTTGTTCATGCGTTTTACTGTGGGACTGATTCCGTCTTTATTATTACATTGGAATATCTTGTCTGCATGCGTTTTATCTAGGACTGATTTCGTTATTTATTATTCAGTTGGAATAACCTACCTGTGCGGTCTATCGCATGTCTGGTGATTTCTTTTGTTATTCCATTCCTTATTATACTTAGTTGGTTAAAGTTTTGACTTCTATACTCCATGAAATTAGTGGAATATCCTTGATATTTGCGCTTCATCCAAAGATCTTTTCATGAAAATATTCTTCTGAGCATTCTTGAATTTTACTCTACAAAGCAGTATCATATTGACAATTTGGACGTTATTAGTTCCTGGATAAAATAATTCTTGAACTTATTTTATTGAATTCTTATATCATTGTCATCATCCTCATGTTTATATTTTGTTGAAAGTCATCTGTGGCCTATAATGCATAGATGGACTTGGTATGATTATGACCAGGGATTATTCAGTGTAATCATGACCGTAATGTTACAAATAATGTGGTTAAAGTCCTCATTGGCCCGTAGTACATTGATGGATAGTTGTTGGCATGATCATGACCATTATTGAATACACAAATATTTTTGGCCCGTAGTGCATGGATAATTGTGGTCGTGATACTAAAGAATATCCTCGTCGTAGTAGTCAGGGGTGATTCGATGATGTGGATTATTTATTAAAATTGAGTACCACCAGTATAAAAGTGATGAAAACCTTTTAAATCATAAAAGATAGTAGATTTTATTCTCTACTTGACTCTTTTAATGGATTGCTTGTTCATTAGCAGCTAAACTTGATGGTTGTTATATTGTATCGCTTTAACATCTTTGTTGAAGGCTAACGATAATATATTCGCATTATCTTAGTCATAATATTTCCTCTTTGGGCTAGTTGAGCTCACCTTTTACTTTCATTGTTCTCTTGAGGAAATGAGAACGTAGCGAGGACTAGTCGGGGAGCGGAGTGATGGGCGGATGATAACATTAGTAGTCCTCACTATTCTACGTGAAATAGTGTGATAATAATTGTAATGAGGACTCCTTTTGAGTTTGTATAATCTCTAGTAGACAATATTTGTATTCAAACTCACAGCTTATGTTTTGTCGTATTGTACACGACAGTTGTATTATTAAGTTATATTTGTATTCTGTACCATGTATTTGACGACTCAGAATAGGTGATGTATACCTATTTTGGGGGCGTCACAGTTGGTATCAAAGCTTAGAGATATGGTCCTTGGCTAAGATGTGAGATTAGAACTAGGAGGGGAGAGACGGGGAATTCCTTCGTTACTATGACCTACCTAAGTTTATTTGGTATTTAATTGGTCAGTCAAAGTGTAGGGGTAATATGTTTCATGTCAATTAACCCTTGTTTTGTGGCAGTATTTGAAAATTGCATCCGAGAATGTTGAGAACATCAATGGAGCACAGGAGACCGTTGAGTCTCCACAGATCAATAACCAGGATAATGTGCATCAGGAAGGCGACAATCCTCATGCAAAAAACAACACTGACCAAATGATGAACGATGGAATGTTCCGAGACTTCATGTAATTCATGCAACATCAGGCGAGAGAGGCTCCTGTCCAAAATGCAGTGTGAAACACCGGCAACTCTCGACCAGTCACGCCAAAAACAGATTCAAGGAGGCTGGGACCACCGGAGTTTATTAGAGAGCCAAAACCACTTAAGGCGGAAGCATGGATAAAGCAGATAACCAAGATATTTGATGTCTTGGGATGCTCCAAGGAACAAAAGGTTCCCTTCGCCACCTTTATGTTGCGTGAAGAGGCGATTCTTGGTGGGAATCAGAAAAGCGTTCTGACTGGCCGACTTAAGATGTCTTGGGAGAAGTTCCAAGAGCTGTTCAACGACAAGTACTTTTCCGAAAGTATTCGTCACATGAAGGAGGTGGAGTTTATCAAGTCGGAATAAAACAATATGACCGTGTCGCAATACGAGGCTAAATTTGCGGAGTTATCCCGGTTTGCATCTCATTTGGTTGATAATGAGGAGTGAATGACCCGAATATTTTTAAGAGGTTTGAAACCGGAGATACGACAATATCTTATTTTTCATAAACTGTGTTTGTATTCAAATGTTGTAAATAGGGCTCAGTTGTTGGAGCGGGATAACGAGTCAACGCAACCAAGAGAAAACAACAAGCAGAATGAAAATACCAGTGGTAACAGTCATCGAAGCGGTGACAACAAATGTGGAGGGAATCAACATGCCAGAAATGATAACCACTTCAGTGGTAATCATAGCCAAGACAATAAAAATGGACATTTCAAGAAAAAGGAGATTCAACAATGATGGAAAGACGTCGAAGACCAAAGACCTGTTGTTAAGGAAGGAGAACGACCACCTATCATATGCTTCAAATGCGGAGGGGAGGGACAGATCAGTCCAAACTGCACGATGCCTTCTAAAGCATGTTATAATTGTGGAAGAGAAGGTCACTTAGCTCGATTTTATCGTTCACCGAAGACAAATTCAGCTAGGATGGAGGCACCAAAGGCCATCCCAGAAAAGTCAAAGCCGGTAGTGCAAGGGAGAGCGTTTGTTGTGACCTCCCAGAAAGCAAGGAACCCGAACGAGGTTATCACGGGTAAGCTTATCATAAACTCTAGTGAAGTCTATACCTTATTTGATACCGATTCTACCCATTCTTTTATTTCTCCTACTTTACTCAACGTTTAAATTTGACTCAGGAGAAATTAGACTTTGACTTATCTGTTGAAACTCCATTAGAGAAACCTTCATTACATACAATCGTTTATAAGTCTTGTTTGATTCAAATCGGTAATCATACGTTACTCGTCGATCTTATCTCCTTAAAAATACTTGCATTTGACGTGATTCTAGGGATTGATTGGTTAACTACTCATCATGCTAAAATTGATTGTTTTCGTAAGGTTGTTAGCTTTCATATTCCTAATAAACCTATTATGCGAATTCAAGCGACCAAACCATTAAAATCAATCATGGTCATCTCAAGCCTTAAAGCTATTCGTTTATTGAAAAACGGATGTCAAGCTTTCTTAACTCATGTCACGGATTTAAACAAAAATACGTCAAATTTGAAGGATATTTCTATTGTTAATAAATTTCTTGACGTATTCCTTGAAGAACTTCCTGGCCTACCCCCAGAGCGTGAAATTGAATTTTGTATCGACCTTGAACCCGGTACAAAACCCATTTATAAAGCCCCATATCGAATGGCTCCTATTGAACTTCAGGAGTTAAAGACCCAATTGCAGGAATTGTTAGACATTGGTTTCATTCGTCTAAAGACGTCTCCTCGGGGTGCTCTGTTACTATTCGTGAAGAAGAAAGATGAGAGTATGTGACTTTGTATTGATTATCGAGTTGAATCATGTCACCATCAAAAATAGGTACCCATTGCCACGTATTGATGACCTATTTGATCGGCCATACAAGGAGCACAATTTTTTCAAAGATTGATCTTAGCTTACGGATATCATCACCAAGGTTAAAACCGAGGATATTCCAAAGATCGCCTTCGTAACTTCGATGCGGGCATTATGAATTCTTAGTCATATCTTTTGGATTGACTAATGCTCCTGCTGCCTTCATGGATATGATGAACCGAATATTCAAGAAATATTTGGATCATTTTGTGGTCGTCTTTATTGATGACATCCTCATATATTCCAAAAGCCGTGAAGATCATGAGCAACACTTGAGGCTGATAATCTAAAAGCTTCGTGAAAATAAGCTATATGCCAAGTTGAAGAAATGCGAGTTCTGGCTTGAGGAAGTTGCATTCCTTGGGCACGTGATATCAAGTCATGGAATATCTGTTGACCCAGCAAAGATTGAAGCTATTCAAAGCTGGGAGCAACCTAAATCAGTGACCGAAGTGTGACGCCCCCAAAATAGGTCCATTCCACCCAACCCATTCTGAGTCGCCAAATATATGGTACAGAAATAACTACAACTTCAATAATACAAATGTCGTGTGAAATACGACAATACATACTGTGAGTTTAAATACGAGATATTGTCGCTAGACAATATCCACACGCAAATAAATCTCCATCATAATTATTGATACATTATTTTACAAAATGGTGAGGACTACTAAACAACTCTCTCTAACCTTCCTTCATTCCATTTAGAGCTCGATCCTCGCTTATGTTCTCACCTCCCGAGAAGAAAATGGAACAACAAGGAAAAGGGGTGAGCTCAACTAGCCCGATAAAGAATATTATGACTAAGATAATATACAACAAATTATCGTTAGTCTTCAACAGGGGAAAAATCTAATAGAATACAATAGACAACAAGTTTTAGATCAACAAATGCAAATAAAAATGACAATCCATTAGAAGAGTCACGTAGTAGAAAGAATTCTACCATCGTTTCTAAGGTTTAAAAGTCCATCATCAATATTTTATCCTCAGAATAACAATCAATATTCATCTTTGCACTCTGAGCCAAAGATATTCATTTAAATCACCACTTGGTCATGTTCATCTCAACACTGCTCATCTTTGCACTACAGTGCCAAAGATATTCATCAGTTAATCGTTCATCTTTGCACTACAGGCCAAAGATATTCATCAGTTAATCGTTCATCTTTGCACTACAGGCCAAAGATATTCATCAGTTAATCGTTCATCTTTGCACTACAGGCCAAAGATATTCATCAAGTATCACCATTAAGGACCGAGGATGATGAAAAATATTTTTAAGAACGAATTCAGTGAGATAGAAGGACAAATATTAGGGATTCGTACAACAGTTTATCCAAGATCGATAATACTTCATAATAAATGATTTTGAAGCAGAACTCAAAAATAACGATCAAAACATGGATACAATCAAAGATAGTAGCAAAAATAGACATCTTGGACAAAAAGAAAAATTTTCATTTTTTAATTGAATAGTCTTAAGATTCGAATAAAGGTCAGATATCGTGAATAGTCTTGCCGTATCGTGAATAGTAACCCGACACAAAAAGATAGAAATTTCACAAAAACATCTTCACGCTTCGTGAATAGTACTTGTGAATAAGTAACTCGTGAATAAGAACTCATGAATAAGAACTCGTGAATAAGAACTCATGAATAAGTAACCCCGACATGAAAAAAGTTCCAAATTTGATAAAAAGTTCAACCAATATTTTGGCATAATGATATTGAAGAAAATAATATCATTTATGAAAGAAATAACATCCTTTACCTCAAAATAACCGTATTTCCATCAGTATTTTCTCGGTATAGTCTTGTGAAACTCATACCAGATATAGCAACACTCAAAGTATACTCACAAGAATACGCTCGATAATATAGAGAGAGAGAGAGAAAACTTAGTTTCGGTGTGATTTTCAATTCTAACTTAGCCCTCTATTTATAGAAAAATGTTAGAACGCTGAAAGGAGACTAAAATAATAAAATATATTATTTTCTTATTATTTTTCAATTCTTACGTCTCTACCAACCAAGCAAGCCAACCTTGAACAAAACTCCAAAGCACCCTCATGCATAATCAACACCAACCAAAAAGTGGGTCCCCATAAATTTAATAAAATTATTTTATTTTCCTAAACTTCAATAATTAAGTAGAAAATAGCTCGGTTATCGGAAAATTTGAAACTCATGAATTTCCATGGGAAATTCCATTCTCTAACTTTTTGCGTAAGAAAGTTTTTCCAAATTCCAAATGAGAAATTGACCAAAAATCCACAAACTGACGATTTTATAATACATAATAAATTTTCGGTCAGAATTGTGTCCACCAAACACACAAAATATGTGTTAAACATTTAATGCCACAAAATACTCTACCTTCTCATATACTCATATATCCCACATTCATTGTAAAAATATCATCGTTAATATATTATTAAAATAATATATTTAAATGAATTATTTAATCGAGAAAAAGATAAAATATTAATTTTCAACAATTGTCACATTAAAAAAAAATTTCGCCATCTATATCCATATAAAATAAATATTTTCTTTATCATAATAATCAATAATTAATTATTTTAAAATAATATTACGTAATCACAATCTCGACAACCGTGTAGTTCCTCAGAAGAGGGCTTTCGATAAGGATTTCTCCTTACCTTGGCGGCATGAATTAGGTGACCAAATCTCTCCTTAGATGCGAACTTTCTAGACATTGCCAATAATGTTATCTCGATAATATTATTCAAATAATATGAATTATTGATTTGATAATGGAAAATACTTGTGTAATGACAATTATTGAAACAACAAAGTGATACAAAATATCAACGCAGTGTAATTATTGAATCAATATAATATTGAACAAAGAATTCATAACAATTATTGAGTAGTGTCTTCTTACGTAAGGATCAATAATTCAACAATATCATGCAATAATCTGGTGTCTTTCTTTGTGCACCACGCATATTATCGTATTTTAACCACCGTAATTCAACGAAGGTTAATTAGTAAATAACTACTGTAGTTATTTTTAAACAACTTATATTTGTCGTTTTTTTTCTCCAATCGCTTTACATGGGGCCCACATATGGTCAATACCATCGCATTTAATATTCCCCGACAAATCTGAATATTCCACGACCAAACGAATATTCCCAAACAACAATGAATATTTTATAACCATTTGCTTATTTTGTAAAATTTAGCATTTTACCCATAACTAATTCACATTAATCAAATTACCACCTTATTAATCAAGAATAATAATTAGAGGAAATTTGATTTTATTTATAAAAATTTGGGGACTTACACGAAGTACGTAGCTTTCTCGGCTTAGCTGGTTATTATCGGAGATTCGTAGAAGGGTTTTCTCGAATTGCTGCTCCATTAACTCAGCTGACTCGAAAAGATACAAAATTTGGTTGGAGCATAGAATGTGAGAAGAGTTTTCAAGAACTCAAGAGGAGACTCATTTCAGCACCTGTTCTGACAATACCATCTGGCTCGGAAGGATTTGTCATCTACAGTGATGCTTCGGGCAAAGGGTTAGGATGTGTACTCATGCAACATGGGAAAGTCATATCCTATGCCTCAAGACAACTCAAAGAATATGAAAGGAATTATCCTACTCATGATCTAGAGTTGGCAGCTGTTGTCTTCGCACTTAAAAATTTGGAGGCATTACTTGTATGGAGAGAAAGTGGAGATCTTTACGGATCATAAAAGCCTCAAATATTTCTTCACTCAAAAGGAAATCAACATGCGACAACGACGTTGGCTGGAACTGTTGAAAGATTATGATCATACCATCCAATACCATCCTGGAAAAGCGAACGTGGTAGCTGACGCATTGAGTAGAAGATCATATGCGGGTACGAGTACAATATTCACAACATAAAAGCCCATTTTATATGACTTGCAAAGGATGGAGATAGAGTTAATGACTCCAGGGACCCATGTGATGATGGCGAATATACGAGTAGAACCGACTTTAATTGATAAAGTTAAAGTTGCTCAAGTTACAAATCCGGAGCTGATGCATATGAGGAAGAAAGTGCAAGAAGGTGCTATGCCGGAAGCAAAAATCGATGAAGAAGGAATACTTCGAGTCAACTCCAAACTTTGTGTTCCTAATGACCCTGATTTAAAGTATAAAATCATGATGGAGGCGCACAACACACCGTTTGCAATCCATCCCGGGAGTACCAAAATGTATCGTGATCTTCGTCATACATTTCGGTGGAGCAATATGAAGAGAGAGATAGCGCTATTTATCTCAAGGTGTCTAATTTGTCAACGAGTTAAAGCGGAGCATCAAGTACCAAAAGGTCCATTACAACCACTTGAAATTCTAGAATGGAAGTGGGAGCACATTACCATGGATTTCATTACCGGTCTTCCTAAGGTTTCTTAAGGCATAGATGCGATTTGGGTCATTGTTGATAGATTGACCAAAGTCCGCTCATTTCTTCGATCTCGAGAAACTTATACACTTGAACGTCTTGCTCAGATGTACATAAACGAGATTGTAAGATCGCATGGTATGCTTGGTATCCATAGTTTCGATCGAGACCCAAGATTCACTTCACGATTTTGGGTTAGTTTGCAAAAAGCTATGGCACGACTTATAATTTAGCTCGACATATCATCCTCGGACGGACCAGACGATCGGAGAGGACTATTCAAACTCTTGAAGATCTATTAAGACTCGTGTCCTTGATTTCAAGGAAAGTTGAGACAAGTTCTTACCATTGGTGGAGTTTTCCTACAACAACAGCTTATCAAGCAAGTATTGGCATGGCTCCATTCGAGCGTTGTATGGAAGAAAGTGTCGCTCTCCAAGATATGTTGGGATGAGGTGGGTGAATCAACGTTGTTGGGACCGGAGTTGATACGTGCGTGACTACGGAAAAGATTCAAACGATCCGACAACGTATAAAAACCTCACAAGATTGACAAAAGAGTTATGCTGATCTTCATCGAAAGGACGTGGAATTCAATATAGGAGATCATGTGTTGTTGCGTGTTGCTCCATGGAAAGAAGTTACGAGATTTGGAAAGAGAGGAAAACTCAATCCTTGATTCATCGACCCATTTTTAATCCTCGATCGAGTAGGAACTGTGACTTATAGACTCGCTTTACCGCCAAGTATGTCTCGTGTTCATAACGTTTTTTCACATATCCATATTACGTAAATATGTGAAAGACCCGAACCACATTATTGAGTTAGAACCGGACGAAATAGCGGAAGATTAGACGTATGAAGAGGTTCCTGTTAAAATCTTGGATAAGAAAGAACATATTCTACGCTCCAAGGTTATACCTCAAGTCAAAGTTTTGTGAAGAAACCACGATGTTGAGGAAATGACCTGGGAGTTAGAATCTGAAATGAAATCAAAGTATCCTCACCTCTTCAACATACCAGGTACGCACCCTAAATTCGAGGACGAAATTTCATAAGAAGGGGAGGTTGTAAGACCCCAACTTTTTGAATAAAGATTAAATTTTCTCAAAATATATTTTTGAATATTATGGTGTGGATTTGATATAATGTTATAGTTGTGGGTAATATTTATAAATTTTGCAAAAGACGCAAGTTGTTATATAATATTCGATAGGTTCGGGAATATTCATTTTAACGAGGAATATTAAAGTACAACTACAATCATTGGTGGACCCCCATAAACTAAAATTATTGTCGGATTGAGAAAGCGACAAAAATACTTTATAAAAATAACGGCGGAAGTTTTACCGTTAACTGTTGAAATACCCGGTAGTAAAAATATAGTAATACGCGTGGTTGCATAGTAGCACACAGTATTGATTATTCATACTTACGTGAGAAGTCACTCAGTTATACTCAATTATTGCTACAGTAATTGCTGCATCATATCTCTCATATTATTGATTCGATTATTGTCATAGTATCATCAACATAATATGTTATTTCATTAAATCAATAATTGAGACGACAAAGTTATTCATATTATTAAATTGCAATATTTACAATGTCTAGAAGTTCTGTCAAGGAGAGGTTTGGTCACCTAATTGCGCGCCAATAGGGAGAAATCCTTATTGGAAAGCCCCCTCTTTCCTAGGAATGACCTGGTTGATAAATAATGTGAGTTAAAATATTAATGATGAATGTTATTAAAATTGAAGTTGTGTTCGGAGTTGAATTTGGAGACACGGACGTGATATTTTGAGTCCGGAACGATGAAATTAGTAAAAATAGTCTATAAACACAAAATTTTCAGAATTCACTATTTGGTCAAAAAGTCAACAGTTGACTTTTTCGGGAAAAGTCAAACTTCAAAATTTCAAAATTTATATTTTTGATAAAAATGGTTTCATTGTGTTGCAATTAATTGTGTTAGTGAAAATCGACAATTATTTCGATAATAATTGATGTCTGGAGGTTATATTGACCCGATCGGGTATTTAACTTAGGATAAATGAGCAATTGATTGCTATTATTTCACATGATTATAACTATTTGTTCACATGTGTATACTATTATTTCACATTCTTGTTACTATTAGGGGAGTTGGTGCAAGATTGATAATACTTGCATGACTAAGTTAAAAATGGAGGTATAGATGGAAGTCTTATCTTGTAATTACGTATTTTCACATGTCTAGAACTATTGATTCACATAATTTACTATTGAATCACATTATTTACTATTAGGGAGGTGGTGCAAGTTTGATAATACTTCCATGACTAAATTAAAAATAAAGGAAAAGTTGGAGGTATTGTCTTTAAAATTTTTTGAGCCCCAAAACGTGTAATTATCGAAACTATATTTTTTATAAATAGAAGCTCATTATTCCTTCATTTCTCACCAATTCACAAAAGATTTAGAGTGATTATTATAAAGAGAAATTATAGAAAGAAGAAGAAATCTGCTTTACCTCACTTATTCCGATTATCCGGTTTTTCTAAAGGTAGGGAGTATTATTCTTTCTTATCTATGAAGAGAACTTACATTATTCCATTCTTTATTATTCTATTGGAATAACCTATATCGTGGGCTACCCTATACTTGGTGAAATTCTTACATTGTTCCATTCTTTATCATTCATTTGGAACATCACATGCATGCGTTCTCTACATGGGACTGGTTCCGTCTTTATTATTACATTGGAATATCACATGCATGCGTTCTCTGGCGGGACTGATTCCGTCTTTATTATTACTATTGGAATATCACATGCATGCGTTCTCTGCCGACTTCGATTCCGTCTTTATTATTACTGTTGGAATATCACATGCATGCGCGTTTCTGTAGGACCTAATTCCGTCTTTATTATTCATTGGAATAACTTGTGCATGTATGCGATACATCGCATGCCCGGTGATTTCTTTTGTTATTCCATTCCTTATTATACTCGGTTGGTTAAGTTTTGACTTCATACTCCATGAAATTAGTGGAATATCCTTGATATTTGCGCTTCATCCGATATCTTTTCATGGAAATATTCTTACGAGCATTCTTGAATTTTACTTTACAAAAAGCGATTATCGTGTTGACAATTTGACTGGTATTAGTTCTGGATAAAATAATTCTTGAACTTGTTTTATTGAATTCTTATATCATTGTCATCATCCTCATGTTTATATTTTGTTGAAAGTCATCTGTGGCCTATAGTGCATAGATGGACTTGGTATGATTATGATCAGGGATTATTCGGTGTAATCATGACCATAATATTATAAATGATGTGGTAAAAGTCCTCATTGGCCCGTAGTGCATTGATGGACAGTTGTTGGCATGATCATGACCATTATTGAATACACAAATATTCTTGGCCCGTAGTGCATGGATAATTATGGTCGTGATACTAAAGAATATCCTTGGCCGTAGTGCAGGGGTGATTCGATGATGTGGATTATTTATTAAGATGATTTCCAGCGATAAAAGTGATGAAAAACCTTTTAAATCATAAAAGATAGTAGATTTTATTCTCTACTTGACTCTTTTAATGGATTGCTTGTTCTGCTGGAGTTAAACTTGATGGTTGTTATATTGTATCGGTTTAACATCATTTGAAGGCTAACGATAATATATTACAGATTATCTTAGTCATAATATTTCTCTTGGGCTAGTTGAGCTCACCCTTTTACTTTCATTGTTCTCTTGAGAAATGAGAACGTAACGGAGGACTAGTCGGGGAACCGAGTGACGAGCGAGATAATAGCATTAGTAGTCCTCACTATTATTCTATGAAATAGTGTGATAATAATTGTAATGAGGACTCCTTTTGAGTTTGTATAATCTCTAGTAGACAATATTTATATTCAAACTCACGACTTATGTTTTGTCGTATTGTACACTGCATAGTTGTATTATTAAGTTGTATTTGTATTACATGCCATGTATTTGACGACTTCGAGAATAGGTGATGTATACCTATTTTGGGGCGTCACAGCTAATATCAAAGCTTAGGGATATGATCCTTGGCTAAGATGTGAGACTAGAACTAGGAGGGAGAGGCGGGAATTCCTTCGCTACTATGACCTACCTAAGTTTATTTGGTATTTAATTGGTCGATCGAGTGTAGGGATAATATGTTTCATGTCAATTAACCCTTGTTTTGTGGCGATATTTGAAAATGGCATCCCAGAATGTTGAGAGAACATCAGTGGAGCACGAGAGACCGGTGAGTCTCCATAGATTAATAACCGAGACAATGTGCATCGAAGGCGACAATCCTCATGCAAACAATAACACTGACCAAATGATGAACGATGGAATGTTCCGAGGCTTCATGTAATTCATGCAACATCAGGCGAGAGCTGTTCCTGTCCAAAATGCAGGTGGAAACACTGACAACTCTCGAACGGTCACCACCAAACATTTCAAGGAGCTGGGACCACCGTAGTTTATTGGAGAGCCAAAACCACTTAAGGCGGAAGCATGAATAAAGCAGATAACCAAGATATTTGATGTCTTGGGATGCTCCGAGAACAAAGGTTCCTTCGCCACCTTTATGTTGCGTGAAGAGGCAGACATCGTGGGAATCAGAAATATACCCAACTGACGCACTTAAGATGTCTTGGGAGAAGTTCCAAGAGTCATTCAACGACAAGTACTTTCCGAAAGTATTCGTCACATGAAGGAGGTGGAGTTTATCAAGTTGGAACAAAACAATATGACCGTCGCAATACGAGGCTAAATTTGCGGAGTTATCCCGGTTTGCATCCCATTTGGTTGATAATGAGGAGCGAATGACCCGAATGTTTTTAAGAGGTTTGTAATAGGAGCGAATGACCCGAATGTTTGTATTTCTCAACATTCTCGGATGTCATTTTCAAATACTGCCCCAAAACAAGGGTTAATTAACATATCACATATTATCCCTATACTTTGACCGACCAATTAAATATCAATAAACTTAGGTAGGTCATACTAGCGAAGGAATTCCCCGTCTTTCCCCTCCTAGTTCTTATCTCACATCTCAGCCAGGGATCATATCCCTAAGCTTTGATACCAACTGTGACGCCCCCAAAACAGGAATACATTACCTATTCTGAGTCGCCCAATACATGGTACAGAATACAAATACAATCTTAAATATACAACATGAGCTGTGAGTTTGAATTCAAATATTGTTTACTAGAGAGTATACAAACTCAAAAGGAGTTCTCATTACTATTATTATCACACTATTTCACATAATAGTGAGGACTACTAATGCAAACATCTAGGACTATCACTCTGTTCCCCGACTAGTCCCAGCTACGTTCTCATTTCTTGAAGAGAACAGTGAAAGAAAGGGTGAGCTCAACTAGCCCAGTAAGAAATATTATGACTAAGATAATGCAGAATAAATTATCATTAGCCTTCAACAGTATAACAACTGATAGAATATAATAGACAACAAGTTTTAGATCAAAAACTGCAGCGGAATAAACAATCCATTAGGAGAGTCAAGTAAAATATAAATCTACTATCTTCTATGATTTAAAAAAAATTTCACCAACTTTATCGCTGAGACTCAGCTTAATTAACAATCCACATCATTAACTCATCCCTGTACTACAGGCCAAGAATATTTTTGGTATCACGACCACGAATTATCCATGCACTACGGGCCAAAGATAATCGTGTTTTCATCAACGGTCCTGATCATGCCATAAAATAATTCATCTTTGCACCATTGGCCGAAGAGAATCCATAGCCACAATCATACCAAAAACTATCCATCAATGCACTACGGGCCAATGAGGACTTTTACCATATCATTTGTAACATTACGGTCATGATTATACCGAATAATCCCTGGTCATAATCATACTAAGTCCATCTATGCACTACCGGCCACAGATGACTTTTAACAAAATATAAACATGAGGATGATGACAATGATATAAGAATTCAATAAAACAAGTTCAAGAATTAATTTGTCCAGGAACCAATAACGTCCAAATTGTCAACATGATATTTCTTTGTAGAGTAAAATTCAAGAATGTTCAGAAGAATATTTCCATGAAAAGATACTGGATGAAGCGCAAATATCAAGGATATTCCACTAATTTCATGGATTATAGAAGTCAAAACTTTAACCAACTGAGTATGATAAAGAATGGAATAACAAAAGAAATCACCATGCAAGCGATAGACCGCACAGGCAGGTTATTCCAATATAATAATAAATAATGAAATCAGTCCAAATAGAAAAAACGCATGCATGTGATATTCCAACGAGAATAATAAAGACGGAACCAGTTTGGTGTAGAACGCATGCATACATGATATTCCAATGTAATAATAAAGATTTTAACCAGTCCCATGAGAACGCATGACATGTGATATTCCAATGTAATAATAAGGAATGGAATAATAGAAGAATTTCATCAAGTATGCGGTACTTCGCACAAACAGGTTATTCTAACATAATAACAAAGAATGGAATAATAGAGGTTCTCTTCATGAAGACGAAAGAAAGAAATAATACCCCTTTCGAATACAACAAATAATATTCCCTACCTTAAAAAAAAACTGGATACTAGAATAGTGAGGTAGCAGACTTCTCTTCTTCTTTCTCTCTAAAATTTCTCTCTATAATAATTGCTCTAAAGCTTTTGTGAATTGATGAGAAATGAAGGAAGAATGAGCTTCTATTTATAGGAAAATATAGTTTCGATAATTGCACGTTTTGGGGCTCGAAATATTGCAGTATAATACCTTCCTCTTTTTCTTCATTTTTAATTTAGTCTTGCAAGTATTATCAAACTTGCACCAACTCCCCTAATAGTAAATAATGTGAATCAATAGTAAATCATGTGACTCAATAGTTCTAATCATGTGATAAAAACAATTATAGTATAGTACCTCCATCTATACCTCCATTTTTAACTTAGTCATGCAAGTATTATCAATCTTGCACCACCACCCCTAATAGTATAAGAATGTGAATCAATAGTACCCCGTGAATAGTAACTCGTGAATAGTAACTCATGAATAGTAACTCGTGAATGGTAACTCGTGAATAGTACTCCGACACAAAAAGTGCTCTGAATACCCGAGTGAACAATATAACATCCAGACATCAATTATCATCGAAATAAATGTCAATTTCCACTAACACTAATAATCCCAACACAATGGAACAATCAATTTCATCTTTAATCAACACAACTTATTCATCATTAATATTATAACTCACAATATTTAACAACCAGGTAGTTCCCATAAAAGAGGGGGTTTTTCGATAAGAATTTCTCTTTATTGGCGCGCAATTAGGTGACCAAATCTCTCATTGACAGAACTTCTAGACATTGTCAATATTGTAAATAATAATATGAATAACTTTGCCGTCTCAATTATTGATTTAATAATATAACATATTATGCAGATGATACTGTGACAATAATTGAATCAATAATATGAGAGATATGATGCAGCAATTACTGTAGCAATAAATGAGTATAATTGAGTGACTTCTCACGTAAGCATCAATAATCAATACCGTGTGATATTATGCAACCACGCCAGATTCTCAGTACTTTTTACTACTAGAGTAGTTCAACAGTTTTAACGGTAACACTTCCGCCGTTATTTTTATAAAATATTTTTGTCGTTTTCTAACTACGATAGTACTTCCGTTGTGGGGTCCACCAATGATTATGCCGTCGTACGAATATTCCCCGACAAAAAGAATATTATATAACAACTTGTGAACTTTGCAAAATTTATAAATACTACCCACAACTATTATATCAAATCCACACCATATTATTCAAAAAAATTTATTTCGAGAAAATTAAATATTTATTCATAAAATCTGGGGTCTCACAGCATGTATTTGTTATAGATGAAAATTGGACAAATAACATCATAACCATCCATTCCAATAATCAAGGACTCTGAGATTAAAAATGGTACAACGCCCGTCCGCCAGACGAAGTAGCGGATGAAAAAAAAAAAGAAGTTCAACCGCTAGACAAACTAGCAGATTGTATAAAACAAATTTCAATCCACAAGCTGATGTATAAGCCAGTCAACATTCATGCCAATATAAGCCAACAGTATAAGCCAGCCAACATTCATACACAAATTTGTGTATTAATAAAAAATTGTGTATTACAAAAAATTTGTATTAAAAAATTTTTGTATTAATAAAAAATTTATGTATTAATAAAAATTTGTATTAAAAAAATTTGTGTAATCGAATATATTAATATGTATTAATAAAAATTTGTGTATTACAAAAAATTTGTGTATTACAAAAAATTGTATTAAAAAATTTGTGTATTAATAAAAATTTGTATTAAAAAAGTTTGTGTAATCGAATATATTAATATGTAATATTACAAAAAAAATTGTGTATTAATAAAAATTTGTATAAAAAAAATTTGTGTATTAATAAAAAATTGTGTATTACAAATTTTTTTTGTGTATTAATAAAAATTTGTGTATGAATGTTGTGACGCCCCAAAAATAGGTCCAATCTATCCAACCTATTCTGAGTCGCCAAATACATGGTACATAAAATAACTACAACTTTATTATTACAATTGTCGTGCCAAATACAATAACACATATACTGTGAGTCTTAATACCAACTATGACTCATGTCCCAAATATGGACAACACCCCATAGTGATACCTTACATAAAGGTACAATCTAAAACTGTTTTAGAAATTAAAATCTTTGAAAAGTGCTCAAGGAAACCTTCGTACATGGGAGGTTATGCGTCTAGGTTATGATAGATATCATATGCCCACAAAATTATCCTTGGTTGACCCAATATACCCCAAAGAAAAATGAAAAGATTACTATCATCCTCTTTCCAATGGTGAGTCTTCTCTTGACATATAACTATCTCCACCGTCTGCAATTGAACATTATGTTTCAAATAAACTCCAAGATCATATAGGTAGTGCTCGTAGATATACTCAGCGAGTGGATTTGCACAACCCTGTCTTATGATAACGCGAGGTTGTATGTCATTAGACATCTTGTATGATAGTGATAAAACACCCTTCCAAAGTTAGGTTCACCTCACCCTATTGTTGTTCACCAAAATCAATTATTAAGTGACGTATAATATACGACACACACATCTTAGGTCCTCAATATAATTATATATTGTATGTCATGCCGTTTTATAATGTGTTGATAAACTTTGATGAGACCAAACCATCACACTATTCCCCGTTATTCTCGTTCGATCCAAATACACTCTTATTACACCAAAGGAATTGTGAAGCAAAAAGGGTGAAACACAACTAGCTCAAGAAAGAATATTATAACTAAAGATAATTACATTATCAATAGACTTCATCAAGAATAAATCGTAGATTTAGAACATATGGTAGATAATAAAACTTTTCAACCATAATTGCAGCGGAACGAGCAATCCATTAGAAGAGTCAAATAGACTATAAAGTCTATTATCTTCTCCACGTTAAAAAGTCTACCAACAATGTTTTATCCTGTAACATCAATCAACAGCTCCTTTCCACAATCATATGAATAACTCATAATCATAATTGTGATTCTAAATTCTCTTCGCATCCAAGACGAAGATAATTTTTATCACATGTCTTTACCGAAACATCAAAGATCATGGTTATACCAAATCACGCCTCCTATTCATAATCATACTAATAAATTCATCTTTGCACCACGGGCCAAAGATATTCATCAACAGTTCATCTTTGCACTACATGCCAAAGATATTTAACAACAAGTCATCTTTGCACTACATGCCAACGATATTCAACAACGGGTCATCTTTACACTACGGATCAAAGATATTCATCAATAATTGATCTTTGCACTACAGGCCAAAGATATTCATATCTCAAAGAAATACATAATCATTTCAGAATTTATATAAACCATAATTATAACCATATATGTTGATCAATTCACCTTTGCACTTAAGTTAAAGATATTCAATTATAAATTCAATGGTCATGATCATACCAGTCAACAATTCAACTTTGCATTACTGGCCAAAGAGAACCTATAGTCACAATCATACCAATATCATCTTTACACTCAAGTCAAAGAGAAATATCATCATTAGGGTTATAAGAATGTTATATATGATAATAAAAATAATATATTCAACATATAGATTTAATCTCAAGAGTAAGATTCATAAATCAATGATTTCATAACACCTTAATTCAAATATTATAAATCACTTAATAATATCAAAATCTTAATATTATTAATATTACAATAATATTTTAATCATTTCTTAAACTTATAAACAATTAATTCCGATTGTTTACACTTTACTTATTAATGCATTTAATCATCTTAAAATGTCAAACAAATAAAATTTCATCACCAATAACCAAAACTCTCATAAAAAATCTGCATATACCTCATATATGATTCTCAAGCCATAAAATCATATTTTCCAATTTTCTTACTTCACATAATATATTTAATTTATTTACTCATAACTAGAACATTTTCATGAAAAATACTAAATCAGTTTCAAAAATATTTCTTTTCTGGGATTTAGCATAATGTAGTCCCATATTGAACATATATTTTTCTCGGAATTTTTAAAATTCATTTACTATTTTTTACATGGCCAAAACCACCGAATATTCAGACATTTATCATAAATTATACTTTTATCCAAAAATTCCAAAATTTACAGAGTATACTGATATTATATAGGTGTACTCCCAATAAATATTTCATCAATTTTAGAGTTAATTACAAGGAGTTATAAGCGGTTACTTTTAAAATAGTATTTTCTCATAAAATCCATAACTCCTAATCTATACATCCAAAAATCGTCATTTTTGGACACAATCTACAAAACTCATCAAAATATCATTTCAAATTTTTCCAGAATTTTTGAAGGTTCAGAAAAATTTCGAAATTGAAAAACATAATAACCTTTACATACTAACGACAATATCCCTTACCTCAAAAGAGCAATACTTCTGACTGGAATAACGCTGAACGAACTTGCACCATATAGCAACACTCAAGATATCAAAATACTCACAAGAATACACTAGATAATATAGAGAAAGAAATAGAGAGAAAACTTCGCTTTAAAAGATTTTCAATTCTAACCTAAGCACCTATTTATAGGAAATTGCTTAGAACACCAAAGCAGAAAATTTATTAAAATAATATTATTTATAATAAAATTTCCTTAGAACACCTTTGAATATGAATTCAACAATTTAACATATGCAAGTGGGGCCCACCAAAGTGTAAAAAATGTTTTTCTTAAATAAAACAATTAAAACTTTCAAAAATCAATTATTCTAGAACTTCGAAACTTCAATAATTCATAATAAATAGCCCTTTTATCAGAAAAATTTGAATCATATGTTTTTTCCATAGGAAATTCCATTCTCTACAACTTTGCAGAAGAAAATTTTTTCAAATTCCAAACAGAAATTGACCGAAATCCACAAACGGACGATTTTACAGGCTATAATCAGATTTCAGTCAAAATTTGTGTACACCATCATGTTTAACATGTGTTAAACATTTTTTTGTAACACACAAAACATGTGTTTAACATTTAATGCAACAAAACTACTCTTCCTCCTCATTTATTCATATATCACCCATTCATTGTAAAAAATATCACCATTATTATATTATCAGAATATAATAATATATTTTATCGAAAAAGATAAAATATCAATTTTCAACAATTGTCACATTAAAAAATTTTCCATCTATAACCACATAAAATGAATATTTTCCTTATTATATAAATCAATAATTAATTATTCACAAATAATATTACAGAATCACAATATCGACAACCAAAGTGCAGCCCCAGAAAGAGGGGCTTTCCAATAAGGATTTCTCCTCATCTTGGCGCTGTAATTAGATGACCAAACCTCTCCTTGACAGAATTTTCTAGACATTGCCAATAATGCTATCTAATAATATTATCCAAATAATATGAATTATTGATCCGATAATGGGAAATACTGTGCCGTGACAATTATTGAAACAACAATAATATAAAATATCAACGTAGTAATTATTGAATCAATAAAATAAAATATTGAACAGTAATTACTGTAACAATTATTGAGTAATGCCTTCTTACGAAAAAATTTATCATGCTTCATGAATAGTAACTCATGAATAGTAACTCGTGAATAGTAACTCATGAATAATAATTATAAAAAATTGAATACTTGTATTTCATAAAATTTGGGGTCTTACAAATGTTGGCTGGCTTATACAGTTATATTGTTGGCTTATATTGGCATGAATGTTGACTAGCTTATACATCAGCTTGTGGGTTAGTTTGGGATTGAAATTTGTTTTATACAATCCGCTAGTTTGTCTAGCGGTTGGACTTCTTCTTTTTTCCATCCGCTACTTCGTCTGGCGGACGGGCGCTATACCATTTTTAATCTCAGCCCTTGATTATTGGAATGGACGGTTATGATGCTATTTGCTCAATTTTCATCCATAACAAATACTTGCTATGGATCATTTCCCATATATAAATATATTATATATATGAAGAATAATAGAATATTATATATATAAGTTGTATACGGAAGCACATTATATATATATATATATATATATATATGTTAGCAGCAATGATAGTACTTTATATATATACTATATGAATATGAGCTACTAATCTATATATATATTACTATATGAAGAGCCTTATCTTCCTTTTATATACTTTTATATACTCATAGAATGCAACCGTAATAACCCAATAATATGGCAACGGTAAAATATGTAATACAAAGATAGCAATGGTAATAAAATATTAATATCCCAATAATTGGTATTTAATATATATTGGACAGTTACAAAATCTCCATAAATATATTAATTATAACTCATTCAATTTACACATTAAACTCTTTTAATGGTATATCATCAAAATATATTAATATATTTATTTTTATTTAACTTTGTAATATATTATTTTTGTATAAAATACAACAATCCCCACATATTACAAAGTAAAAATAAAATAATTTGAATAAAAAATATAAAAATGCAGTACGTTAACACTGGTGTCTTTTGGACTATGAACCAATGTATAGAGAGAATATGACTTGATTCACAGGAATTTGGTGAAATGAATATTTCTATGAACCTTATTCCTTATTATGAATCAGTAATCATATTACTCACACTACAAACTCTAATTAAAAGTTGTTCTACGCGATTTGGAACATTTTGACCTTGCGCCATACTTGGAATTCATGAGCGCTCTAGAAAACCTGTCTTGTTTTCATAAGAGGCGGCCCCACCTCTACACTCATATAGGTGTTTCCATCAAATGTGTTCTACAGTTAAACACATCACCCAACAGGACTATGAAAAACATTACGAGTATATAACTCAACCTCTAACACTGTAGAAATAAAATGGATAGTATCTCAACCAATCAACCAATGACTTGTTGTTACCCATATGAACCTACTTCCTGAGATTACCATTCATATAGGTTGGGTTACCATCATTGTTGATTTTTGTAATAGACAGTAGTCTCATCCCCCTCGATGTATTGTTCACTAGCCTCTTGCTTAGTGACTTTGTCAGAGGATCCGCAAGATTTAACTCTGAACTAACAAAATTAAGGGATATAATCCCATCACATAACAGCTGTCTCACAATATTATGTCTTAGGCGTATATGCCTACTCTTACCATTATAGCTCTTATTCTTAGCTCTGCTTATAGCAGCTTGGCAATCACAACGTAGAGACACGGATGGAACTGGTCTCGTCCACAAAGAAATATTTCCCAAAAAATTTCTGAGCCACTCTGCTTCAGAACCTGCCTTCTCTAAGGCAATAAACTCAGACTCCATAGGAGCTATACAAGTCTGTTTAATAGACTTCCAAGAAACTGTTCCTCCTCCTAAGGTAAATATGTAGCCACTCGTGGATTTGATCTCATCTGCTTCAGAGATCCAGTTGGCATCACTATAGCCCTCAAGAACTGCAGGATTACCGTAGTAATACAAACCAAATCCAATAGTACCTCGCAGATACTTGAGTATTCTACATAAAGCAGTCCAATGATCCTTATTAGGATTATGAATGTATCTGCTGAGTCTATAAACTGCATATTAGCAATTTTAGAACTAATTTTCCTCTTTTTTTTTCTTTTTTTTAGGGTCAGGTAACATTACCTTTGCAAGACATCCCCACACTTTAAGGTATTTCAAGTTAGGTAAATGATTTTTCCAAAGCTCAAAAAGTGTTTTTCCGATTTTCACCAACAGGTAACTTTATATACACATTATACACACACACGAGTATTCAAACTTGACTATTCATATTGGGAATTGAAATTTTGAACTTTCTTCTCAGTTTAGCCCACCAAAAAAGAGTCACTAAACGTAGATTAAAGAACATAAAGCCAAGAGGATGAGTCTCAAACCCACACTGCTTGAAAATGGAATGGTTATAGTCTTTGATTACTAAACCAACCCTTAGACTTAAATAATAAAGGCCCACACATTTGAGGATTACATGCACTCAATTTTATATGTTTATTAATTTAATTAATAATTCAATAGTCCAAAATGCATACTTCACGAAATCCATCCAACTTTAAGAAATCAGTCTCTTATATTGTGATATTATATATGAGTCATTTTCGTCCATTTTGAGCATATCTCAACACAAGTTATATCATTATGAGCTACTTCTATCAGTCTCGACTTCTACTTTCACATTCATTTTTAGACTATTATTCATAGACCAAGGCTCAACTACGAGAGTTATTTATCAAATCACCCAGGGTGCTTACACACACACACACACACACACACATATATATATATATATATATATATATGTTATATATCTTCTTTCAGATATTGTGAAGAGAGATATTATTTTATCAAAATGGTTGCACTCACACACATATATTCTATATATATCTACTGTCATTGCTGGCAACTTTTATAAACATAAATTACTACTGTACTTCCACTTTATATATATACCTATACTTCCGTGTATATATATATATTTATATATATATTTTTCACCCCAAAATGAATTTGACCTTCTTATTACTAGTACCACTTTTCCTTTAATCATCCAAACATATTTATGAATGATACTCTCTTCATTTCAATCATGCAAACCCATAATACAAAATCTAGGCATAGTTATAATACAATTTTTCATTAAATTTCCTTGTTCTTGCTTTCTATTATCTATATCACAATACTCATGCAGAGTACCTTTGGGCAGCAAAAGAGATGACTGACATCACATGATTACCGATTGTAATTTTCTTTAATTTTTTTTATCAGTGAAACATTTCTAACAAAGGGAGTAAATTAAAACGAAAATTGGATGCACTTTATAACTGAAAGCAAAACAATCACAGTAGAAAAAACTTTTTAGTTCACAGGGAATGAAAATTAACCTTTGTGAATTCGTCGACAGCATTATAGGAACATATAAGAATCCAAAAAAAAATTCTACTTAAGATTGTTGGATAAATATGAACAAAATATAGGATTCAACTATCAAATAAAAGAAGGGCAGAAATAAACTTATCGATTTAGAGCGAATAATTTTGAGCAGAGGCGTGCAGTGCACTATCCTTAAGTAGAAATTTCGCCCCTCGGAGAACTTTTCTCGGTGCTAAGGTCACTGACGAAATCCTACTCCAGGATTCAACTTTCTTCCAACAACTAACCAAAGACTTGAAAATAGTTGAATGACCCAGAACAACTTCTAATTTTTCTTTACTCAAACTCAAAAATTACCATATATATAAATATATTATATATATGAAGAAGAATAGAATATTATATATATAAGTTATATATGAAGCACATTATATTATATATATATATATATATATATATATATATATATATATATATATATATATATGTTAGCAAAATGATGATAGTACTTTATATATACTATATGAATATGAGCTACTAATCTATATATATATATATTCCTCCTTCTGCTGCTTAGTAGAATATATATATATATATATATATATATATATATATATATATATATATATATATATATGAAGAGCCTTATCTTCCTTTTATATACTCATAGAATGCAAACCGTAAATAACCCAATAATATGTCAACGGTAAAATATGTAATACAAAGATAGCAACGGTAATAAAATATTAATATCCCAATAATTGGTATTTAATATATATTGAACAGTTACAAAATCTCCATAAATATATTAATTATAACTCATTCAATTTACTCATTAAACTCTTTTAATGGTATATCATCAAAATATATTAATATATTTATTTTTATTTAACTTTGTAATATATTATTTTTGTATAAAATACAACATGCAATTGATTTTCTTACAAAATAATAGGCATGTTTCTGAATTTTTGTTCCTTCGTTTTTGTTTATGCTTACTTTATGTGCATGTTTGTAATTTATTTTTATTTGGGGTACAACTTGTAAGTCAAATCCCAATACATACACCAAACTTTATTCATCTCATGTTAGTTACAGCCCTACCATTCAACTGACTTGCCCAGTCATCATCATGTCACCATTTTCCCTCTAACATGTTAAAATTTTAAACAAAAGTCGGATGGAACCATAATAATTAATAACTTTTAAATTTTTTCTAGTACAAACACCAAATTATAACTTTTTTCAGTTGGGAAACAAAATTGTAAGTCGGGTTCCAGTACATACACAAAAAATTAATGTATCCCATATTACAGTTGAGTTCCAACATTATCTTATTCAAAAGTGTTATATATAATCATACCTTTTTGTCGATATTAAATATCGACAGAAGGAATTCACATATTATATTCTAGAGTAATGCGAAGGATTTTAAATTTTCACCATTGAAAAATTTAATCAATACATAGAAACTAGGTTCTTGGAGGATAACTTACTGATGCAAATCGTAAAAAATAATCACTCGTATCGGTTGCAAATATAACTTGGTGTGAGTTAATATAAACCTTTAACTTCTCTCTTCAGGTAGATAACTTTTTAAGATTGGACAGAGAGAAAAATCTGCTGCAACATTTCAACCCATCTTAAATAGCACCTGTAAAATAGTGTTCAAAATTTCTATTGTGCATTTAAAATCATCTTGGGGCACTTTAGATAGAGATGCATAACTTAGTCTACTTTCAGCTTCTTGCAATATCTATTTATTGAAAGGTCTATTGCAATATCCTTTTATTCATCATGGGGATCTCTTTACCAAAGCTGCTAATTGCAAACCCCAGCATAAACAGGTGGCTCAGCCCCTGAATCTACCAAAGAGCGCAAACAAATTTACTTAATTATAAGAACAATCGTGTTTCATGTTTTGAGCCCAATGTGTGTCCGTAACTTGGTAGTTTACTTTTGATTTTAAGAAATTGTGTTTTCGTCACAATGTTAGTATTCACTATTCAGTAGTAGGTAAATACGTACAAATAATAAGATAGCATAATATTAAATAATAAGATAGCATCACAATAAGGCTGCAACTCACGCGCACACATGATATAGACTGCATAAAAGCTCCCAAAAATAGTAAACACACTCCAAAAAGAGCAAGTGAAACTGAAAAAAGTTGATGCGGGACAACGAGAGCTTCTTGCAATATCCAGGTATGCACTTTCGAGCAGAAAGAAAAGAAAGTTCCGTACACAATACCATGACAGCACATTATATACCATTCCATATATACACGGAGAACTACCAACGAGGAAAATCTAGAATCTCTTATTTGACTGTCCAATTTAAAAGCTTTACTTACAAAGAAGAATGGAAACCGTTTAAATCTGACATATGGCCTGGAGCTTGCACTGTAATCTAAAGATCTAGTGATGCAAGTTATCTACCTGTGGGCAAAAACTTCTGACGCATAGCAAGTAGAGTTGGATCATGTTCTTTCCTTGAGAGTAGATCCAGTACCATGGAGGTGGTAGATGCATCTGCTGAGAAGCCTTTGTCAACCATTTTTTCTACGAGTAAAGTTGCTTCATTGTACTTCTTATTTTGAAAACATCCCCAGATAATAGTGTTGTAAGTGACATCATCCGGCAAGCAATCATTAGCTTCCATTTCCGCAAGGACCTCATTTGCTTCTTTCAGTAGTCCTTCCTGACAAAGTCCACGGATCATCATTGTGTAGGTCTTAATATTTGGTTGCAACCCTTTTGAAGGAAGGCTATCAAAAAGATTTCTTGCCCTATCAAGCTGCCTATTTTTGCACAATCCATCGATGAGAACAGTATAACTAACAATATCTGGAATTAAACCATTAGATTCCATCTCATGAAACAAGGACAATGCTTCATCCACATAATGGTTCTTGCAAAGGCCATCTAACAAGATGCTGCATGTCAAAATATTTGGTCTGTGGCCCTGAGATTGCATCTCATTAAAAAAATCTTGTACGTCAACAAATCTACCCATCTTAAATAGCCCATGCAAAATAGTGTTGCAATCTACAATTGTGGGTTTCAAACCTTTACACGGCATTTTTCGAAAGAGATCCATACCTTTATCTACTCTCAACTTCTTGCAAAATCCATTTATCAAAGTGCTATAGCTATGATTATCAGGCACAATCCCCTCATTCATCATGGTATTCAACACTGTCAATGCTCCATCCATTTTGCCTCGCAAACAATACCCATCCATGAGCGCATTGTAGGTGACTACATTCGGATTCTTGCCACTTTGAATCATTTGTTCGACTACATGCTCTGCTTCTTTTACCTTACCTTCCTTGCAAAGCGCATCCACCAGTATATTAAAAGTATGAATACTTGGAGAGATTTTTACACTGGCCATCTCTCTTAACATTCGTTCAGTCTCTGTCCATCGACCAAAGTTGCATAGGCCCTGAATTAATGAACTATAGCTGATTACAGTTGGCAATATACCTTTACCAATCATTTCAGAGAAAAGATCCAAAGCATCATCTACTAGTTTGTCCTTGCACAAACTATCAATGATGGTGTTATAAACTACAGTATTTGGTTCACAACTTCCTTTTTCCATTATTCTGAGCAACCTAATGCCCATTTATAATGGTCCCATACATAACTACATCAGGTTCAGTTTCTTTTGTCCTTACCAACTTCTTGAACAATTCCTCAGCCTCCACAAACTTATTTGCTGAAAGAAGCCCCCTTATCAGAGTGGTGTAGGTAGAAACATTTGGCACCAAACCACGTTTGTAGATCCCACCCAACAGAGAAAACCCATAATCGACTCGATTACAGTGATAACAACAGTTTATAACGGAATTTATGGTAACTACATCTACCGGAACCACCGGATTGGTTAAAGCACAAATATCTCTGAACAGAGAGACAACAACGGAGTAGTTTTTCATTTTGGCGATAGCAGCTAATAGTTGATTGAAATTGATTGCAGAAGGGAGGGGTCGAGTGTGAAGCATACGATTGAATAAAAGAAGAGCATCATCGAGATTATCGAACCCGGATTTGCATTTCTCCTGTAGTAATTGCTGCAGAGAATCTCTACCTCTACGCTTAGGATTAGGGTTAGGGTTTGTCAATTTTGGAGAAGTAGATGTATGAAATGGAGTATAATAATTATTCAGGACTAAGAAAAATGGATTGAATAAGCAGAAATTGAGCAGAGATTTACCTACAGGTGGGTGATTTACGGCACCTGCTATAATCGTTGGTCGTAATTTGTTGGAGGTCAAAGTAAAAGCAACCCCATGAATAAGGAGGCTTCCCCTTCCCATCTCCGACCTAAGAAACGCTGCTGTTAAGTTTCATGTGTCCCTAGTATATATTTTATTCTAAAATATAATAAATAAATATATAGGTAGTGTAATAAGTCTTATCAGTTTCCTTGAAGTTATTACTTATTAGGTCATTAATCAACCATTTCAATAGTAATATTTTACAATTAGGTACGTAATTAACGTACCTGAAGAGTTATTTTCATTTCCTTTCTGTCCACCTTCCTCTCCTATTAACTTTTTCGACACAAATCAATTAAAATGAATCTGAACCGTTCTTATATTTTTTCACCCAAATTTAAAATGAGTTCTATTTTATTATATGAGATCATTTTAGTTTAAAAACTCACTCAAAAAGTAACAAGTTAATGTATTATTAAGAGTTTATTCGTTTACATGATAGCGGTTGTAGCAGTAATAGTATTTTACAAACACAGCTAAGAATGCATTTGCAGCGATAGTATTATTTGAAAAGTTATGATCTTGTTCAATTACCATCAACTTATGTTGTGGATAATGACATTTGTATTTGGAACCCATCAGAGGTTGAAAGTGGAGGAAAATCTTCATCCTAGTTACTGCATGTGACTCACGTACTCACGTAATGATGAAGGAGACAAAAAGGGGAAAGGAACAAAATACATTAAACACACAGACACATAGAGAGAGAGAATACGATGCGATTCTTCAAAATTGTAGGTGCGATCCTTCAAATTTTGTGGTTTCAGCGAGATTAAGTGATAATTACGTGATAAATTTAAAGTACGACGAGAAGTAAACATCCAAACCCCACCTTTTTGTAAATTTGAGATTTGAGGGCATGTGGAATAGTGAATCAATGTAATTGATTTTGAGTTATGGTGTAACTAATTTTCTTATAAAATAATATGTGTTTCTGAATTATTGTTCCTCTTTTTTGTTTAATCTTACTTTATGTCCATAATATCCACCTTTTTGGATGTTTGTAGTTGATTTTTTAATAAAATAATAGGCATGTTTATGAATTTTTGTTCCTTTGTTTTTGTTTATGCTTACTTTATGTGCATGTTTGTAGTTTATTTTTAGTTGGGGAACCAACTTATAAGTCAAGTCCCCCAATAGAGGCACCAAACTTTATTTATCTCATGTTAGTTACAGCCCTAGCATTCAACTGACTTGTCCAGTCATCATTATGTCACCATTTTTTCTCTGACATGTTAAAATTTTAAACAAAAGTAGGATGAAAACATAATAATTAATAACTTGTAAATTTTTTCTAGTACAAACACCAAATTGTTATTTTTTTTCCGTTGGAGAACCAATTTGTAAGTTGTGTCCAGTACATATGTGACGCCCCCAAAATTAGGTATACATCACCCATCTTGAGTCGCCAGATACATGGTATAGAATTCAAATACAACTTAATAATACAACTGTCGTGTACAATACGATAAAATATAAACTGTGAGTTTGAATACAAATATTGTCTACTAGAGATTATACAAACTCAAAAGGAGTCCTCATTACAATTATTATCACACTATTTAACAAAATAGTGAGGACTACTAATGCACCATCTAGGACCATCACTCTGTTCCCGACTAGTCCCATTTCGTTCTCATTTCAAGAGAATAAAGGTGAAAGAAAGGGTGAGCTCAACTAGCCCAATAAGAAATATTATGACTAAGATAATGCAGAATAATTTATCGTTTGCCTTCAACAGTGTTAAACTGATAAAATATAATAACTATCAAGTTTAACTACAATCGAACAAACAATCCATTAGAAGAGTCAAGTAGGAATAAAATCTACTATCTTCTATGATTTAAAAGGTTTTTCATCACTTTTATCACCGAGACTCTCGACAATAAATAATCCACATCATCGAATCACCCCTGCACTACGGCCAAGGATATTCTTTAGTATCATGACAACAAATTATCCATGCACTACGGGCCAAGGACATTTGTCTATTCATTAATGGTCATGATCATGCCAACAGCTGTCCATCAATGCACTACGGGCCAATGAGGACTTTTATCATATCATTTGTAACATTACGGTCATGATTACACTGAATAATCCCTGATCATAATCATACCAAGTCCATCTATGCACTACAGGCCACAGATGACTTTCAACAAAATATAAACATGAGGATGATGACAATGATATAAGAATTCAATAAAACAAGTTCAAGAATTAATTTATCTAGGAACTGATAACGTCCAAATTGTCAACATGATACTGCTTTATAGAGTAAAATTCAAGAATGCTCAGAAGAATATTTCCATGAAAAGATACTGGATGAAGCGCAAATATCAAAGATATTCCACTAATTTCATGGGTATAGAAGTCAAAGTTTTAACCAACTGAATATAATATGTTAGTTCCTAGTAGGCACAAGTTATCTAGAAAGGGGGTTGAATAGATATTTAAAAATCTTTTCGTTTTAACTTGTTCTTAGATAATGATTAAAACTTTGCGGAATTAGTATTTGTTTTAATCTTCTTTATCAAGTAATGGAGTTATGAGCGAGTAAGGCAGTTATAGCAGTTATAGCATGAATATAAATGACACACTTGTTTTTAAGTGGTTCAGAGCACTCAAAGCTCCTAGTCCACTCTTCTACTCAACGAGTAGGATATCCATTAAGGATGTATTTTACAATCTTCTGAATCACACAGATTCCTTCTGCCAAATGATCTAGAACTTCTCTAGTTCACTCTTGAACTCTTCAAGTCCAAAGCAGACTTGGCTTTTCTTACGCTTCATCATTTAACTCTTCAAGTCCAAATGAGACTTGGTACTCTTCTTCATTTGATTGATAGTTGTTGAGTTCTTGATGTTTGCTACTCGATTCTTTGTAAAGACCGGTTCGTTAAGAATCGAGTAAATGAGCAAGCTTTGCAATATCTCGCCGTAGAGTTGAGCTTGAGAGAGATGTTCACGTTGTTTGATTAATGCTTGCTTATTTCTCTCTCATCCGTCTCTGATCAGATATATGTGATGTTGAAAACTATCCGTTGGATCCATCCGTTGTGACATTAAATGCATCTGAACTTTATGTACTGTGATGGAGACATTTCTGCACATCTTTTGAAGTCTGCATTTTGGCCCACTTACACTGCAGACTGCTTTTTCACCTACCACCTGAAAAGGTATTTTGTCCCTCTTACCCATGGTACTATCCTTAGCTTCTTCACTACGCTTCTTTGTTGCATACTAAGGATATTTCATATATTCTGGGACTGATGAGCACTGTAGCATCTGGGATCCATTCCTCACTTGTTGAAAACACAGATCATGAGGCTCGACGTTTTCTGACATGAGACAGATGATGCTCTACGATTTGGATCGTGGTGTTCTACGATTTAGATCGTAGTGTCTTTGACATTTTTGCATACTACGAAGCTATTAGTTTGAGAGCACTACGATTTCCCTTCATCCTTCGCACACTACGATCTTCTCTTGCTCGTGTTGTTGACTCTACGTTCCCGAGAGCACACTACGATCTTTTCTTGCTCGTGTTATTGACTCTACGTTCCCAAGAGCACACTACGATCGTTGACTTGTAAAATTTCATGTTTCCTTCAGCATACTGTGATCGTAGAGTTGGCTCGGCAAACGTTGGGACCACTCTACGATTTTTGAAGAGTCCCCTTCAAGGCAGGCACACTACGATCTTTAGGCTCTACATTTTCTACCTTGACTTCTGCAATGTTGATCAGATGGATGCACTACATTTTCTTCAAGACTAATCTATTACATCTTAAGATCAACCTAACAGTTTTGATCTTTTCTATCTATACATTCTTTATCGAATGGTACACGTTGAAAGCTTAGATCAACTTAACAATTTTGATCTATCACTAAGTCCTTGTACATATATTCATTTAAGGACCTTACAAATAATCATGAACATATACATTTAAAACATCAAATCATAATATGCATTCTCCCAACAATCTCCCCTATTTGATGTTGACATAACCAAGGAGATTTGTTGTCATGATTATTAGTGACTAGATGCATTTGCGATGAAAATTTAAGCATGACTAAGTATTTCAAATGTTGAAATTTGAAATTTAGAGAATAAGTATGAATTTATTGATGATCGGAAGATATTACAATTCAACATTACATCAATAGGAAATTTAAGTTTTAACTTATCTCTGCTTCCTTGACCTCTTATTTGGAGGTGGGTTGGCATACTCCTCAAATTTCTTCTTTTTCTTTGAGCTTCCTCATTTCTTGCTAACTCTTCCAAATTTCGCTTTAGACTTAGAATCGGATTGTCTTCATGTCTCGCGCATGAATGCGGGATCTCCAATTGGCATTCTTATATGTCAGATGAGAGACACGTCTTGTGAGATAGGAGTTGGCTCTGATGACTCGTAGGAATAGTCATACAATTACTGCGGACCGCATCATTGAGTCTCGATGATGTCTTGCATGAAATTGACTTCTCCCCCTTTTTTGAGTTTCATGACCTCTTCCTCTGCCTTGGCCTCCTTGATCTCCTTTCCCTTTATTATTCTCCCCCTTTATGTTAGCATCAAGGGTTCGAATATCGGCAGACAAACCGATTAACTCCTTGAACAAGCTCATTCATTGTCTTTGGGTTTGAGCAATGTCCTCTCTATTTTTCTTGATCTGCTTTTTTCATTTCTTTCTTTATTTTGGAGGATCTGTCGTAATCATATCATTATGCTTCTCCTGATTGGCATAAGATTTCTGGAAGTCATAGATAGAGGCTTTCAAGTTGAGAATATTGTCCAGCATAATTTGATGTTGACGATCTTGGTGTTTCTACATTTCAAGTCTGACCTCTTTTTTGGGCAACTTTGGAAGTGGATCTCATCTCTGTCTGATATACTCTTTAGAATCTCTTTGATAATTTCCCTTAGCCTCTTTGTAAGCTCAGTATTCATAGTGCCAGGGAGATTATTTACAGTTGTGATCATTTGGTTTAGCCGGATATTGATGAGATCAGAGTGAGTTTTCAGGCTTGCTTCTATAGACTTGATCATATTTTCAGAGGTGTCTTTCAAGTCATCCTTGGTAGGCAGGCTTGGGAGAGTATCATTTGCTTGAAGATTGTTCTTTGGAGGGGTTTTTGGGTGAGATTGATCTTGCAGATTGTAAAGAGCCAGATCAAGACTGAAGTAGTCATTTGATGAGGAGGATAGTATATCAAATTTGGAGGGCTTGGGTTTGATATCCGATATAGGTGACTCTACGATTTTAATATTGGACTCTATCTCAGGCTTGAGTCCGAATCGTAGAGTTGGTGTTTTGAGGGAGCAGGTAAGGTTGACTTTTTCGGTTCTTGATTCCATGCAATTTTGGGATTCTCGAATCGAAACCGATTCTTCGGATTGAGAGTTACTTCCAGCCATTTAGGAAATTTATAGAAATAGCTAAATGAAGATGATGGTAGGTGATTAACTCTAAAATTGGTAGGGATAGACAATACCTCAGGCTTATCTGTTGATGAGGAATGGTTGGTAAACAGCTTTTTGGCAAAGATGACTTTCCCTGGAAATCCATTAGCCAGAACTGAGATTGTTGGATATTCCTTGAAGCTCTAGAACATGTGATCCCATGAGTTCAGAATTTGAGCTTGATGGTATGCCATCATGGGTAGGTAGGAAAACAGTTGAGTGTACATATAGCTCCTAAATCCATCTTTCCCTACACCAGTGATTTCAAGCTCATCATTATCATCATCTTTTTCTTCTTCATTTTCTTCTGAAGATTCCATTATCTCAATGATCTCCTGAGGGTTTGGCATTGGCTCAATTTCATCTTGAGCAAGGACCTCTTCTTGACCATTGGGATATCATGAGGCTCCCCTCAAAGATGAACATCTTCTTGAGGTTTAGAAACTCCCCTCACCGGTATATCTTCTTGAGTCAAGACTTCTCCCCCTCAAATTGGTGTATACTCAATCATGAGAATTTGTGGATCTCCCCTCACCGGAGCATCTTCTTCTAAGTTTGCTTGGGACAATTCTACTTTTGCGCCCATACTCTTGGCTTCCTTCTTCAGCACTTTTTCATTTTCAAGAATATACTTCTTGACCAGCTTTCTTTTTCCTTTGCTGGGTTTAGCCACAACTTCTGGACTCTCTTGAGTCTTAACTTTGTCATATTGAATAGCTACTATTCTTGAGGCAGCTTCTTCCATTTCTGCCACACTTGGCCTCATTTCAGAGAACAGCAGAGTCTCTACGATCGAAGAAACGGTTGGTCTTTTGGACTTATGACCAGTTTTGTTCTTCTTTAGGATCTGTGAAATGGTGGCTTGATCCTCTTCAGCTTCTTCTTGTTGTTGCATCTTTCTTAGCCTTCTTAGAGTCTCTATATCAGAGGACTCTACAGGAATGTTAGTTGTAGATCCTTGAGGCTCTTCGACTTGTCTTGCCCTTAGCTTTCTCTTGCCCTTGCTTTTTCTAGCAAGAGCAGAGGGTTCTCCCTTATCTGCTTATCTTTCTTCTTCAACTTCTCTGACAACAGACATGCCTCCTGGAAAGCCTGCCTCCTTTAGTTCCCCAGTTCTCCCACTGGACTCTGTCATCATTCGAACATAATCAACAGGGTTCCTTTCCCAGTTCTTAAACAACTGCTGTGTCATTCTTCGATTTGGGTTGATGGCTTCTCCTTCATCATCCCCTATTTTGTCACCTAGTACAGATTGCAGAATGATGCTTATGAATCTCCCATACAGCATCTTCGGGGTGCTATTTGATTTCTTCGAGTTGATGATCCACTCGAGCAATACAGCCCCATAGTTGAGTTGTGTACCATGAACCATGGCCGACATGAGCTTAAGCTGAGTCTCATTTACTGAAGTCATGACCGAGCACTTTTCAGTGATGCATTTCCCAATAATGTCGACCAAAAATTACACCTTTGAGGGAACTCCTTCTTTTGTAGCCTTTCACGGAGGGATTCTTCTTGTGGTGCATTTTCTTCAAGCCCTCTTGGAAGCTTATCTTTGTCTAGAAATGGGTGCCCCACGCTCAAAACCTAGGGCCGATTGAAGTTTTCTTCCCTTAGCCTCATCTCAACTCCTCTTACTCGTGTAGTGATGGTGTTGTATTCGTACACTCCATTCTTGTAGAACTCCTTCACTAGCTTGGGATAGATGAGGGTGTCGGTTGCTCGATGCCTCTTGAGACCTCGCCTTCTTGATGAGCTGCAGGTCTTGTGAAATTTTGGTGGAGCATCCTTGAACTCATCGAAGCAGAAATCAGAGTCTCGAAATTACATTTAAGCGACCATTGATTACGTAGAGTTGAGAAGTGGGATCCGACTGAGCTTTCTTTTGATTTAGGGTTTTGCTTTAAGAAAGAGAGAGATAATCTTTTAAACTTCAGATTTCAAAAATACGGTTCCAATTTGTACTTGTAGCTTCCCTCTCTCTTTTTGACTAAGTGGGACAGGTGTCGCCTTTTGCTTGGCTCTACGATTTTGACTTTGCATGAATGTACTGATTTGCCCTTTGAGTCTTCAGAGCTGAGATTTTCTTAGGATGACTACGATCGTAGAGGTAGTCTTCTGGTCGTTGAGTCTGTCCTGCGATCTTCGAGTCTGTCCGACAGTCGTTGAGTTTGATCACCATTCGTAGAGTCTGTCCTACGATGGTCGAGTCTGTCCGGCATTCGTTGAGTCTGATCACCATTCGTAGAGTCTGTCCTACGATCGTCGAGTCTGTCTGGATCCTTGTGATGAGTTTTTGACTAAGCTTCTTTTTAAGGTAACTCAAGAAGGGCCAACCTCTTGGTGTGATTCAAGGGTTAGGTTTGTCCCTGAGGCACCTCTTAGAGAGATTGCTTTGTTATGAAGCTTGTCATTACAGGATTCACTTTGCTTGTTGAAAGGGCTTTTGGTCATCATCGAGTCTGCACTATGATAGTTGAGTCTTTGCTATGATCGTTGAGGTAGTTATGCATTTCTCTCTACGATCGTGAACTTTCCTTGATAATGTCTCACGATTTTGAGTACGACCTTTTATATCTATAAGGGTTAGCACAATCTAGAGCATACATTTCATGGTTGAAGATTTAGCATGCCTAGCTCACTTATTAACTTGTTAAATTTGGATTCATCTAGTGGTTTTGTAAAAACATCAGCAAGTTGATTTTCAGTAGGGATATATTGTAAAGATATAGTTCCATTTTGCACATGATCCCTAAGAAGTGATACCTTATTTCTATATGCTTGGTCCTAGAATGCATGACAGGATTATGAGTTATTTCTATGGCACTTGTGTTATCACAAAGATATGGGAATAGATTTGAAATCGAACCCATAGTCACCAATTTTTCTCATCCATAGGATCTCGAAGACAAAGAATTGCCAAAAAGAATATATTCAACCTGCAGTTAAGTGAACCTTTGAGTTTTGCTTTTTGCTAAATCAGACACAAATCTGTTTCCAAGAAGTTGACAAAAGCCATCGGTACTTTTTTCATCTATTTTGCATCCTGCAAAATCAAGATCTCAGATATCTTATCGATTCAAATGAGGATTCCTTGGGATACCACATTTTCAAGTAGGGTGTACCTTGAGATACACAGAAGATCCTCTTTACAAAGCAGACAAATGTGACTCTTTAAGGTTAGCTCGAAATCTAGCACATATGCATGTTGCAAACATTATATCCGGTCTCATCGGCGATTAGGTATAAAAGAGACCCGATCACACCTCTGTATTGAGTGATATCAATACTTTTACCTTTCTCATCCTTGTCAAGCTTGGTTACAGGAGCAATTGGTGTTTTCATGGGAGAGGCTGATTCCATGCCATACTTCTTTAGTAAGTCTTTGATGTATTTGGCTTGGTTGATGAATATTCCTTCATCGATCTGCTTTTACTGCGATCGAGGAAGAAATTCACTCACCCATCATGCTCATTTCAAACTTGCTCTCTGCATTAGCTTAGAGAATCTCTTACATAACTTTTTCGCCGAGAGAACCAAAAATGATATCATCAACATATATTTGAACTAGTAAGACTTTGTCTTTATGCTTTCTAAGAAATAGTGTGGTATCTACTCTACCTCTAGTGAACCCATTTTCTATTAAGAAGTTAGTCAGTATTTCATACCATGCTCTAGGTGCTTGTTTAAGACCATATAAATCTTTATCTAATCTATAGACATAATTGGAAAGAGATGGATTGATGAAACCTGGAGGTTGTTCTACGTAGACTTCTTCTTGAAGCTCTCCATTTAGAAATGCACTCTTGACATCCATCTGGAAAACTTTGAACTTCATGTGGGCAGCGAAGGCAAGAAAGATTCTGATGGCTTCTAGTCTGGCAACGGGTGCAAATGTCTCATCATAGTCAATACCTTCTTCTTGAGAATAGCCCTTTTCCACTAATCTTGCCTTGTTTCTGGTAATGACCCCAACTTTATCCATTTTGTTCCTGAAGACCCACTTGGTTCCTATGACAGGATGACTCTTTGGTCTTGGTACCAATCTCCACACTTTGCTTCGTTCAAATTGGTTGAGTTCTTCCTGCATGGCTTCTATCCAACTGGAGTCTTCCATAGCATCCTCTATCTTCTTTGGCTCTATTTGTGGTAGGAAGCTTAGATAGAAGCATTCATTCTGAGTAGCAGCTCTTGTTTTAACTCTTGCACTTGGATCTCCAATGATTAAATCCAGAGTATGATCCCTTGCCCATCTGTTCCCTGTTGGAACATTTGTCCTGATGCCTTCCTGTCTTAGGTCTTCAAGGTCTATCTATTCTTCTTGGAGTGGAGGCTCGTTGTCTTGGATGGACCTCTCTACGATTTCATTATCCTGCTCTACGATTTCACTGTCTGATACTACAATCGTAGTGTTGAGCTCGACGATTGTACTCGTAGTGTCTGCACTATCGGTCGTAGTGTCTAGGGGCACTGCTTTGTCTGAGTCAGTTTCATCAAAGATGATGTGTATTGAGACTTCGACATTCAGTGTCTTCTTTTTGAACACCCTATAAGCTTTGCTGTCTGTGGCATATCCAAGAAAGATCCCTTCGTCTGACTTGGGCTGGAATTTTGTCAGATACTGCTTTCCATTGTTGAGAATATAGCATGCACAGCCAAAGACATGGAAATAGTTGACACTTGGCTTCCTTCCTTTCCACAGTTCGTAGGGTGTCCTCTTGATCGTAGAGTGAATTAATGATCTGCTCATGTAAAGATGCAGGTCGATGCAGCCTTCCGCCTGTAGTATTCAGCAGATTTAGCCGCTTTCAGTAGGGTCCTTCCAAATTTTTTATCGAGTTCTGTTTTTCTTTCAAGAACTCCATTTTATTGAGGAGTTCGTGGAGTTGAGAAGTTATGATCGATGCCATTGTGCGAAAGCGTAATTTTTCTATTTCTCGATAAATCAATTCTCTTCCATGATCACTCCTTATTGCCTTGATTTTCTCTCTTTCTCATTCATCACCGGTCCAACATCTTGATTAATTCGAGCTCGTTTCATCCTTTGAAGTTAGGAAGAATACCCATGTGAATCTGGTGTAGTAAATCGACAACCAGAAAAGTATCTTTTCCTCCAAGATCGGTTGTTGGGATTGGCCCAAAAAGATCCATGTGGAGCAACTGCGAGGGCTTGTCAATGGAGTTAGCGGTCTTGCTCTTGAATGAGCTTACGGTTTGCTTTCCAAGTCGGCAAGCGTTGCATGGCCTTTCCTTCACAAAGTTGAACTTGGGTAGGCCACCATCGAGATCTTTTGATGCCGGTTGGACATGTTTTTGAAGTTTAAGTGAGACAACCTTCTATGCCATAGCCAGCTTATTTCCTCGGATGCTTTTGCCAGAAAACATATTATTTCATCAGAGCTTAGTTGACCAAGATCTAATATGCAGACATTTCCTTCTCTTGTTCTGGTCAGCTTTATGGCAGATGTCTTCAAATCTCTGACTTGACATTGATTATTGAGAAATGTTACTTGGTGACCCTTGTCGCAGAGTTGGCTGATGCTTAGAAGGTTATTGAAGTCCTTCCACATAAGCTACTTTGTTGAAAGATACTGCACCATTGCCAGCAGAGCCATATCCTCTTGTCTTGCCCGAGCCGTTATCTCCAAAGATGACTGAGGGACCCTCCTTTTCTACATAGTTGGATAGTAGAGCTTTGTTCCCTGTCATATGCCTCGAGCAACCACTGTCCATATACCATATTGAGGTCGTAGAGCTCTTTTCCTGTCAAAACATTTGAAACTTCATTTTGGTACCCATATTTGCATGGGTCCTTCTTTGTTAGTGCCTTTGGGGACCCAAATTTGTCTAATCTTGGGTCTCACATGCATGGAATTATAATAACACTCTGTAGCCCTATGACCATATTTATTGCATATGAAACATCTATTATAATGCATGCCTGTGTGTGTGTGGTGATTCATCTTCCACTTGGACTTGTGTGGTTCCTTAGTTAACCTTTTGTTAAACTGATTCTCTTTCTTCCACGTGTCCTTAGGTTTCATAAATAGTGATGAGTGTGCCTTACTTCTACTGTACCTTCCCAGTTGATTCGTAGAGTTGATTTTGTTTGACTCTACGATTCTTCGAGGTTGGTAAGTAGAGGTTGGGTTACTCTTTTCCTTGATGAAACCCAGACCAACGTGAGATCCTTTATTTCTCTGAGTATAACTAGAGACAGTAGAACAAGGTTGAACTGGTTCTTCCAATTGTGAGGATTTCAGAAAAGCAATGCCTCTACCAAAACTTGAGACATTACTAGTGCTAGTTTCCATTGTCTTTTCCACACTTAGCTCTGAGATGGATTCCCCAAAGCCTAAGCATGTTCTGTCGAATGTGCTTCTCTGACTAGAGAGCAGGCAGTCCATGGATGATGAGGATCTGTTCCATGCAGAGATAGTCTTCTCTAGATCCTCAATTTTAGAGGTTAACTTAGACTCTCTTTGTGCATGATGTGTGTTTGTCTGTTTTAAAGTTTCATTCTCAGCTTCAAGCTTGGAGAGAAGATTAGTACTTAGAAGGGCTGTTTCAAGCTCTTCTTGAACTTTCTTCTTCTCCACTTGAAGAAGTGAATGATCTTTAGACAAAACTCTGAACCACTTCATGTATTGATGTAGGTCAGTGGTTATGCCATGCAAAGTAGTTCTTAAGTCACTTATATCTATATCAGGAGAATTAAAATCAAATACATCATCGATACTTACATCATGTATGTTTAGGCTTTGTTTGTCCTTTGCATGTTTGGCCATTAAGCACAGATTGGCCATATGTGGTTCTTCTTCATCTCCGGAGTCTGCATTTGAGTCATTATCTGAATCACTCCACGATCCTCCGGCAACCAGGCCTTTGTCTCTTTTCTGAGGCCTCTTGGTTCCTTTGTATTCTTTCTTTGCATGAGATTTCTTCTTTAGTTCTTCTTTGATGGGCTTGTTGCAGTTAGTAATGAAATGACCAGGTTTCTTGCAGTTGTAATATAAATCATTCATTTGTTCCTGGCTGACGTAGTTGCTGACTTTCTTTGGCTTGTCGGTTCTGCCTTGTCGCATGAACCTTCTTAGTCTCTTTACCAGCATAGCAAAGTCATCGTCATCGTCTTTATTATCATCAGAGTCAATCTCAGTTATGACTTTTGATACACCTTCATTTGCCTTGAGAGAAACACCCTTATCTTTTCTTCTTCCTTCTGATAAGGTTTCGGCGCGTTGGGTCAACTCCAGTTCGTACGTTAGGAGATTTTCATACAGTTGTTGAACTGTCATCTCATTAAGATTCTTTGATTCTCTTATTGCTATGGTCTTTGCATCCCACCTACTCGGTAGGGCTCTCATGAACTTTATGGTTAGATCCTTGTTAGGATAAATCTTCCCATACGCTCGTAGAGAGTTGAGCAGAATGTTGAATCTTTCATAGGTTGCAGGTCACGTTTTCTCCCACATGGCGAAATTTCATTTCATACTTCTTGTGTCGAGAGACTGCTTTTTCTCTCTCGACTTCTTCTGGGCCTTCGCTTAATCATGTCGCGGCGCTTCCCAAACTTCCTTAGTTGTTTTGGTGCTTACAACATTTTCAAACAGATCGTCCTCTAAGGATTGGAACAGGATGTTCTTTGCCTTTTTATCAAGTTGATGCCTCTCTCTCTCACATCTGCATCCATTCTTCTTTCACTTTGATTTGTACTTTGCTTTGGATCGTCAATGGTTAGTGCAAGCTTTATTGGTATATAGGGCCCATTAAGAATGGTCTCAAATAGATCTTCATCTATTAAGTCCATGTAAGCTTGCATCCCGACTTTTCGCTTAAGAAATTTATCCTTGTTGCACATTGGTGGCTTCTTGCCTCCCCTGGCCCTGGATTCGCTTAAGATGAAAGGTGCCATTTGGATCTACTAAAGCGTGTAAGCTGTAAAATAGAACCTGCTCTGATACCAATTATTAGTTCCTAGTAGGCATAAGTTATCTAGAAGGGGGGTTGAATAGATATTTAAAAAATCTTTTAACTTGTTCTTAGGTAATGATTAAAACTTTGCGGAATTAGTATTTGTTTTAATCTTCTTTACTAAGCAATGGAGTTATGAGCGAGTAAAGCGCTTATAGCGAGATATAAGCGCTTATAGCATGAATGTAAATGACACATTGTTTTAAGTGGTTCGAGCACTCAAAGCTCCTAGTCCACTCTTCTACTAAACGAATAGGATATCCACTAAGGATGTCTTTTATAATCTTCTCGAATCACACAGATTCCTTCTGCACCAATGAGCCTAGAACTTCTCTAGTTCACTTTGAACTCTTCAAGTCCAAAGAGACTTGGCTTTTCTTACGATTCACTTCTTTAACTCTTCAAGTCCAAAGCAGACTTGGTACTCTTCTTCAGCTTGATTGATAGTTGTTGAGTTCTTGATGTTTGCTACTCGATTCTTTGTGTAAGCTTTGGTTCGTTAAGAACCGAGTAGTGAAAGCAAGCTTTGCAATATCTCGATTAAGAGAGTTGAGCTTGAGAGAGATGTTCACGTTGTTTGATTAATGCTTGCTTATTTCTCTCTCATCTGTCTGATCTGTATATATGTGATGTTGAAAACTATCTGTTGGATCCATCCGTTGTGACATTAAATGCATCTGAACTTTATGTACTGTGATGGAGACATTTCTGCACATCTTTTGAAGTCTGCATTTTGGCCCACTTACACTGCAGACTGCTTTTTCACCTACCACCTGAAAAGGTATTTTGTCCCTCTTACCCATGGTACTATCCTTAGCTTCTTCACTACGCTTCTTTGTTGCATACTAAGGATATTTCATATATTCTGGGACTGATGAGCACTGTAGCATCTGGGATCCATTCCTCACTTGTTGAAAACACAGATCATGAGGCTCGACGTTTTCTGACATGAGACAGATGATGCTCTACGATTTGGATCGTGGTGTTCTACGATTTAGATCGTAGTGTCTTTGACATTTTGCATACTTACGGCTATTAGTTTGAGAGCACTACGATTTCCCTTCATCCTTCGCACACTACGATCTTCTCTTGCTCGTGTTGTTGACTACGTTCCCGAGAGCACACTATGATCGTTGACTTGTAAAACTTCATGTTTCCTTCAGCATACTGCGATCGTAGAGTTGGCTCGGCAAACGTTGGGACCACTCTACGATTTCCGAAGAGTCCCCTTCAAGGCAGGCACACTACGATCTTTAGGCTCTACATTTTCTGCCTTGACTTCTGCAATGTTGATCAGATGGATGCACTACATTTTCTTCAAGACTAATCTATTACATCTTAAGATCAACCTAACAGTTTTGATCTTTCTATCTATACATTCTTTATCAGAATGGTACACGTTGAAAGCTTAGATCAACCTAACAATTTTGATCTATCACTAAGTCCTTGTACATATATTCATTTAAGGACCTTACAAATAATCATGAACATATACATTTAAAACATCAAATCATAATATGCATTCTCCCAACATAATAAAGAATGGAATAACAAAAGAAATCACCATGCATGCGATAGAATCAGCATGCAAAAGGTTATTCCAATGAAATAATAAAGGATGGAACCAGTCCCAAAGAACGTCTGAGCGGATATTCCATTCATGAATAATAAATAATGGAACCGTGTCCCATGAACGCATAGACAAGATATTCCTATTGCGAATAATAAATAATGGAACCAGTCCGGCATAAACGTCATGCACGGGATATTCTCGGCGTAATAATAAAGAACGGAATATTGAAGAATGTCACCATGTATAGGTAGCCTTTAGTATAGAGGTTATTCCAACATAATAATAAATAATGGAATAATGAAGTTCTCTTCATGAGTACAACAAATAACATCCATTACCGTAAAAAGAAACCAATATAAGAGTAGGGAAGTAGCGGGGATACTTTTCTATAGGTTCTCTTGTAATTCTCTCTCTAGAGTTTCAGGTGAATTAAGTAAGAAATAATGAAGGAATGAGCTTATTTATAGAAGAATGGATTGCATAATAACTAATCCATGAACGGTCCGATTGATTTACTTTTATACCTGACGATCCGTATTGGTTTACTATTAAAACTTAAAACAACTATCCATACCGATTTACTATTAAAACTTTAAACCAAATGATCCATATTGATTTACTATTATATCTTCAACCAACTATTCGAAAAATTAGCACATCTCCTCGTGGAATAATATTGTACCCAAAAATGATTTGGACCGAAAATAAATATATCTTATGGGTGAATAGTACCCTGTGAATAGTAATTCGTGAATAGTACTCCAACACGAAAAGTGTCCCGAATACCCAATTGAACAATATATCCTCCAGACATCAATTATATTAACACAAATAAGTCCAACACAATAGAACTATAAAATTCATCTTTAATCAACACGAACTTATTCATCATTAATATTATAATTCACAATATTTAACAACCAGGTGGTTCCTAGGAAATAGGGGGCTTTTCGATAAGGATTTCTCCTTATTGGCGCGCAATTAGGTGACCAAACCTCTCCTTGATAGAACTTCTAGACATTGTCAATATTGCAAATAATAATATGAATAACTTTGTCATCTCAATTATTGATTTAATAATATATCATATAATGCAGATGATACTGTAACCATAATTGAATCAATAATATGAGAAATATGATGCAACAATTACTGTAGCAATAATTGAGTATAGCTGAGTGACTTCTTACGTAAGCATCAATAATCAATACTGTAGTGTCTTCGCGGTAACTACGCTGACATTCTTGTACTTTTTACTACCGGTAGTTCAACAGTTTTAACGGTAACACCTCCGCCGTTATTTTCATAAATTATTTTTGTTGTTTTCTTTATCCGACAATAATTCCGTTGTGGGGTCCACTAATGATTGTGCCGTTGTACGAATATTCCCTGTTAAAATGAATATTCCCCGACCAATCGAATATTATATAACAACTTGCGTACTTTGCAAAATTTATAAATATTACCCACAACTATAACATTATATCAAATCAACCATAATATTCAATAATATAATTCGAAAAAATTATTCTTTATTCATAAAAGTTGGGGTCTTACAACCTCCCCTTCTTATGAAATTTCGTCCTCGAAATTAGGGTACATACCTTATGACGCCTCCAAAATTAGGTATACATCACCCATCTTGGGTCGTCAGATACATGGTACAAAATTCAAATACAACTGTGTGGTATAATACGACAAAACATAACTATGAGTTTGAATACAATTATTGTCTACTAGAGATTATACAAACTCAAAAGTAGTCTTCATTACAATTATTAACACACTATTTCACGAATAAAGTGAGGACTACTAATGTTATCCTCCAGACCGGCACTCTGCTCCCCGACTAAGTACTGCTATGTTCTCATTTCACGAAGAAAACGGTGAAAGAAAGGTGAGCTCAACTAGCCCAAGAAAAAAATATTATGACTAAAATAATACGTAATAAATTATCGTTAGCCTTCAACAAAGTGTTAAACCGATAAAATATAACAACATCAAGTTTAACTGCGGTGAACAAGCAATCCATTAAAAGAGTCAAGTAGAGAATAAAATCTACTATCTTTTATGATTTAAAAGGTTTTCATGACTTTTATCGATGGGGCTCAAACAATAAATCATCCACATCATCGAATCACCCCTCGCACTATGGCGAGGATATTCTTTAGGATCACGATCAAGAATTATACATGCACTTCGACCAAGACATTCGTGTATTCATTAATGGTCATGATCATGCCAACAATTGTTCATCAATGCACTACGGGCCAATGATAACTTTTACCATATCATTTGTAACATTACGGTCATGATTACACCGAATAATCCCTGGTCATAATCATACCAAGTCCATCTATGCACTACAGGCCACAGATGACTTTCAACATAATATAAACATGAGGATGATGACAATGATATAAGAATTCAATAAAACAAGTTCAAGAATTAATTTATTCAGGAACTAATAATGTCCAAATTGTCAACATGATACTTCTTTGTAGAGTAAAATTTAAGAATGATCAGAAGAATACCATGAAAAGATAATGAATGAAGCGCAAATATCAAGGATATTCTACTAATTTCATGGAGTATAGAAGTCAAAACTTTAACTAACTGAGTATAATAAAGAATGGAATAATAAAAGAAATCACCATGCATGCGGTGCTTGCGATGATAAAAGTTATTCCAATGAATAATAATAATCGGAACCAGTCGGGCAAAATTTGCAATCAAGCGGTGATGTTCCAACGGAGAATAATAAAGATTTTAACCAGTCCGGTGTAAAACACACGTATGTGATATTCCAACAATGTAATAATAAAGAGCAGAACCAGTCCGGTGTAAAACACACGCATGTGATTGAATAAATATTACCACAAATCATTTTATTTTTAATCAACACATATTTAATATTTCAAAGAATTATTAATCATTTATAACTTGTTGTCTCAATTATTGATTTAATAATATAACATATTATATGATGATAATCTTTGTGACAATAATTGAATCAATAATATAAGAGATATGATCACGAAGAATTCTCAGTAGCAAAATTGAGTATAGGCGGAGTGACTTCTCACGTAAGCATCAATAATCAATACTGCGTGTCTACTATGCAACCATGCCAGATTCTCAGATTTTTACTACCGGTAGTTCAACAGTTTTAATCGTAAATACCTCCGTCGTTATTTTCATAAAGTATTTTTGTCGTTTTCTCAATCCGACAATAATTCCGTTATTAAGGTCCACTTAATGATTGTCTTGCCGTCGTATGAATATTCCCCAACAAAAAGAATATTCCCCGACCAAACGAATATTTTATAACAACTTGCTTACTTTGAAAAATTTATAAATATTACCCACAACAATAACATTATATCAAATTTACTCCATAAAATTCAAAAATAATATTTATAAAAAATTCATCTTTATTTATAAAAGTTGGGGTCTTACAACCTCCCCTTCTTATGAAATTTTGCCCTCGAAATTAGGGTACGTACCTGGTATGTCGAAGAGGTAAGGATACCTTGATTTCATTTCAGATTCTAACTCCCAAGTTATTTCCTCAACATCGTGGTTTCTCCACAAAACTTTGACTTGAGGTATAACGTACCTTGGAGCGTAGAATATGTTCCTTCTTATCCAAAATTTGAACAGGAACCTCTTCATACGTCAAATCTTCCGCTATTTCATCCGGTTCTAACTCAATAATGTGGTTCGAGTATTTCACATATTTTCTTAACATGAATATGTGAAAAACGTTATGAACACGAGACATACTTGGCGGTAAAGCGAGTCTATAGGCCACAGTTCCTACTCGATCGAGGATTAAAAAATGGGTCGATGAATCGAGGATTGAGTTTTCCTCTCTTTCCAAATCTCGTAACTTCTTTCCATGGAGCAACACACAACAACACATGATCTCCTATATCGAATTCCACGTCCTTTCGATGAAGATCAGCATAACTCTTTTGTCGATCTTGTGAGATTTTTATACGTTGTCGGATCGTTTGAATCTTTTCCTTAGTCATACGTACCAACTCCGGTCCCAACAACGTTGCTTCACCCACCTCATCCCAACATACTGGAGAATGACACTTTCTTCCATACAACGCTTCGAATGGAGCCATGCCAATACTTGTTTGATAACTGTTGTTGTAGGAAAACTCCACCAATGATAAGAACTTGTCCCAACTTCCCTTGAAGTCAAAGACACAGAGTCTTAATAGATGTTCAAGAGTTTGAATAGTCCTCTCCATTGTCGTCTGTCCGTCTGAGGATGATATGCCGAAAGCTAAATCGTACGTCTGTGCCCATAGCTTTTTGTAAACTAACCCAAAATCGTGAAGTGAATCTTGGGTCTCGATCGAAACTATGGATACCGCATACCATGCGCCTTCATAATCTCGTTTATATACATACGAGCAAGATGTTTAAGTGTATAAGTTTCTCGTATCGATAAGAAATGAGTAGACTTGGTCAATCTATCAACAATGACCCAAATCGCATCTATGCCTTGAGAAACCTTAGGAAGGCCGTGCTAGAATCTAAATCTATGGTAATGTGCTCCCACTTCCATTTTGGAATTTCAAGTGGTTGCAATGGACCTTTTGGTACTTGTTGCTCCGCCTTGACTCGTTGACAAGTTAAACACCTTGAGATAAACTCTGCTATCTCTCTCTTTATATTGCTCCACCAAAATGTATGTCAAGATCATGATACATTTTGGTACTCCTGTGATGGATAAGCAAGTGGTGTGTGTGTCTCCATCATGATTTTATACTTTAAATCGTGGTCGTTAGGAACACAAAGTCCGAGTTGACTCAAGTATTCCTTCTTCATCGATTCTTGCTTCCTAAGATAAAGCACCTTCTTGCACTTTTCTTCCTCATACGCATCGCCTCGCTTACGTAACTGAAAGCGGCTTTTAACTTTATCGATTAAAGTCGGTTCTACTCGTATATTCGCCATCATCACATGGGTCCCTAGAGTCTTTAACTCTATCTCCATCCTTTGCAAGTCACATAAAATGGGCCTTTGCGTTGACAATATCGCACTCGTACTTGCATATGATCTTCTACTCAATGCGTTAGCTACCACGTTCGCTTTTTCCAGGATGGTATTGGATGGTATGATCATAATCTTTCAACAGTTCAAGCCAACGTCGTTGTCGCATGTTGAGTTCCTTTTGAGTAAAGAAATATTTGAGGCTTTTATGATTCGTAAAGATCTCCACCTTCTCCCCATACAAGTAATGTCTCCAAATCTTTAGTGCGAAGACAACAGCTGCCAACTCTAGATCATGAGTAGGATAATTCCTCTCATATTCTTTGAGTTCTCTTGAGGCATAGGCTATGACTTTTCCATGTTGCATGAGAACACATCCCAACCCTTTGCCTGAAGCATCACTGTAGATGACAAATCCCTCCGAGCCAGATGGTATTGTCAGAACAGGTGCCGAAATGAGTCTCCACTTGAGTTCTTGAAAACTCTTCTCATATTCTTCGCTCCAACCGAACTTTCTATCTTTCCGAGTCAGCTGAGTTAATGGAGTAGTAATTCGAGAAAATCCTTCCACGAATCTCTGATAATAACCAGCTAAGCCGAGAAAGCTACGATTTTGATCAATCGATTTAGGTTGCTCCCAAATTTTGAATTGCTTCAATCTTTGCTAGGTTAACGGATATTCCATGACTTGATACTATTGTGCCCAAGGAATGCTACTTCCTCGAGCCGAAATTCGCATTTTTTCAACTTGGCATAAAGCTTGTATTTACGAAGCTTTTGGAGTGTCGACCTCAAGTGTTACTCATGATCTTCACGGCTTTTGGAATAAATAAGGATGTCATCAATAAAGACGACCACAAAGTGATCCAAATATTCCTTGAATACTTTGGTTCATCATATCCATGAAGGCAAAGCGGGAGCATTAGTCAATCCAAAGGACATGACTAGAATTCATAATGCCCGTCTTCGGAGTTCTCGAAAGCCGTCTTTTTGAATGTCATCTGTTCTAATCTTCAATTGGTGATATCCTAACGAAGATCAATCTTTGAAAAGAATTTGGCTCCTTGCAACCGGGTCAAACAGTCATCAATACGTGGCAATGGATACCTATTTTTGATGGTGACATTATTCAACTCCCGATAATCAATACAAAGTCGCATACTCCCATCTTTCTTCTTCACGAATGAATGCAGAGGCACCCCAAGGGACGTCTTAGACGAATGAAACCAATGTCTAACAATTCCTGCAATTGGGTCTTTAACTCCACAAGTTCAATAGAGCCATTCGATATGGGCTTTGGAAATGGGTTTTGTACCGTGTTCAAGGTCGATACAAAATTCAATTTCACGCTCTATGGGTAGGCCGGAAGTTCTTCGAGAATATTCGTGAAATTTATTAACAATAAAATATCGTTCAAAACCGGCGTATTTTTGTTTAAATCATGACATGAGCTAAGAAAGCTTGACATCCATTTTCAATAAACGAATAGCTTTATGGCTTGAGATGACCGTGATTGATTTTAATGGTTTGGTCGTTTGAATTAGCATAATAGGTTGATTAGGAATGGGAAATATTTCTTGACGCTTACCGAAGCAATCGATTTTGCATGATGGTGGTTAACGATCGATCCCTAGAATCGTGTCAAATCTGGAATATTTTCAATGAAATAAGATCTACGGTGTAATGTTAGGTCTGGAATTTGAACGGAAAAAGACTTATAAGCGATTGGATGTAATAAAGGTTTCTCGATAGGTTTTCTGGGATAAATCGAAATCTAATTTCTCAGAAATCAAATTTAATGGATGAGCACAAGTGGGAGCACAAGTAGGAGAAATAAAAGAATGGGTAGAACCCAGATCAAATAAAGTATAGATTTCGTTAGAGTTTATGATAAGCTTACCCGTGATGACCTCATTCGGGTTCCTTGCTTCACTGGAGGTCACAACAAATGCTCTCCTCTTACCACTCTGGTTTAACTTTTCTAGAATGGCCTTTGGTGCCCATCCTAATTGAATTTGTCTTCGGTGAGCGACAAAATCGGACCAAGTGACCTTCTCTTCCACAATCATAACATGTTTTGGATGGCATCGCTTGATTTGAATTTGATGTGCCCTCCCTCTCAGTATTTGAAACATATGATAGGTGGTCGCTTCTCCTTCCTTAACGACAGTGTTGGTCTTGATGTCTTTCCATCATTGTTGAATCTCCTCTTCTTGAAATGTCCATTCTTATTGTTTTGTACTCGATTACCACTTGAAGTGGTTACCATTTCGCCCGTTGATTCCTCCACGCTTGTTGTCACCGTTCACCCGATCGCTTCTCATTGGTATTATCATTTTGTGCTTACCTTTTTGAATTTTAGTTGCGTTGACTCATTATCGCGCTTCCACTAATCGAGCCATATTTACAACATCCGAATATAAACACGGTTTATGAGAAATAAGATGTTGACATATCTCCGACTTCAAACCTCTTAAAACATCCGTGTCATTCTCTTCATTATCCACCAAGTGGGGCGAAAACCGGATAACTACGCAAATTTAGCCTCGTATTGCGACACGGTCCATATTGTTTTGTTCCAACTTGATAAACTCCACCTCCTTCATGTGACGAATACTTTCGGGAAAGTATTTGTCGTTGAAACAACTCTTGGAACTTCTCCCAAGACATCTTGATGATGGCGAGGTTGAGTACGTTTTCTGGAATTCCCACCGATGTCTGCCTCTCCGCGCAACATAAAGGCGGCAAAGGGAACCTTTTGCTCCTCGGAGCATCCGAAGACATCAAATATCTTGGTGATCTTCTTTATCCATACTTCCGCCATAAGTGGTTTTGGCTCTCCCTTAAACTCCGGTGGTCCCACTCCTTGAATCATTTAGCGTGCTCACCAGAGTTTTCAAGTGTTTCCACCTGCATTTTGTATCAATTTTTGCATGATGAGTAGTTAACCAATCAATCCCTAGAATCACGTCAAATGCAAGTATTTTCAATGAAATAAGATCTACAGGTAATTTGAGGGTACCAATTTGAACCAAACAAGACTTATAACCAGTGGATGTAATGAAGGTTTCTCCCAACGGAGTTTCCACAGATAAGTCAAAGTCTAATTTCTTCGGAGTCAAATTTAATCGTTGAAATGCAAGTAGAGAAATAAAAGAATGGGTAGAACCCAGTATCAAATAAAGTATAGACTTCACTTAGAGTTTATGATAAGCTTACCCGTGATGACCTCATTCGGGTTCCTTGCTTTCTGGAGGTCACAACAAACGCTCTCCTTAGACTACCGATTTTTGACTTTTCAGGGACTGACCTTTGGTGCCTCCATCCTAGCTGAACTTGTCTTCTTGGTGAGCGACAAAATCGGGCTAAGTGACCTTCTTCCACAATTATAACATGCTTTGAACCAAGCATCGCAGCTTTAGACTGATGTGTCCCTCCCCTCCGCATTTCAAGCGTATGATGAGTGGTCGCTCTCCTTCCTTAACAACGAGTCTTTGGTCTTTGACGTCCTTCCATCATTGTTGAATCTCCTCTTCTTGAAATGTCCATTCTTATTGGTTTGGCCTTGATTACCACCGAAGTGGTAACCACTTCTGGCCTGTTGATTCCCTCCATGCTTATTGTCACCGCTTCGATGACTGCTCTCCTTTGGTTGCGTTGACTCGTTATCGCGCTCCACTAACTGAGCCCTATTTACAACATCTGAATACAAACACAGTTTATGAGAAATAAGATGTTAACGTATCTCAGGTTTCAAACCTTGCAAAAATATTCGTGTCATTCGCTCCTCATTATCCACTAAATGGGATGCAAACCGGGACAACTCTGCAAATTTAGCCTCATACTACAACACAGTCATATTATTTTGCTCCAGCTTGATAAACTCCACTTCTTTTATGTGACGAATACTTTCGGGAAAGTACTTGTCGTTGAATAGTTCTTGGAACTTCTCCCAAGACATCTTCAAATCTGACGAGTTGAGTAACGCTTCTACCGATTCCCACTAGTAATCTGCCTCCCTCGCAACATAAAGGCGGCAGTGGAACCTTTTGCTCATCGGAGCATCCCAAGACATCAAATATCTTGGTGATCTGCTTTATCCATGCTTCCGTATTTAGTGGTTTTGGCTATCCAATAAACTCCGGTGGTCCCAGCTCTTTGAACTGTTTAGCGGTGACCATCCGAGTGTTTCCAGTATTCCCACCTACATTGTGGACAGGAGCCGCTCTCGCCTGCTGTTGCATGAATTGCATAAAGCCTCTGAACACTCCGTCATTCATCATTTGGTCATTGTTGTTGTTTGCATGAGGATTGTCGTCTTCCTGATGCACATTATCCTGATTATGTGGTGAGTCAACGGTCGCCTGTGCTCCATTGCTATTCTCAACATTCTCGGATGTCATTTTCAGATACTGCCACAAAACAAAAGGTTAATTGACATGTAACATATTATCCCTATATTCTGACCGACCAATTAAATACCAAAAAAAACTTAGGTAGGTCATACTAGCGAAGAATTCCCGTCTCTCCCTCCTAGTTCTATTCTCACATCTTAGCCAGGATCATATCCCTAAGCTTTGATACCAACCTGTGGCCCCCAAAAATTAGGTATACATCACCCATCTTGAGTTGCCGGATACATGATATGTAATTCAAATACAACTTAATAATACAACCTGTCAGTGTACAATACGACAAAACATAAACTATGAGTTTGAATACAAATATTGTCTACTAGAGATTATACAAACTCAAAAGGAGTCCTCATTACAATTATATTATCACACTATTTCACGAGATAGTGAGGACTACTAATGCACCATCTAGGACCATCACTACATTTCCCGATAGTCCCATTTCGTTCTCATTTCACGAAGAGAATGGTGAAAGAAAAAAGGTGAGCTCAACTAGCCCGATGAAATATTATGACTAAGATAATGCGAATAATAATTTATCGTTAGCCTTCAATGAAGTTAAACCGATAAAATATAATAACTATCAAGTTTAACAAATGATGAACAAGCAATCCATTAGAAGAGTCAAGTAGGAATAAAATCTACTATCTTCTATGATTTAAAAGGTTTTTCATCACTTTTATCGTGGGACTCGACTTAATAAATAATCCACATCATCGAATCACCCCTACGCACTACTACGAGGATATTCTTTAGTATCACGACCATAAATTATCCATGCACTACTCACCAAGGCGAGGACATTCGTGTATTCATTAATGGTCAATGATCATGCCAACAACTCATCCCATCAATGCACTACGGGCCAATGAGGACTTTTATCACATCATTTATAACATTACTGGTCATGATTACAATTGAATAATCCTCATTAATCATACCAAGTCCATCTATGCCTTTATAGGCCACGGATGACTTTCAACAAAATATAAACATGAGGATGATGACAATGATATAAGAATTCAATAAAACTAGTTCAAGAATTAATTTATCTAGGCCGATAACGTCCAAATTGTCAACATGATAATCGCTTTGTAAAAGTAAAATTCAAGAATGCTCGGAAGAATATTTCCATGAAAAGATCTCGGATGAAGCGCAAATATCAAAGATATTCCACTAATTTCATGGGTATAAAGTCAAAGTTTTAACCAACCGAGTATAATAAAGAATGGAATAACAAAAGAAATCACCATAAATGCGATAGATCGCATGCGAGGCGGAGTTATTCCAACGAGAATAATAAAGGATGGAACCGTGTCCGCGTAAACGCATGCATACGATATTCCGACGAATAATAAATAATGGAACCCGGGTTAGCGTAAGCGCATGATATATATATTCCGGCGAATAATAAATAATGGAACCAGGTCCGGCATAAACGCACAGACAGGATAGTCCGATAGAATAATAAAGAACAGAATATTAGAAGAATGTCACCATGTATAGGGTAGCTCGCGTATACAGGTTATTCTAACAGAATAATAAATAATAGAATAACAGAAGTTCTCTTCATGAGTACAACAAATAACATCCCTTACCGTAAAAGAAACTTAATATAAGAGTAGGGAAGTAGCAAAATACTTTTCTATAGGTTCTCTTGTAATTCTCTCTCTGGAGTTTCATGAATTAAGTAAGAAATAATGAAGGAATGAGCTTATTTATAGAAGAATGGATTGCATAAGTAACTAATCCATGAACGGTCCAGATTGATTTACTTTTATCACAGACGATCCAGATTGGTTTACTATTAAAACTTGAAACAACGGTTATCTTGATTTATTATTAAAACTTTAAACCAATGATCCATATTGATTTACTTATTATATCTTCAACCAACTGATTCGAAAAATTAGCACATCTCCTCAAATGGAATAATATTATACCCAAAATGATTTGGACCGAAAATAAATATATCTTACGGGTGAATAGTAACTCGTGAATAGTAACTAAATGAATAGTACTCAAACCTAAAAAGTGTCCCGAATACCCAATTGAACAATATATCCTCCAGACATCAATTATCCTAACACAAATAAGTCCAACACAATGGAACTATAAAATTCATCTTTAATCAACACGAACTTATTCATCATTAATATTATAATTCACAATATTTAACAACCAGGTCATTCACAATATTATAATTCATAATATTCTCCTTATTGGCGCGCAATTAGGTGACCAAACCTCTCCTTGACAGAACTTTTAGACATTGTCAATATTGCAAATAATAATATGAATAACTTTGCCGTCTCAATTATTGATTTAATAATATATTATATAATGCAGATGATACTGTAACAATAATTGAATCAATAATATGAGAAATATGATGCAAAGAATTCTTGTAGCAATAATTAAGTATAGTTAAGTGACTTCTTACGTAAGCATCAATAATCAATCTGGTGTCTTCTGCCATCGCATTCTGCCACGCCAGATTCTTTATTTTTTTACTAATGGGTAGTTCAACGGTTTTAATGGTAACACCTCATGCCGTTATTTTCATAAAAGTATTTTTTGTCGTTTTCTCAATCCGACAATAATTCCATTATGGGGTCCACTAATGATTGTGTTGGTTATACGAATATTCCCCTGTTAAAACGAATATATTCTAATTCAATCGAATATTATATAACAATTTATGTATTTTGCAAAATTTATAAATATTACCCACAACTATAATATTTTATCAAATCAATACCATAATATTCAAAAATATAATTCGAAAAAATTATTTTTTATTCATAAAAATTGGGGTCTTACAACATACATCAAAAGTTGATTTATCCCATATTACAATTGAGTTACAACATTATCTTATTCAAAAGTGTTATATATAACCTTACCTTTCTGTCGATATTAAATATCGACATAAGTGGGATGCATGTATGAAAAAAAATAAATAGTAAAGAAGGAATTCACATATTATAAATTTTTCGCAAAGCTAATGTTTACGCGGTTGAAAAATTTAATCAATATATAGAAACTAGGTTCTTGGAGGATAACTTATTGATGCAAATTCCATACTAGACCGTAAAAAATAATTTCGTACCGGTCTAGTCATTATACATCTATAGCGATACTTTTATTGTGAAAATGTCGAATTCCCCAAATAAAAGGTCTAGTCCACCAGTAGTTTTAGTCATAACGGGTTGGGCCACCCAAAGTTCAGAATTTTTGAAGGCTGCCTGATGGGCCCATGGGTATAGGAGGAATTGAAGGAGGAGACACCAAACTAAAAGGCAGGCCCCATGCTTAATTTGAGTTACACCAAACAAGAGGGCATTCCCCATGCATGCATTTTGTATAGAGATTTGGCATTCTCTTTGCATATTTGACTCAGGCCTTTTAATTAATTATTAAATGATTTTTTTTTTTTGAAATCTTTAAATTAAGCTAAAGTATAAACAACAGACATATATTAAATTACAAAAATCCTTAAAATAGTCAAAAGAATAAAAGTCAGACATATATTCCATTTTTGTTATTAAAAAAATTCAAAACAATATACAAATATAATAGTTTAATGGAGTAATGGATATATAAAAAGGAGAATTGTTTTCCATAATATTGCATTCATTTTTAAAAGAAAAATGGTTTATATATCAACAGATTTATGACAAATAACGTAAAACTTTAAACAATAAGATAAAATATATTAAGATGAACTCATTCTTAATTTTTATTTATTACATGTATGCATATATATCGCTATTTATTACCTATATACTTTCTAAAACCTTCATTTACGAATAAAACATCAAAAATTTAAATAAAACTCTCATTTTCTTGTAAGGAGGGAGGGAGTACAACAAAATATACTCTTGTAAAGCCCTCTCGACTCCTGAGCTTCCACCACCAACCCCTTTTCTTTCAAATCTCAGTTAAAAAGGCATGATTATTGCAATCCAAGGAACATTAACTGAAAATTATTCATACATTCTTCAAACCATACAACACTAAAATGCAACATAACTGTTGATGGGGGATAATTTTCAAATGATCTGTGATTGGACGGTCACGATTTGTTGTAAAGATAAACTTAAATTTACAACGTTAGCTATGACCAATCACCTATATATATATATATATATATATATATATATATATATATATATATATATATATATATATATACACACATATATTACTAGATATAGCCTACTACTATATATAGCCACCCATGGCATGTCAATTAAGCCATCACCTTCTTTATCTCTCTCTCTCTCCATATACTCACTAAGCTCTCTTCATCAGTAATTCCAACAATGGCTCCAGCTCTGTCCAACTCATGGGATTTAACAAATTTTGTAGTAACTGAAGGAAATGGAGTAAAGGGTCTCTCAGAAATGGGCCTCAAAACCTTACCAAACCAATATATTCAACCTCCTGAAGAAAGAATAGACATGAGCAACATTATGCATGAAGAATCCATACCCATAATCAACTTGTCAAATTTGGATGATCCAAATGTGGCCGACTCGATATGTGATGCAGCTGAGAAGTGGGGATTCTTTCAGATTGTTAACCATGGAGTCCCCATTGAAGTTCTTGAAAATGTGAAGGAAGCGACTCGAAGGTTCTTTGAATTGCCTGCAGAGGAGAAGAGGAAGTTTTCGAAAGAGAATTCGCCAACAAAAAATGTGCGGTTCGGAACAAGTTTTACTCCTGAAGCAGAGAAAGCTCTGGAGTGGAAAGATTACCTCAGTCTCTTCTATGTTTCAAATGATGAGTCTTCTGCATTCTGGCCTCCTGTGTGCAAGTAATAATATATACACAGTTTTATTTTACAAGTATTAAGCATATTATATACTAACACGGTCCCACAAAGATTGTTATGTACATACTCAAAGGTGATTTCAACAGGTGTTAAAATACATGTCAAATGCATTCTTTGCGGGAGGGATGTAGTATGCTATAGTACATCCGTCCAACAAGATTATCACACCCTAGGAACGAAGGGTACAAGATGGGTTGGTTACAACACACTTCATAGCTAAAGGTGGCAATGAAGTGTATAGTAGCCAACCAATCACACCGTTCATTCCTAGATTCGACGGATATGATTTTTAAAAAGGAAGTCATTGTGCGCGCCATTCTAGTGTGTATGGGAAGTTCATGTACACACCATTACGGTGCATATGGGAAGTTCTCGTACGGTCCATCATGGTGCATAGCCAATTTTTTAAAATTTGTCCTTCGCGCCATAATGGTGCATACCGAAGAGATTTTTTGAAAATCACGTCTGTCTAGAACTGTATGATGGATTGACTATTATGCACTCCATAGTCAAAGATAACTATGGATCACTCCCCATATATATATATTTATGCACACTTCTCACTAATTTGATTATGTATTTAACGGATTACATAATGCTTCAGGGATCAAGCAATTGAATTCATGAAGACGTCTGAGTTTGTTATTAACAGGCTACTAAAGGTCCTAATGAAAAGGCTGAATGTGAAGATGGACGAAGCAAAAGAATCACTTCTAATGGGATCAAAGAGGATTAACCTAAACTACTATCCCATATGCCCTAACCCTGAGCTCACTGTTGGAGTAGGGCGCCACTCGGATGTCTCCACATTAACTTTCCTCCTTCAAGACAACATCGGGGGACTATATGTACGAAAATTTAAGACGGATAGTTGGATCCATGTCCCACCTGTTAGCGGATCTTTGGTGATCAACATTGGGGATGCACTTCAAATAATGAGTAATGGTCGATACAAGAGCATCGAGCATCGTGTGGTTGCTAATGGAAGCAAGAATAGGGTTTCGGTGCCAATCTTTGTGAACCCTAGACCAAGTGATCTTATTGGTCCTTTGGCTGAAGTGCTTGAGAGTGGAGAGAAACCAATGTACAAGCAGGTTCTCTACTCGGATTATGTGAAGCATTTCTTCAGAAAAGGCCATGATGGGAAGGACACAGTTGAATTTGCAAAGATATGAAAGTTCTCCTAAATAGAATACTTCCTCTGTTCAAAATAGAAGAGCACAATCATAGCAAAATACAAACAAAACAAAGTGCTCTTGCATTTTGGAACAGTGTGATAAGCAATAAATATATAAATTACCATCACATGTGTTGATAAAGTTGAAACCAGTCCTTGATGCAAAAATCAATCCATCTGATGTAGATCGATTTTACTTTATGTTTCTAATCTATGATTACTGTCGTTTTTTGGTTTTAATCTTTTTCTCTTCACTAGAACTCTATATTGCTTTGTCAATTTGTTAAGGGGAAGAAGGGGGTAAGGAACTGCATTGAACTCATTTTCCATCTCTTGGTTAGCAGTGAAAAATGGAGGAAAATAAGGAATAAGATAGGAGGTAAAACCATGGAGGAACTTTACCTTCTTTGTTTTTCTTCTTTTTATTTTTGGACAAGTAATTCTGCCCTTACTATCACTTTTTAAATATATAATAGATTCTGCCCTTTCCATGTTAGCTAAGCTTAATAAAAATCAATAATTCAGTGAAGATGTTCTTATTACCAACAAGAGGATACACTTGTTCTTGCAGAAATTTCTTAGAATGAAAATCAAGTTTTTGCACTCAGAAGATGCTGCTCCACTTTCTTACTAAAAAACAGAAAATCCCCCATGTCGTGATGGGTGAGAAGAGAATCCCCCATGTCATGATAGGTCATAGAAGTTGTAAGGATGTAGAAGAAGCATAAATGGTGGATGGTCATGGTCATGAGAAAAAGAAAAGGTGAGAAGAGAATCCCCCATGTCATGATAGGTCGTAGAAATTGTAAGGATGTAGAAGAAGCATATATGGTGGATGGTCATGATCAAAGATGATATGCTGTTTTTTATTAAGAAAGTGGAGCACGCATCTTCTTAGAATGAAAATCAAGTTTTTGCACTCAGAAGATGTTGCTCCACTTTCTTACTAAAAAAACAACATATCATCTCTTTTTACTTTTTACCTCTTTTCTTTCTGCAATAGGAAGTAGTAAATTTTTTTCTCTTGTTTCACCAAAGGGAGCAATGCTAGATCATCCATTAACAAGAACTCATAAAAATCTAGGACTATTATTTGGACTATCTTCTGAATTTATCTAATTAGGTAAGAGTTAAATCAGGTTTTGTTCATGCAACTATTGTTTATCATAAAAAATTTCGACTCCACTTGTTTAATTTAGATATTTTTAGAATTTTACTATTTAGCTTAAATCAACTAGGTTATAAAAATATTTAATTTTTCTACCTTATTTGAACTACTTATCCAAGAGGTATGATGTTCTTAGCAATTTCTATATAAGCATTGTAATTAGAACATTTAATGTGTCATTTTCCTATAAATTCTTATATTTGAAAGGCAAATATTCCCTAAAAGATCAAGGCTTTTGTATGGTCTTTTTGACTATTGGTCGACTTAATCAAAGCATAAGCCTCTCAAAATTTGTCTCCATGTGTGTTCTGTATATGCAGGAAAGTGAATCTCATTCTCACCTGTTCAATATCCGATGTTTGGCAGTTGTGCAATTTTTTATTTGGTTGTTGAGCGAACACTGAATTTGTCCCTCTTCCATGGAAGATTTACGAGCGTATTGGCATATTCAAGGTTTTTGGCAGTGGGAAGCGTAGGAGGATTCTTTGGAAATGTTCTTGTTCAACATTTTGTGAGAAGTTTGGATCAAGAGAAATGTTAGTAGGTTTTGTAGTCAGACAAGAAACATCGATTTACTTTGTGTTAGTGTCGTTTTAGTTTCTCTTTGGTCTCATGCATTAGGAGCTTTTTATGGAATTTCTTTGTACGATTCTCATATGGATTGGCAGGCAATACTTTACTAATGCCTTGATTTTTTTCCACTTATTTTATTTCTTTTTGTCTTCAAAATGTGTCATAATTTCTTCTCCCTTCATCAACAAAACATTATTGTCCAAAAAATGGAGTGGTGTAATATCTACACTATCAGTTATCAAGAAAAGCCTTGGTTTTAACATTTTATAAAAATGTGAAATTTTGTTACAATTATGTTTTTCATATAATTCGATTCAATCATATATTTAAGTTATAAGCTTTTTTTAATAAAGATAAAAGGGAAAATATTGCAATTATATTATGTGGTACACGCAATATGAATACTAATGTATTTTATTTAAATTAAATACTTGTAGATCCTCCCACTACCCTAAGAGTAAAGATCCACAAGTTTAAAAATGTCAAAGAAAAACAATAAATTTGTTAAGCAATTCCAAAAAAACTTGTAATGTGAACAGAAAGTGGAAAACAGAAAACAACGCATTAAGATACATAGAACAGCTGTGTCATAATTCAGTTATTGCACCAAAAAAACCTACTTGATTCAATAACAAGTTATTATAATTTGTAATTCATATGCACTTGGCTATTCATTTACAACAGCAGCCTCTAACAATGGAAGGAAATACAAGCAAGGAAGACAAATAAGCTGAACCAACTCTAAATTGAATGGGCTTTTATGTCAGAAGTTTCATTTACCAAATTCATCTGATTTACCTTGCAAATCGCAGGGTCCACTCAGCAGCTAGTTCATTATGTTTAGCTTTGTCTTCCAAGTACAAGTGAGCGATTCCCGGAACAAGGGGTTTATCTGCAAGGGTCATGTTATCTATAGATTAGTAGAACAAGAGGCATCTAATTTAAAGAAAATACATGAACAACATAGGCGGTGTCTGGATCAACAATTAAACTCACTTTTATATTCCCCTTTGAATGGCTTACACAAGTTAAGATCTGTCAACTATGGTTTTCATTAAAATAATATTATTTATAAATATTTCTTTTTCTGTAGTCAAGTTATAAATATTTTTTTGATAGCTAAAAGAATTTTTTTTAAAAAAAAAAAGCAAAAGTTGAATCTTTTTAAGACGGAGAGGGTGTGTTATACATTCAGCCAAAAATGGCTCTAATTTGTTCAGTTCCATGAATATATGAGAAAGTTACAAATAAGAACATTGAAGAAATTGGCAAAGCTCTCTGCAGCCTTCACTTATTCAAACCCAAAATTAGGGCACCCCAGTGGCCCAGTCCAAATCCCAAAATAAGAACACAAAATAATAATTAGAAGAAAGTTTAGAGCACGTAACACCTCATGCATAAAGACATACCCTTGAAATAGATGAGAAGTACTTACAGGGATCAGGGTTGGTAAAAATTGATCTTAGTGCTAGTAACACCTTCGAAATTGTTAGAGCAGGGCTCCAACCATCTTTCAGGATATCCAAACTAACATTGCCAGCTGAATCAACATTGCAGTGGTAGATACGAGTTTTGAATACCACCTGCAGCCCTAAACCTAAAATTAATTAAACACTATACGAGAAACACTGACAAAAGAAACGGTGTATCCAATTCACCTGTACTACAATAGGACAACAGAAAATATAGTCTAGTCTATCATAATATCACAAATCCTCTGTGAGGTGAACCTAATTTGGCTATAATAATTTACTAATACGTCATATGGCAAGGACTTACTTTGTTAGCTTCCATTAACTATTGAATCTATCCAAGTTCATCAGGACAATATGCGAATGCAGAATATAGGGAATGTAAAATAGGTGTGGCAGGTCACAGGATGAAACTCTCTTTTAAATGACCAATGATTCCCACGATTCTTTCACAAAGATGAAAGGTATATCTACATAAATATTTTATACATATACATACGATGATACGAACACAGAGAGACAAAATTGATCAATTTTAGAAAGTAACTTTATGATACTTCAATTGCTTGAAATAAAAAACTATGTGATTCACCTATGAGGGAATCCATTTTTTATTTTATATCTTTGAATAATTAATTTCCAAGTGAAGCTTATATAATATGAATAAAATCTATAATAACTTGCTTTCCTCAAATTTCTTTTCATCAAAACATGTTTAATTGAGCTGTAAAAACCAACAATTGAAGTTTCTCTTAATATTCCACAGTTCAGAAACTCCTGAATCCACTACAATTAAATTTTCAAGGACAGATAAGAAAACTATATTCCTCAGTACGTGCCAGATCAAGCTTCGAGATGTTGTTTAACATACCTTAGGAGGTTTGAAAGGATAATCACTCGGAAACGTTATGTCAAGGAAAAATATCCCACCTTGATAAGGCGTTCCTACGACCAACAAAGGAAGTTGAAGAAGTCCATAATACAATATTAGTAAATCATTCATCCCAAAAGTCCATAAATTTGATGTAAATCAGATTTTTACTTGGGGAAGTTAAATTTACAACAAAAGTTAAACTAGCTACTTCAGGGTGAACCACAATGCAAGTAACATTATCAAAAGCTAGTAATGCCCATTATTAAACACGATGCCCAGAAGTTGTATTTGAAGTAACTCACAAAAATTTTCAATTATGCCTCCAACAATCGACCTCATAAACCATAATCAACAGTTTCAAAAAACCCAAGGCACCTTTAAGCAATCTATTTCCATATTTTTGTTCCCCATAAAACTTTCTTACTTTGGTGCTTTTTTATAGGCAAAGGTTCACAAAAACAGAGAGACGGCTATATCAATATAACACCCAATTTCAAAACATTCCATTGTTTGTATTCAATTCTAATTCAGATAGGTGGTTTTACATGGTTCTCTCCGCACATTTCAAACTAAAACTTTTGAATAGGGAAATAAAGCTAAGTAAACAAAGAGAACCCTTGAACTAAAATATTTTTTGGCAAATTTTCAATCAAATTTAACAGATAATTTCAGTTCTAGCAAAACCCAAAATCCCAAGAACTCTGAAAAGAAAAGTTTCCACCTTTCTTTGAACATTGAAAGAAACTAAATTAATCACAAGACCACCACAGAAAATTGATTTAACAATCACATATGGGCTATGGCTCTAGAAAAACCCAAAATCCCAAAAACTCTGAAAAGAAAAGTTTCCAACTTTTTTTTTTTGAACATTGAAATAAACTCCATAAATCACAAGACCCACTTCATAAAATTGAATAAACAATCACGTATAGAATGAATGAGAAAAGGAGAGTTGTGATTAAACCTGGGGGGCCAATGAGAGTGGCGACCCAGTGATAAAGATTGTCGCCTTTGGGGCCAGCAGAGGAATCGGGAGGTGGGTCCATGTTGAGTTCCGTCATCTCTTTCTGAATTCTCTTTCCTGATGACGATACGGATGTTGTCGACGGCCATGACCGACCTCTCCCTCCTCCGGCGGAAGTGCTCCCGCTATTCATTTTCCCAAATTCCACAGAGAGAAGAGAAAAGAACAGGAAAATTTATTACTCCATTTCAGTGGCTTATTTTATGGAGTAATAGTGAGTAGGAGAGTATTTTTGAAAGTTATAAATTATAACTTTGAAATATATATTTTGTTCCACTTTATGTATATTTATTAAGTATTTATTCCCTCAGCCTTCAAAACCTAATATAAAGTACATTTTTCATGTGATATAAACAATAAAATAGAAGGAAAAAAAAGAGTAAAAGAAATTAAATTTATCTTTAATAAGATTAAATAAAATAATGACTATTTATATTTTTTTATATTAATGAAAGTGATATACTTACAAGTACTTTATCTCATTATTTAGGAATAAAAATATATATATTTTTAGTTATTCTATTCTTTTGAGGACGGAAGGATTATTTTTAGTAATAATATTATAAGTAAATTTAAAAGAATTGTGTAATTTTATATTACTATCAAAAAAATAAAAGTTAAACTCCTTTTTTTAAGAACAAAAATAATTGAAAAATGATATTTTTATTTTAGAATGTAGGGAGTATATTTCTTTTATGTAATTTTGTTTCTTTTTTGATAAATGATAAATTATATACCAAAAACTACCCACATGTAAAACTACTCAGGAGCACACCCAGGTCATGCAAAAAGCTTTATCCATGTCTTAAAAGAAAAAAGCTTAATTTAAGGTTTAACTATTTGAAGCTAAGGGTATCGTGTCAAGTACTAAGTTGCTCAAATTTGGTTCACAAAATTTATGAAATATAAAATAAAATTTAATTAAAATTCATTTGACTACCGAGTCGAGCATGATTCCGAATCAAGCCCGAACAGTTTGAATTTTTCGAACCAATATGATCTGAATATCAATAAAAAATTACAATTTGAGGATGCGGAGATTCGACTAATTTATTGAACTTCAAAATTTACTCATATTTGATTCATTTATATTTCGAATCGAGTTCGAATTGAACTTTTAGTCGAACAAATATGAATCAAACACGAATTGTTTACTTATTTTAACTGCCTTACTTGAAACAACTATTTTAGTATTGCAATGCAACTTATTAGTCCTGCCTCCATTACTCTTCTCCCAATCAAATTCCCTAGAGACAAGCAGGCTCATAAACAAGAAGAAAAACAAGAAAAATGATGGGATTCAATAGACCACACATAAATATTTAACAACAAATGAATTTTTAGCCACCTAAAATTCCTACGACTTGAGTACAAGATTTAACTAATGAAACAATTACAGAAGATATGAACATGGAGATGAACCAATATGGAAGAAATGAAAATTGTCAAAACCAAAGGAACCCGAAGCTTCAAACTCTTTCCGGTTGGGCCTACAGGTCCAAATGCAGAAGGTGTAGTAGGGATAAAGCCACCTGAGCTTGAATTTGAACTGCCAAAGAAATAATTACATGTTAGAGAGCCAGATAAAACAAAGGCGACGAATTATGTTTATGTACATTGTTTGATTATGAAGGAATATAGCTTCGAGCTCTCACCTTCCTCTGAATATGCAGGATCCATAACCTGCAAAACGGAATTCATAATTACCAAAGCCAAAGATACCTCCATAAAATATACAAGTAAACACATTACCTAGTAGAAAAGATTTCAAAATCAGCACAAACCTCCCTTTTTTCTTTTCTATCGCAATTTCTGGATTATTATATGATGATTTTTTAACCATCCATTACCACAAACGAAATGCCCAAGGGCAGTACTTGATCATCATGAAGAAACTAGGATTATTGCCACAGGAAAGAGAACAAGAAATGGCTAAAATGTTAACTACAAAAATGCTAGATATTTCAGGAGCAAGATTAACACTTCTTTTCTAGTGTATTCAAGCATTTGGCAATACAACCAACGAGTCACGAAATAGGATGAATGGAAGATAAACAATCCAATTGTTGCCAAGGCACTAGCTTCTCCACAATATGAATAAAATTTGTTAGATCAGATGATCACCATTTTTAATGAGGCTAGCAATATCACCAAGATTACATTGGTGAAAGAAATTAAAAAGAATTAGCTAGTGTATGTTCCTTGTTATTGTGATAAAGGTTATCTTGTAGTTTGAAAGGTATATTGACATGAGACTTTATGCAGTATTAAAGGTATGTCGACATTGATAAATATTTAGTCACATGACACATCTATTCAATTTAATTCGGGAAAACGGGGGTAAAGGAACCGTGTTGATTGTCTGCTAAATGTAAGTTTTCTTCTTCTGTATGTAAAAAGGGAATAAATCAATCAATCAAATTCTGGGAGGCTTCATGAAGTGCTTCTTTAAAAGTTAACTTCCATTTGTCCATGTGTCTAAACTCTAGTAATAAGTGTTACAAATCTTAGATAATGGGCTCAATTCTCTCTTTAGGACCATCCAAACATAGTTTTGGACGGCTAACTCAGTGTGCATGGTTTGTTAGTATTGTGTGCACCTCAGTGGTTGGTCGTGTGCACACCAAAGGGTGGTACAGTAGGTTCCACCGCAATAAATAAATAAAAGTAAGAGATGGGAGTACAACAGGAATTTTTTTTATTAAAACCCCTCGAAAACCAAAAGCAAGGGGTATCTACTTACAAATTATGAGTTAAATAACAGTTAATGAAATTAAAAGGAACTTACTGGGATCAGCATAAGTTTTCGTAGCAGTACCATCAAAGTCACATGTTCCACCAACACTATGCATTTTCTGATAATAATCATTGTAAGCATAGGAAGCATGGTTTTGTAAAGTATCAGGAAAGTAGCATGGCTGCCCGGATTGAATTGCAGTGCAGTTCGCCTGGCCTTGCCCACAGGCCCAATTAATTCCACTCTGCAACTTACTTGAATCTGCAGCTTGTCTGGCAACGCAAAAAGCTGCTGAAGAGTTCCCATTATTACTGGCTGAAGTACTCAAACTAAGGGAGTATACAGCAGTCCCATTGGCAAAAAAGACGCCCCAGTTTCTCTCTGAGACAGGCCCTGGTCTCTTGTCTTCATTAAACAACTCATAAATGTACGTATTAATGGGAATAGAAGGCTGACTAGGTGGACCGGAATCATTTAAAACACGCCCGATCAAGTTATTATTAAAAGTTTCAGCATTGTCCACGGTAGCATCAGGCTCATTGGCGCCACCAAACCAGGGCCACCCAGATTCTGTAACAACAACTGGGATCCCGGAAATATTAAAAGATGCTATAGAGTTATAGGCAGCATCTACCATAGCATCAAACATGCTATCATAGTGGAAAAGTGTATTAGGATCAACTATCTGTTTCACTGAGGTCAGTGGTTGGAAAAGAGCATACTCAATAGGAAAAATACCATCACTGTTAATGTACCCATAGTATGGATAAGCATTTAGCATGAAGTAGGAATTCGTGTTCTTTAGAAACTGTAGAACCTGAAAAACTGTGGAGTTCCATGTCGAATTGAACGTGGCAGTGGAAGGAGGAAAAGGCTTGGGGATAATGTCCATTGATTGGGGGGTTGAAACTTTAATCTGATAATTTAGATTTGAAGCAACTAGGGCTTTATGAAGGTAATTCATGGCAGGTACCAAAACGGGGGCAGCATTGGGAATTGAATTAAGAACTTCACTGCCAACAGCAATGGCAGTAATATTGGTAGAGGGCAAGTATGCTGCAACATTTTTATTAATCCAGGCTGCTGCTGCGGATGCAGATTCTCCAATTCCTAAGACTTCCTCATTAGTAACAGAAACCATAACTTCAATTCCAGTGTTTGAAAGAGCAGTCAGCATATGAGCATCAGCATCAAAAAGGCGTACGTGAGTTATCTGATTGGCTTTTAGGATGGCAGCCACATCGGCTGGGGCTGGTAAATTGGAAACATCAGTTCCAATATTTATCCCTACAAATGCACCTACAGTTCAAGAACACAGTCAACAACAATTCATGGTATGTTAAAACTTGAATATGTGTCTCCCATTAAGTTCCAAACAAACAAATATCATCGTATAGAACATTCGTCAAATAGAATGCCTCGAGGCAGTTAACAATTTTAAATTTTTTGTTGATGCTGGCAATTCCTTACAACTGTGAGATCCATGGTAGCTTTATTACCTCTAGACATAGAGGTGAATGCATGCACCAGATAGAGTATGATAGACACTATACAAGGCCGCTTTCAACTATTGAAAACCTTAATGACATACTCTCTTTATTAATTAGGGAAGAAGCTATCTGAATGCTATTAGTTAGAATGGGCTAGTTGCTAGTAGTTAGAATGGGAAACAGTGGTCTAGAATTTATATATAGAAAATGGTCAGATTTCAAACACCATGATGTTATATTTCATAATTTCAAGTACAATTCTAGAGCATTTAAAAGTTCATTCGTTCAGATACGTGCTAGCCTGAGTTTTGAAAAGTTTGTTTGAAACTTTTGAGAAAGATTTTTAACTGATTTTATTAGTGTTCACACTCTAGTTACCTAATCCAAGTAAGCTAGAAAGGGTTGTATCTCTCACACACGAGTGGCTAGCCATAGGCCCGACAAAAATCTTAGAATCAGTTTGTCTCATGAGCACATGCAAAGGAGGGAATGACCAGGGCCTTGTGAGTGTACCCTATAGACACACATTTCCACAAATGGGAAAACATATAGATGTACCAAAAAAGAAACAATTACGTACTAGTTGTTTATGAAGCCCATGTATTTAAAGATATATGGTGGATGGAGGCTAGAAGTAAAATTTTATGTAATCAAGGAAGTAGGGCGCAAGCCTCCTTGATGAGCAAGCAGCAGCACCTGTATGATGCTGTGAAATCATATTTAATGTTATAGAGGATTATAGTATTAAAGTTAGCAGGAGATTCATAATGTAAATTATATTTTCTTAATGAATATTATTTCCTTACAATTTCGCACACCTCATTCTGCCAGGACAAATCTTTAAATTAAGCTACAGAACAAAACAGAAATCTCCTTATGAATATGGGCAATTCTGTACGTAGGCTGTTGCGCCCATCAGTAAGGGATAATGGTTTCTCTGTGGGAAAATAAGGTCAGTTCACCTGAGAATACGATTTGTTAGGAATTGTTGCTTACCACTTGCATGATATTTCAATTTATTTTTTAAACAAATAAAAAAGGGATCATGCATAGGGTAACCCATATTTATAGGTATATTACTATACTATTGTAGTTTTTTTTTGTTTGCTTGCTTTTCATTTTGAAAAGTCACTATTGTTGTATTTAATTACCAGCTGATTGAATGTTAGTATGGAAGATACACATATTCAATCAAGTAAATTACCTACTGAACTGCAAAACATGCCAAATATAAGCAGGACAGTTCCAATCCATATCTCAAGCACCATCCGCTCCAAGAAAATCTTCAACCTCGTGCTTCAGTACAAAGGCTTCAACATATGAACAAGTATTGTCAAAATTCGCATAAACACGTAGAAGTGGTAACTTAAGACGTTCATCTATCTGAATTAAACTTATAGTACAATATCAGACAATAGAACTTCATATACGTGATATATATACACATGATGAGAGAAACCTAGCTCATGAAAGGTAAAAGTGGGTCCAACCGATTAGATATTAATTAAAGTGACCTTGAGTGATGGTAAAGAGTAAAGTTATGCTAAACTTACAAAAGTTTTGAGATGAATAATATTTACGCTGCATGAAGCAAAGACAAAAAAGGTAACGGGCTCGAGCTAGATTAAAGGAAACCAAAAAAAAAGCAAGGCGAATCTCAATTAGCAAAGAGATTACCAAAGCACCAACACTAGGCTGATGCTCCAGCTAACTGGTTCGTTACTTGTCCCTATAAAATTACAAGTAATGGTCCAAATTTGAGATTTTAAAAAAATGGAAAAAAGGATATTGTCTGCCCACAACAATATAGAGGAGTGACGATTATGTGCCCATCCATCTAAATTTATGGCCTTAATTTCTTTTGCAAGATTGAATTTGTCCCTTCCAGTATATACTTACATGAGAAACTAGTCAATAAAATGTTGACACCTCACTTACTCAACTAAGACTCCCTTTGTTCCAATTTAGAGATACATTTCCAAGCGACAACTTTTAAGAACAATTTTAGTTTTCCAAGTATATCCTTAAGCAATGTAGTAGTGACATGATAGTATCTAATCTACCTAGAATATAAGTAATAGCATGTTAAGAACTTCATGTCACTTTCTAGTTTAAAATTAGAAAATGCATCTCTAATTTTGGAACAAAGGGAGTAATAAATTAAGACAAGTTTGCATGCACTAACTTATATAGGATGCATGTGTTGTGTAAATACCAGAGATGGAATAATGAGTGAATATGATGGCAAAGTCGAACTTTGAAAAATACACCATCCAGTCTGAATTAAGAGTCCACTTTTACTTCAATGGGACATCCAAAAATGAGAATCCACTTTCCACATCAATGAACTAAATCTCATTATATCTTATAACGTTTTGATACTATTGAATAAGTTAAAAAGCCGGACCTTTCTCAAGAATTTAACCTTCAAAAGTAACTTTATTTGGAATTAATGTAGTACAATGTTACATACAAAATTCTAAACATCATTCCGAAATGAGACTATTGCACAAAAAAAAAAGGAAGAAGAGGCATAAATTAATTGAAATAAAGAAATAAACTATATAGGCCTAAACTATAAAGTTAATATAAAGAATTCCAAAGGTAAGATTGGGTAATTTAGAGGTGGACGTGCAACTTAAGTGAATATTTCCTAAAAAAGGGAGACAACTAATATCAGCTGTATAAAGATAAGAATAAAGAAACAAAAATGTGATGCATACTCAGCAAAAATAAAAATTTGTTGGCCTGTCTTTGCAAACATTACATTTTTGAGTGGAGACTTGGTAAACATGTAAAAAATAACTCTCAAAATAAAATTGCAAAAATAATTGACAGAAATAACAAATGAAAAGGCTGAAAACTAAAGATGCACAATGCAGACAACATACATTCAACAATTTGATGTATATCAATAAAAATAAAAATTGAAATCATGTGTATCCAAAAATCAAACACTAGGACACACAAATAAGAAATTGATGGAAGAAAAAAGGCACCACAAGAAAGAAATGGTTGAAGACAAGCCATACATGTTAATTGAAGCGTGAGGGTTAAAGGCAACAGAGATTAGTACCATGACAACACTGAGAATACCTAATTAATGAAAAGGAACATAAATTACAGCCAAGAAAGACAGATAAGACTAAGAAGCTACAACAATAGTGTTTTTTCAAGCTCAATCCAGATTATCTTTTGGCTGAAAAGTTGGCATAGATGGACTACAGCTTCAAAATTCAAATGTAGATTACTCTGCTTAAAACTCAATTCTCAATAGTTTTAGGGATCCACCCAAATTTGATGCCCAAGCCAGCATCACTATGGTTAGCTTCTGATTGACAAGAAGCTACAAGACAATTTGACTTCAGACCCATTAATAGGGCACCACTCCTGGACCCTCTTTTTTCCATTTTGTGTGTGCGCGAGTGGATAAGTAAGCTCTTATCCATGGTATTGCAGCTTCTGAACCATATAGTCAACTTAAACACAAACCTTTAACATCAGCATTGAAAAAGTACATACCAAATAAGGCAGCAACAAGCAGAAAAGGCATAGAAATGACAAAAAGATTGATGTAATACAGGAACACCTGATTAACATAGCAGCTGAACAGACCACAACCAAGTGTCTATCTCATTCACATTCCCAGAACTTTAACATGACAAGAGTAGATCTTTCACCCCTAATGTCACTATTTCTTTTAATTTTGTTTTTATAAGTAACCCATTGTCACTTTTAATCAAAAATCCTACCACAAGCTAAGAAAACACAGAAACACACCATAGCAACAAACGAAAACATCCCAAATCTGTAGTTGTTCTAAGTATCAAGTCAGCTATTAATAAACGTGTAAAATGTGTATAGAAATAAAGAAACCCACATCAACTTAAACCTAATCTAGAACACCCAGAACCATAAATCAAGAAAAATAAACTAAGAAGCTAAATGAAACCAAAAAGAAAGAAGAAGAAGAACCTGCTTTAGAGTAAAGCCAAACCAGAAAGTTGCAAACTTGCCTCCAATACACCCACAAAGAATTAGTAAAACCCTAAATTCCAAAAGCATATATGTCCACTCAAACACAGATCTGACTAAGCAGACCACAGAAAAAAAAGAGTAAGCCACTTTATAAAAACCCTCAAAAATCACATATGAGGAAAACAGAACAGCTCAACATTCATATATTTTTACATCCATTAAAATTCTCTTCATTTATTACTACATTATTAGTTTATTACAGTAGAACTGTAGAACCATACCCCACCACCCATGTAAAATCTAACATTAAAAAATTACTGCAACATATCCAAATAAACACAAGGAGTGTCCAAATTTTTAATGTTTTATATATGTTTTGAACTTTATAGAGGGAGAGAGGAGGAGAAGCTTACAAAAACCTCCAATGGCAGCTAATGGGTAATAGTAAAATTTGTCTTCTTGAATTATTTCAAAGGAAAAAAAAACTTGTATCTCGAGTGTGAATTGTTAGAAAATGTTTTTTGGGCATAACTAGACTGTTGGCATATGTTTACTGCAGAATCTTTTGTAAGAAAAAGGATTGTGATCCATTAGATTTCTTTGTTTTTTGAGGATTTTTCCCTCCAAAAGCATTTTTTTTTATTTTTCTTTATCAATCCCTTTCTTTTTCCGAACTTGAAAAAGGGGAAAGGGGAACTTGAAAAGTCTTTGGTATCATGGGAACGTTTCTTTTTCTAAATGAGTTATAAGTGTTATTATTCCAATCTCTTTTTGATTGAGATGGTGATGATGATTATGAGTATTTCAGTCTTATGGGCTCTGTAGTTATAAAATGAAAATTGAGCCCCATACTTTAGGGGGAAACTAAAGAACATTATAATAGTAGTATTTAATTTCAACCGGTTATTTACTTTATAAATTATTTATTACCATTTCTAATAAGTTCATTTAATAATTTAAAAGTTAATTATATAAGGCATAATTCATACAATTGACTAATCATAAAATAAAATAATATGTAATGAATTAATACTAATAATTCTATCGATCATTATTTTTGCAAAAATCATAGCCTAAAAGTGAAAAATTTTATAATTTTTAAAAGATTTAATGAATCACATTAATTTTAAATTACAGAATATTTTATATTACCTTTTAAAAAAATTATATTTTCTTTTAAAACCAAGGGAGTATTAAATTAGTCGAACATAAGTTCACTATAATACTCATTATTATTACAATACTCGGATTGTAGCAATTGGATGATTATTATAAGAATCAAATCTATATATATCTTCGACCAACAATCATACATTCCCATATGATTATTCGAGTTAATTCATTTTAATTAATAACTAATTAATGAGTTAACTTAGGTGATTATAAATTAACTCGGACGGTCATTAATACATTTAATATGATAACTATTAATTATAAACCATGAAGAGAAAAAGAATATGGAAAGTTTATTTTTAAAATACTAAAATTATATGTAATTTCAAAATTCATTCTTGACAACTAATTTATAATTTTCAGTCACTAAATAATTAAATTCTCGCTAGAATATGAAATGTTCATTCATGGCTCTTACTTTATTATATAATTGTAAATATGATGCTTGTTCAAATTATCTTCAACATTATATATATGCATTATATCAATAAAAATTATTAAATATTTATGAAAAATTATATAAACTTGTTTTTGCCTCTCAGGAAATATTAAACTTGTTATTTTAATAATAGTTTGATCCCATCAATTAGTAAATTTTATATATTGTTGTAATCATCTGGTGAAACGAGTTGAAGTTATTATTACTCCCTTCATTTTCACGATAAAAATTATTATTATTATAATATTATTATTGTAAGTAGCTTTAAATTAAATATTTATTTACCTTAAATAATCTATTTTTATATATTATTTTGTCCGTAATATTCTTAGTATTAATTGTTATCTTTCTATTCTCTATACATATTTATAGAGCATCACTATTTACTAGTTATGTGCAAAAAATTATGTAATTAAATAAAATTTAAATATGAATAATTTTATCATTTTATCCTTTTTTTTAAACATGCACAAAAAATCAAACAAAAGTATTATTTTTTACTTAAACAACCAAAATACCCTTATCCCCAAATATACACTTAAAAATATAAATTTTTAAAATCTTCATTTACTTACCACATAAATTTGTTGATTATGACAACCTACATAACCAGATAATCAACAAACATCAAGTGTAATTTTTTTTTACATAAAACTTGTTTCCACTCTGTTAGATTAAATTAAAAACTTGTCATTGATATCTCTGTTCAATGTTTCCAACCCTTTTCACTCAATAATACACAATTTTTTTTTATAATTCCAAAATAATTTTCCCCGGTTGTGCCACCGACAAACCCTAGTAGGTAAAAAAAGGAAAAGTAGTGTACTTTTTGGGAATCATAAACTTCTGATATATCTTTCTGCCAAATAGCCAGAACCCAAGATTATTTCAAGATCAGATTACTGGGTATCAGCAGTAGAAAAGATGTGAATTTTTTTTAGCTAAACCAACCAAGGCATCAACACTAGAAAAGAAGTAGCAAATTTTTTATAGCTAAACCAAGTCCTAGACATGCCTCCTAAAAGAGAGAAATACCATACATGATCAAAAAAAACCACCACATGAAAGACATCCCAAGAGTATTATAAGCTTACACATCATCATCCAAATTCACATCCAAGTCATTTCAAACAGTATTCACGGACTAGGGGATTGATCCCCATTCGGTCCCCTATGGTACTGTTTGAGGTTGGGGCTCCGGCTCCGGCTTCGGCTAGGTCTCCGACCTCTGACAGGAGAACGTTCCCCGGGAGGACTTTGACTAGTGCTCCTTACAGGACTTCGACTCCTTGAGCCATTCTCCCTCACTGGTGTACGTGAGTATGACCTTTCTCGACTATTCCTTTTCTCTTGAGGTGAAACAGACCTGACCACAAGAAAGCAAAGGAGGAATTAGTTGAATGAGCACATCAGATAAAAGCATAAAGAGTGACTGAAAAGGCCAAATTTTGAGACTGCACATTAGACATGTATGGATAATATTTAATGATAATGTAGATGACAAAACCATAGAAAATTAAACCAACAAAATCCCAAAGAACCCAAGCGAATTGCAACTCCAGATGGAAGCCTGAAAGGTAACAACATATAATACACGATTTACATGATTACTAAGCATACCTCGAGTACTGCCTTCTCTTGGGAGGGGGGGAGTAGTCACGGCTATGAGATCGTGATCTGGCATAGCGAGGAGCTGGAGACCGGGAGTACCGAGGCGATCGAGAATAACGAGGAGAACGCCGCCGATCAGAAATTCGGCCACCCCTGTAACATTTTGGGATACTCAATGCACAGTGAAAGGGTTGGAAATATAATAACTATAAAGTTGACAACGTATGACCATTTTTTAAAGGTAATTAATATTTTTTGTGTTTAATAGGTTAGAAACTTAGAATGGGTAGTTGATGCTTCATGGAAATGGGAAGGGGAAGAAATACAATCATATATATTGGCATTTAAAATGGAACTATACTCTCAAACAGAAAATAGACACAAAGTCAAACTTTTTTGTTCAAACCTTGCTCACTTCACGTCCTGATGAGACAATTCTCTTTAGCAGAAGACTCACTAGGTTTGAGATTGTGTATCATAATCTGGAGCTCCAAATTTTGTGGCATTACTATTTTCCCTATCAAACTCAACTTCGGCACATTTTGAAGACCAAATATTTTTATAATTGCATAATTAACTATTAAATCTGATTTCTTTGAAGTAGTAAAGAAGGGAATATTAATCTTCAAATGTGCAGTTAAATGCAAGTCCACATTGTGAAGGGATATTTACATGCCAATTGAAAATATTCAAGTATCTATATATTTGTTGTTCAATATTGATATTAAAATTAATGTCAAACTACCTGCGTTCCCTTTGTCTCATATCAGTTGGCTTCTTCCTGTTCTCCTCAGCAAATACAACTGTAAGTTGCCGACCTAGCAGAATCTGACCATCCATCTGATATTTAGCTTCTTGAGCATCAGCAGGATCTACAAACTGAACGAAACCAAAGCCCCTTGGCTCCCTGCAAATGGGTAAAACAAAATAAAAAACTTGTGTCAGAAAAAGAGTTGCACGAAAAAGGAGGTACTCCAACAGCTTACTGACCAAGCCTGAGACCTTGGGGGCTGTTTGAAAATATCAAATTCAGTCAGCAGCATATGAAGTCTGACCAGGTCGCAGCTATGGAGTAAATTCAAAACCAGCATTGGAGTTGTTTTCATCCTATTACAAGACACTGAAGTGAAGTACAATGCAGACACCCTAATGCATCTACAATTTTTTTCAAACAGCCCCTACAAATGAAATTTGCTAAGAAAATAAACTACAGTTGGACACTAATATGGAAGGCCATGATAAGCATAAAGCAAGCACATGGCTGCTGACCTTGCAAGTGTCAGTATTAATATGACTTGAAATTCTTCAAGACTTGAAATCTTCACAATGTAATCAAACCCAATTTCCTTCCAATCTTCACTACCATATACATCACCTTGAACAGAACTCTTACTACTTGATTGATGTCAACAGAACTCTTACTACTTGAATGTGTCACAGAACTCTTACTACTTGATTGAAGCCTTCAAATCTTTTATTTCACTGTTAAACCTCAACAACCTTAATAAATAAACCCAAATTCATATAATAAATAAAGTAAAAGAAGAACAAAACAATCCAGCATTAAACAGATGATATAAAAAGAAAATACTTGAGGAGAAAGAGGACAAAGCCGGTAATAGGTAAATCTCAAAGTTCAAGCAATATGAATATATCTCACCCACTATAATAGTCTCTTGGCAAATAGATATCCTTGAGAGGACCAAATTGCCCAAATGGCCTCCGAAGGTCTTCTGCCCTGGATTAGAGCATAAATACACCGTGAGGAACATAGCAGAGAACAAGACCAAAAAAATAAAATAATAATCCCTAACGGAAACAAAAACCGACTGTTGAACTTGGCAAAAATGATACGGTAAAAAAAATATTCCCTGAAGAATGCTAGCCAGCCAAGTACCAAAAAAATATATATGATATTATGAGCTGAAACAGAGATGTGTTTGTACAAGTAAATATGATATTTTTAGTCAAAAAATCATTTTTCTATAATAAAAAGAAAATTTATGAATAGATTTCAGTGTTAAGTTTCTTGACAGGACACGTGCTACTTAGTTGAAACTTTGCATGGTGAAAAAGCGAAGCTGGTCAAGCTCCATCTCACTCAGAGGAAGCTACGCTGAAATCACAACTTATCAAAACCCATAATATGAAGTCTGAACTTTATTTTCTACAAGCAAAAGAACATTTTCATCTTATTCCTCTTCTTGGTTGGCTGGGCTGTGTATTGAGCCATAGCCAAGCTTCTTGCGCAGGGCATCATGCCAAGTTACACAAATGCAATCCTTGAACTATTTTCTTGGCTATAAATGTATTCATGGCCTAACACACTTAAGATTGCAAAGTCAGAAATTAGCAATTGTTACTTGTATCTCTACACTCACTGATATAAAAATTATTAGGAGTTAAAAAGGGAATCATATAGGCTCTGACTAATGCTTAAATAAGGCTAATACATCATCAACAAGGTGAAATATCATGCTCTAGAAGTACATCACTACTAGAACAGGGAAGAAAAAAAGATATGTACATAAGTATGATGATCGACCTAAGTTTTAGAACTAAGGAAATCAAAGAAAGTGAAGAACAAATTACCGACAATCATGGCGAAGGTTGCGTACTAAAAGGCTGGTTGGAAGATCTCTACTACGACCACCATAGCGACCCCTGGGACTGGGGCTCCTTCCTCTTCTGCCATAGCCCCTTGGTGGTGAAGGACTGTAACTTCTTCCCCTCATGTCAGATTATATGCAAAACCTGCACAATATAAATAGAAGAGAAAAAAAGGATTTAAAGAAAGTGCAAAAAAAAATCTAAAAACAAAGAATACAACAAACTTGAGGATATACATTATAAACAAGAACTAGAAGTGACATGATATCAATAGCATTTTTGGGGGGGGGAGGGATGACTGATCAAAGAATTTAATACACAACAAACATTAACTACATCATAGGGAGGAAATGTTCTCTAAGACTGGATATATACACTAAAAGTTTAAAGCAAAACAACAAAGTTCTTCGTTTTTTTTTTTAAAAAAAGGAGGAAAGTTACTGATCTTCAGTATAATAGAATGAAACTTCTTTAGTACGATTACCGAACCACAATATGTCAACTAAGAGTTGATCATGTTGGGTCAACTAATACATATAAAAACTAAAGCACCATAACACTTTTGCAAGTGAAGGCATATCATAATTAAATGATAACCACGAATCTCTAATCATAACTTATCCTTACTTTATTCTCACCACATCATACGACAATTACAATTAGACTCAACCTCACTTTATTTTCTGATTTATTTGACAAGTATACAAAAAGGGAAGTTGGAGCTTGACGTGAATGCAATTGCCAAGTGTTCACTTATTGAAAGCTTGGTCACGGGTTCAAATTCTGAAAATAGCCTATTGTAAGTTGAGGTAAGACTGAATACATATGATACCCAGCTATTTTTTGGGAGCCTGCTGAACTGGGTTCGGCCATTTTACGTAAGTAGACGGCTCCAACCTCTAAAAACTAGCTGCCACTAAATCTTTGTTATTGGGACTCTTTTAATGAAAAATAATATGATTTTGCGTCCAAGTATAAAAGGTTAAAAAAACTCAAACCATAATTAGGTAACAAAGATGTAGAAAATTGTGGCTGAAGATTAAGGGAAATAGAGGTGTAGCATATATTAGTTGAACAATGTTTTTTCTCATGTGCAACAAAAAATTGTTAATGCACCTTTAGTGGTACGGCTTACTGCACCAGGCAAAAATGGTCAGTCTAGTGGCTTTTAACAGTGTTAGAAATTTATAGTTCTTTTAGTTTTTAAAAATCTTCCATTAAATAATAAGAGATATTTAGTTTTTCAGAATAAGACATTAAATATAAATTGTGCCAATCTGACAATACGGGGTAACTCAAGCAATAAAAACATATTGATATTAGACATCTGGAAGTATAGTCCTAGCTTTGTGTGCTGACCCTTGTGCTGCATCATTTTTATTTCAATATCATCCTGTAGATATTAGACATCTCCTCTTGACTTTACAGTACAGAATACTTTTTCTTCTTTCAAAAAGGAAGATAGTTGTTTTCCAGAAGGAGCTTCTAAACATATATCAAAAGTATACATCAGCCTACATTACATAAATCAACTAGTTTCTGTAACCCTTTAAAAATCATAGCATCTGCAACCAAATTGGGTGGGAAAGTTAGATGGTAAAAAGAGTATTTTCTGGAAATACGAAATAGGCCTAAGGCAAGATGATAATATTTCAAATTTACACGAGTGGCTAAACTATCATTTATTCAATTGTTAAAACAAATTGGCTACTCAACCAGGGATTAAATTCGTGGGTGTTTATCTGAATATCCAAAAACTAAGCATAAAGACACATTGTGCATAGAGATAATCATATAAATCTCAATAAAAGCAAATCGAACAACGCAATGACAAATTATAACACAGAAACAAACATAAATCCAATTGATAACTCATCCTATCAACAATTTAAACCCCAATTTGTTTCTGCACATACATAATATATATATATATACATATTAGAGAACGAAGAGAGAAACTAGTACCTGTAAAAAGTAATGAAGATTTGAAGATAGAGATTGAATAAAGAAAGAATTTCTACTTTTATCTTCAAGATGGAAACGGCGATATGGGCTGGAAGCGGATGTTAGGGCAAAACAATTGAGCGGAGGTTTATTTAAAGCTTAAAAAACACAAAAGCACGCGTGTACACATATACTACTCCCGCGTGTGTACGCCAGTGTCAAAAATGTAATTTTGACGGGTCAATTGGGTTGCCCATTTATATATATATATATATATATATATATATATATATATATATATATATATATATATATAATAACCAAAATCCTAATAATAAAATTGTAATCTTTAACCTCTGAATACCCATCAGCCAAATTCCTACAATTCCATTATCTGAGGTACAGCGGCTCTTTCTTCTATCTGTATATTATTCAATTGCTAGGGTTTTTAATTTTTCATTTTTTGAAAACTTATTGTTTCTTTACATAAATTGCTTGTTTCCTTCGTTGAAACCTGTAATTCATCATGTGCTGTAGACCGAATGATGTTTTTCTGCAAGTGAAACTTATATTCAGAGGGTGTTAAGTGCATACTGTTGGAGTCTCTAAGTTTGTTCGCAAAAATATGGATTGGATAGGATTATTTGTACTAATGTAACGCCATTTATATTTAATCGTGGGATTAAATAGCCCATAGTAGTTATAAATTAGTACAATCACCATCTTTGCAAACAAACATAGCCCAGGTGTATAAATTGATGAAGGCTTAACAACAAAATTGTGCAGAGTTTTGTTTGAAAATTGTTGGTTTTGTTTAACTCATTCTTGTTTCTGGATTCCCTCAAACTAACCTATTTTTGCTTTCTTGCATTATTTCCTACATTAAAAAAAATAGTAGTTTGAATAAATCAGCTCTCCACTTTGCTCATATACGCATTCAAATACCCAATATACTATCCTTATGTTAAAACCTAATTCTATCCTTATGTTAGAACCTAGTGTTATGACAAAAATCTTTACTTTTTCTTGTTGAATGCAAGTAATAAGAAAGGAAAGCCTGTTGTAGTCTAAATTATGTTGAATTTTTTTTAATCTGCCTTTATTCCGTAAATTCTAGCTGAAATACCTTTCACGTGTAGTCTTTGTCAGCATATGTGTTCCTGTATTTTGCGGTGACCCCGTTTCTTTCAACTCCAAAAACGTCACTAGTCCAATATAACTTACTTGATAGCTTAGTGCAAGGCCGCTACTTAGGTTGTATTAGGTTTTGAAGCTGGATGCATTGGAAATACTTTACTATTTCATCATGTCGAGTGTAGTTCTAATCCTATTTTCTGTTGAGTTCCTTAAGCATGGAGGAGCAGTTTATACTCAGAGTTCCACCTCATGTTGCAGAGAGGATAGAGTGCCTTTTAAATGAGAATGCTTCTTCTTCTGAAGACAAGTCATTGGATTTGTCTTTCTCTGGTGAGTAATTTTTTTTTCCCTGGGGTTTTCCAGGTCTATGTTTAGAGAAATGTGAACTACTTAAAAACTAACCGTAGAGTTTCTTTTTCATGGTCAAATCCTACAACTTCATGGAAATATCTAAACAAATCACAAGTTCATAATATAATGCTCTGTTACTGATTAGGACTTTAAAACTTGTTAGTAATGTGGAGGACAAGTCATTTGAAGATTCAATTTGACGGAACTCACTATCAGTAAAGAGATGAGATAAACGGAGTTTATTTATTGGAATAAATAATATAGATTGAATATGTATATCTCACATGACTTGTGGTCATAGTAATACATAAGCCATGAAAAAATTGGTAGAAGTGCGCTAAGCACAACAATTTAGTGCCATCCTGGGTGGCTAGGTATAACAGTGAGTGGGGAATAGTAAAGAGAAATAAGGATTGGATTATAAGCGATGGACATAATTGAATGTGGATAGTTTACAGAATATGTTTTAGATCTAGAATAGTAAAATGGAGAATGCTGACAAAACTATATATGTCAAAGCATTTACAATTGATAGACTGGTACCCTGGAAGTTAGTGAAATTTTGGTGGAATTGTGATGATTGTGATCTGCATCGAAATGAAATGTAGAAATGAGAGCCATGAAATTTCTGAAAATTCACTAATTTATAAGAAAAAGGTGTGTGCCTGTGTATAGGGAGAAGATGTCGTTATCTAATAATATTGTTGACTGCTTGTTTTCTGCCTTTTTTTCTAGTATGCTTGGGAACTTACAGTTATATTTCTTTCAGATGATGGGAGGAGTGGCACATTTGTCATAGGCAATGATCATTTTCCTGCATCACTCTTGGATCTTCCTTGCATTGTGGAGTCATACAAAACTTATGATGACAGTGTATTGATCAAAAGTGCAGACATTGGTCAAGTAGACTTCTTTTACTCAAACTTTCTTAGATGGACTTGGGTGGGGTGCTTCATTTTTAATCAAGAATATGCTTTTTTTTGGGATTTGACAGATGATTATGGTGAGAGAAGATGGTGAATCTGCTCCTGATGTGGTGGAGTATCGACATGGCCTCACCCCTCCCATGAGGGATGCTCGAAGGCGAAGATTTCGTAGAGAGCCGGATCTAAATGTATGAGTCGCCACATGATTTCCCAGGCTTCTTCTCGTTATTTTACCTTTTCCCTTTTAAGGGTTGGGTGTTTATGTGTGTGTATCTAACAGAGCGATAGATGTGGCCATTGCTCGAGTTTAAATAGGGAGTATCTTTGCCATCTAACCAGAACCACGAAAAATTTATCAGTATATGTCGGTGTATCATGTGGCTCGTCACTACGTTTTCTAAACCCCTGCTTTCTTTGAACTTCTGTACTGATTGTGATTTTTTACTCTGTTCAGCCTGAGCTTGTGAGACGAGTAGAGAAAGATCTGCTGAAAATCATGGCTGGTGGAACTGCTGAAAATGCTGATATCCTTGCATTAAATAACTTCTACATAACTTTGTAGCAATACACATGTTTCTTGTACAGCATGAATAACTGAACCTTTAGACAAATTATGAGCTTCTGCACTAAATCACTAATATAGGTCACACATTACCAAAAAATTTGCCATCCTACACTGAGAATAAGACTTATATACACTTTTCAATGGTCTATACTATATATGCCCTTTGATATTCCTTTACCAAGTTTCGCCAGATAATTAATGTGAATATAAGCCAACTTAGCTATTAAGAGAGTTGAAAGCAGTAACTGCTTATCTTTTGGGGGCTGGGGTGGGCGCAGGGCCTGAATGGTGGAACGCATATTTGATTCGTAACAGTAGAAAAATAGGCTAGTGGGATTCATTCATAATTTTTATTCCTTGACCTAACTAGGTAGCGGTTCACTTGTTGAAGTGGCTGAGCAAGCTGAAGGTGGTCGTAATGCAAGTAAGAAAACTGCACCTATACCTGCACCCAAGCCTGATGTTTCAGAGGCCGGAACAAATGCTGGGGAACCGGAGAGAAGTGATTCTGACGAGTCGGATGATTCAATATAATCTTGACCGGCGTTGGCCCTAGTTTTACTATCATCAATCGCTAATCCGAAATGGAGAAAAATTAATTGTTATTTTTCATTTGGAGTTTAAATTTGATATTTGGAATTTCATATTTGGATCATATTATTAATAAATTTGAATTTCACTCGTATTTTCTCGAATCGAGTCCAAATTATTTGATTCGGTTACGGCCTTACTTGATCAAAACTCCTTAATCATATTTGCTTGACAAGTTCTTGGCGCGTGTTTTTGTGTGCGTGAGAGAGGTGGTATGGATTAATCCCAATTTTTTGTATGATGGCTGACCTCACCCTCTTGTATAAAACAAATGTCACATCCCGATCTACGTATCGACTGTATTGTTCAATTAACAAAATTAATTTCATGTTAACCACTCCCCTATCTTATATATATACCAACTAACCACTCCCCTATCTTATATATATACCAACTCCTGTCGGCACGTTGTTTGTGTAATTAATTTGAAGATAAAATTAGAATAAAAATTGATATTTTCACAACACTTTTTAATATTCTCACATAAAAAAAGTGGCGTTATAGATATATAGTGACGGTATAAAAATACCATTTTCTATTATGGATTTATATTTACATGAGCGAAAGAGAATAAAAAAACTCATGACACAAAAAACACCGCTAACTTCAACCGTTCTTCTGTGTCTGTATCGTTTTATAATATAGAATAGATGAGTATCGACTTTTAGTTTAAACTTTTAACTTAGTTTATTAGATGACACATTTAAAACATTTTAAATTATTATTATTTTAAAGTTAATTATCACTGGGGATGAAATGCTTGGAAATGTAGATGGACTCTCATTTTAGGAAAAAGAATAATCTTGTCATCCATTTGATTAGGCCCATTAAAAATTGTACCCAGATAAGGCCCACCACCTTCCCAAATCCAGTGACTGTTATAGTTATAGTTATGTGGGTAATACCTTGCTAAAAGACAGCCTTATATGGGCTCTATATTAACTTGTAGAATTAAGGGTCCTTTACATAAGTATACAACAAATAAAAAGAAATTACAAAAAAAGTGCATCAACTAAATAATTACAAAAAGAGTATAATTAGGACTCATATTACAAAAATAGTACAATTCACATTAATAAAGAAACCTAAAATCAAGGATAACTAATAATTCAAATTCAAATTCAAATCTTGTCTCTAACAACAATTTCAAATCCATATTTCAAAATTCAAATCAAAATGAGAAAATTAAAAATAAAAAATTATGAAGGAGTTAATGTTCATCATCCTCCTCTCTCGCCATGCCATTGCACGTTACATCCATTCATCGCCGCCGCCAATTTGAGTTCTTATTCTCAATTTCTTTTCGACGATTTAGTTACCCACAAAATTGAAATGGTTACCTTTATACTAATTTTGACTAAGAATCGCATCACATTTAAAATAAAATTGGTAATCAAATAAAACCGAATTGATTACCTTATCAAATGGTTTGGTAACCAACTATATGAAATTTGGTTACCAATCGCATCACATCCAAAATAAATTAGTAACTCTAATAAAACTAAATTGGTTACCTTTATCTAAGGTTTAGTAACCAACTGCATAAATTTTGGTTACCAAATCGCATCACATTCAAAATATATTAGTAAGCTAATAAAACCTGAATTGTTACCTTATCAAATGATTTGGTAACCAACTACATGAAGTTTGATTACCAACCAGATCACATCCAAAATAAATTAGTAACCTAATAAAACTGAATTGGTTACCTTATCTAAGATTTTTAATTCACGGTGAAAATAAAGAATGGACCTAAATGGTGGGAGGCGGGAGGATCGAGGAGGAGGAGGGCGGAGGAGGAGGAGGGGAGGAGGGGGGGAGGAAGAGGGGAGGAGAAAGGAGGCGTGAGGGGGATGCGGGAGGAAGGGAAGGAGGAGGAGGTGGTGAGGAGGCGAGGCGGGGGGAGGGGGAAGGCAAAGAGAGGCAGGGTGGGAGTGGGAGGGAGTGGGGGAGGGGAGGGAGGAAGGGGCAGCGGTGGGAGGAGAAAGGGGCGGGGAGAGGGAGGGGGGGGGGGAGGGAGGGAGGCGGGGGAGGTGGAGGCGGAGGAGGGGAGGAGGATGCGGGGAGGAGGGGGGAGGAGGAGGGAGGAGGAGGAGGAGGAGGAGGAGGAGGAGGGAAGGAGGGAGGAGGAGGAGAAGAAGGAAATAGAAATGGAGTGGGAGAAAATCGTGGAAACCTGTATTGCCATGTCATCAGGAAATTAAAACACATCCCATAATTAAAGGAAGCATAAATATGTACTAATAATGAAAATAAAATTTTAAAGATATTAATTGTGTAAATATTTAATGAGTGCACTTTTCTTGTAATTATGTTTTCAAATGTACTATAAAATGTAATTGTTCCTAGAATTAATCCTATTCTGGGCCCAACAAGTGATTCATACAATTACAAATTAGGGTTCTTTACATAAGTATACAACTAATAGAAAGAAATTACAACAATAGTACATCGAACAATTAATTGTATTAACAGTGAAACACTATATAATAATATCAACAAAAGTGCAATACACGTCAGATTATCCAAAGGAAGAAAAAAAGAAAACCCTTAATTCAAGGAGAAAACTACTCCACTAATACTGGCAGTTACCAACTAACCCAAATACACAATAATTACGACGCAACATAGATCAGTGAGAGTCCGACGAAGAAAAAACAACGAAACTTCATAGATCATTGAAATCTGTAACAAAGGAGCAATCGAGAAGAAGCATAATCACATATAGGAAGTTACAGAAAACGTTACCAACAAGAAGCAAAAACAGAGCATCCGAACAAAAATATTCAAATAAGCGATCAACAGATTTTCGAAACAGAAGCAAGAAAAAAAATTCAGACATCAAACCGGAACTGCAACGAAACAACAAAGGTACGAAGAATTATTCTGTATACTGAAGCAACGATAATTTGCAGATTCAACACACTTTAGTTTCGTTTTCAAAACAAAATTAAAGTTTGGGGACATTCATATAATGGATTGGTTACCATGATTACAAAATTATAGTTTGGAGACATTAATATAAAAGTTTGGAAACCTTGATTTAAAGGTACAATATCTAGCAATAAACTTTTACAAAATCATAACTTTAAAAAATTTAATTACAGTAGTTGAAAACAAATTTTTCCAAAAATATTGATACTAATAATATATATTTTGGCAACTATATAAAGTTAATTTAGAAACCAATAAAGTAGTAGTATACAACTAATAAAAATTGATGATTTAGCAACCAATAAAGGAGTAAAATTAATTTCAGTTATGAAAAGGAAAATGTAATTCACATTCATAGCTTAAGGATACTCAGAATGTCTATTTTGATTACTGAATATCTATTTTGATTACTGAATGTCTATTTTAATTCACATTCATAGATACTCATATATAGGGTTTCGACACAGAAACGCACAGCGAAAATAGAAGAATTTAAACCAAATTCGAAACCCTAAACAGGATCCATGCGAAAAACAGTTAGTTTAGTGGTTAGAAATTATACCGATTAAGAAAGCGATTAAACGATGCGGTCGATTCTCCAACGCCTTTCGAACGAACTGCGTCTCTACGGTATCCACACGAACGCTCCACGAATCGTCCTGCGATCTGCAGAAGAAGGAATCATGATGCTAGCCACCAAGATGAGGATTTTCAAATGCTTTCTCTAGTCTCTTTTTAGAAGCAGCTAGGGTTTTTGTTTTTGATTATTTTTAACTGGGTCGCTATATATCATATATATAGTAGTTAAAAGGTATTAATCAAAACCTAATTTCATAAAATTCAAATTTATATATATATATATATATATATATATATATATATATCTTAATTAAGTCTTACTTAATTAATATACATATATACAAATTATCCTTTTAATTTAAATTAAGTGATTTAAATACTATTAATCATATTAATATATTTAAATCCTTAAAATTTAAACTAATTCCCTTTTAAATTACGTTACTATGTGTGACCTATATAGGTTATTATTACGTTGGCAATAATTTTAAAATCATATTATAAAATTATAAACAAATGAAAGCGGCATCTAGTAATGCATCACTGCTACCCAAGTAATAATAAGATCGATGATTCGATGCAACCTTTTTCGTGACCAATGTTTCAATGTAATTTAATCCTTTTAACCTTAATATCCTAGATTAAACTCGAGTCATGGAATGTGTCATACTCTTCATAATTTAATCTGAGTTTTCTTGATCAATGAGTAGACTATATGAAACAAATCACTATTTGAGCATGACCATGCATTTCATAGTCCTACTCAATCAAGAGGCCTATGGATATCACCCATAATATATAGGATGGTTAAATTCCATCTAGATCACTCATATTTCTCACACGATTCATGATGAACCTAATAATCACCTTTATAGTCCACCCTATTAAAGGTGACATTTGATGATATCAAAGTACATAAATTCTCGTGTAGTAATATAGCGATTTCGTGCCGGAGGACCATTACATCATTGTCACTATGAGAATTCTTGTATGACACTTCGCATAATGCTCCATATAGAATTCTCATGGTGGGTCCGTCCGGTTCATCGTTTCAACATGTACTCTATGCATTGACTTAATATCTCATATATTTATGACCAAATGAGATTTGGCCATCAACGATCCACATACTAGTCTCAATGCATCATTGTTGTCCCATCCACAATGATACTCGACTAGGGACATTTAAGAACAATGATACTAATTGTAATTATATAATCTCATGTTCAAGTCACATACTTGAAACTATATAATTTGTATCACTATTCTAAAGAATTTTATTATGTTAACAATTATATTACGTAGTAAATAAAACCATAATAAAATCATATATTTATTCAATCAAATATAATATCAAAACGTTAAATAATTATATCAAATAATTGGCCTCTAGGGCATAAACTCTAACAGTAATGTCTATTTTGATTACTGAAAATTGTTGATTCGGTTACCTGCAAAATAATAAATAAAAATTTCAATTCAAACATTCATAATCTGTCAACATTTAAAAAATATTCTGGTTACAGTTGACTATCTAAGCATTCTTAAATTTGAAAATGCAAATAATGTAGGTAAAATTTATTAGTAATAAAATATAACATATAATCTGTCAACATTTAAAAAATATTTTGGTTACAGCTGACTATCTAAGCATTCTTAAATTTGAAAATGCAAATAATGTAGGGAAAATTTATTAGTACTAAAAAAGTGACAATTTGATTACTATATGTTGTTCATATACTGACTATTTATATAATTGTAATAATTTTACTGTTTCAGTTGTCATAACATGGATATGATTCCGGTTGTAATATACTTCAACGGTACGTGGAGTGACAGTAACCAATATCAAAATTTTGAAGTTACCGGCCTACTAGTCCCTTCCACTTGTTCATTCTCAGAAATGCACAGCTTGATATACAATGCATTGAGCCTAGAATGCTACAAAATAGAGTTGTCAATCAAATTTCATATTAGCAGCAACATCCCTCCAATCAAGGTGACAAATGAATCAACTTTCAAATTCTATATAGAAATAAGTAGAAAATCAGGTGAACATGGCAAGTATCCACTAATTATAGATTCTGAATACCACATTGGAGGAACTACAGTCTTACAAAACGTGATAATTGAAGAAGAAAATATAATGCAAGATGAAACGCCGATGAGATTGGCACAAAGGAATTCTGATGTTGAAATGTTGGCTACACAAGAAGACCAAATTGAATCACATTTTGTTGAGCATTTGGCGATTGCAGCTATTGAGAAAGAACAAGACAAACAAGACAAGGTAGAAAGAGCAAGTGACGAGGTCATGTTAGATCCGAATAAGTTTGAAGTCAAAATTCATCAAACTTACAAAGACAAAAGAATCTTAACACAAGCGATAAGGCTACATTTAATCAGACAAAACAGACAACACAAGGTAGCAAGAACAAGTGGACGAGACTTTGTTCTGGTATGCATCGACAATGAAAATTGCAAATGGAAACTAAGAGCATCAAAATTTCGGCAAACAAATATGTTCAAGGTGAGAGAATTCAATGATTTACACACTTGTTCATCCAACATACTTCTTGATCTAGCAAATAGTCAAATGGTTAGTGAATGCATAATGCATAGAGTAACTAACTTCAAGAAAATTTACACACCAAACGATATTGTGGAAGATATGATGACATATTATAATGTGTCCATCTCCTACCATAAAGCATGGAGAGCGAAAGAAAAAGCAATGGAAAAAGTAAGAGGGAATCCACACGACTACACCTTGATTCCTTCATGGTTGCACATGCTGAAAAAAACAAATCCAGGTATCAATTATAAAATGTTCATTTACATTTTAAATTTTTTTCATTTACACAGATTAAATGATTTGGTTACCTAATAATTAAAGTTTGGCTACTAACTGTAATAATGAAATATTAGTAAAAAATCATTTTTGCATGCGGCTAGTATATAAATGAAATGTAACTAATTAAAAAGTATTTTGGAAACCATATGAACTGTATGAAAAAATATTATTAAATGCACATTATTTAGATACAAAAAATACTACACTTAGTGCAACCTTAACTACAAATATGGACAATATATATTATATATATTTACATTAACCAAACTGAAAATTCATTTCAGGGTCCATCACAGCCTTGCAATTGGAAAATAATAGTCGATTCAAATATCTCTTCTTTGCAATAGGAGCATCCATTGAAGCATGGCACCATTGTTTCCCAATCATTGTAATTGATGGCACCTTCATACAATCAACCTACGGGGGTACACTTCTCATAGCAAGCACACAAGATGCAAACAGAAATATTATACCCATTGCTTTTGGAGTGGTAGACAGTGAAAATGAATTATCCTGGACATGGTTTTCATTAATTTGAGGGATGCTTGTGGAGTTAGAGAAAGACAATGCATTGTCTCGAGATAGACGTGAAGCAATTATAAAGGGATTAACGGTTTTTTCACGATGTCATGCATGGTTCATACACATACCATATTTTGAAAAATATAAAAAGCAGATTCAAGAAGAAAGGAGAAGAAATCAAACAAGCATACAACGCGAACTGCAGAGAGCTTACACCATTGAAGAATTCAACATACACATGGCTCAACTTGATGCAATTGATGTACGAATAAGAAAATATTTAGAAGAAGAAGTTCATCTAGAAAAATGCACGAGGCTCCATGGAAGAATGGCGATACTCAACAATGACTACAAACACCATAGAATCTATTAACAATGCAATAAAGGAAATCAGAAATCTCCCAGTTGCGTCGATGATTGAATGCATACGTTGTATGGTTCAAAGATGGTATTTCATAAACAAATAAGCAGTAATGTCATCTTTCACTACCCTTTCCACAACAGCTGAGAGAAGATTGCAATCTAATATCATTGAGTCAAAGAAACTTAAGGTTAGTCATACAACTTTAGAATTGTTCGCTACATGCCTAAAACAAATTGCATCTGAAATTAAAGGAAGCAAATATATGCATTATTGGTTACCTGTATTAACTAATAAAGATACCAACGTTACAAATGACATTCATTATTCCAAATTACATATATAAAAGAAATATTTTACATACTAACTACACAATTAAATGCTATTGTAGGTTGAGATATCAAACCTAGTGATTTTCACTGTTTACGATATCTCTAAAAATTTATCGTGGACATGGAACAAAAGACATGCACATGCCAGTAAATTTCAAAGACCATGAGATGCCTTGCTTTCATCATTAACAATTATTATTGGAAAAAGAAATTTGAGTCATTATGATTTTTGCTCAAAATATTATTCAAATAAAACTTTGGTGGACACGTATTCATCTTCCGTCATGCCGTTAGATGACAAAGATAGTTGGATGTTCCAGATTTAGATTAAAAGCATATGTGTCAAACCACCATATACAAGAAAGACCAAATTTGGAAGACCAAAGAAAGCGGATACAAATATGTATCCGAAAATACATTTTAAAATAAGTGCAACAGATGCCAAGAGAAAGGACACAACAAGAAAACATGCAATAATCCACCAATTTTAAGACCACTGAAGATTTGATAAAATACAACATCAATACAGATGTAACAAACTCTTTGAAGTTTACTATGGTTGTTCAATAGCCATACATATTGTACTTTTTTTACTTGAATAAAAAAAATAACATAAAGTAATTTTATCTTCAAATAACAATATAAATATATACAAACATATCATATTTGGTTTACTAAGTTGTGATTATTCTTTATGACATTCTGACTACACACTAACATTAATTTTGTTTCTTTTTTATTCATATTTGGCAACTAAATGTGCCGTATTAAGCATCGTAATTGTTTTTGAATTTTACTGTTACCATTGTTCCCATCTGAAGCAAAAAGACAAAAACATTAAAGAAATTATTAAGTTTCATTAAATTTAATGTTTCCACTTTTATTTACCAACATAAACTCAAATAATTACCTTTCATGCACAAATTGGCAACGAACTTTAACATACAAAGAACATATGTTTTTAAACATTGATAATTGTTTAAATTTTAAAATTTATTACTAATTTTTAACCATAAAAATATTGATTTTAAACATAACTATAAGTATATGCTCACCAAAAGGTACTGGTGATCATAATAGTAACCATCGGTATTTGGTAACATAAAATACAAATACATTATACAGATTGTTAACTGTTGCTATAATTTAATGCTTGGACTAATTGGTTACCAACAACAATAAACAAATGTTACATTTGAATACAAATTTAGCAACCTTCAAATCTTTCTGATTAAAAAAAAAATTTCAATAGGAGAACATGATCAAGTGCGGCATATAATGACCTTATCATATAATCGTTGACAATTTAATAGGACAACAACAGTTACAAACATTTGAAACTTGTTATCATATACCATACACAGACAAAAACTAAATGAGAAGGTTGTTTCATGAAAAAACAAAGCTTAATACAGAATGGAGAAAGAAAAGGATATAACTTCGAATGTAAATATCCGCTATAATCATGCCAAGCAAAAAAATGATATAAATCAGACACATCAGTGACCACATATTCATTGTTAGTATTGATTGGTTACTAAATAAAATTAAAATTGTTACCTTTAAATGCAAATTTGGAAACCAAATGAACCAAAACAAATATTAATTTACAATATTACTTAAAAAATAAAAAAACAAGACAAAAAAACAACAATTTGAAACAACAAAACAATATCATATGTGTAATAGTTAACATTACTATATCATTCCATCATCAGAATATTTAGAAACACATTTCACAACCAATAACCATATCAAATGGTAACAAATGTCCAAACCAAAAAGAAACATGAAGAAAAACCAAACAATTCCTGACTAACAAATCTGCCTGGATGTTCTGAATCAGACTCATACCCGCCTACTTGCTTGTTCGTCGCATGAATGAACAAGTTGACGCATAGTTTCTTGCGATATTGAATGATTGGAAATGGGTTTGGCATTGCAGAAATCTGGTTATGTAAAATATGTTCCGCAAAAGAAATAGTAAACATACCACAATCACTGAAAAAACAATCAAGAAATAAAACAAATCAATACAAACATCATAATATATTGAAAACTAAAAAAAATATATACAATATAAACATACCCTTCAATTTGCTCAGGTAAACCCTCAGCAAATTCAAGATCAATAATATCATGTTCTCCTTTATTGCGATATGGTTCACTGTTGAAATCAATATCAGATCTATTCTTCCAAAAACGCAATTCGATATAATATTATCTAAGAATGAAAATGTATGGCTCACACACATCCATGATATTTGTTCGCATGATGTTCCCTGCTCTCATGAGAATTATAAACTACTGACACTCTACGATGCACATCAAAAACCAATAAAAAACAATGCCCAGGAACTGTCATGTGGACAGGAAGCATGACAAAATCAACATCAATCCAAGGTGTGTTGACCTCCATAAAAAAGCCATGAATATACTCAGCCACAACACCGTTGCCCAACAACAAACCTTATCACAATTTTTGTTACAGTATTCCACATATAAGTTAGTCAACTTCACATGAAACCAACAATATGTTGTCGTAACCCTTACAGTGATATTGTTCGAGTATCTAGCCAGTTTACGCATATAATACAAACAGATGTTGATGAGCTGAACCAAAAATAAAACCATAATAATAATCAAATATTAACAATTTAAAAAAATTGAACGTATAAAAAGAAATATCCAATACGATCACATACAGTAACCAAAATAATAAGGTAAGGTAACCGAAACTAACAAACATAATTTAAAATATATTAAAAAAACTCACATCATAATCAAGCCAATTTGACTGTGGGTCTTCACTTAAAACCACATTTTGAGAAAATAGAAATAGACCCAAATCTAAAGGAAGGCTCTATCTTGTCATTGATTCCATAAATTTTTAATCCTACAAAACAAAAACATATTGGAAAGGAAACATAAATGATTTTATCTCCTAGAAAAAACATAATAAAAATATATTAAACTCTATTAAACATACCTTTTTCTGTTATTTAACCCAATTTTAAACCACTGCTCAAACATAACAACATCAGACTTCAAAGGCATACCCATACAAACATCTGAAAATGCAGACAGTCCGCTGCGTAATGTTCTATCACCAACAATGTATTTAATTTGAATCACCGATCCAAACTTCGACGATCACGGACTCTTCAAAACCGCACTCTTCGTGACGTTGGATGACAGCCTACCAAGTGGGTTAATTATGATTTTTTCAACTTCAACGCAATCAATTAAATCCTGTGTTGTCAAAACCATGTCATCAAGCATAGACCTGTCTTGCGCTTCACTTTTAATACCCTATAATGAATTTAAAGACATTACACAAAAAATAATTACAACATCAAATTAAAAAATCGAAACAGAATCAATAAAAACATAAACAACATATCTAAGTAACTAATACAACATGTAAAGGTAACTACTGTTACAAAAAATACTAACCTCAATTGGGGTAAAAAAAAACAATTTCTTGGCCACTGCAATGACTTAAAATATCAAATCTTGGACAGTCATTGTAAGACCCCAACTTTTTATAAATTAGATTTAATTTCTCTAATTATTATTTTGAAATAGTAAGAGTTGATTTGATTAATATGGTTAGTTATGGGTAAAATGCCCAAATATTTTAAATAAGCAGGTGGTTATAAAATATTCATTGTTGTCGGGGAATATTCGTTTGGTCGTGAAATATTCTTGCTGTCGGGGAATATTCGTACGACGGCGCAGTCTTTTGTGGGCCCCATAATGGAAAGCGATTGGATGAAGAAAACGACAAGTATAAGTTGTTTATAAATAATTGGCAGCGTGGTTATTACCAAGTAACACTCGTTGGAATACCCGCCGGTTAAAACACAAGATACGCTGGCAAGTTGGCGAAGATACCAGTATTGCACCAATTATTGATTCTTACGTAAGAAGGCACTACTCAATAATTGTTACAATGAATTACTTATTCAATATTTTATTTTATTGATTCAATAATTTCTGCGTTGATATTTTATATTACTTTGTTTCAATAATTGTCACTACACAGTATTTTCCATTATCGAAGCAATAATTCATATTATCTGAATAATATTATTAGAAATTTTTTTTGGCAATGTCTAGAAAGTTCTATCTAAGGAGAGGTTTGATCACCTAATTGTGCTACCAAGAAGAGAGAAATTCTTATTGAAAGCCCCTTTTTTCACAGGAACTACCAAGTTGCCAAGATCGTGATTCTCGTAATATTATTTGTGAATAATTAATTATTGATTTATATGATGAGGAAAATATTAATTTTATGTGGATATAGATGGAGAAAATTTTAAAATGACAATTGTTGAAAATCGATATTTTATCTTTTTCGATAAAATAATATTTTATTATATTATTATAATATAATAATGATGATATTTTTACAATGAATGTGGGATATATGAGTATATGAGGAGGAAGAGTATTTTTGTTGCAAAAGTTGTTTAACACATGTTTTGTGTGTCGATGGGACCCCATTTCTTGACCGAAATTTGATTATAAACTTATAAAATCGTCTGTTTGTGGATTTCTTTGCCAATTTCATTTGGAATTTGGAAAAACTTTCTTCTGCAAAGTTGTAGAGAATTTAATTTCCTATAGAAATTGCGAGATTCGAATTTTTTGATAAAAGGGCTATTTATTATGAATTATTGAAGTTCTGAAGTTCCAAAATAATTGATTTTTGGAAGTTTTATTTATTTTTATTAATAAAAATATTTTTTATATGTTGTGGGCATCTTTAACATGTGCATGGTGGCTGAATTCAGATTCAAGATGTGGGTGTATGAATTTTGTTTATATATAATGTTATTATATTCAATTTTCTGCTTTGGTGTTCTAAGCAATTTCCTATAAATAGGGTGCTTAGGTTAGAATTGAAAATTACATCAGAAAATAAAAATTTCTCACTCTTTCTCTTTCTATAATATCGAGCGTATTTTGTGAGTATTTTAGTACTTTGAGTATTGCTATACGGTGCAAGTTCTTTCAACACTATATCTAGTATTCCAGTCAGAAGTACTGTTTTTGCAAGGTGAGGAATGTTATTTTAATCAAAAATGATATTATTTCTTCAATATCATTATGCCGAAATATTGGTTGAAAATTTTTATCAAATTTGGAACTTTTTCATGTCGGGGTTACTATTCATGAGTTACTATTCACGAATACTATTCACGAAGCATGATGATATTTTTTGTGAAATTTCTCTCTTTTAGTGTCGGAGTTACTATTCACGTATACGACCTTATTCACGAATCACGATACACTATTCACGTAAAAATTAAATTTTTTTTTGTGTCCAAAATTGTCTTTTATGATTCCTATCTTTGATTGGATCTATGTTTTGGTCTTCATTCTTGAATTTTACTCCACTCTGGTTATTTATGAAGTATTTTTGAACTTGGATTATTTAAGGTACGAATCCTTAATATTTGTTCTTTTGTTTCACTGGATTCGTTTTCTTTAAAATATTTTTCATCATCCTCAAATCTAAATGATGATATAATCAATATCTTTGGCCCAGAAGTGCAAAGAGATGAATGATTTTATAATGAATATCTTTGGCCCGTAGTGCAAAAAGATGAAATGTGTTTAAATGAACACGACTAATCGACGAATATCTTTGGCCCGTAGTGCAAAGATGAACAGGTGTTGAGATGAACATGACCAACTGATGAATATCTTTGGCCCATAGTGCAAAGATGACTATTTGATTCAAGATGTATATTGATTGATGTTACAGGGATAAAATATCGATGATGGACTTTTAAATTCATATATAGAAGATAGTAGATTGCATTCTCTACTTAACTCTTCTAATGAATTGTTGTTTCCGCTGCAGTTGTTGATCTAAAACTTGTTGTCTATTGTATTCTATCGATGTTTCCTCGTTGAAGACTAAGGATAATTTGTTGTACATTATCTTAGTCATAATATTCTTTATCGGGCTAGTTGAGCTCACCCTTTTCCTTTTTGTTCCATTTTTCTTCTCGTGAGACGAGAATATAAGCGAAACTAGTGGGAAAGTGGAGTAATGGTTCAAGACAGCTTGTTTTAGTAGTCCTCACTATTTTGTAAAATAGTGGTATCAATAATTATAATGAGGACTTATTTGAGTGTGGATATTGTCTGAAGACAATATTTGTATTTAAACTCACGAGCTTATGTGTTGTCGTATTTTGCACGACAATTGTATTAATGTAGTTGTAGTTATTTCGCATACCATGTATTTTGCGACTTCGTAATGGGTTGGATGGAATGGACCTATTTTGGGGGTTGTCACGGTTGGTATCGAGCTTAGGATATGATCTCCAAGCGAGATCGGGAATAGAACTAGGAGGGAGAGACGAGTAAATCCTTCGCTAGTGTGTCCTACCTAAGCTTATTTGTTGGTCGGTTATAATATAGAGGTATTATGTGATTTGTTAATTTGTTAAATTAACCCTTGTTTTATGGCAGTATTTAAGAATGGAAACTGAGAACGTTAACAATAGAGTGAATGAGAATGTGGAGACACCTTTAGTCACCAACCAGGCTAATGTGATGTCAGGCGAAGAAGGAATTAGAGATATCCATGTGGTGAGTGAAGAATTGATAGTTGCACCTGAGATAGTCGCAGAGGTAACAGCTGAGAGTGAGGAAGAAGGGGAAGAAGAGGTACCTGAGGAGAATTTATTAGAGGTATTTTATGATCAAAATATAGAATTTTAAAATTGTATTCATAAGTTAGAAGAGCAGGTTGAAGAACGGCAGACGATCGTGGAGCAAAAGGATGCAACGATTCAAGCTTGTGTTACCCGATATGTGATGCTAGAACAGAAGCATTCTTTGGCAGAGTATAAGATGATAAAGCTGGAATCTGAGTTGAAAGAAGAAATAACTGAACGAGTGAGAATGAGTGATGCATGGGTTAAAGCCGCACAACGCGTTGATATTGTGGAAAGAGATGTCCGATCTAAGAAGAGAAGATTTAACGATGATGGGAAGACGTCGGCAAGACCAAAGACCAAAGAACAAATTCTAGGGGAAAAGAACGACCGTCAGTTAGATGCTACAAATGCGGAGAGGAGGGACATATAGGTTCAAATTGTTCACAGCCTTCCAAGGTATGTTTTAGTTGTGGAAAAGACGATCACATAGCTCGATTTTTTCCTGTAGCAAAATCAAGTCCAGCTGGAACGCTGGCACCAAAGGCGGATACGAAAAATACAAAGTCAACGGTTCTTGGAAGAGCGTTTGTCGTGATCAGTCAGAATGCGAGGAACCCGAACGAAGTTAGCATGGGTTAGTTAATTATAAATTATTGCGAAGTTTATACCTTATTAGATACCGATTCTACCCATTCATTTATCTCTCCTGCTTATACTCAACGTTTAAACTTGACTCCGGAGAAAATTAGACCTTGACTTATCTATTGAAACTCCGTTAGGAGAAACTTTCATCACATCCACTGTTTATAAATGTTGTTTGATTCAAGTTGGCACCATCACATTACCTGTTGACCTTATTTCTTTAAAAATTCTTGCATTTGATGTGACCTTAGGGATTGATTAGTCAACCACTCATCATGCTAAAATTGATTGCTTTCGTAAGGTTGTTAGTTTTCATATTCCTAAGCAACCTGTTATTCGAATTCAAGCAATCAAACCATTGAAGTCAAACACTTTCATATCAAGCCATAAAGTCATTCGTTTATTGAAAAACGGATGTTAAGTTTTCTTAGCCCATGTTATGGACTTAAACAAAAAATACGTCAGATTTGAATGATATTTCTATTGTTAGTAAATTTCTTGATGTATTTCCTGAAGAATTTCTTGGCTTACTCCCAAAGTGTGATATTGAATTTTGTATCGACTTTGAACCTGGTACAAAACCCATTTCTAAAATCTCATGGCTCCTATTGAACTTCAGGAGTTTAAAAAATTCAACTGTAGAAGTTTGTACCCGAGCCTCTATCTGGTGACTTCCTTTGTGGAATGCACCGAAGCCAGACTCTCCGTAGGGGACACCATATTTGTGCGATAGTAAACTGATAGGTGTCATTGTGACGTGCTATTCAAGGTTGGGAAATGAGTCACAGTTGAGAACAACCTAAGTCGATAATCGAAATACGTAGCTTTCTAGGCTTAGTTGGTTATTATCGGAGATTCGTTGAAGGATATTCTTGAATCGCTATTCCATTAACGCCACCGACTCAGAGAGATACAAAATTCGAATGGAGCAAGGAATGTGGGAAGAGCTTCAAGAACTCAAGAGGAGACTCATTTTTACATGTTCTGACCATACCATCCTGGAAAAGCGAACGTGGTAGCTGACGTGTTGAGTAAAAGATCGTATACGAGTACGAATGCGATATGTCAAAGACCCATTTCATATAACTTACAAATAATAGATATAGAATTAAAGACTCTAGGGACTCACATAATGATATACAAGTAGAACCGACTTTAATCGATAAAGTTAAAAACGTTCAAGCTACACACCGGAGCTGATGAATATGAAGAAGGAGGTACAAGAAGTTGTTATTCCAAAAGCAAGAATTGGCGATGTGAGGAAAGCTCAAACCTTCGATTTATTAGTCCATTTTAAATCCTCAATCGAATAGGAACTGTGGCCTATAGCCTCGTTTTACCGCCAAGTATGACGCGTGTTCATAACATTTTTCGCGTATCGATGTTACGTAAATATGTGGACGACCCGAGCCACATTATTAAGTTAGAACCAGACGAGATAGCAGAAGATTTAATGTACGAGGAGGTACCAGTCAAGATCTTGGATAGGAAGAAGCATGTCCTACGCATGTCAATTTCGAGGACGAAATTTCATAGGGAGGGGAGGTTGTAAGACCCCAACTTTTTATAAATGAGATTTAATTTCTCTAATTATTATTTTGAAATAGTAAGGATTGATTTGATTAATGTGGTTAGTTATGGGTAAAATGCGCAAATATTTTAAATAAGCAGGTGGTTATAAAATATTCATTGTTGTCGGGGAATATTTTTACGACGGCGCAGTCTTTTGTGGGCTCCATAACGGAAAACGATTAGATGAAGAAAACGACAAGTATAAGTTGTTTATAAATAACGGCGTAGTTGTTACCATTAACACTGTTGGAATACCCGGTGGTTAAAACACACGATGTCTGCGTTGTTGCACAAAGAAGACACCAGTATTGCACCAATTATTGATTCTTACGTAAGAAGGCACTACGCATGGTGGCTGAATTCAAATTCAAGATGTGGGCGTATGAATTTAGTTTATATATAATATTATTATATTCAATTTTCTGCTTTGGTGTTCTAAGCAATTTCCTATAAATAGGGTGCTTAGGTTAGAATTGAATATTACACCAGAAACTAAAGATTTCTCACTCTTTCTCTCTCTATAGTATCGAGCGTATTTTGTGAGTATTTTAGTACTTTGAGTATTGCTATACGGTGCAAGTTCTTTCAACACTATATCTAGTATTCCAGTCAGAAGTACTGTTTTTGCAAGGTAAGAGATGTTATTTTATTAGAAAATGATATTATTTCTTCAATATCATTATGCCGAAATATTGGTTAAATTTTTTTATCAAATTTAGAACTTTTTCATGTCGGGGTTACTATTCACGAGTTACTATTCACGAGTACTATTCACGAAGCATGATGATATTTTTTGTGAAATTTCTATCTTTTAGTGTCGGAGTTACTATTCACGTATACGACACTATTCACGTATACGACACTATTCACGAATACGACACTATTCACAGAAAAATTAAAAAAAAAAATTATGTGTCCAAAATTGTCTTTTATGATTCCTATCTTTGATTGGATCTATGTTTTGGTCTTCATTCTTGAATTTTACTCCACTCTAGTTATTTATGAAGTATTTTTGAACTTGGATTGTTTAAGGTACGAATCCTTAATATTTGTTCTTTTGTTTCACTGGATTCGTTTTCTTTAAAATATTTTTCATCATCCTCAGTCCTAAATGATGATATAACTGAATATCTTTGGCCTGTAGTGCAAAGATGAATGATTTTATAATGAATATCTTTGGCCCGTAGTGCAAAGATGAACAGGTGTTTAAATGAACATGACTAATCGATTTAATATCTTTGGCCGCAGAGTCAAAGAAGATGAACAGGTGTTGAGATGAACATGACCAACTGATGAATATCTTTAGCCTGTAGTGCAAAGATGACTATTTGATTCAAGATGTATATTGATTGATATTAAAGGGATAAAATATCGATGATGGACTTTTAAATTCATATATAGAAGATAGTAGATTGCATTCTCTACTTAACTCTTCTAATGAATTGTTGTTTCCGCTGCAGTTGTTGATCTAAAACTTGTTGTCTATTGTATTCTATCAGATTTTTTTCTGTTAAAGACTAAGTATAATTTGTGGTACATTATCTTAGTCATAATATTCTTTACTGGGCTAGTTGAGCTCACCCTTTTCCTTTTTGTTCCATTTTCTTCTCGTGAGAGGCGAGAATATAAATGGGAACTAGTGTAAAAAATTGTGGAGTAATGGTTCAAGATGATTATTTTAGTAGTCCTCTCACTATTTTGTAAAATAGTATATCAATAATTGTATTGAGGACTTATTTGAGTGTGGATATTGTCTGAAGACAATATTTGTATTTAAACTCACGATTTATGTGTTGTCGTATTTTTATTTACGACAATTGTATTAATGTAGTTGTAGTTGTTTCTGTACCATGTATTTGGCGACTCAAAATGAGTTGGATGGAATGGACCTATTTTGGGGGCGTCACAGTCATTTATCTTTTCAACCTGAGAAAAAAAACATACATTTAATCAATATAATTACTTTAAAATATAAAATTAAAAAACAAAAAAAAACTAAACCTTTTCACTCTCAACATTGATGAGGACCTGTCTAGGAGTAAAAATAATAATCTCTTTACCATCAGAATTTATATTGTCTTTCTTCTCCTCAATCTGTAAAAAAAAAAAAAAAAAATTCAGCATTTACTTAATAAGCATAAAATAAAAATGAAAATCTAACATATTTACAAACCTTTACATCGACTTCTTCAAACCGAATCACACCAACCCCATCAACATTATCGGTTTTACTTAAGTACCTGTTTTGAAATGTCACCAACTTCAATAACTACATCATCTTCAACCTTCATAACATCATCAACTACAACATTAACATTGCCACCATCAACATTGTCATCCATCTCAACATCCTCAACATCATCATTCTCATCCAACTCAGCATCACCACCACCATCATCATCATCATCATCATCATCATCATCATCATCATCACCATCACCATAATCGATAATTGATTACATTTCTCCGCTTAGTATAAGTAGAATTTCTATATAAATGCTTTCTAATCATCTTTTTTATGTCCCTACAAATTTGAATATGTAACACTTGCAAATGATCTTTAAACTCAACACTCAAATTCTGTATATCTTTCTTCACTTCCATTACCTTACTTTCCAAAGGCTTCACCCGTTCATCAACAATTTTATCAAAATATCAGAAAGAGAAAACATAATGCCTTTTGTAAGACCCCAACTTATTATAAATAAAATTGAATTTCCTCTAATTATATTTGTGAATAATAAGGTATTAATTTGATATAATTCTCTGGTTATGGGTGAAATGTGCAAATTTTGCAAAATATGCAAGTGGTTATAAAATAATCATTGTTGTCGGGGAATATTCATTTGGTCGTGGAATATTCTTGTTGTTTGGGAATATTCGCATGCACTGGCCTAGCGATCATTTGTGGGCTTCATAATAGAATAATTGTCGGGTGAAGAAAACGACAAGTTTGAGTTTTTATAAATAACTTGGCGTTATTATTCACAGATTAACACTTTGTTGGAATACCCGTGGTTAAAAATACGATGTCTGGCGTGGATGCACAAGATTGATGAATTATTGATCCTTACATAAGAAGACACTACTCTCATAATTGTTACAATGAATTCTTTGCTCAATATTTTATTTTATTGATTCAATAATTCTTTGCGTTGATATTTTATATTATTGTTGTTTTAATAATTATCAACGCATTGATATTTCCCATTATCGGATCAATAATTCATATTATTTGAATAATATTATTAGATAGCATTATTGGCAATGTCTAGAAAATTACATCAAGGAGAGGTTTGGTCACTTAATCATACGCTACCAATAAGGAAAAATTCTTATTGAAAGCCCCTCTTTCCTCACAGAAGCTACTTTGTTGTCATAAATGTGATTACGTAATATTATTTGTGAATAATTAATTATTGATTCATATGATAAGAAAATATTTATTTTATGTGGATATAAATGTTGGATATATTTATTGTGGTTAAAATGAAGGAGTTAATGTTGAGGTGTTTTATCAAGATTTTTGTTTGGAATGAAGGTATTAAAAATTAAACCAAAGTATTTGAGATATATTGTGTGAGTTATAATTTTTAATCCGACCGTTGGATAGTTGTAATTTTTGGATATGTTATACATATATAAGTTGAGTATATGTCCACAAATTTTGAACCGTTAAAAATGAACGTATGATTTGTTATGAATTTTAAGAGGTGATTGATTTAGAAATTAGGTTTATAAATGATTTTGGTGGAAAATTCTAGAATTGAGTGGACCCCACTTGTGGTTGGTGAAGAAATGTGCTGAATTTATTTCAAATGTGGTGAGTGGGAATAGTAGCAGGTAAAGCCATCAGGTTGCAAGTCAAGTCTGCTAACATTTTCCTATAAATAGAGGGCTAATTTAGAATTAAAATCACACCAGAAATAAGTTTTCTCTCTTTCTCTCTCTAAATTATTGAGTGTATTTTGTGAGTATTTAGATACTTTGTGAGTTTCTATTCATCAGTGCAAGTTTCTTTCAGCCTTATACCGATATTCCAATCGTAAGATGCGATATTTTGAGGTAAGGGATGTTATTTTCTTCATATATGATATTATTTCTTCAATATCATTATGCCGAAGTATTGATCTAAATTTTTATCAAATTTGGAACTTTTTGTGTCGGGGTTACTATTCACGTATACGGCACTATTCACGTATATGACACTATTCACGAATACGGCACTATTCACCGAAAAATAAAATTTTCTTCGTTTTGTCCAAGATGTCTAGTATGGTTACTATCTTTGATTGTATCCATGTTTAGATCTTTATTCTTGAATTTTGCTTCAAAATTGGTTATTATAGAGTATTATTGATCTTGGATAAACTGTTATATGAATCCTTACTATTTGTCCTTCTGTCCCACTGGATTCGTTTTCTTTAAAATATTTTTCATCATCCCGACCCTAAATGATGATATTCTTGAATATCTTTGGCTGTAGTACAAAGATGAATGATTAACTGATGAATATCTTTGGCCCGTAGTGCGAAGATGAACAGGTGTTGAGATGAACATGACCAACTGGTGATACAAATGAATATCTTTGGTCTGTAGTGCAAAGATGAATATTGATGAAGGATGTATATTGATTGTTGTTACAGGGATAAAATAGATGATGGACTTTTAAATCTTAGAAGATAGTAGAACTCATTCTCTACTTGACTCTTCTAATGGATTCTTGCTTTTATTGCGATTGTTAATCTAAAACTTGTTGTCTATTATATTTTATCGATTTCTCCCCTGTTGAAGACTAACGATAATTTGTTGTATATTATCTTAGTCATAATATTCTTTACTCTCATTAGTTGAGCTCACCCTTTTTTTTTTGTTCCATTTTTCTCGGGAGGTGAGAACATAAAGCAGGAACTAGTCTAGGGTAGTGCGGAGTGATGGTTCTAGAAAGATGTTTTAGCGATCCTCACTATTTCGTAAAAATAGTGTTTGAATAATTGTAATGAGGACTTATTTGAGTGTGGATATTGTGCAGAAGAAAATATTTGTATTTAAACTCACAATATGTGTTGTAGTATTTTGTACGACAATTGTATTATTGAAGTTGTAGTTTGCTTTCTCACATATGTGTATTTGGCGACTCGTAATGTGTGTTGTATACCTATTTTGGGGGCGTCACGGTTGGTATCGAGTTTAGGGATATGGTCTCCAAGGCGGAGATCGGGAATAGAACTAGGAGGGAGAGATGAGTAAATCCTTCGCTAGTGTGTCTTATCTAAGCTTATTTGTTGGTCAGTTATAATATAGGGATATTATGTGATATGTTAATTTGTTTAATTAACCCTTTTTTTATGGCAGTATTTAAGAATGGCCGCTGTGAACGTTAACAATTGAGTGTATGAGACTGTGGAACAACCTTTTGTTACAAAACCAAATAGAAGTGCAACATGAAGGCAATATTCCTCCGTAAACAACACTACCGAGCAAAACGATGAATGATGGAATGTTTAGGAGCTTTTTGCGGTTCATGCGAAACCGGATGAGGAGACTCGTGTACAAAAGGGGTGGAAATGATAAGAATCGCGGCTTATCACAACCAAGCGAGCTTCAAGGAGTTCACGACCACCGAATTTAAGGGAAAGCGGATCCGATCATGGCGGAAACGTGGGTCAAGCAAATTACCAAGATATTCGATGTCTTGGGATGCACGGAGAACAGAAGGTTCCATTCACCACCTTTATGTTCCGTGGTGAGGCGGTGACTTCGATGGGAGTCTGCAGGAAGCGTACCAACCACCACACTTTCGGCGTGTCTTGGGAAACGTTTGAAACTATTCAATGACAAGTACTTTCTTGAAAGTATTCGTTATATAAAGGAGGTGGAGTTTATCAGACTGGAATAAAACTACATGACGGTCCCAAAGACGAGGCTAAGTTTGCGAGTTATCCAGTTTGCACCTCATTTGGTCGAAAATGAGGAACGAATGACGAGGATGTTTACGAGAGGTCTAAAGCCCGAGATTCAAAGAATATCTTATATCTCATAAATTTTCTTTATATTCGGATGTTGTAAATGAGGGCTCAATTATTAGAGCGAGATAATGAGTATATGCTCTGAGGGACCACAACCGTGGTCATACCAAAGACAAGATTCATCGGAGCGATGATAACCAACGAGGAGGAAAAATACGAACAAAGGCGGTAACCCACTCGTGTGGTCATCGTGGCCATGATAATAGGAGAAGTGAGTCAGTGGAAATTTCGTGAAAGAGGAGATTCAACAATAACGGGAAGACATCAAAGTGAACACCAAAGACCAACAACAAATTCTAGGGAGGAGAACGGCCGCCGGTTAGATGTTACAAATGCGGAAAGAGGGACATATCATTAAACTCCGTCCACAACAATCCAAGGTATGTTACAACTGTGGAAAGGAATGCCACATAGCTCAGGATTATTCTGTAGCAAAACCAAGTTCAGCGGAGATGGTGACTCCAAGGGCTATCCCGGATAAGTCAAAATTAGGGGTTCATGGAAGAGCGTTTGTCGTGACTGGCCAAAATGCGAGGAACCCGAACGAGGTGATTACGGGTAAGCTAATCTTGAATTCTTGCGAAGTTTATACCTTACTAGATATCGGTTCTACCCATTCTTTTATCTCTCCTGCTTGTGCTCAACGTTTAAACTTGACTCCGGAGAAATTGGACTTTGACTTATCTGTTGAAACTCCGTTGGGTGAAACCTTCATTACATCTACGCTTTATAAATCTTGCATGATCCAAGTTGGCACTATCACATTACATGTTGATCTTATATCTTTAAAGATACTTGCTTTTGATGTGAATTTAGGAATTGATTGGTTAACCACTCATCACGCTTGATTGTTTTCTTAAGGTTGTTAGTTTTCATATTCCTAACCAACTCACATCATACAATTCAAACAACTAAACCACTAAAATCGATCCACTATCATATCAAGCCATAAAGCTATTCGTTTATTGAAAAGCGGATGTCAAGCTTTCTTAGCCCATGTTATGGATTTAAACAAAGACAAGTCGATTTGAATAATATTTACATTGTTAGAGAATTTTTTCGATGTATTTCTGAAGAACTTCCTTGCCTACCCCGAACGTGATGTTGAATTCTTTATTGACCTTGCCGGGTACAAAACCCATTTCTAAAACCCCATATCGAATGGCTCTATTGAACTTCGGAGTTAAAAGTCCAACTACGAGAATTGTTAGACATAGGTTTCATTCGTCCTAAGACATCTCCTCGGGGTGCTCTATTTTATTAAGAAAAGAAGAAAGACGAGAGTATGCGACTTTGTATTGACTACTGAGAATTAAACCATGTCACCATCAAGAATAGGTATCCGCTACCTCGCATTGATGACCTATTCGACCAGTTGCAAGGAGCACAATTCTTTTCAAAGATCCATCTTCATTCTGGATATCATCAGCTGAAGATTAAAACTGAGGATATTCCAAAGACTGCCTTCAAAACTCGGTACGGGCATTATGAATTCTTAGTCATGTCTTTTGGATTGACTAATGATCCTATTGCTTTCATGGATATGATGAACCGTGTATTCAAGGAATATTTGGATCAGTTTGTTATTGTCTATATTGATGACATCCTCGTCTATTCCAAAAGTCGTGAAGATCATGAGCACCATTTGAAGCCGATACTTGAAAGGCTTCGTGAAAACAAACTTTATGCCAAAATCAAGAAATGCGAGTTACGGCGAGAGAAGTAGCATTCCATGGGCACGTGGTGTCAAAACATAGAGTATCTGTCGACTCAAGCGAAGATTGAAGCGATCAAAGTTGGGAGCAACCAATGTCGGTGACCGAAGTCGCGTAGCTTTCTGAGGCTTAAATTGGTTATTATCGAGATTCGTGGAAGGATTTTCTCGAATCGCTACTCAGATAACTTCAGTTGACTCGGAAGATACAAAATTTGTATGGGCGAGGAATGCGAGAAGAGTTTCCAAGAGCTCAAGAGGAGACTCATTTCTAGACTGCTCGCAATACCATCTGGTACGGATGGATTTGTTATATATAGCGATGCTTCAGGCAAAGGGTTAGGATGCGTTCTCATGTAACATGAGAAATTCATAGCCTATGCCTCACGATAACTCAAAGAATATGAGAGGAATTATCCTACTCATGATCTAGAGTTGGCAGCAGTCGTATTCACGTTGAAAATTTGGAGACACTACTTGTATGGGGAGAAAGTGGATATTTATACGGACCATAAAAGCCTCAAATATTTCTTCACTCAAAAGAACTCAACATGCGGCAACGACGTTGGCTTAAACTATTGAATGATTACGATCACACTATTTAATATCATCCTGGAAAAGCGAACGTAGTAACTGACGCATTGAGTAGAAGATCATATGCGAGTACGAGTGTGATATTGTTAATGCAAAGGCCCAGTCTGTATGACTTGCAAAGGATGGAGGTAGAATTAAAGACTCCAGGGACCCACATGATGATGGCAAATAAATGAGTAGAACCGACTTTAATCGATAAAGTTAAAGTCTTTCTTAGCTACGGACCGGAGGTAATCGTATGAAGAAGAAAGTGCAAAGAATGAGCTATTCCAGAGGCGAGAATCGATGAAGAAGAATACTTAGATTCAACTCCGGACTTTGTGTTCCTAACGATTCTGACTTGAAGCATAGAATCATGATGGAGGCACACAACACCGCGTTTGCAATCCATCCTGGGAGTACCAAAATGTATCATGATATTCGACAAACATTTTGGTGGAACAATATGAAGAGAGAGATCGCGGAGTTTATCTCGAGGTGTTTAACTTGTCAACGTGTAAAGGCGGAACATCAAGTGTCAAAGGGTCCATTACAACCACTTGAGATTCCGAAATGGAAGTGGGAACACATTACTATGGATTTCGTTACAGGTCTTCCCAAAGTTTCTCAAGGCATAGATGCGATTTGGGTTATTGTTGATAGATTAACCAAGTCTGCCCATTTCTTACCGATACGTGAGACTTATTCCCTTGAACGTATTTCTCGCATGTACGTGAATTAGATTGTGAGATTGCATGGCATGTCAATATCCATAGTTTCGAATCGTGACCCAAGATTCACTTCACGATTTTGGGTTAGCTTACAGAAAGCTATGGGCACGGATTTACGATTCAGTTCGGCATACCATCCTCAAACGGACGGACAATCAGAGAGGACTATTTAAATCCTTGAAGATCTATTAAGACTTTGTGTCCTAGATTTTAAAGGAAGTTGGGATAAGTACTTGCCACTGGTGGAATTCTCCTACAACAACAGTTATCAAGCAAGTATAGGCATGGCTCCATTTGAGGCGTTGTATGGACGAAAGTGTCGTTCTCCAGTATGCTGGGACGAGGTGGGAGAAGCAACATTGTTGGGACCGAAATTAAATCACGCATGACTACGAAAAAGATCCAAATGATTCGACAACGTATCTGAAGCGGCACAAGATCGACAAAAGAGTTATGCGGATCTTCATCGAAAAGACGTGGAATTTAATATTGGGGATCATGTATTGTTACGTGTTGCACCATGGAAGGGAGTTACAAGATTTGGGAAGAGAGGAAAGCTCAATCCACGATTTGTTGGTCCATTTGAGATTCTTGACCGAATAGGAAATGTGGCCTATAGACTCGCATTACCTCCAAGTATGTCTCGTGTTCATAATGTTTTTCACATATCCATGCTTCGTAAATATGTGAAAGACCCGAACCATATTATTGCGTTAGAACCAGACGAGATAGTCGAAGATTTAACGTACGAAGAAGTACCTGTTAAGATCTTGGATAGGAAAGAGCATGTCCTACGCACCAAGGTTATACCACAAGTTAAGGTTTTATGGAGAAACCATGCTATTGAAGAAATGACACAGGAGTTGGAATCGAAAATGAAAGCGAGGTATCCTCACCTTTTCGAAACACCAGGTACGTATGTCAATTTCGAGGACGAAATTTCATAAGGAGTGGAGGTTGTAAGACCCCAACTTATTATAAATAAAATCGAATTTTCTCTAATTATATTTGTGAATAATAAGGTATTAATTTGATATAATTCTCTGGTGGGTGAAATGTGTAAATTTTGCAAAATATCACAGTGGTTATAAAATAATCATTGTTGTCGGGGAATATTCATTTGGTCGTGGAATATTCTTGTTGTCGGGAATATTAAATGCACCACAGTAGTGAGTCATTTGTGGGCTTCATAATAGAATAATTGTCGGGTGAAGAAAACGACAAGTTTGAGTTTTTTATAAATAACGGCGTAGTTATTCACGATTAACCTTTGTTGGAATACCCGGTGGTTAAAATACGATGTCTGGCGTGGATGCACAGTATTGATGAATTATTGATCCTTACATAAGAAGACACTACTCAATAATTGTTACGATGAATTCTTTCAATATTTTATTTTATTGATTCAATAATTCTTTGCGTTGATATTTTATATTATTGTTGTTTTAATAATTATCAACGCATAATATTTCCCATTATCGAATCAATAATTCATATTATTTGAATAATATTATTAGATAGCATTATTGGCAATGTCTAGAAAATTACATCAAGGAGAGGTTTGGTCACCTAATTGTGCGCTGATAAGGAGAAATTCTTATTGAAATCCCCTCTTCCGGGAACTATTGCATTTGTCATAAATGTGATTCTCATAATATTATTTGTGAATAATTAATTATTGATTCATATGATAAGAAAATATTTATTTTATGTGGATATAAATGTTGGATATATTTATTGTGGTTAAAAATGAAGGAGTTAATGTTGAGGTGTTTTATCGGTATTTTTGTTTGAATGAAGGTATTAAAAATTAAACCAAAGTTTTTGAGATATATTGTGTGAGTTATAATTTTTAATCCGACCGTTGGATAGTTGTAATTTTTGGATATGTTATACATATATAAGTTGAGTATATGTCCACAAATTTTGAACCGTTAAAAATGAACGTATGATTTGTTATGAATTTTAAGAGGTGACTGATTCAGAAATTAGGTTTATAAATGATTTTGGTGGAAAATTCTAGAATTGAGTGGGCCCCACTTGTGGTTGGTGAAGAAATGTGCTGAATTTATTTCAAATGTGGTGGGTGGAAATAGTAGCAAGTAAAGCCATCAGGTTGCAGGTCAAGTCTGCTAACATTGTCCTATAAATAGAGGGCTAATTTAGAATTGAAAATCACACAAGAAATAAGTTTTCTCTCTTTCTCTCTCTAGATTATTGAGTGTATTTTGTGAGTATTTAGATACTTTGTGAGTTTTTATTCATCAGTGTAAGTTTCCTTGACCTTTTATATCTGGATATTTCGATCGTAAGACTTGATATTTTGAGGTAAGGGATGTTATTTTCTTCATATATGATATTATTTCTTCAATATCATTATGCCGAAGTATTGATCTAAATTTTTATCAAATTTGGAACTTTTTGTGTCGGGGTTACTATTCACATATACGGCACTATTCACGTATACGACACTATTCACGAATACGGCACTATTCACCGAAAAATAAAATTTTCTTCGTTTTGTCCAAGATGTCTAGTATGGTTACTATCTTTGATTGTATCCATGTTTTGATCTTTATTCTTGAATTTTGCTCCAAAATTGGTTATTATGGAGTATTATTGATCTTGGATAAACTGTTATACGAATCCTTACTATTTGTCCACAAATTTTGAACCGTTAAAAATGAACGTATGATTTGTTATGAATTTTAAGAGGTGACTGATTCAGAAATTAGGTTTATAAATGATTTTGGTGGAAAATTCTAGAATTGAGTGGGCCCCACTTGTGGTTGGTGAAGAAATGTCTTGAATTTATTTCAAATGTGGTGGGTGGAAATAGTAGCAAGTAAAGCCATCGGGTTCTTGGTCAAGTCTGCTAACATTGTCCCTATAAATAGAGGCTAATTTAGAATTGAAAATCACACCGAAATAAGTTTTCTCTCTTTCTCTCTAGATTATTGAGTGTATTTTGTGAGTATTTAGATACTTTGTGAGTTTTTATTCATCAGTGTAAGTTTCCTTCAGCCTTATACCGATATTTCGATCAGAAATACTGATATTTTGAGGTAAGGGATGTTATTTTCTTCATATATGATATTATTTCTTCAATATCATTATGCCGAAGTATTGATCTAAATTTTTATCAAATTTGGAACTTTTTGTGTCGGGGAGTTACTTATTCACGATATCTGACCTTTATTCACGTATATGACACTATTCACGAATACGGCACTATTCACCGAAAAATAAAATTTTCTTCGTTTTGTCCAAGATGTCTAGTATGGTTACTATCTTTGATTGTATCCATGTTTAGATCTTTATTCTTGAATTTTGCTCCAAAATTGGTTATTATAGAGTATTATTGATCTTGGATAAACTGTTATATGAATCCTTACTATTTGTCCTTCTGTCCCACTGGATTCGTTTTCTTTAAAATATTTTTCATCATCCCCAGTCCTAAATGATGATATTACTGAATATCTTTGGCCTGTAGTACAAAGATGAATGATTAACTGATGAATATCTTTGGCCCGTAGTGCGAAGATGAACAGGTGTTGAGATGAACATGACCAACTGGTGATACAAATGAATATCTTTGATCCAGAGTGCAAAGATGAATATTGATGAAGGATGTATATTGATTGTTGTTACAGGGATAAAATAGATGATGGACTTTTAAATCTTAGAAGATAGTAGAACTCATTCTCTACTTGACTCTTCTAATGGATTCTTCATTTTACCGAGTTGTTAATCTAAAACTTGTTGTCTATTATATTTTATCAGATTTCTCCCTGTTGAAGACTAACGATAATTTGTTGTATATTATCTTAGTCATAATATTCTTTACTCGGCTAGTTGAGCTCACCCTTTTTCTTTTTGTTCCATTTTTCTCGGGAGGTGAGAACATAGCAGAACTAGTCGAGTGCGGAGTGATGGTTCTAGAAAGATGTTTTAGCGATCCTCACTATTTACGTAAAATAGTGTTTGAATAATTGTAATGAGGACTTATTTGAGTGTGGATATTGTCTAGAAGACAATATTTGTATTTAAACTCACAGTATGTGTTGTCGTATTTTGTACGACAATTGTATTATTGAAGTTGTAGTTTGCTTTCTGTACCATGTATTTGGCGACTCAGAATGGGTGTTGTATACCTATTATGGGGGCGTCACACCTTTAACATTCCCTGATGATTCAACTTTAATATCAGTCCTTTTGGTTCCACTTTTACTTCCACTAAAAAAATTAAAACCTCCTAAATCCAACCGAAACTTCTCATTCTCTGTAGGAACAATATTTTGAATCATCAACTGAAACAAATTAAAAGCAACAAATATACCATATCAGAAACATTAAACATAAAAAAGAAACAAAACATTTTAAAACAAAAAAAAAGTACAGTAACCAATAAAATATACAAAGGTAACCGGATATAATATAAATGTCAACCAACATACCTGCCTAGAACCAAAAATCAGGTCGTTCAACTTCTCATTCTTGGGAGCCTTTCCTAACTCCCTCCATCTGAATAATCTGAATTCTGAATCATTATCATCAATACATAAACCCCTAACTTTCAATGTCGGAATTGTTTCAAACAAAAAAACTTGAAACACATAAGGTAAACCACTAAGCTTGTAAGATTTACAATAATTATCACTATAAAAATTGTATATCACCCCACCGTACTTATCCCTTTTCACATGACCCTTTACAGCAAGGGATAAAGAGTTATTCGTTTATTCAAAAGCAACTTTTCCCCATGGATAACTTGCAACATCACCATGTGACAAAAAGTTAAACAAAACCTCATCAACATAGTTGTCAGAAACAGTAGCAAGAATGAAGTTAAAAACCAAGAAAATAATAGACATCCTAACTGCCTCATCATCATCATCAAAACAAGCACTCTTATAAATCCTCCCTATACTAGAACGTGTAAGAACCTCATTTCGAAAAAAAAATTCCACCAACATATTTTCAATACCCTTGAAACTACCAATGTCTTTGTCACCATGCCAATTTAAACCAGAAATTAAACAAAATTCAGGCAATCCAAACCTTACCCTTCTCTCACCAAATATAAACCACATTTCCCCATTATCCCTCTGATAAACTTCCCTAATCAAAACATGATGTATTATTTGTGAAAACATCTTGGGCTGCTCAAAATCTAAAAATTTACCAAAACAAGTTAACTTAAACTTATCCAACTGAACTACAGATAACTTATTCTTAATAATATTTGGAACTTCCATTTCACACCAATAAATAACTTTTGCAGAAAAGTTTCGCTGATTCTCCTCATAGAATAGCTCCCAAATCTGAAAATGCATAAAATTACATTACAAACACACTAATCAAATGAAGATATAACATCTATAAAAATTTAACACCCAAGCAATTAAATCAACAATACCCAAAAAACAACATTTTCAAACATATAAATGTGGTAACCAAAACTCAAGAAGAAAGTTACCATCAAAACATTATCAACATGCATAAAAACAAATAATGTAATCTACTTCCCAAAATATAATATACTATTAACTGACACTAAAATAGGAATGCAAAAAAAGTAAAGTTAACAAAAACAATTTGAATAATCCTTAAAAAAATTACAACTCTAGTGTAATATAATACATTTTAATAACTATGAAATCATCAGTTTCTAATCACATAAATGTTGGTAACCAAAACTCAGATAACAAGTTACCAACAAAACAAAACCAACATGCATAATCACATAAATGTAATCTAGATAATAATCTCTGAAAATACACACTGACTGAAACAAAAATTATATAGTTACAAAACCTCAACAAATAATAACACTACTCATAAACAAAATAAACAATACTGATAGGGTTGAAACATCACCATACACAAAAACAAGGACACAGGTAACCAAAAACAACAAAAAAATAAATATTTTTAAAAAAATAAAAAAAATAAAATAAAATAACGAACCTTCAATTGTTTTTGCCAGGGAACAATTTTTCGCTTGTGAGCCTCAACTTCATCTTTTTTTGCAGACCCTTCAAAATCCGATTCTATACATACCAATGATTTAGCCTTCTTATTCGAATGCCTCCCAAGTTTCTTATCTTCAACCTCTGATTTCACCATTAATAGCTTCCCCTGATTTGAAGACTTTGCCATACTATCCTTTACCTCTACAGATGAATTCAAAATCTTTCTATAATCATCATCCCTAACTCGCTTTACCTTCCCATCACTCTTCAGACGTCTCCTCCTCCGCTTCTCTTTCCTCGTAGAAACCATCACGAATAAAACCCAAATAACCCGAAAAATGAAGAGCCACTAAATGAGAAAACACCAAACAACTTTCAAAAACTCACGACTAAAACACTAATACGAAAACAACGATCCAGATAATCAAAACGGCAACAACGAAACACTGCCGGAAAGAACGACCACCGACTGCTTAGAAGAGAAGGGTTTTGCTTAAAGAGTTCCCAATACACGAAATAAGGGTTTCCAAATAGAAAAATGGACAAACAAAGATAAGGACAACATTTAAATTGAAAATCGAGCCCCATATCCCACAAAAAACGTAATCAATTTTTTTTTTAAAAAATAACTGAATCTACATTAAGCGTAATTAAAGGCATTATTTTTTTCACTACTAATGAAAATAAAAATTTATATACATTAAGATTATAAATATTTAATGAGTATACTATTCTTGTAAATACTTTTTAAAATGTCATATAAAATGTAATTGTTCCTACAAATTAGGTGTTGCTCATAAGGGGTGTAAATGAACCAAGTCGAGCATATTATTGAGTTGCTCAGATTTGGTTTAATTAATTTATCGAGTACAAAATAAGGTTTGATTGATACTCGTTTAATTATTGAGTCGAGTACGATCTTAAATCGAGCCCGATCAGTTTGAACTTTTCGAACGAATATGATCCGAGTTTCAATAGAAAATTCTAATTTTTAGGTTCGAGTAATTTATCGAATTTTAAAATTTATTTATATTTAAATTATTTATATTTCAAATTAAATTTTTAATCAAACAAATACGAATCGAGTCCGAACTATTTGCTAAATTTACGTTATTAGCAAAGTCATAACATTGACCTATTCAATGGCTTGGGACTTATTCAACATCAAATTCCGTAGATAGTGAAAGATTGTGACATTGCAATCCAAATGATTAAAATATTATTTTTATCAAAAATTTTATTTAGCATGATTTTTTCCCAAAAATAAGATATAAATAAATTTTATTTAACTACGGAATTTCTTAAACAGGCATTTAAATTGTACCTTCAACAAATCGCTGACCATAATAAGACTACACTAACTCATGACGTGTCATTTAATTTAAGACGGTTTATATTTGATTACAATCCCTATTTTTCGTTCTAATTTTTATATTTTTCTATATATTTTTTAAAATTAGTACCAGTTTGGCTAACACTAATTTAAGGAAAATTCCGAAAAAAATTTCCTTGGCAAAATGGCGTAGGAATTCCAAAAAGAAATCGATATTTTTATGTGAAAAGTGTCGCTATAGATGTATAGTCATCGCTATAGGATCTATAATAATAAGTTTCATGTGTAAATATTATTTTCTGTTGTTAATTTATCAGTTTGTATTCAAAATGATTTCGTTCGTTTCTGAAATGAGATTTTTTTCCCCAAAAAATGAAATGTAGAAAAAAAATATATTTTGAAATATGAAAAAAAAAAAATCAGAGTTGAAAATGAGTTATAATGAGGCATTTATATTCATTTGAAGTTGCCCAATTAAGATTTTGGTTGAAAGAAATAATTAAAATCTTTATAATTATTTATTACTCATCCCTTATTGTTTTTTGTTGGGGTTACATAACAAAGAGAAACTTTATTAAATCATCCCTCTTTGTTTCTTGTTGAGATTGGGTATTTAATTCTCCACCAACTTTACACTTGGTCACCAACTTCAAAAACTTTGATTATAAGCAAATACTCCCTCCCTCCCTTAATATAAATTGTTTTAGAATTAATTATATAATATTAAATATAATATTGATTATTTATATTATTCCTATTTAAAAAAAATATTATTTATTAGACAAAAAATAGTGAGAGAAATAACGTTATATTTAATATTTTGGGTAATATTGAAAACTAAATAACTAATGACTACTTCAAATTCATAAACAAAGAGAGACGTGTAATAATTCGGGCCCTCCTATAATTCCTATCAATTTCATATAATGATAAATTTTATAATTATTATTTGATATAATTTTATCGCAATACATAATATAACTCATCATATAATACATAAAGAACTGATAAATTTACATATACTAGTAACAAAAATTGACATTTTATTCTATAATTCTTTTTCAAAGCATCAGCAGTCAGCATAAGTATAAGACTGACCCGAATTCGATTATCATGAAGTTAACTTAATGATAAGTTTGTTAATTAATTAATACAGTATTTATATGTAAAAAAATATCACCTCTTACATACGTATCAAAATTATATTAATTAATTATTTAAAATTAATTTCATACTAACCGACCCCATTTTTTAAGATTACAGCCAGCTACTAGCCTACCAAGTTGTTGAGAAATTTAAAAGTCAACACGTTGAAAGAAAATTTAGGTGTAAAAATTATTACTACTACTAGTATAATGGTCAAAACATGAACGCAGACTTTTTGCATGTAAAAGTAGCATTGACCCATAGTTGTTCCGTGCTGTATACTTGTCGTTCCACGTGTCACGTGGGCCCATTCTTAGTCGGTGCTATGTACTACTACTATTGTGAGCAAGCACAAGCGCGTAGTACTACTACTATTGTGAGTAAGCACAAGCGCGTAGTAACCTTTTCGAGAACGGGACCCACGAATAGGTGCCATTATTTAATACGCCCTCGTGCTAGCCAGCTTGGACCTTTCTAGTTTAGCTCCCCTTCTTCCCTTCAATTGGCCCAATCCTTTCACATTCCATCTCTCTCTCTTTCTAGCTCAGTTTTTTTCAATGAAGGCAGCGAATCATTTATAGAAATAAAAATCCGTCGTTATATATAAGTATAAAAAACCGAATTTTTATATTATAACGACGAAAAAAATCGTCACTATAACCGGTTCGTTCTTATATGCATACACCATCTTTACTATTGAAAAGAGGAATGAACGATCAAAATTAAAAATTAACGACTGTTACTATTCATAGCGGATGACAAAATAACACTTAATATCACTTACTAATAGTACCAGACGCTAATCAGAATAATAATTTTGTCCTGACCAATAAATATTTATTAACTATAATTTAGGATTTATTAATTACGATTTAATGTTTATTAACTAGAGTTTAAGGTTTATAAACCCTAAAATTTAATAAATCCTAAACCTTAATTAATTAATAAAGTACAATCTAAACAATATAATTAGGCTTAAAACCAAGCATACAATTTAAAAAGGGAAATAAATAGAAATTTGACTTCATGTACGGATAGCATTTACAATATACTGATCTGTCCATCCTTTTATAATTGTCATTTTAAGGAAAATTTTAATCATTTTCATATATTATTTGTAGTTTGAATTCTAATGAATATTAATTATATACTTATATTTACATATTAGGACTAAACATTATGTATATATAATCTTCTTCTTTTTTTTCATCTTTTCAGTAATTTTACTACATTATGAATAATAATAATATTGTCAATAATGACATTGATCATAAAATAACAAATTTAATAAAATAGTTTAAATTATAGAAGTAGTATCAACATGCACGTACGGCTGCACGCGTGGATTCTAATGTTCAAGTGAGTACCAAATCATCAAATTAAAAGCACATAAAATTAATTAATTCTCCATAAAGAATTTTTATTTTAGAATATCATTAGGAAAAAAAATGGGACAAATAAATTGAAATTGTTAAAGATTAATACTCCTTCTATTCCTATATGTAGGTCGTTTTAGATTTCTTTTTTTATTCCTAATTATTTGTCGTTTGTGGTTATCTAGGAGAATTGATTACTATTTTTCCCAAATTGCCTCTTATTACTCTACCTAATTTTTAAATTCATATTTATGAGATAAGAGAGGTGAAGGGTATTATAGACAATTGATAATATAGTTAATGTTTTTTAATTATTTCTTTAATTCTTGTGCACATGTCTAAAACGACATATATTAAGAAACGAAAGAAGTAAGACTTTAAGGTGGTACGTACGGTGCAAAGTACCCTACCCATCTAGAACTAGATAGATGTATCTGAAATTAATATGACAGTTGGATTTGCGACGTTGTAGTACGTCTCTTTGACTCAACACAAAACACTAGGATTTATGTGAATTTCTTTTGCAATCAAAAATTATGTCCTCTAACGCTTTAAATGATTTTATTTTTTTAAATTATTTATCGTTTTATATAATCTAAGAGAATTAAGTAATTAACTATAATTTTTTTAAAATTAACTATCCTGGAAAAATATTCAGATATTAAGAGACAATTAATATTTTATTGAAATTCTCAAACGACAAATATTAAAAGACAAACACTTCTCTAAAACAACATTTAAAAAAGGATATAGGAAAAGATCCGGTAACTTCATGGTAAGTTGATTAATTGACCATACAATGCTGACAGCCAAAAAGATTGATCACCTCCTAGTCTTCGTATCGACACTGTATTAATCAATTGACTAAAATTAATTTTATTCTAACCACAGCCTCAAAAAAATATAGAACGTAAGGTTTAATTTGGTGGTCAAAGAGATTTGCTTCTCTTTTTTTTTAGGATTAGAAGGAATTTAGTCCTGATAAATTGGTCCGATAATGAAAGCAGATCTTCTGTTCTTATTTTCTCTGTCCTCCACTTAAATTTTTATTTAATTTTAAATTTAATTAGTGTTAAGTAAGAGGTTAGATGTCAAAATTTAAATAGAGTGATATAGAAAATGAGAACAGAGGATCTGTTCTATCCGATAACACCCTTACCATAAAGAAAAAGAAAAAGAAAAAAGAAGAAAAAATAAAGTTATATATAATAGCAACTTTTGTATTGGTATTTGGTAAGCAAACCATAGATCAAATCGGCGGATGGGTTTTCAGGGTTTCTGCCGACCAAACTTTTTTTTTACTTTCATATTTTAATTTAAAAAAAATTAATTGACGGTCCAATGGCAAGGCAAATGAATGGGTTAGTATAAAGTTTATTTTGGGTTAAATTGATCAATTGATCAATAGAATATTAATACGCATGTGTGATTGTATGTATATCAGTATTCTATTAGTCAATTGACCAACTTATCAAAAAAATAACTTCATACTAACCGGATCCTAACACTCTGTTTCTGAGTTTTAAAATGGACAGAAAAGAAAAGAAATGGACGTAAAATTTAAGTTTTCTTTCCAATTCTTATGTTTATGAGTTTTTTAATAAACGGAAAAGAAAAGAAATGAATAGAAAACTTGACCACTTTTCCTGCCAAAATTTTCAGTCCAAAATTGGCCTGATTTAGACGAAAAAAAAATTGGAATAAGTAATATTTTTATAATTCACATATTATCCTCAACTGTTAATATAATAAATTTTAAATTATAACTCATGTCTTCAATTTTAAATTTTCTATTCTTTTCTATTAAAAACTCATAAACAACTCAAAAGAAAACTTCAAGTTTTCTATTTTTTTCTTTTCTGTTCTAATTTAAGTTTTTTTTTATTTTTTTTTCTGTTCAAAACTCAGAAACAGAGTGTAATGCAAATGGCATGGCTTTTGTTCGGTAGAATGTTGGAGGGTGATTTCCTCAAGGTTTTAACACCCTGTTGGTTTAAATTTGGAAAATGATATATATTTTCAATATTTATGTTAAATTTTTAATTATTAATTATGTGGATAAATTTTATAATTGTAGTTTGGTATAAATTTATTGTAATAGATAGTAAAATTTATTAAATTATATTTATTTGTCCGGTAACAAATAATTAACCTGTGAATTTTTTTATTTCATGAAAAATATCTTAAGTATATAATTTAAATATAAAATATTATCTAAAATATACGAAAGAATTGAAGTAGAGTCTATTACTTAAAAAAAATACATAATCAGTTCACATGAAAGCACTATGTTTAACAATTTAAGAAATTAATTATAAAATTGTGTTCTATTGTTTTCCAATTTAATTGGAAATTGATATTGTCACAAGAAAGTGGGACCCACTCACTGTTCATGTGAAAAATTACGTGAAGATATCAATTTTTAATTGAAAAATATCAATTCTTAATATTGACCGATCGCGCAGAAATAAACTCTTTTAAAAGTAGAGTTTTTGACAAATTATTTTTATAAAAAAGTTTAAATAATGTTTGATCATACAATCGTAAAAATAATTTTGAAGAAAAAAAGACTAAATTAAATAAAAATGTGATTTATGAATTTTTAGGTTTTCTTTAACAATGTAAGGAGAAATTTAAATTATAATATATATTTTGGTCAAAACTATTTATTGTTAAAATATTTTATATTTTAATTTAAGAATACTTTGACTGTACCGTCGTCAAACCATTTTATACGTTATTGGCTTTTCCTTTTGAAAACTAACGCCTATTGGTTTTTCTTTCGCTACGCGTATACGATCTACAAAAGTAATGTAAACTTATATTTTACCTCCAACATTAAATTAATGAAAAAAAGAGATACCTTACCCCAATTAAATTTAAAATATGACAATTACTATTTTTTAAATAAAATAAAACTAAACCATACAGATAGAAAAAGGTATGATTTTTTTACAATTTGGTAATGCGTGTCAACAATTTTACAATAATGAAAATTTAAAAGTTTGAACGGTCAGAATTTCAGATCGAAATACAACAGTTACAGAGAAATTAGATGAAAAACGTGAAAAATAAAAACACACTATATACACAGGTTCACCATTTTGGTTAATTTTATTTGTCTGATGTATTTATTAAATATTTCACACGCTCTACAATAATTCACACACCAAACAAAGTTTATATAAAAACTGAAAAACCTTAGATTATCATGGGTTCAAACCCATAACGATCACAATATATTGTGAATGTATAGGTCGATTTTTCAAAATACGTGTAATAAATGGGGTCCTCCTATAATTCTTAGTTTCTATCAATCTCATGTATTGATGAAGTTTATAATTGTATTTTTGATGTAAATTTATTATAATAAATAACAACACTTATACCTATTTTACACAATTGGTTGGACTCGCAAAAATATTAGTCCATCCCAACATGAACAATTAAAATATATACTTATTTTAAGCAATTAGAAACATGATCTTTCAATTGTGGATCCGGTTAACTTCATGGTAAATTGACCAATACGTACAGTACTGACACGCAGAGAAAGTGTGAAACCCCAGATTTTATGAATAAAGAATTAATTTTCTCGAAATAATTTTTTTATATTATGGTGTGAATTTGAGATAATGTTATAGTTGTGGGTAATATTTATAAATTTTGCAAAGTATGAAAGTTGTCATATTATATTCGATTGGTCGGAAAATATTCGTTTTAAACAGGAAATATTCGTACGACGGCACAATCATTGGTGGACCCCACAACGGAATTATTGTCGGATTGAGAAAACGACAAAAATATTTTATTGAAAATAACGGCGGAAGTTTTACTGCTGATCTTGTTGAACTACTCGGTAGTAAAAAATCTGATGTCTGGCGTTGTTGCGTAGTAGCGCACTGTATTGATTATTGATATTTATGTGAGAAGTCACTCGGTTTTGTTCAATTATTGCTACAATAGTTGCCGCATAAGATCTCACATTATTTGATTCAATTATTATTGATTTAGAAGTTTTGTTTTATTCACGTAATAAAAAGAAACATCTTTTATATAAAATGAATAATTTATTAAAGTTATTCTATAAATAAAATATATTATATTCTATTATGCATAGTATTTTTTGCATAGTAAAATCTTTTATATAAAATGTAATACTTTATTAAAGTTATTCTATAAATAGAATATATTATATTTTATTATGCATAGTGTTTGCATAAGACCGCGTAAGAAAGTTTACATAGTAAAATCTTTTTATATAAATAGAATATATTATATTTTATTTAAAAGATTTTCTTTAAATATGGACCGTCGATTAAAGTAAATCAATCTGGACCGTTCATGGATTATTTATTATGCATTTCATTTTCCTATAAATAGATGCTCATTCCTTCATTATTTTCTTTACTAATTCACTTTGAACTCTGAGAGAGAAACTATAGAGAGACTATAGAGATAGAAGAAAAGTTTTCTCGCTACTTCACTACTCTTATATCAAGTATTATTTTACTAGTAGAGATATTATTCTTTATATTCATGAAGAGAATCAGTAGTTATTCCATTTCTTATTATTCTGTTGGAATAACCTGTATAAGCGGAATACCCTATACTTGGTGACATTCTTCTATTATTCTGTCGGAATATCCTGTTTGTTGTGACGCCCCCAAAATTAGGTATACATCACTCATCTTGGGTCGCCAGATACATGGTATAAAATTCAAATACAACATAATAATACAACTGTCGTGTACAATACGACAAAACAAAAACTGTGAGTTTGAATAACAATTATTGTCTACTAGAGATTATACAAACTCAAAAGGAGTCCTCATTACAATTATTATCACACTATTTCACAAAATAGTGAGGACTACTAATGCTATCCTCTGGACCATCACTCCGTTCCCCGACTCGTCCCAGCTATATTCTCATTTCCTGAAGAGAACATTGAAAGAAAGGGTGAGCTCAACTAGCCCAGTAAGAAATATTATGACTAAGATAATGTAAAATAAATTATCATTAGCCTCCAACAATGTTAAACTGATAAAATACAATAGACATCAAGTTTAACTGCAGCGGAACAAGCAATCCATTAAAAGAGTCAAGTAGAGAATAGAATCTACTATCTTTTATGATTTAAAAAGTTTTTCATCACTTTTATCGCTGAGACTCAGCTCAATAAATAATCCACATCATTAAATCATCTCTGCACTACAGGCAAAGGATATTCTTTAGTATCACGACCACGAATTATCCATGCACTACGGGCCAAAGATAATCGTGTTTTCATCAACGATCATGATCATGCCATAAAACAATTCAACTTTGCTCCTCGTAGAAGAAATCCATAGCCATAATCATACCAAAACCGTCCCATCAATGCACTACTACGGGCCAATGATGACTTTTAATTTTCACATCATTTGTAACATTACTACGTGATTATAATCAATAATCCCCGGTCATAATCATACCAAGTCCATCTATGCACTACAAAAGCACATATGACTTTCAACATAACATAAACACGAGGATGATGACAATGATATAAGAATTCAATTAAACAAGTTCAAGAATTAATTTGTCCAGAACCAATAACGTCCAAATTGTCAACATGATAATCGCTTTGTAGAGTAAAAAAAGTCAAGAATGCTCGTAAGAATATTTCCATGAAAAGATCTCGGATGAAGCCTGAAATATCGAAGGATATTCCACTAATTTCATGGAGTATAGAAGTCAAAATTTTAATCAACTAAGTATAATACCGAATGAAATAACAAAAGAAATCACCATGCAAGATTTACTTTCAGATGAGGCAGTTATTCCAACGTAATAATAATAACGAACCGAGTCGTGAAATTCACAATCGCGTGATGTTCTAAATGAATAATAAATGCGGAATAATAAATGATGGAACAAGGTCCAAGCGATAAGATGCATGAAGATATTCTGACGATGAATAATAAAAATGGAACCAGTCCCAGGCGATAAAGATGCATGTGATATTCCGATGTAATAATAGAAGAATTTCACCAAGTATAGGTATTCCACGTACACACGTGTTATTCCAATGAATAATAAGAAATTGAATAACTACAGATTCTTTCATGAATATAAAAGAATAATATCCCTTACCGTAAAATAATACTTGATATAAGAGTAGTGAAGTAGCGTAAAACTTTTCTTCTATCTCTATAGTTTCTCTCTCACAGAGTTCAATTGAATTAAATAAGAAAATAATGAAGGAATGAGCTTCATTTATAGGAAAATGGAATAATAACTAATCCATGAACGGTCCAGATTGATTTACTTTAATCGACGTGGTCCATATTAAAAGAAAATCTTTTAAATAAAATATAATATATTCTATTTATATAAAAGATTTTTAATATCTGCAAAACACTATCTTGCACTTATGCAAACACTATGCATAATAAAATATAATATATTCTATTTATAGAATAACTTTAATAAAGTAACTGCTTTTATATAAAAAGATTTTACTATCTGAAAAACACTATGCATAATAGAATATAATATATTCTATTTATAGAATAACTTTAATAAAGTATTCTGCTTTATATAAAAAGATGTTTCTATTTTATTACGTGAATAAAACAAAACTTCTAAATCAATAATAATTGAATCAAAAATGTGAGATACTATCACGACTATTGTAGCAATATTTGAACAAAAGCGAGTGACTTCTCACATAAATATCAATAATCAATACCGGTATTGCTACTATGCAACAACGCCATTCATCGTACTTTTTTACTACCGAGTAGTTCAACAAAGATCAACCCAGAAAACTTCCGTCGTTATTTTCAATAAAATATTTTTGTCATTTTCTCAATCCGACAATAATTCCGTTGTGGGGTCCACCAATGATTGTGTCGTCGTACGAAATATTTCCTGTTTAAAACGAATATTCCCCACCAATCGAATATAATATGACAACTTGCATACTTTGTAAAATTTATAAATATTACCCACAACTATAACATTATCTCAAATTCACACCATAATATAAAAAAATTATTTCGAAAAATTAATTCTTTATTCATAAAATCTGGGGTTTCACATCCATATATATCTTCTAATCTTGGTTCCATCATTTATTATTCCGCATTTATTATTACATTGGAACATCCTGCCGATTGTGAATTTCACCGACTTTGGTTCCGTTATTATTATTCTGCTGGAATAACTTTTGTCATGCATCGCAGTACTGCATGCATGGTGATTTCTTTTGTTATTCAATTCGGTATTATACTCAGTTGATTAAAATTTTGACTTCTATACTCCATGAAATTAGTGGAATATCCTTGATATTTGTGCTTCATCCAGTATCTTTTCATGAAAATATTCTTCTGAGCATTTTTGAATTTTACTCTATAAAGCAATATCATGTTGACAATTTGGACGTTATTGGTTCTTGGACAAATTAATTCTTGAACTTGTTTAATTGAATTCTTATATCATTGTCATCATCCTCATGTTTATATTTATTGAAAGTCATCTGTATGGCAGCAGTGGTGCATAGATGGACTTGGTATGATGATGACCGAGAATTATTCGGTATAATCATGGCCAGTAATGTTACAAATGATGTGAAAATTAAAGTCCTCATTGGCCCATAGTGCATTAATGGGCGCTTTTGGTATGATTATGGCTATGGATTCTCTTGACCAAGGGGTGCAAAGATGAATTATTTTATGGCATGATCGGGATCGTTGATGAAAACACGATTATCTTTGGCCGTAGTGCATTGATAATTAAATGTGGTCGATACTAAAGAATATCCTTGGCTCAGTAGTGCAGGATGATTTAATAATGTGGATTATTTATTGAGCTGAGTCTTAGCGATAAAAGTGATGAAAAACTTTTTAAATCATAAAAGATAGTAGATTCTATTCTCTATTTGACTCTTTTAATGGATTGCTTGTTCCGCTGCAGTTAAACTTGATATCTATTGTATTTTATCAGTTTAACATTGTTGGAGGCTAATGATAATTTATTCTGCATTATCTTAGTCATAATATTTCTTACTGGGCTAGTTGAGCTCACCCTTTCTTTCACTGTTCTTTTCAGGAAATGAGAATATAGCTGGGACGAGTCGGGGAACGGAGTGATGGTCCAAAGGATAGCCTTAGTAGTCCTCACTATTTTGTGAAATAGTGTGATAATAATTATAATGAGCACTCCTTTTGAGTTTGTATAATCTCTAGTAGACAATAATTGTATTCAAACTCATAGTTTATGTTTTGTCGTATTGTACACGACAGTTGTATTAGTAAGTTGTATTTGAATTCTGTACCATGTATCTGGCGACCCAAGATGGGTGATGTATACCTAATTTTGGGGGCGTCACAGAGAGAGAGTTCACATTCTGACCTGCATATCGATACTGTATTAATTAATTAAACAAAATTAATTTCATAATAACCACTCGCTTCAATTGTAATGCAAGTGTGTCTAGATATGTTGATGGTCGGTCGGCGGCAGTACAAATTATATTGTGATACAAATGTGTTTTAAATATGTTTATACTACGTACTTTCCAACAAACACTTTAATAATGTCATAATCTATATTTGTTCTCCACTTTATGTTTTGTTGTAGTAACTTATTTTTAGGTTTTTAAATTTAATTATGTTTATCATAATGTATTAATGTATATGTATTGTATTAAAGTTTGTGTATTTTGTTGGGTGTGGGTCCTCATCCATGAGATAGAATCCAAGATAGAAAAGAATTGATTGTGAGCAAGTAGTGGGTTTACTTGATATTAATCCAATTAGAAATTGGGTTAATGGAAGCAATATTGGAATTGGAGATTCCATGAAAGGAATCCAAGTTGAAAAAGGATTTACTTGTTATAGTGGTTGGTAACCAAGACAAGGAGATGTGATCCCTAATTTGATTAACAGAATAAATTATTTCTAATCCATAATAAGAATGGATTAAGAAGAGTACTATAAATAAGGCTATGAGGGAGTCTTATTTGATACATGAGATAGATAAGCTTGGTAGTAAGAAGATACCAAAAGAATAAATTGAGAGAATTACAGTTTGTTGTTCGTGGGTATCCGCCATCATCTCCGTTCAATTGAAAGCTTGAAGACTTTATTGCATGGGGTGTTTTTTGGGTGGTGAAGTTAATTAGGTTTCTCAACCTAATTAAAGGTAAATTTGTATTATCTTAATTTATTGTGTAACCTCAAGTTTTAGGGCATAAAAATTGAGAGAATTATTGTAAGCCCATTATTAGTGATATAGTGGAGATTCGGAGTTTGACCCGTGGTTTTTGTAACGCCCCCAAAATAGGTATACAACACCCATTCTGAGTCGCCAAATACATGGTACAGAAAGCAAACTATAACTTTAATAATACAATTGTCGTGCAAAATACTGACAACACATCTTGTGAGTTTAAATACAAATATTGTCTTCTGACAATATCCACACTCAAATAAGTCCTCGTTACAATTATTCAAACACTATTTTACGAAAATAGTGAGGACCTTTAAAACATCTTTCTAGAACCATCACTCCGCACTTTAGCTAGTTCATGCTATGTTCTCACCTCCCGAGAAAAATGGAACAAAAAGGAAAAGGGTGAGCTCAACTAGCCCAAGAAAGAATATTATGACTAAGATAATATACAACAAATTATCGTTAGTCTTGAGCAACAGAAAAATCGATAAAATATAATAGCCAACAAGTTTTAGATCAACAACTACACAATGAAAATGAATCAATCCATTAGAAGAGTCGAAGTAGAGAATGAGTTCTACTATCTTCTAAGATTTAAAAGTCCATCATCCATATTTTATCCCCAGTAATAACAATCAATATACATCTTTAATCAAATATTCATCTTTCCACTACTGGGCCAAAGATATTCATTTGTATCACCAATAGTCATGTTCATCTCAACACTGTTCATCTTTGACTACTACTGGCCCAAAGATATTCATCGATTAATCATTTATCTTTGCACTACAGGTAGAAGATATTTAGTAATATCATCATTTAGGACCGAGGATGATGAAAATATTTTAAAGAAAACGAATCCAAAGTGAAACGGAACGACCAATAGTAGGGATTAAGATAATGCTTTATCCAAGATCAATAATACTTCATAAATACCAATTTTGAAGCGTAATTCAAGAATAAAGATCAAAACATGGATACAATCAAAGATAGTAACCATAATAGATATCTTGGACAAAAAGAAAAATTTTATTTTTATGATTGAATAATAGTGTCGTATTCGTGAATAGTCAAGTATATCGTGAATAGTAACCCCGACACAAAAAGTTCTAAATTTGATAAAAATTCGGATCAATACTTGACATAATGATATTGAAGAAATAATATCATATATGAAGAAAATAACATCCCTTACCTCAAAATATCGCATCTTGATGGAATATCTATATATAAGGTCAAGGAAACTTGCACTGATGAATAGAAACTCACAAAGTATCTAAATACTCACAAAATACACTCAATAATCTAGAGAGAGAAAGAGAGAAAACTTGTTTCTGGTGTGATTTTCAATTCTAACTTAGCCCTCTATTTATAGGAAAATATTAGCAGACTTGACCTGCAACCTGATGGCTTTACCTGCTACTATTCCCACCCACCACATTTGAAATAAATTTCAGCACATTTCTTCACCAACCACAAGTAGGGCCCACTCAATTCTAGAATTTTTCACCAAAATCATTTATAAACCTAATTTTTGAATCAGTCACCTCTTAAAATTCATAACAAATAATACGTTCATTTTTAACGGTTCAAAATTTGTGGACATATACTCAACTTATATATGTATAACATATCCAAAAATTACAACGATCCAACGGTTGGATTAAAAATTATAATTCACACAATATATCTCAAAAACACTGGTTTAATTTTTAATACCTTCATTCCGACAAAAATACTGATAAAACACCTCAACATTAACGCCTTCATTTTTAAACACAATAAATATATCCAACATTTATATCCACATAAAATAAATTTTTCCTTATCATATGAATCAATAATTAATTATTCACAAATAATATTACGAGAATCACATTTATGACAACCGTGTAGTTCCTCGTGAGAAAGAGGGGCTTTCCAATAAGAATTTCTCCTTATTAGGCGCGCAATTAGGTGACCAAACCTCTCCTCGATGTAACTTTCTAGACATTGCCAATAATGCTATCTAATAATATTATTCAAATAATATGAATTATTGATCCGATAATGGAAATATCAGTCTGGATGACAATTATTGAAACAACAATAATATAAAATATCAACGCAAAGAATTATTGAATCAATAAAATAAAATATTGAATAAAGAATTACTGGTAATAATTATTGAGTAGTGCCTTCTTACGTAAGGATCAATAATTCATCAATCTTTGTGCATCCACGCCAGACATCAGTATTTTAACCACCGGTATTCTAACAATGTTAATCTTGTGAATAACTACGCCATTATTTATAAAAACTCAAACTTGTCATTTTCTTCATCCGCGGTTATTCTTCATTATGGGGCCCCTGAATCGCTACTTGCATTGCATTTAATATTCCCCCTGACAACAAAAATATTCCACGACCAAACGAATATTCCCAAACAATGATGATTATTTTATAACAACTTGCATATTTTGTAAAATTTGCACATTTCACCCATAACCAGAGAATTATATCAAATTAATACCTTATTATTCACAAATATAATTAGAGGAAATTCGATTTTATTTATAATAAGTTGGGGTCTTACAACCTCCCCTCCTTATGAAATTTCGTCCTCGAAATTGACATACGTACCTGGTGTTTCGAAAAGGTAAGGATACCTCGTTTTCATTTCTAATTCCAACTCCCAGGTCATTTCTTCAATAGCATGGTTTTTCCATAAAACCTTAACTTGTAGTATAACCTTGGTGCGTAGGACATGCTCTTTCCTATCCATGATCTTAACAGGTATTTCTTCGTACGTTAAATCTTCGGCTATCTCGTCTGGTTCTAACGCAATAATATGATTCTATGCTTCAAGTCAGAATCGTTAGGAACACAAAGTCTGGAGTTGAATCTAAGTATTCCTTCTTCATCGATTCTTGCTTCTGGAATAACACCTTCTTGCACTTTCTTCTTCATACGCATCAACTCCATGTCCGTAGCTTGAGCAGCTTTAACTTTATCGATTAAAGTCGGTTCTACTCGTATATAATCACGTGAGTCCCTAGAGTCTTTAACTCTATATCTATCATTTGTAAGTTATATGAAATGGGTCTTTGACAATATCGCACTCGTACTCATATACGATCTTTTACTCAACACATCAGCTACCACGTTCGCTTTTCCAGGATGGTATGGTCAGAACATGTGCCGAAATGAGTCTCCTCTTGAGTTCTTCGAAGTTCTTCCCACATTCCTTGCTCCATTTAAATTTTGTATCTCTACGAGTCAGCTGCGTTAATGGAATAGCGATTCGAGAATATCCTTCAACGAATCTCAGATAATAACCAACTAAGCCTAGAAAGCTACATATTTTGATTACTGATTTAGATTGCTCTCAACTCGTGACTCATATCCCAACCTTGGATGGCACGTCCACAATAACACCTATCGCTTTACTATCGCACGAATATGGCGCCCCCTACGAGATCCGGCTTTGTATTCCACAAAAGAAGTCACCAGATAGAGGCTCATTATCAACTTCTATAGTTGGATATTAACTCCTCGAAGTTCAATAGAGTCATTCGATATGAAAATGGGTTTTGTCTGGGGTTCAAAGTCGATACAAAATTCAATATCACGCCCGGGAGTAGGCGGAAATTTTTCAGAAATACGTCGGAAATTTACTAACAATGTAAATATCATTCAAATCGATTTATTTTTGTTAAAGTCCATAACATGGCTAAGAAAGCTCGACATCCGCTTTTCAATAAACGAATGACTTTACGGCTTGATATGAAAGAGTTTGACTTCAATGGTTTGGTTGCTTAAATTTGAATAACAGGTTGCTTAGGAATATGAAGACTAACAACCTTACAAAAGCAATCAATTTGGCATGATGAGTAGTTAACCAATCAATCCCTAAAATCACATCAAAAGCAAGTATCTTTAAATAGATAAGATCAAAAAGTAATGTGATGGTGCCAACATAAATCATACAAGATTTATAAACAGTGGATGTAACGAAAGTTTCTCCTAACAGAGTTTCCACAGATAAATAGTGTCGTATTCATGAATAGTGCCGTATACGTGAATAGTAACTCCGACACCAAAAGATAAAAATTTCATAAAAAACATCATCACACTTCGTGAATAGTACTCGTGAATAGTAACTCGTGAATAGTAACTCATGAATAGTAACTCCTGAATAGTAACTCCGACATGAAAAGTTCCAAATTTGATAAAAAATTCCCACCAATATTTCAAAGATAATGATATTGAAGAAATAATATCATTTTGAATAAAATAACATCCCTTACTATCCTTACAATCCTGCACTCTCGAAAGTAGTACTTATTGACCGGAATAACGCTGAACGAACTTGCAATATAGCAACACTCAAGATATCAAAATACTTACAAGAATACACTCGATAATATAGAGAGAATAGAGAGAAAATTTCAGCTTACGGTATGATTTTCAATTCTAACCTAAGCACCCTATTTATAGGAAATTGCTTAGAACACCAAACCAGAAAATTAATTAAAATATTAATATATATAATAATTTGTCTACGCCCACCTAGAATCATCTGAATTCAGCCACCCTTAAGGCCCACAATAACGACAAAAACAAAAAAAATGTTTTTGTTATTAAAAATAATTAAAACTTTCAAAAATCAATTATTTCGGAACTACGGAACTTCAATAATTCATAATAAATAGTCCTTTTATCAAAAAATTCGAATCTCGAGATTTTCTATAGGAAATTCAATTATCTACAACTTTGCAGAAGAAAGTTTTTCCAAATTCCAAACAGAAATTGATCGAAATCCATAAACGGACGATTTTACAGGCTATAATCAAATTTCAGTCAAAAAATGGGTCCACCGACACACAAAACATGTGTTAATCATTTAATGCAACAAAATACTCTTTCTCCTCATATACTCATATATCCCACATTCATTGTAAAAATATCATCATTATTATATTATAATAATATAATAAAATATTATTTTATCAGAAAAGATAAAATATCGATTTTCAACAATTGTCACTTAAAAATTTTCTCCATCTATATCCAAATAAAATGAAAATTTTTCTCATCATATAAATTAATAATTAATTATTCACAAATAATATTACAGAATCACAATAATAGAAACCAGTGCCTTCTAGTGAAAGAGGGGCTTTCCAATAAGGATCTCTCTTTCTTGGCTCGCAATTAGGTGACCAAACCTCTCCTTAGATGAACTTTCTAGACATTGCCAATAATGTTTTCTAATAATATTATTCAGATAATATGAATTATTGCTTCGATAATGGAAAATACTTTAGTAGTGACAATTATTGAAACAACAAAGAATATAAAATATCAACGCAGCAATTATTGAATTAATAAAATAAAATACTTGAATAAGAATTCTTCGTAACAATTATTGAGTAGTGCCTTCTTACGTAAGAATCAATAATTCAAAAATATTGTGCAATACCGCAATCTTCTCGCGCAACAACGCCAGACATTTTTTTACTTTACCCACCGGGTATTCCAACAATGTTAATTCTGTAATAACTACTATTATTATTTATAAATAACTCATACTTGTCATTTTCTTCATCCAATTGCTTTCACATTATGGGGCCCACATTAAAAGGTCGCTGTAAATATTTAATATTCTCCCTAAAAGAACAATATTCCACGACCAAACGAATATTCTCCGACAGAAATGAGTATTTTATAACCACTTGCATATTTTGAAAAAAAAATTCATATATCACCCTTAACTTTAGCTTTTATCAATTTAACCATTTACTGAATAGTAATTATAAGAAAAAATTGAATACTTTTATTTCATAAAATTCGGGGTCTAACAATCTCCCCTACTTATGAAATTTCGTCCCCGAAATTTACGTATCTGGTATTTCAAAGAGTTGAGAATACCTTGCTTTCATTTCAAATTCCATCTTTCATGTCATCATGATTTCTCCATTGCTCATCTCCTGTATTTCAGATATTATTCTAGAATACAACTTCAAAACAAGGGTTAATTGAACAAATTAACATATCACATAATATCCCGATATTATGACTGACCAACAAATAAGCTTAGGTAGGACACACTAGCGAAGGATTTACTCGTCTCTCCCCTCCTAGTTCTATTCCCCGATCTCCGCCAGATACCATATCCCTAAGCTCTGATACCAACTGTGACAAATGTCCCATCAAGGACAAAGACCTCACATTGGTACTATCGATTTGCCACCGCAGAATCTGGCGTCCCTACGGAGAGTCCGCCTTGCATCCCCCATCAACGAAGTCACCAGCGAGAGGCTCGGGGCTCTTTACTTATAGCTCTGATACCAACTGTGACGCTCTCAAAATAGGTATACAACACCCATTCTGAGTCGCCAAATACATGGTACAGAAAACAACTACAACCTTATTACAACAATTGTCGTGCAAAATACAACAACACATATGTTGGGAGTTTTGATACTAAAATATACCAACTGTGACTCGACACCAACTTAGATAAAGACGTCACCATGATACCTTACATAAAGGTAATGTCAAAAAACTGCTTTTAGAAATTAAAACCTTTGGGAAGTGCTCAAGAAACCTTCGTATATGGGAGGCCATGCGTCAGATTATTATAGATATCATATGTCCACAAAATTATCTTTGGTTGATCTAATAGACTAAAAGAAAAACGAGAAGATTACTATCATATTCTTCCCAATGGTGTGTCTTCTCTCGACATATCATTATCTCCACCGCCTCTAATTGAGAATTATACTTCAACCAAACTCCAAGATTATATAGGTAGTGCTCAGATATATACTCAAAGAAATGGATGAGCACATCCTCGTCTTATATGATGACTTGAGGTTGTATGTCATTAGACATCTTGTATGATAGTGACAAAACACCCTTCCAAAGTTGGGTTCGCTTTCACTTATTTAGGGAGAACCTCAACATTTATAGACCACCGCTCTATTCCCCTCGTATTCCCGGCCACCTAGCTACACTTTTATTACGTGAAAGGAATTGTGAAGCAAAAGGGTGAGCACAACTAGCTTAGTAAAGAATATCATGACTAAAGATAAATAAATTATCAATAGCCTTCAACAAAGAATAAATCGAGAGATATAGAACATATGGTAGATGATAAAACTTTTCAACCATAGTTGCAATGAACGAAGCAATCCATTAAAGAGTCAAATAGACTATAAAGTCTATTATTTTCTCCATGTTAAAAGTCCACCAACAATGTTTTATCCTCGTAACATCAATCAACAATTCATGTCCACAATCACATGTATAACTCATAATCGTAATTGTAGTTCTAAATTCCTTTTCTCATCCAGACAAAGATAATTTTCATCACCAAACATCAAAGATTATGGTTATACCAAATCACGCTTTATGTTCATAATCCTACTAATAAATTCATCTTTGCACTACGAAAGATATTCATCAACAAGTCATCTTTGCACTTCTACAGCCAAAGATATTCATCGCAAGTCATCTTTGCACCACAGTGCCAAAGATATTTATCACTTAATCATGATCATCTAAACACATGTTCATCTTTGCACTACGGGCCAAAGATATTCATCAGAAATCATTCATCTTTGCACTGCAGGCAAAAGATATTCCGTTATATCATCATTTAGGACTGAGGATGATGAAAAATATTTTAAAGAAAATAAATTCAGTGAAGCAAAAGAACAAATATTAAGGATTCGTACTTTAAACAATTCCCATTCAAAAATACTTCATAAATAACCAGAGTGAGATAAAATTCAAGAATGATCAAAACATGGATGGATACAATCAAAGCTAGTATCCAGAATAGATATTTTGGACAAAAAGAAGAAATTTCATTTTTCGGTGAATAGTGTCGTATTCGTGAATAGTCTTGAGTATCGTGAATAGTAACTCCGACACCAAAAGATAGAAATTTCACAAAAAAACATCATCACGCTTCGTGAATAAGACTCGTGAATAAGAACTCGTGAATAAGAACTCATGAATAAGTAATCTTACATGAAAAGTTCCAAATTTGATACAAATTCCCACCAATATTTCAGCATAATGATATTGAAAAAATAATATCATTTTTGAATAAAATAACATCCCTTACTATCCCTTACAATCTCGTACCTCGAAAGAGCAGTACTTTTGACTGGAATAACGCTGAACGAACTTGCACCGTATAGCAACACTCAAGATATCAAAATACTCACAAGAATACACTCGATAATATAGAGAGAGAAATAGAGAGAAAACTTTAGTTTCTGGTGTGATTTTCAATTCTAACTCAAGCACCCTATTTATAGGAAATTGCTTAGAACATCAAAGCAGAAAATTTATTAAAATATTAATATATATAATAATTTGTCTGCGCTCACCTAGAATCATCTGAATTCAGCCACCCTTGAGGCCCACAATAATGACAAAAACAAAAAAAACGTTTTTGTTATTAAAAATAATTAAAACTTTCAAAAATCAATTATTTTTAACTACTAAACTCAATAATTCATAATAAATAGCCCTTTTATCGTAAAAATTCAATCTTACGATTTTTATAGAAAATTCAATTCTCTACAACTTTGCGTAAGAAAGTTTTTCCAAATTCCAAACAGAAATTGACCGAAATCCACAAACGGATGATTTTACAGGCTATAATCAAATTTCAGTCAAGAAATGGGGTCCACCGACACACAAAACATGTGTTAATCATTTAATGCAACAAAATACTCTATCTCCTCATATACTCATATATCCCACATTCATTGTAAAAATATCATCATTATTATATTATAATAATATAATAAAATATTATTTTATCAGAAAAGATAAAATATCGATTTTCAACAATTGTCACTTTAAAAATTTTCTCCATCTATATCAACATAAAATGAATATTTTCCTCATCATCTAAATCAATAATTAATTATTCACAAATAATTTTACAGAATCACAATAATAGAAATCAGGCAGCCCTTCAAGAAAGAGGGCTTTCCAATAAGGATTTCTCCTTACTTGGCAAATATGAATTAGGTGACCAAACCTCTCCTGTAGACGTAACTTTCTAGACATTGCCAATAATGTTTTCTAATAATATTATTCAGATAATATGAATTATTGCTTCGATAATAAAAAATACTTGTGTAGTGACAATTATTGAAACAACAACAATATATGAAATGTCAACATCAATTATTGAATTAATAAAATAAAATCTTCGGAGCAAGAACTACTATAATAATTATTGAGTAGTGCCTTCTTACGTAAGAATCAATAATTCAAAAAATATCGTGCAATACCGTGCTACTACTGAACAACGCGTATTATTTTACTTTACCCACCTAGTATTCCAACAATGTTAATGAGAATAACTACTACCAATTATTTATAAACAACTCATACTTGTTATTTTCTTCATCCAATTGCTTTCCGTTATGGGGCCCATTGAGTCGCTTGCGCCATCGCATTTAATATTCCCCGACAAAGAAGAATATTCCACGACCAAACGAATATTCTCCGACAGAAATGAGTATTTTATAACCACTTGCATATTTTGAAAAAAAAAATCATATATCACCCTTAACTTTAACTTTTATCAATTTAACCATTTACTGAATAGTAATTATAAGAAAAATTGAATACTTTTATTTCATAAAATTCGGGGTCTTACAAAAATAGTCCACCATAATGACAAAAACATTTTTCTAAACAAAAATATTTAAAACTTCCAAAATTTCATTATTTCGGAACTTCAATAATTCATAATAAATATCTCTTTCATCAGAAAATTCGAATCTGGCGACTTTTTATAGGAAATTCAATTCTCTACAACTTTACAGAAGAAAGTTTTTCCAAATTCCAAACAGAAATTGACCGAAATCCATAAACGGACGATTTTACAGGCTATAATCAAATTTCAGTTAAGAAATGGGTCCACCAACATGTTTTAAACGACTTTTGCAACAAAAATACTCTTTCTCCTCATATACTCATAAATCCCACATTCATTGTAAAAATATCACCATTATTATATTATAATAATATAATAAAATATTATTTTATCAGAAAAGATAAAATATCAATTTTTAACAATTGTTACTTTAAAAATTTTCTCCATCTATATCCACATAAAATCAATATTTTCCTCATCATATAAATCAATAATTAATTATTCACAAATAATATTACGAATCACAATCTCGACAACCGTGTCGTTCTCTAGGAAAGAGGGGCTTTCCAATAAGAATTTCTCCTTACCTTGGCAAGTAATTAGGTGACCAAACATCTCCTTAGACATGATCTTTCTAGACATTGCCAATAATATTTTCTAATAATATTATTCAGATAATATGAATTATTGTTTCGATAATGGAAAATACTTTAGTAGTGACAATTATTGAAACAACAAAGAATATAAAATATCAACGCAAAGAATTATTGAATCAATAAAATAAAATACTTTGAATAAGAATTCACCGTAACAATTATTGAGTAATGTCTTCTTACGTAAGAATCAATAATTGGTGCAATACCATGTTCTTCATGTAACAACAACGTATTCATCGTGTTTTAATCAACGGTATTTCAACAAGATAATTCTGTAATAACTACGCTAAGTTATTTATAAACAACTCATACTTGTCTTTTCTTCATCCAATCGCTTTCCGCTTATAGGGACCATAAAAGATCGCTACAAATCGTCATTTAATATTCCCTTGACAAAGCAAGAATATTCCAATACCAAACGAATATTCCCCGACAATAATGAATATTTTATAACCACCTATTTATTTTAAAATATTCGCGCATTTTACTCATAGCTAACCACATTAATCAATTCAATCCTTACTATTTCAAAATAATAAATAGAGGAAATTCTATTTTATTAAAAAAAATTCGGAGTCTTACACACAAGTATATAGTTAAATTTAGGTGTCACACACAATGTACTTTGGAAGGATTATAAAATTTGGAACTAACGAAATCGATGATCACATGGAGAAAATCCTTCTGCTGACTCTGTTCTTACTTAAGATTGTATTAAAATTATTAAATATAAGTTTTTAGAGTTGTGCACAAATATTAAGAACGTAATTGTATAATATCAAATATAATATCAATTGCATATATTGTCCTTGTATTGAAAAAAAATTTGTTAAACAATTAATATTTATTTGAAATTTTTAAACGACAAATATAAAGAGAAATATTTCTCTAAAAACGACTTATATTAAGAGACGGATGAAGTAATTAATCTTAAATATATTTTTTGTAATATTACACTTTTTTATTTTCATTCTTCTCAAATGAATGTGAAGATTCTGAATTTCTAATAAAAAAGATGGATTATAAATTCCCACTCAATGCTTTTTAAAAGGCTTACTAATTGTATATATGGTAGGCAGAAGAAAGAAGTAGGGATTTAATTTTAAAAATCAGTTATTCTCTAATTTTTAAGGCTTAATCCTCAAAGAAAGGATATTTTTATTTTTTTTTCTTAAAAAAAAGACAGTTGATATTGTCAAAATAAAAATATTGCTATCAGAATAAATATATATTTAACGACACTTTTACAATTATTTTAACGAAAATTAAGACTATAAACAACACTTATTACTTTGGCAACATGCATTATTTTGCTATGACAATATCATGTCTTAAAAATATGCATAACATTCTATTTCGTCTCATTTATAAAAATAAAAAATTGTATATTATTTTTATCATCTCAAAATAATATAAAATGGAGAATGTTAGTATTTTTTATGCTGGATAATAACTATAGTTGTCAATCACACGGACATAAATAAGTCCTAATATCATTTTTGAATAAGAATATAATTATTTTGTGTTAAAAATAAAATTAGAAATCTTTACTATGGATCCGGTTATCATTAAAGGAGTGTTTGTTTAGAATTGAATGGATCTGAATCTGAATGGTTGAATCGGTCAGTGCGTTTGTTATGGTATGAATGGCTAAATCGGTAAGATGAACTAGCTGAATGGCTAAGTCAGATTTTTTTTGGCTGAATGAACAGTTGAATGAAGTAAAAAAAATATTAACTATTATATTAAGTAATATTAAATAAATTTACAACAATTTTAAATTTTTTCAGAGGGATAAAATAATAAAGTTTTGTCATTCAGATGTTTCAGACATGTCAATTATCAAACAGTTTTTTCAATTCAAATTCAGCTCATTCAGATTCAGATTTATTCAGTTTTTATCAAACACCCTAAGTTAACTCTATGGTAAGTTGGTTAATTGACCAATACACTACTAACACACACAAAGAGATCACTTTTCATCTACGTGTCGATATTATATTGATTAATTGGCTAAAATTAACTTAATATTAACAATTTACGACTCGTCTCGTAATTTTATTTTAACTACTGTGCGAACTGCTGGGTTAGGAGTTAATTTTCAGACCCTGACGACTCAATCTATTTTTTCTTACGGGAAGAAAAGGTCCGAATGTTAGTCTTTGCTTCCTTATACTAGGCTACCAAATATTATTAATTAATATAGTTAGTCTTTTATTTACTTTAAGATCAATCTAATTTTTTAAAAATTAATTTGGAATATTTTTAAATTTAAACTGATTGATAAATTTAATTTTTGAAAATAATAAATCTTATAATTAATTTTATTTTTTATATAAATATTTTAAAATTTTTATAATTGTATTTTCTAAATTAAATTAATTAATATCCATTTTAAAATTTAAAATATCTTAAAAATTAATTTTAAAAAATCGTGATGGAATATATACTATATTTTGAAAGGGAGGAAAATATTATTGCAGTATTAGTTAAAAAACATTATAGCACTAGTGTAACAAGTAATTTACTCATGGGAGGAAGACTCAATACTTGGTAAAACAGAATTGGGTAAAATAAAGGCAGTAAATGGAAGACCATTTTTATTATTTGTTGAATTCAATATTTTTTGGAAAATGCATAGAAACTAACATTTAATTGTGTGTCAAGATAATACTCCCTCCATCCTTTTTTAAATATCGTTTTCTAGAATTATTATTTTTATTTGTTAGTTTTAACTGAAATCTTAAAATTCTCCACCTCTTGCACTCAAAGCTTTATGACTAGCTGTTTTTAGAGAATTATTTTTGTCTCTTAATATTTGTCATTTGATAATTTCAATTAAGTATTAATTGTTTAGTTTTCAATATTACCCTCAAATATAAAATATAACTTTGGTTGTCCCACTATTTTCTGTCTAATAAATAACACCGTATTTTTCCAAAACAAAGATAATATTGACAATTAATATTATATTTAATGCTATATAATTATTTTTTTAATATTTATATATTAACTCTAAAACGATATATATTAAAGAAGAAATGCAATAATAAAAAGATAAGTTATGTTTCCCTATCAAAAATATGGACATCTCATTGCTCTTTTGGTCTTATCATGAAAGTCCCCCTGAATTTTCGAAACAATATTTTAAAAAATAACATGATCGATGTTTTAAATTGACCCTTGATGAAAAATTAAATTAAATTTATCCTTAATGAAAAATTAAATTAAATTAATATTATATTTATGTCACTAAATATATATTAAGAAAAATTGAATGATAAATATAATGGAGGAGATATTAATTTGTTTATTTAATTGGATTAATATACATATTTAGTAGTAGTATATAGTTCGTATATGTATGTGTGTTGTCGGTTGTGTGTGTGTGAGAGAGAGAGAGAAGGGGTGAAACTTGTCAGTTCAACAGCTTTTTGTTGTTATTAACTCATCAAAGAACTATTTTAATACTTCTATTCAACTATAGGGTCACCTAAGAAGATTACATGGAAGTTTCAAATGAAAACAAAATTTCACTTCTAATTCAAAACATCAACATTGAAGCAAAGAGAAATCTTTTTTTAATATTAAAATGTTACACCAAGTAATATATACTATCCATAAAGACTCCACATATGTCAACTAAAATCACAATTATATGTGGCCTTAAATTCCTTAAATTAATTATTGATTATTGTTAGCTAAGGTTGTAAAATGAGCAAACAATTCAGACTCGATTCGTACTGACACGATTAAAAATTCGATTTGAACTCGATTCGAAATATAAATGGGTCAAATATGAACAAATTTTAAAGTTTAATAAATTGCTCAAACCTCATCAAATTGTAATTTTCTATTAATACTCGGATCATATTCGTTCGAAAAGTTCAAACTGCTCGGGCTCGATTCGGATCGGGCTCAACTCGATAGTTAAATGAGTCTCAATCAAATCTTATTTTATATACTCAAAAAATTTTATGAACTAAATCTGAGTAATTCAATACTCGGCTCGACTCGGTTCATTTGTGTTAGCAAAATTGTCAATAATTTTCTTGTGATTAGTGTTAACAAAAAGTTTGCAAGTTGGGAGTTTCATTATCATCTCTTGGGAGTTTATTTTCTCTGATTGAGAGATTTTTTTTCCAGTAGACAGTCGGTTCTTTCTTTGCTCATATTGAAGATCTACTTAGATCTTTATATTCTGTTATTACATTAGAATTATAACGGTTTTGCAGGAGTATATCTGGTTTCCACTACTAACTATTGTTATGATTAATCATTTTTTTGATTATCTGTTATTATGTTTGAAAAAATTATCATTTTAATTATTTGTATTGTAATCTTTTCATCATTTTTAATAATATATAATTTTAATATATTTCAGATCGATTTGACTGGTTGATTAAAAATAAAAAGCTTGCAAGTTAAGTTACTGGTTACTTGGAGACGGGAAACTATCCATGCATAAGAAATATCGATTATTCGAATAGGTCAAGTCTCGATCAGTACTTGTATTTGAATTGATTTTACTTAATTTATGACTTTTAATAGGACTTTGAAAATTTCCAAGAAAGTTTTGTGCATGATCCTAGGTAAATAAATTAATAATATTGGAACAAATTGAATATACGGATCTGTAGGATATATATATATATATATATATATATATATATATATATATATATATATATATATATACGACATGCAAAAAATTACGCAAAGATCCATATGAACATGTAATTTTATTTAATTTGAGGTTTTGCAGTAACATTATTACAGTTGTACATGTTAATAAGTATATTTTTTTCAGTTTAAATTTATTTATATTTTATTATTACAAAGTCGTTGACACACACGCATATATATATATAAAAATAGAGTACGTGTCTTAGATACACACATATAATCTTAACTATACTAAGTTTATAATTTAGGAGAATTAACTATAATTTTTTTAAAATCACCCCTCATGAAAAAATGTTACAGATGAGAGATAGTATTAGATAAATATGATAATTGTGAGAATTTAAGGATATTATAGACAATTAATATTATATAATCATTTTCTTAATTTTTGTGCATAACATATATTAATGACATAACTCTAAGATCTATTTGTTCTGAGGTCGGACAATATTAATTTCTATGCTTAATTTTTTTTAATTATTAAGAAATTATATTATTAAAATTCAATTGTAATGATACATTTAATTCCTTAGATCTTACGTACTCTTGTTATTCTACAACCATGTTAAAGTGTAAAGAAAAGTTTTGTTTCGGTAAATTGAGTTTTAGTTCAAATTATGGTATTTACCAAAAAAAGTCATTTCCACGTGCTTAGACTCTACTCTCTCTCTCTCTCTCTCACACACACACACACACACACTACAAACTGTGTTTGTTTGTCTGCCATTATCTCCTATATAAAGAGCAGAGGCAGTGGAGGAGGACAGCATCCGTATATTTTCTTGAACCTGCTCAAGAAAGGAAAAAAAGAAAAGCTTTGAAAATTAGAAAATAATTAACACATTCTATTCCTGTTTTACCCAAACAAATTCCATCTTTTTCCATTCAACCCTTTAAACCCACAAATCATTCACTCAGAATCTAAGGTACACTCACTTATTTCTTCACCAAATTTAGTGAAATTGCATCCTTTATGTCGGTGGATCTTTTTAGGTTGATGCAATGCTTCTTTTGGATATCTTTCCTGTTTATTTGCATATAGAAATTCATTATTACCAACTGCAAATCTTTCCTTTTTGCTTGATGATACAAATCTTTCTTTTTTGCTTGATGATTAGTAACTGTTTGATGAAATGGGTATTCTAGTTTCTCTTTTATTATGTTTTCTTTAGTTTAATGGGGTGTAAGTCTGTGCTTTTAATATGGGTTACATGAGACAAATTTGGCCTTGCATTGTTGAAATTCATGCCTTGCTTGTTCATTATTGAGATGGGTTTTAAGAGAAAATGGGTGCTCTGTGGTAGGTTTGAATTGCAATAAAATGCAATTCTTTTGTTGTTGAATATTATAACTAAATTTTTGAATTTTTATTTTTATTTTTTATAAAGGGTATTGTAGATCTTGTGAATCTTTTGATGGGGTGATCGTAGCATATATTTTTGCTTTGTGTGAGTAATTTTACAGCTCATTCACACAACAATTTGCTTGTCTGATATAGGAGTATATTTTAGGAGATAGACTAATGTAAGATGTTTGTGTTATGATTGATATGAAACTGAAAAGAACCATCCTTAAAAGAAGATTATATATATATATATATATATATATATATGAATGTGTATTTGGTTATGCTTTTCTTATATTGAACACAAATGACACTTGTTATTAGGTTTGTGGTTCTGTGCTATCTTTAATTGATTTGTTCATTTCATTGCTAAACCTTTAATCTAGGCTTCTCATAATTTTGAAAATATTACTGTTCTTTTAGCAGGAAACCAGGTCTCATAGGCTATTCAAAATCCCTTTTGAAGTCGTATGGGTTTATCTTTTTCGTGCCCACTTGCTGGTTATAATGATATAGAACATGTCATTGAACCTGTTATTGTGAAATCCATCAGTTTTGGGGATGCCACAGCGAAGACTCCGGTGAGGTCCGTTAGTTTCATGGACCGAAATTCTAAACCCATTATTTTGCAATCAATGGGTTCTGGAAAAATGATAGAAGGATCTGTTAGCTTTAGAGCAGGAGACACTGAAATAATGAACTCGCTTAAAGCTCCTTTATCAGAAAAGAATCTGTTCATAACCGATGGCACAGAGATTGATAACAAATCTCTAAGATCTGATGGCATGACAGAAGAGATCTTACACTTGCCTTTGTTGGATTCAAGCAACCCCAAACATGAGGCAGCAATAAAGTTGCAGAAAGTGTACAAAAGCTTTCGGACAAGAAGAAAGCTGGCGGATTGTGCAGTTCTCATTGAGCAGAGCTGGTATAATATTCTACTGCCTTAAATTTTCTTCTATCTGTTAGTTGATGTACTTTTGCAATTTCTAGTCAGCTTTTATCTCCTTCTAATGCATTTTCGCTTGATAACTATAGGTGGAAGCTGTTAGATTTTGCAGAACTGAAACGTAGTTCCATATCATTCTTTGATCTAGAAAAACACGAGACTGCCATTTCACGTTGGTCAAGAGCAAGAACAAGAGCTGCCAAGGTAAATTAAAAATCAATTTAGTGTTTTCTTCTGTTTTCTTATGTTGCATGTTTATATATTTAAATCGAGTGTTGCTCTTTCTTGATTTTTCAGGTTGGAAAAGGCTTATCTAAAATGCCAAAGCCCAGAAACTTGCTTTACAACATTGGCTTGAGGCAGTAAGTGAGCTTACTACATAGTTTTTAGCTCTATTTCTCTGTTTATGCTTAGAATTGTTAGTAACTTGGATTTCTGTTTCTTTTCCATGTGGAACAGATTGATCCCCACATCGTTATGGACACAATCTCCACTTTTATTATGTTAACTGGCTGCATTCTCAAAGCAATGAGCCATTCTTCTACTGGTAATCTTTTGATAATTTTCTAAGAAAGATAAATCTTTCTGTGTTAGCTTGACCAAATATTTAGAGATTTGAAATGTTACTAATTATTGTCATTCTTTTGATACCATTATGTAGGCTGGATATTGGAGAAGGGAAGGAGGTAAATCTTTTTGAAAAATGTTCTCGATCCAAACTTCAGCAGCAGTGCATCAAGTATCTTGGTCCGGTGTGTCTCTTTTCATTCCTTCATAGTAATTTTGTTTTAGTTTTTTCACTGACTAACTGTTTCTCTAGTGTCTGAAGAAGTTTCTTATGCCCCTTTCTTTTATTCTCACAGATGGAAAGAAAGATTTATGAAGTTGTGGTAGAGGATGGGAAGCTATTATACAAGCAAACAGGAGAGCTTCTCGACTCCTCTAAAGGAAACAAGGGTACTAAGTGGATCTTTGTCCTCAGCACATCGAGGACCTTATATGTTGGCCAAAAAAAGAAAGGCACATTTCAGCATTCAAGCTTCCTGGCTGGAGGCGCCACATTGGCAGCCGGGAGATTAGTTGTTGAAAACGGCACCCTAAAGGTACAGTTATCGTATAACTCACTTGGAAATTCTTTTTCATATCTTAGTTGCTATTGGATTTGTCGACGGTAATTAAAAGTTGAGTTAGTTGATTAACTTCGTTTTTTTTTGGTCAATGAACAACAGGCTGTCTGGCCTCACAGTGGGCATTATAAACCAACACCAGAAAGTTTTCAGGATTTCCTTTCGTTTCTCAAGGAGAATTATGTGGATATCACTGATGTTAAGGTAATCTGAGGCATAGAGTTGATACAAATTTCTTTTAGATATCTTACTAAGAGATTATAATTTTTAAAAAGAGTTGTCTGCTGATAATTTTTTCGCTTTATTGCTACTCAGATGGATTCGATGGATGAAGAAGAAGAATCTGTTGGCAAGAAATTCATTAGTCACATGAGAAGCAACTCATCCGATGAAGAGATTAACGAAAAGGATTGCTTGGATATGGATGAGATTGATGCCAAAAACTTGACCTTAGAGAGAACCACGTCAACAGCAAAAGAAACTCCAGTAGCAGCGGAACTTGCTAACTCAAGTCTGTGTGGTAGCTTTTCTAGAAAATTACCCAATATTAAAATACCAAAAACAGATGATTTGTTTGTGCGATTAAAGAGTGAAAATCGAGCTGTTGAATCGAGTTCCAACACTTTCCGGGCGGAATCATCATTGGATGGTTACAAGACAGCAGAAGAATCATTTGATTCTGAGCAAAATGAGAAGCAAAATTTGTTTGATGAAGAAGACAGAGAAACAATTGAAGAGACTATTCCGAAGAAGTTTATTCTCGAAAGAATTAATTCGCATAAAGGAATGAAGTCATATCAATTGGGAAAGCAGCTATCTTGCAAATGGAGTACTGGAGCTGGACCTCGAATAGGCTGTTTGAGGGACTACCCCTCGGGTCTCCAGTCTCACACATTGGAGCTAGCAAACTTGTCTCCAAGAAGTGCTCCCAGCCTTAGATCATCATCAAGCAGTTTATCTCGGGTATTTACAACAACCAGTTTTAGAGGAGAGATTTAGGTGGCTTCCACCCCAACTCCTATAGAGTTGCATTCAAGAAGCTCTCACATTTTAGAGGACTCTCAAGAACTTTAGTCACTGCAGCTGACAATTAATCGTCTTGACGGGTAAACTGATCACTCCTATTCTTTTGTGTGAATAGAAAAAATGATAGGAATTTATTGACATTATTTTCCATAGGAATTCTTTGATTCTTTAGTCAATTTCCCCCCCTGTGTTACTTTCATCTTGTACAATACAGGATGACATTTGTACAACTTTTGTCAGTTCTGATACCCTTATAATTCAAAAGAAAGAAATTCATTTCTAACACCTGTTCCCCAAGTCTTGAACTTGTAATGTTGTTTAAATAATTGCAACCTTATTTTCTTTATTAGTTACCTCAAATTTCAGTTTACTTAAACTACCTGCATTCAATTATTAAATTGTAGCTATTCTATTCATCGCTCTTTCTCCCTTAGTGAATAATCTTACCAACCGCGTTGAGTGATCTGTTTTTGGTAGGTAAAGTCTGCGAGAAGCAAGTTTCAGAAAACTGTGTATTGTAGCGGATTTTTTATTTTAAATTTTAACCCATTATTTCGCGGAAAACATGACTCGATCAATGTAGTCTTTACTTGGATATGTCTGTGAAAATGACATGATGTTTATGCTTGTTTGTTTTGTAAGTCTATTTTCCTGTGGCCTGGTCTTCATTCAAAGATATGCAGGAATGATTCTAGTGATAATAACATCTGTTCTGTTCAACAATATTTTTCTTTCCTTAATCTACTTTGGAGTCAATGAAATCTTTGACCTAGACTATGAGAAAGGTATGAATGTAAAAATTTGGGTCCTGTCCTAGCTTGATGAATATTCATATTCAACCAAAGAAGATATTATCATATGTTTTGAAGCCAAAATATATATTCTACTCATTTGAATTGACTTGACTATGGTATGTTATAGAAATCGAGCCATTTATGGTTATTGGAAAAAGCTAACATAAAAGATAGTATACAGATCTCAAACCATGAAAAGTTTGTCAGGCAGAACTAATTCGATATAAATTAGGCCTAATTTTGTCATCTGTTTACAGAATTAAGTATCAATGAGTTGGTTTGAAAGCAAAAGCTCAACTACAAAGTTTTGGTGGGTTGATTGCCAAATGTTGCGTTTGTGAGTTAAATAAGTTGTAAACTGCTTCTAGACGGACACGACAGTTTTCAAGTGCATTTAAACCTCCAAACGTTGTCTAAGCAAACATGCAGTTAGAATGTTTTTTGAGAAGAGATGTATGAACTGGCTGAATGGTGGAAAATTTGATTAGTCTTGCTGTGAGGAGCTGCCATTGCATGCTCCGGTGTACCTTATTTCATTAACAAACTGCTTAATTAAATCAAATAATGGGATTTGGGTAGAAAGAAGCACTCTATATCCTAGAGATCTTGTAAAAAAAATATATTATAAATCTGCTACATAACTCTGTCACACCACTGATATACTTTAACCTGTATATTGCTGTAAAATTGTTCATCTCAAATTAGGAAACTTTACTATCTGTTTTAACTTTTGAATGCAGAGATTTGATGAACATATTGCAGACATCAATAAGGATATTGAAAGTCTGTAAATATGATGATGCGTATGTGTATATATATTATGATGATTGTCATGACTTTCAACTGGTTAGAGAATATGAACATGTAAAATTCCTAATTATTTAGAAGTTAATGTAAAGTAAATTATATAAATTTGAAAATTTCTTTACAAAGTGGATTAATTTCCTTAGCTTCTAAAGCCATTTAACATAATTATATATGCTTTTCATAACTAACTAGCAAAGTTGCAGTTGTGAGGGTCACTCTCCTAACAACCTTGAGAAACACATGCCAACTACCTCTCATTTTCTCACCGAACAAGTTCTATATATGACTTAACCTAGCTACCCACCAAAAATTTAAGTCAAAAATAATAATTTCATTACCTTCACTAGCAAGATCACATCCCCGTTACGAGTTTGTACACATGCTTCTAGAGCTACTCGATTCGCTGTGGCACCAGGTGCATTTCTCCTAGAGTGTTAAAAGAATGAAATTCACTGATATTATGACGATATTAGGTAGCATAGGAAAGAAAACGTGGAGTTGAAACAACTCACTCAAAATGTTTTTAAAGGATTACGTGGCACTGTTAGATCGAATAAGCCCTTCAAATTTGATTGATTGATCCAGAATATGTACCATAAAAAAATACTTATTAAACCAACTACAAGATTATTACACTCATGCCTAATACTTGATCTGTTTCAAAATATAAGATTATTACTAACTTTTCAAAGCCAACTTTAGATATTTTCAAATTGAAATAGATTCCCTTAAATACAATCAATGCAATGCAATGATGAATATTGTAAAACTATTTTTAAAATATTAAGATTTTATTGTTTCATAATTTTAAATGAATTACCTCAATTTGAAATTTGGAAATATTTTAATTTAACTTTCTAAAGTCAACAATAATAATGTAACTTGGTACAGAAATTAAAAATATATAACTAAGAAAGCTCTTCTTGACCTCTATATATCAACATGTGTTGGCAGCTCCTCTAACTTGCTCATATATAGTTACTGCTTCTCCCATCACTTGTTCTAGAGACTTGATTCTCGTTTTACCAGATGGGTGATAAGATTCAGTGTATCTTCTTAAATAATCTATCAATTTTTTCATATAGTACGTTACTCCTCTTCTTCTTTGTTGAAATACCTTATGACCATCATTATCTCTTGTCATCCTCTCCATTAGTACAGGAAATGAACTAGGGTCATAACCAGCTGAAGCCATTAGCATTAGTCCAATGTAATCTGCTACCAATTCTTCTCTGCAAATAACAACAAGAACAACAAGAACAACAACAATAATAATAATAATAATAATAATAATAATAATAATTTAGATTTCTTTCTAGTCTTTAATTTCAGTATTAATAGTCTATATATATATATATATATATTTATATATATATATACTACAAAAGATTTACTAAAGTGTTTTTATTTTTCGCTTAAACCCGTTCAGTTTTTAATGCAAACCTTTAGTAGGAAAAGTGATCAACTTTTTTGCCTATTTTTTTTCTTTTTCGTTCCTTAAAAAACTCACAAAAAAGAAAAATAGATAGAAAATTTAATTTTTTCACTGATTTCTTTTTTTTTTCTTTCTGCTTTAAAACTTAAAAACACTATAAAAAAAATATAATTTACTATTGTTTCTAGCATATAACCTCCATTACTAAATCCTTAGTTAATAGTAACGCTTCGTTTGTGTATGTAAAATCTATCTATTAATTATACTAAAACACAATTAACATGACCATATTATGACATCTGTCAATCCCACAATTCAAACACTTGTCATGCCTCATTAATGCTCCCCAATCTATTAGTATCTATTATCTATTATCCATACTAGTAAAATGCACTACCTCTCCTGCAACATTAATTACCCCTCACACAACATTATGTAATAGATTTCTGACCAAAATTTTAACAATTACTAAAATAAAAAATTCCTTAAACAAATACTACCAAAAACGAATCCAAATTACAGATAGATTTATAATATTATTTATATTATACATGCTCACACAACAATCTGTAATATAAATTTAAATCCAACTTTTAAAAACTACCAATATAAAAAAAAAAATCTAAAATTTAAACTATTCTAATATTATCAACTAATTTAATTTCTCAATATTATAACATAAAAATCATAAATTGAACTATTGAATTTAATTTACATGGAGTGTCGGTGTATTTTACTCTTTTTTAGTTCTATACTCGCATAAAAAAAATGTAACATTATCCCATAAATATGTAACGCATACAAATCTAAACTGATATTATATCCCAATATTGCACCCAATGTTCTAAAAGGCGTTAGGCGAGAGGCAGTCGGCCAGGGGGCCTAGCGCCTAGGGGCCTGGGCGGAATTTTTTATTTTAAACCAATTTTAATATTTTAATTTATATTTATCCAAACAAAACAATAATATAAAGCAAAATAATATATGATAAAGATAATAAAGACATTTGCTTAAAGATCAAACACCTAATGTCAAAATTCAAAAACAAACATGCAATTGTTCAAAGTTCAAACATATTTTTAACGTATTAGTTTTATTTATAAATTTATAAACAAGATTGTTATTAAATAATAAAATTTAAAATTTCAAGAATTTAATTCTATTTTAAAACTTAAGAAACTAAACATAAATTTAAGAATTGTAGTGAATTAAACTAAATATTACAAATGTATCATCATTTATATAATTTTAAGTTGGTTCAAGTTCAAAAAATTACAACTATAATAAAATTATCCATTTTGACTTGATATTGTTCACTTCTTGTTGTGATTTGATATGTTACAACATGTATTATGAATATGGTAAATTATTAAAAAAATATATATCAAGATCTGGTTTGGGTAGTTATTAAAATAAGAAAAATATCCGCATAGGCTCCACCTAATTTTTTGGAGGGATTTTTTTGTCGCCTTGAGCCTAGGTGAGTCAATTGGGGGGCCTAGCGCCTAGGCGGGGCACCAAGTGGGAGCCTAGCGCCTAAGCGGGGATTTTTAGAACAATGATTGCACCAATTCCAAATTGATATTTATCCAATAATTTGATTTATAATTTTTTTTTACTATCCCATTTTTGCAAATAACTATAACGCACAAATATTTGATATTATCCAATAATTTTATTTTGAATTTTTTTATTATCTCATAATTGAGTTTTTTGTTATACATTTGTCAAATAAATTTTCAATTTACATATATACCATCTTCTTATTATACTTTAATTTATTAATTACATATATAAATTTATAATTAACAAAATAAATAATCCCTCCTCAACGCGCAGGGTTGTTCGGTTTATACACCCGACTATTTTGTTTGATTTGAGTCTGTCGAGTGAATACGATTAAATACAATCAAGCGGAATCCAATTTTGATGCAACGAAAAAAAATGAATTCTCTCATTCTATTTCGATGATATTCTGAAGTCGACGAATTGTACGAAGTGGAACGAGCTAACTCTACTTATCTAGTTATTTTCTAAAGTCTTCATTTAAAAATGTATTTCGAATTATGGAACGGAAGGAGTATTGTATTTTAATTTTATTACTTCACTCTATTTTTTTTGTAATTAAAATATTTATAAGTATCCATAACAAACGATTGCAATGGACACTACTCCAGCAAACAAATCTTATACTGTTAATCCAAAAATTCAACCCAAACAGGAACTGGCCGCAACTCATAGTAGCTGCTAAAAGGAATTTTTTTTATTGGCAGCTAGTAAGGAGATATGTCTTAAACACCTAAAAGTTGTATTACAATAAGGAGCTTAAATTTTAAATAATCAAATTGTCACAATAATTGACAATGTTAAATTATATTACATAAGAAATTATTTATACAAATATTTTATAAAAATAAATACATTAAATATAGTTGACAAAGTTAAATTTGAGAAATTAGGGATTATTTTTTATGCTGGAGAGAAGCATGACTATATTCCACAATCCACGGAAAATTTTACATGCAAAATTTCATCTGGCAATTGCGTATCTTTTCAATACACAAACAATATTTATTTAATTCAGACTCCAACACACACGAATAATATTATATTATTTAACTCAGACTATTAAGGATTCGTACCTTAAACAATCCAAATTCAAAAATACTTCATAAATAACCAGAGTGGAGTAAAATTCAAGAATGAAGACCAAAACATAGATCCAATCAAACATAGGAATCATAACAGACAATTTTGGACACAGAAAAGAAAATTTATTTTTTTTGTGAATAGTGTCGTGATTCGTGAATAATGCCAGATATCGTGAATAGTCTTAGATATCGTGAATAGTAACTCAAACACCAAAAGATAGAAATTTTACAAAAACATCATCATGCTTCGTGAATAGTACTCGTGAATAAGAACTCATGAATAAGAACTCATGAATAAGAAACCCCGAAGCATGAAAAAGTTCCAAATTTGATAAAATTTCCAACCAATATTTCGCAGATAATGATATTGAAGAAATAATATCATTTTCGAATAAAATAACATCCCTTACCTCGTAAAGAATAATACTTGATTGGAATACTTGGATATAGTGTTGAAAGAACTTGCAGACCGTATAGCAATACTCAAAGTACTAAAATACTCACAAAATACGCTCGATATTATAGAGAGAAAATAGAGAAAATCTTTAGTTTACGGTGTGATTTTCAATTCTAACCCAAGCACCCTATTTATAGAAATTGCTTAAACACCAAAGCGTAAAATTGAATATAATAATATTATATATAAACAAAATTCATATGCCCACATCTTGAATCAATTCACCCACCATGCACATGTTAAAGATGCCCACAACATATAAAAAAACGCTTTTATTAATAAAAATAAATAAAACTTTCAAAAATCAATTATTTCGGAACTTCGAAACTTTAAAACTTCAATAATTCATAATAAATAGCCCTTTTATCAGAAAATTCGAATCTCGCAATTTTTATAGGAAATTCAATTCTCTACAACTTTGCAGAAGAAAGTTTTTCCAAATTACAAAATGAAATTGGAATCAAATCCACATACAGACGATTTTACAGTGCTATAATCAAATTTCAACCAAGAAATAGGGTCCACCGACACACAAAACATGTGTTAATCATTTAATGCAACAAAAATACTCTTCCTCCTCATATACTCATATATCCCACATTCATTGTAAAAATATCATCATTATTCTATTATAATAATATAATAAAATATTATTTTATCGAAAAGATAAAATATCAATTTTTTAACAATTGTCACTTTAAATTTTTTTTCCATCTATATCCACATAAAATCAATATTTTTCTCATCATATAAATCAATAATTAATTATTCACAAATAATATTACAGAATCACAAGATCTTCGCAACCCGTGCCGCTCCTCAGAAAGAGGGGCTTTCCAATAAGAATTTCTCCTTATCTTGGCAATTGATTAGATTACCAAACCTCTCCTTAGATGTAACTTTCTAGACATTGTCAATAATGTTTTCTAATAATATTATTCGAGATAATATGAATTATTGATTCGATAATGGAAAATATTGTGTAGTGACAATTATTGAAACAACAATAATATAAAATATCAACGCAAAGAATTATTGAATCAATAAAATAAAATAATCGAGCATTAATTCTCAGTAACAATTATTGAGTAGTGCTGCTTACGTAAGAATCAATAATTGGTGCAATACTGCAGCTCTTCTTGTGACAACGCATATTATTCGTGTTTTTAACCACCGGTATTCCAACAAGATTAATTGTGAATAACAAACTAAGTTTATTTATAAACAACTTATACTTGTCGCTTTTCTTCATCCAATCGCTTTTACGTTATGGGCCCACAAGGTCGTAAGTCTTGGTCGCATTTAATATTCCCCGACAAAGAAGAATATTCCACGACCAAACGAATATTCCCCGAAACAACAATGAGTATTTTATAACCACTTGCTTATTTAAAATATTTATGCATTTTACCCACAACTAACCACATTAATCAAATCAACCCTTACTATTTCAAAATAATAAATAGAGGAATTAAATTTCATTTATTAATAATTTGGGGTCTTACACCCACCCCCACCCCCACCCACCACCCACAAAAAATATTATGTGATTATGTATACACCCCTACCCCACCCACCCACCCACCCCTACCCCCTACCCCACCCACCCTACCCCCTACCCCACTATCTCCCATCTTTCGCTTCTTGGACAGAATGTCCTTCATGAACTTGACATAACTAGGCATTCCTTCCAATGCCTCCGCAAATGGGATATTTATGTGCAATCTTTTGAACACTTCTAAGAATTTGAAAAGCGCTTATCCAAACAACACATTTACTCGCAAACGGGGGGAAAGGCAACTGAGGGAGAGGCTGATTTACCATTATCACGGGGGAGGTGGTGTTGCAAGGCTATCTTGTGTACTTCCATCACCCACTAATGTCTCAGTATTTTCATCCACAGGAGGATCTTTTTCAGTTACTAATTCTTCCACAGGAGCACTATCTCCGCTTTGTTCCTTCGTAGTTCTCCCACTTCTAAGGGTCACTGCTTTACACTGTTCCTTGCCTTCCCGTTTCGGGTTGACATCAGTGTCACTAGGCAAGGTGCCTTGTGGACGACTGTTTAAAGAATTGGCCAGTTGTCCCATCTGTACCTCAAGATTTCGAATAGAAGCTTCTTGATTGTTACTTCGAGTTTCATTTTGGGCTATGTACCTTGACAGGAGATCTTCTAAACTTGGCTTCTTCTCCTGTTGAGGAGGTTGTTGGTGGAATTGATTGCGAGTGTTCTGATGCTGTGGGGTGAACTGATTCTGAGATGGGAACCCAGGGGGGTTAGCATAATTCGGCCTGGTAGATGAAGGTTGTGGTTGGTTGGGGTTGTTACTGTTGTTGTTGTTGTTGCTCCATGAGAAGTTTGGATGATTTCTTAACCCCGGGTGGTAATGAGTGGGAAGGTTAGTGTTTTGTTGCCGCCCGTAGTTGGAAACAAATTGAACTGACTCAAGGCATATCGCACATAGATCCGTAGGGTGGCTCCCTTGGCATAATTCACATTGAACTACGACACTCTGCACGTTCTGAACCGCTGAAGGTCCCTGGTTATCTAACCTTTTCGTTAGTGGTGCTACCTGAGCCGTTAACGCTGTGACAGAGTCAACTTCATAAACCCCTGCTGGTCTTCTCGGGGCTTGTCTATCATTTGGCCATTGGTAATTATTGGCCGCCATGGTCTCCACCAGCTCATATCCTGCTGTGTGATGTTTGTCCATGAAGGCCCTCCCAGATCAAGCACATCAATACTCGAACGAGTTGATCCTGACAACCCATTGTAAAAAGTTTGGATGGGTAACCATTCGGGCAACCATGGTGCGGGCATTTCCTTAGAAGATCCTTAAACTGCTCCCACGAGTCGTATAAGGATTCAGATTCGAACTGAATGAAGGACGTGATCTCATGCCTGAGCCTGGCTGTTTTAGCTGACGGAAAAAACTTCGCCACAAATTTCTGGGCCATGTCAGTCCATGTGGTAATGGATCCTGACAGTAATGAATGTAGCCAGCTCTTGGCTTTGTCCCTCAAGGTGAAAGGAAACAACCGGAGTCTGATAGCATCGTCAGACACTTCGTTGCATTTAAATGTGTCATAGATCTCTAGAAAATTGATTAAGTGATCATTAGGATCATCATTCGGTTGTCCCCCAAACTGAATATTGGTGCACATTTGAATGGTGCCCGACTTGATCTCAAAAGTATTAGCTTGGATGGCGGGCCTGAGAATGCTCGCCTAGAGATTGTCGGTAACAGGCATAGTGCATGCTCCCCCTCAAGGACTTTTGAAGTGGTTCAAATTATAATGATAGGGCGGTATGTCCTAGATTCTTCTCTCCTCAGCCATTTATATGTCCTTAGATTCTTATCAACCTCGGGATCGAGAGGTTTTATCTTTCGACCCTTCTGGGGTGGCATAAACGGTGAAGACTACCTGAAAAGAGAATTAAACAGAAAAAAATCAGTTTAAAGTAAGATCGTAATGACTTAGTTTTAATATTGAGAAACGATTAATACTAAGTCCCTGGCAACGGCGCCAAAAACTTGTTGTTCGATTTAGCTATTGCCAAATCGCGCGCAAGCATACGCAGTCCACAAGTAATATAAGTAAGTAAAGTGTCGAACCCACGAGGACGAAGTCTCAAACGAAAACAAATACTAAGGTAAAGTCGTCACTGATCTTATCTAAACAAGTACTTAAGAATGTTGGTTAATCTATATGATTATAAATGAAAATAACGTGAGAAATGGTTGTGCTAAGAAGTCAAGATAGGATTACAAATCCCCTATTGCGTCACTTCATCTCCTAACTCTCCATATTACAAACAAATCAAGGAATGGCCAACTGAAAGAAGGAATTACGCAAAAGCTTCTGTCGAAGGTCAAATGAACATCCTTAACCGGCTAAAACACAATATGTCTATTAGTGACAATAACTCGGTCAAGGTCATTAAGCTAAGTCTCAAGATCACACAAGGCACATAGAGATATGTCTATCCCATGAGCATATTATACACACATTCCATAGGCATGGTTATAACAGGTGTTGCTGTATTTAAAAGCTAGATAATAACATTCATTTGTCAATGTCCATTGTTATCAATACCAAAAAACTCACAAGCAATCACCATTAAATACTAAATACAACCCATTCCAAAATGATTCATTATATATAATAGGAGAGAAAGTTGATCAAGCTAAACAAAAGGTTACATTGCAATCCTAAAAATGGAGTTAGTTCATAACTATGGTACTAACACCCATTTTTAATACACTACACATTATCAGATAAGTTCAAGGAATAGGAGATTTGGAATAAGAAAACCCCTGTATGAAGAAGTGTTCTTCCGCCAAATCCACTCTTTCACAAGCACGCTCTGAATGTTGGTGCAATAAATCACGTTCCCATTACAAGCTTCTTTCTCTTCTAGAAAGATAAAAGACAGAAAAGAAAAACTAATGAAAGCTGTAATAATTTCGTCTGATATCTCTCTGGTTTTTCGATCCCCCTTGCAGGCGGCTTCGCTTTCTATTTATATGTTAGTCCTTTTTCCTAGGTCATTAAAAGCTTGTTACTGTTTGGGAACCGGAGCATGCGCCGGGGAGTGAGATTCGGCGCTGGGGCGCCATGAATGGCGTCGGGGCGCGAGACTGGCGCTGCTCATGGCGCCGTGGCGCGAGGTGTAAATCAAGCACAACGCCGAGTCGCAGTAGCTTGGCTAGGCGTTAGGCGCCTGGCGCGTGACTCCCTGCATCAACTGGCGCTTGATACTTGAAAAATAACCCATAAAGGTAGCCAATATATAAAGCACATCAGTAGAAACTTGAACTTACATGCACTAATAAAAATATAGAAAAGCTACATAAAATATTGAAACATGCAACAATCTAACAATAAAAAGGAACTAAATTGCGAGTATAAATCCCACTCATCAAATACCCCCAAACTTGAGTTTTTACTTGTCCTCAAGTAAACTATCAGACATCTATAACCCAAACCCAAAATGCAAGATACGAAAGAGCACTAATACTGACAACACACTATATGGCATCTAACCGAAATCAAAAACATCCTCTAAGAAAAGGGCAACAACGCACGCGAACGAGGGCCTAACGTCTAAAAATAAACATGAGTATGTTTTGGATCCAAACAGTGTGTGTGTGAAGACCCCCTATCCAAGCTAGCCATAACCCAAATTAAAGTTATACGTCGACCGTGATAACCAGTAGGCAACCATGCAACACACACATAACTAGTATAAAGACAAGACGCAAAAACATGAAAGGCTTGAACGTTCTAGAAAAGCGAAATAAAATCTGACATAGACAGTACTTGATTACTTTTAGGCAAAACAGAGCACTCATTAGCAAGCTTTTGATCAATGACTCCCAAGCCAGAAGACTTTAGGGAACTAGGTGTAGAACACCCCTCAGAATCTAATAACTCAAGCACAAAGGCCACGTAAACAACCTAAGTCCAAAAAAAGATTTTACGAGCCTGCGTTTATGGGTGAGTGCGTTTCCACGCTCCATCTCAACCCACCGTAGGACTGAATATTATTATTATTATTATTATTATTTTATTTTTTATTTTTAAAGAAAAGACGAGTCGAAAATGTTAAAGCCTCAATGTCTTTTTAGACTAGAAATGCACGGAGTATACACAGTGCACTATTTTCAACACGGTCAAGAACAAGATAACCAGAACATGGACACAACTAGAAAGATAAAAGGCCAGTGCTGCCAAAAGCATGGATCCAAGACAGACTTGATTTATCAAAACACACGCCCCATATTCACCTAGGCTTGCCACTAGTCTAAGAAACATGATATAATTACAGACATTCATTAAGGCCACAATAAAACTTAACACTAAACTATCCTAACCCAAAGATATGAGCGGTTAAGGCGAAATTGAGCTAAGCATAATAGTCAAAGGCAAAAACTATACACTATAAGTACCCTTATAAACCAAAGGGTAAAACCATAGCACATGGCATCAAGTATACCAATAAATCAGTGTAAACCCAAAAATAATACGCCTTAGGCAAAACAAAAATTTACTTAGCCAAGGAATTGACTTAGTCACAGCATTCCCAACTATGCAATCCCAAAATGAAAATAACATTGGGCAAAATTATAACCAAAAACATGCATTCATATATAATCATAAAATACTACTATGCACGGCATGCCTCAAAGATAAGCAATTAAAAACCAACAATTTAAACACCAAAATACTAAACCTTTACATAAAACATAGATAATTAATAAGTCTAGGACATACTAGCACTAATTATTCACTCCAAACCATCATTTAAACAACAGTTCAACATTATCTTATCACAATTCATATATAATATAAATAAAAGGAAGTCTCCCCCAAACTTGAGCATTGGCCAGTGCCCTCACTGACCACCGTCATCACCGTCCTGACTAGCAGTACTGTCCGCGCCATCATCTCCATCAAGACCAAAACCAGCACCAGCACCAAACAAATCAAAGTCATCCTCATCGTCGCCCACATCATCATCTACAATAACTGGCTCGGTTGTGCGTGGCTCATCAGCAGGTAGCGGGAATTGTGGTGGATATGGCGCAAAGATTGGAGGTGCCGGGAATGGGAAAGGCATGAAGTCCGCGTCTTCACCACCTTTAGCAGCATGAATATTGGCCAGTGTATTCGCGAACTCAGCATGGTAATGGTGGAACTGGCTCATCCACTGGGCGGTTGTGTCAACCTTGCGGTCTGAAAAAGTTGAGGTCATTTATAATGCATGCGGGCTCCGAATCAATGGCATCACCAAGAGGTGGGCGCGCTGAGTAGAAGTTCCGCTTCCGGTGGATGGCGGAGAGATCATCCGATGGCGGCGGGTGAGTTCTTAAAAAAATCCTTCGCCGCGGGATCGTCGTCCCATAAAGATATAGCGACCGATAAGTTGATGGTCAATAACCGACATTGGCGGGGAGGTGACATCTTCCGCCTCCCCACTTTTTTTATACTTTTGCATAAACGGGTAATAAGAGACGGGTGGGGAAGCGCCGGACATGACCTTGCTCTTGATAGCCTTTTTGATGGATTCATTTATCAAAGCACCCACATCAATCTTCAATCCCAAAATAATGGCATAGAGAAGCGTCGCCCTTTCCCTCGTGACATCACTCACATGGCGCGTTGGCTGAATATTAGCACAGATAAAGGCGTACCACGCCTTACCATAACGATTGGGCGCATGTGAAGGAAAAGATGTGCGTTCATTAGAAAAGTCATTCGCTTTTCCACACCTGCCCTGCTTACATAGCTTACTAATAATTTCATCAGATGTGTAACTCAGAATCCCATTCTCCCTGTAGTCTCGCTTGTCGAAATTTGGAGTTTCATACACTGCATTGATGGCTTTGACATCGAAAGGGATCAACTTCCCATCATCGAGGTTGCCATGTGGCCATCCGTATGGCATTAGCGTAAAACTCCTTGACCACCGCTGGGGCGCGACTCTACAGAAGCCTTGCATAGTGTTCGCACTGGGGCGCGAGACATGGCGCCGAATCTCGCTCCCCGGCGCATGTTCCGGTTCCCAAACAGTAACAAGCTTTTAATAACCTAGGAAAAGGGACTAATATATAAATAGAAAGCGAAGCCGCCTGCAAGGGGGATCGAAAAACCATAGAGATATCAGACGAAATTATTACAGCTTTCATTAGTTTTTCTTTTCTATCTTTTATCTTTCTAGAAGAGAAAGAAGCTTGTAATGGGAACGTGATTTATTGCACCAACATTCAGAGCGTGCTTGTGAAAGAGTGGATTTGGCGGAAGAACACTTCTTCATACAGGGGTTTTCTTATTCCAAATCTCCTATTCCTTGAACTTATCTGATAATGTGTAGTGTATTAAAAATGGGTGTTAGTACCATAGTTATGAACTAACTCCATTTTTAGGATTGCAATGTAACCTTTTGTTTAGCTTGATCAACTTTCTCTCCTATTATATATAATGAATCATTTTGGAATGGGTTGTTGTATTTAGTATTTAATGACTGATTGCTTGACAGAGTTTTTGGTATTGATAATAATGGACATTGACAAATGAATGTTATTATCTAGCTTTTAAATACAGCAACACCTGTTATAACCATGCCTATGGAATGTGTGTATAATATGCTCATGGGATAGACATATCTCTATGTGCCTTGTGTGATCTTGAGACTTAGCTTAATGACCTTGACCGAGTTATTGTCACTAATAGACATATTGTGTTTTAGCCGGTTAAGGATGTGCATTTGACCTTTGACAGAAGCTTTTGCGTTATTCCTTCTTTCGGTTGGCCATTCCTTGATTTGTTTGTAATATGGAGAGTTAGGAAATTAAGTGACGCATTAGGAGAGTTGTAATCCTAACTTTGATTTCTTAGCACAACCATTTCTCACGTTATTTTCATTTATAATCATATAGCTTAACCAACATTCTTAATTGCTTGTTTAGATAAGATCAGTGACGACTCTACCTTAGTATTTGTTTTCGTTTGAGACTTCATCCTCGTGGGTTCGACACTTTACTTACTTATATTACTTGTGGACCGCGTATGATTGCGCGCGATTTGGCAATTGCTAAATCAACCAACAGTATGATTGCCGTAAATGATGGCATATTACTTCGCAACCATATTCCAAGGATTCTCAAGAAGCATTTCCGACAAAAGCCTTACTATGTGGATCTGTTGGATCTATTTAATGAGGTGGGATTTCCCACATAAAGATTATTTGATCAGGATCAGTAATTCACAACTATTAATATTAATTTTTTTAAATCATGAACAGGTAGAATTCCAGACAACTTGTGGACAGATGAAAGATTTGATCACCACCCCTGTAGGAGATAAAGACTTATCGAAATACTCATTGCCTATGTAAGTGCTGGATTTCTTGTCTATCTTCTTTTTAATATTTCTTATTCCCAATTTTCACTTTTTGAAGTACAAAATATTGTGTTCTTCTGCAGTCATCGCCGGATTGTGCAGTACAAATCTGCTTACTACTCATTTTACCTTCCAGTGAGTGATAATTTTCATTTCTGTTTTGTGGCTAATGGTGTCTTGTTAAGAATCTCTCGTTTCACATTTCTTGCTGTCATGTTTTTTTTTGTTGATGAACTCTAGATGTTTAGTCACTTGACTTTATCTGTGGACTTGATGCTGATAGAGTAATAATATACCTATTTATTTGTTTTAACGGAACATATTTATTACAAAATTTCTCAGATTTATTCAGATCTTGTTTCTCTTTCTGAAAAATGTTACTCCTTATACAGATTCAAGGAATAATCTGCCTTAATTTTCATTTTCTTATTATTGTTTCTGAAATTTTCCTTGATCCTAATTATTAAGTATTTTTTTTCAAGGTGGCCTGTGCACTTCTTATGTCAGGCGAAGATCTGGAGAAACATACTAATGTAAAGGACATACTTATTGAAATGGGAACCTATTTTCAAGTGCGGGTAAGTGTTATTTCGCCATGAGTCTTTAGTATTCTGTTTGTAAGAACTTGATGTATCTCCCGTTTGACTCTAAATCACTCTTAAGTTAAATTTTAATTTCTTTTTATCAGATCAGCATTTTAAAAGAGCATATAATTATCTTTTTTTCCTGATAATTTGAAGGCTATTTAGTATGTCAATTGACAATCTGCTGATATATTTTTAGGATGATTATCTGGATTGCTTTGGTGCACCAGAGGTGATTGGGAAGGTAAACTCCTGTGATATGCGTTTTTACTTGTGAATTCGTTGACCTGTACTGATAAACGACCAGATATCGGAAGGTCTATTGAATTGACAGATTGGCACTGATATTGAAGATTTCAAGTGCTCTTGGTTGGTAGTAAAAGCACTGGAACAAAAGAAGTTTTTGCATGTAAGTTAAAAGCAGTGTTCTAATAACTAATTCTCTGCTGTTAAGGGTACTAGATTTGCTTATCCAGATGGATTCTGTTTACAAGAGAAGTATGGAAAGGATGATCCTGCCTCTATAGCAAAAGTGAAAGAGCTTTATAACACTCTCAAGCTTCAGGTTAATTATTTTTATTTTTTTTGTTTCTCATTTCCAACTTGGGAGCCGATTTCATCTTCTATAAAAGTTTCTGTTTCTTGTAATACGTGCCCAGTGAATTATCTTGGCTATGTAGATTATGCAAGGAGTTGAAAGTACATGTTTGGTTTGGGGCTTTTGGAGTCTCAAACGTCTTGTTCCTTTAAACTCAAATTATTCCAAATGCAACTTTTTAACTCGAAAACGCAGATTTTAAGCCACAAAACTCATCACCATATCTGGTGCAGTATGTTTGAATTGAGACTTTTACAAAGTCTATAAAAGTATTTTGGTATTCAAAAAGTCATAGATTTTTCAGATAGACTTTAGAAGAAAAGGTACCCATATCCAAAGTCTGACCTCATATCTAAAGACTTCCAAAGTCTTCCAAATATTTGAGAAAGGGAGAAGATGAAATAGAATGAGTATATGAGCCAGTCTTTTGGCAATAAGCATTTGAGACTGATAAAATGAATATTGTTATCATTTCCTTTCTGAACACTCGTTATGATAAACTGAATATTGTTAAATTCAATTTGTGTTCTTCTAGTATATTATAGTGCTTTTTATATTCACATTTGAGTTTGTCAATCACCTTAGTTTCTTTTCATATTGAACTATTAGGATCAAGTTTCTAGCCATCCATATGCAGAAAAGAGGGGTTAACCGTGTCATTTATATTTGAAGTTTAGGTGGTTAGCATGATGAATCAAACATATGCTTTTCAGAGATTGGATCAACTTTTTTCTGATTTGCTTAGCCATTCAAGTACAAATAAAATATAAGTCATATCAAATATCAAAATCCTTATGAATCAATCCAACATATGTTTTTCACAGTTTGATTTTGCACTGATCAGAATGTAGTAATGAAAATTCTATAAATGATGGAAATTTCCAGAGACCAAATTTATTTGAGCCTGAACTCACTTCTGTAAGACTTTAGTTTTTTGGTTTACCTTGTTTTGCTGAACTGCTTGCCTAAAAATAAAAGTTTGTCTGCACTGAACTCAAATCAAGATCCAAGCTTTTCTTATTAAATCCAATCTCACATTATGAAGCCCAACTTCCCATATCAGATTAATCTTTCTTCTTACAAATACAATATCTGAAATTCAAGACCCATCTCATAAAAGAGGTGAGTAAAATACCCATTTCCCCATCTTTATTTGCTTGTGATTTTCACTGCTTTTCCTTTGTATAATAGGACCCAATTTTGCCATTTTCAGCTTAAAAATCCAATCTTTATTTTAATATATACCAATTTATTGTCTTTTTATGATTCCAATTTGATTAGGATATTAGGGTTTTGAATCAATGAATGATTTGAATCAAACAACAGACCCAATTGGGCAAAACCTACTAAAAGCCATTAGCAATATTTGCTTCTCAGTCTTTGTGTTCTCAGTTCTTATATTTACTGTAATTGCCATCACATACCAACCCCCTGATCCATGGGAGTCCTCTAGAGCCTTAACTAGGGTTTTTACTGAAGTTGAAAATGCCACATTTCAGACTGACAATTCAGTCCTCAAAGCTGGGGAAGATATGGTTGTTAGCCCGGCTGTGTCACCGGTAGGTATGAATATCCCTCTCACTGATGCAATAATCGAGAAATCCGATGAGAGTATTAAAAATGCGTCCTTTAAATCTGGTTGTGAGGATTTGAATGTAGTGAATTGTTCAGAGCCGGGAGTTTTGATTGCGGTTAAAAAGTTTAATTTAAAGCATTTTAAGTCCATTGTGTTTTTTGGGGTATAAAATGGTGGTTAATGGGTCAAAACTGGGTGAATGTGATGTTGCACGAGATTTGAACAAGAAAGAGAAATCTTGGAGGAAGTATAGAGATTTTTTCGGAGGTTAAGTATTGGATTTGGTGAAAATTGTACTTATAAAGTGGTTGGTGCAAAAGGTTGGCATTCGGGGATAAATGCCCAAGGCCAAGGAGCAGTGTAAAAGCATTCCACAGTTCCAAAGAGATCATAGCTTATCCTTGTTTTAGTGCACTTTCCAATTAATAATCACAGCTTAGCTAATAGTTAGTATTAACCTGATTTGTTATAATAAGCAGGTTAGTTTAGTCTTGTCCTAGAATAGCTGAGGACTTGTTAGTCTTTTCTTGTTACAATTCTGTTATGAAATATGTTGCTAGGTGTGTGCATGCTTGGATATAAGGGTGCGAGCATCGATGTATTGGGCATGTTTTTGGGGAATGAAACTTCTTTCTCTCTATTCTTCTTCCTCTTTCTCCTATTTCCCTCTCTGAGATATCTCTTCCTTATACATAATTTTGTATTCTATGTCCATAATAATTCATACATAAACGGTAAACCACTGATTCACAGTGGTCACACTGAGATCATATATTTCCCTTACATTTCCATCAACTTAGTTGCATATTCTGTTGGGTTGAGCTAAACAGTAGTTTGTTCCTTACAAATTGGTATCAAAGCTGGTCAATCCTACCATGGCTACTAACAACCAATGCCTCAGTCATTTGGAGGAGCAGATAGGAAGTCTCAAACATGATTTCGGTGCTCAAATGAATGAACTCAAGCAGGATATTGATGTGAAGATGGACCAGAGATTGCAGCAGATGATGAAAGGGTTTGAAGCCATGTAAACACTAAGGATGCCGGTTGAACAGAATCGAACAGGTAACCACAATGATCCCATGGGTTCAATATTGGGCTCTATAAATAGTGGAGGTAATAATGGACATGATGGGAGTAGCAATAACAGTGGTAATAGCAATAATATCTTTAAATCTATCAGATTTGAGTTTCCTAAATTTGATGGAGCTAATCCTAGATCTTGGATTAGAAGATGTAACAAATTGTTTACACATCATGTAGTGGAAGAGGAGCAGAAATTGTATCTAGCTACCATGAATTTGGAGGGTGAGGCTGAGGAATGGTATGCAGGATTTGTTCATGAAGGATTGGTTCTGACTTGGATTGGCTTTGTGGATGAAATACTAGCTAGATTTGGTCCTGAGGCACAGTCTAATCTAATTGGTGAACTCAAAAACTTACATCAGGTTGGATCTGTAGATGAGTACAAAAGGAAATTTGAGGAGATAAAAGGATGGGCTCTACTAAAGAATCCTACACTCAATGAATCCTTTTTCATGGACTGCTATCTTGGAGGACTGAAGGAAGAGATAAGATTGGGTATACAGGAGTTGAAGGCCACTTGTCTCAAGGAGTTAATCAGGGTTTCCAGGGTAGAGGAAGCAAAGTTTGAGGCTTGGGTGAAAAGGAGTAGGTTGAGCACTAAATATGGTGCAGTGGGAAGTTCACAGAAAAACACTGTGTTATTTTCTGCTAAACCTCCACTGACAATGGGCAGCACCAGCCCAATTACTCCTCTTAAACAGTTGGAGTATGGCAGGTCACTTCCTATCTAAGGGTTAACTAATGAACAAATTGCTGAGAAAAGAAGGAAGAGGTTGTGTTTTTCTTGTGATGAACCATATGTTCCTGGTCACAAATGCAAGACCCCACACTTGTTCATGATATTGCCTTCTGAGGTGGAAACTGATGAATGTGAGGAGGAAGTAGGTGGTGACATAGAAACTAAGGAGCTTGTAGAGGAAGGGGGTACACAAGAAGCTCATATAACATTACATGCCTTGTCTGGACACAGTAAGAATAATACAATCAGAGTGGTGGGAATGGCTAATGGGAAGTTTCTCAAGATACTAATTGACAGTGGAAGCACTCACAATTTCCTGGATCCAGAATCTACCAAGAGATTGAGAGCTCCAGTGCAGTCTACTAAACCAATCACTGTTTATGTAGCTGATGGATTCAAGGTTAACAGTAATCAGGAGTGTGTGGGCCTTCATTGGACAGCACAAGGAGAGGAGTTCAGCAATGACTTTAAGATTCTACCCTTGGGTGGGATTGATGTTGTACTAGGAGTCCAGTGGTTAAGGGATTTTAATCCTACCACATTTGATTTCAAGGAGTTAGCATTATCCTTCATTAAGAATGGCAAGTCAGTGGTGTTGCAAGGTGAATCTGATTCTGTGGTTCCTACTATTCAAGTCATGTCCTCTGGTGAATTCAACAATATCCTCAATACCACCACCCATGGATATTTTGGGTATCTATTTGGAATGGTCTATGATAACCGGTCGAGGATGCCACTTACTACTAGCAACAAGGATGACTCTGTAAGGAATGGAAATGATGAAATTCCACAAGGGCATGAGTTAGATGCCATACTTGAAGAATTTACTGGGGTCTTCCAGGAACCTAAACAATTACCCCCTAATAGGAATCATAATCATCATATCAACTTGAAGGAAGGAAGTCAGCCTGTAAATCTGAGGCCATACAAGTACCCTCATGTGCAAAAAGAAGAGATTAAGAAAATAGTGAATGAGATGTTGCAGTCTGGTGTCATACAACCAAGCAACATCCCCTATGCTTTTCCAGTTCTGTTAGTTAAAAAACATGATGGTACATGGAGAATGTGTGTAGATTACAGATCCTTAAATGAGCAAACTGTTAAGGACAAATTTCCCATCCCTGCTATTGATGAACTGCTAGATGAACTGCATGGAGCAAGGTGGTTTTCAAAGTTAGATTTGAGGTCTGGTTATCACCAAATCAGAGTTCATGAATCTGATATACAGAAGACTGCATTTAGGACTCACTCAGGCCATTTTGAATTCTTGGTTATGCCATTTGGCCTCACAAATGCACCAGCAACTTTCCAGTCCCTTATGAATGAAGTATTTAAACCATTCCTTAGAAAATTCATTCTGGTTTTCTTTGATGACATACTAGTGTACAGCAAAACCTGGGAAGAGCGCATGAGTCACCTTAGAATGACCTTACAATTGTTGGAGACTAATCAGTTGTATGCTAAAAGAAGTAAGTGCACTTTTGGAATGGAACAGGTCAAGTATCTTAGGCATGTCATATCTCATGAAGGGGTCTCAACTGATCCAGACAAGATAGATTGTATGGTCAAATGGCCCCAACCACAAAATCTTAAGGGACTAAGGGGATTTCTGGGTTTAACAGGTTACTATAGAAAATTTGTAAGGAACTATGGGACCATAAGTAGGCCTTTAACTGAGTTGTTAAAGAAGGATAGATTCATTTTGACTCCAACGGCCACAGAAGCTTTTTTGGCCCTTAAAGAGGCTATGACCAGGTCACCAGTACTAGCAATGCCTGACTTTTCAAAACCTTTTGTGATAGAAGTTGATGCCTCATACTATGGATTAGGAGCAGTCCTTATGCAACAAGGCAGACCAATAGCTTTCATGAGCAAAACTATAGCTCCCAAGCATTTGGGATGGTCTACTTATGAGAAGGAGCTTATGTCCCTAGTTCATGCTGTAAGCAAATGGAGACACTACATATTGGGGAATAAGGTCCACATAAAGACTGATCATCAAAGCTTGAAATATCATTTAGACCAAAGAGTCTCTACTGTGAACCAACAAAAATGGATTACCAAGCTGCTAGGATTGGATTATGAGATTATTTATAAAAAAGGGAAAGACAATGTAGTAGCAGACTGTTTATCCAGACCAACAGGTGAGGGTTCTAACCATTCTTACTGCTCAGCCATCTCTGCATCTGTTCCTCAGTGGATTTCAGAACTAGCTTCTACTTAGGAGGCTGATGAGGGCCTTAGGGGTTTGATAACTCAACTAGTCATAGATCTTAATTCTCTACCAGGTTACTCTTACAACAATGGCAGACTCAAGTTTATGGATAAACTAGTGGTGGGACCTGATCTGGTACTAAGAAAAAAATTGCTTGCAGAATTCCATGCTTCACCTTTAGGAGGTCATTCAGGCATAAGAGGAACATATGAAAGAATTAGCAAGTACTTCTTTTGGCCCAGTTTAAGAGCTGATGTAACCAAGTGGGTAAGAAGTTGTGATATATGTCAAAAATAGAAGCATGAGACAGTGGCAAATCCTGGTCCTCTTCAACCATTAGTTGTGCCCGAAACTCCTTGGACATACATTTCTATGGACTTCATAGAGGGGCTGCCTAATTCTAAAGGTTACACTGTTATTTGGGTAGTAGTGGATCGGCTCACCAAATATGCACACTTCATTACACTCAAGCATCCCTTTACAGCTCAAGATCTGGCACATACTTATATTGCTCAGATTTATAGACTGCATGGTTTTCCTTCAACAATTGTATCTGATAGAGACAAAGTTTTTATTAGCTTGTTCTGGCAATCCTTGTTTAAGTTGGTGGGAACTAAGTTGCACTTGAGTTCAGCCTATCACCCCCAATCGGATGGACAAACTGAACGGTTGAATCAGGTATTAGAATGTTATTTGTGGTGTATGGTGATACAAAAACCAATGGTGTGGACTAACTGGATTCCTATGGCAGAATGGTGGTATAACACTCACCATCACAATGGGTTAAAAACTTCACCATTTGAAGCCCTCTATGGGTATAGACCACCCTACTTTAACTTTCATCAACAAGGAAGAGTACATGACTCAACCACTAGAAGTTTTTGCAAGGACAGGAGTGATTCTCTTAGGTTGCTCAAACAGAATTTGATTGAGGCTCAAGCTAGGATAAAACATTATGCTGATAAAGCAAGATCTGAGAGGTCTTTTATGGTGGGAGACTTGGTTTACTTGAGGATTAAACCAAATCAGCAAACCAGTTTACAACACACCAGATTTGGGAAGTTGAGTCCTAAGTACTTTGGGCCTTACATGATATTGGAGAAATTTGGCAATGTGGCTTATAAATTACAGCTTCCAGTGAATGCTAAGATACACCCAGTGTTTCATGTTTCTTTATTGAAAAAATGTATTGGGATAAATGCTTCCAGCTCACCTACACTGCCTTCAGTCAATGATCAAGGGCAATTTCTGGTGGAGCCTGTGGCTATCTTGGATAAGAAGATGGTTAAAAAAAATAATGTTGTTGCGGTGGAAGTGTTAGTGCAATGGTCTAACACACTTCCTTCTGATGCAACTTGGGAAGAATGAGAAATGTTCCAGAGCAGGTTTCTCACTTTCATCCTTGAGGACAAGGATTCTGTCAAGTGGGAGGGATTGTAAAGCATTCCACAGTTCCGGCAGATCATAGCTTATCCTTGTTTTAGTGCACTTTCCAATTAATAATCACAGTTAGCTAATAGTTAGTATTAACTGACTGTTATAATAGGCAAGGTTAGTTTAGTCTTGTCCTAGAATAGTTGAGGACTTGTTAGTCTTTTCTTGTTACAATTCTGTTATGAAATCTGTTGCTAGGTGCGTGCATGCTAGGATATAAGAGTGCGAGCATCGATGTATTGGGCATGTTTTTGGGGAATGAAACTTCTTTCTCTCTATTCTTCTTCCTCTTCCTCCCATTTCCCTCTCTGAGATCTCTCTTCCTTATACATAATTCTGTATTCTCTGTCCATAATAATTTATACATAAACCAACTGATTCACAGTGGTCACACTGAGATCATATATTTCCCTTACATTTCCATCAACTTAGTTGCATATTCTGTTGGGTTGAGCTAAACAGTAGCTTATTCCTTACACAGAGTTAATGGCACTGGAAGAGGTCAAAGGGCTAAAATTACTCCACCATTCCGTGATGATGAGATCAATGACACGGTCCCAGTGTTGGGATTTGATACAGCTTTCAGAAAAGGGAGGTACTTGTATTATTCGCGTGGAGGAGATTATTGTAAGGGAATGAATCACTATATGTGGAGCTTTTTATGTGCTCTTGGAGAGGCTCAGTATTTGAATAGAACCTTTGTGATGGATTTGAGTATATGTTTGTCAGCAACTCATTCTACAAGTAAAAAGGATGAGGTGGGAAAAGATTTCAGGTTCTTTTATGATTTTGAGCATTTGAAAGAGGTGGCGTCGATTGCAGAGGAGGGTGAGTTCCTTGGAGATTGGCAAAAATGGGATAAGTCCCATAAGAAGAAGGTTCCGGTTAGAAAGTTTGCAAGCCATAAAGTCACACCATGCAACTAAGGAAAGATAAGAGCACAATCATATGGAGGCAATTTGATGCACTTGAGCCAGAAAATTACTGGTATAGTGTTTGTGAAGGTCCTTCTGCAAAGTATATTCAGAGACCATGGCATGCTCTATGGAAATCAAAGAGACTTATGAATATAGTTTCCGAGATTAGTGGGCAAATAGACTGGGATTTTGATGCAGTCCATGTGGTTCGAGGCAAAAAAGCACAGAATAAGGAGATGTGGCCGCATCTGGGTGCTGATACATCACCAGATGCCCTTGTTGCGAAGCTGCAAGGGATTGTTCAACCTTGGAGGAATTTATATATTGCCACCAACGAACCATTCTATAATTACTTTGATAAATTGAGGTCTCATTATAAGGTTCATTTGCTGGACGATTACAAGAAATTGTGGGGAAATTCAAGTGAGTGGTACAACGAGACGAGGCTTTTTAAATGGTGACCGCCCAGTTGAATTTGATGGGTATATGAGAGTTGAAGTAGACACTGAGGTACTGTACAGGGCAAAGACACGGGTAGAGACGTTTTATAACCTGACAAGTGATTGCAAGGAGGGAGTTAATACATGCTAACCAGGTTGGAGATACCTTCTATTGCTTTTGTACAAGTATTTAGATCTCTTTGTTACCTGTTTTGTGGTGTCATTGGCTTTCATAATTCTAATATTCAGATCACTTCTGGCTTGTGATTATATTTGACTGTTCATTTATTTTATTAACTACCTAAACCAGATCTTGATATATTTATTTTTCTAATGATTTATCATATTTATAATACAGGTTGTAGCATATCAAATCACAACAAGAAGTGAACAATATCAAGTCAAAATGAATAATTTTACTATAGTTGTAATTTTTTGAACCTGTACCAACTTCAAATTATATAAATGATAATACATTTGCAATATTTAGTTTAATTCAATATAATTCTTAAATTTATGTTTAGTTTTTAAGTTTTAATATTGAATTAATTCTTGAAATTTTAAATTATTATTTAATAGCAATCTTGTTTATGAATAAAACTAATACGTTAAAAATATGTTTGAACTTTGAACAATTGCATGTTTGTGTTTGAACTTTGACATTAGCAATATGAATATATGTTTGTACTTTAAGCAAAGACTTTTATTATAGATTATTTTGCTTTATATTATTGTTTTGTTTGGATAAATATAAGATAAAATATTAAAATTGGCTTAAAATAAAAAATCTCGCCTAGATCCCCTACCCTGGCTGCCCGCCTCCCGCCTAGCGCCTTTTAGAACATTGCTCAGTCTCATTTCTTGTATGTCTGTGGTACTGGTAAATTTTATTCTAGAATGGTTTGACCAATGTTTTAGTCATTGTGGTATGTGCATCAAGTACTTGATATATATGCTTTTAAGATCATTCACCTTATGAACAAGTACTGAAATTCCTCCTGTTTACTTCTAAATTTGATACCCAAGGAGTGCAAGTATCACAAGAACAAAACTGTGTCCCAGAAAACAAAATTCTAAAATGGACAATATTGCTAGTTTGCCAATACACATTCACCAAAATATAAATAAATAAATAAATAAATAAAAACAGGGTCTCAATCTCATCAATCTATGCAACTTGGCATTAAAACTCCCAAATGACACCTCCATCCTCTGCAACATGAGTAAACATATACTAGCTACAAACTTAACAGAGATAACCAAGTTGCAGATACAACTGGGAAAACAAAATAGAAAAATTAAAAGAGACCAATATTTAACAGTACAATTTAGCTTTAAAAGTTTCTTATTTGAACTTTTTTTTATATAAAGAAAGTGTAATATACACCTTCTCTTATCTGTTTCCTTCTATTTTTCTAATTTAATCACAGGTGTTACAGTTACGAAAGAGGAGGAAGATTATATACAATATAGATAAACATTCGAATGCTTATATATAAACAACTGCCTCATCTTTTTGGGAAGCCTTTTCTTTACAACTGGAAATTTCGAATTTAAGACCTGTAATATACATTTAAGCTCAAATCATTTACACGCGTATTTTTAAAGAAAAAGGAAGAAATCAATTCACAAATATATGTAATGCAACAATCTATACACATATTTGTTCTGAATTTAATATGAATCAATCCGCATACCAAGAAAAATAAATAAAAATTGCGAACCACTCCCCAAAAGAACCTTACTTTACAAAATTTCTAAATGCTAGTCTTACTGATATCTGAGAAGATCCGACCAGAAGCTTTCCGTTGAATATGGAGAGAACTTCAGATCGCCGGAGCTCCGGCAGGCAACATAAGGAGATGAATAATCAACTGAAAAGGACGTTTGCAAATTGACTGATGGAGTTCTTTTGGATGGAGAGAGGTACAAAGTTATATCCTCACTTTATTTTTACCAGAGCCCAGAGGCATATGACCCCCCTAGGATGAAGCTTACTGCTGCTGCCGGCTGCCGCCTGCTGCTGCCGCTGTCGCCTGCCCCTGCCGCATAAATCTGGGATGAGAGAGAAGGGTTGGGGTGATGGAGGAGAGAAAAAAGAGGTGATGAACTGGTTAGATGGGGACAGGTGGTGGGTTCTGACTAGCAGCACGGTAGTAGTAGTCATTTGAACGAGCTACCTGGGGTCTGGCCGGAAGAGAATCAATTCTATTCTATTGTGCCGTCGGTGGTGCCGGTGGTGGTGCCGGCTGTGGTCAAACGGTGAGCAACTGAGAGAGTCTCTTTGTAATCCTATTCTGTTGGTTGTTGGCAAGTTGCATGGATCATTGTCATTATATTTGATAATCGATTCTCCTTTTTATTTTTCTTGTTCTTTTTTGTTTTATAATTTTCGGTTATTTTCTTTTATTTATGGTGTATTTGTATTTACCGTTTACTTTTTGGACATCTAATAAAAATGTCTACATTTTGAGAGGAAATTATGTAAGGACAATGTCTTGCACTTTAATTACAAGTTTTTACAATTATATATTGGGAAAAAAATAATAATTTATCATAGTTAAGTTTAAATATATTAATTAAAACGATGTATTATTTAATAATAAAATATATGTAATATTATTAATAAACGAGTATATCTATACTTATATTATATAAAAAGGAAAAAATTGTAACACTTTTCACGTAAAAATATTAGTGGAATTGGAATATATTCTTGGAAAACTTATAATTTCTCTAGTCGTTCTAGGTCAAAATTAAACCCAAAGACCTTAACTCGCTACAACCTACACGTTGCTGCTCCGGACCTCCGGTAACCGCCCTCAAATTTTGACCCCTCTCAAATTTTGTTCTGGTTCCGCCACTGCCAGAGCCCCTTGGCACACACGTTAGGTGAAACGGGAAGTAATTTTTGTGAGACAGCCTTGATTCTTGAAGCCGTGCCACAAGGTGCTTGCCCAACACAAGCAAATGTCAACAAGCCCGCTATGTATTCGAACAACTAGAATGAAGATATTAGCCAAATGAGCAAGCTATACAAACAAGCAAGAATGATGCCATTATTAGTTTATTAGCCAAACAATCGAGCATATATAGCAGCTTCCTTAAAACATAGTCTTTCATAATACTAAAATGCGTTTAGAAGACTAGAACAAGGGGATGACCGTATTTACACGGAGTTGAGATATTCCTTCCTAGCTGTAAAATGGAGCCTTAAGATCATGTAGCCAACTCTAAGTAGAATTATATTGCATCACTGGTAAACTTAGCTTTCTGAAAAATTGTCTGTAATTTCCGGCAATTTATGATTAGCGCTTTCTTCAACAATGGCAACTCCAAATCATGGTTCTCATAGCAGAAAGTTGTGAAAATTGTTTTGTCCACCTTGTCAATAGTTACAATTTTTGAATTTTCACCTTCTCCCTTTCCAATAACTACCTCAACCTTGTTGCACCTTTCAAGTTTTAGGTCCTGTAGGTTGACAAGCATTCTTGCCATAGGATGTGAAAGTAAGTACCCTGTACCTTAAGCTGTCACAAAACCCTACTTTAAGCGAGATTAGATTTTGGAAACCTTGAAATCCATTTGGAACCATTTTCCATATGTGTTAACTTGCTCAGCCAAGTTAGCTTCATCGATTCTAACATATCAAGCATACCCTGCTCATATTCTATCCTGACTTTTAGTCAAAAACTGATTCCAATGTATCACAGAACTATAATTCAAGTCGTTCAGGATTTCTTAGCAGTTTTATTGAATCTGAGGGTAACGGTCATTACTCTTAGTTTGTGGAAGAACCCACCATGCATTTTGCCACCCACAATCTGAACTATGCTGTCCAGACGAATGATGCTTACCATCTCCACCCTAGGCAATAATACCTGCATAAGTAAGTAGCATATGTATTATTACTTGTGCGAATGTGGCAATGGACTTTTAACTAGTATATTTTATTTCAAATTTTGACATAATTTGTATAGCCAATTCTGTAGTTTTAGAGGAACTCAATGAGTTCTCCATCTTTCACATGTGGTATTCCTTCCTTGACAACAATTTCCTCCAGCATCTTATATACATCGTCTTATACTTAGTTTCTGGAGTTGTACCAGGCATATTATTACGTGACAAAATTTCATTTTGAGAACTCTAAGGTTGCACATAGGTAGGTTATGCATCTTCATTACTTCTAGTCTACCAAAGGACTTTGCCGGAAGATCTCCACGTACGACATATCTCTTTCAGACTACCCATATTTGAAATGTTCAAGGACTCCAAGTTAATGAAAGTGGTATTCCCTGCCACTGAACCATACATATGTAGTATCTTCAAATTCACAAAACCATCTTTATTGAACGCCTTGACAGGATTCTTCAAGTCTCTGATTGTATTAACAAATAATCAGTTTTTTGGACTCTACCACCCAATTTGCATCAAGCCTATAAAGTTCCAAACTCCTGCTGAATCATGCAGGAGTGGGATGTGGCCATTCGTTCTCTTGTCTGCATTCCAGATGCAAAAGCTTCAGGTTTGGACAATCTAAACCATTGAGATGCAGCCACTCTTTCGATCATGTCTTACCATATAACATAGCTTACCTCTAGCTGCAATTGATAAACAAACATCACGTACAACATGATGCAATTTTACATTACAGTATGCCCCTTATCATCAGATATTAGCAAGTAGCTAGCAACTTCTGAGTTTATCAACCAAGGAGTCTACTCTGTTTCTTGCAGCAGCCGGTGTACGTGTGAAATAATGTTTGTTATTTCAATTGCAAGAGGTAAGCCTCCACTCCACATTCCTTGGCAACGCTTGCTTTTTGGTCGGAATTTGCAGTTTCCTGCCATCTCTTTGAAACGATGCCATGCTTCTTGGTCAGACAAGACTCGGACTTGGCTTGCATCTCTCTCTGACAGGAAAAGTCCGATTTCCTCCTATTAATCCCAAACGTCAGCCAATATTACAAGATTCCTGTAGTCTTTCACCAAGTAAATCTGGACAAGAATTTAAAATTTAATTTTTACAAATTAATGATTATGATCATCTTTATTGATTAAATTGAACCAAAACTTTAGTTCAATTGGTGGACTAGGCTTCCTAGGTTCGAACTTTGACAGTGACCACGTAGGGTAGGGTGTGTTTAATTTTAGTAAAAAAATTGTAAATTTTGTTAATTTGTTCTTTTGTATTTTTATTGATTATTGATGGCTAATGTTAATTTATTGAAAGTTGTAGTTTAATACTAATTTAACTCGGAAAAAAAAGGCAATAATATTTTTTGTGGGCCATTCAGACACACTTATTAGTATGAATTTATTAAGCATACGTAATTATTTATTAAATGTTACTTATTTTCAAAGGATTATCAGAAGGAAAAAAATTCACAAAAAATATACTAGATTTAAGGTGAATTTACTATAATAACACTGATGTAGTTTGTTTTTTTCATAATTATGGGACTCCGGTATATTTTAAGTTTTATGGATATAATTTTTTTCACAAATTATATTTTAATTATACATCTATAAGCCATTAATATAGGATTTGGATTTGAATAGATCAAAAGGCAAAATATATAACTTTCAGATCCGGTTAAAAATTTATACCATTAGAATAACATGAAATTAATTTTAATCAATACAATGTCGACACGTAAACCGAAAAGTAATCTCTCTGCGTACAATGTCGACACACAAGCCGAAAAATAATCTCTCAGCGTGATTGATCAATTGACCAACTTATCATAAAATTAACATCATATAACAACCGTAACCGGATCCATGATTTTATATACAAAGGAATGAAGGATACATATAGAAGTCTCAACAAATATAGGTTTAGACTCTGTTTTCAGGCAAACAAACTAATATAAAATTAAAAAATAATAATAATAATCATCCTTGGGCAGGAGAAGCCTCTTGATAATTGACTCCAATGTTTTCTTTACAAATAAAACATGTAGTTAGTTCATTACAACCAAATTCAGCACCACGGTAAAAAAAAAAAAAAATGCATCAACAACATCGGGACATTAATTTCTGTTTTCCTCGTGCTCAAAACATCTGTCATTTAATTCGGTCTAATTTTTTGTGTCGCATCCTCTGCTTGTCATACTGGCATGTTCTGCGACCTTATGTGCTTGTACTTCTGCTGCGTATTAAAGCATCTTGCACTCTCTGTCAAGCCTTTGGACACGAGCTGTTTCAACGCATCAACCCCTTCTTGCAGTGCAGCCTCGATCTTCAAAACAAAACAAAAAACATGTTATTTTTGCTGTTAATAATAGTCTAGAAGGAGAACATCCATGCCCAGTTTTAAGAAGTTCAATTTGAATACACTCCTTTTGTAAATATTACGGCAGGTATCCAAATATTTTGGTAAAGGATCAATTAGAAAGAAATAGTTCAGAACCGGTCAAAAGCTTTCATGATGGATTCAACAAGGATTCCTACCAAAGAGAGAGATTACTGCATAATAAACAGAATCATGATAAATATGGAGCATATTCTTTCTCTGGTAAGTTTGATAAATAGAGATTGTGCTATAAATAGTTTCTCGTAACTGATGAGAACTAAATACCAATAATAAACTTACCCGTCCTTGAGCTGTAGCATTGAAGTTTTGGAGCAAGAAGGCTTTAGGATCCATTTGACCAGGAGGCCTTCCAATACCTAAAAACATAGCAACGGTAATCAACTATGAAACTAAATCAAGCAACAGAATATATAGGATTTCTCAAACTGACCAATTCTCAGCCGAGCAAACTCTCTGTTTCCACGAAAATGAAAAATCACACTCTTCAGCCTGGTAGACGAACAGAAAGGGAGAATGAGTTTAAAGCTTGCTTACTGAAACTCAGAGGATATCCAATCTACAAGTACTATTCTAGTCCCCAATAGTTACAGTACTTGATAAATCCGAGTTATTGCAGGTGCTATAAACCCAGCACATTTACTTCATGTGCTCATGTCATGACGAAGCCATCAGCAGTCTAAGAAGCATAGAAACATCCGGGAAATAAGGACATGGAGAATCACATGTGTCACGTGATGTAAAAGGACATCTTAACTAATGATAAGTGGTTAACCAGACAACTTTTAAATTCCCACAAGTTGCATGGTTTTCTGATATATTAATTTTCTCCCTACTCAAATAAGGAAAAGCAATCTATCTAAACAAGCTCGGCCACTTGACTTCAAAATCAATATCTAACAGTTTTCCATTAAAAATAGATACATAAAGAGATAATATCACATGAGTCTGATTTTATTGCTACTCTCCCCCACCTAAAAACAAGGGGACACCATAAGGAGAAAAGCATACAGTTCAATAATAAAGCAAAACAAGAAAGCTCCAAAAAATGAAAATCAAAAGTCCCGACAAATCTTCCTTACCAACCCATGAAGTTCAAGAAAAACATCTGTGAAAAAACAGTAACTCTGTTCAACGACTTAAAATTCACAACTTAGTGTTCCTTATAAAACTCCAGGAATTCCCAATCTTATTAGTTGTAAACAATCTGCATTTGGTGTGCAAACAAGTGACTAAGCGTGCAATGAGGTGTGTCGAAGATAACTATTATCTGTTCAACGACTTAAAATTCACAACTTAGTGTTCCTTATAAAGCTCCAGGAATTCCCAATCTTATTAGTTGTAAACAATCTGCATTTGGTGTGCAAACAAGTGACTAAGCGTGCAATGAGGTGTGTCGAAGATAGAGAAAGGTCAATATTGGTCATATGGGCTTTTTGTTTTTGAGCCTACTATTTTAATGAGACGTATCTGGGGTCTACCTCTGTTGATGACCTTTTGGGTGAGTCTTCTCTTTTTAGGTTCGGACAGTAGTTTTGAGTGATTGGGTGCATAACAGCTGTGATGCTGCACATAGGTGTTGTTTCTTTTGGTTTCCTACAAGGGGGTCTCTGTAGATCCTGTGTATGTCATCCCCTTTAAGGCCTTTATTAATACACCTGAGCTATTTACCAAAGGAAAACGGGTGGATAAGCCTAGATGGATGGATTTAGACATTCCTGTATCAAATTAAGCATACAAACATATTTAATATATGCAAAGTTTAGCACATTGAATCACTGATTGAACATCACATTCAAACTATGCTGATCAAAATGTAATCGTGTAAGCCATCATATATTTTTCAGGCCTCCCCATAAGTTAGACACTCTACTATTTCTTCTATAAGTTCTATTTTATAATGTACTATAGTAAATTTTTGCAAAAGGTCGAAAGAAAATATTATACCAACATCTCCATCTGGGAGTAAAATGGGCAACGATAAGACAATAGAAAATAAAAACCAACATATATATAAAAGCACACAAAGAGCACAACGCAGAAGCTGTGAACAGCCACCTGTTTTTATCTTGTTATAAACATAACTCTTGGTGTGCCATCACTCACATAATTATATAAAATTACATGCAGACAAAGGTACTTTATCATGAAAATCCTTCTATACAGGTGAAAAGTAAATTTAACCTGCAAAACCCTTAATGTAGTAATGTAATAAAGCACGTGTATATTATTATATTCATACCCATTATGGCTTCCATGACCCCCCTTGTGGTGAAGGCGAAGAACTCCACATGGTAAATCCATGTCATCATGAAACTAAAACAAAAAAATTTAATGAATACAAGCTAAATGTAATCAACCAAACAAAATTTATGAGGGCACATAATTGCCTCTGAAATAGAATATACCACAACCACACGGTTAAGAGGGAGCTTATAGTAAGCAGCAAGAGGGCCACTCTGTAAATAATGGAAACAAAACGGAAGTTAGTGCATCACATTGATTCCAATTGGGGCTTCAGTAACATCACTAAAAGTTGGTCAAAAATATTCTCTGACACAAAATTCTATCATTATTCTGGGGAAATGGTGTTTCCAACGCATAATTTGCAAATCCAGTGCTAGTGAAGCAGTACACAATTGTACCTCGTGCACTACATACATTTGCGCTGGAATGGTAAATTCAATACTAGAAATATCATTTCCCTTATTATGTTTAAGACTTTAAGTTTCATGCTTAACATACAATATTACCACATAGCCTCAGAACATATCCCTTAAACTGTGGAGTTCAACGATATAATGATTGACAAAAGTAGCGCATTCTACACTGCAATGATTATCACCGAACTCATTTATCGAAGCATCCATTGATGATAGTGTAGAACCTTTGGCAAATTGGAAGTATTAAGTCCTATACATCAATAAATTCCTATTGGCTGTCAATTGCTGCAGATTTAAACATTAGTAGCCCATACAACATCACCATTACTTTTAGCACAATATTTGCTCAAAAAAATTAAAAGCACACTTACAGCAGAAAGATTTGGTTCAAGAGATCATCTTACCCAAGATCACTGATGACAAGTGTAGTTATGAAAAGCAATGATAAGAAAAACGGAGTTTCATAGACAAAACCCAGGGCAAATGGAGAAGAGTAGTTGAATGGAGCCTTTTGTTTCAAATAAAGGAGATTTTATTAGAAAGAAGAGATGATACAGGAGTCTAGGATGAAAGACATCCTCCTACCAGAAACAACAGAAGATCTGACCCCAGTTCCTATGTAAATCAGAAATAGCAAACCCAACTCCTGTTTCCTCCAAAGGCACCCAAGAACAAAGCCACCAAAGAAGCAAGAAATGAGATCCTAACCCATAAAGGGATATAAGAAGACAGGCACTAGATATTTTTGTTTATTAGATAAGTCGATCAACAAAGTCATAACGGCCTATTATATCCTCAATCAGAATTTTCGATATTGCTGGAGGAGTTTTCTTGGACCAATGCACAAATTGTCTTTCATCAATGGCATTATTGCTAACTTTCTAGCAGCTCTATTAGCATAATCATGTACCGGGTGAAAGCAGTTGAGTCAATAGCGTAGATGGACTTACATGACCGAGTATCACCCTCATTGCAGTTTCTGATTCTCCTTCTATTTCAAGATAATCAATTCCTAGCTTTACAGCTTCGCACAACCCAAACCTTAAAGCTTCCAATTCAATTTCAATAGTACATGTACAGCCTATTACTGGTGCTGAAACAGCATGTTTGAAAATGGCATTTTGATCACGTAGCACGCAACCAACCCCTACTTTGTCAAATTTAACATTGGCACACCCAGCAAAGTTTAGCTTCCAGGAGTCTTCAAATGGTGGGGTCCAAGCAATGTAATGGATCACTAATCCATTTTCAGAAGGATAAATCGCTTTGAGGAGCAACTGGGTTCCAATCAAGGGCCATGAATGATATTATTTAGCTTACTCGGGAGGAAATTAAAACTGAAAAACGTCAATAGAAAACTTGGGTGCTCCAAGAGTAGCTGACAATATAAGAGAGATGGTCACTTATATAGGAGGGTTTCCTTTAATGGCAGTGAAATCTTGAATTTATGACGGGATCAAAAAGCATATTTAAAGAAAGAAGAAATGGGAAAGAATTCAAAAAAAAAAAAAAGAATTAATGTCTACATGGGCAAAGAAACGGCTATATCATTAATTGCAGATCTAATCTCGGTTAAAAAAAACTGATTCAACTTTGACATGTGACATTGCTAATTTTCAGTAAGTGAAACATTCGGATGTATCCTAGATACTCATGTATATTCGTAGAGAATTGATATTTTCACAAGGAAATTTGATAATTCCACAAGGCTTCTCTCACATGAATAGTAAATGGAACCCACATTTACGAGTAATGCCTTGTGGAAATATTAAATTTCAGTTGTGGAAATAACAAATCTCAATTTTTATTATTTCCTTTTTCTATCCTTGTTATCATACAAACTATCCAAAAATAATTCCTTTATATTGTTAACGTCTTCTAACGCAATTCCAAAAATAAAGTTTGGAGAATAAGAATGAGCTTTTTTTTAATAATCATTTTGACATGAATCTAATTCCAATATAGAAATAGGTTTTAAGGATTTTCAATTTTATTTATATCCTTTTGGGATGTGATAAATTTACTTATATCTTGAATATATGGGGCAGGTATCCTATGGGTTGATTGAAGGCACCAACAGAATTGACCTCAAAACGATAAAATAAGAAAATATCATATTTTTTTATGTTTAAACTAAATTCTGGCCCCAAAAATAGGTCAAATACCTTGATTTCATATTTTCCTAGGATTACACTTGTCTATTTTAAGATATTAAAAATATGAATCCTGCTATGTATTGTAAAAAATTTACGCCAAATTACAATTGCGAAGCTTATCAATACATGGGATTGGTATGAATTTTAGAGGAAGGCTCCACATATTACACATCTCTCTCAAAAAGTTACATCTAATACTTATCCACGTTACTGGCAATCAAATAATCAACGTAAACATTAGCAATATTTATCATTTTCCAAAATATAAATATAAAGGGGATAACAACATTTGAACATTCATAGAATAAAAAGTATAACATTAAGAATATGCACTAGTGCCATTGGTTAGTCCATAAATTCTTTACTTAGCCTCAAATTAGCGGCGTTGCCAGTTAAAATACAAATTTGTTTCAAAATTGAGATTATTTTGGAAATAAATGTTATAGTCGTTTCTTTGTCTATACAAACATGAAATTTATTTGAAATCCTACCCATTTTCCCTCTGGTAGATATGCTTCTTTTGAAAAGTAAAAAAGGATAACAATAAGAATATGGCATGGATACCTAGGTTCCATCCATAAAATACTTTAGTTACCCAAAAAACATTAATGTCACTTGTCAAAGTTCAAAATTCAAAAATTACCTTTAGTGATATTAGATTGCTAATAAATGCTAAAGTCGTTTCATTGTTCACGTAGACATGAAAATTTTATCTTGGTCCTTATGAATGGAAGAACGTAAGGCTTAGTTAAGGTGTCAGAGGGTTTGCGCTAAATAAATCATGTGTGCCCTTTTTTCCTCTTTAATTGAGGATCTATAGAGTAGGATGTTGACTACAAGAGAGAAGGTTGGTTTGATTGCGGGTGTGTAGTGGGAGAGGAGGAATTGAGAGCGTCTTTTTTTTCTAAAGGTAGATAAAGTAATTTCATTAACAGAAGAGAGAGTACAAACAAAGGGGAAAGGAGTCCACCCATACTATGACATATGAAAATTAAAAAGTAAGCACTTGAGAAGTGCAGCTTCAACTCTACAAAGATTAAACACAGCCTAAGCACACACATAGAAGAAGCCCATTGAGAAACAAGAAAATTATTATATCTCGCTATAAAACAAAAGCTAAATAGTTCTCTATAAATACTAAAAAGTAGCATTGTGCTCATTTAAGATTCCCCAACCCTAAAAAACAAAAACCATTACACACTTTCAAAGCATCTTGACATCATTTCGTCCCTCAAATCATCAACACCAAATAAGTAAATATATCCCCCACAGAAGCAAGAAACACCGAAGCATCTTGACATCTCATCCCTCCAAAAGATTAACATCAAATAAGCAAAATATCCTCCACAAAAGTAGAGTTGGACAATCCCAAACAACACAACAATACTAAAAGAAATGAGAGAGTGCCTCATTCTCTTGCTTGCACATAAAACAAGTGTTTGAAGATAAAGCATTGAGGTTTGCAAACCATATAACTAAGAAATGTCTATAATGCATGACGGAACTTTAGAAACTAACATAGAAAGCAAGTATTATGGAAACAAAAAGGGGTTTTTACAGAACATAAAGCAATTCTAGAAAACAGCCTCCTAGAACAATAATAGTTTCCAAACACCCTAAGGAGGTGGACTTCTCCTTATAAGGACTTAACAAAGACTATTGCAGCTCAAGGAGAGAAATCAGCCTTGTATGCCTCTAAACCAGAACTAGGTATTCCAGAGCTCAATATTCAAATAAGCTAACCAACCAAGACCCAATTTTCCATCAGTAATTTATGTAGTTTTAAAAAAATACCATTCAGGGGAGAGGAAAAAAAATGTAAGAATGCTAGGTAATCTTCAATTTAAGAATAATAGTGGCCAATAGTGCAGCCAGCAAGAGATGACAAAGTATGTTCAAGTAATCAACTGAACATGATCACAATGTGAAGAAAATAAAATCTTTTAAAGTATAGTTTTAATATTATTAAGGAGATATTTTAGATTGCTTACAGATTCGCCACTCAAATTCATATAAGTTTGCGGTTTTGCAAGGAAAACAGGAACACCGTCTACAAAACCTGAAAGATAAGACAAAATAAATACATGAATTTGCATTTATTAGTTTATATCATGCAAATAACTTGCACATGATGATGTTAAGTTAAATAAAGAAAACAAATCAACCATAGGTTCATATAAAGGAACAACCCATTTATCTATAAATAAATAAAGAGGACCAACCTTTCCCAAATAGAGCTTTGCAATGAACTGTGTCCACTGGAATTCCTTGTGATTCAGCAAATGCATCAATCATTTTAAACCCTACCTGCTTCCAATCATACAAAATAGTGATAATACTAGAAACCAAAAGAAGTGGTGTTTGAGATAGAAAGGTATTCAGAAAATGTATAAATGTGGTCATACATTGTGTCTGGTTGTTTTGTATTTATCCCCAGGGTTGCCTAAGCCTACAAAGAGCCATGGCTGAGGAGTAGCAGTGCACAAGCAGCGCCTGGAAATTCTGCTAAGCATCTCCACTCATCTCCTAAATTCCTTAAACTCTTCTACAACAACATTTACATTTCTAACAACCAAGTATTCAAGAGTAAAAAAAGTTATATAGTAATAATGACACTTGTATTTAACTCACAAAAGATGGGAGTTTATGGACAGTTTACATAAGATACAAACAGAAACACATGTGCACACACACAAATGCACATAGTGGCAAGTATTCAATCGATCACGAAAAAAAATTTACATAAGTGAAAATGTGAACTACAGAAGTATGATATCAAGGATGGATACAGATGTATTTTATTTTTCATAAGTAGGAACAATAGAGATGCAATTAATTCACCACATAGCTAGATTGATGGCCAGGAACAGTGTAAGGGTGACTGAGGTGGCAACTGTGAAGTGTTGTTCCCTCATAAGGAGAGGAGTGAATGAGTCTGGTATGTGCGGGAAGAGCTTGGCAATACAAGGCCTAAACTAAAATAGTTCTATTGGTATATTTGTCTCATTTTTTTTCATTTTCTTTGTTATTTTAATGTTGAGAAGACATTTGGCCTTCTTCATAAATTAGTATAACTCCTAACTAGCTTCTTTATCTATTGTGCTTCTCATGGTGGAGCTTCCAGAGTCATGTTTCTCTAGGGAGAACAGTTTGTGGATTTGCTTCAATAATCAAACTATAAGCTTTAGATCACGTCTCTTTCAATTTAATTCTAATACTATTATATCTAGACAGCCTGCGAACAATAACAGTGGGACTGTCGGGCAAGGGGATATCGGATAGTTAGTATCTATTAGAATAATCTAGAGACCAGTCTGTTTAGTGTGAGGTAGTCAGTAGTTGTGTAGGATAAGAAAGTAAGTGTACCTTTAGCTTAATTTTCCAGCAAGTTTCTTTTTCTATAATTAGATGTAATGAGAGTCATTCTTTAAGCATTCAGAATTAATTAACGAAATGAGAAAAATGAGAAGCTTATTAAATCTTTCTCCCTATCTTCTTCCCCTTCTCTGTATCTATTTTGGACTTAATGTGAAACACTAAGTTCTATCCTTCTTCCTCCCCAATTGGCCAATTCTACCAAACATTTTGTCTAAACATCTAATTGTTTCTATATTTTGGTCAGAGCCTAACCCAGGCCTGACAGGTAGTCTATTATTCACTGGGAGCACGTGAAATGTAGTGATGGGATATCTATGTGAGAGGATGTGGAAATGGAAGCATGTATTAGAGAATAAGAAGAGAGGAACCCCATGATGTAGTGGAAAAACTGAAAATAGAAACTCGGGGTCATCTTTTGTGTTTATATACCGGGCTTACTAGATTATATGTATATGAGCATATGTGATTTAAATTCCGGCAATTCATTAAGAACTAGTTTTCTCCCCCACAAAATTCTGAGATCTCGAATTGTGCAAGCTGGTTTCTGAAAGGCTGCCATACACAGAACTAGTTAGAAATTGACAGCTTAATTCAATCCAGAATAATCTTTGTTGAGACGCTGAAATCCTATGAAGCACGGCCCGGCATTTTCAGGAAACGATCCATTGGGGGATAAATTCAATTCTTCATATATATTTAATTTATAAAAATATATTTCTACAATAAATAAATTTAACTACTAACAGAGCATGATAAATCTTATACAAAATAGTGAAAAACACAAGCACCTTACATAATAAATGTCTTAGGTAGCATTTGCATCCATAAGTTCATAAATGGCAAATATAAAAAACTAAAATTCAAACACAGGCGGAACCAGAACCAATTTATCGATATAGAAATACTTACGACTTACAAACTATAACAAATCATTGAATACATCAACAACAAATACTGAACAAATAAGAGGGGCTGATGCAATTACACCAGAAAACAAAGAACAGAAATTGAAATTGAAAAAAAAAATAGCTTAAACAAGGTACTAACCTTGAATTTGTAGAGCAAAAAGAGGGGCTGAGATGTGAGGTGCCGAAAAGAGAGAGAAACAGTTCCTTATCAGTTGAGAAGAAAGCCCAATTTTTTGGGGTTACAGCCAATAACCATGGGAAGAGAATAGCATGGCTGAGAAATCTAATTGGAAAGAAAAAGATTAGAGTTGCCGATTGGAAAGGGAAGAGGTTGCTGCGTTTGGGCGGGCAAGTCTGAATTCGAGATATGAGAGATAAAATGATAGGCGGGGCTAATACGGCATAATTTCTCAACTTATAAATCGACTTCGAAGTAGTTTTTGAGAAGTAATATTTTTTTATATTTTAATAAATAATTATTATCTCTAGTCTTTGCAGTGCTATTGGGTCATTCTGTACAATAAGAATTCAATTTTTTCAGTATGTACCCAACAGATTCCTTATATTGATTCCTTAAATAATAAAATTTGAAATTTGAAAGTTCCAACAATTAAAACATGTTTTGACCATTGTAACTATTTTTTATTTAAAAATAATTAATGTTTGAATTTAAAAAATGCTATTATTTTAATTTAAAAATAGATGTTGCTAGAAATCAAAAAGTGCAACGATCATTTCAATTTAGCATTCTTCAGTTCTCCTACTTCTAACATCACAAATGTTTCAATTTTTTCGAAGAAGGCATCATCATCTTTTACTTGACTCTGCTGAACAAGAGGTTCTGCATGAAAATTGTTTAACCATGGAAGGAGAAATTTCAGAGAGAAAAGGCAAAGCGAAGACACATCGAGGTTCTGTTCTCGGTCATGTTTACATCGATCGTGATCGTAAGACGGGCCATGAAAACTTAGTACGAGATTACTTCTCCCCAACCCCAACATTTCCTCACAGGCTATTTCGAAGACGATTTCGCATGAGTCGTAATTTATTCCTCCACATTCATGATGCTGTTTTGGCTTATGATGAATATTTTGTCTGTTGTCGAAATCTTTGCATTTACGAAGGCTTATCTTCATTACAAAAAGTTCTTTGCAAGACTCGAATGTTGTGTTATGGAGTTTCGGTGATATGGTGGATGAGTATCTTGACTTGCGAGAAAGCAAGAAATGAGGCAATGAAAAAATTGTTGAAGCGATGATTAATATTTTTGGTGATCAATACTTGAGGTCACCTACTGCCAATGATGTAAGTAGGTTATTTTTACTACATGAGGAGCGTGGATTCCCAGGAATGCTTGGCAGCATTGATTATATGCATTGGACATGGAAAATTTGTCCAAGTGGATGGAAGGGTCACTACTCGGGCCATTGTGGTGATGCAACAATAATATTAGAGGCAGTGGCCTCATGTACTCAAGAGTCTGCACGGAAAGATGTGGAACGTGCATTTAGAGTTCTCCAATCACATTTTCATATAATTCGGCAACCTTGCAGGTATTTTAGGTTAGCAACATTGAATAATATCATGAAGGCATGCATTATAATGCATAACATGATTGTAGAAGACGAGCGTGACCTATACAAGTCATTGGAGAAAGGTAGCTATTATTTATTTGAAGAAATTTCCTCTCCAATAGTCGATTGCGAGTATGATCCAGTGGCCTTTGCTTTAGTAGCTAGTATCTTGTGAATTAACCAAATCAACCAAGTCAATTTAATAAAACACATTGGAAAACTAATTTTCCCTTCCCGTGTGAATCTAATATGAAACTATCAAGTAAAGCAATATAAATTTTGAAAAATAATCAAGAGAAATCACACACAAAAGGACAAAGGGGAAAATTATATAAAGACCATTAAAAAAATACTCAAAAAATAGGTTGAATTCTAATCTCTACCCAGAAAAATACCTCAAGAAATTAACATAATACATGTTAAAAGACAAGATTTTAAGCAATACTCAGAACACAATTTGAAATCATACTGTTCCAATAACTCTTGAAAATGGCAAATTAATTCTCGAAATTGCCTAAAAAGAAAGAGAATTACAAAGAAAGAATTAATACCAAATTCAGTGTAACTCGTTCGGATCGATTAAATCATGATGCTTTCTTATTCTCGGCCTGAGCTTTTGAGCTTTGATGAACTGAAAAATCAAAGGAGAACCCTAGATATGTCACGTGTTGTAGAAGAAGACAATCAGCGAAGAGGAGAATCGGTGAATATTGGAGAGGAGAATCGGTGAATTTTGGAGAAGAAAATCGTAGGTTCAAGAAGATTCGGGATGTTAATTTTTTACCCCTTTCTAAAGCTGACGTGTCAGGGTGTGAAAGGTACTTTTACGTATATACAGAAAGCTTTTTCATTCCTCGCCCCACGAAAGCGGTAAAAAATCCTATTTAGAGATTAGGATAGAGAATTAAATAAAGATAGAGAAACTGTTGGATAATAATTTGTTGACCTATTTTTTAAAATTGGAGATAAAGAATATATTAGGGAAATTGTTGTGAATGCTCTAAGTTATTTTAAAATTAGTAAATTTGATAAAGAATAATATTACAGAACATTGTACATCAGCACATTGATTAACAAATTATTTTAATGTAGTCTTCGGCCTCACATAAAAAATCGATGTGGAGTATATGTCACATCACCAGTTTGTAGAATAGTTTGTGTCCGTAATATTATTCTTTGAAAAAATTTAAAAAGTTTTCTTGAACCAAGGTTAATGTGAGACCCCAGATTTTATGAATAAATATTTAATTTTCTCGAAATAATTTTTTTTAAATATTATGGTGTGGATTTGATATAATGTTATAGTTGTGGGTAGTATTTATAAATTTTGCAAAAGTACGCAAGTTGTTATATAATATTCGATTGGTGGGGAATATTCATTTTAACGTAAAAATATTCGCATAACCGCACAATCATTGGTGGACCCCATAATGTAATTATTGTCGGATTGAGAAAGCGACAAAAATACTTTATGAAAATAACGGCGGAAGTTTTACCGTTAACTGTTGAAACACCCGGTGTTAAAAAAAATGATGTCTGCGTGATTGCATAAGTAGCACACAGGTATTGATTATTGATGCTTATGTGATAAGTCACTTTCGGTTTTGTTTTATTGGTATTATTAATGTAATAAAACAAAATACTTTTATAAGTTATTCTATAAATAGAATATATTATATTCTATTATGCGTAGTATTGCATAAAGGTCTCAGATAGTGTTTTGCATAGTAAAATCTTTTTATATAAAAATGTATACTTTTATAAAGTTATTCTATAAATAGAATATATTATATTTTATTATGCATAGTGTTGCATAGTGCTCTCGCATAGTATTTTGCATAGTAGTAAAATTTTTTATATATAAAATGTAATACTTTTATAAAGTTATCTGCTTTTTATTAGACAATAATTAGAATATATTATATTTTATTATGCATAGTGTTTGCATAATGCTGCATAGTGTTTGCATAGTAAAAATCTTTTATAAATTTATTCATTTTATTAGATTATAAATAGAATATATTATATTTTATTTAAAAGATTTTGCTTTAAATATGGATCGTCAGATTAAAAGTAAATCAATACGGACCGTTCATGAGTTAATTACTTATCTACCCATTTTTCTATAAATAGAAGCTCATTCCTTCATTATTTTCTTACGAATTCACCGAAACTCTGAGAGATAAACTATAGAGAGAAAGAAGAAAGTATTCTAACTACTTCACTACTTATATATCCAAAGACTCATCTTCTTAAGGTAGGGAATATTATTTGTTGTACTCGTAAAGGGTATTATTTCTTTCTTATTCATGAAGAGAACTTCTGTTATTCCATTCTTTATTATTCTATTGGAATAACCTGTATACGCGGGATACCCTATACTTGGTGACATTCTTCTATTATTCCGTATTTATTATTCTCATTGTAATATCCTCGCTTGCAAGCGCTTTACGCCGGACCGATTCCGTTTTTATTATTCTCATCATATGTCTGCCACGTTTGCTTTACGTGTTCGTTTTTGCTATTATTCTGCTTGCAATATTTCAGATGTACGCTGCGCTTTACGCCGACCGATTCCGCCCCATTATTAGTATTCTATCGAATAACCCGCCTATGCGGCACCGCATTTACGGTGATTTCTGTTATTCCATTCATTTGTTATTTCGCTGGACATTCAATTTCACCACTTTCTTCATGTTTATTATTTACTCTGTTGTATATTATATTATGACTGTTATTTACCGACTGTCATTCATTCTTCACTGTGATTTCTCAGATGTCTACTATTCTTCATCGATGTTATCTTTTTTTTTTGATCAGATTTGTTTCTTTAAGTAGATTTCTAAGAACATGTTTGTATTCAAACTCACGCTTTATGTTTTGTCGATATATACGTGATGCCCCAAAATTAGGTATACATCACCCATCTTGGGTCGCCAGATACACGGTATGTAATTCAAATACAATTTACTAATACAACTGCTTCTGCATAATATTTACAAAAACATAACTATGAGTTTGAATACAATTATTGTCTACTAGAGATTATACAAACTCAAAAGGAGTCCTCATTATAATTGTTAACACACTATTTCACTGTATTAAAGAGGACTACTAATACTATCATCTCGTCCATCACTCCGCTCCCCGACTCGTCTCAAATATATTCTCATTTCAAGAGAATGTTGAAAGAAAGGGTAAGCTCAATCAGCCCAAGAAGAAATATTATGACTAAGATAATGCGTAATAAATTATCATTAGCTTTAAACAAAGGTTAAACCGATACAATATAACAAACATCAAGTTTAATCACAATGAACAAACAAATCCATTAAAAGAGTCAAGAGAAAATAAATCTACTATCTTTTATGATTTAAAAGGTTTTTCATCATCATATCACCGAGACTCAACTTAATAAATATTCCACATCATCGAATCACCCCTACACTACGCACTCAAGGATATTCTTTAGATCACGCACCACAATTATCCATGCACTACAGCCAAAGAATATTTGTAGTATTCATTAATGGTCATGATCATGCCAACAACTATCCATCAATGCACTACTAGCCAACGAGGACTTTTTCCACATCATTTGTAACATTACGATCATGATTACATCGAATAATCCCTCGGTCATAATCATACCAAGTCCATCTATGCACCACAGTGCCACGTATGACTTTCAACATAATATATAAACACGAGGATGATGATAATGATATAAGAATTCAATAAAAAAGTTCAAGAATTAATTTATCCATGAATCAATAACGCCCAAATTGTCAACACGACAATCGCTTTGGTAGAGTAAAATTCAAGAATGCTCGTAAGAATATTTCCATGAAAAGATATCGATGAAGCGCAAATATCAAGGATATTCCACTAATTTCATGGAGTATGTAAGTCAAAACTTTAACTAATCGAGTATAATAACGAATGGAATAACAAAAGAAATCACCATGCACGCAGATTTTGTATGTATGTGTTATTCCAATGTAATAATAAGAATCTAATCTGTGTCAAAGTAAATTGCACCGACAAGATGTTCCAATGTATTAATACAGACGAATTGTGTCCCATGAAAACGCATGCATGTATTATATTCCAAAAAAATAATAACAAAGATTTTAACCAGTGTCTCGCATAAACGCATGCATGTGATATTCCAATGTAATAATAATAAAGATGGAACCAGTCCATGTAAAACGCATGCATGTGATATTTCAAATGTAATAATAATAAAGATGTAATAATGTAAGAATGTCACCAAGTATAGGTAAATCACAGATAACGTTATTCCAAATAGAATAATAAGCAATGGAATAAAAACAGTTCTCTTAATGAATAAGAAAGAATAACACCCCTTACCGTTAAATAAACTGAATATAAGAGTAGGGAAGTAGCAGAATACTTTTCTATAGTTTCTTATAATTTCTTTCTCTAGAGTTTCAGTGAATTCGTAAGAAATAATGAAGGAATGAGCTTCTATTTATAGAAAAATGAACTGCATAGTAACTAACTCATAAACGGTCCAGATTGATTTACTTTTAATCGGACGGTCCATAATTAAAGCAAAATCTTTTTAAATAAAATATAATATATATATATATATATATATATATTATATACACATTATATATATAACACTAGTCACGGGTTGTGAACCCCGTGAACTTTCCTGCTAAACAATCAAATTATTACATATATATAATTATAATAATAATAATGATTGTACTCTTCTCCTCCCAACTTGCAAAACCAACCGACAATATATATATAATACATAAAAGTACACCACCATTCCCATTAAATTTCTACCCCCCATCATCAACTCCACTTGATTTATATTATATATATATATATATATAAACTCATGCCACTAAAAAACCAAAAAAAACCCACCCACCCATAAAATCCTAAACATATATATATATATATATATATATATATATATATATATATATATATTATTAGTTCTTAGTAGCACAAGTTATCTGTAAGGGGGGTTGAATAGATATTTGAAAATCTTTTCTATTTTAAACTTGTTCTTAGATAGTGATTAAAACTTAATGGAATTAGTATTTATTTTAATCTTCTTAACCAAGCAATGGAGTTATGAGCGAAGTAAAAGCGGATATAAGCAGAGATATAGCAGCTTATAAGATATATAGATGACACAATTGTTTTTAAGTGGTTCAGAGCACTCAAAGCTCCTAGTCCACTCTTCTACTCAACGAGTAGGATATTCACTAAGATGTCTTTACAATCTTCCGAATCACACAGATTCCTTCTGACATCAGCCAGCCTAGAACTTCTATTTCACTTTGAACTCTTCAAGTCCAAAGCAGACTTGCTTTCTTACGCTTCACTATTTAACTCTTCAAAGTCCAAAGAGACTTGGTACTCTTCTTCAGCTTGATTGATGGTTGTTGTTGTTGCTTTACAAGGTTGCATACTCAGGTTCATTGTAAAGCATTGGTTCGTTAAGAACCGAGTAATGAAAGTAAGCTTTTCAATATCTCGATCGTAGATTTGAGCCTTAGAGAATTCTTCACGCTGAATGTTTGATTGCTTGCTTGCTTTTTTTTTCTCTCATCATCCGTCTGATCCAGATATATGTGATGTTGAAAACTATCCGCTTGGATCCATCCGTTGTGGCATTAAATGCTTCAAACTTTCTCGTGTCTTTGCGATGGAGACATTTTTTGCACATCTCTCAATTCTACATTCTAGCTCATCGACATCGCAGCAGTCGCTTTCTCACCTACCACCAAAAGGTGTTTTGTCCTCTTATCCATAAGTACTATCCTTAGCTTCTTCAATACGCTTCTTTGTTGCATACTAAGGATATTTCATATATTCTCGGGACCGATGAGCACCGCAAAGATCCGGGATCCATTTCCTCGTATGTTGAATTAACAACTCATGAGGCTTGACGCTTTCGACCACGGCAGACAGATGATGCTTTCTACGATTGGATCGTGATGTTCTACTATTAAGATCATAGTGGCTTTGACTTGCATACTACGATGCTATCAATGAAAGTACACTACGATTTCTCTTAAACTTTCATGCACTACGATCTTCTTTTTGCTCGTGTTTATCGACTCTACGCTCCCGAGAGCACACTACGATCGTTGACTTATAAACTTCACGCTTCCTTCAAAGACACTATGATCGTGGAGTTAGCTTGGTGAACGCTGGGACCACTCTCTACGATTTTTGAAGAGTCCCTTTCAAGCAGTGCACACTACGATCTTCAGTTCTACGTTTTCGCCTTGACTTCGCGAATGTTGATCGATTGATGCACTACGATTTCTTCAACTAATCTATTACATCTCAAGATCAACCTAACAGCTTTTGATCTTTCTATCTATACATTCTAGAATGTAATGATACACGCTTGAAAGCTTAGATCAACCTAACAATTTTGATCTATCACTAAGTCCTCAGTACATATATTCTTTAAAGGACCTTACAAATAATCATGAACACATGCATTAAAACATCAAATCATAATATGCATTCTCCCAACATATACATATATATATATATATCACACTCATACCACACTATTTTGAAAAATGAGTAGGTGGGGGTCCATAAAATACGCCAAAATTCACAACAATATCAAGATAATAATTAAACAAAACCGAGTGACTTCTCACGTAAAGATCAATAATCAATACCGTGCTACTATGCAACCACGCCAGACATCGCATTTTTAACACCGGGTGTTTCAATAGTTAATGGTAAAACTTCCGCCGTTATTTTTCATAAAGTATTTTTGTCGTTTTCTCAATCCGACAATAATTCCGTTGTGGGGTCCACCAATGATTGTGCCGTCGTACGTATATTCCCTGACAAAAAGAATATTCTCCGACCAATCGAATATAATATGACAACTTGCATACTTTGCAAAATTTGTAAATATTACCCACAACTATAACATTATATTAAATTCATTCCATAATATTCAAAAATGATATTTATTGAAATTTTATCTTTATTTATAAAAGTTGGGGTCTTACAACCTCCCCTTCTTATGAACTTTCACCCTCAAAATTAGGGTACGTACCTGATATGTCGAAGAGGTAAGGATACCTTGATTTCATTTCAGATTCTAACTCCCAAGTCATTTCCTCAACATCGTGGTTCCTCCACAAAACTTTGACTTGAGGTATAACCTTGGAGCGTAGAATATGTTCCTTCTAATCCAAGATTTGAACAGGAACCTCTTCATACGTCAAATCTTCCGCTATTTCGTCCGGTTCTAACTCAATAATGTGGTTCGGGTCTTTCACATATTATGTAACATGGATATGTGAAAAACGTTATGAACATGAGACATACTTGGTGGTAAAACGAGTTTATAGGCCACAGTTCCTACTCGATCGAGGATTAAAAATGGGCTGATGAATCGAGGATTGAGTTTTCCTCTCTTTCCAAATCTCGTAACACCTTTCCACGGAGCAACACGTAACAACACATAATCTCCTATATCGAACTCCACGTCCTTTCGATGAAGATCAGCATAACTCTTTTGTCGATCTTATGAGGTTTTTATACATTGCCGGATCGTTTGAATCTTTTTCGTAGTCATACGTACCAACTCCGGTCCCAACAATGTTGCTTCACCCACCTCATCCCAAAGATAATCGGAGAATCGACACTTTCTTCCATACAACGCTTCAAATGGAGCCATGCCAATACTTGCTTGATAACTGTTATTGTAGGAAAACTCCACCAATGGTAAGAACTTGTCCCAACTTCCCTTGAAATCAAGGACACATAGTCTTAATAGATCTTCAAGAGTTTGAATAGTCCTCGCCGATTGTCCGTCCGTCTGAGGATGATATGCCGAGCTAAATCGTAAGTCTGTGCCCATAGCTTTTTGCAAACTAACCCAAAATCGTGAAGTGAATCTTGGGTCTCGATCAGAAACTATGGATACCGGCATACCATGCAGTCATACAATCTCGTTTATGTACATACGAGCAAGATGTTCAAGTGTATAAGTTTCTTGTATCGGTAAGAAATGAGCAGACTTGGTCAATCTATCAACAATGACCCAAATCGTGATCATCTATACCTTGAGAAACCTTAGGAAGACCCCAGAATTGAAATCCATGGTAATGTGCTCCCACTTCCATTCTAGAATTTCAAGTGGTTGCAATGGACCTTTTGGTACTTGATGCTCCGCTTTAACTCGTTCACAAGTTAGACACCTTGAGATAAATAATGTTATCTCTCTCTTCATATTGTTCCACCAAAATGTATAACGAATATTATGATACATTTTGGTACTCCCAAGATGGATTGCAAATGGTGTGTTGTCTGCGCTCTCTATCATGATTTTATACTTTAAATCGTGGTCGTTAGAACACAAAGTCCGGAGTTGACTCAAGTATTCCTTCTTCATCGATTCTTGCTTCGCATAAGACCTTCTTGCACTTTCTTCCTCATACGCATCACTCCTGTGTCCAGTAGCTTGAACAGCTTTAACTTTATCAATTAAAGTCGGTTCTACTCGTATATTCGCCATCATCACATGGTTCCTGGATTCTTTAACTCTATCTCCATCCTTTGCAAGTCACACAAAATGGGCCTTTGTGTTGACAATATCGCATTCGCACTTGCATATGATCTTCTACTCAATGCGTCAGCTACCACGTTCGCTTTTCCAGGATGGTATTGGATGGTATGATTATAATCTTTCAACAGTTCAAACCAGTGTCGTTGTCGCATGTTGAGTTCCTTTTGAGTGAAGAAATATTTGAGGCTTTTATGATCCGTAAAGATCTCCACCTTCTCCCCATACAAGTAATGCCTCCAAATCTTTAGTGCGAAGACAACAACTGCCAACTCTGGATCATGAGTAGGATAATTCCTCTCATATTCCTTGAGTTGTCTTGAGGCATAGGCTATGACTTTTCCATGTTGAATGAGAACACATCCCAACCCTTTGCCCAAAGCATCACTATAGATGACAAATCCCTCCGAGCCAGATGGTATTATCAGAACAGGTGACTATTGTGACGCCCCCAAAATTAGGTATACATCACCCATCTTGAGTCGCCAGATACATGGTACAGAATTCAAATACAACTTAATAATACAATTGTCGTGTACAATACGACAAAACATAAACTGTGAGTTTGAATACAAATATTGTCTACTAGAGAATATACAAACTCAAAAAGAGTCCTCATTACAATTATTATCACACTATTTTACAGAATAGTGAGGACTACTAATGTACCATCTAGGACCATCACTCCATTTCCCGACTCGTCCCAACTATATTCTCATTTCCTGAAGAGAACAATGAAAGAAAGGGTGAGCTCAACTAGCCCAGTAAGAAATATTATGACTAAGATAATGCAGAATAAATTATCATTAGCCTTAAAATGTTGTTTAAACCGATACAATATAACAAACATCAAGTTTAATGCGTGAACAAATAATCCATTAAAAGAGTCAAGTAGAGAATAAAATCTACTATCTTTTATGATTTAAAAGGTTTTTCATCACTTTTATCATTGGGACTCAACTTTAATAAATAATCCACATCATCGAATCACCTCAAGATTATCTTGTGACGCCCCAAAATTAGGTATACATAACCCATCTTGGGTCGCCATACATACATGGTACGTAATTCAAATACAATTTACTAATACAACTGTTCGGCATAATACGACAAAAACATAATCATGAGTTTGAATACAATTATTGTCTACTAGAGATTATACAAACTCAAAAGGAGTCCTCATTACAATTGTTAATACACTATTTCACGTATTATAGTGAGGACTACTAATACTATCATCTCGTCCATCACTCCGCTCCTCGACTCGTCCCCAAATTATATTCTCATTTCAAGAGAACAATGAAAGAAAGGGTGAGCTCAACCAAATTTCAAAGAAGAAATATTATAACTAAGATAATGCAGAATAAATTATCATTAGCCTTAAAAAGTGTTAAACTGATACAATATAACAAACATCAAGTTTAACTGCAGCGGAACAAACAATCCATTAAAAGAGTCAAGTAGAAAATAAATCTACTATCTTTTATGATTTAAAAGGTTTTTCATCACTGTTATCGCTGAGACTTAGCTTAATAAATATTCCACATCATCGAATCACCCATGCACTATGGCCAAGGATATTCTTTAGTATCACGACCACAATTATCCATGCACTACAGGCCAAGAATATTTGTGTATTCATTAATGGTCATGATCATGCCAACAACTATCCATCAATGCACTACGGGCCAATGAGGACTTTTTCCACATCATTTATAACATTACGGTCATGATTACACCGAATAATCCCTAGTCATAATCATACCAAGTCCATCTATGCACTACAGGCCACAGATGACTTTCAACATAATATAAACATGAGGATGATGACAATGATATAAGAATTCAATAAAACAAGTTCAAGAATTAATTTATCCATGAATCAATAACGTCCAAATTGTCAACATGACACTGCTTTGTAAAGTAAAATTCAAGAATGCTCGGAAGAATACTTTCATGAAAAGATACTGGATAAAGCGCAAATATCAAAGATATTCCACTAATTTCATGGAGTATAGAAGTCAAAACTTTAACCAACTGAGTATAATAACGAATGAAATAACAAAAGAAATCACCATGCATGTGGTACTTGCGATGTATGCAGTTATTCCAATGTAATAAAAAGTAATCGGAACCAAAGTCAAAGAAATTATTCGCCACCGAGGATGTTCCAATGTAATAATACAGACGGAACCAGTCCCGTAAAAAACGCATGCACAAGATATTCCAATGTAATAATAACAAAGATTTTAATTCAGTCTCAAGCGTAAACGCATGCATGTGATATTTCAATAGAATAATAATAAAGATGGAACCAGTCCGCAGAAAACGCATTTTACGTGATATTCCAACAGTAATAATAATAAAGATGTAATAATGTAAGAATGTCACCAAGTATAGGTAGTCCGATATCTTTGGTTATTCCAAAGAGAATAATAAGCAATGGAATAAAAACAATTCTCTTCATGAATAAGAAAGAATAACACCCCTTACCGTAAAATAAACTGAATATAAGAGTAGAGAAGTAGCAGAATACTTTTCTATAGTTTCTTATAATTTCTCTCTCTAGAGTTTCAAAGAATTAAGTAAGAAATAATGAAGGAATGAGCTTCTATTTATAGAAAATGGACCTATATAAGAACTAATTCATGAACGGTCCAGATTGATTTATTTTTAATTGGACGGTCCATAATTAAAGCAAAATCTTTTTAAATATAATATATATATATATATATATTATATATACACATTATATATATAACACTAGTCACGGGTTGTGAACCCCGTGAACTTTTCCTGCTAAACAATCAAATTATTAAATATATATAATTATAATAATAATAATGATTGTACTCCTTCTCTGCCAACTTGCAAACCAACCGACAATATATATATAATATATAAAAGTACACCACCCGTCCATTAAATTTCTACCCCCCCCCATCATCAACCCACTTGATTTATATTATATATATATATAATATAAACTCATGCCACTAAAACCAAAAAAAAACCCCACCCACCCATAACATCCTTAATATATATATATATATGTATATATATATATATATATATATATATATATATATATATGTCACACTCATACCACACTATTTTGAAAAATGAGTAGATGGGGGTCCATAAAATACGCCAAAATTCACAACAATACTGTGACAATAATTAAACAAAACTGAGTGACTTCTCACGTAAGCATCAATAATCAATACTATGTGCTACTATGCAATCACGCGTATTACTGTACTTTTAACACCGGTGTTTCAATAGTTAACGGTAAAACTTTCGTCGTTATTTTTCATAAAGTATTTTTGTCGTTTTTTCAATCCGACAATAATTCCGTTGTGGGGTCCACCAATGATTGTGCCGTCGTACGTATATTCCCTGACAAAAAGAATATTCTCCGACCAATCGAATATAATATGACAACTTGCATACTTTGCAAAATTTGTAAATATTACCCACAACTATAACATTATATTAAATTCATTCTATAATATTCAAAAATGATATTTATTAAAATTTTATCTTTATTTATAAAAGTTGGGGTCTTACAACCTCCCTTTCTTATGAAATTTCGCCTTCAAAATTAGGGTACGTACCTGGTATGTCGAAGAGGTAAGGATGCCTTGATTTTATTTCAGATTCTAACTCCCAAGTCATTTTCTCAACATCGTGGTTCCTCCACAAAACTTTGACTTGAGGTATAACCTTGGAGCGTAGAATATGTTCCTTCTTATCCAAGATTTGAACAGGAACCTCTTCATACGTCAAATCTTCCGCTATTTCGTTTGGTTCTAACTCAATAATGTGGTTCGGGTCTTTCACATATTTACGTAACATGGATATGTGAAAAACGTTATGAACATGAGACATACTTGGCAGAAAGCGAGTTTATAGCCCACGCCAGCTCCTACTCGATCGAGGAGGATTAAAATGGGTCAGATGAATCGAGGATTGAGTTTTCCTCTCTTTCCAAATCTCGTAACACCTTTCCACGGAAAGAACACATAACAACACACGATCTCCTATATCGAACTTCACGTCCTTTCGATGAAGATCAAGATAACTCTTTTTGTCGATCCGGTGAGGTTTTTATACGTTCTTGGGATCGTTTGAATCTTTTCCGTAGTCATACGCATCAACTCCGGTCCCAACAATGTTGTTTCACCAAATTTCATCCCAAAGATATCGGAGAACGACACTTTCTTCCATACAACGCTTCAAGAGTTTGAATAGTCTATCCGATTCGTCCATTCTGGATTCGAGGATGATATCTTGAAGCTAAATCGTAAGTCTGTGCCCATAGCTTTTTGCAAACTAACCCAAAATCGTGAAGTGAATCTTGGGTCTCGATCGTAAACTATGGATACCGCAAGATACCATGCAGCTTTACAATCTCGCTTATGTACATACTGAGCAAGACGTTCAAGTGTATAAGTTTCTCGATTTGTAGAAGAAATGAGCGGACTTGGTCAATCTATCAACAATGACCCAAATCGCATCTATACCTTAAGAAACCTTAGGAAGACTGGTAACGAAATCCATGGTAATGTGTTCCCACTTCCATTCTGGAATTTCAAGTGGTTGCAATGGACCTTTTGGTACTTGATGCTCCGCTTTAACTCGTTGACAAGTTAGACACCTTGAGATAAATAACGCTATCTCTCTCGTCATATTGTTCCACCAAAATGTATAACGAATATCATGATACATTTTGGTACTCCCAAGATGGATTGCAAATGGTATGTTGTGCGCCTCCATCATGATTTTATACTTTAAATCAGGGTCGTTAGGAACACAAAGTCTGGAGTTGACTCGAAGTATTCCTTCTTCATCGATTCTTGCTTCCAGATAAAGACCTTCTTGCACTTTCTTCCTCATACGATCGCCCCAGTCTCAGAAGCTTCGAGCAACTTTAACTTTATCAATTAAAGTCGGTTCTACTCAGATATTCGCCATCATCACATGGGTCCCCAGAGTCTTTAACTCTATCTCCATCCTTTGCGTAAGTCACACAAAATGGGCCTTTGTGTTGACAATATCGCACTCGCTTCTTGCATATGATCTTCTACTCAATGCGCAACCACCACGCGTTCTTTTTCCGATGGTATTGATGGTATGATTATAATCTTTCAACAGCCAAGCCAGTTGTCGTTGTTGCATGTTGAGTTCCTTTTGAGTGAAGAAATATTTGAGGCTTTTTATGATCCGTAAAGATCTCCACCTTCCCCATACAAGTAATGCCTCCAAATCTTCAAATTCACGAAGATAACAACCGCTAACTCTAGATCATGAGTAGGATAATTCCTCCTCATATTCTTTGAGTTGTCTTGAGGCATAGGCTATGACTTTTCCATGTTGCATGAAAACACATCCCAACCTTTGCCCAAGCATCAGTAGATGACAAATCCTCCGAGCGATGGTATTGTCGAAATAAAATTGAAATGAGTCTCTCTCGAGTTCTTGAAAACTCTTCTCACATTCTTCGCTCCAACCGAACTTTGTATCTTTCCGAGTCAATCGAAGTCGATGGAGTAGAGATTCGAGAAAATCCTTCCACGAATCTCCGATAATAACCAAATAAACCGAGAAAGCTACGATTTGATCATCGATTTAGGTTGCTCCCAAACTTTGAATGGCTTCAATCTTTCTTTGGGTCAATGATATTCCATGACTTGATATCACATGCCCAAGGAATGCTACTTCCTCAAGCCGTAACTCGCATTTCTTCAATTTGGCATAAAGCTTATATTCACGAAGCTTTTGAGTGTCGACTCAAGTGTTGCTCATGATCTTCACGGCTTTTGGAATAAATAAAGATGTCATCAATAAAGACGACCACAAAGTGATCTAAATATTCCTCAATACTCGGCTCATCATATCCATGAAGGCAAAGAGGAGCATTCAATCAATCCAAAGGACATGACTAGAATTCATAATGCCCGTCATCGGAGTTCCGAAAAGCCGCCTTTGGAATGTCATCGGTTCTAATCCTCAATTGGTGATATCCTAACGAAGATCAATCTTTGAGAAGAATTTGGCTCCTTGCAATCGGTCAAACAGTCATCAATACATGGCAATGGATACCTATTTTTGATGGTGACATGATTCAACTCCCGATAATCAATACAAAGTCGCATACTCCCATCTTTCTTCTTCACGAATGTAACAAGAGCACCCCAAGGAGAAGTACTAGGATGAATAAAGCCAATGTCTAATAATTCCTTCATTGGGTCTTTAACTCCCGGTTCAATAGAGCCATTCGATATGGGGCTTTGGAAATGGGTTTTGTACCGGGTTCAAGGTTGATACAAAATTCAATTTCACGCCTGGGGTAGGCCAGAAGTTTTTCTTGGAATACGTCAGAAATTTATTAACAATGTAAATATCATTCAAAGTCGACGATTTTTGTTTAGATCTGTGATATGAGCTAAGAAAGCTTGACATCCGTTTTTCAATAAACGAATAGCTTTATGGCTTGAGATGACCGTGATTGATTTTAATGGTTTTGTCGCTTGAATTTGCATAATAGGTTGATTAGGAATATGAAAGCTAACAACCTTACGAAAATAATCAATTTTTGCATGATAAGTAGTTAACCAATCAATCCTTAGAATCACGCCAAATGCAAGTATTTTCAATGAAATAAGATCGATTGGGTAATATGAGGGTAAATGATTTGAACCAAACAAGACTTATAAACAAATTGAATGTAATGAAGGTTTCTCCCAATGGAGTTTCCACAGATAATAAGTCAAAGTCTAATTCTTCCTGAGTCAAATTTAATCGTTGAAATAAGTAAGTAGAGAAATAAAAGAATGGGTAGAACTCGGTATCAAATAAAGTATAAACTTCGTTAGAGTTTATGATAAGCTTACCCGTGATGACCTCATTCGGGTTCCTTGCTTTCTACGGAGGTCACAACAAACACTCTCCTCGCACACTACCGAATTTTTGACTTTTCCGGGACTACTTTTGGTGCCTCCAACCTAGTTGAATTTGTCTTCTGAAGGACAAAATCGGCTAAGTGACCTTCTTTCCACAATTATAACATGCTTTAGACGATCGCGCAAATTTGGATGATGTGTCCTCCCTCCGCATTTGAAGCATATGATAGGTGGTCTTTCTCCTTCCTTAACAACGGTGTCATGGTCTTGACGCGCTTTTCCATCATTGTTGAATCTCCTCTTCTAGAAATGTCCATTCTTATTGTTTTGGCCCTGATTACCACCGAAGTGGTTACCATTTCTGGCCTGTTGATTCCCTCCACGCTTGTTATCACCTCTTCGATAACTGCTCTCTTTTGGTTGCGTTGACTCGTTATCGCGCTCCACTAACTGAGCCCTATTTACAACATCTGAATAAAAACACAGTTTATGAGAAATAAGATGTTGACGTATCTCCGGCTTTAAACCACTTAAAAATATTCGCGCCATTCTCTCTTCATTATCCACTAAGTGGGACATGACGCCGGGATAACTCCGCAAATTTTGCCTCGTATCATGCGACACGGCCATATTGTTTTGCTCCAATTTGATAAACTCCACCTCCTTCATGTGAAGAATACTTTCGGGAAAGTATTTGTGGTTGAAACGACTCTTGAACTTCTCCCAAGACATCTTCAAGACGGCAGAGTTGAGTACGCTTTTATCGATTCCCACCAATGAATCGCCTCATGCAGCAAGAACATAAAGGCGTGAAAGGAACCTTTTGCTCCTCGGAGCATCCCAAGACATCAAATATCTTGGTGATCTCGCTTTATCCATGCTTCCGCCATAAGTGGTTTTGGCTCTCCCTTAAACTCCGGTGGTCCCAACTCCTTGAACTGTTTAGCGGTGACCGTCCGAGAGTTTCCAGTGTTTCTACTTACATTTTGGACAGATCCGCTCTACATTCTTTGTTGCATGAATTAAAATAAAACCTCTCGAACAATCCATCATTCATCATTTGGTCAGTGTTGTTGTTTGCATGAGGATTGTCTCATTCCTGATGCACATTATACTGATTATTGATATGTGGTTAATCAACGATCACAGGCTCCATTGCTTTATTCTCAACATTCTCGGATGTCATTTTCGAATCTCGCCACAAAACAAAAGATTAATTGACATATAACATATTATCCCTATATTCTCGACCTACCAAGTAATACAAAAAAAACTTAGGTAGGTCATACTAACGAAGGAATTCCCCGTCTCTCCCCTCCTAGTTCTATTCTCACATCTTAGCCAGGGATCATATCGCTAAGCTTTGATACCAACTGTGACGCCCCCAAAATTAGGTATACATCACCCATCTTGGGTCGCTGAGATACATGGTATGTAATTCAAATACAATTTACTAATACAACTGTTTAGTAATTAATACGACAAAACATAACTGTGAGTTTGAATACAATTATTGTCTACTAGAGATTATACAAACTCAAAAGGAGTTCTCATTACAATTGTTAACACACTATTTTACAAAATAGTGAGGACTACTAATACTATCATCTGGTCCATCACTCCGTTCCCCGACTCGTCCCAGCTATATTCTTATTTCCTGAAGAGAACAATGAAAGAAAGGGTGAGCTCAACTAGCCCAGTAAGAAATATTATGACTAAGATAATGCAGAATAAAGTATCATTAGCCTTAAACAGTGTTAAACTGATACAATATAACAAACATCAAGTTTAACTGCAGCGGAACAAGCAATCCATTAAAAGAGTCAAGTAGAAAATAAATCTACTATCTTTTATGATTTAAAATGTTTTTCATCACTGTTATCGCTGAGACTCAGCTTAATAAATATTCCACATCATCGAATCACCCCTGCACTACGGCCAAGGATATTCTTTAGTATCACGACCACAATTATCCATGCACTACAGGCCAAGAATATTTGTGTATTCATTAATGGTCATGATCATGCTAACAACTATCCATCAATGCACTACGGGCCAATGAGGACTTTTTCCACATCATTTATAACATTACGGTCATGATTACACGAATAATCCCTCAGTCATAATCATACCAAGTCCATCTACGCACTACAAAAGTCACGATGACTTTCAACATAATATAAACATGAGGATGATGACAATGATATAAGAATTCAATAAAACAAGTTCAAGAATTAATTTATCTATGAATCAATAACGTCCAAAATGTCAACATGCCACTGCTTTGTAGAGTAAAATTCAAGAATGCTCAGAAGAATATTTTCATGAAAAGATACGGGATGAAGCGCAAATATCAAAGATATTCCACTAATTTCATGGAGTATAGAAGTCAAAACTTTAACCAATCATGTATAATAACGAATGGAATAACAAAAGAAATCACCATACATGCGGTACTTATGATAGACAGTTATTCCAACACAATAAATAATAAAGAAATTTAACCAGTCAAAGTAAATTGCACCGACAAGATGTTCCAATGTAATAATACAGAGACGGAACTAGGTCCTAAGTAAAACGTAACAGATGGATATATTCCAAAAGAATAATAACAAAGATGGAACCAGGCTGGCGTAAAACGCACAGACCGGATATTCCAACAGAATAATAATAATAGAACCAGGTCCGGCGTAAAACGCACAAACAGGATATTACAACAGAATAATAGAAGAATGTCACCAAGTATAGGGTAGTCCGTGTATACTGGTTATTCCAGCAGAATAATAAGCAATGGAATAAAAACAGTTCTCTTCATGAATAAGAAAGAATAACACCCCTTACCGTAAAATAAACTGAATATAAGAGTAGGGAAGTAGCAAAATACTTTTCTATAGTTTCTTATAATTTTTCTCTCTAGAGTTTCAGTGAATTCTTAAGAAATAATGAAGGAATGAGCTTCTATTTATAGAAAAATGGATCGTGATAAGAATTAACTCATTAATGAGCGGTCCAGATTGATTTACTCTTAATCGGACGGTCTATAATTAAAGCAAAATCTTTTTAAATATAATATTATATATATATATATATATTATATACACATTATATATATAACACTAGTCACGGGTTGTGAACCCCGTGAACTTTATACTAAACAATCAAATTATTACATATATATAATTATAATAATTAAAATGATTGTACTCTTCTCCTATAACTTGCAAAACCAACCGACAATATATATATATATAATACATAAAAGTACACCACCCGTCCATTAAATTTCTACCCCCCATCATCAACCCACTTAATTTATATTATATATATAATATAAACTCATGCCACTAAAACCAAAAAAAAACCACCCACCCACCCGTAACATCCTAAACATATATATATATATATATATATATATATATATATATATATCACACTCATACCACACTATTTTGAAAAATGAGTAGGTGGGGGTTCATAAAATACGCCAAAATTCACAACAATACTGTGATAATAATTAAACAAAACTGAGTGACTTCTCACGTAAGCATCAATAATCAATACCGTGTGCTACTATGCAACCACGCGTATTACTTTACTTTTAACACCGGATGTTTCAATAGTTAACGGTAAAACTTTCGCCGTTATATTTCATAAAGTATTTTGTCATTTTCTCAATCCGACAATAATTCTGTTGTGGGGTCCACCAATGATTATGTCGTCGTACGAATATATTCCCTGACAAAAAGAATATTCCCCGACCAATCGAATATAATATGACAACTTGCATACTTTGCAAAATTTGTAAATATTACCCATAACTATAACATTATATTAAATTCATTCCATAATATTCAAAAATAATATTTATTGAAATTTTATCTTTATTTATAAAAGTTGGGGTCTTACAGTACACGACAGTTGTATTATTAAGTTGTATTTGAATTCTGTACCATGTATCTGGCGACTTAAGATGGGTGATGTATACCTAATTTTGGGGCGTCACAGTTAAAATTATCCTTTATCCTTTATCAAAACCGATGTGAAGTATGTCACATCAGTAGTTTGTAGAATAGTTTGTGTCCGTAACATTATCCTCCCCAAATAAGGCATCCCAAATTTTGAACCAAGGTTAAAAAATTTAACCAAAAAAAATAAAATATATATAAGGCTACGAGTGTTTGTCCAACACGTGTCTCATACAGTCTCGACACGAATTTGTGGGCTTTCGAAAAATATTTATGCTTCATAAGTGAAATTAATCACAAAAATAAAAAGAAAACACATAACGGGTGCATACAAGTGCACAATAACATGGTTAACATAAATGAGGTGTCGGGCACCGACTTGTTGGGATGAGGTTGGCGAATGGGCCATAAAAGGGTCTGAGTTAGTTCAAATCACTACGGAGCGGTGGCTAAGGAGAAATTGAAGTCGGCTCGATCACGGCAGAAGTGTTATGCTGATAAGTATAGGAGAACTTTAGAGTTTGAACCTGGTGAGTATGTGTTTCTAAAAGTTTCTCCTTGGAAGGGTATTCAGCGATTTGGGTTGAAATGAAAACTTAGTCCGTGTTATATTGGACCATTTGAGATTTTGGAGAGGGTTGGTGAGGTTGCATATCGGTTAACTTTGCCTCCACAGCTAGCTCATGTGCATAATGTGTTCCATGTGTCGGTGTTGAGGAGTTACCAATATCATCCATTGCATGTGGTGCAATATCCGTTCGATAAGATTCGGGAGGATCTTACTTGTGAGGAACAAGCTGAGACAATTTTGGATCGTCAAGAAAGGATTATGATGGAGGAGTCTATTCGAGCGGAGTATCCGCATCTCTTTGAAAATTAGGTGCGTTCCATTCTTTTGATTCCGGGGACGGAATCCTTTTTAAGGGGTAGGTGATGTAATACCCTGTTAAAAAATAATAATAATAAATAAATAAATAGATGATCTTTAAATGCATATTTTAAATATTTTAATTGGACTTTGTCTTTAATTTGAGTCAAATTTGTCATTTAATTTATATGGGCTAATGTATTAATAAGTGTCGGGTAAATTAACTTGGTAAAGTTGGGCTTAATTTAATTGGGTCCAATCTATGTTTTGTAATATTAAATCATGTTATAATAAGAAAATTAATAAGATAAATTAAAAAAAATAAATAGATAAGTAAACCTAATTTTACTTGACATTATTTGATACGTAACTGCCTGAGAAAAAAAAAAGGGACGCAGCCACAATACAGAAGGAAGAAGAAAGTGATTCAGTTAACAAATGTATGAATTCAAATTAATCGTAAATGCTTAGGTGTAAAAACATATTGATTCTGTTCCTTCATTGAATCACTTGAAAATTTGAAAAAAAAAGACTGTTGCAGTATTATATTATTATATATATAGATATAAGATCGGAAGCGGGGTTTCAGTCTAGTATAAGAGGACTTTTGGTGGTGTCCCATTCGTGAAATTATAATTTTTGTACTATATTTATATCAAGCTAGCCCAACTGGATGGTTTCCAAAAAAAATTTGAATTTGGATCATCAATCTTTGTGCAAATTATTTAATTCCTGCTTTATATGATTCATATTATTATGTATACTACCTAGGTGTGTGTGTGTATATATATATATATATATATATATGCTAATGACTGAAAGTTTAAAATTGAAGTTTAATTTATTTATTTATTATTATTATTATTATTATTATTATTATTATTATTTTGAAAATTAGTTTTATTAAAGGCATCATGATCAAGCCGTTTAAGTATTTGGCCAATAATTTATTTCGGTAAAATTGATATTTTGATTTAGTTAAATGTTATAAAATTAAGTATTTAATTTACAAGATATCTAATGGATTATTCTGCTATAGCTTAATGCAAAATCATAGTAATTAAAGTGCAAATATATTTTGATAATATCATTTATGAATGTATTATTTTGGTGATTAGTTCGAACAGAAGAAGTGTGACGAATAATATTTGGAATTATAAATTTCAGGTATTACATTACTTACTTCAGGTACGGGTTCTGTACTCCTTCCGCGATAATCCTTTAATTTTGATTTGTTCGTTTCGCTTTTTGTTTAGAAATTTGTTATTGTTTCACATGATTGTTCATTCTTAAATTCGTGAGAAAGTTTCATTTTCGCATTAGTATTTGAAACTTGTATTTGTACTCTTCGATCTAGTACATCATGGTTAATATTTATTTCGATCTTTGTGGAAAGTACATGTTAATATTTTTTAGAGACTTTGTGTTGATATTTCATTTCAGTTTAACATGTACACGTTAGAACCCTTTTGTTGTGTCACATGTGCTGTGACATTATATCTTTGTTAGAATACCGTAGGGTATACTTGAGTTATAACCACCTGTAGAGGTACCACAAACATGTCCTTTTGGCACCGAGGCATGACACCTTATGTGGCGGTGTGATCAGTTCACGGCATCTCCATTTTGTGCTCCGGTGGGAGTTGGTCATTTGGTGTTTTGTTGTGAAAGGCGTATGGGTCGACCCTAGTTTTCTGTTTTATTCTGCGGATTTATGATGTTTGTGCCAAACAAAACTTCCAATTTTACATACATTTGGATTCGCGATCCAATGTGTGTGACTTGCCTGTGTGGCATTATTTGATTTGCATGTGTGACATTATTTGACTTGCATATGTGGTAAGGTATATTTCTGTTTTGTTTTGAGTTCGGTATGAAATAACACCCAACCATTTGATTCAGCCTATTATTTCGTTGTGTTAGTTCAGTTCGTTTCGTCTTTTTAATTTAATTGAGTTAGTATTTCGGTTCATTATTTGTATTCTATATCCGTACTGGGCATTTGGCTCATGCTGTATTTTTCTTTCGGCAGGTAATCAGGGGAATCAAGGGCAAGTGTGATGAGAGCTCCATTCATTCCAATGGTTTAGAAATATTCTGTTTAGGCTTGATGTGTCAGTTTATTTGGAATTATAGTAATTATTTTAGATTGTGATTTGAGCCCGTGTGGCATTTATTATGGGTTGTTTTATGGAATATAATCATTATGAGACCATTCTTTTATGGCATAGAGCTTTCATTTATTTTGTTAAATTTGGTGCGTAACCTCTCTTTCTATTTCGGAAAGGGGGTGTTACAATAATATTACAATTTTTTTTACAATTTAAATGGTAATATTATTATTATAATATATAATTTTCAGCATGTGAATAAAAGTGGAGTGAAGGTTATTATTTTTATTTTGAATTCCTTTCGTGCACTCCACCTTTGCTAATGGATGGAATAATTTCTCTGCAAAGCATTTGTTTTTCCAAACTTGTGGGCCTCACCTATTGGAAAAATAAGAGATTAAGTAGTGAATGAAAAGGAAAGGTTAGGCATGATTGAATAAAAATAAAAGTTTGGTAGGAAAGAATTTAGCAAGAAAAGTTAGGCAGTTCATTTGGTTTTCTTCCTCCGTGATGCACTATAAATAGGGGGTAACCTCTCCTTTCTAAAACACACAAGTACAATATCGGAAATTATTATTCTATAGTATTTTGAGTATTTCTCTTGAGTATAAGGATACTTTGAGTGTAGCTTTTTGGGCAAGATTTTCTCATAATAATATCCGACATTACAGTCAAATCCAGTTTCTACTAAGGTAATGGATATTATTTTCTTGCAATACTCGTAATAAATATTATTTTATTTCATACTCCATATTATAAAAGGAATATTATTTTATTTCGTATTCCTAAATTTAAACTTACTATGGTAAGTATTGCTTCTATAATTCCTGAAATTGTAATTCCTTAAGTTTTGCGTTTCATCTAATATCGTTTTATGGGAATATTGGTCTAAACTTTCTTGATAAATTTTCATATTTTCATGTCGGGTTACTATTTACGAAGTACTATTCATGACAGAATTTAATTTTCTTTTGTGTCCAAATTATTTTTGATACATGAATATCATTCTTGAATTTTACTCCACAAAGTTATCATGTTTAAAATTTGGATATTTTTGAACTCTGGAAAAATTGAATTAGAATTCTCTAATATTTATCCTTTATCTCACTTGATTGAATCTTTCTATCATTGTCATCATCTTCATATTATATTGAAAGTAATATTTGGCCTGTAGTGCAAAGATGAACTGTTAATTAGTATGACTATTGTGACGCCCCCAAAATTAGGTATACATCACCCATCTTGAGTCGCCAGATACATGGTATGTAATTCAAATACAACTTAATAATACAATTGTGGGTATAATACGACAAAAACATAAAACCTATGAGTTTGAATACAAATATTGTCTACTTAGAGAATATACAAACTCAAAAAGAGTCCTCATTACAATTATTATCACACTATTTTACGTAATAGTGAGGACTACTAATGTACCATCTAGGACCATCACTCCATTTCCCGACTAAATCCCAACTATATTCTCATTTCACAAGAGAACAATGAAAGAAAGGGTGAGCTCAACTAGCCCAAAGAAGAAATATTATGACTAAGATAATGCGTAATAAATTATCATTAGCCTTAAACAAAGTTAAACCGATACAATATAACAAACATCAAGTTTAATCAAGGTAGCTGAACAAATAATCCATTAAAAGAGTCAAGTAGAATAAAATCTACTATCTTTTATGATTTAAAAGGTTTTCATCACTTTTATCATTTGGACTCACCTTAATAAATAATCCACATCATCGAATCACCCTCAAGATTATCTTGTGACGCCCCCAAAATTAGGTATACATAACCCATCTTGGGTCGCCAGATATATGGTACGTAATTCAAATACAATTTACTAATACAACCGTCGGTACAATAATATTAAAACATAAATCGTGAGTTTGAATACAATTATTGTCTACTAGAGATTATACAAACTCAAAAGGAGTCCTCATTACAATTGTTAATACACTATTTCACGTAATAGTGAGGACTACTAATACTATCATCCGTCCATCACTCCGCTCCCCGACTCGTCCCCAAATTATATTCTCATTTCTGAAGAGAACAATGAAAGAAAGGGTGAGCTCAACTAGCCCAAGAAGAAATATTATGACTAAGATAATGCGTAATAAATTATCATTAGCCTTAAAAAGTGTTAAACCGATACAATATAACAAACATCAAGTTTAATCGCAATGAACAAACAATCCATTAAAAGAGTCAAGAGAAAATAAATCTACTATCTTTTATGATTTAAAAGGTTTTTCATCACTCAAGTATCGCCGAGACTCAAATTTTAATAAATATTCCACATCATCGAATCACCCATGCACTACGGCCAAGGATATTCTTTAGTATCACGACCACAATTATTTATGCACTACAGGCCAAGAATATTTGTGTATTCATTAATGGTCATGATCATGCCAACAACTATCCATCAATGCACTACGGGCCAATGAGGACTTTTTCCACATCATTTATAACATTACGGTCATGATTACACCGAATAATCCCTAATCATAATCATACCAAGTCCATCTATGCACTACAGGCCACAGATGACTTTCAACATAATATAAACATGAGGATGATGACAATGATATAAGAATTCAATAAAACAAGTTCAAGAATTAATTTATCCATGAATCAATAACGTCCAAATTGTCAACATGACACTGCTTTGTAAAGTAAAATTCAAGAATGCTCGGAAGAACATTTCCATGAAAAGATACTGGATAAAGCGCAAATATCAAGGATATTCCACTAATTTCATGGAGTATAGAAGTCAAAACTTTAACCAACTGAGTATAATAACGAATTAAATAACAAAAGAAATCACCATGCATGCGGTATTTAGCGATGTATGTGTTATTCCAATGTAATAAAAAGTAATTCAACCAATTCGTGCAAAAACGCATGCACGGTGATGTTCCAATGTAATAATACAGACGGAACTCAGTCCCACCAGAAAACGCATGTATGTGATATTCCAAATGTAATAATAACAAAAAAGATTAACCAGTCCATGTAAAACGCATGCATGTGATATATTCAATGTATAATAATAATAATATAACCAGTCCGACAGAAACGCATGCATGTGATATTCCAAATGTAATAATAATAAAGATGTAATAATAAAAGAATGTCACCAAGTATAGGGTAGTCACAGATATCTTGTTTATTCCAAAGAATAATAATAATGCAATGGAATAAAAACAATTCTCTTCATGAATAAGAAAGAATAACACCCCTTACCGTAAAATAAACTGAATATAAGAGTAGAGAAGTAGCAGAATAGTTTTCTATAGTTTCTTATAATTTCTCTCTCTAGAGTTTCAGTGAATTCGTAAGAAATAATGAAGGAATGAGCTTCTATTTATAGAAAAATGGACTGCATAGTAACTAACTCATAAACGATCCAGATTGATTTATTTTTAATTGGACGGTCCATAATTAAAGCAAAATCTTTTTAAATATAATATATATATATATATATATATATATATATATATATATATATAACACTAGTCACTGTTGTGAACCCCGTGAACTTTATTTTCTCGCTAAACAATCAAATTATTACATATATATATATATAATAATAATAATGATTGTATTCTTCTCCGCCAACTTGCAAACTAACCGACAATATATATATATATATATATAAAAGTACACCACCATTCATTAAATTTCTACCCCCATCATCAATCCCCACTTGATTTATATTATATATATATATATATATATATAAACTCGCCACTAAAACCAAAAAAAACCCCACCCACCCGTAATATCCTTAATATATATATATATATATATATATATATATATATATATATATATATATATATATATATATATATCATACACTCATACCATACTATTTTGAAAAATGAGTAGGTGGGGGTCCATAAAATACGCTAAAATTCACAACAATACTGTGACAATAATTAAACAAAATCGAGTGACTTCTCACGTAAGATCAATAATCAATACTATGTGCTACTATGCAATCACGCCAGACATCAGCATTTTTAACACCGGTGTTTCAATAGTTAACGTAAAACTTTCACGTTATTTTCATAAAAAGTATTTTTGTCGCTTTTTCAATCCGACAATAATTCCGTCAGGGGTCCACTAATGATTGTGCCGTCGTACGATATTCCCCGACAAAAAGAATATTCTCCCACCAATCGAATATAATATAACAACTTGCATACTTTTGCAAAATTTATAAATATTACCCACAACTATAACATTATATTAAATTCATTCCATAATATTCAAAAATGATATTTATTAAAATTTTATCTTTATTTATAAAAGTTGGGGTCTTACAACCTCCCTTTCTTATGAAATTTCGCCTCAAATTAGGGTACGACTGTATGTCAAGAGGTAAGGATACCTTGATTTTATTTCGATTCTAACTCCCAAGTCATTTTCTCAACATCGTGGTTTCTCCACAAAACTTTGACTTGAGGTATAACCTCGAGCGTAGAATATGTTCCTTCTTATCCAAGATTTGAACAGAACCTCTTCATACGCCAAATCTTCCGCTATTTCGTTTGGTTCTAACTCAATAATGTGGTTCGGTCTTTCACATATTTACGTAATATGGATATGTGAAAAACGTTATGAACACGAGACATACTTGGCGGTAAAGCGAGTTTATAGGCCACGCTTCCTACTCGATCGAGGATTAAAATGGGCCGATGAATCGAGGATTGAGTTTTCTCTCTTTCCAAATCTCGTAACACCTTTCCACGGAGCAACACGTAATAACACATGATCTCCTATATCGAACTCCACGCCCTTTCGATGAAGATCAAGATAACTCTTTTGTCGATCTTGTGAGGTTTTTATACGTTGTTGGATCGTTTGAATCTTTTCGTCAGTCATACGTATCAACTCCCCATCCCCAACAACAACGTTGTTTCACCCAATTTCATCCCAAAGATACCGAGAACGACACTTTCTTCCATACAACGCTCAAATGGAGCCATGCCAATACTTGCTGATAACCAAGTTGTCAGAGAAAACTCCACCAATGGTAAGAACTTGTCCCAACTTCCTTGAAATCAAGGACACAAAGTCTTAATAGATCTTCAAGAGTTTGAATAGTCCTTCTCCGATCGTCCGTCCGTCTGAGGATGATATGCCGAAATTAAATCGTAAGTCTGTGCCCATAGCTTTTTGCAAACTAACCCAAAATCGTGAAGTGAATCTTGGGTCTCGATCAGAAACTATGGATACCGGCATACCATGCAGTCTTACAATCTCGTTTATGTACATACAAGCAAGACATTCAAGTGTATAAGTTTCTCGTATCGGTAAGAAATGAGCAGACTTGGTCAATCTATCAACAATGACCCAAATCGCATCTATACCTTGAGAAACCTTAGGAAGACTGGTAACGAAATCCATGGTAATGTGTTCCCACTTCCATTCTGGAATTTCAAGTGGTTGCAATGGACCTTTTGGTACTTGATGCTCCACTTTAACTCGTTGACAAGTTAGACACCTTGAGATAAATAACGCTATCTCTCTCGTCATATTGTTCCACCAAAATGTATAACGAATATCATGATACATTTTGGTACTCCCAAGATGGATTGCAAAATGGTATGTTGTGCGCCCATCATGATTTTATACTTTAAATCGTGGTCGTTAGAACACAAAGTCCGGAGTTGACTCAAGTATTCCTTCTTCATCGATTCTTGCTTCCGCAGATAAGACCTTCTTGCACTTTCTTCCTCATACGATCACCCAGTCTCAGAGCTTGAGCAGCCTTTTAACTTTATCAATTAAAGTCGGTTCTACTCAGATATTCGCCATCATCATATGGGTCCTCGAGTCTTTAACTCTATCTCCATCCTTTGCAAGTCACACAAAATGGCCTTTCAGGTTGACAATATCGCATTCACACTTGCAGATATGATCTTCTACTCAACGCGTCGCCTACCACGCTCGCTTTTCCAGATGGTATTGATGGTATGATTATAATCTTTCAAAAGTTCAAGCCAACGCCGTTGTTGTCGCATGTTGAGTTCCTTTTGAGTGAAGAAATATTTGAGGCTTTTATGATCCGTAAAGATCTCCACCTTCTCCCCATACAAGTAATGCCTCCAAATCTTTAAGTCGAAGATAACAAATGCTAACTCTAGATCATGAGTAGGATAATTCCTCTCATATTCTTTGAGTTGTCTTGAGGCATAGGCTATGACTTTTCCATGTTGCATGAGAACACATCCCAACCCTTTTTGCCCAAGCATCACCAGAGATGACAAATCCTCCGAGCCGGATGGTATTGTCGTAACAAAATAAAAATGAGTCTCCTCTCGAGTTCTTGAAAACTCTTCTCACATTCTTCGCCCAACCGAACTTTGTATCTTTCCGAGTCACCGAGTCGATGGAGTAGAGATTCGAGAAAATCCTTCCACGAATCTCCGATAATAACCAAATAAACCGAGAAAGCTACGTTTTTTGGCCATCGATTTAGGTTGCTCCAACTTTGAATGGCTTCAATCTTTGCTTTGGGTCAATGATATTCCATGACTTGATATCACGCCCCAAGGAATGCTACTTCCTCGCCGTAACTCGCATTTCTTCAATTTGGCATAAAGCTTATATTCACGGCTTTTGGAGTGTCACCTCAAGTGTTGCTTCATGATCTTCACGGCTTTTGGAATAAATAAGATGTCATCAATAAAGACGACCACAAAGTGATCCAAATATTCCTTGAATACTTTGGTTCATCATATCCATGAAGGCAAAGAGGAGAGCATTAGTCAATCCAAAGGACATGACTAGAATTCATAATGCCCGCATCGGGAGTTCCGAAAGCCGCCTTTGGAATGTCATCTGCTCTAATCTTCAATTGGTGATATCCTAACGAAGATCAATCTTTGAAAAGAATTTGGCTCCTTGCAACCGGGTCAAACAGTCATCAATACGCGGCAATGGATACCTATTTTTCATGGTGACATGATTCAACTCCCGATAATCAATACAAAGTCGCATACTCCCATCTTTCTTCTTCACGAATGTAATGCGAGCACCCCAAGGAGAAGTACTAGGATGAATAAAGCCAATGTCTAATAATTCCTGCAGTTGGGTCTTTAACTCCTCAAGTTCAATAGAGCCATTCGATATGGGGCTTTGAAATGGGTTTTGTACCGGGTTCAAGGTCGATACAAAATTCAATTTCACGCCTGGGGTAGGCCAGAAGTTCTTCTGTGGAATAATACATTAACAATAGAAATATTATTCAAAACCGACGATTTTTGTTTAGATCCGTGATATGAGCTAAGAAAGCTTGACATCCATTTTCAATAAACAAATAGCTTTATGGCTTGAGATGACCGTGATTGATTTTAATGGTTTGGTCGCTTGAATTCGCATAATAGGTTGATTAGAAATATGAAAGCTAACAACCTTACGAAAAACAATCAATTTTTGCATGATAAGTAGTTAACCAATCAATCCTTAGAATCACGCCAAATGCAAGTATTTTCAATGAAATAAGATCGACAGTAATATGAGGGTACCGATTTGAACCAAACAAGACTTATAAATAGTGGATGTAATGAAGGTTTCTCCCAATGGAGTTTCCACAGATAAGTCAAAGTCTAATTCTCCTAATCAAATTTAATCGTTGAGCACAAGTAGGAGAAATAAAAGAATGGGTAGAACCCAGATCAAATAAAGTATAGACTTCGCTAGAGTTTATGATAAGCTTACCCGTGATGACCTCATTCGTTCCTTTTGCTTTCGAGGTCACAACAAACGCCTCCTCACAGACTACCGGCTTTTGACTTTTCTCGACTACTTTTTGGTGCCTCCATCCTAGTTGAATTTGTCTTCTGTGAATGACAAAATCGGGCTAAGTGACCTTCTCTTCCATAATTATAACATGCTTTGACGACATCGCACAATTTGACCGATGTGTCCTCCCTCCGCATTTGAAGCATATGATAGTGGTCTTTCTCCTTCCTTAACAACGGGTGCCGGTCTTGACGCCTTTTCCATCATTTTTGAATCTCCTCTTCTTGAAATGTCCATTCTTATTGTTTTGGCCTCGATTACCACCAAGTGGTTACCATTTCGCCCGTTGATTCCTCCACGCTTGTTGTCACCGCTTCGATGATCGCTTCTTTTTATCATTTTGGTTTTGGTTGCGTTGACTCGTTATCACGCCTCCACTAATCGAGCCCTATTTACAACATCCAATACAAACACAGCTTTATGAGAAATAAGATGTTGACGATCTCCCGCTTCAAACCTCTTAAAAACATTCGCGCATTCTCTCTTCATTATCCACTAAGTGGGACGCAAACCGATATAACTCCGCAAATTTTGCCTCGTATCATGCGACACGGCCATATTATTTTGCTCCAATTTGATAAACTCCACCTTCTTCATGTGACGAATACTTTCGGGAAAGTATTTGTCGTTGAATGTTCTTGAACTTCTCCCAAGACATCTTCAAGACGGGAGTTGAGTACGCTTTTACCGATTCCCACCAAGAATCGCCTCACCGCATAAACATAAAGGCGTGCAAAGGGAACCTTTTGCTCCTCGAAGCATCCCAAGACATCAAATATCTTGTGATCTGCTTTTATCCATGCTTCCGCCATAAGTGGTTTTGGCTCTCCTTAAACTCCGTGGGTCCCTCCTCGAATTATTTAATGGTGACCGTCCGAGAGTTTCCAAAGTGTTTCCACTTATATTTTGGACAGAGCCGCCTCGCTCATTGCATTGCATGAATTGCATAAAACCTCTTAACATTCCATCATTCATCATTTGGTCAAGGTTGTTGTTTGCATGAGGATTGTCGCCTTCTCGATGCACATTATCCTCGATTATTGATATGTGGTGAATCAACTACGCTTGCGGCTCCATTGCTATTCTCAACATTCTCGATGTCATTTTCGACATCGCCACAAAACAAAAGGTTAATTGACATATAACATATTATCCCTATATTCTCGATGCACCAAGTAATAAAAAAAAAAAACTTAGGTAGGTCATACTAACGAAGGAATTCCCCTCCTCCCCTCCTAGTTCTATTCTCACATCTTAGCCAGGATCATATCCCTAAGCTTTGATACCAACTATGACGCCCCCAAAATTAGGTATACATCACCCATCTTGGGTCGCCAGATACATGGTACAGAATTCAAATACAATTTACTAATACAACTGCTTGTGGTTACAATACGACAAAACATATAAATCGTGAGTTTGAATACAATTATTGTCTACTAGAGATTATACAAACTCAAAAGGAGTCCTCATTACAATTGTTAATACACTATTTCACAGAATAGTGAGGACTACTAATACTATCATCTGGTCCATCACTCCGTTCCCCGACTCGTCCCAGCTATATTCTCATTTCCTGAAGAGAACAATGAAAGAAAGGGTGAGCTCAACTAGCCCAAGAAGAAATATTATGACTAAGATAATGCGTAATAAATTATCATTAGCCTTAAATAAAGTGTTAAACCGATACAATATAACAAACATCAAGTTTAATCACAGCAATGAACAAGCAATCCATTAAAAGAGTCAAGAGAAAATAAATCTATTATCTTTTATGATTTAAAAGGTTTTTCATCATCAAGTATCGCTGAGACTCAAATTTTAATAAATATTCCACATCATCGAATCACCCATGCACTACTACCAAGGATATTCTTTAGTATCACTACCACAATTATCCATGCACCACGCCCAAGAATATTTGTGTATTCATTAATGGTCATGATCATGCCAACAACTATCCATCAATGCACTACGGGCCAATGAGGACTTTTTCCACATCATTTGTAACATTACTACCATGATTACAATCAATAATCCTCGTCATAATCATACCAAGTCCATCTATGCACTACAGTGTCACATGATGACTTTCAACATAATATAAACATGAGGATGATGACAATGATATAAGAATTCAATAAAACAAGTTCAAGAATTAATTTATCCATAAATCAATAACGTCCAAATTGTCAACATGACACTGCTTTGTAGAGTAAAATTCAAGAATGCTCATAAGAATATTTCCATGAAAAGATACTGGATGAAGCGCAAATATCAAGGATATTCCACTAATTTCATGGAGTATAAGTCAAAACTTTAACCAACCGAGTATAATAACGAATGGAATAACAAAAGAAATCACCATGCATGCGGTGCTTGCATGTATGACAAAGTTATTCCAATGTAATAATAAGTAATTAACCAGGTCGAGAAAATTCGCACCGAAGCGGTGATGTTCCAATGTAATAATAAGAACATTTTAACCAGTGTCCATGTGAAAACGCATGCATGTGATATTCCAATGTAATAATAATAAAGATGGAACCAGTCCGCAGAAACGCATGCATGTGATATTCCAATGTAATAATAATCAGATTGAATTGTGTCCGCCAGAAACGCATGTATGTGATATTAATAAAAATAATAATAATAAAGACAGAATAATAGAAGAATGTCACCAAGTATAGGGTAGTCCGCATATACTGGTTATTCCAGCAGAATAATAAGTAATGGAATAAAAATAGTTATCTTCATAAATAAGAAAGAATAACACCCCTTACCGTAAAATAAACTGAATATAAGAGTAGGAAAGTAGTAGAATAGTTTTCTATAGTTTCTTATAATTTCTCTCTCTAGAGTTTCAGTGAATTCGTAAGAAATAATGAAGGAATGAGCTTCTATTTATAGAAAAATGGACTGCATAGTAACTAACTCATGAATGGTCCAGATTGATTTACTTTTTAATCGAATTTTATCCATAATTAAAGCAAAATCTTTTAAATAAAATATAATATATATATATATATATATATATATATACATTATATATATATACACTAGTCACGGGTTGTGAACCCCGTGAACTTTACTATTAAAACAATCAAATTATTACATATATATAATTATAATAATAATAATGATTGTACTCCTTCTCTGCCAACTTGCAAACCAACCGACAATATATATATATAATACATAAAAGTACACCACCCGTCCATTAAATTTCTACCCCCCATCATCAACTCCACTTGATTTATATTATATATATATATAATATAAACTCATGCCACTAAAACCAAAAAAAAAAACCCCCCACCCACCAGTAATATCCTAAACATATATATATATATATATATATATATATATATATATATATATATATCACACTCATACCACACTATTTTGAAAAATGAGTAGGTCTGGGGTCCATAAAATACGCCAAAAAATTCACAAATAATACTATGACAATAATTAAACAAAACCGAGTGACTTCTCTCACGTAAGCATCAATAATCAATACCGTAATGCTACTATTAACCACGCCAGACATCGTATTTTTTAACACCGGGTGTTTCAATAGTTAACGGTAAAACTTCCGCCGTTATTTTTCATAAAGTATTTTTGTTGTTTTCTCAATTCGACAATAATTCCATTGTGGGGTCCACCAATGATTGTGCCGTCGTACATATATTCCCTGACAAAAAGAATATTCCCCGACCAATCGAATATAATATGACAACTTGCATACTTTGCAACATTTGTAAATATTACCCACAACTATAACATTATATTAAATTCATTCCATAATATTCAAAAATGATATTTATTGAAATTTTATCTTTATTTATAAAAGTTGGGGTCTTACAACTACGGTCAAGGATATTCTTTAGTATCACGACCACAATTATCCATGCACTACGAGCCAAGAATATTTGTGTATTCATTAATGGTCATGATCATGCCAACAACTCATCCATCAATGCACTACTACAGACAATGAGGACTTTTACCACATCATTTGTAACATTACTACCATGATTACACGAATAATCCCTCGGTCATAATCATACCAAATCCATCTATGCACTACACGTGCCATAGATGACTTTCAAAAAATATAAATATGAGGATGATGACAATGATATAAGAATTTAATAAAACAAGTTCAAGAATTAATTTGTCCAAGAACCAATAACGTCCAAATTGTCAACATGATCTTCGCTTTGTAGTAGAGTAAAATTCAAGAATGCTCGTAAGAATATTTCCATAAAAGATCTTGGATGAAGCCTGATTATCAAGGATATTCCACTAATTTCATGGAGTATAAGTCAAAACTTTAACCAACCGAGTATAATAAAGAATGAAATAACAAAAGAAATCACTATCATGCGGTATTTCGCATGTATAAGAGTTACTCCAATAGAATGCTAAATAACGGAACCGGTCGTCAAAGTAAAATTTGCACAAGCAGGTGATGTTCCAATGTAATAATAAAGAATAGAATAACAACAGAAATCACCATGCATGCAGTACTTGCAGATGTAGCGAGTTATTCCAATGAGAATACTAATAAGGATTTTGATCAGTCCCACGAAAAAGCATACAGATAAGATATTCAATGTAGAATAATAATAAAGATTTTAACCCGGTCCCACAAAACGCATGCCTGAATAGGATATTCCAACAAAATAATAAAGATTTTAATCGGTCCCACAGAAAACGCATGCAGCAGGATATTCAGCCAAATGAATAGTAAAAGACGGAATAATAGAAGAATGTCACCAAGTATAGGGTAGCTCAGCATACAAAGTTATTCCAACAGAATAATAAAGAATGGAATAACATAAGTTCTCTTTATGAATACAAAAGAATAACACCCCTTACGAAAGTACAACAAATAATATTCCCTACCTTAAGAAGAAAGTCTTTGGATATATAAGTAGTGAAGTAGCGAATACTTTCTTCTTTCTCTCTATAGTTTACCTCTCTAGAGTTTCAAAGAATTGTAAGAAAATAATGAAGGAATGAACTTCTATATATAGAAAAATAGATCGCATAAGAATTAACTCATGAACGGTCAGATTGATTTACTTTAATCTGATCGTCCATATTTAAAGTAAAATCTTTTAAATAAAATATAATATATTCTATTTATAATGTAATAAAACGAATAACTTTATAAAAGATTTTACTATGCAAATACTATGCGAACTTATCAAACACTATATAATAATAAAATATAATATATTCTAATTATTGTCTAATAAAATGTATAACTTTATAAAAGTATTCTGCTTTTTATAAAAAAAATTTTACTATGCAAAATATACTATGCAGACATACCTATGCAACACTATGCATAATAGAATATAATATATTCTATTTATAGAATAACTTTATAAAAGTATTCTTTTTATATAAAAAGATTTTCTCAGATATATTACATTAATAATACCAACAAAATGAGTAACTTATCACGTAAGCATCAATAATTAATACCGTATTCTACTATGCAACCACGCGTATTACTGTAGTTTTAACAACGGGTGTTTCAACAGTTAACGGTAAAACTTCCGCCGTTATTTTCATAAAGTATTTTTGTCGCTTTCTTAATCCGACATAATAATTCCGCTAGGGGTCCACTGAATGATTCTCGTGTTGTTATGCGAATATTCCCAAACCAATCGAATATTATATAACAACTTGCGTACTTTGCAAAATTTATAAATATTACCCACAACTATAACATTATATCAATTTCAATCATAATATTCAAAAATAATATTTATAGAAAATTCATTTTTATTCAAAAAGTTGGGGTTTTACAACTATGACTAGAAATTCTGTATTAATATAATCATAATCTTTAATGTTACATATAAGGTTCATGGTGAAAGTACTCTTTGGCCCGTAGTGCATAGATGAATAAGTGTTTGGCATGATCATGATCACTGGTGATACGAACGAATATCCTTGGTCCGTAGTGTATGGATAATTCGTTGATTTGAAATATTTATTGATTGGTGTTACATGGATAAAATATTGATGATGAACTTTTAAATCATATAAGATAGTAGATATCATGCTCTACTTGACTCTTCTAATGGATTGCTATTTCTGCTGCAATTATTGATCTAAAATTTGTTGTCTATTGTATTCTATTAGATTTTTCCCTGTTAAGGATTAAGGATAATTTGTTATACATTATCTTAGTCATAATATTATTTACTGGGCTAGTCGAGCTCACCCTTTTCTTTTTTGTTCCATTGTTCTTCTCAGGATGAGAGAATATAGTTGGTACTAGTCGGGGTGTGGAGTGATGGTTCAAGACAATTATTATAATAGTCCTCACTATTTTGTAAAATAGTGTATCAATAACTGTAATGAGGATTTTATTTGAGTTTGGATATTGTCTACAAGATAATATTTGTACTAAAATGTGACGCCCCCAAAATAGGTATACATCATCTATTCTGAGTCGCCAAATACATGGTACAGAATACAAATACAATCTTAATTATACAACAAGAGAGCTGTGAGTTTTAAAACAAATACTGTCTTCTAGACAATATTCACTTTTAGAATAAGTCCTCATTACATTTATTTTCATACTATTTAACAGAATAGTGAGGACTACTAGCTAATACTATCATTCGGACCATCACTCCGTTCCCCGACTCGTCCCCAAATACGTTACTCGCTTCTGAAGAGAACATTGAAAGAAAAGGGTGAGCTCAACTAGCCCAAGAAGAAATATTATGACTAAGATAATGCGTAATAAATTATCATTAGTCTTCAACAATGTTAAACCGATAAAATACAATAGACATCAAGTTTAATCATGAACAACAAAGAATCCATTAAAAGAGTCAAGTAGAGAATAAAATCTACTATCTTTTATGATTTAAAAGGTTTTTCATCACTTTTATCACCGAGACTCAACTAAATAAATAATTCATATCATCGAATCACCCCGCACTTCTACGACCAGGATATTCTTTAAGATCACGACCATAAATTATCCATACGCTCACGGGCCAAAGATATTCGTGTATTCATTAATGGTCATGATCATGCCAACAACCTGCTCATCAATGCACTACGGGCCAACGAGGACTTTTACCACATCATTTGTAACATTACTACCATGATTACACCGAATAATCCTCAGTCATAATCATACCAAGTCTATCTATACTTTTCTGAACCCACAGATGACTTTTAAAAAATATAAACATAAGGATGATGACAATGATATAAGAATTCAATAAAATAAGTTCACGAATTAATTTGTCCAGGAACTAACAACGTCCAAATTGTCAACATGATACTTCTGCATGTGTAGAGTAAAATTCAAGAATGCTCAGAAGAATATTTCCATGAAAAGATACTGGATGAAGCGCAAATATCAAAGATATTCCACTAATTTCATGGAGTATAGAAGTCAAAATTTTAATCGACTGAGTATAATAAAGAACGGAATAACAAAAGAAATCACCATGCATGCGGTACTTTAGATGTACATGTTATTCCAATGAATAACAAATAATCGGAACCAGTCAAAGCGTAATACATGCCCGGCGGTGATATTCCAACGAATAATAAAAATGGAATAACAATGAAATTACCATGCATGCAGACGTCGCATGTAGACAAGTTATTCCAATGTATAATAAATAACGGAACCAGTCAAAGTAAATTGCACCGATACATATGATGTTCCAACAGAATAATAAAGACGGAACCAGTCCCACAGAAACACACAAACATGATATTCAGCGTAATAATAAAGATTTTAAACCAGTCCCATGTAAACGCATGTATGAACAGGATATTACTAACGAATAATAAAGAATGGAATAACGTAAGAATTTCACCAAGTATAAGTGTAGATCACAGTATACATATTATTCCAACAGAATAATAAAGAATGGAATAACGTAAGTTCTCTTCATGAATACAAAAGAAATAACACCCCTTACCGTAAAAAGAACCGGATATAAGAGTAGTTAAGTAGCGAGAATACTTTTCTTCTTTCTCTCTACAGTTTATCTCTGTAGTTTCAAAGTGAATTAAGTAAGAAAATAATGAAGGAATGAGCTTCATTTATGAAGAATGGATCCAGATAAGAATTAACTCATGAACGATCTAGATTAATTTACTTTAATCTTGACGGTCCATAATTAAAACAAAATTTTTAAATAAAATATAATATATTCTATTTATTATCTAATAAAACGAATAACTTTATAAAAGATTTTACTATGCAAAATACTATACTGAACACTACGCAGTACTTATGTATAATAAAATATAATATATTCTAATTATTGTCTAATAAAATAGATAACTTTATAAAAGTATTCTGTTTTATATAAAAAGATTTTACTATTAGCCTAATAAAACGAATAACTTTATAAAAGTATTCTGTTTTATATAAAAAGCTTTTCTTTTTTATTACATTAATAATGCTAATAAAACAAAACTGAGTGACTTATCACGTAATCATTAATAATTAATACCGTGTGCTATTATGCAACCACGCGTATTATTGTACTTTTACTACCGAGTAGTTCAACAGTATTAACGGTAAAACTTCCGCCATTATTTTCAATAAAATATTTTGTCGTTTTCTCAATTCGATAATAATTCTGTTGTGGGGTCCACCAATGATTGTACCGTCGTACGGATATTCCCTGACAAAAAGAATATTTCCCGACCAATCGAATATAATATGACAACTTGTATACTTTGCAAAATTTGTAAATATTACCCACAACTATAGCATTATATTAATTTCATTCCATAATATTCAAAAATGATAATTATAGAAAATTCATCTTTATTCAAAAAGTTGGGGTCTTACATAAAACTCACAGCACATGTGTTGTCGTATTTTGCACTATAATTGTATTAATGAAGTTTGTATTTGGTTTTTGTACTATATATTTGGCGCCTCAGAATGAGTTGTGTGGACCTATTTTGGGGGCGTCACAAAGCATACGTTGCAGATAAACATAAAATCGATCATGGAGACTAGATACTTTCGCTCCTGAATTTAGAGCAAAAACCCCAATTTCATTATTTTTGTAATCTACTGGTTACTTTATTTTTGTTTACTACACGATAGAAATTGCAAATTCAGCAATATATTCAAGAAAAATTAAACAAAAATGATGATACCGATTGATAGATAAGATGTCAAGATCAAACAAATAATGAAACTAACATAGGTCAAAATCATGAAACAAACAAGGTCAAAATCAAACAAAAAAAAGAAGATCGAAATTGGAACCCTAGATTTTTTTTCCCTACAAAATACATTTGAATTAAATGATTCGAGATGCCCCAAATGAGATTTGGAGAAGAAGATGATTGGTGAAGAGGACCGTTGAAATAATTTTGAAGAGGGACATTGAAGAAGTTCTGGAAGACGAGATTGCGAATGACGAGAATTCTTTTTTTTTTTTTTTATCATTTTGCATAGATAGAGAACGATCTTTTAATTTCTTTATCTTGAAGAGTAAAATCTTATATTAAAATTAAAATAGAAAATTAAATAACGATAAGAAAACTGTTGAAGAATGAATTATTGACGTATTTTTTAAATGTGAGGATAGATATATTATTGGGAAACTGTTTAGGAATGTTTTAACAATACTACATCATAAATTTTGAGTCTTGGTCAATAATGTACTCTCACTTTTCCCTCCAAAAAGGTTGACATTATTATATTATAAAGGACAAAAATATTTTGACACCTAAATTACAGCTAATCATCCATTTAGTAGTGTGTTGCCCTAATTAGGCCCACATTAACCATATTTTACCATCCAAACATGCCCTTAAATAATCTGAAAGTGTGATCGATTTTGTGAAATATATATATAATATATACGCACAGAGAAACAGTGCGTGTGTATGAGAGAGAGAGAGAGAGCGCCACAGCCGTCACCTCGAGTTGTTGATTCGCCGGCCTTGTCAACCCAAAAACCGTAACTCGCCTTCGCGATGGATTCTTCACAGTCGACTCAGATTCAGCAAGCTCAACTTGCAGCGATTTTGGGGCCTGATCCCGCCCCATTTGAAACCCTAATCTCTCACTTGATGGCCTCTTCCAACGAGCAAAGATCGCAAGCCGAACTGATTTTCAATCTCTGCAAGCAATCCGATCCGAACTCGCTGGTTCTGAAACTCGCTCACCTCCTTCAGTTCTCCCCTCATGTAGAAGCCCGTGCCATGTCCGCTATTCTACTTAGAAAACAGTTGACTCGTGATGACTCGTACATATGGCCTCGATTATCTCCTTCAACTCAGTCATCCCTCAAATCGTTCTTCCTCTCTTGCGTTCAAAGGGAAGAAGCCAAAACGATTATCAAAAGCTCTGTGACACCATTTCGGAACTTGCTTCTGGATTTTACCCGACAATGGATGGCCGGAGCTCTTACCTTTCATGTTCCAATGCGTATCGTCGGATTCACATAAGCTTCAAGAATCCGCATTTTTAATCTTCGCACAATTGTCTCAGTACATAGGTGAAACCCTGATTCCGCACATAAAGCACCTACATACTGTATTTTTACAGTGTTTGACGTCTTCGTCTAGCTCGGATGTAAGAATTGCAGCACTCAGTGCAGTTATTAATTTCATTCAGTGCTTGTCTAGCTCCAGCGACCGTGATCGCTTTCAGGATTTGTTGCCTGCGATGATGAGGACTTTGACAGAAGCATTGAATTGTGGGCAGGAAGCCACAGCTCAGGAAGCATTAGAATTAATGATTGAATTGGCTGGGACAGAGCCAAGGTTTTTGAGGAGGCAATTAGTGGAAGTAGTGGGGTCCATGTTGCAAATTGCAGAGGCTGAAACTTTAGAAGAGGGTACAAGACATCTGGCCATTGAGTTTGTGATTACTCTTGCAGAGGCCAGAGAGAGGGCTCCTGGAATGATGAGGAAATTGCCCCAGTTTATTAGCAGGTTATTTGCAATTTTGATGAAGATGCTGTTAGATATTGAAGATGATCCGGCGTGGCATCTTGCGGATACTGAGGATGAGGATGCCGGAGAGACTAGTAATTACAGTGTTGGACAGGAATGTTTGGATCGGTTGGCCATTGCTTTGGGAGGGAATACTATTGTTCCTGTTGCATCGGAGCAGTTGCCGGCTTATTTGGCTGCCCCAGAGTGGCAAAACCATCATGCTGCATTAATTGCACTTGCACAGATTGCTGAAGGATGCTCGAAGGTAATTTAGTATTACTTGATGTAAACACTTGTTTATTTGAAACATTGTTTATCAGTTTGCATTTGGTTTGTGTTCCAAAGCAGTAAAATGTGATCTTCATAACCCGTTGCAGGTGATGATAAAAAATTTGGAGCAAGTGGTAACAATGGTTCTTAATTCATTTCAAGACCCCTATGCTCGAGTAAGATGGGCTGCAATTAATGCAATTGGGCAGTTGTCTACAGATTTGGGACCGGATTTGCAAGTACAGTACCATCAAAGGGTGCTGCCAGCACTAGCTACTGCCATGGATGACTTCCAGAGTCCGCGTGTGCAGGTTAGTAGGTTTGGTCAGGTTTAATTAAGCTTTCCGTTGCCATTTTAGCGCTCAAATTATTTAGTTTAAATCTTGCTGAATCATTTTGATATTCTGTTAACTACTATGATGGTGTTTTTTGTAGCAGTCCAAGGGGTTGGTTTACTTTTGGACATGCTTCTTTTGCTTTGCTCTTCGTTTTTGGACATATTTGGCATGGTGCTAGAACTTTGTTCAGTGATGTTTTTGCAATTTTACTGGTATCTATATGTTTGATAGTCCTTCAGATATATATCTATTAGCTTAATGCTTTGTGAATCGGTTGTATTCTGATCAAGAAAAATCTTTCATTCATAGCTGTTGCCGTAGATAAAGAAAGTACTCAGTCCGTCCCATAATTATTGAAACATATTTCTTTCTAGGAAGTCCCACAAAATTTGCAACATTTCTTTTTTGAGTACCTTTTGTGAAGTTATATGACTAATTTACCCATAATCATCTCTTTCATCATTTGAATATATAGTGAGTTCCCTCCACTAACTAAAACTTTTGTGCTTCATAATCTTGAATCTTGATGCATTCTTTACCATTCATTCATAAGGGTCAATTAGGAAATCAAACAAGAGTTTAACATTTTCTTAAAAGTTGTGTAAAAAATTGTGTTGCAATATTTATGGGACGGAGGGAATATTAAAAAACTATTGAAAGATTTTGTTTAGGGGACTGCTGAATTTTTACATAAAATGGTTTTAATGTTGTAGGAAGTGGTGAAGGTTTTCTAATCAGTTTGTATTTGTTTATTCAGTTATGGAAAAAGAAACTGGTAGCTCCTCAGTTCATGATGCAATTCCTTTTTCACATCGTTTTCCCAACATTTGACACCCTATCTGCAGGAAAAAGTAATGGAACAAGTAGGAAACATCTGAACTTGTAAAACGAAAAGTAGATTGAGCCAATTACTAGTTTAATATGTGATGTTCTGTAAGGCGCTTTATGTGTACCGCTTGATTCCTAAGCATAGAGACTAGAGCCTAAACGGGTCTGTCCTTTAGAGATCTGTGGAACTACATGTAACCGTATGATATCCATGTTGATATCAGTAACTTGCAAGTGTTTTTGGATAAGGTTTTGAGTTCTCCAAGTATGGAAAGATCTGTTTAAAAAACTTTGAAAATTGTCCTAGTTATATAGGTTTTAGGCAGTCTTATTATAAGTTGGTTGTCCTGTAAGTAGGATTGATTAAGAAATTGAAGGAAGTTTCACTTTGATATTTGCAAAGCAACAAAATTGGTTATGATACATGTCTAAAGGTATAAAATATTGTGAATAATATCATGGGAACCGAACACTTGTGTGCTACTCACTGCTACATTGGAAGAAATGGATATACCTTTGTTTTTGTTGCAGTTTTTAGGAAGTGAACTTTTTAGAAGTTATTCCAATGTCTGAATATTTTACAATGAGTCAAATTTTGTGTGTGGGGGTTGCTGTATGATGTTTATTTTGTTTTAAAGAATTGAGACTTGAGAGAGTTTCCGGGTCTGCGTGCGGCATAAATTTCATAGGTGTCATAAATTGCAATCTTAATTGGAATTGATACCCTATCTTACATGAACTCTTTAGTTGAAAGTAACCGTGTCAAAATGGGTATGATCCGAGTCGGATTCTTCACTAAATATGTCAAATTTAATTTTTACTTAAATATACCCGACTAATAACTAATTCTCAATTATAATTAAATTAGGCACAAATGTTTGACATTATTTTGCTAACTCTTGCACAACATTAACTTTTTGTCAAAATTACGTGTTGTATCCGTGTCTATAATTTGGATCCTTATGCCGGGTCCCTGTATTTTATTATTTCAAAAGATAGACAAGCTTGGTACCTAAAAACCACCAATACCCGATTTCCGTATTGGAGTTCATGTGATGCCTACATATTTATGTATGATGTTGGTTACTCTCCATTTCCAATGTAAACACATTTTACATAAATGGTGGCCTTTCTTCCCCTCACTAATGATGCAGGACTAAGTTGGGTCAAAGAAAGGAAAAAGTGGAGAAGGATGACGAAGGCCAGTAGCCAATATGGCACAATGCCAACATTAGGATTACTTAAGTTTTTATAGAACATAAAACCCTAATTCAAAGTTAACCTAATTTGATAATGAAACAAACTCTTAATAGTTATTTGCTACAAATAAAAGATAAGTAATAGTCTAACTATAACTAAAAGATGTAATTTAGTTAAACTAACTTATCTATAAATAATTATAAAACAATTAAACAATAATCCTTTAATTTTTATATCTCGCTTCACATAAACAATAATTCATGACATTTTTTCTATTTTTAGGTATATTAACTTGTATCTTGTAGACTGATTAAAAAACCTTTATCTTCTAGAAGGAGACTTCTATGTTATTATGAAACAATTTGCACTCTGATTATTACAAAATATTAATGAATCTTGAATACAAGGTGCTGATGTAACTCGTGGGTGAATTATCATTATTTTTAGAAGGGGGTTGTTGAGGTGAGAGAAAGGGGGAGTGAGGTCACATTGTCACAAAGCTTTTATGATACTCATCGAGTTTAACGGACATTGTTACGAAGTTTTGTGTTGCTTGTAGTTTTGGTTCCTTTGGTATTTTTAGCTGCAGAATCATAATTTCCATAATAACATTATGATTGAAGGTAATAAAATTCCATATGTTCATGGATAAATCAAACTATAACGCCATTATGTGAATGTAGTGTATGGGTTTAGTAAAGTCATAGTCAAATAATAAATTCTTGGTCAAAGTTGTCTTAGATCAGCACGGTCTTCCATCACATATTTAGGAATTGATGGTTTAGTTTGTTTGTTAATTGTTTGCTCTTTTTTTAGTCTTTTTGATACACCTTATACTTGTGTCCGTTCTTATTCTTAATTAAAATTTGCTTAGAAACATTGGGATCCTGATTCCTGATTTTAATACTCCCCCGTCCAAAAATTAGAGATATATTTTTCTTTATTGTACGTTCCAAAAATAGAAATAGATAAAATGAAATGGAGTGAACATGCCATTACTTTAATTATTAGTTAGTTGATTGAGTAATGAGTACTATACTACTATCATGACACCATTACTACATTTATAGCGAATGTTGAAGGATAAGTTTGGAAAAGTAAAGTTTTCCTTAAAGCCATTATTTTACAAATGTATCTCTAATTTTGGAAAAGGAGTATTTCACAGGTTATCTATCTTGAGATTTGGCTCCTGTCTGATGTCTTTATGCTGTCAACTAACGTTTAGCCTGATGTATGAGTTATATAGCTTTGGCTTTCTTCGTCACCTTGCTGCAGCTTGCTGGTTGTGTGTTATAGGATGTTTTTGACGTCATACAACACTTTCCTGTCATGTTATACAGAATAACTTGTCTTTGTTTTTAAACATTTGTTTGAGTTTCTCTGAGTCAATTTTCTAATCCATTACTTTTACTCAAAAGTACAAACTCACTGTTAATTTTTTCTATAGGCGCATGCTGCTTCGGCCGTGCTCAATTTCAGTGAGAACTGTACACCAGATATATTAACGCCTTACTTAGATGGAATAGTGAGCAAGCTGCTTGTGCTTCTAGAGGTATAATAGCAGAGAAAATAGGTGCCGCAAACTAAATATATATAAAGATCTATTAACATTTGTAGATAGTCATTTTTCCCTTTCCTAATATTCCATACTGTTTGTTTTGCAGAATGGCAAACAAATGGTGCAGGAAGGTGCCTTGACTGCTCTGGCCTCTGTAGCTGACTCATCTCAGGTTACTATATTTTACAAGTTGTTAGGAACTTAGAGATTTTTTTGCATTTGTTGTTCGTATCTTTCTGATTCTTTGGCTCGTCAATAGGAGCATTTTCAAAAGTACTATGATGCAGTTATGCCCTACTTGAAAGCTATATTGGTTAATGCAAATGACAAATCTAACCGCATGCTTCGTGCAAAAGCCATGGAATGCATTAGTTTGGTTGGAATGGCTGTTGGAAAGGAGAAGTTCAGGGATGACGCGAAGCAGGTAATTTGTTATATATATATATATATATATATATATATATATATATATATATGACATTCTTGCTGATATCCTTTTTAATTTTCAATAATTTATGACCAGAAAATGCATGTGCATGATGAACTTGTTTTTGGGATTTTCTAGTTAAATTCCTTGCATGATTTCTGCAACCTGGTGGGTGTCATGCCAGATCTGGTTCTTTTTGGTCCTTTTCTTCTCTCTTTTCCAAACGTTTTTTGCTCTAAACTTCAAGATATAATTCTTTAATGTGCGCTTTGCTTCTATTTCTAAGTATGTTTGTCAATTACTCAATTCAAGGTAATGGAAGTGCTTATGTCATTGCAAGGATCTCAAATGGAGACCGATGATCCTACTACAAGCTACATGCTACAAGTACGTGTCTACCCTGAATTATAAACTGGAGAATTCTTATTTATACATTGTATTATTTTATATGTCCAAGCTAATTTTTACTTTTGCTATAGGCATGGGCAAGACTTTGCAAGTGTTTGGGGCAAGATTTCCTTCCCTATATGAGTGTAGTCATGCCTCCCTTGCTTCAGTCTGCTCAACTGAAACCTGATGTGATCATTACATCTGCAGATTCAGATAATGAAATTGATGAATCTGATGATGACAGGTATGTCGTCATTCTTGGAATTCAATTTATATTGTTAAGCAATACAACAGAAAGATACTTTTAAATCCCCCCAAATGAAGGCAAGTAGGCAATACAACAAAATGATATAGTGTACTAAAGTCAGCAGAAGGAAGATTTTGCTATGCCTTGATGACAAAATATGGTTGCCTTAGTTAATAGGTTGAAGATTTATTCTACATATTATGTCAGGATTCGGATAATAGACTTTACTTATGAATCTTCCTACCATACTGAATAAGCTCAAGGAAACTTGCAATGCCTTGATGGAAAAATATGGTTGCCTTAGCTGGGGAGTGTGTGACAGTTTGTGGTAGCATTTCAGTTACTCTTTGATATACCAGGGAGACATATATGTAGTTGTAATGGCTGTGACGGGCCATTAGAGAACTGTAATGGTATCATGGTCCACAGATTGAGGGTGGATTTGGTTGTTCTTGAGATGGAACAAGGACAACACATTAAAGTTGCAAAGCCTTTAAGCAACTTGAGGGTGGATTTGGTTGTTCCATGTAATTACTATATATTTTTGTAGTGTCGTACATTTATCAAGTGTTCTCATCATCTCAGTTTAGTAAATCATCAAGTTTTCAACTTGTTCTATTAATATAACAGCATGATATTTTGTACAAATAAAATTTATTTATCACTCTTGTCGTCTGTTTTTTTGTTGAACAATTGTTTGTGCTTCACTATTATTCAATGTTTAATCCCTTTTCTATTGGATGAGCAAGTTCCATTCCTGACCTTTCCCCTTTAGTACTTTAGTTTTTGTGTATATCACTTTCTTTATCCTGTATCAATGTATGTGCATTGTATGAAAATTAGAAATACTAGCTTAGTTGTACGTACTGTTGAAGAGATTCTTTGATCCTAGTAGTGGTTATATCTCTTGCAGCATGGAGACCATCACTCTAGGCGATAAAAGAATTGGGATCAAGACTAGCGTCCTAGAAGAGAAAGCTACGGCTTGTAACATGCTTTGTTGCTATGCTGATGAGTTGAAGGAGGGTTTCTATCCATGGATTGATCAGGTTTATTTTGAAATGTCATTTATAATTTTTTTGATTTAGGCTGTCCAGTGGAATTTTTTATTGAATGATCTTCATATATGAAACAGGTTGCCCCAACTTTGGTTCCGCTTCTTAAATTTTATTTTCATGAAGAAGTCAGGAAAGCAGCTGTTTCAGGTTAAAACATACTAATATTGTTTCCTCAATTCTGACTTATAATTTTCAACCCTGTTGATGATTTACTGTATTTCTTTAAGTGTAACATATATTTTTGTTTCTAGCCATGCCGGAGCTGTTGCGTTCTGCAAAATTAGCTGTAGAGAAAGGACTTGCTCAGGGTCGAAACGAGTCTTATATTAAACAGTTGTCTGACTACATAATACCAGCTCTGGTCGAAGCTTTACATAAGGTATTAGCTGTTTGTAGTCACTAAAAGTTTTAATATGTGCAGCCTGCTTTCTAAATATGTGTGAGGATATGGTTCTCATAATCCGGGTATCAATTGTATTGCTCGCAGGAACCTGATACAGAAATCTGTGCAAATATGTTGGATGCTTTGAATGAATGTGTTCAGGTGAGTCGATTTTGCCGGTGATGTTTAAACATGCAAAGTTAATGCTAATTTTTTGTGGCATTTGGAATGTTGCCTCTTTGGGAATTTTTCTGCCTCAAATTTTATGTTAGAATTATTAAATTTCTCATATCCAATCTATGATGACAGTATATTTTCTCCTTTTCTTGTAATCATTTGGTTGTTTGATGCACTGGCTTTTTTGCTTCAGCGACGGTTAAATCCTGCTGATGTATTTAGTAATAATTAGTAGAGGTTGGTTTGTTATGCTACATGTAGAAGAAATAAATTTTCCACAGGTGTACTCTTGCACAGACTCTCACTCTGGTGCAGAAGAGAGATGAATATATTTTCATTTGTTGTTTTAATTGGCTTGAAAATTGAAAGGTTTTACTGAAGTGTCAATCTCTTTTGGTTAAAAATGAGAATGTTTCAAAATTATTTCAACCGTGTTGACTATCTTGTAAAAAACGTTATACTTAGGTTCTTCTTAGGCAATAAAACACCTGAAAATTTTCATGTCTCTTGAGCAAGCATATTTACAAGTAATTAAATTTTGGTTTATGTTTTGTTCACATTTCTTAAGAGCAGTAGAATATTGAAAAGGAAGTATTTTTGCTCAAATGTGACTATTTTGTTTCTACTTGTACTACTTTTTTGGTAGTGGCTCTTTTTCTACAATTGCATTTCATTCAAAGTTTCATAATTATCTCTTTTGTTTTCAGATCTCTGGACCAATTTTGGATGAAGGCCAGGTAAGAAGCATTGTGGATGAGATAAAACAGGTGATAACAGCCAGTTCAAGTAGGAAAAAGGAAAGAGCTGAAAGGGCCAAAGCTGAAGACTTCGATGCTGAGGAGGGGGAGTTGCTTAAAGAGGAAAATGAGCAAGAAGAAGAAGTTTTTGACCAAGTTTGTTTCTCAAAGACGTTTTTTGCATCTCCACATACAGAAAGCATTTTTACTTTTCCAAATAAAATTTATTTATTTTTTGCACGGATAATAATATTTTTTCCTGGTTATTTAATTCTTGGGTTTAGGTCGGTGAAATTTTGGGAACTTTGATCAAAACATTCAAAGCCTCTTTCTTGCCTTTCTTCGATGAGCTATCATCATATTTAATGCCTATGTGGGTAAGTTGTGGCACTGATTGCTATTATTATAACTTAAAAATTTCCCTTTATTAAAAGATTAAATGATGATTCTTGTGCAAGAAGCTCCATTTGTATAGTGTTAATGTGTTTCATCTTATTCTCTACGTGCTTACCTTAATGAAGGGCAAGGATAAAACAGCAGAAGAGAGGAGGATTGCCATATGTATCTTTGATGATGTTGCAGAACAGTGCCGTGAAGCAGCTTTGAAGTATGTATACCTATGTACTTACAATTGCTGCATTAGGTTTCTGACTTTTGGACGAAAAATAAAAGAATAGAGAACTTGCTAGTTTTCTTATATGTTTTTACTGATTTTATAAAGGAAAATTAAAGAAAACTTCACTTTTACATTTGGATAGCTATTTTACGCTTATATTAATTATGTTGTGTTTGTAATGTAGATGGTACAATAGGGGATTATAAAAGATTTGCTTATTTTATTTAGTTTTCCATCCAAATCCGTCCATTTTTGGACCAAAAACTTTGGCGAGAAAAGTGGTTAAGTTTTCCGTCCATTTCTTTTCTTTTGTGTTCATTAAAAACTCAGTAACAAGAGAACTGAGAAAGAAACTTAAGTTTTCCTTCCTTTTCATTTTATTTTTCGTCCATTTTAAAACTCAGAAACAGTGTTGGTGTTATGAAACTTCATCCATTACTAATTTACTACAACTCTTTGTGTCTAAACTAGGTATTATGATACATATCTTCCTTTCCTTTTGGAAGCATGCAATGATGAGAATTCGGATGTCCGACAGGTTTGTACAGTGTCAATTGTTACACATTTAGTTGTTCATGTATTTTGATAGCATTGTAACCAAGTCATCTCATTATATTCAGGCAGCCGTATATGGACTTGGTGTTTGTGCGGAATATGGCGGTTCTGTTTTCAAACCACTTGTTGGAGGTGATCTAATTGCCTGTTGTGTAGTATTTTATTTGCTTGTTTATTATGCTTAATTGACTTCTTTTTTTTGGACCTTCTCAGAGGCTCTTTCAAGGCTGAATGTTGTGATAAGACACCCAAATGCTTTGCAACCGGATAATGTAATGGCATATGATAATGCTGTTTCTGCTCTGGGGAAAATATGCCAGTTTCATCGTGACAGTATTGATTCAGCTCAGGTACTTGTGCTTTTTTATTTATAAAAATGGGTTGTATCATTAAATTTGGCTTCTATATGATATGTTTAAGTCAAGATGTTAAAGGAGTCTGAAAGAATTGAGGATAGTAAATATGGGGTAAAAGAGAGGAATTTATGATAGTACCTTGCCTGCCCTACAAAACAAAATTCAATACAAACAAAAATGTATCCATTGCCAGATAGGAGGCAAAGATTGTGAATCATAATTTTAGTTTTGAAACTTAGGAATGGAATGAAATCAAGAATGATATGCTTTTGCTAATTATTTTATTTTTTGATAAATAGTTAAATAAAAAATTATGAACAAAGCATAGAAAGATCAAAGATATACTATGTACCATAATCCATAAGAATGTAGAACAAAAAGACTTTGAAAAATTAAGTCTTATCAAATTTTGGTCATTCTTTTATTTGATTTTCTTGTCAGTTTGTACTTGGCAATAGATGGGTGATTTTGGACATATTTTATAAGGGTTTGTTCCTCTCTGGCGGTTCTTAATATACTGATGTTTTTCCAGGGAAAAAAAGCTATATCGTTATGTATACATGATACATTGAGATTTCATACAAGATGATCCAATTTTTCCTTCTATACTCTTCAATCATTGTAAAGGGATGCACTGAAATATAAATATGATTGTCTAACCCCTCGTCTCCCACACACACAAAAAATAAAAATAAAAGAAAGAAAAAAAGAATACACATTCTATACACCAGGACTCTATAATCAAGTCATCTGCACTAATACTGAGAGAAACACGAGATCTTTACTTTATGGCCTGCAGAATGAACTTATAAATGGTAAGAAAAAAGAAGAGGAAAGTGAAGTCACCTTTCTTTACAAAATAAAAGTAGGATTTTTTTGGCAAATAGATGAGCAATCAAGTGAATTGATCAGTTCAATATTGTTTTATATAAATTCATATGGTTTGTTACCATTAGGAATCAAGTGAGCAAATCAATTCAGAGATGATTATTTAATTGACTTGGTATATAGGAATTAAGTGGATTGCTGGTTCAGAGTTCGTTCTTGGATCAGCACTCCAGACGATTCCCTGTATAGTTTGAATAAGTAAGGTCCTGAATCAGATTCCGGGCCACATATTCAATTCAAACTCTTAAGAACAAAAGTAGTGGGCCTTTGTTTTTAAGGGAAATCATGGTGGCATGAATAATTGAATAATGAAATTAACTAGGGGCAGAAGCTGGGCCTATTCTTTTTGGCCTTTCTGGTACTACTAGCCTTGGATACAGATGACGTGTGTGGGTGCAAAATAGATATTTATATATTTATTCTTGTACTTATGTAAGGTAGTTATTCTGTAAGTGGATGATCAACTAGTTATTTTTCACGTTTATAAGTGAGTGATAAATTAGCTATTGTTCACTTATATAAGTGGGTGGTTTGTTAAATTGTGAAATTATAATTTTCAGAATATTTATTGTGTTGCATAGTGTCAACATAGTAGCATTTCACACCAAAACAGTTCGGCACATCAAACCTGGCAATAGGGTTCAGCGTCCGCATCAATCGAATTGGTGGTATGAATTATCGAGTTATGGAATTGAACTAGGGGCAGAAACTGAGCTTGTTATTATTTTCATATTTGTTATAATTGGTATAATCGCGTTCAGCATATGCACGACTCAAATTTGGTATTAGTTGAAAAACAACTTTAAATGATAGAACTTCGAAACTTTTAGTGCATTTTATGTTGCGAGTTTTGCAATGTTTTGACTTTTTTCGCGACCCTTTGTGCCTGCCTAGCCTTGAATAAAATTCTATCTTCATGTTTTTTCTGTTTAGAGCTGCCTGTGGATTAATTAGTTCTCTTTTCTCATATTTTGCAAGTTGATTAAGCATTTTCTACCAAGTACTCCCCCTATCCTGAAATGAATGTCGCAGTTAAGCTTTAGTTTTAACTCATAATATTTTAGATTTTCCAAGAACTGAATTATTTTGTTCAAAATATGCCTGACAAAATAAAATAATTTTGGGAAAAATATTTTCATTTTGAGTTACTTCAGTGTTCTTTCTCGCTGGAAATATAAATCCACTTGTGACATGCATTGAATGTAATACAATTCTACGACCTTTCAAGAAAGCAAGTTGTATATAAGCTCTTATTCATTGTGGTCACTGGTCTGCAGAGTTTTTGATGGCTTTTCCAAACCAAGTATCCTAGCAGTTTTTTCTTTTCTTTTTGTGTGTAGTGACATGCTTTCAAATGTGCCATTTAATTTCGTTTACGCTAATTGTAGTATTGCACATGTCACACAATCTGGGGAACTTGTTTGAAAGATGATATCTTGGTTTAAATAATATATATATTCCCCAAGGGGTAATCTCCTAGATATAGCTTTTATGAGAAATAATCAAAGTTTCACCAATTATCATCACATATTTATCACTTTTGGGTGATTTCTTCAAAGTTCAGATTGTGATTTGCTGTGTTCTTTGGCAGGTTCTTCCTGCCTGGTTAAGCTGCTTACCGATAAAAGGTGATCTGATTGAGGCCAAAGTTGTTCATGACCAACTTTGTTCAATGGTTGAAAGGTATAAGGCATTCAAGCACTCTTCAATTTAGCCTGTTGGAGTATACCCTCCTTGAGAGCTTGACCAATGTTTCTTAATGCAGGTCGGATACAGAGCTTTTGGGTCCCAACAATCAGTATCTCTCTAAAATAGTTTCAGTATTTGCAGAGGTTAGCATTCTATCTTTGAGTTGATTTAGCAACTTCAACTGAACTGAACTGCGCCTTTTAGTCCAAACTAGTTGGTATGCTGAAAGTTTATTTAGCAACCTACCGTGTATGAATATATATATATATACACACATATATTTTACAAAATAAGCTCATCTCCCAAATTCAAAATATCCTTCTTATTTTAGATTTAGATTCTTAGCCCACTTCTTTGGTATTTCAAAGGATTGATGGCGTGGGACACTTTCTTCAAATCATGACTAAGAAAATTGAAGTACTAGGAGGGAGGAAACTTGTTAAGCAAAATTATATTTATATGGAATCGCACCACGTAAGAGTGTTTTCGACACTTCAGGCATTGTCTCATTAACTCCCACTATTGCTAACTCCCAATTCATTTATCGGTCTCCACTCTCCAGCAATCGGTATCCCTGAATCTTTAAAATGGCTTTGTGGTTCAGCTTCAGACCTCTAAAATTTCTTCAACCAATAAAGCTTTTGGAATGCATAATATTCTGTTATAATTATGCCGTCAATAGTCAATTAACAGTTCAGAATACACATTTCTACGTCCTATATGTATAAATGCAAACATATTTACATTTCTTGATGAGGTTTTTCCTTTTTTCTGTAGGTCCTGTTTGCCGGCAAGGATCTTGCAACTGAGCAAACTGCCAGCCGAATGATTAATCTGCTGAGACAGCTACAGCAAACGCTACCGCCATCTACCTTGGCTTCAACATGGTCATCACTGCAGCCCCAGCAGCAGCTTGCATTGCAATCCATCCTCTCGTCATAGCCAGCTATGTGTTGATTGAGAAGAGTAGAGCTCGCTATCAATTGGGGGAAAACTGCTTTGTCCAGTCCATTGCGTCAAATCATATGCTGGTTACCCATTCTTTACCATAAGGTGTTCCCCACATTCATTTTTGCATGATGATGATGTGCTGCAATCTGTGGTTGGTTGCGCGGTCGAGTGTGAATGTCATTGCGAGTGAAATGAAACCCACAGTTTTCTGTAGCATGTGTATATTTAAAAGAAAGAAAGGTTAGCAATTGTGTTTGTGAGGTTCTTGTTGGTCCGTCCATGCATGAGGTTTGAGGGTTGTGGCTTTGGCAATTTTTGTTGCAGTTTTGGTCGTGTCAAATTATATACTATGATTCTTTTGTTATTTCTCTCAATGATTAATTATATGAATTTGTTGTTGGGGTCTAAAGTTACAGCTTTGTGCAAGTAATTTGGTTTTACATATATCCTTTTCTTCATTTTCATATGTTTCCACCATTTGTGTAGCTTCTTAGACGATGTGCTTGTTTCTTTGGTCTCATTATCTTGATTCTTGTTCCTTTTGTAGTCATTTGACAATGTCTTGCTTCATTAATGGGTTAGCAGAGACTAATGTATTATACAATCTGAAGTGTGTACCTAGAATAAAAATAACAAAGAGATGAAATAAATATATTTATATCTGAAGTGTGTACCTAGCATGGCTTGAATTCAAGTGGCATGACGAGTGAACATGAAGTTTTCTATCACAGTGAGTGTGAGAAGTGGTTAACAGGCCAGAACACTAAATTTAGCATAGAGGGGATCAAAAACCTCGGCCCAGTCATGATTATCAAACTCGAAAAAATTGTTGCCGGAGGGATAATGTATGTGTATATCAGTATATACCCCCAAATATACACATACAACTAAAACCTTTGGATAATAATATCTCATCATCTTTTAAAGAAGTTAATTGGTTCGAGTATAAACTACTCCTTCCTTTCTACTCCCTCTATTCCTAAATTCAAATTTTTTCAACAAATTTTTAAGAAGCATTAATTATAATTTTTCTTCTACTGCCTTTAAGTGAATCAGGATCCTCTATGAAGATTTTCTTTGTGAGGATCTTGCTGTGGGGTTGACAACACATCAAAAAGAAGATCCAATGACTCATAACTTTTTTTTTTGTGTGTGTATCAAAATGACGTCTTTTTGATAGGATTTTTTTTTACAAGTTGACAAAAAATTAAAAGCCACCAAACGACTTTGTTTTAATACACAGTCAAAAAAGACAGTTGTGAGCCATTAGATCTCCTTTTTAATGTGTTGTCAATCCTACAACAAAACCCTCACAAGATTCTCACAGATAAATCCTCATATAGGATCCGGATCCCCTTCAAGTATCTTGTTATCTCATTTATTTAGGCAATTTTATACATATTTTCTTAATTAATGTAAGCATAATTGTGGTAATACATATCAATATTAATGATAGAATTAAATTAATAAATGACTTCTTTAATAAGTATGATACCCTCTAAAACGTCACCTTATTTAGGAACTTAGCAGGATTATATAAGTCGTTTTAAAAAATAATTTTTAAAACATAATTATTTTCTACTAAGAATGTTATGATCATAATTGCAAGGTATGAGACCATGGATGGTATGAGACTTTGACGTGTGATATTTATAAATTTTAGGTTCTTCAACCTTAATAACTAGTTTTTAAGGTATGATTCTCTAATTGTTTGTAACAATTGGTAGCAATCGTAACTTTTAAGGTGTGGTTCTCCGATGGTTTGTAACAATTAAAGAGTGGTAAATGAGTACATATAGATAGAGAGGGGGAAGTATTTAAGTAATTGATAATACTGATTTATATACTTGCGCTTCCATATCTCCAATAGTGTGGCGGTGATACTTCGTTCTCTTCTTTTTCTTGTTCCAACAGTAGAGATCGGAAATGGGAAGGGGAGGCCTCTTTATTCATGGGGCTGCTTTCACTTTGAGCTCCAACAAATTACCAACGATTATAGCAGCTAATCACCCCCTGCAGGTAAATCTCTGCTCAATTTCTACTTATTCAATCCATTTTTCTTTCATACATCTACTGCAGGGCCGGCCCTGACATTTTCAGGCTATAGGCGAAGATAAAATTTGGGCCCCTTACATTTAAAAAAAAGTCACTTCTTCAAGAGCAACAAATGATAAAAAAAAGACTTCAATTTTCAATATCACTAAATAGGATACTATTGAGGTCAAATAAAATCTTTTTCAATCGACAACAAAGCTAAACCGTTCAATCTTTCCTGTGACATTGTGGATCGAAGATAAGATTTGATCAACTTTAATTTTGAAAAGCTTCTCTCAGCAGAGGCAACAGTAACTGGTATGGTTAATAGAATTCTATAAGCAACCCAAGCATTTGGGTAACACTCTTCCATTTGCTTCAAATAGTGCAATACATCCACTGCCCTCTTTGCCTTTTTTGGTATAGCACCTTTCAAGTAGCTCAACTCATGGAATAGGTCACTTCCATTAACATCAAAGACATCATCATCTTTTAACAAAGTTTCAAGATTCTTACAGTAGTCCATCAAACTATTATTATCTATAGACTTCAATTTCTCCAACTTAAACAAAAATCCAAAATCATCTTCATATTTTTTAAATTGCTCAAACCTACTTTGAAGTGAAGAAAGTGCTTGATCAATTATACAGAGAAAGTAACTGACCTTGAATGATTCCAAAGCTGATGGTGTCACCTCATCTTCACTATCACTGTCATCAAAATGCCTTCTTTTCCGAGTATTTCTTTTTTCACGAAATGTAGCTTCAATTTCCATCTCACTTGCAATTTCTTTAGCTATGATCCAGGCCTCATCAAATCCAGTTTCTCTATACTTTTGGATAAATGACATAAGCGTTTCCAATTCTTCAATAGCAATATCAATATGCATGTCTTCGGTTTGGAGAACTTTACTCACAATATTGATAGCATGCAACAATAATTATTAGAACTGAATCGTCTCCCTTTGTGATCATCTAGAAATGTGAAATTAATCTCTCTTTTAGGACCTCTTTCAACTAAAAAGTCTCTGGAATTTTGTTTCATCTTCTCCCAATTTCCTGGATCATCAATGTCGAATGGGAAATCAAATGCTGCTCTTGAACCATGTTGATCATCTTCCTCTTGCATATCAATATTTTCACCTACATCTTCCATACTACCATTATCTCCTGCATTTTGTTGATCATCTTCAGCTATAATTCTTTCTTCCTCATTTTCTATAAGATTTGGCTCATCCATGTTACCACTATCATCAACATTCTGATTCTCATTGTTCTCCTGTTCGTTCTCATTCTCATGTACATTCACATTAGTACCAGTCTGCACTTGTTCTGTATTTCTCTTAAAGTACCTATTAAGAGATCCGGATTGACTTTGAACTAGTGCATCTCTTTGTTGCCTCTGTTTTTTCTTTTGAGCCCCTGATGGTTGAATTCTAATTCTATTTGGAGGCATTATATATTTATATGACAATCTGATCCAATTATGCAATAAGACAATAACTCAATAAGATTAATAACTCAATAAGACAATCTCAAGAACCATGTAGATTTTTCCATAGCAGGTCTATTAGGGGTTTACGGTTTACCAATTATGCAAACTTAATAACCATTCTTCCAGATGCACAAACTTTCAGAATACATATTACTATATTAGGGACTTAGGGTTTTATCAGATACAATTTCAATTGGAGCAATCGGCAAAGAAGAACCAATCTTATGGAACAAAAGTATTAAAAGTAAGAAAGAATGGAGAAATTAGTTACCTGGTAAAACAAAATTATTCTGAGAATTGGACCGGATGAAGAAGAGATGATAGTCAATACTCAATAGATGTCAGATGTGTGTGCGTCTCAGTCAGTGCGATGGCCGATGATCATATCAGACAATGACCCAATGAGGAGAAGAAGCCGATGATCATATACATATTAAAAAAAAAATTGGGGCTCCAAATTTTTCGGGGCTCTAGGCCCATGCCTCTTGGGCCTATGCCCAGGGCCGGCCCTGGTCTACTGCTCCAAAATTCACAAACCCTAACCCCAATCCCAAGCTTAGAGGCAGAGATTCTCTGCAGCAATTACCGCTGGAGAAATTCAAATCTGGGTTTTGGTAAATGTGGTTACCATAAATACCGTTGTAAACTGTTGTTGTCACTGTAATCGAGTCGATTACGGGTTTTCTCTGTTGGGTGGGATCTTCAAACGTGGTTTTGTGCCGGATGTTTTTACCTACAACACCCTGATAGGTTTCTTTCAGCAAATAAGTTCGCAGAGGCTGTGGAATTGTTCAAGAAGTTGACAAGGACAAAAGAAATTGAGCCTGATGTAATTACAATAAACACTGTTATAAACTGTTGTTGTCACTGTAATCGAGTCGATTACGGGTTTTCTCTGTTGGGTGGGATCTTCAAACGTGGTTTTGTGCCGGATGTTTTGACCTACAACACCCTGATAAAGGGGCTTTTTTCAGCAAATAAGTTCGCGGAGGCTGAGGAATTGTTCAAGAAGTTGACAAGGACAAAAGAAATTGAGCCTGATGTAATTACAATAATCACTATTATAAACTGTTTGTGTCACTGTAATCGACTCGATTACGGGTTTTCTCTTTTGGGTGTCATCTTCAAACGTGGTTTGGTGCCAAATGTGTTCACCTACACCACCCTGAGAAGGGGGCTTCTTTCAGAAAATAAGTTTGTGGAGGCTATGGAATTATCCAATAAGTTGATAAGGACAAAAGAAATTGAACATAATGTAGTTATTTATGGGACCATTATAAATGGGCTTTGCAAAACAGGCAACACTTCCATGGCCATTAGGTTGCTCAGAATAATGGAAAATGAAGGGTGTGAACCAGGTATTGTAGTTTATAGCACCATCGTTGATAGTTTGTATAAGGACAAACTATTCGATGATGCTTTGAATCTTCTCTCTGAAATGATTAGAAAAGGTATATCGCCAAATGTTTACAACTTTACTATGCTGGTAGATGTGCTTTGCAAGGAAGGTAAGGTAAAAGAAGCAGAGCACGTGGTCGAACAAATGATTCAAAGTGGTGAGAATCCTATTGTTTGCGAGGCGAAATGGATAGTGCATTGGCAGTATTGAATACCATGATGAATGAAGGGATAGTGCCCGATGATCCTAGTTATAGCATTTTGATAAATGGATATTGCAAAAATTTGAGAGTAGATGAAGCTATGGATCTCTTTCGAAAAATGCTGCGTGAAGGTTTGAAACCCACAATTGTACATTACAGCAGTATTTTGCATTGCCTATTTAAAATGGGTAGACATGGGGACGCACAATTTTTTCTTAATGAGATGCAGGCTCAAGGCCATATACCGAGTCAGAAGTTTTTGCCTACACAGGTAGATGACTTACATCACTAGATCTACAGTGCAATTCAACAGTTATAAAGCTCAGGTCACGTAATTGTGAACAAAATATAAGATATACTTGTGCTAATAATATATATCCGTTTTCCAGTGCTTGAAAACTGATGATCAGTGATGAAACGGAGCAAAGGAGCTACATTGGTTTTGAATTGAAGAAATGGTGATGAGGCGGACCAGCGGAGGAGAGGAGATACGCATGTGGCTTTTGTTTTTGTTGCGGAAAGGGAGCATCTAAAAAGACCTAAAGCAGAGCATCTCAAAAACCTCTGCCACCCAAACTAGTTCTAGTCCTATTGCTAGTGGCTTAGTGCAAAATTTTGTTGATTCATGTAAACTGGATTAATTTGAGCAATTTTAATGGCGGATTTGAAATGGGTTCTCTCCAATTTATTGATGAGATTGCTGATTTTGAAAGGCAGATATCAGCATCACTTTATGGGGTGAGTGAATGAGTATTGGGAGAATGTTCGTGATTCTATTTCTAGTACTAGTAATGTTTGGGATATTCATTCCCATGTTGTTTTATCCAGTTGAATCATCTGTTTTTCTCCCTTTGAATAATATTTCTCATTGTTTAGTTAGATTACATTAGTAGGACCCCATTTATTTTGAAGTTAAAAGTTATTTTACCCTATGCCTACATGTTTAAAAGGCTTGGTTTGAATGTTTTACCTTTAATTAATTTAGTAGTAAATAATTATATTGTGTATATTAATTCTAAATCTAATATTTTTATCATAATAAAAAAAAAATTGTATATAGTTGTGTCTAATATAAATTGAAAATGATGAAATAGAACATTTATTACTTTCTATTCTTACATATATCATCATCTAAAAATATTTAATTTAACGCAATTAACCAATACAAAACTGTTACTGATAGTTTTAAATATATTCTAGTAAGAAAATCTTTGAGCTAAAAATATCAATTGTTTTTTTTCCAATAAAAGATGGGACCCATCATCAATCAAACAAACAAATTGTGGGCTGTGGGCTCCACCCTCCCCTGCCTATACCAACACGTGTCACGTTTTTTCTATTATGCTTCTCAGAGTCACTCCTCTCATAAAATACTCCATAAAAGCAAAACCATTATCAATCTCTGCCTCCTGCCTCCTCCCTCCTCCTCTTCTTCTTTTTGTAAAGTAAAAGTTGCACGAGTGAAGATGCTCTAAGGTGTATCCGAATCAAAGACCGGTAACGTTCAATCAACTCTATATAATTCCAACAATCTTTTGCAATCTCATGCCTTAATTAATATTCCTTGTATCCACATCTTCTATACAAATATATATATAATTATTTGCTGTTATTTTTATGTACATATTGATCCATTTCTTGCAATATAATTTCTTGATTTTATATTTTGAGTGTGTTCGTCTTGCTGCCATTTGAGTTTTTTGATATGATCATTTGAGGTGTATCCGAATCAAAGACTGGTAACGTTCAATCAACTCTATATAATTCCAACAATCTTTTGCAATCTCATGCCTTAATTAATATTCCTTGTATCCACATCTTCTATACAAATATATATATATAATTATTTGCTGTTATTTTTATGTACATATTGAACCATTTCTTGCAATATAATTTCTTGATTTTATATTTTGAGTGTGTTCGTCTTGCTGCCATTTGAGTTTTTTGATACGATCATGGTATAGTTTGGATTTATATTGTATATTTATTGGTTAATTGGGTTTTTTCATTTTGGTCATTAATGGTTGGTTATTCTATATATGTGTTATGTATATTGATTCTGAAACCCTAATCCCTTATGGTCTATATATTGAAGTATATTTTTTACTTGAAGTTGTAATTTCAAGTGTATGCACAACTAGAGGGGGTGAATATGTGTTTATGCTAAAAGTGATCTACAATGGCAACTTTTAAATTCTCAGCTAACTGAACTATCTAGACAGGTTATTGTCTGTTTGCTTAAGTACTGATATGCAAAACCTACTGATATGTAGAAACTTCTTCGAATTATTCAGACAAGTCAAAGCCTGTCTGATTAGATATTTATGTTAACCTTTTATGCAGCAACTTCTTAGATTTTAATCGTGCATAATAGAAATTGTGTGAATAAAAATTGTGTGAGAATGCAGAATTGAAACAGTGAAAGCAAGATAAACATAAAATCACAACAACAAAATTTTTACGTGGTTCAGTCTTTATCCTCTAATCTAGTGGTCACGTCCAATACCAATTGGTATTGGAGATAATACCAATTGGTACTGGAGACTCCTTTATTCAAATAAATATTCAATCAATTACAAATACTCCATGTTAAAAAGAAGTTTGGAACACTGTTGGACACCACTGACCACTTTGCACAACTGCAACCTCTTGCACCTCTGCAATCGTTTGCATCACTGCAACCTTAGAGCTTCTTTTGTACAAGCCTATCCACCACCGGATCACACAAACCAAACTAGGCTTGTATATAAGTTTTAATAAGAACGAATATGATTATAATATATCTATGAATTTCTAGCACAAGAAATTAAGAACAATGCAAAGTCAGATTGCTAGAAACTTTTCTTTATAAGCTTTCTCTTGTTTTTCTTTATTCGTCATTTTAAACCTTTAGCCTAGAATGATATATATAGAGAGAAGGACCAAGGGCTAGAAGAACCCAATTTCTCAATTTTCAGCAAACCCAACGGGAAGAAGAAATAAGATGTTAAGTATATTTGAATTTGAAAATTAGGCAGCTTGATTAAAAGGATAATATCTTAGCAAACTCAGGAGCTAGAAATAAGAGATTAGCTGAATTAGCTTTATGGAAAATATCTTGCCTTTGATATGACTTTGGAAAACATGACTGAATAGATTCTCAATTGATATGGTTTTCAAATAAATATTTTCAGCTTTTGAATTTGAATTTTTAGCATTTGAAATAAGGAATGAGATCTTTATTATGGCTGAATATTTTCTCAATTGATTTAGTTCCCAAAAATAGCTTTTTAAATGATTTGAATTTTAAGCTCATGAAACCTTTTTAAAATTATTTCCATCAAAATAAAATTGCCTTAAAATTAATTAATCAAGCTAAAAATCGTTACATTTGATTTCCCAAGTGAGATCCTAAGGACCGAACCATGTGGTGACTCTAAACAACATTTCTTCATATTGGACCACTTGAAATCTTGATATAAGCATAATCAATCCAATAACCTGAAACTCACAAAACATGGCTCAATAGATTCTCAATTGATATAGTTAATTTCCAAATAAATATTTTTAGCTTTTGAATTTGAATTTTCAGCATTTGAAATAAGGAATGAGATCTTTACTATAGCTGAATATTTTCTCAATTGATTTGGTTTCCAAAAATAGCTTTTTAAATGATTTGAATTTTAAGCTCATGAAACCTTTTTAAAATTATTTCCAGCAATATAAAATTGCCTTAAAATTAATTAATCAAGCTAGAAATCCTTACATTTGATTTCCTAGGTGAGATCCTAGGGACCTAACCTTGTGGTGACTCTAAATAACATTTCTTCACATTAGATCACTTGAAATCTTGATATAAGCATAATCAATCCAATAACCTGAAACTCACAAAACATCTCCATACAAAATATGTTATCATTAAAACAAAACATATAAACCAACATTTTCTCCCTTTTTTATGATGATAAAATATAACTCTACAAATCAACTTGTCATCATTAAAACTAAAAGTATATAAACTAACAATATCCCCCTTTTTTATGATGACAATATATTACTCCCCCAAAATATATGGCTCCCTTAAGATTATGCATATTAATATAAAACAGGAACCAATCACATAAATTGAACTTCTAAACATATATCCATCATATGACAGTTAATCAAATGTAAAGGCCCCCATCCGAATTATCTCTCCCCCTTTGTCACTATCAAAAAAAATCTTTTATCTGGCTCTTAATAATAACAAGAGATACATAATTCATATTAAACACAAGTTGAATTATTTAGTTACTCATGAATTCAGTTATAACATATTAATTTAGTTACTCTCTCTCCCTTTGACATCAACAATAAGCGCAAAGATAAAGAAAGAAATTGGAGAAAACTTATAAAATATCACATATAGCAAGTAAACAATATGATCATACCTTTGTGATTTATTACCTATACATCAACATTTTTACCAGTAGTAAGCATGATGGTTGTGCTCCTTAGTGTAGTTTTGGACTTTGTATTTTCATAACCAAAACTCTACAAAAGCTCTTCTTGTGGTCATCCCAATGTTGAGGTATTTAATGCTCAGGTTAGGAGGATGATTTTTCACTTTTCTAGTTTATCAATTTACTCTTCAAGAACTATCTCATTTTGTCTTCCAATGCAACGAATTGGTCAGTGTCTGAATCTTCTTTGCTTTATCTCGATTTTTCTCCTTCAAGCGGGCAATTGGTCAGTTGTCTGCATCTGATTCAACTGATTTCTGCATCTGATTGGTGATTTCTAACTTTCAGGTTCTATTTTTCTGCAAAACCTTCATTCTCTTTTTCTCAAGGTAAAGTACTCCTTTTTTTTACCTTGAGACATCTGCAAAAAAAAAAAATAGTCTCTACCTTTTTGGTACCCAAATCTTCTTGGGTCATTATGGGTTAGTAGGATATAAATCACATTTCTTTACCCAAATTTGTTTTATTTTATTGCAATTAGAATCAAAGTGACCTTTAAAATCACATTTTTTGCATGTAACAAATGGTGAACAATAAAGTGGTTTATGTATTGGTTTCCTATTAATCATTCTAATATTATTATTAGTTATATTTTTCACATTTTTAATAGAATTATACCCAATTCCTTGTTTATCAAGACTAGACCTTTGTGCCCCTAACATATAAGTTCTCTTCTCTTTGTACAAATTTAGCAAGTTCATTTTTTAAAGATGTTATTTCTGCATTTGTTACATTATCATCATGTTGCACATTCATCATTTTTCCAACATTAAAAGCATCTATGCATGCATCTCATATTCAAATTTTCTTTTAAAACTTCATTTTCATTTTTAAGATATTCATTTTCTTCTCTCTTCAATAAGTGACTCAACTTCATTCATTAGCTCATTTACGCAATTCTTTAAATAAGTAGTTTTCTTTTTGAGCTTTTGATTTTCAATTTTTAGAGCAAGATAATCAGACATAGTTATTTTAAGAGATTCATTAAAATGAAAATTGTTTACCTCAAGTTGATCATTATATTCTAGTCCCATGAAACAGAGTTGGGCAATTTCTTCTTATTGTTCTATTTTGGACTTACTCATTGGAATTTAGCTACCTTCTTTATTCTTATTTTGTTTCTTCCTTTTGAGTAGTCTCTCGAATTTTCTTGATAACATTTCAATTTCTTCATCGAAATCTTCGTATTGATCATTCTGATTGCTCTCAACTTGGAGTGCCAATGTCTTCTTTATTGGTGTCTCCTCTTCTTCATCATATCTTCTGAGTTGGTTCTCAAACTCTTCAAGCTCTCCAATAATGTAAGTGTCTCCATGGTACTGATTGTTAATGAGTCTTGGAGGGTGGTGACTTTTGGAGCGAACCGTTTTGGCACGACTTGTAGTAGCTTTCTATTGATTTCTCTTTGATCAATTTTCCTCCCAAGCATGCTAAGAGAATTATTATAGTGAGGAACCTCCCTTGAGCTTCATTAATTGTTTCATCTTTCTCTAATTTGTACAACTCGTACTCTTGCATCAACATGTTAAGTTTCACCTCTTTCACCTTGGACGTCCCTTCATGGCTCATGATGATAGTATCCCATATTTATTTCGTTGTAGTGCAGGCGAAGACTTTGTTGATTTTTGATTGTACCATCCCACTTAGCAAGGTATTCATGGCTTTTAAATTGTAGGACATCATGTACGATTCATTCGCATCCATCTCCATGAGCGTTTTGGGTTTGCCATTATCATGCCTAGGTATGACGGATCCATTGTCAACAACCCGCCATTCCCATAGATCTCTGTTAAGATATATCTTCATCCTGAACTTCCAGAAATTGAAGTTCTCACTACCCAGCAACAATGGAGGTCTGCTAGTGGATTGCCCCTCTTGAAAATTAAGGTGTTCCATTAGAATATTACTCTACGGTTTGCAAAGACACGTTAGTACAGTCAAAACTCTGATACCAAATGTAATTTCGAGTGTATGCACACCTAGAGGGGGTGGATAGGTGTTTATGCTAAAAGTGATCTGCAATGGCAACTTTTAAATTCTCTGCTAACTGAACTATCCAGACAAGTTATTATGCATGCCTTAAAGTATATAAAATCGATATGCGAAACTTCTTGAATTATTCGAGACAAGTCAAAACATGTCTGCTTAGATATTTATGTTAACATGTTATGCAGTAACTTCTTATATTTTAATCGTGCAGAATAGAAATTGTGTGAGAATGCAGAATTGAAACAATGAAAGCAAGATAAACAGAAAACTACAACACCAATATTTTTACGTGGTTCAACTCTTATCCTCTAATCTAATGGCCTAATCCACGTTCAATACCAATTGGTATTGGAGACTCCAAATTTAAATAAATATTCAATCAATTACAAATACTCCCTGTTACAAAGAAGCTTCGAACATTGTTGGACACCACTGCCCCCTTTGCACAACTTCAACCTCTTGCACCTCTGCAATCGTTTGCACCACTGCAACCTTAGAGCTTCTTTTCTACAAGTCTATCCACCACTGGATCACACAAACCAAACTAGGCTTGTATATAAGTTTTAATATGAACGAATATGATTATAATATATCTATGAATTTATAGCACAAGAAATTAAGAACAATGCAAAATCAAATTGCTAGAAACTTTTCTTTATAAGCTTTCTCTTATTTTTCTTTATTCGTCGTTTTAAACCTTTAGCCCAGAATGATGTATATAGAGTGAAGGACCAATGGATAGAAGAACCCAATTTCCCAATTTTCAGCAAACCCAACGGGAAGAAGAAATAAGCTCTTAAGGAAGGATATTTGAATTTGAAAATTAGGTAGCTTGATTAAAGGGATAATATCGTAGCAAACTCAGCAGCTAGAAATAAGGGATTAACTTAGCTTTATGGAAAATATATTGCCTTTGATATGACTTTGGAAAACATGGCTGAATATATTCTCAGTTGACATGGTTTCCAAATAAATACTTTCAGCTTTTGAGATTGAATTTTCAACATTTGAAATAAGGAATACGATTTTTACTATTGCTGAATATTTTCTCAATTGGTTTGGTTTCCAAAAATAGCTTTGTAAATGATTTGAATTTTAAGCTCATGAAACCTTTTTAAAATTATTTCCAGCAAAATAAAATTGCCTTGAAATTAATTAATCAAGCTAGAAATCCTTACATTTGATTTCCTAGGTGAGATCCTAGGGACCTAACCATGTGGTGACTCTAAACAACATTTCTTCACATTGGACCACTTGAAATCTTGATATAAGCATAATCAATCCAATAACTTGAAACTCACAAAACATCTCCGTACAAAATATATGTCATCATTATTAAAACAAAACATACAAACCAACATTCTCCCAAACCAACATTCTCTCCCTTTTTGATGATGATAAAATCTACAAAGTAACTTGTCATCATTAAAACCAAAAATATATAAACCAACAAAAGTCTTGGTAGAAGATTGGTTATATTGAAAAAGAAGAAATTTGTTTGATTGAAAATAATGCTCAGGACAAAAATCGTTATTGACATTGAAGAGAGTAACCATCAATTTTGTAATACTAATACTATCTTGGAATTTAGGAAAAATATACTAATTAATTCTCATAATAAATTCGTAGATAGCATTAGTATATAAACTTCATATTAATCAGTATAGTATATATAGTATAAGTAATATTTTTATTTTTTATTATTAAAAAACTAGGAAGAATTTCCTTGAAGAATCCACAAATCTAGATCGGGGATTCACCAATTATAGAACAATCATTGTTTCTTAGCTCAAAACCAATCAAATCACATATTGTTTCTTGGCTACAATTGGTCAGATGTTATCTTTCTCTACATGCCATAGAGGCCTACTTAAGTGATGGTCCTTGAAAATTGAAATTATGAGGGTTAGTGTCATGCTTGTAAGGTGTATTTGGAAAACAAGAAGAATGGGTAACCCAATCTAAGCATTATATATATATATATATATATATATATATATATATATATATATATCAGAGCATGTTGCAAGGCTGATGCGGAGTGATAACAAGAGTTGTGAGTCGGGGATTTCATGTATTGCATGCTTAAACCTTGTGTAGTCAGGTTCAAATGATTTGATGATTTATGATATTTTTTTGCTTTTCTTTATGTGAGATTTAGTAGTTGAACATATTTTGGTAATTATGAATCTGCTATTCTTCTGCACTTGGAATCTTGGTTTCTATTTTATGGCATTTAATATGTTGTTAATAGCTGACTTGGGAAAACACTTTGTTGTAATAGCTTACTCAGTAGGCATATATGTTGAATTTATTGGCAGGTGATATACATTTCTTACCCAATATTAAGTTTGGAGGAAAGAATTGGCATTCCGAATTACATTAGACTGCCAAGTGAATTGTGATATATATATCTTTGGCAACATTTGTATAGCGTGGAAAATGTCTAGTGAAGAGTCTAGAAAGATTTCAGATAAAGATTTACAAATGGTATGTACAGAGCTTAAATTTTGTTTGACTATTGTCTTATTAGCTACCTTGTAAGTATTTTACTTAGATCCAACGCAGCAGAAAAGGACACCAAGAATAACTCATATCATACAATAAATAAATAATTATGTAGAAAGAAACATGAGAATCGGAAGAAAATAAAGTTATTGCATTTTTAAAATATCAGTACTGCAAATACAAATTCATTTCTTAAGAATGGTCTTTTGTCATTGTCATTATTAATGATCATTGACTTCTCTATATTTGGTTTCAGGTGCAAAATCTTATTGAACAATGTCTCCAGCGTTACATGACCCTAAAAGAAGTAGTGAATATTCTCTCAGTACAGGAGAAAATAGAGCCTGGTTTTACTGAATTTGGTACTATCATATTGTCTATTATTTTCTTCTTCTTTTGTAGTTACCTGCCATATCATTCTTTGACATTTCATATATCCTTAAACTGTGACACATATTGGCCGACTTTCTTTAGTTATTTACTGTGTGTTTGTTCTAAATAGTTGGATAAGAGACTTTGTTTTTGCTACTCCAGATTTTATCCTCTTGTAACTCTTTCAGTTCAACCACGATAAATGAAATCAATAGATTTTAAATATACTTTTTTGGTGCATTGATTATATATTAATTGGAAGATAAACTAATAATGCTCCTTGTAATCTTGTGAAAGACAAACCTTCTTGATGTTGGCATGTGATACTGTATGAAACTTTAAGTTATAAATAGTGTTCTAAAAAGCGGCCTAGGCGGCTGACTAGTCGTGGGTGGAGGTCTGGCCAAATCGCTTAAAAAACGTATGGCACTCCTAGGCAGCCGATTAGGCGGGAAGAAGCGGCTGAGTTGGGCAAGTAAAATTTCTCAAAAGAAAAAAAACAGTAAATACAAAGGCTTAACTACTAAAATTTAAAACCCTTGCCAAATCAAGCTGAAACGATCGAAGGGGTTTGCCCCTAGCCCTCCGATTGCGACAATCAAACAACTACTACTACAAGTCGCGACCTCCAATTCAACCTCCGGCGACCTCGTGACCTTCGAACTCGAACTCTGGCGAAGTCCAGTGACCTCCGATTCGCTTTTTGATTTTGAGGATGTATTGCCATGGAGTATAGAGAGATGAAGTATTTGGGTTTTTGTGAAAGACAAAGATTACTAGGGAAGGTTAATTACCCCACGTCTTAATTTCTTTCATTTTCTTTTTCCCTTATACTTGGGCTTTCATTTTACTTATGTGAGAGAGATCTTGTGAAAATATCAAATTTTACTTGTGGAAATAACAATGGGTTGTATCCAATAATTGGTTGTATTTCGGCTATCAAGGAATTTGAGAGTACATGCCTAAGTTTGCTAATTTAATCTATTTATTTAGTGAATTGATGTGAACATCAATCCATTTTAATTTGATTTGGGGAATGTTAAACTGATTTATTTCATACAATTTGATTTGGAGAAAGTTATACTGATTTATTTCTTATTTGGCTGCCATTTATGGAGTTTCGGCAAGCTGATAATTTTAAAGTACATACAGTAGGTTAATAACAAGTAAAAGCTATTGTTAATTACCCCAAAAAAAAGTAATTTCTATTGTTAAATGTTAACTATTAATATAAGTTATTAGCTTATATAACTATTATTTATTCTTGTTTTTGAGTTTCCTTTTGAAGAAATAATAATTGATAACTATTATATATTTATTGTTTTGGTGTTTTGTGTTTTGTGATACTTGATAGATATTGAAAAAAAAAAAATAATTGATAACTATTATAATATAATTGATACTTTATAGTTAATATAAATTGTTTCAAAATTTCTAAATATACATTATTTTGTAATGAACATTATTACACTTTACAATTAGAAGTTAGAACTATTGTGAAATAATCAATATTTTTTGTCTTCTTTTCAGCTACATCTCTTCACTTTGCCTGCATAAAATAAAATATAATGTCAAAAAAAGTACAAGTGTAATTTTAGAAGAGAACATTTAATATTTACTTAAATAAAGTATCACTACATCAATTTTATCACAATCCGACTAGACCCCCCGCCTAGGCCCCTAGGCACCCCCCTTTGCCGCCTAGGTCCGTCTAGCGACTTTTAGAATACTGGTTTTAAATCAATTAGTAATAGTTTAAGTAGACCATTCTGTATTTGTGAAATCATATGTATGAATAAAATGGGAATTTATTCTTAGAGCTCTTTCTCTCTCACACACGCACACTCGCATGTATGTCTGCAAGCACTCACATGCACATAACTTGTTCATAAAATTAGTGTGGCTGAAATGCAAAAGTTAGTTAAGCACAAATTGAGTCTTCGAATAAAGTGGTGTTTGGGGATATTAGTGAGAGCCATAGAGGAAAGCTCTTGTACAGAAGAGGTTAAGGAGATTATTAGGTTAGAAGATTTGGGGCTGATTTCTGAGAATTTACTTGGTAAGAGAGCTCAATTAAAATTGAGTTTTAAGGAGTTACTTTTGCATGAGGAGTCTAGTTGGAGGCAGAAGACTAGGATGAAATTGGTAAAGGATGAGTGTTGTTATTCAAGACTTTTTCATGAGGTGGCTAGTGGTGGAAGATATCGCAATTTTGTTGGGGAGAATGAATTTCAGTAGGGTAAGGAAAATTTGAAATCCATTTTTCTGAATGGTGATGAGATTACTCATTTTTATAAGTTTTATGATGAAGATGTGGAATTGTGACCTTTGGTTGAGGGCCTTGATTAATGTCCTATTTTGTCTGAGAGGCAAATTTGGTTGGAGACGTCAATTGAAGAGGAGGAAATCAAATGATATAACTCCTGGTCCCCTCGGTTTTCCTAGGCTTTTTCCAAATTTTCTTGGGATGTGGTGAAGGATGATCTACGTAGAGTCTTTCAGGAGTTCTTTGCTAACAGGTTGTTGAAAGAATATTAATTGTATATCTGTATTTTAAATTATCATAAATTTAGTTTTTATCTAAGAATCAAGTTTTTTGGCCAAAATGGGTTGCTTTTTCATCCCTTTACAAATCAACACTAGAATTTAGAGTCATCTCCGAATCAATGCTATTGTCCTAGAAGAGTTGGATTGCTTGGTTATTCCTGCATGCATCATATTTGTGGTGGACTCTCATCGGACAATCTTGCTATGCTGCAAAAATTAGTTTGCTGGGATGTGTCTTGTTATTCTGCACCAATTTATATGATGTCTTAATCCTGGTGGTTGAGTATTTGAGTTGGCTAACTTTTGCTATGGCCTATGTTACAAAAGTTAGTTTACTGGGATGTCTTGTTATTCTGCACCAATTTATATGATGTCTTAATCCTGGTGGTTGAGTACTTGAGTTGGCTAAGGTTGGTTAGGCCTTTTGCCAACCTGTTGTGTATATTATGGTCAATAGATACCTACAGACCTAGTACGGATCTAAACTCAAAACCCTTAAGGATTCTTTTGCCTCTTGTTAATCTTTCATGTGTCTATATAATCGTATTTGCTATTTGTGCTTATTCTCTTCTAGCCTAAAACATATTTTGCTTGTCTTCCAGTTTGGCAAAAACTAGAACAAGAAAATCAGGAATTTTTCAAGGCATATCATCTGAGATTGATGTTGAAAGAACAAATAATGGAATTCAACAGGTTGCTTGGTAGACAAGTTGAGATGATGCATCATGTTGACACGGCTGGAGTTTCTTTCCTACCTGCTAATGGATCTCATATGCCGCCAAGTAAGATTTCTTGTGCACTTTTCATGCATGTATTATTTAAAATTCCTGGCATGGTGTATGTATAATGTAATTTGTATCAATATAAATAAGGTGAGTGTCTTGACGACAGTGGTTCATACAAGAAAAGTTGTTTTTTTAATAGATATGGATTACAGAGGTACGAGCTTACAGAAATGAGAAAGTTTCTTGGAATTTTTATTTTTAAATGACTAGGTGAATTTCCCTCATTTATTTAACTTCTTAACTCAACATCTATTTCTCAGTCCTTGGACAGCTGTTGGATAGGTATGTGTATTGTTTTGATCCTTGGGAATCTTTTCTTATCAGTCTTTTTTTCAAAAAATAAATAAAAATTAAGCCTTCTGTGCAAGTCTTTGACCCTTGGTTTGCTTTACACTAATGATATGCGTTGTAGGCGAAGGCATTTCAAATCTTTATCTCTAGATGTGTGTTTTAAGGTATGCAGGAATGTGAATCTCATTCTTATATATTTTTTCAGTGTCTGATGGCTTGGTGGTTGTGGTGTTTTTTGTGTGGTGTGCATTGAATGTTGGATTTGTCCGTCTTCTTCTGTGGAAGATCTTCTCCTAGGTAGATTTTGGTTTTTTTTGCAGCAGGAAGGTTAGGAGGATTCTCTGGAGATGTGTTTGTTTCTTCTTTTTGTTTGGTTTTCGGATATAGAGGAATGCTAGTATGTTTTGTGATTAGGTCATGAATATCGATTACTTTGGGATATTGTATTTTTTTCTTCTATTTGTGATCAAGAATTGGAAGTTTTTTGACGAGCTGTTTTTGTCAGACCTTCTAGGGATTGGCAGATGGTGCTTCCCTGACAAATGTTTTTTTAAAACTCATTTTCTTTACTTTTATTTGGTTTTCTTTTGGGAGGACTTATTGTCCTCTGCATGTCTTGTTACTCGTCTCTCTTCATTAATAAAATCTTTTTTATGTAAAAAAAATTGTGTAGATATAAATTTTAGTTAATCAATGAACATTTTTGGTTTATTCTTCACTCGGTGTAGATGGATCCTTGCCCTACTCATGCACATGAGCTACGATTTAACTGTGATTGTCATCACTTGTTATCATTAAAGTTTCTGAGCTCGAAAGTGTTAATAATTTCCTTGCTATATCCCATTCGGCCAGTATCATCATATGATATTCCTGATCCACAATTTCATGTTCCACTGTAATTAACTTAATTTTATCATTCTCTGGCAGTGCATCAGAACTCAGCATGCTATGCCCCAGAAAATATGGGACCTGCTTTAAAGACAGAGAACGTGCAGCAGCCCATTGCTACCAATATACCTAATGATTTCACTAATTGTGGTGTGTCAATTCCCTCGTGCATGCAAACAGCTGTTGATATGCCTACTCATTCGAGAAGGATTGATATTCCTCATAACATGTTACTGGCTCAGAGTTCAAATGTGGGCATGACGCAAGGAATGAATGGGGGGATGATCAAAACAGAAGCTGGCTATCCTAGCATGTCGCAGTTCATCTATGGTGCTGATGGCAATGTCATGGAAACGCGTCCTGCAATTGGGGATGCATCTATTTCATCTTTCAGTAGTGTAGAGTCAACTTCACAACCCCTGAATGAAACACTGATGGATGCGGACACTTCTTCATTTGGATTATTGGGGATTTCTCAGAACTTCGGTTTATCAGACTTAACAGTGGAGTTTTCCCATGGTTCTAGTTTACTCTCTCTCTCTCTCTCTCTCTCTCTCTCTCTCTCTCGATATGTATATTATATAAATATGCATGCGTGTAGCTATATATATATACACACACACTTGTGTATTTGTGTTGTTTGTTTGTGTCTGTTTGTGGGTGAAAGTCTGAATATGGTCGTAAACCTTAATTGCTAGCCTACAAATTCTTTTTCAGTTTGCAATAGATATTTCAGGGGAAGACGATGCAAGTAAATGTAGGACTCCTAGATATAACATTATGTTCTATATTACCATAATCATCTCACTTGAATGATGAATCAGTCAATTTTGAAAGTCGGTATTTATTTTTCTCTCTGATTATTTTCAGACATATTGGAGAACTACTCTAGGCCCCCGTTCCTAGGGGGAGATTCAGGCAATTTTCTTGATTCCGATGGTAGGGGAGATAACCAAGGTAAAACTCTAGGCTTTTTGTAAATCCATCTCAAATTCAAACACTGTAATAATGATTGGGTGACGGCCTTTCAGGAGACACTAGGAGGTTGAACACCATATCGGAAGGGTTGAGTTATGAAGATTTTTGCAGTGATTGATTGTTGGGAAAAGTACGCCAAAAATAATCTATATCCCAGAATTACTTTTTCCGCCTTTTGTGCAATTAAATATGAAATCAACAAAACCAATTATGAGAACAAAAATAACAAATAACCATCCACAAGCAAGACACCAAATTTACGTGGAAAACCCTCTAAAATTAAGAGGTAAAAACCACGGGTCAAACTCTGAATCTCCACTATATCACTAATAATGGGCTTACAATAATCCTCTCAAGTTTTATGCCCTAAAACTTGAGGTTACACAATAAATTGAGATAATACAAATTTACCTTTAATTAAGTTGAGAAACCTAATTAACTTCACCACCAAAAAACACCCCAAGCAATAAAGTCTTCAAGCTTTCAATTGAACGGAGATGATGGCGGATACCCACGAACAACAAACAGTAATTCTCTCAATTTATTCTTTTGGTATCTTCTTACTACCAAGTTTCTCTATCTCATGTATCAAATAAGACTCCCTCATAGCTTTATTTATAGTACTCTTCTTAATCCATTCCTATTATGGATTAGAAACAATTTATTCTCCTAATCAAATTAGGGATCACATCTCCTTGTCTTGGTCACCAACCACTCTAACAAGTAAATCTTTTTTCAACTTGGATTCCTTTCATGTAATCTCCAATTCCAATATTGCTTCCATTAACCCAATTTCTAATCGATTTAATATCAATTATATAAACCCATTCTTTTCTATCTTGATTCTATCTCATGGGTGAGGACCCACACCCAACAATCTCCCCCTCCGAACCCACGGTGGAGGAGGGATCACCAACCACAACTCCTTATTTTGAGTTAATTCCAACGTAAGTCTTGGCTCAACTCAATCTTCTTGAATTTTCAAATATCTTCATGTCCGGTTTTGTCTCACCTCCATGGTTCTTCTCAATGGGAGGATCTAACTCAAACTTGATGATTTTTTTCTTGCCAAATTCATTCACAACCGCTTTGTATCCTCGGGTCATGAAGCTATCACTTTTCTTCTTCACTTTTGGTACCCATTTAAAGCGAAGAGCTTTTTTTGTGGTTCTCATGCAAGGCTTTCCTCCCATCTCGCATTTGCTTTGTACCACACCTTTTTCTCGCTTAACTCCCCCATCTTCAACACCTCTCACACGCCAAGATCGTCATAAAAAGAGTGTTTCACTTTCTTACCTCTAAAGACCACTTTAGAGACCCTTTGGTGAGCTTCCATCGACCTTCACCAAAGTAACTTTTATAACCATTCTCATCAAGCTTACCAAATAGAAATCAAATTAAAACGAATATCCGAACATGTCCGACTTCTCTCAAAGATCAACTCTGCAACCACCGTTAGTTTCCAAACAAATATCTCCAATGCCTATAATCTTGATGCACTTCCGCTTCCCATCCGCACATGGCCAAAATCACCACTACTCATCAGTAGGATGAAGATTTCACCACGCCAAGTAGCATGGAACGAAGCACCCTAATCAATAATCCAATCATTAATATGACACTTGGGTTTATCATCACAAACAATAGCTACATCAACGCTTGATAGATATACAATCGAATCTTTATCCTCATCTTTTTTCTTAGATCGCTTCCTTCTTTAAAAATCTGCACTCTCCTTATGTGACCCGGCTTCCGGCGCAAGGAAAGCAAATTACTTTTTTCTATCTTTGACCTTCCCCGAATTTGTCATCTTCGTGAGAGTTTCTCCCTTTGTTTTTGCCCTACTGCGCGACAAAAACTTGTGACTCAACGCTACTAATCACCATAGATCTCTTCGCCTCGCTCTCGTTAAACAAATTATCTTTAATCAGATCCATAGTTAGCTTGCCATTAGGAGCGGAGTTACTCAACGATACAACTAACTAGCGTCTCCCAACCTATCGTGCAAAGAGCTCAACAACAACAAAGCCTCAGATCTCATTGTCAATTACCATATTCATCGTACTCAACCGATTTATCAAACTCAAAATCACTCAAGTGTTCTCGCAGAACGGAGTTTCCATCCTCGAATTTAGAATTCACAAGCTTCCTAATCAAAAAGCTTTATTTTGCGCCGACTTCCTTTCATACATGGACTCCAATTTCGCCAGAGAAGAGATAGGCTTTAGTTTCGTGGCAACATGATGAAACACACTTTGATCAATCCACGATCCGATCGCACCAATAGTCTTCCCTGCTCATCTTGTTCCACCGCCACACTCTTGTTTGTGGGCTTAACTCCATCGCTCTCAAGTGGCTCAGATAAATCCTTGCAAGAAAGCAAATCCTCCATTCTTGGCTTTCAAATTGCATAATTTGTAGCCTCGAGATTAATCATGCAACTCGTCATCTAATCCTCCATTTAATTCACACAAGAAAACCACAAAATAACCAAGCTTTGATACCACCGTTGGGAAAAGTACGCCAAAAATAATCTATATCCCAGAATTACTTTTTCCGCCTTTGTGCAATTAAATATGAAATCAACAAAACCAATTATGAGAACAAAAATAACAAATAACCATCCACAAGCAAGACACCAAATTTACGTGGAAAACCCTCTAAAATTAAGAGGTAAAAACCACGTGTCAAACTCCTAATCTCCACTATATCACTAATAATGGGCTTATTATAATCCTCTCAAGTTTTATGCCCTAAAACTTGAGGTTACACAATAAATTGAGATAATACAAATTTACCTTTAATTAAGTTGAGAAACCTAATTAACTTCACCACCAAAAAACACCCCAAGCAATAAAGTCTTCAAGCTTTCAATTGAATCGGAGATGATGACGGCGATACCCACGAACAACAAACAAGAATTCTCTCAATTTATTCTTTTGGTATCTTCTTACTACCAAGTTTCTCTATCTCATGTATCAAATAAGACTCCCTCATAGCCTTATTTATAGTACTCTTCTTAATCCATTCCTATTATAGATTAGAAACAATTTATTCTCCTAATCAAATTAGGGATCACATCTCCTTGTCTTGGTCACCAACCACTCTAACAAGTAAATCTTTTTTCAACTTGGATTCCTTTCATGTAATCTCCAATTCCAATATTGCTTCCATTAACCCAATTTCTAATTGGATTAATATCAAATATATAAACCCATTCTTTTCTATCTTGGATTCTATCTCATGGGTGAGGACCCACACCCAACACTTTATGACATTTTCTCCGGTGTTTTAGTTATGTTATTCTTTAAAACAATCACGCCAATGGTAGTTGGCTCGTAGTTGGGCGCAAGTCAAAACGTGAAGGCTCGTCGCCGTATATTTTTAAAAAATAATAATAAATTAGAGTTAACACGTCTATCTATTAAGTTAATTTAATTTATTCTTCATAAATTTATATTAAGTATTATAAATTTTAGAGTTAAACCCACATATTATATGTACAAAATATAATAATTGTTAGTTCAAGTATTTAATCTCACTATTACATCATTCGAAATATCATAATTTTGACAAACTTATAAGTTAAAATTATTGCGTTGGACTAAAGAAAATATAAAAGTGTTGTTAAGTTATTTTTTTATTGTTTATTTAATAGGTGAGTTTCTCATGTTACTAGGGAAAAAAGAATAAGTGGACTACTTGTACAAAAATATCAAATTCTAATTAGTATTATGCAATTAAACTTATATTTTTTTTGAGCTAAAATATATAAGCCTAAAGTCCAACTTTTAGCGAAAGGGTTGGACCTATTTTGTCAGGTCTAGACAAAATAAACAAGGGTTATTTATACTTTCTAGTATATTTTAAAAAAAAATACAACAAAAGTGCATTCAAAAAATATTTACAGAATTAATATATTTTCAATATTTTATTTACAAAATTAGTGTATTTGGTATCCCTTTAATTTAGTTGGGTGTTTTAATGGTTACTGATGTGGCAAATCAGTTCTGCAATGATAACTGCGTTCGATTGGTTGCCTTATCTGTGACAATTTGAATTGCATGTCTTTTCCCCTTTGTCGTTTCTCTGTCTTTTTTACTGAAAGTTTTTTTAGTTGGAAACCCTTATTTTCTAATTTAGAAATTTGGAAACCAAATTTCTCCTTCTCTTTTTGATTTATGTTGGCGTTCTTTTCGTTCATGTCGGCGTTGATCTCCCATTGTTGCCGCTGTCCGCTCTGTCTTTGTTGGCGCTCGTCTGCACTCGTCGTTTGTACATTTTTTTGCCTGTTTCTGTCGCTCAGTTTTCGAGTTCAGTGCGTCGTCGCTCTGATTCCAAGTTTCCAGACGTCGCTGCTTCGTTTGGTTCGTTTGTGGTCGTCCCCGCTGCTTCGTTTGGTTATTGGTATATTCTGATTTGGTTACTAGGTACTTTTTGACAATATGGAGGTTGATTAAATTAGTTTTGGAAATCCGCTGATTGTGTTTTGGTTACTAGTGCTTATATATTTGGATACTACTTATTGGTCTTTGATTCTATTACCAGTAGTTTGTCATTGTTTGTTTGTTCATATTGGGTTTTTTGGACTCTTTTATTTAGAGATAACCAAATGTGTATTAGTGAGTGACAGAACTTCATCATGTTGGTTACTATTTACCTTTTGATTATTTTAAGACATTTAACATATTGAGGAATTCCATTGTTACTTATCCAATTTATAATATTTTTTGAATTTTAATTTGAAAGTATCCAGTAATGATATGTCGAAGTTCCAATGTAAAATATACCCCAATTAGACAGCGCAATTGTTAGTTGATTTCGCAATCAATAATCACGTGCAAGTATACACGGTCAACAAGTAATAAAGTGATAAGAAAAGTATCGTTCCCACAGAGAATTCTAATTAATAAACTCCAACTACTAGCACTATATCAATCCAATTTTATTTAAACAATGATAAATTATAATTTTCTGAAATAAGGAAACTAAATTAAACAATTAAAGATATTATTCTAAAATAAGCAAATAAATAACTAAAATTTGAGTGAATGATTTCCGATAAATAAGGATTAAGACTTCAATATCCCCAATTATGAACTATAAATCAATTATCCAATTATCCCAACTATTATGTCTACTGAATTGTTAACAGGAATTCTCCAATGTCAAAAGTCCTTTTCCAAGTGATCAACTGACTTCTATTTAATCAAGATTAATCTTGCTATATTCCTATGCAAAATAAGTGAATTAAACTCCTTTAATCCCAATTCCTTATGTGTTACATGCGGTGAAAAGATATTTTCATTCAATTCACAAACCTAATTATTCACTGTGCAAATAAATAAGTCACACGTTATCAAACCCAGTTCTAACCCTAGAATTCCTCTTCCAATTCCTTCTAGAATAACAAGGTAATTATTGGCCAAATAATTAATCAATAGATGCAAGTCATGATAAACAATTCACTTCAACATAAATAATTGGAATAAACTGAATAACTAATTTATAGCCATAAAAGGTTCAATTGAAATCTTAATTAAAGAATTAGTTTCATAACAGAAATAAAAACCAATAATTGTTTGCAAATCATCCTTAAAGAATTACAAATTAAAAATAAGGAGAAGAAGAAAAAAAACTCTTTCGCCAATCCTTAGTCTTCAAGTAATCCTTGTTCAGCCTCCAATGAATGAATAATAGATGAATGGTTAGTCCCCAATTTCAAAGAATTAACTTCCTTTTATATGTCTTTACAATCCCAATCCAATTAGGCTTCACATAAGCTCCCAATAACCAAGTCGACCAAAAGTCAACGCCGCCTGGTCAACTATAGTAGCTCGACCCGGTATACCGTGGCCACCGAAGTTGAAAGATTTACCGCTTTTGCCATTTTCGCTTTAAATTTCTCCGCTTGCTCTCTCAGCCCCAAATCTGCAAAATAACACCTAAACACAGTAAAAATATTCCTAAACGACTCGAAGATACAACAATTTCAACCCAAGTATATTCGATTTATGGGTATATTACCCAATCATCAGCAATAAATACGTGTCCAACTGTCCAATATGTAGTGACCAATAAATCTCATTGAGGTATCTCGAATGATCAATTTTATAGTGATGGATGTGACGAACGATGTGACGCCCCCAAAATAGGTCCATTCCATCCAACCCATTCTGAGTCGCCAAATACATAGTACAGAGATAACTACAACTTTATTAATACATTTGTCGTGCAAAATACGACAACATATATATCTGTGAGTTTAAAAAACAATTATTGTCTTCTGACAATATACATACCCAAATAAATCCTCATCACAATTATTTATACATTATTTTACAAAAATGGTGAGGACTACTAAACAACTTTTTCTAGAACCTTTATTCCATACCCCAGGCTAAGACTTTCGCTACATTCTCGCCTCCCGAGAAGAAAAATGGAACAAAAAGGAAAAGGGTGAGCTCGATTAGCCCAATAAAGAATATTATGACTAAGATAATATACAACAAAATTATCGTTAGTCTTCAACAGAAAAAATATAATAGAATACAATAGACAACAAGTTTTAAATCAATATTCGCAATGAAATAATAATTCATTAGAAGAGTTAAGTAGAGAATGCAAACTACTATCTTCTATGTATGAATTTTAAAGTTCATCGCCTATTTTTATCCTCAGTAACATCAAACAATATATATCTGGGGACCAAATATTCATCCTTGCACTACAAAGCCAAGGACATTCACCAATTGGTCATGTTCATCTAAACACTGCTCATCATCTTTTACTACGGGCAAAGATATTCATCGAAATCATTCATCTTTGCACTACACTGGGCCAAAGAAATCATTCATCTTTACTACAGCCAAAGATATTCATCGTAAATCATTCATCTTTTAAGACCGAGGATGATGAAAATATTTTTTAAAGAAACGAATCCAAAGGAATAATGACAAGGATTAAGGATTAAGGATTCGTACTTTGTTTTATCCACGTCCAAAATACCTCAAAAATAATCATAGTGGTGTAAAATTCAAGAATGATCAAAACATGGATACAATCAAAGCTAGTATCCATAATAGATATTTTGGACAAAAAGAAGAAATTTCATTTTTCTTGAATAGTGTCGTGATTCGTGAATAGTCTTGATACGTGAATAGTCTTGCCGTATCGTGAATAAGAAACTCAACACCAAAAGATAGAAATTTCACAAAAAAAACATCTTCACGCTTCGTGAATAGTACTTGTGAATAAGAACTCATGAATAAGAACTCATGAATAGTAACCCAGGCATGAAAAGGTTCCAAATTTGATAAAAAGTTCCAACAATATTTCAAAGATAATGATATTGAAGAAATAATATCATTTGAGAAGAAAATAACATCCCTTACCTCGAAAGAGCAAGATTTCTTAAATTGAAACAGGATATAAAGCTATGACTTGAACTTTCACCGTATAGCAATACTCAAAGTATACTCAAAATACTCACAAGAATACGCCGATAATATAGAGAGAAAACTTGATTTACGGTGTGATTTTCAATTCTAACATAAGCACTATTTATAGAAATTGCTTAGAAACACCAAAGTAGAAAATTTAATATAATATTAATATATTATATAACAATTCCTACGCACTCATTCTAGAGTTTTATTTCAGCCACTTAGCATTTCTCACATGCCACCTTCTAGAAAAACTAATAAAAAAACGTTTTTCTAATTTAAAATAATTTAAACTTCCAAAATTAATTATTTGAACTTGAACTTCAATAATTCACAATAAATAGCCCTTTTATCGTAAAATTCAATCTCGTGGGTTTTTATAGGAAATCCAATTCTCTACAACTTTGAAAGAAAGTTTTTCTAAATTCCCAATGTAAATTGATCAAAATCCATAAACGGGTGATTTTACAGTCAGAATCAAATTTCAATCAATAAATGGGGTCCACCGACATGTTTAACATGTTTTAAACATTTTGGTAACAAAAATACTCCTCCTCGCATATACTCATATATCCCACGTTCATCGTAAAAATATCATCGTTAATATATTATTAAAATAATATATTTAAATGAATTATTTTATCGAAAAAGATAAAATATTAATTTTCAACAATTGTCACTATAAAAATTTTCTCCATCTATATCCACATAAAATCAATATTTTCCTCATCATATGAATCAATAATTAATTATTCACAAATAATATTACGAGAATCACAATATTGACAACGGGCGGTTCCTGGAAAGAGGGCTTCCAATAAGAATTTCTCCTTACTCTTGGTAGCGCAATTAGGTGACCAAACCTCTCCTTAGAGATGTAACTTTCTAGACATTGCCAATAATGTTATCTAATAATATTATTCAGATAATATGAATTATTGCTTCGATAATGAAAAATGTTTGTGTAATGACAATTATTGAAACAACAATGAATATAAAATATCAACGCAAAGAATTATTGAATCAATAAAATAAAATAATCGAAGCAGATAATTCTCGTAACCATTATTGAGTAGTGCCTTCTTACGTAAGAATCAATAATTGGTGCAATACTGCAGCTTCTTCGTGCGATAACGCCAGACATCGTGTTTTTAACCACCGGGTATTCCAACAATGTAAACCAGTAATAACTTCTGCTGCTATTTTTAAACAACTTATTTTTGTCGTTTTCTTCCTCCAATTGCTTTCCGTTATGGGGCCCACACATGGTCATAGGCTCGCTATCATCGCATTTAATATTCTCATAAAGATCGAATATTCCACGACCAAACGAATATTCTCCAACAATAATGAATATTATATCACCACTTTATTATTTAAAATATTTGCGCATTTTACCCATAACTAACCACATTAATCAAATCCACCTTACTATTTCAAAATAATAAATAAAGGAAATTCCTTTTATTTAAAAAAATTTCGGGTCTTACAACCTCCCTCCTTATGAAATTTCGTCCCTCGAAATTGACGTGCGTTACTGGTGTTTCAAAAGATGAAAATACCTCGCTTTCATTTTCGTTTCCAACTCCCGTGTTATTTCCTCAATAAAGATGGTTTCTCCACAAAACTTTAACTTGTGGTATAACCTCGGTACATAGGATATGTTCTTTCCTATCCAAGATCTTGATAGGTACCTCCTCCGTGACGTTAAGTCTTCACTATCTTTGTCCTGTTCTAACTCAATGACGTGGTTCGGATCGTCCACATATTTACGTAACATCGATACATGAAAAACGTTATGAACACGCGTCATACTTGGCGAAGAAAGCGAGTCTATAGGCCACGCTTCCTATTCGATCGAGAATTTCAAATGAATTAATAAATCGAAGGTTTGAGTTTTCCTCACCTCACCGATTCTCGCTTTTGAAATAACAACTTCTTGCACCTCCTTTTTCAAATTCATCACTCACGGTGTGTAGCTTGAAATGACTTTAACTTTATCGATTAAAGTCGATTATACTCAGATATCATCATCGCATGGGTACCTAGAGTTTTCATCTCCATCTCTATTATTTGTAAATTATACTGAAATGAGTCTTTGACAATATCGTACTCAGTTTTGTATACGATCTTCTTCTACTCAACACGTCGCCTACCACGTTCGCTTTTCCGGATAATAGCATGGTCGAACATGTGCCGAAATGAGTCTCTTCTTAAGTTCTTCAAGCTCTTCCCACATTCTTTGCTCCATTCAATTTTGTATCTCTACGAGTCACCGTTAATGGAATAGCGATTCGAGAATATTCTTCAACGAATCTCCGATAATAACCAACTAAGCCTAAAAAGCTACATATTTTCGATTACTGAATTAGGTTGTTCTCAACTGTGACTCACATCCCAATCTTGGATAAGACGTTACAATGACACCTATCGCTTACTATCGCGATTTAATATGGTGTCCCTACGAGAGATCGGCTTCATGCATTCCATTCCAGGAAGTCACCGGGATAAAGGCTCTCAGATCAACTTCTACAATTGGGTTTTAACTCCTCAAGTTCAATAGGAGCCATTCAATATGAAATTTTAGAAATGGGTTTTGTCTTTTATTCAAAGTCGATACAAATTCAATATCACGCTCTGAAGTAAGCCAAGAAATTCTTGAAATACGTCGGAAAAATCAATAACAACAGAATATTATTCAAATCGACGTGTCTTTATTCAAATCCATAACATGGACTAAGAAAGCTTGACATTCGCTTTTCAATAAACAAATGGCTTTATAATTTAATATGAAAGAGTTTGACTTCAATGGTTTGGTTGCTTGAATTGAATAACAGTTGCTTAAGAATATGAAAACTAACAACCTTACGAAAGCAATCAATTTTGGCATGATGAGTAGTTAACCTTAAAATCACATCAAAAACAAATATCTCTATAGAAATAAGGTTAACGTAATGTGATAGTGTCAACTTTGAATCAAGCAAGATTTCTAAACAACGGATGTAATAAAAGTTTCTCTTAATCTGAGTCTCCACAGATAGGTCAAAGTCTAATTTCTCCGTAGTCAAATTCAAACGTTGAGCGCAAGCAAGAGAGATAAAAGAATGGGTAGAACCGGTATCTAGTAAGGTATAAACTTCGCAAGAATTTATAATTAACTAACCCGTGCTAAACTCGTTCGGGTTCCTCGCATTTTGACCGGTCACGACAAACGCTCTTCCAGGAACCGTTGACTTTGACTTTTCCGGGACATCCTTTAGAGTCACCATCCCCGCTGGACTTGGTTTCGCTACCGTACACTCTCGAGCTATATGTCCTTCCTTTCCACAATTATAGCATACCTGGAACTGTTGTGGGCAGTTTGGACTGATATGTCCCTCTTTCCCGCATTTATAGCATATATGGGGGTGGTCGTTTCTCCTCCCTTGAACCCGATTCTTTCTTTGGCCATGCCGACGTCTTCACATGGTTATTGTTGAACCTTCTCTTCTTGAAATGTCCACTTGAGTCACCTCTCCTATTATCATGGCCACGATTACCACCCGAGTGGTTACCGCCTTTGTCCGTATTCTTTCCTCCCCGCTGGTTATCATCGTTTTGATGACTGCTGTCACCGATATGACCCTGGTTGTGGTCCCTCGGTTGAACATACTCGTTATCACGCCTAAATAATTGAGCCTGCTTACAACATCCTGAATAGAGAAAAAATTTATGAGAATGAGATCTTGGACGTATGCCGGTTTCAAACCTCTAAGAAACATCCGCGTCATCGTTCCTCATTCTCCACCAAATGAGGTGCAAACTCGGATAACTCCGCAAACTTCGCCTCGTCTTCGGGACACCGTCATGTTATTCTCGCTTCCATCCTAATAAACTCCACTTCCTTCATATGACGAATACTTTCAGGGAAGTACTTGTCATTGAACTGTTTCTGAAACGTCTCCCATGACATGTTGAGTGCGTCTGGATGGGTACGCTTCACAGATTCCCACCAGTAATCCGCTTCACCACGAAACATAAAGGTGGCGAATGGAACCTTCTGTTCCTCCGTGCATCCCAAGACATTAAATATCTTGGTAATTTGCTTTACCCACGTTTCTGCCTTGATCGGATCCGTCTTTCCATGGAAATCTGGTGGTCCCAACTCCTTGAACTACTTGGTTTGTGATGATCAAGGCGTTCTTATCATTTCCACCCAGATTATGGATAGGGCCGCTTCGCTCGTTGTTGCATGAATTGCTCCTTAAACCGCTTAATGGTGACCGTCCGAGAGTTATCAATGTTTCTACCGCATTTTGGACAGAGGCGCCTTTACACATTGTTGCATGAATCGCATAAAGCCTCCGACCATCTCATCATTCACTATTTCATCGGTGTTATTATTTTCATGAGGATTATTGTCCTCTCGTTGCATATTTTCCCGATTATTGATCTCATGGAGACTCAACGGCCTCCTCGTGCTCCATTGCTTATCTCAACATTTTCGATGCCATTTTCAACATCGCCACAAAACAAGGGTTAATTAAACAAATTAACATATCACATAATATCCCTATATTATGACCGACCAACAAATAAGCTTAGGTAGGACATACTTAGCGAAGGATTTACTCGCCTCTCCCTCCTAGTTTTATTCCCCGATCTCCGCCAGAGATCATATCCTAAGCTCGATACCAACTCGTGACGCCCCCCAAAATAGGTCCATTCCATCCAACCCATTCTCGAGTCGCCAAATACATAAATGATGAGATAACTACAACTTTATTAATACATTTGTCGTGCAAAATACGACAACATATATATCTTGTGAGTTTAAAAAATAATTATTGTCTTCTAGACAATATACATACCCAAATAAATCCTCATCACAATTATTTATACATTATTTTACAAAATGGTGAGGACTACTAAATAACTTTTTTCTAGAACCTTTATTCCATACCCACGACTAAGACTTGCTACATTCTCGCCTCCCCGAGGAAGAAAAATGGAACAAAAAGGAAAAGGGTGAGCTCGACTAGCCCAAAGAAAAGAATATTATGACTAAGATAATATACAACAAAATTATCGTTAGTCTTTAACAGAGAAAATATAATAGAATACAATAGATAACAAGTTTTAAATCAATATTCGCAATGAAATAATAATTCATTAGAAGAGTTAAGTAGAGAATGCAAACTACTATCTTCTATGTATGAATTTTAAAGTTCATCGCCTATTTTTATCCTGTAATATCAAACAATATATATCCGGGATCAAATATTCATCCTTGCACTACAAAGCCGAGGACATTCACCACCAATCATGTTCATCTAAACACTGCTCATCTTTGACTACTGCCAAAGATATTCATCGAAAATCATTCATCTTTGCACTACTGAGCCAAAGAAATCATTCATCTCTTTGCTACTACTGCCAAAGATATTCATCGAAAATCATTCATCTTTTAAGACCGAGGATGATGAAAATATTTTTAAAAAACGAATCCGGTGAAATAATGACAAAGATTAAGGATTAAGGATTCGTACTTTGTTTTATCCACGTCCAAAAATACCTCAAAAATAATCATAGTGGTGTAAAATTCAAGAATGATCAAAACATGGATACAATCAAAGCTAGTATCCATAATAGATATTTTGGACAAAAAGAAGAAATTTCATTTTTCTATGAATAGTGGTCGTGATTCGTGAATAGTGTCAAAGATAATCGTGAATAGTCCGATATCGTGAATAAGAACTCAACACCAAAAGATAGAAATTTCACAAAAAAATATCTTCACGCTTCGTGAATAAGACTTTAATGAATAATAACTTCGTGAATAGTAACTCATGAATAAGTAACTCATGCTTAATAAGAACTCCATACGTGAAAAAGTTCCAAATTTGATAAAAAGTTCCAACCAATATTTCAAAGATAATGATATTGAAGAAATAATATCATTTGAGAAGAAAATAACATCCCTTACCTCGAAGAGACAAAGATTTCTAAGTTGAAACACCTGGATATAGGCTATGACTTGAACTTTCACCGTATAGCAATACTCAAAGTATACTCAAAATACTCACAAGAATACGCTCGATAATATAGAGAGAAAACTTGAGTTTGGTGTGATTTTCAATTCTAACATAAAGCACCTATTTATAGAAATTCGCTTAGAACACCAAAGTAGAAAATTTAATATAATATTAATATATTATATAACAATTCCTACGCACTCATTCTAGAGTTTTATTTCAGCCACTTAGCATTTCTCACATGCCACCTTCTAGAAAAACTAATAAAAAAAACGTTTTTCTAATTTAAAATAATTTAAACTTCCAAAAATTAATTATTTCGGAGCTTCGGAACTTCAATAATTCACAATAAATAGCCCTTTTATCGGAAAATTCAATCTAAATGGGTTTTTATAGAAATCCAATTCTCTACAACTTTGCGTAAGAAAGTTTTCTAAATTCCCAAATGTAAATTGACCAAATCCATAAACGGGTGATTTTACAGTCAGTAATCAAATTTCATCGAATAAATGGGGTCCACCGACATGTTTAACATGTTTTAAACATTTTTGGTAACAAAAATACTCCTCCTCGCATATACTCATATATCCCACGTTCATCGTAAAAATATCATCGTTAATATATTATTAAAATAATATATTTAAATGAATTATTTTATCGAAAAGATAAAATATTAATTTTCAACAATTGTCACTATAAAAATTTTCTCCATCTATATCCACATAAAATCAATATTTTCCTCATCATATGAATCAATAATTAATTATTCACAAATAATATTACGAATCACAATATTGACAACCGTGCGCTTCCTAAGAAGAGGGGCTTTCCAATAAGAATTTCTCCTTCTTGGCCTTGATTAGGTGACCAAACCTCTCCTTAGATGTAACTTTCTAGACATTGCCAATAATGTATCTAATAATATTATTCAGGATAATATGAATTATTGCTTCGATAATGAAAAATACCGTGTAATGACAATTATTGAAACAACAAAGAATATAAAATATCAACGCAAAGAATTATTGAATCAATAAAATAAAATATCGAACGATAATTACCAGTAACCATTATTGAGTAGTGCCTTCTTACGTAAGAATCAATAATTGGTGCAATACTGTGTCTTCTTCTTGTGCGATAACGCAGACATTCTTTGTTTTTAACCACCGGGTATTCCAACAATGTAAATCGAGAATAACTTCGCCAGTTATTTTTAAACAACTTATTTTTGACGCTTTCTTCCTCCAATCGCTTTCCGTTATGGGGCCCACACATGGTCATTTTGCATTTAATATTCTGCGAATATTCCCAAAGAGTCTGAATATTCCACGACCAAAACGAATATTCTCCTACAATAATGAATATTATATCACCACTTGCTTATTTAAAATATTTGCGCATTTTACCCATAACTAACCACATTAATCAAATCCACCCTTACTATTTCAAAATAATAAATAAAGGAAATTCCTTTTTATTTAAAAAAATTTCGGGGTCTTACAAACGAGATTTGTGTAATTTATTTTAGATATTTATTGAAGTAAATAAATATTTTTGTGACTTATTTATGGAGTTAAATAAATATTTGATAAAATTATTGTAAATTAATTTAATTAAATGTGTTACATTAATTAAATTAATGAGAAATAATGTTATAGTTCAAAGTCATAATTTAGTTGGGATTATTAAATTAATTGAGTTGTTAATAATTATAATGGTATTCTAATTAATTAAATTAAATAATTAATTAAAGATTTATTGATCTATTATAATTAATAAATGAGAATTTTAATTATGTGTTATAATTAATAAATAAGAATTTTAATTATGTGATCATTTTATTTAATGAGTAATATTGACTTTAATTTGATTGAATTTAAATAATGTAATTTGATTAATTAAAGTGTGACGAATAAATTATATAATAAATGAGTTAATTAAAATAAACTAAAACGAAATTTTTAAGTGACAAACCAAACATGACCTTAAGAACATGGGAGCAACTAAGGTCATGAAGCACTTAACTGCGCTACCCATGTACGTTGCGCCAGTAAATTTTATACATATAATTATATTAGCTTACTATCAGTCTTTTTGAAAACACAAGTCACAGAAATAAAGAGAGAAAAATAGAGAGAGTTTAAGAGAATTTGAGATTTTATGATGAAGAATGGAGAATCAAAGGAGAATTTTCTGTAAGACCCCAACTTTTATAAATAAAGATTAAATTTTTTTGAAATATATTTTTGAATATTATGGTGTGGATATGATATAATGTTATTGTTGTGGGTATTATTTACAAGTTTTGCAAAGTAAGCAAGTGGTTATATTATATTCGATTGGTCGGGGAATATTCGTACGACGGCACAATCATTGGTGGACCCCACAACGGAAGTATTGTCGTAGTAAGAAAATGAAAGAATTATCTTTTTATAAAAATAACTACGAAAGTGTTACCAAATTAAAGCGCTTGAACTACCCAGTAGTAAAGTGCAAGAATACGCTGTGGTTGCGTAAGTAAGACACTTCAGATTGGTTATTGATCTTTACGTGAGAAGTCACCTTCGGTTATACTCAATTATTGCTACATGAATTCTTTGATCATATCTTTCATATTATTGATTCAATTATTGTCACAAGATCATCTCGCATAATATTTTATATTATTAAATCAATAATTGAGACGACAAAGTTATTCATATTATTATTTACAATATTAACAATGTCTGAAGTTACATCGAGGAGAGGTTTGGTCACCTAATTGCTACCAATAAGGAGAAATCCTTATCGAAAGCCCCCTCTTTCACGGGAGCGACTGGTTTTGTTAAATATTGTGAGTTATAATATTAATGATGAATAAGTTCGTGTTGATTAAAGATGAATTTGATAGTTCCATTGTGTTGGCATTATTAGTGTTAGTGGAAATCGACATCTATTCCGATGATAATTAATGTCTGGGGGTTATATTGATAAATCGGGTAATTTATCGGATAAATGAGCAATTAATTTCTACTAATTCACATGCTTATATAACTATTTGTTCACATGTATGTACTATTGAATCACATTCATATACTATTAGGGGAGTTGGTGCAAGATTGATAATACTTGCATAACTAAGTTAAAAATGGAGGTATAGATGGAGGTACTATACTGTAATTCATATTTTTTCACATGATTGGACTATTGATTCACATTATTTACTATTAGGGGAGTTGGTGCAAATTTGATAATACTTGTAGGACTAAATTAAAAAATAAAGGAAAAGAGGAAGGTATTATACTGTAATATTCTGAGCCAAAAAATGTGCAATTATCGAAACTATATTTTCCTATAAATAGAAGCTCATTTCTTCATTATTCTTCACCAATTCACTCAAGCTATAGAGCATTTATTATAGAGAGAAAGAAGAAGAGAAGTCTGCTACCTCACCACTCCAGTATCCAGTTTTTTACTAAGGTAAGGGGTATTATTTCTTTCGTTTTCATGAAGAGAACTTATGTTATTCCATTCTTTATCATTATGTTGGAATAACCTGTCTATGTGAAGTACCGCATACATGATGAAATTCTTCTGTTATTCCATTCTTTATTATTCTGTTGGAACATCATGTGTGTGCGTTTACGCATGACCTAGTTCCGTTCTTTATTATTCTGTTGGAACATCCATGCGTGCGATTTACGCGTGACACGGTTCCATTCTTTATTATTCTCGTTGGAACATCACGCCTCAATGCGTCTACGCACGACACGGTTCCATTATTTATTATCCTGTTGGAATATTCTCGTACATGCGTTTCTTACGTGACTGAATTCCATTATTTATTATTCTGTTGGAATAACCTGTCTGTGTGGTTTTTCGAATGCCTGGTGATTTCTTTTGTTACTCCATTCGTTATTATACTCAGTTGGTTAAAGTGTTGACTTCTATACTCCATAAAATTAGTGGAATATCATTGATATTTGCGCTTCATCCAGTATCTTTTCATGAAAATATTCTTCTGAGCATTCTTGAGTTTTACTCTACAAATAAGTATCATGTTGTCAATTTAGATGTTATTACTTCCTGGATAAAATAATTCTTGAACTTGTTTTATTGAATTCTTATATCATTGTCATCATCCTCATGTTTATATTCTGTTGAAAGTCATCTGTGGCCTGTAGTGCATAGATGGACTTGGTATGATTATGACCAGAGATCATTCGGTATAATCATAACTGTAATGTTACAAATGATGTGATAAAAGTCCTCATTGGCCCGTAGTGCATTGATGGACAGTTGTTGACATGATCATGACCATTGATGAATACATGAATATCTTTGGCCCGTAGTGCATGGATAATTTGTGGTCGTGATACGAAAGAATATCCTTGGCCGTAGTGCAGGGGTGATTCAATGATGTGGATTATTTTAAGCTTAGTCCCAGCGATAAAAGTGATGAAAAATCTTTTAAATCATAAAAGATAGTAGATTTTATTCTCTACTTGACTCTTTTAATGGATTGCTTGTTCCGCTGCAGTTAAACTTGATGTTTGTTATATTTTATAAGTTTAACACTGTTGAAGGCTAATAATAACTTATTCTACATTATCTTAGTCATAATATTTCTTACTGGGCTAGTTGAGCTCACCCTTTTACTTTCATTGTTCTCTTTAGGAAATGAGAACGTAGCAGGGACGAGTCGGGAAATGGAGTGATGGTCCGAGATGGTGTCATAGTTGTAAGACCCCAACTTATTATAAATGAAATTTAATTTCCTCTATTTATTATTTTGAAATAGTAAGGGTTGAATTGATTAATGTGGTTAGTTATGGGTAAAATGCGTGAATATTTTAAAAATAAGCGATGGTTATAAAATATTCATTATTGTTTGAGGAATATTCGTTTGGTCGTGGAATATTCTTTATGCTTTAGAATATTAAATATAACGGCAGCAGGATCTTTTGTGGGTCCCATAACTTGAAGAGATTGGATGAAGAAAAACGACAAATATAAGTTGTTTATAAATAACAGCGTAGTTATTACTGAAGTAATCTTTGTTGGAATACACGTGGTTAAAACACGATGTCTGGCGTTGTTACACACGATGAAGATTAGAGAGTTTATGCCTGAGGCCAATTATTTGATATAATTGCTTAACGCTTTTGGATATTATATTTGATTGAATAAATATATGATTTTATTATGGTTTTATTTATCGCGTAATATAATTGTTAACATAATAAAATTCCTTAGAATAGTGATACAAATTATATAGTTTCAAGTATGTGACTTGAACACTGAGATTATATATTACCATTAGTATTAGTGTTCTTAAATGTCCATAGTCGAAAGTATCATTGTTGATGGGACAACAATGATGCATTGAGACTAGTATGTGGATTGATTGATGACCAAATCTCATTGGTCATAAATATATGAGATATTAAGTCAATGTATAGAGTACATGTTGAAGAACGATGTCTTTGGACGGACCCCACCATGAGAATTCTATATGGAGCATTATGCGAAGTGTCATTAACAATTCTCATAGTGATAATGATGTAATGGTCCTCCCACACGAAATCGCTTATATTACTACACGAGAATTTATGTACTTTGATATCATCAAATGTCACCTTTAATAGGGTGGACTATAAAGGTGATTATTGGGTTCATCATTAATCGTGTGAGAAATATGAGTGATCTAGATGGAATTTAACCATCCTATATATTATGGGTGATATCCATAGGCCTCTTGATTGAGTAGGACTATGAAATGCATAGCCATGCTCAAATAGTGATTTGTTTCATATAGTCTACTCATTGATCAAGAAAACTCGATTAAATTATGAAGAGTATGACACATTCCATGACTCGAGTTTAATCTAGGATATTAAGGTTAAAAGGATTAAATTACATTGAAACATTGGTCGAGAAAAGGTTGCGTCGAATCATCGATCTTATTATTACTTGGGTAGCGATGATGCATTACTAGATGTCATTTCAACGCTTATAATTTTATAATATGATTTTAAAATTATTGCCAACGTAATAATAACCTATAAGTCGGTCACACACATGTAACGTTATTTAAAAGGGAATTAATTTAAATTTTAAGGATTTAAATATATTAATATGATTAATATTATTTAAATCACGAATTTAAATTAAAAGGATAATTGTATATATGTATATTAATTAAGTAAGACTTAATTAAGAGATATATACATATATATAAATTAAATTTTATGAAATTAGGTTTTGATTTGATTAATTCCTTTTAACTACTATATATATGATATATAGCGACTAATTAGGGTAAGATATCATAATTGAAAAACCCTAGCCGCTTCTTAGAGAGAGACTAGAGAAAAACATTTGAAAAACCATTCCTTTTGGTGGCTAGTACATGCAAGTCCTTCTTATTGCAGAATCGTTCGACGGCCTCGATGCGGCGTTCGATGTGAATCTGTAGAGCTTGATCGGTTTGTATTATGCTGGAGATTCGAGGCGCATCGATTTAAGATTCTCGTTTGTTTATATCTCGTATAATCTCTAAACCTCTGAATTAATTGATTTTTCGCATGGATCCTGCTTTTAGGGTTTCTAAATTGCTTTAAAATTTTAATTTCCGTAATGCGTTTACGTGTTGAAGCCCAACAAGTACACTCAGTATTGCACCAATTATTGATTCTTATGTAAGAAGGCACTACTCAATAATTGTTACATGATAATTACTATTCAATATTTTATTTTGATTCAATAATTGTCTTTGCGTTGATATTTTATATTATTGTTGTTTTAATAATTGTCATTTGCAAGATTTTCCATTATCGAAGCAATAATTCATATTATCTCGAATAATATTATTAGATAACATTATTGGCAATGTCTAGAAAGTTCTGTCTAAGGAGAGGTTTGGTCACCTAATTGCGCCGCCAAGAAGGAGAAATTCTTATTGGAAAGCACCTCTTCCTTGGCTATTTTGTTTCATCGAATATTGTGATTACTGTAATATTATTTGTGAATAATTAATTATTGATTCATATGATGAGGAAAATATTAATTTTATGTGGATATAGATGGAGAAAATTTTAATGTGACAATTGTTGAAAATTAAAATTTTATCTTTTTCGATAAAATAATTCATTTAAATATATTATTATATTTTAATAATATAATAATGATGATATTTTTACGATAAATGTGAGATATATGAGTATATGTGGAGGAGGAGTATTTTTGTTACCAAAATATTTAAAGCATGTTTTATGTGTTTGTGGACCCCATTTCTTGGTGAAATTTGATTATAGCTTGTAAAATCGCTTTGTTTGTGGATTTCGGTCAATTTACATTTGGAATTTGGAAAACTTTCTTACGCAAAGTTGTAGAAAATTGAATTTCCTATAAAAACTTCGTGAGATTCAATTTTCTGATAAAAGGGCTATTTATTATGAATTATTGAAGTTCCGAAATTCCGAAATAATTGATTTTTGGAAGTTTAAAATATTTAAAATAGGAAAAACGTTTTTGGAATGTTTAGGTGGCCTCATTTAACATGTGTAGGAGATGAATTCAGTTGGCAATTGTGCGTATGAGATTTTGGAAAATATATATTAATATTATATTAAATTTTCTACTTTGGTGTTCTAAGCATTTTCCTATAAAATAGGGTGCTTAGGTTAGAATTGAAAATCACACCAGAAACTGAAGTTTTCTCTCTATATTATTGAGCGTATTCTTGTGAGTATTTTGAGTATACTTTGAGTATTGCTTTATCTGGTGCAAGTTCAAGTCATAGCTTTATATCTGGTGTTTCATTAAATCTTATTCTTTTTTCGAGGTAAGGGATGTTATTTTATTCGAGAATGATATTATTTCTTCAATATCATTATCTTTGAAATATTGGTTAGAAATTTTATCAAATTTGGAATTTTTTATGTCGGGGTTACTTATTCATGAATTACTATTCACGAGTTACTATTTATGAGTTACTATTCACGAGTTACTATTCACGAGTACTATTCACTGAAGCGTAAAGATGTTTTTTTGAAATTTCTATCTTTTGGTGTCGGAGTTAGTATTCACGTATCTCAAGACTATTTACGATATCGACCTTTATTCACGAATACTGGACTATTCACGTAAAAATTAAATTTTTGTTTTTCGTCCAAAATATCTATTATGTATACTAGCTTTGATTGTATCCATGTTTTGATCATTCTTGAATCTTACCCCACTACTGGTTATTTATGAAGTATTTTTGAACTTGGATTGTTTAAAGTACGAATCCTTAATATTTGTTCTTTTGTTTCATTGGATTCGTTTCCTTTAAAATATTTTTCATCATCCTCGGTCTAAATGATGATATTATCGAATATCTTTGGCTTCAGTAGTGTGCAGATGAATGATTTCTTGATGAATATCTTTGGCCCGTGAGTGCAAAGATGAGCAGTGTTAAGATGAACATGGATAGTGATTAATATCTTTGGTCCGTAGTGCGAAGATGAAAGGTGTTTAGATGAACATGACCAATGATGAATATCTTTGGCACAGTAGTGCAAAGATGAATATTTGATTCGGATATATATTGATTGATGTTACAGAATAAAATATCGACGATGAACTTTTAAATTCATACATAGAAGATAGTAGTTTGCATTCTCTACTTAACTCTTCTAATGAATTATTATTTCATTGCGAATATTGATTTAAAACTTGTTGTATTTATTGTATTCTATTAGATTTTTCTCTGTTGAAGACTAATGATAATTTCTTTGTATATTATCTTAGTCATAATATTCTTTACTTGGCTTTGAGTTGAGCTCACCCTTTTCCTTTTTGTTCCATTTTTCTTCTCGGGAAGGCGAGAATATAAGCGAGTGCGAGCTCGGGGGTATGGAATGAAGGTTCTAGAGAGAGTTGTTTAGTAGTCCTCACCATTTTTGTAAAATAATATATCAATAAATGTGATGAGGATTTATTTGAGTATAGATATTGTCTAGAAGATAATATTTGTATTCAAACTCACAGTTTTACTGTTGTAATAATAAAGTTGTAGTTATTTCTGTACCATGTATTTGGCGACTCAGAATGGGTTGGATGGAATGGACCTATTTTGGGGGCGTCACAATAGTAGTCCTCACTATTCTATAAAATAGTGTGATAATAAATATAATGAGGACTCCATTAAGTTTGTATATTGTCTAGAAGACAATATTTGTATTAAAACTCTCAGCTTATATTTTGTCGTAATTTACACGACAGTGGTATAATAAAGTTTTATTTGTATTTTGTACCATGTTTTTGGCGACCCAAGATGGGTGATGTATACCTATTTTGGGGGCGTCACAGTTGATATTAAAGCTTAGGGATATGATCCCTGGCTAAGATGTGAGACTAGAACTAGGAGGAGAGAGACGTGGAATTCCTTCGCTAATATGACCTACCTAAGTTAATTTTGTATTTAATTGGTCGGTCAGAATATAGGGATAATATGTTGCATGTTAATTAACCCTTATTTTGTGACAGTATTTGAAAATGACATCCGAGAATGTTGAGAATAGCTCTGGAGCACAAGAGACCGTTGAGTCTCCACAGATCAATAATCAGGATAATGTGCATCAGGAAGGCGACAATCCTCATGCAAACAACAACACTTGACCAAATGATGAGCGATGGAATGTTCGGAGGGTTTATCTGATTCATGCGACATCGAAGCGATAGCGGCTCTCATCCAAAATGTAGGTGGAACGCTGAAACTCTCGAGACGGATCACCGCTAAAGCGATTCAAAGAGTTTGGGACCACCGGAGTTTATTGGTGAGCCAAAACCACTTAAGGCGGAAGCGTGGATAAAGCAGATCACCAAGATATTTGATGTCTTGGGATGCTCTGAGGAGCAAAAGGTTCCCTTTATCACCTTTATGTTACGAGGAGAGGCAGATTACTGATGGAAATCGGTAAAGCGTACTCAACCTGCCGCACTGAAAATGTCTATTTCATTTATTGGGAGGATTTCTATTTCATTTATTAGTTTATTTATTTATGGGTAGTTAGATGTGTTATTCTGGAGAGTGAACACCAAATTTGTGAAAATTTGAGTACCAGGATTTAGGGGTGTCACAATGGTAATGTATGATTAATTTTTTTAAATAGAAGGTGCAGATGGTATTTGAAATGCCATGTCAGAGTTCTCATTTATGTAGTTGTTGGTTACTTATAAATAATCTTTTAAAAATAAAATTATTTTGAATATGGTGTAGTTGGTAAGGTAACCATTTTAGTTTTTGTGGGTAATCAAATAGTCTTAAAAAAATTCAGTCTCTGCTGCAGAATGTTGGTTTCCAAATCCTTCGATCTTTTCGTGAATGTCTGTTTAGGATTTCCTCTTTGCGGGATTCGGCTACTCCGACTTCTTTTGAATAGATTGATCGATTTCGTGGCTGGATTGTCAATCTCTCTTCGGTTTGGATGATCGATTTGTTTGGGTTGTTCAATCGTAGAACCTTTGCAAACAATTGGTAACTATCGCAAATGACAGTAAATTTTGTGAAACTAAATGATCTAACGTGTGGTTATTGTGTTGCACTTTTTTTGTAATTATTTTATGGATCATTAATTTTGTAATTACTTGTATAGTAGTGTAAAGAATCAAATAAAGAAATAAAGAAAATTAATTGAGTGGGCCAAGCCAAGCCCATTGAGATTAGATTATATGCGGGTAGTGTACTATAGTAAATAAATATGTTTGTTAGTGATAACGATGATAATGTGAACCGAAATGAACTGAAATCGGTCAAATCAAATCGAACTAGTCGATTTTTAACCGAACCAAAGACGTGACCGATGCAATTTTGGTGCAAAAATAAATCAATCGAAGGCAGTGCGGTACTGATATTTGTTATTGAACTAGTAGTGCACTGCGCTACACCGGATAGTCGTGCACCGCTTTTGAACCTAATCTTTTGCCTTCTCCTGTTTTGCTAAAATACAAGTCTACATCTACCTAAAAAAACTAATCTTTTGCTTCTTTCCTAACGTAATTTATTGCTTCTCCCTCATTCTCTCCCTCCGCGGCTGTTACTCCTGCTACTCCTTCGATTGCTGTAAGGTACAATACCCTAGACAACATGTTTGATAAATTCCACATTTGTCTTGACTTTGTATTAGGGCTTTGGCTTATGTTGATGTTTCTTCGGATTGGTTTATACATGGTTTATTCTTTTAACGTAACATAAATTTTATATTTAAGTATTTAAACACTCCTTAATTAAATCTGAATCTTTGGCATGCGGTTTTTCTTCTTCTTTACCTCTTTAAGTTTGACTGTAGTTTCAGAGCCTGTGGGTTTCGATTCAATTCCATTTTTTGTTAATTTATGTGGTTCAAATGTTTGATGGATTGATTGATTGAATAAATTGTTGTATAGTGGGTTGTGCTTAATTAGGAATATGTGACCATTTTAATTTTAGTAATTTTCAGTAACTTGGGTTCTGTTTATATAGATTTAACCTGGGTTCTGCTTAACAATTGGATATAAATATATTGATGCAAAATTATATTTTTGCACTATACATGAATGTACCAGTGTTGGTCACTGTTTCCTTTCATTTTCTACTACTATTGCCGTTCCTTCATTTCCATTTATAGTTGTTGTTAATTAATCAGGTTCATTCGGTTTAAATTGGTTAACCTCATTAGAGTTGGGATTAAACATTTGTATCAGAGGCACCTTCCTGGCACCATTCCAGAAAATCAAACGAGTTGTGAAGTCCCTATAAATTTTAGTTTTTGATCACAAGAATTTACTGGGTGATTTAAGTTAGAAAACCATAAATAGAGGGTGATCTTTTTTTACTGGAATTTTTTGATTCTGAATGTTGGATGTTTGTTATATTAATTATACTGAATCCGATGCGTGAGTTTTGTCATTGTTCTCTTTTGAGTTGATGTACTTTCTTTCTAGAACTCACACCATTTTACTATATCTATTTTGTTAGCTGCTTAGCTATTACCACTTAAGTTTTCATGCTGTTAAAAAAATCTGCAGAGGACTATCAATTTGTTTTATTAGAAGTGCACATACGATTTATTGGGTCGTATATATCATATATTGATTCCATAAGGTTGGTGATGATTACGTTTTGGGCTGAAGCCAACTGATTGTAACATTGTCATTAATGGCTATAAAATCTTTCTCATTTGGTTTTAGAAGTGAAATATTAGCAACTTAATAAGCTATAGAAAAAAATTTTAAGCCCAGAAACTCAGGGTCGAATCAGGTTCATGGGTTTGGTACTTTGGTTTCCAACTTCTTTGTTTTTAGAAGTAATTATTTATTGAGTCAGGCTCCTTCTAGGGCTTTACTGGAGACTCAGAGTGAGTTGCCTGCTTTACGGCTCCAGCGTCGTAACCTTCTGCCTCCACCTTCCTAGTCTTTCGTTGCTGCTTTCTGAGTACTCACTATGAGGTATCGTTCATCAATTTCATCCAAAAAGTTCTAATCTTTTTTGTTTGTTTTTTTCTCATTTTTTCTGAAAATTTGTTCCCATTTGTTTATGGGTATCAAGTGATGAACTCGCCTGTTTCTAGCCCCCAACTCTTGTTGGGAGTTTATTCTGATTTTGCGTGGCATGTATTGTAGGAGTAGCTATTTGGTTTCAGCTATTTTTTGCCCTTTATTTCCTTTGTGTGGCTTATAATTTTTTTTTTTTTTTTTTTTGTGTGTGCGCTTGGAAGTGACTAGGTTTTGAACATTGAATTTGATAAATATCCTTTGTACGCACGAGATGGTGATTGCTTTTTACCAAACTTTGAATCTAATGGGTACACAGTACCAAAAAGAGTATGATCTGCTTAGCAAAGTAATACAACATTGTTAAAATGAAGTACTAGGAGGAGCCGTATTATCAAAATTACTGTTAGTTTAAATAGTTGTAGTTTTCAGAGTGATTTAGTTTAAATAGTTGCAGTTTTCAGAGTGATTTTGAAAGTATCTGTCTTTTAGTTCCTTACATTATTTGTCTGGATTGGGTTGTTGAGTATCAGAGCAAGCCTGATTATGCATTCCAATTTTTTAGACCAGGTCTACTGACTACCACTCCAGCCCCAAGCATACCCTGAACCCTACTAATTTAAAACAAAAGTTACCAAGTCGTTTCCATAAAATTAATCTAGGTGGCAGTATTATATACTCCCTCCGTCCAACTTTACTTGTCCTAGTTTGAAAGTACACGCCTATTAAGAATTTTTTTATCTCCAAATTACCCATTTTAATTACACTATTATCATCTTTTTTTGTTTTATTTAGTCTCCCAACTCTTTCTTGGAAAGATAAATTAGAGAAGAGGGGGGAGAAAAAAGGAGTGTAGTTGTGATTCCAATGTTAAAGTTAATAGTATTACTTTTTCCAATGTATGTCATGTTGTTTTCAATGATTTTTTTTAGAGTTAAATGAGGGTATTATTGGAAAAGTGTTAAAAATAGTATTAAAAATGAAAGAGGACAAATAGATTTGGACAAACCGAAAAGAAAATTAGGACAAGTAAATTTGGATGGAGGGAGTAATAAATCAACAATTCAACCAACAATAGAATAAACAAAGTAAGATCTATAAAGTATAAATTTTCCAAAGATTAATTACTATATAGTCAAACTATACATCCACTAGGAAAGCACCTGCCTAGGTATCACCATGTTATCTTTCGACCACATCTCCTTCAGCTTTTCCAGTACCCAACTTCCTCAACTATTTAATTAAAAAGTTTCCCTCCAAGCTCTTCAAAGTTCAAACTCCAGAAGTAGAGTCGAAGCTAATCTCCCCCAATTCAAATTCTCTTAGTTTATTTAAAGCATGGCTTTTTTGCTTATGAGATAACTTATTAGATGTCATTAGTTGCCAGCATTTTGTCAAATAAGCTGAAGAACAACTTTTGGTGCTGATATGACCATAATTACCTGAGAAATTATAAGGTATAGTTTGTTTGTGAAAATAAGCTATATGAACTTGGCTGGAAGCACTTACCAATTGATTTAGGGAAGTATTGTTTACAGAAGCTCTCTAAACATGAGCATGGGACCCACTTACTATTCATTGAGAGAGTCGTTGTGGAAATATAAAAAATACTTGCAAATATTGATTCCCTTGATGATTTATACTAATCGAAAAAAGATCCCTTGACTTGCTCTTTTTTCAAACCAAAATACATAAGATACTAGCATACCTCATTTTTATCTTTGTGTAAACTAACAAAAAGGTTTTCACCATCCTATATTTTAATAGATGAGACAGATATGAATCTAATTTGCAACTTGTTTGAGTACTCTTTTCAGTCACTAATATATATTTTTTGCCATTAATTTATTATTTATTACTTATTTTCTACATTTTCCATGAGTTTTTGTAAACTTAGGCCATGTTGGGTATTTGTTCTTATCTAATTTCAGGAGGATGAAACTCATTCAGGGTGCATTGCGATCTTTGAATGTTGGCTTGTCACACCAATTTCAGTGTCCTCAGATGATTAGAGCTCTTTCTACAGGTCTAATATCTGTTTTTATCGATTCAAATAATCTCCATCAAAAAGTGTTCAATATATTTCCAATATATATAAACTGAAGAATTGCAAATTGGAATAATGTTTCTTAGTAAATATTGCTATTGTTGAAAATAAAAATCTTTCTTTCAGTGGATTGAACAAATTCAAAAGAATGGCATATGTATCCAGTCAGATATCTCATTGTTGTATATTTATGTTGAAATAATCGGACTTTAATTGCCTACCCCCTCCTGCCTATGTGCCTAGGAGGTGTTTATAGTTTCAACAATATAATGCCTGCAGATATGTTAAATTGTTTTAAAGGTTAAAATAATGATCACATTTGATAATTCTTGTAAGAAATTACAGTTGACCAACATTCAGGTTGTTGATGGTTGATTACGGCACAAATATGACTCATCATATTTTACCATATCATTGTTGTGGTGCAACATGTCACTCCAACTTAGTTTATCTGTTAATTGTTAGAGGTTGCTTGTTACTTCTAGGATTTACTTGATTACACTTCATTAGGCTCATGATTTGACTATGGAAGAACCTAATTTTTCTATTTCTGGTATCTTGCTTCACAGGTGCTAATGACATCCCAAATGCCAACTCATTTGAGTCTACCTATGACTTTGAGCAAAGGATTGGAAATAGTTTAAATTCTAAGTCCTTCTATCAAAAGCTTGATAGGATTGAGAAGACTTATGACCGAACGGGTTTTGGTACCAATTTTAACATTGGAAACAGACCTGAGTTTATGGATGGTCTAGATGAGAGTTTCAACACCTTGTCAGATGGGATGGATGGGAAGTTAAAGAAAGCGGGCTGGGATTTTGAGGTTGATGATGATGAAATATGGGAAGACGAAACTTATACTTACAGACCAGACGTAAATTTTGATAGAATTGGAGAGACTTATGATACTAAGGTATGAGCTATGAAATGATCTTACAGAGATATATCTGGCTTTGGCAGTTAGCACTGCCAACTCTAAACTTATTTTTTTTAGCAATATACTTGAACTTGAAATTTAATTTTTTAAATGTATATTTAATCGAACTTGTGTTTGTTAAAAGTACTTTTTCTATTTTTCCCATATTTGAATTCCGTTTTCAGTTCTTTTCCCCGACATTTTTTATTTTCCAAACATAGCGTTGAGCTTCATGCATGTGGGCGCTGCAAATAGTTTAAAGCTACTATTTAACATATAAAAGATGCGCAATCTATTTCTTTATTTTTGGATGAAAATGTTTAAATGAAGAATAGCATGGCCCGGGGCTTAAGATAACTCAAGTGGGAGAGCTGTGTTATGGGTGATCTATTGCACGGTTCAGAGAGCACTTGTGTATGTGATGCAAGTGAACGTGTAAGAACAGCCTTGGAACATGAAATTAATATATAAAAGAAAATCCTATTATAAAGTGTCTCCTCTTTGCACGTGTTGTCTTTTGGCTTCTAAGATCCAACTTCTACATGAATCTATTCTGTTTATGCGTTTAAGACTGATTTTTGCATGCGACTTTGTTCTATTTACTCCCATCTCTTTCATTTATGGAGTGCCCTTGTGCTGTTCTCATCTTTGTCTGCTATGACTCCGTGCAGGATCTGGATCTTAGACGACCAGGGGTATGGAAACCAACTAAAAAGGAAGAATTCGAAGTAACAACAGAGGAAGCTCTAAGAAAAGCTGATTTCAGGGTGAGCACTTTAGCATTCATCAATATTCTTCGTAGTCCTTGTTTTTTAGTGAGCATGACCACATTAACTTTATTGTTTATTCGAATACAGTAAAAGCGATTAGGCAACTGTTTCTTTTATGCACATTGTATCGAAACAAAATTGAAGTTCCTTATATCACCAGTTGCTTGTATTCGCTCTTTTCATCCAACAATAAAATTTCTACTTTATCCTGCAAAAAGCACCAATGATGGTTTCTGTTTGGCCATAGCATGGTAGGTGCATGATTTTTGACTAGCACATGGATATTACTACTTCTCCCCTAGTCATCTTCGTCCTCCAGTTAGGTGAAATTTTGTGGTATTTTCACTAGTATAAATAATGAGCATGTTATGTGTGATGGAATTATGACTGAAATGAATTAAAAGGACAGTTTAGTCCATTTCTTTAGCTCTCAAACTCTCTTTCTCGCCAAATTATCTTCTCCTTTCTGATACCTTAAATTCTCTATGAACTAAGTCCATTTTGCAATGGTTCAGCTCAAACTAGGTTTGAGCTTGACATTTCCCTTCATATGTCTTTTGCCATGTTGTGGTTTACATATCATTTTACATTCACTGTAATCTTGATACCAACTATTATCACCTCCTCTGTCCCAATTTATTTGTCTACGTTTCCTTTTTGGTTTTTCTCAAACATTGTCAACTCAGTTGCATGGGTATTTTTGGAGCACGTAATTAATGCTTTCTTCCAAAATTGATACTATTAGTTGACATATAAATATTGTTTTTTGGTTCTAAGAATCTCTCACTAATTGCCACTCACTTGTACTAACTTCTGCAAATAATATATGAACAGAATGTGAGATTCCTTGCCAACTTTTTAACAGATGCTGGAATTATCATCAAGAGGAGCAAGGTAACGGGATAGCTAAGTTAGGTTGACACTAACAAAACCGATAATTAAACTTTGAAATTGTTTTTGATCACCTATCTTTCTGTTGTGTAGACCAAAATTAGTGCCAAGGCCCAGCGAAAGGTTGTCAGGGAGATCAAAACAGCCCGAGCTTTTGGTCTAATGCCGTTCACAACAATGGGGGCAAAGCACTTTGCTTTTGGCAAGACAATGGAGGATCTTGACGAGGATTATGAATTCAAGTCATATGGCAATTATAACTTTGTTGATGAGGAAGCTAGTCAGAATCCCCTTTGAAGCCCATAACATTTTGCACGCCTGTTTTAATTAAATGTAGGTTTTGCTCACCCATTATCAGTCCGATTTGATGTTGCTAGCATTGTAACTTTTTTGGTGTTAAAAAAGCGAGATATTATTTCCTCCTTGACGGCCTTGCTGACTGATTGTGATGATGCTATTCTTAAGTGCAGCTTAGAAAGCATGGCTGGTTTGGTGTGGCTCTTGTTCAATTCTCAGTTATATTAAAATAGGACTATCGAAATGTATGTTTCATTTTATTAATATCCCTTTAATTCTCGGTTAAAGCTGTGAAAATGCTTGCTCAAATCAGAATATCTAATGCTTCTTGCAATCAAGGAATAAAAGAAAAAATCAAATTCATTTGAGGGCTCCCATTACTCATGAAGGCTGCTTGATTTCTTTCAGGTGTGGACTGATTTAATAAAAGAATTTGGCTTGAAAACGGCGACCATTCTATTTTCAGCTTACAAATTTTGTTATCGCGTGTTTTGGATCAATTTATAGTGGAATTGAACTTGAGATCTTGGTACATTGAGATAAAGGGGCCAAGCCAGGAAACTTACGGCCAACTTTTGAATTTAAAACCCATTGAAAAAGAAGAGACTGCAGTCATGCGGCAAGGCACATACAGTACCAAATTTGAAGCCAATCTGACGTGCTTTTAGGACAAGAAACACCAACAAAACAATAGCCTTGCAATAGTTATACTTGTGCAAACCCTGCTGCTGCATTAAGTGCTGGAAATCAAGTATACCGAGCAAGGGGAATAGGTGAAGTATACTATTCCTGACAGATGATTTAATGGCAACTCATGATCTGGAAAATCACTTGGCATTATATAAGAAATATTCACTCGCACCATGAAAAAACACATTTAACAATTTCACACCGGAGGTTGAAATGATGATACATAAAATAAAGGCCACAAAAGAAAGATAAAGATCAAAGCAATCGAACCACCCTCATAGCTCGACAAATTTAGCATATAATCCACCTTGTACAAAAATGTACAATTACTTCAATAGTCTTCCCCGTCTTCTTCATCATCAACGCCGTCAGCACCAACTTCCTCGTAATCTTTCTCGAGAGCTGCTAGATCTTCACGGGCTTCAGAGAACTCTCCTTCCTCCATACCTTCACCAACATACCAGTGCACAAATGCTCTCTTGGAATACATGAGGTCAAATTTGTGATCAATGCGTGAGAACACTTCTACCACTGCTGTGTTATTGCTAATCATGCAAACAGCTCGCTGCACCTTGGCAAGATCACCTCCAGGTACCACAGTTGGAGCTTGATAATTGATACCACATTTAAAGCCAGTTGGGCACCTGTTAAAACCCAAAAAGAAAACTTCAGATTGGGCATGGTAGCAATAGAAAAGAACAATCCAGCAAGGGTATGAACATTATTAGAAACATGTTATAATAAAGAATTTTGTAGATCATATATTAAATTAGTCTGCAAAAGTAATTTATACATCTAAAGTATCTCACTCTATGCTGCCAGAACTTCATTGTCAATAAGTAGAACTGAGAAACCCCAACCCACAATTAATTGTTCCATCACAAAAATCAGATCAAGATAAAACCCAAATACCCCTTCTCTCGCAAACCCATGTGGAAAGTAAAAGTCCAAAGTTCCTCTATGCCTCTGCTAAAAGCAGATAATAAATTCAACATCTTGATAGTCTAGCTGATGAGAATTGAGAACAAACAGCTGACTTGGTTCAATTTCAAATATTCTAAGCAGATCTTATATAAAACAAAAGGTCAAAAACAAATTTCATACCAGTTCACTCTATATCATATTCCACTGAAAATCTCATCCTAGCTGGATTGAAATTGAATAATTGGGAATTTTGACCCTAATAGAAATATTTTCTATGGAAATAAACATATAGCTATCTATGCATGATCCTTCCGAACTCAGAAAGCCCTTACACTTTTCGCTTAAAAAAAGAATGTCTTACCAGTCAACAAACTGAACAGTTCGTTTGGTTTTGATAGTGGCAACAGCAGCATTGACATCCTTGGGAACAACATCTCCACGGTACATCAAGCAGCATGCCATATACTTTCCATGTCTGGGATCACATTTCGCCATCATGCTTGAGGGCTCAAACACTGCATTTGTGATTTCGGGAATTGACAACTGCTCGTGGTATGCTTTCTCAGCTGAGATCACAGGAGCATACGAGGAAAGCATAAAATGGATTCGAGGATATGGCACAAGGTTGGTCTGGAACTCTGTAATATCCACATTAATGGCTCCATCAAACCTCAGGGAAGTAGTCAATGACGATATGACTTGAGATATCAATCTGTTCAAATTGGTATAAGTAGGCCTCTCTATATCTAGGGATCTCCGACATATATCATAAATGGCTTCATTATCTAAAAGCACAGCCACATCCGTGTGCTCAAGAAGGGAATGTGTAGATAGCACACTATTGTATGGCTCCACAACTGCAGTTGAAACCTGCAATCAACAACAATTTACCTTCAGCTTAGTCATACATATGGAACAATAATCGGTTAAAAATAACCTATTTAACATTTATTTTTCAGATTCTGGCCATTAAACAAATGAAATAAATATTAATCAGCCATAATCCCTCTAGTAACTTTCTACTTCCATTGTCATACATAAACCAATATTCCAGTCCTCATCAATGCTAACATGCAGTTTGGAACATTGGCCATTACTGAAAACACATCTCAAGTAAAAGCACATAACAACAATAAAACAAAGTGCAATGAATAAAGAGACTTAGCAACAAGTTAGAAAGTACAAACACCTGAGGAGAAGGATAGATGGTGAACCCAAGCTTTGATTTCTTTCCATAGTCTACTGACAAGCGTTCCAACAACAGAGATCCCAGACCAGAGCCAGTGCCACCCCCAACAGCATTAAACACCAGAAAACCTTGTAAACCTGTGCAATTATCGGCCAACTTCCTCACTCGGTCAAGGCAAAGGTCAACAATTTCCTTCCCCACTGTGAAAGGCAACCAGCGAATTTATGTTAGCCTAAATTAAACAGATGTAAGGTGCTGGCTCATGAACCAAAAACAATGTAATTACCTGTATAGTGCCCCCTTGCAAAATTATTTGCAGCATCTTCTTTTCCAGAAATTAGTTGTTCAGGATGGAAAAGCTGGCGGTAAGCCCCTGCCCTCACTTCATCAATGACAGTTGGTTCAAGGTCAAGAAATATAGCTCTGGGAACATGCTTTCCAGAACCCGTCTCGCTAAAGAATGTATTGAAAGCGTCATGCGCAACACCCACTGTATTGTCACTGAAAAAGACAAGAACTACATATTAGAAACCACTATAATTCTGTCCTTTACATAACAGCCCATGTAAGTGTATGCAAAAATGTAAACCGAAAAGTATGATACGTGATCCCAAACTTGAAATTCTTATGTCAATGTAGTGATGTACAGAGTTGGAAAATAGCATCCACAGATACTATCATTGATTTGATACCATATCACTCTGACTCAGTTCAGTAAAGCTTCTCATTCTTTCAAAACAGCAACCAAATAAAGGGACTGGAAGACGGAATAACCTATTTTTCTTCGATGCAAAAACATTTGAAAAAACAGATCAATGCTTCTGCTGGTAAAAAAAAATACAACAGCAGAACAGAATATTCAGATTTCTAGGTCATCCGCATACTCTATTAAATTTCACTTCACCCTAAACATTGAACATTCAAGTTCACTTGTAACCTTATAACTAATTAATACAGTAGTCAGACTCAAACACAGCTACTAACTTTCCAAATTCACATTAGGCACACATTAATACAGTAGTCAGACTCAAACACAGCTACTCACTTTCCAAATTCACATTAGGCACACAGAAACTAGATCTCAAAAACTAACCCCAGATCCACAACAACTATATTCACAAAAACTCATAAGTAATAAAGGTAAAGAAAAAATGAGAATAAATCGATTAAAGTACCAATCAAACAGGTGTTCAAATGAAAAATTTTTTATCGCAACTAAATAACAATTCGTGTATATATAGAGAGAGAAAGAAATGAGTGTCCATACCTAGGCATAACGCCATCGGGTTGGATGCCATGTTCGAGGCAATAGAGCTCCCAGCATGAATTTCCGACCTGGATTCCAGCTTGGCCTATGTGTATGCTTATTATCTCTCTCATCTCTCCCGATCGATCGATTCAAATTTCAAACAAACACTACTCAAAATATCTCTCTCTCTAGAATGACGAGTGTATAAAGTTCTAGCTGGTAACACTCGACACTTGAATAAAAAATAAAAATGGGATTTGATGGAAGTTTGAAATCCGAAGGCCTGGGTAAATTATCATAATGCCCTTTCCATTTCCAGGATCGGTTATTGTAAAATTGACACCAATTTTACCATAGTAAATTATATAATATTTTATTATATAAATTATAGAAAATATTTTATAGATAAATTTATAGTTTTTATTTTATTTATTAATACAATATTTTTTATAACACATACAATGAAAAGTTATATGAACTTAGTACATTGTCGTTAATGTCGATTCACACTAATCGGGTCCAAAGAAAAAAAAGCTTAAATACACTTTTAAACTTTGAAATTATTTGTCCTTTATAACTTTAACATAATGTTTTAATTTTAAGATATTAAACTTTAATATCTTATTTTTTTAATTAAAATTTTGGTCATTGACCTATAATTAGTATGAATGAGAGTATTGTGAGTAGTATTACTTCTAAATATTATTATTTTTATATAATTTTTTTTTATGAATAGTGGGTGAATTTTGCCTTCCATGTGACAGATACTCATATAAAAATAATAATTTAACATGTGAAAATAATAAATTTATAAATGATATACTCTTAAAAAAGTTAGTTGTCCATATTGATAGAATACCTTGCTTATTTTTAATAGTAAAAAAAGTTGTAAGAATGTGATTAGTATGTCAAGAAAAAGACAAATTAGAGTTAACATAAATAATAAATACCCTTCAAAATTTTAGTTGTTGTTTCATTTTAATTTACATGATTTATTTCAATTGGAAATGTTTAAAAAAAATATTTATAAAAATTTAAAAGTTTGAAAGCACGGGAGGTGATGGGACATTGTGTCATCACCTCTATAATAACAATTAGATCATGATCTCGTGCAAAGCACGGAAGCGGTTAGTATGAAGTTTATTTTGGGATAAGTTGGTTAATTGACTAATAGAATACTGACACGCAAATGAGGTTGTATGTGTGTCAGTGTTCTATTGGTCAATTGACCAACTTATCAAAAAAATAACTTCATGTTAACCGGATCCGCAAACCACATATTTTTTTATAAAATTATTACTCATTTTGTCCCTAAAAAAATAAACAAAATACAATTTATACACATATTAAAAATATATAAAAAATTTGAATTTATTTTTAATGATCTCAGGAGATTATATAAAGTAATCAGTATTTTTATTTTATTTATATTAATGAACCCACTAAATAAATTAGTTACACTTCTCTTTACGTACTTTTATCTCAATTTTTAAGAATAAAAAAATTATACATTTAGTCATCATTTTAGGAATAAAGAATATATATATATATATATATATATATATATATATATATATTTTCTTTTCATATGATACTATACTGATATATTAGTTATATGAATAATAGAGGTTAATATTGTGTAGCATGATTTTTATATAACAAAAAAATTGTTTTTTCAAAGATATATTATCCAACTAATAGTGTATAACTAATTATTGATAACAAGACAAAATAATTTTAGAAATCTAAAATAATAGCTCATATATTTAAATAATATATATGACAGTATTCATTTTTATATTTAAATTTTTTTATATATTCATATATTTGAAATTTTATTTAAACTCAAATAGTGATATTTATATAATTTCATAACAAAAATAATTATATAATTTAATACTATTGTTACCAGGAATAAGAATTTTGAAGAACTTTTATAAATAAAGATTTTTGTAAATTTTTTATAAATAAATATGAATTTTTTAAATATTATGGAGTAAATTTGATATAATGTTATAGTTATGGATAATATTTATAAATTTTGTAAAAAGTAAGCAAGTTGTTATAAAATATTCGTTTGGTGGAGAATATTCTTTTTGTCGGAGAATATTAAATGCGACGACCTGATCATTAGTGGACCCCATGAATTATTATTGTCGGATTGAAAAGCGACAAAAATACTTTATGAAAATAACGGCGGAGGTGTTACTGTTAAAAGCTGTTGAACTACCCGGTAGTAAAAAAATACGATGTCTGGCGTGGTTGCATAGTAGCACACTGCAGTATTGATTATTGATCTTTACGTGAGAAGTCACTCAATTATACTCAATTATTACTTTCTGATAATTCTTTGCGTCATATCTCTTATATTATTGATTCAATTATTGTCACGATTATCATACATATAATATGTTATATTATTAAATCAATAATTGAGGCGACAAGTTATAAATGATTAATAATTGTTGAAAGATTAAATATGTGTTGATTAAAAATAAAATGATTTGTGGTAATATTTATTCAATCCTTGATGTATATAAAGAGTCTATTATGAGGCGTTTGTGGTAAGTTTGGTTATTTTATGGGGGCCCATATGTCATCATCTAAGAGTCTCTTCGTCGATAGTAATTACCTTCGTCGATAGTAATTACCTTCGTCGATAGTAATTACCTTCCGTCGATAATTCATTACCTTTACGTCAGACGTCAAACCACTTTGCACTTGCATTTATATTCTGAGTGTCGAACCAATTGTCGTTTTTCACATTCACATTCTTTCACATTCTGCGTCGAACCACTTTTCTTTTCACATCACCGATCGTCGAGCCACTTGCCTTTTCATATTTCAAGTCTTAAGCTAGAAATCTTCTATAAATAGAGGCCTAGTGCTTCATTATTTTTCACGAATTCATTCAAGCTATAGAGAGAAAGTATAGAGAGAAGAGAGAAAGAAGAAAGAGTATTACATTCTTACACTCTGCGATATTCAATCTACTAATGTAAGGGGTGTTATTCTTTCTTATTCATGAAGAAGAACATTGTTATTCCATTGCTTATTATTACATTGGAATAACACGTATATCACGTGTTTACCTATACTTGGTGACATTCTTCTATTATTACATTTGGAACATCACATGCATGTGTTTTTTGCAGGACTGGTTAAATCTTTATTATTATTACATTGGAACATCACATGCATGTGTTTTACACGGACTGGTTCCGTCTTTATTATTATTACATTTGGAACATCACATACGCATGTGTTTTTACACCTGACTGGTTCCGTCTTTATTATTATCTGTTGGAACATCCATGCTTCGGTGCAAATTTTGCGACTGGTTTCGTTATTATTATTACATTGGAATAACACATGTCTATCTGCAATCTGCATGCATGGTGATTTCTTTTGTTATTCCATTCTTTATTATACTCGGTTGGTTAAAGTTTTGACTTATACTCCATGAAATTAGTAGAATATCCTTGATATTTGCGCTTCATCCGATGTCTTTTCATGGAAATATTCTTACGATCATTCTTGAATTTTACTCTCTGAAAAAGATATCATGTTGACAATTTGGACATTATTAGTTCTGGATAAATTAATTCTTGAACTTGTTTTATTGAATTCTTATATCATTGTCATCATCCTCATGTTTATATTATGTTGAAAGTCATATGTGGCACATGTAGTGCATAGATGGACTTGGTATGATTATGACCGAGGGATTATTGATTGTAATCATGGCCGTAATGTTACAAATGATGTGGTAAAAGTTATCGTTGGCCGTAGTGCATTGATGGGCGATTGTTGGCATGATCATGACCATTAATGAATACACGAATGTCCTTGGTTTGTAGTGCGTGGATAATTTGTGGTCGTGATCTTAAAGAATATCCTTGGTAGTAGTGCGGGGGTGATTCGATGATGTGGATTATTTATTAAAATTTGAGTCCAATGATAAAAGTCATGAAAAACCTTTTAAATCATAAAAGATAGTAGATTTTATTCTCTCTTGACTCTTTTAATGGATTGCTTGTTAATTGCGATTAAACTTGATGTTGTTATATTTTATCGGTTTAACAACTGTTGAAGGCTAACGATAATTTATTACTACATTATCTTAGTCATAATATTTCTTCTTTGGGCTAGTTGAGCTCACCCTTTCTTTCCTTTATCTCTTGAGAAATGAGAACATAGCGAGGGGACTAGTCGGGGAGCGGAGTGAATGGTCCGGAGGATAGCATTAGTAGTCCTCACTATTACATGAAATAGTGTGTTAATAATTGTAATGAGGACTCCTTTTGAGTTTGTATAATCTCTAGTAGACAATAATTGTATTCAAACTCACAGATTATGTTTTGTCGTATTATACCACACGATTGTATTAGTAAGTTGTATTTGAATTTTTGTACCATGTATCGGCGACCCAAGATGGGTGATGTATACCTAATTTTGGGGGCGTCATCACGTTATATCAAAGCTTAGGGATATGATCCTGGCTAATGATGTGAGAATAGTACTAGGAGGGAGAGCAGAGAATTCCTTATTTAGTATGACTACTAAAGTTTATGTGGTATTTAATTGGTCGGTCGAAATTTAGGGATAATATGTTATATGTCGATTAACCTTTGTTTTGTGGCGATGTCTGAAAATGACATCAGAGAATGTTGAGAATAGCAATGGAGCACAAAGCGACCAGTTGATTCACCACATATCAATAATCGAGGATAATAATGTGCATCGAAGGCGACAATCCTCATCTGAAACAACAACAACTTGACCAAATGATGAATGATCAAATGTTAGGGGCTTTATCTGATTCATTACATGCAATGACGGTGAGCGACTCATCCCAAAATGCGGTGGAAACACTTGAAAACTCTCGGGCGATCACCATTAAGCGATTCGAGGCTGGGACCACCGGAGTTTAAGGAGAGCAAAAACCACTTATGGCGGAAGCATGGATAAAGCGGATCACCAAGATATTTGATGTCTTGGGATGCTCAGAGGAGCAAAAGGTTCCCTTCTTAGCCTTTATGTTGCGGAGGAGAGGCAGAGATTCTTGGTGGGAATCGGTAAAAGCGTACTCGACTTTGTCGTCTTGAAGATGTCTTGGGAGAAGTTCGAGAGTTGTTCAACGACAAATACTTTCTCGAAAGTATTAAATCACATGAAGGAGGTGGAGTTTATCAAGTTGGAACAAAACAATATGGCCAGTGTCTCATGATCTGAGGCTAAATTTGCGGAGTTATCCGGTTTCGTCGTCCCACTGGTGGATAATGAAGAGAGAATGACACGGATGTTTTTAAGAGGTTTGAAGCGGGAGATACGTCGACATCTTATTTCTCATAAAGCGTGTTTATATTGGATGTTGTAAATAGGGCTCGATTAGTGGAAGCGCGATAACGAGTCAACCTTGACTAAAAGAGAAGCGGTAAGCAAAATGATAATACCGGTGAGAAGCGATCATCGAAGCGGTGACAACAAGCGTGGAGGAATCAACGGGCGAAATGGTAACCACTTGGTGGTAATCGAGGCCAAAACAATAAGAATGGACATTTCAAGAAGAGAGATTCAACAATGATGGAAAGGCGTCGACCTGACAGACACACATCGTTAAGGAAGGAGAGCGACCACTATCATATGTTTTTCAAATCGGGAGGGGGAGGGCACATCGGTCAAAATGCTGCGCGATGTCGTCAAAAGCATGTTATAATTGTGGAAGAAAGGTCAACTTAACCCGATTTTGTGTCGTTCATCGAAGACAAATTCAACTTTAGGATGGAGGCACCAAAGGTAGTCCCGAGAAAATCAAAAACCGGTAGTCTGAGGAGAGGCGTTTGTTGTGACCTCCCGAAAGCGAGGAACGAATGAGAGGTCATCACGGGTAAACTTATCATAAACTCTAACGAAATCTATACTTTATTTGATCTGGGTTCTACCCATTCTTTTATTTCTCCTACTTGCGCTCATCGATTAAATTTGACTCAGGAGAAATTAGACTTTGACTTATCTGTGGAAACTCCGTTGGGAGAAACCTTCATTACATCCACTTGTTTATAAGTCTTGTTTGGTTCAAATCGGTACCCTCACATTACACCGTAGATCTTATTTCATTGAAAATACTTGCATTTGGCGTGATTACTAGGGATTGATTGGTTAACTACTCATCATGCACGAAAATTGATTGTTTAAGTAAGGTTGTTAGCTTTCATATTCCTAATCAACCTATTATGCGAATTCAAGCGACCAAACCATTAAAATCAATCACGGTCATCTCAAGCCATAAAAGTATTCGTTTATTGAAAAGCGGATGTCGAACTTTCTTAGCTCATATCACGATTTAAACAAAAATAAATCGATTTTGAGCGATATTTCTATTGTTAATAAATTTCTGACGTATTCCCCGAAGAACTTCTGGCCTACCCACAGGCGTGAAATTGAATTTTATATCGACCTTGAACGATACAAAACCCATTTCAAAAGCCCCATATCGAGAATGGCTCTATTGAACTTGAGGAGTTAAAGACCCAATGCGAGGAATTGTTAGACATTGGCTTTATTAATCCTAGTACTTCTCCTTGGGGTGCTCTCATTTACATTAAGTGAAGAAGAAAGATGGGAGTATCGCGACTTTGTATTGATTATCGGGAGTTGAATCATGTCACCATCAAAAATAGGTATCCATTGCCACGTATTTGATGACTGTTTGACCCGATTCTGCAAGGCCAAATTCTTTTCAAAGATTGATCTTCGTTAGGATATCACCAATTGAAGATTAGAGCCGATGACATTCCAAAGGCGACTTTTCGAACTTCGATGCGGGCATTATGAATTCTAGTCATGTCCTTTGGATTGACTAATGCTCCTCTTTGCCTTCATGGATATGATGAGCCAAGTATTCAAGGAATATTTGGATCACTTTGTGGTCGTCTTTATTGATGACATCCTTATTTATTCCAAAAGCCAGTGAAGATCATGAAAGCAACACTTGAGGTGACACTCCAAAAGCTTTGTGAATACAAGCTTTATGCCAAGTTGAAGAAATGCGAATTACGGCTTGAGGAAGTAGCATTCCTTGGGCACGTAGTATCAAGTCATGGAATATCTGTTGACCAACAAAAGATTGAAGCAATTCAAAGTTTGGAACAACCTAAATCGATGTGCCAAAAATGTCGTAGCTTTCTCGGTTTATCTTTGGTTATTATCGGAGATTAAATGGAAGGATTTTCTCGAATCGCTACTCCATTACTTCGGTGACTCGAAAAGATCTGAAGTTCGGTTGGAGCGAAGAATGTGAGAAGAGTTTTCAAGAACTTCGAGGAGACTCATTTGGCACTTTTACATTACGATGATACCATCGCTCGGGAGGATTTGTCATCTACGATGATCTTGAGCAAAGGGTTGGGATGTGTTCTCATGCAACATGGAAAAGTCATAGCCTATGCCTCGAAGACAACTCAAAAGAATATGAGAGGAATTATCCTACTCATGATCTAGAGTTAGCGGTTGTTGTCTTCTTCGCACTTAAAGATTTGGAGGCATTACTTGTATGGGGAGAAGGTGGAGATCTTTACGGATCATAAAAAGCCTCGAATATTTCTTTACTCAAAAGGAACTCAACATGCGACAACGACGTTGGCTTGAACTATTGAAAGATTATGATCGTACCATCGAATACCATCACGGAAAAGCGAGCGTGGTAGGTGACGCATTGAGTAGAAGATCATATCTGAAATCTGAGTGCGATATTGTCAACATGAAAGGCCCATTTTGTGTGACTTGCAAAGGATGGAGATAGAGTTAAAGACTCGGGGACCCATGTGATGATGGCGAATATCTGAGTAGAACCAGACTTTAATCGATAAAGTTAAAAGGCTGCTTTCGAAATTCTGGACACAGGAGGTGATCGCGTATGAGGAAGAAAGTCAAGAAGGTGCTATCTTAGGAAGCAAGAATCGATGAAGAAGGAATACTTGAGTCGACTCCGGACTTTGTGTTCTAACGACCACGATTTAAAGTATAAAATCATGATGGGCGCGCACAACACACAGTTTGCAATCCATCACAGGAGTACCAAAATGTATCATGATATTAAATCATACATTTTGGTGGAGCAATATGAAGAGAGAGAGATAGCGTTGTTTATCTCGAGGTGTCTAACTTGTCAGCGAGTTAAAGCGGAGCATCAAGTACCAAAAGGTCCATTGCAACCACTTGAAATTCCGGAATGGAAGTGGGAGCACATTACCATGGATTTAGTTCTGGGGTCTTCTAAGGTTTCTCGAGCGTAGATGCGATTTGGGTCATTGTTGATAGATTGACCAAGTCTGCTCATTTCTTCTGCGTCTGAAAACTTATACACTTGAGCGTCTTGCTTCGTATGTACATAAGCGAGATTGTAAGATTGCATGGTATCTTAGGTATCCATAGTTTACGATCGAGACCCAAGATTCACTTCACGATTTTGGGTTAGTTTGCAAAAAGCTATGGGCGCAGACTTACGATTTAGCTTTCGGCATATCATCCTCGAATGGACGGACGATCGGAGAGGACTATTCAAACTCTTGAAGATCTATTAAGACTCTGTGTCCTTGATTTCAAGGAAAGTTGGGACAAGTTCTTACCATTGGTGGAGTTTTCCTACAACAGCGATTATCAAGCAAGTATTGGCATGGCTCCATTCGAGCGTTGTATGGAAGAAAGTGTCGTTCTCGGTATCTTTGGGATGAGGTGGGTGAAACAACGTTTGTTGGGGCCGGGGAGTTGATGCGTATGACTACGGAAAAAAGATTGAAACGATCAAACAACGTATAAAAACCTCACAAGATCGACAAAAGAGTTATCTTGATCTTCATCGAAAGGGCGTGGAATTCGATATAGGAGATCATGTGTTTGTACGTGTTGCTCCATGGAAAGGAGTTACGAGATTTGGAAAGAGAGAAAAACTCGATCCTCGATTCATCGACCCATTTTAATCCTCGATCGAGTAGGAGCGTGGCTATAGACTCGACTTTCTGCTTAAGTATGTCTCGTGTTCATAACGTTTTTCACATATCCATATTACGTAAATATGTGAAAGACCGAACCACATTATTGAGTTAGAACCCAGGACGAAATAGCGGAAGATTTGGCGTGTATGAAGAGGTTCTGTTCAAATCTTGGATAAGAAGGAACATATTCTACGCTCGAGGTTATACCTCAAGTCGAAGTTTTGTGGAGAAACCACGATGTTGAGAAATGACTTGGGAGTTAGAATCTGAAATGAAATCAAGGTATCCTTACCTCTTGACATACCGGTCGTACCCCCCTAATTTCGAGGCGAAAATTTCATAAGAAGGGAGAGTTGTAAGACCCCAACTTTTATAAATAAAGATGAATTTTCTATAAATATTATTTTTGAATATTATGGAGTAAATTTGATATAATGTTATAGTTGTGGGTAATATTTATAAATTTTGCAAAGTAAGCAAGTTGTTATAAAATATTAGTTTGGTGGGGAGAATATTCTTTTTGTCGGGGAATATTAAATGCGGCGACACAATCATTAGTGGACCCCACAACGGAATTATTGTCGGATTGAAAAATGACAAAAATACTTTATAAAAATAACGGCGGAGGTGTTCTTAATTAAAAGCTGTTGAACTACCGGTAGTAAAAAATGCGATGTCTGGCGTGGTTGCGTAGTAGCACACGGTATTGATTATTGATCTTCGTGAAAGTCACTCAAACTATACTCGATTATTACTTCTGATAATTCTTGCATCATATCTCTTATATTATTGATTCAATTATTGTCACGATATCATCTACATAATATATTATATTATTAAATCAATAATTGAGGCGACAAGTTATAAATGATTAATAATTGTTGAAAGATTAAATATGTGTTGATTAAAAATAAAATGATTTGTGGTAATATTTATTCAATCCTTGATGTATATAAAAGAGTCTATTATGAGGCGTTTGTGGTAAGTTTGGTTATTTTATGGGGGGCCCATATGTCATCATCTAAGAGTCTCTTAAATCGATAGTAATTACCTTCGTCGATAGTAATTACCTTAAATCGATAAATACCTACGTCGACCTTTACCGACGTCAATTACTTATTGACAGACGTTTCACCATTACGACGTTTATATTACATTTTCGTGACGTCGAACCAATTGTCGTTTCACATTACTGAGCGTCGAACCACTTTTCTTTTCACATCACCGATCGTCGAAACCACTTGCCTTTTCACATTTCAAGTCTTAAGCTAGAAATCTTCTATAAATAGAGGCTAGTGCTTCATTTATTTTTCACGAATTCATTCAAGCTATAGAGAGAGAAAGTATAGAGAGAATAAGAGAGAAAGAAGAAGTATTACTACATTCTTACACTCTGCGATATTCAATCTCTACTAATGTAAGGGGTGTTATTCTTTCTTATTCATGAAGAAGAACTTGTTATTCCATTGCTTATTATTATTTGGAATAACTTTTGTATCACTGTGATTTACCTATATTTGGTGACATTCTTCTATTATTACATTGGAACATCACATGCATGTGTTTTTACATGGACTGGTTAAAATCTTTATTATTATTACATTGGAACATCACATGCATGTGTTTTACTGGCGGGACTGGTTAAAATCTTTATTATTATTACATTTGGAACATCACATGCATGTGTTTTACACGGACTGACTGGTTAAAATCTTTATTATTACATTTGGAACATCACATGCCGGTGCAAAATTTTGCACGACTGTTTAGATTATTATTATTACATTGGAATAACATCATCTGATACTGCGCATGCATGGTGATTTCTTTTGTTATTCCATTCTTTATTATACTCGGTTGGTTAAAGTTTTGACTTATATACTCCATGAAATTAGTAGAATATCCTTGATATTTGCGCTTCATCGATATCTTTTCATGGAAATATTCTTACGATCATTCTTGAATTTTACTCTCTGAAAGCGATATCATGTTGACAATTTGGACATTATTAGTTCTGGATAAATTAATTCTTGAACTTGTTTTATTGAATTCTTATATCATTATCATCATCCTCGTGTTTATATTATGTTGAAAGTCATCATGGCACTGTGGTGCATAGATGGACTTGGTATGATTATGACCGAGGATTATTGATTGTAATCATGGCCGTAATGTTACAAATGATGTGGTAAAAGTTATCGTTGGCGTAGTGCATTGATGGGCCGATTGTTGGCATGATCATGACCATTAATGAATACACGAATGTCCTTGGTACATAGTGCATGGATAATTTGTGGTGCGTGATACTAAAGAATATCCTTGGCCGTAGTAGTCGGGGGTGATTCGATGATGTGGATTATTTATTAAAATTTGAGTCCCGTGATAAAAGTCATGAAAAACCTTTTAAATCATAAAAGATAGTAGATTTTATTCTCTACTTGACTCTTTTAATGGATTGCTTGTTCATTGCGATTAAACTTGATGTTGTTATATTTTATCGGTTTAACATTTTTGAAGAAATTAACGATAATTTATTACGCATTATCTTAGTCATAATATTTCTTCTTGGGCTAGTTGAGCTCACCCTTTTTTTTTCCATTCTTCTTGAGAAATGAGAACATAGCGAGGACTAGTCGGGGAGCGGAGTGTATGGTCCAGGAAGATAGCATTAGTAGTCCTCATTATTACGTGAAATAGTGTGTTAATAATTGTAATAAGTAATGAGGACTCCTTTTTGAGTTTGTATAATCTATTAATAGACAATAAAGTTGTATTCAAACTCACGAACCAAGATTATGTTTTGTTAGAGCGTATTTTAAAATCTATCTATCTAATAAAATACAAATGATTTTGAATTTCCCGCTCACTCAATAAATCATCTGGGCCGTCTAAAATTTGTGATAAATCTCACCGTCCATACAGTGCCAGAGGCACGGGACACAACTACTTTATCTATCTAATACAAATGATTTTGAATTTTCCGCTCACTCAATAAATCATCTGGGCCGTTCAAAGTTTGAGATAAATCACACCGTCTATACAGTGTTAGAGGCACGGGACACATCTAGTATATTATAATTATATGATAGAAGAATATAGATAAAAAGTTTTTCATTATTAGATTTTAGGTTTCTATATCTAAATTTTAGTGTAGGGTTGAGAGATGATATTGTGTTATTTATTATACAAATAAATAGATATTTTAAAAATTATAAAATAATTTTTTATATGATTATTTTTGTATAGAACAAAAAGCAAAAATTTAGTTAGGATTGCAGAAGAATAGAGCGGGCAGCGGAAGTGTAACTTCAGCTCGTTTGGCCTCTAAAGATGATGATAAGTCTTTCCCTCCCCGGTCCCGCCAAACTCCTCCAACCGTCGTTCAAGCCCATTTACCCTTCCCGCAAGAAACTCTCGTCAGCTCAAAAACAATCGGTAAACCCCAAGTTCGAAATCTTCAAGGACCGTCTGATCCGTCTGGCCAATGTAGGCCACATTCACCGAGCATTGTCAACCGTTGATCTCATCACCCAACAGCACGGATTCACTCCGGACCTCACCACCTACTCCGTCCTCCTCAAATCTTGTATTAGGTCCCGCAATTTCTATCTGGGTAAGCTCATTCACGCCAAATTAACCGAGTCAGGACTCAAACTCGATACCATTGTACTCAACTCGCTTATTACCTTGTATTCAAAATGTGGCGATTGGGTAACGGCCGAAAGTATATTTGAAAGTATGGGCGAGGAGAGAGATTTGGTTTCATGGAGTGCAATGATCTCTTGCTTTACACATAATGGTATGGAATTGCAAGCTGTTTCTTTATTTATTGATATGCTTCGGTTTGGAGAATACCCAAATCAGTTCTGTTTCTCAGCTGTGATTAAGGCGTGTTCAAATACGGATAATGCGTGCATTGGGATGATAATATTTGGGTTTGTGATTAAAACGGGATATTTTGAGTCAGATTTGTGTGTCGGGTGTGCATTGATTGATTTGTTTGCGAAGGGTCTGCGTGACTTGAAGTTGGCAAAGAATGTGTTTGATAAAATGACTGAGAGGAATTCGGTTACCTGGACATTGATGATTACTAGATATGCTCAGCTGGGTTACCCAAGTGATGCCATGGAATTGTTTTTGGATATGGTAGAGAGTGGTTTCCTTCCTGATCGGTTTACTTTTAGTTGTGTTATTTCGGGCTGTGCTGAGTTAGGATGTTTATCCCTGGGTAAAGAATTGCATTCGTGGGTAGTCAAATCTGGTTTGTCCATGGATGTCTGTGTTGGGTGTAGTTTGGTGAACATGTATGCAAAGTGTGCTACTGATGGATCATTGGATGATTCAAGGAAGGTATTTGATCGAATGACTGATCATAATGTCATGTCCTGGACAGCAATTATTACCGGGTATGTGCAGAGCGGAGGCCTTGATAAAGAAGCCATAGAACTGTACGGTAGGATGATACAGGGTCGTGTCTTACCTAACGAGTTTACATTTTCCAGCCTTCTCAAGGCATGTGGAAACCTTGCTGATCCAAAAATGGGAGAACAAGTTTACAACCACGCGGTTAAGTTGGGTCTCTTGTCTATTAATTGTGTGGGAAATTCCCTTATAAGCATGTATGCTCGGTCTGGTAGAATGGCGGATGCCCGAAAAGCTTTTGAAATTCTATTTGAGAAGAATTTGATTTCTTACAACGCAATTGTTGATGGCTATGCTAAGAGCTTGAACTCTGACGAAGCCTTTGATATTTTTAATCAAATTGAGGATAGTGAAATTGGGGTTGATGCTTTTACATTTGCTAGTCTCTTGAGTGGAGCTGCAAGTGTTGGTGCAGTTGGTAAGGGTGAGCAAATCCATGCCCGGTTGCTGAAAATTGGGTTTGGGTCCAACCAGTGTATCTGTAATGCTTTAATCTCTATGTACTCCAGGTGTGGGAACATAGAAGCTGCATTCCAAGTTTTCAATGACATGGAAGACCGGAACATAATATCTTGGACTTCAATGATTACAGGTTTTGCAAAACATGGCTTGGCAAAAAGAGCTCTGGAAATGTTTGATCAAATGCTTGAAGCTGGTATTAAGCCTAATGAGGTCACTTATATTGCTGTTTTATCAGCCTGCAGCCATGTGGGTTTGATTGACGAGGGATGGAAATACTTCAACTTAATGTACAAAGAGCATGGAGTAAACCCAAAGATGGAACATTATGCATGCATGGTTGATTTATTAGGTCGATCAGGATTTCTTGAAAAAGCAGTTCAGTTCATCAATTCAATGCCTTATGCGGCTGATGCTCTGGTCTGGCGAACACTGCTTGGAGCTTGTCGACTTCATGGCAATACAGATCTAGGAAAACATGCAGCAAGAATGATTCTTGAGCAGCACCCAAGTGATCCAGCTGCTCACATCTTACTATCCAACTTGTATGCTTCAAGGGGTCATTGGGAAGATGTTATAGAAATCAGAAAAGGCATGAAAGAGAGAAATTTGGTTAAGGAAGCAGGCTGTAGCTGGATAGAGACGGGAAATAGGGTAAACAAGTTTCATGTAGGGGATACTTCTCATCCCCAAGCCCAAGAGATATACGACGAACTTGATCAGTTGGCAATCAAAATAAAAAAGATTGGATACATCCCTGATACGGATTTTGTTCTCCATGATGTGGTAGAGGAGCAGAAGGAACAATATTTGTTCCAACACAGTGAGAAAATAGCAGTAGCATTTGGTCTTATAAGCACATCTAAACCAAAACCAATTAGGATATTCAAGAATCTGCGTGTCTGCGGAGATTGTCACACTGCAATGAAATACATATCATTGGCAACTGGGAGAGACATAATAGTCAGGGATTCAAATCGGTTTCATCATTTCATAGATGGAACATGTTCCTGCAACGATTACTGGTGATAATAGTATCTACGTAGAAATCATCAAATTTGAACTTTCTTACTCTTTGTTAATTGGACCAATCTGGCAAGAGTTCTATTGTGTTGCCTATGCTCTGATTTCCTTTGTTGCGAGGCACAGGGCATGATAAGCCGATAAATCATGTGGGATTTTAGCCATTATAGTTTTGGAAAAACTTGTGTATAATATACCTTCAGGATATGTTTCTATGGTAAAAGGTTAACCTTGAGGAGGGATTAGTTAAAGAGATTTTGAATTCTCTGGTGGAAGGATCATTTACTGGATTGGGCAATAACCGTAAGAGTTTTTTTTCTACTTCAAGAGCTATAGGTACACTGAATTTTACTTCATATATCATAAGATAATGTTTTCCCCATCCATAGAGATGCAAGTCTTCTTATAATCTCAACTTGCATTCAGGACTGGCAATGAGAATCAATTTATCATATTTAGGACTTTTTTACTTGAGATATAAGAATTATTGTTATACTTTTGATTTACTTGTATGGGTTTGGATTGCAATACAGGGCATCAGTACCTAATAGGCTCAGAACATGTGATAGTACAACCCGAAGTGACGAATAGAAGAACAGATATGGATGAATTCCTGTTACTACCAGTGTTGTATTGTAGTTAAATAAACCAGGTCAGTGTTCTTATTTAAGAATAACATGTGTTTCTCTGTTCCCTTCCTTCCCGTTCTGCAGAACTGTAAATGAGTCGAGTCTCAAACATCACCAGTACATGTAATTTGGGAGGTGTCGTTGACACTCTAAAATTAACCTCACTTTTACTTCACAAACTCAAACAATTAGCACAGTAGTAAGCAAGGATGTAAAAACTAAGAAAAACTGAATTAGATAATAAGATTAACCAAAGATGTAAAAACTTCAGTTCTGCAGTTCAGTTTCACCAAGTTACAACAATCAATTAATCAAATTGTTATTATTTACCCTTCAATGAGATCAATAACCCTAGATAACCACAATCACTAACTATCCGCAATTCTCCTTTTGTTATAAATTTAAGTGACAATCGTCTCAATAAACCCTAACTATCATACAACCTAGAACTATTATCAGTCTAGATTTAATATAACAGTAGCATGAAGAATGAGAATCAGGTTATTCCAAGCATCAATTACACAATCAAGAATTATTTAACTTGCCTTCTAATAATCTTAGCAATAGTCAAAAGTTTGTCCACAATTATGCATTACTAATTGCTACTTGTGATCAAATATAATATCGTTTGCTTAATACTATATTTTAATCTAGCAGATGATATTTATCAGATTAATCTAACTGGCCAAATTAAATGATTCAGATAGAATAGTATGTAATCAAGTAACACATTATCAGAATAAATCTCAAGCAAGAAGGAATAAATAATAATATTTAATTAATTAATTACTTGTAAACAAGGTTCCACCTCCTTTTAGAACTGAATAGAGAAATCTAGCTTGACATGCTTCTGGATCTGCACTTCAATGGTATAGAGGAGAGCTGATGATTGAATGTCTAAAACCCTGCCTATCATCCTCTATTTATAGTGCTAAATCAATCCCTAAATCCTATGGGAACTAGAAAATATAATTATTAAATATATTATTTATAATTTATATTATTATATTTGTAAAGAATTAAATAAAAAATCATTTGATATTAATTACAAAATAATTAAATATTATTTTCATTTATTTTCTTGTTGTTTTGTTAACTTTTCTAATTTATATTATTATATTTGTAAATAATTAAACAAAAATTCATTTGATATTAATTACAAAAATATTTAAATATATATTTTATTTATTTTCTTATTTTTTGACAAACTTTTCTAATTTATATTATTATTTGTAAATAATTAAATAAAATTTCACTTGGTATAAGGAACATGGGATAATTATTTACACATAAGCTCTTTTTTTTTGGCAAAAAGCACCTTTTGGCCACTGTGGTTTATAGTGATTTAACGAATTAATCATTTGTCTTTTAAAATATTCAATTAAGCTCTTGAACTTTTTTAAAAATGTCTGAATCAACCCATTCAAAATCCATTTTGAGTATGAGACGTTAAAAAAATGACGACTTGTTAAAGGGTTTGCTTACGTGGCGTTTTGGAAAAAAATAAAAATGACTTGTATTCTTTGTTGGTTTTTATTTTTAAAATTAATTCCAAATAATAAAATAATATTAAAACTTTTAATAACTAAACATAAAAAAAAACAATCTCTTTTTCTCTATTCTAAATAATTTAAACAAATAATATCTCTTTTCCTTTCTTTTAATTATTTTAATTCTAAATAATTCAAATAATTCAAATAATTTATTCTTTTTCTACTGTTCATCTTCTTCACCACTATTCATCACCACCACCGCCTACTGTTCATCACCACCGCCGCCGACTACTGTTCATCTTCACCAATATGGGACAACTTATGTCTACACTTCTCTTTGAATTAGTTTATTAGTCCTGCACGTATCTGGTCCATACAGGGAACTGGTACTCTGGTATCAGGAAGGCTTCCTCAAGTTTCCACCTCTAATTTACAAATGAAACCACTGCATCCATAAAAGTAGCATAAATTAGGGAGTCTTCTACAACAAAATGAAATCCACATTTCTCTGCCACAAAGATCTGTGGCCATGGTAGCCACCACAAGTTTCATTACCCCAATTGGCATAGCTAGACGATCTTCACTCTCTCGATCCCTTGGAAAAAGACCAATTAGCCTATCTCTTTGATCTGATCAGGTCAATCAGCCTATCCCCAAACGTACCGGAGCTTGTCTACCTGTGGAAGATTAGCAGTCCATACACCAACTATAGACTATGATCCACAGCTATTCAAAACAACAAAGCATCAATTTCCGCTGCTCATGATCTGTTGTACCACCACCGCCTACTGTTCATCACCACCGCCGTCGACTCCTTCCGGCTTCCTCCCATGGTGGAAGATGCTCCGGTTGAGAGATGCTCCGGTGGAGATAGTACAGATCTGATTTTTGTTTTTGACCAAACAGATCTGATTTTGTTTTTCACAATCCAGATCTGCTTTTTGTTTTTCACCAAATTTCTTGGCAGCTGGATGGCTGTGGTGATGAATAGTGGTGAAGAAGACGAATAGTAGGAAAAGAATAAATTATTTGAATTATTTAGAATTAAAATAATTAAAAGAAAGGAAAAGAGATAAAAGAAAAGAAAAAATTATTTGAATTGTATCAAATTTTTTATTTTATGTTAATTATGTACTTATTTTTTTTATATCATTAAAATATATATTAGCATTAATTTTTAAAATAAAAATAATTATTAAAAGAAAGAAAAAGAGATTGTTTTTTTTATGTTTAGTTATTAAAAAGTTTTAATATTATTTTATTATTTGGAATTAATTTTAAAAATAAAAAACCAGTTAGCAAATACACGTCATTTTTATTTTTTTTCAAAACGCCACGTAAGCAATCCCTTTAACATGTCAAATTGATTTTTTAACGTCATTCTCAAAATGGATTTTAATGGGTTGATTCAAGATTTTTAAAAAGTTCAATGTAATTTAATTGAATATTTTAAAGCGCGTTGGCAAATTCGTTAAATCACTATAACCACAGTGGCCAAAAGGTGCTTTTTGTCTTCTTTTTTTTCAACTCAGCTGGTTATGTGTCAAGTTTCGTTAAAAGTCAACAAACTTAACGGAATTGCAAACGTTTTGTTAGTAAACTAAAGTTTAGTGAGTTGACTGTAAGAAGAAAAAAAATCAGTGACCCATTTGTAAGTCGATCTAAAGTAGAGTGACCTAAAAAATATTTATCCCCAAGTTATGAAGGTAGTCGGCTCACAATAACTTATAAGTTAAAATAATGTAAAGATTATTAAAAAAGACATTAATAAAAAGAGGGGCAAAATAGACATCACATTTAGTCAAACTAACTTATTTTAAAATGACTTATAAGTTATTTTAAAATAAGTCACAAATAGTTACTTATTTTTTTGACTTAAAAACTAACTTATAAGTTAAAAAAATAAGTAGCTCTCACAGTGACAAATGACTTATAAGTTGGTTTGACCAACTTATAAGTCACTGTCGAACACTCCTTACTCCGTCGTTTCCGAATGCACTATAAAATGAAAGAAAAAAATTAGTGAGGTAATTCATAAGTGGGCCTCCACTCCGCCTGTTTCTTTTCTTCTTTCCTTTTGGCTTTTATAGTGCATTCGGGAAAGAAGGGCTTTTATAGTGCATTCGGGAAAGAAGGGAGTAAATCTGATCTATCCATATATTTATTCCAAAACATATAAACACGCGCCAAATATGTTAAATTTGGATTATATTTATAAAAATGAAAGAAACAAAACATGGAGTAATTAGAAGTACATAAATAAAAGCAGTTAAAGATCTCATCATAATAACTAATTTTCTATAAAGGGTATTATAGTACTTAAAATGTGGGGCTAATTTCACAATTTCGTTAAAATCGATGACTTAAGAAGAAAACCCAGAAAAATATTAGTACAGTAATAATCAGGGCAGAGGGTTTATATATAGGCAGAGCCATTTCATCACTGTCGCGCTCAACTCCGCAAACTCATAATTTTCTCTCCATCCATTTTCATTGATTTCAAGTTTCTGAAAATTTTTTGAGAGAGAAAAAATGGGGGAGGTGAAGCAAAAATCTTATGGTGTATGGCCCACCGTGAAGCCTTTTGTTAATGGCGGAGCCTCTGGTATGCTCGCCACCTGTGTCATTCAGCCCATCGACATGATTAAGGTGCAACCCAAAAACTTCTGCCCTTTCTCTCTACATGCATTTGTGTGTTTTTGGAATGGTAACTCTGATGGGATTTTTAGATCTTGGATCAGATGAATCTTTTTTTAGTTTAATGTTTATCTACTATGTTGAATTTTTGAAAATTTGAAAATTAGAAGTTTGAATTTTGAATTCTTAAAGGACATTTTAGAAGTGCTTCAGATTTTGGATCAAATGGGATTTGTTAAATCTCTAGCCATTTACATTTTCAGATGTATTTAAGGATTTGGATTTTTATTACTTTCAGTAGGTTCTCTGATATTTTAGCTGAAAGTTGCTATTTGCGGTTTTTTAAGATTTTATGACTACATTTGTTTGCGTTGAAAATTCTGTTTTAAGGAGATTTAATGGGTTAATTGTAAAAATTTGAGTTATGTTGTCAATAACAGGTGAGAATTCAATTGGGTCAGGGATCAGCAGCTCATGTGACAAAGGAAATGCTTAAGAATGAGGGGGTTGGTGCCTTCTACAAGGTTTGCTTCTTGTCTATTCTGCCATCAATTTAGTTTCTTGAACCTAAAGAATACACAAGACGTACATTTTGAACCCAGTGTTCAAGGTTGTGGGATCTTTGTTGAAAAGGTAAGAACTTTCCTTGATTTGAGCTTGCGTAACCCACACTAATTTAATGTTCTAATGATATTTGAATCATATTGTAGCTATGTACCCGTGTTCACAAGAATGAATGGAAGTAATGATTATGACTACAAGGCTTGCCATTGTGTCCATAATTCATGAGCTAATGAAGTATATTCATTAAGTTTAAATAAAAAATCCATGTGTTAGGATTTATGGAATCTGGCAGCAAAGAGCAGTAGTTGAATTTAGAAAGACAACTATTTGGGAGGAAAAAAAATACAAAAAGAGGAAAATTAGAGGATTAATGTTAAGGAGATTGTTAGCTTGTAAATTGACGTGGCGGAAAAAAAGTGGTTCATGTAATCTACTCGTAGTAGTTTTGGGTAGTGGCGACGGCGAGACGGTGCTGGCTGAATTTGACGGAGTAGCCATTGAAATGGGTTTTGAAGACTGGCATAATGGTGGTTAACGACCGATTGATCTGGTCCACTATGATAATCCTAGCTCATGAGTTTGAGATACTGTCAATTGATTGTAACAAGCTGTATGATGAATGTATTGGTCAGTGTATGGGATGTGAGGAACAGGGGGAAGGGGAATAGGAACAGAGGAGAGAGAGCACCTGGGTTTTTTATATTTTTTTTAATTTTGTTTTTTCTTCCTTTTTTAATAAAATGACCATTTCTTTTATTTGATTAAATTAATTTATAAAATTTAAATTTTGTCACAAATTTATATATAATTTTTAAAATAATTAATTAATAAAATTTAAATAACATTAACTAAAATTAATTTACATTATCAAATTTTGATTTCCTGTTAATTTGTTTAAATATTTTTATTAGTTTTTCTAAGTGTAATTTTTTATTATGTCTAAATTTTTTATTAGTTTTTCTAAGTGTACTTTTTTAATTTGTTTAAATAATTTTATTAGTTTTTCTAAATATTTTTTGAAATTGTTAAAATAATCTTATTAGTTTTAATTTGTAATAATATTTATATTTGTTTTTAATTTTTTAATTTGTGTAAATAATTTTTATTAGTTTTTCTAATTGTAACTTTGTAATTTGTTTAAATGTTATTATTTTCTTATACTTTTTAGCATATTTTATTATAAAATATTTTATTTTATTTTCTAATTTTATAAACTTAATTGATCTTAAGATGAAAATTTTCTCCCTTTTTTCTAGTGGAAGAATTGATTGATTAAGTATATAACTTATTTGTTGGGTAAACTAAACATTCAGGCCTTTGTTGCTTGAGTGGTCTTGTGACTAACATTTCAAATTGGAGGTTTTGGGATCAAATCCATGGAACAACAAAATTTTTGATAAAATTTGAGTTTAAATACACATCAGCAGTGCCACGTGTGCCACGTAGGCAGGTCAACGCACACGTGGCACCTAGGAGCTTAATATCCAAATTTTGTAACAAAAAAGGGCTCAATTTGCGTTCTAAAAGAAAAGGGTTCAATACCCAAAAGACCTAAAGTTCAGTGGTCACATTTGCATTTTACCCCAATGAAAACAATGTGTCCGAATTCAAAATTATCAAAATTTCGACCACTGCTACTTCCTCAGCCTCTATCGGTGTTACCACACCCATGACCATTCCAACGACCACTACGACCTCCTCCTCGAAAAACATATGAAGTATTGCGCCCAATTCCTCTTTCATAAGTAGTAACAAGTGCAACCTTCTCGGAAGACGCATGAGGAGTTGATCATTCACGACGAGATATCTGTAGAACCCTTGCAAAAGCATTAGTGAGCGAGGCATTTTAGAGTTACTAGAGTAAGAGTTGTGAGCGAACCGATTCAAATTCTTCTTGACCTAGAGCACCAAGAAACCCCATGACCGCCAATTGCCAATTGAACTTGCATTTTTGTTACATAATTCGTGATAGGAAGCAAAGTATTAATCTCTTTATACATTTTCTTATAATCCGCAAAGAACTGGGTCAATGGACGTCTATTATGTGTAGTCCTGTAAATTTTTTGAGAGATATCATACATACAAGCAAGATTATTTTTACCAGAATCAATCATGAGTGACCAAATCAACAATCTGACTATCTATAAAATTAAGTAACTGATACAAAATATGAGCGTCGTCAAGTCCCATTTTTCTTGTGTAGCTGTAGAGGGTCGTGTTTGGGTTAAATGCTTCTTATGTTCCCTCCCAATCAAACATAAGTGGACAATTTTCCACCATTGTGGATAATTATGGAGACCCTCTAACTTCTTGTTAGTAAGGCGATTAGATGATGAAACCACCTCAGTAGCCATAGGAGAATTCTTCGAACCCATTACTGTAGACGTCTTGCTTGACTTAGTTGTCATCTTGTGCGTATCAAAAACAAAAAAAACTAGATATAGTCCAACCCTTAACACTATAATATAACATCCAGGAATAAGACAACCAATTGTCAACCGTCCATGAACTCAAAAAACAAACAAACTTACTAAATCATTCAACAAGACTACAATCAAAAAACAAACTTACTGACAAATGACAATAGTGATGAAAAGAACTCTGCTACAAAGTCGATGAATAATGTTTCTGCTATGGTGCTGATGAACAGTGTTTCTGCTACACTAACTTCTTTTTTTGGGGGACAAAAGAAAAGGAAAAATTAAGATACCGACCTACACTCTGATACCATGTGGACAAAGAAAGAAGGAAGAAGACGCTTGTTATTTATGTGTATTACAATGTATAGCAGATAGTTATTATATAGGCTTAGAGTTGCAGTACGTTTAGAAAGTAAATCAATCATTATCCCTTAATTATGTAACCCCCCTAATCATGCAATTCCCAAATCATGCCTTTTGAATAATATCTAGAATCCTCTAGAATATCTACTAATAGTTTCCTTTTTAAAGTTTTGAGTTTAAAACTGTGCTTTTGTGTGTTTCTCTACTGATTCTTTGCGGAAATAGGTATTTTTATTCCTTCTTTTCATCTTGTCCTACTTCTTTCCACCTTGACCTCCTACATCAGAATTGATGTAAAACTATTTCCATTTACATGTTACAATTAACAATAAATTTTTTTTTTACTTAGCTTGTAACAGAAAGGGTAATTATAAATAGTGTATTGAGGTGGGAATTTTGGTGATGGATGAGGCCTTATCCTTTATACTTTGTTATCCCTTGTAAATCTGACATCTCTCTTTAACACTGCACATATCATATTTGGCATTGTACTCCTCATATGGATTGCATTACTTAAATGGTATTATCTTGAGTAGGGTTTGTCTGCTGGGCTGCTTAGACAAGCTACATATACAACTGCTCGACTTGGATCATTCAGGTAAATGCTCCTTAACATTGTACACTGATACATATCTCATGATTTTATAGAAGTTATGCTTGTACATTAATTTTCTAGATAAGATGGTTACCTGCCCACTATATATATTATTTGTTAATTGGTTGGCACAAGTCATGCCTCTTTCCTTTATGATGTCCCAAAACATTGGCACCGTATTTCTAACTTATTCTAACATTATCATATTCCCATTTGTTTTGTTAAAAAAAGAGGAAAGGAATGGGGTGTTCTGATAAATGGTAGTTCTGAATTCTATCTAACTTTACGTACAATTTTCTTTACTAATTAAAGTTTGTGAATCATAATGGAGAACCAAAAAGTAGTCAAAGGGTGTATTACATATATATAAAGTTAGTGAATCATACTGGAGAACCACAAAAAAGACAAAGGGTGTATTATATATATGTGTGTGTAGTAGATTTTTTAAGTAAGTATTTATAGTGTTTTCTTTTTCAAAGTTGTGTCATGCCTTTTAATTTCCTTATCAGCTCGTTTTCTGTTGTAATCAGTAATATAAATTTCGCTAGCAGTCCCTCTACCAAATGCTAGACTGCTGACCATTTTTTGTCAAGGAGAGAGGAGAGATAGTGTGTATCTTTTAATAACCCACATGCATGAGAGGATAGAGGAGAGATAAAGGATAGTAACCACCCAATTAAAGGGAGAGAGAGTTCATGAGTGCGAGAGGAGAGAGATAAAATAGTGACTACCCAGTTGAAGAGAGAGTTTGTGTTGTATTTAAGAACAACATAAGTGAGAGAGGAAAGAGAAAGGAGAGGAGGATCTGTTGACCATTTTTTGGCCAGGAACTGTCAAGTCCTCGTGATCACTTATTCTTATTTTAATGAATTCAAGCATTTTATTGTATGAAAATTTTGAAAGGGTAACCAACTTAAACTGACGACAGAAATGTTCTTTTGCACCCTTCTTGTTTCAGACGATATCATGCTGATACATTGAATTCTCAAATGAAAACTTGCAACTTTTAGTTACATTTCAGTTTTTACATGGTCCAAGCATAAATTGCCATTAGAATATTTGATAAAGAGCGGCACTAGTATTTGTTTGCTCTAGTTAACCAGCTCTAGATTACATTCCTCTGTATGTGTATACCATATGTATGGTAAACTTTTGTCCTTGCGTGATTTGTAAAATATTATAAACTTCTTACCTTCTTGAAAGCAATTTTTTTGTTCATCAGAATTTTGACAAACAAGGCAATCGCAGCCAATGATGGGAAGCCCCTGCCTTTGTATCAGAAAGCTTTGTGTGGACTAACTGCCGGAGCAATTGGAGCAACTGTTGGTAGTCCAGCAGATTTAGCACTCATCCGCATGCAGGCTGATGCCACCTTACCTGCCGCTCAGCGCCGGAATTACAAGAATGCATTCCATGCTCTCTATCGTATTTCAGCAGATGAAGGAGTTTTGGCCCTCTGGAAAGGTGCTGGCCCTACTGTAGTAAGAGCAATGGCTCTGAACATGGGAATGCTTGCATCTTATGATCAAAGTGTGGAGTTCTTCAAGGATTCTCTTGGTTTTGGTGAGGGTGCTACAATTCTAGGTAAGCCATTTTTTCAATTTATCAAATATCTGAAGTTCTATCAGCTTCTTTTTCATTAATTATAACTTGGTATTTTTCAGTTCCTGTAACTGCATTATTACTCTCTGCTGTGCTGCAACTAGCCTTCAGACTTTTGGTTGAAATATCCTAATTCTGTAATTTTAACTTGTATCAAGGACTGAAAAAACAACATTTCACATCTTATTACTTGAATGTAACACTTGTCCAGAGTAAATGTTAGTTATCCATTATTCTGGCAGACCTCATGGATTTGCCATATGAACAGAATCTGTCATTAAGCAATTAATTCATAGCAATTCCTCGCACTCATACCATTTGTGGGGTTGGCAATTAATTCATAAGACCTCATTTGTAGGGTGTTCCAATAAATGGTAGTCTGATGTGGACTTTTGGATCGACCACATCATTAGGGTGCCATTGTCACCTCCACCCCGTTAACAACATCCCTTCCACCATTGGAACAGTTAAGCTATTGATTTGGGTGTAGACATCTTTTCATAATGATTTTCCTATTCCAGATTTGGCATCCAATACTCAGTAGCTAATGGCGTTTCTGAATCAAAGGGTGAAGTTCCAAAATTTGGTTGCTTCGGTTTCTTGCTCCCTCTCTCTCTCCCCCTCCCCCCCTCCCCCTCCCCCTCCCCCTCCCTCACAAAAAAAATAAATATTAAAAAAGGAACAAATATGAAGACAATATTGCTGGAAATTGCTTTTAAAACTTGTATATTCTGGTGTAGCAAACCAACCCCAAAACTTGTGGAACTCCTGCATATATTTGTGTTCCTCTCAAGAACTTATGGGTTGCATAATCGGTGTGTGGGATCACTTGAAAATTGCTCTTTAGTTGATATACTGAATTTCTAAGTGTGGATTCAACAGTCTACTAGTCTAGCATATGCTCCATCAAGTACTGCCATATGTTCACTTCATAGAGTGGTAAACATCTTTTATCATAGTAGCAGCAAAATGTTTTGATTATTACTCCTTTTTTGCTTCAAATTTGTATCCACTTCTGTTTAAATTTGATAAATTCCCTCTTTCATTTTAGGGGCCAGTTCGGCGTCAGGGTTCTTTGCTGCAGCTTGTAGTTTGCCCTTCGATTATGTTAAAACCCAAATACAGAAAATGCAACCTGATGCTCAGGGGAAATATCCGTACACAGGTTCTCTAGATTGTGCAATGAAAACCCTGAAACTCGGAGGGCCCTTCAAATTCTACACAGGATTCCCCGTATATTGTGTTAGAATTGCCCCTCATGTCATGGTACTCTTTACCTCTGCCTCATACTCCTACTTCTACTTCTGTGTGCTTCAACGCAGCATACCATGTTTCTCCAAATTGTATGTACTTGACATGGATATTCCTCAACCAGATTCAGAAACTGGAGGGATCCGTCGGTTATAGTATAGATTTTTGAGAAAGAGAGATTTGGCATTGAAGTTGAGCCTATAAGAATAGAGAGCTGATCCTCTGTTCCCATTTTTCCTGTCTTCTAACTTAAATTTTGACACCTACCCTCTTATTTAATTTTAGAGTTAATTGGTGTTAAGTAAAAAGGTAGATGTCAAAATTTAAGTGTGGGGACACAAAGGGACAGGGAAAATGGGGACAGAGGATCTGCTCTCATAAGAATAATCTGTACTTTTGATTTCTAGTAACTAAACAACCTCAAGTCAAAACTTTTTCAGATTTTTTTTAAAAGATGACTGATGGAATTATTGTACTTAACAAAATCTGAAAACCTGTAGGGTAGGAGTTAGGACTAAGTCTGGAATTTTACATATTTATCCAAAAACTTAGGGGAAGGTTAGTTGTTTCCAGATTCTATAGGAGCAATAATATATGGATCCGGTTAGAATGAAGTCATGGTAAGTTGGTCAATTGACATACTATATGTACTACCATATATAATATATGTTATATGTGCTGACAAACTATATGTACTACCTACCATATATAATATATGTTAACTTCATGTTAACCACTTCCATAATATATGTACTACCGTTCCATAATAAACATTTTAATTTGATTTTTATGGTCAAATTATCTATTTTTAAAATTATTAATTAAAAATATTTATATATAATTTTCAAATTTCGAAACTTGGCATTAGAAGTAATTCTCTGTAGTTTATTATGATCATATTAAGTCATATGTTTTGATTTTTTTAAAGATTTATTAATTTAAAAAATGATCAATTTGATCATAAAAGTTAAATTAAGACACGTTTATTACGGGAGTATGAAATACTCCTTTGTAATTGGATTATTCCTTTTTTAGCCATTATTTTGGTAATTCTTGGGTTAGCTTGATTTGTTGTGGCTAATGTTTATTCAGTTATGATTTGAGATTTGGGGGTGATTATTTGTCACTAAACCTATTTGAACCTTTTCCCCAGCAAATAAATAAACAAACTGAAACTACAATTATTTGTAGCTGCATTAAATGGTTCCAGATTCTTTCCTAAATTTGTTGATTAATAGAGTTAAATGGTCATTTCATTTTGCTTAATTTCTTAAAAGAAAGGGAATTGATATTTCATGACTTCTATGTGAAAAATAATCATGTAGAAATATAAAAAATTGCTCTTCCAAAGAAATATTTTTTTAAAAGTAACAAAAAATAGAACTCTTAATATAGATTTTTCCTCTTCTTAATTTAATATTTTAAACAATAAATAAATCAAGATTCGTTATTTTTTCTTTCTTTTTTTTTTTTTGTGTGGAAAAAAACTAATACTTTACACTCAAAAAGCAATTTATAAGACTTTTTGAAGTCAATTTGACATATTTTTAAATTTAAATTTTAAATGAATTAATTAATTGAAGGAAATATAATTATATAAAATTGTAAATAAACTAAATAATACTATTTGTGACGCCCCCAAAATAGGTCCATTCCATCCAACCCATTCTGAGTCGCCAAATACATGGTACAGAAATAACTACAACTTTATTATTACAACATATAAAGCTGTGAGTTTAAATACGAGATATTGCCATCTGTACAATATACACACGCAAAATAAATCTTCATCATAATTATTGATACGATATTTTACAAAAATGGTGAGGACTACTAAACAACTCTCTCTAGAACCTTCATTCCATACCCCAAATTACTACTCGCTACATTCTAGCCTCACGAGAAGAAAAAATGGAACAAAAAGGAAAATGGTGAGCTCATTAGCCCAAGAATAATATTATGACTAAGATAATATACAACAAATTATCGTTAGTCTTCAATAGGAAAAAATCTAATAGAATACAATAGACAACCAGGTTTTAAATCAACAATGCAATGGAAACAACAATTCATTAGAAGAGTTAAGTAGAGAATGCAAACTACTATCTTCATATATGAATTTAAAAGTTCATCGTCGATATTTTATCCTGTAACATCAATCAATATATATACGAATCAAATATTCATCTTTTTACTACAGCCAAAGATATTCATTAGTTAGTCATGTTCATCTAAACACTTGTTCATCTTTGCACTACGGGCCAAAGATATTAATCGATCGGTCGTGTTCATCTCAACACTGCTCATCTTTGTCTACTAGCCAAAAGATATTCATCAAAAATCATTCATCTTTGCTTTCTGAGCCAAAGATATTCGATAATATCATCATTTAGGATGAGGATGATGAAAAAATATTTTAAAGGAAACGAATCCGATTGAAACAAAAGAACAAATATTAAGGATTAGTATTTTAAACAATCCAAGTTCAAAAATACTTCATAAGTAATCGAGTGGAGTAAAATTCAAGAATGATCAAAACATGGATACAATCAAAGCTAATATCCATAGTAGATATTTTGGACAAAAAGAAAAATTTTATTTTTCGAATTGAATAGTCTCAGTATTAAATGAATAGTCAAGTATCGTGAATAATAACTCAGACACCAAAAGATAGAAATTTCACAAAAAAATATCTTCACGCTTACAGTGAATAGTACTTTAAATGAATAGTAACTCGTGAATAGTAACTCATGAATAGTAATCCCGACATGAAAAAGTTCTAAATTTGATAAAAATTTCCAACTAATATTTCGGCATAATGATATTGAAGAAATAATATCATTTTCGAATAAAATAACATCCCTTACCTCGAAAGACAAGTGATTTAGTTGAAACAGGATATAGGCTATGACTTGAACTTGCAGTAAGTATAACAATACTCAAAGTATACTCAAAATACTCACAAGAATAAACTCGATAATATAGAGAGAAAACTTGATTTAAATGTGATTTTCAATTCTAACCTAAGCACCCTATTTATAGGAAAATGCTTAGAACACCAAAAAGAAAATTTAATATAATATTAATATATATTTTCCAAAACCTCATACTTTACACTTGCCAACTTGAATTCACTCTCCTACACATGTTAAATGAGGCCACCTAAACATTCCAAAAACGTTTTTCTATTTTAAATATTTTAAACTTCCAAAAATCAATTATTTGAACTTGAACTTCAATAATTCATAATAAATAGCCCTTTTATCGGAAAATTCGAATCTCGCGTTTTTTTTTTTATAGGAAATTCAATTCTCTACAACTTTGCAGAAGAAAGTGTTTCCAAATTCCAAACAAAAATTGACCGAAATTCACAAACGGACGATTTTACAGGCTATAATCAAATTTCAGTCAAGAAATGGGGTCCACCGACACACAAAATATGTGTTAAACAACTTTTGCAACAAAAATACTCTTCCTCCTTATATACTCATATATCCCACATTCATTGTAAAAATATCACCATTATTATATTATTAAAATAATATATTTAAATGAATTATTTTATCAGAAAAAGATAAAACATTAATTTTCAACAATTGTCACATTAAAAATTTTCTTCATCTATATCCACATAAAATCAATATTTTTCTCATCATATAAATCAATAATTAATTATTCACAAATAATATTACGAATCACAATCTTTAAAGAACGGTAGTTCCTGAAGAGGGGTTTTCGAATAAAGATTTTTTCTTCTTGGCCAGCCGCAATTAAGTGACCAAACCTCTCCTTAGAAAGAACTTTCTAGACATTGCCAATAATATTTTCTAATAATATTATTCAGGATAATATGAATTATTAGCTTCGATAATGGAAAATCTTGTGTAATGACAATTTATTGAAACAACGATAATATAAAATATCAATGCAAAGAATTATTGAATTAATAAAATAAAATCTTCGAGCGATAATTATTTGTAACAATTATTGAGTTGTGCCTTGCGTACGTAAAAATCAATAATTGGTGCAAAGTCTTCTTCAACGACAACGCGTATTAGTGTGTTTTAACCACCGGGTATTCCAACAAAATTAATTCAGTAATAACTAAGCCGTTATTTATAAATAACTTATATTTGTCGTTTTCTTCATCCAATCGCTTTTCCGTTATGGGGTCCACAAAAATTCATGCTTGTGCGTCATTTAATATTCCCGAAGCGATGCGAATATTCCACGACCAAACGAATATTCCCAAACAATAATGAATATTTTATAACCACTTTAACTTATTCAAATATTTGCGTATTTTACCCATAACTATCCACATTAATCAAATTAACCCTTACTATATCAAAATAATAAATAGAAGAAATTTTAATTTCATTAATAAAAATTTGGGGTCTTACACTATTAGCTACAAAATTTATTATTTTAAAAATCAATAAAACATTTTAAATTATCTCATATTAACTTAAAGTTATACTATCATTTTGAACATGACATACTTACTACTTCCACTATATCACAAAAAAAGTCCCATTTATAAAATTAACGATATATATTTTTATTCCATTTATACTCTTATAAATAATCAATTAATAATTTAACAATATAAAATGATACTCATTATGTTCCAAAATTAGATATATAATTTAACTTTTGAGGTTTAATAACGACAAATTAAATTTTAAAAATTAGTATGAGTCGTAAAAATTTAAAATGAAATAAATTTTGTGATTAATAATTTTTATTATATACTATACAATTATGATAATTATATTAACTAAAATTAAATAAATTCACATCAATTTAAAATTTAATATGCCATCATTTTACCTAATGTTCGGGAGTATTTTATCGGAACCGAATGTTAGGCTGCGAGCCACTATTTGAAGCGGATGAGGTCGGGCCTGTGTAATGAAAGGCGTGTCGGATGTCGGGGTTCGGATACCCGAGCCCATTAAGTAGGGATCCGGTGGAACCGAGGAGGTCGAGAGGTTCGGGGTTTCAAGTCCTTTGGTAGAGGCCCGAGCAGGTGCTTATGATACTTGATGGGTTGGGCCTGTGCAGTTGGACAGCCCATGTGCAGAGTTGGGAATGATAAGGGGTTTACGTGGTTAAGGGTTCTAACCCTAACCATATCTTAATAAGGCAACTCCAAAGGTAGTATTGGAAAGTATTCTACTTCCACCTTTTAAGGAGATTGTGTTGGACCCAAATATAGGTAACTACCATATTTAGGAGTCCTATTCCGACTCAGAGAGGGACTCTTAGGAGATGAGAATGACTATAAATATAAGGTTTAACTACAATTAACAGCTAATACATCTTTGAGCAACAGCCTGTACTTATTCTCACACCGGAGCTATCTCTCGGCGGCACAAGCCGTCAAGCTTCTGTGTAATATGTTATGACGGCTTCTGTGTAATATGTTATTGTGCAGGTTTCAGCGAGTGGATTCTGTGATTGGACGCGCAGACGAAACTTGGCGTTAATACATAAAAATTCTCTAATTTTGAAATAAAAAGAGTAATAAAATTATGATTTTAAACTTAAGGATATTGCGAAGAGTGAAATATATACTTATAGTATATAAAAAGTGAACTTTTTATAAAGTATAACAAATAAAATTCTTCTTTTGGAAAAGAAGGAATATTAAATTCTCAACCATGGAAACATGCATAAAATATGTTTTAAAAGTAAGTCCTAAAAGTACGTATTTATAAATTTGGACCGAGCTAGTATTTTCTTACTCTCTTTTCCCCAAACTAGTTCGTCTAGCAATAAGGCTGAGTCGGTCGATAATCACCAGTTTTGATCTTTCTGGTGGTGTTTTTCGCTGTAATTTTTGTTTTATTTTGATTTATTGGAAGAGGAAGTGAATAATAAAAATGTCGTCGTCGATTGATTTGATTCTGAAGCCGGCGTGTAGCGGATGCGGATCGACGGCGGAGCTGTACGGAAGCAATTGCAAGCACTTGACACTATGCGTATCGTGTGGAAAATCCATGGCTGAGAAACGCACCAAATGCTTCGACTGTGGCACCACCATCACTCGATTGATTAGGGTTCTGGCTTTCTACATTTTACTAAGAAATTGATTCGGTTCAATTGATGATATATTCTAATGCTGGTTATACTGTTATATAATTTAATTCTATTCCATGATTATGCTCCATCTTCAAACTAGATAATTGGGAAATTTAATTCACGATAGTATTGTTATTGTGGTAGGAGATGGAATTAGTAAATAACAGCTCTAGATAAGTAAATTTAGTTTTTTTTACTGGAAAGTTAAGTGTACCTAAATTTGTACCTTCTTATGTGCCATGAGTGATTCTGAAATTAATTATAAATTCAAGTTCGATTTTGTTAACTCAACTATGAATGCGATGCGTAATCACCTACACTGGATAGGTGCTTGTAGCATCACTCTTGTTCAAAATTCTTATTCAAGTTTTCAATTCTTTACTTTTCTATCCTAATTGTGTTGTATTCTTTTCTTTCCCATCTAAAACTCAGAAACATAGGGTTAAGGAGAACAACAGATGTATCATAGTTTTTTCTTAGAAATTTGACTTTTGAATGGGACCCATTGTTTGGACAGAGTAACTATTATTTACATAGGAATTGTGGGTATGTTTAGAAGAAAATGAAATGCTATTTCACATGGCACTTGCTGGAAGGAGATTTTGAATCAGTAGAAAAAACCTTTGGAGAAAGCATTTATGTTTCAGTATTTGATACTGTCCGTATACTTATAAAAAGATAAATGAAGGAATTGACACCGGCCCATCTGCACTAATACATCAAAAAGGGAGATTGCTCTTGTTACTCGGAGTGAACTTTTCTTTAGGATTTAACTATCATCACGGTCTAAGGTGACACTAATCACGAGTGAGGTAGCAGTAACCTGATAAATATAAATGTAAGCATCAAATATATTTGCTAGAGAGCATATAAGCTTACATGGATGGAGTATCTGTTATTTGAATACCAATTGACAATTTGTGACATATATAATAAATTAACTGATGCAATAGCACGAGATTTTGAATTCCCATAGCACCATGGGACAAATAATTTTGAGGGATAACAAACTTAAATATTGATCAACAATTCAAATAGTCAAAAGGCTGAAGGTGGAAAAAGTGTTGCAACTTTTTTCCATTTTTCTTTTGTTCTGTTGCTAGATAAGGAGATATATTTCCTTGCTTCTTTATGGGCCTATACCATGGGTGCATTTAGAGGTATTTTTGTGATTGATCTTTGAGAGATTGGAGAGCTGCCCTCTTTCAACTTGTTTTTCTTCTTTGTCCTTCGGTTGGGTGGACTCCTTGTTCCCCCTTTGCTTGTATTCTCTCTTTTCTCTAATATTTTTTTTTTCCTTTTATCTATTAATTTTTTTCACTTTTCAGTATGCAAGTGTTCTTGCCTTTTTCTGTAAGTCTGAATTGATATGGAAACTTTGGTGAGCAACCATAATAGGCTGGGAAAATTAAACAAAATTGTGGGGATTAAGAGGCCTGATGACAAACATGCTGAGGATGAAAAATTACTTTGTTCCTTAGGTCAAACTATAGATTCTTTTGAATTTAAGATCAAATTACGCACACCTTGTTCGAATTGACATATTCCGTAAAATGCTAGTTAGATTCTTTTGGACCACATGGTTCTTTCTAGGTAAACTCCAGTTTTGGGAGTTAAGCTTGGGAATCGAGAAGGTATTTTTATTTCTTCTTTTAGACATTGTTCTAAAAGTCGTTAGATGAACCTAGGTGGCGGAGGGGGCGCCTAGTGCCTGGGACAGACTAGACGTTTCCTTAAGCAGCCTCATTTATTTATTTTTCCTACTATACATACATGTTATACTACACAAAACATATAGTATATGTAATTTTTATAAATATTACATGGAACATTACCCAAAAAATAATATTTTAAAACTTAACAAATTCATTTTAAGTTTTGTAGAGTTTTAAAGTGGAGGTCTTATTCTGCTTAGGTGGGGCCTAGGCGCCTAGTCAAATCGAGGCGGTAGAGGGCCTCCTAGTGCCTGGCAGGGATTAATTGGACCTAGGTGGAGATTTTTGAATACTGCTTTTAGTTGTATCCATGCTTACATCCTTCATTTGACAAGCTCCTAAATTTCCTTTTCTTAAAAGGACTTTGATGTGGGTGCAGACCCATTGATACATAGGTGCCCAATAATTTTCTCTTAACTTAATGGGACCATCACTTGACGTCTTAAGTGAATCACTTTTTTATTTCTTCGTGTAGCTGACCTATAGTGTACTAAGATATTTACTGTATGTGTTGGAAACAAAGGTACTGGAGGTTGTCTATGGCAGATTTTGTAGTTTTACAACTCAATTTTTCCATCATGCTTCTTGCCCTTCTTTGTTTTATATCTCTTTGTATATTAATATTAGTATACATTTTTCTTTTATCTAACTGAATTAAATATGAATGAGGATTTGAACTTCTACCCACACTTCACATACTGTTGACGCTTTCTCTCTGTTGGTTTCCTTCACTTATGTTGTAGATCATTTTTCATCATTAAGGTCGATAACATACAGTTAGCTCCTAGTGTTGTATATTGTATATTATCCAATACGGCGAAGCAACACAGGGATATTTGTTCATTTAAAGATTATATTATAATGACGACCATTTGGGGAAATGGTTTTTGCATTTGGAGATATCTAAAACAGTCAGTTTGTGGGTTGCTAGCATTGGAACTTGCTATTTTTTTAATTTAACAAAGAAATTTTCAATCCCCTACTTGGTAACTCTCTAGGAGCATGTTTAACCCTTTAGGAAGTTCTCTCTCTCTTTCTTAACTCGCAACACTTTTCCCTTTATTCCGCTTCACAAGGTGTGTGAATGAATAGACTGAAGTAGTCCTTTTGGCTAGGTTTTGGTCAGCGTCCATCCTTACGAGAGAACAAGTTAAAAAGGGAAAAATAAAATAAAAATTCAAGAGAGTCAATACATTCCTTAACTAAGTTCCTCCCCTGAAGACTATGTTCAATCCCACATTCTCAATGTTCTTATTGTGCAGCTGGTTGAAGTTCCTGTTTGTTTCTTGATGAATGATTCATTTACTGGCATGATATGTTATTTGCTGGGACAATTTTAACTAGTATTAAGATTTATCGTCTTTATTACTTCAATGTTTATTATTTTAAGTCCTCTCATTTTCTTACAACTGCGTTTAATTTTTTGGAAGCTGAATTTTCAATATTGTGTCATTTGTGTCAAAATTTAGGAATATAATGTCCGGGCATGTTCTAGCAGTAACAAGAATTATTTCATTGGTAGATTTGTGAGTGGCTTACCGAGTTTTTCTAAGAAGAAAAACTCAGAGAAATGGTCCATCCAAAAAGAAGGGTTACAAGGCCGCCAACTTAGTGATGCCTTACGGGTATTTTCTTGTTCCTTGTTTAACTATGAGCATTGATTTTTCTTTTGCTTTTCAGAAATCTCACTATTCTGACTAATATACTAGTGTTAGCTAGATAAAGGTGAGGGTATGTTATGTTGAACAACAAGAAGGTTAGTCTTAAGTTGAATATTCTATTAACTATATGTGAATAGTTTTCTAGACAGACCTTAAACAGTTAAACCTCTTACCTATTTCTTTATAGGGGTATGTGATTGTTTTGTTTATTTCTTGATTTTTCGTTTATCAATTCTTGATTCAATTACTTACAGTTTAACTATATATATATATTTGATCTGCATGTTAACTTCTGCATTTTTATATCTCCTTACTTGTTGGATCTGATATAGTAGCTTCTTTTTTCTCAGCATACTTTATCTAAGGTTTAAATGAGATTCAATCTCTATCATTCTCGGACAAGTTCATCATTTTTTATAGTTGTGTGCTCTACAAAAGCATACATTAATTCCCCAACTTCTCTTCGGTATTCAACATTCCACCATGTGATCTTCTTCAAGGAGCAAGATCAACTCCTCTGGCAATAAGGAACAAGCTTGGTGCTTCAATCGAAGCTCCTCAATGAACCTTGGTTACCTTCTAAGGAGATATGAACAAGAATTAACATAGATATGTGGATATGTAATTTTCCATAAAAGTAGGATTCAAATAATTTGGGATACCTTGAATGATTTAAAAGTCTTTTCTTTTTCAAAATTCCGAGCTTCTTTGGGAACAATTTGAATTCTGTGTGGTTTATTTGAAAATAACATAATAGCCATAGATAATTTTGTTAATATCCTTCAATTTGAATGTCACAAAGTTAATTTTAAATAACATAATAGTCGTAGATTATTTCTTCGATTAGGAGGCCTTCTTTGTGTGTCTAACACCGTATAAAGATTTATTATCCAGGCTTTTTCTCGTCCCCGTGTGTCTAGAGAAGAAATACATAAAATAAAGGGAATTGATATTTCCACAAATGAATAGTAAGTGGGTCTCACATTTGTGTGAGAGATCTTGTGGAAATATCAATATTTACTCGTGGAAATAACAATTCCCAAAATAAATAGGGCACAAACTTAGAGAATTGGAAGTGTGCCGAAGTAAAATGTTCAAGGCAAATCCTATATTGTTCATGTACAATTCTAGTTCATGAGCCTATATAGTGCATCTCTTCTTCAAGAATGGGTAGAAAAGTTGTATTGAAATATGTTGCATTCGAACTTGCAAGTGTATGTAGCATATTTGTGCTTCTAGCATGGGTAAAAAAGGTGTTGTGTCAAAATGGTCTGAAATCACTTGTATATATTTTTGTAAGACAATTTGATTTTAAAGACGCGGAAGTTTAAATTTTGAGAGAGGTATCAGCACAGACACATGATGATAAAAGAAATCTACAACTTTATGTTGGCACTTGTCGTTTTTGTGCAGAAATTTTTAGTCTAAATTTTGAGAGTGTCAGCACATGTACACATGATGATAAAAAAATGTGCACCTTTATGTTGACACAAGTTTAAGTTTTTAGAGAGTTGTGTCAGCACATGCACGCAGAAGAATCCTCGAATTTAGATTCAGGGATTCACCAACCATCTTGCTTCTTAGAATACAATTATGTGCCAACTAGAACTTTTGCTCCCTTAAACTTTCTATTTTGTTTGATTAGTTTAATTTTTCTTGCCTTTGGCTAATTAGCTATCAGAGAATGTGTACCAGTTAAAATTTATTCTTTTATGATATTACTTGCTTGGCTATATAATTATGTAAATGTGATGTGTAGAGAAATACAAGAACAAACCTTGGCTCTTAGAAGATGAATCAGGCCAATGGTATGTATTATCTATATATATTAGCGTTCTTAATAGTCACACTCAAACACACAACTTGTTGTCCCTGCGAATTTAACTTACATGGTCTTTCTGAAGGGGTAATTCGTATGCTATTTATTGCTTGTGCATAGTCAGCTTTGTTCTGTATATTTTTATGTATAATATATATTTCCTTTGATCTTTAGGTACAACTTCAACAAAGTTGCACAGTATAAGCAGCTTACTCTGGAGGAAGCAGAAGAGAAGATGAAAAATAGAAGGAAAACAGCAGATGGGTATGAAAGATGGATGATGAAAGCAGCAAATAATGGGGCGGCTGCGTTTGGTGAAGTTGAAAAGTTTGATGACAAGGAAAGTGGTGTTGGTGGGGGGAGGGGACGTAAAAAAAGTACTGGGGGTGACGAGGACGAAGCTAATGTCTCGGACAAAGGAGATGAAGATGAAGAAGAAGAGTCGGCCAGGAAAAATAGACTTGGACTCAACAAAAAAAGTGGCGGTGATGATGATGAAGAGGGTCCAAGAGGAGGCGATTTTGATTTTGATGATGACGATATTGAGAAGGGTGAGCATATTTTTATACTTCCTCCATTTCAATTTATAAGATCATTGTTCACTTTTGAAAGTCAATTTGAGACCTTTTCAAATACAAAATTGAGATGATTCATTAACAATTATGAAACAATAAATCTTACATTGTGTACTACTTTTTAGATAGTTTACAATTTTTATAATTGAATTGACTAAAACTAAATGAATTCTTTGAAAATGTCTCAAGTTGACTTCAAAAAGTTGATGTTTTGATATACATGTGAAACTTCCAAGGTTACCTTTATTTATTATTGGATGCTGATGTCGTATTAACTTGCTTATTCAAAAAAGATGAATCATAAATGAGGCTTAAATCCAATATTGCTCCTTTACAGTTTCCATCAGTATCAGCATAGATATAAGCTTTATACTAATTCTGTTCTCTGGAGCCTCTTTGATTGAACTTTTTTTAATATATGCTCCATAGTGTAATTTCTCTTCAATTTTCTCTAAAGTGTGCTTTTCCTATGTCACATTGCATCTATAACTAATTGTTTGAATAACATAACTAGAGCTCTGTTATACATACCTATTTCATCATTTTATAGCCTAGTGTTTGCAAATTGATGAGGTGGCTGCATTTTTATGAAGTTCTTTCTCTAATTTACTCAGTGTTCTAAAAATCCCCACTTAGGTCCGCCTAGGCGCTAGGCCCTCCCTTGGCTCCCCGTCTAGGCGCTAGGCCTCCCTTGACTCCCCGTCTAGGCGCTAGGTCCCCTGACGCCTCACCTAGGCCCAATGCGGCAAAAAATCCCTCCAAGAAATTAGGCGGGGCCTAGGTGGGGTCTAAGCGGAAAGATTTTTTTATTTTAATAACTACCCAGACCAAATCTTGATATATTTATTTTTCTAATGATATACCATATTCATAATACATATTGTAGCATATCAAATCACAATAAGAAGTGAACAATATAAAGTCAAAATGGATAATTTTATTATAGTTGTAATTTTTTGAACTTGTACCAACTTCAAATTATATAAATGATACATTTGTAATATTTAGTTTAATTCAATATAATTTTAAATTTATGTTTAGTTTTTAAATTTTAATATTGAATTAAATTCTTGAAATTTTAAAATTTATTATTTAATAGCAATCTTGTTTATGAATAAAACTAATATTTTGAACAATTGCATGTTTGTGTTTGAACTTTGACATTAGCAATATGGATGTGTTTGAACTTTAAGCAAAAATTTTATTATATTTATTATAGATTGTTTTTCTTTATATTATTGTTTTGTTTGGATAAATGTAAGATAAAATATTAAAATTGGCTTAAAATAAAAAATTCCGCCCAGGCTCCCTAGGCGCTAGGCCCCCTCGGCCTCCCGCCTCCCGCTTAACACCTTTTAGAACATTGAATTTACTTCTTGTAGATGAAATTTTGTAATGGTTATTGGTGGAGCAACATATCTTGAAAGTTTACTATTGGTTATTTTTAGGTGATGATTGGGAGCATGAAGAAATATTCACGGACGATGATGAAGCTGTTGGAAATGATCCCGAGGAGCGGGAAGATTTGGCCCCTGAAATTCCTGCCCCTCCAGAAATTAAGCAGGTCTGTCTGTCTTGTTTTGATGCTGTAACTTTGTGCATCTGAACCTACAAATTCTTGACAAACCATTTCTTTGTTCTATAGGTTACTGATGGTTTTGTCTGTCATGCTTGAATATCATTTTATGTCATGTTTAAAAGTCTATTGTTGGAAGGGGGGGTGTAGTATCCCCTAGAGGTGGAACATTCCCTAGTAGGGAGAAATGGGGATACAGAGGTACTGGTGATGTCAGTGAAGGCATGATTGAAAATTAACTTCCTATAATTGGTGTCATTTTGAAAGATGTCCAAAAACAAAACAGTCATATCATCACAAATAATGGCATTAGGGATTTGGGGCTGGGGCTGGGGCTGTTATGGTGCTTTCATACTTTTTCAATGGACTAGATTCTTTAAATGTGACTCCTTTTTTTAAAAAAATTATTTTTTTTACATGCGACTCATGTACTGTACTTACATTTTTGGCAGTTATCTTTATGGACAAAGTTAGAATTGGTATTTTTGGATTTGGACAATATGCTTGGTGATTATCAAGTTTTGACCAAGGCAGAAAGTCTCTAGTACTTTCATTAGGTGGTGAATGATTTAAGTTGTCTTTCTCTAAAGAATATGGAAATAATGTGATTGTCCTTGTGATAACATGTTTACAACCATGAAAAATGTTACAAAAATCTGTAACTCTTAGAAACTCTATTGCAAAATGGACCATCCAGGTGGAAGGCCTTTCAACGCGGATCAATCTGTTTATTACAGAAAATCCCTAGACACCCACCACCAGTGCGGATCTACCTGTTTATTCTTCAGTCTTAACAAAAAGAAATTTATTTGGCGTGTGTTTTTTTACCTATTGTAATGACTTGCAGACTTTTTTTATTTCTCCCCCATATTAATTCCAGACTTCATTATACTCTTTTCCTTTAGATATGTTTATGCATATGCCTATGTATTAGGTTAGTTAGCACTTATACCAGCAGATTTTTTATGTTTACACATTGTATGATTCAAATAGAGTTGTGAGTTCTTTAATGCATCGTTACATTTTCTATTTCATCTATGTATGCATTCAGGATGAAGAGGATGAGGAAGAAGGTGATGAAAAGGAAGGAGGATTAAGCAACTCCGGTAAAGAGTTGAAGAAACTGCTTGGTCGAACTACTGGACTAAATGAATCGGATGTGGATGTGGAGGATGATGATGATGACGAGGATGTAAGTTTCTATGATTGTTAGACTAAAGCAAACAATGGAAAAAGGTTCTGGCCATGCCAGTGTTTGATTACTATACATTTTGAAAGGCGTCTTGCTGTTTTAAGGGCTTTAAGACAGTGAAAAGACGTATGAGTAGCCTCACCTCTCTCTCTCACTCTTTGATAGCCAACCCACCTCACACACCATCCAAATAAGGAATAAAAATCTCCTCGTCACACTGCACTAAATTAGTATAGTGACCCATTGGGATGAATAAGTGATGCTCTTCATAACAAAGGTCCGGGGTACTAGTGTTCGGTTATTTTTGATGCAGCTATGATTACACTAGTGTTCTTCTGTTTTTGGTTTGCCCAGGAAGATGAAATTGGTGCTTCCCCTGTACTAGCTCCAAAGCAGAAGGATGTTCCTAAAGAAGAACCTGCTGACAACAGTCCTTTGAAACCAGCTTCTTCGGGACCTGCTCGTGGGACCCCTTCAACTTCTAAGCCAGGGAAGGGAAAGAGAAAAATGACTAGCGATGATGCAAAACCAGCTACTACTGGTGCACCTTCTAAGAAAGGGAAGACAGAAAATGTACAATCCTGTGTTGAACCTCAGAAGTTTATGCTTAGGATCCTACTTTCCAGACCTTGCTATGAATGAATTTTGTTTTTATGTGATTTTTCCTTCTTTTTACAACTAGAAAATGAAGGTTTATCTACTTGACTGTGATTGTATGTTGAGCTGGGTAACTTAACTCTAGTTCTGGGGTCATTAGACTCATTACATAGAAAGCAAAACATCTTGAATGTACAAATTAGGGCATTGTAGGGCTTTTTAATTCTTCACTACTAATTTTTTTTTAAAAAAATTCTCTCCCTTTCAGGGACCTGTGAAGGAAGAACCAATCTTCTCTGCTCCGAGAAGTAGTAGTGTGCCTGCAAAAGGTGCAGTATCAGCACCCCCAGAATCTGGTTCAACATCTGCAGGGCCTGTCACAGAGGATGAAATTAGGGTTGTTTTAACGCAGAGGACACCGGTGACTACACAGGATCTTGTTGCCAAATTTAAATCTAGACTAAAATCCAAAGAGGTATGTTGTTAATGCTTGATCAATACCCTTCTCCATGCTTGACTCGTATCACAAATTTCTGAAATCCTCGAGTTGAAAATGGTGCTTAAGAATGGATAATGGGTTAGTAGTTCAATGCTAGAAACTAGCATCTGGAACCTATAATCCATGAGATATAGGCAGTGTTAGCATATGATATCTTCTTGGTATGCATAAATATTGTCTATGCATTTGGGAAGAGGGAGATGATTGGTATATCGCTATCATCAACCATGCACCATCATCTCCCTCTTCTCGGGCGTGCACTACGATGGTGTACTCGCAAAAAAAACACTTGAAAAGATAAAGAGGAAGATGGTGTATCTTTTTTGGTCTTGCTTGCTTTGAATACAAGGGTAATGAATTTTTTGAAGTTTTATAATCTGTGCAAAGTTATAAACAAAAAGTAGTATCGTAGTGTAACAAAATAGTAAATATGACTACTGTGCAGGACAAAGATGCTTTTGCAGCTATACTGAGGAGAATTTCCAAAATACAAAAGACCACTAATGGGCGTAGCTTTGTAGTTTTGAGAGAGAGATGAAGTGCTTTCCAGCTCACAGTTCTTATGTAGGCTAAGTTGAAAGAAATGCTGGAGGATTACGTGTGCCCGTCACTCTATTTCCATCTAGTCTTGTACAAGGCTAAAGTCGATATGCTGTAGAGGTTGATGCTTTGTTCTTTCAGTTTTTTCATCCAGTAAACTTGGATAAAAATAAAGAGTAGGAAGAATGCTAGAGAAGTCGGTATATCGCAGCCTGTTAAATCGGTTTCTGATTGTATTTATGCAAACTGTATCGGTGATTTGAATCTGTTCTTGCATGTTTACTGCATGCTCTGTGATGCTTGTAGTCTTTGCTCTGTTTGTGAGAGAGATGGAAGGAAGAACTAAGAAGAATCATAAAGTTAGTTATTATGTACCCGTGTAAGTAGGTAGTGAACTTGACCTACCTGACTGTAGATTTATATGCAGCAGGCGATTATATTATTGTATGAATCAGGGTTGAGTTACTTTTAAGGAGTTTTTATCTTCTAAAATACACAATAAAGTTGCCGAGAATGTGATAAAATTGTTGGTGTGCACAAAGTTAGTCAAGAGGGAAATACAAGTCTTTTGTGAGTTTTGAAATTAGAATTGTAAATTAAGTGTAGTTTGAACATTAATCTAACCTTAAATTGATAAATGAGACTAGTTTGAGCATGAAATACTTGGTTACTTCAATAGCTCCTCTCTCTCTCTCTCTCTCTCTCTCTCTATATATATATATATATATATATATATATATATATATATATATATATATATATAGGCTGACTGACATTTTTGTTCCTTCAAGTTGTCATTCACTTTTAAAGTCTTCCTTAAAGTTCATTTTTCGTCAGTCAGTTAGGTCCTTAAAGCGACATTTTTGACGTTTCTATCTCTTTTACCCGATTTGATTGCAACCCGACTTGACCCATTTATCTTTTACCCAATTTGATATTTTTTGCACTTCTGTCCCTCTAAGTGACTCGATTTATTTTTCAGGAAAAAAACTTTATTTTCAAAAGAAAAAAATTTATTTTTTAAAAATTGAGTAGCTTCAAAAAATATATATTCAAGTAAAATATAACTTTATATTCAGAAAGTTATATTTTTTTTATATGTATAAGCTCAGGGGTAGAAATAAAATTTAATAATTTATAAAAAAGTTAAATTTATCGGGGCAAAAGAGAGAGGTTAAACTACACAGTATATAATATCTTCAAACTCCCGTTGTCTAACTCGCTAAGATTGAGTTCAATCTTTTACTCAAGTCTTTAGCTCAATAAAATTCGCTACTGCTGATAATAGATCCTCAATATGACCTGGGTTCAACATTTAATTTTCAACTAACAACATTGTATTAGCATAGTGTACAGAGAGACTTAGAGAGAGAATCCGTGAATTTGAGGTTGCCCAACAATGGACAAGTATGAGGGGGAAGCCCATAAAAGCAGTACGTAGTTGCCAACAGCAGCAGTAGTTATTGAATTGAACCATTGTATAACCATAGTGTACAGTATAACCATTCTATGGTTATTACAACATTGTATAATTAACCATAGTGTACAGTGTAACTCGTGAGTGCTTGTACTAAAAACATGTCCATTTTTATGATATAACCCCTCTCACTTTTTTAAAAAAAAAGAAAAAAGCTGATATTTTGTTTCCAAAACAGGGAAACGCCAGCTGCATGCTACCTACTCAATCCCTCTCTCCCTCCCTCTCCTCAGTCAGTCAGTCTGATACGTTTTTATTTTAGAGAGACTTTAAAGAAAGAGGAACAGAGAGATTTAGAGAGAGAATCCGTGAATTTGAGGTTGCTCAACAATGGACAAGTATGAAGAAGAAGAAGAAGAAGAAGATGAGGGGGATGCCCATAAAAGCAGTAGTTGCCAACAACAGCAGCAGCAGTAGTAGTGTTATTCGGCCTTTTATTGAAGGAGGGCTTGCGGGAGTTGTCGCAGCCTCAGCCTCATACATGTTTGAAAAATTTTTGTATGGGAGTTACCTTCATGCTGCTGCTGCCATATCACCTAACCAAAGGGCAACTCTGCAATACAAGTATTATGTGTTTTTCAAGGTCTTAATTTACTAATTTATTACCCCTCCTCTCTCTCTAGATCTCTCTCTCTATATATATATATATATATTTATATTTGTGTGTCTAATGTTTGGATTGTATTTTTGTGTTAATTATTATATATTCCTTTGTTCCACTATTATCAGTGCACCATTATCAGTGCACCATATTTGTCATATGGATGGATGTGTCGAATAAATTTTGTATTCTGCACAATGAACTAATCCGGTGACCCAATGGTCGTACCTACCGGAAAACACACCCTCCAGTGGAGGAATTAGTACATGCACATTGATTAATATGAGTTGATATGTGTATTCTAGATAGTGTTTAGTGAGCTACCTTAGGCTTTAGCCTTGTATATCGTTCCATATATACATAAAGAGCCTCGACCACCATGTGAGCTAAATTGGGCTTGTCTTGGAGGAAAATTTGTGTCTAGTTGGTGAAATTATGTCCTAAAATCCACAAAAAGAGTTTCATCCCCCCCCCACCCCCCCACCCCACCCCACTCCACTCCACTCCACTAAAAAATAATCTCAATCTCATAAATTACTTTTTCCTCTTTCTGCAATTAAATAGTACAAACTCAATAATAAGAATGAAAATAATAAATAATTAACCATCCACAAACAAGACACAATATTTAATGCAGAAAACCCTTAAAAGGGAAAAACAACAAACTAAACTCCGAATCTTCACTATATCAAAATAATGGGCTTACAATAATCCTCTAAAGTTTTATGCCCTAAAACTTGAGGTTGCACAATAAATTGAGAGAGTACAAATTTAACTTTAATTAGGTTGAGAAACCTAATTAACTTCACCATCCAAAAATACTCCGAACAATAAAGTCTTCAAGCTTTCAATTGAACTGAGATGACGGTGGATACCTACGAGCAACAAATTGTAATTTTCTCAATTTATTCTTTCGGTACCTTCTTGCTACCAAGCTTCTCTCATGTGAAAAATAAGACTCCCTCATAACCTTATTTATAGTATTCTTCCTAATCCATTCCTATTATGGATTAGAAATAATTTATTCTCCTAATCAAATTAGAGATCACATCTCATTGTCTTAGTCGCCAACCAATCTAACAGGTAAATCTTTTTTTAACTTGGATTTCTTTCATATGTGAGGACCGACACCCAACAATCTCCCCCTCTGAACCCATGAGAGGAGGGATCACTAACCACAACTCCACACTCGGAGTTAATTCCAACAAAATCTTGGCTCAACTCAAGTTTCTTATGACTTTGAACTTTCTTCATGTTCGACTTTGTCTCATCGGCATGGTTCTTTTCAATGGGAGGATCTAACTCAAACTTGATAGATTTTTTGTTGCCAAATTCATTCATAATCACTTTGTACCCTGACTGCGAGCTATCACTTTCCTTCTTCACTTTTGGTACCCATTTAAAGTGAAGAGTTTTTTTCTTGTGGTTCTCATGCAAGGTTTTTCTCACATCTTGCACGGCTTTATACCACATCATTTTTTACCTAACTCCCCCATCTTCAACACTTCTCACATGCGCCCGTATCGTGTAAAATGTGTCCACCTTCTTACCTCTAGTCACCACTAGAGACCTTTTAGTGAGCTTCCACTGACTTTCACCAAAGTAACTTTTATAACCATTCTCATCAAGCTTACAGGTTAAATATATTTTCCTTACTCTACTCGACCTCGGTTTACAAATACATCATTGAACTTATTTTTTTTACAATCGACTCATTGAACTACAAATTATTTTCAAATCGTTACAAAATCCGTTAAATGCGTTGACTTTTAACGGAACGTCCATGTCACTTTTAATTAAATTAATATCCACGTCATGTAATCGCCATGTGCTATCATTCTAGTTGTTGGCACGTTGAAAAATAAATGGATTTAACTACTTTTTGTTGCATTTTTCTTTGCAAATTGTCATAATACCCTCAACATTAATAGTGAAAAATTATTAGTATTTTTTTGGGACAAATTTGTCTTTTATTGTATTCAAATATATTACATATATTATTAAAAATAAGAGAAATTTGAGTAAATGTCTTTAACATTATTCATAAGTATTTTCATAATAAAGACAAATTGAAAATTAAAATACATAAAAATAAATTTAAACTTCACAAATATAACTAAAATTTTGAAAATTAATTATTATTTTATTTTTGAAAGTTAATATAATTATTATTTATATTATGAATTTATTAAATCTAAGCTTAAATATAAAAGAAAGAAATATTAAAAAATAAAAATATGCTAAAAAGTAAATTTTAATTTTTTTAGTATGTTACAAATTAAAAGAAAAGTTAAAAAATAAATTAAAACAAATCTTTCATTGATGATCTGCACATTAAAAATCATTTATTCATCAAAAATCATTTATCTATCAGAACTTCAGATGAAACAAAATCCCTCGATGAATGAATGACTTTTCATATCATTTATCTATCATATCTTCATTGAGATGAATGACTTTTCATATCAGAACTTCAGATGAAACAAAATCCCTCGATGTTCTAATTGAAGCTTTGGAAGGCAAAATGTAACTATTCAATAAACCCTCTATATCAGTAAATCCTCTATTCAATCGATGTTTTACTGGAACTCCAGAAATGGATTATTTCAGATTAGGCGTTAATCGAATCAGATCTGACCAAATTCGGAACATGTCTGACTTCTCTCAATCGTATGGAGGGGAGGGGGGGTCCTGGGGTCCACGGCCCCCCTCATGAGAAATTTTTTATGTACTAGGGAGGGTCCAGCTTGAAATTCGGGAAGTCCGGGGGGTCCGAGGTGCGCTGAGAAGAAGAAGGAAGGAAGAAAAAAAAAAGTAATTTTTTTTATAACTTAGATCGGGTTGTTTGACTTGTTTCGAACTAGCCCACAAAAGAAAAATATTTCTCATGTAGTCATGTTCAGTATGTATTTTTTCTAAAAGTCATGATGGCCCATTAAGCCACTAAAGTCAACATATTACATATGTGATATTACCAAATAACAAAACCGCCACCACAAGTCCACACCAAAATGTAAAGTAAATGTAAATGTAAACAGAGTCACGGAGCACGGAGGAATTGTTCATTTCATCATGGTCTTTTCTTGAGAGTGAAGACTGAAGCCGCCATTGCCGTCTTTGCGCCAGTTCAGTCTCCTGCCATGCAGTCTTAAAGCAGAGCACGCCAATCGACTCCATCACTCCAACTTCTAAGGTTAGGTTCCAACATTTTTTGTTTGATTTTTGTTCCTTAATTTCTGACTAAAAAATAGGGCTTTTCTTTGATTTATAAACCAAAATTGATATATTTTCGTTAATTCTAAGTTGATTTTGTTACCAAATTTGGTTGCATTCATTCTAACTTCTAAGTGGGTTTCACTTATTTGAATTTAGGGTTTCAATTGCTAATTTTGTGTTTCAATTTGTAATTGATTTTTTTGTTTCAATTGAATTTGAGGAACTAATTGAAATGTTGAATTGCTTATGATTTATAATTATGATTTTGTTGACTGTTGAATTACTTGTGATTTAGGAATATGGAAAAATATTTTCAACGAACTAAGAGGCCGTTCACAACAACTTCGTCACAAGACTCACAACCACAACCACAACCACAACCACAACCACAACCACAACCACAACCACAATCACAATCACAATCACAATCACAATCACAATCGCAACCACAACTGATTGAGCCGTTATGTGAGGATGTTAATGATATTATTGGTAATCCGGGATTGCGCAAATGCATCAACGAGTACGAGCCTCAGATTAGAGATGAAGTTAGAAGAAAATATGTGCAAATGGGCCCTTGTTAACCAATTTCTAATGTTTATCCAAAAATAAAAATAGGGGATAGAATGAGGGCTTTCCAATTTGATTGGTTCAAGAAATGGGAATGGTTGGAATATAGCATTTCTAAAGATGCCGCATTTTGTTTTTGGTGTTATCTTTTTGGGGATAAAAAAGTTGGAGATGAGGTATTTACAAAAAAAGGATTTCGAAATTGGAAGAAAGCTTCAGAGAAATTTGGGGACCATATCGAAAGTGAAGGAAGTGCACACAACAATGCCCGGATTTCATATTTTGCTTTCAAAGATCAAAGGCAAAGTGTGACACGGAAGATATCTTCTGGAAAACAAGTATTAAATGACGCCTATCGCACTTGGTTGACAGCAAGTGTGGATGTTGTTCGATTGCTTCTAACATGCGGGTTGGCTTTTTGTGGGCATGATGAGTCGACACACTCGCTAAATAGAGGTAATTTTCTTGAAATACTTACTTGGCATAACTTGCGTTGTGATGAAGTTGGCAAAGTAGTTAAAGAGAATGCACCGCAAAACCATCAACTTACTTCTCCCGATATTCAAAACAAATTGTTAGTGCAGTGCATCGAAAACAACGAAAGCTATTATTGATGATATTGGTGATAAATGCTTTACTATATTGATTGATAAGGCTCGAGATAGTTCAAGAAAAGAGCAAATGGTCATTGTTTTTTAAGATATGTAAACAACAAGGGAGAAATTTTAGAATCGGTTTGTTGGAGTTGTTCATGTTAAAGACACCACCGCACTTTCTTTGAAAATGCCATTCATAATTTTTTTTGCTAAATATGGATTATCAATCTCACAAATTAGAGGTCAAGGATATGACGGGGGCTTCTAACATGCGGGGTGAGCTAAATGGTTTGAAAACTCGATTTTGAATGAAAATCCATGTGCAAGATATGTTCATTGTTTTGTTCACCAAATTCGGTTAGTTGTTGTGGCAAATGCTCAAGTAAACCAATTCGTAGTGCAACTTTTTTGAATATGTGGCTTTGATAATCTAATACGATTGGGGCTTCTTGCAAAAGAATGGATGAACTAAGACAAAGACAACATGAAAATATGGTGGAGCGTTTAGAAAAGGGTGATATTTCCACGGAAGAGGTTTGAATCAAGAAACTAGTTTAGCTCGATCGGGTCTTTACACGTTGGGGTTCACACTACAAAACAATTGTTCGCCTTCTATCTATGTGGTCATCAATGGTGGTTGAAGTTCTTGAATATATATATGAAGATGGACAGAATCCAAAAGTAAAGGCATTGTTGTGGGCTTGATCGATAAGATGGAAACATATGAGTTTGTATTCATTGCTTCACTTGTGAAGGTAGTGTTGGGGTTGACAAATATTTTGTCACGCTTTTGCAACAAAAAAGATCGTAATATTGTAGAGACCATGAATTTGGTTGTTACTACCAAGAGACAATTGCAACATCTCGGGGAGAATGGATGGGATGATCTATTAGGAGATGTGAATATTTTTTGTTCTGAACATAATATTAGCATCCCTAATATGGAAGATAATGTTCCAGGTCGCCTTCGTTGCAAACACACATACTTTCACCACTTTCGAGTTGAGATATTTTGTCGTATTCAATTGTTTTTCTCTATTTATACTTTTAATTATGTTTTGAATATAGAAGTAATTTTATTTTATATTTTTAAGGTTGTTGATCGATTAGTCAAGAGATGGATAATCGTTTCAACGAGACGAACACTTAATTGCTCTTGTGTATAGCATGTCTTGATCCTAAGAATTAGCTTCTCCAATTTTAGTTTTTCAAAGTTAGTTCGACTTGCGTAACTATATCCACAAGACTTTTCAATGGATGATCGAATGGAGCTTCAAGAACAACTAAAGATGTGGATTGAAATGAGAGGAAATGCAAGATTTTCTAAACTAGAAAATGTCGAGAAACTTGCAACTAATATGGTTGAGGTGGGATATCACACTACTTTTCATTTAGTATATCTTCTTATCAAGTTGGCTTTAGTTTTGCCTGTCATGCATCGCTAGTGTGGAACGAGTATTTTCTGCGATGAATATTATTAAGACAAATTTGCGCAACAAGATGGGAGATGACTTTCTCACCGAATCGCTTTGGTGTACTATGTCGAGAGAGATATTTTAAGTAGCATTGATAATGAAGTGATTATCCAACATTTTCGAATATGATAACTCATGAGTTGGATTTACCGCTTTTACTATCCGAACTCCTAAGAGAGACTCTCAAATGTTTCTAGTACTGCTATTCTGGGTTCAACAGTCAACAATGTGTTTCAATTTGTAATTGATTTTTTTTGTTTCAATTGAATTTGAGTAACTAATTGAAATGTTATATTACTTGTGATTTAGGATTATGATTTTGTTGAATTATTTGTGATTTAGGAATATGGAAAAAAAAATCAACGAACTAAGAGGCCGTCGAAAAAAAAATTACATGCATAATCCGGACCCCCCCTGTTGAAATCCTCTGGCTCCGCCACTGCTCTCAATATCAACCTACAACCACCGTTAGTCTCCAAACAAATATCTCCAATGCCTATAACCTTAGATACACCACCAAAATCACCACTAGTGTAGGATGTGAAGATTTTACCACGAAAAGTAGCATGAAATGAAGTACCCGAATTAATAATCCAATCATTAACATGACTGTTAACGCCAAGTTTCGCTGGCGCGTCCAATCACAGAATTCACGCGCTTGAACCTGCACAATAACAGATCACACGAAGCTTGACGGCTTGTGCCGCCGGGGGATAGTTCCGGTGTGAGAATAAGTACAGGTCGTTCACAAGGTTTAACAATGGAGGCTAAGTATGTAGTGCTCAAAAGTAGGTATTACCTGTTAATTGTAACTTTGGCCTTGTATTTATAATAGTCTCATTACCTTAGAATCCTTCTCCGAGTCAGATTGCCGGATTGGGACTCCTAAACATGGCAGTTACCATAATTTGGGTCCAACACAATCTCCTTAAAAGGTGGATGTGGAATCCAATCTAATTACTACCTTCGGAGTTACCTTATTCAAATACGGCTAGGACTTCAGACTCTGTACGCAGGACAACCAACTGTACAGACCCAATCCAACCGAACTCACTACATGGTCCAGACTTCGGCCCAGAGGACTCGAAGACCCAACCCTGAACATCATCCTTCCAAAATAGGGTTCCGGCCCAAGGGACTCGGATACCCGAACCCGAACACCATATCTCGAATGGGACTCCGGTCCAGAGAACTCGGATGTCCGAACCCCTTCAACACCCTTGAGGGCTTCGGCCCAATGGGCTTAACATCCCCTTCTAGCACCTGGCCTTCGGCCCACTTGCAGGTCGGTAAAATGCTCCCGAACAATGACACTTGAGTTTATCATCACAAACAATGGCTACATCAACATCAGATAGATACACAATTGAATATTTATCCTCATATTTTTCCTTAGATTATTTTATGAAGACCCCCTAATCAACAGTAACCTTATGAGACCATATATGTGATAATTTATCAGTTAATATATATTTAATATGCCTTTAAACATTCATGCCATCTTACTAGATGAGATAGATTAAGGTTGATATTTGATTAAGTGGGACGTCACCCAAGTCGTGTTTTAGGACTTTGCCTTTAGCCGTGTTATGGCGTTGTGGCTTTCATCCTCTGTAAATCATTGACAAACGTGCTTCGTCAGAATCTTCCCCGATCCTTCCCCTCCTTTGCCCCGTCAGAATGAGGAGGTAAAAATAAAAGACATTTTACCCTTGTCTAAACAGAATAATTATACGAATTTATTCGGTTGTAAGATTTAAATCTTTCATTTTATGTAAAAGATTATCAATAAACTCATTATCAGATTTAGAAGATTTCATTTTAAAATTACTTACTTCTAACGGTGGTTTAATGGTTACAGGTTGAAGATCAAGTTTCTGAGGAGTAACTTGACAGTTATCATTAATATGATGAATTTGTTCTTCTATCCTAGTTAACTGTTTTTCTACAGTTTGAAGGAATATTATCATCTGAAATGGTTTGGTAGTTTCTGCCCCTAAGATGAAACTTTTCCAAACTAATACTGACCATCAAATCTGTCGTTTCTTAGTAAATGGATTTACCGGTATTCTTAAAGGATGGTGGGATAATGTACTTACTGATAATCAGAGAACTGAAGTTCTTCAATCCTATAAGAATGAAACAGATCCTGTTACTAAACTTATTAGCATAAAAGAAGATGCTTGTTACACTCTCGTTCAAGCAGTTCTTCATCATTTTGTTGGACCAGGACTTATGAATACTGATAGGAGTAGAGAACTTTTACAGAACCTTCGTTGCCCTTCCTTGACCCATTTTAGATGGTATAAGGATGTCTTTCTTATGAAAGTCATGCAAAGATCAGATGCTAACAGTGAACATTGGGAGGCCAAATTTATTGATGGACTCCCTACTTTTTTTGCTGAAAAGGTCCGTAAAAAATTAAGAGATAAACATGATCGCATGAGTATCCCTTATGACCAGTATTCCTATGACCATCTTATTTCAGTAATTATTGAAGAAGGATTATCGTTATGTAATGATATGAAACTCCAACAATTAATGAAAAAATAGAATCTCACTAAAAGACATGAGATAGGAGAATTTTGTAATCAATTCTCTTATGATACTAAATTACAGTATCCTCATAAAGCTAAAAAACAACAACACTCAAAATCTTCTAGACCTTACCGAAGACGTTCCTCTAGAAAATCTTCTAATAACAAAACCCCTGAAAAATCTAAAGGGAAGAATGATATCTGGACACTCTTCTTCACAAACCAATACCTCTAATTAAGTCTTCATTTTTAACAGACTCATTACTGGGATTTTTAGACTCTTGGTAAATAGATTCTAAATGATCTGACACAGATTGTCTAGATGATTTGGGAAAATATATATTAATAGATCGACTTCGGGTGAAAGGTCTTTGGAATTTTAAATAAACATTTCCATTACTGGTTTGGACAACATCCTCAATGGATTGTCTAATTATAGGTCTGGTAGGAACGACATTAGTAATTTGCCATTGTTTTGGAAAAGTAATTTCTTCCCAAGGAATCATTCTGGGAATTACAACTTGACTACTAAAAAGGTTAGTATCAATAAGGACAATGTCATAAAATGAAAGATTTAAACCTTACAACCGCATCTACATCTCAGATTAACATGATATCTGGACACTCTTCTTCACAAACCAATAATAATACTGATAATGATGATTATAAATTCAAACACAATATGTCTGTTGTTAAGAGTAGTATGAATACCTAAAGTATCGATTTTTGAGATAGGCATAAGAAGACACAAGAAAGGAGTGCCTAAAATGATACTTTGATTCATGTTACGGATAAGAACAAAGGAAGTAGGTAAGTATAAACCTTGATTACAGATTAAGGTTTCAGGAATTTTATATTTAATATTCATAGTATTTTCACTTGCACTGGTTAAAGATTGAGTGGTTTTCTGGAAGTATCTAGTAGGAATTAATCATTCTTGGATATAGTTCATGTCAGCACCACTATCAACTAGGGCAATGACATCTTTAATAATAAAATCCGGTTTAATAACTAAAGTAATTCTGATATACCATTTTTGAAAGACTACTTGATTCATTAGCATTAAATAATGTTCAGAAGACTCTGGTTTATCAGAAGATTCGGTTTCTACTTGACTATCCTATTTATGGGTTAACTGTTGCTTAATATTTTTTAAATCTTGGAAAATAATATCATTAGTGTTATGTAACTGTTTTATTTCAGATTTTAAAATATTTATTTCGCCTTTAAGGTCCTGGATAGTAGTGGGCTTTTCAGTGGTATAAACGTTTTGGATACGTTTCATGACTTCTCTCATGCTATATTGTTCAATGGGAAGAGTTTCTTCCGGTTTTTGTGTATTATAACAGATTTCTAGAAATTTTAATTTAATTTCTGGGTCTTTAATTTGGTCTGCTAGGTTGAGGATAGATTGATACTAGGTCCTCCAATGTCTAAACCATTCATTTCGACGATAGCTTTCCAATAGTCAGCTTCAGTAGTTGTATTACAGTTATTTTTAATAGTGCAGGCCTGACATTGATCCTCACCAGAATCATTATCGGATTCAGAACAGATTTCAGCTAAATCATCATCTGAATTCGGTTCAGTATCACTGCTAGTTAAACAATTGAGAATTTGCTGTTGAATGTCTTCTTCAAGGGACATTTCATTAAGTTTCTGTTTTAATTTTGATTTGCATTTATTAGCAAAATGTCCTGTTTTACCACATTTATAACACTGGACTTTAGATTTATCTTTTTTATTACTGGTTCTTTTCTTCCCTTTAGATTTTTCAGTGGTTTTGTTATTACGCTTCATGATCCTAATAAGACAACCAGTCCAATCCAATACAGTAAAACAACAATCAAGAGCATCATGCCACTTGCTAATTGGGGTATTAATCCTCATACTACCCGTACTGTTGACTCTAGTCACACAACATAAACCAGATATAACTATTGGATTACATTGATTCTTTTACATAGGTATTTTATTATCAGAATCATATCCATAATCATAGTTGGTTTATCCGTATCTGCCCTGATGTCCTTAAAAACGAAATTCCCAACTGATTTTTCGTTTGGTGGGATAAATTTGGTATTACTATAGAAACCTTACCAGAATCAATTCAAACAGCATTCAAAGAATGGCAGATTGCTTATGCCCATATACTAGTAAATAAGGATTTATCTATGCTAAAACTCTTGGCCCATTTTATTATCCATTTTAGCATCCCTTGGATTTGGAAATGGGATTTCCAATGCAATTATCAGAATAAGATCTCCCGTCTTAAAAGAGTATTTTTTACCAAATGGTGGGATAAAGGACTTAATCCTACTCTACCAGAACTTCTTAAAGCCATAAAAAATCATACTCAGGCTTGCCTTGATATTATCCCTCAAAGCCTTCCAGCACCAACACCAGCTAATCCTTTTGTCAAAATCCAAGCAGATTTAAAACAAAAGTTTCCAAATCTAACCGAGACTGAGATAATAGTCAAGACTATGGATTATATGAAAACTCAATTCCTACAATCCCTAGTTCAAGATGATGTTTCTATGAAAACAGTTAGCGATGAAGAATCTGAACAGGATGAAAATCAATTCAACGTCCTAGCCGGAGAAAGTCAAGAACCAGAACCCACTATGGGAGATTTATGGGATTCTCTCACTTCCATGATTTCTGAAAAGATGGAACAAGACAAAAAAGGAAAAGGAAAAACATAAAGCTATCCTCCACTACAACATTAATAATCAGAAAAGGACAGCCACAGTGTCTCCACCCGTAGCATTAAGACGCCACTTGCTCTTCAATTATCAGAAAACGACACCAGGTGTTAAACACTAATGCTCCTAATGCTCCACTCTTCCGACAACCGGTCTCACGCCTTCCACTTCCTATGGCTGAGAGTTAAAGGAGAAAAGATAAGGATTACTGCTCGACTCCACTTACAAGGACACGTCTGATCCTTTCTTTTCCTCTTTCTTGTATAAATTGGGATACCTCACCCATTGTTGAGGCAGAACTTTTCTAAAAGAATTTTCTTTACGTTTTCCCTGTATCCTCTCTCTCTCTCTCTCTTGTAAAATATTTGAAATATATATATATGAGTTTGAAGTTTGAAGATCTACAAAGCTCTTCTGTAAGTTTTAATTATTGCTTCCGTTAACTATTATGTCTCTCTACTTGAGCTTTTAGATTATCATACCGAAAACAGTAATCATTATAAAACAGCATATCAAACTACAACTAATAGTTATAATCGTTCTTATTTTTTAGAACAATTTAACAAATCTGAACAATTTGTTGTTCTGACTAAAAACGCTATACAGGAAGAAACCTGCCGGCTTATAATTTTAGGAAGACCCCCTAATCAACAGTAACCTTATGAGACCATATATGTGATAATTTATCTGTTAATATATATTTAATATGCCTTTAAACATTCATGTCATCTTACTAGATGAGATAGATTAAGGTTGATATCTGATTAAGTGGGACGTCACCCAAGTCGTGTTTTAGGACTTTGCCTTTAGCCGTGTTATGGCGTTGTGGCTTCCATCCTCTGTAAATCATTGACAGACGTGCTTCGTCAGAATCTTCCCTGATCCTTCCCCTCCTTTGGTATCAAAGCCATGATTAGTTTATTGTCATATTAATGAATATATTACTTATAAATTATGCATATATGGTCACTTTGAAAAATGACTGATTTTTCTACCTCTTCCGTAACAACTATAGCCAATGCTTGACTTTTCTACTCTGTAAGCAATCGAACTTATTACTGTCGGGATGTCAAAGAATCCTTAGATAAATGGACCATTCCTAAAATCAAACCAGAAACAATTTATAAAATTGGAACTTTTGATTTTATCAGTAAAAGAATAACTAAAACCTTTGAACATGCTGTTCCTTTACAGAATAATGATGAAATTTTATATTTGTTGCATGTTGAAGACTTATATCCTTTTTTGCAAAAATATAAATATGTTCATTTAGGACTTATCCAAGTCGCTTTTAAACCTTTGACCTTACTTGGCCAAAACACCGGTATTCAATGCACACTCAGAGATGGTAGGTGTCTTAACTGGAAAGCCTCTCTTATGGGAGCTATTGAAACTAGTCTTGCTCATGGACCAGTTTATTTCAATATCTATCCAAATTTAAGTGTTGCCCTAACCAATAAAAATTTGTCAAAAGTTTTAGAAATGAGAATTATATCTCATGGCTATGAGTATCTACCAGGATCTCTTCCTTTTGTCATATTATTCCGTATTCATCTTAAAGTTTTAACTACTTTAAATCCTTATATCCGGAAACAAAGCCAACATCTTTTACTGTTGGTTGGCTAGATGAAGCCGAAGAATTACTAGATTGAGTGTTCAGTTGGGAAATTACAGATAATACATATTGGCTTCTTTCTACTTTTCGGCCTCGTGCCCATGACCCGCAACCTACTTGGTCATTCCTGCAAATATTCTCTGGTTAGAAAATTCGGTAAAGAATTATGTTTCCCTTTGATATATTCAATATCAAAGTCAAATACGGATAAAGTACTTTGCCAAGTAGCAAATATCTGTTTAGAGGCTAGTTCTAAACATCCTTCTTAAAAATTTGTTTTGCAGCTGAGCAATCAACTCGGATCAAAAAGTGTTGATTCAAAAGATCATCCTGAAACTTTAAAACACACTTAACAATTGAAAGACATTCTTTTTAATCAGGGATAGTTTAAAGAAGGTCCTTTCCAAGTTCCTAAGTAAAAGCGAATAAGATCCTCTTTTTCTTGTTAGGATTCAATTGTTTTAAAATACCACCATAACCAGTATCAGAAGCATCAGTTTGAACGATCTTCTTCCAATCGGGATTAGGTAGGGAAAGACAAGGTATCTGTTTAACCCTGATTTTGATTTTTATAACTGCATCAGTATGTTCATTAGTCCAAGGTAGAGGATTTTTCTGTAACCGAGTATACAGAATAGCAGTATCCTGGGAAAGATTCGGGTAAAAATCTCGAATATAATTAAGACTTCCCAAAAATCTTTGCAGTTGGTTAATACCTTTGATTTTGTCTGGAAATTTGGATGCAAATTCAATACATCTGTCAATTGGAATAATAGTTCCATTGAAAATATTATGTCCAAGAAATCTGATTTTAGTTTGGAAAAGTTTCATCTTAGGGGCAGAAACTACCAAACCATTTCGGATGATAACATTTTTAAAAATATTTAAATGTTTAATATGTTGGTCAATGGATGTAGAGAAAATTAAGACATCATCAATATAACAGATAATAAATTCAGTGAAAGGATTAAAAATATCATTCATGATATGCTGAAATTCTGAAGGTCCATTTTTGACACCAAATAGAAGAACGTTCCATTCATAATAACCGAAGGGTACTGTAAAAACAGTTTTATAAGTATCCTGTTCTCTAATTTGTATTTGCCAAAATTCTAATTTCATGTCAAATTTAGAGAAAATAGTGGCATCATGAAGTCTGTCAAGAAGGTCCTTTTTATTCGGGATTAGATATCTAATCCATTGAAAGGCTTCATTAAGCGGTTTGTAATTGATAACGAGTACTATACAATTATAATAGCTGCATCAGCTAAAATTAAATAAATTTACATCAATTTGAAGTTTAATATGCTATGGTTGAACCTTAAAACTCAAATTGTATCTTTTAATTTTGAAGAAACGGAGAAAATATTATTATTATTTTAATCTTATAATTTAAAACGGAGTAAGGGATGAAGTATTATACACTTGAAACATAAAGTCTCCAAACAAACTTTTCTAACCCACCAACTTTTCCAATGCACCAAATACCAACCAAAGTCCAAAGACAATGCTACTGCTTCCTCCTTTTGATTATAAAAAAGTATTTTGTTCCATAACATAAGAAGTTTTATATATATTTAGTAGAAAAAATTAATCATTTTTTATTTTGAATCTAAAAAGATAGAGTAATTAAAAGAGAAGAGAAATAGTAATTAATTATTGCATGAATAATAATGAAATTTTAAATTTACATTAATTTATTAAAATTAATGAGATTTCTTTAATACTACCTCCCTCCGTTTCTTAATATAAGTAGTTTTAGAGAAATATTTTTATTCTTTAATATAAGTCGTTTGAGAATTTCAAATAAGCATTAATTGCTTAATTTCCAATATTTCCCCAAATATTAAATGCAACTTTGGTTCTCACTATTTTTTATCAAATAAATAACAATCTCTTATTCTAATACAATGACAATATAGATAATTGATATTATAATTAATATTATACAATCATTACCTTAATATTTGTGCATAACCTTAAAATGAACTATATTAAGTAACTGAGGGAGTACGTGAATTATGTGTTTTGGCTCACGGTCCCAGATCAGAGATCGGAAATGGGAAGGGGAAGGGGAAGCCTCCTTATTCTTCATCGGGTTGCTTTTACTTTGAGCTCCACCATATTACCAACGATTATAGCAGCTAATCACCCCCCTGCAGGAGGTAAATCTCTGCTCAATTTCTGCTTATTCAATCCATTTTTCTTTCATACATCTACTGCTCCAAAATTCACAAACCCTAACCCCAATCCCAAGCGTATAGGCAGAGATTCCCTGCAGAAATTACTGCTGGAGAAATGCAAATCCGGGTTCGATAATCTCGATGATGCTCTTGTTTTATTCGATCGTATGCTTCAAATGCGACCTCTCCCGTCTGTAATCGATTTCAATCAACTATTAGCGGCTATCGCAAAAATGAAACACTACTCCGTTGTTATCTCTCTGTTCAGATATATTTGTGCTTTAACCAATCCGGTGGTTCCGGTAGATGTAGTTACCATAAATACCGTTATAAACTGTTGGTTTCACTGTAATCGAGTTGCTTATGGGTTTTCTCTGTTGGGTGGGATCTACAAACGTGGTTTGGTGCCAAATGTTTCTACCTACACCACTCTGATAAGGGGGCTTCTTTCAGCAAATAAGTTTGTGGAGGCTGAGGAATTGTTTAAGAAGTTGATAAGGACAAAAGAAACTGAACCCGATGTAGTTATATATGGGACCATTATAAATGGGCTTTGCAAAATAGGCAACACTTCCATGGCCATTAGGTTTCTCAGAATAATGGAAAAAGGAAGTTGTGAACCAGATACTGTAATTTATAGCACCATCATTGATAATTTGTGCAAGGACAAACTAGTAGATGATGCTTTGGATCTTTTCTCAGAAATGATTGGTAAAGGTATATCGCCAAATGTTTACAGCTATAATTCATTAATTCAAGGCCTATGCAACTTTGGTCGATGGACAGAGACTGATCGAATGTTAAGAGAGATGGCCGGCATGAAAATCTCTCTAGATATGCATACTTTCAATATACTGGTGGACGCTCTTTGCAAGGAAGGTAATGTAAAAGAAGCAGAGCATGTGGTCGAACAAATGATTCAAAGAGGCGAGAATCCTGATGTAGTCACCTACAATGCGCTCATGGATGGGTATTGTTTGCAAGGCAAAATGGATGGAGCATTGGCACTGTTGAATACCATGATGAATGAGGGGATAGTGCCCGATAATTGTAGCTATAACACTTTGATAAATGGATATTGCAAGAACCTAAAAGTAGATAAAGCTATGGATCTCTTTCGAAAAATGCCGAGTGAAGGTTTGAAACCCACAATTGTAACTTACAACTCTATTTTAGATGGGCTATTTAAGATGGGTAGACATGGTGACGCACGAGATTTTTTTAATGAGATGCAGGCTCAAGGCCATAGACCAGATATTTTGACATGCAGCATCATATTAGACGGCCTTTGCAAGAACCATTATGTGGATGAAGCGTTGTCCTTGTTTCATGCGATGGAATGTAATGGTTTAATTCCAGATATTGTTACTTATAATATCCTCATTGATGGATTGTGCAAAGATAAAAAGCTTGACAAGGCAAGAAATCTTTTTGATAGCCTTCCTTCAAAAGGGTTGCAACCAAATACTAGGGCATACACAATGATGATCCGAGGACTTTGTAAAGAAGGACTACTCGAAGAAGCAAATGAGCTACTTGTGGAAATGGAAGCTAATGATTGCTTGCCAAATGATGTCACTTACAACACTATTATCCAGGGATGTTTTCAAAATAAGAAGTATAATGAAGCAAGTGTACTCGTAGAAAAAATGGTTGATAAGGGCTTTTCAGCAGATGCATCTACCACCTTCATGGTACTGGATCTACTCTCAAGGAAAGAACATGATCCAACTCTACTTGCTATGCGTCAGAAGTTTTTGCCTACAAGTAGATGACTTACATCATTGGATCTGTAGATTACAGTGCAAGCTCCAGGTTAAATGGTTTCCACTCTTTTTTGTAAGTAAATCTTTTAGACTGCACAGTCAAATAACAGATTCTAACCTTGTTGGTAGTTCTCAGTAAATATATGGAAATGAATATAATGTGTTGTCATCGTGCTGTGTTGAAGTTTCTTTTCTTTCTGCTCGAAAGAACATACCTGGATGTTGCAAGATGCTCTTGTTGTCCTGCGTCTACCTTTTCCAGTTTCTCATACTCTTTTTGGATTATGTTTACTATTTTTGAGAGCTGTTATGCGTTGTCTATATATTATGTGTGTGTGTGAGTTGCATCCTTATTGTTGTGCTCATCACACTAAAGTGAAAAAGTAAATGCGAATATTTGATGACATCTTAAGTAGGTTTTTCAGCTTATATAGATAAATGTCGCCAACTTTGGACAAAATCTTGAGACCAACGATGAAGTAAGAACATTTTGTGGGAGATTTGATTCCAAGAGTAACGAATTAATTCATGTTGAAGGCTGGCATTATTACGGTAGCCTTTAGAGTGATATTAACTCTACTCTTTATATAGAATATTATGCCAGTTTCTTGTGATACTTTCAAATGTTCCTCTATGTAACTGTGAAGAAAGAAGAAAATCTCAGGTTTGGATTTTCTGTAATAGTTCAGTTTCTTTGTGCTTTTCTTTTTGGCAGTACATGACTACACGCAATTTCAGATTCTTTGCAATTAATAGTTAAAGAATATTTATATCGGCACTTGTAATCATGCAATAAATGACTCGACACCAAAAATAATACTGTCACTCCTAATGAATCTGGCAAAAGTCAGAAATGCCATGAGTTTCCAGGCCCACAAAATGAGTCCCTATTTGCAAACCTTAAGGATATATTTTTAATTTTTCTTTCATGTTTATTCCTAAATATAGCAGGTGTTTAATTAGTAGTGGCGGCATTGAGAAGTTAGGCTAAAACATAGTGTCATTTATGCTAACTATCATCAACAAAAAGAGCTATTTTTGTTGAATATATTTTATTTATTTAATTTTTTTTATAATTTCCTTTTTGGGTTGCAGATGAGACTCTTTATGTGGTATTATCAAATAGAAAACTGGCTGGAAGAATCAACGACATAAGAATGGTCTCAGATGGAGTTCAGTTGCCTCTTGCTGATGATTATTGTTGGCGTATGCTAATTTACTGCCTTTGGAAAATCAATAATATAAAAAATTGTCACTGCTGATTTTTGTAATATATGATCAAGAAGCTTCCTTTTTTTCGCATAGGTTGTATGGTTTAATATACGCTTAAATATAAATTAGTACCTTGTTATATTTTATTTCGGTGATTCACTTTTTAATTTTGTCAATTAGATGATTAAATTATTAATTTTTTTCAATTACAACAAATTGAACACGCATGTCAGCAATTTGCTAACGTGGTTAATTGTGTGGGGCCTTAAGAAGTTTATGTGGCAAAAAAAATTATTTTTTATTCATTATATAAATAAATCTATTTAAATAAAGGGCAAAATTGTCAAAACCTAATTTAACATTTATAATTAAAATAAAACAATCATATATCAGTTCAAATCCATTACGATCGATCAAGACTCCAAGCCCCAAATCGAAAGAAAAAATCTAGCTCAACCTTTCTTCACCAAACCTTAATTTCAGATCTATTATTTTCATTTATTTGACCCAAATTCATTCATATGAATTCCAACTTTTTCCCTTCACTACCAATTCCAACTTCTCCATCACTCTTTTGATTTTGATTTTTTATATTTATTGATGAGGGTGGAATCTGTTACGCCGCCGTCCTCGTGGCGGTTTTATTTTCACCACCGGCGCTGGATTCCGACGTTTTTTTCCACTCACAGAACTCTATTCATAGTCCTCTGGATCCTCGCTATCTCCTCTGTATTTATTTGGCAGCGTAACATCGTCGATGGCTTCTCCATTTTTCGGCCAGTGGTTCCGGTTAAGCCGATGCCGATGCTGCGTCCACGGCGGGAAATCCCGATCTAAAGTTCTGGCACCGACGACTATGATCCACAGCGCCACATTAGCCAGTGAGGACCACGAGGTTGAGAGCGACGGCGCGAAGCCGTGGTAGGCAGTGGTGTAGGTGTAGAGTGGGAATCAGAGGAGAGGAGGAGTGAGATCTGATGGTGCTTCATGTGAACTCTGTAGATCTGTAGATCTGTTTGGATTACATTAATGGGTGTGATGAGAGAGAGAGAAAGAGGGGGAGGAAGAAGACAGTCACGAGAGATGATGAATTGAGATAGACGATTTACGAGAGATCTGTTTGGATTATATCTATTTTTAATGTTTGTTTTCTTTTAATTAGAGATGTTAAGGTTTTGACTAGTTTGCCCTTTATTTATACAGATTTATTTATGTAATGAATAAATTTTTTTTTTGCCACATAAGCTTTTTAAGGCCGCACACAATTAGCCACGTCAGCAATTTCTGACGTGGCGTGTTTAATTTGTTGCAATTGAAAAAAATTGATAGTTTACATCTAATTGACAAAATTGAAATGTATATCACTGAAGTGGAATATGACCTATAATTTAGGGTACTAATTCATATTTAAGCCTTTAATATATGTTTTTGTGTAATTTACAAGGGGTGTTCACCAACTCCTACATATCAATATAGAAAGTCAAAAGAAATAATACTCCCTCCGTCTCAGGATAAAAGACTTGGTTGATTTTTTGCGCATATGTATAGAGAATAGAAATATAACAATTAATAATAATGGTATTATAAGCAAATTATAAAGACTACTTGAAATAATAATAAAGACTTTTATTCTGGGACGGAGGGAGTAGTAGATAGTAGTATTAAAACTTCACATAATATGTATAACATATATATATATATATATATATATATATATATATATATATAATTGGTAGCATAGTTTAGCTGCTCATCTAAAGAATTTATTAGTAAGTGGAATGGGAATGCTCGAGGCAACTTGTATGTGAACACTTATAAGTCTTTGTTTTCATCAGTCTTTATTAACGTGTGTGTGTGCAAATTCTAGCTGGAAATTAAGGGTTTTGCAAACATCATTTGCTAGATCTTCTCTGAAGAGGTAGGTACATGTTATAATTTACATCAACTGTTGATAACTATTTGGATCTGGCTGCGGTTGAGACTTGAATTAGACCCGCCCAATGTTATGTTAGTGGCATATTTGTTGAGATGTGGGTTGTCTAGGTGCCAAAGTATAACCTCTTAGCTTGTCTACTGTTATTAAGAAATTGTATTGTAATGACAAGGTTAAGAATCTGGATGGGTCTTGGCTTGAATCCAGTGGGATTCACTCTCAACAACCTTATCATAGTAGCATCAGCATTAGTACGATGACCATGGGAGCTGGAGATCTCCATGTAGATGATGATTCTTTAACAAGCGGACAATCTGGCTGGCTTGAGGTGATTCTTTGGCCGACGACTCCTTCTCAGGATTATCGGCTAGCTTTGGCCGCCGTGGGACGTCTGTCTGTCTCCGGTGGTAGGGGGGTTTCAAGTGTGTGTAATATTACATACACCAAACGTGGGAAGCTCCTTTTTAATTTGTAGAGCTGGCATGCATGGTTGGCGGCTCTTGTCCCTTCAACTGATTATGCAGAGACAGACAAACAACAAGAACTCAGTTTCCCCATAGTCCCATATAAATTCTACTAAATATTAGCTAATATCAATGAAACATTTGAGAAGACAACTGTAAGGAATGATAATGTGATATTTCCTCTCTCTCTGTACGATTTTCTCTCCCAATTTTCAGTCTCTGTCTTCTTCTTCCCAAAATTCTTCCTTAATTCTTCTCAAATACTTATTCTAGTTCTCTGTTCCTTACAATTGGTATCAGAGCCATTCCGATCCTAGGCATAATGATAGCAGGAAATCAAAATTCGAAAACCCTAGAAAACAATTTTGAAAAAATTCGAGAATTTATGAAAGGACCGCAAAGTTCTATGGGTAAAGAGTGCAAGCAGGTCATGCAGAAATTTGATGACTTACGAGCTTCCAATGGAAGAGGTCTGGAGGTGATATCTGAAATGAAGATAAGCTCAGATAGTAAAAAAATCAAAGGTGCTTACAAGGTGTTTGATAAAAGGTTTACAAGAGGTATATCAAATAGGAAGGTCTTAATTTCTGGTTATAATCAAGATGAAGATTGTTTGTATGTTGAGACCTTTGAATATGTGCAAAAGAAATTATTAATTTTTGGTTCTAATCAAACTGAGGATTGCTTATGTGAAATAACATATTCCTTAAATTCAATATACCAAGACATTGATGATGAAGATGATGTGGATCTGGATTTTAAGGAGGAAGAGAGCCTTCAAACACAATTGCAGATTCAACATAATGTTGGTTCAGTTGTTCCTGAGATTGGAGGTCATGATTTTCTGCCGGGAATTGAAGACCCAATCTCACTCGTCAATCAAGTTTGTACTGAATCAATTCAGGACAAGGTAACTTCTGTTACAAAATGTGAATTCTCATCTCCTAACTTGGCAGCAAACACTAGGGAAGGGGTGTTCGTTGCAAATAAAAAAGAAATTGATGTTGCGTGCAAGGTATCCAATGAAATGTCTAATAGAGATAAATCATTTTGGGGTGTTCTCATTGATGTCTTAAGTCAATATGATGATTGTTTATGTGTTGTAAATAATCCGAACGAGCCGATTTATAATGATAGTGGGGGTAAAACTAGGACTATGCATATGAAGGCTTTGAGTGCGGATGATGGGATATGTAATGGTTCTCATAACCATGAGCTATTGTTGGGTGATGGAAAAGTAATTACAGTTACTATTGAAGGAAGTATGGGCAATGATACGGAAATTGAAAATTTTTGTGGATTTTTTGCTAGGGATAATTCAACTGGTCACCAAAAAGAATTGCACAAGTCTTTTAAATGTTCTGATAAAACGTTGGTTTTAAGATCATTACATGTCCGTTCTCATGGTGAAGTTGATGAGAATTATGAGATATTGACAAGTCGAAGGGATTTGTTTCATTTACTACAGGATTCCTTTATGGGTATTAATCAGATTGAAGTTATTGGTTGGGGTTCTCAGGGCCCTGCTCAAGCTCAGAATTTAAGGGACTCTCTTAAAGAAGCGAAATCTGATATTACAGTCAAAATAGGCTTAAGGAAGGGTTCTCGTTCAATTGCGAAATTGATTTATATACCAGACAATGGAGAGATCCTTGGAGTTCATATTTTTGTGTTGCATGATGCCAACCTCATACATAAATCATCTAATGCAATAGCTTTGGGAACAAGTATACAGAGAGACATGATTTACTTTCATCTATTCCATGGAATGACAACTTTCACAAATTTCTCTTTTTTTGGTTTGCACTACCAGCTTTGAAACAATTCATCAGAACAATGCATTGAAGGTAAAAAAATTCTATATCGTTGTTGGTATGCCTACCACTGCACACGAAATTAAATGGAATTTAGTGAAAACACTGTGTTCTTGGTATCTACACTGTTCAGAATATCAGTGGATGTTACATGAGAATTTTAATCCCAATCTGGATGTTAAAAGGTTGCAAATTGTTCTGCTTTTGAAAAAGTTTAACTCACAATTCATTCATGTTGAGGCACCACTCATACATGATGGGATTATTGTGTGTAGTCCAATAAAATACTATAAAATGATTGATCTAGGCAAGCAATTGAATATGGCTGCACAAATGGAGCTTGGTGATATTGTTGCGGAGTTAGGGAACACTTTCGAATTGAGGACTCAGAGTTATACTCATAATCATAGAGGGGCTAAAGGTGTTTGGACTATAGCATGTCTTATATTTTTCAAAAAGCTTAATCCTGTGTTACCCCATCTTCTTGATGACCTTCATAATTGGAAGTTTTGCTATGTTAATCATGGCTTTGTGATCGCTGCAACTACATTGGACATGATCAAACTTCATTTTAGCAATGAGGCAGAGCATGAAATTCTTGACAGCTACTTAAAGGTAATACAAAGCAGAGAATTCATTATAGCTTGTTTACGCGATGAGAAAGTAAAATGCTACCCTAATGTCGAAAATGAGTTCAATAAAGTACATGGAATGATAGAAGAAGATGTGTTATTCATACTTGGTAACAGTCCGCGCTTCACTCGAGCCAACTTTGAGGTGTCTACCTTGCTTCAAATTGAACTAGTTAAGGTGTCCACTTGGGATGTCATGACTCTGTTTTTTGTGCTTGAATTCACTGCTAGTGCCACTTTGTGCAAAGGACCGAATAGAGGGCTAGGGACACTGGTAATCGACTCATTGTCAATCTTGGTGGAGTTTATTGTTACAAACCATGGGAGGGTATTTCGAGTTATCTACACTAGTGCTGCATTTTTTGTGCAAAAGTTGTTATTTGAAATGCCTCAATGGAATCATATTGCATGGAAGGTAGTAAAATCAGGTTATTGTGGAAAGGCAGGCGCCATTGTTTTCGACCCAGGTGGTGAGGAATTTCATTATATTTGGTTTGCAGCACCAAATGTATTGTCATTTTGCTCTTTGGGTTGCTCCTTTTGCTATACAGGTTATGCTCAATGTGGGAAAGTAAGGAAAGACGTTATGGAGGAGTTTTTCTGTCAGGCAATGAACTCGGGCTTGCAGATTTTGACATGTATATCATGGAAACCACAAGTCAGCAATCAAAATCAGAGCTGGATCAGTATTTGGAGGAGTCTTTGTTGCCTCGGATCCATGAGTTTGCTGTAGTAGGCTGGTGGAAACTAAACAAAAATAAGTACCCAACTCTTTCAAAGATGGCTCGTGATATCTTGTCAGTTCCGGTAGCTACTATTGGCCCTGACTCGGTATTTGATTCTGTGAGCAAAGAAATGGATGGTTATAGGTGTTCCTTGCGACCTGAGACGTTGGAAGCCCTCATTTGTGCAAAGGCTTGGCTGCAGAGTGACTCATTGGAAATTAGAAGTGCGCCCATAAAAATGGAGTTCCCAGTTTAGATTTATTTTTGTGCATCTTTTTAGTTCCTTGTTGATCACCCTTTTTGAGGAGCAGGGAATGTGAGGAATGATAATGTGATATTTCCTCTCTCTCTCTCTGTACGATTTTCTCTCCCAGTTTTCAGTCTCAAATACTTATTCTAGTTCTCTGTTCCTTACAACAACATTATTTTCGAAAGTTATCGACGTTTCTAAAATACTATCTTTAATGTTTTTTAAAAGGAAACTATAGAAACGGACAGGTAATTGATTCTAAAAGTCAAAAACAAATTTAAACATTTCAGTGGTCAGTGCCCAGTGGGTTGGGTTGGGTTGGGTTGGTGGGCTCTTTAAAAAAGATGATCGATCACATACATGACAAATTATTTCCCTCCACTCACGTGCATATCTCATCCAAACAACTTTTTCAAAAAAATAATAATAATCTCTTCCATATCTTTCTTTTTGCTGGTTAAAGGAAAAAAGGTTGGCTTCATTTTCTTGGAATTTCATTCTATTATTATTTTGTCAACTATTTTATTACTCTCTCTCTCTCTCTCTCTCTCTCTCTCTCTCTATATATATATATATATATATATATGTAACGGAAAAAATTAAAATTAAAAACCAAGATTGAGAAGAACTCATTCATCCATTTGAGTAACAAACCACTACCATGATGGGAGTAAATAAACTATTAAAAAAATACAAAATAAAATAGGCAGGCCTCTTTCTTTTATGCTTTTGAGAAACTTGGGCCACTTCCCCAACCTCTTACATATAAATAAAAATTAAACCTATAAATTAACAACTTTTCAAGGATAAAAATGCAAAAAGGGTCAAACCTATAAAAATTAAAAATTAAAGAGGATTAAAAAAAATGGTATATAAAAGAGAGGTAGAAGAAGAATACAGATTTTTTTGCTCTCAAGGGCAATTAGAGTTTTTACCAGGGCCTCCATAGTAAAAGTAGTGACCCCAATCCTCATTAGTGCCAGTTTGAACATCATAGCAGTTGGATTGTTCAGTAAATGTGCCTATATTTTTAGGAGCCTTGAGATTGTTAGATCCATCAACAACTTGGATATTCCTGAAATAACTAGCCTTCCCAAACCCTTCTTCAGGGAACCTACCACTGCCCATTTGAGTTGAGGTGTGCTGACCATCAGGCTCTGAGTTCACTACCTCACCACCCCACTCGATCATCGACGCACTGTCTGCCAAGTATGAGAAAAGGAATGAAGGCCAATACCCCAACACATACCCATTGCCAAATTGCATCCACCAGTTTCCTTCTTTTGGATCCTACAAATCAAACCACACAAGATTTATCAACAACTAACCACACAATTCGTAAGATAGATATGCATTTTTGTTAAAAAAAAATTAAAATATTGATGTTGATTTAGATTGCCAAATTTTACGAGTAAATCAAGTCTCAACTGATAAGTTATTTTACATATTGGCCATGTGATTGAAATATATGAAAATTTCATTTGGAACCCGAAAAATTTACCCCTACCATTACTCCAATTTTACAAGAAAAGGGCAAAGCAGTTTTTTAAACTAGGTAGTGAAAAAAGAAAATAAGAAAACAGTAATCAGTGTGTTACACATGCTCTATTGTACAAAGCAAAATAATTGCAAATTCTTAAGTTACTATTCATGCAGTAAAGATTAAACTTTATATAGTACCCTTATTAAATATAGTTAGTGTGCCTATGTCAGTGACCAAAAGAAAATGCCAATGGACAAAAGATTCTCATCATCTGAACCAAAATGTATATTTTACCACACCTCAATGCTAAATTATTGAACAGGTATACTGATATTGACCAAGAGGCACTGGCACACATCTACTGACTAATGATACTCATGTGTATCCTTGACAATATCAACTTCTTTTATTTTATTAGACTGGCTGGGTATTTGCAATAATCAAAGGCAGTGCCATTGTTTTACTGAAAGGCTGAGTGGGGGACTTGGATTTTACCTTCCAGATAAGAATACTGATATCATATTGGGAATTTCTAACCGCAGAAACTGGGGAGATGCTTGCACCCATTGCTATTTCACTATTGATTTGAATGAATCCCGAGCATAGTAGGTTGTAGCAACCAGTAGCCTGATAAGCATCACTCTGCAAATTTTATAGAGGAACAGACCATTAAAGTTTTTGAAAAGCTAGCTTTAAATTAGTTATAAAAAAAATGTAATTTGAAGTGAAATTATGAAGCTTACAGTCCAATAAGTGAAAAGTCTTGTGTTGTTATCACCATAAAGATCTGGGCTAACCTGGAAATCAAGTACATCCAACAATCAGACTCAATCAATAATGGAGCTGAATATATACAATGGGAATGTGATGCCAGTTTCTCCATTATAGTACTACTCTTAGTTAATCAAGAATTGGAGTAAAAGATAACCTGCCAACCAGCTTCAATGCTGTTAAGATCTTCACCAAAAGAACCACCCAACACCCAAATTTGGGACAAACTGAATTCATTAGGCTGCTGTATTTTTGGTTCCCAAACATTTATGGTTGCCCTTGCTCCATAGTACTTGTCTCCTTCAACATAAGCTATTGCATGCTGGTTTTTACCCAAAAAGTCACCAAACCAAAATATCAGAAGGCTAGAGAAAGTATATTTGCTCTAAAGAAATAGAATAGTACCCAACTCATTACTAACAATGAGAAATATGAAAAGTTCATTAATGACAGTGATAAAGTTTTCCTTTTCTTTTTTTTCTGTATTTACCTGATGACCACTTTCATTGGTGAGGTCAGGATCTGCAGACCTGGGCTTGGGGATGGTTCTATGCTTCTTCTTTCCATATCTTTTAACCGAGTTTGCTCTCAAAACATCATCTTTCTTTGTTCTCCTAACAGGTATAGTATCTTCAGGGCATCTACCATTCATGTGCCACAACTGAGTCATTGGTTTTGTTCTTTCACCAGACTTTGTGCCTGCGGACATCTTGTTCTCATCAAAGAGCCCTTCTGGGTGATAGCTAGGTCTCATCTGAGGAAACCAAAATATAACAAATAAATAAATATAAAAATGAAAATAAAAACAGACCCAAAAGGAAAATGTGTGTTTGGTACCTGGATTTTGTGGTCTTTGAGGAACGGGTGATCAAAAGCTGGCTGGTGAGAGATGTGTATACAATCAATGATATCCCCGTCTGGGCTCTGTTCAATCATCCATAAAGAATTAGATCCTAGTATGAAAGTTAATTTTATAAAGCCATATATTTTTCCTTTGAAAAATAAAGACAGATATACAGACATAAAAATGTACTAAACCCCAAAATAAGTTTTAAGTAAATAAATGTACACAATCATAAAGAAAAATCACTAAACATCCAACAAACAGTTCATACCATTTGCAGCTTGAGCTTGGTAGCTGAGAAATTGTAGTAAACTTACAAATTTATTTATTTAATTACAAAAAAGAAAAAAAACTCGCTTAACTGATCACATTCCATCAAAACCTTCAAGACCCTGAATTGAGCTTAATCTTTAAGCCAAAAGAGCCAGTCACACAATAAAACTAAGTTAAACCCAGAACTTAGCCAGCATAAAGTTAAAAAATAAGGAGAAAAAAAAGGACCTGAATGCTTTTAACAGGAGGTTTATTAAGTCGATTTAAGTGCTTCTGGACTTCAAGCTTCTGTGTGGAAGCTGCAGGTAACCGACCGGCAAAGCACATCGAGATCAGAGCCCATAAAAACACCAAGAAGAACAAATTCAATGTCACTTCTCTTCTCCTCCTTTCTCTGTAAATAAACTGCCCAACTGCCATTTTTAACTTAAACCCCCCAAAATTAAGAAAACCGAACTTCAAATAAGCTTTATAGCTACAAACAGAAATCCACACACTGGTTTTTGTTAGAGCTAAGACCAACCCACCATAGCCAAAACCAGAGCCAAACACACCCACTAGCTAATAGTGTGCTATACCCACAAGCACCCTCTTTCTCTCTCCTCTCCTCTCTGATTCTTATCCTTCGCACCCCCAAAAGGGCCAAAACAGCAGTGTGAGAGAAAGAGTTTGGGCCTTTCTTCTCCTTTCTCTCTCCTCTGTTTGTTTTGTTTTTTTGAACACGGGAGGAGAAAATACTAGTAGGGGGAAAAGGGCCAGTGGGGGAAAGCAAATGGAAAAGGGTAGAAAATGGGCGGTGACCCCACTTTGCCCTCGATGTCCTCTTGGAAGGTCCCAATAATAGGTCCAAAATTTCCCGTTTTACCCCTATTGTTTCTTTTCACAAATCACAACCATATTTTTCACATTATCATCATAGATTCATGGGCCCACTCACTTTAGATTCTTTCTTCTTTTGAATTGGAAGCGGATATCATAAAGTTTATTTCGAATTAAGTTGGTCAATTGAATAATAAAATATTAACACGCAGACGACATTATATATATATTAATATTTTATTAGTAAATTAATCAACTTACTAAAAAAAAATAACTTCATACTAATCAGATTCTTTTGAATTACATTCATATTGTTGCAATGATTTAATTAGAAAATTGATATTTTTATAATACTCCCCTCTAATTCCATAAATAATAAATGGGACTTGTAAGACTTAGAAAACGTTTTTTTTGGTGAAAAATATTCTCTTTAATTATTATAATTATTGAAGGTAAAATAATGTATCTTGTAATTTTATACGTTGATAATATTTTAACGATATAATTTTCCCAATATCATATATATTAATATGAGGCAATGGTAAGTTATCAAAAAAATCACAATATATAGTGGTACCCTTCTTGAAGTAATGGAATAAGTTCCAAAAAGAATGAATGTCTTGTGATACATAGGGGGAGCAAGAGGAATTGAGTAATGGGTTTATGGAAAATTTAGTGAAGCGTTACTTATTGTTAAGGGTAGACTCGAATGTTTAATTATGCACAATATAAATTTTTAAAAATAAAATACTCAAAAGAGAATTATAATATATAATTTATGATGCCTCCAAAATTAGGTATCATCATCCATTTTGGATCGCAGATCATACGTGCATGCAATTCAAATACAACTTACTAATACAATGTTATGTGTATGCAATACGACAAAACATAAACTGTGAGTTTGAATACAAATATTATCTACTAGAGATTATACAAACTCAAAAGGAGTCCTCATTACAATTATTATCATACTATTTCACGTAATATTGAGGACTACTAATCTATCCTCTGGATCATCACTTTCAGTTCCACGTTCGTCCAAATTTATATTCTCATTTCACAAGAAACAAAGTGAAAGAAAGGGTGAGCTCAACTAGCCCAAGAAGAAAATATTATGACTAAGATAATGCAAAATAAATTATCATTAGTCTCCAACAATGTTAAACCGATAAAATATAATAGACATCAAGTTTAAGCTGCGGTGAAACAAGCAATCCATTAAAAAGAGTCAAGTAGAAAATAAAATCTACTATCTTTAATGATTAAAAGGTTTTTCATCATTATTATCGTTTGAAATCGACTTAATAAATATTTCACATCATTGAATCACCCTGTATTTCTACGACGAGGATATTCTATAGTATCATGACCACAATTATCCATGCACTACGGCCAAGAATATTTGTGTATTCATTAATGGTCATAATCATGCCAACAACTGTCCATCAATGCACTACGGGCCAATGAGGATTTTTACTACATTATTTGTAACATTACGGTCCATGATTACAAATAATAATCCACAGTCATAATCATACCAAGACCATCTATGCACTACAGAATACAGAGATGACTTTCAACATAATATAAACATGAGGATGATGACAATGATATAAGAATTCAATAAAACAAGTTCAAGAATTAATTTGTCCAAGAACTACTAATGTCCAAATTGTCGACACGATCTTTGCTTTGTAGAGTAAAATTCAAGAATGATCGGAAGAATATTTCCATGAAAGATCTTTGGATGAAACACAAATATCGAGGATATTCTACTAATTTCATGGAGTATAGAAATTCAAAACTTTAACCAACTAAGTATAATAAAGAATAGAATAACAAAAGAAATCACCACGCATGCATGATTGATTGTATAGAAGAGTTATTCCAACATAATACTAAATAACGGAACCGGTCGGTAAAATTACGCTGCGATAGGATGTTCAAAATGAATAATAAAGAATGAAATAACAACAAATCACCATGCATGCGATGCTTGGCATGGCGAGTTATTCCAATGAAATACTAATAAGGGCGGGATCGGTCCCGTAAAACGCATGAGACGAGATATTCCAAATGTAATAATAATAAAGATGAGAACCGTGTCCGTAAAAAACGCATGCATGTGAGGATATTCCAACGAGAATAATAAAGACGAAATCATGTCCCACGTAAAAGCGTGCATGTGAGGATATTCCAATGAGAATAATAAAAGGCGGAATATAAAAGAATGTCACCAAGTATAGGGTAGATCAGCGTATACAAAGTTATTCCAACGAAATAATAAGCAATGGAATAACAACGATTCTCTTCATGAATAAGAAAGAATAACACCCCTTACGAAAGACAACAAATAATATCCCTTATCGTAAAAGAAATGAATATAAGAGTAGTTAAGTAGCGCAAATCTTTTCTTCTTTCTCTATATAATTTTCTCTCTCTAGAGTTTGATGAATTAAAAGAAAATAATGAAGGAATGAGCTTCTATTTATAGAAAATGGATCGCATAAGAACTAACTCATGAACGGTCCAGTTGATTTACTTTAATCGACGGTTCCATATTTAAAGCAAAATCTTTTAAATAAAATATAATATATTCTATTTATAATTTAATAAAACGAATAACTTTATAAAAGATTTTACTATGCAAACACTATCAGAGCCTTTATGTAAATACTATGCATAATAAAATATAATATATTATAATTATTGTCTAATAAAACAGATAGCTTTATAAAAGTATTACATTTTTATAAAAAAGATTTTACTATGCAAAACACTATCTGAGACACTATATCAACACTATGCGTAATAGAATATAATATATTCTATTTATAGAATAACTTTATAAAAGTATTACATTTTTTTATATAAAAAGATGTTTCTATTTTAATACTTTAATAATAATGAATAAATTTTTTTTTCTAAATCAACAATAATTGAATCAAATAATGTGAGATCTTATGTCGTAACTATTATCAGCAATAATTGAACAAAACCGAGTGACTTCTCACATAAATATCAATAATCAATACCGTGTGTGTTACTTATATCTGACAACGCGTATTCTTCGTACTTTTTACTACCGAAGGTAGTTCAACAATATCAACGGTAAAACTTTCACCGTTATTTTAAATAAAATATTTTTGTCGTTTTCTCAATCCGACAATAATTTAGTTAGTAGGGGTCCACTGATGATTGTCTTGTGTCGTCATGAATATTTCTTGTTTAAAACGAATATTCCCGACCAATCGAATTATAATATGACAACTTGCATACTTTGTAAAATTTATAAATATTACCTGAACTATAACATTATCTCAAATTCACACCATAATATAAAAAAATTATTTCGAGAAAATTAATTCTTTATTCATAAAATCTAGGGTTTCACAATCTCTCTTCCTTATGGAATTTAAGCCTCGAAATTTACGTGACGCACTGGTATCTTAAAGCGGTGAGGATACCTTGACTTCATTTCGATTTTAACTCTTGAGGTATAACCTCGAGTGTTGGATACGATTCTTCTTATCCAAGATTTTAACACGAGATCTCATACGTTAAATCATCCGCTTATCTCGTCCGATTTTAAATTAATAATGTGGTTGGTCATCCACATATTTACGTAACATTGATACGTAAAAAGCGTTATGAGCACGCTGCTTGACTTGGCGGTAAAAGCGAGCCTATAAGCCACGCGATTCTACTACTCAATCGAGGATTTTAAATGGGCCAATTAAATCGAGGGTTGAGATTTCCTCTCTTCAAAGACTCTCTTGCTTCTAGAATAATGCCATCTTGAACCTTCTTCTTCACATTCATCGATTCGGGTATATGTAGCTTGGCGTCTTTAACTTTATCGATTAAAGTCGATTTTATTCGTATATATTCGTTATCTTCACGTGGGTCCTAGAGTCTTTAACTCTATCTTCATCATTTGCAAGTTATACTGAAATGAGTCTTTGTGTTAACAACATCGCACTTATAACGCATACGATCTTCTACTCAACACGCCGCCTACCACGTTCGCTTCTTCCACGATGATATTGAATAGATGATCATAATCTTCAACAAATTTCGAGTCAACGTCTTTTTGCGCGCGTTTACGTTCGTTTTAGTTGAAGAAATATTTTGAGGGTTTAAGAAATGGGTTTTTATCTTGGTGTCAATACAAAAAATCGATTTCACGCTCTGGGGTAGGCTAAGAAGTCTTCGTGAATACGTCAAGAGATTTATTAATGATAGAAATATTATTCAAAATCATTATTCTCATCGAAGACTTGGATAATCGTCACATTGATACCAACTGTGACTTCATCCCTTAACCTAGATAAGCACCTCATAATGATACCTATCAACTTGTCATCGTCATTCACGACGTCGCCTCTGAAGTAAAATCCGGGCTTGGTCATTCCACACAAGGAAGTCATCAACAAAAGGATCGGGGCTCTTTCTTATGGCTTAATATGACAATGATTGAATTTATTGGTTTGGTAGCTTGAATTAGCATAATAGGTTGGTTAGGAATATGAAAGCTAACAACCTTACTTAAAAAACATGATGAGTAGTTAACCAATCGTTTCAAAAAAAAAAACCACATCAAAGGCAAGTATTTTCAAAGAGATAAGATCGACGAATAGCGTGAAAGTGTCGATTTGAATCAAACAAGATTTATAAATAGTGGAGGTAACGAAGGTTTCTCCCAATGGAGTTTCAATAGATAAATCAAAGTTTAACTTCTGCGGAGTTAAGTACAAACATTGAACACAACTAGGTGAAATAAAAGAGTGAGTAGAACCGGTATCTAAACACTTCAGTATAGACTTCGTGAAGAGCTTATGATTAACTTACCCGTGATAATTTTATTCGGGTTCCTCGTCATGAGGAAAAAAATGCTCTCTCTTAAACTACTAGCTTTTGGCTTATGCAGGACATCCTTTGGCATCACTATCCCGGTTGGACTTGACTTCACCATACGATAAAATCGAGCTAGGTGACCTTCTCTTCCGCAATTAAAACACGCTTTGGATTGTTGCGTGCAGTTTGAACGGATGTGTCCTCTTGTCCGTTTTGAAACATACTGACCGATGGGCGTTCTTCTTCCTTTGAAACGGGTCTTTGGTGCTTACGCGTTTTCACGTCATTGTTGAACATTCTCTTCTTAAAATGTCCATTCTTATTATCTTGGCCATGATTACCACCGAAAATGGTTACCATTCTTGGCATGATAATATCCCCACGATGGTTATCGTTGTTCAGATGACCGTTACCACCGATGATGATTATTATCGTGTTGTTGGTCGTTGCCTTTTGGTTGTCTTTGACTCATTATCGCTTCCAATAATCGAGCCCTATTCACAACATCCGAATATAAACAAAGTTTGTGAGAAATGAGGTATTGACGTATATCGGGTTTCAAACCTCGCAAAAAACATTCGCGTCATTCGCTCCTCATTATCGACCAAATGGGATGAAAACCGGATAACTCTCGCAAACTTAGCCTCGTCTTTGCGACACGGTCATATTGTTTTGCTCCACTTGATGAATTCTACCTCCTTCATGTGACGAATACTTTCGGAAAAGTACTTGTCGTTGAATAATTCTTGGAACTTCTCCCAAGACATCTTGAGTCGTCGGTCGGTACGCGTTTCTGATTCCCACCAATGATCTCCTTCTTCACATGACATAAAGGTGGCGAATGGAACCTTTTTTTGCTCCTCCGAAATTCCAAGACATCAAATATCTTGGTAATCTGCTTTTATCCATGTCTCCGCCTTAAAGTGGTTCCGCTTTCCCAAAAACTCCGGTGGTCCCAAATTTTCTTGAATCGCTTAATGCGGTGACCAACCATGAGTTACCATTGTTTCCACTGCATTATGGATGTGAGAGCCTTCCGCCATTGTTGTTGCATGAATTGCTCCTTAAATCGCTTAATGCGGTGACCGTCAGAGAGTTATCGAGATTTCTACCGCATTTTGGAATGAGAGCTGCCTTCACTTTGTTGTTGCATGAATTGCATAAAGCCTCGACCATCCCATCATTCACCATTTCATCGGTGTTATTGTTTTCATGAGGAGTATTGTCCTCTGTTTGCACATTATCCTCGATTATTGATCCGTGGAGACTCAACGGTCTCTCTGTGCTCCATTGATAATCTCAACATTCTCGGATGCCATTTTTTAAACACTACCACAAAACAAGGGTTAATTAACATATCACATATTATCCCTATACTTTGACCGACCAATTAAATACCAAATAAACTTAGGTAGGTCATACTAGCGAAGGAATTCCCCGTCTCTCCCCTCCTAGTTCTTATCTCACATCTTAGCCAGAGATCATATCCCTAAGCTTTGATACCAACCGTGATGCCCCCAAAATTAGGTATACATCACCCATCTTGGGTCGCCAGATACATGGTAAAGAATTCAAATACAACTTACTAATACAACTGTCGTGTACAATACGACAAAACATAAACTGTGAGTTTGAATACAAATATTATCTACTAGAGATTATACAAACTCAAAAGGAGTCCTCATTATAATTATTATCACACTATTTCACGTAATAGTGAGGACTACTAATGTTATCCTCTCGGACCATCACTCCGCTCCTCGACTGCCTCAATTTATATTCTCATTTCACAAAGAGAATAGTGAAAGAAAGGGTGAGCTCAACTAGCCCAAAAAAATATTATGACTAAGATAATGCGAAATAAATTATCATTAGTTTCCAACAATGTTAAACCGATAAAATATAATAGACATCAAGTTTAACTCGCAAATCTTAACAAAGCAATCCATTAAAAGAGTCAAGTAGAAAATAAAATCTACTATCTTTTATGATTAAAAGGTTTTTCATCATTTATTATCGCCGAGACTCGACAATAAATATTCCACATCATCGAATCACCCCTGCACTACTGGCCAAGGATATTCTATATAGTATCACGACCATAATTATCCATACACTACTGACCAAGAATATTTGTGTATTTATTAATGGTCATGATCATGCCAACAACTCATCCATCAATGCACTACGGGCCAATGATGACTTTTACCACATCATTTGTAACATTACGGTCATGATTACACCGAATAATCCTCGGTCATAATTATACCAAGTCCATCTATGCACTACAAAGCCACGTATGACTTTCAACATAATATAAACATGAGGATGATGACAATGATATAAGAATTCAATAAAACAAGTTCAAGAATTAATTTGTCCAAGAACTACTAATGTCTAAATTGTCAACATGATCTTCGCTTTGTAGAGTAAAATTCAAGAATGATCGGAAGAATATTTCCACGAAAAAGATCTTTGGATGAAGCCAAGCAAATATCAAAGATATTCTACTAATTTTATGGAGTATAGAAGTCAAAACTTTAACCAACTAAGTATAATAAAGAATGGAATAATAAAAGAAATCACCATGCATGCGGTGCGATTGCATAGATAGGTTATTCCAACATAATACTAAATAACGGAACCGGTCGGTAAATTTGCAAGCGCTGGATGTTCCAACATAAATAATAAAAAATGGAATAACAATGTAAATCACCATGCATGTGGTACTTGATATATCAAAGTTATCCAACGAATACTAATAAGGGCGGAATCAGTCCGGCGTAAAAGCGCATGCATGACGAGGATATTCAAATGTAATAATTATAAAGACGGAACTTCAGGTCCAGAAACGTAAAACGCATGACATGGATATTCCAATAGAATAATAAAGACTAAATCAGTCCGTGAAAACGCATGCACGGTGATATTCCAAATGTAATAAAAAGACTTTTAATAATGAAGAATGTCACCAAGTATAGGGTGATCACAGATATCAAAAGTTATTCTAACGAGAATAATAAGCAATGGAATAACAACAGATTCTCTTCATGAATAAGAAAGAATAACACCCCTTACGAGCACAACAAATAATATCCCTTACCGTAAAAAAATCTTGAATATAAGAGTAGTTAAGAAGCGAAATCTTTTCTTCTTTCTCTACTATAATTTTCTCTCTACAGAGTTTCATTGAATTAAATAAGAAAATAATGAAGGAATGAGCTTTTATTTATAGAAAATGGATCGATAAGAACTAACTCATGAACGATCCAGATTGATTTACTTTAATCGACGGTCCATATTTAAAGCAAAATCTTTTAAATAAATATAATATATTCTATTTATAATCTAATAAAACGAATAACTTTATAAAAGATTTTACTATGCAAATACTATGCAGATAATTATGCATAATAAAATATAATATATTCTAATTATTGTCTAATAAAAATGTATAGCTTTATAAAAGTATTCATTTTTTATATAAAAAGATTTTACTATGCAAAATACTATATGCTGAGACATTTATGAACACTATGCATAATAGAATATAATATATTCTATTAATAGAATAACTTTATAAAAGTATTCTTTTTATATAAAAGATTTTTCTATTTTATTACGTTAATAATACTGAATAAAACAAAACTTCTAAATCAACAATAATTGAATCAAATAATGTGAGATACTTGTCAAAGAACTATCAGTAGCAATAATTGAACAAAACCGAGTGACTTCTCACATAAATATCAATAATCAATACCGGTATGTGTCTACTACGCAACAACGCCAGACATCGTATCTTTTACTACCGAAGTAGTTCAACAATGTCAACCAGAAATCTTCCGCCGTTATTTTCATTAAAATATTTTTGTCGTTTTCTCAATCCGATAATAATTCCGTTATTAGGGTCCAATTAATGATTGTCTTGGTCGTCATTTAATATTTCGCTTTTAAAAACGAATATTCCCCGACCAATCGAATATAATATGACAACTTGCATACTTTGCAAAAATTTTAAATAGTACCCACAACTATAACATTATCTCAAATTCACACCATAATATAAAAAAAATTATTTCGAGAAAATTAATTTTTTATTCATAAAATCTGGGGTTTCACATAATTGACTAATACAATGTTCACATGTAAAGAGAGATCACCTCTCACTTGCGTGTCGACACTGTATTGATCAATAAACTAAAATTAATTTCATATTAATCACTTCTTAAAAGTATAAGTTATTTAAGAAAAGGTTCTTACGTTGATACTCAGACTTAATAAAATTTTAACCCTTTGTTGTTTCAAAAAAATTACAATGATGGAAAAGTAATTATTAAAAATGAAATTTATATTAGGCAATTCGTGATTTTCAGATTCGGACCGGTCATCGAACCGAAAAAAGTACCGAGTGGATGAATCATTGGTCCAACCAGTGGTCGAACCGTTATTGACCAAATGACGTCATTAATATATAAAAATATATATTATTAGTAATAAATAAAGTCTTAAAAAATCTCGTTTTTATGAAGTAAAACATAATTAAAGTTAAATTACAATATTACTAAAAATAATTAATTTTAATATTAAAAAATTTTGGTAAAAAAATATTAAAAACCGGGTCAACTAATTAATCGGTTTTAACGGTTGAATCACCGGTCCGATCGATGATCAATGGGGTCAATCAATTTTTAAACAAAACCGGTTAAACAATCCAAATTAGACCGATTCTAATTTTTATTGATCCGGTCCGAATTTTAAAACCATGCATGCATGAGGCAAACACATCAAGGACAAAATGTACCCAAATTTACTTGTATCTATAGTCTTTCATCAGAGCTTAAAATAACCCAAATTTTAATTATTTGATCCACCATTTTCAATAAAAATAATTTACCCAAAATGTGTTTTCATCAATGGTAGCCACACAGATTAAAGTATGAGGACAGATCAGACATGTGCATGCATGTGGTGGATTCGTTCTTGAATTAGGTAGTAGCAGTAGCAGGTTGGGTCATTTTCCAAATATACTACTACTAACATATGACATTTTAATTAAATTATAGGAGTATTAATTATTATTCTAGGAATCCAATGGAAATATTTATTAAATTTATTTTATTTTATTTAAGTATGTATGTATGTGGATGTGGTAGAAGAGACTACTCAGAGAATCACTGCAAGCGTGAAGTTTTATCCACGATAATGTCTGTTTCTGGACAAAGATTCTCATTTCTCAGATTCCTACTTCCAATCCTAGTTAAAATACATAATAATTTATATTATTTTAGAAAATAAAATAAAATTAAAAAATGTGATAAAAAAAATACAATTTTTTTGAGTTTAATAAAATTTTAAGCTTAAAAATTGTAGTTGGAACTCTCATTTTTAACTACTTGACAAGAAAACATTAGCAGGATTGCAGGAAGGAAGGAGGGGGAAACACAAACACTTTGTGATCAAATTAAATATGATATTGCTAATACTAATACTAATACTATATCCATTTTATATGTAAATAGTTAGTCAATTTTGTTGAAGATTGACAGCACAATTTCCCAAAAATGAATTAATATAATGTTGTAGCAGCACTTTCATGTTCATATGGATTACTATATAATAGTAGTAGTATAATAATAGAGGAATAGAAAGACCGATCGAGTCTGGCATAGACAAAAACAAAGGATCATAAGTTAGATTTATGAATTCTATACAGTATTTTACTAATATTTTATACTTTTTTATTTAATTATTTTTTTTAAATTTAAAAACATTTGAAATAGAGATTAATTAGAGAATGAAAGGAATTTTTACGTTTATTCACCTGAATGAATGATTATTAAATATATTATTTTTTTAATCTAAACGTAGCATAAATATTTAAGTAAATTTGTAGGCTTACTTAAGTTTTTACTTGCACATGAGCAGAGCTACTGTGAATTAGCATCCAAGTACAACTACTACTATATATAGAACAATACATGCAGAAACATGAGAAGAACAAGGCTAGAAAGTAGTCAAAAGAGGCATTATATAGTACTAGTATATAGTATAGGATCATCATGCTGAAATTAATTATAACTCCACCTTAATGTTCAAAGATTTACATGCAATCTCACCTTCTTGGTAGTTGCATAATTTAATTAGTTCGATAATTGAAATGTCCTAGCCAGTACCCCTCAACCTCAAGAGAAAGGTAAGAGATAATGAAGAGAAATCTCTCTCTCTCTCTTTCTCTCTCTCTCTCTCTCTATATATATATATATATATATATATATATATATTGATAATGAAAAACATCTAAAACTAGTTGGATTGCAAGCAAGCAAGCAACAATAGATCGATCATGGTTAACCCAGTTTGGAAGCACAAGGAGTAAATTAAGGTGCCTCAAACTAAATGGTGCCAATGGTAGTAGCTGCCTAGCTAGGGTAGCAAAATATTATTTGTAACAACTAGATCTTAAATGAAAGAAGCAATTGGTGTTTTAATATTCAACATTTTAATTTGTATTTGAATGAGAAAACTAAACACATATATATATACTTAGGCAGGCTGGCTGGCTTGTCAAATGGAGTATTAAAAAGAAGACATTTGTTCAACCCAAAAAATTGCACATACATTACGTATGGCACACCAAAATTAATTATCAGTTAACTCAATGAGAATATATATATATATATATCATCATTCGATTAATTATATATCTAAAAATCATCAATGAAACCCAAAAAGAAGACATATATGATTCCACTAATTACATTATAAGTATACAAATATACAATCCAACCCACATTCATTATCTTCAATCAAGCCCATGCACCCATAATTAAGAACAAACATACAAAATTTGACTAAAACTAATAGAAACAAGAGCAGAAATTAAAATTTGGGAATCAACGGCGGAGAATCCAAGTATATATAAGTAGGTAGGAATTAGGGGTGGGGATGCAAAAGACAGAGGGTCAAACGCCCTAATCTAATTCTGCTCGCTTATATATCGTTTGGGATGTAATTCTATGTATGTGCACACCTAGAGGGGGTGAATAGGTGGTTAAGCTAAAAGTGATAAACGCTGATTTTTTTTTAAAATTTTCTGTTACAGGTTTAATTCAGACAGCTACACCTGTCTGCTTTAGTGTTTGTTCTTCGTTTATGATTATCAGACAGCTAGACTTGTCTGCTTTAGTGTCTGGATAGGCGTGATGAATAAAAATATTCAGAACGTGAATGACAGTTAAAGAGATAAACAGAAATAAAAATCACACCAAGATTTTTTACGTGGTTCAGCCCCTATTCTCTACCTAGTGGCGTAATCCACGTCCAATCCCAACTAGGATTGGAGACTCTTTTTATTAAACTTAATATTCAAAGAACTCCCTGTTACAAAGAAGCTTTTCACTGATGGACACCTCTGCCCCCTTTGCACCTCAGCAACCTTTCTCACCACTGAGACCTTTGCACCTCTGCAACCTTGAAAGCTCTCTTTGAACAGACCCTATCCACTACTGGATCGATCAAGCCAGACAAGCTTTGAACTTTGAATATAATAGAAGAAATTACAATAGACTTCTTATTTTCCGAACCCACAAAGAATTATGTATGCATCAAATGAATAAATGGAAATAAACAATGAAAGCTCTCAATAGGATTCTTCTGCAGATAGCAACGTGAATTAGCTTCAGATCCCTCTACCTTGGCCAAGTGAAAATAAGACTATATATAAAGAGAGACCCAACGGCTATAAAATAATTGTTAGCAAAAAATCAGATGATTTAAATCCCATAGCAAGAAATCAGATGATTTAAATCCCATAATGTGACGACCCCAAAATAGGTCCATTCAATCCAACCCATTCTGAGTCGCCAAATACATGGTACAAAAATAAATACAACTTCAGTAATACAATTGTCGTACAAAATACGACAACACATATACTGTGAGTTTAAATACAACTATTGTCTAATAGACAGTATAAAAACTCAAAAGGGGTCCTCATTACAATTATTGATATACTATTTCACAGAATAGTGAGGACTACTAATACAACCATCTGGACCGTCAATCCATTCTCCGACTAGTCCCAATTTATATTCTCATTTCTCAAGAGAATAAATGAAAGAAAGGGTGAGCTCAACTAGCTCAAGAAGAAAATTATGACTAAGATAATATACAACAAATTATCTTTCGTCTTCAACAGGAAAAATCGATAAAATATAATGAGATAACAAGTTTTAGATCAACAATCTGCAATGGAATAAGGAATCCATTAGAAGAGTCAGTAGAGAAAGAATTCTACTATCTTCTATGAATTTAAAAGTCCATCATCAATATTTTATCCTATAACATCAATCAATACACATCTTTAATCAAATATTCATCTTTTGCACCTGCGCAAAAGATATTGATTTGTATCACCATTGGTCATGTTCATCTCAACACATGTTCATCTTTGCACTACGGGCCAAAGATATTCATTAGATACTCATTCATCTTTTTGCCTACAGCCAAAGATATTCATCGATTAATCATTCATCTTTTGCACTACGGGCCAAAGATATTCAAAGAATATCATCATTTAGGACTGAGGATGATGAAAAATATGTTAGAGGAATGAATCCAGTGAAACAAAATAACAAATATTAGATATTCATATTATAGTTTATCTAAGATCAATAATACTTCATAATAACCAATTTTGAAGCAAAATTCAAGAATAAAGATCTAAACATGGATACAATCAAAGATAGTAACCATAATAGACACCTTGGATAAAAAGAAGAAAATTTTATTTTTCGATGAATAGTGTCGTATTCGTGAATAGTGCCGTATATGTGAATAGTAACTCCGACACCAAAAGATAAAAATTCCACAAGAAAAATTATCATGCTTCGTGAATAGTACTCGTGAATATTAACTCATGAATAGTAATTCGTGAATAATAACTCATGAATAGTAACCCCGACATGAAAAGTTCTAAATTTGATAAAAAGTTCCAACCAATATTTCGGCATAATAATATTGAAGAAATAATAATATCACTTACGAAGAAAATAACATCCCTTACCTCAAAAAGATAATACTTCAGGCTGGAATACGGGATATAGTGCTGAAGGAACTTGCACCGTATAGCAACACTCAAAGTATCAAAATACTCACAAGAATACGCTCGATAATATAGAGAGAGAAAGAGAGAAAACTTATGAATTTTGGTGTGATTTTTAATTCTAACTAAGCACGCTATTTATAGGAAAATTCTTAGAACGCCATGAAGACTACTAACTCGCTACCGGATGGCTTTACTCATACTTATTGCCACCCACCACATTTGAAATTCAACTGAGCACATTTCTCACCAACCAATTCTAGAATTTTCCAAAATATTTTATCATTTAAACAATAATCAGAAACTTTAATAATTCATAGAAAATAGCCCGTTTATTAGAAAAATACTGAATTTTATGTCCATTCCACACGAAATTGAATTCTCTACAACTTTGTAGCTTTGAGTTTTTCAAATTCCAAATGTAAAAATACCAAATCCACAAACGGATGATTTTTAAATACTTCCAATCCGACAAAATATATCGATAAAACATCCCAAAGATTAATTCCTTCATTAATAACCACATAAATAAATCCATCATTTATATCCACATAAAATAAATATTTTCTTATCATATGAATCAATAATTAATTATTCACAAATAATATTACGAGAATCACATTTATGATGAAGCAGTCGCTCCCAAGAAAGAGGGGCTTTTCGATAAGGATTTTTCCTTCTTGGCGCCGCAATTAGGTGACCAAACCTCTCCTCGATGTAACTTTCTAGACATTGCCAATAATGCTATCTAATAATATTATTCAAATAATATGAATTATTGATCCGATAATGGAGATATCATCAAAGACAATTATTGAATAACAATAATATAAAATATCAACACAAAGAATTATTGAATCAATAAAATAAAATATTAAACAAAGAATTCATCGTGACAATTATTAAGTAGTGCCTTCTTACGTAAGGATCAATAATTCAACAATATCGCAGGCAATACCGCGTGCCATCGCTTTAACCACGCCAGACATCGTATTTTAATCAACGGGTATTCCAACGGTCTTAATTGGTAAGAATAACTACGCTGCTATTTATAACAACCCAAACTTTATCATTTTCTTCATCCGATGAGCTTATCCGTTATAGGGCCCACAAATGGTCATACTGTCAATTTAATATTCCCGGCGCAGAAGAATATTCCACGACCAAACGAATATTCCCCGACACAATGAATATTTTATAACCACTTGCTTATTTTGCAAAATTTGTACATTTCACCCATAACTAAAGTATTATATCAAATTATCACCTTATTATTCACAATAATAAATAGAGAAAATTCGATTTTTATTTATAATAAGTTGGGGTCTTACAACCTCCCCTCCTTATGAAATTTCTTCCTCGAAATTGACGTACGTACCTGGTGTTTCGAAAAGGTGAGGGTACCTTGCTTTCATTTCTGATTCCAACTCCCAAGTCATTTCTTCAATAGCATGGTTCCTCCACAAAACTTTAACTTGTGGTATAACCTTTGTTCGTAGGACATGCTCTTTCCTATCCAATATCTTAACAGGTACCTCCTCGTACGTTAAATCTTCGGCTATCTCGTCTGGTTCTAACACAATAATGTGGTTTGGGTCGTCCACATATTTACGTAACATCGATACGTGAAAAACGTTATGAACACGCGACATACTTAGCGTTAAGGCGAGTCTATAGGCCACAATTCCTACTCGATCGAGGATTTCAAATAAATCGAAGGCTGGAACTTTCTACTCTTCATCGACTCTTACTTTTAGAATAACGCTTTCTTGCACCTTCTTCTTTATATTCATCAGCTCCAGTGTGTAGCTTGAGCGGTTTTAACTTTATCGATTAAAGTCGATTCTACTCGTATATTCGTTATCTTCACGTGGGTCCCTAAAGTCTTTAACTCTATCTTCATCATTTGTAAGTTATACTGAAATGGTTTTTTGTGTTAACAACGTCCGCACTCAGAACGCATATGATCTTCTACTCAACGCTATTACCACCACGTTCGCTTTCCCACGATGGTATTGAATGGTACGATCGTAATCTTCAACAGCTCGAGCCAACGTCTTTGGCACATTATATGTTCATTTTGGTTGAAGAAATATTTAAGGGTTGAAGAATCATCCATCTCCTTTTTGATCTTGAGACACCTACAAACAAATAGTCTCTATCTTTTTGGTACCCAAATTTTCTTGGGTCCTTTTGGGTTAGTAGTATATAAATCACTTTTCTTTACCCAAATTTGTTTTATTCTAATTTTATTGCAATTAGAATCAAAATGACCTCTAAAACCATATTTTTTACAAGTAATAAATGGTGAACAATAAAGTGGTTTATGCCTTGATTTACTATTAATCATTCTAATATTATTATTAGTAGGATTATACCCAATTCCTTGTTTATCAAGACTAAACCTTTGTGCCCCTAACATAACATTTAGGTTCTCTTCTCCTTGCACAAATTTAGCAAGATCATTTTTTAAAGATGCTATTTCTGTATTTGTTATATTATCATCATGTTGAACATTCATCATTTTCCATCATTAAAAGCATCTATGCATGCATCTCTCATTTTTAAATTTTCTTTTAACACTTCATTTTCATTTTTAAGATATTCATTTTCTTTTCTTTTTTCAATAAGTGACTCAACTTCATTCATTATCTCATTTACGCAGTTCTTAAAATAAGCAGTTTTCTTTTTAAGTCTTTGATTTTTATTTTGTAAAGCAAGATAATCAGATGTAGATATTTCAAAATTTTCATGAAAATTTGTTACCTCAAGTTGATCATCATCTTCTAGTCCCATGAAACAGAGTTGGACAGTTTCTTCTTTTTGTTCCGTTTTGGACTTACTCACTTAAGTTGAGCTACCTTTTTGATTTTTCCTTTGTTTCTTTCTTTGAAGTAGTCTCTCGAGTTTTCTTGAGAGCATTTCAATTTCTTCATCAAAATCTTCGTGATCACTTTCATCATTGCTCTCGATTTGAAGTGCCAATGTTTTCTTTATTAATGCTTCATCCTCTTCATCATACCTCTTGAGTTGATTTTCAAATTCTTCAAGCTCTCCAAACAAGGTAAGAGTTTCCATGGTACTAATTGTTGGTGAGTCTTGGAGAGTTGTGACTTTCGGAGCAAACCGTTTGGGCATGACTCTTAGCAGCTTTCTATTAATTTCCCTCTGATCAATTTTCAGTCCCAACATACTTAGAGAGTTCATTAGAGTAAGAAATCTCCTTTGAGCTTCATTAACTGTTTCATCTTTTTCTAATTTGAATAGTTCGTATTCGTGCATTAGCATGCTCAGCTTGACCTCCTTTACTTTAGTAGTACCTTCGTGGCTCATGATGACTGTGTCCCAAATTTCTTTTGATGTGTTGCACGATGATACTTTATCAATTTCAGCTTGGACTATTCCGCTTAGCAAGGTGTTCATGGCTCTTGAGTTGTAGGAAAACATATAGCTTTCGTTTGCATCCATCTCCATGAAAGTCTTTGGTTTGCCATCATCATGTCTAGGAATGATAGGTCCATTTTCAACTACCCACCAAAAGTTGAAGTTTTCACTTCCGAACAACAGCGGTGGCCTACTTGTGGACTGACCTTCTTGAAAGTTTAGGTGTGCCATAGGATCTTCCCTACGACCGCAACGATCAATATTAGTAGAGCCTTGCTTTGATACCAAATGTAATTCTATGTATGCACACACCTGAGGGGGGTGAATAGTGGTTAAGCTAAAAGTGATAAACGTTTGAAAACTTTTGAAATTTTCTGCTACATGTGTTTAATTCGCATACTACACCGTTTGCTTTTAGTGTCTGTTCTTCGTTTATGATTATCGAGACGACTGACACTGCCTTTTTAGTGTCCGGATAGGCGTGATGAATAAAAATATGCGAACGTGAATGGCGCTTAAAGAGATAAATGCGAAATAAAAATCACACCAAGATTTTTTACGTGGTTCACCCCTATCCTCTACTGAGTAAGCGTAATCCACGTCCAAACCCAACTAGGATTGGAGACTCTTTTATTAAACTTAATATTCAATTAAATACAATAAAAAGAACTCCTCATTACAAAGAAGCTTTCCAACGATGGACACCTCTGCCCCCTTTGCACCTCTGCAACCTTTCTCACCACTGAGACCTTTGCACCTCTGCAACCTTGAAAGCTCTCTTTGAACAGACCCTATCCACTATTGGATCGATCAAGCCAGACAAACTTTGAACTTTGAATATAATAGAAGAAATTACAATAGACTTCTTATTTTCCAGCCACAAAAAATTATAGACAGTAGAATGAATAGTTGGAAATAAACAATGAAAGCTCCTAATAGGATTCTTCTTTGTATAGCAACGTGAATTAGCTTTTTGTATCCCTCTTTGCTTAGCCGTGAAAATAAGACTATATATAAAGAGAGACCCAACGACTATAAAATAATTGTTAGCAATAAATCAGATGATTTAAATCCCATAAAGAAGAAATCGATGATTTAAATCCCATAATATTAGCTACAATATCGACTTAACCAAGTTATGAACAAGAGATAGAATAGAAACGCATATCAAATTTGGTATACCCCATGATATAAGCAATTAAAGAGTCCAACAGATTTGGTAAATCAATGATGTGTTTTCAAGTCAAACCAAAACACCTTAAATAAAGGAACAATGAGATAAGATAAGATGAGACCCACCAACTCTAAACAACTTCAGTAAGACTCCTTTCTCAATTAGAATACAAAGTACCACTAACAGTTATGGGTCCCACTAAGCAAAAGTATATCCTTAAATAAATTATAGTACCCACGAAATACTCTATATAATAGATGAAAGAAATTTGAGCCAGCTCGAATAACATATATAAACCCATCTAATAATATTTGATAGCATTAAAAATTATAAATACCAATATTCCTTAATAAACTCAAATTCAAATCATCCTTAATAAACTCCAAATCAAATCTTCCTTAATAAACTTCAAATCAAATCTTTCTTAATTTTAAAATATTCCAACTTATCAACGGAAGGAAATCAACAAGTGTTCATGTAATAACCATAATACATGCATATTAATAATAATATTATAACAAACTATGAACCATACACATGTCTAATATATACTTAAATTAGTCATCATTCAAAACATCATAAATTCAAAAACCAACATGGGATGCAAAATAAGTATTGCCATATATGTATCTGCTCGATCATCCCTGATACCACTAACATGCAGTTGAATATCATTTTCCCTCTAAAAACCAGAACCAGCTGGCCGGGGTATGTATCATGTGGATTTCTCTCTTTCAAACATGTTGTTTGGTCATTAATCAGACAAAACACCAAACACTTGAAATTAATTGCTACTTGAATTTTCTTAATAAGTAGTAAAAAACAAGGACATTGAGTATGTTCATGTAATTTTTTAAACCAAAAAAGGTAAAATTATCATTAAATTTACTTTGAAAAATTAATACTTGATCCACAAAGTGTTACATATATTTCATATTTTCTTACTTTTTTGTCTAATTATAAATTATTTTCTTTCATTCAATGTTTGTGTATGAATGTTGTAACTCGTACAATATTATTTTAGTGATTTTGACATAAATTTTATAAATAATTAAAGACAAACTCTCTTATGCTTTTTTTTTTCATTTTCATCGCTTGATTTGCATAATGATGTATTAAATTTGCTTATTTATGATTTATAAATAAAAAATATCATCTTATATTACACTTGAGTCATACAATTAATGGTTAAAGATGGAATTAATGGAAGGTTAGGAGGATCCATATCAAAAATCTATCCTTTGAAATATCTAGAATATATATATAGGAATTACATGAGTAATTAAGTTTAACCTCTCTATTTTAGAAAATAGAAACAATCTACTTATGTAGATAATCTTACCTAATTTAGTACTTCATTTTATTATTAGTATATACTCCCTCTGTTTCAAATTATTATAAGACTAATATTACTTTTCTAAAAGTTAATTTTTGATATTTATAAATTTAAAATTGACATGATTCGTTTAAGTTTTGGAAATAATAAATCTATTAGAGTAGTAGTAGTAGTAGTAGTAGTACTTTTTAAGTAGTTTATGATATTCATAATGCATGTATTGCATAAACTAAATGAATTCATATTAATTTTGAATTTAAAAATATTTAAAATTGATTTTTAAAAAGTCAATTTTAGTCTTATAATTTGGAACGGAGAAAGTATTACAATTTAAGTTTAATACAATAATAAATTAAATAGTTTGCTTTAATATTCTTAAACTTTTATTTTTTGGATAATAGTTCACAAAACAATAAATTTTATTAATTAAGAAGCCTCAACAACAATCAACAGCATAATACTAGGATGAACACCCAATAAGTTGGGCAATGGACACTATCTGATTGCACTAGTGAAGCAAGTTCATGTGCAACCTTTGTTACAAACCCTCACCAAATGATTAAACTTAGAAAATTAATATTTACACAACAAAAGTATCGTTATAAATGTATAACGACGATGAAAATTTTATAATTTTCCTCAAAAATAATCCATCTTAGACCCGTTCCTATTCAAATCTTTTTCTTTCAGATATCCCACTCTCAAACACCGAGTAACAGCCCTTAAATAATTCACCTGAAAAGTCAAAAGAATAAAAGTAGCCATAAATCACAATCAACCAACATAATATATAAACATATATAAAAGAATAAAAATAAAATAATTACCTAAAGTTGGCCATAAATACCACAAAGTTGACTTATAGGTGAAGATGTCACCTTGGCCTAACAAAATAAATTTTGAAGAAATCGCAACAAAAGCTTGATATTAGATCCTGTCTTCATTATAAAATGCAAAAGGAAATATGATTTAAAGAAAACAAATAAGTTGGATTTGGGATTGGATTTTATAAGGGGGGAAAATGATATATAAAGATGCCACTAACATAACATATATATTATTATATACTCCTCCCACTATCATATATTACTACTATAAAATATTTGGAATATTTTATAATTTGTCGAGTCATTTTAGTTGGTCAAAAGTTGATACCGAGTCAATTTAACACTATTTTTTTGATACAATATATAGAGTGAATTGATACTTTCACAAATATTTTTGATAATTTCACAAATTTTTTCTCACACGAATACTAAGTGGTATTCATCCTCATATGAGAGATCTTGTAAATCTAACATTTTCACCTATAAAAATATCAATCCCCCTGTATAAACTCTTTGTATTTCATAAAATATATACAATAATTGAATATATACATTTACATGCATGTCTAAAACATAACTCTTAAATAACATATTTTTATTAAAATTACGTCTTTTTGGAAATTCTTTTAAAAAATAAAATAATATTAAAAGAGAGTAATCTCACTTGTTTTTCTTTGATTTATAAAAATAAAGGTATGTTATTTAAGAGATATAATTTATGTTCGTACAAAAATGCACATGCATGTATGATATACTTTGAATAGGAGGGATCTAGAGCACTCCCCTTATTTAGCACTCCTCCTCAAATAGCACTCATTTATTAAAATTACGTCGTTTTGGAGATTCTTAAAAGAGGGTGGTCCCTCATGCTTTCCTTTTATTTACAAAAATGACACCCGTGGTCCCACTTATTTTTTAAAAGAATCTCCAAAACGACATAGTTTTAAGAGTAAAATGCAAAAATGACCACTGTACTCTTAGCATATTTGGATATTGCGCCTCTTTTTGTTGGTCAATGCAAAACAAACTCTCTACTATATAGAACTTTGGATAAGAAATCTTTATGTGACAATTGGACATTGACTATTCTTCGTGGTAATGATAACATGTAAAGTAAGTCAAACTAAGACTAAAAAATTCGCTTCGGTTAAGATTTGAACTCAAAATATCAACCTTGTAATTAACTTTAAGTAAGTGTCAAACTAAGATACATGTTATAATTTCAATTAAAACAACATAAATTTTAATTAATTAATTAATTAATGTGCTTATTTCACGTTTTATCTTCAAATTCTCTAATTGTTCTTTACAAAGACCAATCGACCATTCAAAAAATAACATTTTTCATATATAAATTTTAATTTTATAAGATAATTATGCCTAAATGTGTCCAAAATACATACTATCAATATCAATAAAAATGTTTTAAAAAAAAGTAAATGGGTTACAATTTGACATAGTTTTATTTACACAGAAAAAATTTATTCGCTCAAAAAGTAAATAAGAAAAACTTTTCTTTCCTCTCCAAAACTCCTCCTATTAACAACTTTCATAATACTCAAAATTCTTTTACTTCGATGTTATATGGATATATGTGACGCCCACAAAATTAGGTATACATCACCCATCTTGAGTCGCCAGATACATGGTACATAATTCAAATACAACTTAATAATACAACCTGCTGGGTATGCAATACGACAAACATATAAATCGTGAGTTTGAATACAAATATTGTCTACTAGAGAGTATACAAATTCAAAAGGAGTCCTCATTACATTTATTAACACACTATTTCACAGAATAGTGAGGACTACTAATGCTATCATCCGGACCATCACTCCGCTCTCCGACTCGTCCCAACTATATTCTCATTTCACTCAAGAACGGTGAAAAAGAAGGGGTGAGCTCAACTAGCCCAATGAAGAAATATTATGACTAAGATAATGCGTAATAATTTATCGTTAGCCTTCAACAAAGTTAAACTCATAAAATATAATAACTATCAAGTTTAATCTATGAAACAAGCAATCCATTAGAAGAGTCAAGTAGGGAATAAAATCTACTATCTTCTATGATTTAAAAGGTTTTTCATCACTTTTATCATTGGACTCAAATTTTAATAAATAATCCACATCATCGAATCACCCCTGCACTACTACCCCAAGGATATTCTTTAGTATCACAACCACGAATTATCCATGCACTACGACTTAAGATAATCATGTTTTCATCGACGGTCCTGATCATGCCATAAAATAATTCATCTTTGCACTACGGCTGTAAGACCCCAAATAATTAATAAATGAAATTTAATTTCCTCTAATTATTATTTTGAAATAGTAAGGGTTGATGTGATTAATGTGGATAGTTATGGGTAAAATACGCAAATATTTCAAAATAAGCAAGTGGTTACAAAATATTCATTGTTGTTTGGGGAATATTCGTTTGGTCGTGGGAATATTAAATCTTTGTCGGGGAATATTCGATGACGGACAAGCGCGACCATGTGTATCCCCATAACTGAAAAAGCGATTGGAGGAAGAAAATGACAAATATAAGTTGTTTAAAAATAACTACAGTAGTTATTACTGCTTTTACCTTCGTTGGAATACCCGGTGGTTAAAACACGATGTCTGGCGTTGTTGCAGACAAGAATATTACCAGATTGCACCAATTATTGATTCTTACGTAAGAAGGCACTACTCAATAATGGTTACGATAATTATCGCTCAAATATTTTATTTTATTGATTCAATAATTGATGCGTTGATATTTTATATTCTTGTTGTTTGATAATTGTCATTACACGTATTTTCATTATCGAAGCAATAATTCATATTATCCGAATAATATTATTAGATAATATTATTGGCAATGTCTAGAAAATTACATCTAAGGAGAGGTTTGGTCACCTAATTGCTTGCCAAGAAGTGAGAAATTCTTATTGGAAAGCCCTCTTTCTTAGGAACCGCCAGTCGTCAATATTGTGATTCGTAATATTATTTGTGAATAATTAATTATTGATTCATATGATGAGGAAAATATTGATTTTATATGGATATAGATGGAGAAAATTTTTAATGTGACAATTGTTGAAAAATTAAAATTTTATCTTTTTCTGATAAAATAATTCATTTAAATATATTATTATATTTTAATAATATAATAATGGTGATATTTTTACAACGAATGTGGGATATATGAGTATACGAGGAGGAAGAGTATTTTTGTTGTAATAAATGTTTAAAACATGTTAAACATGTCGGTGGACCCCATTTCTTGACTGAAATTTGATTATAGCCTGTAAAATCGCTCGTTTATAGATTTCGGTCAATTTCTGTTTAGAATTTGGAAAAACTTTCTTCTACAAAGTTGTAGAGAATTGAATTTCCTATAAAAACTCGCGAGATTCGAATTTTCTGACAAAAGGGCTATTTATTGTGAATTATTGAAGTTCCGAAGCTATGAAATAATTGATTTTTGGAAGTTTAAATTATTTTAAATTAGAAAAACGTTTTTTATTACTTTTTCTAGAAGGTGGCATGTGGTTATTGAACTGAAATCAGATTTCAAGTGTGCGTGAGAAGATTTATTATATATATTATTATTATATTAAATTTTCTCGCTTTGGTGTTCTAAAGCATTTTCCTATAAATAGGGTGCTTAGGTTAGAATTGAAAATTACACCGTAAATCAAGTTTTCTCTCTATATTGTCGAAAGCGTATTCTTGTGAGTATTTTGAGTATACTTTGAGTATTGCTATACTATGCAAGTTCAAGTTATAAATTTTATATCCAGATTCCAAAGGTGTAAGACTTGTCTTTTTCCGAGGTAAGGGATATTATTTTTTTCGTAATCATATTATTTCTTCAATATCATTATGTCAAATATTGATTTTAAGTTTTTATCAAATTTGGAACTTTTGGTGTTTGAGTTACTATTCACGATATCGGACTATTATTCACGATATCTGATCTTATTCACTTATATCTGGACTATTCATCTAAAAAATAAAAATTTTTCTTTTCAGTCAAAATATCTATTCGGATACTAGCTTTGATTGTATCCATGTTTTGATCATTCTTGAATTTTATACCACTATATGATTATTTTTGAGGTATTTTTGACACGGATAAAATAAAGTACGAATCCTTAATCCTTAATCCTTGTCATTTTGTTTCACTGGATTCGTTTCTTTAAAAAAATATTTTGTCATCATCCTCAGTCTTAAATGATGATATTATTGAATATCTTTGGCCTGTAGTGCAAAGATGAATGATTTTTGATGAATATCTTTGGCTTCAGAGTGCAAAGATGAATGATTTCGATGAATATCTTTGGCCGTAGTGCAAAGATGAACAGTGTTTAGATGAACATGACCAATTGGTGAATGTCCTTGGCCTGTAGTGCAAGGATGAATATATGATTCCAGATATATATTGATTGATGTTACAGGGATAAAAGATAGACGATGAACTTTAGAAAATAGTAGTTTGCATTCTCTACTTAACTCTTCTAATGAATTATTATTTCCGCTGCGAATATTGATTTAAAACTTGTTGTCTATTGTATTCTATTAGATTTTTTCCCTGTTGAAGACTAACGATAATTTTTTGTATATTATCTTAGTCATAATATTCTTTACTGGGCTAGTTGAGCTCACCCTTTTCCTTTTTTGTTCCATTTTTCTTCTCAAGAGGCGAGATTATAGCGAGTACGAGTCGGGGTATGGAATGAAGGTTCTAGGGAGAGTTGTTTAGTAGTCCTCACCATTGTTGTAAAATAATGTATCAATAATTATGATGAGGATTTATTTGTATGTGGATATTGTCTAGATGGCAATATCTCGTATTTAAACTCACGCTTTACTTATTGTAATAATAAAGTTGTAGTTGTTTACATGCAGTGTATTGACAACTCGTAATGGGTGATGTATACCTACTTTGGGGTGTCACAGGTTGGTATCGAGCTTAGGGATATGATCTCCATGAGATCGGGAATAGAACTAGGAGGAGAGGACGAAAATCCTTCGCTAAAGGTGTCCTACCTAAGCTTATTTGTTAGTTGGTCAAGATATATAGGGATATTATGTGATATATTGATTTTCTTAATTAACCCTTGTTTTATGATGGATTTGAGAATGTCGAATGAGAATATTAACAATGGAAATGAGACCGTGGAGACGCTCAGACTACACCAACGAGGAGAACGTGCAACATCTTTGGTAATGTTCCTCCCCGTGAACAACACCACGGAGCGAGATGATGAACGAGGGGATGTTTAGAAGCTTTTTTGCGATTCATGCAAAAATCGCATTTAGAGGAGACTCGTGTTCAAAACATAGGAGAAATGATAGCAATTCACGGGTTGTCACAAATGAAAACAGCTTCAAAGAGTTGGGACCACCAGAATTTAAGGGAAAGCTCGATCCGATCATGGCGGAAACATGGGTCAAGCAAATTACCAAGATATTCGATGTCTTGGGATGCACGAGGAATGAAGGTTCCATTCGCCACCTTTATGTTCCGTGGCAAGGCGCATCATCGGGTGGGAGTCTGTGAAGCACTCCATCCAACAGACTCAAGAAGATGTCTTGGGAGACATTTCAGAAACTATTTAATGACAAATACTTTCCTGAAAGTGTTCGTCATATGAAGGAAGTGGAGTTTATTAGACTGGAGCAGAATAACATGACGGTGTCCCACTATGAGGCAAAGTTTGCACAGTTATCCAGGTTTGCACCTTATTTGGTGGAGAATGAGGAACGTATGACGCGGATGTTTCTGAGAGGTTTGAAACCCTAAGATACGTCAAGATCTTATCTCTCATAAATTTTCTCTTTATTCAGATGTTGTTAATAGGGCTCAATTGTTAGAAATGAGATAACGAGTACGGCCAACCGAGGTACCACAATCAAGATCATATCGGAGATAAGCGATAATAAAACAACAATAACCAAAGTGGAGAAAGAAAAAAGACGGACAAAATGGTAACCACTCTGGTGGTAATCATGGCCATGAAAATGTAAGAAACGAGTCGAGAGGAGATTTTAAAAAGAGGAGATTTAACAACGACCATGTGAAACGACAGCGGTCTGCAAGAAGAATTAGTTCTAAGGGAGGAGAATCGACCACCTGGTCATATACTATAAATGCGGAAAGAGGGACATATCACCAAACCGCCCACAATGTTCCAAAGGTATGCTATAATTGTGGAAAGGAAGGACATATCGCCGAGATCGCACTGGAATAAAACCTAGTTCAATGGGGATTTGACTGACTCAAAAGATCGTCCCGAGAAAAGTCAAAGTCAATCTGCCTCTAAGAAGAGCGTTTGTTGTGGATCGGTCAAAATGCGAGGAACCCAAACGAGGTGATCACGGTAAAGTTATTTATAAATTCTCGCAAGTTTATACCTTACTTGATACCGGTATACCCCATTCATTTATCACCTAGATTATCATTTTTTCTACCGCTTCTTTTTGGTTGCTTTGACTCGTTATCGCTACTCTACTAATCGAGCCCTATTTATAACATCCTAATACAAACACACGCTTATGAGAAATAAGATATTGACGTATCTCCGCTTCAAACCTCTTAAAAACATCCGCGTCATTCTCTCTTCATTATCAACCAAGTGGGGCCTTAAATTGGGACAACTCTCGGCAAACTTGGCAGATTGACACACTGGCCATGTTGTTTTGCTTCCACCTCCTTCATGTGACGAATGCTTTCGAAAAAGTACTTGTCATTGAATGCCTCTTGAACTTCTCCCAAAACATCTTGAGTCGTCACAAGTCGTGGTACGGATATTCCCAACAAAAAGAATATTCTCCGACCAATCGAATATTATACAACCACTTGCTTACTTTGCAAAATTTGTAAATATTACCCACAACTATAACATTACAGCAAATCAACACCATAATATTAAAAAAATTATTTCGAGAAAATTAAATCTTTATTCATGAAATCTGGGGTCTCACAATATATGTGAATTACATATATAAATACAAATGAAATGGAAAATTTTATTATTCATAATGCTCAACTTTTAGTTAACATCCTCCTTTTATGATCTTAATATTATAATTACCAAGTGGAGAATCCTTAAATGATATCACTTGTCCAGAAAACATGGAAAAAGGTAAAAATGATCCATGTTTTTGTAAACAAGTTATAATAAGATGTGTGTTTTACTAAAGAGAATTGATATTTTTACATGTATTTTTATCGAGGGTCTCACCTTTATGTGAGAATAAACTATGTGAAAATATTAAAAACACATGTGAAAATAATGTTATCCTTTACGAAACCATATAATATACTCTCTGTCTCAATTTATTTATTACTTTTCCCCCCACAAAATTCAATAGTTTTAAATACTTTATTGTTATTAAAAAATTTTGAATTTTTACTTAAAATATTCAATATTAACTTTTTTTAATTGCAATAAGGAAATTCAATAGTATTAAATACTTTATTGTTATTAAAAAATCTTGAATGTTTACTAAAAATATTCAATATTAACCTTTTTTTTAATTGCAATAAAAATGTTAATTATACGTACTCAATTTATAATAGAGAAGCTAGTATAAATAAACAATTATATCATGGAGCTTAGTTGGATAATTGTTTAAAGTTATGAGATTAAGATTTTGAGTTCAAATCTTGATCTAGTCTTAGTTTGACTTACTTTACATGACACATAGCGAAATTTTAGTGCTAGATGTAAGACCCCAACTTTTTAATAAAAAATGAATTTTCTATAAATATCATTTTTGAATATTATTGAGTAAGTTTGATATAATGTTATATTTGTGGGTAATATTTATAAATTTTGCAAAGTATGCAAGTTGTCATATTATATTCGATTGGTCGGGGAATATTCGTTTTAGCAGGGAATATTCGTACGACGACACAATCATTGGTGGACCCCACAATGAAATTATTGTCGGATTGAGAAAACGACAAAAATCTTTTTATGAAAATAACGGAGGAAGTTTTACCGTTAACTGTTTAAACACTCGGTGTTAAAAGTACATTAATACGCGTAGTTGCATAATAGCACACGGTATTGATTATTGATGCTTACATGAGAAGTCACTCAGTTTTGTTCAATTATTGGTATAGTATTTGTTGTAGATTTTGGCGTATTTTTGGACCTCCACCTACTCATTTTTCAAAATAGTGTTATGAGGGTGATAATATTATATATATATATATATATATATATATATATATATAGTGGTTATCACGTGGTGGTGGGGGGGGTTGATTTTGGTGTCACAGGTTATACTTTATATATATTTATTATATAAATCAAGTGGGAGATAGCTAGTTCACCCAAAGATCACGGATTGAGTCCTGATGATTTTTTTTTTTTAAAAAACCACATGTTATTTATATATATAATATATATTATATTTAAAAGTTTTTTTTTATTAGAATATTTTATGGATCGCCGATTAAAGTAAATCAATCTGGACCGTTCATGAGTTAGTTCTTATCTACGATCCATTTTCTATAAATAGAATCTCATTCCTTCATTATTTTCTTTACTTAATTCACCAAATTCTAGAGATAAACTATAGAGAGAAAGAAGAAAATATTCTCGCTACTTCACTACTTATATATCCAAGACTTTTCTTCTTAAGGTAGGAATATTATTTGTTGTACTCAGTAGGGAATATTATTTGTTGTACTCGTAAGGATATTATTTGTTGTACTTTCGAAGAAGAACTTCATTATTCCATTATTTATTATTACATTGGAATAACCAAAGACACGCGACTACCCTATACTTGGGTGACATTCTTCTATTATTCCGCCTTTATTATTATTCCGTGGAATATCCTGTGCACATGCGTTTCACGGACTGATTCCGCCTTTATTATTATTCGCTTGAATATCCTCACATGCGGCGTTTTACTGTGGACCGATTCCGCTTTATTATTATTCATTGGAATATCCCGTCTGCATGCATTTTACGCCGGACCGGTTCCATTAATTATTATTCTTTGGAATAACTCCGCTTGCATGGCCTATCGCATGCACTGCGTGATTTCTTTTGTTATTCCATTCCTTATTATACTCAATTGGTTAAAGTTTTGACTTCTATACTCCATGAAATTAGTGGAATATTCTTGATATTTGCGCTTCATCCAGTATCTTTTCATGAAAATATTCTTCCGAGCATTCTTGAATTTTACTGCACAAAGAAGTATCATGTTGACAATTTGGACGTTAAAAATTCCTGGATAAAATAATTCTTGAACTTGTTTTATTGAATTTTTATATCATTGTCATCATCCTTATGTTTATATTTTGTTGAAAGTCGTCTCGTAGAGTGTAGAAGTGCATAGATGGACTTGGTATGATTATGACCGTGGATTATTCGGTTGTAATCATGAATCGTAATGTTACAAATGATGTGGTAAAAGTCCTCATTGGCCCGTAAAGCATTGATGGATGATTGTTGGCATGATCACGACCATTAATGAATACACAAATATTCTTGGTCGTAGGTGCATGATAGATAATTGTGGTCGTGATACTAAAGAATATCCTCGTCAGTAGTCGGGGTGATTCGATGACGTGAATTATTTATTAAAATTTGAGTCTCAAATGATAATAAAGATGAAAAACCTTTTAAATCAAAAAGATAGTAGATTTTATTTTCTACTCGACTCTTTTAATGGATTGCTTTATTCCGCTTGCGCTTAAACTTGATGTCTATTATATTTTATCGGTTTAACATTGTTGAAGACTAATGATAATTTATTCTCGCATTATCTTAGTCATAATATTTCTTCTTTAGGCTAGTTGAGCTCACACTTTCTTTCACCGTTTCTCTTCGTAAAATGAGAATATAGTTGGGACGAGTGGGAAGCGGAGTGATGGTCCGGAGGATAAGATTAGTAGTCCTCACTATTCTGCGAAATAGTGTGTTAATAAATATAATGATTTACTTCTTTTGAGTTTGTATACTCTCTAGTAGACAATATTTGTATTCAAACTCACAGCTTTATGTTTTGTTGTATTGCATACTTTATATTGTTTGTATTATTAAGTTGTATTTGAATTTCATCTTCATATATCCGATTTCAAGATGGGTGATGTATGATACCTTATTTTGAAAAGTCACACTAGATAAGAGATAATTTTAATAAAAGAGTTATTTAATGAGGAGTGCTCTTGATACTCTATTATATTTTGAAAATCAATAAAGATGACATATATTCCTTTTCGGGTTTTTTGTCAAGCCGGTTTGATTCGGTCTTTCTGTCCCAGAATTTTGTGGACCCCAAGTAAGAACCGAAGAGCAATGAAGGAAGTATTTAGGCTGCAGTTACCATTGTAGAATGTTGGGCAGTTGAGTTACTACTGTATCTTCTGTAGCTAAGCTTTCCTGCTAAGCCTTTTTTCTTTTTCTTCTTTCTAATCTGAAGCTTTCATTAGATTATATGGAATTCTTATTCTTTCCAGTTTCCAATTTCGGTAATTTCAGAATGGGGGCAGGTGACTGGTGATTGACCATTCATCAATGTCATAAAGAGGGTAGAATGGTCATTTCAGACACAAGAATCCTTTTGTGTTCTCTCTTTATTTCTCAGTCACAGAGAAGATTAAAGATGTTACTTTTCTAATGTCTCTCATGAAACAGAGATTTATTGATATTGAGGTACGTACCCAGATTTCTTAGATTTGGGTAACCTCAAGAATTCAAGCTACTTTCTTCTTTTTCTTGCTTGTCTTTTCCTTTTTGGGAAACATTTGATTTCTTCTTTTATTCAAGCACATACAAAATCAGGATTGAACACTGGCTGCTTCTTTGATGCAAAATTTCTCATTTTTGGGTCTGTTTCAACTTTTGGGTCCCCACCAATATCTTCCATTTTTGGAATTGATCCAACTTGAGACAATCTAGAATAGTTTTTTTCCCTCCCGATTTCCCATAAAAAATATTGGGTATTGTTTAATTTCTTCCCTAGTCAATCTCATGAAGGAATTGAAGTCAAAAGTTAGATTTTTGTTAATGGAGTAGTTAGTTTTAGTTTTAGTTTTAGTTGGAGTTGGAGTTGTTCATGAAGAGCATTTTCATGAGGGTTTTGTTCTGCAAGATCCATTGTCCTTCATTCATTTGCTTCTGCAAACCCTCGGCTGCTGCTCATCTTTACAATCGTGGCCCCTTGAAATTGGATAATACCCCCCATGTCCCTTCTTCATCAGTTGAGCCTGTTACTAGTAATAGTTTTGATAACGCCAGCAGCTCCAATGATGAGCTATCCGGTGAGACCATTGAGGTGAAGGATGAGAACTGTTTAGAATTAGATGATGATGATGATGATGATGATGATGATGAGAAGCTGGAACAAACTGAGAATGCCCTTAAGAGCTGTATGAGGAACACGAAGGTGGTCGAAAAGAAGAGAGTACAATGGGTGGATAACTTGGGGAAAGAACTTGCTGATATCAAAGAGTTCGAATCCAGGCATGTAATCTCTCTTTTTCTCCATTTGTGTGTTAAATTATCACTCTTGGTGATTCTTGTGCAAGATATTGAATTTCTGTCTGCAATTGTGAACTTTGTGATGAAATTTGATTTCACTTTTATTCTTGAATGTCGATGCAATACACAAAACAAAAATGTAGATGGAAAAAAAGTAAGACTAAAATTTGGCCTAAAAGGCTTGTTTAAGAGAAATGGGTATGAATAAGAATTGGCATCCACAAGTTTTGGGAAGAAGAAGGATTAAAAAGTAAGACAGTTATAAAATTAATCCTTATATTAGCCCCATAAGTATTAGGAAACTGCCAGAATGAGAGACATAAGTAGATAGAGATGCTAATTGGAACAGAATAGTAAGGTAAAAAAAGAAAAAACATACGGCTAAATGCAAGAGTGATTTGTGCGTTGGATATTAAGAATAAAGTTACAATCTTTTCAATATAGCTTGTTACAAATAGTAACGAGCTTATCAGATGGCCGTATATTCTTCTATGGGGATCTATCAGCTAGTACTTAATGTGAGCTCTGGTTCTGGATGGATTTAAAGCATTTTTCTGCAAATTAATGTGCTAATCTATCCATTCTCTTGAAAGCATAAAAACAACATAATTGTTTCTCCATATTATTATGAACTCATGATGAAAAATCGGGAAGAAGTTACAAAACGCCAGTTAATTTTCTAGTGGCCTTTTAGTATCTTGCCAGTTAATATCCTCACAGTTCATCAAGTTACGACTGCCTAGTTTCGTGTTTGTATAAATGTGTATTCGGAATCCTAGAGTTGAAGCCTTAAAGGCTTGTGGTTTCTGATGCATCGTTCAAAGCAATGCCTAGTCATAGCTGAGGGAAAAAAAGAGAAAGAAATGAGAATATAAGTCCCCTGCAATTTCTTTGGTTACTTAAAACTCTCTTAGGCTGCATCATATGCAAATAGACATTATGCTGAGTTTCTCAACCAGAAAGTGAACACCAGTAAGAGATCTCCCTTTTCCTTGAAAGTACGGACTGACTTTTCATCTCCTTCCAAGTCGTCCACCAAAAACCGTGCGGACTGATTGTCTGTTTTTCCTATTCATACGAGTTAGTAAGCAATTCTCATATATATGAGTGTCACATTGAGAACTTGGAAGGTAAAAAGCTCAAATAGTGGATCATGGTACCTATAAAAACATAAGAATATAAAATTGGCGGACCAAGTATTAAAAGTTGTATATGAGGATATTTCAGGGTATATGGAACATAATATTGTGGCTTCTTTTGATTTATACGAAACATCAGAAGGTTTAATATAATTTTTCAGAAAGTTGCCGAGGAAACTGAGGATTGCAAATAAAGACAAGGCAAATGAAAAGTTATATAATGCAATTTTTGCTCCCTTCGTGCCATTTAAGAACTCAGTACTAACTGAAAAAAATAGTATTTAATATTAGAAAAATTATATATTTATTGCATTTTCGGAAAACCTATGTTCATATTCATGATATCCGGCGGTGAAGCCTATCTTCTAACTATAATCTAACTCTCCTCGTAAAATCTGTCAACAGTGAAGCAGGGGATATTGACTACAACGAAGACAGTAGTAGAGGTTGCATCTGCGTTATTCTTTGATGCAAAATGGCCAGACGAGAAGAATGAGGATTAACAGATAGGCTTCTCAATCATCGCCCTCTTCTACAACAATTGCATGGGATGTTTAATAGAGCTGAAGTTTGTTTTCGGAGTACTTTCTCATTTGTTGGCCTTGCTGCTGCTAACCTAACCGGGGACTTCTGTCCATTTGTAACTTGTAAGACTGCGTATCTGTTTTTTCTTTATACTACTAGTAGTGTGTTTGATTCTTCCATTGACAACAAAAACAAGTCTAAAATTCTTAAATCTCTTCTCTCTTCTTTCTTTTTACTCTAAGAGACCTTCATATTTATTGTTCTCTAGCATGGAAAGGGTACTGATGAAATGACTAATATTTTGCCACTAACTTGAATCTTAATTCTGGGGTTTTCTTGATATTCTGGTTTTATTATTGTGAGATTAAAATTTTTCAAAAATTCAACTCGAGGCTTAGAACTGAATTTACGAAAAGACTTAAACATGTGATCATGAGAAAATACTTTCAACATGTGTACTAAATTCTTTATTTGATTTGAAATAAAGATCGAGAAAAAACACCATTATTAAATCATGCAAATAAATATTTTTTAACTACTTGAACTTAATTATTTTTCATTGCTATAAATTTATTATCACCCATTACCAAATAATATAAAAATTTATACGGTATAATTAAGTTAGATCCACCACAATATAAACAAGTTTTAAGGTTAAACGAGGTGGTTGTATGTTAAAAGCTAGCTAGCTAGCTAATGAGGGTATTTTACTACTTTGGAAAAGAATCTTATTGTTTGACAACTCATTTACTCGCTTTTGGGGGAATGCAATACACCCATCGTTAAGTTTAATAGAAAAAGTAATTTAAAGCACATGTGATTAAGCAGAGGTTTTCTAACCACAGGTGGTAAAATGTCAAAGTGTGTAAACTCGAGGTGGTAGAATGCATTTTATCCTAAAACTAAAACACATCTTAATTAAGATTAAGTATGATGTCGTGGAGATGTTGATCGATGTTTATGGCTTTAACGATATAAATTGGGCTGAAAATAAATATGCATCAATCAGTGCTCAGCAAGAGCTAAATGATATAGTTGTTGTCTTTTACAATATGTTATTTAAATCAGTGATCTTATTGTATCTTGAAGATGATAAGAACATCTGACTATCTGCAGTGATGAAACTCTTATACTAAAAGAATGAGCATGAATATAGTAAGAGAGATTTCAATGATATGTTTGCTCTTATCAGCGAGTTCTTACTTAAGGATCATACCGTGTCTGCGAATTACTATGAAGTCAAAAAGAAGGTAAATAGATTGAATCTAGGTATGAGAAGATCGATGTTTGTAAGTAGGATTGCATGTTATACTATATATGGGGAGGACATAGATAAAGTGCAGTGTGATATCTGTAATTTGTCTCGGTATAAGACAACAAAACCGGAGGGGAGGGGGGGAGGGGGAGGAGAAGCACGTGTTTAAGAAGATCTTACAGTACTTTCCTCTTGCGCCGATTCTTCAACGGGTACTCAGGTATTCTATTTATATTTAGTTGTATATTCTGCATGTTATTTAATTTTCATTTAACTATCTCTTTAATCCTCAATTAAGAACTAATAAGTTATATTTTTAATTATATGTGATGCTGATTGCGAGTGGGGGATAATGACGATGATTTTCAAACATCAGAGCAACAACATCGGCCCTCGTTCGCACGATAATTCTCCACACAGCGGTGATACTATTATAGTTTAGGTTGATTTTTTGAATAGTATTTACTTAGATATTTTATAAAACATTGTAAGTGGTTGTTTTTATGTAAATCATTGTAGTTTAGTTTGATCTTTTGTTACTACGACTTTGATTCTTTTATTTTTTAAATCAGTGTAGTTTTATTTTTTAACCATATCTTTTATGTTAGAATAACATAATTTAAGTCCTTGAATGGTGACTATATATAGTATCAAAATAAATATTACTATATTACTTAAATTATTATTAGACAAATAAAATTTATTTTTAAACGCACCAAATTAAACACGTCAAAAAATCAAAATCAAGTTCCAAGTATATATAAGAGTGGGAGGAGAAGCAGAGCGTAAGTAATTTTTATTAGTAGTGATGATGAACTACTTTTATTCCCTCTATACTTCAACTTCAATAATATCCTCCTCCTCCTTCTCCTTGTTGATCATCTCTTCCATTGTAATTGTGATGATGATCAGTTATTCTAGTAATTATTATTATAAGCACAGCATGAAAACCACCCATCTTCCTCCGGGAAGCTACGGCTGGCCGGTCATCGGAGAAACCCTGTCACTTCTCCGGGCGGGGTGGGACGGAAAGCCGGAGAGATTCATCAGAGAGAGGGTGGAGAAACACGGAGGCGGTCCGGTGTTCAAGACATCACTGCTGGGGGACTCCATGGTGGTGTTTTGTGGGATAGGAGGGAATAAGTTCCTGTTTGGGAACGAGAATAAGGTGGTGGCTGTATGGTGGCCCAGGTCGGTGAAGAAGCTGTTTGGGAGGTGCCTTATAAATGCAACCGGTGAAGAAGCAAAGTGGATGAGGAAAATGCTCCATTCTTTTCTCTGCCCTGATGCTTTTTCACGGCTATACATCAATACCATGGATGTCGTTACCCAGAAACATATCCACACCCATTGGCAAGGTATGTTATATATTTCGATATTAATGTTTATGTTAATATTTGAAAAAAACAAGTTATATATATATATATATATATATATATATATATATATATAGTCACTTTGTAAGTTATATTTTATGGTAATTTTATTATTGCTTCCGTTTCTATTTGTAAAAATATAGACTAGCTGATCTCATCTTAATAAAGAAGAAGGAATATAATATATATATATATATATATATATATATATATATATATATATATATAGATAAAATTAAATTACAAAATACTACTCCATGAATAGTAAATAAATAAATATTGTGCAGATAGATAGATAGAGAGATGGCACGTGTCATGGCTTAATTTTATCAGCAACTGATATATTTGTCGTCTACCTAGGCCTCTACTGATATTTCATAGTATTTGTCGTCTACCTAGGCCTAGAGAGAGAGAGAGAGAGAGAGAGAGGGGGAGAGAGAGATCATTTCAAACTTTTGATGGTGGTGGCTGGTGGGAGCATGCGTGCTTGCTTGATTCTACGTAGAGTACCAAGTTTTCTCCTCTCTTTTGATCATGTACAGCAACAAGGAGGATTTAGTGGAAATAGTTATGATGAGGGATTTGATTGCTAAAAAAAATGATACTAGCTTTTTGTGCGTTTGGTCCTCAAATATATATCTAGTTTGTGAATTAAATAAGCATTATATATTTATCATGATTTATTTATGAACAAAAAAGATTCTCAGCTATTTGTAAAGCACAAGCAAGTTGGTCATACAATGATATGGACAATATAATCCGAATAAACTGAAACCCATCAAGCTTGGGTTTCAACTTCATATATTAACCTTTTAAGTTCACCATAACATGTCCATTTGGAAATATACTCGCCCATCTGCAAGTTCCACCTGTATTAGAGTAATACAGTGTTAACACGCAAGCCGGATGACCAACTAGGTAACCGGATCCTTCTCCATATTTATATTCATATTCATATTCATATTGGAGTCTCATCTCACCACAAAATGTAGTCTTCTCCATAATAATCATCCACTCAAATGCCTTAATGCTGCTGGTTTGGCTGTTCCATCTTTATTTTTTTTTAAAAAATTCCCCTTCTCAAATCTTGATTGATTTGCATTTAACAAGTTAATTGTGGAAAGTGTAAACATAAGGCTCTAGTGATGATATAAAATCTATGACTAGCTTCTATTTGATTTCACCAGAATTGATAGTTCCACAAACTCCCTCCCTCCCTCCCTCCCTCCCTCCCTCCCTCCCTCCCTCTCGCGATCCCTTTACCATTTAATTATAGTCACTGCTACTAGTCACTACTCACTGCCCAGCCAGTAAGTATCTTTTGTTTTGTTTAGTTCCAGAGATTGAGACTGAATTATTGACCAGTATATGTTTGCTCCGTTTAGATTGGAGATTTCTCTAATCCTAATCATCTAAACTAAAAGTTTTCTCAAATCCTTGGTTGGGTATTGTTATGAAGGTAAACAGGAGGTGAAGGTGTACCAAGCCGCCAAATTATATACGTTTGAGCTTGCTTGTCGCCTGTTCATGAGCCTCAAAGACCCAAAACATATCGAAAAGTTGGGTTCCCAATTCAATATATTTTTAAAAGGGATCGTACAGATCCCTTTTAATGTCCCTGGCACAAGATTTTATAGCGCAATGAGGGCTGCAACTGCTATTAGGAAAGAGCTCTTAATAATAACCAGGCAGAGGAGAGTAGCCTTGGATCAGAAAACAGCTTCCCCTTCCCAGGACCTATTATCTCATTTGCTAGTCTCTTCTGATGAAAATGGGAGGTTCCTGACTGAAGCCGAGATTGTAAATAATATAATGACGCTACTCTTTGCCGGCCATGACACTTCAAGCGTTTGCATAACATTACTTATGAAAACTCTTGCAGAATTGCCTCAGGTTTATGAAAAGGTTTTTCGAGGTAATTAAGCCAGCAAAGCACTTTTGTTTTTTGTTCGAGTTCTAACAATTTTGACCATTCCATAAAATCGATGAGCAACTAATATTTTTGTGCTTGATTGGCGCACTAGAGCATATGGACATAGCAGAATCCAAAGGACCAGGGGAGTTACTACAGTGGGATGACATACAGAAGATGAGGTACTCGTGGAATGTTGTTTGCGAAAGTATGAGAATATGTCCACCTGTAATCGGAGCTTTTAGAGAGGCCTTGGTAGATTTTACTTATGCAGGTTATACTATTCCTAAAGGGTGGAAGGTAATTCTCTTTTTTCATGTTTTCATTTGTCATATGCCCACGTCTGATAATACTTTCTCCATGCTATTCTAAGATTTCCAAACAATTTTACATTTGTTGAATAGAATTCAATTCTTCTCAAGTTATTAACATATTCTCGTAAAATTATCTAAATTTCTCATTTTCTTCTTCTGTTCAACAGTTATACTGGAGTGCTGTTTCAACAAATAAGGATCAGAACTTGTTTCCAAATCCAACAGAATTTGATGCTTCGCGGTTTGAAGGAGTGGGACCGACTCCATTTTCTTATGTTCCTTTTGGAGGGGGGCCTCGGATGTGTTTAGGGAAAGAGTTTGCTCGGCTGGAAATACTTATATTTCTGCACAATGTGGTGAAGAGGTTTAAGTGGGGTTTGCTAATTCCTGATGAGAAAATCAAATATGATCCCATGCCTACCCCAGTAAAAGGACTTCCAGTTTCTCTTCAACCTCACAAAGTTTGAGCTTCACTTCAGTAAAAGTTATGATATTTGTTGTCTATATCTATCTTATGTAAGTTTTTTAGATAGAGTTTTCCAATTTGTAATTGTATGACACTTTAATATTATCATGCATAATTAAGTTAAATATATGTTTGTTTGTTATCCTACTATCTGTGTCAAACAACTTCCAGCAAATGTAGGTTTACCTAGAAGGTGAAGGTGAAGAGATTCAGCAATGCTTTATACTTGATTGTGTCTGTGTTCTTTTCCTTGTCCATTTGAAGTTTCTTTCATATGTATTAAATTTAAAGCAGCCTAATTTTCTGTTTTGTTATCCAAATCTTATAAAGACAGACTAGAGAGAGACCAATTTCTACATGTTAACCAGAAGAAAGATGATGATCATCACCAAAAAGCAAAACTTTTATTATTTTCCTCCCAGTATAACTTTCATATAATTACAAATGAGAAGAATTTAATAAGAGAACAAGTGAATTAAGAAATCACACAGAAAAACATGTCGAGCATTTCCAAAATTCATTCTAACTAAAATTATCAACAAAATCAAATAACTGAGGCTGTTGATTTGCAGATAAAGCACTGTGCCAATCAATGTGTTCATCCAGTTGTAAGCACAAATGCACATAGAGAGTCGAGGAGTGAACCTTTGGAATGCTAAATGTTACTATTTCTTGTTGAATCCGAACAATGATTTAATAGCATTGATGGCGTTCTCATTGATAAATGATTCGTCAAATCTCTTCAAAAGAGGATCAAATTCCTCCGATTTCCTCACATTTTCTAAATCAGGGTCAGTGCGGATTCTCTGTGATAGTGACATTAGTTTAAAATAGTTAGCAGGAATAAAAATAACCCAGTAATATATAATTTATAATGACTTTTACTTGCCTTGAAATCTTCAAATCCTGATTTCAAGGCATCTTCAAGAGCGGATAGTCCGGCTTGTATCTGTCAATTGCACATGAAAAAGTAAGGGTTTTAACTTACTAATATTCATGCAGATTAAGGGGATTTAGAAGTCAGACACCCAAGTACTAACTAAATTTGGTTACGCAAGCATCAGTTGTGCTAGTGTAGTTAGCGGGCACAAAGAGAGAAAAATAAACCATGATAAAGTGATAAATCCCCACCCCCGTACCATGGTCAGTACTGATCATGGTATGTCATTGTTGAATCCCCCCTCTCTCTCTTTTGATAAGTTTCATCAAGTTGAAACCTGAACAGTACCTGATTAAGTTTAGAGTAACAGCATGCAACGTTGTAACTTGCTACTGAAGCTTCATTATATTCTGGTTTTGATCCCAACACCGACTCAAATTTCTCCAGTGCTGCTTCATATTTGGCACTCCTTTATCAATTATAAAAATGAAAGTAATTGTCAGCCATATGGAGCTCGTAAAATGTATGCATAGCTGGTGAGATTTACGGCATTTGATATATGAATGATCACTGAGAAGGCAACTCAGGTTGATCAATCAACTAGGATGCCCGGGGCTTACTTGTATAGCTGTAGCCCTTCACGAAGCTCTCTTTCTCTTTGTTCCTTCTGTTCTCTTTTCCTCAAGTAATTTTGCATCTGGCATGAACCCAAAATTTATCGAAAGGAAGGAATAGCTGATATCATGCAGAATCAATGTGTCTAACTGATGAAAAATGATTTTCTTTTTACTCACTTGGATTTCCCTAACTTTGTTGCTAACGACACCAGAGTTCCTCTCAGCTCTGATAATTTCCTTTTCTGTTAGCTCGCCTGGATTATCGATCTTACCTGGCAACCGCAAAAAGGAAATTCAGATTTTTAGATAGTGATGTCAACTTTATAAGCTCATTAAAATTCTAAATCAAGAATAACGAATTTCTGGATGTAGCACTTTTTTGGGTGCAGTTTTGATAAAAATTAATGCAACATGGAAGAAAAGCGAGAAAGGAACTACAAACTAACCGTATCTCTTCTGCATTTTCATTAGTAATGGACCAATTCTCTGGCGGATAGTGTACATTGTCCTTCCATATTCAGCCGCAGGCCATATTTCTGTTCCGAATACTGCACTGCATTTACATTTAAGCACTACTCAGTCACATTCTCAACCATCAAATGAAGTTACACAAGAATCAAACACCAAAGAAATTAATTATATATGTTTAAATTCCTATATGTTAAAAGTAATTGCAGCACTCTATTTTTTTACATATATATTAATATGGGTAAGCACAAACTGAAACAGTATAATGCAACTCTCTATAATTTAGCAAGGACATGACATCTAAAGGGAGGACTAGAACTTGTAATATGACAAAATTTATCAGGGAAATACTTAAATAATAAAAGGAACATGTCCCATTTATTAATCAATAGTTTATACAAAAGTACAGATCTCCCATTAATTTATACTAATCCGGTTACCATGAATTTAACTTTATGGTAAGTCGGTCAATTGATCAATACAGTGATAACACGCAAAGAGATCATCTCTCGACCTGTGTATCGATACTGTATTGATCAATTGATCAATTGACCAAAGTTAACTTCATAATAATCGCTCCCAATTTATACTAACCAAACCAAAAAGTTTGAATTTTTTTCCAAGTTTCGTACACTTTTTCAAACATATAACTCTGATAACAAGAAGAAAAAATAAATAAACTTGTAAAATAGAAATAAAATATATACCTGGTTGCAATAACTTTATCTCCAACAGTGAACCTCTTAGTCTGGTCAGCTGATCCTCCAGGAGCAATTGCATCAATGTAAGTCCCACCATCTCTGCCCTTTGCAAACTTGAGACCATATGGCTGCACAATCTCTACCTCATACTCTTCATATTTTTCTTCCTCCCCTGACCCTGATTTTGTTGCCGGTGACTCGGTTTCCGATGCCTTAACTACCCAAAGACAAGGTTTTGGCAAATGGGTATTGCTAGAACTAATTGAAATGCTCTGGATTGAGTGGTTCTTGCATAAAGATTGCTTGAATTGAGTGGAAATTAGTGAAGGGTTTTGCTTGTTTGTTTGGGTTGGTCTTGGCAATGGTGGGGAGGAGCAGAGAGATGGATAACTGCTAGGAGCTGTGGACATGGTTATTTTTATTTAATTTCTCTCTCTCTCAGTTTTCTTGCTCTCAACTCAGAGTTCTCAATTCAGACCATTTGGGGATGGAGGAGAGAGGGAATATCGGTGGTGGTACAAAGATTGAACGTAGAATGACCAGTGGCTCTAAATAGTCACCGAGTTAAATTTAATTATCTGGTGCCACGTGGCATCTTTTGGATGGGTCAGTCTTTGTGTTACAAGTTACATATTCTCATAATCAGACATGTCCACCATAGACTTGAAGACATTACTATTTTGAAGTTGTAGGTTTAATTCCAAGGTACTCAACAAGATTACATTTCGTTTCTATCATAATTTTTTTTGAAAATTGTTAGCGTGAAAGTTAACTTTGGTATACAAGTTGGACACGCAGCTCGAGATGGGATTTTTTTATATATTAATATTGTATTAGTCAATCGATTAATTTATTATTATAAAATTAATTTTATAATAATTAAATTATTGTACATACCTTCACCATCTGAGAGTCTGAAGTATTATTATTTTGAAATAAAATTATTCTATTTATTTTAAAACGATTGAAGTCTGACAAGCTCAATGTGAATAGTAATTTGGCATGTTCCTTGTTACATTGAGAAAATTTATTCGAAAAAAAAACTAATATTTTCCTTTTGGAATAACACAAAGTTGTCACATTTAGTATAGGTTAAATACATTTTTTCTTACTTTATTAGGGGTCGATTTATAAATATATCATTGAACTGATTTTTTTTACAATCGACTCATTGAACTTCAAATATTTATCAAACCGCTATAAAATCCAAGTTAAATGAAATTGACTTTTAACTGAATATCCACGTCAACTTTTAAAATAATATCCACGTCAGCGACTTCATGTGTTATCATCCTAGTTGTTGCCACATTGGAAATTAAATAAGTTTAATATTATCCACGTCAGCTTTTAAATGGATAAATTTTGAATTTGAGTAATATCTTTAATATTATTATTCATAAGTATTTTTATAATAAGCACAAATAAAAATTAAAATTCATAAAAATAAAAATAAATTCAATCTTCAAAACTATAACTAAAATTTTAAAATTAATTACTATTTTTATTTTTGAAAATTAATATAATTATTATTTATATTATGAAATCATTAGGCTTAAATATAAAAAAAATATTAAATAATAAAAATATATTAAAAGGTAAGCTTTAAAATTTTTAGTATATTACAAATTAAAAGAAAAGTTACAAAAAAAAATTAAAACAAATTGTGATCTGCACATTAAAAGTGTTTAATCCAAAAAATAATTCTCACTTAAATTATTATTTCCCCTAATGTTCATCCTCTAATGTCCCTGGGTATTTTGGTATCAAAACAAGGAATTCTCAAATGGATTCTCTCTCTCCTTTATCATCTCCATCTTCGTCGAAAAAATCTGCGTTTAGCTCTTCGAATTCTAGCCTTGAGAACTCGAATTCTCCACAAATAATCAGATTTTGGTTTTTTTTGTTGATATTCTCTCCTTTTCGCCGGATTCCATGGTGGTTTGGTTTGTTGCTTCTGATTTCAAGTGCTCTAATGGCGTTAATCAAATCGGATCTGACCAGATCTGATTTAAGTAGACCAGATCTGGTGTTTGCAACAGAGGAGGTGGTGTCGGTGGCGGTGGATGGGAACGGTGGCGGGGGAACAGAGGCGGTTATTGGACTGGGTTCGGTGGTGGTGGTGGTGAGAAGAAGAAGAATAATAATAATAATAATAATAATAATAATCCATCAATTTTAAAATATTAGATAATTTTATATTTTTAAAGTGAAATTAAATTTTTTAAAAAATATGAATTAATTAATTTATATAAATAAATTTGTAAAAATTATTCATTAATTTATTTTATTATTAATTAATTAATTAATTTAATTTAATTATTTGTTATGTATATTAATTTGATTTATATTTTGTTAATTTATATAAATACATTTGTAAAAATTATTCATTAATTTATTTTATTATTAATTAATTAGTTTAATTTAATTATTTGTTATGTATATTAAATTAATTTATATTTTGTTTAATTATTTGTTATAAAATTGAGTATAATTTAATTTAATTAGTTATCTAACTCAGCTTCTCTCTCCTGTCACGTATTGCCATGTTATTTTTATGTCAATTGGTTAATAGACATTGACGGAAAAATAACTTTTTATAAATAATATATAGTTTAATGCGTTGACCGCAAAAAAAATCAGTTCGATGATGCATTTATAAATCGATCCTTAGTAGAGTGAGAAAAAGTGCATTTAACCCCCATTTAGTACCATTCAAACTTGTAGTTGCAAGTTGTCATCATGTTAAGCATATAATGATTATATCCCTGGACATAAACCAGGTGCATACTGAATATGTCCAATATTGCCGGAGTGGGTTAGCATGAAGTTTATTTTTAGATAAGTTGGTGAATTGGCCAACAGAGTACTGACAAGCATGCGAGACTTTATGTGTGTCTGCATTCTACTGGCCAATTGACCAAGTTATCAAAAAATAAACTTCATGCTAACCGGAATAATAAAAAAAAAAAATCCAACCAACCAAGTTCATGCAGCAAAAACTTCATACAAAGATTTATATCTAAAGAAGAAGAAAAAAATTATGTACACCAGCAGAAAATTAAAGTCAAGGACTATGAAGAAATTTGAACCTTCATTTATTACTTAGCCAGGAATGTTAATAAACAAGGGTAAGCACAATTTTTTCACATACAATGAGAAACTTTACACCTATATTCTTGGTCCAATGAAATATGAACTACACAATGCTGGTAGCCCTCCCTTAGTCGGAGTCTCGTCAAACCATAACCGGTCTGCGTTCCACCGAATCGACAGTCATTGGCACAAGGATTAAAAGATTTTTCTAGTTAGGCAAACTGGCAGCTTCAAATTTTCTTTATTTTCATGGAATGGAAAAATGTTGGGGGCAATCTACAAACATGGAATCTGAAGAAAAAAATTGCTCTAGAATAGTAGGATGGTAACTACGACCCATTGTCTCCTAGGTCCAGAACTTCAAAATCTTGAAAATGAAAACCATTAAAGCCGATGAAAGCTTTACCGTACTTGTTTATTACAAATTTACAGGATCCTCAGGACAAAGATTTGACAGAAAACAGAAGAGCGGTCGGTGGCCTGCAAAGTTGGTTGAGAAAAGAGAAGTACTATCACAAAAGGAAAAGAATTTGAATCGTTAGTTAAAACTCGTAGACAAAAGAAAATTGTGGTTGTACCTTTTAAATTTATTTCTTTAGACCATTGCTTGAAAGGACTTTCTTCCCGTATGGGCTACTCCGGAGCACAGGAACATGGGTTCTTATGGCCTCTACCAATGCAGCATGAAGTGCTCCCTGTTCAACAAGAAAACATAAGCAAGCTATATTACAGCTAGTCGAAAATTTGTCCCTTGAGATATATTGGATTCATAAGTTTTACCAGCATCTAAAAACATAGCAACAATAAAATCCAAGAACACTATAATACATGTACGAATGCATGCTGCTTTAAAACTATTACTACATTCACCATAAGTCCAGAGGTCACTCCAGCTTCAGAGCAGATATGTTTCATATATGAAAATCCAAAGAGTAGGACAGAGACCTCCAAACATAAACAAACTTGGAGGAAAAATAACAAGAATAGCACATCTGCTGATGCTACTCTCCTAAATGGTTGAATGGTTTCCACCCGGTGAGAAGCAAAAAAGACTCGCCATCTTACTCTCTTGTGGCGTTATTGCTGTTTCTTGCACACGTATCATGTACATTGAAGAGTGGATTATTTATTTGTGCATATCCAGAGATATAGTGGGATGACATAAATTTTTATCATATTATCGAGTATCAACATGTTCAAATTTACTAGAGGAACACTAACCTTTGAAAGATTTAGTGCTGCCTGGATGACATAATTTCCATATGGGTCTTGCATAATTTGATCTAAACGAGGATTATTTATCAGCTCTTGGATAATAGAAAGACGGCGTTCTTCTCCTGCATATTTGAGGCATTTCTCAACCACATTACTGCTATATTTTTGAATGGACAGGTCCACATAGCTACCCTCAAGCTGGTCAATAATTTCAGCAGTCGCCCATGGAACATGAATCTCAAAAACAAATTGCACGACATAGTTTCTGCATGAAAAAAAAAATCAGTATTTATGCTCAATGCAATAAAACAAAGATGGATTACACAATAACCAAAAAATCCCTGGCAGAAGTGAAGGTAGCTTCAGTTCAGAAAAACATCATTGGATCCTTTAGAAGATTGTAACTAATAATGATATTATGTGTGTTGACTTTGGGAGGAGATACGCGTAAACAAGAGTTACACAAAAAAAAGAGTTAAATGTTGACATCAATGTAAACTAACGATGAATAATAGCTGAAACTGATTTTTCATCTATTAGCATGTGAACTGTTGATTATAGAACTTAAATACCAACCATTTCCTTACAAAGAGCATGCAAAAAAGCCTTTTATTTATATATCAAATTTCATAGGTGTATATTTAAGTTTCTATACCAACCATTAGAGTTATACAAGCTGCCAGTTCCCTTTTCACATGAAATAGTTTTTGGAAGAAGTGAAAAACATATATTTCTTTTTTTTTCTAAAAGAATAATATTTTACTAGATGGAAAGAGAGAATACACGTTTAAGGGGGAAAAGTAGTCTGCGCACCCTACAAGAGGAGGAAAAAAAATGAGAATACTCAAAAGAGAAGTTTTCCAATCCCCCAAAAGATCATAAACAGAATTCCCCTAAAGGCGCACCCATGGCGCAAAGGCCCATATAGAAGAAAAGAAAAAGATCCTATCCCACAACAAAGAGAAAGATAAATATCTATATATGAATATCTACTCAACTCATCCTGTCATTTGTTCAACACATGGTCTTTCTATGCCATTTTTATAATACAAGGTCATATTGTTTGTTTAGCAATAGACCACCGTATAACACACTTCAGGCTGTAATGTGTCAAAGAATGAATCTAAACATCCCGTGGATGACTGAGTGAGTGAGTGTGAGTGTGAGTGTGTGTGTGTGTGTGCGCACGCAGGAGAAAGATACAGAGAGAGAGAGAGGAGAAGAAGTAGAAGAAAAAACATAGTACCCAAATGGATCTTGAGAAAGAATTAGAGCATTTGAAGTGATCTCATGGACCAGACGATGTCTATGTTCATTATCAGAATGGCTTAAACATTTCTGAAGCACACAACAACCATGACGGTCTGTTGCAAGTTCAACACAGTTGGCGGTCGCAGCTTCAAATAGGAACTGCAGCAGAGACAAGCATGATGTTTTATTTGACGTCACAAAGGTGTTCAAAAAAATCCATGTTATGTTGATAATAAAAACACAATAAGAAGATGAAGATAGCAATAAGTGTCAGTAAAGATGATGCTCAAAAGATTATGGGGAGAACTTACTGGCTGATTGCAGGGAAAAGATATTGCAGTTTAAATAAAATAAAATAAAGGATAACAACTATAATTAATGGAATGATTCATCTCCAGAAAATCAAAAATTACCTGTGCAAGGAAATACAGTTATACCTATGTCATTTAAAGATACTCAAAAGCGAACACAAGTTATATACATTACCAGTGTTATCAAATTCCATTATGTACCTGCCCATTGGAGCTACTAAGCACAATTCTCCCTGTGGTTCCCATTTGGCAAATAAAAGGTTTAACATTGCCAATATTTTCTTAACATAAAAAAGTAGAACTAATAGAGGCCAGTCAATTCTTCATATGAATATAATTTTCTTTAGCCAAGAAGCATCTGTTCAGTTAATCTTCCATATGGTATCAAATTTGATCTCTGTACTTCTCAAATTGTAATACAAAAATCATCTGACCAAGAAACTTGGAGGTGTAATAAATGTCACCAAAAACATAATCAAATAAATCCACAAGAAGTACTTTATGAAAAGACATTTGACTACTATATTTTTTACATCAAGAATAAAGTAAGAGAAAAAGTAAGTTAAATGGAAGGAACAAATAACTAGATATCAGTTTCAAGATAAAACATAATTGGGATACTCAAAAAGGAAGTGACAGCAGAATGCATCTCCAAACAAAGAACAAGTTCAACAATTATACAATCCATTACTAAAAGAATTCAGCTTCAAATCCATTCAGGAATTTGGAAATAGCAAGGACATCACCACCTAAGGAAGCCACCAAATGTACACTCTGTCCCCAAGAGCCCACCACAAGTGGTTCATAAATCCCCTCTTCTGGATTCAAGTATATTCTCGTTATAACTAATTCTTTTGATTCAGAAATGGGATTAATAGAGTATTACATGGTGCATTTGGATACAGATTTAATTATGCAAAGAAGAAATATTATGACCTCCAGACGATTGAGCTCTCTTTTTCTCCTCTTTCTTTTGGATCAAATTGTACTACGATAAAAATGCATAAAGATGACCCAGGGATAAAAAAAATAACGTACAAGAATATCTCAAGACACAAACTAACTGATCACACCTATTCAAATAAATACAAGAGACAAAAATCCTATTAATATTATACATATAACCTCAATAAGCATATCTTCTTTTACCAACTGATCACACTTATTTAAAGAAATATAAGAGACAGAAAGCATAGTAATATTTAGGAAAATGGGATATGTGGCAAGCCGCAAGCCACAGCTGCCAAGTCCCAAAATAATATTAATTTGATCAAAGAAATGTTAAAATGACAAAAATGATGTACATTAAGCACATTGACATACATGCCACAACCAAGCTTGGCACATATAACCTCAATACACATCTATTATTTTGGAAAAAGGAAGGAGGTATTAGAATTAATTATATAAAAGAATTGAATAAATTAAAGGCAAAACTATAAGAACACACATATAGTTCCAAACTTAGACGAGATGCTTATGAAGGACGGACCACCTATTGTCTTCCTGCAACTCTTTGAGCATACCCCTACCAGAGCCCATATGTAGATACGTTTGAAAACAAACACCGAAAAAGGAAAACATAAAAACATAAATATATTTTCCAAAGGATCATCTGGCACAACGGAGGAAAAAAAGAGACAAATTCTAGTTTTTAGCTCACAAGCCAAATCACAGCCCAAAGGAAACTAGGTAATAGAACTTAAAATTAAAATTATAAATAATTTAACCAGTGAGGTGATATGAACTTTAAATGGTATAAGTGTTTGCATGGTATCTTTACATGCCTGCACATATTAGTTCCATTACCAGATAAATAAACATAAATGCTCATTGCTCAGTCAAATTATGAGCCTAGTGGACTTAATTTCTATAGTTATGATCTGAGTCATTATACACTTGTAGGTCGACCATGTCATTGGTTAGACACCCAGAGATATAGACAGCACCTGGTATTTACTCCACTAAGCCTAATTGAGATATGATACTACCCGCATCACCACTACCACCGCGGTCCCTCCCCGCCACACACGCACAAATAGGTTCGTTACAACATATTGCAAAGGATGTTAGACCACTTTTTCACATGAGTAACATCATTAAAATAAAACATGAAGGGAGAAGGAGCGTATCAATTCCTGTATCTGTTCTCAGGGTATTATTTACCTCGGTGTATTTAGACGTTAAGTACTGCAAGCAGCGCTGTGCAACATGATTGCCATTCATGTCCTTTATCATAGTAACTATTCCAGGCTTTAGTGCGGAAACAATAATGGAGAACTGCTCTGGAGTCTTCAGGGTTTCAATAACCTTCTGGACAGCTCTAGTCCTGCTTTAAGGTATACTAGTAAGTGGATGTTTCAAAGTACTAAATTCTTGATAACAAAGGGAAAGAAAGAAAGAGATCTCGAAAAAGAGAGAAAGCAAACCCGTGCATATCGCATGAAATTCTAACAAGATCTCCAGCTTTTCTGGTGATGGAATGAAGTATCTGCATCTGCTGATCCTCGTTACATACTTCAAGAAGCTTTTGGACAAGGTAATTCCCAAAGGGATCTGTCATAAGCTCAACGATGTGCACAATTATTTCATGGAAAAACTTTTCAACGTCTTCCTGAGTGCCCTCAGTAAATTTCCTTTGTAAGAAGCGGCACCCATGTTGGTCCTTTGCCATAAGATATATTCTACCAGTGAACTCATCTAAGGAGTTGAATCTCTGAGTCAGTGACTTCTTATTACTATGCTTAAAATCAAAAATGTCAGGTGATGAACCACGCAAGCTTAAACTATCCATCTGGAGTCCAACATTTGGGGTGGACATACTGTGGTTGCAGTATCCATTAGGCAAAACCCTTCCATTTTGGTTGACATTAACAAGACGCTCATTTCCTCCAAAGGAACCAAACTTGACAGACCTAAGAGAGTTCAATCCATTTGCCCTCGTTAGTATCTTTTCTGGGAAATTTTGTTTCCCAGCTTGGTTTAAAACTCTTGCAGTGTTGACATCAGCAGATGAAAAAGTGGAAAGAATTTGGTTTGTGCTCCTTGGAATCATGGTCTGGTTCCAAAAGGGATCTTGTTCAAGATGGTAAGAGACTGGCTTCTGATGACATGGGTAACGTGCACTCCGATTCATAATCCTTACCAAATTCCCATTATCTTGACTTGGATGCTGAGCTTCCAACTGCTGATTACGAAGCTGCTGCAAATACAGGTATTGCTGATGCATCCTGTAATAATGTTCCTCGTCTACATGTCTCCATGTAATTTTCTGCTGGCTTAGTTGCTGTGGATGCAAGTAAGGAAGCCCAGACGGCGCCTCCATATAAAACTGCTGTTGATTTGGAATTATAGGAAACTCTACTCCAGGAACAGGCACATTCGAGAGAAGGTGAAATCCTTGCACTCCATGAGCCAGTGGCACAGCACCAGAAAAATTCTCGGTTTGATGACAATAACCAATTTGCTGCTTCTTTAGTTCTTGAACATTGACATCAAACCCGTCAAAGCCAGTAGAGGCTATCAAACGAGGATCCATAGCTGAAGGGAGATTCTTTAAGGTATTTGGGAATTGCTCATTCAACAAAAAAGATGTACCTTTAACCAAAGGAGGGCTAACAGATCCCTGAATCCCTCCATCTTTGAAGCTCAACTCTGCAAATGCAGATGTCAAGGACTGATCATCAGGAAGATTTTCTTCATCCGGTTGAACCCTCTTGATGGACGATACTTTTCCTTCATCCAAACACCCATTACTCAACAGTTTCTCATTAACTGTCCTCTTTGAAGAATTTACACAGACTGGCCTAGTTCTTTGCAAGGACAATCTACCATCCAAAGAAACCACTTTTAGATCCTCTGAGAAATTGGTGGCTCCAGATTCCTCCGTATTCGAATTCCCAGAAGTAGCACTCGGAATCTCACCAAGCAGCTTCTCAAATTCATCAAACTCCAGTTCATTTATTCGTTTTTCCATTTTGCGGAATATGATATGATGCTTTAAAAGAATCCCTCTTCACCAAACTGAGCAATCCCTACTAGGAAATGTGGATAACCAGACAATTCCCTTCATTGAGCAAAACAAAGCTTCAACATCAAATTCTATACATAACATTAGCCAAACAAGCCAACCAGAACACAATCAACCACATTCCAATCCATAATTCTACGAGTTATACAATAACCTTTAATCAAATTGTTAAACAAAAAACACCCAAGAAAACATTTTAAACAAAAAACACCCAAGAAAACATTCTTCTAAACTCAATGGCTAGAAATTCCAAACCCATACTGAGATATAAGAAATAATATATAAATTATTATCTATATTCGAGTATATGAACAAGAACAAGATACCCTTTGAAAAAATTAAGGTTATTCCCTATGTTTGGAGGAAAGGGAACCATAACAGGACACAATCGTACTATCAGTCAACAGAGACACATTCTAGAAGTGGAAGCAGTAAAAAATGTAAGTTCGAATATTACATATACTAAATACTCCTTTACAACAGATGTCATCATCATCGTCTAAGCCATCAGACTAATTCCAATAACATTTTCCTCGATATCGACGTCCAAAAAAATAAAAAACCAATAAAAAAATCCGATCTTATTCAACAACATCAAAAGTGAATCATTTCATCAGAAAGTTTCAAAACCCAGAAACCCATCTTCATCAAAAATCAATTGAACCCATCAAAATTCAGCCTTTCCAAAAAAACAACAAAAACCCAATTTGGAAAATTTCATGATATGGAAGAACAAAGAGAAACCCACGTCAATGGAGACATACCAGTAACAGAAGTGACCAGCATTTAGAGAAAAGTCGAGGGTGAAGCCATGGATAAAGTGGGGATTGAAAGTGGAAATAGATTAATGAAATTCAGAAATGATAATTAATAATGGGTGATTAATTAATTGGGAATTAAGGAATTATGAAATTGGGAGTGGAAGAGTTGTTCTTGGTCAGGTCAGAAAGAGAGGCGGCGTGGAGATGGAGAGGTTTTCACAGCTACGACTGATGAGAGAGAAAGAGAGTGTAAATGTGTGTGTTTTTAGAGAGAGAAACACCAAACAAACAAGACACTACCAACTCTAGAATGCAATTAGCATACCATACCCCCATGGCCATGCATGCTTCTCTCTCTCTCTCTGATTATTAAATTCACTTTGTTTTGGTTCTTATATCACCACCTTTTATATACTTTAACATAATGTTTTATTTTATCATCACTAACTATAACCTTTTTTTCCCCTAAGAAATAGTATACAGTATACTACATAATTAAAGTCCATAAATTTTATGACCAAATTAGATTACGATTAATATAAAATTATAAAAAATAATATAAATTAATAATATATGGGTGTTTTTTTATAATTTTTATCTATTTCATGTATGTCGATATTTTTTATAGACGTAAATTTATTCTACGCACTCAAAAAATAAAATGTTGTTAATGTATTCAACCATTAGCAAATACTAAGTCTTACCACTTTTGTTTTCATGGTATGTTGTTGGTAGTGCGAGTTAATTCATTTGTTAATTTATTATATTATATTTACTTATAATGTAATTTTCCTAAATGGGGATATGAAAGAAACAATAATAATAATAATAATGTATTCACCACTTATTCTTTGTTGTTTCTACCTCCCTAAAGCAATGCATGTCTGCATCCATAGTTGTGTAATATTTTAATTTTATTTTACGCTAGCTATATTATTTGTTTAGTAATTCAGAATATTAATTTTCCTCTAAATATTTGCTATATGTAAAAATGTATAAAAATTTTGTAGGCCGCATTTGAGATTGAGACTCATGTTTAGGGTTAGGGGTAGGGGTAGGGGTAGGGGTAGGGGTGGGGGGAAGAAATTTTTTAGGTGATTATAACAGTTCCATATAATGCTTAATTTATTCTTAGTCATATACGGGAAAAATAAAATCCAATATTATGAAGCAATTAAGTTGTTACTAAAACATTTAAAGGCCCCCCATCAATAGCGGAAGAAAACAGTTTTGTATAAATTACAAGTGTTTTTTGTTTACTTCATTAAAATTGATATTTTTACAAGCACTTCCTCAAGTGGACCCACTCTCATGTAAGAGAGTACTTTATAGAATTAATATTTTTATTTATGAAAATATAATTACTTGATGTATGTTTGGTTACTTAGCGTTTGGTGCGTTTAAAGAATTTGAAACTTCAAAAGCACTTAAAAATTTTGTTCAAATAATAATAACTTATTTTAAACATAATTTATTTAACTCACAAACACAATCTCAAATACAACACACCAAAATTAAGACGATGTGTTTAAAAGTTCAAACGATAGTAGCCAAACAATCCCTTGGTGAAATGACCCAACAGCCACATTGCATTTGTTGATTTAGTGATTTACATACCATACCACAAGGAGTTTTGCTTACCAAATTTTTTGTTTACAAATAGATTTAGTGATAATAATATAAAATAATAGAATGTCTTTAAAATTATTATCATATCACACTATTAAGTTAAATAACTTATTAATTTTTAGGAAAAATAAGTCTGTCAAAATATATATATTTTTGCATTTTTTTTATTTCAAATTATAAAATACATAAAAGTGATATATTTTCAAATTTAAAATTGACATTATTCATTTATAATTTTAAAATAAAAATTAAAAAATCTTATAAGTTATAGTATGATATTGATAATTTGATATTAATCTTATAATTTGTTTTTGCTTCCATGAATGTATCTACATAGCATAGACACAGATTAAACATATTTACTAAATAAATCATACACATACCATGAACAAATTTACCAATTCTTAAACATTAAGCTGAACTACTTACTAGTTTATACCTAATTTATCAGAGCAACCAACAAATCACTCAAAACAAGCTATTGCAGTACTACTACTAAAACTAAACCCAGGTTGTGTTGGTTGCTTCTTACACCAGAATTTATACTTGTACTTTTCAACCAAGAATTAACCATTTACAAAAATATAGACCCAATTACCATTTGAAACAAAAACCAGATGGTTTGATCCAACTCATGGGGGTGTTTAGCCATCCTCATCCTCTACAGACCGTATCCTGAGGAAAGTAACAGCATAAAGTGTTAAATAACCAAATGGAAACAAAGAAACAATCGCATTAGCTTTAGTAACAGAAGAACATACCTGAATTGTCCGTGGGGTTCCCCGCAGGCATGGCGGCTTCAGGCTCCTTGATCTCAACAACTACACAATCTGACATCAAAAAGGTTTTTGCCACAGATGAAGCATGCTCCAGGCAACATCTGACAACCTGAATCAAAGAAACATCAAATTTAAGTTTACGTTCCAAGCAATCCAAAAATTAAATTCTGTATTTTCTGTCTGCAGTCACTGCTATAGATCAGCTCACCTTGGTTGGATCAATAATTCCAGCAGCCATCAAATCTTCATAGTTTCCAGTTGCAGAGCATTATATCCATATTTCTGGTTGTCCGTCGCGAGCACCTATAATACATATAATTTGTTACAAGTGCAAAGTATGACACTCTGCAAGGTAACCTCAGCTTAAAAGTGAAAAAAAATAAAAGAGAAAAATGAACTAAAAAGTGAAAATTAATAGCAATATCGCAGATATACCTTTTCACTAACAACACTTCCATTAACACCTGCATTCTTGGCAATTAACTTCAGAGGGTAGCTTAAAGCTCTCTTGACTATATCAGCCCCAACCTGCAATTCACTTTGAGATTACTTCTCAAGCACCATACTGTCAAACAACCACAAGTACAGTGACCAAGAAAAGTTTCCATTTTCTTTGGAAGCTTAAGAGAAAAATCTTTTAAGAAGTTTCTTTATTATAAGGAGATAGTCGGAAATAGCTCAATTTCCAACACGACACAAGAAGCGTCCCTTTAATTAAGAGACACTACTATTGCAACACAGTGATACAAAATGAATCACCTTCTCCTCGTCGTTATCAAGACTGTCCTTGATAGCATCAACTTTTGCAGCCAGCCTTAGAAGAGTGCATCCACCACCAACAACAATACCTTCCTCCACAGCAGCCTGAATTTTATTTTTTAAATTGCCATTGTTAAATGCTGACTTTCATTGTACAATTCCCAACACAATATATCCCTTATCCACATGGTTGAAATTTACCTTTGTTGCATTAAGAGCATCTTCTACTCTAAGTTTCTTTTCTTTCAGCTCTGTTTCAGTCTGTGCTCCAACCTTCAGAGTTCATCATAATAACATAAATTTACGGCATCACTTATCAAAATAAGCTAAAATGAATGAAGTCACTTCACTAAAACTTACCTGAATGACAGCAACACCTCCTGAAAGCTTTGCAATTCTTTCATTAAGTTTCTCTTTCTCATAGTCTTGCTCTGCAGCCTACTTGAACAAGCATAAGTAATCAGGATTACATTGATGCTAAGAAATTAATGAAGCAGAAAGAAAATAATCCTAACCTCTATAAGGTTTCTAATTTGTGCAACACGCTTTTTAACTGCTTCTTGTGTACTCCCGTCTCCAACAATTGTGGTTCCATCCTTTGTGAGTACCACCTTGGCAGCATGGCCCAATACATCTTTGTCAGCTTTGTCTAAGGTAAGTCCCACCTCTTCTCTAATCACAGTCCCTGTCAAGGAGACAGAGTTTAGATAATAAAAATTAAAAATAATGTGAAGATGGTACTTAAAATGCCATCTGCATTAGATATTCATGAGAAGGAATAAACATAAGAGACGCAAACAAAATGCATACTGGAGGGGGAAAGGTACAAACATGATTGAACAAAAAGACTGTAAAATATAAAGGAAATGAGAGGGGCGTTAATGTGTGTGTGAGAGAGAGGGAGAGGAGAGGAGAGGGAGAGAGAAATAACCTCCTGTAAGAATAGCAATGTCATCAAGATATTGACTCTTCCTTTCTCCAAATCCAGGAGCTTTTAGTGCAGCAATCTTTAAGGCCCCTCTAAGCTTGTTCACGACAAGAGTTGCTAATGCTTCTTGCTCAATGTCTTCTGCAATTATGACAATTGGGTAACCACCTCTAATGGCATCTTCCAAGACATTAATAAGATCCCTAGCATTTGTCACTTTCTTGTCAACTAGAAGTAGCTGCAAAGCAAATCCAATTAAAAAATAAAGTATTATAATACATTCTATCATTTAACCTTCCGAGGAACATAAGAAATAAGAAAAAAGCTTCTTAAGATTACCTTGCAGTTCTCATATTCGACAGCCATTTTTTCACTATCAGTGACAAAGTAAGGTGAGATGTAACCACGATCAAATTGCATTCCTTCAACAACATACAAACTGTTTTCAGCACTTTTACCCTCTTCAAGTGTAACCACACCTTTCCGACCCACTTTACTCATGGCTTCTGCTATCATATTTCCTATTTCATAATTGTTCCCTGCACTTACTGCAGCTACATCAACTAGTTCACTGTCTTCCACCTGCAATTTATTTAAGACTGTAATTGTCAACCAACAAATAATTGACCAGAACAGTGATTTCAAATATCAATTACACCTGATAAAGTAAGGCAACATCTTTAGTACTCTCTCAAAAATATTCACAGCCGGATAAAACCAATCAACATTACCTCTTTTGACATCAACTTCAGCTCAGTGACTAAAGCTTTAGTGGTCTTCTCGATGCCTCTAGTGATGAGGACAGGATTTGCACCAGCTGCAACTACCTGAGATAAATTATAGCAACTATTAGAAATCCATAGCCAGGATTTTCTTCAAGACTATGCAGTACTGTATGAACCACCAAACAGACCTTGACACCTTCAGCAATAAGACCTTGTGCAAGAACAACTGATGTAGTTGTCCCATCACCAGCCAAGTCATTGGTCTTGGCAGCCGCTTGCCTCACCAACTTTGCACCAATGTTCTCCACTGGATCCTCCAACTCAACCTAGAAGCAGCAAATATGACCACACTGATTACGGCTTGAGTGATAAACTAAAAACTATGAATTCAGAGACTAGTCAGCTTCATGAATTAAAGATTACACATGTGAAGACAATCAACAGTGCCAGAATAATGGATTTGGCTCCCTTCCCATTGAACATCTCTCAATTTTATACTCCCTCCGTCCCAGGATAAAAGTCCTGATGGTTTTTTCACGCATATTAAGAAGATGAATAAAATGACAAAATTATCCATAATAATGTCATTAAATATGGAGAGAGAATTAGAATAAGAAAAGTATGAGATATTTAATGTTACGGGTATAATAGGAAAATATGTGCAAAAGTTTGGTTATTAAAGGAAAATAGACATTTAACATGGGACTACCCAAAATAGTAATAAGGACTTTTATCATGGGACGGAGGGAGTATAAAATTTATCGTATTGTCACTCACAGAAAAGATCATTAGTATATTATAAATTACAACAGTATGATCAATTCTGAAATTAATTACAATGACATTTATATTCTTACCCTTAAAAAGTCATACCATTTCTCAACCATTCAGATTTCACCAAAGATGAATAAACAAACATATTAATCAAACCGTATTCAAGTGTTTAATTGCTGTCAATTTTTATGATGAAAAAGGTCAATGATAGAGATTAAGCCATAGGTGTTGTTTTAAATTTTAATATCTGAAAAGAAATATACTTATGTTATTGGAGAAGAGCCAAGACCCAGAACAATTATAAAACATAAGATCCAAGAGACAAATAACAATTCATAAAATTAATCTACTGATAGCATTGAGGGAAATTGCAGCTGTGTCACACCAAATGAAACAATATTTATAACTATGCTAATGGTGTTTACCTCTTTAGCCACGGTAACTCCATCGTTCACAATTTTTGGGGCACCATACTTGCTCTCCAAGACAACATTCCTGCCCTTTGGACCAAGAGTAACCTCAACTAGATCCGCAAGCTTGTTCACACCACTCTGTAATAAAAAAGCAAAAAGATTATTCACAAGGCAGTGAAAACTCCAGTCAGCTAGAACTGATAACAATGCCTTAGATTAAATACTCACTTGCAGCTTCTTTATAGCAGACCCATCCTTGTTGAAATATAAATCCTTTGCTGTGGCAGTAATTTGAGAAGAACGTGTTTTTCGGACAACCACGCTTTGTCTCCTGCCAAATGAGCTCGAAGATATGGAAACGAAAGATGATAACTTGCTAGAAGAAGTTGCAAGTTTCTTATCTATCACTGAACTGCTGGGAGCAGCCAAAGAGCCAACTGATGACATGGCAGCAAAGGTGGATGACATGTATTCCTTTAAGATAAGAAGGGCATTAGCTATATAATTAATCACAGTTTCAAATTTAAAAAGAATTATCTAACAAGAAAAGACATAGACAAACATCAGCATTCACACCCACACAAGGAGAGAGAGTGAGAGAGTTTCAAATAATACACAATCCAGGCATAACTATCAATTTTACTGCCCCAAGTTTCAGCTGTTTATGATTGGCCAACTAATCTTTAAAGACAAATTGAACAACTAAACCCAAGTCAACTGTTATAGATGTGCATTGAAGCATTAGAAGATGAATTTTGTAATATAAAAGCTCACGCTTTATACATTCAATTTTTTGTCATCATCAATCAAATATATATATATATATATATGGAAAAAAGGATCTACGCTTATCCCTTAGCTAAGCTTGTCTAACACTACTTAATAAAATGACGTAATTTTAATCTTTAGCATTTATTAAATTGCTACTCATAAAGAATTTTTTTAAAAAAACATGGTAAAGCAAAATCGCCAATAAAAAAATTGAAATGTTCCAATTAATATGTATGCAAAATACATTTCTCCAAATCAACCCAATGTATAAAAATCCACGCATCCAGAAACAAGTTGGAGCTAATTTGGTAAAAACACAGCTAGCAGTAAAAATCTACTACTATATTATCCACAAAAAGAGTTGCAGTCCTAATCTATAAAAAAAAAATCAAAAAATCAAACAAAAAAATCATGACTACAAAACATAAGTTGTGTGTTAAAAACATCCATAAGTTGATAGATTAATGGAAGCTCATTTGATCAAACCCAATTCCGCAAAAACTACTAACTTCATTACATTGAAGAAAGCCGAAATCTTTATCACTCAAAATTCAAATACCTGACTTTTTCAACTGATATCATAACAGCAGACTCTATAAGAAACCCACATAAATTCAGAGATAAATAAAAGCTCATTGGACCACAAAAATAAAAAAATTAACAGAAAAAACTAGAGTATTATAATTGAAGAAAGCTAAAACCCATCTATTTGTATCACAAACCATTCAAATTCATGACTTCTACAACAAAAGCTATAACATTTCTAGCTTCTCAAAAACACATTTTTCTAAAGAAACTGAAAAAGAATTATAGACAGAGAGTAAGTAGCTTACCTGAGGAAAGAAAAGGGTTTAGCGGGGTTGAGGGTTTAGTGAATTCTGGTTATTGGATTGCTTGGTGGGGTCTTATCTTTATGAATTTCAGCTGAGAGAGAGATAGAGAAGAGGAGGGATTAGGTTTCACAATGACTACTCCACTATAGAGAGAGTATATTATTTTGATGCTCTGTAAGGGATGGTGATTTAAAAATAAACGGTCCTTGTTTGCTCTTGAAGCTTCCGATTGATGTCAGCCGTCCGTTACAGAACTGCCCATGTAGTTTGTCCTACACTAGAACATTATGGACTTTAGCCTTTTATAGTTTTATTATCAAATATACTATTTAAAAGATTTAATTAAAGTGAATGAAAATGAATTATGGTCAACAAAAAAATAAAAACTCTATCTGGACATAAAAATTAGACATGAATATATTTAAATTTTATTTATTTGTATTTTAACTCCAATGATAGGTAAAAATATAAATAAGTAAAATTCAAATACAATTTTCATGTCCGCCTCACAAAAAAATACAAATTTTACTGAGAATGCAAGGATTTTTTATTCCTCTAATTAATTTGGTTGCCACTAAAAAAACATTGAGAACAAGATTTGGTATGTTGATGTCCATAAATTATTTCTAGTTGCCCCAATATTACTTTATTTGTTGTAAACATTGAAAATCATGAGGAACTTTAATTGTGCAAAAATCAGGTGCTCTCTTTGTTTATGTGCATAACAAGAACCTTTCTGGGCCAAAAGGCTTCCATTTAGATGGGCTAATTTTGACCCAAAATCAAAATATGACCAAGTGGGTATTGTTCTCACAATACATCAGAAACATTTCTTTTTTTAAAAAAATAAATAAAATAAGAACCACCAATACAATATATATCATAAAATAAATTCTACATTAGTGTTATTATTCTCAGACTAGACCAAGTGCAAAAAGATACATCTTTACACTCAAAGAAAGAAAATATAATACCCTCCTTTTCCAGATTCAAACACTCAAGAAATGCTATATAGTATGATGCAAAAACTATCCACTAGAATTTCGAACAAACAGAACAAAGAGAGACTCATGTTTTTTGTGCATCTTCTTTTCCAAATTCTTCATCTGGATTGTCCACAAGAACCACAGTCAAACCAGATTTTTCGGGTGAAATGTCTTCGAGGGTAGCCTGAAGAGGTTCCAAGGAATCGACTATGTCTCGCATGAGTGGCCTTGCTTTCGGATTTCGGTTTAAGCAATGGTAAGCTAGCATAGCTGCCTTTTGAAATCCTTTGATTGGATAATTTCCCTCTAATCTTGGATCCACAATGTTGACCAACTTCTTCTTCTCTTTGAGCAAAGGGAGAGCCCACTCTGTTAGATTCTGTTCACGGGGTGGTCGAGATTTGTCTAAGGATTTTCTTCCCGTCAGAAGTTCAAGAAGTACGACTCCATAGCTGTAAACATCACTTCTTGGTGTCAGATGCCCTATGCACATTGAAGAGGCCGTGTTAGCTCAAATGATCCTTAATGGACTATTTTGGTTATGCATTATGGATGGATGATAAACCAATGTTAAAAATAACTGCCTATGCATCGACCTTTGGATACTATATAGCAGTTATTCAATTCACAATTCATTGAGTTGCATACTTTAAACTTCTAGTTTCATCCTTTAGAATGATTAAAGTGAGTACGAGAGACAGAGAGAGAGACGATTTTGTAGTAATCAAGTAGACTAATATAAAATAACAACATACAAAAGAAAAACTAAGGTGTTATGTTTTAGATTTAAGTACGAAAACTTATAATAAACTTAGAATTAATGCTACGTGAAGTATTTGTTCGGTTGGACTCTAATCAGGAGGAAATAAAACGGATGTTTATGGGAAGGAACTGTAATAAATGTAGCAGCCAAGTAAGCTAACCTGTCATGATATATTCTGGTGCTGCATATCCATATGTTCCCATTATACGAGTAGAGACATGTGATTTATCCCCCACTGGTCCATCTTTTGCAAGGCCAAAGTCAGAAAGCTTCACATTATAATCCTATTACATAACAGGAGAAATAATAATGGAGTCAAAACTATTGGCAGTCTTAATCAAACTTTAAGTTAAATATAACACACGTTAATCCTTATTTGAGGACTTTAGAAATTTAAATGAAATATTATGGATTAAATTTTTTTGGTACAAATGGCGAGTCAAATATAGAAAGATGAAATGGCATTTGTGTGTTTAATATATTTGTTTCAAGGGGGGACATTTTTTTCTTGTTTATAGGAAATCTCTGGATTGCCTAACATAACAAGACATGTAAAAGTTTATGGGCAATCACTCCGTGTAAATTACTTCACAAACTAGTCTTCCATGGTCTATCCGCCCCAGCCTATGGCATATCTCGGACCAATTCTAGGTAATAGCCTTTTCTTTTAAAATGTTTCTAACGACAGTTCCACAACTCTAACCACTTCGTGCCAAGATAAACAGATAAAAAATTTTGCTGGCTTCATTTTGTTGTAAACAAGGTGATAAAATCTGATTCTAAAGAAGCATCAGCATAGTACTAGTTTATGCAATAAATCATGAATAAAAGAATAGTTTATTTATCAGCATTAATATTCATTATCATAGCACTACTATTTTATTTAAGGCGGACTTAATTAAGTCATCATACAAAAGTGTAGAGCTACAGCTTTAATTTCTGTCCACTAACCAGGTCTAATAGAATATTAGACGTCTTAAAATCGCGGTAGATGACAGGTTTCTCAGCTTCATGGAGGAAAGCAAGGCCTTTTGCAGCACCAAATGCTATCTTCATTCTGATAGACCAGGGAAGAGGAAGCAGTACTCCTGTGACAGTGAGCAACGTATATTGACAGTTTAAAAGCAAATATCATACATGAACAAGTTAAAAGGACGCGAAGTACAGCAATCCTAACATATCTAGTCCTCAGAAGTCTTTTTTTCTTTCTTTATTTTAATTTTATTTTTTCCGGTTGAAGTAAAGAATAATTATATATATTCCTGAATGTCTTTATAACGGCATCAGAATTCATTTTGAAAAATGACCAATGCCCTCTGAGCACTTCAACTATGGGGAATTTGGGAATAATCAGAATATGGATAAGTCCATGCATATCGGCACCAACTTTATTTACTTGAAAAGGAATCCAAAATAGACTGCTTGAAGTTAACCTTATTGCCAATAACTAGAGTTCTTTAATTTTCTGGTTCAAGTTGCTTTCTTTTCAATTATACAGCTCCTCATCAGTTGAACATATGCTTTGTTCCAAAGTTTATAAGGAGGGTGGTGGTGGAAGTGAACGTCATATGGTTCTATGACTAATTCTAGGCCATATGTAATGAAATCTTGCAATAAAACGAAGCTTATTGTTTTTTCTTTTTGCAAAAGGTAAAGATTAGTGTTGCCATTATGCATGAGACAATATTCACACTTTCCTTATAATTTAATCTTGTGAGTTCTGCAAAAATAATAAATCGTTGGTATAATTCATGTTTCTAAAGATGAAAACAGAACTTGGAAAGCGAAGAATTTGAATAACCTGGTCTACATATTTGGATTAAAAAAAACTATATATATAATGAACTAAAAATACTTGGATGAATTAATTATGATTCAACGAAGAGAATTTGCTTTTTGTGGGAATACTTTTGTAACAAACATAGGCTGCAGTTCTCCCATTATTTATATTTCTGTATCAAGGGGTCACAAGGGGCCATGTGCACCAGTGAGAAACTAGGACTAAAATGAATATTTGACATGTCATAAAAAGGTTACCAATTATTATGTACAAAATAGAAAACATGAGTTTCACATTTTGAAGGAGATTGTTATGAAACACTCACTTGAAAATAAATTGTTTTCCACACTACCCCGAGCCATATACTCGTATATTAGAACACGATACTCATCTTCGCAGCAGTATCCGATCAGTTTCACCAAATTTGGATGTGAAAGTTGCCCCAGAAATATGACTTCGGCCTAACAATACACAAATCTATTAGTGAAAGTCATCAAGGAGACTATAAATCCGAACAAAAATAACACAATACATGACATCTCAATCAGGACAATATAAGAAGTTACCAGCCATTCTCTATGCCCTTGATAACTGTTATCACCATCATGGACCTTAACAGCTACTGGAATGGGCTCAAGCTCCTCCTTTAAATCGTCGGAAATGAATCCTTTGTAAACACTTCCAAATCCTCCTCCGCCTAACATGTGATCTTGTCTAAAGTTTCCAGTGATCGCCTTCAGTTCATCGTATGTGAAAACAATCAATGGATTTGTAGCTGAGCTGCGACGCAGGTGCTCCACCTCTTCAGGATTTGTTGGTAGCTTACTTTCTTCATTCTTTGCTTTCAGTACTGATGGGCTCTGATCTTTTGGAGACTCTGGAAGCATTTAACATCATATACATTATTAGCAAATGCTATATCTTTTTCAATCATTTAATAGTACATAGAGAATAATTATTCATATATTCTTCTTTACCCCTCACTAAACATTTGCAGTAAAATAATAATAATAATAATAAGGCTACGGGAGAAGGTGCATAACATATAACAACGTTTCGAAAAATTATAAATCACTCTTTTGTACATAACATGGGAAGGTGCATTCAACTATACAAAACGACATCGTTTATGAATAGCTCATGCAATTATATGCTATGTGTGTCACCACCCTTTTTGTCGACAACAATAATTATATGTAGGAGAGTTTAATTTGAGAACCAATTTCCATAGAACTGTGATTAAAAAGAAAAGAAAAATCCATCTGCATAATATTTCAACCTGTTGAGAGGAGAAAAGACTCATTCTTTCTCTTTGATTAATGAGGAAAAGGAACCTAAAAGGATGCCACCAAATTACATAGGTTAAATATAAGGAGAATTTGAGGCAACTACAAGTATCTACTGTTCTGCATACTTCAACTGTTATACATAAATAGACACCATTCTAAAAGAAAATTATTTACTCTTCCAGAAGGGTAAAAGGGAAAAGGCAAAAAGATAAAAAAGAACTGTTTAAAAGTAAGCATTAATAAACAAACGTCAAAAGGGTAACTTTCCCTTTTGTATCCATTTGCCTTTATTAATTGTTTTAATTAATTGCAAGACATATACCTAACCCGGAACAGAGATTCACTTAAACAGAAAACTAGAAAAAAGCATGGGAAAACAGATAAATTAAAAGAAAAAAGAGAACAGAAAAAGAAACAAGGAAGCACGAACAAATTTAAATACCTTTTTTTTTATAAAAAAAATTACTACTTAAATATAAAAAACTTTCTTCCAAGAATCATGAGAAGAGTTATAAACCCATAAAAGAGAAGAAGAGCAACAGAGTGTGATGATTTTTCTTGATAAAAAGTTCAAACCACTCTTAACTAATAGTAATAATCCAAGTCTCTGAAATCAACAAGAAACCCATGACAGGAATCACATGTTACACAGTATTTGTGAAATAAAAATTGAAACCCACCCACCTGATTTTGTGTTGGCAGAAACTCTGTAAATTGAAGGTCTCGACGCACAGGAGCAATTACCCATTTTACTACAATAACTCAACAAAAAAAGGGACTTAAATCCCAACAATAAACATGGGAAATTGGGAATTAAGAATAAGAAGAAGAAGAAGAATATAGAAAAAGCCAGGAGAAATCAAAATTTGAGTTGTGAATGTGAAATGGGGGTTTGGAGTTTGGAGAGAGAAATGAATGTTTTTCTTTTTCTTTTTGTTGTTGTTCTAGTTGGTGGGAAATGATGAGGAAGGAGGAGTGGAGTGTTGAGGTGAGTGGGGTGTTGTTTATAGGGAGTGTGCGACTGTGTGTTGTGTGTGGTTTTGTTTTGATTCAAAATGGTACCTTTTGCCTTTGTGCGCCTTTCTTTTTCTCTCTCTCTGGGATTTAGTGCGCCACGGCGCATTTTAATCTAATTTCTTCCCATTTTCACCTTATTCTTCTAGCTTCCGACCTCTTTTTTCTTAACGTGCGCCTATCCTCTGTTCCTCCATTTCCCTTGCACTATGTTTGTGAGTTTTGAATAAAAAACAAATAATTTATAAAGAAAAATTAAGTTTTATATTTAAATTACTTACTTACCCTTAAATCAGGTTTGTTTTGTTTGTAATTTAGAGAATATATTGAGAATTATAAATGATTTGCTTATGTTATTTAATTTTTCACCCAAATATATTATTTTTGAACGATTTTTTTTAATAAAAAGAGTATTCAAGTTTTTCGTCTATTTCTTTTGTTTTTTATTTATTTAAAATCTTAGTAACAAAGCAATTACAGTAAACTCAAGTTTTTCGATTAAAAAATCATCCATTTTAAAATTTAGTATTAAAAAGACACTTGTGATGTCTACAAATTCGGACCTACACGCTTCAATTTGAGTCATCAAAATACAAACAATATACATAAATTCTCATATTATTATAATACATTGTATAGCTTGACAATACACACATTAAGTTCTCACTATAATTATTGTCACGTTATTTTATAACATGATGATGACTACAACTATAGCGATCCGTTGTTATAGCTATCCTGGGGCGACGGCTAAACTGTCGTCGTAACCCAAAAAACTCGTAATTATAGTCTGACTATATAATACACAACCATATATATATATATATATATATATATATATATATATATATATATAATAAATATATGTATATTGATTGGAATTGACATTTTATCATAAAGGTACAAGTACAGCTCCAAGTAATATTTACTTTACGACTTCTCCAGCAACTTATTGAATAAGATGATTTAATTTATCACATCCAAACAAGTTCTTTTATCTTGGGTGTCGGGCGGCAGTCTCGATATTTGGCCAACCATATAGTACTCCTATTCATACTTGCTATCATTCTCTTGTTATTACTTGGGTTAATTTTATGATATAAGTTGGTCAGTCAGTTGATCAATTAATATAATATAATATATAGAAAAATTAAATTTAATTAATTTTATACTAGCTAGTTCTTAATTATCCGTGCAAGACACATATTTGGTGAACATAAATTAAATAACTTAATTTTGTTATTGTCATATATTCTTATCTAGTAAAATAAAAGTACATGTTTGTTCTTTTTTTTCTCTCTCAAGGACAATGAGTGACTAATTCATCTCAAATTATTTATCATTTACATTTCTTATATATTATAAAGAATCGAAATATACTTGTTATTCAATATTAGATCAATTGTGAGTTTTAAAGTTTCTTTTATATTTTATAATTGATGCAATTCATTTATAAAAATAAAATTTTAATGTGTAATGTTCATTATTTATGCTGAATTTTTTTTTTATTACGATCCTAATTGTCCTCAATTTTTCGCCAAAATTTAATTATAATACACTTAAAAATGATACTCTCAATTGAAATTATTCTGAAATTTCAATACACATGTCAATGAATTTGACTTTGTAAAATTATCTAAAACTTGATATATAGATCCTCTTATTTTTTTAATATTTTCATCATGTATATATACGGGTTGCATTTGAAAGAAGACGTTAAAATTATATAGTATCATTTTTAAAGTGCATTTTACAAGTCTATTTAATCTTATATAACGAATATTTAATAAACTACGAATATATATATATATATATATATATATATATATATATATATATAGATGTAGATAACACATATAGGTGTTCATCATCATCAGGTAGGGGATGGAGAACATCATTCAAATAAGTGGGGGCATGCGTGTTGAAAACTTAGCAAGTGGGGCACAAAAATTAGTAAGTGCATGCCTTCTAGTAAATTTATTTGTGTCAAATCCTATTTAGATAGTTTTTATAAAATAATTTATAACCATATCATATACGGATGGATCTGGTGACTTCATACTCGATCAACACAGACGGAAGAATGCTCTTTACGTTTGGATGTAGTACTGTATTGATAGTAAAATGAACTTAAATATTTACATGTACACAGACGGAAGAATGCTCAAATATTTTCTTTGTTATATAAATATTATATAATTTTAATTTTAATTTTAATGAACAAGAGATATACCCTAGAAATGGAATATCTAATTAGTATACCATATAGATCTAGTTAATATGTCAATTTTAAAATAAATTCGACCGTGTATGAATATAAGCAACATACAAAAATATTTAAATATATAAATTTTCATATGATTTGATAATATTTGTATATATGATAATAAAAATTCAATTAATTTAAATTATCAAAAATATATTTATTTTAAAATATTATAATAATAATATTACACAACGTCAAAATTTTAATATATAAGACTTGCCGTATTTTTATAAATTATCTAAATAGACTTTTCATTTTATAGTGTTTAGTTGAAGATTTGTTAATTACCTACGTAACCTGCAACTTTAGATAACTTTTATCACAAATCATGCGCAACCACCAATATTAAAAATAAAAATAAAACCTGAAAATTTTTATTTTTATCTTTTTTACGTCTAAAACTTCAACTTGAAGCTGTCAAATTATCATCATGATAAACGAAGCCCAAGATGTATCATCATCCAACTCTTATCTATCTCTAATATGTTACCATAATCTTTGTTTTTATTTTTATTTAATTATAAATTAAAAATCAACTTTAATCTTAGCAATTAAGAGTGTTCAAATTTAAGAGTCAAAAATTATATATATATATATATATATATATATATATATATATATATATATATCTGCCTAACTAATTAATTTTACCCTATTGATCTTGTGTAAAATGTGAAAATCACGATTAACGTGCGTCGTGTTTGGCAGTACCGAAAGAAAATAGTAACCAATCATTGGGTTTTAATAATGATATGATATATATATATTCTGTGGTCAAACTATATATGAGATTTTTTTAATTTATCTTGAAATGACTTATCCGTCGTAGTAGTCTAGAATAATTATATGACGGGTGAAACCGCACGCTATAGCCTAAAAATCACGCCGCCATATGCCGATCGCTATAAATAAATGCATGTCTTACATTTTTTCTAATATATATATATATATATATATATATATATATATATATATATATCGTTCGGATCTTAAGCTTACGTACTCCTTATCAAACATATCTTGCATATCCCCTTTTAGCGACGGATCGGTTCGTTGTTATATATAGAACCGTCGTCTTACTTTTAATGACGGACAACATATAGCGACGGATTTTGACCGTCGTCATTCAAATAAGCAAAGGAGGATATGCAAGGTATGTTAGATAAATGGATAAGCTTAAGATCCGGATCATATATATATATATATATATATATATATGCCTAATTTTAACATATAAAATGTTTGAATATTAGTATAAAGAATTGTATATGTCCGATTGTATTTAAGATAAACCTAGCTAGCTAATAGTACTTACTTATCTAGAAGGTGAAAGTCAAATGGGGATTATTTTAATGAGTAAAATATACTGACACTCCCTATAAATAATCATAATAACATTCACCACCTTTCTAGTTTTTCAAGTAACAGTCAGTACCCCTCTAGTCTACAATATGTAACATTCACTACCCTAGTGTGGTTGACCAACTAATATTTAAAAATATTTTTAATATAATGTCTAATACACCCTTCAAGTTATAATGTTTAATTTCTCCACTAAAATTTGTATATCATAATTTTTAATTTACTTGATCTAATTAATTAAATTATGAAATTGTGCAATAAATAACATAAAAGTCAAAAAATAATAAATATTCATTTTATCGTGAAAATAAAAAAGTCGCATAACTTTTACTAATTAAATTTCTCAAATATTAAAATTTACGTGATATATATTCAAATATATTTTTTTGAGATTAAAAAGTATAATGTTAATACCCATAAAAATTACAAATTAACGCAATAAAAATAATAATAATTTTTTTCAAATATTAAAATTTACGTAAAACAAACTTATTATTACAATTTAAACAAATCTTATTACTCATATAAAAAAATATTAAAAATTATATTAATTATATTTCTCATATATTAAACTAAACATAAGTTACATTTAAACATAATTATTTACAAAGAAAAATGACAAATATTGTTACTCAAAAAAATATATATATATTTTAAAAGAATTTTTTTTACAAGATAGAGGTAGTAATAAATATAATTATATTTTTTATTGAACATTGCATAAAAACAACGTCAACTATATACTAAAAAAATGTAATCAAAATCATAAATATCCCAATTTTATATATATACTCAATAAAATTTAACATATAAAAATTATAATATGAAACTAAAAATTCAAATAATATTTTTTTTGTTGTTCAACACCAAAAAACTAAACTATCAATATACTCAATCACTCTAATTAGAATAGATTCATTAATAATTTAATTAATTTTTTTAATATTTGTATCACTTATCCAAAAATATGTTAATTAAACTAAATTAGTTTTTATAAGTTACCAATAATTTAAATGAGATAATTTTAATTACAAATAAAACTATAATTAAAATGTATTGTATTAAAAAAGGATAATTAAACACATATAGATAGATTATTTAGTAATTAAAATTTGATAAAATACAAAGGTAAATATGTAATTTTATCTATTTAGCCAACTTTAAAAACTTACAGGGGTATTAATTGTTACTTAAAAAATTAGAGAGGAGGTGAGTGTTATTATGATTATCTAGAGGGGTGTCACTGTATACTCTATTTTAATTATTGGATTCCAATGGTCTAAAAATGCAAATCATATTTTTTGGTATTTGAAAATTCTAATTGAATTTAAAAGGTTACGTACTAACATTAATTAGGTCAAAGACTACTGTTTTATAAATTTTAATATTTACAAAAATTCAACTTAAAATATGATATACTGCTAGATAGACATGCAGATAGTATTGTATTTTAGTGTTAATAATTTCTCATGTTAGGTCTAAACGAAGAGTAATTCAACACGTAATTAAGCTGGATATTATTATATATATATATATATTATTTTTATATCGAGGTAGCAATAATAATAATTAAGAGAAAATAATAAATAAAAAAAATAAAAGCGTACTGGGTGAAATTTAAAAGTCGTAAACAGTAGTGATGACGAATGAGTTTGAGGTAGGTCTTGTGGAAGCCAGCCTTTGAGTAGCTAGGCTTGAGTTCGACATTGGATTGTACACGAAAGCCCATGCATGCATGAATCATCAGCTTTAGCCTTCAGACTACTACTTACTTTACTACTTTCAACTTAATTATATATTTAAATATTTGTGCAACTAGCGCCTGCATGCAAGCCTACTGTAGTTCTCAGACTAGACTTTTTTTTCGTTTTTTAGCTAAATTGAGAGTATTCAAGACTTGATTGAATATGTGAAGAGAAATTTGATCACTAATTCCCTTTTTGATCATTTGCTACATGCATGTTAATATATACAAAGAATATATGTAGTGATTCGATCAATAAAATTTGTCGCAAATAATTAACGACATAATAGAATTTCATCTTAAATAATTGTCATTTTTGTATTGTCACTACAAATAATATTTATATCGCAAATGTGTATTGAATTATTAAAGGAGCCAAAACAGTTTGGAGAGAATAACAATTATATTGATGTTCTTATTGATACTGTGAACATATATTTATATAGAAAATATACAAACTAGAGATAAGGAAGTTAGCTATACAGATCCTAAAGATAAGAGATTGGATTGACATATACAAACAGTGAATTAAGGTGATGAGGTTGTGATTGTGGATCTTGATAAGAGGAGATCTTCTTTCCTTATATGCCCTAAGAAGATCGTCGCTTACATCGGAAACACCGATCTTGGAACGAAGAAGAGTGAATCGGGACTTGGCCAAAGGCTTCGTAAGAGCATCAACAAGTTGATCGTGGGTAGAGACATGAGCAACAGTAAGAGAGCCATTGGAAACTTTATCACGCACAAAATGGTAGTCAAGGGCAATGTGCTTCATTCAAGAGTGAAAGACAGGATTGGCGCACAAGTAGGTAGCACCAAGATTGTCACACAGGTGCCGTGGAGGCTTAGTAGAATAAACACCAGGTTCACCAAGGAGATTGGTGATCCAAGCGAGCTCGACAGCGGTGGAGGCGATTTAATCGATATTCGACCAGGTGGAAGATCGTCATGATTGTTCACGCTTTTGAACACCACGCGAATGGGTTGGACCCTAGGAAAATAACATAAGCGAGAGATTGAAGTGCAATCATCACGATTGCACCCTAATCGGCATCGAATGCTGATGAGTTGGAGGGTTGGAAGCGTTGGAGGACCAATCCGTGTATGAGATCATGTGCTTGAGGTAGCGGAGAAGACGTTTGGCGGCAATCCGTGGGTTTGTGTAGGGGGCATGCATGAACCGGGCGAGCTTATTGATTTGTAGGCAATGTCCGCCGAGATAGTGAGAGATATTGCATACCACCAATCAAGCTGCGGTAGTTGGTGGCGTCGGCAGCAGGTGTACCATCAGAAAGCATTAAGCGGATAGAAGAACTGATTGGGGTCACGGATTCCTTCATGCCTTCCATGTTGAAGCGTGTGAGAAGATCACAGATGTATTTATGTTGGGATAAAAATAATCCATGGTTGTTGGGTATGACTTCAACCCCCAAAAAATAGTGAAAGTTGTGACGCCCCCAAAATTAGGTATACATCACCCATCTTGGGTCGCCAGATACATGGTACAGAATATAAATACAACTTTACTAATACAACTGTCGTGTACAATACGACAAAACATAAACTATGAGTTTGAATACAAATATTATCTACTAGAGATTATACAAACTCAAAAGGAGTCCTCGTTACAATTATTATCACACTATTTCACAGAATAGTGAGGACTACTAATGCTATCCTTCCGGACCATCACTTCGTTCCCGACTGTCCCAAATTATATTCTTATTTCACGAAGAAACGGTGAAAGGAAGGGTGAGCTCAACTAGCCCAGTAAAAAATATTATGACAAAGATAATGCAGAATAAATTATCATTAGTCTCCAACAATGTTAAATTGATAAAATATAATAGACATCAAGTTTAACTGCAGCGGAATAAGCAATCTGTGAAACCCCAGATTTTATGAATAAAGAATTAATTTTCTTGAAATATTTTTTAAATATTATGATATGGATTTGATATAATGTTATAGTTGTGGGTAGTATTTATAAATTTTGCAAAGTATGCAAGTTGTTATATAATATTCGATTGGTCGGAGAATATTCGTTTTAACAGGAATATTCGCATAACGACACAATCATTGGTGGACCCTCATAACGGAATTATTGTTTGATTGAGAAAACGACAAAAATACTTTATTGAAAATAACTACGGAAGTTTTACTGGCATCTTTGTTGAACTACTCGGTAGTAAAAAGTACGATAATACACGTTGTTGCATAGTAAGAGCACTACGGTATTGATTATTGATATTTATGTGAGAAGTCACTTTCGGTTTTGTTCAATTATTGCTACAATAGTTCTTTGCGTAGATCTCACATTATTTGATTCAATTATTGTTGATTTAGAAGTTTTGTTTTATTCGTATTATTAACGTAATAAAATAGAAACATCTTTTTTATATAAAATGTAATACTTTATTAAAGTTATTCTATAAATAGAATATATTATATTTTATTATGCATAGTGTTTTGCATAGTAAAATCTTTTTATATAAAATGAATACTTTATTAAAGTTATTCTATAAATAGAATATATTATATTTTATTATGCATAGTGTTTGCAGACAAAGGCCAGATAGTGTTTGCATAGTAAAAAATCTTTTATATAAATAGAATATATTATATTTTATTTAAAAGAATTTTTTTTAAAATATGGACCGTCGATTAAAGTAAATCAATCTGACCGCTCATGGATTAGTTACTATGCATTCCATTTTCCTATAAATAAAGCTCATTCCTTCATTATTTTCTTACGAATTCAATTGAACTCTGTAGAGAGAAACTACAGAGAGAGAGACTATAGAGATAGAAGAAAAGTTTTCTTCGCTACTTCACTACTCTTATATCAAGTATTATTTTACTGTAAGGATATTATTCTTTTGTATTCAAGAAGAGAACTTCATTATTCCATTTCTTTATTGTTCATTGGAATAACTTTTATATCGCTGGCTACCCTATACTTGGTGACATTCTTCTATTATTCTCGTCGAATATCCTCATCATGCTATATCTGTACGGACCTAGTTCCATTTTTATTATTCCGCTCTTTATTATTCTCGCCGGAATATCCTCGTCTGTCATTATACGTGGGACTGGTTCCATCATTTATTATTCCGCATTTATTATTCTGCTTGGAACATCCTCGCTTGTGAATTTTACTCGACCAGTTCCGTTATTATTATTCTGTTAGAATAACCGCTCATCTGCAAGTACCGCATACATGGTGATATCTTTTGTTATTCCATTCTTGATTATACTCACCGATTAAAATTTTGACTTCTATACTCCATGAAATTAGTGGAATATCCTTGATATTTGCGCTTCATCCAAAGATTTTTCATGGAAATATTCTTCTGAGCATTCTTGAATTTTATTCTACAAAGAAGTATCATGTTGACAATTTGGACGTTATTAGTTCCTGGACAAATTAATTCTTGAACTTGTTTAATTGAATTCTTATATCATTGTCATCATCCTCATGTTTATGTTATGTTGAAAGTCATCTGTGGCCTGTAGTGCATAGATGGACTTGGTATGATTATGACCAGGGATTATTCGGTATAATCATGACCGTAATGTTACAAATGATGTGAAAATTAAAAGTCCTTATTGGCCCGTAATGCATTGATTGACAGTTTTTGGTATGATTATGGCTATGGATTCTCTTCGGCCAAGGGAGCAAAGATGAAATGTTTTATGACATGATCAGGACCGTTGATGAAAACACGATTATCTTTGGCCCGTAGAGCATGGATAATTCGTGGTCATGATACTAAAGAATATCCTTGGCCTGTAGTGCAGGGATGATTCCATGATGTGGATTATTTATTAAGCTGAGTCTCAGCGATAACAGTGATGAAAAACCTTTTAAATCATAAAAGATAGTAGATTTTATTTTCTACTTGACTCTTTTAATGGATTGCTTGTTCCGTTGCAGTTAAACTTAATGTCTATTGTATTTTATCAGTTTAACATTGTTGGAGGCTAATGATAATTTATTCTGGCATTATCTTAGTCATAATATTTCTTCTTGGGCTAGTTGAGCTCACCCTTTCTTTCACTGTTCTCTTCGGGAAATGAGAATATAGTTGGGATGAGTCGGGAACGGAGTGATGGTCCAGAGGATAGCATTAGTAGTCCTCACTATTATGTGAAATAGTGTGATAATAATTGTAATGAGGACTCCTTTTGAGTTTGTATAATCTCTAGTAGATAATATTTGTATTCAAACTCATAGTTTATGTTTTGTCGTATTGTACATACCTACATTTGTATTAATAAGTTGTATTTGAATTCGCACCATGTATCCGGCGACCCAAGATGGGTGATGTATACCTAATTTTGGGGGCGCCACGGTTGTATCAAAGCTTAGGGATATGATCCCAGCTAAGATGTGAGATAAGAACTAAGAGGGAGAGACGGGGAATTCTTCACTAGTATAACCTACCTAAGTTTATTTGGTATTTAATTGGTCGGTCAATGTATAGGGATAATATGTGATATGTTAATTAACCCTTGTTTTGTGGCAGTGTTTGAAAATGGCATCCGAGAATGTTAAGATTATTAATGGAGCATAGGAGACCGTTGAGTCTCCATAGATCAATAATCAGGATAATGTGCAACTAGAGGACAATACTCCTCATGAAAACAATTACACCGATGAAATGGTGAATGATGGGATGGTCAGAGGCTTTATGCAATTCATGCAACAACATGTGAAGGCAGCTCCTGTCCAAAATGCAGGTAGAAATACTGATAACTCCCGGACGGTCACCGCATTAAGCGCTTTAAGGAGCAATTCATGCAACAACAGTGAAAGGCGACTCCCGTCCATAATGTAGGTGGAAACAATGGTAACCCACGGTTGGTCACCGCTTAGCGCTTCATTGAAACCCGAACTCCTGCTTCTCCACGATACCATTTCTTTAAGTCAATAATACTAAATAATAATAATATTTCAACTTAATTTACATACATCAAAGTTTACTTCCCATGCACGCGACCTTCAAATACATTCCTTATAATATTTGATAATAGATTCCATTGTCTTTACTAACTATAACCATTAACTCATACTAAATCTCATTCAATAGCTTTTTCTTTTCCCTTTTCCATTCGTGCTCTCGAGCCTTCGTGTCGATCGAGCCTTCGACGTGAATCGAAAAACATTTAGTTTAAGCAAGGATGAGCATTTGAGTGCCCAAAGAAGTAATAGCAATTATATATATAAGTCGAAAGAATATAAGTATTCTCTTTACATAACACTTCTACAACGAATCAAAAGTTGTGAAGTAATCAGATCGATAAAAAAATTCACATAACAACTCTCTTCAATTTCTTGAAATTAGGCTCCACCCATGAATAGGGTTTAAGAAACATACTATGAACATGGTTTTTCATTTTCAAAAGGTTTAGCGTAAATTCATCCGCAAAAACATTATAACTTACGGCACCTGAGGGTGATCACTTTTCATTGACTTCTCAGATTGATCAATACTACATAACTTGAACGAAATTCATCGCCACCCTTTGTCCAACAAGTCGCATAAAATTTTTCCCATTATCTGGATGTTCATACATGCCCGGTTCCAAACCCAAGGTTTTTAATCTTGCTCAACAATAATATGTAATTCAACATATATGTATACGGTAATCGACAAAGGTATATCAACATGTGAATAATGCTATGATTATCCAAGTGGGGACACTTGATAACCATTTAGAAATCAACTTAATGTAATATATATCCGAGCTAACATGTTGATAATCAAAGCGCATATAACTGTATGGTGAATATAATAATTCTCAAACTTCTTACTCATGTCCATCAGATAAAGAAATGCAAAGGTAAGATACTCACCGATTCATTGATTACAAATCTCAACTTAGGTTTTATCTCTTTATCACAACCTATCAATAATCGATCATTCGCTCGATTAGAACAATATATCATAACACATAGTATCGCCTTTATTACAACAAAGACATAGTCTAATCACGCCATCACATAATCGCAGTGATCATCATACTTTTAGTTCATATTCTATACTTGAAATATTTTTATACATTTTTCAAATATCTCATCCATGCTTCTTACAAAGTAAGTCTTTTCTTTCTATTATAGGTCCCGACATTTGTTTGCCATGCATCGACAACCTTTTTTATTTGCAAATACCGAGTCTAAGACTCTTATTCTATACCTCAACATCTCAGAATATCGACATTTTACTTTTTAATCATTTTCAATTTTCCGTAAATTGAAAAATTTAAAATAAATCAAATCATTACTCAAGGGCTTATAAAGTGATATAACTGTTACTATGGGTGCTCTTCATCAAATCCTCGACTTCATAACCTGCTTCTCAAGTCACCTAGTTAGCTTGGCCATATAACTTTCAAACATCTAATCATAATTAAATGATTTAAACATTAAATAATTCCATTATCATTAATAATTAATTTATATTAAACTATTAATGAAACCATTGCCAAAATATATAAAAGTTATTTATAATAACTCAAACTATTTTTAAAACATTTATATTACCCTTAAATGATTTTTAAAAACAATTAAAATCATTTTTAAATAATCACCATTAATATATAAATATTAATGTACTATTCATCCAAATATTAAAAGTCATTAATTATAACTTAAAATATTTTTAAATCCTTAATATCCTCTTTAAATGATTTTTAAATAAATAAAACCATTTTTAAACTATTTATTTAATAATAATTATTAAATAAACTAAATATCACTAATATTATCTTAATATCATTAATATTAAATTATTAATGAAATTATCCTTTAAATATTAAAAGTTATATTTTATAACTTAAAATATTTTTAAATACTTTAATTTCATTTAAAATGATTTTTATAATATTAAAATCATTTTTAAACTAAATTATTTAATATAATCATTAAATAACTTTAATATCATTAATATATAATTAATTAATGAAATTCATCACAAAATATTAAAAGTCATGGAAAATAACTTAAAATATTTTCTTATACCATAATATAATTTTTCATGATTTTTCATGAATTAAAACTATTTTTAAATAATTTATTTAATATTATAATTAAATAAATAAATACCTTTTATATTCCAAAAATATTAAATATTTATGAAATATACTCAAAATAATTAAAAACTATTTTTCGTACTTTTAAAATAATTTTTCATAATTTATTTGGTATTTTTAATAATTAAAATCTAATTTTTCTAATTTTTAAATTATTTTCTAAAAATCGTAAATTAAAATAATTAAAATCGTCATAAAGGCCCCTATAGTGACGTAACTGTCGCTATAGGTGTTCTTGAGCCTACCTGCATCTTCATAAGGCGTAACCGAGTGGCCTACTTTCGACCGTGAATAACTCTCTCATCTTAACGAATTTGGACAATCTATAAATTGGGTCTTGTAGAGGAAATACAAGACTACAAGATCCAACAATCATAACCTCTAAACAAACATCGATCCGGGATAAATCAGCCATCAAAGTAGTTACCAAAGTCGTTTCTTCACGAAGAACAATCGAGGTGCCTACTTGACCTCTATAACTTGATGATCGTAACGCTTATGTGATCTATCAATTCCAAAGTGTAGACAACATGTAGGACTACAACTCCAACACTTAACATCATCATAACAACAATAAATCAAGCATCTAAAGTATGGTCAAACCTTGTCGTAAAAAATTAACACTTAGAAAATTCTCGGGTCGCCTGCAATTTTTCTCGGCAATGCCACACAACCCACTTTGACCTTAAATAACTCTTAATCCGTAATATATATATGGACCTGATTCTTTTGGAGGTTAAATACCACATAACAAGCTACACATATCAACCTTTAGAACACAAAAACATTAAAGATGACCGAGATATAAGGCCCGATATTTTCCAAAAAAATTTTTTCGACACTTAGAATATTTTCTGGTTTGAAAAATAAATGGCCAATGCCGCCACAACCCACTTTGACCGCTTATAAATCCCGATCTACAATAGATATAGACCTGATTCCTTTTGAGTTTAAAGACCACATAACAAGCTACACCTAACAACTTTTAAACAACAAAAACAAAGAATAATCACAGAGATATAAGTCTCCTGACATTTGCCCAAAAATCATGTAATCTTGCTTTTTCCAACTTGCTTAAATCTTCAAATTGCAGCACTTTGATGTTATGGGTTCATGATTTTACAACCTGTAACATTAATAGACTCTCTATTACACTACTTTAAACAATCAATTGCATCAATTAACATCGAATCAAGGATTTCTAGAATTTAGGATTTCCTACCTTTTCAAGCTTCGATTTTTGATTTCGATCTTTCGATGCTTCGATTTGTTGTTTGTGATGGTTGGGCTTTGTTTAGGGACCCATATGCTACAATAATTGTAGGTTTTAGAGAGAGAAGCTTAAGGATGAGAGTTGATGAATTTTAGTGTACAAAATATATTATCTCTCTCCAATCTATATATAAACCAAGTTAGATGCATCGATGCTACTCAATGGTTGATTGAATCGCATAATTGAGTCTTGGATGCTTAATTGGTAGGGTAAGTATGTTTGCCATGCTTTGCTAGCAAGATTCCTCCAATAATACACTAATAATACACTAATAAGCCAAAAAGGGCATTTTGGTAATTTCGCATATAATTTCATGGGCATTTTTGTACATAGCAATTAAATGTAGTATTTAATCACTAGATGGTAATTTTATCATTTACCAATTAATTCTATCCTTTGGTAAATTAAAACTTTTATACATTAACATCGTAATTAAACCCGATAATTTTAAATTAGGGTTTTCTATGTAAAATTAGGATTTTCTAATTAGGGTTTCTTAACGCCATCAATTAGGGTTTCTAATTGACCATTAGGGTTCTCTAATTATCTCGTGTATGTTCTAACACACGCATTACGACGATCTCTAACTTCAACCGATTAGGGTCAGAATAATTAGGTTTGTCCTAATTATCGACAAACAACAAGAATTAGGGTTTTCTTCTAATTACCGACATCTTATACACAAAGAATCTTCATATACACAAAAACTACATATACATAGTACTCTCATAATTTCTCATAACTAAGTTTAATAATTAGGTTTCACAAAGACTAGGTAATATGCTACACCTAATCGATCGCTATCATTACTCAATATTATCTCGTCTCACATACACACACAAGATATAAATTATTGTATCAGAAAATCATTATAACAATAATATAATATTATTATTCTCATCTCTTGATCACAATCCCAATTCGTGGTTCGATCTCATATCCGACTTCTCTTTCGTACACAACATCAAGTTAAAATACTTAGATAACTTAAATATTCTCAACAATTCATATAATAAAATATTTATTATATAAATTCTAATTATCACTTCATATATTATTTCCAATCATGTTTTCATGGAAAATAATTAATAAAAAACATTTCGCTACAAAATAAATTACCATAAAAATATAATTTGTAGTAATTAATAATTCCAAAATTATTTCTAATTTTTCAAGTAATAAATATATTCATATTTATCGCTCACATTACTGTATTACTTATTCTCGCTATTAAATAAAAAAATTTTATACGCAAAATTTCTTATTTATTTTATATAGAAAATCTCAAGTTATTACATTCACCTCCCTTATAAGGATTCCGCCCCTAATCACCGCTTTAAAACTCATACGTAGAAGGGTACATAACATATAATCATCAGACGTAGACCTCGATCATACTTGATCGAATCGATCTTTAACTATTCTCCATAACGCTTGTTTTTCTCGATAAAATGTAAATTTGATTTCTAAAAGAACTCAAATTCCTCCTTCAAAATTTCTTTAATAAAGTAATCTACTATATAGTATATATATATACAGAAAATCATATAAAATATTTAAGTTATTCAAATAAACCGAGTTCCATTTCCAAATGCCACAAGATCCTCAATCGCTACGATATCTCGAATCGACCATAATGAAGACACTTACGGCTTTATTTCATTGTCGCCATATCTTGTCATTGCATTATTTCTCGATTCACATTCCTTATCTCACTTCTTCTTCTTTCACCTTATACTTTTCATCTTATACTCCATTGATTCATAAATAAAACATTCGCTATACATTCTCGAATTGGGACAATTGAAGAGATATGTCTCTTCCGCCCACAAACTTTCTTTTATCTCATTTCCTTTATCGATATAGGTGATAAAAGTTATCTTTTGCCCTTTCCGTTATCCTAACTATCATAAACGCTTCTATCGAGTCACTTAATCCTCTATACCCTAGCAATAAGATCGCTTTAAAGTCTTTGGCGCTCGACGCTCGATTATCCGTCCGATCTTCCCGCTACCGGTTTTCGCTTTTCGCCTCAATGACATAATCATAAATTATTCTTCATTTCCTTACATTCTAAGCCTCATCGATACGCTCGATATATAACACAAAATTTTCTACTCAAATAATCATGTATTCCAAAATATTAAATTTTGAAACTTGGTTTACTATATTAACCAATATTCGATAAATATCTCGCTACCTTTATAACAACTTACTTCATTAATCCAACTTGTGACACTCATGGTACTTCCAACCATAAGACCTCACATTAATAGAACTTAACATACCATAAAGACATATCGCTTTTAAACATCACCATCCTTTCAGGACTACGAAAGTCTGGATTTAAAATCTCGACCAACATAAAAGTTGAAAATAGTTCATCACTTATCATACACATTACATCTACTCAACATAACCTAAATCTTTTTCTTGACATCTTTTCGCTTGATGGCCTTTCCTCCCACAAACAAAACATGAACCCGGTTCTAAATAAGGACAATAATGAGAGGTATGTCCCTCACGTCCGCAAACATAACATATCTTCTTCCCTTTCTTCTTATCGTGTTTTCCTACCTCGTGGTCTTCTATCTTTCTTTTTCTTACCTCTGAGTCGCACACGATGTGTTGCTTGAGGCTCCCATCCGTCAATTTGGATTTTGAGCTTATCTCGCTTTCTTCCATTGTTTCTTTTAATGCTTTTTGCAGCTTGAATATTAAGCAACTTTTCTATCTCCCACAACCTTTCTAGTGAAGAAACCTTGTTCTCTCGTATCCCGCACTTTTCGCTGATGCTTGAGCAGCTTCAACTTTAGTGTCCTAATCACTATCCACAAATCCACCATTTCGGATCTCGATACTACGCTTTCCACTATAGCCACCTCGTCCGATTTGGGTTCTTGTAAGCTTCTATTTCAAATTGCTGGCCTCGATATTAGCTCTGGGGGGTATGGATCCGATCCTTCTTATTCCACATATCTTTTCCACCGCATATCTACATACATAAGTTACCCCGATTAGCATATAGTATATATACACAAAGAATCAAGAGTTTTATATACGCTTGTCTCTTATTTTGTTTGACGATGAATTTATTCAATCCATCTCTATAAACACATCAACGCCTATCTTTCTCTCGCCGAAGGGCGCCCATCCACTTCGTGATCGAATCGCATAAAGGCGGCGTCTAAAGCCCGCCCAAGGTATATATCCCGTGTCTTTGGCTTCTATCTCAACCTTCAACCGCCCTATCTCAGATCTCTCTCGCTCCAACCTCCTCAGAATCTCCTCTTAACTCCATCTCGTGTTCTATGAGAGCAAAGGCCCTTGTATCGCCGCTCAAAATCTGAGAGTACGATTCTGCGCTCCGCCGCCAAACTCTAACCTTTAAGTCGCTGCTCCTAACTATCAAATCTCTTATCATCTCACCGTCTCAGTACTCCTCGCTAGAGTCCATCGCCTCGGGTCAAGGAATTACTATTTTGACTTTCGCCATCCATCCTATGACCACAATAAACGAGACAACATTATTATCAAATAAAATATATTCATCATTAAAATGAAGTAATATTTTATTTAGTACCACTAAAACTCGATGAATCTCTTCAACTCATCATATCCTATAACTTCTCACCGTAGTAGTACTTCGCCTCCGTTCACCTATATCTATCTTACTTTCGTTCCATTCTACTAAGGTTATAATTCTTCACCGTAGTTCTTCATCCATCAATATCTATCTTAACTTTCGTTATCCATTCTACTAAGGTTATAACTTCACCGTAGTTCTTCGCTCCATCGAATATCTATCTTAACTTTCGTTATCCATTCTACTAAGTTATAACCTAGGTTTGTGTGATTCCTAACGCTTATAACCTATGCCTTTGATACCAACCTCGTATGCACCCCAAATCCGGATACTTGAAACCCGAACTCCTGCTTCTCCACGATACCATTTCTTTAAGTCAATAATACTAAATAATAATACATTCGAACTTAATTTACATACATCAAAGTTTACTTCCCTGTGCACGTGACCTTCAAATACATTCTTACAATAATATCCGATAATAGATTCCATTGTCTTACTAACTATAACCATTAACTCATACTAAATCTCATTCAATAAATTTTTTTTTTTCCTTTTCGTGCTCGAGCCTTCGTGTCGATCGTGACGAATCGAAAAACATTTAGTTTAAGCAAGGATGAGCATTTGAGTGCCCAAAGAAGTAATAGCAATTATATATATAAGTCGAAAGAATATAAGTATTCTCTTTACATAACACTTCTACAACGAATCAAAAGTTGTGAAGTAATCAGACCGATAAAAATTCACATAACAACTCTCTTTCAATTTCTTGAAATTAGGCTCCACCCATGAATAGGGTTTAAGAAACATACTATGAACATGGTTTTTTTTTTTTCAAAAGGTTTAGCAGTAAATTCATCCGCAAACCGTCATAACTTACGGCACGGAGGGTGATCACTTTCATTGACTCTCAGATTGATCAATACTACATAACTTGAACGAAATTCATCGCTTCACCTTTGTCCGCCAAGTCGCATAAAATTTTCCCATTATCTGGATGTTCATACATGCCCGGTTCCAAACCCAAGGTTTTTAATCTTGCTCAACAATAATATGTAATTCAACATATATGTATACGGGTAATCGACAAAGGTATATCAACATGTGAATAATGCTATGATTATCCAAGTGGGGACACTTGATAACCATTTAGAAATCAACTTAATGTAATATATATCCGAGCTAACATGTTGATAATCAAAGCGCATATAATCTGTATGTGAATAGAATAATTCAAACTTCTTACTCATGTCCATCAGACAAAGGAAATGCAAAGGTAAGATACTCACCGATTCATCGATTACAAATCTCAACTTAGGTTTTATCTCTTTATCACAACCTATCAATAATCGATCATTCGCTCGATTAGAACAATATATCATAACACATAGTAATCGCTTATTACAACAAAGACATAGTCTAATCACGCCATCACATAATCGCAGTGATCATACTTTTAGTTCATATTCTATACTTGAAATATTTTTATACATTTTTCAAATATCTCATCCATGCTCTTACAAAGAGTTTTTTTTTTCTATTATAGGGTTCTACATTTGTCTGCAGCATCGGCAACTTTTTTTTGCAAATAAATACCGAGTCTAAGACTCTTATTCTATACCTCAACATCTCAGAATATCGTACATTTTACTTTTAATCATTTTCAATTTTTCCGTAAATTGAAAAATTTAAAATAATTCAAATCATTACTCAAGGGCTTATAGTGATATAACTGTTACTATGGGTGCTCTTCATCAAATCTCGACTTCATAACCTGCTTCTTCAAGTCACTAGTTCGCCTATATAACTTTCAAACATCTAATCATAATTAAATGATTTAAACATTAAATAATTCCATTATCATTAATAATTAATTTATATTAAACTATTAATGAAACCATTGCTAAAATATAAAAGTTATTTATAATAACTCAAACTATTTTTAAAACATTTATATTACCCTTAAATGATTTTTAAAACAATTAAAATCATTTTTAAATAATCACCATTAATATATAAATATTAATGTACTATTCATCCAAATATTAAAAGTCATTAATTATAACTTAAAATATTTTTAAATCCTTAATATCCTCTTTAAATGATTTTTAAATAAATAAAACCATTTTTAAACTATTTATTTAATAATAATTATTAAATAAACTAAATATCACTAATATTATCTTAATATCATTAATATTAAATTATTAATGAAATTATCCTTTAAATATTAAAAGTTATATTTTATAACTTAAAATATTTTTAAATACTTTAATTTTCATTTAAAATGATTTTTATAATATTAAAATCATTTTTAAACTAAATTATTTAATATAATCATTAAATAACTTTAATATCATTAATATATAATTAATTAATGAAATTCATCACAAAATATTAAAAGTCATGGAAAATAACTTAAAATATTTTCTTATACCATAATATAATTTTTCATGATTTTTCATGAATTAAAACTATTTTTAAATCATTTATTTAATATTATAATTAAATAAATAAATACCTTTTATATTTCAAAAATATTAAATATTTATGAAATATACTCAAAATAATTAAAAACTATTTTTCGATTTTAAAATAATTTTTCATAATTTATTTGGTATTTTTAATAATTAAAAACTAATTTTTCTAATTTTTAAATTATTTTCCTAAAATCGTAAATTAAAATAATTAAAATCGTCATAAAGGCCCCTATAGTGATGTAACTGTCGCTATAGGTGTTCTTGAGCCTACCTGCATCTTCATAAGGCGTAACCGAGTGGCCTACTTTGACCGTGAATAACTCTCTCATCTTAACGAATTTGGACAATCTATAAATTGGGTCTTGTAGAGGAAATACAAGACTACAAGATCCAACAATCATAACCTCTAAACAAACATCGATCTGGATAAATCAGCCATCAAAGTAGTTACCAAAGTCGTTTCTTCACGAAGAACAGCTCGAGGTGCCTACTTGACCTCTATAACTTGATGATCGTGTAACGCTTATGTGATCTATCAATTCCAAAGTGTAGACAACATGTAGGACTACAACTCTAACACTTAACATCATCATAACAACAAGAAATCAAGCATCTAAAGTATGGTCAAACCTTGTCGTAAAAATTAACACTTAGAAAATTCTCGGTCGCCTGCAATTTTCTCGGTCAATGCCGGCAACCCACTTTCGACCTTAAATAACTCTTAATCCGTAATATATATGGACCTCGATTCTTTTTGGAGGTTAAATACCACATAACAAGCTACACATATCAACCTTTAGAACACAAAACACATTAAAGATGACCGAGATATAAGGCCCGACATTTTCCAAAAAAAAATTTTCTCGACACTTAGAATATTTTCTGGTTTGAAAAACAAATGGCCAATGCCAATAAACCCACTTTGACCGCTTATAAATCCCGATCTACAATAGATATAGACCTGATTCCTTTTGAGTTTAAAGACCACATAACAAGCTACACCTATAACAACTTTTAAACAACAAAAACAAAGAATAATCACAGAGATATAAGTCTCTGACATTTGCCCAAAAATCACAGTAATCTTGCTTTTTCCAACTTGCTCAAATCTTCAAATTGCACACTTTGATGTTATGGGTTCATGATTTTACAACCCGTAACATTAATAGACTCTCTATTACACTACTTTAAACAATCAATTGCATCAATTAACATCGAATCAAGGATTTCTAGAATTTAGGATTTCCTACCTTTTCAAGCTTGATTTTGATTTCGCTTCGATGCTTCCGATTTGTTGTTTGTGATGGTTGGGCTTTGTTTAGGGACCGATATGCTACAATAATTGTAGGGTTTTAGAGAGAGAAGCTTAAGGATGAGAGTTGATGAATTTTAGTGTACAAAATATATTATCTCTCTCCAATCTATATATAAACCAAGTTAGATGCATTGGATGCTACTCAATGGTTGATTGAATCTCAGCATAATTGAGTCTTGGATGCTTAATTGGTAGGTAAGTATGTTTGCCATGCTTTGCTAGCAAGATTCCTCCAATAATACACTAATAATACACTAATAAGCCAAAAAGGGCATTTTGGTAATTTCGCATATAATTTCATGGGCATTTTTGTACATAGCAATTAAAATGTAGTATTTAATCACTAGATGGTAATTTTATCATTTACCAATTAATTCTATCCTTTGGTAAATTAAAACTTTTATACATTAACATCGTAATTAAACCCGATAATTTTAAATTAGGGTTTTCTATTGAAAATTAGGATTTTCTAATTGTGGTTTCTTAACGCCATCAATTAGGGTTTCTAATTGACCATTAGGTTCTCTAATTATCTCGTATGTTCTAACACAAATTTACGATCTCTAACTTCAACCGATTAGGGTCAGAATAATTGTGGTTTGTCCTAATTATCGATAAACAACAAAGAATTAGGGTTTTCTTCTAATTACCGACATCTTATACACAAGAATCTTCATATATATACAATTCATATACACTACTCACTACCATTTCTCATAACTAAGTTTAATAATTAGGGTTTCACAAAGACTGGGTAATATGCTATGACCTAATCGATCGCTATCGCTCAATATTATCTCGTCTTCACATACACACAAAGATATAATTATTGTATCAGAAAATCATTATAACAATAATATAATATTATTATTCTCATCTCTTGATCACAATCCCAATTCGTGGTTCGATCTCATATCCCACTTCTCTTCTTTACACATCATCAAGTTAAAATACTTAATTTAAATATTCTCAACAATTCATATAATAAAATATATATTATATAATTCTAATTATCACTTCATATATTATTTCCAATCATGTTTTCATGGAAAATAATTAATAAAAAACATTTCGCTTACGTAAAATTAATTACCATAAAATATAATTTGTAGTAATTAATAATTCCAAAATTATTTCTAATTTTTCAAGTAATAAATATATTCGTATTTATCGCTCACATTACTAGACACTTTATTTCTCGCTATTAAATAAAAAAAAAAATTATACGCAAAATTTTCTTATTTATTTTATATTAGAAAATCTCGTTTATTAATTCCTCAAGACTTCTTAGCCTACCCCAGAAGCGTGAAATCGAATTTTGTATTGACACCAGTACAAAACCCATTTCTTAAACCCTAAAAATATTTCTTCAACTAAAACGAACGTAACATGCGCCAAAGACGTTGACTCGAGCTGTTGAAGATTACAATCGTACTATTCAATATCATCGTAGAAGAGCGAACGTGGTAGCTGACGTGTTGAGTAGAAGATCATATGCGTTTACAAGTGCGATGTTGTTAACACAAAGACTCATTTCGTATAACTTGCAAATGATGAAGCTAGAGTTAAAGACTCTAGGGACCCACATGAAGATAACGAATATACGAGTAAAATCGACTTTAATCGATAAAGTTAAAGACGCTCAAGCTACATACCCGAATCTGATGAATGTGAAGAAGAAGGTTTAAGAGAGCGTTATTCTAGAAGCAAGAGTTGCTGAAGAGAGGAAATCTCAACCCTCGATTTAATTGGCCCATTTGAAATCCTCGATTGAGTAGGAGCTGTGGCTTATAGACTCGTTTTACCGCCAAGTATGTCGCGTGCTCATAACATTTTTAACGTATCAATGTTACGTAAATATGTGGACGACCCGAAACACATTATTAAATTAGAACTAAACGATATAGCACAAGATTTAACGTATGAGATCTCGTGTTAAAATCTTGGATAAGAAGAATCGTATCCAACACTCAAGGGTTATACCTCAAGAGTTAGAATCTGAAATGAAGTCAAGGTATCCTCACATGTTCAAAGATACTGTGACGTGACGTAAATTTTGAGGGCGAAATTCCATCTATGCACTACGGAATGACATGACTTTCAACAAAATATAAACATGAGGATGATGATAATGATATAAGAATTCAATAAAACAAGTTCAAGAATTATTTTATCCAGGAATTATTAACGTCCAAATTGTCAACATGATACTATTTTGTAGAGTAAAATTGAAGAATGATCAGAAGAATATTTCCATGAAAAGATACTGGATGAAGCGCAAATATCAAGGATATTCTACTAATTTCATGGAGTATAGAAGTCAAAACTTTAACCAATTGAGTATAATAAAGAATGGAATAACAAACGAAATCACCATTTTGACGCCCCCAAAATAGGTATGCAACACCCATTCTGAATCGCCAAATACATGGTACAGAAACAACTACAACTTTATTAATACAACATAAAAACTGTGAGTTTAAATACAAATATTGTCATCTAGACAATATCCACACTCAAATAAGTCCTCATTATAATTATTAATACACTATTTTACAGAATAGTGAGGACTACTAGAACAACTTCTAGAACCATCATTCCACACTCCGACTAGTACTCGCTACATTCTCGCCTCCTGAGAAGAATAATGGAACAACAAGGAAAAGGGTGAGCTCAACTAGCCCAGTAAAGAACATTATAACTAAGATAATATAGAACAAATTATCGTTAGTCCTCAACAGGGAAAAATCTAATAGAATACAATAGACAACCAGTTTTAAATCAATCTTCGCAGCGGAAATAATAATTCATTAAAAGAATTAAGTAAAGAATGCAAACTAATATCTTCTATATATGAATTTAAAAGTTCATTGTCGATATTTTATCCCTGTAACATAAATTAATATATATCTGGAATCAAATATTCATCTTTGCACTACAGCCAAAGATATTCATCACCGGTCATGTTCATCTAAACACTGCTCATCTTTGCACTACGGGCCAAAGATATTAATCATTCTATTATGTTCATCTCAACACTGCTCATCTTCAGACTACGGCAAAAGATATTCATCAAGAAATCATTCATCTTTGCACTACGGGCCAAAGATATTCAAGCTTATATCATCATTTAGACTCCGAGGATGATGAAAAATATTTTTAAGAAAACGAATCCAAAGAAACAAAAGAACAAGTATTAAGGATTCGTGACTTTAAATAATCCAGTTCAAAAATACTTCATAAATAACCAGATTAGAGTAAAATTCAAGAATGAAGATCAAAACATAGATCCAATCAAAGATAGAAACTATAACAGCACAATCTTGGACATAGAAAAAGAAATTTTTTTTTGTGAATAGTGGTCGATTCGTGAATAGTCTCAGATATCGTGAATAAAGTTAGTATACGTGAATAGTAACTCTCAAACACTAAAAAGATAGAAATTTCACAAAAAAATATCATCGAAGCTTAAATGAATAGTACTCGTGAATAAGAACTCGTGAATAGTAACTCATGAATAGTAACTCGTGAATAGTAACTCATAAATAGTAACCCCGACATAAAAAAGTTCTAAATTTGATAAAAACTTCCAACCAATATTTTGGCATAATGATATTGAAGAAATAATATCATTTTTGAATAAAATAACATCCCTTACCTCGGAAAAGAATAAGACTTTTCGATCGAATATCGGATATAGTCTTTGAAAGAACTTGCAATCAGATATAGCAATACTCAAAGTACTAAAATACTCACAAATACGCTCGATATTATAGAGAGAGAAAGAGAGAGAAATCTTTAGTTTCTGGTGTGATTTTCAATTATAACTTAAGTACCCTATTTATAGGAAAATGCTTAGAACACCAAAGCAGAAAATTTAATATAATATTAATATTTTAAAAAAATTTCCTACGCCTACTTTGAAAATCTGATTTCAGCCATTTGCAACACATGGGGGGCCAACCAAAACAATAAAAATGTTTTTCTAACTATAAATATTTTAAACTTCCAAAAATCAATTATTCTGGAACCTCGGTACTTCAATAATTCATAATAAATATCCCTTTTATCAGGAAATTAGAATCTCGCAACTCTGTATAAGAAATTCAATTCTGTACAACTTTGCAGAAGAAAGTTTTTCCAAATCCCAAACAAAAATTGACCGAAATCCATAAACGGACGATTTTACAGGCTATAATCAAATTTTAGTCAAGAAATGGGCCCACGAACATGTTTAACATGTTTTAAACAACTTTTACAACAAAAATACTCCTCATCCTCATATACTCATATATCCCACATTTATTGTAAAAATATCCCCATTATTATGTTATAATAATATAATAAAATATTATTTTATCAGAAAAGATAAAATATCAATTTTTAAACAATTGTCACTTTAAAAATTTTCTCCATCTATATCCACATAAAATCAATATTTTCCTCATCATATAAATCAATAATTAATTATTCACATATAATATTACAGAATCACAAGATCGCAACTGTGCCGCCCTTCGAGAAAGAGGGGCTTTCCAATAAAGATTTCTCCTTACTTGGTGGCAAGTAATTAGGTGACCAAACCTCTCCTTAGACAGACTTTCTAGACATTGCCAATAATGTTATCTAATAATATTATTCAGATAATATGAATTATTGCTCTGATAATGAAAAAATATCTGTAAAGTGACAATTATTGAAATAACAATAATATAAAAAAATCAACGATCAATTATTGAATCAATAAAATAAAATAATCGAATAAAGAATTATCGTAAAAATTATTGAGTAGTGCCTTTTACGTAAGAATCAATAATTGGTGCAATACCATGTCTACTTGCTCAACAACGCCAGACATCGTGTGTTTTAACCACCGGGTATTCCAACAAGATTAATCTGTAAATAACTCGCTACCGTTATTTATAAACAACTTATACATGTCGCTTTTCTTCATTCAATTGCTTTCCGTTATGGGGCCCACAATAAAAATCGCTACCATTGCATTTAATATTTCCCAACAGCAAGAATATTCCACGAACGAATATTTTTCGACAACAATGAGTATTTTATAACCACTTGCTTATTTGAAATATTTGCACATTTTACCCATAACTAACCACATTAATCAAATCAACCCTTACTATTTCAAAATGATAAATAGAGGAAATTAAATTTCATTTATTAATAATTTGGGGTCTTACAACCATGCATGCGATTGCATGTATGTGTTATTCCAACAGAATAATAATAATCAAACGGTCCCAAAATTTTGCAAACGTTGTGATGTTCCAATCCGAATAATAAAGATGGAACCAGTCCTGTAAAAAACACATGAGCAGATGTTCCAACAAAATAATAATAAGATTTTAACCAAAGTCCTGTAAAACACATGCATGTGATGTTCCAACTAATAATAATAAAGATTTTAACTAGGTCCCGTAAAACACACGAATGTGATGTTCCAATGTAATAATAGAAGAATGTCACCAAGTATAGGGTGAGCCGCATGTATACAAAGTTATTCTAATAAAATAATAAGAAATGGAATAACAACGCTTCTTTCATGAATAAGAAAGAATAACACCCTTTACGAAGTACAACAAATAATATTTTCTACCTTAAGAAGAAGAGTCTTGGATATATAAGTAAGTGAAGTAGTAGAATACTTTCTTCTTTCTCTCTATAGTTTATCTCTTTAGAGTTTCAAAGTGAATTCGTAAGAAAATAATGAATGAATGAGCTTCTATTTATAGAAAAATGGAATACATAAGTAACTAACTCATGAATCTATTTAGAGATTGATTTACTTTAATCGACGGTCCATATTTAAAGCAAAATCTTTTAAATAAAATAAAATATATTCTATTTATAATCTAATAAAACGAATAACTTTATAAAAGATTTTACTATCTGAAACACTATCACGAGCACTATGCAAATACTATGCATAATAAAATATAATATATTCTAATTATTGTCTAATAAAATGTATAACTTTATAAAAGTATTCATTTTATATAAAAAAGATTTTATTATGCAAAATACTTTAGGAACAATTATCTGACACTATGCATAATAGAATATAATATATTCTATTTATAGAATAACTTTATAAAAGTATTCTATTTTATATAAAAGATTTTCCGTATTATTACATTAATAATACCAACAAAATTGAGTGACTTATCACTTAAGCATCAATAATTAATACCGTGCTACTATGCAACCACGCCAGATTCAGATTTCTTTAACACCGGGTGTTTTAACAGTTAATGGTAAAACTTCCGCCGTTATTTTATAAAAGTATTTTTGTCGTTTTCTCGATCCGACAATAATTCCGCTAGGGTCCAAAGAATGATTGTGCCGTTTATACGAATATTCCCGTTAAAACGAATATTCCCCACCAATCGAATATTATATAACAACTTGCATGTATTTTTGCAAAATTTATAAATATTACTCACAACTATTATATCAATTTCACTCCATAATATTCAAAATAATATTTATAGAAAATTCATCTTTATTCAAAAAGTTGGGGTTTTACAATCTCCCTTCTTATGAAATTTCACCGAAATTAGAATGCGTGACTGGTATGTCGAAGAGGTAAGGATACCTTGATTTCATTTCAGATTCTAACTCCCAAGTCATTTCCCCAACATGTGAGGATACCTTGATTTCATTTCAGATTCTAACTCCCAAGTCATTTCCTTAACATCGTGGTTTCTCCACAAAACTTTGACTTGAGGTATAACCTTGGTGCGTAGAATATGTTCCTTCTTATCCAAGATTTGAACAGGAACCTCTTCATACGTCAAATATTCCGCTATTTCGTCCGGTTCCAACTCAATAATGTGGTTCGGGTCTTTCACATATTTACGTAACATGGATATGTGAAAAATGTTATGAACACGAGATATACTTGGCAGTAAAGCGAGTCTATAGGCATAGCTTCTACTCGATCAAGGATTAAAAATTGGCCGATGAATCGAGGATTGAGCTTTCCTCTTTTTCCAAATCTTGTAACTCCTTTCCATGGAGCAACACGTAACAACACATGATCTCCTATATCCATGAAGGCAACAGGAGCATTAGTCAATCCAAAGGACATGACTAGGAATTCATAATGCCCGTACCGAGTTCTGAAAGTCGTCTTTGGAATGTCATCGGTTCTAATCTTCAATTGGTGATATCCGGAACGAAGATCAATCTTTGAAAAGAATTTAGCTCCTTGCAACTGGTCAAAGAGGTCATCAATACGTGGCAATGGGTACCTATTTTTGATAGTGACATGATTCAACTCCCGATAATCAATACAAAGTCGCATACTCCCATCTTTCTTCTTCACAAATAGAACATGAGCACCCCAAAGAGAAGTACTTGGACGAATAAAGCCAATGTCTAACAATTCCTGCAGTTGAGTTTTTAACTCCTGAAGTTCAATAGGAGTCATTCGATATGGGGATTTAGAAATGGGTTTTGTCACGGGTTCAATGTCGATACAAAATTCAATTTCACGCCTAGGGGTAGGCCGTGAGTTCTTCGTGGAATACGTCAGAAATTCATTAACAATAGAAATATTATTCAAAACCGATTTATTTTTTGTTTAGATCAGTGACATGAGCTAAGAAAGCTTGACATCCATTTTTCAATAAATGAATAGCTTTATGGCTTGAGATGACAGTGATTGATTTTAATGGTTTGGTTTCTTGAATTCGAATAATAGGTCGATTAGGAATATGAAAGCTAACAACCTTACGAAAATAATCAATTTTTGCATGATGAGTAGTTAACCAATCAATCCCTAGAATTACATCAAATACAAGTATTTGTAATGCAATAAGATCGACAGGTAATGTGTGGGTACCAACTTGAACCAAACAAGACTTATAAAACGTGGATGTAATGAAGGTTTCTCCCAACGGAGTTTCCACAGATAAGTCAAAGTCTAATTTCTCCGTAGTCAAATTTAATCGTTGAGCGCAAGTAGGAGAAATAAAAGAATGGGTAGAACCGGTATCAAATAAAGTGTAGACTTCGCTAGAGTTTATGATAAGCTTACCCATGATGACCTCATTTGGGTTCCTTTCTTTTCGAGGTCACAACAAATGCTCTCCTTGCACCTTTCTCGGCTTTGACTTTTCTCGGGGCAAACCTTTGGTGCCTCCATCCTAATTGAATTTGTCTTCTGGTGAACGACAAAATCGGGCTAAGTGACCTTCTCTTCGACAATTATAACATGCTTTGGACGGCATCGCACAATTTGGGCTGATGTGTCCCTCCTCTCCGCATTTGAAGCATATGATAGGTGGTGTTTCTCCTTCCTTAACAACGGTCTTTGGTCTTGGCGTCTTTCCATCATTGTTGAATCTCTCTTCTTGAAATGTCCATTCTTATTATTTTGGCCCCGATTACCATCAAGTGGTTACCATTTCTCGCCCATTGATTACCTCCATGCTTGTTGTCACCGCTCGATGATCGCTTCCACCGGTATTATCATTTTTGCTTTTCGCTTCTTTTTGGTTGCGTTGACTAGTTATCGTGCTTTCTACCAATCGAGCCCTATTTACAACATCCTGAATACAAACACAGCTTTATGAGAAATAAGATGTTGACGTATCTCCGCTTCAAACCTCTTAAAAACATTCGCGCCATTCTCTCTTTCATTATCCACCAAGTGGGGACGAACCGGACAACTCGGCAAACTTTGCTTCGTCTTTCGCGACACTGGTCATATTATTATGTTCCAATTTGATAAACTCCACCTCCTTCATGTGACGCGAATACTTTCGGAAAGTATTTGTCGTTGAATGTACTCTTGGAACTTCTCCCAAGACATTTTCAAAGATCTGCAGGTTGAGTACGTTTCTACCGATTCCCACCAAAGAATCAGCCTCCGCCAAGCAACATAAAAGGCGTGAAAGGGAACCTTTTGCTCCTTGGAGCATCCCAAGACATCAAATATCTTGGTGATCTCGCTTTATCCATGCTTCCGCCATAAGTGGTTTTGGCTCTCCTTAAACTCCGGTGGTCCCAGCTCCTTGAATTGTTTAGCGGTGGACCGCCTTGAGAGTTTCAAAGTTTCCTTTATACATGAATTGCATAAAGCCTCCGAACAATCCATCATTCATTATTTGGTCAGGGTTGTTGTTTGCATGATGATTGTAGCCTTCCGATGCACATTCTTCCGATTATTGATATGTGAGACTCAACGGTCTCTTGTACTCCATTCTTATTCTCAACATTTTGGATGTCATTTTCGAGATCTTGCCACAAAAATGAGGGTTAATTGACATGTAACATAATATCTCTAAACTCTAACCAACCAATTTAAATACAAAATAAATTTAAGTAGGTCATACTAGCGAAGGAATTCCCCGTCTCTCCACTCCTAGTTCTAGTCTCACATCTTAGCCAGTGATCATATCCCTAAGCTCTGATACCAACTGTGACGCCCCCAAAATTAGGTATACATCACCCATCTTGGAAGGGTGAGCTCAACTAGCTCAGTAAGAAATATTATGACTAAGATAATGCAGAATAAATTATCATTAGTCTCCAACAATGTTAAACTGATAAAATATAATAGACATCAAGTTTAACTGCAGCGGAACAAGCAATCTATTAAAAGAGTCAACTAGAAAATAAAATCTACTATCTTTTATGATTAAAAAGGTTTTTCATCATCATTATCGCCGAGACTCGACAATAAATATTCCACATCATCGAATCACCCCCGCACTACTACCAAGGATATTCTTTAAAGATCACGACCACATTTATCCATACACTACGGGCCAAGAATATTTGTGTATTCATTAATGGTTATGATCATGTCAACAACTTTCCATCAATGCACTACGGGCCAATGAGAACTTTTACCACATCATTTGTAACATTACGGTCATGATTACATCGAATAATCCCTGGTCATAATCATACCAAGTCCATCTATGCACTACTGTGCCACGAGATGACTTTCAACGAAATATAAACATGAGGATGATGATAATGATATAAGAATTCAATAAAACAAGTTCAAGAATTATTTTATCCGAGAATTATTAACGTCCAAATTGTCAACATAATCTTGTTTTTGTAGAGTAAAATTCAAGAATGATCGAAGAAGAATATTTCCATGAAAAGATACTGGGATGAAGCCTTGAATATCAAGGATATTCTACTAATTTCATGGAGTATAGAAGTCAAAACTTTAACCAACCGAGTATAATAAAGAATGGAATAACAAAAGAAATCACCATGCATGCGGATACTTGTGATGAGCAAAGTTATTTCAATGAAATAATAATAACGAAACCAGTCGAGGCAAAATTTATGCAAACCGGGATGTTCCAATGAATAATAAAGACGGAACCAAGTCCGATGTAAAACACACGCATGTGATGTTCCAATGAATCAATAATAAATTTTGGAACCAGTCCGTGTAAAACACATGCACATGATGTTTCAATGTAATAATAATAAAGATTTTAACTAGGTCCGTTGTAAAACACACATGCATATGATGTTCCAATGTAATAATAGAAGAATGTCACCAAGTATAGGGTAGACCACGTGACACAAAGTTATTCTAATAAAATAATAAGAAATGGAATAACAAATTTTCTTCATGAATAAGAAGAATAACACCCTTTACGAGTACAACAAATAATATTTTCTACCTTAAGAAGAAGAGTCTGGATATATAAGTAGTGAAGTAGTAGAATACTTTCTTCTTTCTCTCTATAGTTTATCTCTTTAGAGTTTCAATGAATTCGTAAGAAAATAATGAATGAATGAGCTTCTATTTATAGAAAAATGGAATACATAAGAACTAACTCATGAACTATTTAGATTGATTTACTTTAATCGACGGTCCATATTTAAAGCAAAATCTTTTAAATAAAATAAAATATATTCTATTTATAATCTAATAAAACGAATAACTTTATAAAAGATTTTACTATCGCAAACACTATCGCGAGCCTTATGCAAATACTATGCATAATAAAATATAATATATTCTAATTATTGTCTAATAAAATGATAACTTTATAAAAGTATTCTATTTTATATAAAAGATTTTACTATGCAAAATACTTTGCAGACACTACTTTATGCAAACACTATGCATAATAGAATATAATATATTCTATTTATAGAATAACTTTATAAAAGTATTCTATTTTATATAAAAGATTTTCTCAGTATTATTACATTAATAATACCAACAAAACTGAGTGACTTATCACTTAAGCATCAATAATTAATACCGGTGTGCTACTATGCAACCACGCCAGTATTCTTTTATTTTTAACACCGGTGTTTCAATAGTTAATTCAGTAAAACTTCCGCCGTTATTTTTATAAAGTATTTTTGTCGCTTTTCTCAATCCGATAATAATTCCGCTTTGGTACGCTTCCACAGAGACTCCCACCAAGAATCACTTTCGCCACGGAACATAAAGGTGGAGAATGGAACCTTCGTTCTCCGTGCATCCCAAGACATCGAATATCTTGGTAATTTGATTGACCCATGTTTCCGCCATGATCGAATCCGCTTTCCCTTAAATTCTCGTGGTCCCAACTTTTTGAATCGCTTGGTCGTGACAAGTCACAAGCGTTCTTATCATTTCCACCGTATTCTCGTATACAAGTCTCCTCGTCTCGGTTTTACATGAACTACAAAAATCTCCTAAACATCTCGCTGCTTCATCGCTCGCTTCGATGGTGTTGTTTACGGGAGGAATATTGCCTTCCTGTTGCAGACGTTCCCACAGGTGGTGATTAAAGGTGTTTCCACAGTCTCATTAACTCCACCATTAATATTCTCAAATTGCCATTCTTAATATCGCCATAAAACAAGGGTTAATTAAATAAATTAACATATCACATATTAACCATATAGTTCGACTGACCAAAAAATAAGCTTAGGTATGACATACTAGCGAAGGATTACTCGTCTCTCCCTCCCTAGTACTATTCCCCGATCTCCGCCAGAGACCATATCCCTAAGCTCTGATACCAACTGTGAAACCCCAAAATAGGTATACAACACCCATTCTGAGTCGCCAAATATATGGTACAGAAACAACTACAACTTTATTAATACAACATAAAAACTATGAGTTTAAATACAAATATTGTCATCTAGACAATATCCACACTCAAATAAGTCCTCATTACAATTATTAATACACTATTTTACAGAATAGTGAGGACTACTAGAACAACTTTTAGAACCATCATTCCACACCCCGACTAGTACTCTCTTACATTCTCGCCTCCCGAGAAGAAAAATGGAACAACAAGGAAAAAGGGTGAGCTCAACTAGCCCAAGAAAGAACATTATGACAAAGATAATATAGAACAAATTATCGTTAGTCCTCAACAGGAAAAATCTAATAGAATACAATAGACAACCGCTTTTAAATCAATCTTCGCAATGAAATAATAATTCATTAGAAGAGTTAAGTAGAAATGCAAACTACTATCTTCTATATATGAATTTAAAAGTTCATCGTCGATATTTTATCCTCAGTAACATCAATCAATATATATCCGAATCAAATATTCATCTTTGCACTACAAAGCCAAAGATATTCATCGATTGGTCATGTTCATCTAAACACTGCTCATCTTTGCACTACACGGCCAAAGATATTAATCGATCATTCATATTCATCTCAACACTGCTCATCTTCAGCACTACGAAATCAAAGAAGATATTCATCAAGAAATCATTCATCTTTGACTTCTGGCCAAAGATATTCAGTAATATCATCATTTAAGACTTTCCAACCAATATTTTGGCATAATGATATTGAAGAAATAATATCATTTTCGAATAAAATAACATCCCTTACCTCAGAAAGAATAGTACTTCTGACTGGAATACTAGATATAGTGCTGAAAGAACTTGCACCGTATAACAATACTCAAAGTAATAAAATACTCACAAATACGCTCGATATTATAGAGAGAGAAAGAAAGAGAAATCTTTAGTTTCTGGTGTGATTTTCAATTCTAACCTAAGCACCTTATTTATAGGAAAATGCTTAGAACACCAAAGTAGAAAATTTAATATAATATTAATATTTATATTATAAATTCTCTACGCACACTTAGCATCTGAAATTAGCCACCTAATCACATGTTAAATGAGTCCCAACAATGTAAAAAACGTTTTTGTTAATATAATTATTTAAAACTTCCAAAATCAATTATTCTGGAACCTCTGAACTTCAATAATTCATAATAAATAGCCCTTTTATCAGAAAATTCGAAACTCCCGACTTTTTATAGAAAATTAAATTCTCTACAACTTTGCAGAAGAAAGGTTTTTCAAATTCCAAACAGAAATTGACCGAAATCCATAAACGGGCGATTTTACAGTCTATAATCAAATTTCAATCAAGAAATGGGCCCACGGACATGTTTAACATGTTTTAAACAACTTTTTCAATAAAAATACTCCTCATCCTCATATACTCATATATCCCACATTCATTATAAAAATATCCCCATTATTATATTATAATAATATAATAAAATATTATTTTATCAGAAAAGATAAAATATCAATTTTTAACAATTGTCACTTTAATGATTTTCTCCATCTATACCCACATAAAATCAATATTTTCCTCATCATATAAATTAATAATTAATTATTCACAAATAATATTACAGAATCACAAAGATCGGCAACCCGCACTGCCTCTACTGTGAGCAGGGGCTTTCTAATAAGAATTTCTCCTTCACTGGCCGCGATTAGGGTGACCAAACCTCTCTTTAGACAAAACTTTCTAGACATTGCCAATAATGTTATCTAATAATATTATTCGAGATAATATGAATTATTGCTTCGATAATGGAAAATATTGTGTAGTAACAATTATCAAACAACTAGTAATATAAAATATCAACGCAAAGAATTATTTAATCAATAAAATAAAATATCGAATCAGAATTCACTGTAATAATTATTGAGTAGTGCCTTCTTACGTAAGAATCAATAATTGGTGCAATACTGCGCTATCTTCTTGTGCAACGCCAGACATCGTGTTTTTAACCACCGGGTATTCCAACAAAAGATAATTCAGAATAATCATACTAGTTATTTATAAACAACTTAAACTTGTCGCTTTTTTCATCCAATCGCTTTTTTAGTTATGGGGCCCACAAAAAGATCGCAGCCGGTCGCATTTAATATTCCCCGACAAAGAGAATATTCAACGACCAAACGAATATTCCCCGACAACAATGAGTATTTTATAACTACTTTAACTTATTTGAAATATTTACATGATTTTACCCATAACTAACCACATTAATCAAATCAACCCTTACTATTTCAAAATAATAAATAGAGGAAAATAAATTTCATTTATTAATAATTTGGGGTCTTACAACCTCCCCTCATGAAATTTCATCCTCGAAATTGACGTACGTACTTGGTGTTTTGAAAAGATGAGGATACCTCGCTTTCATTTCCGTTTCAAACTCCCAGGTCATTTCTTCAATAGCATGGTTCCTCCAAAAAACTTTGACTTGTGGTATGACCTTTGTGCGTAGGACATGCTCCTTCTTATCAAAAATCTTGACAGGTACCTCCTCGTACGTTAAGTCTTCAGCTATCTCGTCCGGTTCTAACTCAATGACGTGGTTCGGGTCGTCCACATAATTTTGTAACTTCGATACGTGAAAAATGTTATGAACACGTGTCATACTTGGTGGTAAAACAAGTCTATAGGCCACAGTTCCTACTCGATTGAGGATTTCAAATGGACTAATAAATCGAAGGTTTGAGCTTTCCTCACATTGCCAATTCTCGCTTTTGGAATAACAACTTCTTGTACCTCCTTTTTCATATTCATCTGCTCCGGGGTGTAGCTTGAACATTTTAAACTTTATCAATTAAAGTCAGTTCTACTTGTATATCATCACGTGAGTCCCTAGAGTCTTTAACTCTATATCTATCATTTGTAAGTTATATGAAATTGGTCTTTGACAATATCGCATTCGTACTCGTATACGATCTTTTACTCAACACGTCAGCTACCACGTTCGCTTTTCCAGGATGGTTTGGTCAAAACATGTGCCGAAATGAGTCTCCTATTGAGTTCTTTGAAGCTCTTCCCACATTCCTTGCTCCATTCGAATTTTGTATCTCTACGAGTTAGCTTCGTTAATGGAGTAGCGATTCGAGAAAATCTTTCCACAAAATCTTCGATAATAACCAGCTAAGCATAGAAAGCTACGTATTTCGATTACCGACTTAGGTTTTTCTCAACTGTGACTCATATCCCAACCTTGGATAACACGTCACAATGACACCTATCAGTTTACTATCGCACAAATATGGCGTCCCCTACGGAGAGTCTGGCTTCGGTGCATTCCACAATGGAAGTCACCAGATAAAGGCTCGGGTACCAAATTCTATAGTTGAATTTTTAACTCCTGAAGTTCTAGGAGCCATGAGATTTTAGAAATGGGTTTTGTACCGGGTTTAAAGTCGATACAAAATTCAATATCACACTTTGGGAGTAAGCCAAGAAATTCTTCAGAAAATACATCAGGAAATTTACTAACAATAGAAATATCATTCAAATCTGACGTATTTTTGTTTAAGTCAATAACATGGGCTAAGAAAGCTTGACATCTATTTTTCAATAAACGAATGACTTTACGGCTTGATATAAAAGAGTTTGAATTCAATGGTTTGGTTGCTTAAATTCGAATAACAGGTTGCTTAGGAATATAAAAACTAACAACCTTACAAAAGCAATCAATTTTAGCATGATGAGTGGTTGACCAATCAATCCCTAAGGTCACATCAAATGCAAGAATTTTTAAAGAAATAAGGTCAACAGGTAATGTGATGGTGCCAACTTGGATCAAACAAGATTTATAAACAAATGGATGTAACGAAAGTTTCTCCTAACGGAGTTTCAACAAATAAGTCAAAGTCTAATTTTCTCTGAGAGTCAAGTTTAAACGTTGAGTATAAGCGGAGAGATAAATGAATGGGTAGAACCCAGATCTAATAAAGTATAAACTTCGCAAGAATTTATAATTAACTAACCTGTCTTAACTTCGTTCGTTTCTCTCGATTCTGACCGGTCACGACAAACGCTTCTTCCAGAACAATTGACTTTAACTTTTCTCGATGACCTTTTTTGAGTCACCATCCCACTGGCTTGGTTTCGCTACCGTCTGATCTCGAGTGATATGTCCTTCCTTTCCACAATTATAGCATACCTTGAATTGTTGTGGGCGGTTTGGGTGATGTGTCCTCTTTTCCACATTTATAAGCATACGACCGGTGGTCGCTTCTCCCCCTTAAAACCAATTCTTCTTTGGTCGACGCGTCTTCGCAGATGTCATTGTTGAATCTCCTTTTTAAAATCTCCCCACTCGCTTTCTTCTTATTTTCATGGCCACGATTACTACCAGAGTGGTTATCGCTTCTTGTCCGTATTTTTCTTTCTCCGTTTGGTTATCGTAGTTACGATGGCTAGCATCGTCAGTATGATGATCTGATTCGCGGTCTCTTGGTTGAACGTCTTTCATTATCTCGCTTCTAATAATTGAGCCACATTGACAACATCTGAATATAAAAAAATTTATGAGAGATAAGATATTGCCGAATCTCGAGTTTTAAACCTCTCAGAAACATCCTAGTCATTCGTTCCTCATTCTCTACCAAATGAGGTGCAAACCTGGATAACTCTGCGAACTTCGTCTCGTATTAGGACACCGTCATGTTGTTTTTTTCTAGTTTAATAAACTCTACCTCTTTTATATGACGAATACTTTTAGGAAAGTATTTTTCGTTGAAAAGTTTTTGAAACGTTTCCCAAGACATGCGGAGTGCGGCAGGCTGGGTACATTTCACAGACTCCCACCAGTAATCTACCTCGCCATGGAATATAAAGGTGGCGAATGGAACCTTCTGTTCTTCCGTGCATCCCAAGACATCGAATATCTTGGTAATTTACTTGACCCATGTTTCCGCCATGATTGAATCCGGCTTTCCCTTAAATTCTGGTGGTCCCAACTCTTTGAATCGCTTGCCGTATGACAAGCTGCATATCATTTCCACCAGTATTCGCATACGAGTCTCCCTCGTATGGTTTTGCATGAACTTCAAAAGCTCCTAAACATCTAAGTCGTTCATCGTCCCGCTTCGGTGGTGTTGTTTATAGGAGGAATATTGCCTTTCTGCTTGCGCGTCCCCACAGGTGGTGATTAAAGGAGTTTCCACTTCGTCTCATTAACTCCACCGTTAATATTCTCAAATTGTCATTCTTAAATACCGCCATAAAACAAGGGTTAATTAAACAAATTAACATATCACATATTAACCATATAGTTCGATCGACCAACAAATAAGCTTAGGTATGACATACTAGCGAAGGATTACTCGCTCTCTCCCTCCCAGTACTATTCTTTCGATCTCCGCCGTGAGACCATATCCTAAGCTCGATATCAATCATGACACCCCAAAAATAGGTATACAATACCCATTCTGAGTCGCCAAATATATGGTACAGAAACAACTACAACTTTATTAATACAACATAAAAACTATGAGTTTAAATACAAATATTGTCATCTAGACAATATCCACACTCAAAATAAGTCCTCATTACAATTATTAATACACTATTTTACAGAATAGTGAGGACTACTAAAACAACTTCTAGAACCATCATTCCACACCCCGACTAGTACTCGTTACATTCTCGCCTCCTGAGAAGAAAAATGGAACAACAAAGAAAAGGGTGAGCTCAACTAGCCCAGTAAAAAATATTATGACTAAGATAATATAGAACAAATTATCTTTAGTCCTCAACAGGGAAAAATCTAATAGAATACAATAGACAACCAATTTTAAATCAATCTTCGTGAAATGAAATAATAATTCATTAGAAGAGTTATGTAGAGAATGCAAACTACTATCTTCTATATATGAATTTAAAAGTTCATCGTCGATATTTTATCCTGTAACATCAATCAATATATATCTGGAATCAAATATTCATCTTTGCACTACTGAGCCAAAGATATTCATCATTAATCATGTTCATCTAAACACTGCTTCATCTTTTGCACTACGGGCCAAAGATATTAATCAATCTCGTGTGTTCATCTCAACACTGCTCATCTTTTGCACTACGAGCCAAAGATATTCATCAAGAAATCATTCATCTTTGCACTACTGGGCCAAAGATATTCAAGAAATATCATCATTTAGGAGTGAGGATGATGAAAAATATTTTAAAGAAAAAACGAATCCAAAGAAACAAAAGAACAAGTATTAAGGATTCGTACTTTAAATAATCCCAGCTCAAAATACTTCATAAATAACCGATTGGAGTAAAATTCTAGAATAAAGATCAAAACATAGATCCAATCAAAGATAGGAATCATAACAGACATAATCTTGGTCACGAAAAGAAAATTTATTTTTTCCGTGAATAGTGTCGATTCGTGAATAATGTCGTATATCGTGAATAGTTCCGATACGTAAATAGTAACTCAGACCTCAAAAGATAGAAATTTCACAAAAAAATATCATCACGCTTAAGTGAATAATACTAAATGAATAAGAATCTGTTGAATAGTAACTCATGAATAGTAACTCGTGAATAAGAACTCATGAATAAGTATCTCCACATGAAAAAGTTCTAAATTTGATAAAATTTCCAACCAATATTTTGCGCATAATGATATTGAAGAAATAATATCATTTTCGAATAAAATAACATCCCTTACCTCGTAAAAGAATAGTACTTCCGATTTGGAATCTTTGGATATAGTCTTTGAAAGAACTTGCAATCAGATATAGCAATAATCAAAGTACTAAAATACCGACAAATACGCCGATATTATAGAGAAAGAAAGAGAGAGAAATCTTTAGTTTCTAGTGTGATTTTCAATTCTAACCTAAGCACCCTATTTATAGAAAAATGCTTAGAACACCAAAGCAGAAAATTTAATATAATATTTATATTTATATTATAAATTCTCTACGCACACTTAACATCTGAAATCAGCCACCTAATCACATGTTAAATGAGTCCCAACAATGTAAAAAACGTTTTTATTAATATAATTATTTAAAACTTCAAAAAATCAATTATTCTGGAACCTCGGAACTTCAATAATTCATAATAAATAGCCCTTTTATTAGAAAATTCGAATCTTGGGACCTTCTTATAGGAAATTCAATTCTCTACAACTTTACAGAAGAAAGTTTTTCCAAATTCCAAACAGAAATTGACCGAAATCCATAAACGGGCGATTTTACAAGCTATAATCAAATTTCAGTCAAGAAATGGGCCCACGGACATGTTTAACATGTTTTAAACAACTTTTGCAACAAAAATACTCATCATCCTCATATACTCATATATCCCACATTTATTATAAAAATATCCCCAGTATTATATTATAATAATATAATAAAATATTATTTTATCAGAAAAGATAAAATATCAATTTTTAACAATTGTCACTTTAAAAATTTTCTCCATCTATACCCATATAAAATCAATATTTTCCTCATCATATAAATTAATAATTAATTATTCACAAATAATATTACAGAATCACAGTACTGGCAACCAGGCCATTCCCAGGAAAGAGAGGGCTTTCCAATAAGAATTTCTACTTACTGGCGCGCAATTAGGTGACCAAACCTCTCCTTAGACAGAACTTTCTAGACATTGCCAATAATATTATCTAATAATATTATTCAGATAATATGAATTATTGCTTTGATAATGGAAAATATTGTGTAGTGGCAATTATTGAAACAACAGTAATATAAAATATCAACGCAACAATTATTGAGTAGTGTCTTCTTACGTAAGAATCAATAATTGGTGCAATACTGGTGTCTTCTTGTGCAATAACGCGTATTATTGTATTTTAACCAAGAATTATTCCAACAAGATAATTGAGGTAACAACTGCGTCGTTATTTATGAACAACTTATACTTATCATTTTTTTCATCCAATCACTTTCCGTTATGGGGCCCACAAAAGACTAAGACCGTCGTATTTAATATTCCCACAAAGAAGAATATTCAACGACGACGACGAATATTCCCTTTGACAACAATGAGTATTTTATAACCACTTGTTTATTTGAAATATTTGCGCATTTTACCCATAATTAACTACATTAATCAAATCAACCCTTACTATTTCAAAATAATAAATAGAGGAAAATAAATTTCATTTATTAATAATTTGGGGTCTTACAGAAACAGCATAGGAAAATTTGGTTAAAGGTTTGAAAATATTGTTCCTGGAGCGTGTGGTCATGGTATGGATATTGGGAGGGTCAACGACTGGTAGGGAGGTAGCAGATGGAGAGGTAGCAGACCTGGGAGCACTATCACTCATAGAGGAAGCAAGAGACGTGTCGAGTGAAGATGTTTTTAGGTTGAGATCCATAACCAATGGAGGGTGCCAGCATGTACAGTGTCAGGAAGAGTGAGAGACCGAGAGGGGAGAGAGGCATGAGGTGCGGGAGGTGGACGCGGTGAAGGGGAGAAGATACCATGTTCATGGGAAGTAGATAGGGGAGAATTAATAGGGATAAGGTTAGGTAAATCGTGGGATGAGGTAGTGGGAAGAGGGGGGGGGGGAAGATTACACAAGTGGGGAAGAAGTATCGACATGGAGTGAGGTGAGGGAAAGGGAGATCGCTGCCCATTTTGAAAGAGTGAAATCATTAAATTTGTCATGCTCATTTAGGGGAGATAGAGATGGAAAATGAGTTTCAATAAACTGAACATGCCGGGAAAAATAAATTTTGTGATTTGTGGGTTCAAAACAAATATACGAATAGTGAACATTTGAATATCCCAAAAAAATACAAGATTTTGACCGTTGTTCGAGCTTATGATGATTATAGGGCTGAAGCCATGGATAACAGAGACACCCAAAAATTCTCAGTTTGGAGTAATTTAGCAAAGTATGAAATAGACATTCAAATGGCGATTTATTATCAAGTATCGACGTAGGAAGTCGATTAATGAGATAAACCGCAGCATTGAAAGCATAAGACCAAATAGAGAGAGGGAGAGATGGCCGATGTAAAAGTGTGAGGCTGTCTCAACGATGTGATGATGATTTACGTTCAAATTGAGCTATATGTTGTGGTGTGTATGGAGGGAAATCAAATGTTGAATCCCGGCATTTGCAAACATAGTTTTAAACCCTTGGTATTCTGTACACCGCCGTAATAAATTGTATTTATGGATGTTTTGAAAAAGTTTCAATCATGGTTTTAAACTTTGGAAATAAAGAAAGACATCGATTTATATGCCATAGAAATAACCATGAATATTTGGTATAGTGATCTACAAAAATGACATAGTAAGAATAACCATCCATTGAACGAATAGGGCATGGACCCCAAACATCTGTATATAATAGATCCAAAGGACATCGACTCTTTAAGCTTGATACACCAAAAGGTAGTTTGTGACTTTTGTTACAACGACAAGAATCACAAAAAAACATGTTTGACAAATTCTGACTCGATTGTACTGGGAGTTTATTAGAGGACACAATTTGGTTAAGGACTTTTGATGACGGGTGACCAAGGCGATCATGCCAGTGAGCAAGAGGGGTTTTGACACCGTAACATGATTGTTTGGTCGCCGGATGGATCTCCCTGGTGCTGGACAAATCGTACACATCATTCTTGCTCCTTCCTTGAGCGAGAGGTGCCCCCGTGGCTAGATCCTTAACACCAAAAGAAGAAGGGTAAAATTCAACTGAGGCATTATTAGTTTTGCAAAATTAGGATACTGAAATTAAATTCTATTTCATGGATGGAACACATAAAACATTAGAAAGTGAGAAGGAATAAGGAGGAGTAGTGAGAGTGGATTTTCCAGTGTGTGTGATACGCAAACCTGTACCATCACCAATTATAATATCGTCGGGTCCTTCATAAGGCTGCGGAGTTGAGAGATGGTTTAAATCAGAGGTGACATGGTGAGAAGCACCTGTGTCAAGAAGCCAGTTGTAGTTTGAGCCACGACCACTACCTGTGGTTGTGTGATTTGCTCTAGGCGGCACTGACAGACCAAGTTAACGTCGTAAGGAGAAGTATTCACGAGCATTGTGGCCTTTGTGGTCACAGTATTGACAGATCAGTGGAGAACCTTTGGTGAGGTTGTTTCCTTGGTGGCATAACGCTGACCACTTTGGTTGTTGCGGTTGTGAGAGAATTTTCTCTGAGATTGATTTCCATGTCGCCGCTTGATTAAAAGCGGCGATGTTAACGATCATAACAATAAAATTTGCTTTCTTCACGCTTGAGAAAAGATTCATATTCCACAAGCACTACAACAAAAAGGCTTATCAGCGACCGCATATCGTCGCGGATGGATATTAGCGACCGCAGGCGGTCGCTAATAGTAGTCGCAGAAAATCTAGTCGCTCATATGACATAAGCTACCAACAATAATGGCGTAGCATTGTTAGCGGCCGCAATCGATGACCTCAACATGTCATTATTCGACTCATCTTTGAGTCATGTCGGGGCGTGATGTGGCACACATGTCAGTGATTGGTAATAGCGACCTCACGCGATTGCTGACTTTTAAGCACTTTACTCGATCACATATCAGTATCTGCTTTTGTACGATTTTATCCCAACACACAAAGAAAGATATATAACCATCCATCCATCCATGATAACTACTATATGATAAACATCCATCCATACAGTCCAAAGAATGAATCTAAACCAACACAACACAATACAATCATAAACATCCATATAATAGAATCGTAAACCAATACAGTCCAAAGATAAGTAGTTTAAAAGATTTCAAGGCTTTACAAATCTAACATGACTGGTCTAGCTCTTTATGGATCATCCAAATTAGTACCACAGAAATTAACAAAAGAATAAAACATATATGTTACATGTGTTGATCTGCTATGACTTGGGGAAAGCTAAACAATAGACAATGTACGTAATGAAACATATAAGTACACGTCGCCACCGATCTTTGTGATCTCGCTTTACTTCGCCATTTCTTTGACTCTCATCGAGATTCGAGAGAATCACGAATGCCCGCCCGATATAAGAAGAAGATCACTATTTTGACGGATCGCTCTCACACATCGGCCAGGAGTATGATAAATTTGGATGACCTAATGACTGTGTGGTAGATGGTATGGAAATTTGCTGTGCCCGATGGTCGGGCGTCGTCTTTGTCCTTGGCCTTTAACATAATTTTTCTTCACGACGGACGCCTCTCCCACAATTCTTGATCAATCGCGGACGTGGGTGCCTTCGAGGATATCGCTTCATTCATTAAGCCCTTATAAGTGTCTCGTCGGAAGTCAACAAATAAATAGTTAAAAATAAATAAAAATGCTAAAAACACATGGCGTAATATGTTTAAAGTTAACTTATTACCGCTTATCCCGACAAAGATCACATCGATCTTCCATCACGTGTGGCCACATACACATCCAACCAATTGATAGGTTGACCTTGAGACTCGAGACTCCTACGATTCATGTTTACATATTAATATGTAAACATATGATATTTTAGCTACTGAAAACATGATTTGTAAACATAAAGACAAATAACTAAGCCATAAAGCTTGTTATATACGCATTCGTACCTAGCAATATATCTTGAAGGCGTGATATCTTGCCGCCGCTTCATGCGTGCCTTTTTTGCCTTTTCGCCTTAAGATACACACGAGGATCTGCTCGAAGTGGCGATCTTACGCCTCTTGACCCGAGCTCTCACTCTCTCCACCGCTTTCACACATCTACGTACCCATATGGGATGTGTGCACCACCGAGAGCTATCTTTGCGTATATATCTTCTCACCCGCCCCGGATGGTCAATCTCAAAGATTGTGCGAGGGCTTTACGTCGTTCTTTGTTCAGATTATCTTTAGTTCGGATGGCGCACTTCTGCCAGAACAGTGCCTGAATAACTGATGCATTTGCGTCGTCCCATCTATACCGCTTCTGTAAATAAAACAACAACAATAATATTAAAACTGTTATATTACCATAATCCAACATTACTAAACTATTATTTGATTAACCATGTATTATCTATCAGAGTGATTAAATAAATATACACGAAATTCAAATTGAATCATCATCTTGTGGGCGAGAGGTGTGCTTCGCCCATGTAATCACTTGGCGTGGCGATTACGTAAGCATAATTGTGAAATGCACTTCACAATTTTACTATCTTGAAAATCACTACAATATACAATAATTTACATTAAAATATATTTATAACAATGGAAATATTAAACCCTTATATATACATGATGTTTAATTTACGTGCTTTCTGGAGGAGGACGGATCTGTATAAGAATGCGATCATCCGGATTAGCCGGGGCCTTCGGCACATGATTAGGGCCCTGACCCAACCCGCGCTTTCGTGCTGCAGGTTCAGAAGACATCTATAAATAAAAAAATTAGGATGTTAGTATGAAATTATGAATGACAATTAATTGTATGAAATAGTTAACTACGATTACCATAAGTGAAACGTACATAAACATGACTGCAAAAATAATTAACTACAACAACTACAAATGATATAGTTAAGGATATAGAGAACATTCCTATATAGAGAACATAAATGAAAGGTACATAATTATGAACTAAACATGAACATGAACATAAACATACATTTTGTACAATTAAAACTAAACATACATTTTAATGAAAATCATTGTCTGATGAGTCAGAATCATTTTGTACAAGTATCGGAGATTCATAACCATCTTCTTCAGATTCTGTGTCAGTGTCAGTCAATAACTCTTCCTCAATATCACTGTCATTTGGCACAATAAGTGTCTTGGGATCCAATTCATCAGGTTCATCTCCACCCTCTAACTGGGTTACATCATTGTTGTCCTCTATATTTATTATAGGAGGTCTCTGAAGCATTTCTTCTTGGTAGAAATCCCCGTCTATTACTTGGACACGACTACGCGCGGGAGTATGAATTACAACTTGCCAATCTGTAGGTGGTCTATCCCTTTTCCTAACATGACTAGGAGTGTAGTATACTTGTACTGTTTGAGTTGGTAAAACAAACGGATTGTTATAGTACGCAGACCTATGGAGGTCAATATCGACGATTCCATGTCTGTCAACACGTATCCCTTTTTCTGAATCAAACCAACGGCACTTGAACAAGTGAATATGACCCCCGTGCGTGCCCTTAAAAGGCACGACCAAGCTCATTGTAACAATCTCCTTGGACACACACTCCAGAGTTCGTTGTTCTTTTACCGCGCCCGTATGCCTTTGCGTGAAATTCACAACCATTTATTTTGTAACCATTGCGGGTGAATTGGTCCCTGTCTGGTCCCATAGCTAGGACTTGTACATTAGCCAGAATCGTTGATCCCTCAGTTAAAGCCTACAAAAACTCCATCTTATTAAATGAAGTCATAGTTAAGATGGAGTATATATATATATATATATATATATATATATATATATATTACGTCTTTAAAATTGAACTTACTTTGTCCTTTAGCCAAAGTGCAAAGTTTTTATCCCGATTGATTTGAATATCTTTATCGATTATGCCGGATGCTTCACTTTTAACTTCGTCATCGTAAAATCTATACCATGTTATAAACATTAACATATTGGAATAAATTTTCAACTTAAAAGATAAATTATCAAGTTTACATGTGTACCTCACAAATTAAATCAATCTCCTCCATGATTGAGAAGAATGTAAGTATAATGCAAGATGTAATTCTTGCTTTCGAGAGAGGAATATGTGCTTCCTTTTTCCATAAGCGGCCCGATAGACCAAATACAGAGAGCCGACCATTTAGTTCAACATTTCCCCCATCATCATGTCTCGATACTCGATTGGCCTTTGTCAAGACTTCGTCCGGAAATAGTCTGAGACAAACGTAGATATCTCATTGAAACTGTATGCCTCGCATATCGACCCCTTGACATAAGCTCTATTCTTCACCTTTCTCTTAAGGTTTCCCATCACCCTTTCGAAAGGGTACATCCATCTATATTGAATCGGACCCCAACACGACGAGCTTCATAGGGAAGATGGATTTACAAATGCTCTATGGAGTCAAAAAAAACCAGTGGGAATATTTTTCCGGTTTACCGTGATCTCTATGATGTTCTTCTCAAGTACGATACATGTCCTTCTCATTTAATGATTTTGAACATAAGACTTTGAAGAAACGACTAAGATCCATTAAAGCATCCCATATTGGTTTATCAAGCGAGATCCCGAAATGCTATAGGCATGAGCCTCTCCATGAACACATGATGATACCATGACTCTTCATCCCTTGTAATTTCCCACCCGTAACACACCTTGCAATGTTTGACGATATCCATCCGGTAGTTTGAGAGACTTAACCCATGTGCACACATCTTCAACTTGCTTTTTGACAATGTGTACCTTGCATGCGGTTTGACAATCTTACCATTAATAGATTAAGTAAAGTTCTAATCCGGACGCTTTACAAATATCTTTCATGTCCAAACGTGCCTTATCGTTATCTTTTGTCTTCCCCCGTAACATTCATCACGATGTTAAACACATTGTCAAACACATTCTTCTCAATATGCATCACATCTAGATTATGACGAATCAAATTTGTAGACCAATAAGGTAGTTCCCAAAAGATGCTTCTCCGAACCCAGTTATGAGATTCTCCAAACCCATTGATTATGTTTGTGGCATCAACCTTACCAATGGGATAACCTAGCAATCTCATCACACGATCTCGCATCTCCGTTCCCGACAATCGCCAATGCGGTATATCATTGTCTACTTTCCCTTTCGTGAAGTGTTCTCTATTTTTTTTGAAACGGGTGATCTACCTAAGAAGCAAGCGATGGCGATCGAACCAACAAGGCTTTTCGACCTTTTGATAGATTAAACGACTTTGTATGCTCCATACAATACGGACAAGCCAACTTCTCGTGTACTCCATCCAAATAACATACCATAAACCGGGAATTCACTTATAGTCCACATAACTTGGCTGCCTAAAGGTTGAAATTTGTTTTCGTTGCAACATCCCAAGTTTGTACTCCATCCTCCCACAATACCTTCAACTCGTCTATAAAAGGTCTTAAGTAAACATCTAAGTTCTTTCCAGGACTCTTAGGACCAGGAACCACGAGTGAAAGAAACAAGTATGGCTATTTCATACACATCCAAGGAGGCAAGTTGTACGGAGTAACAATCACAGGCCAACATGAGATGCGGAATAATTTGAGTGGCCAAACGGATGAAACCATCGGTGGACAATCCAAACCTCACATTTCTAGGTTCCAATGCAAACCCAGGATGTGCTAAGTTGAAATCTTTCCAAGCCTGCCCATCTGCGGGATGATTTAGTTCTCCATCTTTAGCTGGAGATTTCGCATGCCAACTCATATGTTCAGCTGTTCTTGAAGACATGTACAATCTTTTTAGCCGATGTGTTATTGGAAAATACCTTAGAATCTTAAACGGTATACTTGATTTTTTTGTAGTCACACCCTCTTTATTAGGCCTAAACCGATCATGACTGCAAAACGTGCACCTTGTCATCTGTTCATTTTCCTTATAAAATAACATGTAATCGTTGGGACATGCATCGATCTTTTGGTATCCAAGACCCAACTTCTTCACCATTTTCTTACAAAAGTAATAGTTACCAGGTAATTTCTCACCGTCAGGCAACATACTCTTAATGGCCTTCAAGAGCGACTCAAAACACTTATGGCTCATGTTGTGATTAGCCTTGATGTTAAGTAATGTCGCCACTGCAGACAATGTAGTGTGTTTGGTGCAACCATGACACAATGGCTCGCTACCCTCGTCTAACAACTTAAAGAAGTCTTTGGCATCAGAATTCATAGGTTGCTCTCTGCCTTGCTCCCAATCAAAATCTGGCCCTGCAATATCATGAACCATTTCATTCATAATGATGAGTCTCTTTGCCCGAATTGTGTACTTGTGTGATGCCACCATCTCTTCTACCCCGTGTGCTACCAAAGATTCTTCGTAATTTCTCATGAACCCAGAAACAAGTAAATGATAGTTTACCATGTCTCTGTCCATATAATTTACATTCTTACACTTCAAACATGGACATCGTATCTGCGACTTATCATTCATACATTTCGGGTGACTATATGCATACTCCAAAAACACTTGGCAACCAGCTCTAAATTCAGCTGTAGCACCTATCTAGGCACTTGACTTTCATCGTGCCATCCAACTACGGTCTGAATAGAGGTCCATGATTCCACGGTACTTACTACAGATAACATTATAAATGTTAACATATAACTTGAGCATACTTGTAACCATATGACTTGAGCATACTTGTAAGCATCCATATGATTAACATTTAAGCATACTTGTAAGCATATGACTTGAGAGCATACTAGTAACCATATGACTTGATCATATTAGCTAGTAAGCAGTAAAAAGTTATATACTTGAACATACTTGTAAGCATTTGCGAGTTCATGCTAGCTTTATATCAGAGTTTGTTAACTCATTTATACAACTTTTGAGTATCTTGGAGATTCATTCATATAAACTAGTGTGCTAAGGCTATTAGCCAAGTGTGTCTAGATACCTTCTCTGTTGCACTAACAGTTCCCTAGCACTGTCTATTTTGGCTTAACTTCCCCCCAGCCAAGCTTGGCTTGGCCCCATGAGGCTTGGCTAAGCTTGGCGTGGCCTCGTGTGGCCTCGCGGCCCCAAGCCCAACCCATTAGCTCCAACAGTCCCTTAATAGGCTCTAGTGGATCACTTAGTTTAAAATCCCTACATCTTTTAACAACACCAATTGGATATTAGACTCCAATGTTAGTGGTTTGACATTTATTAATGTAAGTACAACTAATTCAATTCGATATCATCTCCTCTTCTTTAAAAGTATATAGCATTGGTCCTTGCGCTCACAATTATATAGACCAACTCACCCCTAGCGTGTGACCTAGGAATAACCCAAATACAGTTACATTAGAAATCAACAAGCCATTGGGTGGGAAATAAATGCTTAAGCATAAATTTTGTCAATCCCAATTATCCTCCTACCCTACCTAACAAGATTTGAACCACAAAGATATCTCTGAAGAGGTATGAAATCTATAATAATTCCAAGTGTCAAACACAAATACCAACTATGAACCACAAATACCAACATTATACAAAAAATATTAACATGAGAGACTAACCCATTATACTAACATTATACAAAAAAATATTAACATTAGAGACTAACATTATACAAAATAATTCCAAGTGCCAAACACAAATACCAACTCATAAACCACAAATACCAACATTATACAAAAAATATTAACATTAGAGACTAACCCATTATACTAACATTATACAAAAAAATATTAACATTAGAGACTAACATTATACAAAATAATTCCAAGTGCCAAACACAAATACCAACATTATATAAAAAATATTAATGTGACGCCCCCAAAATAGGTCCATTCCATCCAACCCATTCTGAGTCGCCAAATACATGGTACATAAATAACTACAACTTTATTATTACAACAGTAAAACTGTGAGTTTGAATACAAATATTATCTTCTAGACAATATTTATACCCAAATAAATCCTCATCACATTTATTGATACATTATTTTACAAAAATGGTGAGGACTACTAAACAACTCTATCTAGAACCTTCATTCCATACCCCGACTAGTACTCGCTACATTCTCGCCTCCTGAGAAGAAAAATGGAACAAAAGGAAAGGGTGAGCTCAACTAGCCCAGTAAAGAATGTTATGACTAAGATAATGTACAACAAATTATCGTTAGTCTTCAACAGGGAAAAATCGATAGAATCTGACAATGTACAACAAGTTTCGGATCAATATTCGCAGTGAAATAATAATTCATAAAAGAGTTACGTAGAGAATGAAATCTACTATAATCTATGAATTTAATGACCCATCAATATTTTATCCTGTAACATCAATCAATATTCATCTCAAATCAAATATTCATCTTTGCACTACTGAGCCAAAGATATTCATCGATCGGTCATGTTCATCTCAACACTGCTTATCTTTGCACTACGGCCAAAGATATTCATCAAGAAATCATTCATCTGCACTACTGGGCCAAAGATATTCATTAATATCATCATTTAGGGTGAGGATGATGAAAAATATTTTAAAGGAAACGAATCCATTGAAACAAAAGAACAAATATTAAGGATTCGTATTTTAAACAATCCAAGTTCAAAATACTTCATAAGTAATCGAGTGGAGTAAAAATTCAAGAATGATCAAAACATGGATACAATCAAAGCTAGTATCCATAGTAGATATTTTGGACAAAAAGAAGAAATTTCATTTTTAAATTGAATAGTATCGATATCGTGAATAAGAACTCAGATACCAAAACATAGAAATTTCACAAAAAACATCTTCACGCTTACATGAATAAGACTTTAAGTGAATAAGAACTCATGAATAGTAACTTCGTGAATAAGAACTCATGAATAAGAACCCCGACATGAAAAAGTTCCAAATTTGATAAAAGTTTCCACCAATATTTTGGCATAATGATATTGAATAAATAATATCATTTTCTAATAAAATAACATCCATTACCTCACAAAGACAAGATTTCTAAGTTGAAACATCTGATATAGGCTATGACTTGAACTTGCACTTCATATAGCAACACTCAAAGTATACTCACAAAAATACGCTCAATATATCGAGAGAGAAATAGAGAGAAAACTTCAGTTTTTGGTGTGATTTTTAATTCTAACCTAAGCTCCATATTTATAGGAAAATGCTTAGAACACCAAAACAGAAAATTTAATATAATATTAATATAATTATACAAATTTTCCTTAGCCCACCTTTTGGTTAAAAACACCAGCCACACATGTTAATGATGTCCAAAAAAATGCAAAAAACGTTTTTCTAACAAAAATAATTTAAACTCCAAAAATCAATTCACACCTGATATACCGAAACTTCAATAATTCATAATAAATAGCCCTTTTATCAGAAAATTCGAATCTCGCGTGTTTTTATAGGAAATTCAATTCTCTACAACTTTGCAGAAGAAAGTTTTTCCAAATTCCCAACAAAAATTGGCCGAAATCCACAAACGGGAGATTTTACAGGCTATAATCAAATTTCGGTCAATAATTGTGTCCACCAACACACAAAATATATGTTAAACATTTAATCCAACAAAAATATTCTTCCTCCTCATTTATTCATATATCCCATATTCATTGTAAAAATATCACCATTAATATATTATTAAAATAATATATTTAAATGAATTATTTTATCAGAAAAAGATAAAATATTAATTTTCAACAATTGTCACATTAAAAATTTTCTCCATCTATACCCTCATAAAATCAATATTTTTCTCATCATATAAATCAATAATTAATTATTCACAAATAATATTACAGAATCACATTATTGACAACCAGGCAGTTCCCAGGAAAGAGGGGGCTTTCCGATAAGAATTTCTCCTTCTTGCACATGAATTAGATGACCAAACCTCTCCTTAGATGTAACTTTCTAGACATTGCCAATAATGTTAGCTAATGATATTATTCAGATAATATGAATTATTGCTTCGATAATGGAAAATACTGTGTAGTGACAATTATTGAAACAACAGTAATATAAAATATCAATGCATCAATTATTGAATCAATAAAATAAAATATCGAAGCAAGAATTATCAGAACCATTATTGAGTAAGGCCTTCACGTAAAAATCAATAATTGGTGCAATACTGCAAGTGCTATCATAACAACGCCGTATTCTTCGTGTTTTAACCACCAATCGGTATTCCAACAAGATAATTCTGAATAACTACGCCTGTTATTTATAAACAACTTATATTTGTCGTTTTCTTCATCCAATCGCTTTCAGTTATGGGGACCACAAAAGATCATACTGTCGCATTTAATATTCCCAACAAAGATTTAATATTCCACAACCAAACGAATATTCCCCGACAACAATGAATATTTTATAACCACATGCTTATTTAAAATATTTGCGCATTTTACCCATAACTTTCCACATTAATCAAATCAACCCTTACTATTTCAACATAATAAATAAAGGAAATTCCATTTATTTTAAAAAAAATAATTCGGGGTCTTACAATTAACATTAGAGACTAACCCATTATACTAACATTGGAGACTAATACATTCAATCAAACTTTTGAACCACATAAATTAACAAAAAATCGCATTCAATCGAAACCCACAAGCTACAGTAGCCGAAAAGAAGAAGAAAAACCCAAATATTCAAACATAACATAACACACACACACACACACACACATATATATATATATATATATATATCAAATATTTGTTATATAATTTGGTACCTAACACCAATCAAGGAGAAAAGCCAACCCAATCGCATGACAAAGAATCGAGATTTCCTCTTCTCCCTCTTTTCCCCCTTCTTCCTCTTCTCCCTATTTGGTCTCCCTCTTGTTTTTTCCTTTCTGATTCTGCTATCGCTGAGAAATGAAAGATCGATAGATCTTGACCGCACGCGATCGCCGATTTTTAATGACATGGATTTATCAACAACGCGTCGCGCGTCATTGATTATTATAAGTGGTCGCAAAAAACTACGCTACCAACATTTCCGCCAAATTTTGGGTGGAAATTTGTTCTAGCGACCGAGCAATGAATCGCAATCGTCATCGATTTGATGTCACTTAGCAATGGATCGGAATATAATATGGTCACGATATCGGTCGCTATTAAGACTATCGGTGACCGGATATCGCGGTCGATATATAATTGGTCACGATAGGCCTTTTTCTTGTAGTGAAGCTTGTCGTGAAGCTCTTGGCTTTATGATGATGTCGTCGCGTCGCTCTAATTACACCATGAGTTCCTTGAATTCGGTCCAACTCCATTCGAACATGAAGAATGAGGTTGGTGGGTGGTACTTGTGAGCCAATAATGGCAAGTTCATCGGCGATGACGCGAATGAAACCGAGATATTCAAAGAATAGATCTTGTTCTCGCCTTTTAGAGAGTTGATCGGTTAGGCCCATAACCCGGGAGGATGATGGATTAGCATAATATTTTACAAGGCGATTCCACGCCTCAATAGCGATTTTGATGAATCGACCATTGGTATCACTCGATCGAGAGAGAGATGATGAGAATACCATGAAAAATCGGTTTATCTTGTCTTTGCCGTAGAGTAAACTCCTGATTGTCAATTTGTTTTCCTTCATTTGTCAACTCAAAGAGTGGGATGTGGCTTTGATCCGTCGATATATCCGAGTAGATCGTAGCCAAAGAGGAGTGAATCAAACTAAGCCTTCCAGGAAGGATAGTTTTCTGGAGTAAGCTTAACAGGCAATTGTGTTGAGTTGAGAACAATAAGATTGTTTTGGCTAGGAAAGGAAGATGTGGTTGCCATGATGAAAAAAAATCAATAAAGAGGAAGACAGGTTTAGGATCGTACTAGAAAACTCGTGGGAGCTTGTTATGGCTCTGATACCATAAAGGAGCCAAAACAGTTTGGAGAGAATAACAATTGTATTGATGTTCTTATTGATACTGTGAGCATATATTTATATAGAAAATATACAAGCTAGAGATAAGGAAGTTAGCTATACATATCCTAAAGATAAGAGATTGTATTGACATATATAAGCAGTGAATTAAAGTGATGAGACTGTGATTGTGGATCTTAATAAGAGGAGATCTTCTTTCCTTATAATTATTGATAGAAACATGTCAATTCATGACCATATATAGGTAGTTCGACCATAGGTATAAGTTTTTTCCCTAAAAGCCTAGCTAGCCGCAACCAAATTATTTCGATCTCTCTACACTAATGTCGAATTTCTTCTTTTTATTTTCTTACAAAATTAAGCCCTAAAATCCTCTATGGCTAATATATCACAAAACTCTGTTATACCTTACGGGTTATCGGCTATCGCTAAAGCCTTTAGCCATGCTGCTACATTAATTATTTGCTGACCATTGCTAAATAAACCTATACCTAGCGTCAGTCTTTGAGGCTTTTGCGACAATCATTGATCGTTTTTATTTTATTTTATTTTTTTCAATGTTAGCACTCATATATGGCTGACTATTTACTTCAGTGGCATGCATCTCCGAAATACCTTAATCTTGAAACCCCTTGTTGGATCTTGGGTATTCAAATGGAGGCGCCCATGAAAAATCCGACCCATTTGGTTTATTATTCAGCTTGTCCAATTGACCAAGTCAGTAGTAAGTCGTTTAAATTTTAAACGTTACGTGACTGGGAGTTGGAGTAATTGCAGGGAATAAGTGGTTCAACCACTTCGACCTTTAATACCCACATCTCCCCAGTTCATCGATCGTAGGATTGAGTTGGCCAAAAACCTAGAAACTTTTATCAGAAAATTCTCTCAACACAGACCCAAACCCTAATTGTTACAAATCGTGAATTTGGGCTCCGTACTCGTATCATAGTTCAGAGACAACGTTGGGTTGCAAATGACGATCAATTGCAGGAGGTTTTCTGCACCAAAGGCTTTCACGCTACAAGAGATCATATGCATTTGATTTTCCTGTTATGTGTGTAAATATGTAATAGCATGTGTATAAAAATTCCTACATTCCTCAACAAACATATATACACTAAATATTGTGGATTTGGTTGGTTGGTAGCTAGGGACCTAAATAATTAATTACCCAACAAACTGTCAATTTCAAGTGCATGATCGATTCCTTAACTAGGGTTCTTTTGAATTTGATTGATACTATTGAGAATCTAAATGAAATTGATGAAGTATAACATATATAAACAAACCATTGACAGTTCTGCATTACCTATAGTGAAAAGTACTCCATCAACCTCTACATGCAAAAATATCCTCTTAATTTTAAATTCACTAAAAACAGATGATCATGATTTACTGATATATATATTGGTAGGAATTAATTTTAAGCAGAAAAACTATCAAGTTCTACAATTATAAGTATTTCACCACCACATTAATTAGAGCTTTGCATAAAATTTATATACCTTACATTAATTAAGGAAATGCAACTTAATTTCAGTCTTATATATGTCCTATCTAGAATTATGTTGTTAATTGTTTACTTAATTTGTGCACAATAAATTAAATCAGTCACTGCTAATCAAAGCAAACTAGCTACTTATGACAGAAATGCAATTATAGATATCTAGGACAGATCATATGATCAAATAGCAATGGAAAAACTTCATGATGTGAAGGTCATCCTAGCTAGATGGTGAAATTTTAAGTGTTTATCAAGCTTTAGCTAGGTTTCTTGTTGAATATATTCATGCAATTACACAACTCCCTTGAGCTTAATTTACGCTACGATTTGAGTAAAATCTATCTAGGCAATGATTCCATTTGATTACATTGATGTATCTTTCCAACTCAAGCAAGTTTTTTATGTCTATCAGCACCATATATACTATCCATTTAGCTACCTATATATATATATATATATATATATATATATATATATATATGTATGTATGTACTTGTTATTCTTATCTAGAGCAGGCACCGGTTAATTAGTTAGAGTATAATGTATGAAGAGCAAGGGAATTGAGTTGTAGATAAAAAATTGAACACCTTAATATTTCTGTACACGTAAAATGCATGCGCGCATGCAATACTCATATGGCTAGCTGGGCAGGCTAATTTTAGGTTATTGGAGCTCCTCTCTATATAGCTAGCTAGGTATACTTTGCTCACTAGATGTGCTCATGTAGTATAATTGTCACTTATGCTGTCAATCCCTAAAAGAGTTCTGCACTGCATGTCTAATTACTATTTTCAAGTTCAAATATTCAATTAATTAATTCTTAATTTTCATATAGATAATTAAAACATTCAATGCAGCAAGTAGCTAAAACAGTTGTCTGATTATGTGCTATATATATTGGTCGAGGAAGTCATCATATTGCACAAAAATAGAAAGAATGAAGTCACCATTAATTAGTGAATGTTCATTTATCTAGGGTTTCTCATTCATTTTCTTATAGTTGCTGTATAATTAATTGCATATAGTCGATCACAATAATAGAATTAACAATAATTCATATATATTATTGTGCTACTTGTAATATACAGTACTCTTGGAAATTCGCAGTTGTCCAATAAAGTTATGTCCAGTTTTAAAGAATACGATCGAGTAAATATTTCCAGATTGAATTTTTGAGTGATTTGTTCAAGTGAATACTCAGAATTATACACCATCTAGTCTAGCTAGAGAACTAAGAATTAATTAAGGTACGTACTACACAAGGAAGTTGTCTATTTAGTTTAATAACTCTAGGATTCTAATTAGCAAGAAAGGGTACGTAAAAGGGTTTTCAACCTAGCTTTTTCTTTCTGAAAGAATGATGAAGAGCACATGGATGTAGTTCTCTTTGGAGGAATTCATAGAATCATAATGTCTACAGTGGAGTTCTATGAAGGGTCTTTTTCTGTAGATGACCCTAAGGCTAGTCTTATAGATCGGTATGATACCGCATGAGTGAACGAACGAGAGGGATATGGGAGAGGAGAGAGGGAGAGAGAGAGAGAGAGAGCAGATAGCTAGTAAACAAATCTAGGGTTACTAGTTGACAGGATTAAGAATCTAGGGTTACTAGTCTACAAATCTAAGGTTACTAGTCCATCTCTTAATGCCTCTTAAGAACTCATATATTTGTATTAAAAGATCATCTAAATAATTAAGATACAAATATGAATCTAAACTATTCAGAGAAGCTCTTAATATAAAAATGTGAGCTCTTAAGAGGCATTAAGAGATAGACCGTTAAGATGCAATCAAACACCAAATCTATATATAAATTGATCTATGTGCACTTAAAACCATTTCAATGACTTGATTTACTTTCTTATAAAAAAATGAGAAAGCAACATATTTAGTCTTGCTAGGATGATCACTTGTGTTGGTCGATTAGTTATTCTAGTCTAGTTTGTATATCAGCTGAAGAAGAGCAACAAAGGGTTTTCAGCCTTCTTTGCAATTTTGAAGAATGCTCATATATATATATATATATATAAGGTAATTAAGGTATTCATAGAATCATGCATGATATCTACGAAATAACTTTATGAACGTAGTCTTTTATGCAAATCCCTGAGCATATATATAGATTGGTATAATACAACAAAAGTAAATGTTAAAAAAGGACTTGGAGAGAGAGAGAGGGGAAATATCCCCACAAGGGCCGCAACTTATATATATATATATATACGGTCTACGGATTAGGTTACCATAAAAATTTTATCACCGTTTATTTTATTTTTTATTGGCTACTATCATTATAATTTTATAATATACTTATTATAAGAATTAAATGTCTTGTGCATTTTACTATAAATAATAACTTTCTCGTATCCTATTTCGTTCCGTTACTATCTTAGAAGGGAAAATATCATAATGGTACCCTATATGGAAGTATGTCAGATTTTTTTGCAGCTATGAAATGATACTTCAAATTCACGAATCATCTGCATGCCCACCTTCCTTGATGGAAATCATAAATCACGCATCGACCCTTTTCCTAGCTTTAATCACTATATAACCCCCAACCCCCAATGTTGTTCTTCACCACAGGAGATATAACAATATGGCTACTACTACTTTTCAATGCCTTTGGGGCATATATTTCTCGCTTTCACTTTATTTTATTCTCTCTGCCGCATCCACTCCCACCTCTGTACGTAATTAATTAAGCACTCTATAACACTAAAGCAAGACCAACTATTAAACTTTATATATATATATATATATATATATATATATATATATATATATATATATGTTCTCTAATTGTGCAGGGCTCATCTTGCCTTAATTAATTATGAATTAATAGTATTCTCTTTTTTGATTTTAATGCAGGTTTATATAGTTTATTTAGGGCTCATCAAGCATAACCATGATCATCTCCTCACTTCAAAATATCATATTCAACTCCTTTCAAATCTCTTTGCAAGGTTAATTACATTGTACTTACTTAATTTTACTCTTTTGTCCTTCTTCTAAATTAATAATTATTTATACTCCTACATTAATGGAGATATTTCATGTTCAATATATGACCATACATGCATGTAGCTCATATATATCTTTATTTCTTCATTTTAATGTGATTTATATAGCAAGGAAGATGCAAAGAAATCCATGCTCTACAGCTACAAGCACAGTTTCTCAGGTTTTTCGGCAATCCTTAATTCGACGCAAGCAACCAGCTTAGCCAGTAATAACAAACTACATATATGTCTATTTTCTTTCTTTATATTTTTGCATGCATGCATGCATGTGATATTTTCTTAATTAAGCCAGAGCTAGCCATATTGTCACAATTCCATGCAGAGACTGAAGGAGTGATATCGGTGTTTAAGAGCAAAACCATGCGACTGCATACAACTAGAAGCTGGGATTTCATGGGTCTTACATTGGACTACATGACTCCTCAAGCAACAACTCCACCTCAGTTTCCTTATGGTGATAATGTTATTGTTGGCATCTTTGATACAGGTTAGTTAATATTGCTATACTAATTATTAATTAATTAGCTATTCGTTATTGATCTCTCTACTAATTATATGGATCCAGATCTGGTAAAGTTGGCATTACAATGGCCAATTTATTGTGATGTTTATAGCAAATATAACACAGAGAGTTGCATTCCTTTGGCATTGTTTGGTATTAAAGGTTATGGAAGGTTAAGGAAACACAATCATGCATGTGCGTATAAAATGCAATTATTTGCTAAACTTCACAATGAACTGACCAAGTGTGCCAAGACTACATATGGATTTGGATAGTGCTATAGAAGTCTTAATTTCTCGATGGTGCCAAAAAGCAAGGAGTTCTAGTACGGGAATACTTTTGAAAAGCTATTAAGTTGCATTTGTATAGTTGAGAATTTACAATTATATAATACTTGTATAACAAAAATTGTTAGAAATACAACTCTTTATTATACGTATCAATGCAATTTGTTTTTTATAAACTATTCAAGTGAACTATTCATTTCATGAAACTGCTAGGTATTTGGCCAGAATCTGAAAGTTTCAAGGAAGAGGCATGTATGCGACCAGTCCCAAGAACATGGAAGGGAAAATGTGTCCCTGGACAGAATTTTGACCCTTCCACCTCATGCAACAAAAAGCTAATCGGAGCCCGTTACTATGTCAAAGGCTTCGAGCCCATCAACACCAGCAGCAAATCGGAATACCGATCCGTTCGCGACTTTCTAGGCCACGGAACTCACACAGCCTCCACCGCCGCCGGTTCAATAGTTGCAAATGCAAGTTTCTTGGGTTTCGGGCAAGGCATCGCCAGAGGCGGAAACCCTAGAGCTCGGCTGGCCGCGTACAAGGTATGCTGGAGCGATGATCTTGACGGGAGGTGCACCGAGGCCGATACGCTTGCTGCTTTTGATGATGCATTGAATGACGGAGTTCACGTGATCTCGGCTTCGTACGGATCCCCGCCGCCGTTGTACCCTTTTTTTGCGTCGAGTGCGGATATTGGCTCATTTCATGCCATGCAAAAGGGGGTTAGTGTGGTTTTCTCGGCGGGGAACGACGGACCGAGCCCGTCACTGGTGCAAAATGTGGCTCCTTGGAGCATTTGTGTGGCGGCTTCTTCTATTGATCGGAATTTTCCTACAAAGATAGTGTTGGATAATAACACCATTTTCGTGGTAATTATATTAATTTAATTTAATTGGATTTGTTTAATTAATTAGGTATACTCTCTTGACGTTCTTTAGGATTTCATTTTGTTAGAGTATATATATTTTGTCTGAATACTTTAAAAAAATGACACACATTTAACTATTTAGTATATATGCTCTTTAATTTTTATTTTATTTTTTTGACAGGGAGAAAGCTTAATTACCAAACAAATAACTGCAAGATTGGCTGGAGCCGCATCTTATTTTGATTCTGGGTAACATTCTCTACCTCTCTAGCTCTCCATTACTAATTGTTGTTCGTTTCAAATTATAAAATTATTATTAACTTTCAAAAATAAATTTTAGTAGTTTATATCCCATATTTCGGTATATACGACATTGCAAAAGTACTTATAAATCTTAGTCCCAATAAAAGGAAAAAGAAAATGAATAATTAATTAGTAATGATGCTAGAATAAGTTAAAAATTAGGATGAGTAGTTTATGCGTACATGCATTCATATAATTAAGGAAAAAGGGATAATTAATTAGGGACAAAATAAGTACGTATACTATGTCTTGTTGTTTAGATATGTACGTGCTTATTAATTAGGTGATTAATGTTGATGAAGCTTTCATCCATATAATAAGTACTCCTACTACCTCCATTTCATAATAAATGTCTTTTTAGAAAGAAAAAAATTTGTTCCAATTTATTTGTCGTTTACAATTTTCTAGGAGAATAAAATATTTATTTTCCTATATCATCCTTAACTTTTCTCAATGTCCCAATAATTTTTTTGTATTAATAATTTTTAATTTCTCATAAAGGAGTAGTGATGAAATTTTATACAAATTTTAATTGTTAAATGATAGAGTAGTATTAAAATTAGCAAATTCCGTTCTCACATACAACTATAAATTAAAACTGTACCTATTTAATTTTTTATTTAATGATAATTAGTTTTGCAAATTGATTGATCAAAAGGTATAGTTTTACACAACTAATTACACTTTGAACCAGAATTTTAGCTAATACTTAAATTCATGGACGAAATGAATTAGTTTTGAATGCATTTTAGGCTTCTTAATTAATAGTAGTAGTAGAAATCACATTCTTTATCTCATTCGCTATATATATATTTTATCATTAATTCTTAATTAATATATATATATATATGTAGAATATGCAAGCAGGAAAACTGGAGAAAAAGATCAGCTGTAGGGAGGGTAATCCTATGCTTCTCCACTGCAGGAACGGATATGAGTGGGGAAGCAGAAGTAGCAGCCTGGAGGGCCAATGCGTCGGGTTTAATCTTGGTTGAGCCTCCAACTATGCAGGGTGCTGATGCCGATATCATTCCTACCGTCCGTCTCGACATTGTTCAAGGCACTAAGATTGTTCACTATCTTGCTCAATCTTTTAGGTGATGATCATGATCATCAATTTATTTATTAATTAATTAAGTCGAGCTAGCTAGGTTACAACATATTTAATTTCTTTCACATCCAACAACAAGTTAATTAAACGTCTACACTTAACACCTTAATTAATTAAGGGACACTTCACACTTGTTCTGACATTATATATCAACCATGCAAAATTAATTTAATTTACACGATAGATATTAATTGTCACCCTCATGATTACTTCCTCCAGCGGCTTGCATGAAGCCACTGGTTCTGCAAATTAAGTTATACTAATTTCACTAAAGTATATATATATATATATATATATATTATCATGTGTATTTATTCTGACGACATTAATTTTGGTATATATGATAATATCAACAAGCTTTACTTAATTTAACATGAATTTGATGTGTAAAATTAATGAAGGCTCCCCACGATCCAGATATCGCCAAGTAGGACAGTTATCAAAAAGACAGCAGCACCAACTGTTGCATACTTTTCTTCTAGAGGTCCAAGCTCAGTATCACCTGATGTTCTAAAGGTATACATTTAATTATATCTCCCAAGCATCTCTCAAAGTTGAAAATTAATAATTTATTAATTAATGATTTTGATCATGGTAAAATATATAATAATTACGTACGTACGTACGTACAGCCGGACATAAGTGCACCGGGAGTGAATATATTAGCTGCATGGCCTCCCAAAACTTCTCCCACTTTATTCCCTCCGGATAACAGCTCCGTCAACTGGAACTTTCAGTCAGGGACATCCATGTCTTGCCCTCATGTTTCCGGTGTCGTCTCCCTTATCAAATCCCTCCACCCTGACTGGTCTCCTGCCGCCATTAAATCTGCTCTCATCACTACAGGTATATATATATATATATATATATATATATATATATATATATATATATATATATTTTATTTATATAAGGGTTTAATTAGGGTTTTAATTAATTATCATATGGTGATCGATTACACTCTTGTTTATATAATTGGCAGAGCTAGCTAATATATATACAATTAGGAAATAAGTCACTTATATATTAATTCACTTTTTGTGTCCTAACTTAATATTGAAAATTAGTTATAAGGAAATAAGTCGTCACGACTTATATATATATATATATTTATGTATGTATGTCTGTCTTTAATTTCCTTTAATTAATTTGTGTACGCGCGTGCGTAGCCTACACCAAGGACACAACTCATGACACTATCCTAGCCGGTGGATCAATGAAAATTTCCGATCCTTTCGACATCGGCGCGGGTCACATGAATCCCTTAAAAGCAATGGATCCCGGACTAATTTATGACATGAAAACCAGCGATTACATTCTTTACCTTTGTAGCATTGGCTACACCGACAATCAAATTAAAAGCATGATTAATATTTCTTCCTCTACCGGGGGCACACCAGCATTTACTAGCTGCCCAAAAACTGCAGGTCATGAGAAGACGACGATGAATATCAACTACCCGTCGATCATGGTATCGAATATGGAGTCAACCATAACGATCAAGAGGACTGTTCGTAACGTGGGTAGCAAGAAAACGGCTGTGTATTTTGTTAGTCGTGTTGTGAACCCTAATGGGGTGGAGGTTTTGGTTTGGCCTAAAATATTGATATTCTCATGGTTTAATGAAGAAGCGACATATTATGTGACACTTGTACCAAAGAAGAAGTCTCAAGGGAGTTTTGATTTTGGTGAAATAATTTGGTCGGATGGTTTCCACTTTGTTACAACTTCTGTGGTTGTGTGTGTCAACACTACTAGCAGTACAACAACTACTACTACTTCAATTGGTTCCGGAGATGATCATGCCATCATTTAAGATCATCGATAGAGGAATTAATTGACGTAAGACATATATATATATATATATATATATATATATATATATGTGTCACGGATTTTTCTTGATGATCATTTGTCTCGTTCTTTTGATTTTCTGTTTATTAATGTAACTAGGTGGAAGAAGTTCCCTCTTGTATTCTTCCTCTAGTTGTTTCGGATATTCAATTTCAATAAATTGCAGCTTAATTTTGTGTTAGTTGTTTCATATATAAACAAATTAAAACAAAAAATATTTATTAGACCATTGAAAATACCGTTAAAATAAGTGTAAAAGTGCGTATAGTTAAATTATAATTAATGCATGGTGATTACAATGTTGAAACAATAAACCGTAGTACTTTTGCAAATTAAGCATGATGATTACAATAACATAATAGTATGTAAAACTGATTAAATAATACTAGCTTAAAGTATAGTTTAATCAAGTAAATGATTAAATTTAAACATGCATGTATATATCATTATGCCATGCACGTACGTACGCTTTTGGTTAATTGCCCATGCTAAAAGTACTGGATCATATATATATATATATATATATATATATATATATATATATATATATATATATACTCGGATTCCTAGCTATAATGTCCATGATTACAAAGTAGCTAGCTAGCTAGGATTGTAAAATATGTATGTAAATCATATTTTTTCTTTTTGAATTATACTTTGAGTTGCTCTCCCTTGGCGGTATATAAGTACGTGCATGGACAATTTGGAGTCAATAATGTCTCCACTCCACTAGTTAGGGGTGAGCATTCGGTTAATAACCGAATTGAATCTAAATTTTGATTATATCCAAAAATCGAAAAAAGATTGTTTTATATATTCGAACAAATAATCGAATTTTGCACTAATCGAATAACCGAATTGATTATTCAGTTATTCGGTTAATAACTGAATTTAGATCATTAGTGTGCCTTTAATATACAATTTCAGAAAGTTGTCTAATTCAACAAATAACTAGATTAACAACTGCAAGAACACTGGAGAGGGAAAAAAATTAAAACCCATACATAATCAGATAAATGCGATTTGAAAGCAAGATAAGCTTACAATTTGAGCTTCGCTTGATATTCAAATCAGGAATAAACTCTAAAGTAGATTTCCAATAAATTAGCTACAATCAGTTTGCTTTGGAACTATAACTTGATCCGCCAATTCTGACGTGTCTTCTAGAATACATATCTGCATTCTCCCTGAATGACTGGTTTTGTATAAAGTCAAAGATACTGCCTCTGTCATCTCCACGAGCATGAGATCTTTTGCTTCTTCTGCTAACAACTCTTCTGCTTTCACTTCTAAAACTTGAACCTCCACTTTCTGATTTCGATTTTGGGCCTTTTTTGGCTCAACTCCATCATCCTCTACTCGAATACCAGACCCCCCATGGCCCCATCAGTTCCAGCCATGAGATCCATCAAGTTTCCCCGAATGGCGGATGACGGGACGGGATGAGACTTGCTTGACTCTTGAGACTTGAGAGATTGATAGATCGAGATTCGAGATGAAGGACCGAGGCGATGGCGTCGACCGATGAGGCGAAATCGAGATTAAGAGATTTGATATGAGCATTGAGAGAGTAAAGTATATCTGACTATCTGAGAGAGTTCAAGTCTGCTTTGTTTGTTCAGAGAGTGGGTATCGGGTAGTAACTAGTAATTAATTTAGTAGTCTTTGTTCGGTTATGTAAAAACTACCTTTACAATATTTTGTTCTGTTCGGTTATTCGGGTTAACCGAATAACCTAAAAATAATACCCGTACAAACTAATCGAACACCGAATAAAAATTCGGATATAATCGAAATGTTAAAAATACTCGAATTGTCAGAAAATTTCGGTTAAAATATTTCGATTTGGTTCGATTTTTCGGTTATATCTGTTTTTTGCTCAGTCCTACCACTAGCTATGTGACCCTCAATAATATCCGTTTTGAATATATATATATATATATATATATATATATATATATATATATATATATATATATATATATATTTTTTTTTTCTAGTCAAATTTTCATATCCATGCAAATATAAGAAATGAAACATTTAAAAGGTATACATATATAGAGAGGTTCTCTAACGTTAACGAACCAGTTCTTAGCCTGTTTTTTTTTTGTCCCTGAAAAGTAAACAGAAAATGAATGGATGACACCTTATTCAATCTTTTAATAATCATTTTATTTTTTTGATGTCTAAGTAAAAACCAAAAAGAAAATAAACAGAGCCAAATATATTTATATTGGGCCGTACAGAAAGCCTGGAACTTTTTCGGCCCAATCGACATCTTAAGGTTTGTAAAAGTAGTACTCCTAAATACTCTTCCACATTTTGGAGTAACAATTTTTCCAAAAGCTTTTTCAGTTGGATGGATACCACCACCATTCTTCCCGCCACCTCCTTCCCTTACGACTATCCTCCTCCTCCTCTCTCGTCAAAACTTAAACGATGTTTCCTTCCGTCAGTAGCAAAACCACCAAATTATAATTATAAATGCTACTGCTTGAGCTCTAAGATTCCACCCAATAATTCTGCAAACCGGTTATTAGTCAAGGTTTCAAGTTGTTCTTATGCCAAATCTTCTCTCTTTGATGACTGGTCTCAGCTCCTTCAATCCTCAATTGGGTCTGGAGATTTCACAACGGGTCAGTCTATTCATGGGTTTCTAGCCAAATTGGGTATTCAAAATGACACCTTTCCTGGTAATAATCTCATAAATCTGTATGCAAAGTTTAATAGGATGGATTATGCACAATCTGTGTTTGATCAAATGCTTGAGAGAAATACCATTACATGGACTTCTTTAATTAATGGTTATTCACTCGTAAAGGATGTGGAGTCTGTTTTAAGGATTGCTTGTGAAATGTATAGACTACGAGAAGAATTTAATGAGCATACCTGGTCGGTAATTTTGCGGGGTTGTCAGTACCCCGATGATTGGATTTTTGGGGAACAGGTTCATTGTGTTCTTATTAAAAGTGGGTTTTGTGAGGATGTCGTTGTTGCTACGTCTTTAATGTCCATGTATTCAAGAAGTGGGTGCTGGGAGGATTTGGAGAAATTATTCAGTGATTTGACTTGTAGAGATGTCCGATGTTTCAACTTGATGATTTCTGAATATGGGAGGGTGGGATACAGCGAGAGAGCAATACAGGTCTTCCTTGAGTTGTTAAATCTTGGGCTGGAGCCAGATTATTACACGTTGACTAACATATTAAGTGCTTGTAATGGAGATAGAGATATGGATTTAGGCAGGCAATTACATGGGCTTTCCGTTAAACATGGTTGCCTGGGGAAAACCTCAGTTGGAAATGCAATAATAACAATGTATGGTAAACATGGCTTGGTCGATGAGGCTGAGCGCATGTTTTATGAAATGGATAATAAGAACTTGGTTTCTTGGACTGCTATGCTATCAGTATATGTGAAAAATGGAAATCATGACAAGGCCACAAGAGGGTTCACGAAAATAATGAAATTGGGAATTCACCCTGATTCTAGTTGTTTGGATGCTGTGCTTGATGGCTGTTCAGAGACTAAGAATTTGGTACTGGGGCTTCAAATACACGGAATTATACTAAAGCATGGTTTACTTTCTGATGTCAGTGTTGGGACTGCTTTGGTAGACATATATACCAAATGCGGGAAGCTTGGGGATGCAAGACTAGTTCTCAATACCACAGATACCCTAAATATTGCCTCTTTCAATGCAATTTTAGCTGGATTTACAATGAGAGAAGATGCCATGGTTTTATTTAATGAACTACGAAAAGCTGGAATAGAACCAGATTCAGTAACATTTGCACGGTTATTTAGTTTATGTGCTGATCAAGCTTATTTAGGAAGAGGTAAAAGTCTTCATGCTTTCACCATCAAAACAGGATTCATAGCCGACAATAAAGTAGGTAATGCTGCAATCACCATGTATGCCAAATGTGAAAAAATTCAAGAATTATTCCCAAGTGTTCGATTGTACAAGACTAGGAGTGCATGATTGATTGTCTTGGAATGCAATGTGTCAGCATATGTACTTCATGGGCAAGGTAAGAAAGTATTTTCTCTTGAGATTGTCCAATGCGATAGTCGAATTATGGAATCAGGCCAGTATGTATTGCTTGGGCAAAACGACAGGTCATATCAGAAAGAACCGACCATCTGTCATATAAGTATAACCACATACAGTGGAGCATCACCATCACCACTACCACCGTCCCCACAAGTGTGCCCACATTCTTTGATTTCCTTTGAGTTCTTCTCTTTCTTGATTGATCTTTTAGGCCAAGCTGGGTTTTTTCAGAAGCTTTGAATTCATTAATACATGTCCTCTTGCTGACTCACCTATTCTTTAAAGAAAATTGGTTCACGTTTGCAATCTGCATTAGTGTTTAAGTTTGGAAAGATAGCTTCAACTCATTTTCTCTGTTTGGCACCCTATGACTATGATCTTACGCACTTATTTCTAGTGTGATTACTGAAGGAGAAGTTTAGATGTGGCATCAAAGGTTAGAACAATAATGAATAACTTGAATGTGAATGAAGAAGTAGGGTATAACTGATTTCAGATTGAAAATTTTGGCAAGTGGAAAGGACCACCCAGAAAGGATTAGCATGAAGGCTGGTTGGAGTTAATGATACAGGCCTATAACTTAGCTGAATGAACCCCAATGTGAGTTTAATCAATTTCCCCTTTTCAACTTTTATCTATTCACAACAAAATTTTGTGGCATGCAATGCCTTTTCTTTTGAGAATTGTAGTTCACAGTTCCTAAAAGGATAACCTACGCATGATGTACATATTGCATATGGTTTACAATTTGTCTTTTCATGATAATAATGATACCATGATGGCGATGAAAAATATAAGATAACCACATACTTTATTATATGCAAATTTTTATTACTGAGCTTTCGTAATTACAATTCAAACTCCTCATGGGTGATGATTTGTTTGTCTAGTTCGCAATTTTTTTTATATGTGGTTCTGTCTCAAATCAATATAGAGTGAACTTTTCAAGATGGAGTAACTTCTGTGTTTTGACATTGGGTGCACGCTAGCACTTAACACTTGACAGACATTAGTGGATATGTGTCAATTCATAATTTTGCATGATTCTGACATTTTTGGTACAATTGCCATCACGGCAAGCACGAACCTTGGATGTTTATGCATGACTTTCTTCTAGGATGTGAATCGCAAAAACCGACGTAAAAGTTATCATACAATAAGAAGACGAGGAAGATAATATGGGAGGGCGAAAGAAGGATCATCATTACACACGCACGCACACATATATATCCCTTTATACGTATACTTCTACATAATTATATTACCATATAGCGAACCCAAGGGATGGGAGAAATTGCAAATATCATGAGGATTAACCTCAAGGTCACTGGTTCTGATCCCAAGTACCTTAATAAAAAAATGTACATATCCTTATACCAATTACATATCCTTATACCAACTGACCAACATATGGAATCACGTAGATATTCCTCATTGAATGTCTTTATGACATCATCTACGAAATATAATACTCTCGCATCCTAAACAAAAGAGAACTAATTTTTTTGTGGACTTCTTTTTCACGAATATTAAGGTTTGTTATCTCTTAGACAGCTTTTGCCGCAATTAGGAAATACTCCAAATGGGGTTGGTTGTTGGGATGCCACACATTGTTAATTCACTCTAGTGAATAAGGCTGTTAACGAGCCAACACAGTTCGAGCTCGATTTGGGCTCGACTTGAAAAAATACGAGCGAGACTCGGATTCGTTATATAATAATATGATCCGATTTGAGCATTAAAAATAGTTCGAATAAAAATATTAGTAGAATTTGAGCAAGATTATACTCGACTCGTTTAAGATTCAAACTACTCGAATTATTGATTGTAATTCGATACATACTCGGTTAATACATATTCGATTAGATGTTCGATACATTCTCTTATAATATATACAAATTTTGTTTTATTTTTAATTTTAATTGTGATTTATATTTGTAAATTGTAATAATAAATACATTTTCTCATTTTTAAGTAAAATAACAAATTCAATTTATAATTATATTTATTATAAAACTAGTTATTATGTGGAGACTCGAATTCGAACTTGAATTTGAAACTCGCGAGTAGTTTGAATAAATATTCGAGTCGAGTCGGATCGAATTCGATTAATAAATATTCGAGTCGAGTCGAGTCGAATCTGAGTAGGATTTTTCAAATATAATTCGAATTCGAGTACGAATTTATCATTTCGAGTCGAATTCGAGTAGCTCGTTGTTCGCTCCGGTTCGACTCGTTTACACCCTTACTAGTGAAGAATGGCACAATGAGATAAGCAGTTTCCCCATTTTTGCCTAAAAGATTATAATCAATCTTATAAAGTAGAAGGAATGGTAGCAGAATATATATATATATATATCCATCAAGTATGAACTGAGAAGAATGGATGCTATAACTTGAGTGATTATTGGAAGTGCAAACTAGGCATGTATTGTAGATTAATTAGGAGTTTGTTATGCTTTTGGTTGAATGAAATGTATCCGGATCTACTTTCTTCTTTTGTCCATCAATTTATAATATTATTTTTTTTCTTTTTTCCTTGGGGGAAGGAGTTGTTTTTGCTACTCCAGCTTTCATCTCTTTGCATTATACCTAGACTTCCGTATACAACACGTGTACATGGGTTCCTTTAACCTTCTGTATACACCCTAACCCTGTGTACACTGATGTTGTTTTCTTTTGGCGGCTTTTCTGATAAATTATAATACTTGTTAAAAAAAATTTATGTTTCCCCTATGTGTGTGCAATGTTTTTGTCTGTAATTCATTGTTAATGTAAAATACATGGTCATATTTCTTGTTTCCATTTGTACTTTCTTTTGGGAGGACTTCTTGTCCTCCATCTACATTATAGTTTCACTTTCTTTTATCCGATAATATCTTCTTGTTTGATAAAATGAATACAATAAACAATTAAACGTAGTCATATATTTAGCCATGTAGAACTCTTAGCCTTGGCTCATGTACATGATGGAGGACAAAGGCTGCACTTGGAAAGAAGGACAAATTGTATGACGATTAGGTAATCATTGCATTTTAATAGTGTTATAAAGAAAATCATTGGCTTTCTTAAACTACCCTTTCATAAGATTGAGACAGCAGAAATTAATCTAGGTAAAAGGAATTGAGGGCTGGGATGTTTGGTAGAATGAGAGATGGTATCCCCAATCAGCTGGATTGGTTTATAGAGATGTTTTAAACTTTTGCCTACTGAGAGTGTTTAAATCTAGGGGTTTACTCTTTGTTTAACTTTAAACTCTCACTTGTTCTTCCTCGATTCTTATTTATGAAATTAAGGTTGTATGAAACAGTGAACTTGTGATTTTCATTTTAACTTTCTTAATGGATTACAGATACTTACTTATGTTGCTAGAATTAGGATTAACTAAAATCTCTTCAGTGTAATTTTCGATTTATAATTTGGGTAATATGTTTAGTTTTTAATTTTTCTTGTATAAGGTGTTTAGATAATTAGAATTATTTCCTTAACAGGATTATTTTTTTACTACAGTCTCTACTTGGGTCTCCAAGTCTTGGGTGTTATATGTAAGTATTGTAATCCCCAAAAAATAATTAGAGTGGAATATTGAATTTAGAGAATGTCATGCTTATTTTTCGCAGGAATTCGCAGTCAAGCAAGGATTGTTTTGGCTAATTGATTGATGAGAACTAGACCTGATAATATAGTTGGTTAACTGTCGGGTCAACCTATATTAATTGGAACCAAATGAGTTGGTTAACTCTTTTTATTTATATAGGTTGGTTAAAGTTTGGAACCATATTTTTAAAAAGAAATATAGTTTCAACCCGGTTAACCATTTTTCGACCCATATTTTATTCCAAATCCAAATTAAAAGTTCTTTCCACCAATATTTACATATTCAAGAAGCTCAACCACCCCCCACCCTCACCAAAAAATATATATTATGTGATTATGTATACACTCCTTACCCCCACTCCACCCAAAAAAAATATTATATGATTATGTATACACCCCTCACTCCTCATCCCACCCCCACTCCCACCTCTCAAAAAAAATAATATTATGTGATTATGTATACACCACTTACCCCCACCCCACCCACCCACCCCCCATCCCCACCCCCACCCCCACCAACACCAAAAAATAATAATATTATGTGATTATGTATATCTCATAGCATTACTTAAAGAGTTTAAATTTCACCCTTTATATTCGTTTCTCTATCTATAGTATATATTAATTTCATTTTTTAAAAAGTTTGTTTAAAAGTTAAAACATCTTAAAATGGTTAATATGGTTAATATGATTTTTAATCATAATCATATGGTTTCAACCCACATTATCCATATTAAAAATGGTTAATATAGTTTTAGTTTTTAAATGGTTAGTTAACCATATTTTAAAAATCAAAATCAACTCATAATTATATTTTGTCAGGTCTAATGAGAACAGGTACAGGTAGGTGGTTGTTATTCAAGTAGCTCTTCGATCTGCACCATCATATCATATTTCAGTTCAGTTTTCTTTTTAGGCCATGGATCATTTTTCCTGAAATAGTTTTTGTTCTTCAAAGTATTCTGTTATACTCCCTCCCTCCTCCCACCCACCCACCCACCCACCCAAATTATAATGGAGTATGATTATTGACTTTTTAAAATTTCAAATTTTTAAATTAAATTTAGATGATTAATTAGAAATTATGAAACAATAAATTTTTTTTTACAATATTGATCATTCTATTAACAAATTAAAGAAAATTATGTCAGTTTTAAATTTAAAAATATTTTAAGTTGATTTTCAAAAGTCAGTAGGGTCATTATTTAGATCGTAGAGTTTAGAACGACTTCAACCTTTACTATAGCATAACTATTTTACTATCGTATAACTACTTTACTATCGCAAAGCTACTTTATTATTGTAGCACTTAATTTATTTTTTTATAAATTTGTATACTCTAATATTTTATTTTTAAATAACAATTAATGTTCTTGAAGATGGTAAAAGTCCTGGGATGTTTTTACTTGTACCGATTGTATGTATTTTCACAATTTTTTTTAAACTTTTAATTTTCTCACTTTAATAAGTTTATTTTTGTTATCCGAGATATATTATAAGTTATAAGTAACCATGTATATATATATACACCATTTAGTTTATAAAAACAATTATTTTTGCATATACACCATCTATGTTACAGTTCGCAGTTTAATTCTGCGGACTAGGGCTCAAACAAACAAAAAACGATTTAAAATTATAAATCTTCCATACGTTGCTTTTTGCATATTCTTGTTGCAAATTCATGTTATCTGGATTGTTTTTCCTTGCCGCTTGTATGACATGTGGCCATTTTGAAAATCCAAATAAGGTTGAGGGCAATTTAGGCATTTCTCTGGTCGATAGTAGGACTTGCACTGGTCAGTAAAAGGATTAGCGGTCAGGCCCATGCTCAAGCCATTAGATTTGTTATTGGACGACGGGAGATCTCGTTCTTTGGAATAGAGTCCTTATATATATATATATATATATATATATATATATATATATATATATATAGAGAGAGAGAGAGAGTTGGATCTTAAGCTCACCCTTATCCAACTCACTGAGCTCACCCCTTTTAGTAGACGGACGTGACGATTTGGTCATCTGATCGTCGTTTATACTTTTAGCGACGGACAACATATAGCGTCGCTTAAAAGTATAAATTTACGGTTGTATGGAAGAATCATCACCGGATTAAATCGCTAAGGGGGTTGAGCTCGGTGAGTTGGATAAGGGTTGAGCTTAAGATCCGACCAGATATATATATATATATATATATATATATATGGAAGAATGTGTTAGGACAATTGCATATTTTGATTTGATGATGATGTGAAAATGTATATGTGTAATCACTGGCTTCTATAAAGTCCTTAAGAGTATAATCAATGTAAAAGGACTTAGAATAGAAGATCAGGCTTGTTAGGTTAATCTATCAAAAGAATTGAATGTATAGATGATAGGAAATGAAACGATCGTCAAGTGTTTAAACATTTGTATAGCTACTATGTGCAATCGTAAAGTTTATTTGGAGATCGTAAAGTCAGTCAGTCTATCGTAGAGCATCCAGTTCAAGTTTACAAAGTCTGCCAAGAAATTGTAATGTTAAATCAAGATTGCATAGTTTGCAGACGAATCGAAGAGTCAGCCAAAGGATTGTAAAATTTATTGAAGATCGTAAGGCAAGACAAAGATCGTAGAGCATATCATGAAATGTAAAGCAAATCGTAGAGCGAGAAGAATTATAGAGTTTGTTTAGCCAAACACTCTACGATCACCATTGAAGTTTACGATTAACATTAAAATCTATAATCAAGAAAATCGTAGAGCATGTCATGTCTGACATGGGACTAGCATTGAGGAGCCTTACAGAGCAAAGAACTCGAGATGTTTGTCGATCATCCTAAGTTTGAAATGAAGATCAAATCGTGTTGTGTCTAACAACTAGTTTAGCGATGTGACATCACTCAAATGGTTGGTACTGCAGTAGTGAAACGTATCAAAGCTAAAAGTAAGTTGACACAATCTCTATGAAAGTCAACATCAATGATCTTCGATCATTTAATGTAGTAACGACAACTTTCCAACGAGAACATCTCGAGTATGTCTATAAAAGTGTACAAGAATTCAATCCAACATATGAATCACGAATTACAAAGTTGAACCTCTGCCCAAGTCTCAAGAGCTCTACTCTACGAAGTTAGAACGACTTGTTTTGATACTAAGCCTTTCTGAAGCCAAGCCCAATGCTTCTTAGTAGCACCTAAGAAAACATCTATCTCATTGTGATTCGTTAGTCTAATTGGCCATTGTTTCAAGTCTAAGTGAACTGGTCTAAGTAACCTCTGTCTTAGTGACATCTGCCAAGTCTAAATGACTTGAAGGAATCATAGTGATTCAATTTTGTAATAGATCTTAGTGATATGGTCTTAGTGACCCTCAAGTATCCTTAGTGGATTTCCTACTCGTAAAGTAGAAGAGTGAATTATGAGTTATTTATACTTTGAAGCACTTAAAATCTATTGTGTTATTTATTTTTTTGCATTTATATTTCTGTTGTTATCTACTATAACTGTTTGTGAATTAATTCGAAGTTGATGACAGACTGACCGAGTCAGAATTTTTCTTCAATCTATCAACTCCAGCGTCAAGGATTCAACATAAATTCCTAGCAGCCCATGGATTACATATTACATGAAAAGACAATTTACTAGTTAAATTCAAAAATTAGAAAACAAGATTTTATTTCCTAAAATATTAAACAAGATTTTGTTTTCTAAAATATTAAGGATTTTTCAGATTTTTTCATAATTCTATTATAACTAGGACTTTTAGATAAATTTGCATTCTAAATATGTTCTTATTGGTTTATGGAAATAAGGGATTTCTATTCCACATTGGTTTGGAATTTCTATTAGGATTATAATAATTTTTTTACTATTGTTATTAGGATTTGGATTATTTTGTGTAGTATAAATAGAGGTCCAAGTTGATGTAATCAAACACATTATTCAATATACTTGTGAGGTTTATTCTCTTCCTTGTTTCTTTGAAAATTCTTAAATAATTTCTTAGTTTATTATTTGAGATTCAATTTGACTTGTCATACAACAATACATAGTTGTGTGTGGCGTCTTCTACCGCATAAATCGTCGATTGTGCTGAGGTTCTTGTTTCAACATAAACATAGGGTTTAGGTTTCGTTGATGTTCCATTCAATTCAGACTTCATTGCTTCATCGATTGTACCAAGATTCTCGTCTCAATATAGACGTTGGGTTGAGTTGTCGAGAGAGTTTCACTCTATCAACTGTGCTAGAAACGACCCGGGCGATGACCACCTCACGCAAGCGTGCCGTGGAATCCATCATTTGGTATCAAAACTAAGTCTTTCTAGCAATTTACTTATCTTTCATTTTTTGTTGAAAATATATTGTTAAAAAATAAAGTATAATACAAAAAAATTTCAGATTCTATTTCTACTGTGCTAACCAAACTTATAGCACGCCATCGAATCATTAAATTTCAATCTAAAGTTCATCACATTCCATTCATCATCAATTCCGACAAAGCGACACCATAAATTTTCGGAGGAAGTATATAAGCGGAATTTTAAGGGTTTATCGCAAGGCGATCCCCCGTAATACTTTGTAATATCTCGATATTTTTTTACACCTTCTATATTTGTTCTTGATAAGTCACTTTTAAATTGCATTGTAAAACTGTGAATTTATTTAGTGAATTTAAAGAGAACTTATAAGAGAGAATATTAAAGGTAAAAGGCAAAAGTGTGAGCTTATTAGAGGGTAAAAGTCAATTGTGCGATACACGAGCGTTTCATAATTGTGTGATATATTGTCTTGAACTAAATACGTAAGGAGTGTGTGAGGAATTTTTTTTATCTATTAACCCTTGTTTTGTAACAAATATGTATGATTATGGTTATGAAGGTTCTTATGGGTTTCGAAAGAATACTTTCCTAGACGGGATTGATCCAGATGCTTATTTGAGATGAGAGAAAAAGTTGGAGCGAGAGTTTGACTATCATGACTATTCGGAGCAGATGAAGTTTAAACTTGCGATTAAAGAGTTTCTGGTTATGCAGCTATGTGGAATGTGGTGGTATCAATTTGTGCTTAGTAGAAAAAGATGTGGAGAGCATCCGATCGAGACATGGGCAAAATTAAAAGCAGTAATGAGGAAGCGATATACTCCAGTACAACGAGATAGGAGGGATGAGTATACATCTCAAAGACATGTGTAGCAACTTTCAAGGCGATATTAAAAGATGATAGAAGGGTTCGCAAACATGTAAACAAATGGGATTCGCATTGAAGACAACCCCAAAACACTCCTGAGACATCCAGGAACTTAAGGGAAGATAACCATGAGATCTTTAAGGGGTGGAAGATTATTGGATGCAACTATAAAATACTTCTAAGGCGCAAAAGGAACAAGTTCAGCCGAGGGAGGAAAAAGATATAATTGAATATGCAGTCCAAGGAGAGCTATTAGGTTCTAGTGCTCACGATAATATCCATAATCAAAAGCAAGTTGTTGAACATTCGAAAGAAAGTGAGCAAGAAGATAAGTTTGTAAAAGAAAATACATGTGAAAATAGTCGACAAAAAGAAATTATTCAAAAGATTGATATTGCAAAAGAAAATATTGAAAAGAATGAGAGAGAAAAAAACATTGGAAAATGAGTTTGAAAATAAACGAGAGAAAAACAAACGAGAGGGTGAGCATGAAGAAGAGATAAGAAATACATGACTATGAAAAAAAGAGTGAGTTGAAAAATAAGTTGTATTTTGAATAGCCAATGATTGTACATTCGTACAAGACGGCGCTTTTGAATACTAACAAGGTTAACTCTTCTTTGTCTAGTTCTGTTGTTTCTCTTGTGCATGTTTTTGATGATATACCACGTGCTATCATTCCATGATGATCAGCTGATAATATTCCCGAGGAGACGACGGAGTTACCGAGGCGGGTTGGAGAGTTGGTGAAAGTGGGTATCATGAGAGAAGATATGAGTTCGTGTGCTAATTATGAGATTATAGTACCTAAGGGGATGGGACAACGAGTTTATGCATCGATTTTGAATTGATAAACAAGTATCGTTATTCTTTTATTTGTTTAGATAATATGTTTGATAGATTGCATTGTACTTATGTTTTATCTACATGTAATAATGATCATGTGATGACAATGCATAATCAATTTCGCATGAGAAAAAGTGATAAATGGAAAATTGTTTTAACATGTGAGTTGTATAGGTGGTTAGTTATTTTTGTTAGATTAACTGATGCATCTAGTGTTTTAATAAGTTATTTAAAACATGTTTTGTATGCTTCTATTGGGAAGTTTATGTTTAGTTGTTTGGGTTGTAAAACTGTCTTTATCATAAATTATGGTGGATATTTGATTTTTGTTGAATTAATTTATGATCATGATATATATTCTCGTTTTGGATGTTCGTACTTGCATGAAATTCATTCGAGTTTTTCTTATCCTTATGTTGAGTTGGATTTTCATGCTAGTCAATCTTTACATGAGATGTCGTTAGTTGACAATGGTAGTGATCATGTCTTTCCATTAGAACTATTATCATTGCATGATTTGCTATCATATGGTATTGATGTGGAAAATGTTTATCGTCAAGATGGATTGAGATATGAGTTATTTGCATGTTTAGTTAGATCACTTGGGGTAGTTAAGACATTGCATACTTCCATGGATTTTTTGAATCATATTTTGCATTCTTTCATGGAAAAATTTGTTAATATCTGTTTGATGATTCCTATTTTCATAAACACTTTAGAAAATTCTTTAGCATGTGTTGAGTTTGTTCGTGATTATGTTAAATATGATATTGAGTTTTCATTTTGACTGTGTTAATGTCAATGGAAAGGGAAAGGTTAAATTTGCTTTGTAGGTTCGAGATAGGATCATAAGGGAATAATGACTTGTGCAATTCAATTCGAACAATGCATAAAGAGTCTATAGGGAAATGTTTTGATTTTTGTTCTAGAAGACTATGCATATGAATTTAAGTTTCTTGAGTTTTCCTTGATTATACATGAAAAGATACACGTTGATTTGTTTTGTTTTAATCCATGAATTCAAAAGAGTTTGCGTGTAAAGTTTCAAATACTGATATTTGACCCAGGTGCATTGAGGAATATATTTATGCAGATGACCGAGATCATCAGATTGACTTTTGATCCGGAAATTTGTCATTGGGAGAATCTATCACATGAAGAGTTCTACATAATGATATTTGATCTAGGAGGAATCAGAACTTTTCAAATTCTTGCTTTCATTTCTAATTTTGCTTATTCATTTAATTTGCCATGTGAGATTTGTGGTTATGTTTTGTTTGGTGTTCCTAACTTAGTTTGTTTTGACGTATGATCATATTTGTTGACGAATCCTTTTTAAGAAAGAGAGAAGCCAGATTTGAGGACAAATCCTTTTGAAGAGAAGGGGAATGATGACAGATTGACCGGTCAGAATTTTTCGTCAATCTATCAACTCGAGCGTCAAGGATTCAATATAAATTCCTAGCAGCCCGTGGATTACATATTACATGAAAAGACAATTTGCTAGCTAAATTCAGAAATTAGAAAACAAGATTTTGTTTCCTAAAATATTAGGGATTTTTCAGATCTTTTCATAATTATATTATAACTAGGATTCTTTTAGATAGATTTGCATTCTAAATAAGTTTCTGTTATAGTTTATGGAAACAAGGGATTTCTATTCCAAATTGGTTTGGAATTCCTATTAGGATTAGACTAATTTGTTACTATTGTTATTAGGATTTGGATTATTTTGAGTAGTATAAATAGATGTCCAAGTTGATGCAACCAGACACATTATGCAATATACTTGTGAGGTTTATTTTCTTTTTTGTTCTTTGAAGAATTCCTAAGTAGTTTCTAAGTTTATTATTTGAGATTCAATTTGACTTATCATACAACAATACATAGTTGTTTGTGATGTCTTCTACCGCATCAATCGTCGATTGTGCCGAGGTTCATGTTTCAATATAAACACAAGGTTTAGGCGTCGTTGGTGTTCCATTAGACGCATACTTCATTGCTTGATCGATGTACCAATGTTCTGGTCTCAATATAGACGTTAGGTTGAGGTGTTAAGAAAGTTCCATTTAATCAACTGTGCTAGAAACGATTCGGGCGACGACCACATCATATTTATAAATCTTGTACCATAATGCAAAACCCCAACTTTTTGAATAAAGATGAATTTTCTATAAATATTATTTTTGAATATTATGGAGTGAAATTGATATAATGTTATAGTTGTGGATAATATTTATAAATTTTGCAAAGTACGCAAGTTGTTATATAATATTCGATTGGTCGGGGAATATTCGTTTTAACGGGGAATATTAAATGACAACCAAGACAATCATTGGTGGACCCTACAATGTAATTATTGTCGATTGAGAAAACGACAAAATACTTTATGAAAATAACTTGCGGGAAGTTTTACCGTTAATTGTTGAAACACCCGGTGTTAAAAAATACAAGATACTGGCGTGGTTGCATAGTAGCATACGGTATTAATTATTGATGCTTACGTGATAAGTCACTCGAGTTTTGTTGGTATTATTAATGTAATAATACATAAAATCTTTTATATAAAACATAATACTTTTATAAAGTTATTCTATAAATAGAATATATTATATTCTATTATGCATAGTGTTGCATAGTGTCTCGCGTAGTGTTTTGCATAGTAAAATCTTTTTATATAAAAAATGAATACTTTTATAAAGTTATACATTTTATTAGACAATAATTAGAATATATTATATTTTATTATGCATAGTGTTTGCATAGTAAAATCTTTTATAAAGTTATTCGTTTTATTAGATTATAAATAGAATATATTATATTTTATTTAAAAGATTTTACTTTAAATATGGATCGTCAGATTAAAGTAAATCAATCTGGACCGTTCATGAGTTAGGCTTCTTATACAGTCCATTTTTCTATAAATAGAAGCTCATTCCTTCATTATTTTCTTACGAATTCACCGAAACTCTATAGAGATAAACTATAGAGAGAAAGAAGAAAAGTATTCTTCTACTTCACTAATTATATATCCAATCTTTCTTCTTCTTGGGTAGGGAATATTATTTATTATACTCGTAAGGGGTGTTATTCTTTTGTATTCATGAAAAGAACTTATGTTATTCCATTCTTTATTATTCTGTTGGAATAACCTGTATATGTGGGCTACCCTATACTTGGTGACATTCTTCTATTATTCCGTCTTTTTATTACATTTGGAATATCATGTAATGCATGCGTTTCTGTAGAACACGATTCCGCCTTTTTATTATTACATTGGAATATCCTGTGTAAGATCCCAAATTATTAATAAATGAAATTTAATTTCCTCTATTTATCATTTTGAAATAGTAAGGGTTGATTTGATTAATGTGGTTAATTATGGGTAAAATGAGCAAATATTTCAAATAAGCAAGTGGTTATAAAATATTCATTGTTGTCGGGGAATATTCGTTTGGTCGTGGAATATTTTTTTTTCTTGTCGGGGAATATTCGGTACAATCTGCAGTAATGACCTTATGTGGGCCCCATAACTGAAAGCGATTGGATGAAGAAAACAACAAGTATAAGTTGTTTATAATAACTTGGCCTGATTATTCACAGTTAATCTTGTTGGAATACCCGGTGGTTAAAACACACGATGTCTGGCGTTGTTGCAAGAAGATGGCACTGCAGTATTGCACCAATTATTGATTCTTACGTGAAGAAGCCACTACTCAATAATTGTTACGATAATTCTTTATTCGATATTTTATTGATTCAATAATTGTTGCATTGATATTCTATATTCTTTGTTGTTTCAATAATTGTCACTTTACACATTATTTTCCATTATCGAAGCAATAATTCATATTATCCGAATAATATTATTAGATAACATTATTGGAAATGTCTATAAAGTTGTCTAAGGAGAGGTTTGGTCACTGATTACTTGCATAGGTGAGGAGAAATCCTTATTGAATAGCCCCTTCTTTCTGAGGAGCTGCACAGGTTTATCGGTATTGTGATTACGTAATATTATTTATGAATAATTAAGTATTGATTTATATGATGAGGAAAATATTCATTTTATGTGGATATAGATGGAGAAAATTTTTAAAGTGACAATTGTTGAAAATCGATATTTTATCTTTTCTGATAAAATAATATTTTATTATATTATTATAATATAATAATGATGATATTTTTACAATAAATTTGGGATATATAAGTATATGAGGAGAAAGAGTATTTTTGTTACAAAAGTTGTTTAAAGCATGTTAAACATGTCTGTGGGCCCATTTCTTGACTGAAATTTGATTATAGCCTGTAAAATCGCCCGTTTGTGAATTTCGGTCAATTTTTGTTTGGAATTTGGAAAACTTTTCTTCTGTAAAGTTGTAGAGAATGAAATTTCCTATGGAAAGGACGTATGGTTCAAATTTTTCTGATAAAAGGGCTATTTATTATGAATTATTAAAGTTCCGAAGTTTCGAAATAATTGATTTTTGGAAGTTTTAAATATTTATTTTAACAAAAACATTTTTTGTGATTTCGGTGGGTTGGTGGCTGATGTCTAGACCAAAAAAGTGGGCTAAGGAAAATTTATATAAATATATTAATATTTTATTAAATTTTCTGCTTTGGTGTTCTAAGCATTTTTCTATAAATAGGGTGCTTAGGTTAAAATTTAAAATCACACCAGAAACTAAAGATTTCTCTCTTTCTTTCTCTATAATATCGAGCGTATTTTTGTGAGTATTTTAGTACTTTGAGTATTCTATATCTGGTGCAAGTTCTTTCGGCCTTTATATCCAATATTCGGTCGGAATCTTTGTCTTTTTGAGGTAAGGGATGTTATTTTCTTCATAAATGATATTATTTCTTCAATATCATTATACCGAAATATTGGTCTGAAGCATGATGAGTTACTATTCACGAGTACTATTCACGAAGCATGATGATTTTTTTTGTGAAATTTCTATCTTTTAGTGTAAAGTTACTTATTCACGTGTACTGCCCTTTATTCACGTATCTGACCTTTATTCACGAATACGACCTTATTCATAGAAAAAATTAAATTTTCGTTTTTCGTCCAAAATATCTATTATGGATACTAGCTTTGATTGTATCCATGTTTTGATCATTCTTGAAATTTTACTCCACTACGGTTATTTATGAAGTATTTTTGAACTTGGATTGTTTAAAGTACGAATCCTTAATATTTATTCTTTTGTTTCACTTTGGATTCGTTTTTTTAAAATATTTTTCAAAGATCCTCGGTCCTAAATGATGATATAATTGAATATCTTTGGCTGTAGTGTGCAAGATTAATGATTTCGATGAATATCTTTGGCCGTAGTAGTGCAAAGATGAAACAAGTGTTTAAATGAATATGACCAAGTGATGAATATCTTTGATGCATGGTGCAAAGATGAATATTTGATTTCAGGTTATATATTGATTGATGTTACGAGGATAAAAGATAGAGCGATGAACTTTTAAATTCATATATAGAAGATATTAGATTTCATTCTCTACTTAACTCTTACAATGAATTATTATTTCATTGCGAATATTGATTTTAAACTTGTTGTCTATTGTATTCTATTAGATTTTTTCCCTGTTGAAGACTAACGATAATTTGTTCTATACTATCTTGGTCATAATGTTCTTTCTTGGGCTAGTTGAGCTCACCTTTTTCCTTGTTGTTCCATTTTTCTTCTCGGGGGCGAGAATGTAGCGAGTCTTAGTCGGGGTGTGGAAATGATGGTTCTAGAAGTGGTTCTAGTAGTCCTCACTATTACGTAAAATAGTGTATTAATAATTATAATGAGGACTTATTTGAGTGTGGATATTGTCTAGATGACAATATTTGTATTTAAACTCATAATTTTTATGTTGTATTAATGAAGTTGTAGTTGTTTCTGTACCATGTATTTTGCGACTCAGAATGGGTGTTGTATACCTATTTTGGGGGCGTCATAGTTGATATCGAGCTTAGGGATATGATCTGGCGGAGATCGGGAAATAGAACTAGGAGGGAGAGCAGAGTAAATCCTTATTTGGTGTGTCCTACTAAGCTTATTTGTTAGTCGGTCGTAATATAGGGGTATTATGTGATATGTTAATTTGTTAAATTAACCCTTGTTTTATAAGCGATGTTTGAGAATGTCGACCGAGAATGTTAACGATGGAGTAAATGAAACCGTGGAGACACATGTGCTCACCAACGAGGAGAGCGTCTGACAACAGTGGCAATGTTCCTCCCGTGAACAACACCACCGAAAGCGAGATGATGAGCGATGGGATGTTTAGAAGCCTTTTGCGGTTCATGCAAAATCGATTTAGGAGACTCGTGTTCAAAATACGAGGAGGAAATGATAGCAATTCACGGTTTTGTCACAACCCAAGCATTTCAAAGTTGGGACCACGAAATTTATTGGAAAGCGGATCCGATCAAAAGCGAGACGTGGGTCAAACAAATTACCAAGATATTCGATGTCTTGGGATGCACGGAGGAACGAAGGTTCCATTCGCCACCTTTATGTTAAAATGGCGAGGCGAAGCATCTGGTGGGAGTCGTAGAAGCGTACATCCAACCGCCTTTCGGCATGTCTTGGGGAGACATTTGAGAATCGCTCAATGACAAGTACTTTCACGAAAGTATTCGTCATATGAAGGAGGTAGAGTTTATTAGGCCGGAGCGAGAATAACATGGCGGTGTCCCAAAGACGAGGCGAAGTTTGAGAGTTGTCGAGTTTGTACCTCATTTGGTGGAGAATGAAGAACGTGATGTGAATGTTTCGAGAGGTTTGAAACCCGGCATCGTCAATATCTCATTTCTCATAAATTTTCTCTCTATTCGGGATGTTGTCAACAAGGCTCAATTATTAGAAGCGAGATAACGAGTACGGTCAACCGGGGACCACAACCAGGATCATACGGGGCGTGTGATCATCAAAACAACGATAACCCGGCGGAGAAAGAAAAATACGGACAAGAGCGGTAACCACTCTGGTGGTAATCGTGGTCATGAAAATAGAAGAAGCGAGTCGGGGAGATTTTAAAGAGGAGATTCAACAATGACAATGTGAAGACGTCGGTGACAAAGAAGAAGAATCGGTTCCAAGGAGGAGAACGACCATCGGTCGTATCTTATAAGTGGGGAAAAGAAGGACATATCATTAAATCGCCCACAGCAGTTTAAGGTATGTTATAATCTGTGGAAAGGAAGGACATATCGCTCGAGATTGCACTGTAGCGAAACCAAGTCCAGCGGGGATGGTGACTCAAAAGGCTATCCCAGAAAATTCAAAGTCAACGGTTCCTGGAAGAGCGTTTTTTGTGACAGGTCAGAATGCGAGGAACCCGAACGAAGTTAGCACGGGCAAGCTAATCATAAATTCATACGAAGTTTATACCTTACTAGATGCCGGTGCTACCCATTCATTTATTTCTCCTGCTTGTGCTCAACGTTTAAACTTGACTCCGGAGAAATTACACTTTAATTTATCTGTGGAAACTCCGTTAGGAGAAACTTTCTTCACATCCACTGTTTATAAATCTTGTTTGATCCAAGTTGGCACCATCACATTACTTTTTGATCTTATTTCTTTAAAGATACTTGCTTTTGATGTGATTTTCGGGATTGATTGGTTAACTACTCATCATGTCAAATTGATTGCTTTTGTAAGGTTGTTAGTGTTCATATTCCTAAGCAACCTGTTATTCGAATTTAAGCAACCAAACCATTGAAGTCAAACTCTTTTATATCAAGCCGTAAAGTCATTCGTTTATTGAAAAATGGATGTCAAGCTTTCTTAGCCATGTTATGGACTTGAACAAAAATACATCAGATTTGAATGATATTTCTGTTGTTAGTAAATTTCCTGACGTATTTCCTGAAGAATTTCTTGGCTTACTCCCAAAGTGTGATATTGAATTTTGTATCAACTTTGAACCCGGTACAAAACCCATTTCTAAAATCTCATATCGAATGGCTCTATTGAACTTGAGGAGTTAAAATTCAACTATAAATTTGGTACCCGAGAGCTTCTATCTGGTGACTTCTTTTGTGGAATGCACCGCCGGACTCTCTCGTGGGGCGCCATATTCGTGCGTTAGTAAAGCGATAGGTGTCATTGTGACGTCTTATCCAAGGTTGGAATATGAGTCACAGTTGAGAGCAACCTAAGTCGGTAATCGAAATACGTAGCTTTCTAGGCTTAGTTGGTTATTATCGGAGATTCGTTAAAGGATATTCTCGAATCGCTATTCTATTAACGCATCTGACTCGTAGAGATACAAAATTCGAATGGAGCAAGTAATGTGGGAAGAGCTTCGAAGAACTCAAGAGGAGACTCATTTCGGCACATGTTCTGACCATACCATCCTGGAAAGACGAACGTGGTAGCTGACGCGTTGAATAGAAGATCATATGCAGGAACGAGTGTGATGATGTCAAGTATACGCATAGAACCAACTTTAATCGATAAAGTTAAAGTTGCTCAAGCCACAGATCCGGAGCTGATGCGTATGAAGAAGAAAGTACAAGAAGGTACTATTTCAGAAGCAAGAATTGATGAAGAAGGAATACTTCGAGTCCACTCCAGACTTTGTGTTCCTAACAATTCTGACTTAAAGCATAGAATCATGATGGAGGCACACAACACATCGTTTGCAATCCATCCTGGGAGTACCAAAATGTATCATGATCTTCGACATACATTTTGGTGGAACAATATGAACAGAGAGATCGCGAAGTTTATATCGAGGTGTTTAACTTGTCAACGTGTAAAGGCGGAGCATCAAGTGCCAAAAGGTCCATTGCAACTGTTAGTTCTCAGAGGGCACAGAAGATCTAGAAGGGGGGGTTGAATAGATCCTTTTTATTTTAAAAACTTTTCTGGTTTATGTTGTATTGTTCATATTAGAGTATATGACAAACATAAGAATCTTTTCAAGCACAGTGGAATAAGTAAAAGATTCCCCTTCATTGATATATTCATAATCATACATACATTGTTAAGAGAGTTAGTTTAGTTGTAGCGATTAGAACTTACATAGCGATTATAGACATAATGTAAATGACATAATGTAAAAGACACAGGGGTTTTAAGTGGTTCAAAGACTCAAACTCTAATCCACTCTTCTGCTTTCAACTAGCGAGATTTCCACTAAGGAAGGCGGCAAAGACCGAATCTCTACAATTCCTTAAAGGCCAGGAGCCTTGGGACTTCAGTTCACTAAGAACTCTTCAAGGCTAGCGACCTTGGGACTCCTCTAGTTCCCTAGGAACTCTTGAAGCCAATGAGGCTTGGAACTTCATTTAGTCCTTTGGACAAGGGACCCTTTGGCCTGCTTTGTTTAATCCCTCCGGACAAGGACCCTCTTGGCCCTGCTTCATTTAGTCCCCCTGGACAAGGACCCTTCAGGCCCTGGCTTCGTTGAGTTGTTTGTTTGTTGTTGTTGGAGTCGGTGTTGAGCTGCTAAGATGTCTTCATGTTCTGAACATCATCCTTGAAGAGCAGTTGTGTGATGCCCCCAAAATTAGGTATACATCACCCATCTTGGGTCGTCAGATACATGGTACAGAATTCAAATAAAACTTATTAATACAATTGTCGTGTACAATACGACAAAACATATGCTGTGAGTTTAAATACAAATATTATCTTCTAGATAATATCCACTCTCAGAATAAATCCTCATTACATTTATTGTCACACTATTTAACAGAATAGTGAGGACTATTAGCTAATACTATCATCCGGACCATCACTCCATTCCCCGACTCGTCCCAGCTACGTTCTCATTTCCTGAAGAGAACAGTGAAAGAAAGGGTGAGCTTAACTAGCCCAGCAAGAAATATTATGACTAAGATAATGCAAAATAAATTATCATTAGCCTCCAACAATGTTAAACTGATAAAATACAATAGACATCAAGTTTAATCTGCGGTGAACAAGCAATCCATTAAAAGAGTCAAGTAGAAAATAAAATCTACTATCTTTTATGATTAAAAAGGTTTTTCATCACTTTTATCGCTGAGACTCGGCTCAATAAATAATCCATATCATTAAATCATCCCTACACTACAGGCCAAGGATATTATTTTGTATCACGACCACGAATTATCCATGCACTACGGGCCAAAGATAATCGTGTTTTCATCAACGGTCCTGATCATGCCATAAAATAATTCATCTTTGCACCATTGGCCGAAGAGAATCCATAGCCATAATCATACCAAAAACTGTCGATCAATGCACTACGGGCCAATTAGGACTTTTAATTTTCACATCATTTGTAACATTACGGTCATGATTATACCGAATAATCCCTGGTCATAATCATACCAAGTCCATCTATGCACTACAGGCCACATATGACTTTCAATAAATATAAACATGAGGATGATGACAATGATATAAAAATTCAATTAAACAAGTTCAAGAATTAATTTATCCAGGAACCAATAACGTCCAAATTGTCAACATGATACTGCTTTGTAGAGTAAAATTCAAGAATGCTCAGAAGAATATTTCCATGAAAAGATACTGGATGAAGCGCAAATATTAAGGATATTCCACTAATTTCATGGAGTATAGAAGTCAAAATTTTAATCAACTGAGTATAATACCGAATGGAATAACAAAAGAAATCACCATGCATGTTGTACTTCGCGATGATTTGGTTATTTCAACGAAATAATAATAACGGAACGAGTCGGTGAAATTCACAATCGGCGGGATGTTCCAAATGTAATAATAAATGCGGAATAATAAATGATGGAACCAGTCCAAATATATATACAGATGCATGAATATTCATGTAATAATAAAGACGGAATAATAAAAATGGAACCATGTCCCACAGATATAGACGCATGAGGATATTCCGACGAGAATAATAAAGACGAATAATAGAAGAATGTCACCAAGTATAGGATAGCCCACGATATCAAAGTTATTCCAATGAGAACAATAAAGAAATGGAATAATGAAGTTCTCTTCTTGAATACAAAAGAATAATATCCCTTACCGTAAAATAATACTTGATATAAGAGTAGTGAAGTAGCGAGAAAACTTTTCTTCTATCTCTCTATAGTCTTTCTCTATAGTTTCTCTCTCTGTAGAGTTCAAAGAATTGTTAATAAGAAAATAATGAAGGAATGAGCTTCTATTTATAGGAAAATGGAATGCATAATAACTAATCCATGAACGGTCCAGTTGATTTACTTTAATCGACGGTCCATATTTAAAAGCAAAATCTTTTAAATAAAATATAATATATTCTATTTTATATAAAAGATATTTATTATGCAAACACTATGCAGAGCACTATCTGCAAATACTATGCATAATAAAATATAATATATTCTATTTATAGAATAACTTTAATAAAGTATTCATTACATATAAAAAAAATTACTATACAAAAACACTCACGCATAATAGAATATAATATATTCATTTATAGAATAACTTTAATAAAGTATTACATTTTATATAAAAAGATGTTTACATTTTATTACGTTAATAATACTGAATAAAACAAAACTTATAAATCAACAATAATTGAATCAAATAATGTGAGATCTATCGCAAGAACTATTGTAACAATAATTGAACAAAACTGAGTGACTTCTCACATAAATATCAATAATCAATACCGTGTGCTACTATGCAACAACATGTATTACTGTACTTTTACTATCGAGTAGTTCAACAGTATCAACGGTAAAACTTCCGTCGTTATTTTTAATAAAATATTTTTGTCATTTTCTCAATCTGACAGTAATTCTGTTGTGGGGTCCACCACTGATTGTACCGTCGTACGAATATTTTTAGACACAAAGAATATTCCCTGACCAATCGAATATAATATGACAACTTGCATACTTTGCAAAATTTATAAATATTACCCACAACTATAACATTATATCAAATCCACACCATAATATAAAAAAAATATTTTGGGAAATTTAAATCTTTATTTATAAAATATGGGGTCTCACAATCTCCTCTCCTTATGGAATTTCGCCCTCGAAATTTACGTACGTACCTGGTATGCCGAACAGGTGAGGATACCTTGACTTCACTTCAAATTCTAACTCTCGAGGTATAACCTTTGAGTGTCGAATATAATCATTTTTATCCAAAATTTTAACACGTATCTCCTCATACGTTAACTCATCCGCTATCTCACCCGGTTCTAAATTAATAATGTGGTTCGGGTCGTCCACATATTTACGTAACATCGATACGCTAAAAACGTTATGAACACGCAACATACTTGGCGGTAAAATGAGTCTATAAGCCACAGTTCCTATTTAATCGAGGATTGAGATTTCCTCTCTTCAGCAACTCTTGCTTTTGAAATAACGCCCTCTTGAACCTTCTTCTTCACATTCATCGACTCCAAAATGCGTGGTTTGAGCCGGCTTTAACTTTATCGATTAAAGTCGATTCTACTCATATATTCGTTATCTTCATGTGGGTCCGTATATTCGCACTCGTAAACGCATACGATCTTCTACTCAACGCGTCAGCTACCATGTTCGCTCTTTCACGATGATATTGAATATTACGATCGTAATCTTCAACAGCTCGAGCCAACATCTTTGGCGCATGTTACGTTCGTTTTAAGTAAAGAAATATTTGAGGGTTTAAGAAATGGGTTTTTGTACTGGGTTCAATACAAAATTCGATTTCACGCTCTAAGGTAGGCTAGGAAGTCTTCAAGAATACGCCAAGAAATTTATTAATGATAGAAATATCATTCAAAACTGTTACTCTCATCCAAGACTTGGATAGTACGTCACATTAACACCAACTGTGACTTCTATCCCTTAACCTGGATAGCACCTCACAATGATACCTATAACCTTGCCATCTTCATTCACGACGTCGCCTACAGAAAGTCTGGCTTCGGTGAATTCCACACAAGGAAGTCAACAATGAAAGGATCGGGGCTCTTTACTTATGGCTTAATATGACAATGATTGACTTTAGTGGTTTGGTTACTTTGAATTTGCATAACAGGTTGGTTAGGAGTATAAAAGCTAACAACCTTACAAAAATCATGATGAGTATTTAATCAATCGATTTCTAAAGTCACATCAAAGGCAACTATTTTCAAAGAGATAAGATCGACAGGTAACGTGAAAATGTTTATTTGAATCAAACAAGATTTAAAAACAGTAGAGGTAACGAAGGCTCCTACTAACGAAGTTTCAACCAATAAGTCAAAGTTTAACTTCTTCGGAGTCAAATTTAAACGTTGAACACAACTAGGTGAAATCAATGTTTTCAAACCCGGACCGGACCGCCGGTTGAACTGAAAAAAATCGGACTTTGGTTTTCAACTCAGCGGTCGATTTGGACCAATAAACCACTACGCTTAAAAACCGCGAGTTGACCAGGGAATTGAGCCGGTTGAGCCTGTTAACCCGATGAACCGATGGCCGGTTCACGGGTTTGACCGGTTCTCTCCATAAAGATTAAAAGAAAAAATATTACGGATTTTATTTTATTTTAGTAATTTAGTTGAGACTTTGTTTGGTATTTTATATATTTTTGCATTTATTTAATCAAACACTTGAATTTGTGGTTGAATTTCGGAATTTGAATGTATCTTAGAGATGTTTAGTTTTTTTTTTGTAGATTAATTGATTAATTTTACATATTTACTAAATATTATATACAATATATAATAATAATTAATATAATTAATTATTTATTATTTATTACATATTAATGACGTCACTAGGTCAATAATGGTCCGACCCTTTGGTTGGACCAAATGACCCATCCACCAATAACTTTTTTCTTCGATGGCCCCATCCGGGTTTAAAAACCTTGGGTGAAATAAAAGAGTGGGTAGAACTGGTATCTAACACGGTATAGACTTCGCAAGAGCTTATGATTAACTTACCCGTGATAATTTTATTCAGGTTCCTCATCACGACAAAAAAACACTCTCTCTTAAACTACCGACTTTGGCTTGTCTAGGACATCCTTTGGCATCACTATCCCAGCCGGACTTGACTTCTCTATACGACAAAATCGAGCTAGGTGACCTTCTCTTCCGCAATTAAAACACGCTTTGGATTGCTGCGTACAGTTTGGACGGATGTGTCCCTCCTGTCCGCATTTGAAACATACGACCGGTGGTCGTTCTTCTTCCTTTGAAACGGAGTGCGGTGTAAGCGTCTTCACGTCATTGTTGAACCTTCTCTTCTTAAAATGTCCATTCTTATTATCTTGGCCATGATTACCAATTAAAATGGTTACCATTCTTGGCATGATAATATCCCCACGATAGGTTATCGTTGTTCCGATTACCGTTGCCATCGGTATGATTATTATCATGTTGTTGGTCGTTGCCTTTTGGTTGTGCTGACTCATTATCGCGCTCCAATAACTAAGCCCTATTCATAACATCTGAATATAAACAAAGTTTGTGAGAAATGAGGTATTGACGTATATCGGGTTTCAAACCTCGCAAAAACATTCGCGTCATTCGCTATCGACCAAATGGGTTGCAAACCGGGATAAGTCCGCAAACTTAGCCTCGTACTACGACACGGTCATATTGTTTTGCTCCAGCTTGATGAATTCTACCTCCTTCATGTGACGAATACTTTCAGGAAAGTACTTGTCGTTGAATAATTCTTGGAACTTCTCCCAAGACATCTTGAGTGCGTCAGGCTGGGTACGTTTTACAGATTCCCACCAATGATCTCCTTCTTCACGCAACATAAAAGTGGCAAAGGGAACCTTGTGCTCCTCGGAGCATCCCAAGACATCAAATATCTTGGTGATCTGCTTTAACCACGTCTCCACCTTAAGTGGTTCTGGCTTTCCCAAAAACTCCGGTGGTCCCAGCTCCTTGAATTGCTTAGCGATGACCAACCGTGGATTGCCATTATTTCCTCCTGCATTATGAACAGGAGCCGCCTTCGCCTGATGTTTCATGAATTCTAAAAACTCTTAAGCGTATATATGCGATCGTTAATTAATTGATCGGTGTTGTTGTTTACGGAGGATTATCGCCATCCCATGTTGCACATTGTCCTGATTATTGATCTGTGGAGAATCAACAGTCTCCTGTGCTCCATTGCTTATCTCAACATTCTCGGATGCCATTTTCAAAAACTACCACAAAACAAGGGTTAATTAACATATCACATATTATCCCTATACTTTGACCGACCAATTAAATACCAAATAAACTTAGGTAGGTCATACTAGCAAAGGAATTCCCCGCTCTCCTCCTAGTTCTTATCTCACATCTTAGCCAGGGGATCATATCCTAAGCTTTGATACCAACCATGACGCCCCAAAATTAGGTATACATCACACATCTTGGGTCGCCGGATACATGGTCTGTAATTCAAATACAACTTACTAATACAATGTCATGTATGCAATACGACAAAACATATCTTTGTGAGTTTAAATACAAATATTGTCTTATAGACAATATCCACTCTCTCGAAATAAGTCCTCATTACATTTATTGTCACACTATTTAACAGAATAGTGAGGACTACTAGCTAATACTATCATCCCACTCATCACTCCATTCCCAGACTAAATCCCATTTACGTTCTCATTTCACGAAGAAAGCAGGTGAAAAAAGAAAGGGTGAGCTCAACTAGCCCAAAGAAGAAATATTATGACTAAGATAATGCAAAATAAATTATTATTAGCCTCCAACAATGTTAAACCGATAAAATACAATAGACATCAAGTTTAAGCTCAGAAGGCGAACAAGCAATCCATTAAAAGAGTCAAGTAGAAAATAAAATCTACTATCTTTTATGATTAAAAAGGTTTTTCATCACTTTTATCGCTGAGACTCGGCTCAATAAATAATTCACATCATTAAATCATCCTTGCACTACAGGCCAAGGATATTATTTCGTATCACGACCACGAATTATCCATGCACTACGGGCTAAAGATAATCGTGTTTTCATCAACGGTCCTGATCATGCCATAAAAAAATTCATCTTTTCACCCTTGGCCGAAGAGAATCCATAGCCATAATCATACCAAAAATTGTCCATCAATGCACTACGGGCCAATGAGGACTTTTAATTTTCACATCATTTGTAACATTACGGTCATGATTATACCGAATAATCCCTGGTCATAATCATACCAAGTCCATCTATGCACTACAGGCCATAGATGACTTTCAATAAATATAAACATGAGGATGATGACAATGATATAAGAATTCAATCAAACAAGTTCAAGAATTAATTTGTCCAGGAACCAATAACGTCCAAATTTTCCACATGATACTGCTTTGTAGAGTAAAATTCAAGAATGCTCAGAAGAATATTTCCATGAAAAGATACTGGATGAAGCGTAAATATCAAGGATATTTCACTAATTTCATGGAGTATAGAAGTCAAAATTTTAATCAACTGAGTATAATACCGAATGGAATAACAAAAGAAATCACCATGCATGTTGTACTTCGCATAGACGATTATTTCAACAGAATAATAATAACGGAACCAGGTCAGGTGAAATTCACACCGACAAGATGTTCCAACAGAATAATAAATGCGGAATAATAAATGATGGAACCAGGTCCCACAGATATATACAGACATGATATTCAGAAGCGAGAATAATAAAATAAAGGCGAAATAATAAAAATGGAACCGGTCCCACAGATATAAGACCAGACGGGATATTAAACGCGAATAATAATAAAGACGTAATAATAGAAGAATGTCACCAAGTATAGGGTAGCCCACGATTATACAAAGTTATTCCAACGAACAATAAAGAAATGGAATAACGAAGTTCTCTTCTTGAATACAAAAGAATAATATCCTCTACCGTAAAATAATACTTGATATAAGAGTAGTGAAGTAGCGAGTAAAACTTTTCTTCTATCTCTATAGTCTCTCTCTATAGTTTCTCTCTCTAGAGTTCGGTGAATTAAGTAAAAAATAATGAAGGAATGAGCTTCTATTTATAGGAAAATGGAATGCATAAGAACTAATCCATGAATGATCGAGATTGATTTACTTTAATCGACGGTCCATATTTAAAGCAAAATCTTTTAAATAAAATATAATATATTCTATTTTATATAAAAAAGATTTTTACTATCCAAAATACTATCAGTAACTATATCAAAACACTATGCATAATAAAATATAATATATTCTATTTATAGAATAACTTTAATAAAGTATTATGTTTTATATAAAAAAAAAATTTACTATACTGAAAACACTATGCATAATAGAATATAATATATTCTATTTATAGAATAACTTTAATAAAGTATTACATTTTATATAAAAGATGTTTTACATTTTATTACGTTAATAATACTGAATAAAACAAAACTTATAAATCAACAATAATTGAATCAAATAATGTGAGATACTTGTCAAAAACTATTGTAACAATAATTGAACAAAAGCGGTGACTTCTCACATAAATATCAATAATCAATACCGTGTCTTTCTTATGCAACAACGCCAGACATCTTGTATTTTTACTACCGAGTAGTTCAACAGTATCAACGGTAAAACTTCTGCCGTTATTTTCAATAAAATATTTTTTTTATTTTCTCAATCCGACAATAATTCTGTTGTGGGGTCCACCAATGATTGTACCGTCGTACGGATATTTTTCGACACAAAGAATATTCCCTGACCAATCGAATATAATATGACAACTTGCATACTTTGTAAAATTTATAAATACTACCCACAACTATAACATTATATCAAATCCACACAATAATATAAAAAAAATATTTCGGGAAATTTAAATCTTTATTTATAAAATCTGGGGTCTCATAAGTTGAGTGTTGCATGATGCTCACGACTTCTTGGTTCTTCAACTACTCGGATGACCCTTGATGAAGCTGCCTTGAAGATCATTCTCCTTGGTACTTGATGGTACGCATACGAGAGGCTTTTAAGATGACCGTAAGCTCTTCTTCAAAGTACTTAAAAGCTTTCTCATGCTTGACACCAAGATGGCTTTTGTGATCTCCCTTCTTGCTTCTTCGATGCCTTCCCATGATGGACTTGCTAAGATGACCGTAAGCTCTTCTCTATTGTACTTAGAGTCTTCCCATGATGGACATCCAGATGGCATGATGCTCTCTTTTCTCTCGGCAGTTCAGAACGCTCTTCAAGTAGTAGAACTCTCACTTCTACATCACACTTCTACTTCTTTCTTGATCTGACTTCTGAGTGTTCTTGGTGGATCGTAGAGTGAGCCTTCGAACTCACTATCACATGGTTTAGATCAGTCCACCTTCTCTCCAAAATTGACAACTCCAGCAGCCTTTGATCTTTGAAACTCTTCTACATTTATACATCTTCCCAATTCTTCCATTGGAAAGTAGCCGTTGGAAGCTATTCAAATGTCTTCGCAGATCTCGAGTTGCTTGAGGTGACTGCTTGATGTGACATGTCATACTTTTTACGACACTACGATCTCTTTGTTTCACACCTTTTGTCGGATGTATCACTTTACTGTCTTGGGCAGGTTGAAGACTTTATCTCTTCTGATTTCTAGATCAGAGGTTGTCCTTTTGCATTGATGCTCTTAATAAGCACTTGTTCAAATATTACTCTTCTTGATTGAGCCGTTGCCAATGCTTGATCTTGGTATTCGAACTTCTACAATTACGATGCATGTCTTCAAGGACTGATCATAGTGTCTTGTTGAGTGTTGCTCGTTGACTTAGAAGAGTTAACACTACGATCTGAAAAGAGTGTTGATTGGATCTTCAATGTAGAAAACCTCTTCCTTGTATTGTGCGGTGCTTGAATACTTACATTTTTTTCGTTCTCGATCTCGATGGCCTAATTCCTTGCTCTCTGTCCCTTCGAATATCAAGACACTTGATTTATGGTGTGTCCAAATTGCTTTCTCCCCGGTGATCTTCCGCTCACTTATCATCAATGAACTGACCTTGCACTTAATCACTTTAGTCTTGCTCTCCAGAGGATGACCAGTATCTAGGTTCACCTTCCATCAGTTCCTTCTTTGTTTGGCAAACATTACGATCTTGGTTGCTTCCAAGATTGTTGTCTTCTGTTCTCTTGATAGCTACTGCATTAGCTGACTTTTCCTTAGTCTGCTGCTGAAGTCTTTATTGGATCTCCTTGTGGAAGACTTCATCACGAATGGCCTTACACCTCAATCTTAACTTGATTGGGTTTGTTCTTAGATCTTACATTAGCTTTGTATGCCATTAGTTGAGTGCTCTCTGGTTCCTTCTTGTGGAATGCATTATTGCGATTGCCAATCGGAGGCTTCGTATCTTTGGATATTACAGGGAGTGCTCATTCGTTGAGAATCGTATCTACTCTCTACGATTACGACTTAGAATTTTGAGCACTTATGTTGGAGTCGTGATCCGCACTCTCTACGATTGACTTTGGCTTTGCCGAACACTACGATCCCGAGATCGATCTTGACACTCTACGATTTACGCCTTGTGCTTGTTGTCTTCATCGATCTTGCCCGACTACGATCTCTCGCATTCATTCGATGGACTCTACGATCTCGAGTGTAGCCTCGATCCTTGTCTTGGGTTTGGCATCGATAGACTCTCTACGACTCTGAGTGTAGTCTACGTTTCATACTTGGCTTGGCGGATGGTCGTTAAACTTATAGGCAGTTTGTCTCTATGATTCTAAACATGACTTCCTCGGCATACTACGATCCAGGGAAGCTCTTCTCGACACCTTCTACGATCCTTCTTCATTTCCCACGAAAGTCTACAAACTCTCAGATCTCACTATCTTGCATACTCTATTCTGCCTCGATAGCTCCAGGAGTTAACTCGACTCTCTGAAGACTACGACTTACAGTGCGGTGCTTCGACGATCGAACAAGCCTATCTATTACATCATAAGATCAACCTAACAAGCTTGATCTTTCTATATTTATAGTCCTTATACATCATTTCTTGTTAAGGACTTTACAAAGCTATTTTGCTTATGTAGGATCAACCTAACATATTTGATCAATTCATTCTAAGTCCTTGTACATATATTTCTATTATCTATCAAAGGACTTTATGACTTTTTCTTCATGCAAGCATACTTGCATATTCATTCATATATATATCATAATCAAATCATATATTAAATAGGAATATCATTCACATGTTTATTCCTGACAATCTCCCCTATTTGATTATGACAAAAACAATAAGTGCATATGCATGTTATGAATGAATCTTAGATACGATGAAAGCAATCTGTATTTCTAAGCGATTAATCATGAATGTCATTTATATTAATATGGCAATTATATATTCAGACATTCTACATCCTGGATCCAGAACATACTAACAGACTAGAGATGTACCTCCTTGGCTCCATGTATGTTTCCAGGATGCTTGTTGATCAGCTACTCATCTGATTCTGCTTCTTGCTCTTGCTCCCCCTCAGATGATGATCTTCTATCTTTGCTTGGCTCCCCTTCATCACCTTTCTGATCTGGTTTCCTTTCAGCTTCTATGATTTTGGTATCATCATCTTCAGGCTCCCCCTCAGATGATGATTCTTTATCTGCTGCTGCTACCTTCTTCTTTGACTTCTTCTCCCTTAACCCCTGTGCTCTTCTTCTTTCTTTGCCTCTTTTTCTCCCCCTTTTTGTCATCAATCATTTGAGAGAGCTGCTCCATGTTGGACATAAGCTGCTCCATCAGGTAGGAGGAGTTTGCAACTTCAAACTTTAGCTCTTGCTGTCCGAGTTCAAGTTGCACAGAGAAGGACTGTTTCAGATCGTCAATCTTGTCAGAGAGGGCTTCGATCTGCTTTGCATTGGCCTCTTGAACTTGTAGAGCTTCTGCCTTCTGATCTTGGATGGCCTTCTGATAGATGTTATCCCTTTCTTGTAGTTTGAGAGATACATCAGCCAAGATGGCTTGAAGTTTGTGCTTGAAAGAATCATCTCCTGCTTCTATCTACTTTTGTGATTCTTTTGTGAGCATAGAGATCTTTTTGCTTAAATCATCAGAACTTTTCTGTAATTCCTGCTCCAAAGCAGTTTGATCCTCTTGATTGGCAGCTTCAGTTTGGGCAATGGATTGGACTCTACGATTGTCATCTTTGGACAGATTTTCAAATGTTTGGATAATCTGAACAATCGTGGAATACCAATTGCTTGTGAAGGATGATGGAGTGTCTGATAGCAGTGCTTGATCATAAGAAGGCTTCTTGGATTGGGCTTGGACATCATCAGCCGTAGAGTTAATAGACTCTACGATCAGCTCCTTGGTCATGACCCTTATTCCTTCAGAATCTACTCTATGATTGTAGGGGATGTAGAGATTTTCAACTTGTCGATAGACCTTGAAGTGAGGCTGGTCTCTGATCAGTTTGGTAGCAAACTTCTTTACTTTTGGAAAGTTCTGAGCCACCAGTTCTATGCTTGGAAACTGTTTGTAACACCAATTGAAGGAGCTTCCATCTTTTTCAGTGTGTACCTTGAGCCATGGCATCCACTGAAAGAACCATCTTTCTGGTGGAGCATCTGTCAGATCATTTGATACTTCCTCTACGATACTTCTGTCAAATCTTTCAGGAGAGGGAACTGGATAATCTTCTTGTTAAATCACTTCTTGAGGTGCGAAACCGGACTCTCCTTTAATCTCTTTTCTCTCGGAGCCTGAACTTTCTTGATTATTTTCAGCAGGGAATTCATCTAGCTGCATTTCATTATCAGATCCTTCTTGCTCATCTTCAATAGAGAAACCTTCTTGCTGAGTTTTATTATCAGAACTTTCTTCAGCAAGTCTTTCCTTAGATTCTTCTTCTTCACTTCTTTGGCTTCTTCTTGACATCTTCTCCACGAGGATCTGATTCATCATCACTCAATTCAATGATGGCATTTGATTGGTTCTTTGTTCCTTTTGGAGGCAAAAGCTGGCTTCTGACTATAGCTTCTCCTTCTTCGTGGAGGTTCAATTAATGGAGACACTGACTCTTCTTCTTCTCTTTCTTCTTCTTCTTCAGTCTCTGACTCCTCTTGCTCATCAGATAGACTTCTTCGGAGATCAGCATTGGCGGGGCAGCAGACTCTTCTTTCTTGGCCTCATCACTTTTTGAGCCATCATGAGAAGCATTCTTCTTCTTCTTCTTGAATAGCATTTTCGACCCATTCTCCAAATTTGGTTAGGCGATTGCATTTGGGGATGCACTTTGATCATCATGAATTTCTTTTTCTTCATCAAAGTGGTTGCTCGAGGATTAGCCATGGGGCTTGAGTACTTTTCTTCTTTACATTTTTCTCTGCGTTTCCTTCATCACATCTCGCTTCATTCTCATTCTTTGGATGATGACCGTGAAATTTGGACTACATCTTCTGTTTCTTCCCCTCTGCGACTCCACGTCCCTTTCTTGTGAGATGTGTATTGATTTGAAAGATAAGGTGGTTTGTCATCCATCTTAACTTTCTTCTTGATTGGCCCTTGAAGCAACTTTCTTTCTTCTTCTTTTGTGGTTTCATTGATTTGGGCCTTTTCTTCTTCATTCTTTGTTCAAGGAGGAGACTCTCCTTGGTGGGGCTGGGCTTTCTTCACATCACTAGCTCTTTTCACCACTTTTGATTTCTTCTGGTTTGGTGTGATTTTAGTTCTGCTGCAGAGTCATCGATTCGAGCTCTCTGTCTCTGCTTATCTTCCTTTTCTTAGCGGAGAGGCTCTCTGCTTTGCTCCCATCTGTCAACCTTTTGTTCTCCTTGGGGTTCTTCTTCCAGTTTTCAAATAACTGTGGAGACATCACCTTGTGCACATTTAGGGCTTCTCCCTCATCATCCTTGATCTTTCTCCCTAGCTTTTTCTTCAGTATGATACTTAATAGCCTCCCATGAAATACCTTGGTCAGGGGATTCTTCTCAGCCTTCTCTACCCATTTGGAGATCTGATCAAACAAGATAGCTCCAAAGTCGATTTGTTTCTTCAAAACTATTGCTGACATGATTTTCAAATTCTTGGTGATCAACGTGTCTTGTGCGGTGTTCTTCTTACATAGTATGCACTTTCCAACTATTTCAGCAAGGAACTCATATTACTCAGGAAACTCCTTCTTCTTCATGTCCTTGAAACTAGGGTTTCTTTGATACCCCCTAACTTCCTTTGCTAATTCAGTGTTGACATTGTCAAGGTTCTTTAGCCCTTGGTTAGGAAAACCTAGGCATTGATTGAGGTCGAAAGATTTTAAGCAAGAGACCGACCTTTAACCTTGGTAGTAAGAGTTTACGAATTTATAGAGGCGTTTGAGTAGAATTCTTTAACCAGAGTTGCGATGATCGAGTATTTGCCTCAAGGTATTACGAAAATCCGACCTTCTTTACAAGCTCGAGAATGTCCACGAACTTCTTTTGATTTCTCAAACGATTTTGTTCTAAAATGAATACCGGTAATCACTTTGCCGGTTTTCCATTTTGAGTAGTTTGAAGAATATGGGTATTAGATATAGAAGTTTATGCAAGATGGTTATATGCGGTTGGTAAGGCTCGGAGGTTAACCGATTTTGTTCTTGAAAAGCTTTCTAGGGTTTTGAAAGCGGGAGGAGAAAGGTTCGATATCTTTTAGTAGCTTATCTGCATTTAAACTTGTCTTTATGGCGGTTCCTTCTACTCTCTGCATACTTAGTGATGTGTCAACTGTCCATTGGTTGCCGTTGCCCGATAATGAGTTGTAACTCCCCACAACTTTTCGGTTATTAGAGAGAGTGGGCGTTTAATTGGCGTGGCTTTGACCGTTGACCTTTTAATTAAATAGTGTAACATGATGAGATAGCTATAGACTCTCGATTTCATTTGTTTACTCAACGATCAATTTTGAGAGATCTTTGCGATGGATGGCTTCGTCTTTCCTCCTTACTTCGATGCAGCATAGCTCAATCATTGATGTATTCGAACTTATCTCCTCAACTTGAATGGCTTAGAAGATGTCTCATTCTTTATGCTCCTTGAACTGGAATACCCTTTGGTAGGACTACGATCGTTGAGTTATCTTCTTACATCGTCACGAGGTTGCACTACGATCATTTAGACGACATTATGATCGTTGAGTTTGTCTTCTGATCGTTTAGTCCTCTTCAAGTTCAACTCTACGATCGTTGGTGACTTGGTTCTTTTGAGATGAACTAGATCAAGCATTCCTTACGGGATAAGGTATCTCGGGAAGGGCCAACCTCTTAGAGTTAGCTAAAGGTCGGTTTTGTCCCCGAGGCGCTTTCGATGAAATACTAAGACGGTGATTTTCAATGACATCTCATTAGACCTTTTACGATGGGGAGGTCTTTCTACCACTTCTGGATATCTCGCATTCTTTGAAATTGCGGTGTCCTTACTTTTTCTTACACTACGATCATGTGTTTGATCGTAGGAACTTCACGATTATGGATTGGGTGGCTAAAGGGTTATCAGTAGTACGTTTTGAGACGTTCCTACTGACTATGGATCTTCATATGGTTCATCAGCCACAAAGTTTTGGGACTCTGTAGCTGGTACATCTCTTCCAGGTTTAATAGTGTTGTTATTCCTTAACAGATCACTGCTCCCCCATTGTTGATGCTGTCTTCTTAGATAGATGTGATTCCTTCTTCATGTTTATTTGAAGGCTGCCCGACATTTCTCCTTCTGATTGGAATCATCATCGTTGCTTAGTTTTTCTTGTATCGTAGAGATGAGTATTTTCAGGATTGATCACTCTACGATCATTTGACAAAGACTACTGAGCGTAGTCTTCTTTGTCGATCCTTTGTTCCGAGAAGTTACGCTTCATAAAGAACTCCTTTTGTCTTAAGCTCAATGATCTTACATTGTGAGCTTCCCTTGAGGATCTTTTCCATAAAGCATGTCTTTCTTGATATGGGCACATAGAATCCTCTTTATCTTACATTTCATGGCATGCTCTCATATACTGAGATGTGCGACCATGTGAGCTCCATTCAGGTTAGCTCGGAGGGTCTTCAAGGACGAGCTTGAACATATAGGAACTTTATCAGACTCATTTCTGAACAGTCCTTAGCCTTCTGCTGGTTGTATCTTCTTGGTGAAGTCTTCGCTTCATCATTCCTTAGTGTGGTCGATTTGTCCAAATACCTTTTTACCATCGAATTACAAAAAGCGATCATTTATTGAAGATATCTTTGAGTTTGGGTATTGATGTGTATGGCTTTACTTTTGCTCCTGACAGCTTAATGCTCTTGTTGGCCTTTCATCAATCAGTCGTGGTCTTGAAGATGTAGATCAAGAGAATCTTAGCATTAAGATCTTTGACATTTTTTTGAGTTTACAAAGATAGCACCCAGTTGTTGGTTGGTCACTCATAAGTTTGAGAAGATTTTCTTTCTCCTCTTGATCAACATTTCTTAGTACGCGTGACCTCTTCATCTTTCAGACTGATGAATGCTTTACTCTTTGTCACTGATGTCTCTTGCTCTCTTTCTCTTGTCTTGTCTTTAGACTACAAGATTGACTGCAGGCTAGGATTGGTCTTGTTGATATAGAAATCGAGGATATGGACCAATCTGAGCAGCTTCAGGTGTATACACATTTTTACCTATACACAATATTTCTAACGTGTGAGCTCTTCTGCATATAACAAGTTACTTACTACTAAACTAAGTTTAGAACAATGTTGGTGCCTTGGATCAGACTCAAAGCGATTAGCTTTTGAATATATCATGAGAACACCGCTTTGATACCAATTGTTAGTTCTCGTGAGGCACATAGATCTAGAAGGGGGTTGAATAGATCCTTTTTATTTCAAAAACTTTTACGGTTTATGTTGTATTGTTCATATTAGAGTATATGACAAACATAAGAATATTTTCAAGCACAAAGACAAAATAAGTAAAAGATTCCCTTCATTGATATATTCATAATCATACATACATTGTTCGTAGGGTTAGTTTAGTTGTAGCGATTAGAACTTTCATATAGCGATTATAGACATAATGTAAATGACATAATGTAAAAAGACACAGGGGTTTTAAGTGGTTCAAAGACTCAAACTCCTAATCCACTCTTCTCGCTTTTCCAACTAGCGATTTCCCACTAAGGAAGGCGGCACCACAGAATCTCTACGATTCCTTAAAGGCCAGCAGCCTTGGGACTTCAGTTCACTAAGAACTCTTCAAGGCCAGCAGTCTTGGGACTCCTCTAGTTCCCTAGGAACTCTTCAAGCCCAGCAGGCTTAGAACTTCATTTAGTCCCTTTGGACAAGGACCCTTTGGCCCTGCTTTGTTTAGTCCCTCCGGACAAGGACCCTCTTGGCCCTGCTTTATTTAGTCCCTCTGGACAAGGACCCCTCAGGCCCTAGCTTCGTTGAGTTGTTTGTTTATTGTTGTTGGAGTCAGTGCTGAGATGCTAAGATGTCTTCATGCTCTGAACATCTTCTATCCCTAGCAGCTTGGCTTGATCATCCTTGAAGAGCAGTTGAGTGTTGCATGATGCTCAGCTTTTTAGGTTGCTCAACTACTCCGGATGACCCCTTGATGAACTGCCTTGAAGATCATTCTCCTTGGTACTTGATGGCTGCACATGAGAGGCTTCTAAGATGACTGTAAGCTCTTCTGCAAGGTACTTAAAAGCTTTCTCATGCTTGACACCAAGATGGCTTTTGTGATCTCCCTTCTTGCTACTCGATGCCTTCCCATGATGGACTTTCTAAGATGACCGTAAGCTCTTCTCTATTGTACTTAGAGTCTTCCCATGATGGACATCCAGATGGCATGATGCTCTCTTTTCTCTCGGCAGTTCAGAACACTCTTCAAGTAGTAAAACTCTCACTTCTACATCACACTTCTACTTCTTTCTTGATCTGACTTCTGAGTGTTCTTGGTGGATCGTAGAGTGAGCCTTCGAACTCACTATCACATGGTTTAGATCAGTCCACCTTCTCTCCAAAACTGACAAATCCAGCAGCCTTTGATCTTTGAAACTCTTCTACATTTATACATCTTCCCAATTCTTCCGTTGGAAAGTAGCCGTTGGAAGCTATTCAAATGTCTTCGCAGATCTCGAGTTGCTTGAGGTAGACTGCTTGATGTGACATGTCATACTTTTTTTGACACTCAGTCTCTTTGTTTCACCCTGCCTGTCGGATGTATCACTTTCTTTGTCTTGGGCAGGTTGAAGACTTTATCTCTTGATTTCTAGATCGAGGTTGTCCTTTTGCATTGATGCTCTCAATAAGCACTTGTTCGAATATTACTCTTCAGATTGAACCGTTGCCAATGCTTCAGTCTTCAGGTATTCGAACTCTACGATTCTGATGCATGTCTTCAAGGACCTGATCATAGTGTCTTATTGAGTGTTGCTCGTTGACTTAGAAGAGTTAACACTACGATCCTGAAGAGTGTTGATTGGATCTTCAATGTAGAACACCTCTTCCTTATATTGTGCAGTGCTTCAATACTTTTGTTTGACTGTTCTCAGATACTGATGGCCTAATTCCTTGCTCTGGTCCCCTTCTGAATATCAAGACACTTCAGATTTGTGGCGTGTCCAGCTTGCTTTCTCCTGGTGATCTTCCGCTCACTTATCATCAATGAACTGACCCTGCACTTAATCACTTTAGTCTTGCTCTCCAGAGGCTGACCAGTATCTAGGTTCACCTTCCATCAGTTCCTTCTTTGTTTGGCAAACACTACGATCTTGGTTGCTTCCAAGATCGTTGTCTTCTGTTCTCTTGACAGCTACTGCATTAGCTGACTTTTCCTTAGTCTGCTGCTGAAGTCTTTATTGGATCTCCTTGTGGAAGACTTCATCACGAATGGCCTTACACCTCAATCTTAACGCTGATTGGGTTTGTGCTTAGATCTTCTGTTAGCCTGCATGCCATTCGTTGAGTGCTCTCTAGTTCCCTTATTGTGGAATGCATTATTGCAGTGCCAACCGAGAGGCTTCAGTATCTTTGGATATTCCGGAGTGTGCTCATTCGTTGAGAATCGTATCACTCTACGATTCGACTTAGCATTTTGAGCACTTCCATTTGAGTCATAGTTCGCACTCTACGATTCACTTTGGCTTTGCCGACTACTCACGATCCCGAGATCGGATCTTGACACTCTCTACGATTTACGCCTTGTGCTTTTTGTCTTCATCTGATCTTGCCCGACTACGATCTCTGCATTCATTCAGTGGACTCTACGATCTCAGAGTGTAGCCTACGATCCTTGTCTTGGCTTTGGCATCGATAGACTCTACGACTCTGAGTGTAGTCTATGTTCATACTTGGTTTCGGCAGATAGTCGTTCGGCTTATAAACAGGTTGTCTCTACGATTGTAAACATGACTTCCTCAGCACACTACGATCCCGAGGAAGCTCTTCTCGACACACTACGATCCTTCTTCGTTTCCCCTGGAATTCTACGAACTCCGAGATCTCACTTTCTTGCATACTCTATTACGCCTCGATAGCGCCTTTTGTTAACTCGACTCTCTGGCGGGACTCGACTTCTGATGCGATTTTCGACGATCGAGATAAGCCTATATCTATTACATCATAAGATCAACTAACAAAGCTTCATCTTTCTATATTTATAGTCCTTGTACATCATTTCTTGTTAAGGACTTTACAAAAGTCATTTTTTTATTATATAGATCAACCTAACATATTTGATCAATTCATTCTAAGTCCTTGTACATATATTTCTATTATCTATTAAAGGACTTTACAGCTTTTCTTCATGCAAGCATACTTGCATATTCATTCATATATATATATCATAATCAAATCATATATTAAATAGGAATATCATTCACATGTTTATTCCTGACAGCAACCACTTGAGATTCCGAAATGGAAGTGGGAACACATTACCATGGATTTCGTTACGGGTCTTCCCACGGTTTCTCAAGGCATAAATGCGATTTGGATTATTGTTGATAGATTAACCAAGTCTGCCCATTTATTACCGATACGGGAGACTTATTCCCTTGAACGTCTTCCTAGTATGTACGTGAATGAGATTGTGAGGTTGCATGGCATGCCAATATCCATAGTTTATGATCATGACCCAAGATTTACTTCAAGATTTTGGGTTAGCTTGCAAAAAGCTATGGGTAAGGATTTACGGTTCAGTTCGGCATACCATCCTCAAACAGACGGACAATCAGAGAGGACTATTCAAACTCTTGAAGATCTATTAAGACTTTGTGTCCTTGATTTCAAAGGGAGTTGGGATAAGTACATACTATTGGTGGAATTCTCCTACAACAACAGTTATCATGCAAGTATAGGTCTGGCTCCATTTGAAGCATTGTATGGATGAAAGTGTCGCTCTCCAGTATGTTGGGATGAGGTACGAGAAGTATAAAATTATGATGGAGGCGCACAACACACCGTTTGCGATCCATCCTGGGAGTACCAAAATGTATCATGATTTTTGACATACATTTTGGTGGGGCAATATGAAGAGAGAGATAGCGCTGTTTTTCTCAAGGTGTCTAACGTGTCAACGAGTTAAGGCGGAGCATCAAGTACCAAAAGGTCCATTGCAACCACTTGAAATTTCAGAATGGAAGTGGGAGCACATTACCATGGATTTCGTTAATGGTCTTCCCAAGGTTTCTCAAGGCATTGATGCAATTTGGGTCATTGTTGATAGATTGACCAAATCACTCATTTCTTACCAATCTGAAAACTTATACACTTGAACGCCTTTGCTCGTATGTACATAAACGAGATTGTAAGATTGCATGGTATGCCAAGATCCATAGTTTCGATCGAGACCCAAGATTCACTTCACGATTTTGGGGTTAATTTACAAAAAGCTATGGGCACGAATTTACGATTTAGTTCGCCATATCATCCTCAGACGGACGGGCAGTCGGAGAGGACCATTCAAACTCTTGAAGATCTATTAAGACTCTGTGTCCTTGACTTCAAGGAAAGTTGGGACAAGTTCTTACCATTGGTGGAGTTTTAGTACAACAGCAGTTATCAAGCAAGTATTGGCATGGCTCCATTCGAAGCGTTGTATGGAAGAAAATGTCGTTCTCCAGTATGCTGGGATAAGGTGGGTGAAGCAACGTTGTTGGGACCGGAGTTGGTACGTATGACTACAGAAAAGATTCAAACGATCCGGCAACGTATAAAAACCTCACAAGATCGACAAAAGAGTTATGCCGGTCTTCATCGAAAGGACGTGGAATTCGATATAAGAGATCATGTGTTGTTATGTGTTGCTCCATGGAAAGGAGTTACGAGATTTGGAAAGAGAGCAAAGCTCAATCCTTGATTCATCAGCCCATTTTTAATCCTTGATCGAGTAAGAACTGTGGCCTATAGACTCGCTTTACCGCCAAGTATGTCTCGTGTTCATAACGTTTTTCACATATCCATGTTACGTAAATATGTGGAAGACCCGAACCACATTATTGAGTTAGAACCGGACGAAATAGCGGAAGATTTGACGTATGAAGAGGTTCCTGTTCAAATCATGGATAAGAAGGAACATATTCTACGCACCAAGGTTATACCTCAAGTCAAAGTTTTGTGGAGAAACCACGATGTTGAGGAAATGACTTGGGAGTTAGAATCTGAAATGAAATCAAGGTATCCTTACCTCTTCGACATACCAGTCGTCGCACTAAATTTCGAGGGCGAAATTTCTTAAGAAGGGGAGATTGTAAGACCCCAACTTTTTGAATAAAGATGAATTTTTCTATATTTATCATTTTTGAATATTATGGAATAAATTTAATATAATGTTATAGTTGTGAGTAGTATTTATAAATTCTGCAAAGTATGCAAGTTGTTATATTATATTCGATTGGTCGGGGAATATTCGTTTTAGCAGGGAATATTCGTACAACGGCGCAATCATTGGTGGACCCCACAACAGAATTATTGTCGGATTGAGAAAACGACAAAAGTATTTTTATAAAAATAACTACGGGAAGTTTTACCGCTTGATCTTGTTGAACTACTCGGTAGTAAAAAAGTACGATGTCTGGCATGGTTGCGTAGTAGCACACCATTTAATATTGATGCTTACGTGAGAAGTCATTTAGTCTTGTTCAATTATTGCTATAGTAATTATTGCATAGTATCTCACGTTATTTGATTCAATTATTGTCGATATTTTATATATTGTTAAAATCAATAATTGAGACGACAAAGTTATTAATATTATTATTTGCAATATTAACGATGTCTAGAAGTTACATCGAGGAGAGGTTTGGTCACCTAATTGCTACCAATAAGGAGAAATCCTTATTGAAAGCCCCTCTTTCCTCGGAACGACACAGTCGATTAATATTGTGAATTATAATAAAGATGATAAATGTTATTAAAATTATTAAGGTGATATTCACGTGGAGGAGTATAAACATTATTATTTTATATTTATATATTTGATAGTGGATTTTGGGTGGAGGAAAGTTTTATTATTTTATATATATATATATATATTTGATAGTGGATTTTGGGTGGAGAAAAGCTTTATTATTATATATATATATATTTGATAAAGGATTTTGGGTGGAGAAAAGCTTTATTATTATATATATATATATTTGATAGTGGATGTTGGTGGAAGAAAGTTTTATTATATATATATATATATATATATATATATATATATTTGATAGTGGATGTTGGTGGAAGAAAGTTTTATTATATATATATATATATATATATATATATTTTGATAGTGGATTTTGGGGAGAAAGTTTTATTATTATATATATATATATATATATATATATATATATATATATATATATATATTTAAAAGTTTTATGGACCGTCCAGATTAAAAGTGAATTAATCTGGATCGTTCAGAATTAGTTACTATGCACCCATTCTTCTATAAATAGAAGCTCATTCCTTCATTATTTCTTACTTAATTCACCTTGAAACTCCGGAGAGAAAAATTATAGAAAAACTATAGAAAAGATTTACGCTACTTAACTACTCTTATATTCGGTTCTTTTTACTAGTAAGGGTGTTATTCTTTCCGATTCATGAAGAGAATCGTTGTTATTAAATTGCTTATTATTCTGTTGGAATAACTCAGATCTGTGATCTACCATATAATTGGTGACATTCTTTTATTATTCCGCCTTTTTCTATTCATTGGAATATCATATACATGATTTTTACGGGGACTGATTAATTCTTTATTTATTCTTTGGAATATCCTGCGTCTCGTTTCGCTTTACGGGACTGGTTCCGCTCTTTATTATTATTACATTGGAATATCCCGCTTGCGGTCTTAATTTACCGACTCGGTCTCGTTATTTAGTATTCTCATTGGAATAACTTTGTCATCTTGAGTACCACATGCATGGTGATCTCTTTTGTTATTCCATTCTTTATTATACTCACTAGCTTTAATTGTATCCATGTTTTGATCATTCTTGAATTTTACTCCACTATGATTATTTATGAGGTATTTTTGGACATGGATAAACCGAAATACGAATCCTTATTATTTGTTATTTTGTTTCACTGGATTCGTTTCTTTTAAAATATTTTTCATCATCCTCACCCTAAAATGATGATATTCTTGAATATCTTTGGCTGTAGTGCAAAAAAAGATGAATGATTTCGATGAATATCTTTGGCCCGTAGTGCAAAGATGAACAGGTGTTTAGATGAATATGACCAACTGGTGAATATCTTTGGCACCAGAGTGCAAAGATGAATATTTGATTTATGATGTATATTGATTGATGTTACTGAGGATAAAATATTGATGATGGACTTTTAAATTCATAGATAATAGTAGATTTCATTCTCTACGTAACTCTTCTATGAATTATTGTTTCCGCTGCGACTATTGATCTGAAACTTGTTGTCTATTGTATTTTATCAGATTTTTCCCTATTGAAAACTAACGATAATTTGTTCTATATTATCTTAGTCATAATATTCTTTACTGGGCTAGTTGATCTCACCCTTTTCTTTTTTGTTCCATTTTTCTTCTCAGGAGGCGAGAATGTAGCGAGTTGAAGTCGGGAGTGGAATGATGGTTCTAGAAAGATGACTTAGTAGTCCTCACCATTTTTGTTAAATAATCTATCAATAATTGTAATGAGGACTTATTTGAGTGTGGATATTGTCTAGATGACAATATTTGTATTTAAACTCATAATTTTTATGTTGTATTAATAAAGTTGTAGTTGTTTCTGTACCATGTATTTTGACGACTCAGAATGGGTGTTGTATACCTATTTTGGGGGCGTCATAGTTGATATCAGAGCTTAGGGATATGATCTCTGGCGGAGATCGGGAAATAGAACTAGGAGGGGAGAGACGAGTAAATCCTTCGCTGGTGTGTCCTACCTAATCTTATTTGTTAGTCGGTCATAATATAGGGGTATTATGTGATATGTTAATTTGTTAAATTAACCCTTGTTTTATAAGCGATTTGAGAATGTCGAATGAGAATGTTAACAATGGAGGAGTAATGAAACCGTGGAGACACATGTGCTCACCAACGAGGAGAACGTCTGCAACAGTGGCAATGTTCCTCCCGTGAACAACACCAATGAAAGCGAGATGATGAACGATGGGATGTTTAGAAGCCTTTTGCAGTTCATGCAAAATCGCAGACGAGGAGACTCGTGTTCAAAATACGAGGAGGAAATGATAGCAATTCACGGTTTGTCACAAACAAGCGCGATTCAAAGAGTTGGGACCACGAAATTTATTGGAAAGCCGGATCCGATCAAGGCGAGAGACGTGGGTCAAACAAATTACCAAGATATTCGATGTCTTGGGATGCACGGAGAACGAAGGTTATTTCTATTCGCCACCTTTATGTTCCGTGGCGAGACAGACTCATCTTGGTGGGAGTCTATGAAGCGTCTTTCGACTGCCGCCTTTCGGCATGTCTTGGGAGACATTTCAGAATCGTTCAATGACAAATACTTTCCGAAAGTGTTAAATCGTATGAAGGAGGTAGAGTTTATTAGATTGGAACAAAATAACATGGCGGTGTCCCAAAGACGAAAGCGAAGTTCACGGAGTTATCCGAGTTTGCGCACCTCATTTGGGGAGAATGAGGAACGTGATGGCCGCGGATGTTTCTTAGAGGTTTGAAACCCTAGATACGTCAATATCTCATTTCTCATAAATTTTCTCTCTATTCGGATGTTGTCAGCGGGGCTCAATTATTAGGCGAGATAACGAGTACGGTCAACCGAGGGACCACAACCAGAATCATCTGGGTGGACGGCGATCCATCGTGAACAACGATAACCAAATGGAGAAAGAAGAATACTGACAAAAGCGGTAACCACTCTGGTGGTAATCGTATGCCATGAGAATAGAAGAAGCGAGTCGGAGGAGAGATTTTAAAGAGGAGATTCAATAATGACTATCTGAAGACGTCGGTGAAGAAAGAAAGAATCGGTTCCAAGGGAGAGAACGACCATCGGTTATATCTTATAAGTCACGGAAAAAGGACATATCGGTACCAAACTACCCACAACAGTTTAAGGTATGTTGTAATTATGAAAATGAAGGACATATCGCTCGAGATTGCACTGTAGCGAAACCAAGTCCAGCGGGGATGGTGACTCAAAAGGCTGTCCCAGAAAAGTCAAAGTCAACGGTTCCTGGAAGAGCATTTGTCGTGACTGGTCAACATGTGAGGAACCCAAACGAGGTGATCACGGGTAAGCTAATCATAAATTCATGCGAAGTTTATACCTTACTAGATACCGATGCTACCCATTCATTTATTTCTCCTGCTTGTGCTCAACGTTTAAACTTGACTCTGGACAAATTAGAATTTGATTTATCTGTGGAGACTCCGTTAGGAGAAACTTTCATCACATCCACTGTTTATAAATCTTGTTTTATCCAAGTTGGCACCATCACCTTACCTGTTGACCTTATCTCTTTAAAGATACTTGCATTTGACGTGATTTTAGGGATTGATTGGTTAACTACTTATCATGCCAAAATTGATTGTTTTCGTAAGGTTGTTAGTTTTCATATTATTCTTAACCAACTTGCTTGCAGCGAATTCAACTAACTAAGCCATTAAAACCAATCACCGTTATATCAAGTCATAAAATTATTCGTTTATTAAAAAATGGATGTCAAGCTTTCTTAGCCCATGTTATGGATTTGAATAAAGACACGTCATATTTGAATAATATTCTGTTGTTATTGACTTTCTGACGATTTCTGAAGAACTTCCTTGCCTACCCCGAACGTGAAGTTGAATTCTTTATTGACCTTGAACCTGGTACAAAGCCCATTTCTAAAACCTCATATCGAATGGCTCCTATTGAACTTCAGGAGCTAAAGGTCCAACTGCAGGAGTTTTTGGATATCAGTTTTATTCGTCCGAATACATCTCCTTGGGGTGCTCCTGTTTTATTTTTAAGGAAGAAAGACGGGAGTATGCGACTTTGTATTGGCTATCGAGAATTGAACCATGTCACCATCAAGAATAGGTATCCGCTACCTCGTATTGATGACCTGTTTGACCAGTTACAAGGAGCATAATTCTTTTCAAAATCGATCTTCGCTTTCGGATATCATCAATTTGAAGGTTAAAACTGAGGATATTCCGAAGACTGCCTTTAGAACTCGGTACGGGCATTATGAATTCTTAATCATGTCTTTTGGATTGACTAATGCTCCTGTGGCTTTCATGGATATGATGAACCGAGTATTCAAGGATTATTTGGATCAGTTCGTTGTTATCTTTATTGATGACATCTTCATATATTCCAAAAGCCATGAAGATCATGAACACCATTTGAAGCTGGTACTGCAAAGGCTTCGTGATAACCAGCTATATGCCAAGCTGAAGAAATGCGAGTTCTGGCTTGAGGAAGTAGCATTCCTTGGGCACGTGGTGTCAAAACATGAAGTATCTGTTGACCCGGCGAAGATTGAAGCAATACAAAGTTGGGAGCAAATGAAATCGGTGACCGAAGTACGTAGCTTTTTGGGCTTAGCTGGTTATTATCGGAGATTCGTGGAAGGATTTTCTCGAATCGCTACTCCATTAACTCAGCTGACTCGGAAAGATATCAAATTCGTATGGAGCGAGGAATGCGAGAAGAGTTTTCAAGAGCTTAAGAGGAGACTCATTTCGGCACCTGTTTTGACAATACCATCTGGTTCGGATGGATTTGTTATCTACAGCGATGCTTCAGGCAAAGGTTTAGGATGTGTTCTCATACAACATGGGAAAGTCATAACGTATGCCTCGCGACAACTTAAAGAATATGAGAGGAATTATCCTAGTCATGATCTAGAGTTGGCGGCCCGATCGTTTGCGTATAAAGATCTGAGAGGCACTATCTATTTGGGGAGAAAATGGAGATATATTGGACCATAAAAGTCTCAACTATTTCTTCACCCAAAAGAACTCAACATGCGACAATAAAGTTGGCTCGAAATTTGTTGAAAGACTACGACCATACCATTCAATATCATCCCGAAAAAGCGAACGCGTGTAGCCGATTTATTGAGTAGAAGATCATCACGCGGAACTAGTGCGATGTTGTCAACACAAAGGCCCATTTTGTGTGATTTACAAAAGATGAAGATAGAATTCAAGATTCCTGAGACCCATTCAATGATTTCAAGTATCGTATAGAACCAACTTTAATCGAAAAAATAAAAGTTGCTCAAGTCACGGACCTTGAGGAATGGGAGTCGTGCATGAAGAAAGAAAGTACAAGAAGGTGTTATTTCTGAGGCAAGAATCGATGAAGAAGGAATACTTCGAGTCCACTCCAGACTTTGTGTTCCTAATGATTCTGATTTGAAGTACAAGATCATGATGGAAGCACACAATACACCATTTGCAATCCATCCTGAAAGTACCAAAATGTATCGTGATCTTCGACATACATTTTGGTGGAATAATATGAAAAGAGAGATTGCAAAGTTTATCTCGATGTGTTTAACTTGTCAACGTGTAAAGGCGGAGCATCAAGTGCCTAAGGGTCCATTGCAACCACTTGAGATTCCGAAATGGAAGTGGGAACCTATTACCATGAATTTCGTTACGGGTCTTCCCACGCTTTCTCAAGGCATAAATGTTATTTAGGTTATTGTTGATAGATTAACCAAGTCCGCTTTCATTTCTTGCCGATCGGAGACTTATTCCTTGAACGTCTTCTTTAGTATGTACGCGAATGAGATTGTGAGGTTGCATGGCATGCCAATATCCATATTTTCGGATCGTGACCCAAGATTCACTTCAAGATTTTGGGTTAGCTTGCAAAAAGTTATAGGCACAGATTTACGATTTAGTTCGGCATACCATCCTCAAACGGACGGATAATCGGAGAGGACTATTCAAACTCTTGAAGATCTATTAAGACTTTGTGTCCTAGACTTCAAAGGGAGTTGGGATAAGTATTTACCATTGGTGGAATTCTCCTACAACAACAGTTATCAGGCAAGTATAGGTGTGGCTCCATTCGAAGCATTATATGGACGAAAGTGTCGCTATCCAATATGTTGGGATGAGGTGGGTGAAACAACATTGTTGGGACCCGAATTGGTACGTATGACTACGGAAAAGATCCAAATAATTCGACAACGTATACAAACCAAAGACAGGATCGACAAAAAGAGTTATGCGGATCTTCATCGAAAGGACGTGGAATTTAGTATCGGGGATCATGTATTATCAAGTGTTGCTCCATGGAAAGGAGTTACAAGATTTGGGAAGAGAGGAAAGCTCAATCCACGATTTATTGGTCCATTTCGATTTCTTGACCGAGTAGGAAATGTGGCCTATATGTGACGCCCCAAAATTAGGTATACATCACCCATCTTGAGTAAATCGGATCATACGGCATGTAAATAAAATACAACTTAATAATACAACCGTCGTGTACAATACGACAAAACATAAACTGTGAGTTTGAATACAAATCATGTTTCTGTAGAGAGTATACAAACTCAAAAGGAGTCCTCATTACAATTATTGTCACACTATTTAATGAATAGTGAGGACTACTAATAATACTATCATCCTGGACCATTATCTGCTTCCCGACTCTCCGTCCAAATTACGCTCTCATTTCACTCAGAGAATGAAGAGCGATCGGTTCTACTACTCAGATATTTGCCATCATCACATGACCTAGGAGTTGGAAACGGAAATGAAAGCAAGGTATCCTCATCTTTTCGAAACACCAGATATATACGTCAATTTTGATGACGAAATTTTATAAGGAGGGGAGGTTGTAAGACCCCAACTTATTAATAATGAAATTAAATTTCCTCTATATATTATATTTAAATAGTAAGGGTTGATTTGATTAATGTGATTAGTTATGGGTAAAATGCGCAAATATTTCAAATAAGCAAGTGGTTATAAAATATTCATTTTTATCGGAGAATATTCGTTTGGTCGTAGAATATTCTTACTGTTGGGGAATATTCGTACAACGGCGCAGCCTTGTGTGGGCCCCATAACGAAAAGCGATTGTATGAAGAAAACGACAAGTATAAGTTGTTTATAATAACTTGGTAGCATTGTTACCAGATTATCTTGTGGGAATACCCGTGGTTAAAAACACGATGTCTACGCGTTGTTAGCGATGAAGACACCTGTATTGTACCAATTATTGATTCTTACGTAAGAAGGCACTACTCAATAATTGTTACACTAATTACTGTTCAGTATTTTATTGATTCAATAATTGTTGCATTGATATTCTATATTACTGTTGTTTCAATAATTGTCACTACACAGTATTTTTCATTATCGAAGCAATAATTCATATTATCTGAATAATATTATTAGATAACATTATTGGTAATGTCTAGAAAGTTCTATATAAACAGAGGTTTGGTCACCTAATTGGAAATCCCCCTCTTTCCTTATTGGAAATCCTTATTGGAAAGCCCCCTCTTTCCTGGGAACTGCCTGGTTGTCGGTATTGTGATTCTGTAATATTATTTATGAATAATTAATTATTGATTTATATGATGAGGAAAATATTCATTTTATGTAGATATAGATGGAGAAAATTTTTAAAGTGACAATTGTTGAAAATCAATATTTTATCTTTTACGATAAAATAATATTTTATTATATTATTATAATATAATAATGATGATATTTTACAATGAATGTGGGATATATGAGTATATGAGGAGAAAGAATATTTTTGTTGTAAAAGTTGTTTAAAAGCATGCTAAACATGTGACGCCTCCAAAATTAGGTATACATCACCCATCTTGAGTCGCCAGATACATGGTGCGTAATTCAAATACAACTTAATAATACAACTGTAGTATACAATACGACAAAACATAAACTGTGAGTTTGAATACAAATATTGTCTACTTTAGAGAGTATACAAACTCAAAAGGAGTTCTCATTACAATTATTATCACATTATTTCACGTAATAGTGAGGACTACTTAATGCACCATCTAGACCATCACTCCGATCCTCGACTAGTCCCAAATACGTTCTCATTTCCTCAAGAGAACGGTGAAAAGAAAGGGTGAGCTCAACTAGCCTAAGTAAGAAATATTATGACTAAGATAATGCGAGAATAAATTATCATTAGCCTTCAACCTGTGTTAAATCGATAAAATATAACAAACATCAAGTTTAATCTGCAATGGAATAAATAATCCATTAGAGTCAGTCAAGTAGACAATAAAATCTACTATTTTCTATGATTTAAAAGGTTTTTCATGACTTTTATCACGAGACTCGACAATAAATAATCCACATCATCATTGCACTACTACCAAGGATATTCATTAAGTATCACAACCACAAATTATCCATGCACCACGACCAGGATATTCGTGTATTCATCAATGGTCATGATCATGCCAACAATCGTCCATCAATGCACTACTACGGGCAATGAGGACTTTTACCATATCATTTTTAACATTACGGTGCATGATTATATCGAATAATCCTCGCCCATAATCATACCAAGTCCATCTATGCACTCACAGGCCACGAGATGACTTTCAACATAATTTAAACATGAGAATAATGACAATGATATAAGAATTCAATAAAAAGTTCAAGAATTAATTTATCTAGAACTAATAACGTCCAAATTGTCAACATGATCTTTGCTTTGTGAGAGTAAAATTCAAAAATGCTCGTAAGAATATTTCCATGAAAGATATTGGATGAAGCGCAATATAAAGGATATTCCACTAATTTCATGGAGTATAGAAGTCAAAACTTTAACCAACCGAGTATAATAACGAATGGAATAACAAAAGAAATCACCATGCATGCAGATTTAGCATGTATAAAAGTTATTTCAATGAGAATAATAAATAACGGAACGAGGTCAAAGAAATTACACCGAGCGAGGATGTTCCAATGTAATAATAAAAAAAGATGGAACTAGGTCCACCAGAAAACGCATGCAGACAAGATATTCAAATGAATAATAATAAAGATTTTAACCGTCCCACAGTACGCATACGCATATCTGAGATATTCCAATGTAATAATAATAAAGACAGAATATTAGAAGAATGTCACTTAGTATAGGGTAGTCTGCGTATACTGGTTATTCCATCAGAATAATAAAGAATGGAATAACAGAAGTTCTCTTCATGAATATAAAAGAAATAATACCCCTTACCGTAAAAGAAATTGGATATAAGAGTAGGGAAGTAGCAGAATACTTTTCTATAATTTCTCTATAATTTCTCTCTCTGGAGTTTCAGTGAATTCGTAAGAAAATAATGAAGGAATGAGCTTCTATTTATAGAAGAATGGATCGATAAGAACTAATTCATGAACGGTCCAGATTGATTTACTTTAATCGGACTACCCATATTTAAAGCAAAATCTTTTAAATAAAATATAATATTATATATATATATATATATATATATATATATATAATATATATAGTCACGGGTTATCAACCACATGAACTTTTACCTGCCAAACCTTCAAATTATTACATAACTATAATAATAATAATGATTGAACTCCCTCCTTGCCAACTTGCAAACCAATAATACATAATAATTAAAACGATCTTACTCCCTCCCAATTCAACATCCCAGCCAATTTCCATTCAAAATTCAAATGTGAGCCCCACCATTATATATATATATATATAAAACAAAATTATATAATACATATAATCAAAACATCATCATTACCAAATTTATACACCACCAGAATCTTTCTTCTCCCACCAAAGACTTTGTTTACACACGTGGGCCCCACCCCTTAAAATAACTTTCTACCGATTATTTTTAAAAATGGGTAAATGGGGATCCATTAAAATAAGCAAAATTGAGTGACTTCTCACATAAGCATCAATAATCAATATCATGCATCTTTATGCAACCACGCGTATTCTCAGTACTTTTTTACTACCGAAAGTAGTTCAACAAGATCAACCAGTAAAACTTCCGCCGTTATTTTTATAAAAAATACTTTTGTCGCTTTCTCAATCCGGCAAATAATTACATTGTGGGGTCCACCAATGATTATTGTGGTTATTTAATATTCCCCTCGCTAAAACGAATATTCCCCACCAATCAATCGAATATAATATAACAACTTGCATACTTTTGCAAAATTTATAAATACTACCCACAACTATAACATTATATTAAATTTATTCCATAATATTCAAAATGATAAATATAGAAAAATTCATCTTTATTCAAAAGTTGGGGTCTTACAATCTCCCTTCTTAAGAAATTTCGCCCTCAAAATTAGGGTACGTGCTGGTATGTCAAGAGGTAAGGATACCTTGATTTCATTTCGATTCTAACTCCCAAGTCATTTCTCAACATCATCGTGGTTTCTCCACAAAACTTTGACTTGAGGTATAACCTTGGTGCGTAAAATATGTTCCTTCTTATCCATGATTTGAACAGGAACCTCTTCATACGTCAAATCTTCCGCTATTTCGTCCGGTTCTAACTCAATAATGTGGTTCGGGTCTTTCACATATTTACGTAACATGGATATGTGAAAAACGTTATGAACACGAGACATACTTGGCGGTAAAGCGAGTCTATAGGCCACAGTTCCTACTCGATCGAGGATTAAAAATGGGTCGATGAATCGAGGATTGAGCTTTCCTCTCTTTCCAAATCTCGTAACGCCTTTCCATGGAGCAACACGTAACAACACATGATCTCCTATATCGAATTCCACGTCCTTTCGATGTAGATCACCATAGCTCTTTTGTCGATCTTGTGAAGTTTTTATACGTTGCCGGATCGTTTGAATCTTTTATATAGTCATACGTACCAACTCTGGTCCCAACAACGTTGCTTCTCCCACCTCATCCCAACATATTGGAGAACGACACTTTCTTCTATACAACGCCTAAAATGGAGCCATGTCAATACTTGCTTGATAACTGTTGTTGTAGGAAAACTCCACCAATGGTAAGAACTTATCCCAACTTCCCTTGAAGTCAAGGACACAGAGTCTTAATAAATCTTCAAGAGTTTGAATAGTCCTCTCCGACTGGTCGTCCGTCTGAGGATGATATGCCAAGCTAAATCATAAATTTGTGCCCATAGCTTTCTGCAAACTAACCCAAAATCGTGAAGTGAATCTTGGGTCTCGATCAGAAACTATGGATACTGGCATACCATGCAGTCTTATAATCTTGTTTATGTACATACGAGCAAGACGTTCAAGTGTATAAGTTTCTCGTATTGATAAGAAATAAGCAGACTTGGTCAATCTATCAACAATGACCCAAATCGCATCTATACCTTGAGAAACCTTAGGAAGAACGGTAACGAAATCCATGGTAATGTGCTCCCACTTCCATTCTGGAATTTCAAGTGGTTGCAATGGACCTTTTGGTACTTGATGCTCCGCTTTAACTCGTTGACATGTTAAACACCTTGCACTACTAAAATTTCACCTATAACGACGACCTATAGCGACGGTCGAGACGGAACCCTCGCTATAGGGTATATATAACGACAGTCGGGACGGAACCCTCGCTATAGGGTATTATATAGCGACGGTCACGTATGCCCGTCGATATAGATGGTTTTTTAATAAAAAAAAACCCATTTTTCCCTGAATTATTTCACTTTTACCCCGAATCATTTTCCTCCTCTTCACACCACGCCGAGATGGTGCTCTTGCAACATCTTCTCTACCCCAGACCAAGGTTTAGCTTTGTTTCTCCTTCTTGCAAGCTAACAAATCCAGAGCTAAACTTGAAAAACTACTTTAAGAGAAAGCGACCATGGGCGGGAAGATGGCAAACAACAAGCACATCTAGTGTTAGCCCACAAGCTATTCCTCGCTAACTCAAATTTCGATGTTGACGATATCGAGAAAGTTGGGCTCGTGATGAAGTCTTAAGCGGCCTTAATGGCGATGAATTATTTTCACAATTGTTTCATTCTAATTTATTGATTTGCACTTATTTTGAATTCGTGGTTTTTGAAATTGCAATTTTTGGTTGCAGATATGGCCCCATTATGCGAAACCCTAGCCTCGAGTTTCCGTCTTTGAAATTAGATCGAAGCGATCGAGCTTATTCTCGTATCAAGTTTCGAATGTTACGTTTATTTGGTATTCCAACTCGATCTATATCAAATTCACTCTCTTTATCTAATTAATTTATATATGTGTGTGTATGCGCATTTATCGGTGATTATGTAGATGTGTGGCCGATGCGGCATTGATATATATACGCCATCCTGGGGATTATTCAGCTTATTATTGATGATTTTATCCGATGCTATTAACATTAAACATTTAGAAACTAGTGGGAATCGATCAAATTGGTTTGGATTTCTATTACGCTTCGATGTTGTATATGTATCATTTGTAATGTTTCGCAGATACCTCAAGAAAAAAGTGCAAACTTCCTACGTGTATTACTCAACTTCCGACTACGATTCTTTTTATGCGTATTCTTTATAAAACCCGTTATGCGTATTCATACTCAAAGTGTTTTTTGGCAAAGAGAGGAACAATGTTTTTCTCTCCGAAGTTTTCTTAATTTCAATAAGAAAAGCTTTTCTTAGTTATCCTAAGATGTATCTAATTTATTTGTTTATAGAAATGATGAATGGGATATCAATAAATGGGCATGGGAGGGACTCTAAAAGTTATTAGCAAGGGAGAAGAATGTATTATCGGACTTTAGGATAAGAGTACAATGAAGTTTTCTACAATTATTAATTTTGGCAAGAGATATCTATGTTAAAAAAGATAATATTTGTGTTACTTATCACTTATCGAAAAGAGCGATTGCATTGTTTTGTGTGATTGAAAATTGAAATACTGATTCAACTAATTAATTCAGATATTTATATAGGTGAATTATGCGCTAGGGCATTTCTAAGAGATGGAGAGCGCATCCGGTGGAGTCTGTAATTGATAGCGGCAGTATTTTAAATTAAGTCACCAAAACAAAAGTCCACCTTCCTCAAGCACTATCAATAATTGTCTGTCAAATTATTTCATAACTAGCACTTTTATATTCGTGAGTTTGAATGCATATTTTGTTATCCATCATAGCATAGCCCGTCGACTTTAGAATGTCAATAATTCTATTTTTTTGGGTTGTATTTTCTTCAGATACTTTGTTCTACGAGTAGAAGAGAATATTGGTAAGCTACATCCTTGATTCTTCTATAAGTCTACAATGCTTTTCTTTTATTTCGACCTCAACTGCTTTCTTATTTATCTTTCTATTTGTCCAATGAGACAATAATTCACTAAATTAATCATACTGATTTTCCGGCATTGCCATATCAGTCCTCAGGTCATTGTCAATGATGAAAAAAATCAAAGAAAGAGAAATTTTATGGTAAGAAAAAAATACAAGTCAAAAGGGCTAGGTTAAAAGAAATAATAAAACAGTTGGTCCTCTATGCATCAATTGCTATTATCGCTAATGCTATATTTACCTTTTGAACACGCCTCTATTTGATTTCATTTTTAAAGATGGTGCTTGAAAGATTTCATGGACTCACGCAGGTGGTCGCCTTGATGCTTTTCTCGGTATTGGATTTGGAGAAAGACCTCAAGCTTATGACTTCCAACGCTACTTCATGATCATATGAAGTACTTTCCCATCCATTCAAATGCAATTTACCCTCCTCCTCTCTCCGCTTCTCTCTCGTGTTGTATAAATGAATACTATTCCAACTCTAGTTATATGGCACAGCTTGTTTTCTCAAGCAATACTTCTTTGCACTTAATGTTATTCTTGAAGTTATAAATTCGAATTTTCAAGAAGGTACTGAACAAAAAGAAAAGCTCAATAAGAGATGGAACAACAAGATTGCGAACAATTCTTCATTGATTACGACTTAAAAGATGGGGAGACACTTGTTCTTCAAATAAAGAATGTTAGTTCTCTTCCATTCACTAGTTATGTTTTCGATAAGTATCAATATATACTTATCATTTTCGTGAATGACCACAAAGTAGTTTATTTGGTTATGCTAATATAGTTTCACCCTTTTTGTTGTAAAAGCAGAATAAATTGGTCGTGGTGTAAGGTCCAAATTTTTGAGCGAGGTCTAAATAATAATATCTCACCTTTGGAAGAAAAGGGAAATGAGAAAGAGCAAGTGATCCGTCTCAAACCACCACCACCTCCATTGCACCGCTTTCACCTTCCGTAGAATCGCTGCTAACTCTCCTACACAATTCTTTTACCAATTTAAGTCTCGAGGAAAATTACAAATTATCATCGTGCATGTGGAAGCACAATCAAAGGAACCACTACTCTAGAAAATCAAAGCTCATAAGACATACCAGATGATGACTTTGGGGACTTTCAATGCCAAGCAGTTGAAACTGATTTATTTCTACTGTTTTTAAGTTTAAGATTGAAGTTAATTGGTGTCATGTGTTTTATTGGTTGGTACTTGGTATATATGAATATGAATGAGTTTTCTTTTTAAATCTTATTCCGTTAAAATTCCAACTACCTGGTCTGGTGCAAAACTAAAAAAAATTAGTTTTGCTTTGTGTAATTAAATCCTTTTGAAATCAAGCTTTAATCATAGGACATCAAAAGATTTGGATAATCGAAAGTTTTTTCGTAGCAACTTTTTTTGTAAGTTGGTTTCTAATATTATTAAAAGAATCTAACAATACTATTCCTTTTCCGTTTCAGTCTCATTTATAAAAATATATATAATAATAATTTTATAAAAAAATCCTACTTTGTGTATGCTATTTTATCTTCTTTAAAGCATACAAATTATACTCATAAGTCGGATCAAGTTCAAGTAATAAAAAATTAACAGGGAAAAGAATGTACTTGTAAAATATGTCAAGTGCCATAAGAATCGGATAGTGGAACCTCCTTTGAAAAGGGTGTCATTGATGGATGGGATATTGGTTGGAACTTTTAGGCGACATCTCTACGCTATGTTGGATGAGTTGTAATGAGGATGTGGTTTTAGTTATTAATGTTATTCTTTTTCATGCGAAATGGAAACTCCAAGTCGAGGCAAATGATGAGGTGGAAAGACTCCTCAACTCGAAATCATATGTTAGCGAAACAAATTTCGCACGAGATAATCGGGTAATCTACTTGGAATAAATATCATAACCTTCATGTGATATTTCATCACTTCATCATCGATCATATTATTCTACTCCTAATGATTGTTCTAAAAGGTATTCAAATCGGAGAATGGACTAGTGCTTACATGTCCAATGATGAATACTTGGTAATCGCAAATCATGTTATACAACAAAAACACCCACACGTATACTGAAAGAGGCAATTCACATTCAAATTAATTGTCTCTAGTTGAGGACTTGACATCTGAATTGAAGTAACATTGTAAATTTGTAATGCAATTATTTATTTATTTTATTTAAATTTAGTGAGTGTATAAATGAGGGCAATTGCTTATCATTTTTTTTCATGTATTATATTTACCATAATTTTGTCTGAAATTAGAGGAGAAGCTAACTAACTTATATATACTAGTATATAACACATATCCGGCTTTTCTGGTGAGAATGAATGGCAGGACTTTTCACCATTTGGTTTTTTAGTTTGTATATGAAAACGATTTAAAGTGTAATGTGAATGATTTTAAATCATGTATACAATAATTTTTATGTTTTATTTTATATTGTATTTATATTTGTTGGATAAATGTGCACAATTAATTTTTTTTTTAAATATGAAAAGGCTATAATGATGTCATCGATAGTAGCTATAGTGTTCTATAAAACACATCCCTATAAATGACGGTCCACCAAGCGTCGCTATAGACATCTATAGCTACTGGTCATGACCATAAAGCAATAACTTTTAGCGATCATTAGTAAAGAAAAATACACGATTTTGCCATGACCTATAGCTAGGGTTCGTGATCCGTCATTATAGGCCAAAAGACCATCGCTATAGGCTTTCTGAAAGCGGGTTCTATGGCGACGATCGGCGACCGTCGCTAAAACTTTTAGCGACGATCTTTTGGCTTTATAGGGACGGCCCGGCGGCACCGTCATTATAGACTGATTTTCTAGTAGTGTTGAGATAAACAGCGCTATCTCTCTCTTCATATTGCTTCACCAAAATGTATGATTTAATATCATGATACATTTTGGTAATCCCAGATGGATTGCAAATCGGTGTGTTGTGCGCTCCATCATGATTTTATACTTTAAATCGTGGTCGTTAGAACACAAAGTCCGGAGTTGACTTCAAGTATTCCTTCTTCATCGATTCTTACTCCTGATAACACCTTCTTGCACTTTCTTCCTCATATGCATCGACCCAGTGTCCGTAGCAACTTGAAAGCAGATTTAACTTTATCAATTAAAGTCGGTTCTACTCATATATTCTCCATCGTCATATAAGTCCCTGGAGTCTTTAACTCTATCTCCATCCTTTGCAAGTCACACAAAATGGGACTTTGCGTTGACAATATCGCACTTTCGTTGCACATATGATCTTCTACTCAATGCGTCAAACTACCACGCTCGCTTTTCGAGGATGGTATTCGATGGTATGATCATAATCTTTCAACAGTTCAAGCCAACGTCATTGTCGCATGTTGAGTTCCTTTTGAGTGAAGAAATATTTGAGGCTTTTATGATCCGTAAAGAGCTCCACTTTCTCCCCATACAAGTAATGCCTCTAAATTTTAAGTGCGAAGACAACAGCTGCCAACTCTAGATCATGAGTAGGATAATTCCTCTCATATTCTTTGAGTTGTCTTGAGGCATAGGCTATGACTTTCCCATGTTGCATGAGAACACATCCCAACCCTTTGCCCAAAGCATCACTGTAGATGACAAATCCCTCCGAGCTAGAAGGTATTGTCAGAATAAGTGCTGAAATGAGTCTCCTCTTGAGTTCTTGAAAACTCTTCTCACATTCTTCGCTCCAACCGAACTTTGTATCTTTCCGAGTTAGCTGAGTTAATGGAGTAGCGATTCGAGAAAATCCTTCCACGAATCTCCGATAATAACCAGCTAAACCGAGAAAGCTACGTACTTCGGTCACTGATTTAGGTTGCTCCCAGCTTTGAATAGCTTCAATCTTTGTCGGGTCAACAGATATTCCATGACTTGATACTTCGTGCCCAAAGAATGCTACTTCCTTCAACCAGAACTCGTATTTCTTCAACTTGGCATAAAGCTTGTATTCACGAAGCTTTTGGAGTGTCAACCTCAAGTGTTGCTCATGATCTTCACGGCTTTTGGAATAAATAAGGATGTCATCAATAAAGACGACCACAAAGTGATCCAAATATTCCTTGAATACTCGGTTCATCATATCCATGAAGGCAGAAGGAGCATTAGTCAATCCGAAGGACATGACTAGGAATTCATAATGCTCGTCTGGAGTTCTCGAAGCCGCCTTTGAATGTCATCTGGTTCTAATCTTCAATTGGTGATATCCGAATCGAAGATCAATCTTTGAAAAGAATTTGGCTCCTTGCAATCGTCAAACAGTCATCAATACGTGGCAATGGGTACTTATTTTTATGGTTACATGATTCAACTCCCGATAATCAATACAAAGTCGCATACTCCCATCTTTCTTCTTCACGAATGTAGCAGAGAGCACCCCAAGGAGACGTCTTAGGGCCGAATGAAACCAATGTCTAACAATTCCTGTAATTGGGTCTTTAACTCCCGAAGTTCAATAGAGCCATTCGATATGGGGCTTTGGCAATGGGTTTTGTACCGGGTTCAAGGTCGATACAAAATTCAATTTCACGCTCTGGGGTAGGCCAGAAGTTCTTCGTGAATACGTCAGAAATTTATTAACAATAGAAATATCGTTCAAAAGCGGACGTATTTTTGTTTAAATCTGTGACATGAGCTAAGAAAGCTTGACATCCATTTTTCAATAAACGAATAGCTTTATTGCTTGAAATGACCGTGATTGATTTTAATGGTTTGGTCGCTTGAATTCGCATAATAGGTTGATTAGGAATATGAAAACTAACAACCTTATGAAAACAATCAATTTTTGCATGATGAGTAGTTAACCAATCAATCCCTAGAATTACGTCAAACGCAAGTATTTTTAAAGAAATAAGATCGACAAGTAATGTAAGCGATTCTGGATTTGAACCAAACAAGACTTATAAACGATGGATGTAATGAAGGTTTCTCCCAACGGAGTTTCCACAGATAAGTCAAAGTCTAATTTCTCTGAGTCAAATTTAATTGTTGGCGCAAGTAGGAGAAATAAAAGAATGGGTAAAACCAATTATCAAATAAAGTATAGACTTCGCTAGAGTTTATGATAAGCTTACCCGTGATGACCTCATTCGGGTTCCTTGCTTTCGGGAGGTCACAAAAACGCTCTTCCTTCCACTTCTACTAGGCTTTGACTTTTCTAGACTGACCTTTGGTGCCTCCATCCTAAATTGAACTTGTCTTCTTGAACGACAAAATCGGGCTAAGTGACCTTCTCTTTCACAATTATAACATGCTTTGGACTACATCGCGCATTTGAAGCATATGATGAGGTGGTCGTTCTCCTTCCTTAACAACGGGTCTTTGGTCTTTAACGCTCTTTCCATCATTGTTGAATCTCCTCTTCTTGAAATGTCCATTCTTATTGTTTTGGCCTCGATTACCACCGGCGTGGTTACCATTTCGGCCCGTTTGATTCCTCCACGCTTGTTGTCACCGCTTGATGACTCCTCTCACTTTGGTATTATCATTTCTTGCACCGCTTCTCTTTTGGTTGCGTTGACTCGTTATCGCTACTTCCACTAATCGAGCCTTATTTTACAACATCCTAATACAAACACAGTTTATGAGAAATAAGATGTTGACGTATCTCCAGCTTCAAACCTCTTAAAAACATCCGCATCATTCTTTCTTTATTATCCACCAAGTGGGACGCAAACCGGGACAACTCGGCAATGAGGAGAAATCCTTATTGGAAAGCCCCCTCTTTCCTGGGAACGACCTGGTCGATTAATATTGTGAATTATAATAAAGATGATAAATGTTATTAAAATTATTAAGGTGATTTTTATAAAGTTTGCTTATTTTATGGATTCCTATTTACCCATTTTTCAAAATATTCTTGAAAAATTTTTATAAAATTAGGGCCCATATGGGGACCACATATAGAACCAAATGTGAGGTATATGAAATCGAGAAAATTGGGTGGGGATTTGATATTCACGTGGAGGAGTATAAACATTATTATTTTATATTTATATATTTTATAGTGGATTTTGGGTGGAGGAAAGTTTTATTATTTTATATATATATATATATATATATATATATATATATATATATATATATTTTGATAGTGGATTTTGGGTGGAGGAAAGTTTTATTATTTTATATATATATATATATATATATATATATATATATATTTGATAGTGGATTTTGGGTGGAGAAAAGCTTTATTATTATATATATATATATTTGATAGTGGATGTTGGTGGAAGAAAGTTTTATTATTATATATATATATATATATATATATATATATATATATATATATATTTTGATAGTGGATTTTGGTGGAGAAAGTTTTATTATTTTATATATATATATATATATATATATATATATATATATATATATATATATTTAAAAGTTTTATGGATGGTCCGATTAAAAGTGAATTAATACGGATCGTTCAGAATTAGTTACTATCGATCCATTCTTCTATAAATAGAAAGCTCATTCCTTCATTATTTCTTACGAATTCACTAAAACTCCGAGAGAAAAATTATGAGAAACTATAGAAAAGATTTACCTTTCTTAACTACTCTTATATTCATTTTTTACTACGGTAAGGGGTGTTATTCTTTCTTATTCATGAAGAGAAATCTGTTGTTATTAAATTGCTTATTATTACATTTGGAATAACTCAGATACGCTGGCCTACCATATAATTGGTGACATTCTTCTATTATTACGTCTTTTACTATTCATTTGGAATATCCTGCATACATGATTTTTACGCCGACTGATTCCGTCTTTTATTATTACTGTTGGAATATCCTCGTCGTCTGCTTTCTACGGACTGGTTCCGTCTTTTTATTATTATTACATTTGGAATATCACGCTTGGTCTTAATTTACTTTGACACAGTTTCTCGTTATTTAGTATTCGTTGGAATAACTTGTCATCTGCCAAGTACCACATGCATGGTGATTTCTTTTGTTATTCCATTCTTTATTATACTCGGTTGGTTAAAGTTTTGACTTCTATACTCCATGAAAATAGTGTAATATCCTTGATAATTGCAAGGCTTCATCCAAAGATCTTTTCATGGAAATATTCTTCTCGAGCATTCTTGAATTTACTCTACAAAGCGAAGATCATGTTGACAATTTGGACATTAGTAGTTCTTGGACAAATTAATTCTTGAACTTGTTTTATTGAATTCTTATATCATTGTCATCATCCTCATGTTTATATTTTTTGAAAGTCATCTACGTATTCAGAAGGTGCATAGATGGACTTGGTATGATTATGACCGGATTATTGATTGTAATAATCATGGTAGTAATGTTACAAATAATGTGGTAAAAGTCCTCATTGGCCCGTAGTGCATTGATGGGCCGATTGTTGGCATGATCATGACCATTAATGAATACACAAATATTCTTGGCCAGTAGTGCATGGATAATTATGGTCGTGATACTAAAGAATATCCTTGGTCGTAGTCTGCGGGTGATTCGATGATGTGGATTATTTATTAAAATTTGAGTATCGTGATAAAAGTGATGAAAAACCTTTTAAATCATAAAAGATAGTAGATTTTATTCTCTACTTGACTCTTTTAATGGATTGCTTGTTCATTGTAGTTAAACTTGATGTTTGTTATATTGTATCAATTTAACATTTGTTTAAGGCTAATGATAATTTATTCTGCATTATCTTAGTCATAATATTTCTTCTTGGGCTAGTTGAGCTCACCCTTTCTTTCATCGCTCTCTCTTTAGGAAATGAGAATATAAATTTGAACGAGCAGTCGGGAACGGAGTGATGGTCCTAGATGATGCATTAGTAGTCCTCACTATTACGTGAAATAGTGTGATAATAATTGTAATGAGGACTCCTTTTGAGTTTGTATACTCTAAGTAGACAAAATTTGTATTCAAACTCACACTTTTATGTTTTGTCGTATTGTACCACGGCAGCAGATATTATTAAGTTGTATTTGAATTACATGTACCATGTATCTGGCGACTCAAGATGGGTGATGTATACCTAATTTTGTGGGCGTCACAGTTGGTATCAAAGCTTAGGGATATGATCTCTGGATAAGATGTGAGACTAGAACTAGGAGGGGAGAGACGGGGAATTCCTTCGCTAGTATGACTTACTTAAATTTATTTTGTATTTAAATTGGTTGGTCAGAGTTTAGAGATAATATGTTACATGTCAACTAACCCTTGTTTTGTGGCAAGATGTCTGAAAATGACATCCGAGAATGTTGAGAATAAAGAATGGAGCACAAGAGACCGTTGAGTCTCCACATATCAATAATCGGGATAATGTGCATCGAGAAGGCGACAATCCTCATGCAAACAACAACACGGACCAAATGATGAATGATGGATTATTCGGAGGCTTTATGCAATTCATGCAACATCGGCAGAGCGGCTCCTATCCGAAAATGTAGGTGGAAACACCGAAAACTCTCGCGACCATTACCGCTAAATGTTCAAGGAGCTTGGGACCACCGAGTTTATTGGAGAGCCAAAACCACTTAAGGCGTAAGCATGGATAAAGCGGATCACCAAGATATTTGATGTCTTGGGATGCTCCGAGAGCAAAAGGTTCCTTCGCCACCTTCATGTTATGCGTGAAGAGCGACTTGGTGGGAATCAGAAAAAAAGCGTACCAACTTGATGCACTCAAGATGTCTTGGGAGAAGTTCCAAGAGCTATTCAACGATAAGTACTTTCCGAGAGTATTCGCTCACATGAAAGAAGTGGAGTTTATCAAATTGGAACAAAACAATATGACCGTGTAATACATGAGGCTAAATTTGCGGAGTTATCCGGTTTACATCCCATTTGGTCGATAATGAGGAGGCGAATGACGCGAATGTTTTTAAGAGGTTTGAAACCGGAGATACGTCAATATCTTATTTCTCATAAACTGTGTTTGTACTCAGATTTTGTAAATAGGGCTCACTTATTGGAGCCAGCGGTAATGAGTCAACGCCCAAGAGAAAGCGGTTTTACGCAACATGAAAATACCAATGGTATCAGTCATCGAAACGGTGACAACAAACGTGGAGGAATCAACATGTCGAAATGGTAACCACTTCGATGGTAATCATGGCCAAGACAGTAAAAATGGACATTTCAATAAAAAGAGATTCAACAATTATGGATGGACGCCAAGACCAAAGACTGTTGTTAAGGAAGGAGAATGACCACCTATCATATGCTTCAAATGCGGAGGGAGGGACACATCACCAAATCTATGATGTCGTCCAAAGATGTTATAATTGTGGAAGAGAAGGTCACTTAGCCCGATTTTTGTCGTTCACATCAAGACAAGTTCAAATGTGATGGAGGCACCAAAGTAGTCCCGAAAAAGTCAAAGCCCGGTAGTGCAAGGGAGAGGCGTTTGTTGTGACCTCCCGAAAACAAGGAACCCGAATAAAGGTTATCACGGGTAAGCTTATCATAAACTCTAGCGAAGTTTATACCTTATTTGATACCTGTTCTACCCATTCTTTTATTTCTCCTACTTTATTTCAACGCGATTAAATTTGACTCGGAGAAATTAGACTTTGACTTATCTCAGTAGAAACTCCCGTTGGGAGAAACCTTCATTACATCCACTTTTTATAAGTCTTGTTTGGTTCAAATCGGTACCACTTCACATTACTGTCGATCTTATTTCATTAAAAATACTTGCATTTGACGTAATTCTAGGGATTGATTGGTTAACTACTCATTATGCAAAAATTGATTGTTTTAAGTAAGATTGTTAGCTTTCATATTCCTAACCAATCATTGTGCGAATTCAAGCCACCAAACCATTAAAATCAATCACTTTGTCATCTCAAGCCATAAAGCTATTCGTTTATTGAAAAATGGATGTCAAGCTTTCTTAGCTCATGTCACGGATCTAAACAAAAATACGCCGATTTTGAATGATATTTCTATTGTTAATGAATTTCCGACGTATTCCTAAAGAACTTCGGCCTACCCCCAGAGCGTGAAATTGAATTTTGTATCGACCTTGAACTCCGGCACAAAACCTATTTCCAAAGCCCCATATCGAATGGCTCTATTGAACTTCGTGAGTTAAAGACCCAACTACACGAATTGTTAGACATTGGTTTCATTCGTCCTAGTACTTCTCCTTGGGGTGCTCTTACTGCTCTATTCGTGAAAAAGAAAGATGGGAGTATGCGACTTTGTATTGATTATCGGGAGTTAAATCATGTCACCATCAAAAAATAGGTACCCATTGCCACGTATTGATGACTGTTTGACCATTCTTAGGGAGCCAAATTCTTTTCAAAGATTGATCTTCGTTAGGATATCACCAATTGAAGATTAGAACCGATGACATTCCAAAGACGGCTTTTCGTAACTCTCGATGCGGGCATTATGAATTCTAGTCATGTCTTTTGGATTGACTAATGCTCCTGCTGCCTTCATGGATATGATGAACCGAGTATTCAAGGAATATTTGGATCACTTTGTGGTCGTCTTTATTGATGACATCCTCATTTATTCCAAAAGCCATGAAGATCATGAGCAACACTTGAGGCTGATTTGATTAATGTGATTAGTTATGGGTAAAATGCGCAAATAAGGGTTGATAAGACCCCAACTTATTAATAATGAAATTAAATTTATTCTATTTATTATTTTTAAATAGTAAGGGTTGATTTGATTAATGTGATTAGTTATGGGTAAAATGCGCAAATATTTCAAATAAGCAAGTGGTTATAAAATATTCATTTTTATCGGAGAATATTCGTTTGGTCGTGGAATATTCTTACTGTCGGGGAATATTCGTACGACGGCGCAGCCTTGTGTGGGCCCCATAACGGAAAGCGATTGGATGAAGAAAACGACAAGTATAAGTTATTTATAAATAACGGCGTGGTTATTACCAATTAATCTTGTTGGAATACCCGTGGTTAAAACACGATGTACTGAGTTGTTGCACAAGATGGCGACACGATTGCACCAATTATTGATTCTTACGTATGAAGGCACTTCTCAATAATTGTTACGAAGAATTATCGCTCAAAGATTTTTATTTTATTGATTCAATAATTATTGCGTTGATATTTTATATTCTTTGTTGTTTCAATAATTGTCACTACACGATTTTCCATTATCGAAGTAATAATTCATATTATCCTAATAATATTATTAGATAAAATTATTGGCAATGTCTAGAAATTTACATCAAGGAGAGGTTTGGTCACCTAATTGCGCCAAGAAGAGAGAAATCCTTATTGAAAAGCCCTTCTTTCTCAGGAACTAATAAGTTTATCGATTGTGATTCTGATAATATTATTTGTGAATAATTAATTATTGATTTATATGATGAGGAAAATTTTCATTTTATGTGTATATAGATAGAGAAAATTTTTAAAGTGACAATTGTTGAAAATCGATATTTTATCTTTTCTGATAAAATAATATTTTATTATATTATTATAATATAATAATGATAATATTTTTTACAATGAATGTGGGATATATAAGTATATGAGAAGGAAGAGTATTTTTGTTATAAAAATTATTTAAAACATGTTAAACACGTCTGTGGGTCCATTTCTTGACTGAAATTTGATTATAGCCTGTAAAATCGCTTGTTTGTAATTTTTGGTTAATTTATGTTTAGAATTTGGAAAAACATTCTTCTGCAAAGTTGTAGATAATGAAATTTCCTATGGAAAAGACATGTGGTGCAAGTTCCCTTCAGCTCTATATCCAGTATTCCAGTCAGAAGTAATGTCATTTTCTTCTTAAATGACATTATTTTCTTTAATATCATTATGCCGAAATATTGGTTTGAACTTTTTATCAAATTTGAAACTTTTTGTGTCGGAGGTTACTATTCACGATATCTGACTATTCACGATATCTGACTTTATTCACGAATCATTTACACTATTCACCTAAAAAATAAAATTTTCTTCTTTTTTCCAAAATATCTATTATGGATACTAGCTTTAATTGTATCCATGTTTTTGATCATTCTTGAATTTTACTCCACTATGATTATTTATGAGGTATTTTTGGACATGGATAAACCGAAATACTGAATCCTTATTATTTGTTATTTTGTTTCACCGGATTCGTTTCTTTTAAAATATTTTTCATCATCCTCACCCTAAATGATGATATTATCGAATATCTTTGGCTCAGTAGTGCAAAGATGAATGATTTCGATGAATATCTTTGGCCGTGTAGTGCAAAGATGAGCAGTGTTTAGATGAATATGACCAATCGGGTGAATATCTTTGGCACCAGTAGTGCAAAGATGAATATTTGATTTATGATGTATATTGATTGATGTTACAGGGATAAAATATTGATGATGGACTTTTAAATTCATAGATAATAGTAGATTTCATTCTCTACGTAACTCTTCTATGAATTATTGTTTCCTCTGCGAATATTGATCTGAAACTTGTTGTCTATTGTATTTTATCAGATTTTTCCCTATTGAAAACTAACGATAATTTGTTCTATATTATCTTAGTCATAATATTCTTTACTGGGCTAGTTGATCTCACCCTTTTCTTTTTTGTTCCATTTTTCTTCTCAGGAGGCGAGAATGTAGCGAGTTCGAGTCGGGGAGTGGAATGATGGTTCTAGAAAGATGACTTAGTAGTCCTCACCATTTTTGTTAAATAATCTATCAATAATTGTAATGAGGACTTATTTGAGTGTGGATATTGTCTAGATGACAATATTTGTATTTAAACTCATAATTTTTATGTTGTATTAATAAAGTTGTAGTTGTTTCTGTACCATGTATTTTGACGACTCAGAATGGGTGTTGTATACCTATTTTGGGGGCGTCATAGTTGATATCAGAGCTTAGGGATATGATCTCCAGCGGAGATCGGGAAATAGAACTAGGAGGAGAGGCAGAGTAAATCCTTCATTTGGTGTGTCCTACCTAAGCTTATTTGTTAGTCGGTCATAATATAGGGGTATTATGTGATATGTTAATTTGTTAAATGAACCCTTGTTTTATGGCAGTATTTGAGAATGTCGACTGAGAATGTTAACAGTGGAGTAAATGAAACCGTGGAGACACATGTGCTCACCAACGAGGAGAACGTGCAACAGGCTGGCAATGTTCCTCCTGTGAACAACACCACTGAGCAGATGATGAACGATGGGATGTTTAGAAGCCTTTTGCAGTTCATGCAAAATCAAACGAGGGAGACTCGTGTACAAAATACAGGAGGAAATGATAGCAATTCACGGTTTGTCACAGCCAAGCAGTTCAAAGAGTTGGGACCACCAGAATTTATTGGAAAGCCGGATCCGATCAAGGCAGAGACGTGGGTCAAACAAATTACCAAGATATTCGATGTCTTGGGATGCACGGAGGAACAGAAGGTTCTATTCGCCACCTTTATGTTCCGTGGCGGGCGGCATCATCTTGGTGGGAGTCTATGAAGCGTCTTTCGACTGCCGCACTCAAAGATGTCTTGGGAGACATTTCAGAATCGTTCAATGACAAATACTTTCCCGAAAGTGTTAAATATATGAAGGAGGTAGAGTTTATTAGATTGGAACAAAATAACATGGCGGTGTCCCAAAGACGAAAGCGAAAGTTCACGGAGTTATCGGTGTTTGCACCTCATTTGGGGAGAATGAGGAACGTTATGACGCGGATGTTTCTTAGAGGTTTGAAACCCAGATACGTCAATATCTCATTTCTCATAAATTTTCTCTCTATTCGGATGTTGTCAGCGAGGGCTCAATTATTAGGCGAGATAACGAAAGACTAATACAATCGGAGGGACCCACAACCGAATCATCTGGTGATGGCGATCATCGAACAACGATAACCAATGGAGAAAGAAGAATCTGGACAAAAGCGGTAACCACTCTGGTGGTAATCGTGGCCATGAGAATAGAAGAAGCGAGTCGGGAGGAGATTTTTAAAGAGGAGATTCAATAATGACTATCTGAAGACGTCGGTAAAGAAGAAGAAGCAGAATCGGTTCAGGGAGGAGAACGACCGTCGGTTAATATATGCTATAAGTCACGAGAAAAGAAGGACATATCACCAAACTACCCACAACAGGTTTAAGGTATGTTGTAATTATGAAAATGAAGGACATATCGCTTCGAGATTGCCTTCGTGTGGCGAAACCAAGTCCGGTGGGATGGTGACTCAAAAGGTCATCCCAGAAAAGTCAAAGTCAATCGGTTCTGGAAGAGCATTTGTCAGGTCGGTCAACACGCGAGAACCCAAACGAGGTGATCACGGGTAAGCTAATCATAAATTCATGCGAAGTTTATACCTTACTGAATCTGCGATGCTACCCATTCATTTATTTCTCCTGCTTGTGCTCAACGTTTAAACTTGACTCTAGACAAATTAGAATTTGATTTATCTGTGGAGACTCAGTTGAGAAAACTTTCATCACATCCAATTTATAAATCTTGTTTTATCCAAGTTGGCACCATCACCTTACCTGTTGACCTTATCTCTTTAAAGATACTTGCATTTGACGTGATTTTAGGGATTGATTGGTTAACTACTTATCATGCCAAAATTGATTGTTTTCGTAAGGTTGTTAGTTTTCATATTCATAACCAACCTGTTGTGCGAATTCAACTAACTAAGCCATTAAAATCAATCACTGTTATATCAAGTCATAAAGCTATTCGTTTATTAAAAAACGGATGTCAAGCTTTCTTAGCCCATGTTATGGATTTGAATAAAGACACGTCATATTTGAATAATATTCCTGTTGTTATTGACTTTCCTGACGTATTTCCTGAAGAACTTCCCGGTCTACCCCCAGAACGTGAAGTTGAATTCTTTATTGACCTTGAACCTGGTACAAAGCCCATTTCTAAAACCTCATATCGAATGGCTCCTATTGAACTTCAGGAGCTAAAGGTCCAACTGCAGGAGTTTTTGGATATCAGTTTTATTCGTCCGAATACATCTCCTTGGGGTGCTCCTGTTTTATTTTTAAGGAAGAAAGACGGGAGTATGCGACTTTGTATTGGCTATCGAGAATTGAACCATGTCATCATCAAGAATAGGTATCCGCTACCTCGTATTGATGACCTGTTTGACCAGTTACAAGGAGCATAATTCTTTTCAAAAATCGATCTTCGCTCTGGATATCATCAGCTGAAGGTTAAAACTGAGGATATTTTGAAGACTGCCTTTAGAACTCGGTACGGGCATTATGAATTCTTAATCATGTCTTTTGGATTGACTAATGCTCCTGTGGCTTTCATGGATATGATGAACCGAGTATTCAAGGATTATTTGGATCAGTTCGTTGTTATCTTTATTGATGACATCTTCATATATTCCAAAAGCCATGAAGATCATGAACACCATTTGAAGTTTTGTGCTATGAAGGCTTCGTGATAACCAAATATATGCCAAGCTGAAGAAATGCGAGTTCTGGCTTGAGGAAGTAGCATTCCTTGGGCACGTGGTGTCAAAACATGAAGTATCTGTTGACCCGGCGAAGATTGAAGCAATACAAAGTTGGGAGCAAATGAAATCGGTGACCGAAGTACGTAGCTTTTTGGGCTTAGCTGGTTATTATCGGAGATTCGTGGAAGGATTTTCTCGAATCGCTACTCCATTAACTCAGCTGACTCGGAAAGATATCAAATTCGTATGGAGCGAGGAATACGAGAAGAGTTTTCAAGAGCTTAAGAGGAGACTCATTTCGGCACCTGTTTTGACAATACCATCTGGTTCGGATGGATTTGTTATCTACAGCGATGCTTCAGGCAAAGGTTTAGGATGTGTTCTCATACAACATGGGAAAGTCATAACGTATGCCTCGCGACAACTTAAAGAATATGAGAGGAATTATCCTAGTCATGATCTAGAGTTGGCAGCAGTCGTTTTCGCGCTAAAGATCTAGAGGCACTATCTATTTGGGGAGAAAATGGAGATATATTCAGACCATAAAAGTCTCAACTATTTCTTCACCCAAAAAGAACTCAACATGCGACAATGAAGTTGGCTCGAGCTGTTGAAAGACTACGACCATACCATTCAATATCATCCTGAAAAAGCGAACGTGGTAGCCGACGCATTGAGTAGAAGATCATACGCGGGAACTAGTGCGATGTTGTCAACACAAAGGCCCATTTTGTGTGATTTACAAAAGATGAAGATAGAATTCAAGATTCCGGAGACCCATTCAATGATTTCAAGTATACGTATAGAACCAACTTTAATCGAAAAAATAAAAGTTGCTCAAGTCACAGACCCGGAGGCCGGAGCTGATGCGTATGAAGAAGAAAGTACAAGAAGGTGTTATTTCTGAGGCAAGAATCGATGAAGAAGGAATACTTCGAGTCCACTCCAGACTTTGTGTTCCTAATGATTCTGATTTGAAGTACAAGATCATGATGGAAGCACACAATACACCATTTGCAATCCATCCTGAAAGTACCAAAATGTATCGTGATCTTCGACATACATTTTGGTGGAATAATATGAAAAGAGAGATTGCAAAGTTTATCTCGATGTGTTTAACTTGTCAACGTGTAAAGGCGGAGCATCAAGTGCCTAAGGGTCCATTGCAACCACTTGAGATTCCGAAATGGAAGTGGGAACCTATTACCATGAATTTCGTTACGGGTCTTCCCACAGTTTCTCAAGGCATAAATGTTATTTAGGTTATTGTTGATAGATTAACCAAGTCTGCTCATTTCTTGCCGATACGGGAGACTTATTCCCTTGAACGTCTTGCTAGTATGTACGCGAATGAGATTGTGAGGTTGCATGGCATGCCAATATCCATATTTTCGGATCGTGACCCAAGATTCACTTCAAGATTTTGGGTTAGCTTGCAAAAAGTTATAGGCACAGATTTACGATTTAGTTCGGCATACCATCCTCAAACGGACGGATAATCGGAGAGGACTATTCAAACTCTTGAAGATCTATTAAGACTTTGTGTCCTAGACTTCAAAGGGAGTTGGGATAAGTATTTACCATTGGTGGAATTCTCCTACAACAACAGTTATCAGGCAAGTATAGGTGTGGCTCCATTCGAAGCATTATATGGACGAAAGTGTCGCTATCCAATATGTTGGGATGAGGTGGGTGAAACAACATTGTTGGGACCCGAATTGATGCGTATGACTACGGAAAGATCCAAATAATTCGACAACGTATACAAACCAAGCACAGAGATCGACAAAAGAGTTATCGCGGATCTTCATCGAAAGGACGTGGAATTTAGTATTGGGGATCATGTATTATTAAGTGTTGCTCCATGGAAAGGAGTTACAAGATTTGGGAAGAGAGAAAGCTCAATCCACGATTTATTGGTCCATTTCGATTCTTGACCGAAGTAGAAATGTGGCTTATATGTGACGCCCCCAAAATTAGGTATACATCACCCATCTTGAGTCGCCGATACATAGGTACGTAAATAAAATACAACTTAATAATACAATCGTAAGTGTACAATACGACAAAACATAAACTGTGAGTTTGAATACAAATCATGTCTTACAGAGTATACAAACTCAAAAGGAGTCCTCATTACAATTATTGTCACACTATTTAACGTAATAGTGAGGACTACTAGCTAATACTATCATCCTAGGACCATTATTCGCTCCCCGACTCGTCTCCAAACCACGTTCTCATTTCACAAGAGAACGGTTGAATAGTCAGGATTCTACTCAAATATATTTGCCATCATCACATGACTAGGAGTTGGAAAGCGGAAATGAAAGCAAGGTATCCTCATCTTTTCAAACACCGATATATATCCAATTTTGATGACGAAATTTTATAAGGAGGGAGGTTGTAAGACCCCAACTTATTAATAATGAAATTAAATTTCCTCTATATATTATATTTAAATAGTAAGGGTTGATTTGATTAATGTGATTAGTTATGGGTAAAATGCATAAATATTTCAAATAAGCAAGTGGTTATAAAATATTCATTTTTATCGGAGAATATTCGTTTGGTCGTAGAATATTCTTACTTGTTGGGGAATATTAAATACAACTGGTAAACCTTGTGTGGGCCCCATAACGAAAAAGCGATTGTATGAAGAAAACGACAAGTATAAGTTGTTTATAATAATTGGTAGCTTGATTATTCACAGATTATCTTGTGGGAATACCGGTGGTTAAAACACAAGAATGTCTGCTGTTGTTGTTAGAAGATGGCACTGCATTGTTGTACGATTATTGATTCTTACGTAAGAAGGCACTACTCAATAATTGTTACACTAAATTACCGCTCAAGATTTTATTGATTCAATAATTGTTGCATTGATATTCTATATTACCGTTGTTTCAATAATTGTCACTACACAATTATTTTCATTATCGAAGCAATAATTCATATTATCTCCGAATAATATTATTAGATAACATTATTGGTAATGTCTAGAAAGTTCTATATAAACAGAGGTTTGGTCACCTAATTGGAAATCCCCCTCTTTCCTTATTGGAAATCCTTATTGGAAAGCCCCTTTCCCTGAACTACTGGTCAGTTTCGGTATTGTGATTCTGTAATATTATTTATGAATAATTAATTATTGATTTATATGATGAGGAAAATATTCATTTTATGTAGATATAGATGGAGAAAATTTTTAAAGTGACAATTGTTGAAAATCAATATTTTATCTTTTCTGATAAAATAATATTTTATTATATTATTATAATATAATAATGATGATATTTTTACAATGAATGTGGGATATATGAGTATATGAGGAGAAAGAATATTTTTGTTGTAAAAGTTGTTTAAAGCATGCTAAACATGTGACGCCTCCAAAATTAGGTATACATCACCCATCTTGAGTCGCCAGATACATGGTACAGAATTCAAATACAACTTAATAATACAACTGTCGTGTACAATACGACAAAACATAAACTGTGAGTTTGAATACAAATATTGTCTACTAGAGAGTATACAAACTCAAAAGGAGTTCTCATTACAATTATTATCACATTATTTCACAGAATAGTGAGGACTACTAATGCACCATCTAGGACCATCACTCTGATCCCTGACTAGTCCCAGCTACGTTCTCATTTCCTGAAGAGAACAGTGAAAGAAAGGGTGAGCTCAACTAGCCTAGTAAGAAATATTATGACTAAGATAATGCAGAATAAATTATCATTAGCCTTCAACTGTGTTAAACTGATAAAATATAACAAACATCAAGTTTAACTGCAGCGGAATAAATAATCCATTAGAAGAGTCAAGTAGACAATAAAATCTACTATTTTCTATGATTTAAAAGGTTTTTCATGACTTTTATCGCTGAGACTCAGCTTAATAAATAATCCACATCATCATTGCACTACGGCCAAGGATATTCATTAGTATCACAACCACAAATTATCCATGCACCACAGCCAAGGATATTCGTGTATTCATCAATGGTCATGATCATGCCAACAACTGTCCATCAATGCACTACGGGCCAATGAGGACTTTTACCATATCATTTTTAACATTACGGTCATGATTATATCGAATAATCCCTGGCCATAATCATACCAAGTCCATCTATGCACTACAGGCCACAGATGACTTTCAACATAATTTAAACATGAGAATAATGACAATGATATAAGAATTCAATAAAAAAGTTCAAGAATTAATTTATCTAGGAACTAATAACGTCCAAATTGTCAACATGATACTGCTTTGTAGAGTAAAATTCAAAAATGCTCAGAAGAATATTTCCATGAAAGATATTGGATGAAGCGCAAATATAAAGGATATTCCACTAATTTCATGGAGTATAGAAGTCAAAACTTTAACCAACTGAGTATAATAACGAATGGAATAACAAAAGAAATCACCATGCATGCGGTACTTAGCATAGACAGGTTATTTCAATGAATAATAAATAACGGAACCGGTCAAAGTAAATTACACCGGCGGGATGTTCCAACAGAATAATAAAAGATGGAACTAGGTCCCACAGAAAAAGCATGCACAAGATATTCCAATGTAAATAATAATAAAGAGCGGAACCGAATCCCAGTAAACGCACATATCTGAGATATTCAAATGTAATAATAATAAAGATGTAATATTAGAAGAATGTCACTTAGTATAGGGTAGTCTGCATTATCTTTGGTTATTCCATCGAATAATAAAGAATGGAATAATGTAAGTTCTCTTCATGAATATAAAAGAAATAATACCCTTACCGTAAAAGAAATTGGATATAAGAGTAGGAAGTAGCGTAATACTTTTCTATAATTTCTATAATTTCTCTCTGCGAGTTTCAAAGAATTAAAAAGAAAATAATGAAGGAATGAGCTTATTTATAGAAGAATGGACTGCGTAAGTAACTAATTCATGAATCTGGTCCAGATTGATTTACTTTAATCGACTGACCCATATTTAAAGCAAAATCTTTTAAATAAAATATAATATTATATATATATATATATATATATATATATATATAATATATATAGTCACGGGTTATCAACCCTGTGAACTTTTGCCTGCCAAACCTTCAAATTATTACATAACTATAATAATAATAATGATTGAACTCCCTCCTTGCCAACTTGCAAACCAATAATACATAATAATTAAAACGATCTTACTCCCTCCCAATTCAACATCCCAGCCAATTTCCATTCAAAATTCAAATGTGAGCCCCACCATTATATATATATATATAAAACAAAATTATATAATACATATAATCAAAACATCATCATTACCAAATTTATACACCACCCGTAACTTCACTTCTCCCACCAAAGACTTTGTTACACACGTGGGCCCCACCCCTTAAAATAACTTTCTACCGATTATTTTTAAAAAATGGGTAAATGGGGATCCATTAAAATAAGCAAAATTGAGTGACTTCTCACATAAGCATCAATAATCAATCTTTGTGTCTTCTTTATGCGACCCAGCCAGCGTATTCTTTATTTCTTTTCTTCTGAAAGTAGTTCAACAATATCAACGGTAAAACTTCCGCCGTTATTTTATAAAAATACTTTTGTCGTTTTCTCGATCCGAACAATAATTACATTATGGGGTCCACCAATGATTATACAGATTGTAGGAATATTCCCTCTAAAAAACGAATATTCCCTAACAACCAATCGAATATAATATAACAACTTGCATACTTTGCAAAATTTATAAATACTACCCACAACTATAACATTATATTAAATTTATTCCATAATATTCAAAAATGATAAATATAGAAAAATTCATCTTTATTCAAAAAGTTGGGGTCTTACAATCTCCCTTCTTAAGAAATTTCGCCTCAAATTAGAATGCGTACGCACGGTATGTCGAAGAGGTAAGGATACCTTGATTTCATTTGATTCTAACTCCCAAGTCATTTCCTCAACATCGTGGTTTCTCCACAAAACTTTGACTTGAGGTATAACCTTGGTGCGTAGAATATGTTCCTTCTTATCCATGATTTGAACAGGAACCTCTTCATACGTCAAATCTTCCGCTTATTTCGTCCGTGGTTCTAACTCAATAATGTGGTTCGGTCTTTCACATATTTACGTAACATGGATATGTGAAAAGCGTTATGAACACGAGACATACTTGGCGGTAAAAGCGAGTCTATAGGCCACGATTCCTACTCGATCGAGGATTAAAATGGGTCGATGAATCGAGGATTGAGCTTTCCTCTTTCCAAATCTCGTAACGCCTTTCCATGGAGCAACACGTAACAACACATGATCTCCTATATCGAATTCCACGTCCTTTTTCGATGTAGATCACCATAGCTCTTTTTACCGATCTTGTGAAGTTTTTATCGTTCTTGGGATCGTTTGAATCTTTTATATAGTCATGCACGTACCAACTCGGTCCCAACAACGTTCTTTCTCCCACCTCATCCCAACATATTGGAGAATCGACACTTTCTTATATACAACGCCTAAAATGGAGCCATGTCAATACTTGCTTGATAAGCTGTTGTTGTGGAAAACTCCACCAATGGTAAGAACTTATCCCAACTTCCCTTGAAGTCAAGGACACAGAGTCTTAATAAATCTTCAAGAGTTTGAATAGTCCTCTCCGACTGGTCGTCCGTCTGAGGATGATATGCCAAGCTAAATCATAAATTTGTGCCCATAGCTTTCTGCAAACTAACCCAAAATCGTGAAGTGAATCTTGGGTCTCGATCAGAAACTATGGATACTGGCATACCATGCAGTCTTACAATCTTGTTTATGTACATACGAGCAAGACGTTCAAGTGTATAAGTTTCTCGTATTGATAAGAAATAAGCAGACTTGGTCAATCTATCAAGAATGACCCAAATCGCATCTATACCTTGAAAAACCTTAGGAAGAACGGTAACGAAATCCATGGTAATGTGCTCCCACTTCCATTCTAGAATTTCAAGTGGTTGCAATGGACCTTTTGGTACTTGATGCTCCGCTTTAACTCGTTGACAAGTTAAACACCTTGCACTACTAGAAATTTCACCTATAACGACGACTATAAGCGACGAGTCGAGACTTTTAACCCTCGCTTATAGGGTATATATAACGACGATCGGGGCGGAACCCTCGCTTATAGGGTATTATATAGCGGCAGTCACGTATGCCGTCGGTATAGATGGTTTTTAATAAAAAAACCCATTTTTCCTGAATTATTTCACTTTTACCTCAATCATTTTCCTCCTCTTCACACCACGCCTTGAGAGATGGTGCTCTTTTACATCTTTCTCCACCCAGACCAAGGTTTAGCTTTGTTTCTCCTTATTGCAAGCTAACAAATCCAGAGCTAAACTTGAAAAACTACTTTAAGAGAAAAGCGACCATGGGCGGGGAAGATGGCAAACAACAAAGCACATCTAGTGTTAGCCCACAAGCTATTCCTCGCTAACTCAAATTGATGTTGACGATATATCGAGAAAGTTGGGCTCCGTGATGAAGTCTTAAGCGACCTTCGTGGTGATGGAATTATTTTCACAATTGTCTATTCTAATTTATTGATTTGCACTTATTTTGAATTCGTGGTTTTGAAATTGCAATTTTGGTTGCAGAATATATGGCCCCATTATGCGAAAAACCCCAGCCTCGAGTTCCGGTTTGAAATTAGATCGAAGCGATCGAGCTTATTCATGTATCAAGTTTGAGAATGTTACGTTTATTTGGTATTCCAATCTGATCTATATCAAATTCACTCTCTTTATCTAATTAATTTATATATGTGTGTATACGCATTTATCGGTGATTATGTAGATGTGTGGTAGTGCGGCATTGATATATATAAGCCTGAGGGATTATTCATTTATTATTGATGATTTTATCCGATGCTATTAACATTAAACATTTAGAAACTAGTGGGAATCGATCAAATTGGTTTGGATTTGATTAACTTGATGTTGTATATGTATCATTTGTAATGTTTCTGCAGATACTCAAGAAAAGTGCGACTTCCTACAATGTATTACTCAACTTCACACTACGATTCTTTTTATGCGTATTCTTTATAAAACCCGTTATATGTATTCATACTCAAAGTGTTTTTTGCGATGAGAGAACAATGTTTTTCTCTGAAGTTTTCTTAATTTCAATAGCAAAAAGCTTTTCTTAGTTATCTGAAGATGTATCTAATTTATTTGTTTATAGAAGTGATGAATGGGATATCAATAAATGGGCATGGGAGGGACTCTAAAAAGTTATTAGCAAGGGAGAAGAATGTATTATCGGACTTTAGGATAAGAGTACAATGAAGTTTTCTACAATTATTAATTTTTGGCAAGAGATATCTATGTTAAAAAGATAATATTTGTGTTACTTATCACTTATCGAAAAGAAGCGATTGCATTGTTTTGTGTGATTGAAAATTGAAATCTGATTCAACTAATTAATTGAGATATTTATATAGGTGAATTATGCGCCGGGAGCATTTCTAAGAGATGGAGAGCCGCATCCGGTGGAGTCTGTAATTGATAGCGGCAGGTATTTTAAATTAAGTCACCAAACAAAAGTCCACCTTCCTCAAGCACTATCAATAATTGTCCTGTCAAATTATTTCATAACTAGCACTTTTATATTCGTGAGTTTGAATGCATATTTTGTTATCCTTGGCATCATAGCCCGTCGACTTTAGAATGTCAATAATTCTATTTTTTGGGTTGTATTTTCTTGGATACATTGTTCTACGAGTAGAAGAGAATATTGGTAAGCTACATCCTTGATTCTTCTATAAGTCTGAATGCTTTTCTTTTATTTCGACCTCAACTGCTTTTTATTTATCTTTCTATTTGTCCAATGAGACAATAATTCACTAAATTAATCATATCGATTTTCCGGCATTGCCATATCGGTCCCTCGTGTCATTGTCAATGATGAAAAAATCAAAGAGAGAGAAATTTTATGGTAAGAAAAAATAAAAGTCAAAAGGCTAGGTTAAAAGAAATAATAAAACAGTTGGTCCTCTATGCATCAATTCTTATTCTATCGCTAATGCTATATTTACCTTTTGAACTCCGCCTCTATTTGATTTCATTTTTAAAGATGGTGCTTGATGATTTCGGACTCACGCAGTGGTTAGCCTTCTTGACGCTTTTTCTCGGTATTGGATTTGGAGAAAGACCTCAAGCTTATGACTTCAACGCGCCTTCATCATGATCATATGAAGTACTTTCCCATCCATTCAAATGCAATTTACCCCCCTCCCTCTCTCCGCTTTCCTCTCTCGTGTTGTATATATGAATACTATTCCAAATTTCTAGTTATATGGCACAGTTGTTTTCTTAAGCAATCTTCTCACTTAATCTTAATGTCATTGAAGTTATAAATTCGAATTTTCTCAAGGTACCGAACAAAAAGAAAACTGTTTGAAGAGATGGAACAACGATACGTAACAATTCTTCATTGATTACGACTTAAAAGATGGGGAGACACTTGTTCTTCAAATAAAGAATGTTAGTTCTCTTCCATTCACTAGTTATGTTTCCGATAAGTATCAATATATACTTATCATTTTCGTGAATGACCACAAGTAGTTTATTTGGTTATCTTAATATAGTTTCACCCTTTTTTTGTAAAAAATGGCCATGTGGTCGTGGTGTAAGGTCCAAATTTTTTGAGCGAGGTCTAAATAATAATATCTCACTTTGGAAGAAAGGGAAATGAGAAAGAGAGCAAGTGATCTGTCTCAAAACCACCACCACCTCCATTGTACCGCTTTCACCTTCCGTAATCGCTTCTTTGCTAACTCTCCTACACACAGGTTCTTACCAATTTAAGTCTCGAGGAAAATTACAAATTATCATCGTGAGTGCAATTGGAAGCACAATCAATCAAAGGAACCACCTACTCTAGAAAATCAAAGCTCGCAAGACATACCAGGATGATGACTTTGGGGACTTTCAAGTGGGCAAGTTGAAACCGATTTATTTCTACTTGCTTTTAAGTTTAAGATTGAAGTTAATTGGTGTTGTGTGTTTTATTGGTTTGGTACTTGGTATATATGAATATGAATGAGTTTTCTTTTTAAATCTTATTCCGTTAAAATTCCAACTACTGATGCAGTGCAAAACTAAAAAAATTAGTTTTGCTTTGTAATTAAATCCTTTTGAAATCAAGCTTTAATCATAGGACATCAAAAGATTTGGATAATCGAAAGTTTTTTCAGTAGCAACTTTTTTTCGTAAGTTGGTTTCTAATATTATTAAAAGAATCTAACAATACTATTCCTTTTCCGTTTTGGTCTCATTTATAAAAATATATATAATAATAATTTTATAAAAATCCTACTTTAATGTATGCTTTATTTTATCTTCTTTAAAGCATACAAATTATACTCATAAGTCGGATCAAGTTCAAGTAATAAAAAATTAACGAGGAAAAGAATGTACTTGTAAAATATGTCAAGTGCCATAAGAATCGGATAGTGGAACCTCCTTTGAAAAGGTCTTTGTCGATGGATGGGATATTGGTTGGAACTTTTAAAGCGACATCTCCGTCATGTTGGATGAGTTGTAACAAGGATGTGGTTTTAGTTATTAATGTTATTCTTTTTCATGCGAAAATGGAAACTCAAAGTCGAGGCAAATGATGAGGTGGAAAGACTCCTCAACTCGGAAATCATACAAAAGCAGTAACAAATTTCGACGAGATAATCGGGTAATCTACTTGGAATAAATATCATAACCTTCATGTGATATTTCATCACTTCATCCGATCATATTATTCTACTCCTAATGATTGTTCTAAAAGGTATTCAAATCGGGAGAATGGACTAGTGCTTACATGTCCAATGATGAATACTTGGTACTTATGATTCATGTTATACAAAAACACCCACATGTACAAAAAGAGGCAATTCACATTCAAATTAATTGTCTCCTAGTTGAGGACTTGACATCTGAATTGAAGTAACATTGTAAATTTGTAATGCAATTATTTATTTATTTTATTTAAATTTAGTGAGTGTATAAATGAGGGCAATTGCTTATCATTTTTTTTCATGTATTATATTTACCATAATTTTGTCTGAAATTAGAGGAGAACTGCTGCTTATACTAGTATATAACACATATCAGGCTTTTCTGGTGAGAATGAATGGCAGGACTTTTCACCATTTGGTTTTTTAGTTTGTATATGAAAACGATTTAAAGTGTAATGTGAATGATTTTAAATCATGTATACAATAATTTTTATGTTTTATTTTATATTGTATTTATATTTGTTGGATAAATGTGCACAATTAATTTTTTTTAAATATGAAAAGGCTATATTGATCGGTCGTCGATAGTAGCTATAGTGTTCTATAAAACACATCCCTATAGCGACGGTCACCAAGCGTCATATAGACATCTATAGCTACTACTCATGACCGTAGCAATAACTCTCAAATGATCAGATTAGTAAAGAGCAAATACACGATTTTGCCATGACTCTATAGCTAGGGTTCGGCGACTCATCTATAGGCCAAAAGACCGTCGCTATAGGCTTTACCGACGGGTTCTATGGCGACGGTCGGCGACCGTCGCTAAAACTTTTAGCGACGATCTTTTGGCCTATAGGGACGGTCTACGACCGTCCCTATAGACTGATTTTCTAGTAGTGTTGAGATAAACAGCGCTATCTCTCTCTTCATATTGCTTCACCAAAATGTATGACGAATATCATGATACATTTTGGTAATCCCAGGATGGATTGCAAACGGTGTGTTGTGCGCCTCCATCATGATTTTATACTTTAAATCAGGGTCGTTAGGAACAAAAAGTCTGGAGTTGACTCGAAGTATTCCTTCTTCATCGATTCTTGCTTCCGGCATAACACCTTCTTGCACTTTCTTCCTCATATGCATCAGCTCCAGGTCTGTAGCTTGAGCAGATTTAACTTTATCAATTAAAGTCGGTTCTACTCATATATTCTCCATCATCATATGAGTCCCTGGAGTCTTTAACTCTATCTCCATCCTTTGCAAGTCACACAAAATGGGACTTTGCGTTGACAATATCGCACTCGTACTTGCATATGATCTTCTACTCAATGCGTCAGCTACCACGTTCGCTTTTCCAGGATGGTATTCGATGGTATGATCATAATCTTTCAACAGTTCAAGCCAACGTCATTGTCGCATGTTGAGTTCCTTTTGAGTGAAGAAATATTTGAGGCTTTTATGATCCGTAAAGAGCTCCACTTTCTCCCCATACAAGTAATGCCTCTAAATTTTAAGTGCGAAGACAACAGCTGCCAACTCTAGATCATGAGTAGGATAATTCCTCTCATATTCTTTGAGTTGTCTTGAGGCATAAAGCATGACTTTCCCATGTTGCATGAGAACACATCCCAACCCTTTGCCCAAAGCATCATCAGAGATGACAAATCCTCCGAGCTAGAAGGTATTGTCGGAATAAGTCTTTGAAATGAGTCTCCTCTTGAGTTCTTGAAAACTCTTCTCACATTCTTCGCTCCAATGAACTTTGTATCTTTCCGAGGTTAATTTGAGTTAATGGAGTAGCGATTCGAGAAAATCCTTCCACGAATCTCCGATAATAACCAAATTCAACCGAAAAGCTATGATTTCTATTCATTGATTTAGGTTGCTCCCGCTTTGAATAGCTTCAATCTTTGCGGGTCAATGGATATTCCATGACTTGATACTTCGTTGCCCAAAGAATGCTACTTCCTTCAACCGAACTCGTATTTCTTCAACTTGGCATAAAGCTTGTATTCACGAAGCTTTTGGAGTGTCAACCTCAAGTGTTGCTTTCATGATCTTCACGGCTTTTGGAATAAATAAGGATGTCATCAATAAAGACGACCACAAAGTGATCCAAATATTCCTTGAATACTCGGTTCATCATATCCATGAAGCGCAAAGGGCATTAGTCAATCCGAAGGACATGACTAGAATTCATAATGCCCGTCTCGAGTTCTCGAAGCCGTCTTTGGAATGTCATCGGTTCTAATCTTCAATTGGTGATATCCGAATCGAAGATCAATCTTTGAAAAGAATTTGGCTCCTTACAACCGGGTCAAACAGTCATCAATACGTGGCAATGGGTACTTATTTTTTATGGTGACATGATTCAACTCCGATAATCAATACAAAGTCGCATACTCCCATCTTTCTTCTTCACGAATAGAATAGGAGCACCCCAAGGAGACGTCTTGGGACGAATGAAACCAATGTCTAACAATTCACCGTAAATTGGGTCTTTAACTCCTGAAGTTCAATAGGAGCCATTCGATATGGGGCTTTGGCAATGGGTTTTGTACCAAGTTCAAGGTCGATACAAAATTCAATTTCACGCTCTGGGGGTAGGCCAGGAAGTTCTTCAGGGAATACGTCAGGAAATTTATTAACAATAGAAATATCGTTCAAAACTGACGTATTTTTGTTTAAATCTGTGACATGAGCTAAGAAAGCTTGACATCCATTTTTCAATAAACGAATAGCTTTATTGCTTGAAATGACCGTGATTGATTTTAATGGTTTGGTCGCTTGAATTCGCATAATAGGTTGATTAGGAATATGAAAACTAACAACCTTATGAAAACAATCAATTTTTGCATGATGAGTAGTTAACCAATCAATCCCTAGAATTACGTCAAACGCAAGTATTTTTAAAGAAATAAGATCGACAAGTAATGTGCGGTTACCGATTTGAACCAAACAAGACTTATAAACAGTGGATGTAATGAAGGTTTCTCCCAACGGAGTTTCCACAGATAAGTCAAAGTCTAATTTCTCCGGAGTCAAATTTAATTGTTGAGCGCAAGTAGGAGAAATAAAAGAATGGGTAAAACCAGTATCAAATAAAGTATAGACTTCGCTAGAGTTTATGATAAGCTTACCCGTGATGACCTCATTCGGGTTCCTTGCTTTCTGGGAGGTCACAACAAACGCTCTTCCTCACTACCTAAAACTTTGACTTTTCTAGGACGGCCTTTGGTGCCTCCATCCTAGCTGAACTTGTCTTCGGTGAACGACAAAATCGGGCTAAGTGACCTTCTCTTTCACAATTATAACATGCTTTGGACTACATCGCGCAGTTTGGACTAATGTGTCCCTCTCCTCCGCATTTGAAGCATATGATAGGTGGTCGTTCTCCTTCCTTAACAACGGTCTTTGGTCTTAACGTCTTTCCATCATTGTTGAATCTCCTCTTCTTGAAATGTCCATTCTTATTGTTTTGGCCTCGATTACCACCGAAGTGGTTACCATTTCGCCTGTTGATTCCTCCACGCTTGTTGTCACCGCTTGAACGACTCCTCTCTCTTTGGTATTATCATTTTGCTTGGTTGCTCTCTTTTGGTTGCGTTGACTCGTTATCGCGCTCCACTAACTGAGCCTTATTTACAACATCTGAATACAAACACAGTTTATGAGAAATAAGATGTTGACGTATCTCCAACTTCAAACCTCTTAAAAACATCCGCATCATTCTTTCTTTATTATCCACCAAGTGGGACGCAAACCGGGACAACTCGGCAAACTTTGCTTCGTACTGCGACACGGTCATATTATTATGTTCCAACTTGATGAACTCTGCCTCCTTCATGTGACGAATACTTTCGGGAAAGTACTTGTCGTTGAATAGTTCTTGGAACTTCTCCCAAGACATTTTTAGTGCGGCAGGTTGAGTACGCTTTATCGATTCCCACCGATGTCTGCTTTCTCCTCATGACATAAAGGCGTAAAAGGAACTTTTTGCTCCTCGGAGCATCCCAAGACATCAAATATCTTGGTGATCTGCTTTATCCATGCTTCCGCCTTAAGTGGTTTTGGCTCTCCAATAAACTCCGGTGGTCGCAGCTCCTTGAACTGTTTAGCGATGACCGTCCTAGAGTTTCCAGTGGTTCCACCTACATTTTGGACAAGAGTTGCTCTCACCTGCTGTTGCATGAATTGCATAAAGCCTCTGAACATTCCATTATTCATCATTTGGTCAGTGTAGTTGTTTGCATGAGGATTGTCGCCTTCCTAATGCACATTATCCTGATTATTGATATGTGGTGAATCAACGGTCTCCTGTGCTCCATTGCTATTCTCAACATTCTCGGATGTCATTTTCAGATACTGCCCCAAAACAAAAGGTTAACATATTATCCCTATATTCTGACCGACCAATTAAATACCAAAAAAACTTAGGTAGGTCATACTAGCGAAAGAATTCCCCGTCTCTCCCCTCCTACTTCTATTCTCACATCTTAGCCAGGGATCATATCCCTAAGCTTTGATACCAACTGTGACGCCACCAAAATTAGGTATACATCACCCATCTTGAGTCGCCAGATACATGGTACAGAATTCAAATACAACTTAATAATACAACTGTCGTGTACAATATGACAAAACATAAACTATGAGTTTGAATACAAATATTGTCTACTAGAGAGTATATAAACTCAAAAGGAGTCCTTATTACAATTATTATCACACTATTTCACGAATAGTGAGGACTATTAATGCACCATCTAGGACCATCACTCCGCTCCCAGACTTCGTTCGGCTATATTCTCATTTCAAAGAGAACGGTGAAAGAAAGGGTGAGCTCAACTAGCCTAGTAAGAAATATTATGACTAAGATAATGCGTAATAAATTATCATTAGCCTTCAACAGTGTTAAACTGATAAAATATAACAAACATCAAGTTTAATGCAATAATGAACAAGCAATCCATTAGAAGAGTCAAGTAAAGAATAAAATCTACTATCTTCTATAATTTAAAAGGTTTTTCATGACTTTTATCATTTGAGACTCAACAATAAATAATCCACATCATCCTCGCACTACTTCCAGGATATTCATTAGTATCACAACCACAAATTATCCATGTACCACGCGACCAAGGATATTCGTGTATTCATCAATGGTCATGATCATGCCAACAACCCATCCATCAATGAACTACGGGCCAATGAGGACTTTTACCATATCATTTTTAACATTACTGATTATGATTATACCGAATAATCCTCAGTCATAATCATACCAAGTCCATCTATGCACTACAGGCCACAGATGACTTTCAACATAATATAAACATGAGGATAATGACAATGATATAAGAATTCAATAAAACAAGTTCAAGAATTAATTTATCTAGGAACTAATAACGTCCAAATTGTCAACATGATACTGCTTTGTAGAGTAAAATTCAAAAATGCTCAGAAGAATATTTCCATGAAAGATATTGGATGAAGCGCAAATATAAAGGATATTCCACTAATTTTATGGAGTATAGAAGTCAAAACTTTAACCAACTGAGTATAATAACGAATGGAATAACAAAAGAAATTACCATGCATGCGGTACTTGTGATGACAAAGTTATTCAAATGAATAATAAGTATGGAACCGGTCAAAGCGAAAATTACATGCAAGCGGGATGTTCCAACGAGAATAATAAAGATTTTAACCAGTCCGACGTAAAACGCATGAAATGGATAGTCCAATGTAATAATAATAAAGACGGAACCGGTGTCCTGTAAACGTCATGATGTGGATATTCCAAATGTAATAATAATAAAGACGGAATATTAGAAGAATGTCACCAAGTATAGGGTAATCGCGTGATCTTTGTTATTCCAAAGAGAATAATAAAGAATGTAATAACAGAAGTTCTCTTCATGAATACAAAAGAAATAATATCCTTTACCGTAAAAGAAACTGGATATAAGAGTAGGGAAGTAGCAGAATACTTTTCTATAGTTTCTCTATAATTTCTTTCTCTGGAGTTTCAGTGAATTCATAAGAAAATAATGAAGGAATGAGCTTCTATTTATAGAAGAATGGACTGCATAGTAACTAATTCATGAACGGTCGAGATTAATTTACTTTAATCGGACGGCTCATATTTAAAGCAAAATATTTTAAATAAAATATAATATTATATATATATATATATATATAACATTAGTCACGGGTTATGAACCCCGTGAACTTTTGCCTGCCAAACCTTCAAATTATTACAACTCTATAATAATAATAATGATTGAACTCCCTCCTTGCCAACTTGCAAACCAATAATACATAATAATTGAAACGATCTTACTCCCTCCCAATTCAACATCCCAGCCAATTTCCATTCAAAAATTCAAATGTGAGCCCCACCATTATATATATATATATATATATATAAAACAAAATTATATAATACATATAATCAAAACATCATCATTACCAAATTTATACACCACCCAGAATCTCTCACTTCTCCCACCAAAGACTTTGTTACACACGTGGGCCCCACCCCTTAAAATAACTTTCTACCGATTATTTTAAAAAAAATGGGTAAATGGGGGTCCATTAAAATAAGCAAAATTGAGTGACTTCTCACGTAAGCATCAATAATCAATACCGTGTGCTACTGTGCCTTATTAACTACGCGTATTACTATACTTTTAACACCATGTGTTTCAACAGTTAACGGTAAAACTTCCGCCATTATTTTCATAAAGTATTTTTGTCATTTTCTCGATCCGACAATAATTACATTGTAGGGGTCTACCAATAATTGTCTTTGTTATGCGAATATTCCCCTGTTAAAACGAATATTCCCGACCAAATCGAATATTATATAACAACTTGAGTACTTTGCAAAATTTATAAATATTACCCACAATTATAACATTATATCAAAATCATTACATAATATTCAAAAATGATATTTATTGAAAATTCATCTTTATTCATAAAAGTTGGGGTCTTACAACCTCCCTTCTTATGAAATTTCCGCCCTCGAAATTAGGGTACGTACTTTGTTTTTTCGAAGAATTGAGGATACCTTGACTTCATCTCAGATTCTAACTCCCAAGTCATTTCCTCTACATCGTGGTTTCTCCACAAAACTTTGACTTGAGGTATAACCTTGGAGCGTAGAACATGATTCTTCGTATCCAAGATTTTCACAGGTAACTCTTCATACGTTAAATCTTCCTCTATCTCTTCCGGTTCTAACTCAATAATGTGGTTCGGGTCTTTCACATATTTACGTAACACGGATATGTGAAAAACGTTATGAACACGAGACATACTTGGCGGTAACGCGAGTCTATAGGCCACGGTTCCTACTCGATCGAGGATTAAAAATGGGCCGATGAATCGAGGATTGAGCTTTCCTCTCTTTCCAAATCTCGTAACTCCTTTCCATGGAGCAACACGTAATAACACATGATCTCCTATATCGAATTTCACGTCCTTTCGATGAAGATCAGCATAACTCTTTTGTCGATCTTGTGAAGTTTTTATACGTTGTCGGATCGTTTGAATCTTTTCTGTAGTCATACGTACCAACTCCGGTCCCAACAACGTTGTTTCTCCCACCTCATCCCAACATATTGGAGAACGATACTTTTTTCCATACAACGCCTCAAATGGAGTCATGCCAATAATTGCTTGATAACTGTTGTTGTAGGAAAAATCCACCAATGACAAGAACTTATCTACTTAACTCATATATAGAAAATAGTAGATTTCATTCTCTACTTAACTCTTCTAATGAATTATTATTTCCGCTGCGAATATTGATTTAAAACTTGTTGTCTATTGTATTCTATTAGATTTTTTCCCTGTTGAAGACTAACGATAATTTGTTCTATATTATCTTGGTCATAATGTTCTTTACAGGGCTAGTTGAGCTCACTCTTTTTCTTGTTGTTCCATTTTTCTTCTCGTGAGAGAATGTAATGCGAAAGTACTAGTTAAAGGGTGTGGAATGATGGTTCTAGAAGTGGTTCTAGTATTCCTCACTATTATGTAAAATAGTGTATTAATAATTATAATGAGGACTTATTTGAGTGTGGATATTGTCTAGATGATAATATTTGTATTTAAACTCACAGTTTTTATGTTGTATTAATAAAGTTGTAGTTGTTTCTGTACCATATATTTTGACGACTCAGAATGGGTGTTGTATACCTATTTTGGGGGCGTCACAGTTGGTATCAGAGCTTAGGGATATGATCTCTGGCGGAGATCGGGGAATAGAACTAGGAGGGGAGAGACGAGTAAATCCTTCGCTAGTGTGTCCTATCTAAGCTTATTTGTTGGTCGGTTATAATATAGGGGTATTATGTGATATGTTAATTTGTTAAATTAACCCTTGTTTTACGGCAGTATTTGAGAATGTCGACTGATAATATTAACAGTGGAGTAAATGAAACCGTGGAAACGCCTGTACTCACCAACGAGGAGAACGTACAACAGACTGGCAATGTTCTTCCTGTGAACAACACCACTGAGTAGATGATGAACGATGGGATGTTTAGAAGCTTTTTGCAGTTCATGCAAAATCATACGAGGGAGACTCGTGTTCAAAATACAGGAGGAAATGATAGCAATTCACGGTTTGTCACAGCCAAACAGTTCAAAGAGTTGGGACCACCAGAATTTATTGGAAAGCCGGATCCAATCAAGGCAGAGATGTGGATTAAACAAATTACCAAGATATTCGATGTCTTGGGATGCACGGAGGAACAGAAGGTTCCATTCACCACCTTTATGTTCCGTGGTGAGCGAGACTCTTGGTGGGAGTCGTGAAGCGTACATACATCCAAATTACGCACTTCAAAGATGTCTTGGGAGACATTTCAGAATCGCTTCAATGACAAGTACTTTCCGAAAGTATTCGCTCGTATATGAAGGAGGTAGAGTTTATTAGATCGGAGCGAGAATAACATGGCGGTGTCCCAAAGATGAGGCGAAGTTTGCGAGTTGTCCAGTTTGCACCTCATTTGGTGGAGAATGAGGAACATATGATGCGGATGTTTCGAGAGGTTTGAAACCCTAAGATACGCCAATATCTCATTTCTCATAAATTTTCTCTCTTCAGGATGTTGTTATTGGCTAAATTATTAGAAATGAGATAACGAGTACTGGTCAACCGAGGGACCACAACCAGGGATCATACCGGTGATACCGTAGTCATCGTAACAACGATAACCAAGCGAGAGAAAAAAATACGGACAAGAGCGGTAACCACTCTGGTGGTAATCGTGGCCATGAAAATAGAAGAAGCGAGTCGGGGGGAGATTTTAAAAAGAGGAGATTCAACAATGACAATGTGAAGACGCCAAGACCAAAGAAGAATCGGTTCCAAGGAGGAGAACGACCACCGGCCATATATCTTATAAGTCATGGAAAGAAGGACATATCATTAAACCGCCCACAACAGTTTAAGGTATGTTATAATCATGGAAAGGAAGGACATATCGCTCGAGATTGCCTTTGTAAGCGAAAACCAAGTCCAATGAGGATGGTGACTCAAAAGGCTATCCTAGAAAATTCAAAGTCAACGGTTCCTGGAAGAGCGTTTTTTGTGACGGGTCAGAATGCGAGGAACCCGAACGAAGTTAGCACGGGCAAGCTAATCATAAATTCATACGAAGTTTATACCTTACTAGATGCGCGGTCTTACCCATTCATTTATTTCTCTGCTTTGTGCTCAACGCTTAAACTTGACTCGGAGAAATTAGACTTTGATTTATCTGTGGAAACTCCGTTAGGAGAAACTTTCATCACATCCACTGTTAATAAATTTTGATTGATCCAAGTTGGCACCATCACATTACCTGTTGATCTTATCTCTTTAAAGATACTTGCTTTTGATGTGATTTTAGGGATTGATTGGTTAATTACTCATCATGTCAGATTGATTATTTTTGTAAGGTTGTTAGTTTTCATATTCCTAAGCAACCTGTTATTCAAATTTAAGCAACCAAACCATTGAAGTCAAACTCTTTTATATTAAGTCGTAAAGTCATTCGTTTATTGAAAAATGGATGTCAAGCTTTCTTAACCATGTTATGGACTTGAACAAAAATACGTCAGATTTGAATGATATTTCTGTTGTTAGTAAATTTCCTGACGTATTTTCCGAAGAATTTCTTGCTTACTCCCAAAGTGTGATATTGAATTTTGTATCGACTTTGAACCCGTCTGAAAACCCATTTCTAAAATCTCATATCGAATGGCTCTATTGAACTTCGTGAGTTAAAAATTCAACTATAGAATTTGGTACCCGAGCCTCTATCTGGTGACTTCTTTTGTGGAATGCACCGAAGCCAGACTCTCTGTAGGGGACGCCATATTTGTGCGATAGTAAACTGATAGGTGCAATTGTGACGTGCTATCCAAGGTTGGGATATGAGTCACAGTTGAGAGCAACCTAAGTCGGTAATCGAAATATGTAGCTTTCTAGGCTCAGTTGGTTATTATCAGAGATTCGTTGAAGGATATTCTCGAATCGTTATTCCATTAACGCAACTGACTCGTAGAGATACAAAATTTGAATGGAGCAAGGAATGTGGGAAGAGCTTCGAAGAACTCAAAAGGAGACTCATTTCGGCACATGTTCTGACCATACCATCCTGGAAAGGCGAACGTGGTAGCTGACGCGTTGAGTAGAAGATCATATGCAGAAACGAGTGTGATGATGTCAAGTATACGCATAGAACCAACTTTAATCGATAAAGTTAAAGTTGCTCAAGCCACAGATCCGGAGCTGATGCGTATGAAGAAGAAAGTACAAGAAGGTACTATTCCAGAAGCAAGAATCGATGAAGATGGAATACTTCGAGTCCACTCCAAACTTTGTGTTCCTAACGATTCTGACTTGAAGCATAGAATTATGATGGAGGCACACAACACACCATTTGCAATCCATCCTGGGAGTACCAAAATGTATCATGATCTTCGACATACATTTTGGTGAAACAATATGAAGAGAGAGATCGCGAAGTTTATATTGAGGTGTTTAACTTGTCAACGTGTAAAGGCGAAGCATCAAGTGCCAAAAGGTCCATTGCAACCACTTGAGATTCCGAAATGGAAGTGGGAACACATTACCATGGATTTCATTACGGTTCTTCCCACGGTTTCTCAAGGCATAAATGCGATTTGGGTTATTGTTGATAGATTAACCAAGTCTGCCCATTTCTTACCTATACGGGAGACTTATTCCCTTGAACGTCTTGCTAGTATGTACGTGAATGAGATTGTGAGGTTGCATGGCATGCCAGTATCCATAGTTTCGGATCGTGACCTAAGATTTACTTCAAGATTTTGGGTTAGCTTGCAAAAAGCTATGGGTACGAATTTACGGTTCAGTTCGGAATACCATCCTCAAACGGACGGACAATCAGAGAGGACTATTCAAACTCTTGAAGATCTACTAAGACTTTGTGTCCTCGATTTCAAAGGGAGTTGGGATAAGTACCTACCATTGGTGGAATTCTCCTACAACAACAGTTATCAGGCAAGTATAGGTGTGGCTCCATTTGAAGCATTGTATGGACGAAAGTGTCGCTCTCCACTATGTTGGGATGAGGTAGGAGAAGCAACGTTGTTGGGACCAGAGTTGGTACGAATGACTACAAAGAAGATCCAAACGATTCGACAACGTATACAAACGGCACAGGATCGACAAAAGAGTTATGCGGATTTTCATCGAAAGGACGTGGAATTTGACATTGGGGACCATGTATTGTTGCGTGTTGCTCCATGGAAAGGAGTTACAAGATTTGGGAAGAGAGGAAAGTTCAATCCATGATTTATTGGTCCATTTCAGATTCTTGACCGAGTAGGAAATGTGGCCAATAGACTCGCATTACCTCCAAGTATGTCTCGTGTTCATAATATTTTTCATATATTTGTGCTTCGTAAATATATGAAAGACTTGAACCACGTCATTGAGTTAGAACCAGACGAGATAGCCGAAGACTTAACGTACGAAGAGGTACCTGTCAAGATCTTGGATAGGAAGGAGCATGTCCTACGCACGAAGGTCATACCACAAGTTAAAGTTTTGTGGAGAAACCATGCTATTGAGGAAATGACCTGGGAGTTGGAAACGGAAATGAAAGCGAGGTATCCTCATCTTTTCGAAACACCAGGTACGTACGTCAATTTTGAGGACGAAATTTCATAAGGAAGGGAGTTTGTAAGACCCCAAATTATTAATAAATGAAATTTAATTTCCTCTATTTATCATTTTGAAATAGTAAGGGTTGATTTGATTAATGTGGTTAGTTATGGGTAAAATGCGCAAATATTTCAAATAAGCAAGTGGTTATAAAATATTCATTGTTGTCGGGGAATATTCGTTTGGTCGTGGAATATTCTTACTGTTGGGGAATATTAGTACAACGGCGCAGCCTTGTGTGGGCCCTATAACGGAAAACTATTGGATGAAGAAAACGACAAGTATAAGTTGTTTATAATAATCTGGTGCATTTATTACAAGATTAATCGCTGGAATACCCGGTGTTTAAAACACAAGAATACGTGTTGTTGCACAAGAAGATTACCAGTATTGCACCAATTATTGATTCTTACGTAAGAAGGCACTACTCAATAATTGTTACAGTAATTACTGTTCAGTATTTTATTGATTCAATAATTGTTGCATTGATATTCTATATTACTGTTGTTTCAATAATTGTCACTACACAGTATTTTCCATTATCGAAGGGATAATTCATATTATCTGAATAATATTATTAGATAACATTATTGGCAATGTCTAGAAAGTTCTGTATAAGGAGAGGTTTGGTCACCTAATCAAGCTACCAAGTAGCGAGAAATCCTTATTGAAAAGCCCCTCTTTCCTCGAACCGCTGCATTTTGTGATATTGTGATTCTCGTAATATTATTTGTGAATAATTAATTATTGATTTATATGATGAGGAAAATATTCATTTTATGTGGATATAGATGGAAAAAAATTTTAAAGTGACAATTGTTGAAAATCGATATTTTATCTTTTCTGATAAAATAATATTTTATTATATTGTTATAATATAATAATGATGATATTTTTACAATGAATGTGGGATATATGAGTATATGAGGAGAAAGAGTATTTTTGTTGCAAAAGTTGTTTAAAGCATGTTAAACATGTCTGTGGGCCCATTTCTTGACTGAAATTTGATTATAGCCAGTAAAAATTGTCCGTTTGTGGATTTCGGTCAATTTCTGTTTGGAATTTAGAAAACTTTTCTTCTGCAAGTTTATAGAGAATGAAATTTTCTAAGGAAAGGACATGTGGTTCAAATTTTTCTGATAAAGGGCTATTTATTATGAATTATTAAAGTTCCGAAGTTCTGAAATAATTGATTTTTGGAAGTTTTAAATATTTATTTTAACAAAAACGTTTTTTGTGATTTTGGTGGGTTGGTGGCTGATGTCTAGACCAAAAAAGTGGGCTAAGGAAAATTTATATAAATATATTAATATTTTATTAAATTTTCTGCTTTGGTGTTCTAAGCATTTTCCTATAAATAGGGTGCTTAGGTTAGAATTGAAAATCACACCAGAAACTAAAGATTTCTCTCTTCTCTCTCTATAATATCGAGCGTTTTTTGTGTGTATTTTAGTACTTTGAGTATTGCTATATCACAAGTTCTTTCTTTCAGACTATATCCAAAGATTCGATCAAGTACTTATCTTTTTGAGGTAAGGGATGTTATTTTTTCAGAAATGATATTATTTCTTCAATATCATTATGCTGAAATATTGGTCCGAATTTTTATCAAATTTGAAACTTTTCATGTCGGGGTTACTATTCATGAGTTATTATTCACGAGTTACTATTCATGAGTTACTATTCACGAGTTACTATTCACGAGTACTATTCACGAAGCATGATGATTTTTTTTGTAAAATTTCTATCTTTTAGTGTCGGAGTTACTATTCACGTATACGGCACTATTCACGTATATGGTACTACTCACGAATACGAAACTATTCACAGAAAAATTAAATTTTCGTTTTTCATCCAAAATATCTATTATGGATACTAGCTTTGATTGGATCCATATTTTGATCATTCTTGAATTTTACTCCACTCTGGTTATTTATGAAGTATTTTTGAACTTGGATTGTTTAAAGTACGAATCCTTAATATTTATTCTTTTGTTTCACTGGATTCATTTATTTAAAAATATTTTTCATCATCCTCAATCCTAAATGATGATATAATTGAATATCTTTAGCCTGTAGTGCAAAGATTAATGATTTCTGATGAATATCTTTGGCCCGTAGTGCAAAGATGAATGTGTTTTAGATGAACATGACCAATCGATGAATATCTTTGGCCCAGTAGTGCAAAGATGAATATTTGATTTCAGTTATATATTGATTGATGAACAGGGATAAAAGATAGACGATGAACTTTTAAATTCATATATAGAAGATAGTAGATTTCATTCTCTACTTAACTCTTCTAATGAATTATTATTTCCACTGCGAATATTGATTTAAAACTTGTTGTCTATCGTATTCTATTAGATTTTTTTCCTGTTGAAGACTAACGATAATTTGTTCTATATTATCTTGGTCATAATGTTCTTTACTAGGCTAGTTGAGCTCACCCTTTTCCTTGTTGTTCCATTTTTCTTCTCAGGAGGCGAGAATGTAGCGAGTACTAGTTGGGGTATGGAATGATGGTTCTAGAAGTGGTTCTAGTAGTCCTCACTATTCTGTAAAATAGTGTATTAATAATTGTAATGAGGACTTATTTGAGCGTGAATATTGTCTAGATGACAATATTTGTATTTAAATTCACAGTTTTTATGTTGTATTAATAAAGTTGTAGTTATTTACGTACCATGTATTTTGATGACTCGTAATGGGTGTTGTATACCTATTTTGGGGGCGCCATGTTGTTCTTATCTCTGTCAAGAAGTTCCTTTCACTTATATCCAAAGATTCTAGTCGTAAGCATCATTTTTTCGAGGTAAGGGATGTTATTTTCTTCTTAAATGATATTATTTTCTTTAATATCATTATCTTAAAATATTGGTTTGAACTTTTATTAAATTTGAAACTTTTTGTGTCGAGTTACTTATTCACGATACTAAGACTATTCACGTGATCTGAAGACTATTCCGAAATGGAAGTGGAGCACATTACCATGGATTTCGTTACAGGTCTTCCCAAGTTTCTCAAGGCATAGATGCGATTTGGGTCATTGTTGATAGATTGAGCAAGTCCTGTTCATTTCTTACCGATCGAGAAACTTATACACTTGAACGTCTTGCTTCGTATATGTACATAAACGAGGTAGTAAGATTGAATGGTATCTTAGGTATCCATAGTTTCCGATCGAGACCCAAGATTCACTTCAAGATTTTGGGTTAGTTTGCAAAAAGCTATGGGCATATCATCCTCGATTTGACGAGCAATCGGAGAGGACGATTCAAACTCTTGAAGATCTATTAAGACTCGTGGTCCTCGACTTCAGGAAGTTGGGACAAGTTCTTACCATTGGTGGAGTTTTTCTATAACAACAGCTTATCAAGCCAAGTATTGACATGGCTCCATTCAAAGCGTTGTATGGAAGAAAGTGTCGCTTCAAAGATATCTTTGGGATGAGGTGGGTGAAGCAACGTTGTTGGGACCGAAGTTGATACGTATGACTACTTTAAAAGATTCAAACGATCCGACAACGATAAAAACCTCACAAGATCGACAAAAAGAGTTATGTTGATCTTCATTAAAAGGACGTGGAATTCGATATAGAGATCATGTGTTTGTTACGTGTTGCTCCATGGAAAGGAGTTACTTAGATTTGGAAAGAGAGAAAGCTCAATCCTTGATTTATCGACCCATTTTTAATCCTTGATCAAGTAGGAACTGTGGCCTATAGATTCGCTTTCTGCCAAGTATGTCTCGTGTTCATAACGCTTTTTCACATATCCATGTTACGTAAATATGTGGAAGACCCGAATCACATTATTGAGTTAGAACCGACGAAATAAATGAAAGATTTGACGTATGAAGAGGTTCTGTTCAAATCTTGGATAAGAAGGAACATATTCTACGCCCGAGGTTATATCTCAAGTCAAAGTTTTGTGGAGAAATCACGATGTTGAGGAAATGACTTGGGAGTTAGAATCAAATGAAATCAAGGTATCCTTACCTCTTCAATATACCGTCACGTACCCTAATTTCGAGGGCAAAATTTCATAAGAAGGGAGATTGTAAAACCCCAACTTTTAAATAAAGATGAATTTTCTATAAATATTATTTTTGAATATTATGGAGTGAAATTAATATAATGTTATAGTTGTGGGTAATATTTATAAATTTTGCAAAATCTTGCAAGTTGTTATATAATATTCGATTGGTCTGGGAATATTCGCTTTTAACAGGGAATATTCGTATGATGGCACAATCATTGGTGGACCCTACAATGTAATTTTTGTCGGATTGAGAAAACGATAAAAATACTTTATGAAACTAACGGCGGAAGTTTTACCGTTAACTGTTGAAACACCCTTTATTAAAAGTACAATGTACGCATGGTTGCATAAGTAGACACACAAGATATTAATTATTGATGCTTACGTGATAAGTCACCCGCTTTTGTATAGGGTAGTCGCAGATACCCCCAAGTTATTCCAAAGAATAATAAAGAATGGAATAACGAAGTTCTCTTCATGAATACAAAAGAAATAATACTCCTTAGGAGTACAACAAATAATATCTCTTACCATAAAAGAAACTGAATATAAGAGTAGGGAAGTAGCAGAATACTTTTCTTATTTCTCTCTATAATTTCTCTCTCTGAGTTTCAAAGAATTCAAAGAAATAATGAAGGAATGAGCTTCATTTATAAAAGAATGGAATGCATAGTAATTAACTCATGAACTAATGAGATTGATTTACTTTAATCTGACTATCCATATTTAAAGCAAAAACTTTTAAATAAAATAAAATATATTATATATATTAAATATATAACATGTGTTTTTAAAATATCACGGTGATTCATCCCTAATCCAATATCAATTCAATCTCTCTCCCCCTCTCTCTCTCTATATATATATATATATATATTTATATATATAACAAAGTTAACAAAAGTTAATATATATATATATATATATATATATATATATATATATATATATAAGTCTCAATAATATACTTTTCCACCATGCAATCCAACTCCTTTTTCTTTGATTTCCTGTGAACCCCCACCACCATTTCAAAACATGTGAAAAAATTATATATATATAATACGATATATATATATATATTTATATATATATATATATATATATAAACTGAAACAACTTCTACCGGCGCTTTTGAAAAATGGGTAAGTGAGGGTCCAACAAAATTTATATCAAATACTTCATAAAAAAAATCCCCTCAATATTTTTGACAACATTTATCACCATTATTATAATTCACAATATTAATCGACTGTGTCATTTCCGGAAAGAGGGCTTTCAATAAGAATTTCTCCCTATTGGTGCCGCAATTAGGTGACCAAACCTCTCATTGTCGAACTTCTGCATCGTTAATATTGCAAATAATAATATTAATAACTCATCCTTTCAATTATTGATTTAATAATATATAAAATATCGACAATAATTGAATCAAATAACGTGAGATATTATGCAAAGAATTATCGTAGCAATAATTGAACAAAACCGAGTGACTTCTCACGTAAGCATCAATAATCAAAACCGTAGCGCTACTTGTGCAACTACGCCAGACATCGCATACTTTTAACACCGGTGTTTCAACAGCTTAATTGTAAAACTTCCGCCGTTATTTTCATAAAGTATTTTTGTCATTTTCTCAATCCGACAATAATTTCGTTGTGGGGTCCACCAATGATTTTGCCGTTGTACGAAAATTCCCTGCTAAAACGAATATTCCCTGACTAATCGAATATTATATAACAACTTGCGTACTTTGCAAAATTTATAAATATTACCCACAACTATAACCTTATATCAAATTCATTCCATAATATTCAAAAATGATATTTATAGAAAATTCACCTTTATTTATAAAAATTGGGGTATAACAACCTCCCCTTCTTATGAAATTTCGCCCTCGAAATTAGGGTACGTACTTGGTATGTCGAAGAGGTAAGGATACCTTGATTTCATTTCAGATTTTAACTCCCAGGTCATTTCCTCAACATCGTGGTTTCTCCACAAAACTTTAACTTGAGGTATAACCTTGGAGCGTAGAATATGTTCCTTCTTATCCAAGATTTGAACAGAAACCTCTTCATACGTCAAATTTTCTGCAATTTCGTCCGGTTCTAACTTAATAATGTGGTTCGGGTCTTCCACATATTTACGTAACATGGATATGTGAAAAATGTTATGAACACGAGACATACTTGGCGGTAAAACGAGTCTATAGGCCACAGTTCCTACTCGATCAAGGATTAAAAATGGACCGATGAATCGAGGATTGAGCTTTCCTCTCTTTCCAAATCTCGTAACGCCTTTCCATGGAGCAACACGTAACAACACATGATCTCTTATATCGAATTTCACATCCTTTCGATGAAGATCAGCATAACTCTTTTGTGGATCTTGTGAGGTTTTTTATACGTTATCGGATCGTTTGAATCTTTTCCGTAGTCATACGTACCAACTTCGGTCCCAACAACGTTGCTTCACCCACCTCATCCCAGCATACTGGAGAACGACACTTTCTTCCATACAACGCTTCGAATGGAGCCATGCCAATACTTGCTTGATAAAGAACTTGTCCCAACTTCCCTTGAAGTCAAGGACACTGAGTCTTAATAGATACTTAAGAGTTTGAATCGTCCTCTCCGACTGTCCGTCCGTCTGAGGATGATATGCCGAGCTAATTCGTAAATCTGTGCCCATAGCTTTTTGCAAACTAACCCAAAATCGTGAAGTGAATCTTGGGTCTCGATCAGAAACTATGGATACCGGCATACCATGCAGTCTTACAATCTCGTTTATGTACATACGAGCAAGACGTTCAAGTGTATAAGTTTCTCGTATCGGTAAGAAATGAGCAGACTTGGTCAATCTATCAACAATGACCCAAATCGCATCTATGCCTTGAGAAACTTTGGGAAGACCGGTAACGAAATCCATGGTAATGTGCTCCCACTTCCATTCGGAATTTTAAGTGGTTGAATGGATCTTTTGGTACTTAATGCTCACCTTGACTCGTTGACACGTTAGACACCTTGAGATAAACAAATGCTATCTCTCTCTCTTCATATTGCTTCACCAAAATGTATGATTTAATATTATGATACATTTTGGTACTCCCAAGATGGATTGCAAATCTGTGTGTTATGCGCCTCCATCATGATTTTATACTTTAAATCGTGGTCGTTAGGAACACAAAGTCCGGAGTTGACTCAAGTATTCCTTCTTCATCGATTCTTGCTTCCTAAGATAAGACCTTCTTGACTTTCTTCCTCATACGCATCGCCTCCAGTCTATAGCTTGAATGACTTTTTAACTTTATCAATTAAAGTCGGTTCTACTCAGTATATTCGCCATCATCACATGGGTCCCAGGAGTCTTTAACTCTATCTCCATCCTTTGCAAGTCACACAAATGGGCAATGTTGACAATATAGCATTCAGATTTGCGATATGATCTTCTACTCAATGCGTCTTCGGCTACCACGCTCGCTTTTCGGTGATGGTATTGGATGGTATGATTATAATCTTTCAACAGTTCAAGCCAACGCCATTGTCGCATGTTGAGTTCCTTTTGAGTGAAGAAATATTTGAGGCTTTTATGATCCGTAAAAGATCTCCACTTTCTCCCCATACAAGTAATGCCTCCAAATTTTAAGTGCGAAGACAACAACTGCTAACTCTAGATCATGAGTAGGATAATTCCTCTCATATTCTTTGAGTTATCGCGAGGCATAGGCTATGACTTTCCCATATTGCATGAGAACACATCCCAACCTTTTGCCCGAAGCATCACTCAGAGATGACAAATCCCTCCGAGCTGGATGGTATTGTCGTATAGGGTCTTGAATGAGTCTCCTCTTGAGTTCTTGAAAACTCTTCTCACATTCTTCGTTCTAACCGAACTTTGTATCTTTCTGAGTCAGTTGAGTTAATGGAGTAGCGATTCGAGAAAATCCTTCCACGAATCTTCGATAATAACCAGCTAAATCGAGAAAACTACGTACTTCGGTCACTGATTTAGGTTGCTCCCAGCTTTGAATTGCTTCAATTTTTGTTGGGTCAACAGATATTCCATGGCTTGATACTACGTACCCAAGGAATGCTACTTCCTCATGCTAGAACTCGCATTTCTTCAACTTGGCATAAAGCTTGTATTCACGAAGCTTTTGGAGTGTCAACCTCAAGTGTTGCTCATGATCTTCATGACTTTTGGAATATATGAGGATGTCATCAATAAAGATGACCACAAAGTGATCCAAATATTTCTTGAATACTCGGTTCATCATATCCATGAATGCAGCAGGAGCATTAGTCAATCCAAAGGACATAACTAGGAATTCATAATGACCGTACCGAGTTCTGAAAGCCGTCTTTGGAATGTCATCGGTTCTAATCTTCAATTGGTGATATCCGGAACGAATATCAATCTTTGAAAAGAATTTGGCTCCTTGCAACTAGTCAAACAGGTCATCAATACGTGGCAATGGGTACCTATTTTTGATGGTGACATGATTCAACTCCCGATAATCAATACAAAGTCGTATACTCCCATCTTTCTTCTTCACGAATAGAACAGGAGCACCCCAAGGAGATGTACTAGGACGAATGAAACCAATGTCTAACAATTCCTGCAATTGGGTCTTTAACTCTTGAAGTTCAATAGAGCCATTCGATATGGGGCTTTGAAATGGGTTTTGTCTGGGTTCAAGGTCGATACAAAATTCAATTTCACGCCTGGGGTAGGCCAGAAGTTCTTCAGGAATACGTCCAGTGAATTTATTAACAATAGAAATATCATTCAAAACTGACGTATTTTTGTTTAGATCCGTAACATGAGCTAAGAAAGCTTGACATCCGTTTTTCAATAAACGAATAGCTTTATGGCTTGATATGACATTGATTGATTTTAATGGTTTAGTTGTTTGAATTCGCATAATAGGTTGATTAGGAATACGAAAGCTAACAACCTTACGAAAATAATCAATTTTTGCATGATGAGTAGTTAACCAATTAATCCCTAGAATCACGTCAAATGCAAGTATTTTCAATGAAATAAGATCGACAAGTAATGTGAGGGTACCGATTTGAACCAAACAAGACTTATAAATAGTGGATGTAATAAAGGTTTCTCCCAACGGAGTTTTCACGGATAAGTCAAAGTCTAATTTCTCCGAAGTCAAATTTAATCGTTGAGCGCAAGTAGGAGAAATAAAAGAATGGGTAGAACCAGTATCAAATAAAGTATAGACTTCGCTAGAGTTTATGATAAGCTTACCCGTGATGACCTCATTCGGGTTCCTTACTTTTTGGGAGGTCACAACGAACGCTCTCCTCAGACTACCAACTTTTGACTTTTCCGGGACGGCCTTTGGTGCCTCCATCCTATTGAACTTGTCTTTGGTGAACGCAAAATCGGGCTAAGTGACCTTCTCCTCCACAATTATAACATGCTTTGACTAAGATCGCTAGCTTGATCTGATGTGTCCTCTCCTCCGCATTTGAAGCATATGATAGGTGGTCGCTTCTCCTTCCTTAACAACGGTCTTTGGTCTTTGACTTCTTTCCATCATTGTTGAATCTCCTTCTTAAAATGTCCATTCTTATTGTTTTGGCCATGATTACCACCGGAAGTGGTTACCATTTCTAGCTTGTTGATTCCTCCACGCTTTTGTTGACACCGCTCAATGATCGCTTTCTCATTTGGTATTATCATTTTGTTTACCGCTTTTTTTTGGTTGCGTTGACTCGTTATCGCTACTTCCACTAATCGAGCCCTATTTACAACATCTCGAATACAAACATGCTTATGAGAAATAAGATGTTGACGTATCTCCGCTTCAAACCTCTTAAAAACATCCGCGTCATTCTCTCTCATCATCCACCAAGTAGATTTAAACCGGACAACTCGCCTTTAACTTTGCTTCGTCTTCACATACGGTCATAATATTCTGTTCCAACTTGATGAAATCCACCTCCTTCATGTGACGAATACTTTCAAAAAAGTACTTGTCGTTGAATAGTTCTTGGAACTTCTCCCAAGACATATTTAGTGCGGCGGTTTGAGTCGTTTTACCGATTCCCACCAAGAATCCTCTCCTCTCCTCGCAACATAAAGGCGTGAAGGGAACCTTTTGCTCCTCGGAGCATCTCAAGACATCAAATATCTTGGTGATCTGCTTTATCCATGCATCCGCCTTAAGTGGTTTTGGTTCTCCAATAAACTTCAGTGGTCCCAGCTCATTGAACTGTTTAGCGGTGACCGTCCGAGAGTTTCCAGTGTTTCTACCTACATTTTGGACAGGAACCGCTCTCGCCTGCTGTTGCATGAATTGCATAAAGCCTCTAAACATTCCATCATTCATCATTTGGTCAGTGTTATTATTTGCATGAGGATTGTCGCCTTCTTGATGCACATTATCCTTATTATTGATATGTGGTGAATTAACGGTCGCCTGTGCTCCATTGCTATTCTCAACATTCTTGAATGTCATTTTCAGATAATGCCACAAAACAAAAGGTTAATTGACATGTAACATATTATCCCTATATTCTGACCGACCAATTAAATACCAAAAAAAACTTAGGTAGGTCATACTAGCGAAGGAATTCCCCGTCTCTCCCCTCCTAGTTTTATTCTCACATCTTAGCTAGGGATCATATTCCTAAGCTTTGATACCAACTTTGACGCCCCCAAAATAGGTATACATCACCTATTCCGAGTCGCCAAATACATGGTACATAATACAAATACAATCTTTAATATACAACAAGAGAAATTCATGAGTTTTAATACAAATCGCCTTCTGCAGAAATATTCACTCTCGAATAAGTCCTCATTACATTTATTGTCACACTATTTAATGTAATAGTGAGGACTACTAATACTATCATCCGTCCATCACTCCGCTCCCCGACTCGTCCCCAAATTATATTCTCATTTCACGAAGAATGTGAAGAAAGAAATGGTGAGCTCAACTAGCCCAAAGACGAAATATTATGACTAAGATAATGCGAGAATAAATTATCATTAGCTTTCAACAAAGATGTTAAACCGATAAAACATAACAAACATCAAGTTTAACTGCAGTGGAACAAACAATCCATTAAAAGAGTCAAGTAGAGAATAAAATCTACTATCTTTTATGATTTAAAAGGTTTTTCATCACTTTTATCGCTGAGACTCAACTTAATAAATAATCCACATCATCGAATCACCCGCACTACTACGGCCAAGGATATTCTTTAGTATCACGACCACAATTATCCATGCACTACGGGCCAAGAATATTTGTGTATTCATTAATGGTCATGATCATGCCAACAACTGTCCATCAATGCACTACGGGCCAATGAAGACTTTTACCACATCATTTGTAACATTACGGTCATAATTATACCGAATAATCCTTGGTCATAATCATACCAAGTCCATCTATGCACTATAGGCCACAGATGACTTTCAACAAAATATAAACATGAGGATGATGACAATGATATAAGAATTCAATAAAACATGTTCAAGAATTAATTTATCCAGGAACCAATAACGTCCAAATTGTCAACATGATACTGCTTTGTAGAGTAAAATTCAAAAATGCTCAAAAGAATATTTCCATGAAAAGATACTGGATGAAGCGCAAATATTAAGAATATTCCACTAATTTCATGGAGTATAGAAGTCAAAACTTTAACCAACTAAGTATAATAAAGAATGCACAATAACAAAAGTAATCACCATACATGCGCAGATTGCGAAAGACAAAGTTATTCCAATGAATAATAAGTAAACGAACCAGTCAAAGTAAATTGCACCGACAGTGTGTTCCAATGAATAATAAAGATTTTAAATCTGTGTCCCATGCGAACGCATTATATACATGATATTCCAAATGAATAATAATAGACATGGAACCCGTGTCTAACAGAAAACACGTATGGGATATTCCAACGAATAATAATAATAAAGATTTAACCAGTCCAGCCATAAACGCATGCATAAGATGTTCCAAATGTAATAATAAAGACGGAATATTGTAAGAATGTCACCAAGTATAGGGTAGTCATGATATCTTGGTTATTCCAAAGAGAATAATAAAGAATAGAATAATGTAAGTTCTCTTCATGAATACAAAAGAAATAATACTCCTTACGAGTACAACAAATAATATCCCTTACCGTAAAAGAAACTGAATATAAGAGTAGGGAAGTAGCAGAATACTTTTCTTATTTCTCTCTATAATTTCTCTCTCTAGAGTTTCAGTGAATTCGTAAGAAATAATGAAGGAATGAGCTTCTATTTATAGAAGAATGGAATGCATAATAACTAACTCATGAACGATCGAGATTGATTTACTTTAATCTGACGGTCCATATTTAAAGCAAAACTTTTAAATAAAATACAATATATTATATATATTAAATATATAACATGTGTTTTTTAAAAAAATATCACAGGATTCATCCCCTGAATCCAATATCAATTTAATCTCTCTCTCTCTCTCTCTATATATATATATATATATATATATATATATATATATATATATATATATATATATATATAAAATGAAACAACTTCTACCGGTTTTTTGAAAAATGGGTAAGTGAGGGTCCAACAAAATTTATATCAAATACTTCATAAAAAAAAATCCTCAATATTTTTAACAACATTTATCACCATTATTATAATTCACAATATTAATCGGCCGTGTCGTTTTTTCAAGAAAGAGGGGCTTTCAATAAGGATTTCTCCTATCAGTAGCGCAATTAGGTGACCAAACCTCTCCTCATCATAACTTCTACATCGTTAATATTGCAAATAATAATATTAATAACTTTGTCATTTCAATTATTGATTTAATAATATATAAAATATCGACAATAATCAATCAAATAACGTGAGATATTATGCAAAGAATTATCAGAAAGTAATAATTGAACAAAACCGAGTGACTTCTCACGTAAGCATCAATAATCAAAACCGTATGCTATCTTTGTGCAACTACGCCAGATTCGTACTTTTAACACCGGGTGTTTCAACAGCTTAATTCAGAAAACTTCCGCCGTTATTTTCATAAAGTTTTTTTGTCATTTTCTCAATTCGACAATAATTTCGTTGTGGGGTCCACCAATGATTTTGCCATTGTACGAATATTCCCTGTTAAAACGAATATTCCACGACCAATCGAATATTATATACCAACTTGCGTACTTTGCAAAATTTATAAATATTACCCACAACTATAACATTATATCAAATTCATTCCATAATATTCAAAAATGATATTTATAGAAAATTCACATTTATTTATAAAAATTGGGGTCTTACAATCTTAGTCATAATATTTCTTCTCGGGCTAGTTGAGCTCACCCTTTCTTTCACGTTCTCTTCGTGAAATGAGAATATAAATTTTGGAGCAGTCGGGGAACTGGAGTGATGGTCCTAGATGGTGCATTAAGTAGTCCCTCACTATTCGTGAAATAGTGTGATAATAATTGTAATGAGGACTCCTTTTGAGTTTGTATACTCTCTAGTAGAGACAATATTTGTATTCAAACTCACAGTTTATATTTTGTCGTCTTTATGGAAGACGGTTGTATTATTAAGTTGTATTTGAATTCTGTACCATGTATCTGGCGACTCAAGATGGGTGATGTATACCTAATTTTGGGGGCGTCACACATAATGCGTACCATTTTTCTCGTTTAAGTGGTACCTACCGATACCAGTACATACCGATGTACTATTTTAGATTTATTATTAAAAACATATAGTTTAGAGATATTTACTAAACTAAGTTGGGGGAGGTATAAATTTTTAGACATTCGATCAAATTTTGGACAATGAAAGATGTATTATAGGGGACATTTGTTATATAGATCATTTGGAGTGGTCATCTTAAGTACCCGATAATGTGGTTGGTCATCTTTATAGATCGTGTTTGTTACACGGATAATCTTATATTCTTGATAATCAGATATCTAGTAAAATGTCAAGATTTCCTGTAATCAAATGACTAAAAAATCGATGGTAATCTAAGATTACCACATAGTAGTCATCTAGAAATTTTTATTCAGACAAAAATATTCTTTATATTTAATAATTGGTATATAAATATCCTTATTAGTTACATAATTTACATTTATTTATTTTTGTTTATCAACAAGTTTAGTTTAGTTAAAATAACTCACTGTTCCTACTTTGTATGTGGTGTTGTTTGTTATTTATTATTATTATAAAGTATGCGGTGTTGCTTGTTATTTATCATTATAAGTTTAACGTATTCTTAATGACATACTTGAAAATTTTGTGCTTAGTAATTGAATAAATCGTGAATTATTATTTTATAAACATATTAAAAAAATTTAATATGTTTTACTAAGTAATACTGAATGAAATATTTTGATAGTACTTTGATAATTGGTTATAATTACATTCCATATGGGTGAATCATTCAACTAAAATTAGTACAATAATATTTTAATAAAAGGTGAATATTAAAAAAAAATAAACTCATTCGTACCACTTACCAAATTTTGGGATTCCTGACCAAATCCCCATAATTCATTTTTGATCTATTTTTTTAATTTATAAATAACCCTATTATATACATAATGATGATATTTATCAATTTTTTGATTAGACAGACAAGTAATCTAAGAATTAAGACCAACAATAGTAGATTTCGAAAAGGTCTTGATTTTAGGCCAAATTTCTTAAGCTCGTGGCGGGTCTTGTCATGAATTACCTTACCATGCGCTTTTTTTTCTATATATTTTTTTGTAAAATCTTGATACACTAAAAATAGTAATAATAATAAATATTAAAAATAATAAAATAATTTATAATAAACAATAATTCTAATTACTTAAATTAACTACATATCTCAATCAATTAAAATTTTAATAGTATTATAATTTTAGATATTATTCTAAAGGCATGATTTGGGATAATGATTGATTTACTTTCCAAATAAGTAAGGGGAATGCATAATTAAGGGATAATGATTGATTTACTTTCCAAATTTAATACAATAAGTAGGGGATTGCACAATTATCTAACTTAAACTAATAATTGTTAGTTTAATAATTTTATACTTTGAAATTATTAACTACATATCTCAATTAATTAAAATTTTAATAGTATTATAAATTAGTATTATTAATTAATTACCTACATTAACTACATATCTTAATTATAATTTTCAATTATAGTTAAAATATATTGAAGATTGCATTAAAAATAAATAGTTGTTGTAATCTTAGTTGGTTTGAACTTTTATTTATTTACTTACAAGTCTTGTGTCAGTTCGCCTCACAACCCATTAAAAGAAGAACATTTTATTTTTTAAAAAAAATAAAATTCATGCGCTAATTAAGTGGTAAGTAAAAAGACCTTTTATTTTATGAAATTTAGAAAAATTAGGGTCGCTGGCCTTTTTTTTAATGTAGTACGATCCTACCCATGAGCTGCATCTTATCTTTATCAGGTCTACTTTTGATGGATAATTAGTAATTTACAAAAATATAAAATTATGAAAAGGAAAGGAAATTTTAAAATATATATAGAAAGTAGAAACCGGTAGGACTTTATTGCTTGGAAGATTCACACACACACACACACACACACACACACGCTCAAAAGAGTCCAAATCCAAAACCACACAACACTAACACTACTACTAGAAAGAAAGAGAAACCTTCGTATCCCTCTGATTATGTCCTTTTCTATTTAACTCTTACCCCTTTGAGTCGCTCAATTTACCACCCCAGTCATCCATCAATGCCAATCTTAGCTCACCCCCAATCAAATAATACTCTACGCAACAAACGATGCCGTGTCACAGCAAATGAAATACTCCCACGTGGACAAACGGCATCACCCGCTGGTAAGGAAGTTAAGGAGGGGTGAAAGTGGAAATAAGCAAAAGCAGAGGGACTTATCCTGGGTTAAGCCAAGCCAAGCCGTGCCGTGGTGCTATTTGAATCACCACTTTTTGTTTGGATCAAAACCCTCCCAGTGTCTCAACAAAAACCCAAACCCTTCTCTTCTTTCGCTGTTTGTGGCGGCTGAAAAATCCCCCGTTGTTCCCCCTCTCTCCTAGGGTTTCTCTCTAACCATCCATCTGTTTGTGAAAATCTTAAACCCTCGAGGGGTTTATCTGATTCAAAGATCTATAATCAATCTCGAAGGTTCATGGCTACCGTTGCTCCTCGGGCAGATCGTATCCTTTCCAACAACTTGGGTATTTTTCTCTTTGGGTTTATGATATTTTGTTTCTCGATCCAAACTGTTTGTTTCGTGCTCTTATTTTTATATCATTTTGTGTGTACACGCCATATCTTCTGGGCATACGTAGAGATCTGTATATTCATGTGTGAATTTTTTTTTGAGACTATTTGAGAGGGTCTCTTTTCTATTTTAATTGTTCATTTCTTTTAGTTTAATTGTTAATTTGTTTGTTGATTCGGGTGAATTAATCTTGGTCTGAAATCGGATTTGACTATTTGTTCAAAAAGTTGCATCTTTCTTCTTTTTTATGCAGTTTCTTTTCATTAACTGTTCATCTGTTATAGCGGTTGAATTGCCTGATTGCAGTAAGTCTAAGTTATATATATTGTTTCTGTGTTCAGTATAATTTTGAATAGCATAATCTTGTGTAGCTGTCTGAGATATGATTTTTTTTTGTCTCAAGATTTACATTATTTGTTAGGGTACAATTTTAATTAATTTCATATTTGCTTGTTGTTCTACTTCCCTTTTATGTTTCTCTGATTGGATTGGATTGGGAACTTAGAAATTTTTGGTCATCTATGTATACCTTTACTTTTCTGCTATAGAAGCTGCAGATTTGCTACAAAAGTTGTCATTGGATTCTCAGACCAAGACTTTGGAAATTCCAGAGCCCACTAAGAAGGTGATTTTAAATAAAGGTGTAAACAGTCCATCATTTCTATCCCTTTATGTTTTTTGGTACTTGTATTGATCGTTTCTGATGTGTTGAATCTTATTTTCTTGCAGCCTCCTCCTGTAGATTCAGGTGATGTAACAAATGGTCAGATCCAGTCTTTTGACCGGTCTCTTACTCCCTTGCTACCGGATTTCATGGATCCAACCGTGTGCTATCTTCCTAATGGTTATGCTTCATATTATTATGGAGGTTATGATGGGACTGGTAATGAGTGGGAGGACTACTCGAGATATATGAACCCAGATGGAGTTGAGATGACTCATGTAAGATTATCTAATCCTTTCATCTGTGTTTTGGCCACTTGACCCGATCATTCGGAAAATAGTAACATTAAATACAGATTTGTGACCTCTAAGCTAGTAATATTTTGCTCGCAGTCAGCAGATAGTCTGTAAACAATTCATTTTATGTTCTTATATTTCTTTGCTGTTTATTTTCAGGGAGTATATGGAGACAATGGGTCACTTATGTATCACCATGGTTACGGTTATGCACCCTATGGCCCGTACTCACCTGCGGGCTCACCTGTTCCTACAGTTGGACATGATGGCCAGCTCTACGGAGCTCAGCAGTACCAGTATCCTACTCCGTATTTCCAACCACTGACGCCAACAAGTGGGCCTTACCCAAGCCCAGCTGCCCCTCCCAAAGGTGAGATTTCGAGTATTGGGTCTGCTGATCAAGTGCCTTTGTCTGTTGAAACTCCCGATGGAAATTCTAATGGCATTGCAAATGGTGGTGGCTTAAAGGGAAATAATGGTTCAGCACCACTGAAAACAAATTATCAGAACTCATCTTATGCGAATGGTTCCTATGGAAGGGGTGCCTTGCCCGGAGGAATTTCTGCTTCTGGTTATCAAGACCCAAGATTCGGTTATGATGGTTCACGATCTCCTATACCATGGATAGATGGCCCGTTATATTCTGATGGGAATCCTAGGTCGGTGACTAGCACTTCCATTACATCATCAATACCTACTGGGAATGGTATTCCATCATCAAGGAATCAGAATGTTCGTCCTCATTCTCACCTCATGGTATGTTACATTTTTAAATAGCATTCAGTGCAGGAAGAGTTGTTTTAAATAAGTTGCTAATGTGCTCAATCCTTGATATATTTATACGTTGCACTCCTAAATGTTCGCGGGATCTTTTTAAATACTTCTGATGATTTTTTAGAATCTATCTCACTTCAATTGTCGTTCCAAAACAGGGATTGCACAATCCAAGGCCAATGTCTGGCTTGAACACAGCTAATGGGTATATGAATAGGATATATCCAAACAAGGTGTACAGTCAGTATGGTAACGCTTATAGATCTGGGTATTATGGATCCAATGGTTATGATCCCCGAACTGGTGGACGTGGGTGGTCGACTGTTGATAGCAAGTTCAAGCCAAGGGGACGAGGCAATGGTTTCTTGGGTTATGGTAATGAGAACACAGATGGTTTGAATGAACTGAATAGGGGCCCAAGAGCAAAGAGCACCAAAAATCAGAAGGGCTTCACACCTATTGCATTAGCTGTAAAGGGACAGAACATCTCATTGACAGGAACAAATGATTGCGAGGAAAAGCCTAGTGTGAATCATGACAGAGAGCAACACAACCGAGCTGATTTCCCAGAGAATTATGCTGATGCTAAGTTCTTCGTTATAAAGTCATACAGTGAGGATGATGTTCACAAGAGTATCAAGTACAACGTCTGGGCGAGCACGCAAAATGGCAACAAGAAACTTGATGCGGCATACCAGGAAGCACTGCAGAAGTCTGGCGATTGTCCTATTTTTCTTTTCTTCTCGGTGAGCTTTGACTTACAAACTTGTTTGATTGCTGTTTGGTCTTTATTTATCTTTTGTTGTTATTAGAAATTTGCTTGGCTTTTGTCCAGGTCAATACAAGTGGCCAATTTGTTGGTGTCGCCGAGATGTTAGGGCCAGTTGATTTTAACAAGAGTCTTGAATATTGGCAACAAGATAAGTGGGTTGGATGTTTTCCCGTTAAGTGGCACATTGTGAAGGATGTGCCCAACAGTATCTTGAAGCACATCACTCTCGAGAACAATGAGAACAAACCCGTCACTAATAGCAGGGATACTCAAGAGGTGTGTGTTGTTCTTACTGTTGTCGTTGCTCATATTTCTGTTGTCATATTTATGTAGCAAATTTACATGGCCGTATAGGTCAAGTTGGAGCAGGGTCTTCAATTGCTTAAAATATTCAAGGACCATTCCAACAAGCAATGCATCCTAGATGATTTTGATTTCTATGAGGAACGTCAGAAGAGGATCCAGGAGAAAAAAGCCAAGCAACAGCAGTTTCAGAAGCAGGTGGAGTATATGTTCCTTGTGTATTTTCTGTCTTTATTATTATTTTTTTCACGGTTGTGTTGATAATCTTTTGTCTTGGTTGTCTTGATAATCTTTTTGTCTTGGATGTGAGGGCAATCTGTAGCTTAACCTTGGTTTCTTTCTTCTGCTTTTCGTAAATTCAGGTGTGGGAAGGAAAGCCTAATGACGAGAAAAACAAAGAAGGCTCAAATGTTGAACAAACTACCCAGAAGTCGGTAGATGCTGCTGCCTCAGATTTGATCAAGGATCTTACTCCAGCTGTTGAGACAAATGGGGATGTTAAGCTACCAGAGAAGGTAACAGTTGTTAAAGCTGGAGAAGGTTCAAAAGTTACTAAACCAGTTGTAGCTCTAGAGAAGAAGGTTATAATACCAAATGGAGTTGCAAATGGTTGCTAGCTTGAGCCATTCTTTACGGGCGGTCGGAGGTGGTTTGTTATTGGTCAGAGAACTTACTGGTCTACCATTCCATTTCCAAGTGAGAAATGCTTGTTTTAATATTTCTGAAGATTAGGGCCGCCCGGTTTTTGCTGCATCCAAGAAAGATAAAGCGAACATGTAGTGTAGGGCTTCTTCTTGAAAGATGATGATTTTTTTGGTGCAGCAGCAGCGCAGGCAGATACTGTTTTTCTCTGAAAACATCTCAATTAGCAATCCCAGATTTTTAATCATGATAACCGTCTCCATAGTTGTTAGGTTTCTAACAGACCAGTTGGGTTGGGTTGGGTTTTTTTTAGGGATTTTGTTCTTTTTTTTTAATTTTCATTACAAGCTGTGGGTTTTATATTATTATGTTATGGTCAATTTTTTTTTAATCGTCTTGTTGTTTTACAAGGTGTGGGTTACTTTGATGTTTATGTGATATGGTCATTATTATTATTATTATATCTATTATGTATTGCTGAAGACGCCAACCGCAGTGGGCGGTTAATATTTACTAGAATTGACTAAATTTTACAAGCTTTATTATTCTCTCTCTTCTTGCTATATATATATATACTAGCAATAGTTCCATGCAGATGATTTATTAGGTGAGCTGAAAATTCAAATTCAGTTGTATAGATATGCTATAACTTGTCTGAACAAACTGCCTTCTACCGTCTCACAATGGAGAAAATTTCTTGGCCTTTCTAAAATGTCAGATGGTTCTTGATTGGAAGTTATATACTCTAGTAGTTATTTATAATAATATATTATAATACTAGTACACGCTTGTGTGTGCGAAATTAAAAAAGATTTAAATAAATTTTTGAGAAAATGAATTAAAAAGAAGGGGGGGATGAAAAGGTAAATATAAGGAAAGCGAAATGTATGTGGGGTTGGATCGCTTGGCTAGGCTAGCTTCATATCCACGTCTCTTATGTATGAACAAAGGAGGGGCCTAGTTTGACCGACCAGCTTGTAAAATCAGGCTAATGCTGGTTTCGGGCTAGACTCTACTCTTGGGCTTTTCAGTCTTTTCCTCTCTGTTTTTTTCGCCAATTGATTTTTACTTGTATTTTAATTCAAAAAATATAAATTAAAAAAGTTCAAATAGTATTAATACACTCACATAAATTACAGACTATAATTTTGACTTGGTGTGTATTGTATTGTATTTGGCACCTAAATAGCTTAAGGCCGAGGAGAAACTGATTTATTTCACTGTCAACAAAGTTTTCTCCTCTCCCAAATCCAACCCTTAAGAATACAAGTATTTCATATTTTATCCTATAAATTTAATAATAATCTTATATTATCCCCTAAACTAAACTTAAATTTTATTTTTTAAAATTATTTATACACAAAATCAATGCGTGTATGACGCCCGCAGTATTCGTAAAAATATTAATGAGACTATATGTTATCTCTGTCCTGTCCGCTATATTAACATTCTTAATTTAATCACTCATTTTACATCAATTCTATACCAATACTACTATTACACACCAAATGCCGACATATCTCAACTAATGAGCGTCTCCCACATGGACGCACGCGTGCGAAGGTGGCATCACCCGCGGGTAAGAAAAAGAGGGGAGAAAATTGAAGCAAGTAAAAGTATTAGGGACCGTATTGGGGTGAATCCGTGGTGCTATTTGAATCACCGCTTTTTAATTGGATCAAAAACCCTCTCTCTCCAAAAACCCAAACCCTTTTCTTCTTTCGCTGTTTGTGGCGGCTGTAAATCTTCCCGTTGTTCCCTCTCTCCCCTAGGGCTTCTCGAGGGGTTTATCTGATTCAAAGATCTCTATAATCAATCTCAAAGGTTCATGGCTACCGTTGCTCCTCCCGTAGATCGTATCCTTACCCACAATTTGGCTACTCTTTCTTTTTGGGTTTCTCATCTTTTTTTCCCTCGATTCAAACTGGGTTTCTCTTATTATTTTTAAAGCTTTTCTGTGTACATACCATCTCGTTTTTGGGTATACATAGGGATTTGTATATCATGAATCTTTGGAATTTTTGGTTAATAATTAATTTGTTTGCTGATTCTGTTGAATTTATCTTGGGTATAGTTTGATCTTGGCTATTAGATATGTCTCAGATGTCAGATATATGCTGATAAAGTAATTGAAAACGAACTGACTATGGTTCATAAAGTTACCATTTTTAAATGCGTTGTTGCTTTTCATCAACTATTCATCTGTTAAAGTAGTTGTGGAAGCTACACAAAGTTAAATTTTATTGTTTTGTATTTTGTACAATTTTGAATGTCATAATCTTGTATCTGTCTGAGTTATGGCTATTGTTCCTCTCGAGATTTACCTTAATTGTCATGGTTCAGTTAAAATTTCATATTTGCCGGTTGTTCTACTGCACTTTAATTCCTAATAGGATTAGCCTGGAAACATTGAATATTTCTGGTCATCTGTATACCTTTACTTCTGCCGTAGAAGCTGCAGATTTGTTGCAAAAGTTGTCAATGGATTCACAGACCAAAACTTTGGAAATTCCAGAGCCCACTAAGAAGGTGTTTTGAAATAAAGTTGTAAAGAGTCCATCTTTCCTATCAATTTATGTTTGTTAGTACCTGTATTCACACTCTGAAATTGCTTATGTTGAATCTCTTTTTCTTGCAGCCTCCTGTTGGTTCAGGTGATGTAACAAATGGTCAGATCCAGTCATTTGATCGGTCTCTGACTCCTTTGCTCCCGGATTTCATGGATCCAACCATGTGTTATCTTCCTAACGGATATGCTTCATATTATTATGGAGGTTATGATGGGACTGGTAATGGTAATGAGTGGGATGACTACTCAAGATACATGAACCCAGATGGAGTTGAGATGCCTCATGTAAGATTATCTAATCTTGTCATCTTGTTCGCATTTGTTTGATGTTACAATGTATTTTTTGGCCACTTAACCCCTTCATTTGCAACTTATCAACCTTAATCAATGTTCTCTAACCTCTAAACTAATTTGTGTTCAGCTGATATTTTGCAAACAATTCATTATTCATTCAAGGGGAAACCAACAAATGGCCATCGAAGTTTGCATGTTTTATGGGTTGGCCAACTCAGCTTTCAAAATTGAGTTATTAAAATCAATTAAAATTTTGTTTTTGGATCATTCTATTATATTAATTGGACATACGTAATTTATTTCCTATGTGGCAATTTTAGCAAAAGAAGAATTGGACAAAATAAAAGAAGGCACAAGATAAAATTATATATTGCTGTCCGAATCAGCTTTGATTTTTCTCATCTTTTATTTCTATACGTTCTCTTCATTTTTCATCTTTTTGGTAGTGTTCTAAAAAGCGCTAGACAGACCTAGGCATTGGAAGGAGTTCCTAGTGCCCAGGCCTCCTAGACGGCACCTAGGCGTTTGCTTAGGCGGTCTCATTTATTTTTCAAATGTATATACTTGTTATACTATTCAAAGCCTATAAAAGATGTAATTTTTAAAAATTTATGTGAAAATTACCTAAAAACAATCTTTCAAGGCTTCACAAATTCATTTAAGGTATTCTAGAATTTCAAAGCCTCTATTAAATTAATGCGGGGGGTTTGATACCGCCTAGGCAGGGGCCTTGGCGTCCTATCGTCTAGGTAGGGATTAAGCGGACCTAGTCAGGTATTCTTAGAACGCTGTTTTTTTGGAAATCTGGGTTTCATTAATCTCTCCTCCCTTCTCAAATCCTCTTCTTGTTGGCGTATGGGTCTCCCTTTCCCTCCTCCTTCCTTCTCTCTGCCTGACAACTCATTTGCAACAGTAACACGTGCACGCACACACATATATCTATATTTATATATCAAAATTTCTGTATAGATATAGAGAGATTCAGGTATAGATTCTAATATTTTATATATATCAAGATTTTTAAAACCCACATAGTAGGTGGAACTCCGCTGTATTGTAATTTTTGTTTCTTAAATTGGTTACAAGAATGAGATATTTGGTGTGGATGTACAGGAAAATCAGATTTTCTATTTCTTCTGCTCTTTTCTTTTCCAAATCTGGCTGGTTTTATGAATCTGGGTAATTGTTTAGCGTGTTGGTCAAATATGGTATTATGGAGATTCAATCCACGTGTGAGCGGGGTTGGGTTTTACCCCAGCTGGAGGTTGAATTTGACAATCAATTTGGGGGTGGTCAAGTATTTTACACTTTAATCTCATGTGACGGTGTATATTTTGAATTTTTTCCATGCAGGCATGTAAAATAAATTTGTTTCTGATTAATTTGATGGAGTGACCCAATTGCAAAATTTTAATTAGAATAGACCCAACCGATAATTTTTAAAACTGAGTTGGCCGACCCTTTAAACATGCCAACCTCAATGGTTTATTCGTTTGTTTTGCAAATCATTTTATGTTCTTATATTTTTTGTTACTTATTTTCAGGGAGTATATGGGGACAATGGGTCACTTATGTATCACCATGGTTACGGTTATGCACCCTATGGCCCATATTCACCTGCGGCTTCACCTGTTCCTACAGTTGGACACGATGGCCAGCTCTATGGAGCTCAGCAGTACCAGTATCCTTCTCCATATTTCCAAACATTGACTCCAACAAGTGGACCTTTCCCTAGCGCAACTGCCCCTCCAAAAGGTGAGATTTCGAGCATTGGGGCTGCTGATCAAGTGCCTTTGTCTGTCGAAGCTCCTAAGGGAAATTCTAATGGCATTGGAAACGGGGGTGGCCTAAAGGGAAATAATGGTTCAGCACCACTGAAAACAACATATCAGAACTCATCTTATGTGAATGGATCCTATGGAAGGGGTGCCCTGCCTGGAGGAATTGCTGCTTCTGGTTATCAAGACCCTAGATTCGGTTATGATGGTTTACGATCTCCTATTCCTTGGATAGATGGCCCTTTATATTCTGATGGGCGTCCTAGGTCCATGACTAGCAGTTCCATTACGTCTTCAATATCTAGTGGTAATGGTATTCCATCATTAAGGAATCAGAATGTTCGTCCTCATTCTCACCTCATGGTATGTTACATTTTTAAATTGCATGCGAGTGTATGAAGAGTTGTAGTAAATAAGTTGCTAATGTGCTCAATCCTGAGTAGTTGTATATGTTACACACTTGAATGTTTGCGTGATATTTTTAAATACTACTGATAATTTTTTAGAATGTTTCACTTGACTTGTCTTTCCATAACAGGGTTTGCACAATCCAAGGCCCGTGTCTGGCTTGAACACAGCTAATGGGTATATGAATAGGATGTATCCAAACAAGTTGTACAGTCAGTATGGTAATGCTTATAGATCTGGTTATTATTATGGATCCAATGGTTATGATGTGCGAACTAGTGGACGCGGTTGGTCGACTGTGGATAGCAAGTACAAGCCTAGAGGACGAGGCAATGGGTTCTTTGGTTATGGAAATGAGAATATGGATGGTTTGAATGAACTGAATAAGGGCCCAAGAGCAAAGAGCTCCAAGAATCAAAAGGGTTTCACACCTATTACATTAGCTGTAAAGGGACAGACCATCCCGTTGACCGGAACAGATGATTGTGAGGAAAAGCCAATTGTGAATCATGACAGGGAACAACACAACCGCTCTGATTTCCCAGAGAATTATGCTGATGCTAAGTTCTTTGTTATAAAGTCATACAGTGAGGATGATGTTCATAAAAGTATCAAGTACAATGTTTGGGCTAGCACACAAAATGGCAACAAGAAACTTGATGCAGCGTACCAGGAAGCACAGCAGAAGTCTGGCGATTGCCCTATTTTTCTCTTCTTCTCGGTGAGCTTTTTGCAAACTTGTTTGAGTGTTGTTTTGTATTTATTTATCTTTTGCTGTCGTTAAAATTTACTCTCTTTTTTCCAGGTCAATACTAGTGGCCAGTTTGTTGGTGTCGCAGAGATGTTGGGGCCAGTTGATTTTAACAAGAGTCTTGAATATTGGCAACAAGACAAGTGGGTTGGATGTTTCCCCGTTAAGTGGCACATTGTGAAGGATGTGCCCAACAGTATGTTGAAGCACATAACTCTCGAGAACAACGAGAACAAACCTGTCACTAATAGCAGGGATACTCAAGAGGTGTGTTATTGTTACTGTTCTTGTTCATTTTTGTGTTGTCATATTTATGTAGCAAATTTACATGGACGTATAGGTGAAGTTGGAGCACGGACTTCAATTGCTCAAAATATTCAAGGACCATTCCAGCAAGCAATGTATCCTAGATGATTTTGATTTCTACGAGGAACGTCAGAAGAGGATCCAGGAGAAAAAAGTTAAGCAACAGCAGTTTCAGAAGCAGGTGGGAGATATATACATCCAGTATTTTTTTTTCTTTCTGTTGGCTGTCTTTATTATATTCATGGTCTTAATAATCCTCGTATGTTAATCTGAAAGCAGTTTGTATCCAAGTTTAAATTTGGTTGCTCTCTTTTTTTCCCTTTTGTATTTTCAGGTGTGGGAAGGAAAGCCTACTACTACTGATGAGAAGAACAAGGAAGGCTCCTCCCAGAAGTTGACAGATGTTGCCTTAGATTTGATCAAGGATGTTACTCCAGCCATTCAGACAAATGGTGATGTAAAGCCATTGGAGAACCCGACAGTTACGAAAGTTGGAGACGGACCGATTACTAGACCAGTTGTAGTAATAGAGAAGAAGGTTATACCAAATGGGGTCGCAAATGGTTGCTAGCGCCATCCATGCAAGGGAGGGGGTGGTCCATGATGATACTTGAGAGGTAGTTATTGGTCAGAGAATTTGCTTGGGCTAATATTTGTTAAAAATTAGGGCCGCCCAGTCGGATCTTTCTTTAGAGTGAGCAAGTGGCTGCCGTTATTTTTGTTGCTGCAGGCAGATACTGTTTTATCTGGTATGCCTTATGATGGGTTAGGTCTCCATAGTAGTTAGCTTTCTAACAGACCATATGGGGTTGGGGTTTTTTGTCTTTTTAATTTTCTTTACATGCTATGGCTTTTATTATATTCATGTTTTGTTAATTTTTTTTTAAAAATTAATAGTTTGGCATGAGATCTAGAGATGCTCTGTTCTAGTAGCATTGATTTTGTTAAGGAGCTGCAAGGTGGGAAAAATAGTATTTTTGCAATATGTAGTTGATTTTTAGAAGCTTTTGGTGGTTGAATATTTTAATCTTTGAAAATATGTAGTTTTGTTTTTTTATTTCGAAGACTAATAAAATAATATGATTACTAAGAGTTTGTAAATCTTTTTTTTGGGTTGAACGATAAAAACAAAATCTTTTTTGCGCTTTTAATTTTGCAAAATATCATTGATTACTAAAATCTAAATGCATGAATCTTGCTCTAAATTCATAATTTGACCCATAAAATAATTAAGTTTATAGATTACTACATAAATTACGGGTTGATCATATTTAAATTCAGCTTGACTTCATTAAAAAAAATTGAAATACTTCTAAATACATCTAATCCTAAATTAAAATACTTCTAAATACAATTAACATTAAGAATAATAACTTAACTAATATATTTCAAATCATTAATGTTAAATTTGAATAAATTAAAACCAAATTATATATAAAAATAAATTAGTACAAAATTGGACAAAATGTTCAATTTTCCGGACTGAATCGGCCGGTTTGGTACAAAAAGAACCGGTCCGGTTTCAATACAAAAAACCCGGTATATATCGATTTTTCGGTACGACCTTTTTATGGTTCGGTATTACCAAACCGGACCGGTATATACCGGTTTTCTAATTATTTTTTTTATTAATAATTAATTAATAATAATAATAAAAAATAATGATTATAATAATTAAAATAATATTAATATTAATAAAAATAATAATTATATTAATTTTCAGTAAAAATAGGCATCGAACCGATAACCCGGTCCAACCGGTATCAAAATTTTGCCGATTTCGATTTGATTCGGGTATCGGTTGTCTACCCCTCGTAGCAGCAATTCACCCACCAACACCACCAATTTTACCATGCACCACTAACACCATCACCACTGTCCACCAAACACCATCCCCTTCCTATGCTTCCTGCCCCTATTCCATATATGCTAGCTCCTCTCCCTTCTCTCTCTACTAAGAAATCTCTCATATATTCCATTGAAGAGTGAGATCTATATTGGTAATTTGTGCTCAAATCTATCTATTTAAAAGTGAAAATTTTGAATATTGTGTTGCGATTGTGAAGTTAGAGATAAGATTGGAGTCGAAGATCTATATTCGCATAAATTTTGCAAATCTTAATGTGAAAATTCAAGAGGTGGGGATGATGGTGATTTCTATTTTAAGGGTTTTGATGGTGGAGATGATGGTGATTTCTATTTTTAGGGTTTCCGGTACATAAAAGGCCTTTTGAGAAGATATGTTGATCCAAGTTATTTAGAATCAACTTATTAGTATTGAGAGTAGACTCAGTTGTCCTTTTGGTAGATGGTCAGCATCAATAGTTCTGAACTGAATACCCTCATGTACTGTACCCCATGCCTCATCTTCATAACTGTGTCATTTTGTGTTAAGCATGGGCATGCAAATAAATCTAGGCATCACGTACAGACATTGACCACATGATAAGATCAAGTTTACGATGGACAAAGTAAATAAACTTTTACTACAAGATCAAGTTTTTACAAGGATGATGTAGACGATGTTTTGACTTTTGGCTCTTTAATTCAAAGTTTGATGTTGACATTATTGTTTTGGTTAACATAATTTTTTCAGGGTGTCCCACATATTAATGTTAGAATAAAGTGGGAGGCATTTTGTGCACATCAATGTACAGATCAAACAAGTTTAACGTATTTGGTGGTTTTATTGCGTGGACATTTTATTTGATGAATTTATGTGATTTTTCATTGGAGGGAGATGGAATGAATATCATAATCAAGATCGGGTCTTGGATTTCTTAGTCTTTAGATTTATTGGAGCATTTTTATTTATTTTTGTTAATTGTTATGTAAGGTGATGCTGTGAAGTTATATAGTGGCTACTACAAAATTATGATTGGCCTCTGTTCCTGATGGCATATTGTCCAGATGCTATTTGGTTGACTTCTTTTTGAAATATATTTCATTTTATAGTCTTCTTGAAATATATTAAACAGTAATAAACTAATCTACTTCAAAAACAATAAGTTTTATTTATAACCAAACACAAATCGCAGACACATAAACCCATATTATATTGTTCAACATGCAATATGAAAAATGTCTGAAACAAGTATGTACCTTCTACTTAACTTTGAATTTTGTTTTTCAATCATTACATGTATGATGTATCATATTCTTCTAAAGAGTTTGAAGCTACAAAGACGAAGAATGAAAAGAATAGGAAGTTGATCTTCAATCGAGCTAAGTTATATGCACAAGAATATGAGGAGCAGGTATATATATGTGATTATATTGGTATTGTTCAGAATGTTGTATGAGTCTTTGATTATTTCAATGAGTTGTGTGTTGCCTTTTCCAGCAAAAGTAGCTGATACGCCTGAAGCGCGAGGCAAGATTGAAGGGTGGCTTTTATGTTAACCCAGAAACTAAGCTGTTGTTTATCATTAGAATTTGTGGGTAAGAAAATATGTTAGCTGAGGTCACTTCCTGATCTGGAACTTATGGAGATTGGAACATTGGCTAAAGATAAAGTAAGATTGCACTCCAATGAGATTTCATGGTAGTTTCTTGGTTTCATTTGGTTGTCTCTATCGATGAAGGCATAATTCACTAATTGCATGCTCAAGAGGAACTGAACAGGAGGAAGAATCTTCTACATCAGGTGTCACTGTTGATGCTTAATTGCTATTGTTGTTGTTTTATGAACAAGTGGGCAATATCTATAGGTTCATATTAGCAGTTGTTTAAGGCTCATATAGTTGTTGGAAACTACCTTCAATAAATATTGATATATGAAAGCAGTAAAATAATGCTTATTAAAAGGCCTTACCATCAAAATATTTCGTTGCCTTTGAGTTTTTGGGGAAGGTGATTGTGAATACTCCCTATGTTCCAAAATCAGAGACATTTTAGTACTTATTGATTCCTATTTTAGGCAATATGAGTTTTATGTTTTTGACTTTTGCAACTTCCTTAGGTGTTATTATTTTAATTACAGTATTCCACCGTAATCGCTTTAAAACATGTTGCTTTATAGTCTCAGATCAAATATGATCTGCAAGTGAATGGTTTTGCAGTGGGAGAGACATCCAGTTCTCAATCATATGATGACATTGACGAATTTAAGTCTCTCACGTTGTCAAATCTGCTGGTGATCCAGAAGAGATAACCCGGGGGCCTGATTATGTCTCGTCTGTTACAACTGTTGCCCTATGGGTAAGGACAGCCTGACTCATATGATGTTATATGCCAAATAAACATTGATTCCATATCTTTTTTTATTAGAGGCAATAAAGTCCTTCCTCATTTTAGGTGTTCACAGCTGAGACATTTGGTGTTGGTTTGGGATTGAAAGATGGAGTTGGCAGGGCATCCGAGTTTTTTGCTGGGTGTGAGCATGATCCCCTATATTAGCACATCAAAGTATTTCATGCCCGTTGTGCTTCTTTTTTTTCTCACTCAAATGTTATATTTTCTGTTGTAACAAATAAATATCTTTTTGTCTTCTTTATTTTTTTTCATTATTTATTTCCTTTTCTTTTCTGGGGAATATTGTCCCCTTTTCAGTAAGGGTCGTTACTGTATTTTTATAAAGATATGATACAATAAATCCTTTTCATTTGACATCAAATTAGGGAACTGTATGCATATTGGACATCTTCCAAACAAAAATCGGTTCTACTGATGACTAGAATCTTGCAATTTCTTAGCTTTACAAGTCTTTGTATGGATGGATGGCGTCTCACTTACCTAGATCATGTGCTTTCATCACCCCATAGTTGGGTGGTCATGGTTCTCTTTTGAGTTATAATGGCCATTTTCAAATACTCCATCTGTCCCATAGTTATAGGCTGATTTTTTATTTTGAGATGTCCCAATATATAGGCTACTTATTATTTATAAAATTTAGTTGGTTCATTATTTTACTTTTATGCCCTTATAATAAATATTCAACCATTACTCTTTTTTAGAAGAAACAACATTCAATGTCATTATTTTTATCACCACATTTAATGTTGTTGTATTCTCTTTGATTTAAGTTCTATGATTATGAAGTTGAGAATTCCAATGTGATAAGTAAGGAATAATTAACTTATTCATTAATTCCATATTAAGGGGTATATGTGAAAAATTATGTTAAAAATTGTCACTTAAACTGATTTTCTTAAACTATGTGCCAAAAGAAATCAGCCTATAACTATGGAACGGAGGGAGTAGTTTTTTGGACCCATTGTTTAAAGTAATATTACTATTGGTCTTCATCTCAGGAGCACCAATACTCCTTCGCCCCGTCAGATTGTGAATTATTGTTGAAAGGTGGAAGAGAAAAATAACCTATGCTTATCCAGGGTTAAAACATTAAAATTCTATATGTACATTATTGATTAAGCAATCTTGAGTCATTTATCAATTGTCAAGTTTATGTATACTAAGTTCGTATAAAATGAAAAGTTTAAAAGATAGATTCTTTTTTGAAAAACATGAAGAGGTCCCTTCAAAAAGTATCGAACTTGATTTCTTATCTTATTTTATTTTATTTGGTCAATGAGTGGGTGTTTTGGAATTTTTATAGAACGTTTGGCTGACCGACTAAGTATTCGCGGTACCTGAAAATACTATGAATTATTTCTCTAGAAAAATTATGCTTCATCACCAAGCCTTTTTTCTCGAAAAACTGCACTATGAAGTTTCCTTTTTGGTTTCAGTAGTTAGATATCAACTACAAAGCCTCAAACAATATGAAGGATATAAGACTGATGTGGTTAATCGACCTATTTTCTTATTGTAATGTTAGTGACATGATTTTTCAAGTTATTATAGTTTATGGGCAATTTTTGAAGACTAATTATAACAGGCCAAGAATGTGACTTAAAAATCAAAGACTAATTATTTTCTTTCAAATTTTCTGGGGGAATGAGCAGAGATGATGGGGTTTAAGTTGAAATTTGGGTTGAGAGGATTCTGCTTTCCTAAAAAATATCCACCGCTTTAACTTGAAAAAGAATTGTCTCTATATTTTTTTTGGAGTTAGGGTTTGAACCAACACCATGAGATGTGTCGCTCAGTCCTATCAATATTTTGTTTATGAATTGAATAATTGCTCTTTCATGAAAAACATGAGAGGTTACATGAAGTTTACTTTGGTCAAAGGCATGAAACAATTGTTACAAAAAATATCTTGGAACAAAACAGAAAATGTAATGCACAAACCGATAAACTCTCAACACTATCCCCTACAATTTATATTAATTTATTTTTCTGTGTAAAATTTGAGCATCGTACAACAATCTACTATCTTCTTATTATATTTTAATTTATTAATTGTATGTACATATTTATTATTGAAAAATTGAATAATTTCACCGCAATGCGCGGATTTGTATCTGGTTATACAGTACTCATTTGGAATCTTGGATAGACATGAGTGGGTAAAATAGCTGGAGGGGTAGTCCTTCTTTGACTATTTTTTGGAGAGAAGGATAGAGCAGAGCTCATTTCCATCTAAACTTATCCTCCTCCTCCTCAACTTTAATTAATTAATTAATTATTGATGAAGAAGAGAAGAGTTGTATGAAAGAATGATTCTAATAATTAATTAGCAATCATTACTACTAATAGTAGTTGATAATTCAATTCGTACTCAAAAATGGCGATGAGCAGAAGAATTGGAAGGTTCGGCGTCGGCTTCATTTTTCGGAACAAGGTTTCTGCTTTTTCAACGACGTCCTTGTCCGGAGAGACCACAAAGTCTATTAATCTTTTCACTGCTATCAATCAAGCCCTCCACATTGCCTTAGATTCTGATCCTCGGTATGTATGTATGCATTTTGCATAGTTTGATTTAATTGCTGCTCTTGCTATTATTGATAATTTAGTATGTTAATTAGCTGGGTTTTGTTTATTTTATCCTAAATCAAGAATATGAGATTTACTTTGCATATTTGGGTTGTACTGGACTTGCATTCTGATTCCAGCCAATGGGTTTATAGACTTTTGTAGTTTGAAGGCAAGCAATCCCACAAGATATTGTGTGTGTGATTATCCCAAAAATCCAAGCTTCGTTAAGGCATGCCTTAGATTTACTTTTCCCCATATTCATTTCCAGATAGTAAAGTAGTTAAACCATGCCAATTAACTCCATTTTGGCAAGTAGGAAATTCACTTCATTTCTTTTTGTTTGCTCACTATTTCGTCCTACACAAGTAACGAACCAGTGGCCAACGATGGTTTCCGTTGGGGAAAAGCCTCCGGTGCATAGCTAAGTTAGCTTGCACTGCAGAGGTATATATTGGAGGTTTTAGAGTTTAGAAAGAGTGCTAGTTGTTACCTTATCCCTGTGCAAGAGGCTTCTATTTATAGGAGTGGATCAAAGGTATACTAATAATATAGGTTCATGACATGTAGGTAGATAGATGATACCGTTTCATATTAATTTGAAGCAGCCTTCAGGTAGTTATCTATTGTTGAACTGTCATATGGGGAACATTAAGTCTGCCTGTGGCATGGAATTATATCCTTTTCTCTTCTTTATCTACTAGGCGACGGACTTTGGAAAATCATTCCACTTCAAAATTTTGTATCTATGTTTCATCTTTATTTGTTTTTCTGGTGTTCTGGTATATGATTAACAACCATAGTAGGTGAGCAAAGATAATCTTGTTGATGACTTGCAGAGGTGATTAATTATCAACTTCATTTATTCTAGACATGTGTACTTGGCTACTTGTGCATTTTAATTTATTTTTTATCCCATTACTTTTGTGAATGTCATATTATACTGATATTAGCCAATATTTTTAGTGCTTATGTATTTGGAGAAGATGTGGGGTTTGGTGGGGTATTTCGTTGCACAACTGGCTTAGCTGATCGTTTTGGTAAACAGAGGGTTTTCAACACTCCTCTTTGTGAACAGGTATCTCATCTCAGCATGCTAATTTATAACGCGCACACAGACACACATTTACAAGTACTACTAGAAAAAGACTCAAAAGCTTAGCATGGAAGCAATGTAGACAACTCAAAAAGTATCTTACTATTTTGTATTGTGACATTAAACAATTTGTGGTCAATCTTTGTTCTTTTCTCACAAATTGATAGAGATATTGCTGCATTTAATATCCCATACTAACATGTCCATACAACAGGGCATTGTTGGATTTGGCGTCGGTCTGGCAGCAATGGTGAGCTTGTGAATAATTATTTTTATGTGTTTTTAATAAACTTCTATAGCAAATTTTCTATCAATTACTCTATTCCTCCTTTCTTTTTACATTTTTATACATTTGACTGTAAAATACGAATCATCATACTTGCAGGGGAATCGAGCGATAGCTGAGATTCAGTTCGCAGATTATATTTATCCTGCTTTTGATCAGGTATGTTCTCTGTGCTAAGTTTTGTCACGTCCACATAGTTCACATCTTGTTGGCGAAATTTCCTTGTAGATTGTTAATGAAGCTGCGAAGTTCAGATATCGAAGTGGTAATCAATTTAACTGTGGAGGTAATTTTTTATTTTTTTGCTAAGTTAACTGTGGAGGCAGGGGCGAATCCAGGAATTTTTTCCAGCAAGGGCGGATTTTAACTAATTTTTTTTATTGAAGTTAAATAAAGAAAATTTGAGTTAATCATAATATTTTTGTAAAATACTGTGTATACTTCAAACTAAGAAGATTTTTGTACTTGTATTTAGAATTGGTTTATAATTTTTTTTTGCCCCCTCCAAGTTTAACTTTTCTATTAATTTACCCCTTGAATTTATTAATTTATATATTTGTCATGTCCTTATACCTATAAAAAAAAAATCCAGCAGGGGCAGCTGCCTATGCTGCCCCTCATGTAGATCCGCCCCTATGTGGAGGTAAATTTGTGTAAAGTTGTTTATGGAAGCTAGCTCTCTTTTATTTGTGTTTAGTTCTATCAATTGTACTCTCAATCTTTCTATGTGTTTATTCAGGTTTAACTATAAGAGCACCTTATGGAGCTGTCGGGCATGGTGGACATTATCATTCACAGTCCCCTGAAGCTTTTTTCTGTCATGTTCCTGGTATTAAGGTACTTATATATTTCCCTGTTGGAGAAGACTCTTTTTTTGTTAGTTCCCTCTTGAAGGAGCAAAGAACAATAACTGTGCTGAATGGGCAATGCTTCAACAAACCATTCAGTAAAGACGAATTCAATGGTGTAGAAAAGTCAATGCTACATCTCCCTTTAACATATTTGAGCACAGATGCCACTTACTCATTCCTACCTTGACTTTTGTGCGGAATAGTTGACAACAATCTCATGAATAACTTACTCGATTCTGGTTGACCATGTCTAATTATTATATTCTACTTTTGAGAATAGGACAAAGTATAAACCTATTTGTTAGAAAAAAAAATTTGCGCTAGTATGCAAGGATTCAGCATAGTTTTACTTTTCCTCAAATATTAGTCTTTTCTAGGTGGTCATCCCTCGAAGTCCAAGGGAAGCAAAAGGATTGTTATTGTCATGCATACGTGACCCAAACCCTGTTGTCTTTTTTGAGCCAAAGGTATTCTTCTACTTAATTTTTCTTAGTTTTTATCTCCAGAAAAAGTTTAGCACGAATATGAAATCAGTTTGTCGAATTTTCAGTGGCTTTACCGTTTGGCTGTAGAAGAGGTTCCGGAGGATGACTACATGTTGCCTCTCTCAGAGGCAGAGGTACTTCTATATAATTCTAGCTAGGGATGCTGCTTCAAATTAGTTGAGGCTCTGTTCGAACTTTTCATTTAACTCAATTTGGAGTTCGTCTAGTAAAAGAGCCAATATTTAATAGCCTAAAGCTTGGTTTGCTAAGCTCATGAAATTAGTGCTCTTTATTTTACAAAAATATCTTCATATTAAAGACATTATTGTATAGTCAGACCTAGTTCAGAGATAAATACTTTTTTTAATAAGTTTACACTGTACTAACTCCATTTGACTTTAGTTGCTACCCTTTTTTATTGTTTGCTGCATGATTTTAAGACATGTCAACAATTATACAAATTATAAATTTAACATATTTGAGAAGAAAAAACATTTATATATATATCAAAAATATAAAAGTATAGAGTACTTGCTATATTTAAATATGCTTTAAAGACGTCTTAAAATCACGTCACACACTTAAAAGAAGTGTAGCAACTAAAGTAGGATATTAAAAATGTCTTCACAAATGCTGCTTTAATTACATTTATATACTTGATTATACTTTTAATGTTACACATGTAATTGTTTACATTTTAGATCACTAAATTAATTGGTTGCAATTTTTACTTCAACCAGTAAGTTTCTAAAAAATTTATGCGGTTAACATATATAAAATTACCAAGCAAAGCTCGTGAACAACTTGAACCTGACTCGTGCTTGTAGCATGCTCGGCCGGCTTGTTCCCTTCTTAAATGAGCTGAACTTGAAAAACAAAGAGCTTGGCTCGAACACAGTTCGTTTCGAGCATAATCCAAGCAATGTGCAAGAGTTCTCCATCTGAATACTGAACACAGGAGTTCAAATTTCAGGTGATTCGAGAGGGTAGTGACATAACACTTGTTGGATGGGGAGCTCAGCTAGCTATCATGGAACAGGCTTGTGTAGATGCAGAAAAGGTGAATACATAATTCCCAATATCATTACCGTCTTAGTTTCCATCTATATATTTCGTTTTTCCAGTTATATATATTTTGGTTTTTCTCCTTGCTTTTCTACTTTTACTCTTACATATGGGATTAATTTTCAGCCTACCGGCCCTACCCCAACTAGACCTCAATTAGTTTGGGGTGTTCTTAGTTGAGTTTAATTATTTCTGTTTTTAGTTTGTCATACTTCCTTATTGCTGGTGTATTATAAATTGATGGAATTTAATAATTCACAGGTATATCATAATTCTGAAATTCGTTCTTAAACTATAATGGCTTGGCTATAATGGAAGATCCAAATGCCTACTTCATTAACTCCTCTCAAGCTCACCACATTGAGATGATGTAGTACTGTTACCACCAAGTCCTTTCGATTTTGTCTTGTTATGAACTGGAATATTATAAACAAGTATCCTTGGACTAATAAATATGTTTATAAGTCAAATTTTATGTATTTTCTCAAATTATTTGAATCTTTAACTGAGACTAGAGATTTTGCAGGATGGAATTTCTTGTGAACTGATAGACCTAAGAACTCTAATACCTTGGGACAAGGAAACAGTAGAAGCCTCTGTTAAAAAGACTGGACGGCTTCTGGTAAATATCATTGCTGCATTCTAAATGACTTCTAAAACCGATTGTTCCAATGCTTGGCGATACTTTTGTGTTTCTCTTTGTAGATTAGTCATGAAGCTCCAGTAACAGGTGGATTTGGTGCTGAAATTTCTGCTTCTCTTGTAGAACGTTGCTTCTTGAGGGTAACTCATTAACTTTTACACTTCCAGTTTAATTTTAATAACTTCGTTGTATTTAATAACATTCTTGTAGTTTACAATTATGCATTACAAGTATGCCTATTGCTGCATCTTTTATCTATAGACTAAATCTTTGATACAAGACTAGGCCTGTCTTGTTCTTGAATGCTCAAGATGTTACTAATGGTATGCCTTAATGTGCCAATTTGCACCAATTGGGTATGTGATAAGCAAGCACATATACAAACTCGACCTTATGAATATACTGAAACACCTCTTGATATGTTTTTTTTGTTGCATAGTTCAGTATGGTGAATTTATGATGTTAAACCTGTGTACATGAAGAGTTTGAATGTTCTTTGTCTCCTTGCATTCTCGGATTTGGGATATGATTTTCATGGTTATGGACCATTGTTCAATTGTTAAGAATGGCAGCTACCTTTTCCTCCTTGTGTTTGGTCAAGTGGGAAAGAAGGTGAGGGTCTTAAATCAATTGTCTTTTCCAAAATTTATTTATTATGAAGGTTGGTGAGGGGGACATAGAACCTAACCTTGATCTTACAAGACCCCTTGCAGGGTTATGATTGAAGGCCCTTAGGCTTGAACAGTGAACCTGCTTGTTAAGAGATGAGAGTGGTACCACTAGGGTTAGAGCTCATTGATTCTTAAATCGGCTGAACCCTTTTACATGGAATGTCAAAGATTTAAATGCAAAGGATGATACACCTACACTTTCCTTCCGTAGTTAGGAGGAGATACTACAGTGGGCCTGGACTCAAAAAACTTTTCGAGACGGTTGTCAATTGCACCTCGACCAAAGAGGTGTAGGATGCTCTACTCATCATGAATGAAGGAGCCGAAGGAGTAAGAGAAAATAAGTGATTGCTCGTAACACAACAATATTAGATGTTCGCTCACGTCGTTGGCAAAGATGTCACATCTAGATTTGAAAGATTTAGTACTCTGCAGAGACCATAGTAACCTTTCTATATAAATCATATCCCAAAAAGATCTAATGAAGTCAATAGACTGAAAACCTTTTAAGAAATGAGTCTCATTATAGCTTAAGAGTATTTGTCGTAGTGAAGATAGATAAGTCTGTTTTAAAATGAGAATAAACATATGTAGCTTTAGGAACTAGACTGCATGTAACTCTTCATTTCCTGAAGAAAACATATTTTATGTATGATTGTGCATACGAGTTAGTATAAAATAATTAATCATAATCAAGCAAAGTTCAACTACTTGCTTAAAAGGCCGGTGCACTTTGCAAGGATACCTAGGCTATATCCATTCTATGATAAGGTTAATGAAGCAGTCTACCTTTTACTGCTAATGGCATTGTAGAAACCAATGTTTTCAGACCGATCATCGAACGGGAAAGGTACAAGGTGGATAGATCATTGGTTCAACCTGGTCGAACCGTTATTAACCTAGTGATGTCATTAATATATAAAATTATATATTATTAGTAATTAATAAAAATTTAAAAAATTTAATTTTTTATGAACTAAAACATAATAAAATTGAGTTTTAATATTACTAAAAGTGGTTAATTTTAATATTAAAAAAAAATTTGGTACAAAAAAAAAAAGAAGTAAAAATCGGTTCACTGAGTCAATTAACCGGTTTTACCGATTGAACCACCGGTTCGATCGGGTCAATCGGTTTTTGACTAAATCAATACAACTGGGCCAAATTAGACCTGAGTGACGACCGGTTTCAATTTTCACCGGCGGTTCGGTCCGGGTTTAATAACCATGGTAGAAACCAAGAATAGTACTTTTTACAACTTTTTCTGTTTGCATTTTTTTTTTGATGATAAGAAGGTAGTGTAATGGTACCGTTCTTTTGTAGCTAGCTTTCGCGTACTTGACAAAGCTAGTGCCTACCTTTGAAGAAAACCTATTATTTTTCCTTTTAATAAATGTTGTTAAGGTTCATGTGCATTGAAAACCTTGTGTAAAGGTTGTAGTTCCCGAATTAGTGAACATGGTGGAAGGTGTGGGAGTGGGGCTTGATGTAGGACAAGGTGGGAAGAAGGAATAAGGGTATCTATCCCCTTATTTTTGCTGCAAATCGCGCTTTTGAAAATTATTGTCGATTCTCTAGCTAACTTGGACAATTGGTGGAGGCCAGAAAATTAGGGTAGGAAGGAATGTGATGAAATCAAGAGATATTAGGAATTTTGGCTCTTGATACCATTATGATGTAGTACGGGTTGGAAAAAATGAATAAGAGTACCTATCTCCATATAGAATTGGTAAAGAAAAAAGCACGCAACTTTAATCTCAAATCAATTCATTCAATAATCTATCTAATAATGAAGTATTACAATGCTTAAATAGAAAACCCAATACTTGGGGCTTAAGTAAAAACTCTAATTTAAAAAGAAAACAATCTCCTAATTTAAATCTACTATTATAATTAAAACTTCTAATTAAAATCTACTACCATAATTAACTTTCTTCTAGAATATCCTACTAAAATAATTACATTAATGAACCAATATTTATCTCTAAATAACAATATAAAATTAATAATAAACTTGTTGAATTACTTGTTCGGATAGCACGAGGGCTGAATTTATATTTTCTTCTTATATAATCTCTAATGCCATTGCAGTTAGAAGCTCCTGTAGCCAGAGTTTGCGGCCTGGACACTCCTTTTCCTCTTGTTTTTGAACCCTTCTATATGCCAACCAAGAACAAGGTAAAATGCTTCTCTACACCTTTATCACCGTAAAACTGTTGTTTAAATCATAACTAACATATGGGAAACTGCTCTATCTTGACCCTTGAATGCAGATTTTAGATGCAATTAAAGCAACAGTGAGTTACTAGTGCATAAGCAAACATTCAGCTTTGTGCAGTCTGACTGACTACTACATCAGGGTCCAACAGCATATGTAATTCAAGACTCGTATTTATCATAGAAAACAAGGAATAATGAAAAAGCTTTCGACTCCATTATTAGTCTATTTAACCAACCTATTCAATTGTGTAGAGCAATTCAATTAATTATGATGACAACATTTGTCCTGCTTAAGAATATTGGAGGTTGATCACCATGCATATGTACTGCTAGAACAGTTTCCATTTTTTCTTTTACACGAGGACATTAAGAGAGGAGGAAGAAGAAATATTTTGGAAGCTAGCCGGAGTCCAAACTATGCAGATGAGGCTCAAACTGCTGAAAGAATAACAATCACCTCTTACCCACAATGGCAGAAAAAGGGGCTTTCAGCTAACTTAGCCAAGGATCTATATCCATTTGACTCCAATGCCATACTAACCACCATGTTAGCTCTCTTCTATATTCCCCCAGAACAATAAACATTCATAATTGGTGGTGGTGGTGGTGGTGGTGGTGGTGGTGGTGGTGGTCTCTTCTCAAGAAACAAATGATGCATAACAAAAATGGGCAAGCAAAATCATTCAATTCCTCAAAATATCCATTGATAAGTTGTTACGAGTTACAACGCTATAAAACCCAAATTTGAATTAATCGATACTAGCAATATAGTGCAAAATATGCATAGGTCAAATATAAAGGGCCAAATTCACCTCCTTGTAATTGAATATGTAAAAGCAGCAATATATTGAAATGATCACTGTCAAAAAGAACAAAATGCAAAAGTCCTTCTTTATTTGATCTTTCCAACATTCTCATATTTAAAGAAAGGGGGAACCTTATGTAATTGCCCTAATCATTCTAATTTATCTAAAACTGCCACCAGACCCTATGTCTAGGATCTGTCCACATACATACAATTAAACCCTGTCAAAAGAGTCTCCACGCCACATATTTCAGCTCAAATTCCATGTATTTGAGTACAAGATCGTTCACTCTGCTACATGATTTTCCCCAAGGATCTGAGAAATGTAATAGTAACAGTTTATATAAATTTAAATCCATTTACATATTATGATAAATCCATTTGTCATTGGATTGGTATCAAAATAAATAAACGCAATCATCAAATAACGTACCATTGCTGGTTTTTCCTGAACTCTGTAAGAACTGGGTATATATTCTCAAAGGCAGTATAAGTCTCATCTCTAACCTGAAATCAGAAAGATTTGGTTTAACAAAACAATCAAATAACGAATACAAGCAGAATTCAAGAGAAAAATCTAATAACGAACATATAATGTGTAATGTATCATCACCTTAGCCCCTGTCAGAACAATTTTCCCAGAAACAAAGATAAGAAGCACAATTTTGGGTTGTTTCATACGATAGATCAATCCAGGGAACAGTTCTGGTTCATACTGCACCAAGCGGGAATCATAATGAATAAAAGCAAACCCATTACGAATCATTCTAATTATTTTGTCTAATTTTAATTATGTTCCTTTTATATCACCACTCACACCCACAAAATTCAATTATAAAAAGAAAATGATGATATGATGATATACATATTTCCAACCAAGAAAACTCCCACCCATCCATCAAAGTGGCATTCATCCCACCACACCACCCCTTCATTAGCCCTTTAAAATTTGAAAAAGATAGCTACATATTCTAAAAGTGAATAGAGTAGGCCCTCACAGACTGGACTGTAGGGCCACATGAAAAATGATTTGAGAGCCTCAAAGGAAGCACCTCTTGAAACTGATTAGTAAATTCATCCTCCTAGTCATTAGTAAAGAGAAACTTGTCAACGGATATAGCTACAAGCTTCCGCTCAGATCTAGACCAAATAAACTAGACATTAGCAAGGATTTACCCCATTAAACAGTACTATAAGTAAACCTGACAATATAGTTGGTTAATTGTCGGGTCAACCCATATTAACTGGAATCAAATAGGTTGGTTAACTATTTTTATTTATTTGGGTTGGTTAAAGTTTGGAACCATATTTTAAAAAAGAAATATAGTTCCAACCCGGTTAACCATTTTTCGACCCATATTTTATTCCAAATCCAAATCAAAAGTTCTTTCCATCCATATTTATATATTCAAGAAGCTCAACCACCCCACCCACCCCCCCACCCCCAAAAAAATAATATTATGTGATTATGTATACACCCTTTACTCCCACCCCACCCTCAAATTTCCCACCCCACCCCACCTCCACCTCCACCTCCACCTCCACCCAAAAAAAATAATATTACGTGATTATGTATACACCTTTTACCCCACCCCACCCTCCCACCACCCACCCCACCTCACCCCACCTCACCTCCCCCCACGCCCACCCCCACCCCAAAGAACACCCGCACCCAAAAAAATAATATTATGTGATTATGTACACATTTACCACCCCACTCCATCCCACCCCAACCCCCCACCACTCCCTCCTAAAAAAATTTAATATTAAACGATTAATAAAATTTAATATTAAAAATTTTAAATTTTAATATTAAAATTTTGTTTAAAAGTCAAAACATCTTAAAATGGTTAATATGGTTAATATGATTTTTAACCATAACCATATGATTCCAACCCATATAACCCATATTAAAAATGGTTAATATAGTTTTAGTTCTTAAATGGAACTATAACCATATTTTGAAAACCAATCCATAACCATATTTTGTCAGGCCTAACTATAAGATACCAATTATATGGTGATCCTAGAACCTCCCAAGTTCTAACTTATCTTGGGAAAGATGAAAGACGTTAAAATCCCCTCCTAAGCACTCCTCTGGCTACACAGACATGCAAAGTCCATCAAAAGGCCAAATGATTCTTAGGTTTACTGGGAACAGCACTAAACTGAATTACTCCTCACTGGGAATGAGAAAGTCAAACTGAACAGATGAAGAATAAGGCCCAAATAAAATTTGAAACTTAGATGCTGCCCAAACATCCCACATGACAATAATACCACTTAATGCTTTACTAATGGAAAAATATCTTTATATCTAGACTCCAACACTCTTAACAGCAATCCTACCAACCACCTCTAACTTGGATTGCTAAATGAGGACAGCATCTGGGGTCGCGTTGCACCTCAAATCTTGTATCAGCCAAATCTCTTATGTCAAACCCCTAGCCCCCTAACATTCCAAGTTATAACCTTCATTTAAAACTTTAGAACAATTCCCCTCTTCTCATGTCCCCTCATATAACTGACCGAAGATTGAGCCGCGCCTCAACTCCAAAAGAGCTCTTCTCTATTTTTTTCATATACAAAATAGGAGACATTTCAAACCTCATCTACTCATCGTAACAAGTCCGGAGGATGCCGTCATAACTTCCCTCCCCACAGACTTCAAGAACAACATTTCTTTAAACCATCGTACTGACACCAATTTGTCAAGATCAGCCTTGAGCCCGACTTGATTTTTTGAACCCAAATAGTAAGCTTTACAAACAATACAAGTAACTTAAAAGTTTTATAGATTAAAGAGTGAGATGGAGGAAGAATGTGGTAGTAAGTAAATAGAAACAAGGGAAGAAGATAAACAGAGATAATATATATATATATATATATATATATATAGGGATTCCATCCACAGCAACCGGTTGTTGGGGAGCAACCTCTTTTGGCCCAGCCGCTACAACCTATAGCGGCTTGTTACTTAGTTTTTTTTGTTTTTTTATAAGCCGTTACAGGTTGTAGCGGCTGGACCAAAAGGGGTTGCTCCCAACAACCGGTTGCTGTGGATGGAAACCCATATATATATATATATATATATATATAGAGAGAGAGAGAGAGAGAGAGAGAGAGAGAGGAAATGGCCAAACCAGTTCTATTCAATTCATATTAAACTTATATTTACACATTACATGCTCCTACTATTTATACTAGGGTTAGACATGGCTAATATGCACGATTTAAGAGATCAAGATAACATGAGGTCAAAGAAAATAGTACCAACCATGTGCTACAAATTCTTCTGAAAGACAAACATTCTTAACTAACTGATAAGTCTTTGGACTTTATCTAATTCTATAATTGGCCAATGGCCTTAAAAATGTTCATATATATAACACACATGATGTTGATATCAAGCCCCACCCACCTGAGCAACTAGTCAATCTAATTAATAGATTAAATATAAAAATAAAAAAGAACTTACACTTGAGAAAGCACCATGAGAGTATGCAAGGCCTTCAAGTCTAATAGGAAACTTAACATCACAGGAGCCAACAATATTCTGAATCTTGAAATCCTACAAGCAATACACAGTAAAATTAAACACAGTATAAAACATTGAAATGGCACAAATGAAACACAAAATTCTAAAATGCGACAGCAACAGCTTCTAGTGTGACTGGAGAGAGAGAGATCAGAGAGTGAGAAAGAGGTACGAGAAAGAATACCTTAAATTTAGCAGGAAAGCCAAGCTTTTGAATAATTCGAGCATACTGAAAATATAAATACCATTTAAGAATAGAATGAATACCTTAAACTAGAAGGCCCAAAGCTCTTAAATAATTAAAGCATGCTAGGTAAAACATGAACGCACTGCGCACATAAGAATAGAAAAAGGGATCAAGCTACACTACGGTCCATAATCCATTTCAGATTTCATAGAATGATCAAAAGGTGATAAGACGAGGAAGTCGATAATGCTCCTACATCCATACAGGGAAAAATAATAATAATAAAAACTAGGACTTTAAGAATGGTTGCCAAATTTTTTTTATAAAAAAATACAAAAAACAAAAACAAAACTTCAGTTTAAGCTGCTAAATACCTTCCGTGCAGCTAACTTAGACTGTTGTTCACTCTTGGCTCCAGTACAAACCTGATGCAGCATGGTAAGAAGTCAGCACAGAAGAAAGCATCTAAGGAAAAATGTCAAGGGCAAACTCCAATATTTCTAAGAAATTGCAAGCATCATTTGGTGCAGAGTGTCTGGGAGGGAGAGGGACAAGGATCATAAAATAAAATAGTGTTTACGAAAAGAAGAGAGAAAAATATTCTACAGATTTAGGATCCCAAATCAGAATTCCAAGCAATACCTAGACTAAGATTTGTTTGCAGATGCCACCAAAGTAATTCCTAGGACTTGATAAATGTGCAGTAATATTTATAATGGTCTTATAAAACAAAGCTATTAGCCTACTACACAGCAAACAAACTAACGAGAGTTTAGACTAATGAACAAACAAGTTTACAGATAGAACAAGAATATACAGAAAGGACAATTGGCAATCTATGCCTTCCACATGGATATCAAAAGGTTAAACTTGCATATATCAAGATCAACCTCGATTTTGTTAAGCAGAGGCAAGGACATTTACACATTTTTCACACAGTAAAGTAAAAACCCCAACTCCAGGTGGATCTCACTACATTCTAACTTCCCTAACGTGCCAAGTCAAAAAAAAAATATTAAAGCTGGCTTAACTGACCAAACAGTTACCTTCAAAGAAAGCCAAAAAAAATAAAAGAAAAAGGGGTAGAAATGAAGCATAACCAACAGAATACTTAATTACTTAGTAATATTACCAATAAAACATGTACAGAGCATTAAACAGAAATCTCAGAAAATGATCTGTGAATTTTAAAGAAACTTTAGGATAATAATATTGGATGCTAGGAGAAACTCACCATCTTCCCAGAAGCAAAAATTAATGCCGTTGTTTTTGGTTCCCTTATTCTCATAATTACAGCAGCAAAACGCTGCACAAACAAATGAAAAATAGAAAACAAAGTCAAGAAATAAAATAATTTCAAGGAACAACACTAATCAGATCAAAGTAATCTTGACTTCAAACTTTCAGTTTAAAGCTTTATAAGCAAATTCAAGATTAACTTTCTTAATAGCTAATTTGTCAATCCAGTCTCCAAAAATATACAAGATGGTTGCCCAATAATAAAGTTTCTAATGTACTCACAATCTCCAAAAAGAGGAGACAAGTTTATCAATTACTGTGAAAGATATTTTGTATTGACTGATACACCTAAAGTCACCCCCACATATGCATACCTTAGGATTGTATTCTGCATTTCGAGCCTGCAGGGCAATGGCCTTAAGATCCAGCTTACAGTCCAAATTTACTGTCGACACAATGTTCCTAAATGTGCAGAAAATAACTTGTTTATTACTGTCATAGAACTTAAGACAAGCCCTAAATTCTTTGATCAGTAAAAATTTGAAAATATATCTAAACAGAACTCTTTAATTTGAAGCAATTTCCGAGCTGTCTCCATCAAGTGTGATGCTAGCACAATTTACATACAGACTCATGATTAAATAAGTAATATTGAATGGGAAATCAAAATACAATTGAGTTGTTAAATTGACCAAGTGAGCAGATCAAATCAACTTCCAAAAATTTAATGAAAATATATTATCATAAACTCTAGTATTCATATCAGATTCATGTAGTCCGTCATGATATCCCCCTATTACAGAACCTGAAAGGACAAAACTCTACAAAACCATCTCTCTTGAAGCTCGAGGTAACATAAAAAATATGATTCCAAAACATGTTCACCTCAAATAATGCACTCATCATCAAATAACTTTCTAATGTCTACTATAGACGCATAAATGGTAGGCCACGTATCTATTGATGAACAAAATTATGTGACTTCTTAATGTGAACATTCCAATTAACTATTTTATCAATTAAAAAATAAGCCAATTAGCTACATATTCAGTAAACTACTTGATAAATATCAAGTAATATCTATATCCTATCTAATTGTTTATCACAAGACTAGAAGACAACATACACGTGTTTCGGAGTGCCAAAAGTAAGGTAGTTAGTAAGGAATCTGCAAGTTGATAAGAAGGTCCTCAACACCTCAGTACAAGACAAGGGAAAATCACGTTAAGTGTTCAATTAATACTTCTTTGGTGCTTGCAAAATTTTCTAATAAGTTGCAACACATCTAACTAAAAGTGAAAGACGAATTATTGGAGTCATAATACGACAGTGTCCAAGGAAAGAAGCACTAAATGTTTCATTGCCTCCTTCAATAACAATTTTATGCTTCTGAAACACCAAAACCGCATTTCAGCAGAATATGCCAAATAATTGGGGAAATCTGCTAGCTATCACCTATCTAGCTTTCTAGCTTGGTGGAATTCCTATGAAGCATTGCTACGCATACGTGATACGGAAACACGAAGCACAATTCGTGATACGAAATTCTCAGAGAAAGAAGGATACGATACATTAGGGATACATTGACATAATATATATATATATATATATAGTAAAACCTCTATTTAGGAACAGACTTGAGACCAAACTATTTGTATTCTAATTGAGAGGTTATTGCTAAATAGAGGCATTGATACAAAATATTTTTCGAACACCCAAAAATATCCACTTTAACAAAAATATCAACTTTAACAAAAATATCAATAAGAACTCCCTAATGTAGTCTTTTATAGGAAAATGTGGTCTTTTATAAGAAATATAGTCTTTTATAGGAAATGTAGTCTTTTATAAAAAATGTAATCTTATAAAATTAATATTGTCTCTCTCACTACTTGCATATATATATATATATATATATATGAAATTATTACTATATAGAGTATAGTTTCTTAATACGGGACTTAAAAAGTATATAACATATTACAATTTAGAGGTTATTCCTATTTATAATTGGCCCAAATTGGGACCAAATTTTTTTATAATATTGTAGATGTTATTCTTATATAGAGTATTCCTAAATAGGGTTTTCTTATATATATATATATATATATATATATATATATATATATATATATATGCAAGTAGTTAACCTACTATAACATAACCAAAATGTAGAAACTGCAACGAATATCATCATTATCTCGCAATCCTAGTCTTAGCATTGAAATTATCATAGCCTAAGATAGGAGTCAAAAAAATTACATTAAAAAGACCATAATCATCTCCAAGTCATAAACACAAAGCAGCTTGCTGTAAACTATAAAAAAAATAATTATAAGATTAAGCAAGTTAATCCTATCAGTGGGCAAGCCATACATTGCATTTGAGCCCCCTTGATATCCGGAAGTATCCTTAGACTATCTGAAATTAGAGAGTATAGTTAGGGGTGGGCAAAAAAACCGGTTTTTTCGGTTTTTAGGCGAACCGGACCGGTCCAAACCGGCCGGTTCGGGACAAATATGAACCGGTTCGGTTCCGGTACAGTGAACCGGTATATACCGGGTAAACGGTTTCGGCTTCGGTTCGTTAACCGGACCGAACCGGTAATACCGTTTAATTTATTAATTTTATTTACTTAAGTATTGTTTTTATATCTTTTTTTCTTTCCTACTTCATTAATCACGATTTCCAAATAGATCTAAGGTTCAGTTTCACTTCTCTCCTTCCTTCTCAGTTGAGTTCTCCATCAGTCCACTGTCCATCTGAGATCCAAGCCGGCAACCACCGATCTATTGCTCTACTACTCTCCGCTGGGTCCGCTCTACTGCTCGAGTGCTCGTTATTTCCTCCAGCCACCGATTATTTTCTCTTCTACTGCTCATCGCTCGTTGCTAGGCCACCGAATCACCGATTATTTTTCTTAGGTAAGTTTTCTAATTTGTCTATATGGGTGTTTTAGTTTAGGGTTAGGGTTTTGATTTAGTTTATTTTGATTTCTCTACTTATGTGAGTTATAACTTATGTCGATTTACTGATTTAGTAAGGCTTTCACTCTCTCTTTGAATTTCAGTAAGGATGTTTTTGATTTTGTTATGCCTTAGTTTCTGACTTTCTGCCTTTCTGGACTTCATGGAATAATATTTATGTGTTTTACGTTTTACCCTCTGTTCCATGAAAAGAGAGTAAGAGACCCATATGTGAACAAGTGAAAAAGTATATATATCTGATTCAGTATAAACTACAAAGTGAATTCAAGTACTTGTGTTTGACTGTTTGTTAAACTACAATGTTTATTTTGGACTATTCAACACTAATATATCTAATAATTTATTTGTGTTTTTATGTACAGTTTGATGGAAAATATGGATAATAATATACCAGTACTATCCGATGCATATCCAATCCAAGACCCAAGTAATGGAGGAGGCGACACACGCGAAACAGAAAAGCAAAATGAAGTTAAAGAGATTGAGCAAATAATCGGTAAGACTCGTGCTACTATATAGGAACATTATATAAGGTTTAAGCAAAATGATGAAATAAAGGCAAAGTGCAAATATTGTGGTCAAGTTTTAAAAGCCGACTCGGGAAAGAATGGGACAAGTGGTTTAAAAAATCATAATGCAAGATGTAAATTGTACCCTCCTAATATTCAATTAAAGGAAAGGCAACAATCACTATTAAATTTTCCACAATCAAGTGTTAATGAAGGGGGTCAAGAGTTGGAAGAGGAATCAACTAATAATGTTTGTTTATGGAAATTTGATCAAGAGTTAATTAGGAGGGCGATTTCGTTTATGATAATTGTTGATGAACTTCCTTTTAGCCATGTGGAGAATGTGGGCTTTAAATACTTGATGTCGGTTGCATGTCCAAAATTTATTGTACCTTCACGTAGGGCCACAACTAGAGATTGTTTGAAGCGCTTTTTAGAAGAGAAATTGAAATTGAAAACTTACTTCAAAAATACATCACAAAGGGTTTCTCTTACTACCGATACATGGACTTCCATACAAAGAATTAATTATATGGTGTTGACTGCTCATTATGTTGATGATAAGTGGAAATTGCAAAAGAAGATTATTAGCTTTGTCCCAATTACTAGTCATAAAGGGGAAGACATAGGTATGTCGGTTGAAAATTGTTTGAGGGAATGGGGAATTGATAAAATTTTCACAATCACAGTTGATAATGCTAGTTCCAATGATGTTGCAATTTCCTATTTGAAAACTCAATTGAAAATTTGGGGTCATAGCATTTGTGACAATAAATTTCTCCATGTAAGGTGTGTTGCTCATATAATTAATTTGGTTGTATGTGATGGGTTGAAAGATGCGACTCCTTCGATATCTCGTGTTCGATCTTTGGTTAAGTGGGTGCGACAATCTCCTTCTAGGATTAAAAGATTCAAAGAATGTGTTGAAATATAGAAAATTGAAAAAAATACTTCGTTGCTCCTAGATGTGTCCACTAGATAGAACTCCACTTATTCTATGTTGAATGTGGCTATAGATTTTGAACGTGCTTTTAATAGGCTTGCAAGCAAAGACCCTTTATTCAAATTGGAAATGGAATCGGGTGATGGGTGGCCTACTATAGAAAATTGGGGAGTTGTGAGAAAATTGGTGGTATTCTTGAAGTGTTTCTTTGACATTACGGTGAAGGTTTCGGGTACATCGTATGTGACATTAAATACTTTTTTTCATGAATTTCTTGATCTTGGTGATGCTTTGAATGAATTGTTATATGATGAAAGTGACGATGACATGAGAGAAATGGCGTTGAGGATGAGAGCAAAATTAGATAAATATTGGGGGAATGTTGAAAAGATGAATAAATTGTTGTACATTGCGGTTGTTCTAGATCCTAGACATAAATTTGCATTTGTGGAATTTGCTTTCAATTCAATGTATGGGAGTGAGACTGAAATGGCAAAAAAAATGATACAATCGGTGCGTGATGCCATTGAGGAATTGTTTAAATGTTATAGTCTCAAATATGCATCCCAAAGTGCACAATCATCCCAAAGTTCACAATCTAATGTGTCTAGTGAAAGTTTTGATGTGTATGGTCGAGAAAGGACAAGGAGAAAGATGATGGATAAATTTGTAGCACACATTGCGGATGTTCAAGGAGGAGATAATACCGAATTAGATAAGTATTTGAGTGAGCATGTTGATCAAATGACTTCAAAATTCAATGTTTTGGGTTGGTGGAAAAATAACTCCCCTAGATTTCCCATTTTCTCTCAAATGGCTAAGGATGTATTGGCGGTTCCTATATCAACCGTTGCTTCCGAGTCGGCATTTAGCACCGGTGGTCGTGTACTTGATTCATTTAGGAGTTCTTTAACTCCTAGAATGGTACAAGCTCTAATTTGTGCTCAAGATTGGCTTCGTTCAAGCAAACAACCAATATTCGTGGAGGAGAACTTAGATTCACTTGAAACAATTGAGAAAGGTAATCCTTCATTTTAAATTATATAGTTTTCATTTATAATGTTTATATGTTAATGACTATCTTTAACTATTTTTATTTTCTTTTGATCTTAGAATTTGAGGAAGCTTTGGATATGGATAGTGGAATTTAATGGAAATTTGGCACTTGACAGTTTTTACATCAAATGGATAACAGGTTATTTTTTAAACTTGGGTTTGTTTCAAGTTTCAAGTTTTTTATTTTGTATCACTTGGTAATATCCTCATTGATTCAGAACTGTGTTGATTTACAAGTTGCATGCAATTTGGCTGCTTCCTCTTTCCTTTACAGTTAGTATCATAGTATGATAAATTTGATTTTTGAAAGTCATTGCTGTCTGCTGAGCATTGTCATATGATTTAGGTGCAAATCTTGTCAAATTAAATAGTGAAATGAATCTGCATTGTGTTGAGTGTTCATTCATGTCACTCATTGAATCAGCCCTTTTAATGTAGGAGAACTGGAGAAGGGTTTATTGTGGCCTTTGGTTGCTGACTTGCTGGTCTGTTACTCTGCTTGGTCAGTGTTGTTGTAGCCTTTGGTTGTTGGTCTGTTACTCTGCTAGCGTATGCTGCTGTGGTTGTTGGTCTGTTATGAAGTTGGGTTGCTGTTACTGCTAGCCTGCAATTTGTAATAATGTTATCATAACACTCTTTCTTTTATGTCAAGTTTTAATCTTGGATTGTAGTTGTGTACTTACTTGTGTAAGTAAATCATGGACTTGTTGTAGTTGTGGTACTCATTTGGATTTTGGATCAGTTGAATGTGCTTGGAATTTGGATCAGTTAAATGTTATTGTAATAAGCTAGTATGTCTGTATGTCAGTATGTGTGCTTTAATTAGTTACATTTTTTATTCCTTGGATCTTAGGATTTTTTTAAACTTTTCATGGAAGCAGGGTTAAAAAGCAACCGGTACAAAACTAGGTTCAAACCGTCATCAAACCCTGTTCGACCGACTAACCTGCTCGGTAAACCAGTCCAATCGTCTGCAGTTTGTATCCAATTTAGATCGAATTCGATGGCAAATCCGGTTTGGTTCGGAGACGATTATTTACTGGCTGTTCCACCCTAAGTATAGTTGTCACGCGGCGCCACGAAGTCATGTACAGAAATGGCCATCGCCAAGACGCTTAAAGCGACAATGACCGCCATGGAGTCCAGTGTGATGACAAATCGTTTACAATATCCAATTTATATATTATTTATTTTATTTAACAAGTATATTGGCAATAAAATTTCATATACATTAAAACCTAAAATATAACACTATGGAATAACATTAAAAGCATAATTCTGTAAATACTTAACAATAACAATCCAAAAATAAAACACATGATATTAAAACTAGTAGAACAAATGAAAGTAAAGTTGCAACTAAGCATCACATATTACTAGTTTAATAACTAATAAAACACCACATAGCAAGCCAAAATAATGGCTAAACTCTCTACACTAGTCTCTAAACATCATTCAAGCAAACTCATCAAAAACAAGGTCATCTCCATGAACTACTCTCATTCAAAGGCGTAGGTGGTCTTTCTCCAAAATCATCCTCCATATCTTCATCATCATTTGAAATTCTCTCTTCTTCATCAACTTCATCATTGGAGTCGGAATCTATCAACCTTGATTCCCTTGAAGTTGAACCACCACCACATCGAGAGTACGTAATGACATTATCAGTAATATTAGCGTGTTGGATGCACCGGTTGCTCGATCCACATCATTCCATATAAGATCCTTCCCAGGATGAACAACATCGACCTTATTATTGATCCATTCATTACTCCATTCAAAGTCATCAATGGCTAATGGATAAAAAAATTTCCCAAGTTCACACCTCTTTTGGAACCTTGAAATGATCTTTCAATTGTATTGGACATACACCAAGTCACTCAATCGTTTGTGTTCCAATCTATTCCTTTTCATAAGAATCTAAAATAAATAAAACAAAAAATAATAATATTAATGACAATTTTAATAATATAAAAAATAGTTAGTAGTACTAGTGAATGACTTATTATTTTTTTGAACCAACAATAGAAAGTACTTGCAAACTCAAATGTACTCCAATTGCGCTCACAACCAAAAGAACAACAAATGCTTAGAATTCTTTTTTGCAAATTTTGTAAGCTCAATAGCCCGCCTTCCAAAAGCGTTCCACCAATCAACTAGCAAACATTTAAAAGAAATATAAGTACTTTTAAAAGGGGTAAATGAAGAATGTATTTAATTATAATTTATCTTTTATATCTTTATACTAGTAATGCCCGTGTCTTTAGGCACGGCTTAACGAAATCCTCCCTCTCTCCGTTTCAACAATCTCACTTTCATTTCCCCTCTCCTCCTTCCTCTCCCACCACCCTTTTCCGCTCAAATCAATTAGAATGAATTTGAACCGTCCTTGTGCTTTCCAGCCCAAATTCAAAATGAATTTTATCTTATTAATATAGATATTTCAATATATTTACGAGAATTCTTTAATTTGCATTGCCTAATTGTCACTTCTCTTGCAAAAGTATCCCGAGAAGCATCATAGTTATCGGCTAAATTGCTTATCTAGCAAATCTAGCTCGAGCACCATCTTTGCAAGAATGTCATTGAAGTCTTCTCGTAGAGTATCAGCTAACACCGAATGTTCCTCTTTGATATCGAAGTACTTTCCCGAATTGAGAAACAACGAAGCCCCATATAATTTTTGCTCCATTTGGCTTTCCCATCGCCGCTCAACAATGTCAATCACCTTCTTGTAGAGTCTTTTTGTTATCAAATGAATCTTTGAAAGAAAAAAAATCTTCGCACATTCCATCCCACTGAAAACTTCTGGCATAGCAGGCTTCTCATCACCATCAACAATCCTCAAGCTACAAGAAATAGTTGTGACGCCCTAATGCAATCCTCAACATGATAAAATGTAGTTGAAATTACAGTATCACATACTTTCTTCCCCGCTTCGGTAGCCAACTTAGATTTTGTCCAATCCTCGTTTATGAACAAATGCCTCAATGCATCTCTATGCTTGTACAAACTCTGCAAGATGAAGAAAGATGTAGCAAATTTAGTAACTCCGAGTCTCACAAGATCCCTCCCAACATCAAGAAGAGGATCATGCCTGTAAATGAATGTTGTGATTCTTCTTATATTTGTGATTGTGGGCTAGAATTCTTTCAGCTTGCCTATGTCCTCTAGCATAAGGTCTAGGCAGTGAGCAACGCAAGGTGTCCAAAACAGTGTAGACCTCCTCTCCATTAGTATATGCCCCATGTTGCCTTGCAATTAGAGGCATTGTCCGTGACTACCTAAACAACATACTCTGGGTCAATTTCCTCAATCTTACTATCAAGGAGATTTGTCAACATTGTGTCATCTTGCGACTAACTGGAGGTATCAACAGAACCCATAAAGTAAGTCACCTCCGGACTATTAATAAGGAAATTCAACAAGTGCTTTCGCCTTCTATCTGTCCAACCATCCGACATGAGTGTGCAACCATATTATTTCCAAAAAACTTCATGTTTCGCCTTTAACTCATCGGTTTTGCTTCTTTGTCTTCTTGAGTAAAGGAACCCTCAACTCATGATATGTTGGAGGCTTTGAACCCGACCCATATTGCCCTATGGACTCTATCATTACCTCGAAGCTCCTTGCATTTGCAACATTGAATGATATGCCACACGTAGAAAAAGTTAACAATGTGCATATGGACTCTCTTTTTCCTCCGGTGTCCTCAAACGATTTTCAATAGTCGTTTGGCTCAAACGCTTGCTATGCCTCTCCTCTACAACTTCTTCGAGAGTCTTCCTTAGAAGTGATTCAACCGTCTTTGTTAGAGCTTTTGGTTGTGGCTTTTGAAATTGAAAAACAACATTCTTCCTTTTGGAAGCGATCTCAGAACTTGGGATAGTGTTAGAGGAAGCATTGGAAGCCATGTGGAAGCCATGCTTGGAGGAGCATATTATTGTTGTTCTTGTACTTCTACTACATCATCATCATCATCATCTAGCTCAACTGACTTGTTCATCTTTTTATTATTCAAAGTCGCTTGCATCTCCCTCATAATTTTTATTGATGTTTTAGGGCATTTCTCTACATCTCCAAAACTTCCAGCTAGATGTTGTTTAAGCCTCTTGATGCATGAATGACATTTTTTCCACAAAGTATACATTACACAACATCCTTATTACTCATATCCAGCCAATACCCATATTTCCAACCCGATCATTCGATTTAACTTTTCTTTTAGGGTCCTTGGTTATATCATAACTATCGGCCCCTAAACTTTCCGCCATTTTGTTTTCTAGTTTCTACAAAATACAATCAAACAAAAAATATAAGAGACAATTGACATATTTTTATTTTTACTTGTGAATGTATTTGTATATTACTAGTTTAGTAAGTAGTAACCATTCACACTCAACACTTAATAGATAGTGTTTACACTTTGTAAATTGTACCCAAAAAAAAGTAAACAATAAATATAACTTATTAAAAAGTCGAATCACCTCTCACATAATTTTGTACGGTTTAAACTTTAAAGTATAATCACAATTCACAAAACACATTAAATGTACTAACCTAAGTGGCTAACTATTCTCTATATATTTATTTAATTAAGCTTTATGTATTGGCAAGGATAAAATATATTCCTAAATCATAAGTCATTTAAGTCATAATTTAGTGGAAACATCCTGAGTTCCTAAGTCCCATGTCCCAACCTATTTTATTAAGCACCCACTAATTCACCATAAAGATATAAAATCAGCAAAATCAAAATTTAATTTAGAGGAAGCATCCTGAGTTCCTAAGTCCTAACCTATTTTATTAAGCCTCCACCAGTCCTTATAAAAGTCAAGGAGAAAGCAAATAGAGAAACAGAGAAAGCAAAGCAAGGAGAGAAACAAAGTAGTTTCAGCTGAGGAAGAAGAACCTGTGTGAGAAAAGGCTAAGGCTGGGTAGCTGAAACAGAGAGACGCACAGTTGGGTCGACTCAGTTGCTAGGTTCTTTCAAAAGACTCACAATCACCGCCAGCTATGGTGTCGCCTACTATGATGGTTCTGATGGGCTGTGACAGCGGTTGAGCTGCGATGGGGCGAAGAAGTCGCGATTGAGTCCCATGAAGTCGTGATCGAGTCCAATGAAGTCGTGATCGAGTCCAAAGTCCAAATATGTCGCGAATCGTGATTGCAGACAAGTGTTTTAGGGTTTTATTGCCTTTCTCCTTGTTTTTTAATTGATGGGTCATGGGTTAATGCTCATGGGTTAATGGGTCAAAAGATGGCCAGAGTTGTTTAAGTGTTAAACACTTAAGTTGGGGTGGAGCTGCCAAGGCACATGCCTTAACAGCTCCACCTCAAGTCGACCCTCGCCGTGACAGTTTCTCCATCACCTAGACGCATAGGCAACGCCATGAAAACTATGCACTAGAGTATTCGAAAATATCCTTAGTCTATTTGAAAAAGTATCCCGAAAGTATCCAAAATTTAAAAGTTCAAAAATAATAAAGTTATATCCAAGAGTATCAAATGCGTATCCAGAAGTATTTGTGGAGTATTGATGTCTGGTAAGTATCCAACACGGATACATTGACCTCCCATAAGTGTTCGTACTTCATAGTGGTATTTACTTGCTTTTTTCATGAATTAAAAACTAAAATTATCCGCGAGTCTATAAGTATCTGCCATAGTTTCAATTTCACCAACTAGTATATTTTTACCATTTAATCAAAAAACCTTACATTTTTGTGAAGATATTCCATATAAGCAAACAACAATAAAATTAAAAAAGGATAAATTAGTATGATTGCACGAGGATATTACAAATACAACATTTTCTCACTAGTCCTATCAGCACTTAACACAAGGGCAGCAAACAAAAAATATCAGCACTCCTGTGTGAGTTGTACTTCGTGCGTAGACAATTGTACTGTTTATATTTGTCTATTTGGTACAACTCTTTATACATGAGATACAAGACTGTTGACTTTCGTCATGGATATTGAGCCCCGTTCAGTATGTATAAATTTGTATATTTAATTAATCTGTTCAAGTCTTCCCATACATGAATAGATATATAGTATGCGGAAAAAGTTATAAAAACAATAACGGGTATAAAGACTTGCCGACATGACAAACATAAACAATCTAGAAATTGACCGATAATACAGGCTAAGTTGTTCAGCCTATCTACATAAATATTATGCCAAATACAAGCTAACGAATTCTCTTAGACAAGTCAAGCCTTAGGTCCATAATATCTGGAGTTTTGGAACCAGGCCAAATACTATAAAATAGGGCTAAGGCTAGCAGTGCTCAAATCCTACTAGATCAGGCTGGTTTGGACATCCCTAACAGTGAAGACAAGTGTAGATGATAAGATGTTGATGATATTCTTTGCTCCACATGCCTTTGATGGTGTAGGCTTTTTTACAGCAAGGTGACTTTCCATTTTTTTCGTTCCTTTGATCTCTTTAGTGCCTCACCTCTTATTAATTGTGGCTTGCCACTATTAATAATGGTATACTAATTATAAAGATGTTATGCTATTATTAATTGTGAAGTTCAGTAAAATTTGATCGTTCAAGATTTATATGGACTACGTACCAAAATATTCAAAGTTGAAAATGAAATCTTAGTCCCAAAATAAAAACAAATTTTAAAGCAATCCATAATTTTAAGTCATCTGACCCGTTTAAATAAATAATCGTTGAAGCATGCATCAAATAATCACCACCACACTTTTTTTCTATTTATGAACTGCATCATAATAAACCATTCTTTCTCCAAATTCATACAGCTATAATTTATTCTTAATTAGACAATTTGATTTGGAAGATTCCACAACAAGATATGAGGAACTTGCTGGATTCTACATCCGTTAGCAAACCAGACACAAATCACATCATTAACAGACATGCTACGAAAGTTATTGTCCCAAGGAAGTCACCAATACAAATTCATGAAACAACAAATGGAATTTTAACACTACCAGGATCAACTGAAGTTACTGTTAGTCACTCAAAGATATGGCAGGTTGCCTGGAGCAAGGACCAGTGAGTCAAGGTGAGCCATGCATCATTAACTTCTATATTAATCAGCATGGTCTTTTGACTCTTTCCGAAGTTTCAAAAGATATACGAGGTAAAGGGATATCAATATTTCAACTGCCACAACTTTAACCAAAAACAAAAATATAAAAAACACTCGTGCATTATGTAAAAGGGGTGATCTAGTTAACATAATTGTGTTTAGACTTTGCTCTGACTCTTCTTATATGAGCACATTGTTCAAACACCACTCTTGCTTTTAACATAATGTTGGATTCTTGATGTCCAGAAATCTTGAGGTTCAGGAAATTTTGAAGTAGAAGAGAAATAACTTAGGTGATGGAAGAGGGTAGCAATTGGCTTCATTTTTATGTGGTTGGTTGCAAGACGTTAGGAAATATTGCAGAAGAATCTTGCAGGCAGCAAACTTTTTTCCGTTGCAGGGCCTATTTTTGTAGGCTGAAGGAGGTCCTATGTCTACCTGTTTCATGAAACAATCCTATTCCCTTTTAATTTAGTTTGTGAGGAAAGCCTCACCTGCTAGACATGAAACTGACATGATATATAGGCCTCCAAGGAGGGGTTATTTCGGATCATGAAAAGTAATTCAAGAAGAATACCTTAAACTTTTCAAAGGGCTTGATGCTATGGGAGTTTAAATAAGGTTAAAGCAAGGTTTGTAGAGGTAATACAGGATATTAACAAGCTTTGATTGGAGATTTAAAGTACAGAGAAGACAAATGGTGTAGAAACAAAGAAAAGATTCTAGACCGCTTGGATTTATGTAGTAACTTAACGGATTTTGTAGATCTTTATAAAAGGCCCTAACAACCTAAGATCAAAAGTAATAATCTTTTTCAATGCGATCCTCGGCAGATCACAGCCTAGGGCCCTAGCTGTACCAACCATTTCCAATTTAGTCCAATACTAGTTTTGCAATTTATCCAACAATAGCTATAAGACATTCAAGCCTGGATGAACAAACTTTAGACTTGAATCTTACCAGCTTCTACTAAGGGTGATTGCTCATTTAAGTATTTGCTTAGAAATTTCACAAAGAATTGTCATACGAAGCATTAAATAGAATTCCAAACTTCACATAAACGTCCATCCAACGATTCTGCTACTCTTTCCAATACTACTGAAATAATAATTTACTTATATATGTATGTTCATAAATATTACCACTCTCTCTCAAAGTGTGTGTCTAAAGTAAATGAAAGGGCCTCAATAAAAGGATATGCAATACAAGGCAAAATAATAATAAAAAAAATTTAATAAATAAATAAAATTATATATACATATATTTTTTTAAAACATATCGTTTTGACTTTGTCTTTTATTTGGGTCAAACTAGTCATTTAATTTATTTGGGCTAATAATGTATTAATAAGTGATGGATAAATTAATTTAGTAAAATTGGGTCTTAAAACTAATTAGGTTTAATTTATATGTGGGTAATATTAAATCCTATTATAACTAGAAAATTAATAAATGAATAAATAAACCTAATTCTTACTTTCATTATACGAACTAAGAAAAAGAAAGAGAACGTGAACTGGGCGGTGGTGAAAGAGCAGAAAACGAAAATAGGAAAATTCTCTCAATCATGGTAATACCTTTACTTTCATTATTAGGTTTTCTTGTAGTTTACTGTATGAGGGGTTAATTGATCTGATAGTTTATTATTATAAATAATGCCCTGGGAGGGAATCTTAAAGTTATTTTTTTTATCTTTAAGTTTGTGTTAATTGGTAACTAACAAATGAATAAAGACATAAATTAGAGTAGTTTGTTTGGAACATCGAGTTAAGCATTGCAAAGTAATGTTGCTACTATATTATTGTATCAGGTTATGCAAATTTTCATATATTAGAACGGAGTTGGGAGATTCTAATTAATTGGAATTTGCTTCAAGATTTTTGACTCTTTTAGTTTTAATTTGTTCGTTTTGCTACTCGTTTAGAAATTTGGTATTGTCACTCTTGATTATTCCTTGTCAAATTTATTATGATAGTTTCATATTGGCGTTAATAATTGGAACTCATATTTGTACTCTTAGATTAGTGCATCATGTCTAGAATTTATTTTGATATTTATAATAATGTACATGTCAATATATTTTGGAGACCTTGTGCTGATAATTCGTATAGGTTTGACATGTACGTATTAGAACCCCTTTGTGTTGATATTGTATCACATGTATTGTGACATGGTATCTTTGTTAGAATATACCGTAATGTATACCTGAGATATAACTACCTGTGTGGGTACCACAGGCATATCCTCTTGACACAGAGACATGACATTCTGTGACGGTGTGATTAGTCCACGGCATCTCCGTTTTGTGCTCCAGTGGGAATTGGTCATTTGGTGATTTTGTTGTGGGAGGCGTATGGATCGATCATAGTTTTCTGTTATGTTCTGCAGATTGGTGATGTTTGTGTCAATCCACGCCTTCCGATTTTACATGCACTTGGATTCGCGGTCCAATGTGTGTGGCTTGCGTGTGTGGAAAAGTATATTTCTGTTTTTCTGTTTTGTTCTAAGCTCGGCATGAAATATCACATAGTCATTTGACGTAGCCTATTATTTTGCTGTGTTAGTTTTGTTCGTTTCAGTTCAATTCATTAAATTGAGTTAGTTATTTCAGTTCATTAATATAAAACATTAATTAACCAATTGTGAACTGTTGAATTTCAAAGCTAAGAAACAGCTAGTTCAGCTTAACCTCAAAATATAAGAAGAACTTATATTAATACCTCATACCACATCCATACATAGGCATGTATACTTACAACAGCTGTATCATTCATGGTAATCAGAAATGTTGTCTAATAGAGACCCGGCGATGAATAAATCAAAATTAGCTAGTTCATGAATTTTACAACTAACTAAAAAGTTCCAAAGTGAATACATATATGGCGAGCTTACTGGAGAGTGGGAACAATTCCAGAAGGGTGTTTGGAGAGATCAACTGGTTGGCTACCTTCCAACACTTGATTAGGATCTGCCATCACCGAGTATCCAAAAACTCTCCTTTGGCTTAAAGCTGCAGAATTTCTTTAACATAAACAGCAAATTCTTAGCAAAATTGAGCTCATGCTTGTCTAAACTACTGTAAATCTGTAATTGAACAAACGATAATAAAAGTTCAAAGTTCCATATGTTTTAATGCAGAATATGGAGCTGTACGGTAAACAAGTAAATTGATTGAAGATCGGGCGGAGATCGGACCTTTTGAATGTGAAATTGATCGCAGTTAGGGTTTTACCAAATGTCCAGCGATTCGAAAAAGTAATTCGTTGAATGAATGAAATGAGAATCGGGATTTAGAGCGGTAAGAATTTGAAAGATGGTTTGTTTTATATGATGATAGGAAGGAGGAGGAGAGGATTATATAAGAGAGAGGAGGGGGGATCAGCAGGGATTATTAGAGAGAGGACTAGAGCTTATGGAGGTGAAGCCGTGTCTGTCGGGTTTGATTTCAACGTGCTATATTTCTTGTTTCCGAAAATACCCTCCTTCTCAATTCCATAAGATTTTTGGCCCATTTTTATATTGAATAAAAATAAAAATATTGATACTTTAAAGTTTATATTTTATATATATATATATTGAATGGTCGTGCGTGTGCGTGCAGTTACTAGTTAGTGTGTGAAATTTTAATTCACAAACTTAAAAGTTTAAACACTGTAAATAATAATAATAAACATCTAACAAGCTAGTGTTACCTTATTACTATTATTTTGTCGAATTATAATTTCCATCAAAACAGGAATTAGTTAAAAGAAAATTACAATTATAAGTATAATAGACCTTATTCATAACACCAAAACAATCCACTATATTGACCTTACTTTTTCTTTAAAATAGGAGTCCATCCAGACATAATTTTGTCAACAAATTCATCAAAAGAAAAATATAATGTACAAACTTTTATACTTAAAAATCAGAATTAAAAAATAATAATAACATTATCCTTTTTAAAAGAGGGGGAGCACAATAACTTTTGGTACACAGTCTCAAATATCATTAATTAACACACATCAACTATTTTCTTGGTAGAAAAACTAAAGTTGGACTTAATGATAAATCACAAAATACAAATACTTGACTACTAATGAGTTTAGGGTTTTATTATATATCTTCATTTCATACTCTCTTAACAGCCGCACAGTGAGGAAGAAAGAAGAAGCAGCAGCAGAAAGGACGCGTATCATCATCAATGGCGCCGAAAACAACAAAGAAAAGCCGTAACCCAGATCTGATTCGCGGTATTGGAAAGTATTCCAGGTCGGCGACGTACCACAAGCGGGGGTTATGGGCAATCAAGGCTAAGAACGGCGGCGTATTTCCAAGGCACGACAAGAAGCCGGCGACTGCCGAGCCAGCCGCGAAGCCACCCAAGTTCTACCCAACTGACGACGTAAAGAAGCCATTTGTCAACAAGCGCAAACCCAAGCCCGCCAAGCTCAGGTTGTCTCCAATATTTATCCCTTTTGCATTTCATACTCCAATTTTATTTTATTGAGAGGGTATTATTGCTATTCTCAAATTGTGTTTTTTTTACGGATCTTTTGTTTTTCAGGGCAAGTATCACTGCGGGGACTGTTTTGATTATACTGACTGGGCGGTTCAAAGGGAAGAGAGTTGTTTTCCTGAAGCAGTTTTCTTCTGGGTTACTTCTCGTTACTGGTTAGTTTTATGGTGATAATTTATTTGGTTTTGCTGCCAAACGGAAATGTTCTTAAATTTATTTTACATGTGTATATAGCCTTATGTTACTGTTTATTGTAGAAATATAGACAGCTGAACATTATATACCTCTGATGTGGAGTCACACTGCTAGTCTGATGTAAGAATAATGTATGGAGTCCCAAATGGCAACCCTCAATACGTGTGTTCTGCCCGATAGAAAATCTAAAGCTTGATGTAGAGTTTGCAAATGTCATAGATATAATCCGTTCCGATGTGAACAAAGGCACAATTGCATTCAAAAATCTCAAATTTTGATCATTGCCTACCCCATTTATTTAAATTATTATAGATATGTAAAATTGGCTTACGGTAAATAATTGTGTTTACATCATAACTCCACTATAAATACACATGATTCTCCCTGAGTTGGCCTATTAGATTAGCTTATTCGTCTTCATGAACTTTTTTTTGTTTCTTATGGGTATAGTTCCATGTAAAACATAATTCGGTAATTTTATCTGAAATTGTAATTTATAATCATGCCTATGTATGTTGTGAATGCTATCAATCGGTGAGATTTAGTATTCCTTCCTTTTTAGCACTCTCAATTCTGAGTAGTTGATTGCTCCATACATGTCCTGACAGGGCCGTTTAAAATAAACGGTGTTCCCTTGAGGCGTGTGAACCAATCATATGTGATTGGAACTTCCACCAAGGTTGATATAACTGGAGTTGATTTGGAAAAGTATGATGACAAGTACTTTGCCAAGGAGGTGGAGAAGAAGAAGAAGAAGGGAGAAGGAGAATTTTTTGAAGCAGATAAGGAGGTTGGTAACATGTATCAACTTTACAAAAATAAAATAAAATAAAATTATAGTACTCTTTTGGTTCCTAATTTTTTTTTTATTACAAATTTTAGGAAAAGAACACACTCCCACAGCAGAAGAAGGATGATCAGCAAGCTGTTGATTCTGTACTGTTAAAATCAATTGAAGGAGTTCCAGACTTGAAAACTTACCTGAGTGCTAGATTTTCCCTTTCAGCAGGCATGAAACCTCATGAGCTTGTCTTCTAGGAGATATTCTCAAGTATTTTATTATGTTTTTATATTTTTGGGACGAGTGACCAAAACAAAATCTGAATGCTATAATTTCTATTTTGCATTTTTGTGCAAATGAATAGGTGCGACACCGTGCACTTTTTTATGAAAGATGTGTTTTCCGTAGTTAAGATTGTTGTTGAGCTTTATTCAACCTTGTGAAAATTTATTCCACTCAACTTGATTCTGATTGCCTCTGCATGTTAGATTATGCAGGATCGTTCAGCCTGAAATACTATGTAGTGTAAGTGTAGCTGATTATTTCATATTTCAAAGTGTGTTAGTTGGCAACCAATACAGTTTGCTTAGACTTTTTCTTTTTTATCACTTGGCATAATTTGTGTGTTTGATGTTTTTGTCTGTTGGATGCATATGGTGAAAAAGAATGGTAGTGTGCTAGTCATGGCCCATCGAAAGTAACAGAAAATGGACTTGACAAGAGTGGGACTTTTAGTTGGATGACATGTAATTGAATTGAATTGGTTGAAAAGACAAAAAGAAATTGATTTTATTATATAACTGCTTCGTAGCTTCTAGCAGCAGCAGCACGCTGTTAGATTGTACCGGAGAGAACTAACAAAACAAATACTGACATGCTTCAGGCACACACTATTACCATACAAATAAAGGCTAAACATAACTCCCCCCCCCCCCCCCCCCCCCCCCCCGGTTTTGCTAAGAAAATGACTCATCATAGTCTCTCTTTCATCTTTCATGATGGTACGAGAGGCCAACAGAAATAATAGCAAGCAACAATCCCTTGTAAATTATATACATGTAACCTACCCATGTTTGTTGATTAATCTATATAAATTTAAAATCACAGTTTAATCAGTCTATATACTATCACTAGTAATTGTCCGCGCTTGAAGGCACAACGTAACGAAATCCTTCCTCTCTCTCCGTTTCAACAATCTCATTTTCATTTCCTCTCTCACCACTCTTTCCCGCCTAAATCAATTAGAATGAATCTGAACGAATCTGAACGTCTTTGTGTTTTTCCGCCCGAATTCAAAATGAGTTCTATCTCATTAACATAAAATGTTCTACGTGTTACTATAAAACATTCACACAAAGGACCAAAAAAAATAATAAGGCCCGAGGTATATCTCATTCCTTATAGAGTAAGCAATTCACATATTGATCAACAGAAGTATATCTTGACAGAGAAAAATAAGGAGAATCAACTTATGAAACAGAATTTAAATCCTTCCTAATTCCTACAAGTAATTAGGCCTCAAGCTCATGTGGTTACAACTCATATGTCAGATACATTTTCCACACCCTTCTTAGTTTGTAGCATGGGTACTCTAAACATTACAAAAAATTCACTCAATATAACCAAAAATGGCAAATGCAGGGCATATACGACTGAAAACTGTGTATCAATATTGTGGCACCCCCAAATTTGGGTATCCTTAAAATCCCAACATCAAGTGCTACACGCTACTACACACTCGATACTTACACCCATATAATCTTAAGACATAACTGTAACCTTAATATTATTACAATATGTCACCTTCTAATCCCAGGTTCTAGATACCTTTACATCTTTAACATATTAAATGAATATTATCTTATTCCAATAATACATTCAAACACCTGTGACTTATATCCGTCACAAAAGATATATACAACTAGCAATTAAAATGCTATTCATTTACTTTATCCTTTCTTTAATTTTCACCAGACTCTTTGACCTGCTTCGACTTAACTAAAAATGTGTTTAAAGCAAAAGTAAGCATTCAATTGCCCATCAAGTATAACAGTCAAATAACATTAACATTATGATTAAAATCATATTCTTACGAATCTTCAACAATTGGACAATAATTGTGAAGCACTTCGAATAAATAGGAATAAAAATTATCTTTTACTTTCTAAAACACTTTTAACCCTCGTGCTAAGTGATCATCAAGATCTTGAACTTCTCTTTTCAAAACAATTATGTTTTACAGTTCACCGATAGAATATCTAGCAGCAAAAGCTAAAAATATCCTCCACAAGTACGTTAGGTAGCTAGCCTTTCATATCCTAAATTATACATAACCCCATCACGTTCAAACGATTGTGTGTTTGTTTTAGACACTCCCTATGTCTTGATTTCATTTTAGTTTTGACACTCCCATGTGTTTTGTCAGATTTCCTGACTTAAAAATTCCCCTAATAATATGGATGTTTATCTCAGTCTTACCGTCAAAGTTCGCACCAATTAAATCTGGTTTGAAAGAGTTGTACTTCACATTAATGAATTAATAGAATTCAATAAAACACCTTATATATCTGTCTAGCCAAAACAATTGGCATCGACATACTATCTAACACAATTCATGAATAACATGAACTTTAAAAATTCAAACAATTCAATAACAGAACAATTCTTACAATTTTGCATATAAGTACAGATATTGGTCTAATGCCCAATTTATAGCTCAAACTTGTACAAACATATAATATTTGCATAAATATAGAATTTATTGGCACAACATAGAAAACTAGCACAAGTATGGCAACTAACTGCTTGAAAACAAATCAAACAATAGTTAGAAACTTGCACAAAACAATTATCTTGTACAAGTTAGGAAACTTGTCTGGCACGCTCCTTAAATTCATGTTTATATTGTACGTTATGACATTTGTATATAAATTTTACTCGAACTGTACTTGTTTATATATATAAGCACAGTATGCGTGAATGTTTATATTACTGTGTTGGTTTTATTAGATTATATATATATATATATATATATATATATAGAGAGAGAGAGAGAGCAAAGATCAAGAGCATAAGTCTTAAATAACATAATTCCTTAAATAGCATAATTCTTTAAAAGCGACGCTGCTTTTGGAGTACCGCAGTGGCATTTTGTAAATAAAAGAAAAACAAGTGGGACCACTCTCTTTTAAGCCACTCCAAAACGACGTCGTTTTAAGGAATTATGCTATTTAAGAAATTATGTTATTTAAGACTTATGCTCTTGATCTTTGCTCTCTCTCTCTCTCTATATATATATATATATATATTGTCAGAATCGATCGGTCCGGAGTCCAGAACTCGATAAAAAACAGACCAAAATCTTATTTAATTTTTTGTTTTTTTTTTTAAAACAACTAAAAAAAATATTTAATATTTTATGGAAATAAAATTTTTTCATAATACAATGTTTTGGGAGTGATTTGGATACCTATACCAGTGCAGACTGTACATACATGTTTTGTTATATGTATCCAAATCACACCCAAAACACTGTATTATGTAAAAATTCAAGTTTCATAATTTTTTATTTATTTATTTTAGTTGTTTTTAAAAAAAAAAAAAAAAAAAAAAGTCCGAATTTTGTTCCAGGTCAAGAGTCCCACTGATCCAAGATCTATATATATATATATATATATATATATATATATATATATATATATATATATATATATATATATATACTGAATATCGATGGATTTGTATGGATGTTGATTTATTTATATATATTGTTGTGTATTGGAATATAAAATAGGTACACAAAATTTGGGAAATCAACTAAACAACAATTTTTTTTAAAAAATTAATCATCCGCGACTGCATGCAGTCGCTAATACTTTTCAACGACCGCATACGACTCGAGGGTGTCAGCGACCGCTTCAATCGCTATTGTTGGTCGCTAACACTTGGGTCATGTCACCTCTGACACCTAACTCACGGTGACTCAGCTCCGCGATGCTATCGGTCGCTGACAAGGCGGTCGCTAAAGATGGTCGTCGACGTCCACGCAGCGACCATATTACATGCGACCTATATTAGCGACCGTGTTCGGTCACTGATGTCTATTGGCGTTGATAGGCAGTCGCAGAACATCCTTTTTCTTGTAGTGACAGAGCAACAAATATCAATTATTGGAAACTACATTCAATTGGTAATATTTTTCTATGGATTCGAATAAACTCTACAATCTAAAATCCATCAAACAGAATAGAGAGAGGAAAAAACAAAAGATTATTTAGCATTGACAACAAATTTTCACAGCAAACAATCTGAAAAACTAAAATATATGGATTATCATTTCAAAGACCATCAGGAACAAGTAACAACATACCATAGCAACTAATACTCTTCATCCTTGAGCCCAGCTTTCTTGCAGATATCAAACAATACGTATATGAATGAGCACACTATGCAGTATAATGAGCCCTAGCAGCCATACTAGAGACCTGAGCCTGCATCTGAGCTCCCCTGACCTTAAAACCAGTGGCACGATGAAAGAATTGTTCGCGGGACAAAGACCGGATACTCCTCAAGTACTGATCAAAAGGAACAGACCCCTCCTGCAAGGCTTTATCCAGAGCATATGCAACATCCTCAATAGCTAAATCAGCCGATGTACACTCAAGCATCTGCTTAGAAAGAGCATTTGTTGGCTCAAAAGCATCATCAATACCATCACCCTCCCTCTTCCTCTTCCCTTCATTCTCTCTCAGCCACCCTTCCAACACATCACTGTTCATCAGGACCATCTGTAACTGCTGTTCTAAACCCTCCTTTTCCTCCTGCATTTCTCTCACCCCTTTGGATATATGTTCAGCTCGCTGCCTCAACGTCCCCTGCACATTAAACAACTCCTCCATTTCAGCGTCCTTACTCTTCCTCAAAGCCCCAATATCACTATGGAAGCTCTCCACTAGCTTATTAATGGCGTTCCGCCTAAAAACCTCCACGGCATCCTCACTAACCCTTTGAGGCTGTGGTGGTGATGGTGCCGGAATTTGCATCCTCCCACCGCTATTGCTATTAGCACTAGTGTACGGGGAGGGCGGATAAGTACTGGGTGGGATGGCCGGCTGCGTAGATGAATTCAAACCGAAACTAGGGCTGGGGCTTACAGGAGGAGAAGTAATTGGGTTTTGGGGAGGGCGGCGCTGGGAGTATAGAGGGGGATCGCGGCCAAAGTAGTGGGACAAATTACGGGACAAATCGAGGAGATTGGAGCTAGGGTAGACCCAATTTTGCAAGTAAGGGATGGAGACCATACCGGAAGGGTTGACGAAAGGATGGGGACGCTTGATGATCATGTCTCGGGTCGGGTTGACGAAGACGAGGGGAGGGTGGCGAGGGTATGATTCCATGAGCCAGATGACGACGGGGATGTTGTAGCTCACGTCTTGGAAGATCATGGGGAGGGTCCCGTCGGTCTGGAGGAGGTTAACGGTGCGGCCGTCGTTGTGGGTGAAGGTGGCGGTCTTGGGTTGGAGGGACGGATAGGCGTCGGAGAGAGAAACCAGGTGTTGGCGGATAAGCCATTTTGCGTCTTCCGCATAGGGTATGGCGGAGGGGCCTCGCTGGGAGAGTACGCTGCTCAGGAATTGCTGGGTGTACTGTGATGATCCGTCGTGCCCCACCGGTGGCGGTGGCGTAGGCACCATGGCTAGCTCGATGCCACTAAAGTAGCAGTTTCAGGTAGATCTGGTGACAAGATTATCGCTCTTAGTTGAGATTGGATTTGGGAGCTTTGGATTGATTTGCGCCTATGTATATGTATGCATGTATTGCAAAAATGATATAAATTAGGGGTCATTTTTGTATTTCAGTCGAAGATGACTAGTCTTCTAGTTTTTCATTTGACTTTTTTTGGAGGGTCTTTTTGAATACCAATAGGCAATAGGCAAAACATATTTGTTACTACCTCCCTTCCATAATTATTTATCGTTTATAATTTTTTAAAAGAATAAATTATTTATTTTTAAAATTAAAATAATTATTATTATGGGATGAAGGTAGTACTAGTAAGGCAGAGGGGTGGTAGATTAAACATATTTGTAATTTCAAAAATTATGGCATAAAGTAGCTAGTAATATACTACGATACAAAGTACTTTTATTTTAAAAGTTTTGATGGATGTGAACCACTTTTAGGTGAAGATAAACTTGGTGCTTTTGAATTGTGTTTATAATGAAACTTCAAAATTCATTTTTCTTCCAAAAAAATTTGTATATGACAATTAATTTTATTGTCATATGTTATTTAATATTGATATAAATCTGTCACATACTAAATACTCTTATAAGAATTTCATTATGACATTTTAAAATTGATTCAAGTATTATTGACTACTGAATTAAAGGATGTCGCATTTTACCCATCTGGTAGAATATTGGCTATTCACATACATTTCTTAAACAAGAACGGGTGGGTAAAACCAAACCAATGATCTTATGTTAACTTAGGAGGGTCCAATTAGTAGAATTGCCCTTGAAAGAACACTGCACCCCCAAGTAAACATCCTCCCGAGTGTTGCTGGATTAGAACAACAAAATTGAAATAATACTAAAAACTTGCCAACATTTCTATGGAGCAAACAGGCATCATCATAGAATCACATCCACGAGTTTTTCACAGTAGTTATCCACCCAGCAAACGGTATTGCGCTTCAATAATTGCATGCACAATTATACAACTGAAATGGCAGATTGATCCGATTAAAGCATTAAAACAAATTGCAAAAGTTTAGCGCTTAAGCTAGTCCCACTCTAAATAGCAAAACTTGTTTAGCCAGCTGAAATTTAAATGAAATCACAACCCAGGAAACTACAACCAACACATTATTTTGATATAATAAAATTATCTTCTTTCTAAGCTCCAACAACTTCAGTATCTCCCTCTACCGCTGTTTCTTCAGCAGCTGGCCTGTCAAGCTTCACACCAACATCCTCCGAGTAGTCACCATGAACCTACGCCAAGTAAAAAAAAACAAAATTCATCATCACATGATTATATACAGAGATGGGGGTCCAAATATGAGAAACATACCTCCATCAACTTGCCAATATCAAATTTAGGAGCTTTAAGGATCTTGACTTTCCTAATGAACACATTTTGGAGAGGGAAGATGTTGGAAGTTGCCTTTTCAATCTCTCTGCCAATTGACTCGGGAATAAACTTAGCCACCAACTCCTTGAGATCACAAGAGCTTGCCTGGTTCCTCATAATTTCTACCATCTTACGGCGGATCTGGATAAACATTTGGAAAAACTCCTTAGCACTATTCTGGTGATACTCGCACATTCAAAACTACCAGATCAACACGGTATTAAATTTTAACCAAACCTGGCGGATCTGGCTGGACTGAGCATAACATGTTCGCTTTTGCTGATTCGCACGTTTCTTAGTGAAACCAATGCAGAACATCCTTAGGGTGTAACTGTCTGTTGTCTTCACATCAACATGAGCCTCAATCAATGTCTGCCACTTGCGTACTAGAGACCTCAACTTGTCCGTTGTGAAATCCATTCCCTGAAAAGTAAGGCAATAACTGACATCTAGTTCCTTTTTATTTAATTACACCCAAGAAAACTACAGATGAAGAATATTGTGCCCACCCAGAAATTTGTGAGTACATTCTTCCCTTGCACATCCTCTGCTCTCAGGCGGATCTTCCTGTAAGCCTGGTCCTCGTCTTTCTGAAGATTAGCAAGACTAACCTCAAACACTCTATGTTTGAGTCCTTCAGAAGCAATCTATAAGGTAGAAAATAGAAGTTATTTCACATCAGTCCACTGCAAGAGTTTGTTGCATCAAAATTGATTATAAAGAAGATTAATCCTGCATTTGACCAAAAATAAAAATAAGCTGCTAACTACTAACAGTACATTTTGAATGGAACCTTTATAGAGTAATAAACGTAAATAAAGATTGATTATGAAGATTAATTCGGCATTTGACCAAAAATCAAAATAAACCGCTAACTGCTAACTGCTAACAGTGCATTTTCAATGGAAAACTTTTTGGAGTATGTTTAAAACTAATCCTGCATTTGACCAAAAATTAAAATAAACTGCTAACTACTAACAGTACATTTTCAATGGAAAACTTTTACAGTATGTTTGGAACGAACTTGGGAAACTCGAGGGAAAAGAAAGTAAAAGAAAACAAAATTAACTTTCTTAAACATCCAATACATTATTTTTATGAAAATATATTAAATATAGATAAATTTGACAGGCTTCAATAAAGCCAAGTTTAGTTTCTTTTCTTACATTCATCTATCCATCTTTTCATTCCTGCTTTTCCTATTTCCAAACACAACATTAGCAACCGTCCATTTCCCCCCTTATCAACAAAGAGGAATAAAAAGCATACATCACATTAGGGAGTTCTCAGATTCTTGGTATGCAATTCTAATTGTAATCAATCAGTAATCGTTACAGCATTGTCCAATAATTGCATCAACATAAATGTAAACTGTATCACTGATTAAAGTGGACTAGCTAAGGTTTTAATGTGTCCAGAATAGATTTGGATGGCAGTACATGTTTCTAGGCGATAAAACCAAACGGATAAGTATGAAATTTTATCTCAGAATTGAAAGGGATAACTTTTTGTTGAGGTTTGCAACCGCTGTACCATAAAACTCAAAGGGAGATCACTATCATCTCCAAATGAAATGGGTTTGAGGCCTGAGGGTGTCAGCATGTGATATGCCGTGATACATGAAATGAAATTTAAGTACACCTATAGAATTACATCCCATACAGATCTCTATTTAATTGGAAGTAATCCCCATAAAATTAAAACCAAGCCAAAGAAATTCTCAAGTTATACAGTAAATCTCATTTCATTTCGATAAAACTTCACTTAAAGCCTGTTCAGCAGTCAAATCAACTTATAAGTCATTTGCCACTATTAAAATAAAAGATGCAGTTGATTGATCAACAGAGGCTACAGACTTGCTAAATCCAAGTAAAGTTAATAAAATAAAAGAACCAAAATAATACCAAAACAACATAATAGATACAATCAATATAAGGAACAGAACAATCTATTATAAATTTGTAAGAGAGAATAAATATGTATACCTTTGTACCCTGAGTTCTGCTGACAAGGGTTTTTCCAATACTTCTTTGTTCGAAGACAGAAGGTCCCTTGATATCATACCAATCCTTCTTAGCAAATGGATCAGTCCTGCATTATCATCATCATCATAATTATCACATCCAATTAAACCAAATATTATACATACATTATTATTATTACATAAATATGTGTGTGGATTTTAAAAAATAAATCAAAAACACTCACGCCTTCTTCTTCCCTCCTTTCTTTCCCTTGGAGATCCTCTTGTTCTTCCTGAAAAAATCAATCAACAACAAATAATAAGAATCGGAAACCCATTTTAGCATTTTTTTTAGAGAAGTAAAGCTAGAAATACAAAGTACCCGACGGCCATTTTGCGGTGGAGAGTGTATTAAGGTTTCCCTTGGGCCGCAGATGACACAGAAACGACTGATGGGATGAAGAAACCCTAGTTTCTATCCAACTGGCCGAATACTGCTTTTATAGCTCGAGTTTTTTTTTCTTTTTTTTTCCACGTTTATTTACTAAAAACCCTTAAGTGCCCGTTTGGCTACTATACAAAATGGAAAACAACAAACAGCAAGGGTTATTTGTTTAAAACTGAATCGATCCATCATTAACTGTGTTTATTTTTAAAAAAAATATCTGAATGGCTGAAGACGATCGAGCTGAATGACTAAAGTCAAATAATTTTAACTGAAAAACTAAATGAGCAGCTTAATAAAATAAAATAAAATTTAAATTATTAACTATTATATTAAGTAATATTAAATAAATTTACAACAACTTTGATTTTTTTCAAAGGTGTAAAATAATAAAATTCTATCATTCGAATGTTTTTAATTATCAAACCATTTTTTTTATTCAGATTCAAATTAATTCAATTTTTATCAAACACCCCCATAAATCATAATACTGTTGTCTGTATGGGTATAATGCAATTTAGTACTTTATAATTTACACGGATTTACATTTCACCATCTGCTGTTTAAAAAGGTTATCTTTTCACCTGTGGTGCATAAATATTCCTCCAAGTAAGTTACATTGGCTATTTTATCCAATGAATATATGCCACAAATCGATAATTATATTTTTATATTATAAAATGACATGAAATTCTTAACATGTCAGTATATTAATTATTAGTTATGTATTTCTAATTTTGAAATGATTTTTCCATTCCTCCTATCATAATATGGCGAGAGAGAGAGAGAGAGAGATAATACACACTGTCAACTCAACATTAACAATAATAATGGAAGTTCCAAATTACACCATTAGGATATACAACAGTTTGCTTTCCCACGTATCAGAAGTAGTATCACCAGTAGATCCAACTCCTTTCCCTCATTGCCTGTGTTTTACATTTATAAGTCTTCTGCCCAGCATGCCTGGCTCTTTAGGAAGGAACCAGGTTCAAACTGGAATTACATTTCTCCTTGAGATTCTCCAATATCTGATTAAGCAACCTTATGCTTACCTCTAATCACTTCACTTCATACGGCAACTGTAATTCTCTTCTTAGCTGCTACGGCCTGAGGCATATCAATTACTTTGAGATCCTTGACAAACGTCCTCAGGCATCCATTGATTACACGGGGTGCTGCCCCATCACAGAAGCGTTTTGCAAGATCAACAGCCTTCACAAAATGGCCACACAAGTTCAGAGTTAAAGTGAAAGGTCAATTCAGATACACAGTTAAGGCGTAATCACAGGTAAGTTGGTCAATTCACCAATACAGTGCTAACACGCAAAAAGAAAAAGAGAGATCACCTCCCGGCTTGCGTGTCGACACTGTATTGGTTAATTGACCAAAGTTAACTTTATGTTAACCACTCTCGTAATCACAACTTCGAGAAATACCTCATTAATCACAATTTGGTGCCGTGTTCCTAAAACTGCTATTTCCGACATGGCTAAGTGAAGAATAGAAAGCTCCAATATTCTGCCTGCTGGCTCATTCTAAACAATAATTTAGGCATTAGTTAATACTACATCACAATAATATCAACTTCATTACCTAACAAAAAAATTTGAGATGTCAAAATCAATTAACCTAAGTAAGATACCACAGGATTGACAAGACAACCTTATATCAAAAGATTAACGTGAAAATTAAATCACTTCTCCATAAAAATTATACTAATACTCAATAAGAAAAAACTGTTAGTTTATTTGTTATTATTGTTTATATTAACGAAGATGGATTCATCTTTGTAAACCCACATCAGTTGCAGATGGTCCACCATATCAAATCATTTTCAAAATATTTGAAACAAAATTTTATATCAACATTATTCAGTGTAAGGAACAACTGTTGAAGTTTGTGCTTCAACATTCCAATAGTGGGGAAGCCACAATTATAGGCCTCTGGAATAATGGCTGCCACTAGAAGTAGAACTCTTAATTCCTTCTTCACCCCTTCTTAATTTGCTAGTTGTAATAAGTTGGGCAAGTTGTTGGTAGGCCAAAATCTGAGTGAACAGGGGAATTCGACAGAACTTGACACACTTTGCAAGTATGGAAAATGGGCTCTGTTTCACTTTCCTAACAGCAAGGACAACTAAGGAAGGTCAAACCAAGGACTTGCAAAATCAGAGCTCATCCAATATTCTTATTAAACAAATACCCACACTTCTTGATTCATTATATTTTCAATATTTTCGTGTCATCATCATCGTTACCGCTCGGAGCATTAGTAATAGACTATAAGGAGAAAAGATACATCTCATTACTAATTAAGTAGTATACAAGAACATAAAGCACATAATAAATGCCAATTCAATTGAAAAGTGCATTTCTTTTATTGTTCTATAACTTTATATTACATATTCAAAATAATCGTATTATGAAGGACATTATGCCACTTTAAATGGCAGACTATGCATGGAGAATGAGCTAGAAGGTTCAAAAGTATCTTACACACACATCCTTATTTATTTGAAGGAGTAGTCTATACTATACTTATATATTATCAATAAAATTAATTGTTAAGGTCAAAAAAAGATCCAAAAATCAACTCAAAAATAAATAGCAAACATTTAGAGATAGAATTTTGAGAAACTACATTTCATAATGAAGCACTATGAAGAAGAAAACGGGTTGCAAGACTAACCTTCCAGTTCTGAGGAGCAACTTTGTCAATGACTAGCACGTGATCATCCCAGCTCTCTACAACTGCTACCAAAAGTTTCCTTGTAAAGCTGCAATGACGAAGATAAGTGCAGGGGAGATTATTGTGCCTAGAATACAAATAGCTTATGACTTGTATAACTTGGGGGATTACCGCAAAATTAGTTTGCTGTACACCAACTTCGGAGGAGCTGAAAGGACTTCTGCTTCTGAGATACAGAATTGAGAAAACACAATAAATTCATTCCTCTACAAAGAAGTTTGCATGACATGGGAAGAGAATTAGAAATAATTAACTCTGAGTGACGGGGATTGTTGTACTTAGAAGGCTAGTATCAAATAAGTTATTTTACAAAGACCCAACAAGTAATATATCTATTCATGCACACTGCTACAGAACATACATGAATGCAAAGACAATGTCCACTTGTCAGGTTCATGCATTTGATTGTCAAACCTCTAAACTACGAACATGGACTAATAATTCAATTGTCTGAAATATCATTATCGCCATCACCTAAGTTTGAGATATCATAGAGATTTTAGGTGAATATGATAAAGTTATTGAACTAAGGGACTGAGGGTGTTCTAATATCTTAGTCATTAGTTAAGAATTGTAAAAGAAAAGTGATCATCGAATTAAAGAACAGATTGGGATGGATGATAAATATTCATAAAGTAAAAGGACACTACTATGATAACTAAACAGAATGAAAGTAAGATCCCGTCATCAAAGCAAATTTTCTTATTTGATAAGTTCCTCAAAGCAATATTTCAACCCCAGCTGTACAAGATTGGACCATAGCTCCAATGCTCCATACAGCTGGTGCCATCAACCAAAAATGGGACCAGTGAAAAATATTTATATTAGTGAATAAACAGTATTTTCAGATAGGGAGAGCAAAATTCATGTACATGCCAAATATACGACATAAACACAATTACAGTAAAGGAGAATACATCATAACTTTCCAAACAACTTGATGCACTATCTCCCTCAATAACAGATGCATGAGTCCAACTCCTATCTAAGTGGAAGTGCCTGGGGTCCAGAGTGTTGGGAAAAATCACTTCCCAAATATTGTTGTCTTTGATAAATTAAATGGCAAGAATAACTAAATACAAAACACCAAGAATTTTACGTGGAAAAGAGGTAAAAACCACGGGACAATCTCCAAAATATCCACTATAATAAACTAAGAGAATACAAATATATCCATCTCACCACAATAACCCTGTGATAAAAACCAAACAAAATACCTATTTGCTTGATCTTTCTTTCTCTCTATTTTTCATAAGCTTAGCAGAATGCATAAGCTTTTATCTCTGCCTCTTGTTCTCTCTTAAAATAATGCTGGTATATATATATATATATATATATATATATATATAGAAGAAGTCGGTGTCTATTAATTAATGGTCAAAGAGACAAACATGATGAAAGTTACTAACTTTGTTTTACAAACTTTCTCCTCAATAATGAGACTCCTACTAACTTTGTCCCACTTAATAATGGGTGAGGACCCACAAAATCCTAACAATCTCCCCCTCCGAACCCATGAGTAGGTATTCACTATGACCTCGTTACTTGGAGTCCATCCCAATCAATTCTTTGCAAAACTCTAGCTTATCTCGAGTCACAACTTTTGTCATCATATTGAGGAGTTCTCATCGGTATGATTTTTCTTTACTTTCATCAACTCTTTTTCCATCACTTCACAAAACCAGTGATAACGAACATCAATGTATTTGGTACGATTATGATACGTGGCATTTTTGGTTAAGTCAATTGCAATTTAACTATCACAATAAACCACGTATTCATCATGTGTCAAACCTAGGAGTGAAAAAAACGGATAAAACTGAATTACCGAACCGAACCGAATTTATTTAACCGAATTATTTCTGTTTTTCGGTTTTTTTTCATAATTTCAGTTATATCCGATTTAATTCTTGCTATTCGGTTTCGGTTTTGGTTTTAAAAAACAGGTTATTCGGATACCCGAATAACCGAACTTTATTAATTAAAAATAATAATATTATTAATATGACTCATCAGTGATCATGGTATACAAAGTTTAAACAGAGCATGAGTCATCACTCCACTACTTTATTATTTACTGACAACTATTACTCATCAGTCATCATCTCCCAGACTTCCACTAGTGCACCTCAGATATTCGGCTCCTCCTCAAATCTCCTTCTTCTTCTGCTCACACCTCCTCAAATCTCCTTCTGTTGCTCATATTTTTGGTAGAACACGAGACTGTCTTTGAAATACTCTGGCGGATGGCGTAGATCTATGCGGATCCTCATGTCGACGCCGTTAAAACGGTGGCGATCGAGGAGATCTTATCGGCTCGAAGGCTTTGTAGCGGAAGATTTTCGACTAGACGAGCTTGATCGGCATATCGATCTTGATCAATTCACGGCCACGCTTGCAGATGCAGTGAGTCACGACGATGGCAACAGCGGTCTTCTTTTGGATGAGTTTAACTCCATACCTGCGATTTTCAGTTTTTCACAACGATTCCCCTCTTTAGTCTTTGTGAAGGTTTATTTTTTAAATTGGTTTGATATATGTAACTACGTAGTCTCTGAAATCTTAATAATATGAAGGTTTACTTCGAACAGAAGAAGAGCATCTTGGGGCTTATCAAACCCAAATTTGCATTTCTGTAGGAGTAATTGTTGTAGTTTTGTACGAGGGAGGAGATTGAGGTTTGTTAAGATTGGGGATGTATGAAGTGGAAAATGATGGAGTAAGAAAAAGAAAGATTAAAGTAGTAGGAATTGATACCTGGCGAGAGTTTGATTTGTAAAATGGATGATCTCGATGCAATTCCACAATAATATCCCCTTCTTCCCATTTCTCAACACTCTTTCTTTTAAATTGATTTGATATCTGTAACTACGTAGTCTCTGAAATCATAATAATATGAAGGTTTACTTTTTAGATTGATTTGAGCTTCACTCCTTATTCCCCTCTATATGAAGCTAGATCTATAAAAGAAACACATAACATTTCGGTTATTACCCAAATACCCGAATGTACAATTCGGTATTCGGTAATTCGGTTAGTTCCAAATTTCGGTTAGTGTTTCGGATAGTAAAATTATGGATAATTCGGTATTCGGTTATAACCGAATAGCCCGAATAGGTTCGGTTATAACCGAATGATCACTCCTAGTCAAACCCAACTCTTGGAGAAACCGTTTCAACCATAACATCTCCTTGCCTGCTTCCATATCGGCGATATAATCCGACTCAGTTGTAAACAAAGCAACACATTTCTGCAACTTGGACTGCAATAATACAACTACCCTTGCAAAAGTAAACAAATACCCAAAATAGACTTCTTCTCTTCAGAACTTGCCATATCTGCATCTGTAAAAGACTGGACTCGAACCACCAAAACCTAAACACAAACTGGAAGTAGCTTTTAGGTATCTAAGAATCCTCTTAAGTGTTTCCCAATGTTCTCTACCCAACTGCATGAGCAATATCTGGTCGTGCACAAACCATTGCATACATAAGACTCCTTACAGCGGAGTAGAAAACTGTTGTCATATCATATCTCCCTTCCTTAGCAGAAGGACATATGCGCTTCATCCATTTAATATGGTTGATCCGTGGTGTGCTAATTGGCTTAGCATCACCCATGTTAAACCTTGTAAGCACCCGTTCAACATACTTCTCTTGTGATAACCACAACCTCTTGGCTTTCGTGTCACGAACAATCTTCATGCCCAAAATATGTTTAGTCAGGCCTTAAGTCTTTCATATCAAAAGACTTGAACAACTCACCCTTGAGCCTGTGAATCGTGTTAGCATCTTGCCCAACTATCAACATATCATCTACATATAGCAACAGAATAACGAAGTTACTATCTGGGAATTTTTTCACATACACACAGTGATCTGCAACTGTTCTACTGTAACCTTGATTCACCATAAATGAATCAAATTTCACTATCTTAGGGCTTGTTTCAAGCCGTACAATCTTTTTTTCAACCTGCAAATCAAGTGTTCTTTTTCTTTAACTTCAAATCTTTTTGGTTGTTTCATGTAAATTTCCTCCTTCAAATCTCCATGAAGAAAACCAGTCTTCACATCCAACTGCTCAAGATCTATACTAGCTACTAATCCCAACACTACTCGAATAGAAGTCATCTTCATAACTAGAGAAACAATCTCATCGAAGTCAATACCTTGCTTTTGAGCAAAATCTTTGATGACCAATTGTGCCTTGTACTTTACTAGTTTTTCACCATCTTTTTTGAGCTTGAACACCCATTTATTCTTCAATGTTTTCCTGTCTTTAGGAAGTGTAGTCAACTCATAGGTATGATTTTTCTGCAAGGAATCCATCTCATCATGCATTGCTATCAGTCAATTGATCGTCTCCTTATGAGACTTGACTTCCTGAAAATTCTCTGGCTCCCCTTCCTCAGCAACTAACAAATATTCAAATGAAAGATACCTGACTGATGGCACACGTTCTCTTGTGCATCTCCTCAGTTGAGGTTCTACAATATCAGGTTGCTCATTTACACTCTTTGCAGCTGACTCATCACCATCGTGCAAATCTGTATCAGTCATATCTTCATTATGACTTTCGTCTCCATTTCTCCAACTGTGGTATTTTGTAATTGAGAAGGAACTCTGCTGAGGTTTGGAACTCTATTATCTCTAGGTTGTGTAACATTGTCAAAATTCTCATAATTCTGGTGCTCATGAAACACATATCTGCTTCTGAATAATTTCCTCTGCACTGAATCCCATAACCGATATCCAAACTCTGCATCACCATAGCCAACAAATACGCATAGAGTAGACTTGTCATTAAGCTTCGAACTTTGTTCCTTGGGGATATGTGCAAAAACCTTGCACCCTAATATCTTCAAATGAGAATATGACACATCCTTACCACTTCAAATTTCCTCTGGAATCTGGAAATCCAAAGGCGCTAATGGAGATCTATTAATCAAATAGCAGGGCAATACGAACAGCTTCACTCTAGAATGACTTATGCAGTTTAACCATTCTCATCATGCAACACACTCTCTCAATAATAATGCGGTTCATTCTCTCAGCCACACCATTATGTTGTGGGGTACCAAGAACAGATTGTTCATGCCGAATGTCATGTTTACTACAATAATCAACAAACTCCTTTGAAATGTATTCCCATTCGTTGTCGCTACGAAGACACTTCAATAATTTACCAGTTTCCCTTTCAACCACAGCATGAAAACTCTGAAAGTGTTGAAATACCTGGTCTTTTGTTCTCAACAAAAATACACGCACCTTTCGTGAATCATCATCAATAAAAGTAACAAAATACTTATTTCCACCCAAAGACTCAACCTCAATGGGACCGCATACATCAGTATATACTCTCTCTGATAACTCTGATTTTTTTAGCGGAACTACTAAAAGAAACTTTATGTTGATTTCCAAACAAACAGTAATCACAAGGGCTTAAAACAATACCTTTAGCAAAAGGAATGAGTGATCTTTTTTATAATAATAGTAACCTTTTCGCACTCATGTGGTCTAGCCTCTTTTGCCACAAGTTTGGAGAAAAATCATCTTCAGTTGCATTCAACTCACTGGAACACACCTTCACATGTCTTGTACAGCAAGCAACCAGCAGCACCTCTTGCAATCACCATAAAGCCCTTGGTAAGCTTCCACTTTCCACTGCCGAAGTGATTCTCTTAGCCTTCACTATCCAAGGTCAGGCCAGAAATCAAGTTGAGACGCAAATCAAGAACGTCTAACGTCCCTCAAGGTAATAGTGCAACCAATTATTTCCCATTCTCACATATTCAAAGTCTCCAACTTTGTAAGTCGTAAAGAACTCTTTTGGGTGTAGCATGATACAAGGCACAAATATCAACCACCCAATCAACTTTCTGATCATCAACATGCAAACATTCTTCTTCCTCAAATAAAAGAATCACAACATCTTCGGTGATTGTGGATGCAGTGTTCATATCCTCAACCTTTCCCTGCTAACCATTTTTCTGCTTGTCTAATAAGATTCTGCAATTTCTTTTGTAATGACCTTCCTTATTACAATGGAAGCATCTATACGTTTCACCTTATCTGGTCTTTGATTTTTGCTTTTGCAGCGACTTTTATCTCCCTTTGTGAAATCCCCTGAAATTGCTTATGCCCCTATTCTCTGCAACAAGAGCATGTGTCTCAAAAATTACGCCTTGCTACTTTCGCCTTGTCTCCTCATTATGAAGATTGTCCTTGACCATCTACATGGTCATTTTCCCTTCTAGAGCTAAATTGCTTAGAAACACCAGAAAAGTCTCCCAGTTGTTTGGCAACGAACTGAGAAGAAAAAGAGTCTGAATCTCATCATCAAGATTCAACCATGGATAGCTAGTTCACCAAATCTTGGAACTCACTCATATGCTCCGACACACTGCTCCCGTCTTTTTATTTCAGGTTCACAATTTTCCGAATCACAAAAGTTTTATTTTGTGTATTCTTCTTTTCGTACCAATAGTCTTCCTATTCATTTTATTCCAATCAGCCTCAAATTTATCCGCGGACTTCTTTCTCTTGAGCTTCAACGGATCATACAAATGCTTATAATAAAGAATATCCTCCATTCTAGGCTTCCAGATTGAAGAGGTCAATTTAATCATGGCTATGACTGATTCATCCATAAAATTTATCAAAAAACAACTAAGCAAATAACCTTAGCTCTGATACCAATTGTTGAGAAAAATCACTTCCCAAATACTGTTGTATTTGATATATTAAATGACAAGAATAACTAAATACAAGACACCAATAATTTTACGTGGAAAACCATCTAAAATTAAGAGGTAAAAACCACGAAAAAATCTCCGAAATATCCACTATAATAAACTGAGAGAATACAAAGATATCTATCTCACCACAATAACCCTGTGATAAAAACCCAAACAAAATACCTATTTGTTTGATCTTTCTCTCTCTCTATTTTTCTTAAGCTTAACATAAATCATAAGCTTTTCTCTGTGCCTCTTATTCTCTCTTACTCTCGAATTGCTCTAATACACCCCTTGCAAAATAATGATGGTATATATATAGATATAGAAGAAGTCAGTGTCCATTTAATGGTCAAGGAGACAAGCATGATGGCAATTACTAACTTTGTTTTACAAACTTTGTCTCAATAATGAGACTCCTACTAACTTTGTCCCACTTAATAATGGGTGAGGACCCACAAAAGCCTAACACAGAGGGATCACATGACCTCTCCAAATTTTCACATAAAAATTGCTCATATGGTGTCCTTGAAAAACAAACTACTAACAAGGTTGAACATACCGCCTGTGTAAACAAATGTCTACTGTTGTTGTTATATTATTAAAAATGTAGAGACATGGAAGGATAGAATTTAATCTCCCACAAATGTTATTTTTTCACTGTTTTTACTTTTCTTTTCATCACCAAATTCATTATTTCTCTCATCTTTTCATTGCACATTCCACCCACCGAGAGAAAAAGATTTGTAGTATTACGTGATTATATATCATTTTAAATAAGAAAGTCATGTGAATTGTGGGGTAAGATAAGGAAGATTTTGAAGGCAGGTGGGAAATGGCACTTATGTTGGGAGGGGAGGTCTTGGGAAACTTGCTCTACTAAATTTCAGAACTATTATTCTTTCCATAACAAGTGGAGCATTCTTCGATATGCACTGTGTCTACTACACTTTGCATTGGGTGTGAACTTATCCTCCTTCCCTCTTTCTTCTCTGACTTTGATTCAGATTTAATTGTAAATTTACCAAAAGGGTGAATGAGCTTGTACTTTCAAGATGAATTAGAAGGAGAGGATCCTGTACAAGGATCTTGAACTGTATTATGTACTATTTTTTGAGATGGTAAGATTTGATTTATCATGATAACTATTGAAAAAGTTGCCTTGCATCACATTGCTCGAGGTTGAAATTGGTTGCCTGAAGTACGTTTATTCTTTCTCCTGTGGGACCCATTTGTGTTATCAATTAGCAAACTCTTCAAATTTTGGTTTCGTTGTCTGGTGGAGTTTGGCGGAGCTTGTCTCCTAACTCTCCGTATAAATAGAACCTCCGTTTGCAAGATTTAAACACACCACAACAAAGAAGCAAAGCCTCTTAGAGAAGCTCAATAAGAGCACAATGTGAGGGTGTAGAAAGAAAATAAACATTGATATTTCTCAGTTGAGAGTTTGTATTTTCTTCATATTATTTTCGTAGTGGATTTCTGAGATCTCTACCCGTTTCCACGTAAAAATTTTGGTGTTATTATTTTATATCTCATACAGAAGTGTGTTTTTATTTATCTTAGTGTATTTGTGTGAGCTTAATTTCTCAACAATAACATCTAAAAAGTAGTAGCCAAAATGAAGCTTATAGGGACAGAGAGGGAAATGTGAAGTTTTAAGGGAGTAAAATGGTTATAAGAAATTACCAATTTCAGACATTTTTCCATCATCACACATAAGCTCATCAGCTTCTTCAACAGTATCAGTAGAGACAGGAGGTCCTCCAAAGCTCATATGATTGTATTCCGTCAACAATGTCTTGTCAAATTCGTACCCGGGTTCTAAAAAACACAATTCATCAGGAAGCTGCATAAATAAGCTCCAATAATTTACAAAAATGAGCTTGAATTAATAGTCTCCTAACCTCTTCTAACATTCATTCGCTTCTCAAATAGGCGAACAGGGTCAGAACCTTCTAAACAAGCAGCGTAAATGATTGACCTACCAATTTCAAAAATTCATTCCACCAAACTGTAATTTCTATGAATAAACAAACTAAATTCTCAAAAATCAGAGTTTGGAAATAATAATAAATAAATAATTGGACATACAAAGCAAGCTCTCTGGCGGCTCTGGGGCTGCAAAACCTCCCGCTCTTGTCAATTTTGGGCAGCAATGTATGTTTGGAAGAAGAACAAGATGATGAATCAGAGAGTTCCGTGGATTTCTCCTCCATAAATTCACCGGCGACGGCGACGGCCGAAGTGCGAAGGGGAGAAGTTGGAGGAAAACGGGTGGTTTGAGGGATGATATTCAGTATTCTGCATTTTCCAAGGGAGTTAGAATTTAAGAAGAAGAATTGTGGCATTTTGAAGTGAGAAGAAGGAGGAGTAGAAGATGGATATGGGGTATAGGTGGTGGTGGTGGTGGTGGTAAGCAGTGAGGTTGCCTCCATTCTCTCCTGTTCCTATAAAGCACTGCTGCGCTTCGGATAAGACTCCATTATTTAGTCTCTTCTCTCTTTGTTATATTTATTACTCCGTAAATTACAAAATACTAAAAGAAATAAAAATATCTCCCTGCTATCTCCCCCACTCCCCCCATTTTTTTATTTTTTTATAGTTAAAAAGTCTATTTTTCATAGTTAAATCAATCATTTTTAAAATTAATAAATTTAAAAAAAAATCAAAATATACGTTTGATCATAATAAACTATGAATTTGAAATTTCGTAATTTTAAAATTTTACATAAATATTTTTAATTATTTATTTTAAAAAGAATCCTGCTATGTATTAAGAAAGTTTTGACCCGAATTATGTGACGCTTTAAAATTAGGTATACATCACCCATCTTTGGGTCGCCAAATACATAGTGCGTAATTCAAATACAACTTACTAATACAATCTGTTATGGTGTACAATATCGACAAAACATAAACCGCGAAGTTTGAATACAAATATTACCTACTTAGAGATTATACAAAACTCAAAAGGAGTCCTCATTATAATTATTATCACACTATTTCACATAATAGGAGGACAACTAATCTTATCCTCCTGACCATCACTCGCTCCCCGACTCGTCGTCCCAATTTATATTCTCATTTCCCAAGAGAACGGTGAAAGAATGGGTGAGCTCAACTAGCCCAAGAAGAAATATTATGACTAAGATAATGCGTAATAAATTATCATTAGTCTCCAACAATGTTACACTGATAATGTGACGCCCCCAAAATAGGTATACAACACCTATTCTGAGTTGCCAAAATACATGGTATAGAAAGCAAACTACAACTTTGATAATACGTATGTCGTGTAGTAATAATCTACAATACAATTGTGAGTTTAAATACAAATATTGTCTTCTGCATAATATACACACCCAAATAAGTCCTCATTAATTATTCATACACTATTTTACAGAAATAGCGAGGACAGCTAAAACATCTTCCTAGAACCATCACTCCATACCCCGACTCGATCCTGCTATGTTCTCACCTCCTGAGAAGAAAAATGGAATAAAAAGGAAAAGGGTGAGCTCAACTAGCCCAAAGAAAAATATTATGACTAAGATAATATACAAAACAAATTATCGTTAGTCTTCAACGAGGAAAAATCGATAAATTATAATAGATAACAAGTTTTAGATCAATAAATGCAATGAACAAAGAATCCATTAGAAGAATCACGTAGAAAGAATTCTACCTTGTCTTTCTAAGGTTTAAAAGTCCATCATCAATATTTTATCCTCGTAATAACAATCAATATTCATCTTTGCACTACTGTGCCAAAGATATTCATCGGATTAATCGCTCATCTTTGCACTACAAAAAATTAAAGATATTCATTTATATCATCATTTAAGACCGAGGATGATGAAAAATATTTTTAAAGAAACGAATCCAAAGAAACAAAATGACAAGGATTAAGGATTAAGGATTAAGGATTAGATACTTTGTTTTACCCATGTCCAAAAATACCTCAAAAATAATCATATTGGTGTAAAGTTCAAGAATGATCAAAACATGGATACAATCAAAGCTAGTATCCGAATAGATATTTTGGGCAAAAAGAAAAATTTTATTTTTCTATGAATAGTCAGATTATGAGATTCGTGAATAGTCCGTATAAATAATAACTCCCGACACAACAAGTTCCAAATTTGATAAAAAGTTCAACAAAGATTTTGGCATAATGATATTGAAGAAAATAATATCATTTGCGAAAGAAATAACATCATTTACCTCAAAATAACCGCATTTAACCAATTTCAGATATAGTCTTGATGAAACTCGCATCGTATAGCAACACTCAAAATATACTCACAAGAATACGTTCGACAATATAGAGGGAGAAAGAGAGAAAACTTAGTTTCTGGTGTGATTTTCAATTCTAACTTAACCTCTATTTATAGGAAAATGCTTTAGAACGCCATGAAAGGAGACTAAAATAATAAAATATTATTTTATTTAAACTTCCTACGCATGCTTTGTTAGGCCAAGACCAGCCCCTCAATGCTTGAAAATTTCAAAGAGAATTTCATGTGTTTAATCACACCAACCAAAGTGGGTCCCACCCATTAATAAAAATCATTTTATTTTTCGAAACTTCAACAATTCAGTAGAAAATAGCTCGGTTATCGTAAAAATTCAAAACACGCGATTTTCCATGGAAAATTCCATTCTCTACAACTTTGCGGAAGAAAGTTTTTCCAAATTCCAAATGAAAATTGACCAAAATCCATAACCAAGCGATTTTATACTATAATAAATTTTCATCAAGAATTGTGTCCACCGACACACAAAACATGTGTTAAACATTTAATGCCACAAAATACTCTACCTCCTTATATACTCATATATCCCACATTCATTATAAAATATCACCGCTAATATATTATTAAAATAATATATTTAAATGAATTATTTTATCGTAAAAGATAAAATATTAATTTTCAACAATTGTCACATTAAAATTTTTCCATCTATATCCACATAAAATAAATATCGTCTTTATCATAATAATCAATAATTAATTATTTTAAAAATAATATTACGAATCACAAGATCGACAATCGGTAGTTCCTGTGAGAAAGAGGGCTTTCCAATAAGGATTTCTCTCTTCTTGGCGCCGCAATTAGGTGACCAAACCTCTCCTTAGATGCGAACTTTCTAGACATTGCTAATAATGTTATCCGATAATATTATTCAAATAATATGAATTATTGATTTGATAATGAAAATCTCGTGTAATGACAATTATCAAACAACAATGATACAAAATATCAACGCAAAGAATTATTGAATCAATATAATATTGAGCGAGAATCTACCGTAACAATTATTGAGTAGTGCCTTCTTACGTAAGGATCAATAATTCAACAATACATGCAATACCGGTATCTTCATTATGCGAACCACGATATTCATCAGATTTTAACCACCGTAACCCAACAAAGTTAATTCGGTAACAATTTACGTAGTTATTTATAAAAACTCAATCTTTGTCGCTTTTCTTTCATCCAACCGTTTTCCGTTATGGGACCACCAACGATCGCTACTGGTTGCATTTGAGATTCCCGGAAAAAAAAATAATATTTCACGACCAAACGAATATTCCCAAATAATAATGAATATTTTATAACCACTTGCTTATTTTGTAAACTTAGCACATTTCACCCATAACCAAAGAATTATATCAAATTAACCCTTATTAATTTAGAATAATGAATAAAGGAAAATTCAATTTTATTTATAATAAGTTGGGGTCTTACAACCTCCCTCCTTATGAAATTTCGCCCTCGAAATTAATGTAACGCACTGGTGTATCGAAAAGGTGAGGTATCTCGCTTTCATCTCCGATTCCAACTCCCATGTCATTTCCTCAATTGCATGGTTTCTCCACAAAACCTTAACTTGTGGTATAACCTTCGTCGTAAGACATGCTCTTCTTTCCTATCCAAAATCTCAACAGTATCTCCTCGTATGTTAAATCTTCAGCTATCACGTCTGGTTTTAACGCAATAATGTGGTTCGGGTCTTTCACATATTTACTGAAGCATAGATATGTGGAATACATTGTGAACACGAGACATACTTGGAGGTAACGCGAGTCTATAGGCTACGCTTCTATTCTTGGCCAAGAATCTCAAATGGACCAACAAACTTTGGATCGAGCTTTCCTCTTTCCCCAAATCTTGTAACTCCTTTCCATGGAGCAATACGTAACAATACATGATCTCCAATATTAAACTCTACGTCCTTTTCTATGAAGATCAAAGATAACTCTTTTGTCGATCTTGTGAAGTTTGAATACGTTGTCGAATCATTTGGATCTTTTCGTAGTAATGCGTGCACAATTACGTCCCAACAATGTTCTTCTCCCACCTCGTCCCCAAAGATAATCGAGAATCGACATTTTCGGCCCATACAACGCCTTAAATGGAGCCATGCCTATACTTGCTTGATAACCTTGTTGTTGTAAGAGAATTCCACCAATTGGCAAAATTTTATCCCAACTTCCTTTGAAATCTAGAACACGAGTCTTAATAGATCTTCAAGGGTTTGAATAGTCCTCTCGATTGTCCGTCTGCTTTGAGGATGGTATCTTTGAACTAAATCAGAAATCCGCGCTGCCCATAGCTTTAAAAGCTAACCCAAAATCTTGAAGTGAATCTCGGGTCACGATCCAAAACTATGGATCTTGGCATGCCATGCGAATGTCTACAATCTCATTCACGCATACGAAGAGCAAGACGTTCAAGGAATAAGTCTCGCGTTCGGTAAGAAATGGGCGGACTTGGTTAATCTATCAACAATAACCCAAATTGCATCTACGCCTTGAGAAATTTTGGGAAGACACAGAACAAAATCCATAGTAATGTGTTTCCATTTCCATTCCGGAATCTCAAGTGGTTGCAATGGACCTTTTGCAACTTGATGCTCCTCCTTTACACGTTGACAAAGTTAAACATCTTGAGATAAACTCGCATCTCTCTCTTCATATTGTTCCACCAAAATGTATGTCGAATATCATGATACATTTTGGTACTCCTGTGATGGATTGCAAACGGGTGTCAGTGTGCCTCCATCATGATTTTATGCTTCAGTCGAATCGTTAGAACGCAAAGTCTAGAATTGACTCAAGTATTCCTTTTCATCGATTCTCGCTTTAGAATAAAGACCTTCTTGCACTTTCTTCTTCATTTGTATCGGCCCCAGTCCGTAGCTTGAGCGAAATTAACTTTATCAATTAAAGTCGGTTCTACTCAGATATTCGCCATCATCATGTGGGATCCTTGAGTCTTTAATTCTATCTTCATCCTTTATAAGTCGTATAAAATGGGCCTTTGCGTTGACAATATTGCACTCAGATTTGCATATGATCTTCTTCACTCAATGCGTCACTCTTACGTTCGCTTTTCGGGATGATATCAATAGTGTGATCGTAATCTTTCAATAGCTCAAGCCAACGTCGTTCTTGCATATTGAGTTCTTTTTGGGTGAAGAAATATTTGAGGCTTTTATGGTCCGTATAAATCTCCACTTTCTCTCCATACAAGTAGTGTCTCCATATCTTCAACGAAAATCACGATCACGCTAACTCTGTATCATGAGTAGGATAATTCCTCTCATATTCTTTGAGTTATCGTGAGGCATAGGCTATGACTTTCCATGTTGCATGAGAACACATCCTAACCCCTTGCGTACATCATCGTAGATAACAAATCCAACCCAGATGGTATTGTTAGAACAGTGCCGAAATGAGTCTCTCTATTGAGCTCTTGGAAACTCTTCTCACATTCTCCGCTCCATATGAATTTTGTATCTTTCCGAGTTAGTTGAGTTAGCAGATGATTCGAGAAAATCCTTCCACGAATCTCCGATAATAACCAATAAGCTTAGAAAGTCACAGACTTGATCACCACCGACTTGGTTGCTCCCCAACTTTGTATTGCTTCAATCTTCACGGGTCAACAGATACTCCTTGTTTTGACACCACGTGCCCAAGGAATGCTACTTCCTCGCCCGAACTCGCATTTCTTGAAATTTTCATAAAAGCTTGTGTTCACGAAGTCTTTGTAGTACCAACTTCAAATGGTGCTCATGATCTTCACTACTTTTGGAATAGATGAGGATGTCATCAATAAAGACAACAACGAACCGATCCAAATATTCTTTGAATACGGTTCATCATATTCATGAAAGCGGCAAGAGCATTAGTCAATCCAAAGACATGACCAAGAATTCATAATGCCCAGACGAGTCCCGAATGTCGTCTTTGGAATATCCTCGGTTTAATTTTCAATGATGATATCCAGAATCGAAGATCAATCTTTGAAAAGAATTGCGCTCTCAGAATCGGTCGAACAGTCATCAATGCGAGGTAATGGATACCTATTCTTGATGGTGACATGGTTCAATTCTCGATAAATCAATACAAAGTCGCATACTCTCGCTCTTTTCTTCTTTACTTAATAAAACAGAGCACCCCGAGGAGACGTCTTGGACGAATGAAACCGATGTCTAATAATTCTGTAGTTGGACTTTTAACTCCACGAAGTTCAATAGGAGCCATTCGATATGGGGTTTTAGAAATGGGTTTTGTATGCGGCTCAAGGTCAATAAAGAATTCAACATCACGTTCGGGGTAAACCAGAAGCTCTTCAGAAATACATCGTGAAATTCTCTAACCACGTAAATATTATTCAAATCGACTTGTCTTTATTCAAATCCATAACATGGGCTAAGAAAGCTTGACATCCGCTTTTCAATAAACGAATAGCTTTGTGGCTTGATATGACAATGGTGATTTTAGTGGTTTAGTAGTTTGAATTGTATATGACGGGTTGGTTAGGAATATAAAAACTAACCACCTTACGAAAACAATCAATTTTGGCATGATGAGTGGTTAACCAATCAATTCCTAAAATCACATCAAAAGCAAGTATCTTTAAAGAGATAAGATCAACGGTAATGTGATAGTGCCAACTTGGATCATACAAGATTTATAAACCTGTAGATGTAACGAAGGTTTCACCCAACGGAGTTTCAACAGATAAATCAAAATCTAATTTCTCCTGAGTCAAGTTTAAACGCTGAGCACAAGGCGGAGATAAAAGAATGGGTAGAATCCCAGATCTAGTAAGGTATAAACTTCGCAAGAATTCAAGATTAGCTTACCGTGATCACACCGTTCGGGTTCCTCACGTTTTGGCCGATCACGACAAAAAAGCTCTTCCAGAACCGTGATTTCGACTTATCCGGAATGACCCTTTGAATCACTACTCCCGTGAACTTGGTTTTGCTATAGTACAATCTCGAGCGATGTGGCCTTCCTTTCCACAAATGTAACATACCTTGGATTGTTGTGGGCGGTTTGAGGTGATATGTCCCTCCTTCCCGCTTTTGTAACATCTAACCGGCGGTCGTTCTCCTCCCCAGCATTTGTTGTTAGCATTTGGTGCTTCTTTGTTGATGTCTTCCGTCATTGTTGAATCTTCTCTTTCAAATTTTCACTTGAGTCACCTTTCCTATTATCATGTCCACGATTACCACCGAGTGGTTACCGCTTTGTCCATATTCTTTCCTCCTCATTTGGTTATCATCGTTCGATGACTACCCCGGTTGTGGTCCCTCGGTTGAGTATACTCACTATCTCGCCTAATAACCGAGCCACCATGACAACAACATCCCGAATACGAGAGAAAACTTATGAGAGATAAGGTATTGACGAATCTCGGGTTTTAGACCTCTCGAAACATACGCGTCATTCGTTCCTCATTCTCCACCAAATGAGGTGTAAATCGGATAACTCTCGCGAACTTTGCCTCGTCTTCGAGACACCGTCATGTTGTTCTGCTTTGAGTCTAATAAACTCTACCTCCTTCATATAGCGAATACTTTCCGGAAAGTACTTGTCATTGAACAGATTCAAATCTTTCCCAAGACATGTTAAGTGCATCTGATCGGTACGCTTCACGATTCCCACCAAGAATCTGGCTAGCTTCACCACGAAACATAAAAGGTGGCGAATGGAACCTTCGTTCTCCGTGCACCCCAAGACATCGAATATCTTGGTAATTTGCTTAACCCACGTTTACGCCTTGATCGGATCCGCTTTCCATGGAAATCTGGTGGTCCCAACTCCTTGAATCGCTTGGGTCATGATGTGATGAAGCGCAGCGTTGCCATCATTTCCACTGTATTTTGTACACGAGTCTCCTCGTCTCGATTTTGCATGAACTCGCAAAAAGCTCCTAAACATTCCATCGTTCATCGTTTGCTTTCAGTAGTGTTGTTTACAGGAGAATATTGCCTTTCCCTGCTGTACGCTTCTCCCGGTTTGCGACTAAAGGTTGTTCCACAGTCTCATAAACTCCATTGTTAACGTTCTCGTGAGCCCATTCTTAAATCTCGCCATAAAACAAGGGTTAATTAAACAAATTAACATATCACATAATATCCTATATTACGATCGATCAACAAATAAGCTTAGTAGGACACACTTTAGCGAAGGATTTACTCGTCTCTCCCCTAGTTTTATTCCCCTATCTCCGCCAGGAGATCATATCCTAAGCTCGATACCAATCTGTGGCGCCCCCTAAAAATAGGTATCTGACACCCATTCTGAGAATCGCCAAATACATGGTATAGAAAGCAAACTACAACTTTGATAATACGATATGTCGTGTAGAATATTTACAATACAACTGTGAGTTTAAATACAAATATTGTCTTACAGGCAATATACTCACCCAAATAAGTCCTCATTAATTATTCATACACTATTTTACGAAATAGTGAGGAGGCAATTAAAAACATCTTCCTAGAACCATCACTCCATACCCCAGACTTTCGATCCTGCTTGTGTTCTCACTTCACGAGAAGAAAAATGGAACAAAAAGAAAAAGGTGAGCTCAACTAGCCCGAAAAAGAATATTATGACTAAGATAATATACAACAAATTATCGTTAGTCTTCAACGAGGAAAAATCGATAAATTATAATGAGCAACAAGTTTTAGATCAATAAATGCAATTAACAACAAATCCATTAGTAGAGTCACGTAGAGAAAGAATTCTCTTGTTTCTAAGGTTTAAAAGTCCATCATCAATATTTTATCCTGTAATAACAATCAATATTCATCTTTGCACTACTGCCCAAGATATTCATTTAAATCACCAGGTTAGTCATGTTCATCTCAACACTGCTTCATCTTCATTTGCTACTGCCAAAAGATATTCATCGATTAATCGTTCATCTTTGCACTAAAGGCAAAAGATATTCATTTATATCATCATTTAAGGCGAGGATGATGAAAAATATTTTTAAAAAACGAATCCGGTGAAACAAAATGACAAGGATTAAGGATTAAGGATTAGTACTTTGTTTTACCCATGTCCAAAAATACCTCGAAAATAATCATATTGGTGTAAAGTTCAAGAATGATCAAAACATGGATACAATCAAAGCTAGTATCCGAATAGATATTTTGGGCAAAAAGAAAAATTTTATTTTTCTATGAATAGTCTTAGTCAGATTAAGTGAATAGTCTTGATATCGTGAATAGTCTTGGTATCGTGAATAAGAACCCCAAACACAACAAGTTCCAAATTTGATAAAAAGTTCAACAAAGATTTTGGCATAATGATATTGAAGAAAATAATATCATTTGCGAAAGAAATAACATCCTTTACCTCAAAATAACCGTACCTCTAACTGAATTTCGGTATAGTCTTGTGAAACTCGATCAGATATAGCAACACTCAAAATATACTCACAAGAATACGTTCGACAATATATAGAGAGAGAAGAGAAAACTTAGTTTACGGTGTGATTTTCAATTCTAACTTAACCTCTATTTATAGGAAAATCTTTAGAACATGAAAAGAGACTAAAATAATAAAATATTATTTTATTTAAACTTCTACGCGCATGCTTTGTTAGGCCAAGACCAAATTTCAATGTTTGAAAATTTCAAAGACCCATGTGTTTAATCACACCAACCAAAGTGGGTCCCACCCATTAATAAAATCATTTTATTTTTCGAAACTTCAACAATTAAGTGAAAATAGCTAGGTTATCGAGAAAAATTCAAAACACGCGATTTTCCATGGAAAATTCCATTCTCTACAACTTTGCGAAGAAAGTTTTTCCAAATTCCAAACAGAAATTGACCAAAATCCATAAACGGGCGATTTTATAGTCTATAATAAATTTTCGGTCAAGAATTGTGTCCACCGACACACAAAACATGTGTTAAACATTTAATGCCACAAAATACTCTACCTCCTTATATACTCATATATCCCACATTCATTATAAAAATATCACCGTTAATATATTATTAAAATAATATATTTAAATGAATTATTTTATCAGAAAAAGATAAAATATTAATTTTCAACAATTGTCACATTAAAATTTTTCTCCATCTATATCCACATAAAATAAATATCGTCTTTATCATAATAATCAATAATTAATTATTTTAAAAATAATATTACAGAATCACGATCTTGACAATCGGTAGTTCCTGAAAAGAGGGCTTTCCATAAGGATTTCTCCTTCTTGGCGCATGATTAGGTGACCAAACCTCTCCTTAGGTAACTTTCTAGACATTGCTAATAATGTTATCCGATAATATTATTCAAATAATATGAATTATTGATTTGATAATGAAAAATCGTGTAATGACAATTATTGAAACAACGAATGATACAAAAATATCAACGCAACAATTATTGAATCAATATAATATTGAGCGAGAATTCACCGTAACAATTATTGAGTAGTGCCTTCTTACGTAAGGATCAATAATTCAACAATCTTGCATGTAATACTGCAGTGCTTTCTTGTGCGACCACGCATATTCTTCGTATTTTAACCACCGGGTAACCCAACAAAGGTTTATTGGTAACAATTTCTGTGCTATTTATAAAACTCAATCTTTGTCGTTTTCTTTCATCCAACCGCTTTTTCCGTTATGGGGCCTACTGATGATCAAGGCCGTCAATGCGGAGATTCCCGACAAAAAGAATATTCCACGACCAAACGAATATTCCCAAACAATAATGAATATTTTATAACCACTTTAATTATTTGTAAACTTTGCACATTTCACCCATAACCAAAGAATTATATCAAATTAACCCTTATTAATTTAGAATAATGAATAAAGGAAAATTCAATTTTATTTATAATAAGTTGGGGTCTTACAGATAAAATATAATAGACATCAAGTTTAACTGCAAATGAACAAGCGATCCATTAAAAGAGTCAATTAGAAAATAAAATCTACTATCTTTTATGATTAAAAGGTTTTTCATCATCAAGTATATCGCTAAGACTCACTTTTAATAAATATTCCACATCATCGAATCACCCCCCGCACTACTTCTACCAAGGATATTCTTTAAGTATCACGACCACAATTATCCATTACTACTTCTGGACGAGAATATTTGTGTATTCATTAATGGTCACGATCATGCCAACAAATGTCCATCAATGCACTACGGCCAATGATGACTTTTACCACATCATTTGTAACATTACTACCATGATTACACTTTGAATAATCCCTCGTCATAATCATACCAAATCCATGTATATGCACTATAAAGGCCACATACGACTTTCAACATAATATAAAACATGAGGATGATGACAATGATATAAGAATTCAATAAAAACAAGTTCAAGAATTAATTTGTCCAAGAACTACTAATGTCCAAATTGTCAACATGATAACGCTTTGTAGAGTAAAATTCAAGAATGATCGGAAGAATATTTTCATTGAAAAGATCTTTGGATGAAGCCTTGAAATATCGAGGATATTCCACTAATTTCATGGAGTATAAAAGTCAAAACTTTAACCAACTGAGTATAATAAAGATTGGAATAACAAAAGAAATCACCATGCATGCGGTACTCAAAAGAATAGTACTTCTTGCTGAAATATCGGATATAATACTGAAGGAAACTTGCACTGAACAACAACTCTTAAAGTATTTAAATACTCACAAAAATATGCTCGATATTATAAAAAGAGAAAACTTCAAATTATGGTGTGATTTTAGATGGTGTTTGATTGCATCTTAATAGTCCACCTCTTAATGCCTCTTAAGAGCCCACATTTGTGTATTAAGAGCCCACATTTTTTGTATTAAGATGTCATCTGAATAGTTTAGACTCATATTTGTATCTTAATTATTCAGATGATCTCTTAATACAAATATGTGAGTTCTTAAGAAGTATTAAGAGGCGAACTGTTAAGATGTATTAAGATCTAAAATCGGATCCATTTGCATAAATATGGACGGGTTCTTATTGGTTAGAATTACAAAAGTGGGCTTACATATTGGTTGTTATGGGTTGGGCTTTGTCTTTGAAATGTTTATTATGTAGTAGGAGTATAGTATTTCCTACCCATTTCGGTGGGCTGGGCTGGGCTGGGAATAAATGATGATGTTAGAACGGAACTAGACACACGAGATGAAATGAATGAAGAACATGTCAAGATGGGTCGGTTGTTGGCAGTCCCTGTCAGATGGCGTTGAATCAGCCGACGATCATCTCCTTCTCTTCTTCTCTTTCCCACTCATAATAATACTATAGTAATTTGGCAGCCTATTTGCATATTTCTTCGTAATTTCCAGATCCATCTATGTTCTTACGTAGATTTGGTGATACATGATTGGAAATTGTGTGTTCAGGCTTTGACTCTACGATTGCGGATCCGATCGGTTTTGAACTGGACTGTTTGCTCAGACCATACCAGGTTTTTCTTTAAGCAAATCCAATACGATACCACACATACCATTTCTCTCACTGATTTCATCTACCATTGATCATTGATTCCTATCAGTTTAGTCTAATTTTCCCAATTCTCGATTCCTGTTGCCTCGATTTGTTATTAAAATTAGCTGATATTTAACAATTCTCGATTCGATTCGATTTCGTTGGTCGTTGATCACTATTAGTAATTTCTTCCGGCTACATACTTGGGTGTTTGTGTTTGCTTGGAGGCTTTTTAATAATTTAGAAATGAGACTACCAATGGTTGATTGTCGTAGTCTGATCGAGTTTTGTAAGGCTTTCGAGCAGCACAAAAACACTGCTGATTCATCGTTAGAGCATCATCATCGAATTCATCCCAATAATTCCCGCGGCGGCAAAAAGATCCCCACCAATTCCTTTAATCCGTTAGCTCATCCGTTTTGCAAAGATCACTCCCCCTTTGCGGCTGTTGATGTCATTATCCTAATTTTGGTTCTGGGAGCCCTTGGCTTCTTGACTCTTCCCTACTTTAAATTAGTCTTTCATGAAGCATCTGAGATTCTTCCAACTGTTTGTGATGTCCTTGAAGATGTAATACATAATGCACCCATTGCTTACGTGGTCGGTTTGGTTGTTGCCTTCACCGGAGTTATTACTCTCATTGTTGCCTGGGAGATACTTGATATGAAGTCCAGAAAATGTGGGAATCCGCGTTGTAAGGGTATGCGAAAGCCGGTTGAATTTGATATCCAGCTTGAGTCTGAAGAGTGTGTCAAGTACTTGCCGGCTACTGCTTATGGAGTGAAACCATTGGAACTAGGGGAGGATCATAAAGAGCTGGAGGCAGAGCTGAAGAGAATGGCACCACTCAATGGACGTACTGTTCTTATCTTTCGTGCACCTTGCGGATGCCCTGCAGGTAGATTGGAGGTTTGGGGAAATAAGAAAATCCGTAGAATCAAGAAATAATTATGAGCTAGGTTTTACCAGAGCTATTATTTTACCATTTCCTGCTCACCAATAAGCTATGAATTCAGGATAGACACTACTATTGACTCGTATAATAAAGCAGTGCCCCTAATTGATTAGTAATAATAAATAGGGCTGGGCAATCTGGTTTTGTATTCCAGGATGACATACTGTGATACTGAAAAGAAAACATTTAATAAAAGCTTGATTCCTGCTTTCTGTTGCTTCAACTAGCATGTTACCGCTTCTATATGATTCCATGTGAAAAGATCATATTGTGGTGTAAATTTACCTCTTGCAATTTGTGTAGCTAGTATGCATGATAGTTTGACACATGTTCTAAATCTGATAGTCTTATAGTATATTTTGTGAATTTGCATATGGTGAAGTAATTGAGTTAGTTTTGCATAATCAGAAGAGTAATACCCTCAAGTTGATACGTGACCCTTTGGGATACATTTTTCAACCAATTCCATCTGTAATTTATGTCGTACTAGAGATTTTGTTAAATTCTTACTCTCAATATCCTTTTATCTAAAAATAAACCCTTCAAATTAAGAGGGATTGGGAAGTGAAGACGTCCTTCTTAACAAGTGGAATTGGAAAAGAAACCCTTTAATTTAACCAAGGGAGGATAGAGAAAGCAGTGAACAATATCGTACTCAAATCTGTCTTCATAATACAATGATATGGAAGCCACAACAATAATGGCTTGTCCCGAGAGATCTTGGACTATGGAGGACAACAATTGTTGCTCTTGTACTTTAGAATTGATTACGGGGAAGCTTGAGTTGAAAAGCAGTAAATTTGGAGTGGTAAGAGTAGGTTGTTGACTGATTATCACCGAGCCCCATCATAAGAAAAATCGCTTGAGCATTCTTTCTTTGTGTTCTAGTGCTCTTAGTTGGTTCTCTTTGATTAATTTTTAGTATGTAGATGAAATTAAACATGCCTTTGTTTTAGGAAAGCTAGTAAAACATCACATTTCTGTAATAATTTTCTAGCAGCTACTTGCCATTTCTCTTAATATGTTGTTGTGCTAATGCCATAAAATTTGTAATCTATGTTGTTTCCTATATGCAAAAAAGATGATGTAGTCTTTGGTGGTTGGTTGCAGGATGATAAAGCTTTCTAGAAAATGTAGTAGCTTTTAAACCAATTTAATTCAAATGTCAAAGGTGAGAGGCATATTTTGATATATCATGAAAACAGCAAGCAGTGTTGAAAGGTTGCTAACCAGGAATTAGCATTCATATAGATTTCTTTAGATAATTGTATTAGTTTTGAAAGCTTTATGATGTTGTTTCATATTTAATCAGCTGTGATTAGCATGGTTCCATTCAGTCATATAATTAATTGGTATATACCATACGATGAGACGAGTCATTCACTCACTCACAGCTTTCTAGTTATATTTTTCTTTCTAACTGTTAAGTAGTATTTAACTACTACTACTACTACTACTACCTATAGTCAGTCAGTCAGTCAGTCCTCTCATATGCACGCACCAGGGCAAAATCATGTCCCAGTTGCCAGGAGCCGAGGTCAAAAAATGGGTATGGAAAAACTAACTCATTGGCAGGCACGTCGAAGACGCAAACACTTGCGTATGTCTTTTATACATACAATACAGGAATGAACGCGAGGTAATCGTGATTCACAAAAGATCTTTGAATTCGATTTTGCAAGAAAAACTACTCCCATCAATTTTCAACCCTATTTTATCTTTAACATTATTTTTGCATTACATGCATGAAGATTTTTAGCATATCACGCTAAACTAAATAACTTTGTTTACATCGATGGATCGTCTCTTTATTTGCAAGAGATTTTTGATTCTTACATGCATAACCATTCGTGATGATCTAATTTAATGCACACATCATAATCATTCAGATCTTAATTTCCAGGTTTATCAAACACAACCTTAATACATTTTGAATTTAAGCCAGCCCAGTCAATACTGTTAAAAAAAATAAACTCAAAATAACTATTTTTAAAAAAATCATTTACAATCACAAGAGTTATCATAAATAAAATGACTATATTTTCATATTTTCTTAATGGAGAATTTAAGAAAAATACAATAGATGACTACTCATTATAATTGTAAACTTAATAATAATAAAAACTTAATCAAGTGGAATTAATGTTTGATTCTAATTTGTTTCGAATCAAAGATCTTTATCACGATAAAAAAGAAAAGAAAAAGATAACATTAAATCTAGTTGAGAAAAATCCAAGAGATTTTCACATTCAAAAATAGTGAGGGAAGGATTTAAGTAGAATAATATTATCAAATTTAGAGGGGTAAAAAAACAAAAAAGGAAAATAAGAAAAGACGACACCATAGGTCACTGAGAATGGCGTAGACAACGACATCGTTTCGTTATTGTGGATCGTAAATTTTTACTAGTTCTCAGTCCATCTTTGTAGTGGTGTCTCCGTCTCAGTTCGTCTGTGTGTGGGAGAGTGGAGTCGTTGACAGGCATTTAAATGAATGTGATTATTATAAGCGTGAGGACTGAGGAACGAATTACAGAGCTGCCTGCTGCCGATTGTTGCACTAGTAGTAGTTTTCTGCTTGGGAATCGATTATATACAATACAGTAGGAATTGTGTGCAATTCTTGTTATCAGAAAAGAATTATATCGTAGTCACTAGTCAGTCCTTTGAAAATTCATACTTTCAGTTTCGGATGGAAATTATGATGCAGAATAAGAAATGGTGCTTCTTTTCATTGTATTTGTTCGTCTTTTTAATTACCAGATCGGCCGCCTCCTCCTCCCCCTCCCCCTCTCTTCCTTCCAAATACCTACTTGGAATTTCTCCTCAAGGTCTGTCCCTGTTCTAATTTCTCTCTCTCTCTCTTTGACTCTTTTCGTTTTTGATTGTATTTATGTATGTGGGTTTATGATTGCAACAGATGAAAAATATTACACGGACCCTATAATAAAATGCAAAGACGGATCTAAGAAGAAATTCACCAAGTCTCAGCTCAATGACAACTTCTGCGATTGTCCGGATGGCACAGACGAGCCAGGTCCATTCCATTCCCATTTCATTTCTAATTACGTTTGGTAGAGATTAATTTTTTTTGTTTTAAATTTTTATTTTTTACTCTATTAGCATAAGGGAATTCTTCTTCGTGATGATTAGCTGGATGGGTATGCATATGATTATTATATTACTGTTTTTTTTGGTTTTGTGATTACTCTTTTGATTTATTTGTTTGACAGACTGGTTTGGGGCTTTCTTCTGCAGGAACATCAGCATGTCCCAATGGGAGATTCTACTGTCAAAATTCAGGACATGTTCCGCTCTCTATCTATTCGTCTAGGGTCAATGATGGTATATGTGGTAAGATTTTTTCTTCCTGCCTGCTATTTCCTTATTGATTTCAAAGTCCTATATTTTTTATGTAGGCCAATATAGCAAATGTCTCATCCTCCTTATTTGTTATCAATAGTGAGTGAGAATTTGATGCTTTCTACCATATGTTTAATCCCCTTCCCCTCTCTCCCCACTGAATTTGCAAAATGGGTGTAATACCCAAGCCCACACAAAGTACAATGACAAAGGAACAAACTAAGTACAAACCCAAGAAGAGAATTCATTTCCCACGTGTTACAGTCTTCTAAAAGTTGCTAGGCAGACCTAGGCGGCAAAGGTGGTGCCTAATGCCTAGGTGGTCTAGGCGTTTCCTTACACGTTTTCTTATGCGGTCTTGTTAATTTATTTTTTATTTTATATACTTGTTATACTATACAAAACATATATTTTATGTAATTTTTTAAAGTTTTACATGAAAATTTAGCAAAAAAAAACAAACAAAAACTTTTAGGCCTTAACAAATTCATGTCAAGTATTGTAGAGTTTCAAAGCTGTTATTATATCAATGCGGTAGAGGTCTGAGATAGGGGCCTAGGCGCCCAACCAAATTTAGGTGGTTGAGGACCTGACTAGCGCCTAGGCAGGGATTAGGCGGACCTTGGCATGGATTTTTAGAACACTAACGTGTTATCTCTGTTTCTCCTCTATGATTTTGTTTAACTCACGTGCTTTCTCTTTTTGATATTTTCATTTGGCTTAAAACTTCGGTTGGTTGCCTATTCATAAATACAAAAAGGGGGTATTATGAACTTCCTTGAATCATTATTCATAGCCAGAGAATCTTCATTTCCATTATCATTGCATGTCTAAACTATTACTTCTTTCTGTTAACCTGTTCACAGATTGCTGTGACGGAAGTGATGAGTATGATGGTAAGATTAAGTGCCCTAATACCTGTTGGGAGGCTGGAAAAGTTGCTAGGGACAGGTTGAAGAAAAAGATTGCAACTTATCAGGAAGGTGTCACTTTACGGAAACGGGAAATTGAACAAGCAAAACTGGCTGCAGCAAAGGATGAAGCAGAATTGTCAAAACTGAAAAATGAGGAGAAAATACTCAAGGGACTTGTTCAACAGCTTCAGGGTAAATTATTTATTTTCTCTAACTGCAAGTAATATTTTTGTCATGCCATCATCCCACGGTTGTGTAGGAATTGCTAAAATTATAATAGTAATTGTATTAAATTTTAACTTGTTAAAAAAAAAAATCACTAGATTTTTAGCAAAATTATAAATTGTTTAGGTTTTTATTCAAGTATATTAACATTTATACAGGATAATCTTCAAGTGATAGTTGTCCTTAATGCACCAATTGGTTAGGGTTACCAAGGAACTATAATTGCCCCACGTTCTGCTTTTCTGAAGTAAGGTACGAGAACTAATACCTTGTGCATTCTACTATGGGTAGAGTTTCTCGTACCATATTTTTTTCCACGTACCCAATAGATCGGCGTTCAAGGTAACCATAGGCTGGGCATGTCATGATCCACATGGACATCATTTATCAGGCTATAGCAAGTCTTGAGCCATGTCTGCAATTTTTTAGCAGAATCTAAAATGATTTCTGGTCCAATTTCTTTTAAACAAGGCTCAATGGATGATTTCTTGTATAGCCTTTTGAGTTTTGTCCTAGAAAAACTAAATGCTTGTTATCCCCACCTAAATTGAGCTGGATTTCAAATGCTCCACTTGAGCTTAGGCTATTACGGATTCCATTTTTATTGCAACATTGCTTCAAATATATTGTATTAGATGGATTGATTAGTACATTTGCGTTGTAGCTTGTCAGGTCTCCTTACTTCTGTTTATCCATTTCTGTATAGTTTAGTCTAATGGCAAGGTAGTATAATCAACATAATGTTGCTAGTTGGCTATATTATTTTATGTTTCATCTGAATTCCAGAGAGGAGTTAGTTATAGGGAAATCAATTCTTTTGTTTAGCCATCTTACTCTATAATTGAAGTATGTTAAATTAGCTTAACAAAAAAAACACTAAGTCAGATTAGTGCTAATTAAACTCTCTGAAGAAAGTGAAGCTAATAATCACTTTCTAGCATTCAAGAGATAAAACTTTAGATAAAAATTAATTGACAAAATAAACAGTGCAATTTAGTAAAAATTATATTATCCATAGCTAAAAATTAGGGTTATCACAATATTTGTCTATAGCATGTGTGTTTTTACTTATATTAGTAGAATGCAACTTACCACTTGTTATTTACCCCATATTTTGGTTCACCACATGTGGTGTCCTAAAAGCTATAGATAGTCCATATGTGATTTTGAGTTAAGTCAATTAAAATTCATGACGAGTGGCAAAAATAGCATCCACGTGTCATGAATTGATTGACGGCGTAGCTCATGTAGTTAGGCTATCTGTAGCTTTTAGACCATGGGTGGTGAGGTGGGATATTTTGTAAACCACATGTGGGAAATTGCATTTTCCTATATATTTTAAGTATTTGATAAATTATGTGATTATTAAGATTGACATGTATGTGTATTTGTTGCTTTGTAACCAGCGTGCTTAATGTTTTTGTGAATTTGACTATTTGCTTGAACTTTTTTTGGGGGGTTAAAGTTAGTAAAAAATATTTCAAAAGGGAATTGCACTAGGAATCATCATGTAACATTATTTTATTTCCATACTTTGGAGGACGAAACCTGATTAGACCATTGCTTAAATGAATCATAAACCTATAATAAATTAACTATATATGCATTACTCATATACTTGTAAATTGTGAATATGCCTGAATGGATTAAAAGCCATATAGTAAACGAACTACCAACTATCAAGTCTGTCATCATAAACTTGTAAATTTTGATCTTGCATTAGCATGTAAAACAGATCAGGATAATGGATGGCCTTTTGTGTTATATGAAGCTTAATTTCAAGTTGCTGACTATTGCTGCACCTTCCATTTAGACCGTAAAGAACAAATAGATAAGGCAGAGGAGAAAGAACGCTTACAGAAAGAGAAAGAAGAGAAGGAGAAAAAAGATTCTGAAGAAGCTCAAATGAGCAATGGCAAAGTCGGGGAGAGAGCTAACACTGAAGGACAACCCGCTGAAAGTACAGATGATGAAAAGATTGGGCTATTGGAAGATTCTCCTTCACTACAGGTTAGAGTAGGCAGTAGTGTCAAGTGTGTTTAAATGTGATAACTGAAGTAACCAGTATTAACATATGCAAAAACATAGTTGAATAGATAGCACAAAATCGCCATGTCACAATAAAGATATATCTTGACTTAGGAACAAACTTTTCCCAACCATTCTTTTATGACATCTTTTACGACCAAAAGCGGTGGTTTTTGTTAAGCTTTTTATATAATTAAGTCATGTTTTGATGATCCAATGAATTAGTCATCATAAGGTTAATTGATCATTATAGCATTATAAATCTTACTGCTGAACACTTATTCTGCTACACATACTAGAAATGAATACATGGTAAGTTCATTATTTAGGAAAGTGAAAGAAGAAAGATTAGGTCTTTCCTCCCTTCCTTTCTCACTCTCTCTATCTAATGCCACTACAAAAATTCTTAAGTATCGCTGTGATGTTTCACCATAAATTCTCTGTTCAAGTGTTATTGAATGCACACCATTGTAATAGAATCAACTATGCATTAAATGTGAATAATAGATGACAATTCATGGACATGCAATTTATCACCAACCTGGCCCCAACTAGATAATCAGAATTAAATGAAGGTGACTGGGCCGTACCCAGCTTCACCATCCTCTAAGTAACAGAGGTTATTTGTATATATTTCACACACACACACACACACACGTGTATATATATTATATACTTATATCTGAGAGAGATAGAGACATTGACACACATTTAGGACTTGCTTGAGACAATACACATTAAACGTCACCATTGTGGCGGCTATCCCCATCCTTTTGTGTATTTGAGAAGTATCAATGGCCTTTTCTGCCTTTTGATTAACAACTCTACGGGCCATTATTGGTGTTTGTAAATATTTACTCCCTCCGTCAAAAATGACGGTCCTGCTTTTTTCCTTATCAAATACTAAGGTTTGCATTCAGTGGCGGGCACAATTTTTTTTTACTCTGGGGATATTTTTTTTTTGAAATAGGTCTTATATATTTTAAACAAAATTTTATATATATATATATATATATATTTATCCATATGTATAGAGTTCTAAATAAATTGTAGTCATAAAATTTTTTGTATAATGTTTATAATATAGGGCAATTTTATCACCTGTGGTTTGATGGTAATTGTACGTCACCACTTGTGGTTTTTAACCACCAATTTACCACTTGTGACTTGCATACTGTTGCATGTTACCTCATTTCCATCCAACTTAACGGCAAGTGTACCACACTCGCCCATATGTGAGTGGTCAATTGTATAATGACTATATTCTATCTTAAAAGGTCCAAAAAGCCCTGCTTAACTCAATAATCTACTTGTTGATTATTACATAAATAACTTTTTATTTTTTTTTCTCATTTTTCTAGTTCATTGACAATTCTATATCTTAAGACAACCATAATTTTTATTTTATTTATATAGTTATTAAAAGATGATATTAAATATAATTTATCAATATTAAAAGGTATAACAATAATACTCCCTTTATTCTACAAAAAAATCTCATTTGACTTTTTCCTTCTCAATTTACGAAATATTGAAATTCAAAATTGATGTTAATTTGTATGATTTCATTAATGAAATATTAATATTATAAAATACTCAAACGACACTACAAAAAACAAAAAAAATATTTTAAAAACATCAAAATAAATTTAGATTACAATTTTAGCTAAAGCGAATAATCAAACTTTGACCATAATTATAAAATTTGACCATGGTTAAAGTTATATATATATATATATATATATATATATATATATATATATATATATATATATATATATAGAAGAAAATCGTGGAAATTTCCTTTTAAAAAACAAAAGCTTAAAGTAATATCATTTTTAGGAGAAGAAGCAATCCCCTGCCTTCCCTCCTTTGTAATTCTCAAATATCTCAAAGTTATCTATATGTCCCAACTAGTACAGAACCGTTCACAAATTTGGTCATCCAATTTATGTGACCCAACAATCAAGATTAAGACTCGCTCATGCCAAAATTGATAGGAAACCCAAATATATAAATAGAAGGAGACACAAAAGAATAAAGAGGACCTGGCCATCAAACCAACCACCAACCAACGATTCAATGATACAAGTAGACAACAGATCTAGCTGTTCTCTCTCTTTTTGAATCTTTTTTGTTGGAATTGCGGATATGTGATTGGTAAATAATGTCGATTAATGGACGAGAGTGAAAAATTGGTTGAGACAATCAATGTTTAACTTTTTTCTTTATATTTGTTAGCAATGGGTTTTGAATATACAAAGTTCTTTATTTTTATTTTATTTTAAACTTTTGTTTCTTTGTTATGGTTGTGGAGGTGGTGATATGATGAAAATTTTGAAGCTGGTAAGGATGGTTGAGACTTGATTAGCATATGATAATGTTATGTTGGTTTCATGTGATGCAGATATAGAATTGGATGGTGCTCTGTTCCGTTCTTAACACATTTTTAATTAATTTAGATTTTTAATCAATAAAAATATTTTATTTTCTTAACACATTTTAATATTTTTATAATATAAATAATAATAATATAATTTAAATATATATTAAAAGTCAATTAAAGGAATATATATGTGTGTGAAGGGTAATATAGTAAGTTAATAGTTTTCACTAACAGAGTTTGCAAGAGTTAACAAAAAATGGAATCTTGATGCGCGTTGCAATATTGTGTAAACTAATGTTTTCAGACTCGGACCGGTCACAAACTCGGAAGGGTCACGGGGTGGATGGAACTGATTTCAAACCATTATTAAACCAGTGACATCATAATTATATATGAATTAATTAATATATTCATAGTTATTATAATTTTTTTATTTACCTTCAGAAAAATTCTAAGAAATCGCAATTGCATTTTGAAAGTTCTTATTTAAAAAGAGTGAAATCAAACATTTTTCTTTCTTAGCTTATTTTGAATTAAGTGAATATACTTATATTTATATATACATGTGTTACCAAACTAAACTCTCACAAGTCCCAAACTTATTCTCTTTCCTATTCCTCACCACTCGTTTTTCTGTACTCACATCTCAAGACCCATCTCTTATCTCCACTTTGAACCATAGAAGCAAACAAGCAACGTACAATACATCTCTCTACACTCCCTCTCTCATTCCTTCATTTTGTATCTTTCATAGCCACATGCATGTTCAAAATACACAAGAGATGAGGATCAATGGGCAAATCAAAGAGAAAGAAATAAGGAAAATGTTGTAGCGAACTTCATAAGTAGGTTATAATAGTACCACGACTAGAGAGAGAATGAACGAGAAAAAACTAGCATCCTAACCGGCTATAATTGGCAACCGTTCACCGGTTTTTCCAGTTCATCCAGCGAGTCATCGATTTTTATTGGGTTTTGATGCTATCCGGTTTTATGGTTACATCCGCCTCGTTTTGTCGACCGAGTCTTGGTTGACCGAGTCTTCGTTCAACCGGCGGTTCCAAGCTGCGTTTAAAAACATTGGTGTAAACTACAAGTGGTAAATTGATGGTTTTTAAACAATAGGTGGTGACTTGCAATTATCGTTAAACCACATATGGTAAAATGCTTTTTACCCTATAATGTATAAAGTGTTGATCTTTGATGTTTTTTCATTTGAAAAAAATAAAAATATATGCAACAAACTATTAATTTCCTGGGGCATGTTATAATTGAAATATAAAGATATTATTAACTTGCTATATTACAAAAGGAATGCACACTATTAAACTAAACACTCAATAAATTTAAGAGTAAAATTAAACATAAAATACAATATATCCTCAAAATTCATAAAATTTACGAATGTGATTCTTTTTGTGGAACGAATGGAGTAATATATAGGGCTATGTTTGTATTATCTAAATTTAAATTCATTCGTATTAATCTTAAATTTTAGAATTTTAGAAAAACTTTAAGAAGTCAAAATGAAACACATTTTGTGAAATGGATGAAATATTAATTATTATAAACTTATATTTTCTAAAATATACAAATAGGTACCTAGACATAGAAGAAAAATCGCAAAAGTGCATGGGGGACGGGCCCCCACTGCCCCAGTGTAGGGCCGCCCCTGCTTGCATAGTTGCATTAGACACACTTGGAGACACTTTTTTTTTCCTTATTCAATATTAAATTTCAAAGTGTAAAATTTATTATCCAGAAAGTAAGAATGAGTTCACAAATAATGATCATGAAAAACTTTATTAAGCCTACATTGTTGCTTCCCAAATTTTTGTATTAAAAAAAGTTGAGTGACACAAGCATCCATCTCTATTTCTTTGTTTCTACATCTCTTGGCTGACGACCTAATAATTATTCTAATAACTTAGCTTGATTTATTCTCTATATGCCAGAGAGTTGCCTGTAAATGTGAAATGCTTGTTCCTAGCATCAATTAGGTTATGCCTTTTGTCAAGTCTAATATATGGCTTCCATATGACCTATCGATAGTTTTGAGGATTATTGCATGTGATATTTTTGTGCGAACGTTTGATTTACTGTCATCCTGAATGTGCGTTTGCATGAGGTTAATGTTTGCTCATATATCCATAACCGGGGACCATTAGGACGCAGTAATCCTTCTTTTTTACTGTAAATGGTTACCACCCCCTCCCTCTCTTAGTTCTCTAATTCAGTCTTCTAATAGGATGTGACGGTCCATGGATTACCTGTGGATGAAGTTCAGCATAGTGATAATCATGAAAATGAAGGATCTTCAAGCGAAACTGAAGAGGTGAAGAGGAGCTTAGTATATATAAGATATATCTTCCATATTCAATTGTATATTATCTTTTGATTTTAGAGGCTAGGGACTGGTATTGACATGTTTTTTGTATGTATATTCCCATTTCGATTAGCATGCTGCAAAGGAGGAGGATGAGTTAGCAGTTGCATTTGAAGCTGATCTTAATACTGTAAGCAAGGTACCTGCTGATCATGCCGTGAAACTGATAATTTATCTGCCTCTCTGGATCCATCCTACTTATCTTAAGTTCATTTCATACCTATTCATATATCTTCTTAGTTCAAGCTGCGAATGTACTTTACTCCTTAATTACATTATCCAGTAATTTTGCCTATGGTTAATTCTGCTTGAGATTCCTTCTCTATTTTGTTTTTAAATTTAATTTTAAGCTTTATTGCTTTTCTCTTCACGTCAGGTAAGCATATTAGTGTTGTGATTAATTGCGGGTTATTATGTTTATGCAAACACATAGTTTAAAAAACATTCGATGTATTATTGTTGACCACAATTCAGTTTATTCAAGTATTTTATCTTTTCCTAATTCTATGTATGTGCTCAGTCTCAGAAAACAAAGTTATACAAAAATTTGAAAATGGATTTGCCATGGTTGGAAACACTTACCCTTGGCTGTACCATTACAGCTTATAGAGTTTCACTAACTAATTGGAATCTTAAATAATGAAAGCATTGTTGCTTGGCTTTCTTTCTGACCTTGCTACACTTCATGAATTCATCTTACATCGAGGCAATGCCTGTTTGTGGAATTTGCAGGGAGAAGATGCATCTGATAAAACTGAGTTGTCAAAGGAAGAGTTGGGTCGTATTGTTGGCTCTCGTTGGACTGGGAAAAAAAGTGAGCAGGAAACTGTGGAAGTTGACACTGCTAATGATCTTGAAAACCATGAAGAGCAACTGAAGAGTGCACATGATGAGGGATATAATAGCTACGAGTCAGAAAATGAGGATGAACAGCCCACATATGATGATGATGACACTGAAGACCAGATGGAAGATTTTGGAGAGGAGGATCACGATGCTTCTAGCTCCTCGTACAAACATGAAGCTGATGATGACTCAGACTTGTCAGGTATGTAGCTGCTTATTTCGAAGTTCAACTTCCCTGTGGGGGTAAGTGGGGATCTGCTATCAATGTCTACTGTTGCTTTTAATTACCTGATGAATTTATTTATTCTTTAATTGGGATTTACCTGATGACTTTGAGTTACTTTAAATCATCAAAGATATCTCAAGCACAAGTAACCCATCTTGGTTGGAGAAGATACAACGAACTGTGCGGAACATTCTACAGGCTGTTAATTTGTTCCAGACTCCAGTGGACAAATCAGGTACCAGTTGAGTTCTTTCTTCTTGTAGTACATAAAGATGAAAATAAATGGACCAAAATTGGCTATTTGTTGCATTTGACATCTGTAGAGGCTGCACATGTGCGGAGAGAATATGAAGAGTTAAGTTCAAAGTTGTCCAAAATACAGTCAAGAATATCAAGTTTGACCCAAAAGCTGAAGCATGATTTTGGTGAGTTGAATTGGTGATGAGTTTCATGAATTTGTGCAGTACTTTTCATTATTAGCTTACATTGAACTTAATATCATAATTACAGGACACGAGAAGGAATTCTATTCAGTCTATGGTCAATGTTTGGAGTTCAAGCAGAACAAGTTACAGACTTCCCATTCTTTAGTTGTTTTAGCTATTCTGGGTTTTCAATATAAATTTCTTACCTTTTTTTTTCCTTTTCCACTAATTATAACATCTACTTGATTTTGTCTTTCTTGCTTCAGGTATGTTTACAAAATCTGCCCTTTTAAACAAGCCACCCAGGAGGAAGGACATAGTACAACACGTTTGGGGTAGGCAATTTCGCATATTATTTTTCCATTCCATTGGTTTGTATATCTGAAGATAGTCCACTAGGTTCTCTCTAATGTTGCTAGTTAAATTGTTTTCTTTTCCATTCACTATCTTGTTAGATATTATATTTTCTTTGTATGAAAATAGGAGCTGGGACAAGTTTGAGGACTCGTACAGAATCATGCACTTTTCGAATGGTGACAAATGCTGGAATGGGCCTGACAGAAGTTTAACGGTATTGATCTCCACTTTGAATAATCATGCTCTGGTTTACCGTGATGTGCTGAGCCTTTTTACATCTCAGAATTCCTTTTTCAATTACAAGTCATGTATTTATTTGTATCTTTGGTTCTATGGTCAATGTTTGATTTACTTATCCTGTTGGGGTTATATATATCGCGTTTACATAATCAAATCATATAAGAGAATGCGGAAGCACGATAAATTGGAATTTCAAATTTTCATACAATCTCATACCATGATCATGCTTTGTGTTTAATTATCAATATAAACGAAGAAAAAGAAGAAGATCAGAATCATATCCGGGATTAATTTCTTACTTTGATCAACGTTAGCCACCCAAGTATTTGGCCTCTAGAGGTGATCCACCAAGAAAAAAGGATTATTCAAGGAGGGTGGTTGACTAAACCCTAGTTTTTCTATCTTTGTAGAAAAAGGAGTACTCTCCAACAATTGGAATTACGTCTACTGATATCTAGCATAAGACTCCTCTTATATAGATATTAGTTAACCCTTCTAATCTAATTAGAAATAGGGTTTTATTTAATTAATTAAATTCCTTTAATTAATTAAACTCCCTAATCTCATTAGGGATAATTAATTAAACTTTTTAATTAATTTGCCTCCTAATCTTATTAGGTATAATTGAGAGTACTTATATTAAATTAATTCCCAAACTTCTTTAGAAATTAAAATAATAATAATTATAATAATATTAATAACTCTTATTAATTTATTTTAATATTTTCAAAATATTAAATAATAAATATTAAGCTATTTAATTTATTCTATCACCATAGATTAAATTAAATACACTTCACATATTATTACGATTATACCATTAACTTTTTAAATAATTATTCTTCTTTTTATGATGTGACCCTTTAGGTTCTCCATATTAAACCGGTTGTGATTAAATCAATTAGAACAATTCTAATCTTATTTAAATAAATAAATTAAACTGATAATATATTTAAATAAATAATATTTATTCTACTATAAGGATAAGCCTCTTTAGTGATCAACGACTTTTCAGATAATATAGATTTCACCATTAATCATAAAAGAACATTTGAGTAAATAGTTACCGTAAAATTCAATCCTTTTACCATACAATGTCCCAATTAAATATAAAACATAGAATTGTCAAGCCTTATTTTATTTAATTATATGTATTTCGATTCTCAAATGAACAACTCCGAATAAATGCAAATTAGAATTCTTTTCTTTTACTAGAAGTGGTAGATTCTTTATTGATCATTCATAATCTCCATATGTAACTTATTACACCCAAGCATACCCTTTGATATTACCTAAGGGCTATAAGGAATAAGTCAAAGTATAATTCATTATACACAAGATACTATGATGATCTCAAGTCCAAGGATCACTTCTACTACTATCACTACAGGAATTTCTATTGACAGACAAGTAAAATTCCATTAGGTATTCCTTAGCGAGCCACATTCAGTGTACTTATTCTCCAATAAGCACCTACATACTTGCTTTAATGTCTCCACACAAATGATCATGAGAACAATCATCCTCATCTAATGAGCAAGCAACGTATGTACCAATCTATTCGGATTCACTAATCTCCTTTTTAGTAATCCAACGATTGAGAACTATTTTAGTTTTAAGCTATCTAAGAATTTAGATCTCATTAGCATGATCATCATCATGATTATAAAAACATTGTTTAAAACTATGGGTTTATCACATATTAATAAAAACAACATTATGTAGATATATAATTGCCTATAAATAATTCTTTTATTTAAAAATAAATAAGATTGTTACAAAGTATATGTTTTATCATCATACATGATTGACTTGTATGCATACTATTTTCAGTCTCCTACTTGCACTAAAGCTAATCGCCATGGTATCTCATACCCAACTTCTCTAAGTGACGATCAAATTGTTGTTGTATTAAAGCTTTAGTAAATGGATCTGCAATGTTGTCTTGAGAGTTCACACGCTCTAGGGTAACGTCTCCTCTTTCAATGATCTCTCTAATCAAATGAAAGCGCCGCAACACGTGTTTGGATTTCTGATGAGACCTTGGCCTGCGAAACAGCTCCGGTGTTGTCACAGAATAAATATACTGGTCCTCTAATGCTAGGAACCACACCAAGTTCGGTTATGAACTTCTTCATCCAAATAGCCTCCTTTGCAGCTTCACTTGTAGCTATGTACTCTGTCTCTGTCACTGAATTAACAACTGTTTGTTGCTTGAAACTTTTTCAACTCACTGCGCCACCATTCAAGGTAAACACATACCCCAAAATTGATTTGCTGTCATCTTGGTCCGTTTGAAAACTTGAGTCTGTGTAGCCTTCGAGTTTCAATTCAGACCCACCGCAGACAAGAAACACATCCTTAGTTTTTCTTAAGTACTTTAGGATATTTTTTATTGCCTTCCAGTGCTCTTCTCCTGGATTCGTATCTTGTTACACCAAGTGTATGAGCGACATCCGGTCTAGTACATATCATACCGTACATAATAGATCATATTGCTGAAGCATAAGGAATCTTACTCATACGGTCTCTCTCCTCAGGTGTCTTTGAGGTCTGTTTATTGAAGAGATGTATTCTATGACTTATCGGCATGAGACCTCTTTTGGAATCGTATATGCTAAACCTCTTTAGCATCGAGTCAATGTACGTTCCTTGGGACAAGCCGAGCATCCTTTTAGATCTATCTCTATAGATCTTTATCCCTAAAATATATGTTGCTTCTCCCAAGTCCTTTATGGAGAAGTGTTTAGATAACCAAATTTTAATCGATTGTAGCATAGGAATATCATTCCCTATCAGTAATATATCATCAATATATAATACAAGGAATGGAACAGCGCTCCCACTAACCTTCTTGTACACACATGGTTCATCCTCATTTTTGATAAAATCAAACTTTTTGATTGTCTCATCAAAACGGATGTTCCATCTACGAGAAGCTTGTTTCAATCCATAAATAGATCGTTGCAACTTACATATTTAATTTGTTCCAACCGTTGAAGCAAATCTCTCTGGTTGTGTCATATACAATGTTGTTTTTACGGCCATCTGCCATATTTCGTAGTCGTGGTAAGCTGCAATCGCAAGCAAAATCCGAATGGACTTCAGCATAGCTACTGGTGAGAAGGTTTCGTCATAGTTAACTCCTTGTCTTTGTTTAAAACCTTTTGCGACCAGTCGGGCCTTATTGGTCTCTACCTTGTCGTCCGCTCCAGTCTTTCTTTTAAAGACCTATCTACACCTAATAGACTTAATGTCTTCAGGTGGTGAAACCAAAGTCCATACTTGGTTTTCATACATAAAGTCCATTTCGGATTTCATGGCTTCTAACCATTTTCCCGAGTCTTTACTACTCATAGTCTGTTCGTAATTCAATGGATCATCATCATCTATGATGCGTACCTTATCGTCATCCTCTATGACGAATCCATACATATCAGGTATCTTCTTCCAGATTTACAAATAGGGTGTTGTACATAAGGTATCTCTATGTGGACAGGTTCATCCATTTGACCTGTAGTGGTTTGTGGTTCTTGAATTTCTTCAAGATCTATTTTCTTCCCACTGGCCCCTTCAACGATAAATTCATTTTTCAAGAAGGCAGCATGTTTGGCAACAAACACCTTTTGCTTAGTAGGATTGTAAAAATAGTATTCTAAACTTTCTTTAGGATATCCCACAAACGAGTACTTATCAGATCTTGATCTAAGCTTATCATTTTGAAACCTTTTCACATAAGCTGGACATCCCCAAATTTCAACATGCTCAAGACTAGGTTTCCTCCCTGTCCACATCTCATATGGAGTCTTGGGGACGGATTTCGTGGGGACCTTATTTAGTAGATATGCAACCGCTTCTAGGGCATAACCCCGGAATGATACTGGAAGATCGGTAAAATTCATCATGGAACGAACCATGTTCAACAATGTTCGATTTCTTCTTTCAGATAGACCATTCAACCGTGGTGTTCCTGGTGGAGTCCATTGTGAGATTATACCATTTTCTTTGAGACAATCGAGAAACTCATTGCTTAAGTATTCACCTACTCGATCTGATCGAAGAATCTTGATACTCTTGCCAGATTGTTTCTCTACTTCACATTTGAACTCTTTGAACTTTTCAAATGATTCAGATTTGTATTTTATTAAATACACATGTCCAAATCTTGAGTGATCATCAATGAAAGTAATAAAATAAGAATACCCTCCTCGTGCATTTGTTGTCATAGGTCCACATACGTTTGTGTACCAACACTAACAACTCTGTAACTCTTTCTCTTTTTTCACTAAAAGGAGATTTAGGGGGGTGTATTCAATTAAGATTTTTAAAGACTTTTTTTAAGTGACAGACTTTTGTAGAATTTGTGGGATTTTAATGACTTTTAAAGACTTTAAAGACTTTTTTTAAATGACTTTTATAGACTCCATGAAATAAGTAACAGACTTTTATAAACTTTGTATCAAGACTGTGATAGACTTTTATATACTTCTAATATATATTGTAACTTATATTAATTGTTAATTAGCCCATGTATACAACCTCTCCCTCTTTTTTCATGAACTAGAATAAATCTCTTTATATTATTGTGGCATGAGATTTTATATATGTTGAAAGCGTTCATATTATTGTACTCATTTCATGATACATTTGGATACTTGGATACCAATAAAACTTTAGAAACTACAGACGCAATACAAAAATTAAGCTCACTTTTTATTGAGCTATATATACTTTATGCATATGCGTACGCTTTTTAGTAGGAATACCAAACTCTGTTTTTCACAAAATAATATGACAATGAAAATCTATATATATGATCAAAAGTTACAAAACTTCATACATGTGAGAGTTTCATTATCTCACCTTTGTTGAACAAATCTCTTTCCTCTTTCTATTGGAAGCTTTCGAACGGTTGCTTTTTCTCTCACCAATTCAAATTAGGTCTAGTTATTTGTTTTACTTATTAATATATCTTGTTAATTCTTATTATAATAAATTCAATTATTTTTATGGCCCAGATTTTACCAAATTATTTATCCATCACATATTAATATTTATTAGCCCATATAAAATAAATAACTAGTTTGACCCAATAAAAGACAAAGTCCAATTAATAACTAGTTTTATCCACCTTTGTGTTTATTTGGAAGTTTTTAAAAATCTTTGGATATGGGTTGATAGTTATAATTCTTCTTCTAAAGTCTGTCAAAGTCTATCATTTGATAGAAATCTTTAAAATCTATGACTTTTTGAATACCAAAATACCTTTTATAGACTTTGTAAAAATCTTAATTCAATACCACCTAACTTTTAAAGACATTAAAAAGTTGTAATTGAATACCACTAAACTTTTATACTCTTTAAATATCTTGATTGAATACAACTAAACTTTTAAAATCTTTAAAAGTCTTTTAAAATCTTAATTGAATACACCCCCCTTAGTCATTTTGCCCATGAGACAAGATTCAAAAGTTGGATATTATTCATAATCAGATAGCTCTAAGAGCCCATCTTTATGCAACTTGGATAATCTTGTTTCATTAATATGAACGAGTCTACAGTGCCACATAAATGTATAATTTACATAATCTCTTTTCCTTTTCTTAGTTTGTTCAATTTGAAGTATATTTTCATGCAAGTCAAGTATGAAAAATCCATTTCGCAAATTACCAACACCATATAAAACATTATTAGTATAAATAGAATAACTATTGTTCTTTATTATAATGTCAAAACCATCTATATCCAATACAGAAATTGAAATAATGTTTCTTATAAGTGATGGAACAAAATAACAATTATTTAATCTAATGGATTTGTCCGTAGACAGTACTAAACAATAAGTCCCTACAACTAATGCAATAACCTTGCTCCATTTCTCACTCGTAGGATGACCTCATCCTTGTTCAACTTTCTACTTCTGATCAGTCCCTGCATAGTATTACATATGTGAGAACTACAGCCGGTATCTAATACCCAAGTAGAAGTTTGACTTTCAGAAATATTAATTTCAATCATGAACAAACCTTGATTAGAAGTCGAAGTTTCTCCAAACTTTTTCTGCTTTTGTTCCGCAAGGAACTCCTTGCAGTTCTTCTTCCAGTGACTCGACTTGTTGCAAAGGAAGGAAGCCTATTCATTTGTTATCTGGATTAAGTTTCTTATTATCCTTTCCTTTTGCCTTTCCCTTAGCCTTCTTGGATTTCTTCTTTTCAGAAAATACCTTGGGCCTCTTCCTTTTCTTGGAAAAATCATCCACCAATAAGACTTTGTCTTCTTGGATGGGAAGTGACCTTCAGCAGTTTTCAACATGTTAAGTAACTCAGGCAAGCTGACGTCCAATTTATTCATGTGAAAATTCACAACAAATTGTGAGAAGGTGTCAGGGAGTGACTGCAAGACTAAATCTTGACTCAACACTCCATCCATGATGAACCCAAGCTGTCCAAGACGTTCAATCTCATACCATGATCATGCTTTGTGTTTAATTATCAATGTAAACGAAGAAGATCTGAATCATACCCTTGTAGATTCAAACTTTCACAGGTACGAGTTCAACTCTTAGCTCTTCGCGATCTCCTTGAATCTTCGGGATTGATTCCTTACATTGATCAACGTTAGCCACTCAAGTGTTTGACCTTTAGAGGTGATCCAACAAGGAAGAAGAATTATTCAAGGAGGAGGGTGGTTGGTTAAATTCTAGTTTTTCTATCTCTGTAGAAAAAGGAGTACTCTTTAACAATTGAAATTACGTCTACCGATATAATATCTAACCCTTCTAATCTAATTAGAAATAGGGTTTTATTTAATTAATTAAATTCCTTTAATAAATTAAACTATAATCTCATTAGGGATAATTAATTAAACTTTTAATTAATTTGCCTCCTAATCTTATTAGGAATAATTGAGAGTACTTATATTAAATTAATTCCAAAACTTCTTTAGAAATTAAAATAATAATAATTGTAATAATATTAATAACTCTTCTTATTAATTTATATTTAATATTTTCAAAATATTAAATAATAAATATTAAGCTATTTAATTTATTCTATCACCATAGATTAAACTAAATACACTTAACATATTATTACGATTATGTCATTAACTTCTTAAATAATTATTCTTCCTTTTATGATGTGACCCTTTAGGTTTTCCATATTATACCGGTTGTGAATAAATCAATTAGAACAATTCTAATCTTATTTAAATAAATAAATTAAACTAATAATCTATTTAAATAAATAATATTTATTCTACAATAAGGATAAGCCTCCTTAGCGATCAACGACTTTCCAAATAATATAGATTTCAACATTAATAATAAAAGAACCTTTGAGTAAATAGTTACCGTACAATTCAATCCTTCCACCATACAATGTCCTAATTAAATATAAGACATGGAATTACTGTTAAGCCTTATTTTATTTAATTATATGTATTTCGATTCCTAAATGCACAACTCTGAATAAATGCAAATTAGAAACTCCTTTCTAATTTCATTCCACATTGGCCAAGGATTCCTGGATTGTCATTTATCGACTCACATAAGACATTTCTCTTCTTTTACTAGAAGTGGTAGATTCTTTATTGATCATTCATTATCAGTGTTCTAAAAGTCGCTAGTCGGTCCCAGGTCGGTTGGCTACCGACTAGAGACTAGGGGATTAGTCGGGGATTAATCGGGGATTAATCGGCTAGTCGGATTTTCAATTATTTTTTAAAAATATATATTATCCTTCCTCCTTCATAAGTTATGAGTAAGTAAAATAACATAAGTAACACAAATCATCAAATAAAAACATGGAAACTAAGTAAAACTAAATAGTTTGACACTCTAAGTTTAAAACCAATTAACCAAATGAAACTAAGTAGCACAAAATCAATAGTCAATCACTCCTCCTCTTCTCCATATCACTCAAAGACTTGCTCTCCATCGGACTCAAACTCATAATCTTCATCTTCCTCTTCGTTGTCATCATTTTCCGACATAAACTCGTCTTCATCTAGTTCTCGCACATTTATACCACTTCTTCTAGGTAGAAGGACCTCATCCCCCATTTTTTCCGATTTTTCCCGACTTTTTCCGATTTTTCCCGACTTGTTCCGATTTTCCCCGACTTGTTTCGATTTTTTGATTTACTCCGACTGGACGACTTACCCGACTGGGCGACTTTTCCCACTAGTCGCCGACTAAAGCCCGACTAAGTTGGCCAGCGACTAAATCAAAGGACTAGGCCCTAGTCGAATCGTTGATGCTCCAATCCCGACTTAGTCGCCTAGTCGGCCGACTAGGCTGACTTTTAGAACACTGTTCATTATCTCCATATATAACTTATTACACCCGTCTTAAGGAATAAGTCGAAGTATAATTCATTATACACAAGATATTATGATGATCTCAAGTCCAAGTATCACTTGTACTACTATCACTACATGAATTCCTATTGACAGGCAAGTAAAACTCCATTTGGTATTTCTTAGCGAGTTACGTTCAGTGAACTTATTCTCCAATAAGCACCTATATACTTGCTTTAGTGTCTCCACACAAATGATCATGAGATCGATCATTCTCATCCAATGAGCAAGCAACGTATGTTTCAATTTATCCGGATTCACTAATCTCCTTTTTAGTAATCCAACAATTGAGAACTATTTTAGTTTTAAGCTATCTAAGAATTTAGATCTCATTAGCATGATCATTATCATGATTCTAAAAGTATTGCTTAAATTTATGGGTTTATCACATATTAATAAAAACAACATTATGTAGATAAATAATTGCCTATAAATAATTCTTTTATTAATAAATAAATAAGATTGTTACAAAGTGTATGCTTTATCATCATACATGATTGACTTGTATGCATACTACTTTTATATCCTTACCAATGTCTTGTGATTCACATGGAATGGGGTGAGCCCTTAAAAAATCTCAATTGCTAGAGGTGGGGGTTAGAAACTTGGTGCATGACATTGAAGGGCTTTGTTTTACCCTTATTATTTAGTGAAAATAGAAAAGAAGAGAGTGATGATAGTGCAATTGCATTTTTTACTTCCTGGTTCTTCATTTTCTTCTTCTAATTAGTATAATTATTATAATTATTTTTGCCCCTTTCAAACAGACTCGCATAGCTTTATTTGTTCTATTTTTGTAGTTCTCATTGTTGTTCTTCCCCTTAATGATACAGGCATAGCTTTATTTGTTCTATTTTTGTAGTTCTCATTGTTGTTCTTCCCCTTAATGATACAGGTCAGGTTAAGATGTGGATTGAAAAATGAGGTCACTGATGTTGGTGAACCAAGCCGTTGCGAGTAAGAATCTCTCTCTCTCTCTCATCCTTTGACTTTGCAAGAGCCTATATGGTCTAACTTTAACCTTGGTTTGGTAGATATGAGGCATTGTTATCGACCCCAACCCTTTGCCTAGAAGAAAAGCTCAAGGTAGGATTTTTTTTTCTTTCCCTTGTTCTTTGAGTTATCCGACCTATTATCTCATGTCGTGGATCTTATAATGGTTTTTTATATGATCTGATGTTATAGGAACTGCAAGATAAACTAGATTTGATGAACAAGGAACAACCCCAGGGTCACAATGAACTTTGATTCCTCTGGATAGGTTGGTTTTCTAAGGATGCTTCAAAGTGTGCTGACTGTGTAATCTTAATTCCCCCTGGGAATCATTCATCAGGTTGACTTTAGAACTTGAGTTACTTAAGGCAACCCTTTTCTGCTGGTTGTCATAAATTTGAAGCAATATATGGAGGAGGGACTTCACTTGTATTTTTATGTTCTGGAGCTCCTCACTTATTATGGTGATTGTAATTCTTCATGAAATGTGAAGTGAGGCTTTCTAAAGGGGGGAAAAGAGAGAAAAAAAGGAATTAGTTAAACCTTGGGACATTTAGAACAGTTGATGTTCTGCTATTCATGTAGTTTTTTTCCCCTTCCCTTCTCGTTTTGAATGGAGTGCCTTTAAAACAAGAAAACATTAAAACTGGTATGTTGGTTCTGCTAGCTCGCGCGTACACACACATATATATTCATTCTACGATAATATATATTCATAACGTCTATTATCAGTCGTGACTACTCTAATCGTAGGGTGATTTAACTATACGATCGTAAACTCTGTACAATTTGTGTATATCTATTTTTTCCATGTATATGTACTACTACACTATCAAGATTCAAGATAATGCTACTATTACATCACTGTTTAGATATATATTGGTATGGTCCACATGACTTGCTCTATACGTGGGTCATATCAATATACATGTGAGTGTATGTGAGCTGTTTTTATGTGATAGTAGACTTATTGTTCTATATGCAAGAGTCAACTCCATAGCTTGCTTACTCAAAAAGCTGAAATGACAAAGATGTTTCTTCAACAATCGATTCATCCTACATACATTGTCATTAATAAGAATAGAATAAAATAAAACTAGATTGCCTAAAGCAAGCGTTCATAATAAATAGGTTTCTCGACCACGCCGTCATAAAGCTTACACACCGTCATAAGCTTAAGAAATAAGACAAGACACTCAAACTCCATTCATCGTCTAGCCTAGGTTTTGTATGGTTTTTTAGAGAGGAACACTGTTTGTACACATAAATGTGTTGGTATTATTTAATGAAAATTGATACACAAAAAAATAATATTTAAATAGTCCCAACTTCATGTCAGAGACTAATAATTAAAAAAAAACTCTTTTATACTAACACAATACAATTGACATGAGTGTTTTATAATCTTATTTGGACTTTACCAAATACAAATATATAAAATTATAAAATATTTATGTTCAATTATTATGTCTACTGTTAATATATTTTAATAGTCGACATATTTATATTATCTAAAGGTGTACAGTTAGGATTACTACTTTTTTAATACTAGTTTAATTAGCTTTAGCTTGGTGCCCAAGCAGAAGTAAGTCACGAAACAATATAGCAATGACCAAACAGAACATACATAGCAGCTGTCAGATCGGAGGAAGAAGAAGAAGAGGAAATGGAAGGCACGAAGCCGAAAACAAAGATAGTTTGTACGCTGGGTCCGGCATCAAGGTCTGTACCGATGGTGGAGAAGCTGTTGAGGGCCGGCATGAATGTGGCCAGATTCAATTTCTCCCATGGATCTCACGAATACCACCAGGAAACGCTCGACAATCTCAAGGCCGCAATGGATAACACCGGCATCCTCTGCGCCGTCATGCTCGATACCAAGGTTTATACCTCTATCCATCTATCTCTAATCTCTCTCTCGCTCGCTTGCTCTTTTGTTTACTTTTATACAATGATTGATGATCTCATGATTGTCCACTTCGATTTCTATTGGAGTATTTTTATTTTGTTTTTATGTTCCTTGATGATGATGAATCCGGACTATTATTACTCGATTGGTTAGTCTAATCCCAGATTCATTACAATTTAATTGTTCTGGATCCATCGGTCTGTACAGGTGGCCTCCATCACATATAAGTTTGTTTGTTTTTTTTTGTTTGTTTTTGGGTTCAACTGGGAGTTTCTGTTTGTCCTTTGTTTTGCAAACTACTTGTAGTATGATAAGTTACTTTTAAAATTTTGAGCTTCTCCAATACCAACGGTTGGTTGGTTGATTGTATATGACTATATTTTTGCTCTTCAATTTCAATACATGGTCTTGATGCCCATCAGTCATTTGTTTTCTTCATAAACTTCTCTCTACAATCTGCTTGGTCTCTTTTAATATATTTGTGACTAAACTAGCTTCTTAAAGTTTGTTTGTTTGTTTGTTTGTTTGCTGCCTTGGCCAGTAACAACTGGAACTTGCTCTTGGGATAAAATTAGGTCTCTCTTTGGTAATCATATCTATTTTTTCCCTTTCTTTTCATACTCTGTTCTTGTTCCCTTTTTTTTTTCCTTTTCCTTTTCCTTTTTCTTTTTTTTTTCTCCCTTTTTTTCCTAAATTTTCTAATTAATTAGTTTGTTTATATCTTAAGTGCATAATAACTCTCACTGTAATATACTTGCCTGTGTTTATAATGGTTTGAAACTCATTATATCTTATTCCATTATAAAGACAACTGAAAACATGTTTTTTGGGGATTCTAAGGCAAAAAATATATTTATCCATACATTAATTCTAAATAAATTGCATGATAAATTTTGCTTATAATGTTTTTAAATCACAAAGTATTGACCTTTAATTTTTTTTCTTTTGTAAAAATAATAATATATGCTACGATCTGTAAAATATCTAATAAATTTATTTGACACATTAAAATTGATATACACAGATATTATTAACTTGCTTTTTTAGAAAAACGAATGCACATTTTTATTAGTAGTACAAAATGGCACAACGTTCTTAAATTTATCATAATAATTACATTATCATACTATCACTATTAAACTAAATACTCAACGAATTTAAGAGTAAACACAAAATTGAGATTCTTTTTGTAGGACGGAGGGGGTAATCTTCATGATTATATTCTTTAAATTTAAATGAATTTGGATTAGTTTTAAATTTTAGAATAATGAGTTATATTTTTTTAAACATGAATATAAGTACTCTGTATATAATGTAATTTTTTTAAAGGTGCGCCCCGCTGCCTCCAGTGTGACCGTAACTTCTGATTTACATTAAGAAAAAAATAATTTACATATCCATAGTCTCCTTTACTTGGCCCTCTCTATCAATCTTGACATATACTTTAGCTATATCATTCATGACCTCTATATATTAGATCCAAGTCCAACAAGTACATTGAGATATATTGAATCAAAGAGAGAAGGATTCATTTGGATGATTTTGATGACTTCTTACGTTGTATGCTTAAAACGGATAGTGTAACATATACTTCAGAGAGAGAGAGAGAGTTATTGCAATATCTTCTTACGAAAGGTGAATGAAAGATTATATATTCATATATATATAGAGATTGAGAGGGAAGAGAGATAGGGAGAGAGTTAATATATATATATATATATATATATATATATATAAAATCATTATGGGAAATAACCCTTAAATGTTAGTGTTACGAATGAACTTTTTTCAAAAAACATGTTACATCTGGTTAACTGTAAACAGACTCTTAGGATATTCCAACACCTGCCGCTCTTCACTTTATTGAAAGACAATAGGTTAAAGTAAATTATATACAAATTTCTAGGCTTTGCAAACTCGAATCATGTTCGGGTTTCTAGGTTGTTCCTTTTATTTTGATTATATGTTGAAAAGAATTTTAAATGAAAGCCTGTTATTAAATTTTCTGTTAACTTCTATAGAGGTTTCCTCACATCTTCTAGTAACATGAACTTATATTTAGCATTTTTATGAATAACATTGTTTTTTTGCCATCTTGAGTTGCATCATGGTCGGGAAACTTAACCCAATTAGGCTGCAAGCCTGCAACATAATTATTTGATGGCGCTGGAACTATTGCTTCAAACTGATTTGTGTTTGATTCTTTGTTATCTATCATCATTTTTCATTACATCAATGACGATTGTGTTCGTTTTTGTCATTAATTCAATTTGTTGGAATTATGATTCTGATGAGCAAGTATATTTTAACAGTGATATTGTGATTGTGTGCTTGTATGCAAAATTTGTTACTTGAATACCAGTCCTTCCTCCCCCCCTTAGGAGTGCTTTTAGGCCCTTTATTCGGATCTTTTAACTTGTTCATTTCATTTGTTATGCCCCAGGGCCCAGAGATTCGCACAGGGTTTCTAAAAGATGGTAAGAATGTTCAATTGAAGCAAGGTCAAGAGATCACCATCTCCACTGATTATACCCTCAAGGGTGATGAAAACTTGATTTGTATGAGTTACAAAAAGTTAGCAGAGGATGTGAAGCCGCAGAGTGTGATACTCTGTGCAGATGGCACTATCTCATTTACGGTACTGTCATGTGACAAAGAAAAGGGCATTGTTCGTTGCCGCTGTGAAAACACTGCAGTTCTGGGAGAGAGGAAGAATGTTAATCTACCAGGGGTTATTGTGGATCTCCCGACTTTGACAGATAAAGACAAGGAAGATATTTTAAAGTGGGGTGTTCCAAATAAAATTGATATGATTGCCCTTTCTTTTGTCCGTAAAGGTTCAGATTTGGTGGAGGTCCGAAAGTTGCTTGGGGAGCATTCAAAAAATATTCTTCTAATGTCAAAGGTTTGTTTCTTAATCTTACTCTCTAAGATGGTTTGTTTCTTAATCTTACTCTCTAAGATATATGAATCAACTAGAAAAATTGTGTTTATGAACAAAAACAAGTCATTAGCTTAGCTTAGCGTGGTTAAAAGATCTGGGAACTTGAATTATATGAAATTTTAGCGAGTGCAGAGTGTGAAATCTTATAAATAGCTCATTTTAAAATCAAATTTGAGTTTGAGAAAGTAATCACTTACTCCCTCCATCCCTTAATATAAGTCGTTTTAGAGTTGTGCATAAGTATTTAGGAAATGATTGTATAACATTAAATATAATATCAATTGCCTATATTGTCCAAGTATTGGAAAAAGAGTGTTATTTATTGGGCAAAAAATACTTTGAGAACTAAAGTTATATTTAATACTTGGGGTAATTTTGAAAACTATGCAATTAATGCTTACTTGAAATTCTCAAACGTCATATATTAAGAGACAAAATCACTTTTCTAAAACGACTTATATTAAGGGACAGAGGGAGTATATAGAAAGTCATCGGAGATTTTCTGAAGATGCAATATTGCAAACAAATGTTGCAATTTTGGCTTTTCAGTATTGCCTTCTATTTTGTTGAACTGAATTTAAAAGGCATTTGTGGATCAAAATGGTGATTATAATCGTTCGCTCTAATCTTGGCTTCAGAGATAGTAAATGTACCGTGAAGTCTCTCTTAAATGTTTTTTACAACCCTTCTGATCCCCATATTTACACTTGCAATATTTACTCATTTCTAATGTTTGATATCCTTCTGTTAGGTTGAAAATCAAGAAGGGGTGGCCAACTTTGATGAAATTCTGGCCAACTCTGATGCCTTCATGGTTGCTCGAGGCGACCTGGGAATGGAAATTCCAATTGAAAAGATATTCTTAGCTCAGAAAGTGATGATCTACAAGTGCAACATCCAAGGTAAGCCTGTGGTCACAGCAACCCAGATGTTGGAGTCCATGATTAAATCTCCAAGGCCAACTCGGGCAGAAGCCACTGATGTTGCAAATGCAGTTCTTGATGGCACGGACTGTGTTATGCTTAGTGGTGAAACAGCAGCTGGGGCTTATCCGGAACTTGCGGTTCGAACTATGGCCAAGATCTGTGTAGAAGCAGAGAGCACAATTGATTACGCCGATGTCTTTAAGAGGATCACAGCAAATGCTCCTGTGCCCATGAGTCCGTTAGAAAGCTTGGCCTCTGCTGCTGTTCGAACAGCAAACTCCTCAAAGGCAGTTCTTATATTGGTCTTGACCAGAGGAGGAAGTACTGCAAAGCTGGTGGCCAAGTACAGGCCTGGGATGCCAATCCTTTCCGTGGTTGTCCCTGAGATCAAGACCGACTCCTTTGATTGGTCATGCAGTGATGAATCTCCAGCAAGGCACAGCCTTATTTTTAGGGGGTTGGTTCCTGTTTTATCTGCGGGATCTGCAAGGGCTTCTCATGCAGAATCAACCGAAGAAGCACTGGACTTTGCCTTGCAACATGCAAAAACAAAAGGACTTTGCAAGGAGGGAGACTCTGTGGTGGCCCTGCATCGCGTAGGAACTGCATCTGTGATAAAAATCGTCACTGTGAAGTGATGATTTTGCTGTTGTTGAGTTTCAAGCAATGCTTCTCTAGTTTTTTCTCCCCTATTTTTGCCTTCTTGGATCAGAAACATGAATTGAAATTTGGGCCTGCATAATTATTTGCAGCTGAACGCTGCTTGTTTGTTTGCTCTTAGACTTGGGACTCTATACAGGCAAGTCACGGTTGGACAAATAGTGAGTAGTAGTTATTTTGATATGAACTTGTAAATGAATATTTTGCTCTACAGTTATTGCTCTTTAGCATCAGTGCTCCAGGCAGTGTTAAATAAAAGCATGAGCAAGTTTTTAAGTACGTGGGTGGAGAGAATATTCAACTCTTTTAATGTTTTCCCCCATTTATCTTCTTCCCCTCCTAAAACATCAGAATAAGATAAAGAATACACCTCGTCTTCAAAATCCATGCATCCAAAACAAAGTGCAGAGCAAGGATCAAGACTTGTTTCTTAAAATAAGCAAATACACTAATAATCTGCAGCGTCTTGCAAGTATTTATATATTACTTGCATTTCATGTTATTAACATATGATTAGGCACAAAAATACCAGACATCCAGGCATTATGCATTGCCCATACCCCAGAGGCTTGTCTTACCTGGTTTTAGTAGCCATCCATCCAAGCATTGATTGAATGTTTTGTAGGAACCACATTATCAATAATGCATTCATGTATTATATAGAAAATTATGCACTTGACACCATCTTTAAAATTGTTTGAAATGTTCATATCAGCAATAATAATATTCAAACATGAAAAAAAGAAGAAAAAAAACCTGTACGTGTTGAAAAGAAGAGTTGTACAAGCAGTGTAAGAAAGGCAAAAGACCCTCCATCCATAGCCCATAGTCCATAGTCCATACTGAAGAAGTTATGATATACTCCCTCCGTCCAGGCTGATTTCTTTTGGCACATAGTTTAAGAAAATCAGTTTAAGTGGCAATTTTAACATTAATTTTCCACATATACCCCTTAATATGGAATTAATGAACAAATTAAGTACTCCTTACTTATCACATTGAAACTCTCAACTTAATTGATCATTTTAATCTACATAAACTTTCAACCAATCACAAAATGTTTGTTATTCCAAATTCATTTATTGAGCCTAAAAAGTTGAATTCTTTTATTGAGAATACAACAACATTAAATGTGATGATAACAATAATGACATTGCAAAAAAAAAAAGTAATGGTTGAATATTTATTATAAGGGCATAAAAGTAAAACAATGAACCAACTAAATTTTATAAATAGTAAGTAGCCTATATATTGGGACATCCCAAAATAGAAAATCAGCCTATAACTATGGGACGGAGGGAGTAACATTCAAACTCAATTCTAATTCATCTGTTCGATTAGAATTTCCAAATGCATTTGTCGATGAAGAAGATAATGTTGAGGTTGAAAACAAACTACTAAAAGGTCTCCCATTTTCATTTCTCTTCTCCCCGACTCCACGACTACTATATATTACTGGTTTCACCAATGCTGTGACTACTCCTAATGTTACTCCCAAATTAAGCTTTGATTCGTCTATAGGTAACTGATGCCTGCAAACAGGGCACGCAGCTCTAGCCATGGGAAAAATACAAATGCTATGCAATCTATGCATCTCTTTTCCCTCAGCACCAATTTCAAGTTCTCCTCAATTTTTACACTAGGCATTGCTTCCACTGTGTCCTTTTGTGCCGGTGGAGTGGCCAAATGCTGCATCATACCGAGCAGAACTGGAGTCAGAATCCAACCCCCCTTCAAAGTCAGTTGGATGGTGACCCTGGGATGCAGTGGCAGGGGCAGCGTCCATTTCTTCCACAAATCCACCTAGAGGCTAGACATAAGGGACATAACATTTGATGGTCTCAACCATCAGGTTACACATATGGCACCAATACCTTCCTTATTGCTTCCTCTCTCGTGTCCTCCACAACTTGTTTCCGTTTCTGTTATGGCATAAGCAATAGCAATAGCAATAGCAATAGCAATAGCAACATCAAAAAAAAGAAGCAATTTCAAAAAGAGACAACCTTGAAATCATAAAATTACTAGGTGGTTGTATTCCTTCAACAATAACAAAAATTTTATAGGAGTTTATCCCTTTGACGAATTTTATTGTGTTGTTGAATATGAGTAAGAAGAAATTGAGAGGATTTTAATCCATAAATAATCTCCCCCCTCTTTTTTTGCATTTCTCAGTAAAAATCCACACTCAAAATTATGCACCACTGGCCATGATCCTTCATAAGACGTTCTAAGAACAAATTGTTCACCTTGCATTCCTTAAAATTACCAAAAAAATAATGTACCAAATTTTGTTACAACCGATCATTCATTACGAAAAGGTCAAATATTTATTGGAAAATAACGTTTGTAAAATAAACAAAAAAGCACCATGTTCGGGAGTAACTTTGAAAAAAGACTTGGGACTCACTAATAAAGCAGAATCCTCCGTATATCCTTCTTTATAACTTGAATGATAAAAACTAACATAAGTTTCTGAATTAGTAGTATGCTTCACAATGATGAAACATGGGGTGGGATTATCTCTAGTTCTAACACGGTAACAACGTTACGCATGCATGTATCTCATAGCTGGGGGGGATCCAACATTCCGAAAAGCAGACCACTGACAAAATCCGTCTTAAAAAACAGAACCTGCGCTCTTGAACCTTCCCAATGCAACATGCCTACTTGAGAACCAAACCAGAATTCAGCGATTTGCTTTCAACAGATGTCCCAGGGGTATTCATTTCAAAGCCACAGTTAATGTTTGTCGTTATCACAACCATTACAAGTTTAAGAGCTCATGTCTCTATCCTGGAAAGAATACTGGTGTATAAATGGGAAAAAAACTGTACAATGCTCACTACTACCAAATCGTGTAAGAAAACAATCATCCAAATAAAATGCGGGAAATGGATGCCGAGAAAAATGATTTTATAGACACTATAATCCACTTCATACACTCTGGAGCCTGCTTACTGCATTCTTATCCTGTAAAAAAAAATTCAAAATGAATTGGTGGGGCTAGTACTATTGATAAATCGTCATGACGAAAGTTCAATTTATTAAACTAGGAAATGCAGCTGTAATTTAATTTACACACATCAAGAACACATAATACATGATTAAAATTTCTAAATGCTAATTCTGACTCTATCAGCCAATTTTTCATGATCACTATCCCCACATTAACTGTTATTTTATAGGAAATATATAGGGATAAATTATTGCAGATGTTTGATTATTGTAGGTAGTATTAGTCTAGGTTATTAAGTTGTTTATGTATTATAGGTATACAATTTTCCAAGTATGCAATGTTTAGTTAACTATAGATGTTTCTTAAATAAGATTTTTACCATGGTAGTATACTAGTATTATAGTTCGACTCAAGTACCCAAGTCTCGTAGTCTTAGTTTTTTTTATATAGGTATGTAATCCCCACAAGTTTATTAAAGTTGAACATGATTTAAAATTGAGGCATTGTGCCATTATCCTTCACATAGTTCTCCTTCCCCCTTCCCCCTATTTCTTCCTCCTTTATCCCTCCCCTAAGCGCTTCTAAACCTTGATCCTCATATAGATGTGTGTGTACACATACACACACATATCAAGTTGTATCTAGACATTCATTATAAAGGAATGGCAACACTAGAAACCATGCCACATAAGTTCAAAATAAAACTGCTACTATTATCAAACAGCTAAGCTATAAAACATTACTAAACTTTGTGTCTATTGCTTCATTAATTGAAAAAAAAAAGATTTTGACAAATGGAGGGAAGAAACCTCTTCAACTTCAACACCTGAAATCATTAATACTCTGCAGCTAAAACATTTTCATCTTATTACAAGTGTGATAGGTATTACCTAAAACATTAATTTTCACTCCGAGTAATCTCAGAGATTCTCAATGAACTTCAAACTAAAATCACACACTTGGACTCACCTTAATCTACCAAAACAAATAATGACAGAAGATTCAAGCACTGGTTTATTATTTTTGGAGTCAACCGACTTGCATAAACTGCGTATGAAGTTCCAACATATTAAGTTAAAAACTTGCTAACTTATGAGGTTGTGAGATTTATATCAGCATGACGATAGAGGAGATTCTTTTCATAATGCGGATATGTCTCAATACAAGAAGTTTGTCACTGTGCAGACTACCAATACAGTAGTCTTCTAGTACTCCATTACAGAACATGTTTAATATTCTGCAGCTTCAGGATCACCAGGAACAAACCATATAGATGGCCTATGTAGGTCACATACAAGTGCTTTATATGACATGACTTTGAAGAAATAACCCAAGTGAAACCTTGCTATAAATATATATAATGCCAGTGGCATAGTTTGCCTCTTGGTCTGTTTAGTCTATTTAAACTTAACTCTACATTTTAGTCCTCCCATTAATGCAAGTTGGTATTGGTTGTAAGTTGATATTCGTTTTCTCTACCGAACTGTTTTTATTTAAACATGAGACTTCTTATGGACTAAGAGAAATAAATGTAACCTAATCCTGTATACTGCTACAATAAAAAGCTTGTATTTTTAAGAAGATAACAATGACAAACTTACATGTATAGCCTGAAAAGATCTGCTTATGGATGGCTTCAGCTGAGTAGCACCAGTGGGAGACATGGACCCACCCTCACCAAAAATATGGTTGCGACTCTGTAAATAGATAACAAGAAGCAAACGTGAAAATTAATATATGACCATCTATACCTTTACAGCAAGATTATCTAATGTAAAGAGACTCAAAACAGAGAAAGAGAGGGGGGGTTGTAATAACAGATAACTTCATCTAAGCACACAACCAAAGCATAAGAAGGTTTTATTAATGGAATTATCATACCATATGTCAAATATTCCTCCACTCAAGTGAAAACATTAGTGCAGCATATGCTTGGTGGAAATTATTTCATTGAGTTGCTTAGGCTTATATTCCCTTTCTTTAGCAAAAAAATATCTTCTCCTATAAATTTAAAATTTTGTTGCTTAGAGAGCTTGGTCAATTTTCGATGATGTTAGGACAGTCCAAAGGACTTGTGTCAAACTTGCTGAAGGTGTTCATCTTTGACTATATAAATAATTCCTCATTTTTCATAAATTAATTTTTTAGTAAGGTTCTTGAAGCTCTATATGACTGGGTAAAAGACAGAGTCTAGGCATGTCTCACTATTTTTTTTTTGCTTTATTACTTGAATGCAACATTTCAAGTATAGATTGCCCCAGATCTTGGGAAAGCTTCCATTTTCTTACCTGATCAGCATTCACATGGACCTAGCATAAGCTAAGTTCTACCAGGTGTTCTAGGTCAACCAATTTAATTTGTGAAATGAGATCACTTATAAAGTGATCTTTTAGCACCAGAATCCGTTTTGTAAATCTATATGTAGACCCTGTTGTTCTATCACAAGAAAATGTCTAGATCCTGTTCAGACATATGTGTAATGTGCTTGTTTATTTTCTTTTTGCTAGTTCACTCAGGATCTTTTTTGCGGTATTTCAATAAATCTTAATTGTAAATAAAAATTAACAGTCAATACCTCGAGTGTTAATCGAAAAGTAGAGCAACAACTTGTTAATCAGTCATGCAATTTAGTATAAATACAGATCAATATCATTTTATTCTAGTCTTTAGCTTTTAAAAAAATCTCGATATAAATTTATAGTAGACTCATTCATATCTATCAAATTTTCATGTTTATTACATTTCCTCGCTCGCGGATAACTTTGGCAAATAGTATCTGTCCAAAATCCAAATCACAAGATACCTGATAAACAATAATTAAAAAAATAAAAATAAAAATCCTAGCTGACTTTCCTCATCCACCGTGTTTGAAGATAACCATATCATGAATTAAACTATGTTCTCTTTTTTGAAAGGCTTATCAATACCTAAGTACCGATGGTGAAAAAAGCTATCCTCCAAGATAAAATTAGAAAGTAACTTCAATTGCATATTAGTAAGTAAACTTAATGCTGATAAAATGAGGCAATCAAATTCTCTCGATATAACTAGTTGGCATAAAAGTTGACATAGAAACTCCAAACAAATTAAAGTGGTGCGGTACCACATGGGAGTGAAAAATACCTTACCCCAAATGAACATCCATCTTCTTGACCATCCTCAAAAAGAGATGAGTAATATGCTGGATCATATATAGAGCCTCCTAAAACATCATCCGAACCCGAGGGCTGCCTAACAACAGCAGGAGTTGCAGGATTTAGAAAACTATTTCTCAAATCAAGATCTGCATCTTGAGGATTTGTATTGTTTACATGTGATACACCCAATCTGTACATCTGAATCCATAATAACGACGATGATAGCCTCACAGAGAATCCAACAATTTGCATTGATAGGGTGAGCTTCACTGAAAAGATAACCAATTTCCCATACATCTCTAAGGAAATATTCCTGCAAACACAAACTTCTCTAGTGAGTAAGATTAAAGCATGATATACATTTAGATTCTTAGTCTAACAAATTAAGCTTATATAGAAATTGGCGACTTAATACTGGTATCAAAGCTCTAATTTCAAGTCTTCCCACTAGCATTTGGTTCCCCATAATGTTAGTTGATCTGTGCATATGATTCGTTATGGTTTTGTCCTTACATGTGGGGAAGGATAGGGTAGATGTATCATTTATATTGTTCAGTCTTTTCAGAAACTTGGTAAATGGCAATTAACAAAACTACCTTAATAAAAATCACAACAACAAATTGAAGCAGTATCAAAATTACAAGAATTGGAAAGAAAAGAAAGAGAGAGAGAGAGAAAAGAAGAAACATACTGTGTCCTCGTAATGATTTATGAGTACAATTGAAACTTATATTGAAAAGAGTCTATCAAACACACCAAAAGTTTTTGTTCAAGCTTAATTCAACAGCATGAACCCCCCCTTCCCCAACAAAAAAAACCCCATCCCCTGTCTCAGCCTTCAAATGGAAATTCTTAAATTGCCTTAAAAACTGATTAAAACCATGTTAAACCAATGTGCTTCAATATGACTTTTGAAGCAACAGTGATGTCCGAATCTTATGCTAAATGTCTGTGGACCATATTTCCACTCCCAAACATGGTACTCTAACATTCCGAAACTCTAAATTGAGCAACCCAAATATTTCTTTGTTTTTTAACTCTAATTGCAGAAATATCAATGTTCCTAGCAGTAGGCGTTGAAAAAACATCATATATCCACCAAATTCTCCCAAAATCACTTGCAAACAACGCCAGTAATTCCCAAAACTATCAAGTAAACTAATCCTCTGAATCTGGTAAGCACCGGCAGATGATTTCTAATATGTACATGATGAGAGAGATATTATCTGCATTATTAAAGCCTTAACAGTACAATTTCTATGTCATACAACATATTACCAAGTCATTTATCATTGACTCACTGTTCTGTGATGCCGTCTCATTATTAATCATCAGAGATCACTGAATTATATGATACAAAATCAAAAATAAATTCGCATGGAAAGAAAATGAGGATATTAGAGGGTACAAGCAGAGCAAACCCAACCAGATTTCATGGCTGAAGAGAATGAACCAGCAGATGTCGAGAAAAATTGCACTGAAGAGAAGAACAGCATAGGTTCGACCAAGACTTTGACTGCTACTCTCAATTGCCACAAGGGCAAATAATGCAATCGCCAAATTAATCAGCAGGACTCCGTTGTACAGTGCTCCCAATGATCCAATCAACGCGCAACCAATCTTTAAAACCAACCAATATTTAAATTGCTTTTACAAGAGAATATCACAAACAGAAGATAACACTTACTACTCCCTCCATTCCACAAAAAAAGAGTCCCATTATTCACATCGTGATGTGAGTCTATTTAATTTACGAAACAACAATTTTGTACTAAGTAATACTATTTAAGCCCAGTTTACAATATGAACTACTATTTCATTAATCAAAATCAAATAAATACACATCAATATTGAATATTGGGATTTCACAAGTTGAGTAGGGAAAAAAAATCAAATAGTACTCTTTTAGTGGAAAGGAGGGAGTAAAGAGAGTAACTTGAACAGGGTAGAGGATCGAAAATCTTGGGTCTTGAAATCAACTTCTCATCAATTCAGATAAAGGGGGTCACATAACTAACTTGGAATTAATGAATATAAGTGATGAACAATGCACCAAGTAGTAATGGGAATATCCAAACTTTGATTCAAGTAAAAACAAGAAAAGAGCGTATAAAGTTAACAAATAAATGGGAGATTGCGAAAACTTACTTGGATGTAGATGAGAATGACAGCAATGGATTGAATCCTGTCATAATCACGAAGCCACGATTGTACACCCAAAATGCTCAAATCAGAACAAAGCATCATATACCCAAAAAAAAACTCCCCAATTCCGAATCTAAACCAATCCCCCAGTTTATTTAGAATAATTCAGTGAATCAGTTTTAAGGGGAAGTAATATAGAGAGCGAGAATGGTAGAGGAAGGGAAAGCCTACATTAAAACAAACACGTCTGAAATGGAAAGGATGGAGAGGGAGAGGGAGAGGGAGAGGGATACTGTTAAGATATAATCAACCAAAGCGCGAATTTGAGAATCAGACTTCTCCTCCTCTGTGATTGTGATTCGTCTTTTTCTTTCTTTTGATATGAGCCTGTTCGGGAAACACTTATTTTAACAATTTGATTTATAACTTAAAAATTAATTTTTAAGTTCAAACAAGTTAAAAAGTTGTTCGGCTCATAATTTATAAGTTAAAATAAATATAAAGATTACTTAAAAATATTCATTAAAATATAGACAATAGAAGAAGGACAAAATAGATATTATATTTGGTCAAACTAATTTATTTTAAAATGACTTATAAATTATTTAAAAATTAGTTATAAATATTTACTTATTTTTTGACTTAAAACTTAACTTATAAATAAAAAAATAAGTCATTTCAAAATAAGTGAATGGTAACATATAACTTATAAGTTAGTTTGAACATGCTCATAGTTTGATTTGATATTTGCTTAAAATAACTTATAAGCTGAAATAAGTTATAAAAAATAGTAAAATAGTCTTTACATTTAGTTAAACTTAATTATTTTAAAATGATTTATAAGTCCTTTTATAAAAAATAAAAAAATTATTATCAAACTGAAGAATGACTTATAAGTCATGACAGAACTACTTTAATTTTCTTTCCAATCTAATTATTTTTTCATAAATAAACCCTAACTAAAATTTTTTGACCATTTTATTCCTTTTCCCTTTTTGTTAAAAAAAATCAATAACAAGTAATTGAACATAAATAAACTTTTTGTCTATTTTTCCTATCCATTTTAAAATTACAAAGTGAAAAATAAAATAGTATTCTTACTTTTTTTTTTATCTCATAATAAATTTTAAAATAGATAAAAATGTAAGAGTGATGAACAAAAAAATTATTGTTTTTGAATTTTGTTAGTGAAAAAAGCTAAATTATTTTTCTTTTGAATTAAATGATTTCAAAGAAAAATAAATAAAAATAGAGTCAAATGCCTTTATAATAAGTGATAAAAAATGAGAAAAAAATCAAAGTTTTTAGAACCGGACCATTCATCGAATTAAAAAAATTAACGGGTGGACATTAGTCCAACAATGGTCAAACTGTTACCGACCCCAATGACATTATTAATATATAAATATATATTATTAATAATTAATAAAAATTTCGTTTTTATGAACTAAAACATAATAAAAATAAGTTACAATATTAATGAAAGTGATTAATTTTAATAATATTTTTTTCCAAAAAAATATAAGAACAATTAACTGAATTTACCTATTAGACCGATGGTCAATGGACCAACCCTTTCGATTTTTATAGGTCCGACCACCTGTCCGATCCAAGTTTTAAAATATTTTAAAAAAACCCAAAAATAAAATTAAAAAGAATTTATTTAACTCCCACATATTACTCTTACACAAAAGAATTGGTAAAAGAGGAGTGATCGTTTAAAGTTTTGTTTTTTTTATAAAAAACAACATTGAAGAAAATATATAAGTTTTTTTTATCCCTAATTTAATTAAAAAGCTTTTTATTAACACTTTCAAGTAACTAAAGTATTATTATTTTTGTTTGGTAATTTATTTTTGACTAAAAGACAATTTGTACCCCAAACTTTACACCATTGTTGACTTTTGCACCCCAAATCGAAAAAGGTGTCTAAGACACTTTGAAACTACATTATCGTAACAAAGCAGCATTTTTTTTCACTTAACTTAGAGGTCAAAGTAATAGTTAAGTAAGTAACACAAGTTTGGGATGCAAATTATCTTTTAGTCTTAAAAATTTACAAAAATAATTAATTTTAAATAAAATAAAATAATTTTAAAATAGTTAATTTGAAATAAAATAATTAATTTTAAAAATAAAAATAAAATAATTTAAAAAAAAAACAGATTTTTTGTAAAAATTATGTTTTCACAAAAAAATTCTTTTTACAAAAAAAATTAACAAATTTTTGTTTTTACAAAATTGTAAAATAAATATGTGTTTACAAAATTGTAAAATACAATTTTTATAAAAAAAATAATCTGTTTTTACAAAATTGTAAAATAAAATTGTGTTTAAAAATAGAATTTTTAAAAACTTGTAAAAGCAGATTTTTTTTCAATTTTTTTGTAAAAATAGATTTTTTAATTTTTTTTTGTAAAAACAGATTTGTTTTTGTAAAAATAGAATTTAAAACAGGTTTTTTTTTAAAAAAATTTGTCTAAAAACTTTACAAACTTTTTCAAATTTTAGACACTTTACAAACTTTAAAAATTCTGTTTTAGACAAAAAATTTTTGAAAAATTTCTGTTTTTAAATTCTATTTTTACAATTTTTTTTTTAAAAATCTAATTTTACAAAAAATTTGAAAAAAAATCTGCTTTTACAAGTTTTTAATAAATTCTGTTTTAAACACAATTTTGTAAAAAAATTGTATTTTACAATTTTGTAAAACACAATTTTGTAAAAACATATTTTTTTTATAAAAAAATTGTATTTTACAAATTTGTGAACACAAATTTATTTTACAATTTTGTAAAAACAAATTTTTTTTAATTTTTTTGTAAAAAAGATTTTTTTTTGTGAAAACAGAATTTTTACAAAAAAAATCTGTTTTATTTTTTTAATTATTTTATTTTAAAATTAATTATTTTATTTTTATTTTTAAAATTAATTATTTTATTTAAAATTAACTATTTTAAAATTATTTTATTTTATTTAAAATTAATTATTTTTGCCAATTTTTAAGACTAAAAGACAATTTGTACCCTAAACTTGTGTCACAGCCTTAGCCGATCACTTTTGACCGGTTAATTGAAGAAAATATGCGTTTTGTTACGTATAATGAAGTATCGGTTAATTGAAGAAAATATGCGTTTTGTTACGTATAATTAAGTTTGAGGTGTATTTAAGTACCTTTTTTAATTTGGGATGCAAAAGTCAACAATGATGTAAAATTTGGGGTACAAATTGTCTTTTTAGTCTTTATCTTTGTTAAAAATAAAATCGACTTGAAAGCATCAAAATGAATGAGCATTGCAAATTTAACCGAAGATGGAAGATTCGACGGTGAAAGTGGAAGAGTCGTCGGAGGTGGAGCAACGACAAGGAGGAGGAGGAGGATCAGGATGGGAGTGGTTGCACAAGAAGAAGATTTCAACAGAGGATCTGTCTCGTACTGTTCTCCAATCCACTGACTCTGCTATTCGCTCCGCTCGTTCACTCCAACACAACTCTTCCAAACTTTTTCAATCGCTCCAGGTTGGTTTCATTTTTCTCTTGAAATGTTGTCGCCTGCCTGCAAACCTTTTTCTTTCATTCCATTTTGATTTGTTGTATTGTATTGTACTCTTATCCAGTCATTCAAGGTTTCGTAGGGCAAAAACTTTTGTTACTTGTCTTTGTCTTAGATGATTGGTGATTCACTCTATCACCTCTAAATTAAAATGCGGTTAGGTTGTCTGAGATCTGAATAAGAAAGTAGATTATATAAAAATGCAGCGACTCTCGAAGCTTTTTTTTTTTTGGTTATGTTCTCTATCGGTCAGTAAAATCTATTACCTTGTGAAAATGTGGCCATTTGTTTTGGTTTCTTTTCTTTGTTTTCTATATTACTCACTCAAGTCACTTTTATGTTTTTGATGATGCTTGCACACGTTCTAAATGTCTTGCAGGATTTTGTTCCTCAAACAAAATTCCAATATCAAACTTATGAAGATGCTTTCTTCAAGAAAGTTAGAGGTAAGTTCTTGTGAGTTGGAATTCTACCTAATAACACCATCAACTTATATGTAAATTTCTAGTTCTTTCACCTTTAAACAAATAATTAATGAAGTTCTATTTAGATTCCACAATAATAGTGCCATTTTGTAGCATTTGCCTTTCCATTGCATGCTGTATTACTGTATTCCTGTTATGCTGCTGTTTTGATTTTGAATCATTTAGCTCATGTTAACCACAATGGGATGTGAAGCACTGACACAAACAAGGTAGTACAATTCAAGACAAGTGGGATGCGCCAACATGATCTTTTCAAAAGTGTTGGGCACAACCATACAGGGAACGTATTAAATAATGTGTATAGAATATAGATGAGCTATATATATTTTCTTCCACTTTCAATCAATTTAGGAAATTGAAGTTCTTATAAACTAAAACAACATGACAATTTCTTCTCAACATCAACCATTTTCATTTAAGTTTTCATATATAAATCGAAGGTAGAAGTTTATGTCACATAGACATAAATTACAGCCTCACTATTGTAGGGTTTATCATTTTTCTAATTTCATTTTAGATTCCTATATGCAAAAGACTATCTACCTGCCCCCTTCTTAATAACTGCCAAAAAGTACAAAGAGAATGAAAATCACCGGTCATTATGTGATATTCACGTATTTGTGATGATTAGTACCTCTATTCTACAAAAAAGTACCATTTGACTCTTTTCCTAGTCAATTTGCAAAATCCTAATATTCAAAATTGATGTGAATTTATTTTCTTTTGATTAATACGACATTTAATATTATAAACTACTTAAAAAGTATTACTAGGTGCAAAATTGTTATTTCAAAAATTAAAATAAATTCACATCACAATTTGTATTTTATGATTTTGCAAATTAATTGATCAAAGTCAAATGAGACTCTTTTTGTGGAACGGAGAAACTAGTTTTGTATTCTCTCTTACAAACGACGATTTAATATTTGCTTTGTTTACTCTGTCAGTTTTACTTCCATGACATGTTTAAATAATGTTATATACTATGATTTCTGGACATGTTGAGACAAGTGCTAGACACATTCTCAACACAGAATAATTTTATTTTTATAGACATGTCATGTTAGGGTAAGTAGGCCTTATGGAATGTCCGTGCATCTTAGTCAGCGGCTATTGCCCATAATTGTTCAATTACCTTTCTGCCTAGAAGTTCAATTTCCAGGCTCTTATTTTAATTATTTGCCGGTTTAAAATGTGGTCATTGGCCCATTAAGGTTCTGAAGAGTGATTTTGGCCAAATGTCATAGTTTCTTTGAGTTTGTATTACTTAAATATCTGAAAGTTGTCACCTTTTTTTGTTTTAACAGATGAGTTAGCTAGTGTAAGAGAACACCCAGCAGTGGCTGGTGGAGTTGCTGTTACAGCTGGCCTTCTGCTTATGCGAGGTATGGTTTAGAACCTAACAAAATAATGGTTAAACATGTTATGGGCTACTAATTCTGATAGAAAGTGTAAGGCTTGCCTAATATATGTGAACACTTAACTGGCCCAAACTGTCTTCTTCAGTTGAGTGACTCCCATAGTTTTTGTTATAGCTTTCTTAAGTGGATGCTTCTTGTCTAATCATCTGATGGATAAGGTATAAACTATGTAGTGACTTCAGGATCCTTTAGTAAATGACGCACAAAAGGGAGTTTGGTGTGACAGCATTGAGCTATAACGTAATTGAGGGACATTATGTGTGGAGCTATAACATAATTGAGGGACATTACCTGAGGAGCTCTAACATAATTGAGAGACATCATCTGAGTTCATCTTGTAGGGGAATCTTCTATACTGTTTCAATGTATAATCTACTGTGTAGATATCAACTGAGGATTGGATAATTCAACATATCCAGCTACTTCATGCTATGCTGATTATAGAATGCATTTATTATTTGGTTGTAAGAAATACTTGAAAATTATTATTGGAGCAATGCTCTGCCTCTATTCAGTTCTATATTAAATCTTGAAAAAACATTTCAGTGATTGAATTACCAACTATGCAAGTTATTTTTTGTGAATACATGATTACATTCTTCATTTCATAGTTTTAGTGCCAATTATTTGCAGGTCCTAGAAGATTTTTGTTTCGTCATACATTTGGTCGATTGCAAAATGAGGAGGTATTTCTCTCTGATGCTTGATATGATTTTAAGACCTTCAAAAGTTCTCTATGTGCAAATACTGAAAGTTTTATTTGCTTCTTCCCTTTTCTTTAGAAATTATTTAGAAATAACTGTCAGCCAGAAAAAAGAGAAATCTTTGCAGTTTTCATTTTAAAGCTAAAATTTGTGCAGGCACAGTTTGTTAGAGCTGACAAGAATGTAAAAGAGTTGAATCTATCTGTTAACTTAATGAAGAAGGAGAGCAGAAAGCTGCTCGAAAGGGCTAGCCTTGCTGAAGCGGAAATGAAGCGGGGCCATACTGACCTAATGTAAAAATTGGTTTCAAGCATCTTGGGGTATATTTTGCTAAATATTTTGACTTTTCTGCATTTTTTGACCTGTAGGGCTGCTGGAAGTCAGATCCAAAGCCTTGCTAAATCACTTTATAAAGTTGAAGCTGAAGCTGTTGGTATGTGTTGGGCCAAGCTCTAGTAGAATTATGTTATTCAATTATAAGAGCATTTCTTTTATTTCTTTAAATAGTTGTTGCTATTAGATAGTGTGACCTCACAGGGTCAATGAGCAAAGTTGCTAGGATAAGGATAAGGTTGGAGCATGTTAGTAACTCATACTGGTAGTTCTATCCAATAGTTTCTAACAATTTGATATAAGAGCAGTTATTTTGAATTTCATTTTTATGCTTATTATGAATGAATATTGAATATTTAGGGTAGTTTCTCTTGTTTGTCACTTTTTACAGCCTCAAGTTCTTCCTTTTTGTCCCATTATTCCTCCCTCAACAGTCTCAACTCTATATCTGAAATCTATTCCTTCTATTGGTTAGAATCATTGTTAAGGATCCAGCCTTGATCCTAACAGTTTGGTTGTCAGAGCAGTTCTAACCTAGGAATCATTTTATTCTGCATCCACATCACCTTCAACTCTCTGTGTCCACACAAAACCTTCTCCTAAACCTAACCCTAACTACTCCTAATCTTGTGGATAAGATTTAAACATTCATTTTAAATCCAAAATCTACCCCAAACAGTAGCCAAACCCCCCAGAAAAACTAGCGTTCAATACTCTGTTTCTGCAGAATGCAGATGTTAAGAACCCTAAAAAAATCTTGTCCAAAACCTCACCAAATCCGTCCAATTGAGCTTGAGAACAAGAAATTTGCTGAATTAACAATCTGAGCACTACAGGGCTTGATTCATGAGCAAATAACTACCCAAACTCATCAAATCATAGCCAAAAACACATGTCGTGGATGTTCCTTTCTGGACAGCCTGCAACTGAGATTTTTCTACTTGTTTTGAGATAATGTCAAGGCCAATCCACTCGAAATACTTTACGAACTTACCCTTGTATTTTCCTTTTAAAATCAATTAAAGTAATATTTTAATTCAGTTTCTACACACTTTGCTCCACCCAGCACTTTCTGGGATATTTCCTTTGCTTCATCAATTTGTGAGTTGTTTGCTGATTGAGTTGGAATCACTGCCATATAGTGATATGAATCAAGCCGAGCGATCAAACACACCAAATTCTACTAGTTTCTTCATGGATAATTTTTTTCATTCTATTTTTATACACAGCTTAGCAAGAATGGGGAATATGATGAACTATTCCTTTGCTGTTTCATTCATCTGACCTATTTGAAGGAAGCTCATTTACTCTCATAAGTCCCTAAAAGCTTTTGCTAGGTGAACTTGTGCAAATTTTTGAACTTGGAACTCAAATCATTCTTGAGGAAGTCCATTTCTACAGTATTCTACCTACTTGAGCTTATTTACTCGCAACCAGATTAGTTTGTACTAGTTTGGTTCTATTTATTCAAACACTGGATTCAATTTTTCTGAGTTTCAACCTTCACTCTTCATCATATTCTACGCTAAGTAGCTTAAACATGGCTAGAATCTCATCACTTCCAAACAACTATTGTGACAAGAATTTCTAAGCTACAGAGAGTGCACGAGTGGGAAGCTACAGAATATTGAAGACAAAATGGATCTTTTTGAGTTTTTTATGGGATTACTGAGGTAAAAATCTCCTGAAATTGATCATGAGTTTTCAATCCTTTTGGTGATATAAAAAAGAGAGTTGAAAGAAGGAATGTTAAAGTAAGAAGGAAACAACAAGAAGAAGATGATCATTGGAGAAGAAACATGATGATAATGAAGAGGGCTTTTTCAGCACTTCAATGCATAAAAATTCAGGGATGGATGTTGAAGGGAGGACTACATATGATGAAGTAGTTTATGAAGGGAGCCCCACATTTGATAAAGAAGCTAACTATGAAGGCAATCATATACTTGATGAAGAGGCTGAAATGAATTAGGATGATTATCAAGAAGGCAGTTCTGAACAAGTGCTGCAAAGAACTTACGTAATTTCATGGCAAGAAAAAAAGCTAGTTTTTGATACTGGAGTAATTGTATGGTTGATGTTTCCAGAGTATCTACTGAAGTTTTCAAGCTAGATCACTGAACCTCAACCTTGAGGACAAGGTTGCTTTAAGGGGAAGGGTTTGTTATGTCAAGCTCTAGTAGAATTATGTTATTCTGTTAAGGGCATTTCTGTTATTCTTTAGCTAGCTAGTAGTTGCTATTAGATAGCGTTACCTCACATGGCCCATGTGCAAGGTTGTTAGAATAAGGATGAGGTAGAAGCGTTCATTTGAGTAGGTGCATTCCTGTAGTAGAAACTAGTAGGTGTATGTGAAATGTTGCTTCCTTAGCTTGATATGCACAAACAACACTCAGAGGCCAGAAAGGCCTTAAATAGAATAAGCATCCTTAACTAGGTGGGTACCAAATGGTGACTACACACATTTGTTTTCTATTAGCATTTTGAAAGGTGCTGTTCTCTTCTCGGGGTGTGTGTGTGTGTGTGTGTGTTTTCATTGATCAGTTTTTGGTTGGATAGTTTGTTGTTGTTTATGGAGGGCAGGGAAAGACATTTACTGATTTTGTTTCTGAATTCTGATAGATCTGATGGATGTGCTGCGAGAGATTCCTGGTAGAGAGGCTCTGAAACTACGAGCTGAGGCAAGTCATTCACATCCTTGTATTTTTACCCTCTTTAATTTCTTAGAGCCATGTTACCATATTTTAATTTCAGGCTCTTAAAAATGCTCCTCCCTCTTTAACACGTTAATCAGGTTGCTTCCATGGCCTCTTCTCTCCGACAGCAGAGGACCACTGCGGACAAAAGGATTATGAAAATCTCTGAATTAGGCATTCCAGTGTGATAGTTTGCAGATATAGTGAATGGTTTTATCAGTATTTGAAGGTGCTGAAGATTAATAACTTATAAGAGTGCCTGTAATTTTGGTCTTCTCATAAGCAAAATGGGTTTTCTCCATAATGGAATATTTTATATTCCTTTAACCTGTGAGCCTAGAGCTCAACTTGAGGTACCCATCTATTGGGGGTCATGCATGGATATATAGAATCTCTATCCTGACTCTGTATTACTTATGGCTGGTTGAGATTGTCTTCGTTGCAGAGTACACATCTCTTTATGAGAAAGGAAAGTACAGTAAAACTTCTTGGGCCAAACTATTTGTATTCTAATTGAGAGGTTATTACTAAATAGATGTATTGGTACAAAATATCTTGCGAACACCTAAAAATATTCACTTTAACAAAAATATCAATAAGAACTCCCTAATAGTAATTATTATTCAAAAAATATTTATGCAAAAGTTGTTTGACACAACGATTTACTCTTTAGAGTTGTTACCACATCTTTGAACTTGCGGGTATGTAATAGCTCATTAGCATAAACACCTTGTTGAATCCAAAACATTTCTAACTTTTCAAGCATGTTTAGAGCTTTATAGGAAATATAGTTTTTTATAGGAAAATATAGTTCTTTTATAAAAAATGTAAGTCTTTTAAAATTAATATTGTCTATCTCATATATATATATATATATATATATATATATATATATATATATATATATATATATGAAATTATTATTATATAGAGGTATAATGTCTTATACAGGATTTAAAAAGTATATAACATATTACAATTTAGAGATTATTCTTATTTATAACTGGCCTAAATTGGGATTAATTTTTTTTATAATATTGTAGAAGTTATTCTTATATAGAGTATTCCTAAATAGGGTTTTACTGTATATTGAGAATTTGCATTAATGTGCCAATATGGTGCCAAAAAATAATTAAAAAAAGAAGCTGTTGTAGATATCTAAAGTATTAAAAACATTATTTTTATTTATTTAATTTTAATTTTTTTGGGGGGTGAAATATTGGAGAATCATTGATAATTGTTCTGTAATATTGGCCTGCTAACAGTTGCATAGGAAAAAATAGAAGCCAAGAAAAGGGAGAAGAAGAAATAACACACACACACACACACACACACTGACACACATATATATTCCTCCTGGTTGAGAATTTTATTTAACGTAGTGAAATTACACAAAAGTTTTGAATTCATGAAACATTGATATTTTATATTAATAATGCATGGGGGTTGGTGAATTTAACCGAACACTGCACCACAAGCACCTCCTTATCGACCCCCCACCCCACACTTGAAATTATTATTATGCATCAGAACCTTGGGAATGATGGTCAGTTGTGGAGGAGGTGGTGGTTTCCTTGGCCTTGGCTTTCTTCTTTCCCTCCTTCCTTCCACGCTTTTGGTGGTGTTGTTCCATTTCCGTGCTATCAGAGACATCCATATGCACACCAGGATTATTGGTGGAGTAGCTCCCACCAAGCATGAGCGAATTGTTGATAGCTTGGAAATTGCTGTTGACCAAGGCAGTCAACGGCTCATGCTCCTCCTCCTGCAAACCTGGACGATCAGCACTAGGCTCCGCATCTAACTCGCTTCGCATGGTTGCTCCAACATTGCTACCGGCGAGCGTGATAATTTTAACTCCATGATCATCATCATCGTCATGATCATCATCGTGGCGCTGAAGGTCTGCAAGGCGATGAGTGAGTGCAGAGATCATGTCTCTAATTTCACGATCAAACACCTGTTTTTGCTTCTCTCCCTCCGTCATTGTTTGAAATTGGTAATGCAAGAGCAGTGAGGCGTTTGGGGGTTGGATTTAAAGAGACCTGCTGGCTTATGGGAATTGATTAAAGGCGGCAAGGGAGGGGGTGCCTTTACTTGCACCACAACACAAGTACTAATTCTCTTCCATGTTTTATTCGCTTATCTCTTGCCACAACAATGAAGAAATGGATTGCTTAATCAGTACTTCATCCCTTCAACTTTGAAGCCATCAAACTTGTTAACTTCCTCTTGTTTGGTCAGTACCATCATCTTTGTAACGTTTTGATTTTAAAAAAAATAAAAATAAATTCATCTGTTGCTGGATACTGTTCAAGTTTAACAGGAGAGAAAAAAGTGGTTCTGGTTGTTCATCCCCATAAAACACAATTAAGTCTGCACATTCCAAAACTTAGTAGTAACCTATATTACTGAAGAACAATTAAGCCGTAATTTCTGGGCCTTAAACCTGTAGCAGTTAGGAATTACACTTCATTATACATCTTTACAAAACATGTAGATATTTATCACGTGCCGACTTTCATGGAACAACATTAGCAGGATGGGCTATACATTGTTTTGGGACCTTTCATAACCTACTTTCTCATCTGTGTGACAAGATGAGGCGGTGGTCTTTCAGAACCTCCACCTCCACCACCACCACCACCAAACGAAGAAAAGCTGCCACTTCCTCGGTTGCCAAAAGCTCCAAATCCACCACCTTTACAGTTTAAAGACCTCAGTTAAAAAAAACGAAATATGTTAAAAACAACTAGGATAAATAAGATGAACTACCTGCTGAAGGAAATGTACCAGAAGCAGCTCCCCCAAAACCACCACCAGCCACCGGAGCAGCACCAAACCCACCACCTGCTGTTGCAGCAGCACCAAATCCACCACCAGCAGAAGCTACACCAGAGAAGCCACCACCAGCACCAGCAGAAGCTACACCAGAGAAGCCTCCACCAGCTGAAGCCAGACTAGCAAACCCACCTCCAGCAGCTGCATTTGAAAACCCACCAGAGGACTGATTTCCAACAAAACCACCAAAGCCACTTGCAGAAGAAACACTACTTCCTGGTAGACCAGAACCAAGCTGTCTTGACTGTCCAAAAGAACCAAGAACTGTCCCCAGAGCTTGCTGCCCTGATCCAGTTTGTACGGGATGGTCAAATCTTCCGGTGGAGATTTGAGTAGCAGTCCCACTACTAAAGCCACCAGTGAAAGCAGTGTAGTTCGCAAGCTGAGATGGTTGGGAGGGATGTGGAGATTGGAAACTAAAAGATGCAGGTTTAAATAGCTCACCACCAGGAACTGTCATTGTAAATGGCGGGTTTGGTGGATTAGATGTGTTTGAGAAAGGAGCACCAAATGGATTTGGTTTGGTAGCAGTTGGATTAGGTGCTGAGCCAATCCCAAACCCGCCAAGACTTCCTAATGTAAGTTCAGTTGTTTGGTTTACCTCGGGAGCTTCCTCTTCCATTTCATCCTCCTGTGTAAATTCAACATCTGGACTATCAGTCTTTCCATCATTGGCAGTCCAAGAACCTGAGAGAGATGTTGAGGATAGAACAGGTGCAGCAGCAGATGGTTGTTCTGGTTTAGGTTCCATTGCTACATGTGAAACAGAACTTGCTAAATCACTAAAGCTGAGTTGACTTCCAGATTGAGAACTGGTTGGTACTTCACTTGTTGGCTTTGTTGGTAATGAAGCCTCAAGTTTTGAACTCGATGTACCAGTCTGAAGCTTGGGCTGAGAAGATGAAGCTAGTACTTCAAACTTCTTCTCTGTTTTCAAACTAACCTTGGGTACCTCTGTGCTGGGAGATTTGGATGGAAAATTCAAGGAAGGAGCAACAGATGAGGCTACTAGATCTTCAGGATCCTGAGAAAAGGAGGCAGAAGCAATAACTGAAGAAGTAGAAGCTAATGATCCATGTAGTGAGACTGTCTGGACATTGGCTGTAGAACTAGTTGTAAAGCTGCTGCCTGATGACATTGCAGCAGATGACCATGTCGGAGCAGTTGGTTTAGGAAAAGAAGATGGGGTTGGTGATGATGAATGGATCAGTGGAAGTGACGCTGAACTTGAAAATGGCAATAATGAAGATGGTAAGAGTTGACCAGGATCACTTTTACTAGTTCCAGAATCAGATAGACTGGGAGCTGAACCAGAGGCCAACACAGGAGAGAATGGAGCTTTGCTACTCTTCCCAGAAAATGAGCTTTCAATAATTGTGGGTTCATGCTTCAAATTTCCAATCGTAAAACCAGAAAGTCCAACCTGTTTATCAGTTGAACTCCAAACTGCATTTATTTTCTCTGGGGATGACAGTCTTTGTGCAGGAAACCTCGTGGAATTTGATGGTGTTTGATGGTAGTGGATTTCAGATTGCTGAATAGACCTGGACTCATCAGCTGCAAAGTGATTTAGAGCACCTCTGGATCTCCCAGCAGACTGCGATGATAACGTGGAAAAATTCATTACAGACTGAGTTATGTTTTGTAGTTCATCAGCTTTGAACAACGATGTTGATGGACTCTCAGAAGATTCTTTTGTAATAGCATCTTGTGTGCCTGTAGATATAAACAAGTTATCTTGAGCAACCGTTCTTAGTGATTTTATGACTTACCAATGCCGACAATTAGCAAATTTTAATTCATTCATAGCTAGTGTTTTACCTCTGAGTCTGGATGGATATAAGAAGGTTGATAAGCTGCTAGCAGTTGCTGATCTCTCCATCAATTCATGATCAGAGATTTGATTGTCCACTGACAAGGATGAGATGGTTGTGTTCTCCTTCTGGCGGTCTTCTTGCAAAAGCATCCTTTTCACTGTTGTTTTTGGAGGATTAAAGCTTGACCAATTCTGCATTGAGGTTCATAAGGATTAATGCAAGTAGAGACTCTTGAAACAAGGCAACTTGACGCAGGTAAAAAAATAAATATCTTGCACATGCTTCTGCAAACAGTCTAAAAACCCAAAAGAGTTCACATCAAAAATAAAGAGAGAAACAATAAAAAGAATGAAACTGATATATTAACTTTTCCAGAGGAAACCTTTGTTCTTTCAGAATAAGAGGAGCAGTAGATCTCTTCTATGAGAAAAAAATAGTTAGGATTCTACACTTGGATGGAAATTTGAATACATGAGAAAGTCTGAGAAAGGTAGGGCCATTAGTTTTGCACATAAATTGTTTTCCACACTCACCATAAATTTTCTAGTCTTGTGGTATGAACAAGGATGTAAAGTCATGTTCTTTCATGGAAATGGATGATAGTGTCAAGGACGACCACCATCAAAGTTTGTGTCGCTAAGTTGTGTGCCAAATTAAGTCAAAACCCTTTATCATATTTTATGCAAATGATTATACTTTCATGCTTAGAAACTTAATTTGCTATAATGGACTGGGATTAGGTGGCTGTTGCAAGGGTTATGTGTTTAACTGTTGGCTAATTTGCGTTTTCCCCTTGCAGTACAGACTAATGTGCATTTAACACCTTCAAATTCTAATTGCAAATATATAGCCCTTTAAGTTTACTCGGTTAAAATGTGGCTCAGTTAGCTTCAATTCAGACGGCGTGCTTTGCATGTGCATTGAATTTACTAGAGAGATTAATTTTTCATTGCCAAAATATCCATTAGAGCGAGATACAATCAAAACACGTGCACACTACATCTAAATTGAAATCAGTTTGGCCAATTGGGTCACATCGCAGGTGAGTAAATTAAAAGAGAAAATTTTGTGCAATTAGGACATCAGGGGATCAAGTGCACGAGTTGAAAGTTTGAACAAGCTTTATTTCTTTGTACTTCAACAACACAATCTAATAGCCCAATTCACCAAATGGAGCTAATTGGTAGGGACGGAGCCAGGATTCGATATTGGGGGTTTTGGGGGGGGAATTTTTTAACATAATATATATTAAATCACTAAAAAGTAAAGTTTCACAATTACAAAATATATTTTTATTAAAACAAAGATAATGTAGTAATATAATTTTCTTTGACAAATACAACAAAACATAGCAAAAAAAATTCTTTTAGAACATATCAAAGCTTCGTCAGAATTGCACCCGACGTTCTTTCAAATCACGAAATCCATCTATTATACTAAAGTGTAATGCTACACGGACAACTTTATTGGACATTTTCAATTTTTTTTTTTTTTTGCTTGTGACTACCAAAAAATGTATAGTATTTATTCCAACAGAAATTTTTAAAAAATATAGTGTTTTAGGTGTAATTTGGATACATATACAAATATAGGGTTATACAATCTGTATAACCCTATATTTGTATATGTATCTAAATTACACCTAAAACACTATATTTTGTAAAAATTCCTGTTGGAATAAATACTATACATTTTTTGAAAGTCACAATAAAAAAATAAAATAAAATTGGACCGGTCCAATTTTCCGGTCCCAATTTCCTGTCCGGCTAGACTTTATTCTATACTAAATGGGAAAATATCTACTTTTGGAATTATCTTCACAATAGTCATTAGTCAATACTATTATACTAAGCAACAACCAGTCTGATTAGAACATTAAAATTTGGGTTCTTTACACAAATATACAACAATTAGAAAGTAATTACACCATTAGTGCATCAAAAAATAATTACAAAAATAATACACTTTCCAATATTTATTTACAATATTAGTGCAATTAGGATTCCTTAATTTAGGGAATTAGTATAGGATTCAATTCATAATAATAAGGAACCCTAAAATCAAGGAGAAATAATTGCTATAATTAATAATTCAAATATCTAGGATATAACAACAAAAACAAATTCAAATTCAAAAATAATTGCATACTAATTCCCAACAAGAATAGAGTTACCAAATAAATTGAAAACAAAACAAAGATGAAATCATGAACAACCAAAACAAATCGAAAAAGAAAAATCAGAGTTACCAAACCAGCAAGAACAGATCAAATATGAATTCGGAGTAGCCGAACAAAGAGGAAATCACGAACAACCAAAACAAAACAAATTGAAGAAGAAAAAGAAGTCGGAGTTACCAAGACAAATCAAAGAAGAAGAAGTCGGAGTTACCAAACCAGCAAGAACAGATCCAAAACGAATTCGGAATAGCCGAACAAAGAGGAAATCACGAACAATTTTTTTTTATGAATATTATTTACCCACAAAAACTAAAATGGTTACCTTTGTATGAATATTTGACTATCAACTGCACCATATTCAAAATAATTTTATTTTTAAAAGGTTATTTATAAGTAACTAACAGCTACATAAATGAAAACTTAGACATGGCATTTCGGAGACCTTCTGCACGTAACACTTGGAAACTGTTTTTAATTTTTTTTATAATTAGTTGGTAACCCAATAAAACTGAATTGGTTACCTTTTTATGAAGGTTTGGCTACCAACTTATAAATAACATTTTAAAAATAAAATTATTATGAATATAGAGTGCGATTGGTAGCCAATCCTTCGTCATAAAGGTAACAATTTTAATTTTGTGGGTAACCAAATATTCATAAAAAATAATTTCATGAATGATGGCACTTTGGTGCTTGTAGCTTTCGAACCCTCGAAAGCTAGTAAAAATATTATCTTTGATGAGAGGTAATCTTTGCTTGGGGATACCAAATGAACAGAAAAGGGTGGAGAAGCAAATAGTAATAATATTAATAAGCCTTAGAGCAATATAAATTTTGTTGCCCATGGTAGACCTATGTTGCATCATACCCAGAACAACAACCAGAACAATAAAGAAATAAAAACTGATAACAGTGCCAAGGTCGTCAATGCAGATCAATATGGCCGTCTCAAATTTGGGCGTAGATATTGAGCAATAAGGAAGAAAGGGATTATTAGATGTACGGATTCCTTGATTAGGCACATAAATCGAGGTGTTTGGAGTGCAGAATCGGGTGGTGGAGGAGGAGCGTGGATGGGGAGTAGGCATACACAGTGGTAGGCTGGCTTTGTCGCGGCTGGGCAGCCTCGCCAGCTGAGCCTTGGCTTTGACCGTGCTAGGCCGTTGACTTTTTAGCCTTCAGGCCGGGCCGAACCAGAAGCCTTGGTCCTTGGCTGGTGTGGCTGGCAGGCTGAGCTGTGAGCAGGCCCGGAGCCAGGACCAAAGGTCGCTAGGCTAAAAGGCCTTGGTTGGTCATGCAGTTCCTTTTTTAATGTTACATATTAAAAATATAAATAATAAAATATAAATTAATAAATTTTGTAAAATATTAATATTGTAGATTACTTAAATCATAGATTACACTTTTATTTTTGAATATAAAGTTAGTTTCGATTTAATTTTCTTATAGTGCGTACTAGGATCAGTTGGACATATATTTTGTAAAGTTTAAACATACATATATCTTTTCATTTATGATCATTAAACTCTTACATGGTTATTCCATTTAATTTTCTAATTACTTTATGGAATTTTTATTTAAATTGGTACAACAGAATACCTAAAAAATAACTAAAATCATAAATCCCCTAAGAATTTAGCATATCCAAATTAATGAAGAACTTGAGTATTTACAAGAAACTACCTTATTATTAATATTTAATATTAAAAATTAGTTTATTGATGTATTAATTATTGTTAATATTTAACATTAAAGTAACAAATAATGTTAATAAAATTTTATTGTTAAATATTAATCTTCAGTAGTATTTACAATAAATTAACTTATTATTAATATTTAATCAACTAAGTAACTAACTTATTATTAATATTAAATATACTAACTAGTTATATTCATTGAATATGTATATTAATTAAATGTATCAACAAGAAATCAAGAATGAATAATTAAAATTTTAAGCTTTATTGATGTATTAATTAAAACTAATGTATTATAATTTATAAATTACAATAATGAATAAGTAAAATTTATACTTTATTGATGAATAATTATAAATTTAAAGTTCAAAATTACAAATAATTGGATAAAAAATCATGTAAGGTCTCGGGCCGGCCAGGACCTCGTGTCGAGGCCGAGCCGACCCAGTGTCGAGCCCAAGGCGAGCCGGACCCGAGCCGAGGCCCAAGGTAGGCCGGAGCCTTTTGCAGCTGCCCGGGCCTTTTGCAGCCGAGGCAGAGCCGGACCAGATTTTTGTCTCAAAAAAGCGGCCTTTTCAAGCCTTCCAGGCCAGGCCTGACCGAGCCAGGCCTTGATTGGGCCGGACTTTGACCAGGCCACAGGCCTCGGGCCTTTTGTGCATCCCTAATGGGGAGGGTGGAGGAGCGTGGATGTTGTTCTGTTCTTGTAATTAGCATGCAGTTGTTCTAGATGAGGAGAGAGAGAAAAAGCAATGGGGATAACTAATTCCTAAATTAAGGAATCTTAATTGCATTCTAATTCCCTAAATTAAGTAATCCTAATTGCACTAATATTGTAAATAAATATAAAATTGTATTAATTGTGTAAATATTTTATGGGTACACTATTATTGTAATTATTTTCAAAAATGTAATAGAATATGTAATTCTTCCTTAAAATTTTAGACTTGAATTTCAGATTTAGGATTTGGATTTTGGATTAAAGACTAACAACTATTGGGTCAGGCCGAAAACAATAGAATACCAAATGGGCTTTACAAAAACTCTCAAATGCAGGGGGTATGGCCCCTCCAAACCTATCTTGGCTCGGTTCCTCCTTTAATTGGGCACATTAGTGCATACTTTAAGGGGTGAAATCCAAAATTCTTGTCTAGATATAAAAAATTTAATTTGAAAAAAGAAATATTACAAAGATGGAGGACAAGGAGTCGTCATGAAAATACATGTTGGAGAATAAACAAAAACTCAAAAAGATTTGCCCACCAATGTCTATGCACAAAAAATCTCCCATAACAAGTGGAAATAAAAAAGAGAACACTCGATAAAATGATACTTTCCATAATCTACAAAGATCAAACACAATTATCTTAAATATGCCCCCATACAAAAGTAAGAAAAAAAATAATCCCATCTTGTACCAAAGTGAACAATTGACAGTTTCCTTTAAAAAGCCATGGATTACACACGTTTCCGATTCTCCAAAGCATAGAAAATAATGTACTTCTAAAGCAATTTACCATCCTCCCTCCATGCAAAACCTCTAACCCAAGTAAGCAACAAATCCTCCAAAGCGGAAAACACCACCCGCCTTCCCTCCCCAACACTCCAAAAATAGAATTTCAGAGTCCCACAGCAACAACACGCAAAATAATGAGAATGTCTCATCATCCAGCTTACACAACACAAATATCTACAGAGAGCATTGTGGGATCTACGCACTTGATGAAAATCATTAGTATTCAACCTTGTATTTTAGAGACCAAATAAATGTCTTGATCATCAAAAACCCAAGCATTCATTTTAATCCAAAAACCTTAAAATGGCCAAACAAGAAAACCTCCATAAAACCTTGGTATCCTTGTGCCTTGCAAACTCCTAATCTTACCCAAAAGAAACCCCCTAATGAACAAGCGGCACCCAAGTATACTAAACAGTACCAGAAAGAGAGTTGCATAAACTTTGTGCTAAAGTACATTGCATAAAAAGATACTCATGAGACCCGACCTGAACTTTGCCAGCACAAGACACATATCTATCGCAAACAATTGTAAGATCTTAGCCTCTGCGCAAATCATTCTTATGTATCAGGTGATAGAGAAATGAAAATTATACAAAAGCCTTAATTTTCGAGGTGACCTTGCCTTCCAAATATACGAGAAAAATTATTAGCATATTGAATATGAAGAAGACGGAAAATGAGAAATCCGACTGAAAAGACCCTAAGAAAGAGCCAAATCATTAGCCTCTTAGGTTGTGTTTGATAAATCTGGAAATTAAGATTTGAATGATTATGATGTCTTAATAAATTAGATCATCTGAATGGTTATGAGGTCTGAATCTAAAAAATTGTTTGATAACTAAAAGTAAGTTATCTCTTAATGATACTATTTTACTATTTTAAAGGGTAAAATTTTATTTAATAATTTTAAATATTCAATTTAATAAAAATGAGTGCATAATATTGTTGAATATATTTATATAAAAAAAAATTATCAAAAAAAAATCATTAAGAAGTACCTCTTAACTATTAAGATTTCATTTTCTGTTTTACCGATTAAGAGGCATTCAGAGGAAACAAAAAAAGAAAAACAGCATCATGCCTCGTAGTGAATAAGAGACAGTCCATTAGGAGGCAATCAGATGTAAACAAACAACACCTTAGTTTATTTAAATTCTTAATAAAATGAAAACTTCAAGCCACAGTTGCTCCTTCCTAATAAATGAAATGAGCAATGGGGACATTATGTAGTACGGAAGATAAAACAAATTTTGAAATGCGATGGGGTGGAAATCCTAATCTTCATTGATATTTTCCACCCCATCCAAATGTCATCACTTATTCAAACAAGCCAACTATCCTCCTAGAAGCGGATGTGATCTACATCCCCAACCTTGAAGATGATAAAAGAGAGGAAAAAACTCATTCTAGCATGTGGTATCCCATCCGTCATGGTGAAGACCACATTTCTTTTGATAACTTTATGATTTCGACACAATATTTTCCAAACCTAAATCCCCTTTCCTTGTTAAAATGACAAACCTGATCCCAAGCCCTGCCCAAAGGAACCACTTATTCATGCTCCCTCAAAGATTAAAAAAAAGAAAAAAAGAAAAAAAGAAAAAAAGGAGAGAAATAATAAATAGGAATACTAGAAATACACAGTTTGAACTAGAGACATACCATGCCTACGTCTAATCATCTTCTTGTGCACAAGTTCAAGCAGGTCTTTGAAGATACCCTGACTTCTAATGTTAATTCTGAAGACATGGTTCTTTGGAAATCAGTTAGATAGCTCTAAAGTGAAAGCAGCAACCATTTGGCAATCCATTAGACAATCAAGCCTTGAAGTTGAATGGAGGAATGCTGTTTGACAGAAACTTTGTGTCCCTAGATACTCCTTTATATTATGGCTGGTCATCCTCAGAAGAATCTCTACTGCAGATATTCTAATTGGCTATGGTCGACTAGTGGATCCTATTTGCTGTGTAAGAATCATCCGAAAATCTTAAATCATCTTTTCTTTGGATGCTCATACTCCTTTGAGGTTCTAACAAAAACTTTTGAACAATGTCGTTTGCATCAGATACCATTTGAGTGGAATGCTATGCTACTTAGGGTCACTAGATATAAGGGTGTTGTCATCAAAGTCCTTATTCTGAAACTTCTATTTGCTACTACAGTCTATAAGCTTTGAATTGAAAGGAATTCTAAATATTTTGATCCGGATCATTCTTCTGTTCCAGCTAGAACTTTAGCCAATGAGGTTCTCAACCTTGTTAAACTTAAATGCAGGTTTCCACACTTCTCAATTCTTTCACAAGGCCTCTCTCCATCACGATCTTTCCCATGGCTTTATTTAGGCTCTCACGATGTTGTAGATCAGTTATGTATTGTATTTCCTTTGTTTATAGCAGCCACATCATTAAGTCTATCCATATGATGTTTATGAATTCTGCCCCTTCGCCACTGTAATTGTTTGTCTTTTAAAAACAAATCCAATTTAGCAAAATAAATATAAAAATACACACATGAATCAAAGTGATTTGTTTCTAGAGTAAAGAACACTTCCACCATCTAATCTCTTAGCCACCCTCTATAAATGGATTCGAAGAAGATGTAAAGGATTACCTTGCAACAACATTCCAAATTAAGTCAACGAAAACTCTTGAATAACACAAACAACCAAATAAAACTAGGGACCAACTGACCAAGAGAGTAGATGTCTACATTATACCGTGAGACTACACTAAACAAATTACCTTAAGCCAAAAATCTGGCCGTTCGTAATTTTGCACAAACAACATTATGCAAAGGCAATAGATTGCCTGAACTAATCATGGGCTTTTAAGACTTGGAAACCTAAGACCGTTCGTTAGTTAGTAAATGTTAATTAGATATTTCATTCTTATATGATTTTAGGTGTGAAGGGACTCAAAAGAAAAGTTAAATGTCGACTAGAGAACAAGGCGAGAGGTCGACTTGGGCCAGCAGCTAAGGCAAGGCAAGCGCCTCGACAGCTAGGTGTTGCTTTAGCAATTGGGCCCAAGTCATGCATGACCTATAACTAGGAGTGAGCAAAAAACGGATAAAACCGAATAACCGAACACAACCGAATTTTTTTAACCGAATTATTTCGGTTTTTCGGTTTTTTTTCTAATTTCGGTTATATCCGATTTATTGTTCGGTATTCGGTTTCGGAATCGGTTTTAAAAAATAGATTATTCGGGTATCCGAATTACCGAATTTATTACTTAAAATAATAATAATTTTATAATGTGTTCTTTAACCCATACATTTGGAGCCCATTCTTCAACCCATTCTTCAGCCCATTTGAGCATTGTAAAAATTATAAAAAAAACACCGGTCCCTTCCTTTAAGTGAAAAGGCATATGTCGTCAACCTCAACCCTAAGCCCCATTCTTCAGCCCTAAGCCCCTAATAGAGTAACAGCCTAACAGGCACAGCCGCACAGCTTTATCGATCTCTTCTCCGGCTCAATCTCTGTTAATATGCATACGAGCAATAAACAAGATGATATATCATAATTTCGCTGAAGAAAATCTTGGAGACCAGTTTTCAGAGCTACCAAGACTTCCAGTTGAGCTCGATGGGACTTCAATAGAATCTCCAAGGTAATGTCTGATCTCTTATCCAGTGCTTGCTGAAAATCACATAGCTTCCATCTCTTACCTGGATTCAAAATGACGTCACGAACAGACTCCTTCAGATTTGTATTAGATTGTCCTGTCATCTCATTGAACCTCTTGGCCATTATGTGTATTGGTTCAGAAACTATCATGCGGATGATTGGATCCACGAAATCAGCTCCACGGCTCCACCTGCAAAGAGAGGCACTTTCTCATCTTGTTTATTACTTCAGATTTATGTTGGATGTTGATTCGGTTTTTACCCGAATACCCGAAATTACTATTCGGTAATTCGGTTTTTTCCAAATTTCGGTTTTCAGTTTGGATAATAAAATTAGCACTAATTTGGTTTTCGGTTATAACCGAATAGTTTATTCGGTTCGGTTATAACCGAATGATCACTCCTACCTATAACCATGATCCATCGACTAATTTAAAGAGGGATTGAGTGGGAGACAATAACCCTATTTTGCGAATCAAAAAACTTTGCAACCGAGAGAGACGGAGAGATCGCGGGACGACTTGTCGACTTCTACCGGCAAGTCTCCTCCTGTCGGCGACGACCTCTCCTCCAACCGTAACTCACGAAGCCCACTATTGCAACTTCTTGTTTTGCTAAGGGCCCTCAACTTTTCTCTTTTATTTTTGTAAGTTTCTCTTATCTTTGTAAGTTATCATTTTGTACTACATAATAAGTGGACAGTTGACACTTGGTTGCTTGGTTAGACACTTGGACATGCCAAGATTAATGCTAAGCAAAGATTATTACTCCCTCCGTCCCTCTTATTACTATTTTAGGTAGTCCCAACTCCCAAGTTAAATGTCTACGTACCTTAAATAATCTATTTTTTACAATAATTTGCCTACAAGACCCTTAGTATTAATTGTCATATTTCTATTTTCTATACATATTTATGAAATATATCTAGTCATGTGCATAAAATTATGCAATTAAATGAGAATTAAAATATAGACAATTTTGTCATTTTATCATCTTTCTTAATATGCGCAAAAAGTCAACCAAGACTTTTATTCTGGGACGGAATGAGTATTATATTTGAAGAACACTGTTGAGAGAATTTCATGTATCCCACTATTCAGTATCCTTTGTGTTGTATCCTTTTTATTTTGTAAACTCCATGTAACGAAGATTATTTTGGACCACTTGATTTATTTATTTAGTAGTTAGTACTTACAAAATTAGTAATACATTAAAAAAAATGGTAATATGTTGATATTTTAATTTGATAAATGATTTCTTATTTGGATTAATTGTTGAAATAAATTCAACACTAATTTTTTGTGAATGCTTTTTAACTGTTTATGTATCAATGTACTTTTAAAGTAAAATAAATATGTATAAATTGCACACTGTAAACGACTTATCACCATACAAACGCTATAACAGACACTTTATCGCCTAGGCATCCTAGTGGTCAGCTACCGCCATGACTCGTCGTGGCGCCGTAACAACTATGGTTATAATAAGTACTAGTATTTTAAATGAACTTAAACTTGACACTTGCTTATGATTATTAACTAAATAACCATAAGTAACTTGACACTTGCTTATGGTTATTTAGTACTCCCTCCGTCCTAGGATAAAAGTCCTGATGGACTTTTCACGCATATTAAGAAGAGGAATAAAATGACAAAATTGCCCATAATAATGTCACTAAAAATGGAGAGAGAATTTGAATAAGAAAAGTATGAGATATTTAATGTTACGGACATAATAGGAAAAAATGTGTAAAAGTTTGGTTATTAAAGGAAAGTGGACATTTAACATGGGACTAACCAAAATAGTAATAAAGACTTTTATCCTAGGACGGAGAGAGTATAATTTATTACTCCCTCCGTCCTCCAAAGGATGTCTGAAGCACATTTTGCTAATAAATTAAGAAAAATAAAGAAGAGAAAAGTGAGTAGAAGAAGTTTTAAGTTTATCCTTAGTGCCTCCCCCTCCCCCCAAAAAAAAAAAATTACTTTTTTTTTATATATACTAGTTAACTAAATGACATAGTTGCTCTTTACTTTATGTACTAATTGTCATCCTTTTAAGGACAAAATAAATGAGGGAGTATTATAATATGTATATCTAAATATATAGAGTTTCAATGTATCCCCACATACCGTATCCTACTTTTTCTGAAAATATCAAATCACGTATCGTACTTTGTGTCATATCCGTATCAAGCGTCCGTATCGATGCTTAATAGGTTTCACTGAAGGGGCGATTCTGTCCTTTAGTTATTGCTGAGAGTTCAGGGACGACAGGATGTTGTACTCTCTTTTAAGAGTAACTAGGTGTTTTCACAAGTTTCATTAATTACAGGAATGTAAAGGTGCAGATGTGCAGTGCATGTGTACAGGTAGTTATGCTTACATATATGTGAATGTGATAGAAATGAAGAAAAATAAAGGACCTATGAAGTATGACCAGTAGTTAGGAGTTATGGATGTATGTATGTATCAAACTGTTGCCTAAACACACAGCTGAAACAGGTAAATCTGAATAGTTTCAGCGGTTCAGTATAAGTTGCAACTTGCAAGCAAAAAGCATCAATACATGAAGCTTTTAATATTATGTAGATGATGGGTATAATATAGATGGAAAAATGAAATAGCAAAAGAAAGCCAAAATATGTTACCCTGTCCAGCGAGTCTCTGCGCCTCCTTGCAGTCTCTGGTTCAGAACTTTTCATTGTGCTTGACTGGTTTCTCCAGGGTTGTTCTTTAGCAACAGCAGAACTTGAAGAGCTCAAAAACTCTTTTTTTAATGGGGTATCAAAACCTCTTACTTCATCTGGAGAGATGAAAGAGGAATCATCATATGGGATCCCAATTGTTTCAAACAACTCTCTTCTTATATTTTGTTTTTTCATAGAAGGTGACTCTATGCTCAGAACAGCCATTTGTTTTGAGAGACATTTAGAAAGTTGCTCTGCAGCTGCAAGTTGTGCACTCATTGTGTTATGTAAACTGTGCAAGGAATTTACATGTCTGCAAAGGCAAAAAACCAACATTTAGTTAAACCATAATAAACACTCACAACAATATTGACGAACTCTCTCACATACCCAAACATGGTAGATGTGTATTACATATTTGGTAATACATCTGACAAGTACACTATGAAGCACAAAGTACGGACACTTCTTGGAGGTCAATGTATCCATGTCGGATACGTGTTGGACACTGATACTCCACGAATACTTCTGGATACGTATCCAATACTCTTGGATACTTCAACTTCATTATTTTTGACCTTTTAAATTCTGGATACTTCCGGATACTCTAGGAATACTTTCAGATACACTAAGGATACTTTTGAATACTCCAGGGATACTTCCAGATAGCAAGGGAACTCAAATGCTATGGTATGGCAGTTTCACGTATTGAGGAGACTAGAGAGTAAATTGTCTTGATCCAACCATGCTTGATATTTAGGATTGTGAACATCTTTATTGTTGATTTTGATAGTAGTAGAAGAACTCGGAAAGGAGCCATCAAGAAATTTTAAAAGTTTAACACCTTTAAGATAGGGAAAGATTTGTGTTCGCCAAAGGATATAATTATTATCACCAAGTTTCATTGTCATATGGTGCTGGGCTTGAGTTAGGGAAGGGATGGAGGAGGAAGGAGACATAGCAGTGGAGGAGAATGACACTAAATTTCAGAGGCGTTGGCCATTTAGCTTTTAAGCCTTTTATACCATAAACAACCATAACAATTAACAATATTGATGAACGCTCTCATACCCAAACGGGTAGGAGTATATATTTATAAATTAGTCATACATCTGATAAGTACAATTTAAATATTCAAATACAAGATGAGGTCTGTTCACATACAACTATGTAATAGCTATCTATTCATATAAAACTGCCATGAATAGAACTAAGATATAATTATATTACTTGTCGAAAAGCTAATAAGTTGACTGCCCGTTTACACAAGCCTCAAACTAAAGTTGTTACTACTTCAGCATTGGGTTCCTAGGTGTAAGCTATCTCATCAAAACGTTTTTGGAGTGGCACGTAAGATCTAAAAATTCTTGAACAAGAATATGAAACTAACATGGAGCCTCTTATCTGTAATGAAACAAAAGGCAATAAATAATTTCATTACCTTGAAGGCCCATGGTTGCCTTGAAAAGCTCTCAGATTCAAATCTCTTTCACCAAATTTATTGAGCTCAAGAGAGTTGAAATGTCTTTCCAATTCAATCAGCTGATTCGTCAGATTCTGAAATGGGGAGTGCATTAAAGTTATGCATTGATTCTAAGTTACACATATACATCATTAGTTGAAGGATAACTAGCGTCCACCTGATTTAATTCTAATAAATGGCGCCGCTTTAACTCCAATTCAGAACTCAACTTCTGGCGATTCCAAAGATCCCAATATCGGCTGTCAGTAGCTTGCTTGACAATGCCTTCAATGTATATCTTTCTAGCCAAAACTGAAAGCCAGTTTAAAATTACTTAAAACAATAGAAATAAGAGATCTACCAATTCATGCAGTTCCATACATAAAAGATTCGCGACCACTAAACTTATTGCCATCATTCAGGCTATAGTTAGATTTTAGAAAGTTAGTAAGTTTATATCCCATTATCAAGGAGTTGCAATCATGCATGCAATCATGTAAAATATAAGCCGTAATTCTGGTATGGTCACCTTACACTCGTTACACTTAAACGTATATGCGCTTGGGGTTTTGATCTCAATATTTGTAAACTCTAATTCGGGTTCTAATATTCTCACTAGACATTGGTTGTTATACTTAGTGACTAGTATGGTGCAGTGTTCTAAAAATCCCCGCCTAGGTGCTAATCCCCCTTGGCGCCTCGCATAGGCACTAGACCCCCCTAGCGCCTCACCTAGGCCCAAGACGGGAAAAAATCCCACCAGAAAATTAGGCGGGGTCTAAGCGGAGAGTTTTTTTTTATTTTAATAACTACCCAAACCAGATCTTGATATATATTTTTTTAATGATTTACCATATTCATAATACAGGTTGTAGCATATCAAATCACAACAAGAAGTGAACAATATCAAGTCAAAATGGATAATTTTATTATAATTGTAATTTTTTGAACTTGTACCAACTTTAAATTATATAAATGATACATTTGTAATATTTAGTTTAATTCAATATAATTCTTAAATTTATGTTTAGTTTCTTAAGTTTTAATATTGAATTAAATTCTTAAAATTTTAAATTTTATTATTTAATAGCAATCTTGTTTATGAATAAAACTAATACGTTAAAAATATGTTTGAACTTTGAACAATTGCATGTTTGTATTTGAACTTTGACATTAGCAATATGGATGTGTGTTTAAACTTTAAGCAAATACCTTTATTATCTTTATTATAAATTGTTTTGCTTTATATTATTGTTTTGTTTGGATAAATGTAAGATAAAATATTAAAATTAGCTTATAATAAAAAATCCCGCCTAGGCGCTAGGCCCTCCCGGCCGCCCGCCTCCCGCCTTTTAGAACATTGGTATGGTGTGCTTATGAGGGTACACAAGATTGACCCCTGATGTTGTACTCTAACTAGCTGTGATTTGTGAAAGCTTCGTCAAACATAACATGCCATTTCAGTAGCCTCCACTGCATATATGCGTTAAAAATGTCAAAGGCCATCATCAAACTGGCCTTCGTCAATGGTGTCAAACATAACATGCCATTTCAGTAGCCTCCACTGCATATATGCGTTAAAAATGTCAAAGGCCATCATCAAACTGGCCTTCGTCAATGGTGGAAGCTCAGAAAGTTACCTGAGTACATTGACACACCTACTTTAGGGATAACTAGGGGTGGGGAAATTTTTTGATTTTTTCGGTTTTTGACCAAACCGAACTGGTTCGAACCGGCCGGTTCGGGACAAATGGGTACCGGTTGGGTCAGGAACCAGATTTTCGATACTAGTATCGGGAAGGGGGTTGGTTCGTTAGGTATAAACTGAACCGAACTGGTACACGACAAATGTTATGTTCATTGGAGATGACCCTACAAAAACCAAGATCACCGGAAACAGATCTGATATGAAACATTTCACCATAAAGTCTGGTGACAGATCTGATACGAAACATTTCTCCACAATAGAGTCTGCAAGACCGCAATGGTTGGCAAGTCACTTCTCCATCTTTATGAAACATCTATATATGCCTTGGGCCTATATATTAATTCTAATCAGGACAAAGATAGTTTCATATATATACATATATATATACATTAATTTTATTTAATCTTTACTTGCAAACAATCTTCTCCTAGAAAATTAATTACGCACGAGTCCTTGGATTTCATTTTATAGCCAAGGATATTGGTTTTGAGAATACTGCCGCAACGGATGAGGGCCTAGCCATGGCACTTCATATTACATATGACAAATCAATTTTTCACAATTGCCAAATCGACGGTTACCAGGACACCCTCTATTCTCACGATCACAGTTAATTCTTCTGCGACTGCACCATCTCTGGCACCATTGATTTTATCTTTGGTGATTCTATCGTAGTCTTCCAGAAGTGTCAAATTATAGCATACTGAGCCGATACCGGGTCGGTTATCCAGTTCGGTATACCGGTCCAACCGGTATCGGTACAAAATTTTGGATAGATTCGGTAACCGGTCCGGACCGGTTCGATACGATAAATTACCGATGACAACGGACGTGAATTTGACCAATACCGGGCACAAAACTATATTTGAGTCTAACCATATTTAGGTTGCATAGGAACCAACCCAATTGTCTTGTTGCATTATGAGGCCTTACCAACTCATTTGTGCTCTATTGATAAATGTACCAACTTGTTTACTACTCACTAAAGTCATTCTACAATGTGCGCATAAAATATATAGTATCAAGTGTCCCAACTAACCTGAAAAGTAGTTGATTCAATTGAACAAGTGAAAACCAAAGAACACCTAATATAACATAACATGTCTGTTACTTGATCAATGGCAACTAAAGTATACCTTGAACTGTCTTATCACGAATGAGCTGGATTTTCCTGAGGCGCTCATCCATTATGCCCTACAAAGCCAAGAGCAAATCAAATTTCAAATATTTGCAACAAGGTCTTGCATGTGATAAAAGGGGAATCAAAAGCAACAAAATTGATTATATATCAAAATATGTGTGTTAACAAAACAATTTCTACTCATTAACAACTATATCTCAGCAGCAAGATGCAAGTTATGCAGCATAGAAGGAATTTTTTTTATTTTATTTACAACAATGTTAAAAATCTGAAAAATACAGCCAAATAATCAACTCTCAATTACACACCAAGTACAAAAACAATTTGGTTTCAAACAATTAGAAAATACATCATGTTTGCTACTAAAGGCACAACACAGCCGAATAATAACAACAATTTGGTTCCAAACATTTATAAAAATACTAATGTTCCTTTATATTTCTTCATAGTGGCAGTTGTGTCTGAGGCCAATGTTCTAACTCCGCCGCCACCTTCTCCAATCTTAGGGGAACCGATCCTCCAAAAGCTATGAAATCTATTTACCACCTAAGAAGGATTGGGATCGGGGGATTCAGGTTTGCAATACCGGAATTCAATGGTTTGACAAATCTCAAAAAATAGGAATTCAGGGATTCAACACAAATTTAATATTAAATAAAAATTATAAATTTATTTATATACATATAAATATATATATATATATATATATATATATATGATACATACTCAGGGATTGGAGTGAAGGGAGAGACTGCATACTGCTGCTTGTGCGAATCTGCAATTTTCTCAAGGTGAATTTCAATAAATTGAGCTCATCTTTTGGGCAAAGTTCTCCATTCGTTATTGACCAAATTTCACCCACGAATCAAGTCGAATATAGAATGATCCGAATCACACATAAATCACGTTCCTAGTTGTCGTCTGAATCCCTGCCTCATAGTTTACCACCAATTTCAAACCCAATCCTTCCTCCATCTCTGGCAACCTTGCCAACCAGCGCCACCTTTCTCAAAAACTTCCACCAGCATAAAATTCCAACTATTTTTAGTGTAGCTAGACACAAATACCACCCTCATCCTCCACACCCTCCTTTAGTCCTTTTAACCAACCCATGTTTGTTACCAGACACCAAAGACATAGCTTATACCCACTTCATCTCACCCACATTCAAGAAGATAAACCACACAACACCTCGTCACTTCTCAACCGTCTTCGATGACCAAGTCTGCCCACGAGCACCAATGTCGATGACATCCACTTTTTCCATCCTAGCGTAACCACAACTCTCATTCCTCATTAGTTTACAATTTGAACCCTCAACCTGGGCCTTAACACCCTACAGCTAGCAACAAAATCTCCAAATGCTAGACCTGCCTTTTGTATTTCCCTTACTCCCACAGCTGCATTTATCCTCTTTGCTCTCCCTTTGTGTATAATTTATTTAGGAATGTTTTTACACCGATTTGTAACTCTACAATGTATTTATGTCGAGGAAAAAACACACAAAATGAATAACCAAAGAAACTAGCATCTACACCCGTGCACAACACGGGTCTTATTAGAGAGTTATAATATTATAAATATTTTATAAATTATTTTATAAATATATTATTGAACTTATTAGATAAAATGATTCTGATAAGAAAATACTTTCCTCCAAAAATTATATTATCTAACTTGTAATAAGAGTTTACTTATACTTAAAACATAATTACACTTATAAATTCAAGTTAGTTAAGACGATCTATGTGAAAAAATTATTTTATTCTCAAACTATATTATCTAAATTGTAATAAAATTTCATTTAATAACTAATATTAAGTAAGATAATCTTATGATTGTTTCCTTGTATACTATATTACTAATTCTTATATTTGACTCAAGTTGAGCTAAACTAAGGGTCTTGTTGTAAAATTATAATATTATTATTGGCGTTTATAATTTTATTTTATAAATTATTATTGGATTAATTAATTAATTTTATTTTTATTTAATAATTATATCATATGGTCGATTAGTATATTATAATTATATTTTACCAATAGTAACAATTTAATATTGGGTACAATAACCCTCATAAGAAAATAATAGTATCAATTTAAATAATGATTAAATCTTACTTATACTCCAAACTATAATTATACTAATATTTTCTTAATAACAATAAATTTAAGTTGGGTAGAATTTTTTATGATAATTCTTCTGAAACTATATTATCTAAGTGGTAATATAATTTTACTTAAACTTACATTATTGTACATATATTTGACTAAAATTAACAAATTAGTATTAAGTAAGATGGTCTTATTTGATTATTTCCTTATAAAACCATATTTACTAATTCTTGTTTCCTTATAAACCAAGACACAAATTCTAGTTTCCGATTTAGATTGATAAATAATAATGCAATGTATAGTTTTTTTTGTAATCGAAAATGCTAAATTGAAATATTTATTGATATTGTTGCAAGAAAGATTTTATTCAAAGATTAAGTTATTACCCCAACAAAGAAAAATTTTAAATTATGAAAAGATATGATCAATTCAAAAGCACTTTAATTATAAATAATATATAGCAGACAAAATTCTTTAACGTACGAAGTCAAAGGTCAGGGAGGACGAACCAAACCAAAAAAAGGACAAACCAAATTGTCTATTTAATTATAGTATAGAAAGCTCCAAAAGAGACCATACGTTAGACTAATCATCAGAAATATACATAAATTGATGCATAAGATGGAATCCAGAAGACTAACCCTCCAATTTCTGCATCTTTCAGACAGGGTCCATATGCCTTCTTCTAAAGCTACAACTGAGCTTTTCTGGTGAGCAATGGAGGCATCACTGAAGCCATCTAGTCCATCTATACGTTCCATAAGTGTATCCAATTCTTTGGCCATCTCTTCAACCTGAAGAATATTTAGACAATTAGACACAGAAAACAGAAAATATTCTTCCAATTTGAATAATAGATACACAAGAATAAAACTAAATGCGTTCAAAGTTAAAGGAAGTTTGCAATAACACCAAGAGATGCACAATTTTGTAGAACAACATGCATACTAACACTTAATACATAAGATATAAAAAAATAAAAATAATAATAATAAAGGAACATGGCATTTAAAAAAAATAAGATCAAACAAAGCATAATTTAATATTACAAGCTATACCACAAAAAGGAAGAAAACTAGATTTAAAACAGCCTAAAGCTTTGCTGAAATCCGAAATTTGGACATGGGCATTATTTGAAATTATAGGCTTGACCACAACTGGAAAAGAACTTAAACCATCTAAAGCTTGAAACACCCAGACGACTTTCAAGTTAAAGGTCTAGTAAATAAAAGAATATGTTCTAGACCAGATCAAACAACCCAACTAAACCAAACTATTATAAAAAGTAACGCAACCAATAAAATTACAACACAAAAGTATAAGCTCTTAAACAGTTAAGGACAAATCAATATAAGAAGATTACATTGAGGAATTGTTTTGACAAGTTTGGCCCAGAATTCAGCTCAGAAACTTTTGTGCTAGCAGCCCTGTTAGCAGACTTTCCTGATGTAAAGTTTTCTTGCAATGGGATTTGTGAGCTATGAACAACAGGTAAAGATACAATATTCCCTTCTGTTGAAGCTCCGTGCCTAAAAGAGTTAACTCTAGTGGAGGAGTCAGCAAAATCTTTTGAATACAAAGGATTTCTAGGTGGACCTCCAGGAACATGTGCATTGCTTGACATAGTATCATAATTATCAGATTGTTTCCTTTGGAAACCGCTAGAAGGTAATGATGAAGACCTTCCATCTGCAGGTCTGGATGAAATGATTTTTCCACTTGACCAGGATTGAATAGAAGTACCGGGCACAGTAGTTAACCCTATTTGTCCAGGTAATTTCATGTCGACCTCCGATCCTTTTGGTGAATCTCTGCGAACAGATTGGTTGGACATATCCTTTTGGTGAATCTCTGAGAACAGATTGGTATTAGCGTTAGATCTAACTTCAGCATTTTTTTGAGTTTCTGTCTTTCTCAAATCCTTAACCGCAGGTCTAGGACCCTCAAAATGAGATGTCTTCAACATTGACTGTTTTAAATTTTCACCTTGCTGCCCTGAAAAAGTTGGTTGCTGGCCCTTTTCATCTTGGTCCAACTTTACAACAGGAATTTGTTGTTCTTTAGTGTCGAAGGATTGTGAATTTAGAACATGTTTTACTTCCTGTTTTCCAGTACTATTCTCATTATGGGATGTAATTTGAGGAATGTAAGCCGCCAAAGACTTGTGAACTGCAGCAGGATCTTTTGCTTCCCGAGATTGTAATCCGAACCCAACTTGTTCTATGCTTTGTTCCTCAACTTTTGACAAAACTTCAGACGGTCCATACTGTGCTGGTAATATGAGCGAAGCCTCTTCCTGAGATGTTTTGAACATTGACTGGTTTAAATTTTCACCTTGCTGCCCTGAAAAAGTTTGTTGCTGGCCCTTTTCATCTTGGTTCAACATTACAACAGGAATCTTTTGTTGTTCTTTAGTGTCGAAGGTCTGTGAATTTAGAACATGTTTTACTTCCTGTTTTCCAGTACTATTCTCATTTTGGGATGTAATTTGGGGAATGTAAGCCGTGGAAGACTTGTGAACTGCAGCCTCTTTTGCTTCCCGAGACTGTAATCCTATCCCAACTTGTTCTATGCTTTGTTCCTCAACTTCAGACGGTCCATACTGTGCAGGTAATATGAGCGAAGCTTCTTTCTCTTCCGAGATTTTACGGATCGCCTCTTGTTGAGCTGAAGCACCTACGGCACTACAGAAGCGGTTGATTAGCTGGTCAATACATATATTCAGTTTGGAGAAGATGATTAGCATCAATACATGTATAGGGGGCTTACCTGGCAAAATGAAAAATATTAAGCTTTCCATCAATAGTAAGGCACAGAAGAACACAACATGGTGAAACTTCTTTATCTTCTTCTCCAAGAGTGAGTTTAACTTGCTCATCCTGTGAAACCATGTCTATCGATAGGCCCAGGATTAAGTTATCGTCACCATTACCTGAAGTAAGTAGGAGATGCTGTTAGGGAACTTGATTTAATTAAATCATAATTCTAGCCACTGGGCTAATCAAGTTATACACTTCCACAAGAAGTCACTACAAAACAACTCTTAGATAATCATAGACTGATTCCCTTGAATGCATTAATGCACTCATCAAAGTAATAAAAGCCTATACCTTTATCAAGTGCTGATTAAAATCAACAAGAAGATTTCCTGTCATATTTAATCTGTAAATTTTCTAGTTTAAGAGGGACTACAATGGAGAAGATTATATGAATTAGAACAAGAAATAAACAATCTAAGCCCCCAAGAATACTAAAAAAGTCACTCACTCCTTGGAATATCATCAAGTCTAAGAGTTTCAGTAGTTACAGATACTAGCACAAACACAAAAGAGTCTAGTGGACGTCAAACTGGTCCTTTAAAAAACATTTGCTTATAGATGAACCCTCTTATTATTCCCATACAATTAAACAACAAAGCAAAGTTAACGGTTCCCAATTTGACAATTAGGTGGAAAGAAACCATGAGGAAGACCTCATCACTTTTGCAGTCTCAGTCATGAGGCTAAACCATGACACCTCGTTGTTAAGGTAACAAGAAGGCAAATATATTTTTTTAAATACAAAAGGATTTAATTATGTCCTTAGGAAGAACAGTCAAACAGGCACTTCCTTAAGGTCAATGGGTCCATGTCGGACATCTGTTGATTCCTGATACTTCTTCTTTTTGTGTGATTATAGGTACTTGTAAATTTCATAATGTTAAGAAAATGTTAGATGTTTAGTGTGAGTTCTGAAAACATAAAGGTTTTCTGTAGAAGACATCATGGCCCCATATCAAAACAAAGGGGGTAAAGAAAAATGAACCAAATCTCTAGGAGGAAAAATGTAATTAGCTCAGAAAGTAAACTTGATCCATTATAATTTAGTCCAAACTTCAAATTTAATAACCTTGGGAATCAATTCTTGGAAGCCATGCATCGTTCAGAATCTCAATCATTGCAGCTTCCGTCTTATCATCATTTGACCAACCAAATAATACAATGTGCTGATCCATATTCTTTCTATTAGCAATAAATGCAAGCTCACTGTTGTCAAATGAAAACCAAAGTTAAATTAGTATTTTCAACAAGATGTAGACTTAAAATTCTCAACAAGATTAACAAATGAACATTACAAAAGTACTAAAACAGAGATCATACAACTAATTGCTCCAAGTTATGTCCAGAAATATGGTTTTAAATTAGAATAAAGAAAATTACGAACGCACAGTTTGAACCAGTCAGGTAAATAGACAAGCTATCTACAGAACAGGTTTCAAACAATGAAACTTCGGAGGGAACTAAAACGTATATATACAAGAAGAGTACCGATATAAAAGATGGTGAACAGCCTAGGGACAAAAAAATGACCATAAACCACATAATGTGTAGCTTAATCCCCCCCCCCCCTCCTCCGGAGCATCAATGCTCCCTCATTAAAGTCCACACAAGCACAACAGGGTTGTAACCTACTTGTATTAATTGTTTCCACTAACCAGAAAACCCTCCACATTGAGACAATAACGACTTCACTAACCTTGGCATAACACAACAAACTCTATATAAAATAGCAAAAGAGCCCACAGCTATAGCACAACATCAGATGCAGTATTATTAAACTTTCTGCTTTTCATGTATTAGTAAAGTCGCATCACTAAAAGGCGGCAAGGATGAATAAACCAAGACTTTTTCTACACATACAGAACCAGTTAATATTGATTTCCAGCTTCACAATGTTTCATCTTTCAACATTTTTTTTTAAATAGATAAAATTTTCAGCAATAAAAACTAATTAATATGACTCCTGCCTCCAGTGTCCCCCACCCTAAATCCCCAAAAGAGGAAAAGAAAAAGCAACCTTCATATAGGCCTTCATCTTCCAAAGTCTTTCCAAGACAATTCTGAAGGGGAAATCCACTAGTATTAGAAAACAAAGATTTCGCTTAGCTATCATCGCTACATCTGACAATAACCGATGAACCAAAGGAAAATTCAAGCTCAAACTCAAAATAAAATAAATAAAATTCAACTGCAAATCATGAAACTGCCTTCTATAAACCAGTGTTCTAAAAGTCGCTAGTCGGTCCCATGTCGGTTGGCTACCGACTAGCGACTAGGGGATTAATCGGCTAGTCGGATTTTCAATTTTTTTAAAAAATATATATATTATCATTCCTCCTTCATAAGTTTTGAATAAGTAGAATAACATAAGTAACACAAATCATCAAATTCAAACATGGAAACTAAGTAAAATCAAATAGTTCGACGCTCTAAGTTCAAAACATGAAAACAAATTAACCAAATGAAACTAAGTAGCACAAAATCAATAGTAAATCACTCATCCTCCTCTTCTCCATATCCCTCCAAGACTTGCTCTCCATCGGACTCGAACTCATAATTCTCATCTTCCTCTTCGTTGTCATCATTTTCTGACACAAACTCGTCTTCATCTAGTTCTCGCACATTTCTACCACTTCTTCTAGGTAGAAGGACCTCATCCGCTCCCATAGCTTCCCTAACCATATCCCATGTAAGTCCCGAACCCGGCTCAACTTCATCGTCACCACCTTCAACAATCCATCCTTGTGCATTTGTTGCTTCAATAGTAATTAAGACATCCTTCTCCTTTACCCTTCTTTTCTTGTTGACAAGTTTGGCATCGAATTGGACATACACTAGGTTGTTCAACCTTGTTGCATCAAGTCTATTCCTTTTCTTCGTATGTATCTATACATTAAAGAAAATTCTCAAGTTAATAATTCTAATACCCTTATTAAAAATTACAACATATAATAAAGAGAGGGAATATGTACTTACTCCCTCAAAAGTGCTCCAATTTCTCTCACACCCGGATGAACTCGAAGTCAAAGAGAGAATTCTAATGGCCATTTTTTTCAAGTTGGGTGTATGATTGCCATAGTTAGACCACCATCCAACTAATCATGAAAGAAGCAAAATTCAATGAGTAATTTAGTACTAACTATAAGTTACTTGATTGGAAAAAAAAAACTAAGTTACTAACTAAGAAAAGAAAACTAATTACTAAGTTACCCGGATCATAAGTGTCATTGTTCTCCTCACATCCCTTTGCGGTCAATGGTCTACCAAATCCACCCTCTTTGTTCTTGTACTTCAACAACTTTTTATTGATAACCTCATTTTGAACTTCAAAATCATCGGGGAAGAAAGATTCAACACGAGTAAAAACACCATCCATGATAATTGGATCATCTTTCATGTCATCAAGAGGTAAAATGGATTCAAAAATAGTCATCAAATGCAATGGACTATCGTCGACCTAAGCTTTTTGTGTCAATGACTTGTAGTATTGGCCAGAGTTACCCTCATTTTGTTTGTATGCCTCTTTGATATCTTCTTTCGCTTTCGAGCTCTCCATACACAAAGCCCATTGAGGGCTTCCAATCCCCATCAACAAGACGAAGAACCATCACTAATGGAGCAAACACTTTCAAGCAAAGAGTTACACTATTCCAAAACGCCAGACTCATCATCGTAGTAAATGCGGCTTTCCCTTTGCATGGTCTTCACCCATGGAAAAGCTCCCCATTCATTGGTAGTACACATCATCTTCAACTCTTGTTTCTTCTCCATCATACTTTGCATTGTCAAGAAGGCAATTGCAAATCTAGTAACACCCTACCACTATGTCTCTCTTTTTTGTATGTTTTCTCATCAATGCCAATGTTCTATGATGACCATAAATAAATATAGTGAACTACTTTGCCCTTTCAATAGTGTCTTTGAACTTTTGTTGCTTTCCAATCCTTCAAGCATGAGGTTTATTGTGTGGGTTGCATACGAGGTCCAAAACATGTGTGGTCTCTCGCCTTCAACAATGTCGTCATTGCCATATTATTATTAGAGCATTGTCTGCATGACTACTGGATTACATTTTGCGCCCAACTTCATCAATGCACTTGTCAACATAGCCAAATATATATTCACCCGTGTGACACCTCCTAGAATCTTCCTTAGAAGAAAGAAAACAAGTCCCATCCTACAATTAACACATAAATTCATGATGCTTCTTCTTTTTGATTCCTATCCAAGCATCTATTATGATAGAGAATCCCGTTGAAGCCACTCTTCTTCTTGTTTCTTGAGTGATTGTTTGTTCTTCCACCTCCTCCTTCAATAACGGCTCCCTTTAATCGGTATCGACTTGGGGTTTGGAAGCCTTGCCAAATATACCCACCGCCTCCAACAAACCGCTTTAAAGCTATCATTGTCAATAGCATGAAATGGAATACCGGCTTCATACATCCATCGAGCCAAGTACCTATTCACATCACGAGTTCTTTCTTTCCAAAGTGCATCATTCATGTTTTGTTGTCGATCTTCTTACTTGTACTCAATCCGGATTGATGGCCCTCAGACATCTATCCATGGGACCAAGATAATGGGGCCTCTTCCTCGACCCTAAAACTTCAACTTCTTCGTCTTCATTTCCTTCTGGAATTGCCTCCACTTCCACTTCCGCTCTAACATTCACGTCATCTATCCTCTTGTCTCTTTTTAGTTGTTGTCTTGTCAAGTGCCATCTTACACTTTTCTTTATCTTCCTTGGTTGACTTGGGGCATGATGCTACATTTCCTTGATATTTGCTATGTGTTGTTTCAATCTATAAACTCTCCACCATACTCTTTGTCCTGAATTTGCATCTCCAACGATCCTTGTTGTTAGGATTTACAAGGAAGCCATATCCCCATCTAATATCATCTGAAGCTCTTTTTAATACTGAACACTCAGAAGTATTAGAGGCTGCCGAAGATAAAGATGGTGATTGAGCCATTGATAGTAATATTATACCTATGCATAAAAATATAATATCAGTGATATTAAAATTAAATATTGCAATTGTAAACTATTTGTCTATTTGACCAAAAAAACTACTTAGACTATTTGTAATACATTTTGTAAACTATTGATATAAGAGTAATACTAAACTATTAAGCCAAGCCTTATCTTATATCAGTATGCCTCGGCAGAGAGAGACGAGCAGGAACGAACATGTCATCACATACCTTGGTCTAAACAACAGTCGGCGTCGAAGGTCAAGAGATCAGCGATACGCCAAATCACGATACAACCGAAGGTCGAAGAGCAAGAATGAAGGTCGAAGATGAGCAGCAATCGAAGAACGCGGCGTCGGAAGACAACGGCTTCGGCAGGAGGAAGATCCATCGTCGTCGTGGCGAAGAAGATCCAATGTCGGCGTCAGAGAGAAGATCCGGCGGGCGGAGGAGAAGACCCGGTCGTCGTCGTCAATTTTTTTTTCAAGAAACAAAAGCGCCAGATCGAGAGGGGGTAGGTAGTTTCAATTTTAACATTATAAATTCTAAGGACTAGGGCGCCGACTTTACCGACTTGTCCCGACTTTACCGACTAGTCGCCGACTTGGTCCCGACTAAGTCGGCCAGCGACTAAATCTAAGGATTAGGGTCTGATCGACTCGGTGAGTCTCCGACCCCGACCTAGTCGACCGACTTTTAGAACACTGCTATAAACCAAGGATTCCAGGAGCTCCGCTCCCAATTTGAGTCGCAAACTAACCACTTATAGCCTATCTAAAACAGGTTAAGAATTTATCTCGCAAAACATTGTTCATAACCCAGAGATCCTGCCATAATCTTACATAGCCCTACAGGCTACCACCAAATATATTCAACCGAAAAACTAGACTTATGAAGCTAGTAAAATAACACTAGCCACTAAACCAATCTTATCACTTCCTTGACCATGGATAAGCCACTGTGATGGGAAAAGGAAGACTTGAATATTTCCAGAAATTTCCTGAAGAACCTTATATTGAAATAAAGATATCTGGAAAATGTCTGAAGTTCTGATATTCTGGAAGTATCTTGGGTCATTGAATCTGTTTAGTCTTTAAAGGCCTTCATTAAATGCAGTCATCTGTCAATGTCAAGTTCCTAGGTCTGAATTAATGGTACAAGACATTAAACATTGTATCGTGCTCTATTAAGGCAGAACAAAATTGATTTTCTTTTGAGCCATTGCTACTTTATTCCAACTCTAATTGCTGCAATTTCAAGGATTTGATTTTTTTTATCATTGCAAGGGAGGGGGACTTGTCCCACATCCATTATATTTCATTTATTCTTTTACTTTTTAATATCTAATTTCCTTGGATACATCAACTTTGGTATCACAGCGAGCTGCCAATTTAAACATCACTTAATCTTATGGCAACTCGAAAAGGAGTAGACTAGAGAAGAAAGTTCATGGATCGGCAAAGAGACAATTTATTACTGCATTTTCCTCTGCAACGTCAAGACCTTTCAAGCCAAGTCGCTAGTCTTAAGGGCTGACCGCTGGTATTGATGGTTGAGTCAATTAATTTTTCTTATAAATGCCCTACTGAAATCATACTGCAATGAAGAAGCAGAGACAACCATGTTGTGATATTTCACATGAATCCCACGATGTGGATAAATTCAAAAGTATAGATGGGTTAATAAGCATGGTGGAGCCTCAACCTAATAGGTTAACATTTTAGGTAAGAAAGTAATTCAACATAGTTGTTGGGCCAGTCTACACAGGTGTGCACTGCATTGTTCTCGCGTTTGCCACTACACACGTTGAAGTATGATTTGAGTTGAATAGAACAGATTCAAGATAGCTCTAGGAAATCTGCTCAGGGTGAAGGGTTCACAAGGAGCAAGGTTGAACGTTTGCTTCTAGCGTGGTGGAGTAGTATTGGAGTCGAACAGGGCTCTTGAATGACTCAAAGAAGATGTGTTCAATAGTGACTACAATAGTATAACACTTGTGATGGGTATTAAGTAAAAGGTGGAGATTGTTGGGATATTTCACATGAATTCCACATTGGATAAATTCAATAGTGTAAATGAGTTAATAAGTATGATGGAGTCATAGCCTAATAGGTTAACCTTTCAGGTAAGGAGGTGATTCAATAAACTTGTTGGGTCAGTCTACACAGTTGTACGCTGCATTGGTGATGAATTGATATGAGATGGATCGTTCAATTTCACTACAAACTAGCACCCAAAAGGAGAAACAAGACTATGTGGAAGGAGGTAGAAGGGGCCGATAAAGTGACAATGGTTGTTACACAAATCTTGGTAGCACCAAAAGAAGCTGTTACTATCATTAAACAATGCTCGGTATTCAACCAGTGATAAATGTGGATTCTATTTACTATGTTGTAATTTCAAAAAAGGCAGCCCATGTTATATAGTCCGACTTTGGCAATGTGATAAAAAGACACAACATAATGTTGAAGCCTAGAATGAATAAATTAACAGCTGAACATAAATAATGTGGGATTGTTCATGTTTTGTGCAACACCCCAATCCAACATCAAAAAACATTTGAGATAATTTGGTCTGTATATAAGGACCCAAATTACTACCAACACTACCTTCAATCATGACCTTTAGGTGAGTCTATGGTGGGCAAACCCACGAAGATACTATTGAGGTAGTAAATTGGGACTTGGTACGTTATGATTTAATTTAGATTTGGAATGTAACTCGGGTTGTTATATATGAAATTAGATCCAACTCTCGAAAGCGTGGGTTATCTGATCGGGTTGACAAAACTGGTACACCAACTAGTATTATACCACAATGGATAGAGGTCTAATGCCACATCTTACTTAACAGCTCCTTCTTCCTTTTCTTCGTTCCTTCTGTAAAGGCAAGATGCACATGAGGTGGGAACACGAAGGCCTCTTGTAACAATTCGGGTCAAATCCCAAGTTTGAACTAAATCATAACGTACCAAGGCCCAGTTCATCATCTCAATAGTATTTTCTCATATCATCTTAGGCCACCACAGGCACATAAAAGATCATGATTGAAGGTACTACTAATAGTTGTTTGTGTTCTTATATACATATCAAATTATCTCATATGTTTCAATGCGAGATTGGGGTATTACAATCGTGTCATAACGTGTTTCATGTTTCAGTGTTGAGGAGTTACCATTACCGCGTGTTGCATGTGATACAATATCCTTTAGATAAAATTCAGAAGGACTTCACTTGTGAGGAGCAAGCTGTGATGATTTTGGGTTGTATAAATTATGAGAGGGAAAACGATTCCATTTGTTAAGGTTTTGTGGAAGAACTATCCAGAGCGAGAAGCTACTTGGGAGACGAAAGAGTTTATTCGAGCAGAGTATCCGCAACTTTTTGAGAATAATGTACATTGATTCTTGGGACATAATCCTATTTAAAGGGAAGATGATGTAATACACCGGAAATAAAAATGTATATTACTATAATTGAATTATAATATTTCTATTATTAGTTTGTTTTATTTTTTACTATTTTATTGGGTCTTATTTGTGAGATGGGCCTTAAGACTAATTGAACCCAATTAATTAAAGGATATTATTAGTTTATTAGGGCAAACCCCCTCGTTATACTAATAGCAATAGTCTAGTAAGGAAAGGGGAAAAAATGCAGTTGCAACTAGAATAAAGAACAGCAAGAAGGAAGGAATCGAAAGAAAGTTGGGCTACTAGGAAAGAAGAAAAAATTGCAAGCCTTTATAAATTGAACAACCTTCCATTATAAAGTATATTACCCAATTAAATTAAGGATACTATTAGTTTATTAGGGCAAAGAGTTCAACCTTCCTTTATAAAGTATATTATCCAATTAAATTAAGGATAGTATTAGTTTAGGGCAAAGACCCTCCTTATTATACTAATAGCAATAGTCAGGTAAAGAGAAGAGCAAAAGAAGAAAATAAGAAATAAAAAATAAAAAGTGTGGCGACTAGAATAATGAACGGTAAGAAGGTAGGACACAGAAGAAAGTCAGATTGCTAGGGAAGAAGAAATATTGCAAGGCTCCATCAATTGAACAACCTTCCATTATAAAATAAGTTTCAGTAGTAGATTATTGCGTATTTGAATTATATTATGAATTTATTAATCATACAAAAATAAATGATTAGATACAGAATGGAGTTTCACTATTAAAGAAGAAAAAGTATGTCATAGTTTATCGTTGTGAGCAACCTTACCCTTTCTTAAAAAAAGGAACTATTCAAATCAGATTATGTATATATATATATATACATAGAGTTATGTTAAAGAAAGAGTTTAAAGATTTTAAATGGAGCATTCGCATATATATTATTTATTTATTTTATATTTAACTACTTGTCTTCAATTATATTTTTTTAAGTCGAGGCAAAAACATAACAATTAAAAAAGAAAGTGAATTTTTACAAAATAACGTATAGATGTATTATTACTTTGGTTATTAGTTTGGACGGAGGGAGTCTAGCGAGCTATATTTAAAATTTCTAGGTATTATATTGCTTAATCCATTTAAGGATTTGTACTTCTTCAACGATACGCATTACTATGATTTATTCTGTTTAGCTTCTCGTTTAGAATTTGGTACTCGCTTAATTGATTTGCTTATAGTTAAATTCTTGTGTTGCTTCGTTTTGGTCTTGATTTCATAATATATATTCTTGTAGACTTGTTCGTCATGCGTAGGACATTGTTTTCTCTTTATAGAACAGTACATGTTATCTATTTTAGAGACATTTTGTTCAAGAATTGATGTGGTTCAACATTTAAAACTAGAACCCTTTTGTTGGTGTTTTTTCGCATGTGTTGCGATATATTTTTGATTGAATGAACTATGAGTATACCTTAGCGATAACCACTTGTGAGGGTAATACAGACATGTTCTCTTGGCACTATGGCATAACACAATTCGTGTACGGTGTAATCAGTCCGCAGTATCACCATTTGTGGTATTATCTTACATGGACGGAGGGACAAAGGAGAGGACACGAAGGTCATTGGAGTTATCTCACAATGACAAGAGAGGAAAAGTTTTTGGATTGTTCAGGCTTGACGAGGACACTGGGTATTTAAGTGGGACAATTTATACCACCGCAATCCCACATCAGAAAATGTGGAATAATTTGATATGTACACAAGGACTCAGGTTGCTATTAATAATACATTCAGTCATAACTTTTTGGGTGAGCTTATGGTGGACTAAGATGAATCAAGAAGAAATTATTGACAATAAATTGGGCCTGCGTACATTATGATTTGATTTCAGACTTGGGATTTGACCGGGTTGTTACACTGTTGTTATTATCCGCAATTGCTAAAGAGGTAAAGATTTTGAACAATGTGTGGCTCTTGTTTGAGCTTGACAAGGGACGTTAAGTGGGGGAGATTGTAGCATCTCAATCCCACATTAAAACAAGTGGGATATGTTTACATATATATACAAATTCAAGCTACTATCAATAATATCTTCAATCATGACCTTTTGAGTGACCCGATGGTGGGTTAAGATGACCCACAAAGATACTACTGAGACAGTGGATTGGATCTTAATACGTTTTGGATTCAAACTAAGGATTATACTCCGATTGTTTATTATATCACGTGAAATTAAAAGGAGTTGGAACCAAATGTAAAACAAATGTTTGATGAATTGCAAGATCCGATTCCAGACGAGTTGCCTAAGGGAATTTTGCGGATGTAAGACATTCAGTACAGTGTCAATTTGGTTCCAGGAGCTGCGCCGCCCAATTTCGCAACCTATAGAAATTAGTCTTGAGCTTCGCTTATGTTTATACACTGTCACTCCCAAGCCCGACTAAGGGAGTTGCAATAAGTTGACAACCAACGTAGAGCTTTGTCAAACGCTATTCACATGAATCGTAACAAGATATTATATGGGTGTACCCCATTTAGCGACATGTTGCATCAAAGCCCTATTAAAGCGAGAAATGGGCAAGGGTTGGGTCGTCATCACTTGGGAGCGCTCGACTGTGGTGCCTTGGGGTGATGAAAAATAGACAAGGTCCTCACACTTTAATAGTAGTGCAGGTAAAGAATCTAGTCTAGGAATCATTTAAGATCTTGGAATTTAGTGTTATTAACGGGTAAACTTAGGTTATTAGTAGATGCATAGATTGGCGAAGAATTAATACAATGCGTCTTCTTAGCAAACTAAATGGAATGTAAACCTATGCCCACCAACCATTCTTTGCACAAATTTCCTCAACCTTATTCTTCGACACTAACCCCTTTTCTATTGCTCAATTTGTTATACTTATCAAGCATGGACCTAACCCCACCCTAATAAAATCATGAGATATCCACAAAAGGAATTTGATTGTCAAAGTCGGTATGCAGCAAACCCACTAATGGTGGCCTTTCATAAAAATTCACATTCTAAAGTCTTGTTCTACATCAAACACCGATAATGCACCAGGAAAATTAGAGCCTTCAATTATCTTAATTCAGTGTGCCCCATTCGATTCCGATGTTAAGGAACCCCTAGAAAAGTCTTCTCTCATCGGCAACCATTCCACCATGCTCACCTAGGTCAAGTAAATTCATGATAAGTCTGTGCTCGCATAGATCAGGCGACCTCCCTAAGATACCCACAAGATTTCAAGCTAAGTTGTGCTTCCTCGAGTAACATTTGTATTGTTCTTCCAATAACCTTCTTACCATAGTTATTTTATTACTACTATTAATCATTTTGTTAAAGTTAATTTGAAAAAACAATGAGATAAAATAAAATTTTATTGTTGAAGATAGAAATCAGAATATACGAACCTAACAATAAAATTAAATGAAAAAAATTAACTAAAACCATTAATGAAGCACCAGTTGCCAAACCCTGCAAAGTTCTTATAAGGAAACTCCTCGAAAAGCTCCCAATGCAATAGCCCAAAGAGTTATTATAACCTTTTAAATAATTTCCTAGTCATATAATTTTGGTAAAAACGGAAGATTGATAACTTTTTAGTATTTTTTGTTTGAATTGGTCACATCCTTTCAAGGATGAAGCAAAAAAAATTCTCATAGGCCTATTGCTTGCAGAAGTTGGACTACTATGTCACATGGACTCGAGATCCTTGTCAAGTGTGAGAAGTGTTCGAAATTGGCTTCTCTTATTTTTCAGAACATTTTTCACTAGTTTATACTATTACGGAGTGTCTCTCACACGCACAGTCAACATTGGTTCTTCATCCAACGAGTCGGTGCATGTACTTCACCCTCAAGGCCTCAACTGAAGAAACCGTGTAACACAGACATCACCCAACGAAAGAGTCCATGTAACACAGACCCTCAACTGAAGAATCCATGTAACACAGCGTTAGAGTATGTTGTTTGGCTATCAGAGGAAGCGCTGGTGGGCAGAATATGTTGCAGGGGTTTTGATAGTGATAATGGTGCTAAGGTTTTCTTTACAAATGTGGCCTTCTTGTGTTGGGGTATTTGGGTAGAAAGGAATATGAGAATCATAGGGATAAATATCTCCCTTTTCATTTACTATGGACCACATATCCATTCTCCCTTTGTATTGGGCTTCAACTTGGTACTCTTACGAGTGTGTTGGTTAGTGACATACTGACATTTTAGTGATTAAGAGTCTTTGTTTGATTATTTTCAGGTTTATTATACATGAATGGACAACCATTAGGATATTGTCGTATCCTTTCTAAGATTGCCCCCCACACTATGTGCAAGTGTTTCCACATATACTCAAGTCCATACATATATATTTATATATATGAATATTTATATATATATATATATATTATTGTAACTGCATTTAAATATCAATAATTAACATACAAGATAAATAATAAACATACCATTGATCTAAATAACTCAGGAACATATGCGGCCCACTTCCAAAGGGCACAGCACCATCAATAAAACCTAGGAACACATCATTGAAGGATATTACAATTGGACTGGAGGAGGCCTACAAGAAAAATGTTTCAATAAGTCAACAACAAAAATAGCAACAACAAAGAGATATAATTGTCAAAAAAAATACAAAGATAAATTAATTCTTAGTATTCAGCTATACCTTTGTGTTCCCAATGAATAAAAAAGAAAAAAGCCATACATGTCACATATATGTATATAAATACATATAAGTGCGAAAGAGCACTTTATACAATGGAACCAAATATACAAAAAACTTAAAATACTAAAATTCATGTATAAATACAAATCTCCTCACCACTGAAAATGCTCTAGAGAATAATGTGTAAAAGAAACAACTTAAGAGGAAAACTTCAACAGAACACACACATAATTATTTCTTCTATCTATTATCACTAATACATACACGCCTTAGTGTATACCTATAATTAGGATGCTTCTGAGTCAATGTGAATACCAACTTATTCTCTCTTTGGCGTACAAATGGATTTATTTTATAGGCATTACCAAGATCTGAAAACATTACATAGTAAAATAAATCAACTACTTTATCAAATAGTACAGCCAGTGGTTTTGTGGTCTCAATTCTGTGCTATAAATCTGGGCTTCAACTATCATCACCCAAGTTTTAAGAGTGTTTAGAACTTCAGATTTGACAATAGCTGGCCAGTTCTTTAATACAGGTCCAACTTGAACAATATCTCAAAACCCGATTCCATAGAGGTTTTTGATGGATCAACAGCTTGTAAAATTCAATTGCATAACCAGACCATTCCATGTATTTGTTCTCAAAATAAGCTAAATTACGTTTGGATTTTTCAAAATAGCATTAAATAATGACAATCTCTTGAAAAATATTGAGAGCACATCGCTACTCAAAATGGAAATATTTAAATTGGTTACATTAATCAAATATTTACTTCTTCTCTCCCAATACAGCAAGAAGCCGAACAGCAGCATAAAAAATTAGGGTAAGGTATGACTGCAATAAGAGTTCCAGAGATCAGCAGCACTCGATAGCCCACTCAAGTTGATCTAATTTATCAACTGAAATAACAGCTTTTAACATCTTTAGTATATAGTGGACCTGTACTACTTCAGACATCATGTATGTAAAAACACAAAAATACACCATAATATAGCCATCTCAAATTACATATTTTTCAGATAATATAATAAGGTAAATAACACCAATAACCACCATGAATTCGGCTGATTGGCAAGAACTGACTCCATACCAAAGATCAAAAACAGAAAATGTACAGCAATAACTTTGTTGAGAATTAAAATACAAAATGAGAGATAATACTATATAAAGGAGTTAAACATTAATCGTTGGAGACTTTTAACCAAAATTTAGCATGATCCAACTGTGTCTAAAAGTAGATTCAAGCACACATAGTGGTAACTTTCAACAAAGCTTAATCAAAAGGAATTGCATGAATCTTGTACCAACATTAGTGATTTTGCCATCCTGGCTTGTGATGACTTGGACATGGTAACTTTCCTCCATACCATCATCCGTTAGTTGAAAGCATCCTATAACAATACAATCTGGACGTACCCATCTGATAGTATCAACTGACAGAGAAAAGAATCTCATTAAGGATAAGACTTTCAAAGAGATGCACACTGATTGTGATACTTTTAAAAATAAGAGACCACAAAATCAAACAAGTCATACTCAATACAATCTGGACATGCCCATCTGATAGTATCAACTGACAGAGAAAGGAATCTCATTAAGGATGAGACTTTCAAAGAGATGCACACTGATTGTGATACTTTTAAAAATAAGAGACCACAAAATCAAACAAGTCATACTCCTAAACAATTAAGATTGTGCAAAATACGTTAAACGATCAAGGAATTTTAATTCATGAAACTGTTATTTTGTATGAACATACTTCTGGATTTTTAAGCAATACTTTATCACATTTTCCAGGATATAAAATCACACAGCAATTTAAGGCATCAGCTAGGTCAAACACCATTTACTAGAGAGGAAGTAACCTTGAAGCAGAATGCTTCAGCAAAGTGTTAGTGAGCATATATTATGTCAAACAAGTGGAGGACATTTAAGTTTCTGTCTACTTTTTTCCTTTCCCTCTTCCAGTCTTACCATTTTATGCTGGGAATTTTGAAGAAATATGTGAAGCATGCATCATCCCACGAAATTATCTCCAAACCACCCATTGCAGGTGAATCTTTGAAATTCCACCAACACTGCATTAGGGCATTCATTGAATTGCATCTCCCCAAACAATCCTGGTAATTGTATATCACTACATAGCACATCCCCACAACATACATTGCAACCATTCACCCTACTGTTTAACATAAACCTAAAATCTGAAAATGTTACGTCTTTAATCATATATATATAACTAGTAGAGGATGTTCTTTCAGTTAGTGTAGATACTAGAAATGGCTATAAAGGCAAAGCTTGATGGGAAATGCTGAGATAGATCGATGGGTCCTGTTACGTTTGAATGTAATGGTTATGGTCTGTTAGAGAGTACGAGTATGTGAGAGCTAAAGAGGCTGGCATGGACCTGTGTTTGGGGGCTGTGGCCGGCCGGCTGGCTGGACCATATTCAGTAAGGGTGTCTTCGTATGTGTCCTTTATTTGGGTAATAGTATTGGTATTATACTGCCTTGAACTCAAAATTCAATCTCTTCTCTATCCTAGAAATTGATGGCTGGTTCTTTCTTTTTTCCACCCTCCATTCCTCCACTAGCACCTTCATTATAAAGGTAAGACCCTCTCTTCTACTAATCAAATAATAAAAAGGGTGTTTCACACACGTGTATACATTATAAGGCTCCATTTGTTTTAAGGAAAACCTTTTCCAGAAAAGGTTTTCCGGAAAATGTTTTCATATGAAATCATTTTCAGTGAAAATGATCCAATTTCCATCCATTTTCCATTGTTTGTTAACTGAATGGAAAACCAGATTGAAAATAGGCTTAGACCCATGTGCAAAGCATGTAAAGGTAGCAATTTGTTCTCTTCCTCTCTTCCCCAAGTTCAGGTTATACCCTTATCTTCTCTGTCATCGTTATAATCAAACCCAGCTCTTCAATCATGGTGAAATTGTATCCCACAATTAAAAAAAAATTAAAGGAATCAAAATCAAAGAAGCCCGGCAACAATATAGGATGTTTATAACTTATAGGTACAGTATATACATACACACGTGTAGAGAGAGATATATAGATATGCACTATTTTTCTCTCTTTCCCCAATGCAACCAGATTATTTTTATGAGAATTCCCCTAAAATTAATGTGAATTTGATGAAGACACATTGAGATAGGATGAGAGAAAGGAGAGAGACGAAGGCAGGAAAATGACTTACCAACTTGAAATCAGTAAGTTGCTTTCCAGATTTAAGTGGATGTTTTTCCATTGACTTTAAAATGCTTTCCGTTGACAACATTTTCATTGAAGCTCCAAACACTCGGAAAATATAGGAAAACCTTTTCCGAAAAAGGTTTTCCTTAAAACAGAGCATAAGATACTTGGGCAACATTGTTGAGTCATAAGATACAAGAGATGTTTTCTCGAGAACTTGTCACCACAAAAAAAGGCATTTCCTTGGGAATGGTGGCCCGGCAAAGAAGTGTACATAGAATCGCAAGGGGGCATGGTTGTCAAGGCATCCAAGTGACTGGCTATAGGAAAGGTGTGGCAACGATTTGGTGAAAAAGAAAAAGACAAGAAAGGAAATTAGGAGATCATCTTGAACTTTGCAAACCCATATATAACAACCCGGTTTCACATCGAAAAATATGGAAAAAATTTGTCTGTTGATGAGTGGGCTATAAACCTACGAATTCAGTGTTTTTAAGCTTGAAATATTGTGAGTTTTTGGGTATTGTTCTTGTTACTTTTTGTGTTTTGTTTTATGTTTGCAAGAAAAGGAGAACCATTGACTTCGTGGCTGAAAAGGATGAAGAAACTAGGAATTTTGGACATTCTGACATAGTGCGCGCTGCAAATGGCTTAGATATGGCGCGCGTCGCGCCGGGAGACTTTAAGTTTCTGTACCACTAGCGCAAGGCGAGGAGAGTGGCGCGGGGCGCGCCAGACGGAGATTTTCAGCAGATTTTATTTCATTTTTGTCCAAAGTTGATTCAAAAGAGGAGTTCTACTTACCTTATGTACTAGGGTTTTGTTAGGGATTATAAATATTATATTTTGGCTTAATATATGGGAGATTTTTTTATTACAATTCATTGAGAGTCACTTCTATTGAAGACTTGGAGATATCATTGAAAAGCACACAAGGCGGAGATTGAAGCTTAGAGACTTGAGATTTCTCAACAGAGTTTTTCTTCTCCTCTTAATTTTATTATCTGTACTTGATATGCTATTTAATTTTAATCTTCTTAACTTTATTATTATGATGATAAACTAATTTCCCAATTAGGGGCACAATGAAACCTTTTGCAGTTCAATTATCATTAATTTCATTTGTTGACCCTATTGAGTTGATTATTATATTTTGTGCTAAATCTATTAATTGTCTAGCTAGTAATTAATCTGATATCTTTGATGGAATTGAAAGAGAAAATCTTAGATTAGATCTGAATATAATAACGCATGAACTTATTGATTCTTGTTAAGGATAACAGAACAATGTATGAAACGAAAGTACTTGTATGACATGCGTAACTGTGTTAAGAGTTTGTTCTTAATGAATTTATTTTAAGTGTTGCATAAAAATAACAAAATGAGTGAAATGTCTTTTTATTAATTATTGAAAGATGTTAATAAATTAATTGGCAATCCTAGTTGAAAAATCATTGGATTAAATAAGTGAAAATATGGGAAAGCAATTATTGCAAAGCAATTAGGAAAATTGTACTTCTATGTTTTAATTATCTGGTCATCAATCTTTGTTAGTTTATTAGTCTTATTTCTTTTGTTTTAATCAATTTCACAAACCAACTGGAGTGACTATTTAAGTGGGTTAAATTGGTAAAAACTTGGTAATTGAAGTAATTGTTAGTAATTGTTCTCTGTGAGTTCGACACTTTTTTACTTCTTTATTACTTGATTGACCGTATGCACTTGCGCGTATTTGTCATTATATAAATCGGACAACATCTGAGTATAAGGAATTAAATTATTAACAATAGTACCTTCAAGTCATGACCTTTTAGGTGAGCATATGGTGGGCTAAGATGACCCAAAAAGATACTATTTGACCCAAGATTTGTTCCGAACTCGGGATTTGACTCGGGTTATTTCATATGGTATCAGAGCAGACTCTTTAAAGCTCGGGTCGGGTCATTCGATCGGGTTGCCGGAAGTGGGGACACGAAGGTTGGTGGTATTATCCCACAATGGAGAGAAGGAGGTCCAAACGTGAGGACACGAAGTCAGTCATTATTATCCCACAATGGCTAGAGAGGCAAAGATCTGTGGACCGTGTGTGATCGGTTCTGACGGGGACGTCAGAAATTTATGTGGAGGAGTTTGTAACACCCCAATCCCACATCGAAGAATATGGAAAAATTCGTCTCTGTATAAGAAATTAAATTATTAACAATAGTACCTTCAAGTCATGACCTTTTGGGTGATGACCAAAGAAGATACTATTAGATCAGTGGTTTAAGGGCTTATTTGGATAGATTTGATTCGATTCGGACTTGGGATTTGACCCAAGATTTGTTCCGGCCTCGGGATTTGACCCGAGTTGTGTCACCATCTCTATTGTGTTCTGTTTATATGTAGAACTAGATAGGTAACTGATATGCATATAAATTTCTCCTTCAAAATTGCAAGTAGCTAGCTCACCAGAGTTGGCTTACTTTTACGATCTACTCCCTACATTCTCATTAGTTGCAGTTTTAGCCCGAAAACTTTGAGTAGTTTTCAGTTAGGTCCCCCCGTAATTATAAAAAGTCGTATAAACAAAGTCCCTATATTTTAGAATCTAATATATATAGTTTTCCTATATTTAATGGAAATTTTTATTACAATATATAAATATATATATATATATATATATTATATTTACCCATGTATAATTGTGCATATACACGACTTTTCGCCTTATGGACGCCTTTAAGTGTGCGCCTTATTACTAGACGCTTAGGCTCCCATGATTGCCCACTTTAAATGCCTTAGCTATGCAAGGGAGTCAAAATCCAGCCAGAAACATTTCTATGTATAGAGAATTTAGAAGTTGCTTGAGTGATGAAGAAATTGGGGGAAATTCAAAATAACAATAGATAAAACTAGGTGTTCGAGAAGGCGAGAATTGGTCGTCCTCCTGACAAAAAGCTAGATAGGACCAATTACACCCAATAGAAGAATATTGTGCTACTTCATAGACTAGTAGTGAAAAGGATGACCATCTAACCGAGAACCAAAAGAAGGTATAGAAAATGAAAGAAACTAGAGTATTTAGTAGAATCCATCGCATCACCTACAGCAGCAAGCAACAATGGCTTAAATAGTAGGATTGCCCCTTTCTAAAACTATTCTCTAATATAAGGAAGTAAGATGTACTTGTGGGATGCTCATATAAAGGAAATGATGTTGCTCATGAAAAGCCTAAAGGTTCCCCTCCTGATCCTAATTATGTGTAACCTTTCAGTTGTATGGACTCCATCCACGGGTTAATCCTCATGTTAAGAATCTAAGTCGAATGCAGTGGATAGAGGAGCGAAATTAGATGGTGGAAACTTAAATGGTGATCATGGCCTTGAAGCATTCTTCATATAGATTCACAACTTGGAAATTTTCTTTTGTAGTTACGAGCTAGTCAATGAGAGAATTTCTTTGTTGAAAGTGACAACTCGAATTTATGGGATCAACATCAGCTAAATTTATATTCAGCTGCGAGAAGATAGGAAGATATGAAAGTTACGTTGACACGACGTTTTGTGCCTTGTGTTGACACGATGCTTTGTACTTTCAAATTATAATCAGCGAGCATATTTATTGTTCACTGAGTTGGTGCAAGGAAGCAAATCTGTAGAATAATACACTTCAATGTTCTAAACTTTAGCTATACAATCTGAATCTCTTTGGGTTGAAGAAGTTCTAATATCCATGTGTTGTTAAGGATTGAATCCAAAGATTTCTAGTGATGTCTTGGCCAACTCTTGCTTTTGAATGATGTTGTTCAAGTTGCCACCCAAATAAAGAATACTTTGAAGAGGTCAACTTCTATTAAGCTTCTAATGCCAGCACAAACTAGAAGTAAGCCTACGTTTGTGGAAGTAGGCCAGAATCGCCAGCAAGCATTTCATATACTAACAGGTCTAATCGCACTCCAAAATTTTCTCACATCTTTTGATTGTCCTTCTGAGAAGATGAATTTTACCCCTTCTACCTCTAGGAAAGTTGCTATAGTGATGCAGCAAAATAGGCTTGACTGTAACGCTCTAATACAAACGTGGATGGGTTAGCTATCGTACTAAACGCCAACGAAATAAAATCCTTAAATCATAACAAGAATAATGAATTCTAAGATAACAAAATATGATATCAATGGATGGATAAAATTGTATTGTAAATAATCCCTAGAAAATATATTTATAATACTAAACTACTTTCCAAGACTATTTGGAAAAGAAAGCCCAAAGTGTAAGCAGGCCAAAAATAATTTAAATTATTGGCTTTTGCTAAATAATAAATAGAAATATATCAAATAAACGAAAACTCCATGAATAATAAAATATATGGAAACCCGAATCTTCATCGACATTTTCCACTGAATTTGTTTCCCCTCCTTGGAAAGAATTCGTCTTCGAGTTCTAAAGCAAGCAAGTATCAAACACCAAGAACGAATTTTCAATCTTTGCAGGATCAAAACTACATGTTTCTTCTCAAAAAAATAATCCTGAAAATAAGTGAGAAAAGACCAACAACTTCCCATTTAACTGCATGACAGATATTTTCAGGATAAAAAATGAATAGTTTCATTGTTCTCGAACACTTGCATAGGAACAAATTAAGGACAAATGGTGTCTGTTGTATCCTCATCCCCAGACATGACAAAATTTTCTATGCTTTCCTTTTCCCAATAATAGGTGACTCGTTAAGAACTTGGAATTGTTCAACAATACTAGCTTCATAATCAAGCTGACTTTGCTCCAAAATAATACCCTTTAGAGCTTCCAAACATAGTGCTTCTTCAATCTATGGTGTAACCAAATAGGCAAATACTCTACTTGCTCACGACCATTAATCTCGTAGTCATCTAATTCAAATTTGAACTTTAGAAATCTCTCAGTATGTATGTTTGATTGGCAAGGAAGTAAACAAATTCTCTTCTTTCCAAAAGAAAAACTATAATCATCTTCAGAACCAAATATTCACCATGAAAATTATTCAACCAGACTCTAATACCAATTGACACAACGGAACACGGTTAGACTGCAACGCTCACACAAACGTACTAACGCCAACGAGATAAAACCCTGAATTTGGAACAAGAAGATGCGTAGATAAGGGACAAGAAGATGCTCATAAAAATTTGGAAGACCACATCCCGGATCTTAATCATATGAGACTACAGCAACATGACCTTAATCCATGTCCTAGGATGAATGCAGTGGATAGAGGAGTAAAATTAGATGTTGGAGATTTCAATAGCGATAATGGTTCCGAAACATTCTTCGATTGGATTCATAATTCTTAAGTTGGTATAAATTATCCGATTAAAGGAAACTCTTCTTTACTAATGAAAAAAACAGCTCAAATTTGGTGGGATCAACATCAACGAAATTTTTATACAGCTGCGAGAAGATGGGAAGATATGAAAGTTGCATTGACACGGCGTTTTGTACCTTCGGATTATAAGCAGCGAGTATATTTGCAGTTAACTGAGCTAGTACAAGAAAGTAAATTTGTAGCTGAGTATACTTTAATGTTCTACAGTTTGGTTACACGGTCTGAATTCCCTTGGGTTGACGAAGTTTTAATCTCCATGTACCGTCGAGAATTGAATATGGAGATTGCAGTTGGGGTAGCTACAGGTAAACTCTTGCTCTTGGATGATGTTGTTCAAGTTGCCACCCAAATAGGGGATAGTTTGAAAAGGAATTCTGTTACGCCTCCAATACAAGTCCAAACTCGAAGGGAGCGTACTTTTGTGGAGACTGTTTTAAATAGACCAATGGAAAGATCGTCAACAAGCTCTTCAGCTACTAGCAGGCCTAATCGTACCCCAAGTTCTTCTAATGCTAGCAACAATCATACGTCTAGGTGCTATAATTGTCATGATTTTGGTCACATGTCTTTTGAGTGTCCTTCTCCAAAGATGAATGTTGCCTCTTCTCCCTCTGGGCAACTTGCTATTGTTGACAAAGCGTGCAAAAAAGCTGACTTAAATGAAGAGGTTTGCAAGTCGATAGATGACGAATATGAGCCCGATGAGCAAGATTTAGAAGTTGATGCTCATTTGGAAGGATGTTTAGGTGTTCTTCGACCCTTGTTGTCCAGAAATACAAGGATGATCCTAAAATCCATCGTGGGCGAATTTTTCAGACGAGGGTCATATCTGCGGGACAGGTGTGCTCTCTTACGATTGATACTGAGAGTTGTACGGATGTTATCTCTGAGGAAGCAGTTAAGAAATTTGGGATAAAAGTTGAGCCTCACCCAGAGCCGATGATGTTGCATGGGTTAACAATACAAAGTTATGGGTTACTCAGCGGTATTTGGTTACATTTTCCATTGGCAAGCTTATGGATATCGTTATGTGTGATGTTCTACCCCTTAAGGTTTGTCACATTATCTTAGGGCGTAAATGGTTATGGGACCGTCATGCGCAACATGATGTTCGTATTAATATCTATTTGATTATCAAAGGCACTACCAAATTCACTCTTACTTGTGCTCTCGAAATGCCAAATTTGAAGCTTGCAAAGACTTCCTTGGTGATTCGACGTGATTGTTCTTGTGTTGATGTTCACAACTCGACGGAGTCAAATTTTATTCAGCGAAGGAGAAATGATTTAGGACGAGCCCGTGAAAATTGGTTGAAACAATATAAGAGACTTTGGAAGCCCATGAATTAGAAGTTGTTTAGTTTCTTTAATTTGTAGTTATCTTATTTGATTTGTAATTATCTTATTAGAGTTCAAGTTAGGTTAAGAAAGTTGTCTAGGAGTATTATAAATAGTGATGTACTTCATTATTTTGATAAATTGAACTAATCATTAGAATTGATTGAATTTTGTGTGAGATTAGTGTAATATTTATTCTTCGTCCCAAAACCCCATCCCCATCATTATTCCGCATTTGATCTGAATGAATGCAGACCGATGAACTAGGAATTAAATATTTTGAGGATTTTGAAGGACTTATTTCAGAAAAATGATTAATCTGTATGAGATCTTGAGTCCTTCTTCACCAAAGGAAATCTCTATTTGATCCTAAAAGATGACTTGCTTGGTGCGGTGGTTCCTTAGCATGTAGGAATAAATGTTTTCATTTGCTAGCACTAAAAACCTATTCCACCAAAGTCACCTGTGGCAAGAGGTAGACATACCATAAACACTGAACTTGGTGTCCTAAGGCTAGTACTATGTGTAATTGTGAACTATGGAAGAAAGCTGGTCACATATTAAGAATGACATCGTAGGAACTACTTGGGCGATGCCAGCAACTTGCAAGCATTCCACTACACCTCTAAAGATGAATGTATACCATACACATTTCCCAAAAACAATAATGCATGTGCTTTGAGAAAAAATAGAACTCCATGCAGTCATGTTGGGTATATTTCAATAACATATTGAGAAAACAAGATAAAATATATACAGTTACAAAAATGTATTCACTGTAATAATAGATAAACATATAATTACGAAAAAAATTGAGTTCTTGTTTAGCACAGGCTACTTAGAAATTAAAGTCATTAGGACCATCATTTGCATGAGCATACCTTTCATACCACACCTAAAGTTGGAATTTCCGACGAATGACTTGAATGACAACGACATGCTCAACTTTTCCTCAAATTTTGAAGATAGAATGCTAAGAACCTTGTTTCTTGCCACGGCAATAAAATTACCTCTGACACTCCATTCCACTACGCAATGCAATAAACAGAAGTATAAATAAATTAAACAACTGTAATTCCACAATAATAAAACATAACAGACAACTCATGTAAAAGGAAACAAATTTTTTAAATTATTTCTAACATGCCCATTTCTACCATGAACTGAATCTTACCGGGGTTTATCTCTTGCAATGGATTTACAAAAAAAGAATAGGAGAACATTTGGAAGAGAATAAACTGATAGTAGACATATATAAGCAACTAAATGTTCGAAGACTAACCAGCATCAATATTGTCGGCTACATCTTTAAGATGATCTTGACCAGCCCCATAATATAGTTTTCCCTTACTTGAAAGAACAACATAATACCTTTCCAACTTTTTAGTCCATCGAACGTCCTTTATTCCACAGGAGTCGTCAACCGAACATGAGAAAGAGGGCTTTTGCTCCTGTAATGTAGGAATAGAAAACAAAATTACATTCTAAAAATTCAGTTAAATGACAAAAGGCATAGGAATATTTACACAAAAGTAGCTTCAAAAATAAGCTCAATAGGTTACTGATAAAATTACAGATTGGTAACTTACATTCCTTTCACAACATAATGGTTTCACTAAATTAAAATAAGAAAGGATAAATTTCATTTAACCACCTGAGATTTATACATTTTCGCACTTCAGCACCTAAGTTTCAAAAGTCTCGCATAAGCACCTAACGTTGTAAGTTGAAGTGAGACCGTCTATTTTTCCATCCAAACTAAAGTTACTAAATATATTTAGTGATCAAATGCTAAAATTTAATATCCAAAATACTTCTAAGCACTTCTATTTACTCACCCAATTTAAACCCTCCTCTCTTCTCTATTTTCACTTTTCCAGCCAAACAACTGCAAACATATACACTATACATTTGATTCTCTCAAGGTTATTGAGAATCAATTTGTGAATAACAAGATTAAAGTAGGACAGAATGATAAAGGAGTGATGCAGACCACTTCTTTAATACTCTTTCTTTTTCGTTTTCTTCTGTTATCGTCGAGATCGGTGACAATTTTTTCCTTCTTCCTCTTCTGTTCTGGATTGGCTGCTGGGTTTCCTCTTTTATTTATTCGGTAATAGTGTCCTGATGGTTCAATGGCCTGATTATGCCTCAATAATAATGCAGATTGACTTGATGGTTTGAACTTTGGAGGCATGGTGTCTAGCTTGATGGCTAGATGGTTTATGTCAAGTTTCTTACCATTCATTGGTTAAGTTTTGAGTATAAAATTGCAAAGTCGTGATACATTAACAAGGTTAGCCATTTTGACAAGGGGAAAAAAAGGCATCATCAGAATTTCAAAGATGAAAAACTAAAAAAAGTTACATGAATGATTGTTTCATCAATCACATTGATGAAGTAAGCTCAGAATTAGTAATCAATCAAAGTCACAAATTTTATACTATCATTTCCTCTGTGGAGAAACAAATAGAACTTTCAAAGAAATTAATACGGTCATTAAAATTAATATTGTAATACCCGTAAAAAAATATTATTAAAGCTTTTTAATTGGACTTTTTATAACTGATTAAATTTATGTTGGCTTTTCTTATGTTTGGATTAAATTTATGTGGGCTAATTAGAAGAGTTGGATAATATTATTTGGTTAAAAATTTGAGCCTTAATATTAATTGAACCCAATTAGAAGTTCATTAGGGCAAAACCCTCTAAATTAATAAATAGCTAGACCTAATCTTATTTTGTTATACAACCCGAGGGAAAGAGAGGAGGAGGAGGAGGCGGCAGCAGGAAGAAAAGAAAGGAGAGGGATAAAACGAGGCTGAAATTTAAAAAAATTATTATTCATCATATTCTTCTTCTCAAAAGGTATTTATTGGACTATTTTTTTAATACAAAATAATTATTTTGTTACTGTAATTATGATTTATTTTATTGTTGTGTTTACAATCTGTTTTAGGAATTTATTATATATGTCGTTTGATTAGTCAGATTGTTAATACGTCTTGATTTGTAATTGGAATATGGAGAGTATCAGATAAGGCAATTGATGATTATTGTAGGTTTAACATGTAAATAATATTATGAGTGAGCAAAAAACGGATAAAACCGAATTACCGAACCGAAATTTTTTAACCGAATTATTTCGGTTTTTCGGTTTTTTTTACAATTTCGGTTATATCCAAATTATTACTCAGTATTCGGTTACGGTTTCGGTTTTCAAAAAACAGGTTATTCGGGTATCCGAATAATCGAACCTTAATACTTTAAAAAAATTAATTTTATAATATTATTATTATCTACTATCTGTGTATCTAAGTCTATGAGTCCATTTCACTATTTCAAATCAGATCCCATTTCAGATCCGTTACCTTCATTCTTCACTCTACTCGTCGACCGTCGTACTCGATCTCACATCCTCTCCACTTCTCCAGTCTCCGGCCCTCCGCCTCTCTCCGGCCTCCGCGGCGAACGCGCCTCGGCCGACGCACGATCTTTATCTCGGCTCCCAGTCTCCCAGTCTCGATCTCGGAGGATTCGGTGAGCATTTGAACTACTTGTTTGAAGGAGGAACTGTCTGCTTGGACGAAGGTTGTTGGGTATGTATTGCTGGGCTCGGATCTGGTGACAGGTGCCGGAGTTGCTGGCGGTGATGGGTGGGGCAGTCCATTGTGGTGGCTGCTGCTACTAGAGCTTGAAGGAAAATGAAGAAAAATCAAAAATTTATGCCAAGGGTCTAGTGCATTGAACTCTATTCTCACTTTCGACAAGAACTTCAACATTCTCGAGCGGAGTGAGATGCCAACGTTTTCTCTCACCTCTTCTATCTTTCTCTCACTGTTCTCATGTGTCTAGACTAGTGACGGCGAACAGCCTGATATCCAGGCCGAAAAGGTAGGACCGACCTTCGCAGTTGGGCTGACATACGTTTGAGGCAATGAGTTGCACATAAATTACTGTACAATGGCCTAGTTACTCAAATAGGCCAATTTTTTCCTGCATCTTTTTTTGATTCACCAAAATCTGATTAACATTGCCAACTCAGCCATGCCATAAATTGTAGGGTTAAGAGTCACAGTGACTCGTTAAGAGGCACTTGCAATATTAATTTAGAAAATAATGTTCAAATTATTGGTATATACAAAATAGTTCATCTTTATTTTGTTTAAAAGTTTAGCAAATTTTTGATTTTCCTTCATTTTTTGGTGGCTAAAAATAATACATAAAACTCTTATGTTTCGGTTATTACCCGAATACCCGAAATTACAATTCGGTATTCGATAATTCGGTTATTTTCAAATTTCGGTTAGTATTTCGGATAGTGAAATTATCAATAATTCGGTTTTCGGTTATAACCGAATAGCTTATTCGGTTCGGTTATAACCGAATGATCACTCTTAAATAATATATATATATATATATTTTTGTGTGTAAGGTTCATTCAGTTACTGCAGCACCTTTTTCCGAATGGAGGCACCTGATCTTGATATAGGACTATGGACTGTTTAATAAAAAGGGTCATTATTTTAATTAAGTTCGTCAGTCCTCCAGTTTAACTATATGAAATAGTAAAACGTGATGCTCCCTTATTATATAAGTATTACCCGGATTAGTCTAACATCATTTTCTTAATTTAAATTATCCAGATTCATGTTCATGTAAAACAATTGATGTGATTGTGTACTGTCATAATTGATTTTTTTTAAAATAAAATAATTCTAAACAAACTAGAATTAAATCAGATCCGACGTCTTTTTATTGTAGAATAAAAAAAAATCCCTAATATATACAAAATGATTGAATAAGCACTGATCTTGATATATATATATATATATATATATATATATATATCAATTTTCATGTTTTATCAGTAGCTTAGTGGTAGCATTAATATGGTAATATAATATTTTAATAAATGATGATAGCATGTGATTAGATAATATAAAGGAAGGATCTGAATGTTAGTTTCATATATATAACTATTGGTAATTTAGAATACTTTTGTACATATGTTAAATATGGAATGGGAAATTAATATAATAGTGTTATAATATTATAGTATTGAGTAAATGTATCTCTTGATTACATAATGTATATAATATGTTTTCTATATTAAAATTATTAAATTTATAAAATAAAAGAATAAATTTTATAAGTTAGTAATTTAATTAATGGTCTGGTATTGATTTGATAATTATATAGATTTGGTTGAGGAGGTCTAACAGTGTGATATTTGGGTTCGGTGAGTTATTTCGGTATTATATTCAGGTACGGATTCCGTACTCCTTCAGCAATACTCTTGTGAAATTTAATTAGTTCATTTTGTTTCTCGTTTCGAATTCTGTTATTATTTCACATAATTGTTCTTGTGAAATTCATATTATAGTTTTATTTTGGAGTTGATACATTAGACTCGTATTTGTATTCTTTAAACTAGGATATCATGTCTAGTATTTATTTTGATATTTGTAGAGCGGTATATGTTGTTACCTTCTTTTGGATACATTATAATTATGATTTGTTCTGGTTCAACATATACATATAGAACCCTTTTTTATTGATATTGTGTCGCATGTGTTGTGACATGATATCTTTGTTAGAATATACCGTAGAGTATACCCGAGCTATAACCACCTGTGGGGGTACCACAGGCATGTCTTGGCACGAGAGGCATGACACTTTTCGTGACAGTATGATTAGTCCACGGCATCTCCGTTTTGGACTCTAGAGGAAGTGGGCCATTTGGTATTTTTGTTGTGGGAGGCGTATGGGTTAACCCTAGTTTTCTGTTCTGTGAATTGGTGATGTTGTGCCAAACATACCTTTTCGATTTTGCATGCATTGGATTCGCGGTCTAATGTGTGATTTGCCTATGTGGCATTGTTTTGATTACATGTGTGGCATTATTTGACTTGTCTGTGTGGCAAGGTATATTTTTGAGCTCAGTATGAAATTACAACACTCAACCATTTGATTAAGCCTATTATTTCATTATATTAGTTTTATTTGTTTCTGTTCAGTTCAATTAATTGAGTTAGTTATTTCAGTTCATTATTTCTTTACTCTTCTGTTAGTTTCGTTAATTCTGATGATTCAGATATATTCTATTTAGATCTTTGGAGATTATATTTTCGTCGGTATTTAAGCTTGAGGCTTTGTTCAGTATTTTGTCTCAGTTGATTTCATATATCAGTTGTATATCTTTTGTACATCTATATCCGTATTGGGCATTTGGCTCATACTGTGTTTTTCTTCCGGCAGGTTTGCAGGGGCGATTCAGGGCTAGTGTGAAAAGTGCTACATTTGACCAACTAGGTTGATTTGATTTTAGATTTTGATTATTTTGATTCTATTTGGAGAATTGTATTTAAGACTTCATTGATGGATATCATTATTAAATATTTGAAGTTATTAGTGCTTTGTTTATTTTATTTTGATGTTTGTTGTACTTTGCACGTGACCTCCCTTTCCTATTTCGGGAAGGAGGTGTTACAAATATTATAATTTTATTCGGCGTTTTTTTGTTCCCTTTCTTGAATGAATGGATTCAGTTAATTGTATGCTTAAAATTATGTGATCAACACCCTAAAGCTTTTAAATTCTATTAATTGCATTATATCCAATCTTCTCTGGTCTAAAATTTCTTCATCACTTCTAATTAAATTTGATTGTTTGTTTCAGTTTAGACACATAATGAAACCATGTATAAACAAATATATGACTGATTGTCACTTTGATTAAATAGATTAACCTAACCTCGAAGCAAATTAATTCAACATTAGCCAGGGTAGAGAGAGGACACCATTGTTGCTTTTAGGAAGAAAGGATTAAGAGTTCAATTCAAGCTTGATATTCATATAAAGGGTGTAATAGTCCTTTAAAATTTATTTAACGGAGTTAAGACAGCACAACTTTTCACTTAACATCAAGACTATAGGTGTTTATGTGTGGACTTCTAAAAAATTAAGTGGTAAAGTGAGAAAACAAGTGAAATTTACCCTAAAACATTTTTAAAATTTTAAATAAGGTAGACACGAACCTTATTGAGCAGGGCACTAACAGAGAAGAAAAGGAGGTCAGCAGCACCCACCGAAGCAACAAGAGTAGATGAGTCCGCAGACAAGGTCAATATTGAAACCTTCCCAATGGGAAGGTCCACGATACTAGACTCTTGTATGGATGATGATCTATTATTTTCCTTCTTAGCAGATTTGATGACGTCTTTGGTCCTCGCAACACAAAAGCCTAACAGCCAAAATCAAGGAAATTCGATAACTAGTCTGTTATATACGAGAACTATATATGTAAATAAATAAGATATAATTCTCAAAGAGCTGACCATTGGAATGGGCGACAAACAGGAGGCCAAAGCGTTCGGAAACGGCCAAGGGCTGTGAAGGAGGACTTTGGGGATCAAATACGGAGTCGACATCATCGGCCATGATGGGGACGGTTTCCCCAATCTTACTAAATCGGTAGTTTTTCGTACCAATTTGGTTTCCTTCAACTTCATCCTCCAATTCAATGGCGGTAAGACTGGATGTAGCCATTGATGAAGCTCTGACGGGAAGGCTGAAAGCTAGCTGCCCTAGAAGTAGTCGTGTAGAAGAGAAAATCAACAATTGGAAAAACCCCTGGCCTGGTAAAAATCCTTCAAATTTGGAACTTAAGAAATCATAATATATAAATAACAAGGCTTAAAGGCTTAGAGCCCGTTCGGCAGCGACTTATTTTAAAATGACTTAAAGTTAAAATATAAGTCGACTTATAAGTTATTTTAAGTTGTGATAAGTAAAAGCGTTTGGCATCAATTTGACTTATAAGTCAGAAATTAAGTTAAAACAAGTTATGAAGGTGTTCGGCTGATAATGACTTATAAGTTAAAATCAAATGTAAATATTACTAAGAAGGACATTAATAGAAAAATACATTGATTCAATATCATATCATAACAATCCTCCACAATTTCATTAAATAAAACACTAAATATATCAACTACAATCGTATTCCAAGTTAGAGATTCTTAATGCAATATTATCTCTCATTGCTTGCATAATTAAACCATTACTAACTGAAGTAGATTCACCCCAATGTACAACATTGTCATCACCACCAATAACATTTCACTTGTTGAATGAAAATAATCAACTAGAATCAATATATCAGATTGTACTAGAATCAATATATCAGATTGTACGACATGCATGATGCATCCATATGAAACGACAACACATGGATACACCTTATAAACCTATCATTAGCGAGCAATTTGGATCAGCCCAGTGCATTAAAACATTAACTAGTAAGTGCACAAATGCTCACCCCTTTGATGGCTTGCCACAATAAAAATAGGGGTATGTCTGCTTTTCATTTAACAAATCATAATAACATTCGCAAGTACTAAGCACCATGATCATCTGTGTAAACACATACGGCATCAGTAGCACAAAAGTATGATTATTTAATGACTATTTGGCCAATGGCAGGGGTTTATTGTTCAAGTAGTAGGCAGACATAAGGTTGATTAACAAACAAACAGAATTGTCAATTGACAACCTTGATGAGTAGAGGTTGAGGAGGGCAGTAAAATTACCCAGTCAATGTAATGATCCTGATCTGTAGTAAACTGTAAAAGTTCCCAGTCAATGTAAAATCTCTAGTCCAAAGTAATGATCCTGATCTCCAGTAAACTGAAAGCCATGGCAGCAATGAGAAGCTAAATTAAGCCTTCATTTGGACATCCCTAATTAATGGTAAGGACACTAGCTTTTACAAATTGATTTCAAGAATACATAGAAAACAGATTATCAAATTATTTAGCTTCTAAATTTTAGCAATAAGAAATCCTGACATGATGTGTGCATAGGGCCAAAGTACTAGATACCTGGCAAATTATGTCACTTCAAACCATGGCTTCTAATTTTATTCTTGGCATCTTGCTCTTGTAAAACTATAGCAAATGATTTAATTAGCACAACTATGTTGATCATTCAGTGAAACGTCACATACATCCTCTCATCTATATAAATCACATAAAAATCATGAAATCACACAGTAATGGCACAACTGACAGTCAAATCAATTACATTCTCCTTCTCCAAGTTACATGACTGCTTATCCATTGTTTAGTTTTGGCTGTGGTGAGGTGATTAATAAATTGAATATCCAGCTGCTTTTCCCCAACTCAAAAATGTAAAAATGAAAAATAAACTAATACATTATCAATGGATAATTGTGACCTTACTGCCCAAATGACCAGATAACAAGCCGATCCAAAAAAAAAGGCCAAAGAACAATCTTCTAGTTTTCTAATGGAACAATGTAGTAAAGAAATGGCTGGCATATGGAAATTCAAATCAATGAAAAATCAGAATTACTAACCTATAAAAAAAGGAACAAAAGGCTAATTATCTGATTCGTCAATTGAGAAAGACTTGCTGCTGCTGTTGCTAGACTCACAGAAGATAAGGCAACTCCAAACAAATTTTAGGCAGCTTAGTCGATCATTCCAATTGGCTCCTAGTTTTCCACTTTTTTAGAAAGTTCTTTTTCACTTTTTAATACTCATTGAGGAATTTCATCAAACGTGTACAGTATAAACTGCCAACTAATTAAAAACAACATATAAATCAATAATCAAAGTTAAAGAAAAGTAGAGACCAATATTTCTCTACAAATGTCAAATGGGTATAAACTGTATAGCTAGTATAAACAATGGGGGATTGAAGTTTCATAAGAACGTGTGCAGAAAAAACTCACCACCCACCATCAAACATTTGAACCATATAAATTAACAAAAAATGGAATTGAATCGAAACCCACATGCTCTGAAACTACAGTCAAAATTAAAGAGGTAAAGAAAAAGAAAAACCACATGCCAAATATTCAAACATAAAATAATATACATATATATATATATATCAAATATTTGGTCTAGGTTTGGTACCTAACAGCAATCGAAGGATAGGCACCAATCGAAGGAGTAGGAGTAGGAGTAGTAGGAGTAACAGTCGCGGAGGGAAGGAGGGAGAAGCCAAGAAATTGACCGATCGACCGAAGAGGAGAGCAGAGCTTAGCTTAGCTTAGCTTAAATTTTAGCCGGTGTGTAGTGTGTACTCTGTTTTCGTTAGAAGAGAAAGATCGGGCTTTTTAGGTTGAAAGTGTGTAGTGTATACTCTGTGTAGAGAAAACTCGAAAACTTAAATTACAAAAGAACAAAAAATAGAAAATTTAAGTTTTATTTGTTGTTTCTCACTTTTTAATACAAAACAATAGAAAATTTGCGTTTTTTAGTTTTAATAAAAATATCACTTTTATAAATTTAAGCTTATATTAGTTATAACCATTGAACCATGAATAAAAATATACAAAATAAATTTAATCAAGAAAAATTCTATAATCAAATACAAATATCCAAATAAATGTTAAACAAAAATTATTTCTACCATACCCAAAAGTCATCAAACATAATCTGTATTATTAATAATAACAGAGATTGTTCATCAAATTCTTCAAAAAATTCAATCTTCTCTCTAATGGTAACTCAAACACTCCTCGTGTCTTGTCTTGATTTTCTAGTAGCCATAAATAGGCTTCAACGATTTTTTCCTCATCGAAATTCATTTCAGTATATTCTTCAAAGATATCATTTACAGAATAGACTCGCACAAATGAATTGATAAATGTTTCTCCCTCTTTTTCAAATGTCTCCCCTTGCTTTTCCAATATGGTAGCTAATTTATCAATCACATCAGTTAATTTACCTTCATCATCAAAATGTTTTGTCTTTTTCTTTTTTTCTTTTGAAGTACGTACATTGTGAGACCCCGAATTTTATGAAATGAAAGTATTCAATTTTCTTATAATGATTCTATTTAGTAAATGGTTAAATTGATAAAAGGTTAAAGTTAAGGGTGATATTTGAATTTTTTTCAAAGTAAGCAAGTTGTCATAAAATACCCTAGTAGTAAAAATACGATAATATGCATTGGTTGTATAGTAGCACCAGTGCATCGATTATTGATGCTTATGTAAGAAGTCACCAGTTATACTCAATTATTGGTACTTGTAATTGCTTTGCATCATATCTCTCTCATATTATTAATTCAATTGTTGTCACAGTATCATCTGTATAATATGTTATATTATTAAATCAATAATTGAGACGACAAAGTTATTCATATTATTATTTGCAATATTGACAATGTAGAAGTTTTGTCAAAGAGAGGTTTGGTCACCTAATTGCGCGTCAATAAAGAGAAATCCTTATCGGAAGCGCTTTCTTTCACGGGAACGACCTAGTTGTTAAATATTGTGAGTTATAATATTAATGATGAATAAGTTCGTGTTGATTAAAGATGAAATTTATAGTTCTATTGTGTTGGAATTATTAGTGTTAGTGGAAATCGACGTCTATTTCGATAATAATGGATGTATGGAGGTTATATTGACCAATCGGGTAATTAATCAGATAAATGAGCAATTAATTGCTATTAATTCACATGCTTATAACTATTTGTTCACATGTGTGTACTATTGATTCACATGCATGTACTATTAGGGGAGTTGGTGCAAGATTGATAATATTTGCATGACTTAGTTAAAAATGGAGGTATAGATGGAGGTACTATACTGTAATTCGTATTTTCACATGTTTAGAACTATTGAGTCACATGATTTACTATTGATTCACATGATTTACTATTAGGGGGGGGTGGTGCAAGTTTGATAATATTTGTAGGATTCAATTAAAAATGAAAGAAAAGAGGAAGGTCTTATACTGTAATATTTCGAGCCTCAAAATATGCAATTACCGAAACTATATTTTTCTATAAATAGAAGCTCATTCCTTCATTATTTTTCACCAATTCACTAAAGCTATAGAGCAATTATTATAGAGAGAAATTATAGAGAGAAAGGAGAAGAGAATTCTGCTACCTCACTATTCCAGTTTTCTTCTAAGGTAAGGGGTATTTGTGATGCCCCTAAAATAGGTATACATCACCCATCTTGAGTCGCCAAATACATGGTACAAAATTCAAATACACTCTTAAATAAACAACATGAGCTGTGAGTTTTAATACAAACATTGTCTTAGACAAAGATTAAAACTCAAAATAAGTCCTCAATACATTTATTAACACACCATTTCACGTAATAGTGAGGACTCTAATCTTATCCTCCGGACCGTCACTCCATTCCCCGACTAGTCCTCGCTACGTTCTCATTTCCTAAAAAGAACAATGAAAGAAAGGGTGAGCTCAACTAGCCCGAAGATGAAATATTATGACTAAGATAAAGCGAGAATAAATTATCCTTAGTCTTGATAGTGTTAAACCGATCTGATATAACAAACATCAAGTTTAAGCTGCGGTGAACAAGCGATCCATTAAAAGAGTCAAGTAGAAAATAAAATCTACTATCTTTTATGATTTAAAAGGTTTTCATCACTTTTATCATTTGAGACTCGACAATAAATAATCCACATCATTGAATCACCCATGCCTACTGACCAATGATATTCTTTAGTATCACGACCACAAATTATCCATGCCTTATGGGCCAAGGATATTCGTGTATTCATTAATGGTCATGATCATGCCAACAACCATCCCATCAATGCACTACGGGCCAATGAGGACTTTTTTCACATCATTTGTAACATTACGATCATGATTACAATCAATAATCCATGGTCATAATCATACCAAGTCCATCTATGCACTATAGGCTACAGATGACTTTCAACATAATAAAAACATGAGGATGATGACAATGATATAAGAATTCAATAAAACAAGTTCAAGAATTAATTTATCCAGGAACCAATAACGTCCAAATTGTCAACATGATACTTCTTTGTGGAGTAAAATTTAAGAATGCTCGGAAAGAATATTTCCATGAAAAGATCTTCGGATGAAACACAAATATCAAGGATATTCCGCTAATTTCATGGAGTATAGAAGTCAAAACTTTAACCAACCGAGTATAATAAAGAATGGAATAACAAAAGAAATCACCAGGCATGCGATAGAAGCCTTGCAGACGGGTTATTCCAACAGAATAATGAATAACGGAACCAGGTTATGCGTAAACGCACAGACAGGATGTTCCAACAGAATGATAAATAATGGAACCAGGTCATGCGTAAAGCCTAAACAGGATGTTCCAACATAATAATAAAGAACGGAACTAGGTCATGCGTAAAGCACAGACAGGATGTTCCAACAGAATGATAAAGAACGGAATAACAACAGAATCACCGGGCATGCGGTGCTTGGCATGATGCGAGTTATTCCAACATAATGATAAAGAATGGAATAACGTAAGAATTTTACCAAGTATAGGGTATTGAAGCATATACAGTTATTCCAATGAAATAATAATGAATGGAATAACGACTTTCTTCGTGAATCTGAAAGAAATAATAACCCTTACGAGTACAACAAATAATATCCCTACCTTAGAAAGAAGAGTCTCGAATATAGAAATCTTTCAAGTAGTAGAACACTTTTCTTCTTTCTCTATAGTTTCTCTCTCTAGAGTTTCAAAGAATTAAGTAAGAAATAAAGAAGGAATGAGCTTCTATTTATAGAAGAATGAATGGACGTATAAGAACTAATTCATGAACGGTCAGATTGATTTACTTTAAAATGTATCGGTCCGATTTAAAACAAAATCTTTTAAATAAAATATAATATATTCTATTTATAATCTAATAAAACGAATAACTTTATAAAAGTATTACTTTTATATAAAAAAGATTTTACTATGCAAAAACACTATGTAATACTATAATAATAAAATATAATATATTCTAATTATTGTCTAATAAAATAAATAACTTTATAAAAGTATTCATTTTTATATATAAAAAATTTACTATGCAAAATCATGCGTAATAGAATATTATATATTCTATTTATAGTCTAATAAAACGAATAACTTTATAAAAGTATTACATTTTATAAAAAGTTTTTCTGCTTTTATTACATTAATAAAACTAATAAAACAAACTTTATCACCATTATTATAATTCACAATATTAATCGATCAGGTCGTTCCCAAGAAAGATGGGACTTTTCAATAAGGATTTCTCCTATTAAGCGCTCAATTAGGTGACCAAACATCTCCTCGATGTAACTTCTGAACATCGTTAATATTGCAAATAATAATATTAATAACCTTGTAAATCTCAATTATTGATTTAATAATATATAAAATATTGACAATAATTGAATCAAATAACGTGAAATACTATTGTGACAACCCCAAAATAGGTTCATTCCATCCAACCCATTCTGAGTCGCCAAGTACATGGTACAGAAAACAACTACAACTTTATTACAACAATTGTCGTGCAAAATACAACAAAGATAAATCTTTGTGAGTTTTGATACTAAATATATACCAATGACTCATGTCCCAACCTTGGATAGCACGTCACAATGACACCTTACATAAAGGTACAGTCAAAAACTATTTTAGAAATTATAATCTTTGGAAAGTGCTCAAGGAAACCTTCGTACATGGGAGGCCATGCGTCTAGGTTATGATAGATATCATATGCCCACAAAATTATCCTTGGTTGACCCAATAGACCCCAAAGAAAAACGAGAAGATTACTATCATCTTCTTTCCAATGGTGAGTCTTCTCTTGACATATTATTATCTCAACTGTCTCTAATTGAGAATTATACTCCAAACAAACACCAAGATTATATAGGTAGTGCTCGTAGATATACTCCGCAAGTGGATGTGCACAACCCTGTCTTATGATAACACGAGTTTATATGTCATTAGACATCTTGCATGATAGTGACAAAATACCCTTCCAAAGTTGAGTTCACCTCACCCATTTAGGGAGAACCTCAACAGCTATAGACCACCATTCTATTCCCCTGTTATCCCCCGCTCGACCCAGCTACACTTTTATTACCTCAAAGAGCGATTTACATTTGATATATGATATGTATCAAGAAAACTTGCATTGATGAAAAAGCAACTCACCAAGTATCTAAATACTCACAAAATATTCTCGATAATATAGAGAGAGAAAGAGAGAAAACTTATGAATTCTGGTGTGATTTTCAATTCTAACATAAACGCCTATTTATAGAAAATGCTAGAACGCCAAAGGAGACTAAAATAATAAAATATTATTATTATTTATCTTCTTTCTACGCACCAACCATGACCAACCTCCATGCTTGAACCAAGAATTCTAGCACATGCTCTCTTACACTAACCAAAAAGTGGGGCCCGCCTTCTAGAATTTTCCACTCAAAACATTTATAAAAACAATTTCTGAATCAGTCACCTCTTAAAATTCATAACAAATCATACGTTAATTTTTAACGGTTCAAAATTTGTGGACATATACTCAACTTATATATGTATAACATATCCAAAAATTACAACGATCCAACAGTCGGATTAAAAATTATAACTCACGCAATATATCTCAAAAACACTGGTTTAATTTTTAATACCTTCATTCCGACAAAAATACTGATAAAACACCTCAACATTAACTCCTTCATTTTTAACCACAATAAATATATCCAACATTTATATCCACATAAAATAAATATTTCCTTACATATGAATCAATAATTAATTATTCACAAATAATATTACAGAATCACATTTATGACAACCAGGCCGTTCCCAGGAAAGAAGGGGCTTTCCGATAAGAATTTCTCCTTACTGGCGCGCAATTAGGTGACCAAATCTCTCCTTGACAGAACTTTCTAGACATTGCCAATAATGCTATCTAATAATATTATTCGAATAATATGAATTACTGATCTGATAATGGGAAATACTATGCAGTGACAATTATTGAATAACAATAATATAAAATTTCATCGTAGCAATTATTGAATCAATAAAATAAAATATTGAACAGTAATTACTGTAACAATTATTGAGTAGTTCCTTCTTCACGTAAGAATCAATAACTTAAAAATATCGTGCGTCACCGCAGGTATCTTCTTGTGCAACAACGCCAGACATTACTTTACTTTACCCAATCGTATTCCAACGATGTTAATTGTAACGATTACGCCATTATTTGTACAAACTCAAATTTGTCTTTTCTTCATCCCGAAGCTTATTACATTATGGGGCCCCTGAATGGGTCATGCGCCATCGCATTTAATATTCCCCAATGAAAAGAATATTCCACGACCAAACGAATATTCCCAGGCAACATTGAATATTTTATAACCACTTGCGTATTTTGAAAAAAATTCATATATCACCCTTAACTTTAACTTTTTATCAATTTAACCATTTACTGAATCGTAATTATAAGAAAAATTGAATACTTTTATTTCATAAAATTCGGGGTCTTACAACTATGCAGCAATTACTGTAGCAATAATTGAACAAAACTGAGTGACTTCTCACGTAAGCATCAATAATCAATATCGTGTGCTACTATGGAACCACACTTTTCTGTCCAAATTATTTTTGGTACATGAATATTATTCTTGAATTTTACTCCACAAAGCAGTATCATGTTGACAATTTGGATATTTTTAAACTCTGGATAAATTTAAAGTCTATAATATTTATCCTCGATTTCGTTTGATTAATATTTATATCATTGTCATCATCCTCATGCTTATATTGTGATGAAAGTTATCTTTGGCTTACGTGCAAATATGGACTGTTGATTATTGATTTTACAGTTGTATATCTTTGACTTACGTGCAAAGATGGACTGTTGATTATTGGTTTTACAGTTGTATATCTTTGGCTTACGTGCAAAGATGGACTGTTGATTATCGGTTTTGCAGTTGTATATCTTTGGCTTACGTGCAAAGATGAACTATTGATTGATGAAAGTCATCTTTGGCTTACGTGCATAGACGAACTGTTGGTTATTGGTTTTACAGTTGTATGTCTTTGGCCTGTAGTGCAAAGTAGAACAGTTGATTGATATCATATCTTTGGTCGTAGTGCAAAAATGAACTGTTGATTGATAGCTTTGGCATGTAGTGCAAAGATGGACATGTGTATGACATGATCATGACCACTGGTGATACTAACGAATATCCTTGGTCGTAGTGCATGTATAATTTGATGATGAGATTGGCAGGATCATGACCATTAGTTAACAGTTGAATGTCTTTGGCCGTAGTGCACTAACAGACAATTGATTGGTATGATCATGACCATTGGTTTTATAGTTGAATATCTTTGGCCCATAGTGCAAAGACAGACAACGGATTGGTATGATCATTGTTATTACACTTGAATATCTTTAGCCTTTGGGGTAAGGATATTGAGTAAACGTTCTATTAAGCCTTTGTGGCAAGGAGAAACTATTTACGTGATTATAAATATGAATTGTGGATTTAACTATAATCTTTGGTGGTTCAGGTGAAGACAGGTGATGAGAGATCTTTTTGTCTTGGGTATAACAAAGAACTGTTGATGAGTATTACATGAATGAAATATTAACGATGGACTTTTAATCTAGAGGAGATAGTAGACATTATGTTCTATTTGACTCTTCTAATGGATTGCTTATTCCGCTGCAGTTGTTGATCTAAAACTTGATGTTTATTATATTCTATCATTTTAACACTGTTGAAGGCTAAAGATAATTTATTCTGCATTATCTTAGTCATAATATTTCTTCTTTGGGCTAGTTGAGCTCACCCCTTTCTTTTCTTCATTTTCTTGAGAAATGAGAATATAAATTTGGAATGAGTCGGGGAATGGAGTGATGGTCCAGGATAAGTGGCTTTAGTAGTCCTCACTATTATGTGAAATAATGTGATAATAAATGTAATGAGGACTTCATTTGAGTTTGAATACTGTCTATGAGACAATATTCGTGTATAAACTCTAAGCTACGATGTTGTCGTATTGTATAAAAGAAGTTTGTATTTGATTTATGTACCATGTATTTGGTGACTTAGAATGGGTGATTTATACCTATTTTGGGGGCGTCACATACACTTTCTGTCGGTACTTGAGAATGTTCTTGAGAAGAGACTTGAGAATGGGTTGACATTAAGTCGCCAATATCATCCAAATTGAAACATTTTAAAATTACTTGATTTCGGGATATTGCACCATCAATTCCAACAATTGTAGATTCTTGCTCAACTATGTCCTCCCATTTTTTTCGTTTCTCTTTTGCAGTTACTGAACCTTCCCTTGTTTCCATGTCTTTAGTGTTGGAAAATTAGCAGAATTAACAAGACGAATAATAGAGTAAATTGGAACAACTTAGCTGGAAACCGAGGCGTAGCGAGTCTTCTTCTCTAAAGAAGTGATTTACGCCTAATCGATAACAATCACAAGACAAATGGGTCACGCCGGCCACTCTCCGGATTCAACTGGCGAAGTCTCCGATCGTGTGTACTCACAGAAGGAGGCTTTGGACTTGTCTATGTGAATTGCCCCATTAACAGAGTATATATATGTGTAGGAAAGAACAGAACATATTGTATATTATATGAAGAACAAAGCGATTTCTGTAAGGAGAAGAAGAAGACGATAATTGTATGTATATTCTGCTAAGAAGAATAACACTGGTATTTATAAGGATGATTATCAGAACGTTGGACAACAATTAACGTTGGGAAATAAGTACTGTATACGTTAATATGAACGTTGGATCGGGGGTTACAGAAAACATAATAAGGTTTACGTTTGGAAAAAACGTAAACGGCTAGGGCATTAACTCCATTAGTCTTGGTATAAAAAGATTAGGGATTTAAGCAAAACAGTGGTCTACCTGGGTGCACCCGTAAGGCATGATTGCTTTCGGATCAAGACTTCTAACATGGCGATCGTGTCAGCATTACACACGCTATTAAGGTTTTTTCAATCGAAAGTCCAAGAACCAAGTTTGGCCTAGCCCAATTCCTTAGCCATCCTCATGTGCGCGAGCCAATCCCTATTTCCTCAACCAAGTTACTTACCCAAGCCAACATATGTGCTAATATACCCATAGAATGTTTTAAAAATAGATGATATGAGACTTTGTCAAAACTATAGATTTTGGAGCATAACCAACAATTCCCCACATGATCCAAAATTATCAAAGAGAGAAAAATTAAAAGGAAGTAAGAAGGGCAATGGATTTTAGATACATAACGTCGATACCTTGTGGGTTTGAATCGACACTTAGTGGAACAAGCTCATGATTGTAGATTATAGGTGAACTATATTCTTGAACCCATTATCTATGATACAATCAATTGAACTTGCACACATATCTAAAAATTCTGAATCCACACAAGTCCGCGGTTGGGCGCGTTCGAGGCCATGCGCCATATCCTAGATTTTCATAAAGGCTCTAGAGAGTTTGCCAAATACTCTCATAGGAAGCGGCCTACACTTCCACCTTTATATAGGTGAACCCATCAAGTGTATACTGACATACACCACCCTTTAGGGCTATGAGTTTCATTAAGAATCTAAATGATTTATCCTATCACAATTTGTCAGTAAGCAACACATACACATAGGGAGAAATATAAATAATTGCAGTGCTTTAATTAAATAATTACATGACTTGTTGTTACCCATTGAACCCAATTCATGGGATCTCCAATTACATGGGTTGGGTTTGCATCACATATTATTTACTCAAAATTTTGGCAATAATCTCATCCCTCTAGATGTTTATTGGACTACCTTTTTACTCAATCCCTTAGTAAGCGGATCCGCTAGGTTCTTTTCAGACCTTACAAATTCCATGGAAATAACCCCGTTACTGATCAGTCCTCGTACAATATTATGCCTCAAGTAAATATGTCTATGTTTTCCATTATAAACATGGTTCATTGCCCTGCCAATAGCTGCTTGAGAATCACAATGCAAAGAGATAGATGGAATTGGCTTATACTACACTGGTATATCAGCCAATAAAATTCTTATCCACTCTGCTTCTGTATTTGCCAATTCTAAAGCAATAAATTCAGATTCCATAGTAGATATAGCGATCAAGAGTTTGTTTAGCAGATTTCAAAGCGAAAACTCCCCACCTAAAAGTAAACACATAACCACTAGTGGAGTTTGTTTCATCATTATCAGATACCCAATTAGCATCACAATATCCTTCTAATACACTAGGACGACCAGTAAAATGTACACCTATATTAATTGTTCCTTTTAAATACCGCATTAGTCGTGACAATGCATTCCAATGATCTTGTGAAGGATTATGTGTATATTTGCTAAGTCTACTAATGAGATATGTAATATCAGGCCGATTATAGTTCATTAAATACATTACACTACCAATGATTCTAGCATATTCAATTTGTGCTATACCATTCCTTTTATTTTTCTTTAAATGCACACTAGAGTCATAAGGGGTTCCTAATGGCTCTTCATTAAAGAAATTAAATTTCTTAAGAATATTTTCTATATAATGAGACTGTGATAAGACTAATCCATTTGCATGTTTATTTATTTTCATGCCAAGAATCAAATCTGATTCTCCTAAATCTTTTGTGTCAAATTTAGAAGATAAAAAATCTTTAGTAATTTTCACAACTTTCTCATTAGTACCAAATATTAGCAAGTCATCCATATATAAACAAATAATCACACCACAATTTCCATTGAATCTACTATAAACACAACTATCAGATTTATTTGTCACAAAATTATTAGACAAGAGAGTTTTATTAAATTTGTCATTCCATTGTTTTGGTGCTTGTTTTAAACCATACAAAGATTTTACAAGTTTACACACTTTTTGTTCTTCACATAGAACAACAAACCCTTCAGGTTGACACATATAAATTTCTTCATTTAACTTTTCATTCAAAAAAGCAGTTTTAACGTCCATTTAGTGGATTATCAATTTATGAATAGAAGCCAAAGCAATTAAAATTCTTATAGTTGCTAATTTAGTCACTGGTGAGTAAGTGTCAAAATAATCAAAACCTTCCTTTTGAGTAAACCTTTTTGCTACAAGTGTTGCCTTAAATTTATCAATAGACCCATCAGTTTTTAACTTCTTTTTAAACACCCATTTACATCCAATAAGTTTACATCCTCTAGGCAAATTAACTAGTTCCCATGTATGGTTAGACATAATAGATTCTAGTTCACTATTAATAGCATCCTTCCAAAAATTTGCATCAATTGATTTCATTGCTTCTTCATAAGTTTTGGGGTCATCTTCAGTTATCTTCAGTTATGAAAGCAGTTATAAAATCTGGACCAAAAGTTTTCTCAAAACGTTGCCTTTTACTTCTAGTAGATGCAAGTACAGGTTCTTTATCTTTCATTTTAAGAGGTTCATTAGAAGAAGGATTGTCTTCATCTCTTATTTTCATTGGAAATATATTTTCAAAAAATTCTGCATCCTTTGTTTCCAAAATTGAATTATTTTGAGAATTATTAGTTGCATCTTTAATTACCAAAAATCTATAAGCAGCACTATTAGAAGCATATCCAATAAAAATGCAATCCATTGTTTTAGGTCCAATTTAATTCCTTTTAAATTCTGGTATAACTACTTTAGCTAGACACCCCCACACTTTAAGATACCCCAAAGTAGGTGCATGTTTATTTTATAAATGATATGGTGTAGAGTCTATCTTTTTATGTGGAACTCTATTTAAAATATGATTTGCAGAGAGGCAAGCTTCTCCCCACATATTAAAAGGTAGACCAGAACTAATTATCATTGCATTCATCATATCTTTAAGTGTTCTATTTTTTGTGACACCCCCAAAATAGGTATACATCACCCATTCTGAGTTGTCAAATACATGGTACAAAAACAACTACAATTTTATTCATATAACTGTCGTGCAAAATACTTAAACTGTGAGTTTAAATACAAATATCGTCATCTAGAGAATATCCCACACTCAAATAATTCCTCATTATAATTATTGATACACTATTTTACAAAATAGTGAGGACTACTAAAACAACTTCTAGAACCATCATTCCACACTTCGACTAGTACTTGCTACATTTTCGCCTCCTGAGAAGAAAAATGGAACAAAAAAAAAGGGTGAGCTCAACTAAACCAGTAAAGAACATTATGACTAAGATAATATAGAAAAAATTATCGTTAGTCCTCAACAGGGAAAAATCTAATAGAATACAATAGACAACCAGTTTTAAATTAATATTCGCAGCGGAAACAATAATTCGTTAGAAGAGTTAAATAGAGAATAAAATCTACTATCTTCTATATATGAATTTAAAAGTCCATCGTCAATATTTTATCCCTATAATATCAATCAATATACATCTTGAATTAAATATCCATCTTTGCACTATAGGCCAAAGATATTCATCAGTTGATCATGTTCATCTAAACGCATGTTCATCTTTGCACTACGGCCAATGATATTCATCAAAAAAATCATTCATCTTTGCAATACATGCCAAAGATATTCAGTTATATCATCATTTAGGACTGAGGATGATGAAAAATATTTTAAAAAAAACGAATCTAGTGAAATAAAATAACAAATATTAGGGATTCGTATTACAGTTTATCCAAGATCAATAATACTCCATAATAACAAATTTTGAAGTAGGATTCAAAAATAAAGATCAAAATATGGATACAATCAAAGATAGTAACCATAATAGACATCTTGGACAAAAAAGAAAAAATTTATCTTTCGGTGAATAGTGTCGTATTCGTGAATAGTAACTCCGACACAAAAAATTCTAAATTTGATAAAAAGTTCAGACCAATATTTCGGCATAATGATATCGAAAGAAATAATATCATTTACCAAAAAAATAACATCATTTACCTCGCAAAGACAATAAGTACTTCTGACTGAATATCGGATATAATGCTGAAAGAAACTTGCACCGTATAGCAATACTCAAAGTATCAATATACTCACAAAAATACGCTCGATATTATAGAGAGAGAAAATTTCAGATTCTGGTGTGATTTTTAATTCTAACATAAGCACCCTATTTATAGGAAAATGCTTAGAACACCAAAACAGAAAATTTAATAAAATATTAATATTTTCAAAATATATTCCTACGCGCACTACACCAGACCAAAGCATCAGCCACCAACTCACAAAAATAAAAAAAACGTTTTTCTTAATAAAAACATTTATAACTCAAAAAATTAATTATTCCGGAACTTCAATAATTCATAATAAATAGCCCTTTTATCAGAAAAATTCGGATCTTATATACTTTTATAGTAAATTCAATTCTCTACAACTTTGTAAGTTTAAGTTTTTTCAAATTCCAAACAGAAATTGACCGAAATCCACATACGGACGATTTTACAGGCTATAATCAAATTTCAGTCAAAAAATGGGGTCCACAAACATGAAAAACATGTTTTAAATATTTTTAGTAACAAAAATACTCTTCCTCCTCATTTACTCATATATCACACATTCATTGTAAAAATATCACCATTATTATTTTATTATAATATAATAATAAATTATTTTATCAGAAAAGATAAATATCAATTTTCAACATTTGTCACTTTAAAAATTTTCTCCATCTATATCCACATAAAATGAATATTTTCCTTATCATATAAATCAATAATTAATTATTCACAAATAATATTACAGAATCACAATAATGACAACCAGTAGAGTTCTGGGAAAGAGGGGGCTTTCCAATAAAGATTTGTCCTTACTGGCGCGCAATTAGGTGACCAAACCTCTCCTGTATGTAACTTTCTAGACATTTCCAATAATGTTATCTAGTAATATTAGTAAAATAATATGAATCATTGATCCGATAATGGAAAATACCGTAGTAAGGACAATTATTAAAACAACAATAATATAAAACATCAACGTAGCAATTATTGAATAAATAAAATAAATTATCAATAAAGAATTATTGTAAAACACCCATTCCGAGTCACAAAATATACATGGTACAAATACATGTAAAACAACTACAACTTTATTAATACAACATAAAAAATCTGTGAGTTTAAATACAAATATTGTCATCTAGACAATATCCACACTCAAATAAGTCCTCATTTCAATTATTGATACATTATTTTACAAAAATGGTGAGGACTACTAAAATAACTTCTAGAACCATCATTCCATACCCCGACTAAGACTCGCTACATTCTCGCCTCCCGAGAAGAAAAAAATGGAACAAAAAGGAAAAGGGTGAGCTCAACTAGCCCAAAGAAAGAACATTACGACTAAGATAATATAAACAAATTATCGTTAGTCTTCAACAGGAAAAATCTAATAGAATACAATAGACAACAAGTTTTAAATCAATATTCGCAATGAAATAATAATTCATTAAAGAGTTAAGAGAGAATGAAATCTACTATCTTCTATATATGAATTAAAAAGTTCATCGCTCATCTTTTATCCCCGTAACATCAATCAATATATATCCGAATCAAATATTCATCTTTGCACTACAGTGCCAAAGATATTCATCACTGGTCATGTTCATCTAAACACTGCTCATCTTTGCACTACGCCCAAAGATATTCATCATAAATCATTCATCTTTGCACTACAAAGCCAAAGATATTCAATTATATCATCATTTAGACCGAGGATGATGAAAAAATATTTTAAAGAAAACGAATCCAAAGGAAACAAAAGAATAAATATTAAGGATTCAGATTTTAAATAATTCCAAGTTCAAAAATACTTCATAAATAATCATAGGAGTAAAATTCAAGAATGATCAAAAACATGGATACAATCAAAGATAGTATCCATAATAGATATTTTGGACAAAAAAAGAAAAATTTAATTTTTTTGAATAAGTCGATTCGTGAATAAAGTCGTCATATGCGTGAATAAAGGTGCGATACGTGAATAAGAATCTCGACACTAAAAGATAGAAATTTCACAAAAAATCATCATCATGCTTCGTGAATAAGACTCGTGAATAAGAATCATGAATAAGAATCATGAATAAGAATCTCGTGAATAAACTCATGAATAAGAACTCATGAATAGTAACCCCCACATGAAAAAAGTTCCAAATTTGATAAAAAGTTCCAACCAATATTTCAAAGATAATGATATCAAGAAATAATATCATTTTTGAAAAAAAAATAACATCCCTTACCTCGTAAAGAATAAGATTTCCGACCGAATACCGGATATAAGTGTCGAAAGAACTTGCACCGTATAAAGCAATACTCAAAGTACTAAAATACTCACAAAAATACGCCGATATATATAGAGAGAGAAAGAGAGAGAAATCTTAGTTTCGTGTGATTTTCAATTCTAACCCAAGACCCTATTTATAGAAAAAATGCTTAGAACACCAAAGCGTAAAAAATTTAATAAATATTAATATATATATAAAAATTTCTACGCCACACATTTAGACTTCTGAATTCAAAACCACATCACATGTGATTAAATGATGCATCAAAAAAAAAAAAAACGCTTTTTTATTATTAAAAATAATTAAAACTTCCAAAAATCAATTATTTTGAACTTCTAACTTCAATAATTCATAATAAATAGCCCTTTTTATCGTAAAATTTGAATCTCATGAATTTTTTTATAGGAAATTCAATTTCTACAACTTTGCGTAAGAAAGTTTTTCCAAATTCCAAATGTAAATCGACCAAATCCATAAACCAAGCGATTTTACAAAAGCTATAATCAAATTTCAAATAAGAAATGGGCCCACCAACATGTTTAAATATGTTTTAAAACAACTTTTGCAACAAAAAATACTCTTCCTCCTCATATACTCATATATCCCACATTCATTGTAAAAATATCATCATTATTATATATAATAATATAATAAAATATTATTTTATCGTAAAAGATAAAATATCAATTTTTTTACAATTGTCACTTTAAAAATTTTCTCCATCTATAACCACATAAAATCAATATTTTCCTCATCATATAAATCAATAATTAATTATTCACAAATAATATTACAGAATCACAAGATCGGGCAACCAGTGCCGCTCCTCTGTGAAAGAGGGGCTTTCCAATAAGAATTTCTCCTCATCAAGCCAAGCAATTAGTGACCAAACCTCTCCTTAGATGTAACTTTCTAGACATTGCCAATAATGTTTTCTAATAATATTATTCAGATAATATGAATTATTGCTTCGATAATGGAAAATACCGTAGTAGTGACAATTATCAAACAACAAAGAATATAAAATATCAACGCAAAGAATTATCAATCAATAAAATAAAATATCGAATAAAGAATTATCGTAATAATTATCGAGTAAAGGCCTTCACGTAAGAATCAATAATTGGTGCAATACCGCAGTGCCATCGCAACAACAACGCCAGACATCGTGTTTTAACCACCGTATTCCAACAAAGATTAATCTGTGAATAACTACGCCAAGTTATTTATAAACAACTTATACTTGTCGCTTTTCTTCATCCAATCGCTTTCACATGGGGCCCATAAAAGATCGCTATACTGCCATTGCATTTAATATTCCCCGACACAAAGAAGAATATTCCACGACCAAACGAATATTCCCCGACAACAATGAATATTTTATAACCACCGCTTATTTAAAAATATTTATGATTTTACCCATAACTAACCACATTAATCAAATCAACCCTTACTATTTCAAAATAATAAATAGAGGAAATTAAATTTCATTTATTAATAATTTGGGGTCTTACAACCTCCCTCCTTATGAAATTTCGTCCTCGAAATCGACGACGACTGTCGTGTTTTCAAAAGATGAGGATACCTCGCTTTCATTTCCGCTTTCCAACTCCTGTGTCATTTCCTCAATAAAGATGGTTTCTCCACAAAACTTTAACTTGTGGTATGACCTTCGTATGTAGGGATATGCTCTTTTCCTATCCAAGATCTTGACAGTACCTCTTCAGACGTTAAGTCTTCTACTATCTCGTCCTGCTTCTAACTCAATAACGTGGTTCGGGTCTTTCACATATTTACGTAGCAAGACGATATATATGAAAAACATTATTAACAACACGAGACATACTGAGGTAACGCGAGTCTATAGGCCACATTTCCTACTCGCTCAAGAATCAAATGGACCAATAAATCGTGGATCGAGCTTTCCTCTCTTCCCCCAAATCTTGTAACTCCTTCCATGGAGCCACACGCAATAATACATGATCCCCAATACTAAATTCCACGCCCTTTCGATGAAGATCCGCATAACTCTTTTGTCGATCCTGTGCCGCTTGTATACGCTGTCAATCGCTTGATCTTTCTCAGTAGTCATTCGCATCAACTCGTCCCAACAACGCTGCTTCTCCCACCTCATCCCAAAGATATCGAGAGAGCCACACTTTCGGCCCATACAATGCTTCAAATGGAGCCACACCTATACTTGCTCTCGATAACTGTTGTTGTAGGAGAATTCCACCAATGGTAAATACTTATCCCAACTCCCTTTGAAGTCTAGGACACAGTAGTCTTAATAGATCTTCAAGAGTTTGAATAGTCCTCTCTCGATTGTCCGTCTGCTTGAGGATGGTATGCCAACTAAATCAGAACCGCCCCATAGCTTTTTGCAAGCTAACCCAAAATCTTGAAGTGAATCTTGGGTCACGATCCAAAACTATGGATACCGCATGCCATGCAATCTCACAATCTCATCTACGCATATACTAAGCAAGACGCTCAAGGAATAAGTCTCCGATACGGCAAGAAATGAGCAGACTTGGTTAATCTATCAACAATAACCCAAATAAAGATTTATGCCTTTGAGAAACCGTGGGAAGACCCAGAACGAAATCCATGGTAATGTGTTCCCACTTCCATTTCGGAATCTCAAGTGGTTGCAATGGACCTTTTGGCACTTGATGCTCCGCCTTTACACGCTGACAAGTTAAACACATCGAGATAAACTTTGCAATCTCTCTCTTCATATTGTTCCACCAAAATGTATGTCAAGATCACGATACATTTTGGTACTTCCAGATGGATTGCAAATGGTGTATTATGTGCCTCCATCATGATTCAGACTTCAAATCGTAATCGTTAGAACACAAAGTCCGGAGTGGACTCAAGTATTCCTTCTTCATCGATTCTTGCTTCGAATAAAGACCTTCTCAGACTTTCTTCTTCATACGATCATCACCCCGGTCTCGTGGCTTGAGCAACTTTAACTTTTTCGATTAAAGTCGGTTCTATGCGATATATTTGACATCATCGCACTCTGCTCCTCGCATATGATCTTCTACTCAACGCGCCACCCTACCACGCTTGCTTTTCCAGATGGTATCAATAAGTGGTCGTAATCTTTCAACAAATGAGCCAACGCCGCTGCCGCATGTCGAGTTCTTTTTTGAGTGAAGAAATATTTGAGGCTTTTATGGTCCTAATATATCTCCACTTTCTCCCCATATAGATAAGGCCTCCAGATCTTTAATAAAAAAAACGATCGCCGCTAACTCTAGATCATCATGAGTAGGATAATTCCTCTCATATTCTTTTGTTGTCGCGAGGCATAGGCTATGATGACTTTCCCACGCTGCATGAGAACACATCCTAACCCTTTGCCCAAGCATCATCAGAGATAACAAATCCATCCGAACCAGATGGTATTGTCAAAACAGTGCCAAAATGAGTCTCCTCTCGAGATCTTGAAACTCTTCTCGCATTCCTCGCCCATACGAATTTTGTATCTTTACGAGTCACCGAAAGTTAATCTGAGTAGCGATTCTAGAAAATCCTTCCACAAATCTCCGATAATAACCAAATAAGCCCAAAAAAGCTACGATTTTGGCCACCGCCTTTGGTTGCTCCCAACTTTGTATTGCTTCAATCTTCGCCGGTCAACAGACACTCCATGTTTTGACACCATGTGCCCAAGGAATGCTACTTCCTCAAGCCGTAACTCGATTTCTTCAAATTTTATATATAGCTTGTTATCACGGGCCTTTGCAAAGATCAAATTAAATGGGCGCCATGATCTTCACGGCTTTTGAATAGATGAGGATGTCATCAATAAAGACAACAACGAGATCGATCCAAATATTCCTTGAATACTTGGCTCATCATATCCATGAAAGCAAAGAGGAGCATTAGTCAATCCAAAAGACATGACTAGAATTCATAATGCCCGCATCGAGTTCTCGAAAGCGCCTTTTGAATATCCTCGCTTAACCTTCAAATTGATGATATCCGTAATCTAAGATCGATTTTTTGAAAAGAATTGTGCTCCTCAGAATCGGGTCAAACAGTCATCAATACGAGGTAGCGGATACCTATTCTCGATAGTGACATGGTTCAATTCTCGATAATCAATACAAAGTCGATACTCCCGCCTTTCTTCTTTACAAATAAAACAGAGCACCCCAAGGAGATGTACTAGATCGAATGAAACCGATGTCCAACAACTCCCCGTAGTTGGACCTTTAACTCCTCAAGTTCAATAGAGCCATTCGATATGGGGTTTTAGAAATGGGCTTTGTACCAGTGTTCAAGGTCAATAAAGAATTCAACTTCACGCTCGGGGTAGACCGGAAGTTCTTCAGAAATACGCCAGAAAGTCAATAACAACAGAATATTATTCAAATCGACGTGTCTTTATTCAAATCCATAACATGGGCTAAGAAAGCTTGACATCCGCTTTTCAATAAACGAATAGCTTTATGACTTGATATGACAAAGATTGATTTTAATGGTTTAGTTGTTGAATTCGCACAACAAAGTTGATTAGAATATGAAAAACTAACAACCTTACGAAAAACAATCAATTTTGGTATGATGAGTAGTTAACCAATCAATCCCTAAAATCACATCAAAAGCAAGTATCTTTAAAGAGATAAGGTCAATGTGTAATGTGATGGTGCCAACTTGATCAAACAAGATTTATAAACAAAGGATGTGATGAAAGTTTCTCCTAACTGAGTTTCCACAGATAGTCAAAGTCTAATTTCTCCTGAGTCAAGTTTAAACGCTGAGCACAAGCAGAGAGATAAAATGAATGGGTAGCACCCCAGATTCAAGTAATGTATAAACTTCGTGATGAATTTATGATTAGCTTACCCGTGATCACCTCGCTTGGTTCCTCGTGATGTCGACTACCACGACAAAAACGCTTCTTCCAGAACCGCTGACTTTGACTTTTCCGGGATGTAAATTTTTGAGTCACCATCCCTCACTGGACTTGGTTTCGCTTACAAAGGTAATCTCGAGCGATATGTCCTTCCTTTCCACAATTATAACATACCTTAAACTGCTGTGGGCGCTTAATGATATGTCCTTCTTTTCCACACTTATAAGATACGACCGGTGGTCGCTTCCTCCTTTAAACCAGCTTGTCATTGTGCCGACGCCTTCACATTGTCATTGTTGAATCTCCTTTTAAAATCTCCCCGACTCGCTTCTTCTATTTTCATGGCTACGACACACCACCAGAGTGGTTACCGCTTTTGTCCAATGTTTTCTCCCCTCACCGGTTTTCATTATTCGATGATCGCCGCCACCGGTAGATGACCGTCATGGCCCCTCGTCAAACGTATTTCGCTATCTCGCCTAATAATTGAGCCCCGCTGACAACATCTCAATATAAAGAAAATTTATGAGAGATAAGATATCGTCAATCTCGGTTTTAAACCTCTCGTAAACATCCTCGCTATTCGCTCTCATTCTCTACCAAATGAGGTGCAAACTCGATAACTCGCTAACTTCGCCTCGATTGGGACACCGCCATGTTGTTTTGTTCTAGTCTAATAAACTCTACCTCCTTCATACGGCTAATACTTTCAGAAAGTATTTTTCGCTGAAAAGTTTCAAACGCTTCCCAAGACATGCGAAGAAAGCGCAGTCAGTCAGGTACGCTTCACGACTTCCCCAAAGAATCGCCTCGCCACTTTTAACATAAAGGTGGCGAATGGAACCTTCGTTCTCTCCGCATCCCAAGACATCGAATATCTTGGTAATTTGTTTGACCCACGCTTCCGCCATGATCGGATCCGCTTTCCTTTAAATTCGTGGTCCCAACTTTTTGAACCGCTTGGTCGTGATAAGTCGCTGCATTATTATTATTTCCACCAGATTCTCGTATACGAGTCTCCTCGTCTGGTTTTGCATGAACTGCAAAAAGCTCCTAAACATCCCGCTGCTCATCGCTCTCGCTTCAGGGTGTTGTTTACAGAGGAATATTGCCTTCCTGCAGTACGCCTCGGGTGGTGATTAAAGGTGTTTCCACTTGGCCTCATTAACTCCACCGCTAATATTCTCAAATGCCATTCTTAAATACCGCTTATAAAACAAGGGTTAATTAAACAAATTAATATATCACATATTAACCATATATACTTCAATCGACCAACAAATAAGCTTAGGTATGACACACTAGCAAGGATTACTCGCCTCCCTCCTAGTATTATTCCCCGATCTCCGCCAGAGACCATATCCCTAAGCTCGATACTAACCGCGACGCCCCCAAAATAGTATACAACACCCATTCTCGAAGTCACAAAATATACATGGTACGTAAACAACTACAACTTTATTAATACAACATAAAAATCGTGAGTTTAAATACAAATATTGTCATCTCTGATAATATCCACACTCAAATAAGTCCTCATTTCAATTATTGATACATTATTTTACAAAAATGGTGAGGACTACTAAAATAACTTCTAGAACCATCATTCCATACCCGACTAAGACTGCTACATTCTCGCCTCCCCGAGAAGAAAAAATGGAACAAAAAGGAAAAGGGTGAGCTCAACTAGCCCAAGAAAGAACATTACGACTAAGATAATATAAAACAAATTATCGTTAGTCTTCAACAGGAAAAATCTAATAGAATACAATAGACAACAAGTTTTAAATCAATATTCGCAATGAAATAATAATTCATTAAGAAGAGTTAAGAGAGAATGAAATCTACTATCTTCTATATATGAATTTAAAAGTTCATCGCTCATCTTTTATCCCCAGAACATCAATCAATATATATCCGAATCAAATATTCATCTTTGCACTACAGCCAAAGATATTCATCACCGGTCATGTTCATCTAAACACTGCTCATCTTTGCACTACGCCAAAGATATTCATCATAATCATTCATCTTCACTACTACGCCCAAAGATATTCAATTATATCATCATTTAGACCGAGGATGATGAAAAATATTTTAAAGAAAAACGAATCCAAAGGAAACAAAAGAATAAATATTAAGGATTCGTATTTTAAATAATCCAAGTTCAAAAAATACTTCATAAATAATCATAAGTGGAGTAAAATTCAAGAATGATCAAAACATGGATACAATCAAAGCTAGTATCCATAATAGATATTTTGGACAAAAAAAGAAAAATTTAATTTTTCTCGAATAAGGTCGATTCGTGAATAAAGGTCAGATACATAATGAATAAAGGTCGATATACGAATATAGTAATCTCGACACCAAAAGATAGAAATTTCACAAAAAATCATCATGCTTCGTGAATAAGACTTTAGTAACTCATGAATAAGAATCATGAATAAGAACTCATGAATAAGAACTCATGAATAAGAACTCATGAATAAGAACTCCGACATGAAAAAAAAGTCCAAATTTGATAAAAAGTTCCAACCAATATTTCAAGATAATGATATCAAGAAATAATATCATTTTTTAAGAAAATAACATCCCTTACCTCGTAAAAAATAAGATTTCCGATCGAATACCGGATATAAGGTCGAAAGAACTTGCACCGTATAAAGAATACTCAAAGTACTAAAATACTCACAAAATACGCCGATATATATAGAGAGAGAGAGAGAGAAAAATTTTAGTTTCGTGTGATTTTCAATTCTAACCCAAGACCCTATTTATAGAAAAAATGCTTAGAACACCAAAGTAAAAAATTTAATATAATATTAATATATATATATAAAATTTCCTACGCCAACCTTAGAATCTGAATTCAAAATTTTACATGTTATTAATGATGCCAAAAAAAAAAAAAACGTTTTTCTTATTAAAAATAATTAAAACTTCCAAAAATCAATTATTTCGAACTTTTGAACTTCAATAATTCATAATAAATAGCCCTTTTATCGTAAAATTCAATCTCAAGCTAATTTTTATAGGAAATTCAATTTCTACAACTTTACGTAAGAAAGTTTTTCCAAATTCCAAATGTAAATTGACCAAATCCATAAACTAGATTTATTTTACAAAGCTATAATCAAATTTCAACCAAGAAATGGGCCCACCAACATGTTTAATATGTTTTAAAACAACTTTTGCAACAAAAATACTCTTCCTCCTCATATACTCATATATCCCACATTCATTGTAAAAATATCATCATTATTATATTATAATAATATAATAAAATATTATTTTATCGTAAAAGATAAAATATCAATTTTCAACAATTGTCACTTTAAAAATTTTCTCCATCTATATCCACATAAAATCAATATTTTCCTCATCATATAAATCAATAATTAATTATTCACAAATAATATTACAGTAATCACAAAGATCGGCAACCAGTGCCGCTCCTCAGAAAGCAGGGGGCTTTCCAATAAGAATTTCTCCTTATCAAGCAAGAAATTAGTGACCAAACCTCTCCTTAGATGTAACTTTCTAGACATTGCCAATAATGTTTTCTAATAATATTATTCAGATAATATGAATTATTGCTTCGATAATGGAAAATACCGTAGTGACAATTATCAAAACAACAAGAATATAAAATATCAACGCAAAGAATTATCAATCAATAAAATAAAATACCGAATAAGAATTCATCGTAATAATTATCGAAAGTAGGCTTTCACGTAAGAATCAATAATTGGTGCAATACCGTGCCATCGCGGCAACAACGCCAGACATCGTGTTTTAACCAATTGGTATTCCAACAAAGATTAATCTGTGAATAACTACGCCGCTATTTATAAACAACTTATACTTGTCGCTTTCTTCATCCAATCGCTTTCACATGGGCCCAAAAGATCGCTACCGTCAGCATTTAATATTCCCCGACAAAAAGAATATTCCACCACCAAAAACGAATATTCCCCGAACAATGAATATTTTTTATAACCACCGCTTATTTAAAATATTTACATTTTACCCATAACTAACCACATTAATCAATTCAAACCTTACTATTTCAAAATAATAAATAGAGGAAATTAAATTTCATTTATTAATAATTTGGGGTATAATTTTAGCTCTTCCAATCGTGGGCTTTTGTTCTACGAGATTAGCTTTGATAGTATGAGTTGAAACTACGCCTCCCCTTTCTTTAACTCGCTTTTGTTCTTCAATATGGATGTGAGCTACTAATTCTCGTGATAGTGAAATCTTTAGTTTCATGTTTAAGGTTCATCTTATAATCTTTCCACGAGGGTGGTAATTTTTCGATAAGTACAACAACTTGAAAATTCTCACATATTTTCATTCCTTCCCCAATGACTTCCCCCACAATTGTTTGCTATATATGAACTTGATCTATAACAGATTTCCCTGGGAGTTAGAATCTGAAATGAAATCAAGATATCCTTACCTCTTCGACATACCAGGTTCGTACCATAATTTCGAGGGCGAAATTTCATAAGAAGGGGAGGTTGTAAGACCCTAATTTTTTAATAAAAATAAATTATCTATAAATATCATTTTTGAATATTATAGAATGAATTTGATATAATGTTATAGTTGTGTGTAATATTTACAAATTTTGCAAAGTATGCAAGTTATCATACTATATTCGATTGGTCGAAAAATATTCTTTTTGTCAGGGAATATTCGTACGACGGTACAATCATTGGTGGACCCCACAACAGAATTATTATCGGATTGAGAAAATGACAAAAATATTTTATGAAAATAACTACGGAAGTTTTACCGCTAATTAATCTTTGTTGAACTACTCTGGTAGTAAAACTACGATGAATACGCGTGGTTGCATAAGAAAGCACAATCGTATTGATTATTGATGCTTACGTGAGAAGTCATTCAGTTTTATTCAATTATTATCGATATTTTATATATTATTAAATCAATAATTGAGATAACAAAGTTATTGATATTATTATTTGCAATATTAACGATGTCTAGAAGTTCTGCCAAGGAGAGGTTTGGTCACCTAATTGCGCGCCAATAAGGAGAAATCCTTATTGGAAAGCCCCCTCTTTCCTGGGAATAACCTGGTCGATTAATATTGTGAATTATAATAAAGGTAATAAATGTTATTAAAATTATTAAGGTGATTTTTATGAAGTTTTGCTTATTTTATGGACCTCCATTTACCCATTTTTTTCAAAGTAATCGGTAGAAAGTTTTTGGTATATATATATATATTTGGTTGGGGCCACTAGTGGAGGATTTTGGTGAAGAAATTTTCAACCGTGAATGGGGGGAGTGGTGAAGTGTGGGTGTGTGAGAATAGTAAATATTTATATATATTAAATGTAGGTGAGTGGGTTGTTGTGTGTGAATAATAGGTTTATATATATTAAATGTGGGTGAGTGGGTTATGGTGGAGGATGAAGTTTGACATGATATGTGATATGATTTTCAAGCTTGCACCTTATTGGTTGAAAAAACCAATAATGCTATCAAACATGTGCATAAAGCCATTTTCTCAAACTTGGCGTACTACTAGTTTTTTCTTTTCTTCTAATTGGCCAAGACTCTTGACAAATGATGCATGGGTGGTAGAATTTTTCTAATATAGCATGTGTTATATTATATATATATATATTATAAAATTTGATTTTGAAAATCTAAGCGTATGATTTCAAATTTAGTGAATTACACAAATGTCTTTCCATTCTCCTATAAATGAAGCTCATTCCTTCATTATTTCTTACTTAATTCAATTTGAAACTCTAGAGAGAGAAATTATAGAGAAACTATAGAAAAGTATTCTACTACTTCCCTACTCTTATATCCAGTATTTTTTACGGTAAGGGGTATTATTTCTTTTGTATTCATGAAGAGAACTTCTGTTATTCCATTATTTATTATTCGGTTTGAATAATCTTAAAATCTAAAAATTTCCCCGCAACATATTTCTTAAGTCCAGAATTTTCAACAACATATTTAGATTTTAAAGCTTCCCAAATCTTTTTAGCACTTTCATACGGATAATAAATCTCAAACAATGGATTAGACAAGTAGTGCAATAAGTATCTACCACACGTACGATTATCCTTAACATAATCCCCTTTTGCAGACTTATCAGAATCAGACTTTTCAACAATTTCAATAGAAGCAGGACTAACATCATTAACAGTAACAACATGAGCAACCATATATAACACATATTCCAAATTCATGGTTTCCAAATAAAATAATATATCTTCAGACCATCTCTTAAAATTAGAGTCATCAAACCGATCAATTTTAGATAAGTCCAAGGCAGATTTCATCATCTTGTTAATAACCGAATCACTTCTTTAGATTGTTGGAAAATTAGCAGAATTAATAAGAAGAATAATATAGTAAATTGGAACAACTTAGCTGGAAATCGAGGCGTAGCAGTGCTACTGTCCTAAAGAAGTAATTTTGCCCCCATTGATAATAATCACAGTACAAATGGGCTGCCGACGGTCACTCACCATGATTCAACGACGAAGTCTCCGATCGTGTGTACTCACAAAAGGAGGCTTTGGACTTGTCTATGTGGATTGCCCAATTAACAGAGTATATATATGTGTAGGAAAGAACAGAACAAACTGTATGCTATATGAAGAACAAAGCGATTTCTGTAAGGAGAAGAAGAAGACGACAATTGTATGTATATTCTGCTAAGAAGAATAACATTGGTATTTATAAGGATGATTATCAGAACGTTGGACAACAATTAACGTTGGGAAATAAGTACTGTATACGTTAATATGAACGTTAGATAGGGGGTTACAGAAAACATAATAAGGTTTACGTTTGGAAAAACATAAACAACTAGGGTATTAACTCTATTCATCTTGGTATAAAAAAAGTAGGTATTTAAGCAAAACAGTGGGCTACCTGGGTGCACCCGCAAGGCATGATTGCTCGGATCGGCACCCCCATGCGCGGACGTATCGCGCGCACACACGCACTAAGGTTTTCTGACCGAAAGTCCAAGAACCAAGCTTGGCCTAGCCCTATTCCTTATCCATCCTCATATGCGCGAGCCCATCCCTATTTCCTCAACCAAGTTACTTACCCAAGCCAACATATGTGCTAATATACCCATAGAATGTTTTAAAAATAGATGATATGGGACTTTGTCAAAACTATTGATTTTGGAGCATAACCAACATTTAGAAAATAATTATTCCAAGCGATCGTAATGATAGATCGCTTTAACCTTCCATATAGCAGTTTTAGGCTTTGCCTAGTTATAAAGACATTATTATCAAATAAAAGACATTATGTATATACCCACAATTAAATTGGACAAAAGTAATTCAATTAAACTTAAATAAATACCTCTATAAGGTCTTTCCATACTTCAGGTTCAGCATCCCAGTTTTTTGTAACTGAGCTCCAAGAAAAGTCACTAAGTCCAATTAAACATTTAAACAAGTCATAACACTCGACAAAATGAGATTTGAGAGTCTTCCGGCAATTAAGCAGGTGACTTTTCTTTAAGTATGGTATCTCAAGATTTTCTATCAAATATTTCAACATATTTACATAGGCATGCGTCGTAAAAGTTCCATCATGTATGTTCCCTTGTGCTTGCTCATAAAGCATTGCCTCAATGAACACTTCATCCATACTATTTGTCCATTTCAAATTTTCTTTCTTTGAGGCTGGAATTTCATTTGTTGTTTTGGTCATGTTTATCATATACAAATAATCATGAAATTAAAAGAAGCAACACATATATATAAACAACACACAAAACAATGGATAAATAATAAAATAAAAAACTTAATCTCATATAAACAATAAACAAAATATCATTATAGTTACAACACGAATACTCGTCAAATAACATAATAAATTAAAAAACCAAACGTACTATAAACTAGTTGTCAACATGAGATGAAAGTCAAGAACTATTAACTTCATTTATGTAATCAATCCACATATCATTTGCAATAGAAGTCCTTAAATACTCAACATGCGTTGCATCCTCAGTAACATCTCTTACATGATCATCAAGTTCATGTATTTGCTCTAGGAGTTCTCGATCAACTTCGGCAATAAGGTCATCATCAGGATCAACAAACATCAAGTAAATATGTAAAATGCAACATGCTAAAACAATTTCAGATTGAGTATCCACATCGTATTTTGGCTCAGTTGTGCTCCCAATAATGGGAAACCTTTTCTTTGGTATGCCAAATGCCCTTTCAATTGTATTACGTAATGTTGCATGACGTAGATTAAATAATTCTCTAGAATTTTCTGGAGGTCAAGCTGAGTACTCTTTTAAATGGTAGTGAACACATCTATAAGGTGTCATTAATTCGTTGGTAAATGGTAATCCGACATCTACAAGATAATATTTTCCTAAAATAACATAATATTAGTTACATATAAAACAAAGATTTTTTTTAATTAAATCCTAAAAAGGTTGATAGTGTATTACCATTAGGGATTTTTAACTTTTCTTCTCTTACAAGGGCATTTCTAATTATTCTGGAGTCAGATGTCGTCCCTTCCTAACCGGTCAAAAAATAAGTAAATTTCAAGTCAAATGTACATGCGGCTAAGACATTTTGCGTAGGGTAGCCCTTCCTACCACAATATCTTAGTACATCAGTGTGAGGAATTTTTACACGAACATGAGTTCTGTCTATTGCTCCTACATAATCTTGGAATTCACAAACATGCACATACCTTGTTAAATATATAAAAATGTGAATTTGAGTTAAAGTATGTTAAGTTGTAAGTTTTACCTTATAAGATGGATAAAATCTATTATTGTTGAGTACTTCTGAAGGTACGTGTGCTCCATTTGGTCGTATTCAAAAATCTTCTTCCAATGATATTATTACTTTTAAGACTCTATAAAAATGACGACTTGATGTTCCCGTTGACATGCGAAAGAAGAATATAATTGTATGGTTTCTCACATTATGAGATAATATGTGAAGAAATTTTGCGACTTGTTCCTCTAGAGATACTCGTTGAGTGGGTCGAAGACCGCCCTCTTCATGCAATATCTTACACAATTTTTCGAAGGTTTGTGGTCCCATGCGAATAACATCACGACTTTTCTCACTGTACCTTATCTCATGAAGCAATTCATCTCTTACTTTTTTTTCATTTCAGTTATTTCTTTACTAGGCTTATTCCTACAAGGTCTAGTCATATGACGTTAGATTTATTGAACTATGAGGGACAAGATCACTGTTACTAGAAAATGTCGTAGAATCATAAAATCTCAAAATTTACTCTTCTGATTGTCCATCTATTCAATCAATAAAACTGAATGAGTTTCAAAGTTAAATACACAACAACAAATTGACATAAAACAATAATAGTAGATTCATATTTTTGTTCTCAAAACAATAAATAAACTAATTGTCAAGTGTTTTACAGACTAATTTTGGGAAATAGTCATTGGCGAAATTAGAACTATATGCTTCAGTTGCAACTCTGATAATAAACGAATATGGTACCCGGAAAGCTTATCAACTTATAGAGTGAGCAATTAGTAGAATATTGAGTAATCATAACAAATACATGTTAAATTGTTAGATATTGATTCAACCAGATAACACAATATACATATATAGACAAATATATGTGTGATTTGAAGAGAGATTACTAAGAGCAAATTGTGGACTATATTTAGGCATGAGTTTTACTGAAATAGGAGACATATCTGGCCGGAAAGTTACCGAAGAGGGGGAGATTGGAATGCCGGAGCGCCGACAAGAAAAATCTGGAGATGAATTTATTCAGTTACACTAATGCAGGGAGCTTGGGTTTGAACTGAAGAAGAGAACTTGTTCGCGACAAGTTATTCGGGCCTATACTTTTCTCTTTATCATATTAGGTTTAGTAGATAAAAATAAATTGAGGACATGAGTTATAATTTAAAATTTATTATATTAAAATTTAAGGATAATATAAAAATTATAAAAATATTAATTATTCCAATTTGTTTTTAGTCCAACACAGCTACTCTACATCCATCGATCCATCTGTTCCGGTTTGATTCTCTCTTTGCTTTCTCCTATTATTACAACTCTCAGTCCGACTGGTGCTCTGCTTACTTGACTCAAATGCTATCTAGCTAGCTAATTAAGCTCAAGAGGTGAGGTTTTTTTCCTCCCAACCCCACAATAATTAACACTGTCATCATAATCCCTTCTATACCCACTGCAGGAATTTATTTCTTTTTAGGGCTTCATTGGCCGTAGAAGCTTAGAATAGATGGAAGGCAACTCGGGTGGCGGCGGTGTTGCCGTAGGCGGCGGCGGGGGTGGGAATGATGTGGAGCTGCTGTGTAAGACCCTACAAGTGGAGCACAAACTTTTCTACTTTGATCTGAAGGAGAATCCACGCGGTCGCTACCTCAAGATTTCCGAGAAAACGTCTGCCACTAGGTCCACCATTATCGTACCCTTCAACGGCATCTCCGGGTTCTTGGATCTCTTCAATTACTACGTCAATTCCGATGAACAGGATGCCTGCAGCAAAGAACTTCAGCTGGATACCAAGGCATTTGAATCATATCATTTATAGCTACCAATATACCTGTTCACATACATGTCTTATTCATATATATTAGAAAAATTCATCTTTGGGTGCTTGATTACAGGTATTTTACTTTGACATTGGCGAGAATAGAAGGGGTCGGTTTTTAAAGGTATATCCCCTTCTACACTTGCTCATATTTTATAGCAACTTTTCTTTTGGAGCATTTGACAATTTGACCTCTTTAATTGCTTAAGTAAATTTTACTTTGGCCGCATGTATTAACAAAAGTAGGATATTTTACCACAGGTGGGTTATAAGAAAGGAAAATTTTAATGATAAGGGTAGCGAGAAAAGATAAAGCATAATTAGGAGGCGCCAGCTAATGGGTTGATGAACTATATATAGCTTGTCTTACCTGTAAGGCTGCAACTCATATGCTGTCCTTAACGTACCTGTTGTTGGTTATGCTTCAAATCAAACTTATGGTTTTATCAAAGTCCCATATTGTCTATTTTGAAAACATTCTTTGGGTATATTAGCACATGTTGGCTTGGGTTTATATTTATTTCCAATGTTCCTTTTACCATTGATTCCCAACGTTCTTCTTCTTCTTCTCCTTATAAAAACCGACTTTGTTCTTCACAGAAAATACACTGCGTATAACTTCTTCTTCTTCTTACCATCTCTAAATACTTTGTTAATTGTGCAATCCACATAGACAAGTCCAAAGTCTCTTTCTGTGAGTACACACGATCGGAGGCTTCACCGTTGAATCGTGAAAGGTGATCGCCGGCAGCCCATTTGTACCTGTGATTATTATCAGTGTGAGCGAAATCACTTTTTTAGGACAGTAGCTTCGCTACGCCTCGATTTCTGTCATCTCTACGACATAAGTTGTTCCAATTTTACTTTTCAGTTCATCTTGCTAATTTTGCTCTATATTCCAACACCTGTAGCTTGAGTTTGAGTGGGGGCCATATTGCCTTCTTCCAAGGTTGCAGAAAAGAAAACCAAATAAAGTTTGTTTTTAAAGAATACATAATGGAGAGTGTGCTTTCTTTTCTAGATACTGTGAATTTTAATCCCTAACATAAATTTAAGTGTTTATAAATATATGTTTTGGCATGTGAACAACTCATGAAAGAAGTGTAAGAAAAGTCAAAACAAATAGTCGAGTTCTTTGACAAATAAAAATGAAGGGAACAATGGGAACTCAACACCTCTGCATGATGGCAATGGCAATAGTTGATGTGAAATGGATCAAGAATGCTCACGAAATTTGTAAGAGATTATTTGTTATTTTTTGTATTATTATTCAAGTGTTATGACATTAAGAATAACGTAGAGGGGGGTAAACTTTTAAAGAAGCAGTATACGATAACTGAAACTAAAGCAACTATCCTAAAGCCCATCAAAGACCAAAAAAGATTATGCAGTCAGAGACTCAGAATATGCTCCTCATGGACAAAAATTACCAACACACTCCTCTATAAACTCAAAAAAATGAAAAGAACTCCATGGCCATATACCATCTGTCCAAAAGAAAACAACAGAGAATTAATGATTGATGTGAGACAACAATATGGAAGCTTGAATTTGCCGAAAGTAAACAAGAACAATTGTAAAACAATTAGGGTGAGGCTCCACACTAAATTACCCATGGATGAGTAAGAATGATCGCAATCAACTGAATAAATTCTCAATATCAATAATTGAAGTCTGTGAGAATAGGATAGATCCTTCTGGTGAAGTCGATCTACTTTTATAATAAAATGAAGAACAATCAACTCCCTATTATTATGGAATTACAGTCAAGTCCCCAAAGTTATGGCTTCCAATCAAAATCCCCATAATTATGGGATTAGAACCAAATCCCTATAATTATGGGATTACAACCAAATAGGGATAATTATGGGATTACAACCAAATCCCCATATGTATGTATGTCACACGTGCCCAACTTGGACACATGATGATCGAACACTTATTTATTCATTACTTTGGTAAAACATTTGCTGTTTGATTTGAAGAGTTAGTGAAGTGCAAATCATTTATTCAAAATATGCCAGCGTCTAGCTTTTCCTTAATAAAGTGCAGGTTAATCTCCACATGCTTAGTCATGTCATGTTGAAAAGGGTTGCAAGTAATAATTATAGTTAACTTACTGCTGTAATAGAGAATTAAAGGCTTATGAACAAGGAACCCGAGGTCCCTTAACAATTTCTTAACCCACATCAGCTTACACATCCCTTGACAAGTCCTTGCTTCTTGCTCCACCATGTAATTAAGTTTCCCCCAACAAGTGAGCAATAACCAGAGGTGGACCATCTATCATCTGCATTGCTAGTTCAGTCAGAATTAGTAAAGGCTTCTACTCTTATATGGTCATCCTTTTAGAAGAAAATATCTTTTATCGAGTTTTCCCTTCAAGTGGCGAAGAATTCGAGTTACAACATCCTTAGCAAAAGAGGTTTTGGTTGTTGGTTGGGGTTTTGAAACCAGAGAAAGAAGACTCAGTTGGGGTTTGTAGTGATAGGAGATTAGTCACTGAAAGACTTGTTGGCTTGCTCTTTCAAAATAAGGTGGCTAAGACTAGTGACTTGCCAATAGTTGGCAGACGGGTCAAGGCATTACTCTATTACTTGGCTTGAATAACGACCTTAGTTAGAGCGGATAGGCATTTCCCTTGCTACGCTTCCCCCTTGGGGGAAGGTTCCTTACTTAACGTACCGTGCATGCAAGGGGTTTAGCTTCCTAGTAGGAGTGAGCATTCGGTTATTATCCGAACCGAATAAACATTTCGGTTATAACCGAAAACCGGAATTGCACTGTTTTGAATATCCGAACAACTAACCGAAATACATGATAACCGAATTAATTATTCGGTTATTCGGTTAATAACTGAATAATAACCGAATAATAACAGAAACTGCAAAATACCCTTTCAATTGATAAGAGTGAGAAAAATGAAGAAGCAACAACTAGGATTAAAATTGGGGAATGAAATTCACATTATTAGTACTTCTTGTAAAGAGTAGAGGATTAATACCCCTGTTAGAAAGTCGTCCGTGAATAATTCACCAGGAGTGAAGCTGAGGACTAATTCCCCAGAATTAGCAATGGGCTTGCAACCCGTTTTTGGCATAAGATAGAGGGTATATTTACACCGAGAGAGGAAGACTCTTCTAGAAGATCGAGCTATCTGCAATACCTAAAAAAAGAAGTGAAGTTTTCTAAGGTTCTTAATTTCAAAGTCCTTCACAAGCACGATCTTCTGCCACACAATCTTTACATCATCGCTACTTGGGTCCATGATTTCATCCACATACACTATTGAGAAAGTGGAGTGTGACCGTGATGATCATGATCATGACCATGATGTCTCTCTAGAAAATTCAAGGCTTTTATGTGGACCTTAATTCTTGGTTGACTTAACAATATGACACGCGTCAAATGTCCCTAGATGTGTGTTTTGCATTTGAAGGATAGGGAGTCTCATTCTCACTTATTTCTTCATTGTTCGATGGCTTGGCATATGTTGTGGTGTTTGTTTAGTGTGATGGGTGAAAGTTGGATATGTCCGCATATCTTTTGCTATGCAACTTCAGGGGTTTTGGCCATACGAATGATAGGAGGATTTTTTGAAGATGTGCTTGTTTTACTATTTTGTGGGGAATTTGAACCGAGAGGAATGCTAGAATTTTTTGCTATTGGACTATAAATATTGAGGTGCTTTGGGATAGAAAAATATTTCTTTGTTTCTCTTTGGGCTCATGCAATGGGAGCTTTTGTAGGAATTTCTTTGTCCAATCTTCAAAGAGATTGGCAGGCAAAATTTTCTCATCTTGCTTTCTTAGTTTCTTTTGAGAGGACTTCCTGTCCTGGTCATGCGTTGTAATTCTCTCTTCTAGTCAATAAAAATATTTTTCACCGTCAGTATTTACAGATGAGTGTTCAGATTTAAAATCATAATCAGAAGTTGACTCATACTCATCTTCTGAATTGATTAGTGATTAGGACTGCAGAGAGCTATTTCTTAAGCCCTTCATCTTTTACCAACTGATTGATTTTCTGCTTGTCAGTGCATTAGGATTTTTATGCCCCACTTTTCCACATTTATAATAGATAGGTTGTTTCGAAGAATTAGATTTTCTTTTAGAGAATCTTCTTTTCTTATATCTTTCTTCTCTAGGATCGGACGACAAAAGAAAATTGTCGTTTAGTCTTAAAATCTCTACTCTTTATATCTTCGTTTTTTATAATTATATTTTGGTATTTCTGCAAAACCATATTGTTTGCAGAAGTCTCCTAAGGCTTTCTTTCTTTTAGTCTTTTCCGATGATAATTGTTTCGGCTACAATTTCTTCGTAAGTATACTCGCCCGATGGTATAACTCCATTTTTATTCTTTAGATGAGTCTTTACTCTTTGAGAGAAAAGGGTTGGCAATCCTTCAACAAACTTTTCTTTCCAATAGTCACTTGCAATCGGCTCGACCCTAAACTTTGGAAAGAAACATATCTCTATAATATTTAAAATCTGCCAATGACTTGCACTTTAAGTTACTTAATTGTTCATAGGTCTTTGAGATGATTGTTCGACTATTCCCCACAAAATGTCTTAATATAGTATAGATTAGTGTATTAACTGAATGTTCACCATATATAGGTCGATTCATCTCATCTCTACCCTTCTCAGTTTGAAAATTAAAAATTCCTTCATGATCTTCACGTGTGACAAGATTATCCCACGACTGGCCTAGTTGGCTAACAAATCCAGATGCCATAGCTTGAGCTATCCTTTTTTCAGTGTTACCTTTAATTCTCAAGGCTTGAGCATATATTGTCATGTGCTTGCACTGTTCTAAAAAGCGGCCTGGGCGGCCGCCAGGCCCAGGCTAAAAAATCCCTCCAAGAAAGTAGGCGGGTCAGGCGGGGCCTAGGCGGGCAAAAGCTTACTTAGAGCCACAGTTGATTGATGTATTTGCTTTTATAGGTTTTTGTTTACTTTAGTCTTCGGGGTCGTTAAGGTGGGGCTGCCATGTTAGTATTTGTATCACGCCATTGTGTATTTTGGTATTAAATTATTTTGCCACCAAAGTTGCTTGGTCATATTGTCTTGATGTTCTCCAAGCCAACTTGTAGTGATTGATTATTTGGTCATGCATTTTAATGATGCTTTGATCCGATACACCTTCTCGTCCCTGAGGACTAAGAAATTAGGCATTTCTCTCTATATTAAAGAGTTTGACTCGTCTTGGACCTGCTGACATGTGACTCTGCAACTTATCAGTCTTTCGTGCATCATTAAATTCTTCAATGACTTATTTTCAAATCTGAACTATCTTTTTGTCTTAAAAAACCTTTTGAAACTTCCATCTTGTCACTTTCCTCCAAGTTGCAGTATTGAATTATCTTCAGTAAACTGCCATCTGGGGCTTTAATTGCCCAACTGCTTCATCCTAGTGCCATAGCGAACCTTGCCAAACATGCTCGTAAGTCCATATGGCTGGTAACCATGCGGCTGCATATGTATCACTCCTCGATCCTTTTTCTAAAAGAACATACACCGTTTCATTGTCTTTGCGATTTGTATAAGGTTAACTTGGTTGTCAATTAATCATGGAAGTTTGGGAAATTCAGATTCCTAAATTTTGTATTCATGGTTTTTGATGCTTTCATATTTATCAAATGCTTTTCGTTGCTTGAGAATATGTCTACTAAAAAATAGAAGTGTAATAAGAATGAATTTCCAAGCCTGTTGTCTGTATTCTCTTTCTCTAATAGATTTTTGTTGCAGGTATCTGAAGCTTCTGTAAGCAGAAACCGCAGCACTATTATTGTTCCCGCAGGGACTGCGCATGATGAAGGCTGGGCAGCATTTAGGAACATTTTGGGAGAAATACGTGAAGCATCAAGCCTTTTCATCATGCCGAATCAGGTGTTTCTTTATTCCCAAACCAATGCATTATTTTTGGTCTTCCCTCGCTTTTTTTTCTTCTCTCCGGAGACTGCCTTGTCTTTTTCTTACATTGGCTGTGTGGTTGTGTCAAAGCAGAAAGATTCTGAGTGCTCAGAACATCTGGTTGGGCTTTCAGATGATGTAGGGGTTGGCTTTATATCAGGCCACAGTTGTCAACCTGCCCCTGCATCTGGCCTGGATGCAGACAACAGATCAGTGGATTTGCCTCCGGTCGATGAAATTGGTAATTTGGGGGTTTCAAAAGTGATCAGGGCCGATCAAAAGAGATTCTTCTTTGATCTTGGGAGCAACAACAGGGGGCACTTCTTAAGAATATCTGAGGTGCGAGTTTGAGGAATATTATGATAAACTAAAGATAACATTTGTACGTATAGACGTGCACAACATTAATGGTATAAAAATTGCAGGTGGCAGGGTCGGATCGCTCCTCCATCATTCTCCCTCTATCAGGGCTGAAGCAATTTTATGAAATGGTGGGTCACTTTGTGGAGATTACCAAAGATGAAATAGAAGGAATGGCTGGTGGTGCAAATGTTAGAACAGTGGACCCCCTCCTCAAAGATGACAGTTTGGTTTTTATTTAAGAAGAGAGATGAAAATGTTGCAGTTTAATCAAATTAGGTGGGTTTTTAATTCATTGGGGGTTCATTTAAGTTGGAATAAATTAAACAAAATAAGAGAATTAACCAAAACTTTAGTTCTGTTTTTCTAGTACCCGGTCGGTCTAAAAAGTTAACATTCCGGACAAGTGGAGTTGAGTTTCATTTTTGACTCGTTCATTCTTTTGAGTTTCCATCCAAAGTCTTGTTGGGATTATATGCAACTTCTATTCAAAAAAGAATTGCTATTCTAAAAGTTCAAAGGCAACGTCTCTTAATCCTAGCCTTCCCTTTTAACCAAGCTCGCTCTCCTATATATATATATATATATATGTATATATATAGTAGATATTCCATCTATTTACTTGAAGCTTTTTGATCTTCAAGGTTTATACATATATAATACCATAATAGATAATAGATATATCATTTCACTGAAACTGAAAAACAAGCTAGTGATCTATTTCTCAAGTCTTAATTCCATCGTGAAGGTGGTGGCTGTTAAATTTATCTACTGTACCTAGTCTTAATTTTCAAACAAAGTTGAAAGAAACATTGTTGCATGGCTCGTATATATATATAAGCCAACCAGCCAAACCAAATTGATCAATCATCTTAAATTAAATTAAATTGTTTGTAAGCATTGGTTTAATTGTCTTATATTTGATTTGCAAGAACTAACACTTGATTGTTACAATTCTCTTCTTTATCTTGTAAATTGATGATGTAAAATTGTGATTCTTTAAACAACAAACAAATTATTAAGAAAAGGATAGATAGAGCTAAGTATATATATTCTTCAAGAGAGGCCAATAGCTTAGAAAGGCCAAAAGGGTGGTAGGGTTAATAAGATTGGAATGGAAAAGAATCTAAAGGATACATACATACATACTATGGTAGACTAGTCCTGTCCTATATATATGTTGAAAATGAAATAGAATTAAATGAGAAAAATTGACTCGAATTGAAAAGAAAGAGAAGTTCCTATTCTAATTCTCTGTTTTTTCTGCTGAAATTGACTGACAAAAAATAGCATAGTGCTTCTTACTTTTTGACAGACAAACAAAAGTAAGAATTTTTCTTCCTTAGTATAGTGCAGTGTGCATGCAATATTGTGGCAGACAACAAAGTGGTTCTAATTAATTTTTGACAGACAACATAGTGTTTCTTATTTTTTGACAGAAACAAAAGTAAGAATTTTTCTTCTTTTTCAGTTTACTGTTTGCATGCATCATCATTATTATTAATCATATAAGTTCGGTACATAACATTGAAATTAGTTCAATGTGTTCTTAATTTTGAAGTGCTTCTAATTAAGAATTGGAAATCTGTTTTATTTTGGAAAGCAATTATTCAATTAATCCTTAGCAGCTGTGAGGGAATAAATTTGCTTTAAGGAAACTTTGTGAATTCAAAGGACTTGGATTCATATTTTTCATTTTACAAATTGTTCTGTTTTGTATAATTTATTATTATTATATTTATATGCATTATTAAATAATACTATATATTACAGATAACAATCTTAAAGCAAATTTATTTTTCTGTAAATATAGTAACATTTAATTTATATAATTTAATTGAACAGAAAATCGTTGATAAAATAAATTTTCTGTACTAACAAAATTCTCGAACTTGATTGCATGTTAATACGTATTCTGTTTGCATATTAATTGCATGATAATACGTATTTGTTAATTACAGAAATTAATTCATATTCTGTTTTGATAATTGATATGTAATTATATAATAACAATAAGTTGTAATTATATAATGTACTTGTATATTACTGTTCGTTAAATAATATGTACTTGCATATTAAATTAAGTTAAATAATATGTACTTGTATATATACTTGCATATTACTGTTCGTTTGAAGCAGTCAAATTTTCTGTATATATTTTCTCAAGTTCCCTTTGTGGTTTGATTTCAAATCCTTAGAAAATTTGAATTCTTTTAAAAAAAATTAGTCAATCATTTGTTAATTATCACATAGATGACTTTTAAAGCTTATCTTTTTCTCCTGCAAGAATATCAAGTAGACACTTAATGCCTTTATTTTCGTATGCATGGCTGTTTTGTATATAACATGTGTTTGCATGACTGTTATAATTTTGTATGTTGTTATAAACATATTCTATAACATTATTGGAAGCCTATAAACTAACAGTAAGTAAGCCTTTGAAAAACGACATTTCTGTTGCATGTCAAATATATAATATTCTGTTATTATATTTATTATAGGAATATTATATTTATTACATGTTGATTAATTTTTAAATTCTGTTATTATCCTAAATTATTATTGTGTAATTATCTCTGAGTTGGAATTTTAATAAAAAAATTTGTCCAACTTTAAAATACAAATTGTGTTTTTTTTTAAACAGAATTTTGTAACCCAAAATTTGTAAACAGAATTTGGATTTGTGCTATAAAAATTTTTTAAACAAAATTTGTTTTTTACAAACAAAATTTATTGTTAAATTTTGTACAACAGAAATTTGTTTCTGTTTATTAATAGTTTTATACTTGTATAACAAAAATGGCAACTACAAGCACCATTCCTGCAGTGAGTATGTCTCATGGAGAAAAGCTTGAAAGGTTCAATGGAACTGATTTCAAGCGTTGGCAACAGAAGATGCTCTTCTATCTCACAACACTGAACTTGGCAAGGTTTCTACAAGAGGATTGTCCTACTCTTGTTGAAGAGGAAACTGACAAGGAGAAAGTGGCTGCTGTTGATGCATGGAAACATGCAGATTTTCTTTGCAGGAACTATGTGATGAATGGTTTAGATAATACATTATATAATGTATATTGTACAATTCAAACTGCAAAGAAACTTTGGGAATCTTTAGACAAAAAATATAAAACTGAAGATGCTGGCATGAAGAAATTCATAGTCGGTAGATTTCTTGATTTTAAAATGGTAGATTCTAAAGCAGTTATCACTCAGGTTCAAGAATAACAAGTGATTCTACATGATATTCATTCTGAAGGAATGTCATTAAGTGACTCATTCCAAGTTGCAGCAATGATTGAAAAACTTCCACCATCATGGAAAGACTTCAAAAATTATCTGAAGTATAAACGCAAAGAGATGAATCTTGAAGAATTGATTGTGCAACTTAGGATTGAAGAGGACAATCGAGGATCTGAGAAGAAGAGTGGAAAAAACTTCATTGAAGCAAAGGCAAATGTGGTTGAACAAAGGCCAAACAACAACAAGAGGAAGCGTGAAGGCAAAGATGCTTTCAAGGCCAAGAATAAATTCAAAGGCAAGTGCTTCAACTGTGGCATCCAAGGACATAAATCAAGTGAATGTCGCAAGCCAAAGAAGTTCAAGAAAGAACAGAAGCCTCAAGCAAATGTGACAGAACTGGAAAAGTTGTCTGAAAATGTTTCAGATATTAATCTTTCTGCAGCTGTATCTGAATGCAATTTGGTAGAAAATCCTAAAGAGTGGTACGTGGACACTGGAGCTACTCGCCACATATGTTCCAACAAATGGATGTTTTCTACTTACAAACAAGTAGAAAATGATGATCAACTCTTCATGGGAAACTCCTCAAGTTCAAAGGTTGAAGGACGTGGAAAGATTATACTGAAAATGACATCTGGAAAAGAACTGACTTTGAATGAAGTGCTTCATGTGCCAGATATTCACAAGAATCTAGTTTCTGGGTCATTACTTAGCAAGAATGGTTTTAAGTTGGTGTTTGTGTCTGATAAGTTTGTACTTACTAAGAATGATATGTTTGTAGGAAAGGGCTACATGAATGATGGGCTCTTTAAGATGAATGTTATGACTGTTGTACCAAAGTCTATTAATAATAATAAAGTTAATTCTTCTACTTACTTGTTGGAATCTTCAAATATATGGCATGCTAGATTAGGACATGTTAATTATGATACATTGCGTAGATTAATTAATTTAGAGTTCTTGCCTAGATTTGATATTAATCTTAAGCATAAATGTGAAATTTGTGTGGAATCAAAAATGACAAGATTACCCTTTCATTTTGTTGAAAGAAAATCTGAACCTCTAGATTTAATCACACTGATATATGTGACTTAAAGTTTGTGCAAACTAGAGGTGGGAAAAAATATTTCATAACCTTTATTGATGATTGCACAAGATATTGTTATGTATATTTGCTAAGAAGCAAAGATGAGGTCAGAGAAAAGTTTCAACTTTATAAAAATGAAGTTGAAAATCAACTTAGCAAAAGATTAAAGCAATAAGAAGCGATAGAGGTGGTGAATATGAATCACCATTTGAAGAGATTTGCTCTACTCATGGTATTATTCACCAAACTCTCGCTCCTTATTCACTCTCAATCTAACTTGTATTCTTTGAACGCAAGAACCGAACATTGAAAGAAATGTTGAATGCTATGTTAAATAGCCTCGAGCACCCCGAAATTTGTGGGGGAAAGCTTTGCTTTCGCCAATTATATTCTGAATAAAGTGCCTCATAAGAAAACTCATAAAACACCTTATGAATTATGGAAAGGTCATAGACCTTACTATAAATATTTAAGAGTGTGGGGGTGTCTAGCAAAAGTGATGGTTCCTAAACCTAAAAAGGTTAAGATAGGACCAAAAACAATTGATTGTGTTTTCATTGGTTATGAAAATAACAAAGAAGAGGTTTATCGCTTTCTTGTTCATAAATATGAAATTAATGATATTCATGTTAATACATTTATTGAATCAAGAGATGCATCATTCTTTGAGAATATTTTTCCATATAATGGAAATAAAGATCTAAATTCAAACAAAAGACCTTTGGATGCTACTAGTAATATTCCTGAAAATATAGACAAAGAGTCTGTATTGGATGAACCTAGACGTAGCAAAAGGGCAAGGACTTCAACGTCTTTTGGTCCGGATTTTCTAACATTTTTGTTAGAAAACGATCCTCGAACGTACAAGGAGGCAATATCCACTCCAGATGCTTCTCATTGGAAAGAAGCAATAAATAGTAAAATTGAATCCATTATGCAAAATCATACATGGGAATTGGTGGACCTTCCACCTGGTTCAAAACCCTTAGGGTATAAATGGATCTTCAAAAAGAAGATGAAAGCAGATGGTTCAATTGATAAATACAAAGCAAGGCTTGTTGTTAAAGGTTATAGACAAAAGGTATTCACTTGTTATAAGAATTACATCTATTCGAATGCTAATAGCAATAACATCTTTAAATAGACTTGAAATACATCAAATGGATGTAAAGACTGCATTCTTAAATGGTGAATTAGATGAAAAATATATATGGAACAACCTGAAGGTTTCATTGCTCTTGGACAAGAGAGGAAGGTATGCAAACTTGTTAAATCCTTGTATGGATTAAAACAAGCACCAAAACAATGGCATGAGAAATTTGATAATGTTATGTTATCAAATGGTTTTAAAATCAATGAGTGACAAATGTGTTTATGTCAAAAGCACTCAAAAAGAATATGTCATTGTTTGTCTTTATGTGGATGATATGTTAATCATGGGTAGCAACAATGAAGTTATCAACTCTACCAAAAGGATGTTGGCAAATAGATTTGATATGAAAGATTTGGGGGTTGCTGATATAATATTAGGAATCAAGATATCTAGAACATCTGATAGAATTATATTATCTCAATCTCATTATATTGAGAAAATACTTGAAAATTTTAATAAGTATAATATAATTCTTATAAATCTTCATTTAGCCAAAAATGGAGGTAATAGCATATCTCAACTAGAATATTCTCGTATAATAGGCAGTTTAATGTATGTCATGAACTGTACTAGACCGGATATAGCTTATTCAGTAAGTAAGCTAAGTAGGTATACGAGTAATCCAGGTAAAGATCACTAAAAAGCTATTTTGAGAGTTTTGGGATATTTAAAACATACTCAAAACTATGGACTGCACTATACAAGATATCCAGCAGTATTGGAAGGATATACTGATGCTAATTGGATATCTGATACTAAAGATTCAAAATCCACAAGTGGATATGTATTTACACTTGGTAGTGCAGCGGTGTCTTGAAAATCCTCAAAACAAACGTGTATTGCTTGGTCTACAATGGAATCAGAATTCATTGCGTTAGACAAAGCTGGAGAAGAAGCTGAGTGGCTTCGTAATTTCTTAGAGGATATTCCAAATTAGTCAAGACCTGTGCCAGCTATATGTATACACTGTGATAGCCAATCAGCGATTGGAAGAGCACAGAGTCATTTATATAACGGTAAGTCACGCCATATAAGACGAAGACATAATACCGTTAGACAATTGCTCTCAAATGGAATTATCTCAAATGACTATGTAAAGTCAAAAGATAATATTGTGGATCCGCTTACGAAAGGTTTAACAAGAGAACAAGTGGAAAAATCATCGAAGGGAATGAGTTTAAAGCCTACTGTTTAAATAAGAGTCGTCATAGTGGCAACCCAACCTAGCTGACTGGAGATCCCAAGATCTAGGTTCAATGGGAAAACCGAACTATGTAGTACTCAGTAAAGCACTGAGGAGATATTTACTCCTAACCATTCCTATTATGAGACAGTGTACATCTGCCGCGAGAATCAGGATAAGTTACGATTTTAATGACTTTTATATCTTGAAATATGTTCAAGTGGGGTATTGCAGGATACTCTTGATAGAAGTCACCTACGTGAGTAAGAAGGGGGTCACTTCTGTGAGAATTTTGAAGGCTGAATTCTTTAATATACTTACGGTACCAAGAGGTGTTTCAAGGCCAAAATGAACACAAACGTGAGAACCAATTATGTCTGAAAAGATATTTTGTGAATTCTATTATCTTGGTTTTACACAAAAGGTCGATAGCTCAAAGACATCAAGTTCATCGATTAGCCAAGTAAATCCGATAGATTTTACTAGGCAAGTTCAAAGCCACTAGGCTACTTAACCTGATGAAATATCTTTTTTTATGTACTCGAACTAATGTCTGCATATTCATAACATATTTTGCATATTGTAAAGCCAATTTTACATTCATGTGGGGGATTGTTGGAAATGAAATAGAATTGAATGAGAAAAATTGACTCGGGTCGGGTCAAAACAGTTTGTGAGCCAACGGTAATAAACCGTGGAATTATTCTATATATACCCGCGCATGGAAAAGAAAGAGAAGTTCCTGTTCTAATTCTCTGTTTTTTCTGCCGAAATTGACAGACAAAAAATAGCATAGTGCTTTTTACTTTTTGACAGACAAACAAAAGTAAGAATTTTTAGTATAGTGCAGTGTGCATGCAATATTGTGGCAGACAACAAAGTGGTTCTAATTAATTTTTGACAGACAACATAGTGCTTCTTATTTTTTGACAGAAACAAAAGTAAGAATTTTTCTTTCTTTTCAGTTTACTGTTTGCATGCGTCATCATTATTATTAATCATATAAGTTCGGTACATAATATTGAAATTAGTTCAATGTGTTCTTAATTTTGAAGTGCTTCTAATTAAGAACTGAAAATTCGTTTTATCTTGGGAAGCAATTATTCAATTAATCCTTAGCACCTGTGAGGGAATAAATTTACTTTAAGGAGACTTTGTGAATTTCATATTTTTCATTTTATAAATTGTTCTGTTTTGCATAATTTATTATTATTATATTTATATGCATTATTAAATAATACTATATATTACAGATAACAATATATAAGCCATAAACAAATTAATTGGTGTAAAGGAATTTCTCCACCTTCACCTGTCTACATAACATAACAACTTAAGTTTTTATTATTCTGGAGAGGAGTTTGGGCGTAGGGGTGTGTGTGTATATATATATACACCTGTTAGCGAACCATGATATATATCTTAATATTTCTCTACCCCTCTTTATTTTATTTGCAACATATTTTGACATTCACATAGGGACTAGCTCCCCTTCTCTTCTATTCTAGATTAATATATCTTTAACAAATTCGGACCTTATCAAATATTATATTTAATTTGAAATAGAGAGACTGTGTATGTATATAAAAATAAAAATAATGGTACTATCACATAAAAAAGGGTCACATAATATTCATATACACACATGCATACTGCGGACTTCACATGTTAGGCGAGAACCCACAGTATGCATGTGTGTATGTGAACATTATACGACACTTTTATGTGATAGTAGCATTGTGTTAAAAATAATTAACAATCTCGCTTTAACAAAATCTTTCATCATTACCCATTTTAAAGACTTGAACGAAGTAGTATATGTACATGAGTATATCTGTCACACAGACAAAACAAAAAAAAAAAGATTGAGAGAGAGAGAGAGAGAAAAAAGAAAAGAAACTATTGATGGATCGGAGGAGATAATATGGCTTTTCACTATGATAAGTATGACATATTATATAGTATGGTATGGTATATATTACATAGAAGATAAAAAGAAATAAAGGAAGATAAAAAAGGAGGAGATAATATGGCTTTTCAAATTACCTCGTTTTATTTATAAGAAATAAAGGAAGAAAAAAAAGAAATAAGAAGAGTAAAATAGATATCAAATTACATCATAGGCTAACTTCTCTTCTATACTTCTTCTTAGGTTCAAGGTATGTTTAGTTTCCTCCCTCTCAGTCTTCTCCTTATGAAGAACTCTTCTGAAGAATTCATTCCAAGATTAACAAGTCTCCTTATTTGAAGCTTTGGTAAGAAACCCTTCAAGAAATCTTATTATATATGCACTCACATATAGATGTTGAATAATACTAAGACTACTTGATGAAATTAAGCTGTTTTGTTAAAATAATAAAAATAAAACATGTTATCCAAAATTAAATTAATTTCTCATTGTCACTTACTTGCACGGAATGTATCTCTAATTTTAATTTTGGAATAGTAGTTAATTTGTAACCTTTTGAATAGTACTTACTTTCAATTAAATAATTATAATAATTCCTTAGACAGATCATGTGTGGATGTTGGGAGTTCATAGTAATAAATTAATTAAGTATATATATATATATATATATATATATATATATAAATTAAATAGAACGTCTAATTGTATAAGATAGATAGATATTAAATATAGTAGAAGATATCATACTACTTGCTCCTTATTGAGAGGCGGATCACAGGATGGAAGAAATGCAATGAAGCAATGGAAAGGCGGAAAGTAAGCGCTAGAATTGAGGGAGCCCCGTAGAATGTAGGCGGCAGGCAGGCATTTCCAATGATGATTGTTTGTGTCGAGTAGTTCCCAGCTATAAAAAGTTTGTAAGTGGGTTAGGAGGAAATTTCAAACTCAAAGAAGAGCAACTCCCCAACTTGTTCGTTCTAGTAGTTGGTATTATTAACTAAAAACAAAGAAACAAATGAAAAGGTATAAATAAAGAACAAAGCCCCCCTAAGATATAAATAAATAAACAATAAAAAGAGAGAGTTGGGGTTAGGAGATCAAGGGGGCATACATCCCTCTCAGGCAATGGGAAGATGTACCTCCGTCTCAGCGGAGGCAGCGGCAGCATTAATGTTGCTGTGCCTATCGGCTGCTGGTCAGGTGGTGTTTGCGGAGGACCCTTATATCTTCATGGATTGGGATGTCAGATACGGGACGATTGCTCCTCTGGGCGACCCCCAACAAGGCATCTTGATCAATGGTCAGTTCCCAGGTCCTAGGATTAACTGCACCTCCAACAACAACATCGTCATCAATGTTTTCAATAATCTTGATGAGCCTCTGCTCTTCACCTGGGCGGGTGTTCAGCAGAGGAAGAACTCATGGCAGGATGGTACTGCCGGTACCATGTGCCCCATTCAACCCGGCACAAATTTCACCTATCGATTCCAGGTCAAAGACCAAATTGGTAGCTATGTCTACTTCCCCACCACCGGCATGCTCAAGGCCGCTGGTGGGTTTGGTCCTATCAACATCCACAGCCGTGCCCTCATCCCAATCCCCTTCGACATTAACCCCGCCGACGAGTACAATGTCCTCGCTGGGGACTGGTACAAGGGTACTCACAAGTCCCTCAAGAGGCTCCTGGACAACGGCCGCTCCATATGCAGGCCTGATGGCATCCACATCAACGGCAAGTCAGCCAAGGTCGGCGGCACGCCCGAGCCCATGTTCACCATGCAAGCCGGCAAGACCTATAGGTACAGGATATGCAACGCCGGAATGAGGACCTCCATCAACTTCAGGTTCCAAGGCCACCCCATGAAGCTGGTTGAGTTGGAGGGCTCCCACACCGTTCAGAACATTTACGATTCCCTCGACATCCACATGGGACAGTGCATGTCTGTGTTGATCACCGCGGACAAGGAGCCCAAGGATTACTACTTGGTTGCCTCCGCCAGGTTCACCAAGCAACCACTCAGCACTGTTGCTGTCATGCGGTACAGCAACGCCAATGGCAACCAAGCAGCCACAGCCGCATCCTTGGAACTCCCAGCATCGCCACCGGAGAACACTGTCGGAATCGCCTGGTCGATCAATCAGTTCCACTCGTTCAGATGGAACTTGACTGCCAGTGCTGCCCGCCCCAACCCACAGGGATCTTACCACTATGGGAAGATCAACATCACCCGCACCATACAGCTGGCCAACAGCAGGAACATTGTGGACGGGAAGCTCCGCTTCGGGATCAACGGAGTCTCTCACGTGGATGCTGAGACCCCATTGAAGCTAGCGGAGTACTTTGGAAAGGCCAAGGATGTGTTCAAGTACAACATTATCGGGGACGTTCCCCCAGCGGACCTGAAGAAGGTACTGATGGCGCCCAACGTAGTGAACGCAACCTTCCGAAACTTTGTGGAGATTATCTTGGAGAACCAGGAGAAGACGATCCAGGCATGGCACTTGGACGGGTATTCATTCTTTGCAGTTGGCATGGAAACCGGCAAGTGGAGCCCGGAGAAGAGGAAGAGCTACAACCTGGTGGATGGAGTGAGCAGGCACACCATCCACGTCTACCCAAACTCATGGGCGGCCATCATGACCACCCTGGACAACGCAGGTATGTGGAGCTTGAGGTCCGACATGTGGGAGAGGTTCTACCTCGGACAGCAACTCTACATCAACATTCTCTCTCCTGAACGCTCCCTTAGGGATGAGTACAACATTCCTGACAACTCCCTGTTGTGCGGCATTGTCAAGGGCTTGCCCATGCCACCTCCTTACACCATCTAATTCAATTCGATGACTGAATCAAGTAAATCACTAGCTTTGATCTTAATTAACACCTTTCTTTCTTTCTTTTCATTTTCTATTTTCCACCTCATCAATCCTTCATGGGTTATCTAGCTAGCATAAATTGATTTTTTGTAATACGAAGCTGACATAAAAGTTTCAGTTAGGTGAATGTTTGAATCACTGTCCAGGGCATGGTTATAAACTTGTAATAATATTGTAGAACCTTCAGCAAATATACTAGTACTTAATGTAAGCAGCAGAATATTGTAACAGAAAGCAGATTTTGCTAAAAAAGATAACAATTATGAAAAAGGGTGTCTATATATATATATATATGTATATGTGTGTGTGATGATCATTCCTTAGGTTCTTATGCATAATTATTTAAAGTGTGGAGATGGACAAGGAGGTGCTTGTGCAGAGTCCTCAATCAAATTGACCAACCATGCATTAATTTAAAATATATACGAAAAACTATTGCATGTATCATGTAATTTCACTGTCAAGTAAAATTCTTATCCACCAGGAATATATTTATATACACACATACTTGAGGTCTGCAAGGCAATGAGTGAGCACAGAGATCATGTCTCTTTCACAATCAAACAGCTGTTTCTGCTTCTCCCCCTCCGTCATTGCTAGGAATTTACATGCACTTAAATACGGTTGCTCATATGCAGGTAATGCAAGAGAAGTGGGTGGTTGGGAGTTGGAGGCTGATACCCAAGTGGTTAGTGCTAGTTTTTTATGCTGGAGGAAGTGATATGGTCAGTCCATGTTTCCAGAGTATCTACTGAAGTTTTCAAGCTAGATCACTGAACCTCAACCTTGAGGACATGAACTTTGAAAAACGAATCATTCAATGACACTAAAATGCCCTTTTAGCCCAACAAAATAATTGAGTATTTGGAAGAACCCTCGAAATTTGCATCTCTCTGGATCTCACTCTCTTCTAGTTTTTCTCCTACCTCTTAGACAGCCCTATCACCTCTGAACCAAAAGTGAACACAAATAATGATTCACTTAAATCAGCGGTTTTACTTCTCCGACGTGTTTAAATCAAAACAAAATGATGGCAAAGATGAGCACCATATTCTTCTATTGCAAGAGTCCATCACTACCATAAATTGAATTGTATTTTCAAATAACTTGTAAAATTAATTTTCAAAATCAAAATAGACTCTGCACAAAGAAATTAACATGAAAACAAAGTCTTAATAGATCTGACAGAAATCTAAAACTTGAACAAATTTTTGTGAACCTTGGATACTACTCGACAGGTCAGTGAGATCCTGTTGGTAGTTCTGTGAATACTATTCGAATCTTCTGAGCCTGGAAGTGTCTGACTTACCCCCAGATGTTCCCTAGTTTCACTAACATTCACAGCCTGTAAAAAGGGAACCATGCAAACACATGAGGATTTGGGATTTTAACCATCAGAATGGCATCCACGTGTTTAGTTTCTTATATCATATTTCAGAAACATCACATATTGCTTTGACTTGCACATTAGGTAGCTTATCTTACCCCATCGTATCGCTGCACAGGACAATCTTTTATCCCATGCAAGTAATCTGGAGATAAAAAGGTAAGCTCAATAATTCAATCAAACGGAGATGAGAACAAGTCCAAGAGCAAAAAATAATTGAAGGATCACCTGAGTATGCCTTATCTTTGAATATCAGTAAACTCCGAGGCATCAATGCAACAGAGAAGGGGTAGTGGTTTTCCAGCAGAGTATCATTTTCAGCCTCCCGAGCTCCTCTGTCAGAAACTTTGTCTTCTATGTTGTTTCTGAATGTGTTTGTACAAAGTGTCAAACCTGAATGGGGACTGAAGTCCATAACAACAGGTGATCCAAGAGACACAATAGCCACTACTGGAAAGTAAGCAGGACCGTCTTGGTGAGGCTGGAGTACATAAAACTTATCAGCAGAGCAAAGCAAACCCACTGTGTTGGCAAACATTATTCAATTTAAGACTGGATGGACTATGGAGAAAAAAAAAGGAACATATCCAAATAATGCTAAGGAAAAGATAATTTCAGACTTTTTCCCTTTGTTATTCATTGTTCCAACTATACGGAAGCAAGCAGCAGTTCAGAGCATAATATGGACAAGAAATGCTTTACAGCATGGGACTAAATGTCTTGTACCAAGTGATAAATAAGAAAGGGAACGATTAAGCAATGGACAGGAAGTAAATGGACAAAAAAATTAAATAAAATAAATTGAAATGTGTGAGGCTTCAGCAGAGACCATTATTCCTTGATTAGGAAGGTATTCATTGATAAGCACATGATTAATTGCTGAAGGAAACAACCTTGATTCATCAGATATTCTTTGTGTAATTCTTGTTAGCCAAGCAGGCACTGCAGCATGAGATACAGATATTACTAAGTTATGCCTCTTCAACATTTTGTTATGGCATACATTTAAATTATGCTATAGCCTAAAGCGCTAAAGCATCTCAAGATGTTACATATAGAGATGAAAATATAATATAGATAAAAAGCATAATGTATGTTGTTTAAACAAAATAAATAAATAAATTATTTATATGCAACAGCCAAATGTGATGCTCAAAATGGGATTCAGGAAAGGGAAAAAAAAGTTGAACAACATCAAGACAAGACTCGTGAGATCGCCTAAATAACCATAATGGCCCATTAATAGAACAAGATATATGAAGGACAGTTTGGTCAAACAGTACAAACATAGGAGTGTTTGGCCCATGCATCTTTTCTTCATGCAATGGTATGAGGGGTCTACACCATTGAGCAGTCATTAAAGAGAGTATTCCCATGTAGCTGTGAGAAGATGTAAAAATCATATAAGCAACCCAATTCATTCAATTTCAGAACAAGATGAAGTAGGATAATTTATACTCGAGAATAATTGTAGTGGTTGTGGGTGTTCTAAGGTTTATGTCATGTTGGTAACAATGGTTTGGTGGCTAAAAGCTAGCTTGAAAGATTTAGGGCTTGTAAACTGCAGAACTGAAAAAGGATAAAAGATTGAGGCTTAGTTAGACACGGAAACAATAAGATATGATGGGCTACTTTAGCAATGGTTAATATTTCCATGAAGATAGTCATTCGAGTTGGACAAAAGGCATTGAGCTATTATATAGATTTTAGATGGGAGGCTACAAAAATCTCTGGATTCAGGTTGCTTGAATTTATGCCACACTCTATTTAGGTAAGAATGAAGAAGAAGACAGAAAAAACATCCTTTGTATGAAAACTAATAATAATAAAAATAAAACCTAAGGATAAGAAGACACAGACATTGGCATCAGGCCTTGGTTTGGGATTTCATATAGCAATCATGGCGAGACCTCAAAACTTTAAAAGTCCTCTGAACAATCTGCACACCTCAAATTCTGAAAGGAATGGAACTACATTTTATAACCTCGGAGCTCTAACTTAGGGTTCATACCAACTAGAATTAACAGAAATAGAAATAGAATCTAGGGAGGATGAATTGGACAGAAGATAGGAGCAGAGGGAAGGAAATTTGATACAAGAATTTGAACAACAGCTCTTAATCTGATTCTCAAGTCATTCAAAAAGTTAAAACTAAAATGACATTCCAAGGTATTTATACTAGTTCTAGATAAACTACTACTCAGCACCGACTTGACCCACTAGATAGATACAAAATTCATACATTTATTATCCCTTATTTTGTCCTTTTTATAATACTCCCTCCGTCCTCAAAGAATGTCCGTAGTACAAATTTCACACAAATTAAGAAAACTAAAGGAGAAGAGAGAGTATAAAATAATTAACAGTTTTGCCCATGGTGGACCCCAAGTACACTAATAAATCGTCTTCTTTTTTAAACATAGTGGACCCCACTTTAGCAAACTTTCGAAGATAAACTAGTCTCTAGGCTAATTTTATATTTAACTTGTGTACTTTTAAACATAGCGGAGTATTAGTTTATTTAATTAACGTGTTTTTTATTTTGTAGAATTAATATTTTGTTAACATAAAGTCACAATCTTGGTGATCAGGAAATACTTAATGTTCTAATTCATGGAAGGAAAGATCCTACAAGATTATAAAAGGAAAAAGAAGGAGACAGAACAATTTTGGTATATAAGTGAAAGTCAATGAAGAAGTTTTGATAGATTATTGTTAAGATATGAGTTTCTCATAATCTATATTTGTTCAAGAAGTTTTGTTGGGTAATTGTTAATCCTCAAATTTTCATAGTGTATGTCTGTAACACCCCAGTCCCACATCGAAAGATAGGGGAAAAATTTGTCTGCATATAAGGAAAATAAGTTACTACCAATAGTACCTTCAAGTCATGACCTTTTGGATGAGCCTGTGGTGTGCTAAGTTGACCCAAGAAGATACTATTGGGCCAGTAGTTTGAGGCCTTATTTTGATGGATTTGATTCGATTCGGACTTGGGATTTGACCCAAGATTTGTTCCGGACTCGGGATTTGACCAGGGTTGTTACATATGGTATCAGAGCCGACTCTCGAAGGCTCGGGTCGAGTCATCCGATCGGGTTGCCGGAGGTGGGGACACGAAGGCTGGTGGTATTATCCCACAATGGAGAGATGGAGGTCCGGAGGTGGGGACACGAAGCCAGCCGGTATTATCCCACAATGGCTAGAGAGGCAAAAATCTTTGGGCCGTGTGTGTGATCGGTTCTGATGGGGGCGTCAGAAATTTAAGTGGGGAAGTTTGTAACACCCCAGTACCACATCAAATGATAGGGGAAAAATTTGTCTACATATAAGGAAAATAAGTTACTACCAATAGTACTTTCAAGTCATGACCTTTTGGGTGAGCCTGTGGTGGGCTAAGTTGACCCAAGAAGATACTATTGGGCCAGTAGTTTGAGGTTTTATTTTGATGGATTTGATTCGATTCGGACTTGGGATTTGACCCAAGATTTGTTCCAGACTCGGAATTTGACCCGGGTTGTTACAATGTCTGCCCAAACTAATTATATAGTCACTGAATTAGAGGAAGGGAGATCAAAAGTATAGTTAATTTAATTTGGATTTTAATTCATTTATTTTTCGAACTTTGTGCACCAACCCAGTGACATAGTTCGACTTATAAAAAGAAAAGTTGAGATTATTTATTATGAATATTGTTTAGTGGATTCAAACTCCTAAATTGCTTTCTCTTTATTAGTATTAATCTCTATTGAGTTTAATAATTGTTTTACTTTTAGTATAAATTTTAGTTATTCATCTTCTCCATTTTAATTTATAGTCGTTTCTTCAATTTAACACTAATATTTTCACTTCACCACTCTTATCCTACACTCTCACACACTCGTAACTAACTTTTCTTCTAATGATCATTGTTCTATATCTCGTCTGATGCGGCCACTCGACATTGGTGGAGGGCTGTCGATTTTCTCAGTCCAAGGCGCTTCAAAAATCACCTAGAGCTGCTAGCCGCTGCTATCCGGCAGCTTGGCGAGTCGGACATTAACTTATATGGAAATTATTAAGTATGTGATTGTGAACTTTGTGAATGTGATTTGTCAACTTTCATGGAGCTAACATTAATATATTTTGTTTATTGGGTGATTGTGAATTGTTATACGAAATAACTAGTAGTTTAATATATTAATTAAGTTATGAGGTCAATAGTTGATACATACTTAAATGTAACAATGTACATATAACTTTCAGAATTTCTAGATATACATAGTTTGTGTAATGAACATTGCTTTATAATTTACACTTTACAACTAGAAGTATTGCCAGATGCTCAATACTTTTTGTATTCTTTTTAGCTAAATCTCTTCGCTTTCCTTGCATGAGTTAAAATATTATGTCAAACAAGTTCAACTGTAATTTTGGAGGAGAATATTTGCTTGTATAAATACTAGAAACCTTAGTTTTATCACAAATATATAAAAAATAAAAAATAGCTAGACCGTTTAGGCGCTGCTAGGCCCCCCTCGGCCACCTAACGATTTTTAGAACAATATTAATGACACTTGCAATAACTAAAAAGTAAAGCTTAATTAAATATTAGTATATTATTACCCTAAACTATACTAGTAATTACACTTTGGTTAGTTTCAAATTTATTCAATTAGGTGAATAGACTTGCGATTTATTCCAATTTTGTATAATTGATTTTGCAATGTCAGAAAATGCTCATATGGACAGCCCAGGTGGTAAATCAACACTGAAGTGTAAAAATATGATTTTAAAATGAAAATATATTAATAATTAAACTAATTTTGAGGAGACAAATGTAATAAGCCAAATCAAGTTAAGGACAAGAACTTATTTACACAAGCTATACAATTTTCTTTTGGTATTAGTAAACTATAGAATTAAACAATTTATAGTCATCTTCTTCAAGCTCGACCGATGTCGCAGCAACGACCACCAGCGCAACAATCATGTTCAAGTCTCTGAATGAACCAACCAACAAACTAATAATGGGTTCAATCTACTGATCAAACAATCAAACCCTTTAAAAGGGTTGAATTTACTGAACAAACAAACCCATAAAGGGTTCAATTAAAAGGTATATATAATCCATTATTTCAAGCAAAGAGAAGGGCTTCATAATTTACAGCAAAATAGAACCATCCAAAACGAATGAAATCTTTAATAGAGCCACTACCAAGATCATTTATCACAAGAATTACATATACAATTAACATTAAATGCTTTAAATTAGTAATAAAATCTACTGGAGTAGCAAACAAAATATTAGATGACCCAACTTAAAAAATCGAAATAGTTTAATTAAACACTCACTCAAGAGATGTCTAAAAAAATCCTAACATTGAACAACATTAACTGCCACATTTAGAACACATTGACAAGATGAATAATAGTTGCACTTATGTAGATTGCAGACGATTGAGAGAAGAATAAAACTAAGAATGATAACATACGTAGGAAGGTGTGTAATTCTAAAACTTACAATCTTGCACTATAAGACCTTTCTCATGGACGGCGCCTCCTGTTAAGATGGCAAACCCAAACAAAAAAGAAGAAAAAAAATCAGCAACGCCCAAAATTGTTTTGGTATGTTTTCCGTAATTACTTTGTTCTGTATCTTCATAAAGGTCCAAATACATATATAGATCGTCATGTCACCGCTCAAAGTAACATACCCCAATTTTGCAGTCTCCTGTTCTTTAAAGATTTCCACTTCGATACTGGAGCTCGGTAAATCTGGAAAGAAAAAAAAGTTGGAGCTATTTTGATTATTTAGCTGAAGTCATGGGGCAAACAAAAGTAGCAGTATCATTAGATTTTAAAACCCCCAGGACGGAAAGAAAAAAGAGAAGGAAATCAAACATTAGTGAGGATTTGGTCTTGTTCACTATCCGTGATGAAATCTGGAACGTAGTACACTGTTGGCACAGACCCCGCTACGAAGTCCCTCAGGTTCTCCTCCCCTACTTCCATTCCTCAGCCAAAGGCCCAAAACCTCGTTCCAAAACCATTAGAAATCATATCATTTATATAATACAATATACTGTATATAGAAATCATATCATTTATATATCATTCACACACGTATATACTGTAGACTCCGACTGACATGTCAGGCCCATTAATATGCATATGTGTGTGTTGTACTCCGTCCGACGGTTCCATAAAGCCTGCTTGATTTAATTTAAAAAATAATAATTTATTATTTTTAAACTTAAAATTTATATTAATAACTAGGGGTGCGGTTTGGTGCGGTTTGAAGTCAAAATCGCACCCGAAACTGCTTAGGTGCGGTTTGCAAAAATTTAAAACTGCACCCGAAAACGATTGTGATTGGTGCGGTGCGATTTTAAAGTGTGCGGTGCGGTTTTAATTAGTGCGGTTTCGGTTCCAAAACCAATTGAAACAACAAAAAAGTATAAGCCTTCAATAAAATTTAACATAAAACTTACATCGAGCAATTAACTTAGTGACAGAGTCGACAATGGAAATTATATCAAGCATGCTTTAAAACTAAAACATCTATTTATACAAAACAATCTAGACCATATATATTCGATAACAAGAATAATGTTTATCTAGTTCCCCAAAAACTAAAAGTATATACTGGAGATAGAATGAAATTCTATCTCATATATTGCATGGATGACTTATAGAATATAATCCTAACTATACATAATTTGAAAAATAATCTATTAAACTATTATTATTATAGCATTGACATTAACCAATACATCAATTGCTCAAGCCCCTCAACTATAAGCCCCTCCAATAACGCATCAAACAAATTCGAAATTCCAAAACTCAATTGCTTAATTTTTGACTCTATAACCTCTAACATCTTCTTTCAATTGGTGAAAAAATGACAATGCATGACTGGGGTTTTCTCTGAGCCTGTTCAAGTGAAAAGTAACTTTAGAATTTACTAGAGATAATACATACATACACACATGGTGCGGTTTTGATTTTATGCGTGCGGTTTTGGCTAGTAACCAAACCGGAACCGTAAATTTGGTTATTCAACCCACCTAAAACCGCCACATACGCCGGAACCATTGGTGCGGTTTTAATTGGTGCGGTTCGTACGATTTTTGGTGCAGTTTTGATTCCAATTTGGTTACTTGCTCAGCCCTATTAATAACATCAAGTTTTTAAAACCGAATGAAATTATCTAAATAGTTAACAACGCCTGAATGTACTTCTCTAATTTAAGCCTCTTCTCACTATTTTGAATGATATATATATATATACGGTCCGGATCATAAGTTTACCTCCTATCTAACATACCTTACATATCCCTTCATGATTTAATCGGAGACGACGATTGATCCGTCATTATAAGACCCCAACTTTTGAATAAAGATTAAATTTTCTCGAAATATATTTTTGAATATTATGGTGTGGATTTGATATAATGTTATAGTTGTGGGTAATATTTACAAATTTTGCAAAAATACGCAGTTGAGTTGTTATATAATATTCGATTGGTGGGAGAATATTCGTTTTAACAGGAATATTCGTATGCACGCACACAATCATTGGTGGACCTCACAACGGAATTATTATCACGATTGAGAAAACGACAAAAATACTTTATGAAAAAATAACTACGAAAGTTTTACCGTTAACTGTTGAAACACCCGGTATTAAAAGTATCTGAATACGCTGGCGTGGTTGCGTAGTAGCAAGACACGGTATTGATTATTGATGCTTACGTGAGAAGTCACTCGAGTTATACTCAATTATTGCTACAATAATTCACGATCATATCTCTCATATTATTGATTCAATTATTGTCACAATATCATTTGCATAACATTTTATATTATTAAATCAATAATTGAGACGACAAAGTTATTCATATTATTATTTGCAATATTGATGATGTCTGAAGTTCTATCGAGGAGAGGTTTGGTCACCTAATTAAGCGCCAATAAGGAGAAATCATTTATCGGAAAGCCCCTCTTTCACAGGAGCGACCGGTTTGTTAAATATTATGAGTTATAATATTAATGATGAATAAGTTGTGTTGATTAAAAATGAATTTTGATAGTTCCATTGTGTTGGGATTATTAGTGTTAGTGGAAATCGACATCTATTCCGATGATAATTGATGTCTAGGGGTTATATTGATAAATCGGATAATTTATCGGATAAATGAGCAATTAATTGCTACTAATTCACATACTTATATAACTATTTGTTCACATGTGTGTACTATTGAATCACATTATTTACTATTAGGGGAGTTGGTGCAAGATTGATAATATTTGAATGAATAAGTTAAAAATGGAGGTATAGATGGAGGTACTATACTGTAATTCGTATTTTTCACATGATTATACTATTGATTCACATGATTGAACTATTGATTCACATTATTTACTATTAGGGGAGGTGGTGCAAGTTTGATAATACTTGCAGGACTAAATTAAAAATGAAAAAAAAAAGTTTGAGGTATTGTCTTTGTAATTTTTGAGCCCCAAAACGTGCAATTATCGAAAATCAGTATTTTCCTATAAATAAAGCTCATTCTTCCTTCATTTCTCACCAATTCACAAAAGCTTTAGAGCGATTATTATAGAGAGAATTATTATAGAGAAAGAAGAAGAGAAGTCTGCTACCTCACTATTCCAAGATCCAGCTTTTTCCAAGGTAGGGAGTATTATTTCTTTCTTATCCATGAAGAGAACTTCATTATTCCATTCTTTATTATTCTATTGGAATAACTCAGATACGCTGCCTACCCTATACTTGGTGAAATTCTTCCGTTATTCCATTCTTTATCATTCTGTTGGAACATCATCGTATACATGCGTTCTGCCTTGGGACCGGTTCCATTATTTATTATTCTATTGGAACATCCCGTTTACATCGTTCTACGCCTGACCGGTTCCGCTCTTTATTATTCTCATTGAAATATCCTCGTGCATGCGTTTCTGTACGAACTCCGATTCCGTCTTTATTATTCTCGCTGAATATCCATTTTGTGCGCTTTTCTGTGGACTGATTCCGCCTTTATTATTACATTTGGAATATCCTATCTCATGCGTTACGCTGACCGATTCCGTTATTTATTATTACATTGGAATAACTTTGCATGTGCGGCCTATCGCATGCCCGGTGATTTCTTTTGTTATTCCATTCCTTGTTATACTCAAATTGGTTAAAGTTTTGACTTCTATACTCCATGAAATTAGTGGAATATCCTCGATATTTAAGGCTTCATCCAATATCTTTTCATGGAAATATTCTTCCGAGCATTCTTGAATTTTACTCTACAAAGCGATGATCATGTTGACAATTTGGACATTATTAGTTCTTGTATAAACTAATTCTTGAACTTGTTTTTATTGAATTCTTATATCATTGTCATCATCCTCATGTTTATATTTTTTTTGAAAGTCATCTCATGACACAGAGTGCATAGATGGACTTGGTATGATTATGACCGTGGATTATTCGGTGTAATCATGACCGTAATGTTATAAATGATATGGTAAAAGTCCTCATTGGCCAGAAAGGCATTGATGGACGATTGTTGGCATGATCATGACCATTAATGAATACACAAATATTCTTGGCCCGTAGTGCATGGATAATTGTGGTCGTGATATTAAAGAATATCCTTGGCCGTAGTGCAGGGGTGACTCGATGATGTGGATTATTTATTAAGCTGAGTCCCAACGATAAAAGTGATGAAAAACCTTTTAAATCATAAAAGATAGTAGATTTTATTCTCTACTTGACTCTTTTAATGGATTGCTTGTTCACCGCAGTTAAACTTGATGTTTGTTATATTGTATCAGTTTAACACTATTTAAGGCTAATGATAATTTATTCTGCATTATCTTAGTCATAATATTTCTTACTGGGCTAGTTGAGCTCACCCTTTCTTTCACTGTTTTCTTCAGGAAATGAGAATATAGCTGGGACGAGTCGGGGAACGGAGTGATGGTCCTAGATGGTGCATTAGTAGTCCTCACTATTCTGTAAAATAGTGTGACAATAATTGTAATGAGGACTCTTTTTGAGTTTGTATACTCTCTAGTAAACAATATTTATATTCAAACTCACCGTTTATGTTTTGTCGTATTGTACACGACAGTTGTATTTGAATTCTGTACCATGTATCTGGCGACTCAAGAATAAGTGATGTATACCTGTTTTGGGGGCATCACAGTTGGTATCAAAGCTTAGGGATATGATCCCTGGCTAAGATGTGAGACTAGAACTAGGAAGGGAGAGACGGGGAATTCATTCGCTAGTATGACCTACCTAATTTTTTTGGTATTTAATTGGTTGGTCAGAGTATAGAGATAAATGTTGCATGTCAATTAACCCTTGTTTTGTTGCAGTATTTGAAAATGGCATTCGAGAATATTGAGAATAGCAATGGGGCACAAGAGACCGTTGAGTCTCCACAGATCAACAATCAGAATAATGTGCATCAGGAAGGTGACAATCCTCATGCAAACAACAACACTGACCAAATGATGAATGATGGAATGTTCGGAGGCTTTATGCAATTCATGCAACATCGGTGAGCGACTCCTCATCAAAAAATGCAGTGGAAACATCGAAAACTCTCGAATCAGTCACCGCTAAGCAATGAAGAGGAGCCGGGACCACCCGAGTTTATTGGAGAGCCAAAACCACTTAAGGCGGAAGCGTGGATAAAGCGGATCACCAAGATATTTGATGTCTTGGGATGCTCCGAGAGCAAAAGGTTCCTTCGCCACCTTCATGTTGCGTGAAGAGGCGACATTGGTGGGAATCAGAAAAAGCACTACTGGACGCACTCAAGATGTCTTGGGAGAAGTTCCAAGAGCTATTCAACGACAAGTACTTTCCCGAAAGTATTCGTCACATGAAAGAGGTGGAGTTTATCAAGTTGGAGCAAAACAATATGACCGTGTCGCAATACGAGGCTAAATTTACGGAGTTATCCCGGTTTGTATCCTATTTGGTCGATAATGAGGAGCGAATGACACAAATATTTTTAAGAGGTTTGAAACCTGAGATACGTCAATATCTAATTTCTCATAAACTTTGTTTGTTTTCAGATGTTGTAAATAGGGCTCAGTTATTGGAGCGCGATAACGAGTCAACGCAACCAAGAGAAAGCAGCCGGTAAAATGATAATACCAGTGGTAGCAGTCATCGAAGCGGTGACAACAAACGTGGAGGAATCAACATGCGAAAATGGTAACCACTTCGGTGGTAATCATGGCCAAGACAATAAGAATGGACATTTCAAGAAGAGGAGATTCAACAATGATGGAAAGACGTCGGCCTGACACCCGTTGTTAAGGAAGGAGAACGACCACCTATCATATGCTTCAAATACGGAGGGAGGGACATATCAGTCCAAACTGCGCGATGCCATCCAAAGCGTGTTATAATTATGGAAGAGAAGGTCACCTAGCCCGATTTTGTCGTTCACCGAAGACAAGTCCAGTTGAAACGGTGACACAAAATACCGCTTCAAAAGTAAAAGCCCGTGTAGTTCAAGGAGAGCTTTTGTTGTGACCTCCCGAAAAGCAAGGAGTCGAAACGAGGTCATCATGGGTAAGGTTATCATAAACTCTAATGAAGTCTATACCTTATTTGATATCGGTTCTACCCATTCTTTTATTTCTCCTACTTTGCGCTCCAACGATTAAATTTGACTTCTGAGAAATTAGACTTTGACTTATCTGTGGAAACTCCGTTGGGAGAAACCTTCATTACATCCACTGTTTATAAGTCTTATTTGGTTCAAATCGGTACCCTCACATTACCTGTCGATCTTATTTCATTAAAAATACTTGCATTTGATGTAATTCTAAGGATTGATTGGTTAACTACTCATCATGCAAAAATTGACTATTTTCGTAAGGTTGTTAGCTTTCATATTCCTAACTAACCTATTATGTGAATTCAAGTAACCAAACCATTAAAATCAATCACTGTCATCTCAAGCTATAAAGCTATTCGTTTATTGAAAAATGGATGTTAAGCTTTCTTAGCTCATGTCACAGATGTAAACAAAAATACGTCAGATTTGAATGATATTTCTATTGTTAATAAATTTCTGACGTATTCCCCAAGAACTTCCCCAGCCTACCCCAGAGCATGAAATTGAATTTTGTATCGACCTTGAACTCTGTGACAAAACCCATTTTCAAAGCCCCATATCGAATGGCTCTATTGAACTTCGTGAGTTAAAGACCCAATTGCGAAATTATTAGACATTGGTTTCATTCGTCTGAAAAGACGTCTCCTTGGGGTGCTCTGTTACTATTCGTGAAGAAGAAAGATGGGAGTATCGACTTTGTATTGATTAACGGGAATTGAACCATGTCACCATCAAGAATAGGTATCCGTTACCTTGCATTGATGACCTGTTTGACCAGTTGCAAGGAACACAATTCTTTTCAAAGATCGATCTTCATTCTGGATATCATCAACTGAAGGTTAAAACTGAGGATATTCCAAAGACTGCCTTCAGAACTCGATACGGGCATTATGAATTCTTAGTCATGTCTTTTGGATTGACTAATGCTCCTGCTGCCTTCATAGATATGATGAACCGAGTATTCAAGGAATATTTGGATCACTTTGTGGTCGTCTTTATTGATGACATCCTCATATATTTCAAAAGCCATGAAGATCATGAGCAACACTTGAGGCTGATACTCCAAAAGCTTCGTGAAAATAAGATTTATGCCAAGTTGAAGAAATACGAGTTCTGGCTTAAGGAAATAGCATTCCTTGGGCACGTAGTATCAAGTCATGGAATATCTGTTGACCCGACAAAGATTGAAGCTATTCAAAGCTGGGAGCAACCTAAATTAGTGACCGAAGTACGTAGCTTTCTCGGATTAGTTGGTTATTATCGGAGATTCGTGGAAGGGTTTTCTCGAATCACTACTCCATTAATTCAATTGACTCGGAAAAATATAAAATTCGGTTGGAGCGTGGAATGTGAGAAGAGTTTTCAAGAACTCAAGAGGAGACTCATTTCATCACCTGTTCTGACAATACCATCTGGCTCGGAGGGATTTGTCATCTACAGTGATGCATCGGGAAAAGGGTTAGGATGTGTTCTCATACAACATGGAAAAGTCATAGCTTATGCCTCTCGGTAACTCAAAGAATATGAGAGGAATTATCCTACTCATGATCTAGAGTTGGCAGCTGTTGTCTTCGTACTTAAAATTTTGAGGCATTACTTGTATGGGGAGAAGGTGGAGATCTTTACGGATCATAAAAGCCTCAAATATTTCTTCACCCAAAAGGAACTCAACATGCGGCAACGACGTTGGCTTGAACTGTTAAAAGATTATGATCATACCATTCAATATCATCCTGGTAAAGCGAACGTAGTAGTTGACGCATTGAGTAGAAGATCATATGCGGGTACGAGTGCGATATTGTCAACACAAAGGCCCATTTTATATGACTTGCAAAGGATGGAGATAGAGTTAAATACTCCAGGGACCAACGTGATGATGGAGAATATACGAGTAGAACCGATTTTAATCAATAAAGTTAAAGTTGCTCAAGCTACAGACCTGGAACTGATGCGTATGAGGAATAAAGTGCAAGAAGGTGTTATGCCGGAAGCAAGAATCGATGAGGAAGGAATACTTTGAGTCAACTCCAGACTTTGTGTTCCTAACGACCTTGATTTAAAGTATAAAATCATGATGGAGGCGCACAACACACCGTTTGCAATCCATCCTGGGAGTACCAAAATGTATCGTGATCTTTGACATACATTTTGGTGGAGCAATATGAAGAGAGAAATCGCGGAGTTTATCTCAAGGTGTCTAACTTGTCAACGAGTCAAGGCGGACCATCAAGTACCAAAAGGTCCATTGCAACCATTTGAAATTCCAGAATGGAAGTGGGAGCACATTACCATGGATTTCGTTACTGGTCTTCCCAAGGTTTCTCAAGGCATAGATGCGATTTGGGTCATTATTGATAGATTGACCAAGTCGGCTCATTTCTTACCTATATGAGAAACTTATACACTTGAACGTGTTGCTTGTATATACATAAATGAGATTGTAAGACTGCATGGTATGCCAGTATCCATAGTTTCTGATCGAGACCCAAGATTCACTTCACGATTTTGGGTTAGTTTGCGAGAAAGCTATGGGCGCGGTTATGATTTAGCTCGGCATATCATCCTCGGGGACAGACGAGCGATCGGAGAGGACTATTCAAACTCTTGAAGATTTATTAAGACTCTGTGTCCTTGACTTCAATGGAAGTTGGGATAAGTTCTTACTATTGGTGGAGTTTTCCTATAACAACAGTTATCAAACAAGTATTGACATGGCTCCATTTGAGGCGTTGTATGGAAGAAAGTGTCGTTCTCCAGTATGTTGGGATGAGGTGGGTGAAGCAACGTTGTTGGGACCGGAGTTGGTACGTATGACTACGGCAAAGATTCAAACGATCCGACAACCTATAAAAACCTCACAAGATCGACAAAAGAGTTATGCTGATCTTCATCGAAAGGACGTGGAATTCGATATTGGAGATCATGTGTTGTTACGTGTTGCTCCATGGAAAGGAGTTACGAGATTTGGAAAGAGAGGAAAGCTCAATCCTAGATTCATTGGCCCATTTTAAATCTCGATCGAGTAGGAACTGTGGCCTATAGACTCGCTTTTACCGCCAAGTATGTCTCGTGTTCATAACGTTTTTCACATATCCATGTTACGTAAATATGTGGAAGACCCGAACCACATTATTGAGTTAGAACCGGATGAAATAGCGGAAGATTTAACATGTTCTACACTCTAAGGTTATACCTCAAGTCAAAGTTTTGTGGAGAAATCACGATGTTGGGGAAATGACTTGGGAGTTAGAATCTGAAATGAAATCAAGGTATCCTTACCTCTTCGACATACCAGGTACGTACCCTAATTTCGTGGGCGAAATTTCATAAGAAGGAGAGGTTGTAAGACCCCAACTTTTATGAATAAAGATGAATTTTCTATAAATATCATTTTTGATTATTATGGAATGAATTTGTTATAATATTATAGTTGTGAGTAATATTTATAAATTCTACAAAGTACGCAAGTTGTTATATAATATTCGATTGGTCGGGGAATATTCATTTTAACAGGGAATATTCCAACGACGGCACAATCATTGGTGGACCCCATAACAGAATTATTGTCGAGTTGAGAAAATGACAAAAATATCTTTTTATAAAATAACGATGAAAGTTTTACCGTTAACACTGTTGGAATACCTGGTGGTTAAAATACTGATGTCGCGTTGTTGCATGCGAAGATGTACGATATTGCATAGTATTTTTGAATTATTGATTCTTACGTAAGAAGGCACTATTCAATAATTATTACATTAATTACTGTTCAATATTTTATTTTATTGGTTTAATAATTGCTGCGTTGATATTTTATATTATTGTTGTTTCAATAATTGTCACTGCACAGTATTTCCTATTATCAGATCAATAATTCATATTATTTGAATAATATTATTAGATATCATTATTGGCAATGTCTAGAAATTTCTGTCAAGGAGAGGTTTGGTCACCTAATTGTGCGCCAGTAAGGAGAAATCCTTATTAGAAAGCCCCTTCTTTCGTGGGAACGGCATGGTTGTCATTATTGTGATTCTGTAATATTATTTGTGAATAATTAATTATTGATTTATATGATAAGGAAATATTTATTTTATGTGGACACAAATGATAGGTAAGAAAATCTTTATTTGAAGTGGATTTAAACTCAGGAATATTTAGCATGTGACATTTGTTGAAAGTTAGTATTTTATCTTTTCCGATAAAATAATTCATTCAAATATATTATTATAATATTATATTATAGTTGTATGATGTGATTATATAATAGTACGTTTTTTATAATTTGAATGGTAGCATTATTATAGTAAATTCATGGTATAAAAGTAAAAGAAGGTGGAAGAGAACAAATTGAATTTGAATTCTGTGATCTGGCGATGGTGTCATCGGACGATGAGAGTAAGCGACGATGTCATCGATTTATTGAGGTATGCAATGATGTATTATGATCGATGACGTCCAGATGATGTCATAAATTATGGCGAAAAGACTATTTTACCCTTACTCTGACAAGCCTATAAATAGAAGCTCATTTCTTCATTATTTGTCACGAATTCATTCAAGCTATAGAGAGAGAGTATAGAGAGAATAAGAGAGAAAAGAAGAGTATTCTGTTACTACATTATTGTTGTATCCAATCTCCTACTAAGGTAAGGGGTATTATTCTTTCGTATTCATGAAGAGAGTTATTTTCTTTCAATACTCGTAAGGGTTGTTATTTCATTCTTTATTATTCTGTTAGAATAACATGTCTATGCGGTCTATCGCATGCCTGGTGAATTCTGTTGTTATTCCATTCTTTATTATTCTGTTGGAATAACCTCTCTGTGTGGTCTATCGCATGCATGGTGAATTATGTTATTATTCCATTCTTTATTATTCTGTGCGGATTACGCATGACCTGGTTCTATATTTTATTATTCTGTTAGAATATCATGTTTGTGCGGATTACGCATGACCTGGTTCCATTCTTTACTACTCTGTTGAAATGATCTGTCTACGTGGATTACCGCATGGCAGAAAAAAATCAATTTATGGTTTCATATATTCTATTATACTCAGTTGGTTAAAGTTTTGGCTTCTATACTCCATGAAATTAGTAGAATATCCTTGATATTTGCGCTTCATCCAGTATCTTTTCATGGAAATATTCTTCTGAGCATTCTTGAATTTTACTTCACAAAATAGTATCATGTTGACAATTTGGACGTTGGATTAATTAAATTATAAATCTTTAAAATTTATCCTTGAACTTATTTTATTGAATTCTTATATTATTGTCATCATCCTCATGTTTATAATATATTGAAAGTCATCTGTGGCCTGTAGTGCATAGATGGACTTGGTATGATTATGACTAGGGATTATTCAGTATAATTATGACCGTAATGTTACAAATGATGTGGTAAAAATCTTCATTGGCCGTAGTGCATTGATGGACAGTTGTTGGCATGATCATGACCATTGATGAATACACGAATATCATTGGCCGTAGTGCAGGGATGATGTGAATTATTTATTAAGTTGAGTCTCAGCGATAAAAGTAATGAAAAACCTTTTAAATCATAGAAGATAGTAGATTTTATTCTCTACTTGACTCTTCTAATGGATTCTTTGGTTCATTGCAGATTAAACTTGATGTTTGTTATATTTTATCGGTTTAACATTGTTGAAGGCTAATGATAATTTATTCTGCATTATCTTAGTCATAATATTTCTTACTGGGCTAGTTGAGCCCACCCTTTTGCTTTCATTGTTCTCTTCAGAAAATGAGAACGTAGCAGGGACTATTCGGGGAATGGAGTGACGGTCCAGATGATAACATTAGTTGTCCTCACTATTCTATGAAATAGTGTGATAATAAATGTATTGATGACCTAATTTGAGTTTGAATACTGTCTAGAAGACAATATTTGTATTAATACTCATAGCTCATGTTGTATATTTAAGGTTATATTTGTATTCTGTACCATGTATTTGGGGACTCAGAATAAGTGATGTATACCTATTTTGGAGAGTGTAATATTTTTCGAGTACAATCACCAGTTTGTAACTTTTTTCATTTCGGTACCAAATTGTAAGTCGTGTCCCAGTACATGTACCAAAAGTTGATTTATCCCTAAAAAACACCTTTTTGTCTCATATTTTTATCGATACAAATCCATAAATAAGAAGGGTAATTAATTTAATTTAAAAATATACATAAATTACATAATTATACAGTATTAATACTTTGGCCACTTTTAAAGGGATACTACTTGCAAAAAACTATTGCACAAAAGCCGCACCACTATAATTCATTTACACGAGATCTGATTGTGGAGATATAGAGAGAGATCGAAAAATTGGAGTTCTTGCTTTGGATCGGAAACAGAAAAGAAACTATTGTTCAAGACTTTTTCTACTACGGCTTCGGATCGGAACTATTCCGGTCAGTCTTTTTTTCTCTCTTACATACAATTTTATTTTTATGTTTTATATGGGTTTGTTTTTGATGGATGTGTTTGTTTATTGACTATGATAATCGGATTAATGGTTTTGGTTAGACCTGGAAAAAGAGGCCCAGGCCCCCGGGCCGGGCCGCCCGCCCACTATGGGCCGGGCTTTGGGCTAAAGATTTTTGGCCCAGAAAAATCCGGGCCTATTTGGCTCGTCCGTTTGGGCCAAACCCAAAAAAGTAACAAAAAATAGGCACAAAAATGATCTCGGCCCCACGAGCTGCTTTGAAATTTGAAGATTTTAAAGACGAAAAAAATTGGGCCTTTTCGGTCCGCCCATTTTAATCCGGCCACATGCTTTTACGGCTTGGTTTGGTAAGTCTCACCCATTTGCCAGGTCTAGTTTTGGTGGAGTTTTAATGGATTAAAATGTGTTCAAATTCTGTACAGCTTTGAAGGGGTTGAGCTCAATCACGATTTTGTTGGTTTTCTGAGTTGTGGGTTTGGGGGGTAACATCCGTAAAAAGCCATTCAGACGACTAGATTGTTTATTCAGTCGAAAAATTATGGCTTATTCGGTCAGAAGAAATTGGACCATTCATATCTTAAAAAATGATAATCAAACAGTCTGAATCGCTCAGATTCAGTGCCATTCAGACCAAAACAAACAGGGCCTTAGTCCATAACTTGAAAATCACAAAACATATCCATACAAAATATATGTTGTCATCATTAAAATAATTAAAAACTCATAAATCAACAATTTATTTATTCAAAAATTCCATGTTCATAAAGAAAAAAGATAATTAAGAAAACTAATCTGGGACGGAGCTGGGCTTAGACTGCAGGGGGGATGGCCCCCCCAAGTTTTTAAATTTTTTTAAGTACTAAGGCCCACCTACTTGAATTGTGAGATTAAATTTGTGTGTTTTGGGCCTTATGCAATCCATTTCATTTCTGTCCCCTTAGAATAATCTATTTCATTTCATTATCTCCACTACACACTAAAAAACAAAGTCCTATCTTACTTCTGCCCTAACCCTCGCCATTCCATTTCCGCTGCTGCGATTGAAAAGAAGATAGACTGCACATTAATTTCCTCGCCATTTCATTTTGTCTCTGTCGGCTGCCTCCTTGGTTTCTAGCTTAAAGATGAAACTAGTCAAGTAAAGATTCTTTTCTTTATCCAATATCTATTTCAAGACTTCATCTACTTTTTATAGGTACTAATTTCTCTCTTCTTCCTCTATTTAATTTGTATATATCAGTATATATATATAGGCTGGATCAGGTCTGGACTCCCGGACTGGACCAAAATTCAGACCTTTATTATTATTATTATTATTTTTGCTTTTTTTAGGGTTAAGTTAAGATGACCACCTGTGGTTTGGGCGGTTTCCCACTTAACCACCTGTAGTCAGTAAAACTACATTTAAACTCTTGACTTTAGGGTTAAGTTAAGATGACCACCTGTGGTTTGGGCGGTTTCCCACTTAAGCACCTGTAGTCAGTAAAACTACATTTAAACTCTCGACTTTTTGAGTTGAAGTGAATAACTGCTTTTTGTTATAACTCTGTTACTTAAGTTGGATAAAGACTTTGTGACGTCCCCAAAATATGTCCATTCCACCCAACCCATTCTGAGTCGCCAAATACATGGTACCGAAACAAATACAACTTCAGTAATACAATTGTCGTGCAAAATACGACAACACATATACTGTGAGTTTGAATACAAATATTACCTACTAGAGACTATACAAACTCAAAAGGAGTCCTCATTACAATTATTCAAACACTATTTTTACAGAAATAGTGAGGACTGCTAAAACATCTTTCTAGAACCATCACTCCATACCCCGACTAGATCCTGCTATGTTCTCACCTCCTGAGAAGAAAAATGAAAAAAAAGGAAAAGGGTGAGCTCAACTAGCCCAGTAAAGAATATTATGACTAAGATAATATACAACAAATTATCGTTAGTCTTCAACAGGGAAAAATCTGATAGAATATAATCGACAACAAGTTTTAGATCAACAAATGCAGCGGAAACAACAATCTATTAGAAGAGTCAAGTAGAGAAAGAATTCTACTATCTTCTAAGATTTAGAAGTCCATCATCAATATTTTATCCTCAGTAACATCAATTCGATATACATCTTTAATCAAATATTCATCTTTGCACTTCTGTGCAAAAGATATTCATTTGTATCACCATCGGTCATGTTCATCTCAACACTGCTCATCTTTTGCACTACGGGCCAAAGATATTCATCGAGTAATCATTCATCTTTGCACTATAGGCCAAAGATATTCATTTGTATCATCATTTAGGACTGAGGATGATGAAAAATATTTTAAAGAAAACGAATCAAGTGAGATAACAAATCAAATATTAAGGATTAAGTATTACGGTTTATCCAAGTTCAATAATATTCCAAATAACCAATTTTGAAGCGTAATTCAAAATAATGATCAAAACATGGATACAATCAAAGATAGTAACCATAATAGACAACTTGGACAAAAGAAGAAAATTTCATTTTTCTATTGAATAGTCTTAGTATTAAATGAATAAATAGTCAGATATCGTGAATAAGTAACCCTAACACAAAAAGTTCCAAATTTGATAAAAAGTTCATACCAATATTTCGGCATAATGATATTGAAGAAAATATCATTTAAGAAGAAGATAATATCCCTTACCTCGCAAAGACAATACTTCTGACCAGAATATCGGCACAAGGTTGAAGGAAACTTGCACTGATGAATAGAAACTCACAAAGTATCTAAATACTCACAAAATACACTCAATAATCTAGAGAGAGAAAGAGAGAAAACTTGTTTCTGGTGTGATTTTCAATTCTAACTTAGCCTATTTATAGGAAATTGTTAAAGACGTACAAGCGGACTTAACTCTTGCAACTTTGATGGCTTTACCTACTACTATTCCCACCCACCACATTTGAAATAAAATTCAGCACATTTCTTCACCAACCACAAGTGGGGTCCACTTATTCTAGAATTTTCTACCAAAATGATAAATTCGGATACTTCAACAATTTCTGAACCAGTCACCTCTTAAAATTCATAACAAATCATACGTTCATTTTTAACGGTTCAAAATTTGTGAACATATACTCAACTTATATATGTATAACATACCCAAAAATTACCACGATCCAACGGTTTGATTAAAAATTATAACCCTACGAATATATCTCAAAACCACGATTTGATTTTTAATACCTCCAATCCGACAAAATACTGATAAAACACCTCAACATTAATTCCTTCATTTATAACCACATAAATAAATCCATCATTCATATCCACATAAAATAAATATTTCCTTATAATATGAATCAATGATTAATTATTCACAAATAATATTACAGAATCACATTTATGACAACCACGGTAGTTCCGGAAAGAGGGCTTTCAGATAAGGATTTCTCCTTCTTGGCAGCATTGAATTAGGTGACCAAACCCCTCATTGACAGAACTTTCTAGACATTGCCAATAATGCTATCTAATAATATTATTCAAATAATATGAATTATTGATCTGATAATGGAAAATACAGTGCAGTGACAATTATTGAAACAACGATAATATAAAAATATCAACACAACAATTATTGAATCAATAAAATAAAATATTGAACAGTAATTACTGTAATAATTATTGAGTAGTGCCTTCCTTCGTAAGAATCAATAATTCAACAATACTGTGCAATACTGTGTGCTACTGTGCAACCACACGTATTACTGTATTTTAACCACCAGGTATTTCAACATTGTTAACGGTAACAACTACGCCGTTATTTATAACAATCCAAACTTTGTCGTTTTCTTCATCCGACGATTATCTGTTATGGGGCCCACAAAATGGTCGCTACTGTTTGTCATGCGAATATTCCCAGAAGCGAAAAAGAATATTCCACGACCAAACGAATATTCCCCGACACAATGAATATTTTATTACCACTTGTTTATTTTGCAAAATTTGCACATTTCACCCATAACCAAAATATTATATCAAATTAATACCTTATTATTCACAATAATAAATAAAGAAAATTTGATTTTATTCATTAAAAAGTTGGGGTCTTACAACCTCCCCTCCTTATGAAATTTCGTCCTCGAAATTGACGTACGTACCTGGTGTTTCGAAAAGATGAGGGTACCTCGTTTTCATTTCTGATTCTAACTCCCAGGTCATTTCTTCAATAGCATGGTTTCTCCACAAAACCTTAACTTGTGGTATAACCCTCGTTCGTAGGACATGCTCTTTCCTATCCAAGATCTTAACAGGTACCTCCTCGTACGTTAAATCTTCGGCTATCTCGTCTGGTTCTAACGCAATAATATGATTCGGGTCGTCCACATATTTACGTAACATCGATACGTGAAAAACGTTATGAACACGAGACATACTTAGCGTTAAGGCAAGTCTATAGCCCACGCTTCTACTCGATCGAGGATTTCAACTAAATCGAAGGCTTGAGCTTTCTTCTTTCATCGACTCTTACTTCAAGAATAATGCATTCTTGCACCTTCTTCTTCATATTCATCAGCTTCGGGTCTATAGCTTGAGCGGTTTTAACTTTATCGATTAAAGTCGATTCTACTCGTATATTCGTTATCTTCACATGGGTCCCTAGAGTCTTTAACTCTATCTTCATCATTTATAAGTTATACAAAATTGGTTTTTGTGTTAACAACATCGCACTCGTAAACGCATACGATCTTCTACTCAACGCGTCAGCTACCAGTTCGCTTTCCCACGATGGTATTGAATGGTACGATCATAATCTTCAACAGCTCGAGCCAACGTCTTTGGCGCATGTTACGTTCGTTTTGGGTGAAGAAAATATTTTAGGGTTTAAGAAATGGGTTTTGTACTAGGGTCAATACAAAATTCGATTTTACGCTCTAGGGGTAGGCTAAGAAGTCCTTCAAGAATACGTCAGGAGATTTATTAGCAATAGAAATATTATTTAAAAACTGTGACTCTCATCCAAGACTTGGATAGCACATGAAATGAAGGTTTCTACTAACGAAGTTTCAATCGATACGTCAAAGCCTAATTTCTCCGGAGTCAAGTTTAAACGTTGAGCATATGCAGGAGAAATAAAAAAAGTGGGTAGAATCCCATTATCTAATAAGGTATAGACTTCATGAAAATTTATAATTAACTAACCTGCTTAACCCGTTCGGTCACTCGCTTTTGAGAAGTCACGAAAAACGCTTCTTCCCGAAACTACCGACTTCGTTTTGTCCAGTATCCTCCTTTGGTGCCACCGTCCCCAATGGACTTGATTTCGCTACAGGACAAAATCGAGCTATGTGACCGTCTTTTCCACAACTAAAATATTTCTTGGAAATCTGTGAACATTTTGGACTTATATGTCCCTCCTCTACGCATCTATAAAGATCTAACCGGCATTTAGTTCTCTCCCTAGAATTTATTATTTGGTCTTTGGTCTTTGGTCTTTATTCTTAACGCGTCTTCCGTCATCGTTAAATCTTCTTCTTGAAATTTCCACTTGAATCATTTCTTTTATTATCTTGGCCATGATTACCACCGAAGTGGTTACCATTTCTGGCATGATAATTTCCTCTACGATGGTTATCATTGTTCCGATGACCGTTGCCACCGGTACGATTATTATTGTGTTGTTTCTCGTTATCCTTCGGTTGGGCTGGCTCATTATCGCGCTCCAAAAACTGAGCCCTATTCACTACATCTGAATATAAACAAAGTTTGTGAGAAATGAGGTATTGACGTATTTTGGGTTTCAAACCTCGCAGAAACATTCGCGTCATTCTCTCCTCATTATCAACCAAATGGGATGCAAATCGGGACAACTCAGCAAACTAAGCTTCGTACTGCGACACGTTCATATTGTTTTGCTCCAGCTTGATGAACTCAACCTCCTTCATGTGACGAATACTTTCGGGAAAGTACTTATCGTTGAACAATTCTTCGAACTTCTCCCAAGACATCTTCAGTGTAGCAGGTTGAGTACGCTTTACCGATTCTCACCAGTAATCTGCCTCTCCTCGCAACATAAAGGTGGCAAAGGGAACCTTTTGCTCCTCGGAACATCCCAAGACATCAAATATATGGTGATCTTCTTTATCCACGTCTCTGCCGTAAGTGGTTCTGGCTTTCCCAAAAACTCCGGTGGTCCCAGCTCCTTGAACTGTTTAGCGGTAACCAACCGTGGGTTGCCATTGTTTTCACCTACATTATGAACATGAGTCTCTCTCGTTTGGTGTTGTATGAATTCTAAAAAGCTCCTAACGTACCGTCGTTCATCATTTGGTCGGTGCCATTGTTTACCTGAGGATTATTTCCATCCTGATGCACATTATCCTGGGTATTGATCGTTGGTGACTCAACGGTCTTATATGCTTCATTGCTTATCACAACATTTTTAGATGCCATTTTCAAACACTATAACAAAACAAGGGTTAATTGACATATCACATATTATCCCTATACTCTGACTGACCAATTAAATACCATATAAACTTAGTCAGTCATCATCTTAGCGAAGAATTCCCATCTCTCCCTCCTAGTTCTTGTCTCACATCTTAGCGGATCCTAAGCTTTGATCTGAACTGTGGCGTCCCCAAAATAGGTCCATTCCACCCAACCCATTCTCGAGTCGCCAAATACATAAGTATGCAATAAATACAACTTCACTTGAATACAATTATCGTGCAAAATAGACAACACATATCTTTGTGAGTTTGAATACAAATCATCATCTCTACTAGAGACTATACAAACTCAAAAGGAGTCCTCATTACAATTATTCAAACACTATTTTTACGAAATAGTGAGGATCGCTAAAACATCTTTTTAGAACCATCACTCCATACCCCATTAGATCCTCGCTATGTTCTCACCTCCGAGAAGAAAATGGAACAAAAAGGAAAAGGGTGAGCTCAACTAGCCCAAAGAAAGAATATTATGACTAAGATAATATACAACAAATTATCGTTAGTCTTCAACGAGAAAAAATCGATAGAATATAATCGACAACAAGTTTTAGATTAACAATCGCAAATGAAACAACAATCTATTAGAAGAGTCAAGTAGAAAGAATTCTACTATCTTCTAAGATTTAGAAGTCCATCATCAATATTTTATCCTCAGTAACATCAATCAATATACATCTTTAATCAAATATTCATCTTTGCACTACAGAGGCCAAGATATTCATTTGTATCACCAATCGGTCGTGCATTCATCTTTTGCACTACAGGCCAAAGATATTCATTTGTATCATCATTTAGGGTAAAGGATGATGAAAAATATTTTAAAGAAAAGCGAATCCGGTGAGATAACGGATCAATTATTAAGGATTAAGTATTACGGTTTATCCAAGTTCAATAATATTCCGAAATAACCAATTTTGAAGCGAAATTCAAAATAATGATCAAAACATGGATACAATCAAAGATAGTAACCATAATAGACAACTTGGACAAAAGAAAATTTTTTATTTTTCTATTGAATAGTCTTGATATCGTGAATAAGAACCCTAACACAAAAGTTCCAAATTTGATAAAAAGATCTTACTAATATTTGAGATAATGATATTGAAGAAAATATCATTTAAGAAGAAGATAATATCCACTTACCTCATGAAAGAAAAGATTTACGACCTAATATCGGCACTGACAATTTGAAGGAAACTTAGACCGATGAATAGAAACTCACAAAGTATCTAAATACTCACAAAATACACTCAATAATCTAGAGAGAGAAACTTGTTTACGGTGTGATTTTCAATTCTAACTTAGCCTCTCTATTTATAGGAAATTGTTAAGACGTGCAAGCGGACTTAACTCTGCAACCTGATGGCTTTACTACTTTCATTATTCCCACCCACCACATTTGAAATAAAATTCAAAGCACATTTCTTCACTAACCACAAGTGGGTTCCACTTATTCTAGAATTTTCCACCAAAATGATATATTCGGATACTTCAACAATTTTCGAACCAGTCACCTCTTAAAATTCATAACAAATCATACGTTCATTTTTAACGGTTCAAAATTTGTGGACATATACTCAACTTATATATGTATAACATACCCAAAAATTACCACGATCCAACAGTCGGATTAAAAATTATAACCCCCACAATATATCTCAAAAACCCTTATTTGATTTTTAATACCTCCAATCCGATAAAATACTGATAAAACACCTCAACATTAATTCCTTCATTTATAACCACATAAATAAATCCATCATTTATATCCACATAAAATAAATATTTCCTTATCATATGAATCAATGATTAATTATTCACAAATAATATTACAGAATCACATTTATGACAACCAGGCCGTTCCTAGGAAAGAGGGGGCTTTCCGATAAGGATTTCTCCTTCTTGGCCATGCAATTAGGTGACCAAACCTCTCATTGATGAGAACTTTCTAGACATTGCCAATAATGCTATCTAATAATATTATTCAAATAATATGAATTATTGATCCGATAATGGAAAATACGATCAATCGATGACAATTATTGAAACAACAATAATATAAAAATATCAACACAACAATTATTGAATCAATAAAATAAAATATTGAGCGATAATTCTTGTAACAATTATTGAGTAGTGCCTTACTTCAGTAAGAATCAATAATTCAACAATCTTGCGGCAATCTGGTATCTTCTTGTCTGCAACCACGCGTATTCATCGTATTTTAACCACCGGTATTTCAACAAGTGTTAATTGTAAATAACTCTGTGAGTTATTTATAACAACCCAAACTTTGTGCGTTTTTCTTCATCCGATAGTTATCCGTTATGGGGCCCACAAATGGTCAAAGCCCGTAAATTTAATATTCTGACGGAAAGAATATTCCACGACCAAACGAATATTCCCGAACACAATGAATATTTTATTACCACTTGCTTATTTTGCAAAATTTGCATATTTCACCCATAACTAAAATATTATATCAAATTAATACCTTATTATTCACAATAATAAATAAAGGAAATTTGATTTTATTCATTAAAAAGTTGGGGTCTTACAGACTTAATTACCCTCTTTATATATAAACGACAGATGAGAGAACATGCGAGGGAAGAACCTGAACATTGAAAATTAGTTTGAGGTGGGAAATTAAGCACATCCATACCCCCATTCAATCTAACCTCCTCGAATTCACATCAAAATAAAAAAATTTAGAAGAACAAAATGCATACATTTACATCAAATCGAGCAATTCAAGAACTCTTCAAACTAAAACAAAATAAAAAAGAACATGTGTATACCAAATTACCAATCAAAAAACGAAAATAACAACTGAATTTGAACAACAAAATTCTGGGTTTCAACAATGTCACAATTTCATCAACATTCTCCCAAATGGGTCTTCAAAATTAGAAGGAAAAAAAGAAGAGGAAATCTTCAGGAACAAATGCAACCAAACAATAAAACAGAAGAAAGAAAAAAAAAGGGGCGTGCTCAACTTTCATATGGTTCCTCTTATTCTCATTACAGTATTGTTGAAGGCAAAACCCGATATTTGCACATGGAATCTCCGAAATCTTCTTCTCACATCATTTGAGTGCCATCCAAGAACTTGAGTTCCATTGCAAATTGGACCCTCCAATACAGTTTATCAGAATAAGCTCATGTGTTTATCAAAACTTTTAAATGTTAACCAACTCTAATTAGCTTACAAATAATTTATCAAAACTTTCAAATGTTTATCGATGCTTTCACACTTGGCATGCAAGTCAATTAAAGCAGTGGCCAGATGATCATCCTTTCCAATTCCAAGGTGGCTCATATATGATTCAATCCAAGTACCAAACCGCAAATCTCCCAATTGAGAGCAAGCAGATATAACACTACCCAATGTCATTTTATCTGGTTGAATATTCAAATGGGGCTGAATCATCTCGTTGAATAGTTCAAGTGCCTCCTGTAGTCTGCTATTTTGAGAATAACAAGCTATCATGACATTGTACAAGAGTTGATCTTTTTCACCCATTTGATCAAAGAACTCATTAGCAGATTCAACATTCCCATATTTTGAGTACCGAGAAATCATGGTAATACAAGAAATATTGTTTCTTTGGGGCATTGCATCATAAAACCCCCGTGCTAATTCTATTTTTCCATGATCTACATATCCACTAATCATTGAATTCCAGGAAGCTGAATTTCTCTTCGGCATCTGTTTAAATAAAGAATATGCATAGTCCATATTCCCTGTCCTCATATATCCCATAACCATTGAATTCCAAGATATAACATCCTTCTTTGGCATCTCATCGAACAAGCTCTGAGCCATAGACAAATCCCCATTTTTTAAGTACCCATAGACAAATCCAGGAGGCCACATTTTTTCCATCCATTTCATCAAACAACTTATGAGCTGTCTCGATATTAGCAAGTTTTGAATAGAAATCCACAAGAGCTTTTTTGCACATAAACATCCCCGCAGAATGCATATTTGTGAACTTGAGCATGAATTGAAATCCCACACCATGAATCTAAAATCCTTGCACATGAACTTGAGAATGCATATATCGGAGACGCAGGACAACATGAGAAATTAAAAATAGCCTTGAAAAAAAAATAAGAAAAACCCGTGATTTTAACATAAAGTTTATGCTTTTTTCTAAACTAATTACACTGTTCAAACCCATTCAAATTTCCAACTAGTTAAAGTTAAAGACACAGAGATTAATCAAAAGGGTGACAAGATCTGACCTTGAATTTGAGCAATTCAGGGCTCAAGTGAACAGATCATCGACTTGAGAATAGTTGTTCCAAAAGAGCTCGGAGAGAGAAAAAGCTTTTTAGAGAGAAGGGTAGGGGATGGGCTGACTTCTAATTTGGGGACAAAGAAAAGAAAAGCAAATGGCGGATACGCAAAGGATTTTTCGACAAGGGTTGTTGGTGGGTGAGGTCATTAGGAGTGGGTTGAGATCTGCAATCGGAGGGGGAGGGGGAGGTGGGAGGGGGAGGGGGGACAGAAGATATCTTGATTGTTGTGACGCCTTGCAAAATAGGTATCTACAACACCCATTTTGAGTAAATCAATAACGTAAGATGTAAAGCAATTTCACAACTTTATTAATACTGACGTAAAAAGCATGAGTTTTAATACAAATATTGCCATCTGTACAATAATAATACCCAAATAAGTCCTCATTACAATTATTGGTACAATATTTTACAAAATGGTGAGGACTACTAAAACAACTTCCTCGAACCTTCATTCCATACCCATTAAGACTTCGCTACATTCTCGCCTCCTCGAGAAAAAAAATGAACAAAAAGGAAAAGGGTGAGTTCAACTAGCCTAGAAAAGAATATTATGACTAAGATAACATAGAATAAATTATCGTTAGTCTTGAACAGGAAAAAATCTAATAGAATACAATAGACAACCCGGGTTTTAAATCAATATTCGCATGAAAATAATAATTCATTAGAAGAGTTAAGTAGAGAATGCAATCAACTATCATCTATATATGAATTTAAAAGTTCATCGTCGATATTTTATCCCTGTAACATTAATCAATATATATCTGAATTAAATATTCATCTTTGCACTACAGTGCCAAAGATATTCATCGATTAATCATGTTCATCTAAACACTGTTCATCTTTGCAGACTACGGGCCAAAGATATTCATCGAAAAATCATTCATCTTTAGCACTACATGCTAAAGATATTCAATAATATCATCATTTAGACCGAGGATGATGAAAAATATTTTAAAGAAAAGCGAGTCCAAAGAAACAAAAGAATAAATATTAAGGATTAAGTATTTCACCTTTTTCCATGTCCAAAAATAACTCATAAATAATCATAGTGGAGTAAAATTCAAGAATGATCAAAATATGGATACAATCAAAGCTAGTATCCATAATAAATATTTTGAGACGAAAAACAAAAATTTTATTTTTTCATGAATAATGTCGATATCGTGAATAAGAACCCCGACACAAAAAGTTCTAAATTTGATAAAAAGTTCAAACCAATATTTTGGCATAATGATATTGAAGAAAATAATATCATTTAAGAAGAAAATAATATCCCTTACCTCGAAAGAAAAGATTTACGACTAGAATCTTTGGATATATAGTCTTGAAGGAACTTGCAGTATAAAGAACACTCAAAGTATCAAAATACTCACAAGAATACGCTTGCGATAATATAGAGAAAGAAAGAAAAGAAAACTTTAGTTTTGGGTGTGATTTTCAATTCTAACCTAAACATCCTATTTATAGAAAATGCTTAGAACACCAAAGCAGAAAATTTAATATAATAATATATTTATAAAATAAATTCACGCACACCTCTTGAAAACTGGAATTCAGCCACCAAAGTAGCCCACCATAATGACAAAAACGTTTTTCTAACAAAAAAATATTTAAAACTTCCAAAAAATAATAATCAATTAATCTGGAACTTCAATAATTCATAATAAATAGCCCTTTTATCAGAAAAATTCAAAACTTATGTTTTTTCCATAAGAAATTCCATTATCTACATCTTTGTAGAAGAAATTTTTTCCAAATTCCAAACAGAAATTGACCGAAATTCCCAAACGGATGATTTTACAGGCTATAATCAAATTTCAGTTAAGAAATGGGGTCCATCGACACACAAAACATGTGTTAATCATTTAGTGCAACAAAAATACTCTTTCTCCTCATATACTCATTTATCCCACATTCATTGTAAAAATATCACCATTATTATATTATTAAAATATAATAATATATTTAAATAAATTATTTTATCAGAAAAGATAAAATATTAATTTTCAACAATTGTGACATTAAAAATTTTCTCCATCTATATCCACATAAAATCAATATTTTCCTCATCATATAAATCAATAATTAATTATTCACAAATAATATTACGAATCACAATCTCGTATAACCAGCCGCTCCCAGAGAGAGGGGCTTTCAAATAAGGATTTCTCCTTACTTGGCGCGCAATTAGGTGACCAAACCTCTTTTTAGATGTAACTTTCTAGACATTGCCAATAATGTTATCTAATAATATTATTCGGATAATATGAATTATTGTCTAGATAATGGAAAATACCGTGTAGTGACAATTATTGAAACAACGATAATATAAAATATCAACGTAGTAATTATTGAATCAATAAAATAAAATATTGAACATTAATTCTCGTAATAATTTTTGAGTTGTGCCTTCTTACGTAAGAATCAATAATTGGTGCAATCTGCGTGCTCTTCGTGTGTTTTAACCAATTTAGTATTTCAACAAAAGATAATTGGTAATAACAACGCCAAGTTATTTATAAACAACTTATTTTTGTCGTTTTCTTCATCCAATCGCTTTCCGTTATGGGGCTCACACAAGGCTACGCCGTCGTACGAATATTCCCCGATAGCAAGAATATTTCACGACCAAACGAATATTCCACAACAACAATGAATATTTTATAACCACTTGCTTATTTAAAATATTTGCGCATTTTACCCATAACTAACTACATTAATCAAAACAACCCTTACTATTTTAAAATAATAAATAGAGGAAATTCAATTTTATTTATAATAAGTTGGGGTCTTACAACCTCCTCTCCTTATGAAATTTCGTCCTTGAAATTGACGTACGTACCTGGTGTTTCGAAAAGGTGAGGATACCTCGCTTTCATTTTCGCTTTCCAACTCCCGGTCATTTCCTCAATAAGATGGTTCCTCCACAAAACTTTGACTTGTGGTATGACTTTCAATGCGTAGGACATGCTCCTTCATATCATATCCAAGATCTTGACAGTACCTCCTCGTGACGTTAAGTCTTCGGCTATCTTGTCCGGTTCTAACTCAATAACGTGGTTCGGGTCTTTCACATATTTACGAAGCACAGATATATGAAAAACATTATGAACATGAGACATACTTGGAGGTAACGCGAGTCTATAGGCCACATTTCCTACTCGGTCATGAATCTAAAATGGACCAATAAATCGTGGATTTAGCTTTTCTCTCTTCCCGAATCTTGTAACTCCCTTCAATGGAGCAACACGCAACAATACATGATCCCCAATACTAAATTCCACGTCCTTTCGATGAAGTCCACATAACTCTTTTGTCTATCCTGTGCCGTTTGTATACGTTGTCAAATCATTTGGATCTTTTCCGTAGTCATACATACCAACTCGGGTCCCAACAATGTCGCTTCACCCACCTCATCCCAACATATTGGAGAGCGACACTTTTTTCCATACAATGCTTCGAATGGAGCCACACCTATACTTGCCTGATAACTGTTGTTGTAGGAGAATTCCACAAATGGTAAATACTTATCCCAACTCCCTTTGAAGTCTAGGACACAGAGTCTTAATAGATCTACAAGAGTTTGATTAGTCCTCTCCGATTTTCCGTCCGTTTGAGGATGGTATGCCGAACTAAATCGTAAATCCGTGCCCATAGCTTTTTGCAAGCTAACCCAAAATCTTGAAGTGAATCTTGGGTCACGATCTGAAACTATGGATACTGGCATGCCATGCAATCTCACAATCTCATTTACATATATATGAGCAAGACGTTCAAAGGAATAAGTCTCCCGTATCGGCAATAAATGAGCAGACTTGGTTAATCTATCAACAATAACCCAAATAACATTTATTCCTTAAGAAACCGTGGGAAGACCCGTAACAAAATCCATGGTAATGTGTTCCAACTTCCATTTTTGGGATCTCAAGTGGTTGCAATGGACCCTTAGGCACTTGATGCTCCGCCTTTACACGTTGACAAGTTAAACACCTTGAGATAAACTTCGCAATCTCTCTCTTCATATTGTTCCACCAAAATGTATGTCGAAGATCACGATACATCTTGGTACTTCCAGGATGGATTGCAAATGGTGTATTGTGTGCCTCCATCATGATCTTGTACTTCAAATCAGAATCGTTAGGAACACAAAGTCTGGAGTGGACTCGAAGTATTCCTTCTTCATCGATTCTTGCCTCTGGAATAACACCTTCTTGTACTTTCTTCTTCATACGCATCAGCTCCGGGTCTGTGACTTGAGCAACTTTAACTTTTTTGATTAAAGTTGGTTAATACCTATACTTGACATCATTGCATGGGTCCCCGGAGTCTTGAATTCTATCTTCATCTTTTGTAAATCACACAAAATGGGCCTTTGTGTTGACAACATCGCACTCATTCCCGCGTATGATCTTCTACTCAATCCGTCGGCTACCACGTTCGCTTTTCCGTGATGGTATTGAATGTTATGGTCGTAGTCTTTCAACAATTTCGAGCCAACGTCGTTCAAGTATGTTGAGTTCTTTTTTGGTGAAGAAATATTTGAGGCTTTTATGGTCCAATATATCTCAACTTTCTTCCCATATAGATAGTGCCTCCAGATCTTTCGGCAGCAGAAAATTTGCACGCTAACTCTAGATCATGAGTAGGATAATTCCTCTCATATTCTTTAAGTTGTCACGAGGCATAAAGCTATGAATTTCCCACGTTGCATGAGAACACATCCTAACCCTTTGCAAAACATCATCAGAGATAACAAATCCATCCGAACCAGGATGGTATTGTCAAAAACAGTCTGCCGAAATGAGTCTCCTCTTAAGCTCTTGAAACTCCTCTCGCGTTCCTCGCTCCATATCTGAATTTGATATCTTTCCGAGTCACCGAGTTAATGGAGTAGCGATTCGAGAAAATCCTTCCACGAATCTCCAATAATAACCAGCTAAACCGAGAAAGCTACGTACTTCGGTCACTGATTTGGGTTTCTCCCAACTTTGTATTGCTTCAATCTTCGCCGGGTCGACAGATACTCCATGTTTTGACACACATGCCCAAGGAATGCTACTTCCTCAAGCCAGAACTCGCATTTCTTCAACTTGACATATAGCTTATTTTTACGAAGCCTTAGGAGTACCAGCTTCAAATGGTGCTCATGATCTTCACGGCTTTTGGAATATATGAGGATGTCATCAATAAAGACAACAACGAATTGATCCAAATATTCCTTAAATACTCGGTTCATCATAACCATGAAAGTCGTAGGAGCATTAGTCAATCCAAAAGACATGACTAAGAATTCATAATGCCCGCATGAGGAGTTACGAAGGCGATCTTTGGAATATCCTCGGTTCTAATCTTGATTTGATGATATCCGAATCGAAGATCGATTTTTGAAAAGAATTGTGCTCCTTGCAATCGGGTCAAACAGTCATCAATACGAGGTAAGCGGATACTATTCTTGATAGTGACATGGTTTAATTCCATTAGTTGATACAAAATCGCATACTCCCGCTTTCTTCTTTACAAAATAAAACAGAGAGCACCCCGAGGAGATGTCTTAGGATTTAATAAAACCGATGTCCAATAACTCCTGTAGTTGGACCTTTAACTCCTGAAGTTCAATAGGAGCCATTCGATATGGGGTTTTAGAAATGGGCTTTGTACCAGGTTCAAGATCAATAAAGAATTCAACTTCACGTTCCGGGGTAGGCCAAGGAAGTTTTTCGTAAAATACGTCAGGAAAGTCAATAACAACAGTAATATTATTCAAATTTGACGTGTCTTTATTCAAATCCATAACATGGGCTAAGAAAGCTTGACATCCGTTTTTTAATAAACGAATAGCTTTATGACTTGATATAACAGTGATTGATTTTAATGGCTTAGTTGCTTGAATTCGCACAACAGGTTGGTTAGGAATATGAAAACTAACAACCTTACGAAAACAATCAATTTTGGCATGATGCATAGTTAACCAATCAATCCCTAAAATCACATCAAAAGCAAGTATCTTTAAAGAGATAAGGTCAACATGTAATGTGATGGTGCCAACTTGGATCAAACAAGATTTATAAATAGTGGATGTGATGAAAGTTTTTCCTAACGGAGTTTCCACAGATAGGTTAAAGTCTAATTTCTCCGGAGTCAAATTTAAACGTTGAGCACAAGCAGGAGAGATAAATGAATGGGTAGCACCGGTATGATCCTGGTTGTGGTCCCTCGGTTGACCGTACTCGTTATCTCGCTCTAATAATTGAGTCCTGTTGACAACATCTGAATAGAGAGAAAATTTATGAGAAATAAGATATTGACATATGCCAGGTTTCAAACCTCTCAGAAACATCCGCGTCATACGTTCCTCATTCTCCACCAAATGAGGTGCAAACCTGGATAACTCCGCGAACTTCGCCTCGTACTGGGATACCGTCATGTTGTTTTGTTCCAATCTAATAAACTCTACCTCCTTCATATATTTAACACTTTCGGAAAATATTTGTCATTGAACAGTTTACAAAATGTCTCCCAAGACATCTTGAGCGCGGCTAGATGGAGTGCGCTTCACGATTCCCACCAATGAATCATTCATTCACGGAACATAAAAGTGACGAATGGAACTTTCTGTTCCTCCGTGCATCCCAAGACATCGAATATCTTGGTAATTTGCTTGACCCACGTCTCCGCCTTAATCGGATCCGACTTTCCCCAGAATTCTGGTGGTCCCAACTCTTTGAACTGCTTGGTTGTGACCATCAGTGCATTGCCATTGTTTCTTCCTACATTTTGAACAGGAATCTCCTTCGTACGGTTTTGCATGAACCGCAAAAAAAGCTTCTAAACATCTCATCGTTCATCGTCGCTTTCAATGGTGTTGTTTATACGGCGAACACAACTGTCGACTGTTGCCGTTCTCCTCATTGGTGAAGCAAAAGGTGTCTCCACGGTCTCATTTACTCCATCATTAACATTCTCGATTCGACATTCTCAAATATCGCCATAAAGCGAGGGTTAATTTAACAATTAACATATCACATAATATCACTATATTATGACCGACCAACAAATAAGCCTAGGTAGGACACACCATGCTTTATTATTTTGTGTATTCAATAATTGTGACAAGCCCAAAATAGGTATACATCACCCATTCGAGTTTAAATACACTGATATTTGCCATCTAAAATACATATATATCCACATACAAAAATAAATCCTCATCATAATTATTGATACATTATTTTACAAAATGGTGAGGACTACTAAACAACTCTCTAAAACCATCATTCCATTACCCAGGCTAAATACTCATTACATTCTACGCCTCACGAGAGAAGAAAAATGGAACAAAAAGGAAAAGGGTGATCTCAACTAGCCCGATAAAAAAATATTATGACTAAGATAATACGAGACAAATTATCGTTAGTCTTGACGAGGAAAATTTAATAGAATACAATAGACAACAAGTTTTAAATCAATACTACATGGAAAATATTAATTCATAGAAGAGTTACGTAGAGGATGAAATCTACTAATATCTATGAATTTAACGATCCATCATCAATATTTTTATCCTGTAACATCAATCGATATATATACGGAATCATATATTCATCCTTGCCTTTCTGAGGCGAGGATATTCATCGATTAATCATGTTCATCTAAACACACATTCATCTTTTCACTTTCTGGGCCAAAGATATTCATCGAAATCATTCATCTTTGCTTTCTGAGGCCAAAGATATTCATATATCATCATTTAAGGCGAGGATGATGAAAATATTTTTTTTTTGAAAAAAATCCGATCCGATGAAACAAAATGACAAGGATTAAGGATTAAGGATTAAGTACTTTGTTTTATCCACGTCCAAAAATACCTCAAAAATAATCATAGTGGTGTAAAATTCAAGAATGATCAAAACATGGATACAATCAAAGCTAGTATCCATGAATAGATATTTTGGACGAAAAGAAAAATTTTCATTTTTTAGATGAATAGTCTTAATATTATTGAATGAATAATCTAAGTATCGTGAATAGTCTATATAATAGTAACTCAGACACCAAAAGTTCAAAATTTGATAAAAACTTGGATCAATATTTGACATAATGATATTGAAGAAATAATATCATTACGAAAAAAAAAATATATCCACTTACCTCGGAAGATCGAGTACTTAGCTGGAATCTTTGGATATAAAATTTATAACTTGAACTTTCAGTATAGCAATACTCAAAAGTATACTCAAAATACTCACATGAATAAACTCGATAATATAGAGAGAAAACTTGATTTTACGGTGTGATTTTCAATTCTAACCTAAGCACCTATTTATAGGAAAATGCTTAGAACACCAAAGAAAAATTTAATAAATTAATAATATTAATTTTCCACATCTTCTACTACATACTAGAAATCTGAATTCAAAGCATCCTAACACATGTTAAATGAGTCCCAACAATGAAAAAAACGTTTTTGTAATTAAAATTATTTTAAACTTCAAAAATTAATTATTTGAACTTTGAAACTTCAATAATTCATAATAAATAGCCCTTTTATCGGAAAATTCGAATCTCGCGATTTTTTTATAGGAAATTCAATTCTCTACAACTTTGCGAAGAAAGTTTTTCCAAATTCCAAATAGAAATTGACCAAAAATCCAAGCGGGCGATTTTAGAGGTATAATCAAATTTCGATCGATAAATGGGGTCCATGAGCATGTTTAACATGTTTTAAACATTTATTGCAACAAAAAATACTCTTCTCCTCGTATACTCATATATCCCACATTAGTTGTAAAAAAATATCACCATTATTATATTATTAAAATATAATAATATATATATTAAATGAATTATTTTATCGAGAAAAAGATAAAATTTCAATTTTCAACAATTGTCACATTAAAAATTTTCTCCATCTATATCCACATAAAATCAATATTTTCCTCATCATATGAATCAATAATTAATTATTCACAAATAATATTACGAGAATCCTGATATTGATGACGAGGCGGTTCAGGAAGAGGGGGCTTTCGATAAAAATTTCTCCTTCTTGGCGCGCGATTTAGGTGACCAAACCTCTCCTTAGAGCGAGAACTTTCTAGACATTGCCAATAATGTTATCTAATAATATTATTGGATAATATGAATTATTGCTTCGATAATGAAAATACTGTGTAAATGATGATTATTGAAACAACGACAATATAAAATATCAACCATGACAATTATTGAACCAATAAAATAAAATCTTGAGCGATAATTCTGTAACCATTATTGAGTAGTGCCTTCTTACGTAAAATTCGATAATTGGTGCAATCTGAGTGTCTTTCTTGTCTTGTGCGACAATAGCGTATTCTTGTGTTTTAACCACGGGTATTCAACGATTATAAGCGGTAACAACTTCTGTGTATTATTTTTAAACAACTTATATTTGTCGTTTTCTTCCTCCAATCGCTTTTCGTTATGGGGCCCACACATGGGCTTCTTGTGTCGTACGAATATTCCCAAACAATCTGAATATTCCACGACGAAACGAATATTCCCAAACAATGATGAATATTTTATAACCACTTTACTTATTTTGAAATATTTACGTATTTTACCCATAACTATCCACATTAATCAAATCAACCCTTACTATTTCAAAATAATAATTAGAGGAAATTAAATTTCATTTATTAATTATTTGGGGTCTTCTGACCTCCCTCCTTATGAAATTTAGTCCTCGAAATTGACATACGTACTGGTGTTTGAAAAGGTGAGGATACCTCGCTTTCATTTAGTTTCCAATTCCCGGTCATTTCCTCTATAGCATGGTTCCTCCACAAAACTTTAACTTGTGGTATGACCTTCGTCGTGGGACATGCTCCTTCTATCCAAGATCTTGTGAGTACCTCCTCATACGTTAAGTCTTGACTATCTCTCGTCCGGTTCTAACTTCGATAAACGTGGTTGGGTCTTTCACATATATTCTGAAATGAGATATGTGAAACACATTATGAACACGAGACATACTTGGAGGTAACGCGAGTCTATAGGCTACATTTCTACTTTCGGTCGAGAATTTGAAATGGACCCGATAAATGCGTGGATTGAGCTTTCTCTCTTCCCAAATCTTGTAACTCCCTTCCATGGAAACAACTCATGACAATACATGATCCCTATATACTAAATTCCACGTCCTTTCGATGAAGATCCGCATAACTCTTTTGTCGATCTGTGCCATTTTTGTATCGTTGTCGAATCATTTGGATCTTTTACGGTGATCATATACGTACTAACTTCGGGTCCCAACAATGTTGCTTCACCCACCTCGTCCCAACATATTTGGAAGCGACATTTTCGTCCATATAATGCTTGAATGGGGCCACACTATATATACTGCTGATAAGCTTTGTTGTTGTAGGAGAATTCCACCATGGTAAATACTTATCCCAAGCGCCCTTGAAGTCTAGGACCACGAGTCTTAATAAATCTTCAAGAGTTTGAATAGTCCTCTCGATTGTCCGTCCGTTTTGAGGATGGTATCTTAGAAGCCCAATAAATAAATCCGTACCCATAGCTTTTTGCAAGCTAACCCAAAATCTTGAAGTGAATCTTGGGTCACGATCCGAAACTATAGATCTTGGCATGCCATGCAACCTCACAATCTCATTTACATACATACTAGCAAGGCGTTCGAGAGAATAAGTCTCCGTATCGGCAAAAATGTGCGGACTTGGTTAATCTATCAACAATAACCCAAATAGCATTTATGCCTTGAAAGCCGTGTGGGAAGACCGTAACTTGAAATCCATGGTAATGTGTTCCCACTTCCATTTGAAATCTCAAGTGGTTGCAATGGTCCCTTAGGCACTTGATGCTCACTTTTACTGTTGACAAGTTAAACATGTTGAGATAAACTTTGCAATCTCTCTCTTCATATTGTTCCACCAAAATGTATGTCGAAGATCACGATACATTTAGTACTTCGAGGATGGATTGCAAATGGTGTATTGTGTGCCTCCATCATGATCTTGTACTTCAAATTAGAATCGTTAGGAACACAAAGTGCAGGTGGACTCAAGTATTCCTTCTTCATCAATTCTAAGCTTAGGAATAGCACCTTCTTGTACTTTCTTCTTCATATGCATCATTTCAAGGGTGGGTGGCTTGAACAACCTTAACTTTTTCTATTAAAGTTGGCTCTGTCGTATACTTGACATCATCGCTTTCGTTCACTGCATATGATCTTCTACTCAACGCGTCGTCTTTACCACGTTCGCTTTTCGGGATGGTATTGAATAGTGTGGTGCGTAGTCTTTCAATAGCTCGAGCCAGCGTCATTTAGCGTGTTAAGTTCTTTTTTGTGTGAAGAAATATTTAAGGCTTTTATGGTGCGAATATATCTCCACTTTCTCCCCATAAAGATAGTGCCTCCAGGATCTTTAAGCGCAAAAGCATTGCTTTGCTGACTCTAGATCATGAGTAGGATAATTCCTCTCATATTCTTTAAGTTGTCGCGAGAGGCATAGGCTATGACTTTCCCATGTTGCATGAGAACACATCCTAACCCTTTGCACGAAGCATCATTGTAGAATAACAAATCCATCCGAACCGGATGGTATTGTTAGAAACAGTCTTAAAATAAGTCTCTCTTAAGCTCTTGGAAACTCTTCTCGCATTCTTCACTCCAAACAAATTTTGTATCCTTAAAGTCGGATGAGTTAGCGGATTAGCGATTCGAGAAAACCCTTCCACGAATCTCCGATAATAACCGGTTAACCCGAAAAAGCTCGTCTTGATCCACCGTCTTGGTTGCTCCCAACTTTGTATTGCTTGATCTTGGCCGGGTCAGCGGATACTCCATGTTTTGACACCGCGTGCCCAAGAAATGCTACTTCCTCGAGCGAACTTCGCATTTCTTTAACTTGGCATATAACTTATTTTCCGAAGCCTTTGTAGTACCGACTTCAAATGGTGCTCATGATCTTCACGACTTTTGGAATATATGAGGATGTCATCAATAAAACAACAACAAATTGATCAAATATTCCTTGAATACTCGGTTCATCATATCCATGAAAGCCATGCGGGCATTAGTCGATCAAAAGACATGACTAAAATTCATAATGCCGTCTGGGGTTTAAAGCGGTCTTTGGAATATCCTCGATTCTAATCTTGGTGATGATGATATCGAGCGAAGATCGATTTTGAAAAGAATTGTGCTCCTCCTTTGCAATTGGTCGGTCAAACAAGTCATCAATACGAGGTGAGGATACCTATTCTTGATAGTGACATGGTTCAATTCCAGATAGTCGATACAAAATCGCATACTCCGTCTTTCTTCTTTCTGAATAAAGCAGGGCACCCCGAGGAGATGTCTTAGGGGCCAGATGAAGCCGATGTCCAACAACTCCACGTAGTTGGACCTTTAACTCTGAAGTTCAATAGGAGCCATTCGATATGGGGTTTTAGAAATGGGCTTTGTGCGGTTCAAGGTCGATAAAGAATTCAACTTCACGTTACGGGGTGTAGGCCAGGAAGTTCTTGAAAATCGTCGGAAAGTCGATAACAACGGAATATTATTCAAATTTGGCGTGTCTTTATTCAAATCCATAACATGGGCTAAGAAAGCTTGACATCCGTTTTTAATAAGCGAATAGCTTTATGATTAGATATGATGATGATTGATTTTAATGGTTTAGTTGCTTGAATTAAATACAACGGGTTGTTTAGGAATATGAAAACTAACAACCTTACGAAAACAATCAATTTTGGCATGATGAGTAGTTAACCAATCAATCCTAAAATCACATCAAAAGCAAGTATCTTTAAAGAGATAAGGTCAGCGGGTAAGGTGATGGTGCCAACTTGAATCAAACAAGATTTATAAGCGATTGGATGTGATGAAAGTTTCTCTAACGGAGTTTCCACGATAGGTCAAAGTCTAATTTCTCGGTCGAGTTTAAGCGTTGAGCACAAGCGGAGAGATAAATGAATGGGTATGCCGGTATCTAGTAAAGTATAAACTTCACAAAATTTATAAATAGCTTACCGTGATCACCTCGTTTGGGTTCCTCGCATTTTGACCGATCGCAACAAACGCTCTTCCGAGGCAGATTGACTTTGACTTTTACGGACGATCTTTTGAGTCACCGTCCCATTTGAACTAGGTTTATTCTTCTGTATGCAATCTCGGCGATATGTCCTTCCTTTCCACAATTATAGCATACACAGGCTGTTTGTGGGCGGTTTGGTGATATGTCCCTCTTTCCGCATTTATAGCATATAATGGGGTGGTCGTTCTCCTCCTTGGAACCGATTCTTTCTTTGGCTTTGTCGTCTTCACATAGTCGTTGTTGAATCTCCTCTTTTTAAAATCTCCTCTGACTCGCTTCTTCTATTTTCATGGCCATGATTACCACGGAGTGGTTACCATTTTTGTCCGTCTTTTTCTTCTCCTTTGGTTATTGTTGTTTTGTTGGCTACTATATCTCGGTATGATCCTGATTGTGGTACCTCGGTTGGCCAGTACTCGTTATCTCGCTCTAACAATTGAGCCCACATTAACAACATCTGAATAGAGAAAATTTATGAGAGATGAGATCTTGGCGTATCTTGGGTTTGAAACCTCTCGAAACATCCGCGTCATCGTTCCTTCTTCTCCACCAAATGAGGTCTGAACACGGATAACTCTGCAAACTTAGCCTCGTCTTTGAGACATCGTCGTGTTGTTCTGCTCGGTCTAATAAACTCCACTTCCTTCATATATAATGAACACTTTCGGGAAAGTATTTGTCATTAAATAGTTCTGAAATGTCTCCCAGAGACATCTTTGAGTCTTGGTGGATGGAGTGCAACTTCACAGAGACTCCCACCGATGATCTGCCTGCCCACGGAACATAAAGGTGGCGAATGGAACCTTATGTTCCTCTGTGCATCCCAAGACATCGAATATCTTGGTAATTTGCTTGACCCATGTTTCTACCCATGATCGGATCGGCTTTCCCTTAAATTCTGGTGGTCCCGACTCTTTGAGCTTGCTTGTTTGTGACAACAACGTGAATTATTATCATTTCTCTCCTATGTTTTGAACACGAGTCTCCTAAATGCGATTTTGCATGAGCTGCAAAAAGCTTCAAAACATTAAATCGTTCATCGTCGATCGGTGGGTGTTGTTCACGGGAGGAACATTGCCGACTGTTGTTGCGCGTTCTCCTCGTTGGTGAGTCTGGCGTCTCCACGGTCTCATTTCCATTGTTAATATTCTCGATCGACATTCTCAAATCTTGTCATAAAACAAGGGGTTAATTAAGAAATCAATATATCACATAATATCCTATATCTTGACCAACTATCAAATAAGCTTAGGTAGGACACCTTTAGCGAAGGATTTACTCGTCTCTCCCTCTGAGTTCTTTCCCGATCTCATGGAGATCATATCCTAAGCTACGATACCATTGTGACACCCCCAAAATAGGTATACATCACCCATTACGAGTTGTCGATACACGATGCGAAAACAACTACAACTTTATTATTACAACAATAAAAGCTGTGAGTTTAAATCTGAGATATTGCCATCTAAACAATATCCACATACAAATAAATCCTCATCATAATTATTGATACATTATTTTACAAAATGGTGAGGACTACTAAACAACTCTCTAAAACCATCATTCCATTACCCCAGGCTAAATACTTTCATTACATTCTACTCTCGAGAAGAAAAATGGAACAAAAAGGAAAAGGTGAGCTCAACTAGCCCGATAAAAAGAATATTATGACTAAGATAATATGAAACAAATTATCGTTAGTCTTGACGAGGAAAAATTTAATAGAATACAATAGACAACAAGTTTTAAATCAATACTACATGACGGAAAATATTAATTCATAGAAGAGTTACGTAGAGGATGAAATCTACTAATATCTATGAATTTAACGATCCATCATCAATATTTTTATCCTGTAACATCAATCGATATATATACGGAATCATATATTCATCCTTTTTACTTCTGAGGCGAGGATATTCATCGATTAGTCATGTTTATCTAAACACTGTTCATCTCTTTGCTTCACGGGCCAAAAAAGATATTCATCGAAATCATTCATCTTTTTTTTTACGGGCCAAAGATATTCATCAAAATCATTATCATCGAGGATGATGAATAATATTTTTAAAAGGATGATGAAAAAATTTTTTTTTTAAAAGCGAATCCGGTGAAACAAAATGACAAGGATTAAGGATTAAGGATTAGTACTTTGTTTTATCCGTCCAAAAATACCTCAAAAATAATCATAGTGGTGTAAAATTCAAGAATGATCAAAACATGGATCTGATCAAAGCTAGTATCCATAATAGATATTTTGAATGAAAAGAAAAATTTTTATTTTTCGATGAATAGTCTTAGTATTAAATGAATAATCTGCAGTATCGTGAATAGTGTAAATATATCGTGAATAGTAACTCAGACACCAAAAAGTTCCAAATTTGATAAAAACTTGGATCAATATTTGACATAATGATATTGAAGAAATAATATCATTCTGAAAAAAAATAATATCCACTTACCTCGGAAAGGCAGTGCTTAGCTGGAATCTTGGATATAGGCTATAACTTGAACTTTCATAGTATAGCAATACTCAAAGTATACTCAAAATACTCACAAGAATACGCTCGATAATATAGAGAGAAAACTTGATTTACGGTGTGATTTTCAATTCTAACCTAAGCACCTATTTATAGGAAAATCTTTAGAACACCAAAGCGAGAAAATTTAATAAATTAATAATATTAATTTTCCACATCTTCCTACGCATACTAGAAATCTGAATTCAGCCATCCTAACACATGTTAAATGAGTCCCAACAATGAAAAAAAAAAACGTTTTTGTAATTAAAATTATTTTAAACTTCCAAAAATCAATTATTTCAGAACTTCGAAACTTCAATAATTCATAATAAATAGCCCTTTTGTCAGAAAATTGGAATCTCGCGTATTTTTATAGGAAATTCAATTCTCTACAACTTTACGGAAGAAAGTTTTTCCAAATTCCAAACGAAAATTGGCCAAAATCTACAAGCGAGGCGATTTTAGAAATTTATAATCAAATTTGATCGATAAATGGGGTCCATGAAACATGTTTAACATGTTTTAAACATTTATTGCAACAAAAATACTCTTCCTCCTCGTATACTCATATATCCCACATTAGATTGTAAAAATATCACCATTATTATATTATTAAAATATAATAATATATATATTAAATGAATTATTTTATCGAGAAAAAGATAAAATTTCAATTTTCAACAATTGTCACATTAAAATTTTCTCCATCTATATCCACATAAAATCAATATTTTCCTCATCATATGAATCAATAATTAATTATTCACAAATAATATTACGAGAATCCTGATATTGTGACGAGGCGGTTCAGGAAGAGGGGCTTTCCGATAAAAATTTCTCCTTCTTGGCGCATGATTAGGTGACCAAACCTCTCCTTAAGCGAACTTTCTAGACATTGCCAATAATGTTATCTAATAATATTATTGAGATAATATGAATTATTGCTTGATAATGAAAAATATTGTGTAATGACAATTATTGAAACAACAACAATATAAAATATCAACGCAACAATTATTGAACCAATAAAATAAAATCTTTGAGCGATAATTCTATAACCATTATTGAGTAGTGCCTTCTTACGTAAAAGTCGATAATTGGTGCAATCTTCTTGTCTTCTTGTGTTTTAACCACCGGGTATTCAACGATTAATAACGCGTATTTTTAAACAACTGTTTTTCCTCCACACTTTCCGGGGGTATTCAATGATTATAGCAATAATAACTACGAATATTCTGTTTTTTAAACAACTTACTTATATTTACGTCGTTTCTTCCTCCAATCGACCCTTTTTTTCAAAATAATTATGGGGCCCAAATTTCATTTATTAATTATTTGCGTGGTTATGTCGTACGAATATTCCCAAAAGAGGACACATCTTTGAATATTCCACGACGAAAATGATATTCCAAGCAAATCTGATGATGAATATTTTATAACCACTTTCAACAAATTTTGAAATATTTTCAATAAAACGTATTTTACCCATAACTATCCACATTAATCAAATCAACCCTTACTATTTCAAAATAATAATTAGAAAATTAAATTTCATTTATTAATTATTTGGGGTAACGAATGATAAAGAATGGAACAACATAAGAATTTCACCAAGTATAGGGTAGCTTCAGATATCTGAGTTATTCCAACGTAATAATAAAGAATGGAATAACGAAGTTCTCTTCATGGATAAGAAAGAAATAATACTTCCTACCTTTAGAAAAATTGGATCTTTGGAATAGTGAAATTGGCGAGACTTCTTCTCCTTCTTTCTATAATTTCTCTCTATAATAATTGCTCTAAAGCTTTTGTGAATTGGTGAGAAATGAAGGTAGAATGAGCTTCTATTTATAAAAAAATATAGTTTCGATAATTGCACGTTTTGGGGCTCGAAAAATTTCAGTACAATACCTCCAACTTTTCCTTTATTTTTAATTTAGTCATGGAAGTATTATCAAACTTGCACCACCTCCCCTAATAGTAAATAATGTGATTCAATAGTAAATTATGTGAATCAGTAGTTCTAGACATGTGAAAATATGAATTACAGTATAGTACCTCCATCTATACCTCCATTTTTAACTTAGTCATGCAAGTATTATCAATCTTGCACCAACTTCCCTAATAGTAACAAGAATGTGAAACAATAGTATACACATGTGAACAAATAGTTATAATCATATGAAATAATAGCAATCAATTGCTCTTTTATCCGGTTAAATACTCGATTGGTCAATATAACCTCCAGACATCAATTATTATCGAAATAATTGTCGATTTTCACTAACACAAATAATTCCAACACAATGAAACCATTTTTATCAAAAATATAAATTTTGAAATTTCAAAGTTTGAATTTTCTCGAAAAAGTCAACTGTTGACTTTTTGACCAAATAGTGAATTCCGGAAAATTTTATGTTTATAGACTATTTTTACTAATTTCATCATTCCGGACTCAAATATCACGCCTGCGTCTCCAAATTCAACTCCGAACACAACTTCAATTTTAATAACATTCATCATTAATATTATAACTCACAATATTTATCAACCAGGTCGTTCCCAGGAAAGAGGGGGCTTTCCAATAAGGATTTCTCCCTATTAGGCCCGCAAATTGATTGGGTGACCAAACCTCTCCTCGATGAGAACTTCTTGACATTGTAAATATTGCAATTTGGTAATATGAATAACTTTTTCGTCTCAATTATTGATTTAATAAAATAACATATTATCTTGATAATCTTATGACAATAATCGAATCAATAATATGAGAGATATGATCGTGAATTATCGTAATAATAATTGAGTATAACTGAGTGACTTCTCACGTAAGCATCAATAATCAATACCGTGTGCTACTATACAACCACGCGTATTACTATATTTTTACTATCGGGTATTTCAACAGTTAACGGTAAAACTTTCGTCGTTATTTTCATAAAGTATTTTTGTCGTTTTCTCAATCCGACAATAATTCCGTTGTGGGGGGTCCACCAATGATTGTGTCGTTGTACGAATATTCCCTGTTAAAACGAATATTCCCCGACTAATAGAATATTATATAACAACTTGCGTACTTTGCAAAATTTGTAAATATTACCCACAACTATAACATTATATCAAATCCACACCATAATATTCAAAAATATATTTCGAGAAAATTTAATCTTTATTCAAAAATTTGGGGTCTTACACCCGATCTCCGGGTGTAAGATTTATGTTAATACATTTATTGAATCTAGAGATGCATCGTTTTTTTGAGAATGTATTTCCATATAATAGAAATAAAGAGATAAATTCATACAAAAGACCTTTGGATGCTAGTGGTATAATTCTTGAAAATATAGACAAAGAGTCTATCGTGGATGAACCTAGACGTAGCAAAAGGGCAAGGACTTCAACGTCTTTTGGCCCGGATTTTCTAACATTTTTGTTAGAAAATGATCCTCAAACGTACAAAGAGGCAATATCAACTCCAGATGCTTCTCATTGGAAAGAAGCAATAAATAGTGAAATTGAATCCATCATACAAAATCATACATGGGAATTGGTGGACCTTCCACCTGGTTCCAAACCCTTAGGGTATAAATGGATCTTCAAAAAGAAGATGATAGCATTATTAGTCCTCACTATTCTGTGAAATAGTGTGATAATAATTGTAATGTGGACTCCTTTTGAGTTTGTATAATCTCTAGTAGACAATATTTTTATTCAAACTCACAGTTTATGTTTTGTCGTATTATACACGACAGTTGTATTATTAAGTTGTACTTGAATTCTGTACCATGTATCTGGCGACTCAAGATGGGTGATGTATACTTAATTTTGGGGGCGTCACAGTTGGTATCAAAGCTTAGGGATATGATCCCTGGTGAGATGTGAGATAAGAACTAGGAGGGAGAGAGGAGAATTTCTTCGCTAAGTATGACCTACCTAAGTTTATTTGGAATTTAATTGGTCGGTCGTAGTATAGGGATAATATGTGATATGTTAATTAACCCTTATTTTGTGGCGGTGTTTGAAAATGACATCCGAGAATGTTGAGAATAGCAATGGAGCACGAGAGACCGCTGAGTCTCCCTGCGGATCAATAATCGGGACAATGTACAACAGGATGGCGATAATCCTCCAAAGAAACAACAACACTAATCAATCGACGAACGACGGTACATTTAGGAGCTTTTTATAATTCATGCAACATCGGTAAGGCTCCTCTCCTGCTCATAATGCAGAGAGAAACAATGGCAACCTACCGGTTGGTCAATGCAAAGAAGTTCAAAGAGCCGGACCACCGGAGTTTTTGGGAAAGCGTAATCACTTAAAAGCGAGACGTGGTTAAAGTAGATCACCAAGATATTTGAGGTCTTGGGATGCTCCGAGGAGCAAAAGGTTTCCTTTGCCACCTTTATGTTGCGTGAAGAAACAGATCATTGGTGGGAATCTGTAAAACGTACCCAGACTGACGTACTCAAGATGTCTTGGGAGAAGTTCCAAGAGCTGTTCAACGACAAGTACTTTCCCGAAAGTATTCGTCACATAAAGGAGGTGGAGTTTATCAAGCTGGAGCAAAATATTATGACCGTGTCGCAGTATGAGGCTAAATTTGCAGAGTTGTCCCGGTTTGCATCCCATTTGGTCGATAATGAGAAGCAAATGACGCAAATGTTTCTAAGAGGTTTTAAACCTGAGATACGTCAATATCTTATTTCTCACAAACATTGTTTATTTTTAGATGTTGTGAATAGGGCTCAGTTATTGGAGCGCAATAATGAGTCAGCACAACCAAAAGGCAACGACCAACAACACAATAATAATCGTACCGGTGGCAAAGGTCATCTAACAATGATAACCATCGTGGGGAAATTATCATGCTGCAAGAATGATAACCACTTCTTGGTGGTAATCATGGCCAAAATAATAAAGTGGATATTTCAAGAAGAGTAGGTTCAATAATGATGGAAAGACAAAGACACACCAAAGACCCATTTCAAAGGAAGAAGAACGATCATCGGTCATTATGTTAAAAATGCTGACGGGAGGGACACATTCGTCCAAACTGTATGCACCGAATCCATAAATAATGTTTCAATTGCGGAAGAGAAGGTCACCCGGGTCAATTTTGTCGTATGGTGAAGTCAAGTCCAATTTGGGATAGTGATGCCAAAGGATGTCCCGCACAAGCCAAAACCGATAGTTTAAGAGAGGCGTTTTTTTTTCAGTAACGAGGAACTAATAAAATTATCACGGGTAAGTTAATTATAAACTTTTATGAAGTCTATACCGTGTTAGATATCTGGGTTCTACTCACCCTTTATTTCACCTAGTTGTGTTCAATATTTGAATTTAACTCCTATAAGTTAGACTTTGATTTATCTGTTGAAACTCGGTTGGGAGAAACCTTCGTTACCTCTACTATTTATAAATCTTGTTTGATTCAAATCAACACTTTCAAATTACCTGTCAATCTTATCTCTTTGAAAATGTTTGCATGGATGTGATTTTTGGAATCAATTGGTTAACTACTCATCATGCTTTTCGTAAGGTTGTTAGCTTTCATATTCCTAACTTTTTAAGTAACCAAACCACTAAAGTCAATCACTGTCATATCAAGCCATAAGTAAAGAGCCCCGAGCCTTTCGTTATTTGACTTCCTTGTGTGGAATGCAATCAAGCCGCACTTTCTTAGGCGATGTAAGTGAATGACGATGGCAAGTTGATAGGTATCAATGTGACGTCTTATCCAAGTCTTGGATGAGAGTCACGGTTTTGAATGATATTTCTATTGTTAATAGATTTCTGACGTATTCTTGAAGACTTCTTTGCCTACCCCTAGAGCGTGAAATCGAATTTTGTATCGACCAAAGACAAAACCCATTTCTTAAACCCTCAAATATTTCTTCAACTAAAATGAACGTAACATACGCCAAAGACGTTGGCTCGAGCTGTTGAAGATTACGATCGTACCATTCAATATCATCGTGGAAGAAATGAATGTGGTAGTACGTGTTGAGTAAAAAGATCGATGCTGCGTTCACGAGTCGCGATGTTGTTAACACAAAGACTCATTTCAGATAACTTACAAATGATGAAGATAGAGTTAAAGACTCTAGGGACCCACATCAAGATAACGAATATACGATTAGAATTGACTTTAATCGATAAAGTTAAAGCCGCTCAAGCTATATACTCAGAGCTGATGAATGAAGAAGGTTCAAGAGGGCGTTATTCTAGAAGCAAGAATCGATGAAGAGAGGAAATCTCAACCCTCGATTTAATTGGCCCATTTGAAATCCTCGATCGAGTAGGAAATATGGCTTATAGACTCGTTTTACCGCCAAATATGTTGCATATTTATAACGTTTGTCACGTATCGATGTTACGTAAATATGTGGACGACCCGAACCACATTATTGATTTAGAACCGGACGAGATAGCGGATAATTTAACGTATGAAGATGTACCTGTTAAAATCCTGGAATATATTCTACGCTTAAAGGTTATACCTCAAGAGTTAGAATCTGGTGAAGTGTACTCATCTGTCATTAAGATACCAGGTACGTACGTAAATTTTGAGGGCGAAATTTCATAAGGAGGGGAGATTGTAAAATCCCAAATTTTACGAATAAAGATTTAATTTTCTCGAAATATATTTTTTAATATTATGGTGTGAATTTGAGATAATATTATAGTTGTGGGTAGTATTTATAAATTTTGCAAAGTATGCAAGTTGTTATATAATATTCGATTAGTCGGGGAATATCCGTACGACGACATAATCATTGGTGGACCCCACAACAGAATTATTGTCGGATTGAGAAAAGCGACAAAAGTATTTTATTGAAAATAACGGCGGAAGTTTTACCGATTATCTTATTGAACTACTCGGTAGTAAAAATGTCGATGTCTGGCGTGGTTGCATAGTAGCGCACGGTATTGATTATTGATGTTTACGTGAAGTCACTCATTTATACTCAATTATTGCTATAGTAATTGTTGCATCATATCTATCGTATTATTGATTCGATTATTGTCACGAGATATCATCGCATTATATGATATATTATTAAGTAAATAATTGAGATGAAAAAGTTATTCATATTATTAAATTGCAATATTTACAATGTACTGAAGTTACATCGAGAAAAGGTTTGGTCACTAATTGCTTGATAGGGAGAAATTTTTATTGGAAAGCCCTCTTTCACAGGAGCGACATGGTTGATAAATATTATGAGTTATAATATTAATGATGAATGTTATTAATATTGAATTTGTGCTCGAAGTTGAATTTGGAGCAGCGGACGTGATATTTGAGTCGGACGATGAAATTAGTAAAATAGACTATAAACACAAAATTTGTCGGTTTTTACTATTTGGTCAAAAAGTCAACAGTTGAATTTTTCGGGAAAAGTCAAACTTCAAAATTTCAAAATTTATATTTTTGATAAAAATGGTTTCATTGTGTTGGAATTATTTGTGTTAGTGAAAATCGACAATTATTTCGATAATAATTGATGTCTGGAGTTATATTGACGATCGGTATTTAACTTGGATAAATGAGCAATTGATTGTTATTATTTCACATGATTATAACTATTTGTTCACATGTGTATACTATTGTTTCCCATTCTTGTTACTATTAGGGGAGTTGGTGCAAGATTGATAATACTTGCATGACTAAGTTAAAAATTGAGGTATAGATGGAGGTCTTATCTTTGTAATTAATTATTTTCACATGTCGAGAACTATTGATTTACATAATTTACTATTGAATCACATTATTTACTATTAGGGAGGTGGTGCAAGTTTGATAATACTTCCATGACTAAATTAAAAATGAAAGAAAAGTTGGAGGTATTGTTACGTAATTTTTGAGAGCCCCAAAATGTGCAATTATCGAAACTATATTTTTCTATAAATAGAAGTTCATTCTTCCTTCATTTCTCACCAATTCACTAAAGCTATAGAGCACTTATTATGAGAGAAAACTATAGAGAAAAATCTATAAAGAAGAGAGAAGCTTCTTACTTCACTACTTCTCTATATCCAGCTTTTTTCTTTTACGGTAAGGGGTGTTATTTCTTTTATATTCAATAAGAGAACTTGTTATTCCATTCTTTATTATTCTATTGAATAACTTTATGTCTGTGAGCTACCCTATACTTGGTGACATTCTTCATTATTCCGTCTTTTATTATTCATTTTGAATATCACATGCATGCGTTTTCTGGACACTGATTCCGTCTTTATTATTCTATTGGAATATCTGTTTGTGCGTTCTGTACGAACACATTCCATCTTTATTATTTTTCCATTAGAATATCACATGCATGCGTTTCTGGCCGGGACTGTTCCGTCTTTTATTATTACATTGAAACATCATTATGGTCGCAATTTACTTTGACACGGTTATATTACTATTATTACATTAGAATAACTTTAATCATCGCAATCAGCGCGTGCATGGTGATTTCTTTTGTTATTCCATTCGTTATTATACTTAGTTGGTTAAAGTTTTGACTTCTATACTCCATGAAATTAGTAGAATATCCTTGATATTTGCACTTCATCCAGTATCTTTTCATGGAAATATTCTTCCGAGCATTCTTGAATTTTACTTTCTGAAAGCGATGATCGTGTTGAAAATTTAAAGCGTTATCAGGTTCTGGATAAACTAATTCTTGAACTTGTTTTTATTAAATTCTTATATCATTGTCATCATCCTCATGTTTATATTATGTTGAAAGTCATCTGTGGCCTGTAGTGCATGAGGATGATGACAATGATATAAGAATTCAATAAAAACAAGTTCAAAAATTAATTTATCCAGAACTAATAACGCCCAAATTGTCAACACGATACCGCTTTAGTAGAGTAAAATTCAAGAATGCTCGTAAAAATATTTCCATGAAAAGATATCGATGAAGCATGCAAATATCAAGGATATTCCACTAATTTCATGGAGTATAAAGTCAAAAATTTAACCAACCGAGTATAATAAGGAATGAAATAACAAAAGAAATCACCGAGTGCGTGCGATGATAAGACAGTGCAAAGTTATTCCAATGAATAATAAATAAATAAGTAATCAGTCCCATAAAACGCATGCATGTGATATTCCAATAGAATAATAAAGACGGAATATCGTCCCACCAGAAACGCATGCATGTGATATATTCCAACAAAATAATAAAAGATGTAATCCGTGTCCTGCCAGAAACGCATATACATGATATTCAATGTAATAATAAAGACGGAACCAGGTCCGGCTTAGAACGCACAAATAGGATGTTTCAACAGAATGATAAAGAATGGAACAACATAAGAATTTCACCAAGTATAGTGGTAGCTCACATACATAAATCTGAGTTATTCCAATAGAATAATAAAGGATGGAATAACAAAAGTTCTCTTTATGGATAAGAAAGAAATAATACTCCCTACCTTTAGAAAAACTGGATACTGGAATAGTGAGGTAGCAGACTTCTCTTCTTCTTTCTATAATTTCTCTCTATAATAATCGCTTTCTAAAGCTTTTGTGAATTGGTGAGAAATGAAGGTAGAATGAGCTTCTATTTATAGAAAAATATAGTTTCGATAATTGCACGCGCTTTGGGGCTCAAAAAATTTCAATACAATACCTCCAACTTTTCCTTTATTTTAATTTAGTCATGGAAGTATTATCAAACTTGCACCACCTCCCTAATAGTAAATAATGTGATTCAATAGTAAATTATGTGAATCAATAGTTCTGTACATGTGAAAATACTGAATTACAAGATAAGACTCCATCTATACCTCTATTTTAACTTAGTCACGCAAGTATTATCAATCTTGCACCAACTTCCCTAATAGTAACAAGAATGTGAAACAATAGTATACACATGTGAACAAATAGTTATAATCATGTGAAATAATAGCAATCAATTTGCTCATTTATCCTGCTTAAATAACCGATCGGTCAATATAACCTCCGGACATCAATTATTATCGAAATAATTGTCGATTTTTACTAACACAAATAATTTCAACACAATGAAACCATTTTTATCAAAAATATAAATTTTAAAATTTCGAAGTTTGACTTTTCCCAAAAAAGTCAATTGTTGATTTTTTGACCAAATAGTGAATTCCGAAAAATTTTGTGTTTATAGACTATTTTTACTAATTTCATCGTTCCGGACTCAAATATCACGTCCGCGTCTCCAAATTTAACTCCGAACACAACTTCAATTTAAATAATATTCATCATTAATATTATAACTCACAATATTTATCAACCGTGTCGCTCCGGAGCAAGGGGCTTTCCAATAAGGATTTCTCCCTATTGGCGCGCAATTAGGTGACCAAACCTCTCCTTGACAGAACTTCTAGACATTGTAAATATTGCAATTTAATAATATGAATAACTTTGTCGTCTCAATTATTGATTTAATAAAATAACATATTATGTCAATGATACTACGACAATAATCGAATCAATAATACGAGAGATATGATGCAACAATTACTATAGCAATAATTGAGTATAACCGGTGAGTGACTTCTCACGTAAGCATCAATAATCAATATCGTACTACTACGCAACCACGCGTAGACATCGTATTTTTTTTACTAACGGGTATTTCAACGATTAACTGTAAAACTTCCGCCGTTATTTTCATAAAAAGTATTTTTGTCGCGTTTCAATCCGACATAATAATTCCGTTAATGGGGGTCCACCAATAATTATGCTTGATTATATTTAATATTCCCTGTTAAAACGAATATTCCCAGCCAATCGAATATTATATAACAACTTGCGTCTTTTGCAAAATTTGTAAATATTACCTGACTATATAACATTATATCAAATCCACACCATAATATTCAAAATATATATTTCTAGAAAATTTAATCTTTATTCAAAAAGTTGGGGTCTTACACCGATCTCCGCTGGAGATCATATCCTAAAGCTCGATACCAATCATGGCGCCCCCCAAAATAGGTATACAACACCCATTTTGAATCGTCAATAACATGATACGTAAAACAATTTACAACTTTATTAATACAACATAAAAAATGTGAGTTTAAATACAAATATTGCCATCTGAAATATTCATACCCAAAAATGTTCATCTAAACACACACATCATCTTTTTGCTACTACTGGGCCAAAGATATTCATCGAAAAATCATTCATCTTTGCACTACATACCAAAGATATTCATAATATCATCATTTAGACCGAGGTTGATGAAAATATTTTAAAGAAAAGCGAATCCAATTGAAACAAAAGAATAAATATTAAGGATTAAGTATTTAAATTTATTCCATGTCCAAAAAATACCTCATAAATAATCATAGTGAAGTAAAATTCAAGAATGATCAAAATATGGATACAATCAAAGCTAGTATCCATAAATGATATTTTAGACGAAAAACGAAAATTTAATTTTTACGTGAATAAAGGTCGTATTCGTGAATAAAGTCTTGATATCGTGAATAAGAACTCTTACACAAAAAGTTCTAAATTTGATTAAAAGTTCAAACCAATATTTCGGATAATGATATTGAAGAAAATAATATCATTTAAGAAGAAAATAACATCCTTACCTCGGAAAAGAAAGATTTACATTTGGAATCTAATCGGATATAGTTACGAAGGAACTTGCACCGTAAGATATAGAACACTCAAAGTATCAAAATACTCACAAGAATACGCTCGATAATATAGAAAAAGAAAGAGAAAGAAAACTTTAGTTTCAGGTGTGATTTTCAATTCTAACCTAAACACCTTATTTATAGGAAAATGCTTAGAACACCAAAGCAGAAAATTTAATATAATAATATATTTATAAAATAAATTCACGCACACCTCTTGAAAACTTGAATTCAGCCACCAAATTAGCCCACCATAATGACAAAAACGTTTTTCTAACAAAAAAATATTTAAAACTTCCAAAAAATGATAATCAATTAATCTGGAACTTCAATAATTCATAATAAATAGCCCTTTTATCAGAAAAATTCGAAACTTATGTTTTTTCCATAGGAAATTCCATTATCTACAACTTTGCATAAGAAAGTTTTTCCAAATTCTAAACAGAAATTGACCGAAATCCACAAACGGGAGATTTTACAGGCTATAATCAAATTTCAGTCAAGAAATGGGGTCCACCGACACACAAAACACGTGTTAATCATTTAATGCAACAAAAATACTCTTTCTCCTCATATACTCATATATCCCACATTCATTGTAAAAATATCACAATTATTATATTATTAAAATATAATAATATATTTAAATAAATTATTTTATCAGAAAAAGATAAAATATTAATTTTCAACAATTGTCACATTAAAAATTTTCTCCATCTATATCCACATAAAATCAATATTTTTCTTATCATATAAATCAATAATTAATTATTCACAAATAATATTACGAATCATAATCATCGATAACTGGTAGTTCCAGGAAAGAGGGGGCTTTCCAATAAAGATTTCTCCTTACTGGCGCGCAATTAGGTGACCAAACCTCTCCTTAGATAGAACTTTCTAGACATTGCCAATAATGTTATCTAATATATTATTCAGATAATATGAATTATTGCTCCGATAATGGAAAATACTGTGTAGTAACAATTATTGAAACAACAATAATATAAAATATCAACGTAGCAATTATTGAATCAATAAAATAAAATATTGAGCGATAATTAATTGTAACAATTATTGAGTAGTGTCTTCTTACGTAAGAATCAATAATTGGTGCAATACCGCATGTCTTCTACTTGTGTTTTAACCAATTTAAGTATTTCAACAAGATAATCAGTAATAACAACGCCGTTATTTATAAACAACTTATTTTTGTCGTTTTCTTCATCCAATCGCTTTCCGTTATGGGGCCCACACAAGGTTACGTCGTCATACAAATATTCTCCGACAGCAAGAATATTCCACGACAACAATGAATATTTTATAACCACTTGCTTATTTGAAATATTTGTGCATTTTACCCATAACTAACCACATTAATCAAAACAACCCTTACTATTTCAAAATAATAAATAGAGGAAATTCAATTTTATTTATAATAAGTTGGGGTCTTACACGATTCTTGCTCTTCTAGCTCCTGAACTTGTGGATCTTCCTGATTAGGGTCTGATTTTTCTAGGTTTTGTGATCTTGATTTTCTAGGGTTTGTGGTGATTAAGGTTGAGAACGTAATTGTTCTTGTGGTAGAGCTAGTTGACGTCGTCGCAGGTGAGAAAATAACAAGCGTAGAGAGAGGATGTAGGTGAGAGAGCTGGGTTGGAGAATAAGAGGAGAAGAGAGGAAGAAGAAGGGTATTTCAGACATTTATCATGTTTTTTTTAATTGTTATAGCCTCATTCACGCGCTTTTAACGTTTGACATACACGCACCGTTAAGTTGGATGGAAAAGGTGACGTTTTCACTTCAACTCAAAAAGTCGGGAGTTTAAATGTAGCTTTACTGACTACAGGTGGTTAAGTGGGAAACCGCCCAAACCCTAGGTGGTCATCTGAACTTAACCCTTTTTTTAAAAAACAACTAAAAATAAATAAATAAAAAATTATGGAACTTGAATTTTTACATAATACAGTATTTTTGGTGTGATTTGGATACATATAATAAAACATGTCTGTATAGTCTGTGCAGACTTTACATATATTTTTTGGTATAGGTATCCAAATCACGTTCAAAACATTGTATTATGGACAAATTTCAGTTCCATAAATATTAAATTTTGTTTTAGTCGTTTTAAAAATAAAATAAAAAAATTGGTCCGTTTTTTATCAGGTCCGGGCCATGACCTGATCCTTGTTGTATATATATATATATTATGTATGTGCTGAAACAAATTAGGGTTTAAAATTGTTGATATAAGGAGTTATCAATTCGATTTATGTTTGTTTATGTGTTATAATTTGTCATTGTATATTTGCGTTGTTAGATTTGCTTTTATTGAGATTTATATGCACTTCCATGTCCCAAATAATGTTAGAAATTAGGATTGGTGGAGATAATGGACTGTTTTATAAATACAGTGGGATTGTGGACCCGTGATTAGTAGTGTGTTAATATGACGTTGGAAGTAGTACCTTAAGAAAAAATGCGTGTTAAAATAACAACATCAGTCCATTTTAGATCATAAAAACTACTGTTCTCAGTTAATGGTTGCAATCTTTATATTTTCATTAGGAGTTTCTATATAGCAAAGATTTGTGTTGTCATAAATACACTTTCACATTAATTAAGAAAATTAAAGTAGAGGAGAAAGTATAAAGTTCGTTCCAGAAAGTACTAAGTGTAGGCGGCAATCATTTTTTGCTATGTTTTGTTGTCTTTGTCAAAGCAAATTCTATTCCTACATTATTTTTGTTTTAGTAAAAATATGTTTTGTAATGGTGGACGAATATATATTTTTTGCCCCCCCAAGAATAAATCATGGCTCCGTCCCTACAGGGCAGAACCAATTAGTTTGTTCGGCCAGGGGCGGATTCAACCACACAATTTAGTGAGGGCAAATTCAAAAAAGAAAACATTAAAGGGAAAAATATAATTTCACAAAATATAATCATGTGTATCTTGGTTGACATTTTAAATTAAAATATAATTATTTTTTATATTTTTTAATACTTAAATAAGCTAAAAATATTTTAAAACAATAAAAAGCACACATTTTTGTATAAATGGAAACACATATATTTAAATAATAATTTTTAGTATATCTTCAATTCAACCTATGTTTATCATTTGTGAAAAAAAAACGAAAAAAAATAAATGAATCAAATGAAAAAGTGAAAAAAAATAATTTATTTGAGGAAGGTTCTAAGACCAATCTCATTATCCCTTGAATATTTATAGTCAATATCCCTTGTTTTAGACTTTAACCGGAAGTATTTTAATAGTTTTTATACTCCCTTTATCCTTTAATACAAGTCGTTATAGAAAAAGTATTTTTGTCTCTTAATGTAAGTCGTTTGAGGATGTCAAGTAATTATTAATTGCTTAGTTTTCAATATTACCCCAAGTATTAAATATAACTTTGGTTCTATCAATATATTTTGCCCAATAAATAATATTTTTTTTTCAATATAAGGACAATATAGACAATAGTTATTATATTTAATGCTATACAATTATTTCCTTAATACTTGTGTATAATTCTAAAACGACTTATATTAAGGGACTGATGGAGTATCAAACATAACAATTTCATTTAACACCCCCTCAAATAAATTTTTTATGTTGACCCCCTAACCTCCTAAAATTTCACTGGGGGTAGGTGCCCCAGCCCCGTGCTTGGGTCCGCCAATGTGTTCGCTAATAACTTATAAGTTGGTCAAATTAATTTTTTACTATTAAAGTGTTTGGGGGGATGACTTATTTTTTAGTGTATAAGTCATTTTTGATAAGTAACAATCTTGACTTATTAAAAAATAATTTATAAGTCATTTTAAAATAAGTAAGTTTGTTCAAATGTAAAGACTATTTTACCCTTATTTTAATAGTGTTTAAATCTTATTTTAACTTATAAATCATTTTAGCCAAACACCTTCACATTTTACTTTAACTTATTTTATGACTTATAAGTTAAAAAGTTGCCAAACACTTTTATTTATAAGTTATCACACCCTGATCGACAAAGACTTATAAATCATTTTTTAATAAGTCATTCGACACTGTTAAGCTGTTTGGCAAAAAATTATTTTTTAACTTATAAGTTGATTTATAAGTCAAAATGAATAAGCAATAATTTGTAATTTATTTAAAAATGATTTATAAATTATTCTTAATAAATTAGTTTGACCAAATATAATATTTATTTTGTCCCTCTTCTATTTTACTAAATTACATCTCTACCCCTTTTAAAGCTAAAAAGCCTGATCTGTTGATCCTCTTCTAACCTAAACAAAGTACACTACGGCTAATCGAATAACTGCTTTGCTCTGCTCTGCTCTGCTAATTCTCTCTTTGCGCTCGATCCGTCAATATCTTGGCTTCTCCCTCCTTCCCTCCGCGGCTGTTACTCCTTCTACCTACTCCTTCGATTACTGTTAGGTACCAAACTCTAGACCAAATATTTGATATGTATATATATGTGTATTATGTTATGTTTGAATCTTTGGCATGTGGTTTTTCGTCTTCTTTACCTCTTTAATTTTGACTTTAGTTTCAGAGCCTGTGGGTTTCGATTCAATTCCATTTTTTGTTAATTTATGTGGTTCAAATGTTTGATTGATTGATTGAAGGAATTGCTGTATACTGGCCTACTGGGTTGTCCTTAATTAGGAATATGTGAGCAGCTTGATTTTAGTAATTTTCAGTAACTTGGGTTCTGTTTATATAGATAATGATGTTTTTGTGTGATACTTTTGCTGTGTAATCTAGATATAAAAATATCATTTTAGTATTTGAGCCAAACTCTGTTTGAAACAAGATTTGTGTGTTCAAAATGTTAAGTATGCGACAAAATTTAATGTGTTTGCATAGTTGATTAAAATTTTTCTTGTTCAAATTCGATTTAAGTGACACATTATGTTTGAGCTATGTGATTTTTAAAAAAAAAACTATTTCTAAAAATCAGATCAAGGATTATAAGAGGTCAATCTAAAAAATAAATGTTAGTTCTTTATATGAGTTTATGGATGGCATTGCATGTCATAATTATGCCAAATCATCCAAAGGTATGATTCAAATTTTAGTAACTATCCATATGCAGTCATTTCTTTACTACATTATTTTTATGTGATTTAATGTTACTCAGTTGCAGTTAGTATAAAATGAAAAACTAATGTGATCTAAAAGGTTATGTGAATTAACATATTTGACAAGATTATATAATGTAGAATGAAGGCAATTATTCTACTTGTTATTGGTGATTTATGCTATCCCACGACCAAAATAGTTTAATCTGTTATAGAATTACCGGACATTATTCTTTTTTATTGCTCTTTTGCTGACTCAAACTGCTCCTACATAGTGAACATTAGTTTTGCATATTAACTATATGATTTGGAAATTTGTTTTAAGAATCATCAGTTATGTTATGTACTGCGTTATTTGCGTAACACAGTGTAATGACTGATCTATGTGATATGTGTTTGTATTGGGTATGGTTTATGGTTTCAACATAGATTTTGATGACCACCTTATATGTCTTTAGGTAGAAAGAAATTTATTAGAGGGGTCTTGCATTTGATTCATAACGATCCACTTCTCTTACTCTTGCTCTCTTCCCAAAAACCCCTAATATCAAGGTTAATTGTCAACTTATGTTAGCTATGGAGCAGTATGTATCTCCACAAATACATTTGTAATACAAGAATTAGTATTCCATTATAATGAATTTATGACGTTGTATTGTGAGGCTACATTTCATGTTATGCAAGGACTACAACTATTTGTTTTCAGGTTTCAGCAACAATGTAAGTTTGCTCTACAGAACGTTTATAAATTGAAAACATCAACATATGTCATTTAACGACATCTTTTTTTTTTTGGCATGATAAGTCAAGGATTGCTATTGCCATATGCAGTTTTCCAGTTTGTCTGTCCTGTTTTCTGCTTTTTGGTCAAAATGAAGTTCAAGTTAATAGTGCCAGTTCATTACTTATCATGCCAAAAAATTGTGCTTTAAACAAACATTACACATACTAATCTATTACTCATTATTATCTCTTTTTAGGTGAGATTAGACGGAAAGTATGTTATCAGATTCATGCTATATGTGTTGTATGTTGCACAAGTGTGTACAGTTAATTGCAATTGGTGTTTTTATAAGCCATGACTAGTGAATGCACCTTTATTTTAACTACCTTTGTTTCACAAATAATTTTTTATGTTTTATTTTTAATTTACTTGCGCAGAATATGCCTGTCTTCATGTCAATGGGCAACCATTTTTTGCATGAAATAGTTTTGGGATTTTTTTTACTTTACCTATACATTACAAATTAGATAAAATCTTTGTCACGGTGTGTTTTACTATACACCTCTACATGCTGTTATTATCTTCAAGGATTTTCATGATGGCCTTTTCACTGTTCTTTTATACACTCCCTCTGTCCAATTTTCATTATGCAAGTAATGAGAGATGATATTGCATTAAGAATCTCTAACTTGGAGGTGAATTTTGGTCTCTACATATCTAATATCTAATCAACTATATGGTTTAGCAAATACTTTAATATATGTAGATTCTGGAACTTCACTTTGTTTGATCAGTGTTGGAGTTGTTCTTGCTTTGTTACCTTTTCGTTTGTTCTATTTTGAGCTGCCCATTTTGTGGTCTGATCTAGTGGCTTTGGTATTCACAATCTGGATTTCTGTGTTTAAATTTTAGGTCTTCTCACATTATAATTTGGTTTTTGCTACTTTACTTTTATGGGTTGACAAAATCACACACATTTGACAAAATTGCATACCTTCAAAGATATGATATCAGAAATAAGAATGTTATTGAGTTTTTAGGTATCATTTAAATTTGATTTGGAAGAAAATCAGGGCACAACTAGATACTGAAATGAATTATATGAATACTGAAAAAACTTGACAAAAAAAAAGAAAAAGAAAAATCCCAGCAACCTGAAAATTACAATTTTTAATTGAAAAGCCAATGTGTTATCCGTGTTTTTCATTCTTCAACTTTTATTGGCTTATGTAAATATGATCATATATGTGGAAGTGATGGAACTCTATACTTTTAGTTGATTTCACATCTTATATAATTAGCTGTTAAAGTTTGTTGAACTTTTATGCGCAAATTCATTTCATTCAAAATTTTAAAGTTTCTCCAGTTAAACCAGTTGAATCTTCAGTGTGATATATGTTCAAGGCTGTCATAGACTACTTTCTTGAAGAGAATAAAAATTATCCCATTTTTAAGTTTAAATATTTGTTTTAGTTGGGGAGTGTGGGAGCTAACTCTAGATGGGTCTATGAAATTTCGGTATTCATCCTTTGCATGGCCTAATTTGGGTTCTGCTTAGATTGCCATTTTTTTATAGCATTTTTAAATACCACATTGCATTCTATTAACCATGGTCTGAAAGTCTTTTTCTTTTAAACTGTTACCATATTTACGTTTTATCCACAATTGTTCTTCAGAGTTTTGTTGATAAATAATGTTCATTTATTGGTAGAGGACATTGATTAATGTAATCATTCATGCTTCTTCTGATTTGGGTTGGTTAGTATTAACATATCTGAGATTTTTTTCAGCTTAATATTGTTTTACATAATTATATCCACATGTAGCATTCTTGGCACATTAAACTGGTTCATAAGGACTGACTCATGTATTTTTTTTCCTTCTCTTAATAATGTAGCTGGTAACATTAAAATTTAATGTTGGCTTTCCATGCCAAGAAAAGAGAAATGTAAAAGATTGAATGATTTATGAATTGTATTATTGCAACATGCTCATTAAATTATTACCATACAAGAAGAAAAGGAAAAATGATCATTAGATTCTCAATTTCTTAGAGTTGTGATAGAGAGTGATTCCAAAAGAGTTATTGATGGTCTTGTTTTGGAGCAGAACAAAGGGATAATTATTATTTTGATTCTCTTTTAGTTGATTGCTTCAATCTCAAAACAGAGGGATAATTCATCTTAGCTTCCTAAAGTTCTTAGAAAAATTTAGAAAGCACCTAGAAATCCACCCTTTTCTAGGGTCACCCATTGCAACAAGTGCCCCCATCTTTGAACCCTCTAACTCATGAACAACAAATTGGCAAATTGTCCCACCAACAAGACTTTGTAGGAAATTGCCCTTTCAGTTCTCATACTGCAACACATTTGATTTTAACTTATAAGTTATTATCAATGTCCTTTTTAGTAATCTTTACATTTGATTTTAACTTATAAGTCATTATTAGGCGAACACCTTCACAACTTCTTTTAACTTAATTTCTGACTTATTTGTCCAATTGGTGTTGAACGCTTTTACTTATAAGTAGCAACTTAAAATAACTGATAAGTCAACTTATATTTTAACTTGAGTCATTTTAGAATAAGTCGTTGCCAAACAGACCCTAAAAACAAGTCGTTCCCGAACGGGTAGCACTATAGACTGAAATGGGCATTAAATAGGGATACCTATTACCTATATGAGATTGACCTCAGAATGCCCTACCTTCTGCAAACATATAGTTTCTGCTTTGCACATTATTTACAAGTTTCTGAATTATGAATATCATGTTATAGTTTTCTTCTTTAAGTTTCTGATTATTTGTGTGATGTGGCAATTCTGTTTGTGTTTGATGGTTGTTCTATTTGGATTTGGTTCTTTGTGTTATGTTTTTAAATAGGCACATCAAATTTGGGTAAGGGAGTAAGCTAATATTGACTAGATAACACAGATCTATCTTGATCAAAAGAAGCTGTTTGATTAAAAGCTGGGAGGTAGGTGATAGTTATGATTTTTTGAGCTTAATTAATCTATCAACTCCTTATAAATCTTTTCTTTACAAATTCTAGTCAATAGCAAATTGCCATAACTAGACGTGTTGCCCAAGTAGTTTTTTTATATTTCCCCCCTCCCCCAAAGTTTCTGCTAGATCTTCATCTCATGTGCTATGCCCTATTCCTGACGTTGATGTTAGATGATATGTATAAAAAATGTATATGTTTATATACAGATTACACCTAATAATTTGTGTCTCGTCCAATTATATTTTGTATATATTAATATAGAGTTCAACAAAAAAGAAATATATATACATCCAAAAAACGGCTTTTTTTTTTCGGAAAGATTGAGTAGCTAATGGCTTCAGTGATGGTTCATGCTCATGTTTACATTATGGTGCATATAAATAGCATATATTTCATCTGTCTCCAAAAGATTAATGATTTAAGTGACAAAAAAAATTTGTCTTAAAAACTATGGCTAAACTACATATGTTAATTAAATAAAATTTTACATTGACTAATTTACCCTTTACTATATCTTAACCAACAAATAAATCAGTCACATAACAAATGAATAATCCTCCCCTTTCTGGCTGGACTGACTCGGGGAAGGGTCAATCTTCTCCGGAGCATGCTTCACAGCCACTCATTCGTCCTGACCAAATAGTAGAATCTATCTCTCAGCGATTCTTTTCTCCGCCTTAATTAAAAGCCACAATTAGTACGCACATATTAATACAAGGACAATGAAAAGTATATTTATCCTCTCTTATTATTTTACAATCTTAATTTGTGTGAAATTTATCGTTAATCCATTCTTTTGGAGACGGAGGAAGTATATGTTTTCATCCAGCGGTTATGCTAGTTGACAAACTTGTACAAAGAAATATTAGACAGACCTTTTACTCCTTTTTTTGTTACTTTTGCTGCATGAGAAAATTATTGATGCTGAAGATTGATTTTTAGGGTCTGAGAATCTAGTTTGTTAGCTTTTTTCATTTATTAAACCTAACTCCTTTATTTGTAATTAATTAAAATATTAATTGATTTTTAGCTCATAGGTTCAGTCAAATCATTTGGTTAGCATGTTGTAAAGTTAAGAAGATAGTTCATTCTTATATAATGATTACACTCAAATTGTATGAGTGATAGAGGCTGATAGTTGTGGCAATCATAATTGTGTGATAGGTTAATAAAAAATGTTATTTAAGCATTAGCAAATGAATTTTGTTTCTTTTAATTTGGCATGACCGAATATATGTGTAGACAAATTCGAAATATTGGAGAAAATTAAAACATAAAACTTTAACTTGCAATATAGTTGTCCAAAATGATATATTATAGATATTGGAGTTAGTTTCATAGGGATGTAGATCCGAACCTTAATTTGTGTAAAAATTGTCCCTTTATCATTTTTTGAAGACAGAGTATATACTTTTTAATTTTGGAATCTAGGGACTACTAAAATAAAATTTTGATGGGTTTGCTTTAACCCGACCCGTGACAATATCCAAGTATAGATTAGAATTACACTTTCTTGAAACAAATATATTAGAATTCAATATTCTATATTGCGAGGTTAGGGTTCTGGAGGGGTTACAAAAATGGAGCACCATCAGCTATCTGCAGAGGCGGCAACACAATTGCAGGATGGCATAAATTTGCTACTTTCCCGATGGTCGGCGCTTCAGATTGCAGTCGAAAACGGGTTTGGCGGGCGTGATTCTAGCCAGAAATCCCAACAGTTACCCATCGACCTCTTCTCTTTGCTCACCCAATCGAAAGGTCTGTATACAGAATTAATGTTTTTATAATACTAATCAATTTTTGGTTCATATGTTTACCAATTAATAATGGGTAGTTTTTTTTCCAGCGTTTCTGTTGTACCAAATGGGTATATTGTATTTTTTAATTTAATTTTTTTGCATCCCCCAGTTTTTTTTTGGGTAGAAAATAGGTACTTTACTGTGTTATGTATGTTGGGTGTAATATATTTGACGGGGTTTCTTGAATAAAAGTTAAAGCTTCATTTTCATTTTTCCACATGAAACAGTCTTGTGAGCTAATGGAAATTACAATTTTAGACATGATATTGGGATTTTTCTTTATTAGATAAATTAGCAAATCTGTTATCTTGGAACAGCTGGAGTAAAAAGTCCCCAAGTGAGCGTTTTATGGGAGATTGGGATTTTTTTTATTAGATAAATTAGTAAATTTGTTATTTCGGTTTGTAAAAACCAGTTATTATACTTAGTTATGTTGTTTAATAATGTTTATATGGTTTTTTTTGGGGGTGCCAGAACCAATATATATTGATGATTTGGAGAATATGCTTGATGAGTTCATGCTTTCTCTCAATACTGAGATCGATGATGGCAGCATTGAGGAGGTATGCTTTCTTTTCTTAATTTTAACCTTGAATTGTCGCTATAGGTTCCTGTTAGGCAGTTAGAGAAACATGGCAGTTAACACTGTTTTCTTATTTTCATTTCTGTTAACAAACATTCAAAATGTGCTTAACTCTTCAGCTGAAGAAGCCTCGAGTTGCGATGGGCTTGTTTAGAATATTTTTTTGGGCAATGAACGTGTTCGATTAAAATTTCAAGTTTTCCTTTTCTTTTTGTATTAAAAAATAAAATTACTCATTTGAAAGTAATGAAGAAATTAAGAAACGCACATCTTTACTACTTAAATGCATAGCCAGGGGCAGCATCAGGGGTGACCTGAGAGGGCAATTGACATCCTAAACTTTGGAGAAATATCCTCATTTTATCTAATACGTAATTGTTATATATATATATATATATATAAATATTATAGAATTTAGTCAGTGTTGAACTGTGACTCCTCTTTTCTTGACCTAGGGTCCTATATATATGGAAAAATTTATAACACATTAGTTTCCTTATCTTGTACGTTTTGTATTGACGAGTCTGTGTATGGTTTGTTTATCAAAAGACGTCTGTTTGTTTATCAAAAGACAGCAGGTAAATTAACATCAAGGAAATAATACAAAAAAAGAGAGTTAGAAGATTGGAATCAAATGTCTTATGGTTTTTCCGTAAAGAGAGAAAAGACGAGATAGTTTGTAAACATAAGGTTTTTGGAACATGTATTTTACATGTTATTGTTGCCTATTGAAACTATCAATTTCATCGATAAAATAGAGACTCCAACTTCATCTTACTTGTGTATGCAATTTTCCTCATATACTTCAATAACTACTTTGCACTTAGATTACTGTAATTTTTGAAATGAGAACATGAAACCTGTTGTTTAGACATTTTGACCATTCTTCCTAAAAGAGAAAAGAGAGAGAATTAAATTTGTCGTAGATGCCAATAAATGAACTTCTTGTGTATGACAAATGTTATGAAAACAATGCATCTTTTTTCTTAAAATAATTAAATAGGATTAAGTTAAGATTATCATGGAGACATTGAGCCTCAATTGCCCCACACTTGTTAATTTCTGGCTTAGCAGTCTCACAGTATTTCGCATTGCAGAGTAAATTTGAGAATGTTTATGTCATTTTTGTCTAATCATGTTGTTTAGAAAGTTCCTGAAAATGTCTAGTGAAGTCGCCTTCTTCTGTAAATATTTCTTCAGAACATAAAAAAGGAAAACAGAAACAGGATTGAAAATGCTATTGGATGACAATTCACCTAGTTACTTAAACACATAGATGTTTGTGTCTATCTTATTCCTTGGTGATGATTTGTGTAGTTGTGTTGTTAAATATACCTGGGATGGAGCAAGCAAAGAGAATGGTGCTGTTTGCCCCTATTTTTTCTTTCTTTATTTGTTTTTTTAATTTTCAATACTTTTTTGCGTGTTGCATGCCATATTATGTTTTTAAAAACCTATAATTTTGTGGTTGTTGTGCATACCTTTCCTTATTTGATCTTTTGCTCATTTTTTAACTATTAATTCAATGATTTTGAGCAGCTATCAGAAAAGTTAATGATTATGCACGAAGAATGTTTGGAAGGTAATTTCATGTCAATTGAAAGACTAAGGGATGCTCCTAGGGTTTCTGTTCCTCATATCCGACAGGTAATTGCAATCCTAGTTTTTTGTTGGATTTATCATCCTCCTTCTCTAGTATATCTTCTTTTCCTTCTGAAAAGATGTTCTTCATTACATTAAAAAATAATAGTAGTCTTGTGATGGCTAACACAGTAAAGGGAAAGCTTATGTAGGACTATATGACGTGATAAAATTTGAACCATATATATTACTCCCTCCGTCCCAAATTAATCGCTCAATTTTGACTTTTTAAAGTCAAATTGACCATTTTTAAAACTAATCTTTTTATTATTTTTGCTAAAATATAGGTGATGAGATTATAACCAAAAGAAAGTATATACAATTTATTACTAATCCCAATTTTTATAATTTTAGAAATATATTTATATATGTTTAATTATTAATTCTAAAAATAGTCAATTTGACTTAAAAATTTCAAAACTGAGCAATTAATTTGGGACGGAGGGAGTACATGCTCTTCAGGAAACAAATCTGCAACTATCGTTTCGTATCAATCTGATATATTGTAAATAGTAATATGATTTCACTGTTTCCATTACATTTTATACCTTTTGGGCTTTAAGCTTGTGCCATTTCATCAACTGGAAGATGATTATTTTATTCATCAAAAGTAGTTATATACAAACTGAAAATGTATACAAAATATACAAACAAAATGATGCTTCTCACTTGTGATCCAGGTATTTGAAAATAAGGCCGGGCAATTTGGAATTCATTCAACAGTCCTCCCTTCCAAAATATAAAATCAGCATGGACTTTTAAAAGTAAATTTGAGAGCTTTCAAATTCAAAATTGATATGATTCATTTAATTTTATAAAAAAATAAATCTTATAAGCAGTAGTAATTTATATATAGTTTTACAATATTTATAGACTAAAATTAAATGAATTTATATCAATTTTGACTTTGAAATCTTTCAAATTGACTTTCAAATAGTCAATAATGATCTTATATTTTAGAATGGAGGGAGTTTTTTCCTTCCCTGTTTTTGAAAATTCCAATTGCAACTTCATTTTGTGGGAATTCTATTTAATAAGTACTTTCTATACATCAAATAGGACAAAGAAGTTTGATGTCTTCTTGTATGTTACGCATAGGATGTATTAAATTTTAGTCAACATGTCCCTGCTTATAAATGCCCTTCTTTGGTTATATGAAGTGTCGATCTTAGTGTATTTCTCGACTTCAAATATGAACCGAAACCAACGTTATTTCATTTCTGAAACTTATCAAGGTACGAACTCTGAATCTTGTCCCTTTTTAAAAAGGAAAGCTTATTTGGTAACTTTTACCATTATAATGGATTTTAACCTCTACTGCTCATCTTTGAATAGGCACAGTGGCTAAATCTCCCTATTCATAACCATTAACTGGATATTCAACTTTTAATTTACTCTGCTGTCATTTTAACTTGATGTGCTGATTATAGGTTTCCATCTATGGAAGATAATAGTATTTTAGTAACCTACTCTATGATAATTCTATATTTGTTTAGCTCTGTTAACGTGTGGTCTTTTAGTGAGCTTTCCTTGAAGAGAAGACCGAAAGTAAATTCCTGATGTAGTATGGATAAGTTACAAATTCTTGATGTAGTATTAAGATTTGAAGTTGTGTATTCTTTTTATATATAATATTTTTTTTCTTAGTTTAGCTAATTTTAATTGTTCCAAGTGGAATTAGAGTTCTTTTTAGTAGTATATTAAGCTGGCTGGATTTTAAGAGGATATTACCTGTTTACTAAGTCAATTCTTACAAACAAACATGCCTATGGAATATCTGGTGATTTTTTTTATCTTTTTTCTTTTAATAAATAAACTTCTCAGCACATACAGATTTCTGCCGATCCTTCAAGCAGTACTGCTTCTCATGATTCTGAGTTGAGGGTGAACTGTAACACCTCCACTTTGCTTTGCAAAGGTGACAATGTGGGCATTTTAAGGGAGTTCTAAAAACACTTGTGGTTTTCAACCTGTTAATTGAGTTCTTGCTAAGATTGCAATATGCCAATTGGGAATAAGGGACGTGTTCTTTTACTTTTTATATGGTGCAATCAAGCTTCAGATCTAGTAACTTGACTTCTTTACTAATCCTACAAAAATATGTAGATAAAAAAAGCGAGAGAGGCATTCTCCCCCCCCCTGGCGCAGTCATTTTATAATAGCTTAAAATTGCTAACTGGAGGTGGCAGATGTATTCCTGAACTTTTCAATTGGACTGCAGCTACTGGCTCGGGTCAAAGATATTTTAGATATGTGGCATCAAATTATATGGTCAATTTTAGCTTGAACTTTTAGTCTTTTGAGGGAAGCCTTTATTGGAACATGGAATGTGTTCTATCTCCACTTTCCCTTTAGAAATCAAAGGCTTAATACAAAGTACGTCTTCATGTGATTCAGGATTGAGAAAGGAAAAAAATATTGTTCAAGTACAAATAAATGTATTTCTAAGATATAGTTGCTCATTAAATGCCTCACTTGTACAAAAGGTAAGCATTGAGCTAGTACCTGGAATACTGTCGGTATTTTTCCCTTATATTCTTTTGTATACCCAAATTTTATATAGTTCTTCCCAACTGTTTTAGGCTGCAAGTGATGAAGACGATGATGTGATCTCAGGGGATGGTGATACAAAAATGGCAGTTGATGCCCCTGAATCCAGGCCAAATATTAATCAAAATGATATGATGGTCGAGGAGCCAAGCCCCGTAAAAGCAGCTGAAGCAGACGACGGATGGACAGTTGTTTCCTCCAGGCGGAGCAAAGGTAGAAGGAACTAGTTTGGTTCATTATTTTTTTTGTCCAACCCACCCTTGGGTTTGTTTGCCAAACTTTCTGATATATTTAAACTTTTGGCTTGCACAATGGCAGAATGAAAACAAAAGGAGTGAATGAAAGAGTTTATGATTGTGTAATTTATTAGAGTATAATAAACCCATACCTGATGGCTGATGATGGCTGAAATTGGGATCTTCGAGCTTTTAATGTAGTTGGGAAGTGTTCAGCAGTAGTCTGCTGCAGTAGCAACAGCCTTATCCGTATACATACTACTGTAATCTAGCAAGTAGTTTTTTTGTGCACATAACCCTGATCCTGCTACGTTTGTTTAACTATAATTGCACAAACATTATAACTTAATATTGAATTCTCAAGCATTATATTTAAACTAAAATATTTATAAAACAATCAACTTGTTGATTCAATTAAAAATCTTCTAAAAAATTTAGGTTTATTACATTTAGATTCTAAGAACTATAAGAACTTATATAAAGATACTCTAGCGTATCGCATGGAAGTGACTCATGCTAGGACATATTATTCAAGTACTATAAGTAGAAGAGGACATGTTTCACATTGTAAGCTTTTTGATATATGAATATGCGGACTTGAAGCATTCGTGCGAATGCTCTCTATACCTTTATACATCCCTTTTTCTGCCCATTTTTTTTATCTCCCAACCGGATTTTTAAGAGTACTCTACAGAAACATGTCGTACCCACAAATAATAGTCTAAAGAAAGTCAGATATATGATAAAAAAAAATATTCAGAGCATGAAATAATTAACAAAGATGTATGTTGTGGGAAATATTTTGAGTTATCAAACTTGGTGGTTTAGAAAAAGTTATGATGACTATATTCCTTGTCTAGGTTTGTTAGCATGGGAAGCTTGTTAATTAGTTAAAGACCGAGATAAGACCCAACATGGTAATGTTTAACCGTTATATATAGTGTAGTGTAGGAGACTCCGTTGAATTGTAGTTTCAAGCGTTATGATATATGAGAATTCAGATTTGAGCACATGTATAAACAATTATTAGGAACTCAGTTGTTTACCTAACCAAAATCTAACTCTCCATAAGTTCAATTTGCAGAATGCATATTCTACTCTAAAATTCTCTCCACCTAGGCGCTCCGCTTACACAGAATCAAACCTCTACTTTAAAACTTTACAATACTTGAACGAATTTAAAAGATTGTTTTTTTGGCAAGTAAAATTAGAAAATATTATATTATATATACTAAATGTTTTGAATTGTATAACAAGTATGCATAATAAATAAATGAAATTATTTAAGAAAACGCCTAATCCGCCGCCTAGGTTCGTCAAACAATTTTTAGAACAATGGAACTCATAGAAATGCTTTTATGAAGACAATTAAATTATGGGAAAAGGGGCCCATCTAATGCTATTTACAATTGAAACATTCACATCACTAATCGTCTTTAGTGGTACTTTAGACCATTATCCAACGGCCAAAGATTCTGGTTCATACAAAGAAACACGATATCTTAATTTGACAAATTATTGGAAAGTGACAACTGCACGAGTCTCTTTTAGAATGCAAGATGGAAAGTAAATACTGCCACTAGCTTTGTACAGGTAATTGATTCTCAAGATCTGAGCTGAGCTCGTAACTGCTGAATCATCAAGGCGGGAAAGAGCATGTGACTTAGTTATAGAAGTATAATGGTAAAGAAATGGATTCGAAGTATCCAAATAACCAGTCATGCAAGGATAATGAATTGACATTGAACAAGATGAAAGAAAAATAACAATAAAAGAAATGATAAAGGAAAAGAAGGAAATAGGAAAATTGATATTTCATTCATTCCCCTCTTCTCTTCTGGAGATTACAAGGATATATATATAGGATAGTTATTCTAATAAACCACCAATCCTACTTGAACCATAAACCTCACAATTAAAGTAAATTACAACCCTGCCACTACTAACTATTGTGACATTACCCATCCCTGATAAGTCAGAACCATCATCTAGCTTGCTACTTGCTATCATGTAAGATTCCAGGAATGCAAGATATATACAACTAACACCTGAACATTTTCAAGTTTCTTCTTGAGTTTAGTCTTAAAAACTGAAATGTGAGCATCACAAAGGTTGTTCAATGGTTTAAAGTTCAAGACCTTAGACTGCTTCACCCAAGTGACAATCATATGGGCCAAAATGTGAATATCTGTCATCTCTTGCTCGATACCCCTTTGTTCTAGAAGCCGCCCAGTTCTCTGTAGCTTGCCAGAATGTCTCATTCTTGTCTGTCCTTTGTTTTCCTCTCTTGAAACTCTCAATGACTCGAGCTTCAATGACGCTCTAATTGAATGTATTAAAGGAGCCTCCTCTTCCTCCTCTACTTGCTGGTCATTTTCATCTTGAGCATCATGGTCAAACGTGCTGATAGAATCCTCTTCTTCACTTGAACTGTGCTCATCAAAAAGTTTCTTTCCATGTATATTGCACTTTTTGCGAGGACGACCACGACGTTTCACAGAAGCCACTGATTTTCCATCTTGTATACCTTCATTTTTGAAATACTTCTCATTCAGGCCATCTACAAATCTGTAGTATGGGGGGGTCCGCCGGCCACTGGGATCTTCATCTGTGTCCACATTTTCTGTTCGTTTTTGGACATCCATCAGAATGTCCAGTATATCAAGTGTAGGAAGTTTGGATACAAAGTGAAGAACAACACCATCCAAGAACGACAACTGTTTTGGAGAATCCAGAAAGGCAAACTCAATACCATCCTTCACAATTTTCAAAATGTCTGCTTTATGTTTGCTTTGAGCAGCACCAACAACAGTTCCAGAAAGCTGAGCAGCCAGATCTTTGCACTCCTGAAATGATTTAACTGACAAGTCTTCTTCATAATTACTATTGGAGAGTACCACCAAATGTCGCCAATATGCCCTTTTCAATGCTTCTAGAAATATATAAGAGACATTGTCATCCTTTTTCTTTAGAACAACTATCAGATGCTTAACAATCTCGGCCACATTTGTTCCATGCACTATAAAGTGAGAAATAATTTCTAGACCAAGATACTTCTTAGGAACTGCATCAATAGCAACCAACTTAGCAACATCAATAATGACTGCATCCCGATTTGTCTCCTCAACATACTCTTTGTTAGCATCTTCGTCTTCAGTCTCATCTGAAATATTAAGATGTTTCTCGCATAGTCCCCATAATCTTTGAAGAACAGAAACATTTGGACAATATCCTAGACTCTCCAACTTTGTTGAATTAAGGTTCGTCTTCCTGAACAAACACCATGATTCTGCAAGTATAGTACATACCCGACATGCTAGAAGATTTCCACAATTACCCCCTTCCTGAACGTCTGATGAGGGTTGCATATAGTGCTCGAGTAGCACAAACAAGGTATTTCGTTTATCCAAAAGGGAAGAGATAGATGCCTTAGAGATGGTCTCGTTGTTTATAATTGAGTGCAGACACCACGCAACATGCAAATACATAGTGAGAAGCAAGACAATCTCATCGTCCATGTTTCTGAAATTTTGAAGAATATTTACAATGTCTTCATATGCACCTTCAATTGGTATATGTTTCGACAACTGAAGCTCGTACAATCTTTTCAAAATAACAAGAAGAAAGTACTCATCATCACCGTCCGAAACTTCTTTTATTGCAGATTTAAGCTTAGCAATCAGCTCATCCTCAAGTTCCTTCAATTTATTTTGGGCAAAATATTTTAGCTCTCCCTGACTTTTAGCAAAACAGAAGTTGATAGCCTTTACACAAGATCTGAGAGCATCCTTCTCACCATGTTTAAAAAATGTGCCTCTTTCATGAGCTTCAGAACAGTTTTGAAGTTCTTCTCATGTCTCTTCAAAGAATAAATCTCGATATTCATATGAACTATGATCTCAACTAGTGACGGTATTTTTGCATTGTCAACCACGTATTTGCACAAGAGCAGCGGGTAGTTCTTCATCATGGAGACTGTTATATCTTTCCTATTGTTTTCAATCATTTCTCTTTTGGCTTTATTGTAGTACTGTTTTCAGCTATCCGTAGCAGGAACTATCTTTTCTCCTACTGACTTTTTGACTGATGCACATAGGAGTCGAACCAAATTTGAAGTATCCTCTTCATGGCTGAAAGAATATGGCCTTACATTGATTTCCAGGTAACATAAAGTAATTAGGTTCAGGTCATGTGTGATTAGAGATTGGAAGTGGTGATGTAGTCATAGGAGCAAAAGTTGGTGGTAAATAAGTAGAGAGAGAACTAGTATTTTGGATATGGAAGTGCTGAATTGAAAGGTTAGATGCAAAGAATATCATCGATGAATTATATTCCCTTTCCAGGTAACATAAAGTAATTAGGTTCAGGTCATGTGTGATTAGAGATTGGAAGTGGTGATGTAGTCATAGGAGCAAAAGTTGGTGGTAAATAAGTAGAGAGAGAACTAGTATTTTGGATATGGAAGTGCTGAATTGAAAGGTTAGATGCAAAGAATATCATCGATGAATTATATTCCCTTTCCCATGGTTGGAAGTTGCCGAGGAACAGCTGCTTTGATACCACTTTGTCACGATTTGAGCTCATAACTGCCGTATCATCAAGGCGGGAAAGAGCTTGTGACTCAGTCATGGAAGTATAATGGTAAGGAAATGGATTCGAAGTATCCAAATAACCAGTCATGCAAGGATAATGAATTGACATTGAACAAGATGAAAGAAAGAAAAATAACAATAAAGGAAATGATAAAGGAAAAGAAGGAAAATAGGAAAATTGATATTTCATTCATTCCCCCCTTCTGTAGATTGCAAGGATAGTATTCCAATAAACCACCAATCCTACTTGAACCATAAACCTCACAATTAAAGTAAATTACAACCCTGCCACTACTAACTATTGTGACATTGATCAAGTACTTCAGTGCAAGGAAATTTAAGAAAATGAGTGTTAATGCCATATAAAACATATACGCACAAGAATGTAGAATTATTAAAGAGAATGGCAAAGATACAACTTAAGAGTAAGAGACAAGCTTACAAGATTAAGATTTAAGACTCTAGACCGGAAAAAATCAAAAAGATTTTTGTGAGCTTTTCTTCCCCAATATTGCCTCCCAAACCAATGGAATGAATGGACCTTTCTTGTCCAAATATTCTCTTAGAGCTTTCCCATCAATGAAGAAACCTTTCTGCCTCACTGTTGCAATCATACATTGGGCTTCTTCTAGGCCCTTCTCCCGACAAAGGCCATCCACTAAGCCCGTGAAGGTAGCAAGATTAGGGGAATGACCAGCCTCAAGCATCTCCAAACAAAAGTCGAGGGCATCATCCAAGCTTTTACCTTTATATAGACCCTGAATTAAGATGGCATAGCTGAATGCATTAGGTGAGATTCCATTATTCTGCATTTTCCTAAAAATCCGCTTAGCATCGTCTAGTTTCTGGGCAATGCAGAAGCCTTCAACAACAGCTGTGTATATTACAACTTCAGGGATTGTACCCTTCTCACGCATCAAACCAAATAGCTTCATGGCTTCCTGGACCAGCCCATCCTGGCAGAGGCCATGAAGCATTGCCACAGCATTGGGGATGAGGCCAGTTTCCTTCATTTTCTTCAAAATTTCATCTGCACCTTGAGGTGGAGTCAATTGTGGCTCAGGGGCTGTTTGGTGCTTTTCCATTTGTGAGATGAGTGGTTGTTTCCCTCCTCTATCAAAACCAAGCTTGAATTTCTCAAGAAAATCCGGAGAGTCCCCCTGATTCTTTACAGTAACAGGTGGGGAAATATTGCGGCTGGATTGCTGCCGGGTTCTGTCAAATTCATATCCTCCCTTACTAAAATCAGTTCCTGCTTTTCCTCCTCCACGACCTCCGCCATTGAAATGTTTCCCAGGAAGACGCTGTTGTTGTTCATGTTGGTAGATAGGTTTCTCAGCCCTTAAGGGCCTATTGGGTATGGGATTTGGAGGATGATTTTTCTGAGGGGAACACCTACCGTTCATTCTTTCACCATCCTCTCGGTAGCTGGAGTTAGAGACAATACTATCAGGAGATCGGCCGAAATGACGATTTGATGTGACGCTGCCAACGCTCAAGGGGGCTGGTGTATCATCATAGATATCCAAGGAGTTAAATGAGCGTAATCGCATCATCATCGGCGGCACTTCTGGACGACTTCTCGTCTGATGATGTAAATGGCGGAACGAATCGGAAGCGTTCAATAAAGTAATGGTTTTAAGTTTAAAACGCCTACCTCTCCACGATATCATCACCATCATCCTGACCTGCTCACCCGGCTATGCAATTCAATCGTCTGCAACTGACGGTCTATGTATTAGGGTTAGGGTTAGGGTTTTGCTGCATCAATCAATCGGGTTAACTCCTTTATCAGTCATTTAATTGTGGAATTGGGGTATAACAGTCATTTAATTGTGGAATTGGGATAGTTTTTCTTTAGTTTTGTCTATAAGCTTATGAGTTATTTTTTTTTTGGTCTGTATAGGAGTTGGAAAAAAAAAATTGCCTTTTTACTAACATACCCTATGTAAATAGAACATGCTATTTTATTTTATTTTATTTTATTTGTAAAAAATAAATATAATCTAGATGATATCTAACTAATGTATCTCACCCGGTTAAAACGTTCATTTTTAGGATTATTTTTTTTTAGATAAATTCAACCGTACGTATTCAAAGAACATATAAAAATATTTGAACATAAGAATTTTTATATGATTTGGTGAGTTATATTATAGATTTTATAGTAATAAAAGTTCAATTAATTTTGGCCGTCAAACAATATATTTATTTTATAATATTATAATAATAATAATAATAATGTTACACAATCTTAAATTAAATAAATATTGATGTTTACTCATGTTTTTACATGATCCGTGATATTAAATTTTACTAAAAAAAATTGAGATTTGAGTTTATGAAACTAAGGTATATATAATGTTACACAATATGGGACAACGAGAGAAGGCATGGTTAATATATGAAAGTAAATAATTTATTTTTTTAAAAGTTGTAAACCACATACTTTTTGGAACACATTTTTTCTTCTAAAATGATAATCTTTTAGAAACGGACGGAGTAATATTTAATAATATTTGTTGTGAATTGGAACAAATTTTTAAAGATTCCTTCTAGGGGAACATTTTTTTAGTGACATTTTTTTTTAATTTTTTTTTTTTTTTTTTTTTTTTTGTAGTACCTCCCAAAAAATATATTGTATTTATTCCAACTGAAATTTTTATAAAAAATAGTATTTTAGGTGTAATTTGGATACATACAAGAAATAGGGTTGTCTGAGATTTGTCATATCTCACTTTTTATATGTATCTTATGACGCCTCCCAAAATTAGGTATACATCACTCATCTTGAGTCATGCCAGATACATGATGCTGTAATTCAAATACAACTTAAAAATACAAGCTGTCGTGAACAATACGACAAAACATAAAGCTATGAGTTTGAATACAAATATTGTCTACTTAGAGATTATACAAACTCCAAAGGAGTCCTCGTTACAATTATTATCACACTATTTCACGAGAATAGTGAGGACTACTAATGCACCATCTAGGACCATCACTCTGTTCTCATTGAGTCCCAAATTTACGTTCTCATTTTCACGAAGAAACGGTGAAAGAAAGGGTGAGCTTAACTAGCCCGAAAGAAATATTATGACTAAGATAATGTAGAATAATTTATCGTTAGCCTTCAACGATGTTAAAACCGATAAAATATAACAACTATCAAGTTTAACTGCAGCGGAACAAGCAATCCATTAGAAGAGTCAAGTAGGGAATAAAATCTACTATTTTCTATGATTTAAAAGGTTTTTCATCACTTTTATCGTTGGAACTCAAGTTATCAGCCCGTAGCCAAAATCGACCAACAACACTTGGGCAAAAAGTCGAAACAGAGGCCAAAACCGCCTCGGTCATCGTAATAACAACATGAACATATATATATATACCGTAGGTATTAGGCGTGTATTACTTACTTCTGAGACCCGATTCAGACTTACGAATGAGAGTTATCGGCCGTAGCCAAAACTGACCAACACTTAGGTAAAAAGTTAAAAAAGAGGCCAAAACTCACCTCTCGTGGTTATGTATTGACGAAAACACATGCATAGTACCGCTTTATGTATTAGGCACAGCGTTAAAACTTACGGATTTTCGATTCCAAATTACGGAGGCCGAGTTATCGGCCGTAAAGCAAAAGCGACCAACACTTAGGTAAAAGTCAAAAAAAAAAAAGGCCAAAGCCCGCCTCGTGCGTCAGAATTCGACTTCGCAAACACGCATATATATCACCGCTGCAGGTATTAGGCGCGATATTCTTACTTACGGGACTCGATTACGATTCATCGAGACCGAAGTTTATCATTTCGTGAAAAACTAACCAACACTTAGTAAAAAGTCAAAAAAGAGGCCAAAACCCGCCTCGATATCGTAACGATCACGCAAAACACATACATAGCACCGCATAGGTATTATGCATGCATTACAACTTACTTGCAGGATTTCGACATCTGAGGTTTTTTTCACCAAGTAAGCAAACCGACCAACACTTAGGCAAAAAGTCGAAAAAGAGGCCAAAACCCGCCTCGACCGTTGTAATGAGACGGAAACTCATACATAGAACCGCATAGGTTTTAGGCACGCGTTACAACTTACGGAACTCGATTCCGACTTACGGAGGCCGAGTTATCAGCCCGTAGGCAAAACTGACCAACACTTAGGTAAAAAGTCAAAAAAGAGGCCAAAACCCGCCTCAACCATCGTAAAGATACGCAAACACATACATTACACCACGTAGGTATTAGGCATACATTACAACTTACGGGACTCGATTTCGACATCGGATCGAGTTATCGGCCGTAGCAAAACCCGACCAACACTTAGGCAAAAAAGTCGAAAAAGAGGCCAAAACCAACCTCGGTGAAATCGTAAAAAACACGCAAAGACATACATAACACTGCATGGGTATTAGACACGCGTTATAACTTACGGGACTCAATTCTGACTTACGGAGGCCGAGTTATCAGCCCGTAAAGCAAAGCCCGAACAACATTTAAGTAAGAAGTCAAAAAAGAGGCCAAAACATGCCTCGACCGTCGTAACGACATAAAAACACATACATAGTACTGCGTATGTATTAGGCATGTGTTACAACTTACGGGACTCGATTCTGACATCGTGAGAATAGGGTTATTAGCAGTATTCAAAATTGACCAACACTTAGATAAAAAGTTAAAAAAGAGGCCAAAACCCGCATTGGCCATTGTAACGACACGCAAATACATGCATAGCATCGCGTAGGTATTAGGCACGCGTTACAACTTACGGGACTCAATTTCGACTTACGGAGGCCGAGTTATCAGCCCGTAGGTAAAACTGACTAACACTTATGCAAAAAGTCAAAAAAGAGGCCAAAACCCGTCTCAGTCATCGTAATGACACGTAAACACATACATAGCACCACGTAGGTATTAGGCACGCGTTACAACTTACGAAACTCGAATCGACTTACGGAGGTCGAAAGTTATTAAATGGCAGTAAACCAAAACCGACCAACGCTTGGGCAAAAAAGTCGAAAAAGAGGCAAAACCCGACCTCGGTGAAATCGTGGGACCACACGCAAACACGTACATAGCACCACGTGATGTATTAGGCACGTGTTACAACTTGTGAGACTCTATTCCGATTCTGAGGTGAAATTTATCGGCCGTGAAAAAAACAGACCAACACTTAGGCAAAAAGTCGAAAAAGAGGCCAAAACCCGCCTCGATCTTCATAACGACACGCAAACACGTACATAGCACCGCATAGGTATTAGGCATGCATTATAACATATGGGACTCGATTCCAGAAACTTACATAGGTAGAAAGTTATCGGCCAGTAGGCAAAAGCGACCAACACTTTGGCAAAAAGTCGAAAAAGAGTCCAAAATCCGCCTCGGCCATCGTAACAATACGCAAACTTGTATATAGCACAACGTAGCTATTAGGAACGCGTTACAAATTACGGAATTAAGTTTACGACATACTGGAGGCCAAGTTATCGGCCAGTAAGCAAAAATTGACCAATACTTAGACATAAAGTCAAAAAGAGGCCAAAACCGCCTCTCGGTCGTCATAATGACACACAAACACATATATAGCACTACGTAGGTATTAGACACGCGTTGCAACTTATGGAACTCGATTCCAACTTACGGAGGCCGAGTTACCAGCCCGTAGGCAAAACTGACCAACAATTATGCAAAATGTCGAAAAAGAGGCCAAAACCCGCCTCGGCCGTCGTAACAACAAGCAAACACGTGCATAGTACCGCGTAGGTATTCGACACGCGTTACAACATACAGGACGCGATTCCAACTTACAGAGGACGAGTTATCAGCCCGTAGTCAAAACTGACTAACACTTAGACAAAAAGTCGAAAAAGAGGCCAAAACCCACCTCTACCGTCAGTAATAACACGTAAACACATACATAGCACCGCCAGAGGTACTAGGCACACGCTATAACTTACGGGACTAATTTTCGACTTACGGAGGCCGAAGTTATCGGTCAGTAGGCAAAACTCGCCAACACTTAGGCAAAAGTCAAAAAAGAGGCCAAAACTCTTCTCGACCGTCGTAACAACACGCAAACACATACATAGCACAATGTAGATATTAGGCACGCGTTACAATATATGTTACTCGATTCCGACTTACGGAGGTCGAAAGTTATTAGCCCGTAGGCAAACCCACCAACACTTAGGTAAAAAGATAAAAAGAGGCCAAAACTTCGCCTCTACCGTTGTAATTCATACACGAAAAAAACATGCATAGTACCAAGATAGGTATTAGGCACACGTTAAAACTTACGGGACTCGATTCCAACTTACGTGGGCCGAAAGTTAATATCCCGTAGGCAAAACCGACCAACACTTGGTAAAAATCAAAAAGAGGCTAAAACCCGCCTCGGCCGTCGTAATGTCACGCAAACTCGTACATAGTACCGCGTAGGTATTAGGCATGCGTTACAACTTACGGAACTCGATTCTGAGTTACGGAGGCCGAGTTATCAGCCCGTAGGCAAAACTGACCAACACTTAGGTAAAAAGTCAAAAAGAGGCCAAAACCCGCCTCAGCCATCGTAACGATACGCAAACACATGCATAGCACCGCGTGGGTATTAGGCATGCATTACAACTTACGGGACTCAATTTCGACATACGGAGGTCGAGTTATCAGCCCGTAGGCAAAACTGACCAACACTTAGGTAAAAAGTCGAAAAAGATGCCAAAACCCACCTCGGCCGTCGTAACAACACGCAAATACATACATAGCACTGCATGAGTATTAGGCACGCGTTATAACTTACGGGACTCAATTCTGACTTACGGAGGCCGAGTTATCAGTCCGTAAGCAAAACTGAACAACATTTAGGTAAAAAGTCAAAAAAGAGGCCAAAACCCGCCTCGGCCGTCATAACGACTCGCAAACACATACATAGCACCGCGTAGGTATTAGGCACTCGTTACAACTTACGGGACTCAATTCCGACTTACGGAGGCCGAGTTATCAGTCCGTAGGCAAAACTGACCAACATATAGGTCAAAAGTCGAAAAAGAGGCCAAAACCCGCCTCGGCCGTCGTAACAACACGCCAACACGTGCATAGTACCGCGTAGGTATTTGGCACGCGTTACAACTTACGGGACTCAATTCCAACTTACGGCTACGAAAGTTATCGATCGTAGCCAAACCGACCAACACTTAGGCAAAAAGTCGAAATAGAGGCCAAAACCCGCCTCGGTCGTTGTAACAACACGCAAACACATATATAGCACCGCGTAGGTATTAGGCGTGTGTTACAACTTACGGGACCCGATTCAGACTTACGGAGGCCGAGTTATCAGCCCGTAGGCAAAACTGACCAACACTTAGGTAAATAGTTAAAAAAGAGGCCAAAACCCGCCTCGGCCGTTGTAACGACACGAAAACACATGCATAGTACCGCCTATGTATTAGGCACGCGTTAAAACTTACGGTACTCGATTCCAAATTACGGAGGCCGAAAGTATCACCTAAAGCAAACCGACCAACACTTAGGTAAAAAGTCAAAAAGGGCCAAAACCGCCCTCCGTCAGAATCGTATAACGCAAAACACGCACATATCACCGTCTAGGTATTAGGCACGTGTTACTACTTACGGGACTCGATTCTGATTTACTGAGACCGAGTTATCAGCTCGTAGGCAAAACTAACCAACACTTAGGTAAAAAGTCAAAAAAGAGGCCAAAACCCGCCTCAGCCATCGTAACGATACGCAAACACATACATAGCACCGCATAGGTATTATGCATGCATTACAACTTACGGTACCCGATTTCGACATACGGAGGTTTTCGCCACTCAGTAAAAAAACGACCAACACTTAGGCAAAAAGTCGAAAAAGAGGCCAAAACCCACCTCGGTGATCAGAATAACACTCAAATACATACATAAGCACTGCACGGGTATTAGGCATGCGCTTATAACTTACGGACTCAATTAAACTTACAGAGGTGAAAGACGTACTCAAGCAAAAAAACCGAACAACATTTAGGTAAAAAGTCAAAAAGAGGCCAAAATCCGCCTCATTGTCAGAATAACACGCAAACACATACATAGCACAACAGGTATTATTGACACTCTCTGCTACAACTTACGGGACTCGATTATGACTTACGGAGGCCGAGTTATCAGCCCGTAGGCAAAACTCGACAACACTTAGGGAGAAAGTCGCAAAAAAAGGCCAAAACCCGCCTCGATCGTCGTAACAACACGCACACACATACATAGCACAAAGATCGGTATTAGGCACGTGTTATAACTTACGGACTCAATTCTAACTTACGGAGGCCAAGTTATCGCCTGTAGGTAAACCGACCAACACTTAGGCAAGAAGTCAAAAAGAGGCCAAAACCCGCCTCGGCAATCGTAAAGACACGCAAATATGAACATAGCACCGCAGTAGGTATTAGGCACGCAGTTAGAACTTATACGACTCGATTCCGACTTACGAGGCCGAAAGTTCGTACCCAGTGCAAAAAACCGACCAACACTTGAGCAAAATTTTGAAACAAGGACAAAATCCGCCTCGGCCGTCGTAACAACAAGCACACACGTGCATAGTACCGCGTAAGTATTAGGCACGCGTTATAACTTACGGACTCGATTCCGACATACGGAGGCCGAAAGTTATCGTACCAGAGGCAAAACCGAACAACACTTAGGCAAAAGTCAAAAAGAGGCCAAAACAAGCCTCGACTGTCGTAACGACACGCAAACACATGCATAGCACCGTGCATGTATTTGGCATGTGCTACACCTTACGGGACTCGATTCCGACATACGTAGGACAAGTTGTCAGCCCGTAGGCAAAATTGACCAACACTTAGGTAAAAAGTTTAAAAAAAAGACCAAAACACGCCTCGGCCATTGTATTGACATGCAAACACATGCATAGCACCGCGTAGGTATTAAGCACGCATTATAACTCCTTACTCAATTCCGACTTACGGAGGCCGAGTTATCAGTTCGTAGGCAAAACTGACTAACACTTAGTTAAAAAGTCAAAAAAGAAGCCAAAATCCACCTCGGCCATCGTTATATTACGAAAACACATACATAGTACCGCGTAGGTATTAGGCATGCGTAACAACTTACGGGACTCGATTCCGATATACGGAGGTCGAAAGTTATCGTACCAGTAAACAAAACCCGACCAACACTTAGGCAAAAAGTCAAAAAAGAGGCCAAAACTCGCCTCGGCCATCGTAACGACACGCAAACACATACATAGTATCGCGTAGGTATTAGGCACACGTTAAAACTTACGGGACTCGATTCCAACTTACGGATGCCGAGTTATCAGCCCGTAAACAAAACTGACCAACACTTATGTAAAAAGTCAAAAAAGAGGCCAAAACCTTCCTCGGTCATCGTAACGACACGCAAACACGTACATATCATCGTGTAGGTATTAGGCACGCGTTACTACTTACGGGACTCGATTCTAATTTACCGAGGCCGAGTTATAAGCCCGTAGGCAAAATTGACCAACACTTAGGCAAAAAGTCGAAAAAGAGGCCAAAACCCGCCTCGACCGTTGTAATGAGACGGAAACTCATACATAGAACCGCATAGGTTTTAGGCACGCTACATAACTTACTTGAACTCGATTCCAGACTTACGGAGGCCGAAAGTTATCGTACCTGTAGCAAAACTGACCAACACTTAAGTAAAAAGTCAAAAAAGAGGCCAAAACCCGCCTCAGCCATCGTAAAGATACGCAAACACATACATTACACCACATAGGTATTAGGCATACATTACAACTTACGGGACTCGATTTCGACATACGGAGGCTGAGTTATCAGCCCGTAGGCAAAACTGACCAACACTTAGGCAAAAAGTCGAAAAAGAGGCCAAAACCAACCTCAGCCGTCGTAAAAACACGCAAAGACATACATAACACTGCATGGGTATTAGACACGCGTTATAACTTACGGGACTCAATTCTGACTTACGGAGGCCGAAAGTTATCGACCAGTAATCAAAACCGAACAACATTTAAGTAAAAAGTCAAAAAGAGGCCAAAACATGCCTCGAACGTCAGAATTAACATATAAAACACATACATAGTCTCGCAGATGTATTAGGTATGTTACAACTTACGGACTCGATTCGACATTTTAGTAGACCGAAGCATTAGCCCAGTATTCAAAATTGACCAACACTTAGGTAAAAGTTAAAAAGAGGCCAAAACTAGACGGCCATCATTGAACGACACACAAATACATGCATAGCATCGCGTAGGTATTAGGCACGCGTTACAACTTACGGGACTCAATTTCGACTTACGGAGGCCGTGTTATCAGCCCGTAGGCAAAACTGACCAACATTTGGGGAAAAAGTCAAAAAAGAGGCCAAAATCCACCTCGGCCGTTGTAATGATACGGAAACTCGTATAACTTACGGGACTCGATTTCGACATACGGAGGCCGAGTTATCAGCCCGTAGGCAAAACTGACAAACACTTAGGCAAAAAGACAAAAAAGAGGCCATAACTCGCCACGGCCATCGTAACGACAAGCAAATACATACATATCATCACAGAGGTATTAGGCACGCAGACAACTTACGGGACTCGATTCCGAATGCATTTGAGGTCGAATTATCGGCACTGTAGGCAAAATTGACCAATACTTAGGCAAAAAGTAAAAAAGAGGCCAAAATCACCTCGCCAGCTGTAACGATACGAAACTCATACATAGCACCGCGTGTAGGTATTGAGCACGCGTTCATAACTTACGCGACTCGATTCCGACTTACGGAGGCCGAAAGTTATCGACTCAGTAAAAAAAACTAACACTAAGGTAAAAGTCAAAAAGAAGCCAAAACCCACCTCTACCATCGTAATCATACGCAAACACATACATTGCACCGCGGAGGTATTAGACATAATGCTACAACTTATGGGACTCAATTCCGACATACGAGGTCGAAAGTTATCACCAGTAAAGCAAAACCGACCAACACTTAGGCAAAAGTCAAAAAGAGGCCAAAACTAGCCTCGCCATCGTGAATTTACATAAACACATACATAGCATCGCTGTAAGTATTAGGCACGATTATAACTTACGGACTCTCGATTCCGACAGACGGAGACCGAAAGTTATCGTACCTGTAGAGCAAAAATCGACCAACACTTAAGCAAAAAGTCAAAAAGAGGCCAAAACTCCCGCCTCTACCGTCAGAATTTATATACAAACACAAACATAGCACCATGTAGGTATTAGGCACGCGTTATAACTTACGGACTCAATTTTGACTTACTTGAGGTCGAAAGTTATCACCAGAAAAGAAACCCGACCAACATTTGGGAAAAAGTCGAAAAAAAGGCCAAGATCCACCTCTACCGCTGTAATGATACAGAAACTCGTATAACTTACGGGACTCGATTTCGACATACGGAGGCCGAGTTATCAGCCCGTAGGCAAAACTGACAAACACTTGGGCAAAAAGACGAAAAAGAGGCCAAAACTCGCCTCGACCATCGTAACGACAAGCAAACACATACATATCATCGCGTAGGTATTAGGCACGCATTACAACTTACGGGACTTGATTCCGACAAACGGAGGCCGAGTTATCAGCCCGTAGGCAAAATTGACCAATACTTAGGCAAAAAGTAGAAAAAAAGGTCAAAATCCGCCTCACCAATAGTTATAATAATACAAAACTCGCATACATAAGACCGCGTAGGTATTAGCACGCAGCGTTAACTTACGGGACTCGATTCCGACTTACGGAGGCCGAGTTATCTGCCTGTAGAAAAAACTAACACTAAGGTAAAAAGTCAAAAAAGAAGTTTAAAACCCGCCTCGCCATCGTAATGATACGCAAACACATACATTGCACCATGGAGGTATTAGACATACGCTACAACTTATGGGATTCGATTCACATACGGAGGTCGAGTTATCGTACCAGTAGGCAAAACTGACCAACACTTAGGCAAAAAGTCAAAAAGAGGCCAAAACTCGCCTCTACCATCAGAATCTACACATAAAAACATACATAGCATCGCTAGTAAGTATTAGGCACGCATTACAACTTACGGACTTGATTCCGGCAGACGAGACCGAAAGTTATCGTACCAGTAGGCAAAACTGACCAACACTTAGGCAAAAAGTCAAAAAAGAGGCCAAAACTCTCCTCGGCTGTTTTAACGACACGCAAACACTTACATAGCACCGCATAGGTATTAGGTATGCGTTACAACTTACGGGACTCGATTCCGACTTACGGAGGCCGAGTTATCAGCCCGTAGGCAAAACTGACCAACACTTAGGCAAAAAGTCGAAAAAGATGCCAAAAACTCGTCTCGGTTGTCGTAATAAGACGCAAACTAATACATAGCACCGCGTTGGAATTAGGCACACGTTTCAACTTATAAGACTCGATTCTGACTTACGGAGGCCGAGTTATTAGCCCATTGGCAAAACTGACCAACACTTAGGCAAAAAGTAGAAAAAGAGGCCAAAATCCGCCTCAGCAGTTGTAACGATACAGAAACTCGTACATAGCACCGCGTAGGTATTAGGCACGCGTTACAACTTACAGGACTCGATTCCGACTTACGGAGGCCGAGTTATCAGCCTGTAGAAAAAACTAACACTTAGGTAAAAAGTCAAAAAAGAAGCCGAAACCCGCCTCGGCCATCGTAATGATACGCAAACACATACATTGCACCGCGGAGGTATTAGACATACGTTACAACTTATGGGACTCGATTCCGACATACGGAGGTCGAAGTTATCGTACTCGTAGGTAAAACTAACCAACACTTAGGCAAAAAGTCAAAAAGAGGCCAAAACTCGCCTCGGCATCGTGAATCTACACATAAACACCTACATAGCATCGCGTAGGTATTAGGCACGCATTACAACTTACGGGACTCGATTCCGACAGACGGAGACCGAAAGTTATCGCCTCAGTAGTAAAAACCGACCAACACTTAGGCAAAAAGTTAAAAAGAGGCCAAAACTCTCCTCGGTCGTCAGTAACGACACGCAAAATGTATATATATAGCACCACGTAGGTATTAGGCATGCGTTACAACTTACGAGACTCGATTCCGACTTACGGAGGCCGAAAGTTATCGGCCGTGAGGTAAAACCGACCAACACTTAGTAAAAAGTCGAAAAAGATGCCAAAACTCTGCGTCTCGGTTGTCAGAATAAGACGCAAACTAATACATAGCACCGCGTTGGAATTAGGCACACGTTACAACTTATAAGACTCGATTCTGACTTACGGAGGCCGAATTATTAGCCCATTGGCAAAACTGACCAACATTTAGGCAAAAAGTCAAAAAATAAGCCAAAATTAGCCTCGGTCGTCGTAATAACACACAAATGTGTACATAGCACCACGTAGGCATTAGGCACGCGTTACAACTTACGAAACTTGATTTCAACTTACGGAGGCCGAGTTATCAGCCCGTAGGCAAAACTGACAAACACTTAGGCAAAAAGTCAAAAAAGAGGTCAAAACCCGCCTCAGCCATCGTAATGATATGCAAACATATACATAGCACCACGTAAGTATTAGGCATGCATTACAACTTACGGGACTCGATTTCGACATACAGTGGCCGAGTTATCAGGTCGTAGGTAAAACTGACCAACACTTGTGCAAAAAGTCGAAAAAGAGGCCAAAACCCACCTCGGCCGTCGTAACAACACGCAAAGACTTACATAGCATTGCATTGGTATTAGGCACGCGTTATAACTTACGGACTCAATTTTGACTTACGAGGCCGAAGTTATCACCTGTAAAGCAAAATTGAACAACATTTAGGTAAAAAGTCAAAAAGAGGCCAAAATATACCTCTATTGTCAGAATCGACATAAAAAACACATACATAGTACCAATGATATATTAGGCACGCATGACAACTTACGGACAAGATTCTCGACATACGTGAGACCGAAAGTTATTAGCCAGTATGCAAAATCGACCAACACTTAGGTAAAAGTTAAAGAAGAGGCCAAAACCCACATCTACCATTGTAATTTACAACGCAAATACATGATAGCACCGCGTGAGGTATTAGGAACGCGTTATAACTTACGGGACTCAATTCCGACTTACGGAGGCCTAGTTATCAGCTCGTAGGTAAAACTGACCAACATTTGGGGAAAAAGTCAAAAAAGAGGCCAAAATCCACCTCTACCGTTGTAATGATACGAAAAAACTCATACATAGCACCGCTGTAGGGTATTAGGCACGCATTACGACCATTACTTGGCTCGATTCCGATTTACGGAGGCTGAGTTATTAGCCCGTAGGCAAAACTAACTAACACTTAGGTAAAAAGTCAAAAAAGAAGCCAAAACCCGCCTCAGCCATCATAATGATACGCAAAAACATACACAGCACCGCGTAGGTATTATGCATGCGTTATAACTTACGGCACTCGATTCCCACATACGGAGGTCGAAAGTTATCACCAGTAGGCAAAACTAACTAACACACTTAGGTAAAAAGTCAAAAAGAAGCCAAAACCCGCCTGACCATCGTGAACGACACGCAAAAACATACACAAAGATCACAGTAGGTATTAGGCACGCGTTAAAACTTACGGACTCTCGATTCTACATACGAGGCCGAAAGTTATCGTTCCTGTAGACAAAACCGACCAACACTCGAAAGCAAAAAGTCAAAAAGAGGCCAAAACCCGCCTCGATCGTCAGAATAACGACACGCAAACACGCATATATCAATCGTAGGTATTAGGCACGCTACTTACTTACTTGACTCGATTCGATTTACCGAGGTCGAAAGTTATAAGCCCGTAGAGGCAAAACCGACCAACACTTAGGCAAAAAGTCGAAAAAGAGGCCAAAACCCGCCTCACCCATTGTAATGAGACGGAACTCAGACATAGCACCGCGTGAGGTTTTAGGCACGCTATAACTTACGTAAACTCGATTCCGACTTTACGGAGGTCGAAAGTTATCACCAGTAGCAAAACCCGACCAACACTTAGGTAAAAGTCAAAAAGAGGCCAAAACCCGCCTCGACCATCGTAACGACACGCAAAACACATACATAGAACCGCTGTGGGTATTAGGCATACATTAAAACTTACGGACTCGATTTCGACATACACGGAGGCCGAAAGTTATCACCCGTAAGTAAAACCGACCAACACTTAGGCAAAAAGTCGAAAAAGAGGCCAAAACCAACCTCTACTGTCAGAATAACACGCAAATACATACATAGCAATCGCATGGGTATTAGGCACGTGTTATAACTTACGGACTCAATTCGACTTACGGAGGCCGAAAGTTATCACCTGTAAGTAAAACCGAACAACATTTAGGTAAAAAGTCAAAAAGAGGCCAAAACATGCCTAAGTCATTATAACGACATAAAACACACATACATAGTACCGCTGATGTATTAGGCATGCTTATAACTTACGGAGAAGATTTTGACATACGTAGACCGAAAGTTATTAGCCCGTATGCAAAATCGACCAACACTTAGGTAAAAAGTTAAAGAAGAGGCCAAAACCACATCGGCCATTGTAACGACACACAAATACATGCATAGCAATCGCATAGGTATTAGGCACGCTACACAACTTACGGACTCAATTCCGACTTACGGAGGTCGAAGTTATCGCCTGTAGTAAAAACCGACCAACATTTGGGGAAAAGTCAAAAGAGGCCAAAACCCACCTCGGCCGTTGGAATGATACTGAAACTCGTATACATAGCACCGCTGTAGGTATTAGGCACGCTTACATACCACGGACTCGATTCCGATTTACGAGGTCGAAAGTTATTCAAAATTCAGTAGCAAAACTAACTAACACTTAGGTAAAAAGACAAAAAAGAAGCCAAAACCTGCCTCGGCCATCGTAATGATACGCAAACACATACACAACACCGTGTAGGTATTAGGCATGCGTTACAATTTACGGCACTCGATTCCGACATACGGAGGTCGAAAGTTATCGCCAGAGCAAAACCGACCAACACTTAGGCAAAAAGTCGAAAAAGAGGCCAAAACTCGCCTCGCCATCGTGAATTACACGTAAACACATACATAGCATCGCTGTGAGGTATTAGGCACGCTTAAAAAACTTACGGACTCGATTCTAACTTACGGAGGCCGAAAGTTATCACCCGTAGACAAAACCGACCAACACTTAGGTAAAAAGTCATAAAAGAGGCCAAAACCCGCCTCTACCGTCAGAATTTACACGCAAACACGCATATATCACCGTAGGTATTAGGCACGCTACATACTACTTACTTTGACTCGATTCTCGATTTATCGAGGCCGAAAGTTATAAGCCCGTAGGCAAAACCGACCAACACTTGTGTAAAAAGTCGAAAAGAGGCCAAACCCCTCAAATCGCTTGTAATGAGACGAAAACTCAGAATAGCACCGCCAGAGGTTTTAGGCATCGCTACAAACTTACGAAACTCGATTCCGACTTACGGAGGTCGAAAGTTATCGACCAGTAGGCAAAACCGACCAACACTTAGTAAAAAGTCAAAAAGAGGCTAAACCCACCTCGACCATCGTGAACGACACGCAAAACATATACATAGAACCGCGTAGGTATTAGGCATATATTAAAACTTACGGGACTCGATTTCGACATACGGAGGCCGAGTTATCAGCCGGTAGGCAAAACTGACCAACACTTAGGCAAAAAGTCGAAAAAGAGGCAAAAACTAACCTCTACCGTCAGAATAACACGCAAATACATACATAGCAATCGCATGGGTAATAGGCACATACATTATAACTTACGGACTCAATTCGACTTACGGAGGCCGAAAGTTATCGCCAGTAAACAAAAGCGAACAACATTTAGGTAAAAGTCAAAAAGAGGCGAAAACATGCCTCGACCGTCAGAACGACATAAAAAACACATACATAGTAATCACAGTATGTATAAGGCCCTACGTTATAACTTACGGACTCGATTCTCGACATACGAGACCGAAAGTTATTAGCCGTATTCAAAATCGACCAACACTCGAGCAAAACCGACCAACACTCAGCAAAATGTCGAAAAAAGGACAAAATCAACCTCTACCGTCAGAATAACAAGCACACACGCCATAGTAGTACCGCCAGAGGTATTAGGCGCACACGCTATAACTTACGGGACTCGATTTCGACATACGGAGGCCGAGTTATCAACCCGTAGGCAAAACTGAACAACACTTAGGCAAAAAGTCAAAAAAGAGGCCAAAACATGCCTCGACCGTCAGAACGACACGCAAAACACATGCATAGCACCGCATGTATTAGGCATGTGCTTACACCTTACGGACTCGATTCCGACATACGAGGACAAGTTGTCAGCCCGTAGGCAAAATTGACCAACAGTTAGGTAAAAAGTTAAAAAAATGGCCAAAACACGCCTCGGCCATTGTATTGACATGCAAACACATGCATAGCACCGCGTAGGTATTAAGCACGCATTATAACTCCTGACTCAATTCCGACTTATGGAGGCCGAGTTATCAGTTCGTAGGCAAAACTGACCAACACTTAGGCAAAAAGTCGAAAAAGGGGCCAAAACCCGCCTCGGACGTCGTAAAGACATGCAAACACAGACATAGTATTGCATAGGCATTAGGCACGCGTTAAAACTTACGGGACTCGATTTCAACTTACGGAGGCCGAGTTATCAGCTCGTACGTAAAACTGACCAACACTTGGGCAAAAAGTCGAAAAAGAGGTCAAAACCCGCCTCAGCCGGCATAACAACACGCAAACACATACATAGAACCGCGTAGGTATTAGGCACACGTTACAACTGAAGGGACTCGATTCTGACTTACGGAGGTCGACTTATAAGGCCATGGGCAAAACTCGCCAACACTTAGATAAAAAGTCGAAAAAGAGGCCAAAACCTGTCTTGACAGTCGTAACAACCCGCAGACACATACATAGCACATCGTAGGTATTAGGCACACGTTACAACTTAAGTGACTCGATTCTAACTTACGGAGGCCGAGTTATCAGCCCGTAGGCAAAACTGACCAACACTTAGGCAAAAAGTCGAAAAAGAGACCAAAACCCGCCTCGACTGTCATAACGACACAAAAACACATACATAGCACCGCATAGGTATTAGGCACGCGTTACAACTTAAGGGACTCGATTCAGACTTACGAAGGCCGAGTTATTAGATCGTAGTCAAAACTCGCCTCAGCCATCGTAACGATACGCAAACACATACATAGCACCGCGTAGGTATTTGGCATGCATTACAACTTACAGGACTCGATTTCGACATACGGATGGCGAGTTATCAGCCCGTAGGCAAAACTGACCAACACTTAGGCAAAAAGTCGAAAAAGAGGCCAAAACCCACCTCGCCCGTAATAACGACACGCAAAAACGTACATAGCATCGCGTAGGTATTAGGCATGCATTACAACATATGGGACTCGATTCCGAGTTACATAGGCCGAATTATCAGCCCGTAGGCAAAACTGACCAACACTTTGGCAAAAAGTCGAAAAAGAGTCCAAAATCCGCCTCGGCCATCGTAACAATATGCAAACTTGTATATAGCACACAACGTAGGTATTAGGAACGCATTACAAATTACGAAATTGCTTTCGTATATACACGGAGGCTGTTATCACCAGAGGCAAAATCGACCAATACTTAGGCAAAAGGTCAAAAAAGAGGCCAAAACCCGCCCTCGGTCGTAATGACACACAAACACATATATAGCACTACTGTAGGGGTATTAGACACGCTATTGCAACTTATGGAACTCGATTCCAACTAACGGAGGCCGAAAGTTACCACCAGAAAGCAAAACCGACCAACAATTATGCAAAATGTCGAAAAAGAGGCCAAAACCCGCCTCTACCGTCAGAATAACACGCAAACACGCAGCATATAGTACTCACAGAGGTATTCTAAGACGCTGCTATAACTTACGGACGCGATTCCAACTTACAGAGGTCGAAAGTTATCACCCGTAGTCAAACCGATAACACTTAGGCAAAAAGTCAAAAAGAGGCCAAAACCCACCTCTACCGTCAGAATAACACGTAAACACATACATAGCAATGCCAGTAGGTACTAGGCACACGTTATAACTTACGGACTAATTTTCGACTTACGGAGGCCGAAAGTTATCATCGGTCCAGAGGCAAAACTCGCCAACACTTAGGCAAAAAGTCAAAAAGAGGCCAAAACTCTTCTCGACCGTCAGAATAACACGCAAAACACATACATAGCACAATGTAGATATTAGGCACGCTACATAATATATGTTACTCGATTTACGACTTACGGAGGTCGAAAGTTATTAGCCCAGAGGCAAAAACCGACCAACACTTAGGTAAAAAGTTAAAAAGAGGCCAAAACCCACCCTACCGCTCAGAATTTATTAACGAAAAACACATGCATAGTACCGCAGATAGGTATTAGGCACGCAAAAACTTACGGACTCGATTCCAACTTACGTGAGGTCGAAAGTTAATACCAAGTAAAAAACCCGACCAACACTTAGGTAAAAAATAAAAATAGAGGCTAAAACTCGCCTCTACCGTCAGAATGTCACGCAAACTCGCACATAGTACCGCCAGAGGTATTAGGCATGCGTTATAACTTACGAAACTTGATTCTCGACTTTACGAAGGCCGAAAGTTATCGCCAGTAGCAAAACTGACCAACACTTAGGTAAAAAGTCGAAAAAGAGGCCAAAACCCGCCTCTACCATCGTGAACGACACGTAAACACATGATAGCAATCGCAGACGATATTAGGCATGCATTATAACTTACGGACTCAATTTCGACATACGGAGGTCGAAAGTTATCACCCGTAGTCAAACCGACCAACACTTAGTAAAAAGTCGAAAAAGACGCTAAAACCCACATCTACCGTCGTAATAACACGCAAATACATACATAGCACCGCATGGGTATTAGACACGCTATTATAACTTACGGACTCAATTCGACTTACGGAGGCCGAAAGTTATCAACCGTAAGCAAAAATCGAACAACATTTAGGTAAAAAGTCAAAAAGAGGCTAAACCCGCCTCTACCATCATAACGACTCGCAAACACATACATAGCACCGCTGTAGGTATTAGGCACTCACATAACTTACGGACTCAATTCCGACTTACTTGAGGCCGAAAGTTATCACCAGTAGGTAAAACCGACCAACATATAGGTCAAAAGTCGAAAAAGAGGCCAAAACTCCGCTTCTACCGTCAGAATAACACACAAACACGCATATAGTACCGCAGTAGGTATTTGGCACACGTTATAACTTACGGACTCGATTCCAACTTACGGAGGCCGAAGTTATCACCTGTAGCCAAAACTGACCAACACTTAGGCAAAAAGTCGAAAAAGAGGCCAAAACCCGCCTCGGTCGTCGTAACAACACGCAAACACATATATAGCACAGCGTAGGTATTAGGTGTGTGTTACAACTTACGGGACCCGATTCAGACTTATGGAGGCCGAAAGTTATTAGCCCCAGTAGGCAAACCGACCAACACTTAGGTAAAAGTTAAAAAAGAGGCTAAAACTCGCCTCTACCGCCAGAATAATTACACGAAAACACATGCATAGTACCGCTTTAGGTATTAGGCACGCCAGAAAACTTACTAGACTCGATTCCAAATTACGGAGGCCGAGTTATCAGCCTGTAAGCAAAACAGACCAATACTTAGGTAAAAAGTCAAAAAAAGATGCCAAAACCTGCCTCGGGGTTCATAACGACACGCAAACACGCACATATCACCGTTTAGGTATTAGGCACGCGTTACTACTTACGGACTCGATTCTCGACGATCGAGACCGAAGTATATCACCAGTAGGCAAAACTAACCAACACTTAGGTAAAAAGTCAAAAAGAGGCTAAAACCGCGCCTACCATCGTGAATGACACGCGAAAACACACACATAGTACCGCTGTAGGTATTATGCACGCATTACAACTTACTTGCACTCGATTTCGACATACTTGAGGTCGCTTTTCACCAAGGCAAAACTAACCAACACTTAGGCAAAAGTCAAAAAGAGGCCAAACCCACCCTACCGGTCAGAATAACACTCAAATACATACATAGCAATCGCATGGGTATTAGGCATGCTTATTATAACTTACGGACTCAATTCCGACTTACGGAGGTCGAAAGTTATCACCTGTAGAAGCAAAACCGAACAACATTTAGGTAAAAAGTCAAAAAGAGGCCAAAACTCGCCTCTACCATCAGTGAATAACACGCAAACACATACATAGCACACCGAGGGTATTAGGGACACTCTGCTAAACTTACGGACTCGATTATGACTTACGGAGGCCGAAGTTATCACCAGAGTAGGCAAAACTCGACAACACTTAGGTAAAAAGTCGAAAAAGAGGCCAAAACTCGCCTCGATCATGTAATAACACACGCACACACATACATAGCACAGCATCGGTATTAGGCACGTGTTATAACTTACGGGACTCAATTCTAACTTACGGAGGCCAAGTTATCAGCCCGTAGGTAAAACTGACCAACACTTAGGCAAGAAGTCAAAAAGAGGCCAAAACCACCTCTACTGTCAGAAAACATGCAAAACATGAATATAGCACCGCAGGGTATTAGGCACGTGTTAGAACTTACATGACTCGATTCTGACTTACAGAGGCCGAGTTATCAGCCCGTAGGCAAAACTGACCAACACTTGAGCAAAATGTCGAAAAAAGGACAAAATCCGCCTCGACCGTCGTAACAACAAGCACACACGTGCATAGTACCACGTAGGTATTAGGCACGCGTTAAAACTTACGGGACTCGATTCCGACATACGGAGGCCGAGTTATCAGCCCGTAGGCAAAACTGAACAACACTTAGGCAAAAAGTAAAAAAAGAGGCCAAAACATGCCTCGACCGTCGTAACGACACGCAAACACATGCATAGCACCGTGCATGTATTAGGCATGTGCTACACCTTACGGGACTCGATTCCGACATACGTAGGACAAGTTGTCACCCAGAGGCAAAATCGACCAACACTTAGGTAAAAGTTAAAAAATGGCCAAAACACGCCTCGGCCATCAGTATTGACATGCAAACACATGCATAGCACCGCGAGGGTATTAAGCACGCATTATAACTCCCGACACAATTCGACTTACGGAGGCCGAAAGCACGCCCAGAGGCAAAACCGATCAACACTTAGAGAAAAATTCAAAAAGAAGCCAAAACCCACTTCTACCGTCAGAATGAAACATGCAAAGACATAAAGACCGCCAGAGGAATTAGGCACGCACGCATGTGTTACGGACTCGATTCCGATGACGGAGGCCGAAGTTTTCACCAGAGGCAAAACTCGCCAACACTTAGATAAAAAGTCAAAAAGAGGCCAAAACTCGCTTCGACCATCAGAGAATAACCCGCAAACACACATAGCATAGCACACAGAGGTATTAGGCACGCGTTATAACTTAAGTGACTCGATTCTAACTTACTTGAGGTCGAAAGTTATCACCAGTAGGCAAAACCGACCAACACTTAGGCAAAAAGTCGAAAAAGAGACCAAAACCGCCTCGACCATCATAACGACACAAAAACACATACATAGCAATCAAGATAGGTATTAGGCACGCGCTACAACTTAAGGGACTCGATTCTCGACTTACGGAGGCCGAAGCATTATCACCAGAGTCAAAACCGGATAACACTTAAGCAAAAAAGTCAAAAAGAGGCCAAACCTACCTCTGGATGTCAGAATGATACGAAAACACGATATAGCACCGCAGGTAGGTATTAGGCACGCGCTACAACTTACGGAGACTCGGATTCTCGACTTACGGAGGCCGAAAGTTATCACCCGTAGGAAAACCGACAAACACTTAGGTAAAAGTCAAAAAGAGGCCAAAACCCGCTTTTGGCCGTCAGAATGACACGCAAACATATACATAGCACCATGTAAGTATTAGGCATGCGCTATAACTTACGTAACTTGATTCCAACATACGGAGGTCGAAAGTTATCGTCACCAGAGCCAAACTCGACCAACACTTAGGCAAAAAGTCGTCAAAAAGAGGCCAAAACCCGCCTTTGGCCGTCGTCAGAATAACACGCAAACACATATATATAAGACCGCTGTAGGTATTAGGGCACGCAGTAAAACTTACGGAACTCGATTCACTTTGACCTACGGAGGCCGAAAGTTATCATCCCAGAGGCAAACCGACCAACACTTAGGTAAAAGTCAAAAGAGGCCAAAACCCGCCTCTACCATCAGAACGCACGCAAAAACATACATATATCACCGTGGGTATTAGGCACACGCTACTAACTTACGGAATCGATTCTCGATTTACGGAGGCCGAAAGTATCACCTCGTAGTAAAAACGACCAAACACTTAGGCAAAAAGTCAAAAAGAAGCCAAAACCCGCCTCGGGCATTGTAAAGAGACGTAAACTCAGACATATATAGCACCGCGTAGGTATTAGGCATGCATTACAACTTACGGAACTCGATTCTGACTTACGGAGGCCGAGTTATCAGCCCGTAGGCAAAACTGACAAACACTTAGGCAAAAAGTCAAAAAAGAGGTCAAAACCCGCCTCAGCCATCGTAACGATATGCAAACATATACATAGCACCACGTAAGTATTAGGCATGCATTACAACTTACGGGACTCGATTTCGACATACGGAGGTCGAAAGTTATCACCAGTAGGTAAAACCGACCAACACTTACAGCAAAAGTCAAAAAGAGGCCAAAACTCACCTCTACCGTCAGAATAACACGCAAAGACTTACATAGCATTGCATTGGTATTAGGCACGCGTTATAACTTACGGACTCAATTTTTGACTTACGGAGGCCGAAAGTTATCACCTGCAAAAAACCGAACAACATTTAGGTAAAAGTCAAAAAGAGGCCAAAACATGCCTCTACCGTCAGAATTACACAAAAACACATACATAGTACCGCTGTATATATTAGGCATGCATGAAAACTTACGGACAAGATTCGACATACGTAGACCGAAAGTTATTAAATAGCCCGTATTCAAAATCGACCAACACTTAGGTAAAAAGTTAAAAAGAGGCCAAAACCCACATCGGCCATCAGAACGACACGCAAATACATGCATAGCATCGCTGTAGGGTATTAGGCACGCTACAACTTTACGGACTCAATTCCGACTTACGGAGGCCGAAAGTTATCACCGTAGTAAAACCGACCAACATTTGGGGAAAAAGTCAAAAAGAGGCCAAAACCCACCTCGGTTGCAGTAATGATAATGAAAACTCGTACATAGCACCGCTGTAGGTATTAGGCACGATTACAACTTACGGGACTCGATTCCGAACTTACACGAGGTCGAAAAACTAACTATCACCAGTAGGGCAAAATTAACTAACACTTAGGTAAAAGTCAAAAAGAAGCCAAAACCCGCCTCAACCATCAGAATGATACGCAAAAACATACACAACACCGCTGTAGGTATTAGGCAATGCGTAAACAATTTACTTTACTCGATTCCCACATACACGGAGGTCGAAAGTTATCACCAGTAGGCAAAACCGACCAACACTTAGGCAAAAGTCAAAAAGAGGCAAAAACTCGCCTCGGCCATCGTAACGACACGCAATTACATACATAGCATCGCGTAGATATTAGGCACGCGTTAAAACTTACGGGACTCCATTCCAACTTACAGAGGTCGAAAGTATCACCAGTAGGCAAAACCGACCAACACTTAGGTAAAAAGTCAAAAAGAGGCCAAAACCCGCCTCACCATCGTGAACGACACGCAAACACATATACATAGAACCGCTGTGAGAGGTATTAGGTTTACATTAAAACTTATGGGACTCGATTTCGACATACGGAGGCCGAGTTATCAGCTCGTAGGCAAAACTGACCAACACTTAGGCAAAGAGTCGAAAAAGAGGCCAAAACCAACCTCGATTGTCGTTATAACACACAAAATACATACATAGCACCGCATGGGTATTAGGCACGTGTTATAACTTACGGACTCAATTTCGACTTACGAGGCCGAAAGTTATCACCTGTAAAGAAAACCGAACAACATTTAGGTAAAAGTCAAAAAGAGGCCAAAACATGCCTCTACCGTCAGAATTTACATAAAAACACATACATAGTACCGCAGTATGTATTAGGCATGCGCTATAACTTACGGAGAAAATTATGACATATACGTAGACGAAAGCATTAGCCTGTTATGCAAAATCGACCAACACTTAGGTAAAAGTTAAAGAAGAGGCCAAAACCCACATCGCCATCAGAATGTATTACACAAAATACATGCATAGCACCGCCAGAGGTATTAGGCACGCTACATAACTTACGGACTCAATTCCGACTTACGGAGGCCGAAAGTTATCACCTGTAGGTAAAACCCACCAACATTTGGGGAAAAGTCGAAAAAGAGGCCAAAACCCACCTCGCCATTGTAGAATGATACTGAAACTCAGACATAGCACCGCTGAGGTATTAGGCACACGCTATGTACCACGGGACTCGATTCCGATTTACTTGAGGTCGAAAGTTATTCACCAAGAGAGCAAAACTAACTAACACTTAGGTAAAAAGTCAAAAAGAAGCCAAAATCCGCCTCGACCATCGTGAATGATACGCAAACACATATACAAAGACCGCTGTAGGTATTAGGCATGCGTTGCAATTTACTACACTCGATTCTCGACATACGGAGGTCGAAAGTTATCACCACTGGCAAACTGAAGAACACTTAGGCAAAAAGTCGAAAAAGAGGCCAAAACTCGCTTCTACCATCGTGAATTACACGTGAAACACATACATAGAATCGCTGAGGTATTAGGCGCGCTAAAACTTACGGACTCGATTCTAACTTACGGAGGCCGAAAGATCACCTCGTAGACAAAACCGACTAACACTGGGTAAAAAGTCAAAAAGAGGCTAAAACCGCTTCTATCGTCAGAACGACCCGCAAACACGTATATATCACCGTAGGTATTAGGCACGCTACTACTACTTACTTGACTCGATTCTCGATTTATCGAGGTCGAAGTTATAAGCCCGTAGGCAAAACTGACCAACACTTAGGCAAAAAGTCGAAAAAGAGGCCAAAACCCGCCTACCATTGTCAGAATGAGACGGAAACTCAGAATAGCACCGCTGAGGGTTTTAGGCATCGCTACATAACTTACGAAACTCGATTCCGACTTACGGAGGTCGAAAGTTATCACCAGTAGGCAAAACTGACCAACACTTAGGTAAAAAGTCAAAAAAGAGGCCAAAACCCGCCTCAGCCATCGTAACGATACGCAAACATATACATAGAACCGCATAGGTATTAGGCATACATTACAACTTACGGACTCAATTTCGACATACGGAGGTCGAAAGTTATCACCTGTAAGCAAACCGACCAACACTTAGGCAAAAAAGTCAAAAAGAGGCCAAACCAACCTCTACCGTCAGAATAACACGCAAATACATACATAGCAATCGTATGGGTAATAGCACACGTTATAACTTACGGACTCAATTCTAACTTACGGAGGCCGAAAGTTATCGTACCCATAAGTCAAACCGAACAACATTTAGGTAAAAGTCAAAAAGAGGCGAAAACATGCCTCGACCGTCAGAATTTACATAAAAACACATACATAGTAATCGTAGTATGTATAAGGCCTACGCTATAAATTACGGACTCGATTTTGACATACGAGACCGAAAGCATTAGCCTGCAGATTCAAAATCGACCAACACTTAGGTAAAAGTTAAAAAGAGGCCAAAACCCGCAGACGGCCATTGTAACGACATCGCAAATACGCGTATAAGACCGCTTAGGTATTAGGCACGCTACACAACTTACGGACTTGATTCTAACTTACAGAGGTCGAAAGCATCGCCCGTAGAGGCAAAACCGACCAACACTTAGGCAAAAAGTCAAAAAGAGGCTAAAACCCGCCTCACCGTCAGAACGACACGCAAAACACGCATAGTAGTACCGTGTAGGTATTAGGCATGAATTAAAACTTACGGGACTCGATTCTAACTTGCAGAGGTCGAGTTATCAGCCCGTAGGCAAAACGGACCAATACTTAGGCAAAAAGTCGAAAAAGTGGCCGAAACATGCCTCGGCCATCGTAATGACACGCAAAAATATACATAGCACCGCTGTAGGTATTCAAGTATAACTTACGGACTAGATTCCGACTTATCGAGGTCGATGACACCGCTTTGCCAAACCGACTAACATTTAGGCAAAAGTCAAAAAGAGGCCAAAACCCGCCTCGACCATCATAACGAACGAAAACACGACATAACACCGCTGTAGGTATTAGGCACGCGTAACAACTTAAGGGATTGATTCCGACTTACAAAGGCCGAAAGTTATCACCAGAGGCAAAAACCACCAATACTTAGGCAAAAAGTCAAAAAGAGGCCAAAACCCGCCTCGACGTCAGAAAGACATGCAAACACGTATATAGTATTGCAGTAAGCATTAGGCACGCTAAAAAACTTACGGGACTCGATTTCAACTTACGGAGGCCGAAAGTTATCACCAGACGCAAAACCCACCAACACTTAGGCAAAAAGTCGAAAAGAGGCCAAAACCCGCCTCACCAGTCATAACAACACGCAAAACACATACATAGCACCGCTGTAGGTATTAAGCACACGCTACAACTTAAGGGACTCGATTCTCGACTTACGAGGTCGAAGTTATAAGGCCATAGACAAAACCGGATAACACTTAAGTAAAAGTCAAAAAGAGGCCAAAACCGCTTCTACCGTCAGAATTACATGCAAACACAAACATAGCACCATGTAGGTATTAGGCACGCTACAACTTATGGGACTCGATTCGACTTACGAGGCCGAAAGTTATCACCAGTAGGTAAAACCGACCAACATATAGGTCAAAAGTCGAAAAAGAGGCCAAACCCGCCTCTACCGCCTTAATGACACGCAAACACACGTACATAGTACCACATAGGTATTAGGCACGCTACTTAACTTTACGGGACTTGATTCCAACTTACGGAGGTCGAAAGTTATCACCAGTAGCCAAAACCGAACCAACACTTAGGGCAAAAAGTCGAAAAAGAGGCCAAACCCGCCTCTTACCGTCAGTCAAATAACACGCAAAACATATATAAAACCGCAGTAGGTATTAGGCGTAAGTTACAACTTACGGACTCGATTCAGACTTACGGAGGCCGAAAGTTATCAACCCAGAGGCAAACCCGACCAACACTTAGGTAAAAAGTTAAAAAGAGGCCAAACCCGCCTCTACCATGTTATAATCGACACGAAAAACACATGATAGTACCGCGTAAGTATTAGGCACGCTGTTAAAACTTACTTAACTCGATTCCAACTTACGGAGGCCGAAAGTTATCACCAGAGGCAAACCGACCAACACTTAGGTAAAAAGTCAAAAAGAGGCCAAAACTCGCTTCTACCGTCAGAACGCCACGCAAAACACGCATATATCACCGTAGGTATTAGGCACGCTACATTACTTATCGAATCAATTCGATTTACGGAGGCCGAAGTTATCACCAGTAGGCAAAACCCCGACCAATACTTAGGCAAAAAGTCGAAAAAGAAGCCAAAACCCGCCTACCGTCAGAAGAGAGATGTAAACTCGCATATAGTACCGCTGTAGGTATTAGGCATGCATTATAGCTTACGGAACTCGATTCTGACTTACGGAGGCCGAGTTATCAACCCGTAGGCAAAACTGACCAACATTTAGGTAAAAAGTCAAAAAAGAGGCCAAAACTCGCCAAACCATCGTGAACGACACGCAAACACATGCATAGAACCGCGAGGGTATTAGGTATGCATTATAACTTACGGGACTCGATTTTGACATACAGAGGCCGAAGTTATCACCAGTAGGCAAACCGACCAACACTTAGGCAAAAAGTCAAAAAGAGGCCAAAACCCACCTCTACCGTCAGAATAACACGCAAATATATACATAGCAATCGCATGGGTATTAGCACGCGTTATAACTTACGGACTCAATTTTGACTTACTTGAGGCCGAAAGTTATCACCCGTAAGCAAAACCGAACAACATTTAGGTAAAAGTCAAAAAGAGGCCACCAAAACCCGTGATCTACCGTCAGTCAGAATAACACGCAAAACACATACATATCACCGCTGTAGATATTAGGGATAATCGTTATAACTTACGGACTCGATTCGACTTACTTGAGGTCGAAAGTTATCCCAGAAGTAAAAGTCGCCAACACTTAGGCAAAAAGTCAAAAAGAGGCCAAAACCCGCTTCGACCGTCAGAATAACACGCACACACATACATAGCATAAAGTCAGTATTAGGCACGCATTATAACTTATGGGACTCAATTCTACCTTACGGAGGCCGAAGTTAATCACCTCGTGAGGTAAACCGACCAACACTTAGACAAAAGTCAAAAAGAGGCCAAAACCCGCCTCGACCATCAGAAAGACACGCAAAACACATAACATAGAACCGCAGTACGATATTACGCACGTGTTAGAACTTACGGGCTCGATTCCGACTTACAGAGGCCGAAAGTATCGCCCAGTAGGCAAAATCGACCAACACTTAGACAAAATGTCAAAAAGAGACCAAATCCCGCCTCCGTCAGAATAACACGCGCAAACACGTGCATAGTAAGACCGCCAGAGGTATTAGGCACGCTGCATAACTTACGGACTCGACTCCAACTTACGGAGGTCGAAGTTATCACCTGTAGCCAAAAACCGACCAACACTTAGGCAAAAGACGAAAAAGAGGCCAAAACCCGCCTCTACCGTCAGAATAACACGCAAAACACATATATAGTACCGCTGAGGTATTAGGGCGTAATGTTACAACTTACGGACTCGATTCAGACTTACGGAGGCCGAAAGTTATCAACCCGTAGGCAAACCGACCAACACTTAGGTAACAAGTTAAAAAGAGGCCAAAACCCACCTCTACCGTTATAACGACACGAAAACACATACATAGTACCGCGTAAGTATTAGGCACGCAGCTAAACTTACTTTAACTCGATTCCAACTTACGGAGGTCGAAGTTATCACCAGAGGGCAAAAACCGACCAACACTTAGGTAAAAAAGTAAAAAAGAGACCAAAACCCGCCTCGGCCGTCAGTCAGAACGCCACGCAAACACGCATATATATCACCGTAGGTATTAGGCACGCTACATTACTTAATCGGAATTGATTCTCGATTTACGGAGGCCGAAAGTTATCACCAGAAAGCAAAACCCACCAACACTTAGGCAAAAAGTCAAAAAGAAGCCAAACCCGCTTCTACCGTCAGAAGAGACGAAAACTCATACATAGCACCGCAGTAGGTATTAGGCATGCATTACATAACTTACGGAACTCGATTCTCGACTTACGGAGGCCGAAAGTTATCAACCCAGTAGGCAAAACTGACCAACATTTAGGTAAAAAGTCAAAAAAGAGGCCAAAACTCGCCTTTAGCCATCGTGAACGATACGCAAACACATACATAGCAGCACCGCTGTAGAGGTATTAGGTGCATGATTATAACTTACGGACTCGATTTCGACATACGGAGGTCGAAAGTTATCACCAGTGAGGCAAAACCGACCAACACTTAGGCAAAAAGTCGAAAAAGAGGCCAAACCCACCCTACCGTCAGAATAACACGCAAATACATACATAGTAATCGCATGGGTATTAGGCACGCGTTATAACTTACGGACTCAATTCGACTTACTTACTGCCGAAGTTATCACCTGTAGCAAAAAACCGAACAACATTTAGGTAAAAAGTCAAAAGAGGCCAAAACCAGATCGGCCATCGTCAGAATCGACACGCAAACACATACATATCACCGCTGAGGTATTACAAAATCGTTATAACTTACGGGACTCGATTCGACTTACTTGAGGTCGAAAGCATCACCAGTAGGCAAAAGTCGCCAACACTTAGGCGTAAAAGTCAAAAAGAGGCCAAAACCCGCTTCGACCGTCAGAATAACACGCACACACATACATAGCATAAATATTTCAGATTAGTACGTGTTATAACTTACGGACTCAATTCTACCTTACGGAGGCCGAGTTAATGTTCCGTAGGTAAAACCGACCAACACTTAGGCAAAAGTCAAAAAGAGGCCAAAACCCGCTTCTACAGTCAGAAGACACGCAAACACGCAACATAGCACCGCAGTACGATTAGGCACGCACAGAACCGACGGGACTCGATTCCGACTTACAGAGGCCGAAAGTTATCGCCGTAGAAAGCAAAACCGACCAACACTTACGTAAAAAGTCAAAAAGAGGCTAAAACACGCCTCGACCGTCAGAATGATTTAAGCAAACACATACATAGCACCGCGTAGTAGTCTTAGGCATGTGCTACAACTTACGGACTCGATTCTAACTCTACGTAGGACAAGTTATCACCAGTAGGCAAAAATCGACCAACACTTAGGTAAAAAGTTAAAAAGAGGCCAAACCCCGCCTCTACCATCAGAATGACACGCAAACACATGACATAGACCGCCAGAGGTATATAAGCACGCTGCTATAACTTACCCGACGCAATTCCGACTTTACTTGAGGCCGAAAGTTATCGCCAGAGGCAAAACCGAGCAACACTTAGGAAAAAGTCAAAAAGAAGCCAAACCCACCTCTACCGTCAGATTGACACGCAAAACACGCACACAGTACCATGCAGAGGTATTAGATACGCAGCATAAACTTACGGACTCGATTCTCGACTTACGGTCGAGGTCGAAAGTTATCACCAGTAGGCAAAACCGACCAATACTTAGGCAAAAAATCGAAAAGAGGCCAAAACTCGCCTACCGTCAGAACGATACGAAAAACTAAAACCAGTATAGCACCACATAGGTATTAAGCACGCTGCTATAACTTACGGACTCGATTCCGATTACGGAGGCCGAAAGTTATCAACCCGTAGACAAAACTTACCAACACTTAGATAAAAAGTCAAAAAGAGGCCAAAACCCGCCGACCATCGTGAATGATACGCTTAATACATACATACCAATCGCTGTGAGGTATTAGGCATATGTTATAACTTACGGACTCGATTCCACATACTTGAGGTCGAAAGTTATCACCCGTGAGCAAAACTAACCAACACTTAGGCAAAAAGTCAAAAAGAGGTCAAAACCACCTTCTACCAACAGAATCGACACGTAAACACATACATAGAACCGCGCAGGTATTAGGCATGTGTTACAACTTACGGGTCTTTATTCGACTTACGGAGGTCGAAAGTTATCGCCCAGTAGCAAAACCAACAACACTTGGGCAAAAAGTCGAACAACAGGCCAAAACCACCTTCGACAATGTGAACGATATGCAAATACGTACATAAAGATCGTAGAGGTGGTAACCAAGCAAGGCGCGGCTACGGGCCAAAAAGCCCGAATTTTCACGCCAAAAAGTAAGTTCTTCACGACAAAGGGGTTTGGGTCGGTCACGCTGGCCAAGGTGGTTTATGCTTATTTTTTCCAACTTTTTTGAGCCTCATGGGCTGGGGCCAACGGCCGCCAAAAGGCCCGGTTTTATGGGTTAAAAATGTGACCTAAAGCCCGCCATGGGCGGGTTACCGCTCGCCCTTTGGGCCTGCTTGCTGTGTCTAGCATCGTAGGTATTAGGCACGTTATAACTTAAGGGACTCGATTCCTTCATACGGAGACCGAGCTATCAGTTTGTAGGCAAAATCGACCAACACTTAGGCAAAAAAGTCAAAAAAGAGGCCAAACTCACCTCGGCCGTCAGAATAACACGCAAAGACATACATAGTAATCGCATGGGTATTAGGCACGCGTTATAACTTACGGACTCAATTCCGACTTACGAGGCCGAAAGTTATCAACCCGTAAGCAAAAAAACAACATTTAGATAAAAAGTCAAAAAGAGGTCAAAACCACTTCTACCGTCAGAACGTACACACGCAAACACATATATAGCACCGCTGTAGGTATTAGGCACTCACTATAACTTACGGACTCTATTCCGATTAACTGAGGCCGAAAGTTATCACCAAGGCAAAACTCGCCAACACTTAAAGCAAAGCAAAGAGTCGAAAAAGAGGCCAAAACCGCCTTTCGACCATCAGTAACAACACACATACATACATAGCACAACGTAGTATTAGGCACGTGTTACAACTTACGGATTAAATTTAACTTACGGAGGGCCGAAAGTTATCACCTGTAAGTAAACCGACCAACACTTAGGCAAGAAGTCAAAAAGAGGCCAAAACCCGCCTCTCTAGCAATGTCAGAAGACACGCAAACATGAACATAGCACCGCAGTAGATATTAGCACGTGTTAGAACTTACGGGCCTCGATTCCGACTTACAGAGGCCGAAAGTTATCACCCGAGGCAAAACAAACCACCAACACTTAGGCAAAATGTCGAAAAAGAGGCCAAAACCCGCCTCGTACCGTCAGAATAACAAAGCAAACACGCATATAGTACCGCGTGGGTATTAGGCACGCGTTATAACTTACGGACTCGATTCCGATAAACGTGTTAGGTTTTTGTGAAAATCAAAGTAGCAATCAAATTGCAAAATTTAATGCGAGCGTAATAAAAAATCGATTTTAAAATTTTTCACAAACCAATTACCCTGATCAATCTTTATGCATATTATTAATTAAACGAAGAATAAGAAATTGTGAAATCATACCCTTTGTAGAAACGAGCTTCCTCGTGTACGAGTTCACCTCCTACTTCTCCGCGATCTCCTCAATCTCCGCAAATTCCTTCCTTTGATCAATGTAAGCCACCCAAGTGTATGGCCTCTAGAGGTGATCCACCAAGGAAGAAGAATTTTCAAGAAAAAAGGTGTATTGCTCAAACCCTAGTTTTTCCTATCTCTATAGAAAAAGGGAGTACTTCCAACTCTTTGGAATTACGATATTTGATATCCGATATAAGACTCTCTTATAAAGATATCGTAACCTTATTTGATTAAAATAAGGTATTATTTATTTAATTAAACTCTTTTAATTAAATGGGCTCCCTAATCTTATTAGGAATAAATGAGAGTACTTATATTAAATTAATTCCTAAACTCTTTTAGAAATTAAAATAATAATAATTGTAATAATATTAATAAGACTCTCTCTTATTAATTTATATTTAATATTTCCAAAATATTAAATAATAATATTAAGCTATTTAATTTATTCTATCACCATAGATTAAATTAAATATACTTAACATATTATTACGATTATGCCATTAACTTCTTAAATAATTATTCTTCCTTTTATGGTGTGACCCTTTAGGTTATCTATATTAAACCTTGTGAATAAATCAATTAGAACAATTCTAACCTTATTTAAATAAATAAATTAAACGAATAATTTATTTAAATAAATAATATTTATTCTACAATAGGATAAGCCTCTAAATGATCAACGACTTTTCCGTATAATATAGATTTCAACATTAATCATAAAAGAACCTTTGAGTAAATAGTTACTCAGTACAATTCAATCCTTCCACCATACAATGTCCCAATTAAATATAAGACATGGAATTACTGTCAAGTCTTATTTTATTTAATTATATATATTTCGATTCCTAAATGCACAACTCCTAATGAATACAAATTAAAAACTACTTTCTAATTTCATTCCACCTTGGCCAAGGATTCCTGGGTTGTCATTTATCGAATCACATAGGACATTTCTCTTCTTTTACTAGAAGTGGTAGATTCTTTATTGATCATTCATTATCTCCATATATAACTTATTACACCCAAGCATACCCTTTGATATACTCTAAGAGTCTTAAGGAATAAGTCAAAGTGTAATTCATTATATATAAGATACTATGATGATCTCAAGACTAAGGATCATTTGTACTACTATCACTACGTAAATTCCTATTGACAGCAAGTAAAACTCCATTAGGTATTCCTTATGAGTCACGCTCAAAGGAACTTATTCTCTAATAAGTACCTACATACTTGCTTTTAGTGTTCCACACAAATGATCATGAGATCAATCATCCTCATCCAACGAAAGCAAGAACGACGTACTAATCTATCCGGATTTACTAATCCCTTTTTAGTAATCCATTGATTGGGAACATTTTAGTTCTAAGTTATCTAAGAATTTAGATCTCATTAACATGATCTCATCATGATTCTAAAAGCATTGCTTAAAACTATGGGTTTATCACATATTAAAATAAAGACCATGTAGATAATAAATGCCTTTAATAAATAATTCTTTTATTAATAAATAAATAAGATTGATTACAAAGTATATGCTTTATCATCATACATGATTGGCTTGTATGCATACTACTTTCAAAACGGAGGCCGAAAGTATCACCTCGTAAGCAGCAAAACCGAACAACACTTAGGGCAAAAAGTAAAAAAGAGGCCAAAACATGCCACTACCGGTAAATAAATGACACGCAAACACATACATAGCACCGCCGCATGTATTAGACATGTGCTACAACTTACGGGACTCGATTCCGACATACGTGAGGCTAAGGTGTCACTACTTAGGTAAAATCGACCAATAATTAGGTAAAAAGTTAAAAAAGAGGCCAAAACCCGCCTCAACCATTGTAATGACATGCAAACACATGCATAGCACCGCGTAGGTATTAGGCACGTGTTATAACTTACGGGACCCAATTATGACTTACGGAGGCCGAAAGCATCGGGTTCAGAGGCAAACCGACCAACACTTAGGAAAAAAAGTCAAAAAGAAGCTAAAACCCACCTCGGCCGTCGTAATGACACGCAAACACGTACATAGCACCGCGCAGGTATTGGGCACGTGTTACAACTTACGGACTCGATTCGACTTACGGAGGCCGAAAGTTATCACCGTAGACAAAACCCGACCAACACTTAGGCAAAAATCAAAAAGAGGCCAAAACTTGCCTCGGCTGTTGTAACGACATTTTGAAACTCGTATATCGCACTACGTGGGTATTAGTGCACACGCTATAACTTACGGGACTCGATTCCGACTTACGGAGGCCGAAAGTTATCGTACCCGTAGATAAAACTAACCAACACTTAGGTAAAAAGTCAAAAGAGGCCAAAACCCGCCTCTACCATCATAACGATACGCTTAACACATACATAGCACCGCAGAGGGTATTAAGCATACGTTACAACATACGGGACTCGCTTCCACATACGAGGTCAATTATCGGCCCCAGTAGGCAAACCGACCAACACCTAGGCAAAAAGTCAAAAAGAGGCCAAAACCACCTCGATAATCGTGAACGACACGCAAACACATATATAGAACCGCGTGGGTATTAAACATGTGTTACAACTTATGGGTCTTGATTCTCGACTTACGGAGGTCGAAGTTATCGCCCAGTAGGCAAAACTCAACAACACTTAGGCAAAAAGTCAACAAGAGAGGCAAAACCAAATTTCGACCGTCAGAACGATATGCAAACACGCACATAGAACCGCCAGAGGTATTAGGCACGCGTTAAAACTTAAGGGACTCGATTCCAACATACGGAGGCCGAGCTATCAGCCTGTAGGCAAAACTGACCAACACTTAGGTAAAAAGTCGAAAAGAGGCCAAAACCCGCCTTGCCGTCAGAACGACGCAAAACACACATGCATAGCACCGCAGAGGTATTTGGCATGCGTTATAACTTACGGACTCGATTCCGATATAAGAAAGGCCGAAAGTTATCACCAGTAGTAAAACCGACCAACACTTAGTGAAAAAGTCGAAAAAGAGGCCAAAATCGCCTCGACCGACATAATGACACGCAAACACGCATATATATCAATGGCTTCGATATTAGACACGCGTGTTACAACTTATGGGACTCGATTCTCGACATACAGATGCCGAAGTTATCGCCACAGTAGGTAAAACTGACCAACACTCAAGCAAAAAGTCGAAAAAGAGTCCAAAATCCACCTCGGCTGTCGTAATAACACACAAACATATACATAGCACTACATAGGTATTAGGCACGCGTTACAACTTATGGGACTCGATTTTGACTTACGGAGGCCGAGTTATCAGCGTGTAGGCAAAATTGACCAACACTTAAGCAAAAAGTCTAAAAAGGGGCCAAAACAAGCCTCGGCTATCGTAACAACACGCAAACACGTACGTAGCATCGCGTAGGTATTAGGCATGCGTTATAACTTATGAGACTCGATTCCGACTTACACGGAGGTCGAAAGTTATCTCGCCAGAGGCAAAAAATCGACCAACACTTAGGCAAAAAGTCGAAAAGAGGCCAAAACTAGCCTCGGATGTTTGAATTTACACGCAAAACACATACATAGCATCACGTAGGTATTAGGCACGACATTACTTACTTACGGGACTCGATTCTCGACTTACGGGGGTCGAAAGTTATCACCCCTGTGCAAACCGACCAACACTTAGGCAAAAGTCTAAAAAGAGGCCAAACCTACCGACCGTTGTAACGATAGTAAACTCTTACATAGCACCGCAGTGTAGGTATTAGGCATGCGTTATAACTTACGGGACTCGATTCCGACTTACGGAGACCGAAAGTTATCGTACCAGTAGGCAAAAATCCGACCAACACTTAGCTAAAAAAAAAAAAAAAGCCAAAACCCGACTTACCCGCCAAACGACGACACGAAACACATACATAGAACCACGTGGGTATTAGGCATGCGTTACAACTTACGGGACTTGATTCCGATATCTGAGGCCGAAGTTATCAACCCAGAGGCATAACTAACCAACACTTAGGCAAAAAGTCGAAAAAGAGACCAAAACCTCCCTCACGTCAGAATTTATTACACACAAACACTTACATAAGATCAAGTGTGTTATGTGACGCCCCAAAATAGGTATACATCACCCATTTTGAGTTGTCAAATACATGGTATGTAAACTACTACAACTTTATTATTACAACATAAAAACTGTGAGTTTAAAATACAAATATTGTCATCTAGACAATATCAATACCCAAATAAATCCTCATCACAATTATTAATACATTATTTTATGAAAATGGTGAGGACTACTAAACAACTCTCTCTAGAACCATCATTCCATACCCCGACTGCACTCTCGCTTATATTCTCGCCTCCTGAGAAGAAAATGGAACAACAAGGAAAAGGGTGAGCTCAACTAGCCCAAGAAAGAATATTATGACTAAGATAATATAGAACAAATTATCGTTAGTCCTCAACAGGAAAAAAAACTGATAGAATACAATAGACAACAAATTTCGGATCAATATTCGCGGAAAAATAATAATTCATAGAATAGTTACGTAGAGGATGAAATCTACTAATATCTATGAATTTAACGAATCCATCATCATTATTTTATCCCTCAGTAACATCAATCAATATACATCTTGAATCAAATATTCATCTTTGCACTACAGCCAAAGATATTCATCAATCGTCATGTTCACCTCAACACTGCTCATCTTTGCACTACGGCCAAAGATATTCATAAGAAAATCAACCATCTTTGCACTATAGCCAAAAGATATTCAAGAACATCATCATTTAGGGACCGAGGATGATGAAAAATATTTTTAAAGAAACGAATCCAAAGGAAACAAAAGACAAGATTAAGGATTAAGGATTAAGGATTCAGTAATTCGGTTTATCCATGTCCAAAAATACCTCAATAATAATCATAGTGGAGTAAAATTCAAGAATGATCAAAACATGGATACAATCAAAGCTAGTATCCATAATAGATATTTTGGACAAAAACGAAAAATTTTAATTTTTCTGTGGATAGTGTCGTATTCGTGAATAGTGCCGTATACGTAAATAGTGCTATATACGTGAATAGTAACAGCTACATAAAAAGTTTCAAATTTGATAAAAACTTCAAATCAATATTTTGGCATAATGATATTAAAGAAATAATATCATTACAAAAAAAATAATATCCCTTACCTCGAAAAGACAAGATTTAGTTGAAACACCTGATATCGACTATGACTTGAACTTGCACCGTATAGCAATACTCAAAGTATACTCAAAATACTCACAAGAATACGCTCGATAATATAGAGAGAGAAAACTTCACTTTCTGGTGTAATTTTCAATTCTAACCTAAGCACCCTATTTATAGAAAAATGCTTAGAACACCAAAGCAGAAAATTTAATATAATAATATATTTATAAAAATTTGTCTACGCCAACCTTTGAGAATCTGAAATCAGCCCCTTCAACACACATATGGAACACACCTTAATGAAAAAAACGTTTTTCATACTTTAAATATTTTAAACTTCCAAAAATCAATTATTTCGGAGCTTCGAACTTCAATAATTCATAATAAATAGCCCTTTTATCCGACAATTTGAATCTCGCGAGTTTTTATAGGAAATTCAATTCTCTACAACTTTTCAGAAGAAAGTTTTTCCAAATTCCAAACAGAAATTGACCGAAATCCACAAACGGACGATTTTACAGGCTATAATCAAATTTCAGTCAATAAATGGGGTCCACCGACATGTTTAACATGTTTTAAATATTTATTGTAACAAAAATACTCCTCCTCCACATATACTCATATATCCCACATTCATCGTAAAAATATCATCATTATTATATTATTAAAATATAATAATATATTTAAATGAATTATTTTATCGTAAAAGAGATAAAATTTCAATTTTCAACAATTTCACATTAAAAATTTTTTCCATCTATATCCACATAAAATCAATATTTTCCTCATCATATAAATCAATAATTAATTATTCAAAATAATATTACGTAATCACAATCATCGACAACCAGTGCGCTTCCTGTGAAAGGGGGGCCTTCCTAGGTAAGATTTCTCCTTCATCATGCGCATGCAATTAAATAACCTCTCCTTAAATGAACTTTCTAGACATTGTCAATAATGTTATCTAATAATATTATTCAGATAATATGAATTATTGTCTCGATAATGGAAAATACTTGTGTAATGACAATTATCGAACAACAATAATAATAAATATCAACACAAAGAATTATTGAATCAATAAAATAAAATAATCGAATAGTAATTATCAGAATAATTATTGAGTAGTGCCTTCTCACGTAAGAATCAATAATTGGTGCAATACCGCAAAGCTATCGCAACAACAACGCCAGACATCGTGTTTTAACCACCGGGTATTCCAACAAGATTATCTTGGTAATAACTACGCCGTTATTTATAAACAACTTATACTTGTCGCTTTCTTCATCCAATCGCTTTCATTATGGGGGCCACACAAAAGGTCACTACTGGTCGCATTTAATATTCCTCGACAGTAAAAATATTCCACAACGAAACGAATATTCCTCAACAACAATGAATATTTTATAACCACTTGCTTATTTTGTAAAATTTGCGCATTTTACCCATAACTAACCACATTAATCAATTCAACCCTAACAATTTCAAAATAATAAATAAAGAAAATTTCATTTTTATAAAAAAAATTCGGGCTCTTACATATTAGGCACGCGTTACAACTTACGGGACTCGATTCTGACATACGGAGGCTGTTATCACCAGTAAAAAAACCCACCAATACTTAAGCAAAAAATCGAAAAAGAGACCAAAACTAGCCTCGACCGTTGTAACGACACGCAAACACATACATAGCATCGCGTTGGTATTAGGCACGCATTACAACTTACGGACTCGATTCTCGACTTACGAGCCGAAAGTTATCGGCCGTAGGCAAAATGCACCAACACTTAGGCAAAAGTCAAAAAGAGGCCAAAATGGCCTCGGCCAGATTGTAACGATAGGCAAACTCTTACATAGCACCGTAGGTATTAGGCATGCGTTATAACTTACGGACTCGATTCCGACTTATGGAGGCCGAGTTATCAGCCCATAGGCAAAACTGACCAACACTTAGCTAAAAAGTCAAAAAAGAGGCCAAAACCCGCCTTGGCCATCAAAACGATACGCAAACACATACATAGAACCACGTAGGTATTAGCCATGCGTTACAACTTATGGGACTTGATTCTCGATATACTACGAGGTCGAGTAATCAACCCGTAGGCAAAACTAACCAATATTTAGGTAAAAAGTTAAAAGAGCCCAAAACCCGACTCGGCCGTTGTAGAATGACGTCCACGAAAACACATGTATAGTACCGTGTAGGTATTAAGCACACGTTAAAACTTACGGGACTCGATTCCAACTTACAGAGGCCGAGTTATCAGCCCGTAAGCAAAACTGACCAACAAGTAGGTAAAAAGTCAAAAAAAGAGGCCAAAACCCGCCTCGGTCGTCGTAACAACACGCAAACATGTGCATAGTACCGCATAGGTATTAGGCACGCGTTACAACTTACAGGACTCGATTCCAACTTACGGATGGCGAGTTATCAGCCCGTAGCCAAAACTGACCAACACTTAGGCAAAAAGTCGAAAAAGAGGCCAAAACCCACCTCGGCCGTCGTAACAACACGCAAACACATATATAGCACTGCGTAGGTATTAGGCACACGTTACAACTTATGAAACTAATTTCCGACTTACGGAAGCCGAGTTATCAGTCCGTAGGCAAAACTAAACAACATTTAGGTAAAAAGTCAAAAAAGAGGCCAAAACCCGCCTCGGCCTTCGTAACGACATGTAAACACATATATAGCACCGCGTAGGTATTAGGCACTCTTTACAACTTACGGGACTCGATTCCGACTTACGGAGGCCGAGTTATCAGCCCGTAGGCAAAACTCGCCAACACTTATTTAAAAAGTCGAAAAAGAGGCCAAAACCCACCTCGACCGTCGTAACAACGCGCACACACATACATAGCACAACATAGGTATTAGGCACGTGTTACAACTTACGGGACTTGATTCTAACTTACGGAGGCCGAATTATCACCCGTATAAAAAAAATGACCAACACTTAGGCAAAAGTTAAAAAGAGAGGCAAAACTCACCTCGGTGAGTCGTAAAGACACACGAAACATGAACATAGCACCGCGTAGGTATTAGGCACGGGTTAGAACTTACGGGGCTCGATTCCGACTTACAGAGGCCGAGTTATCAGCCCGTAGGAAAAACTGACCAACACTTAGGCAAAATGTCGAAAAAGAGGCCAAAACTCAAGCGGCCCCGTCAGAATAACACGCAAACACGTGCATAGAACCGCATAGGTATTAGGCACGCGTTACAACTTACGGACTCGATTCTGACTTACGGAGGCCGAAAGCATTAGCCCATCGGCAAAACCGACCAACACTTAGGCAAAAAAGTCAAAAAGAGGCTAAAATTAGCCTCGGTGGTCAGAATGACACACAAAACATATACATAGCACCACGTGAGGCATTAGGCACGCTACATAACTTACGGGACTCGATTTCGACTTACGGAGGTCGAAAGTTATCACCCGTAGTCAAAACGACCAACACTTAGGCAAAAGTTAAAAAGGCCAAAACCCGCCTTCTACCATCATAATAACACGCAAAAAAAGCGTATATAGCACCGCAGTAGGTATTAGGCACGCGTTACAACTTACGGACTCGATTCCACTTACGAGGCCGAAAGTTATCACCAGAGGTAAAAAGAACCAACACTTAGGCAAAAAATTCGCAAAAGAGACCAAAACTCGCCTTCGGCCATCATAATGATTATCGCAAACACACCAACACATAGCATTCGAAAAAGAGGCATCACGTAGGTATTAGGCACGCATTAAAACTTATCGACTCGATTCTAACTTACGGAGGCCGAAAGTTATCGGCCTCGTAGACAAAACGACCAACACTTAGGTAAAAAGTCAAAAGAGGCCAAAACCCGCCTCGATCATCGTAGAATTTACACGCAAACACGTATATATCACCGTAGGGTATTAGGCACGCGCGCTACTACTTACGGACTCGATTCGACGATTACCGAGGCCGAAGTTATAAGCCGTAGGGCAAAATCGACCAACACTTAAGCAAAAAGTTGAAAAGAGAGCCAAAACCCTCCTCGGTAGTGTAATGAGGCGGAAACTCGTACATAGCACCGCGTAGGTTTTAAGCACGCGTTACAACTTACGAAACTCGATTCCGACTTACGGAGGCCGAGTTATCAGCCTTTAGGCAAAACTGACCAACACTTAGGTAAAAAGTCAAAAAAGAGACCAAAACCTGCCTCAGCCATCGTAATGATACGCAAACACATACATAGCACCGCGTAGGTATTAGGCATACATTATAACTTACGGACTCGATTTTGACATACGGAGGTCGAAAGTTATCGTACCAGTAGGCAAACCCGACAACACTTAGGCAAAAAGTCGAAAAAAGAGGCCAAAATTAACCCTCTACCGTCGTGTAAACACGCAAAAGACATACATAGCATCGCATGGGTATTAGGCACGCGTTATAACTTACGGGACTCAATTCGACTTACGGAGGCCGAAGTTATCGACTGCAGTAAGCAAAAGCGAACAACATTTAGGTAAAAAGTCAAAAAGGGCGAAAAACATGCCTCGACCGTCAGAATTTACATAAAAACACATACATAGTACTACGATGTATGTATAAGGCTCGTTATAACTTACGGACACGATTCGACATACGTAGACCGAAAGTTATTAGCCCGTATTCAAAATTGACCAACACTTAGGTAAAAAGTTAAAAAGAGGCCAAATCCGTGATCGGCCATTATAACGACACGCAAATACATGCATAGCACCGCCGTAGGTATTAAAGCATGCGACATAACTTATGGGACTCAATTCCGACTTACGGGCCGAAGATCGATCACCAGTAGGCAAAACCGACCAATATTTGGGGAAAAAGTCGAAAAAGAGCCAAAAACCCACCTCGACCATTGTAACATTATGGAAAACTCGTACATAGCACCGCGTGAGGTATTAGGCACACGCTACAACTTACGGGACTCGATTCCAATTTACTTGAGGTCGAAAGTTATCGTACCAGTAAACAAAACTAACTAACACTTAGGTAAAAAGTCAAAAAATAAGCCAAAACTGCCTCGGCCATCGTAATGATACGCAAACACATACATAGCACCGCGTAGGTATTAGGCATGTGTTACAACTTACGGGACTCGATTCCGACATACGGAGGCCGAGTTATCAGCCCGTAGGCAAAACTAACAAACACTTAGGCAAAAAGTCGAAAAAGAGGCTAAAACTCGCATCGACCATCGTAACGACAAGCAAACACATACATATCATCGCGTAGGTATTAGGCACGCATTACAACTTACGGGACTCGATTCCGACAGACGGAGGCCGAGTTATCAACCCGTAGGCAAAACTGACCAACACTTAGGCAAAAAGTAGAAAAAGATGCCAAAATCCGCCTCGACCGTTGTAACGATACAGAAACTCGTACATAGCACCGCGTAGGTATTAGGCACGCATTACAACTTACGGGACTCGATTCCGACTTACGGAGGCCGAGTTATCAGCCTGTAGGCAAAACTAACTAACACTTAGGTAAAAAGTCAAAAAAGAAGTCGAAACCCGCCTCGGCCATCGTAATGATACTGAACACATACATTGCACCGCGTAGGTATTAGACATACGTTACAACTTACGGGACTCGATTCCGACATACGGAGGCCGAGTTATCAGCCCGTAGGCAAAACTGACCAACACTTAGGCAAAAAGTCAAAAAAGAGGCCAAAACTCGCCTCGGCTATCGTAACAACACGCAAACACATACATAGCATCGCGTAGGTATTAGGCACGCATTACAACTTACGGGACTCGATTCCGACAGACGGAGGCCGAGTTATCAGCCCGTAGGCAAAACTGACCAACACTTAGGCAAAAAGTCGAAAAAGAGGCCAAAACTCTCCTCGGCTGTAATAACGACACGCAAACACATACATAGCACCGCGTGAGGTATTAGGCACGCGTTACAACTTACGGGACTCGATTCGACTTACGGAGGCTGTTATCGACCACTTAGTAAAAAGGTTCAAAACCCACCAACACTTAGGCAAAAAGTCGAAAAAGTTCCCAAAAACCTCGATTCCTGGTGGTCGAATTAAGGCCGTATCGGCAAAAGACGCAAACTAATTCATAAAGTCACCGCGTCGCCAAAATTAGGCACGCGTTACAACTTACATAGACTCGATTTAGCACGCGTTACGACTTACGAAGGTCGATTTTGATTAGCCCATCGGCAAACCCGAAAACCAACACTTAGCAAAAAAGTCAAAAAGAGGCCAAAATTAGCCTCGGTCGTCATAATGACACACAAAACATATACATAGCACCACGTGTAGACATTAGGCGCGCGTTACAACTTACGGGACTCGATTCACTTATTTTGACTTATCGGCAGAGTAAAACGAAAAAGTTAAAAAAGAGGTCAAACTCGCCTACTACCAGAACGATACGTTAAAGACATATCCAAGCAGAGGTAAAACCCACGGGACTCGATTCCGACTTACTTGGTCGCAAAAAAACCCACCAACACTTAGGCAAAAAAGGCCAAAGGCCAAAACTCGCCTAACGGCCATCGTAACGACACGCAAACACATACATAGCATCGCGTAGGTATTAGGCACGCGTTAAAACTTACGAGACTCGATTCCAACTTACGGAGGCCGAAAGTTATCAGCTCAGTAGACAAAACTGACCAACACTTAGGTAAAAAGTCAAAAAAGAGACCAAAACCCGCTTCGGTCGTCGTAACGACACGCAAACACGTACATATCACTGTGTAGGTATTAGGCACGCGTTACTACTTACGGGACTCGATTCTGATTTACCGAGGCCGAGTTATAAGCCCATAGGCAAAACTGACCAACACTTAGGCAAAAAATCAAAAAAGAGGCCAAAACCCGCCTCAGCCGTTGTAATGAGACGGAAACTCGTACATAGTACCGCGTAAGTTTTAGGCACGCGTTACAACTTACGAAACTCGATTCCGACTTACGGAGGCCGAGTTATCAGCCTTTAGGCAAAACTGACCAACACTTAGGTAAAAAGTCAAAAAGAGGCCAAAACCCGCCTCAGCCATCGTAACGATACGCAAACACATACATAGCACCACGTTGGTATTAGGCATACATTACAACTTACGGGACTCGATTTACGACATACGAGGTCGAAAGTATCGACCAAGTAAACCAAAACGACCAACACTTAGGCAAAAAGTCGAAAAAGAGGCCAAAACTAACCTCGGCCGTCGTAACAACACGCAAAGACATACATAGCACTGCATGGGTATTAGGTATGCGTTATAACTTACGGGACTCAATTCTGACTCACGGAGGCCGAGTTATCAGCCCGTAAGCAAAACTGAACAACATTTAGGTAAAAAGTCAAAAAAGGGGCGAAAACATGCTTCGACCATTATAATGACATAAAAACACATACATAGTACTGTGTATGTATAAGGCCTGCGTTACAACTTACGGGACTCGATTCTGACATACGTAGACCGAGTTATTAGCCCGTATTTAAAATTGACCAACACTTAGGTAAAAAGTTAAAAAAGAGGCTAAAACCCGCATCGGCCATTGTAACGACATGCAAATCAAAGAGTTGATCTCCATGCTTTTTGGTAAGTGTTACATGGTTATTGTGTTGCACTCTTTTTGTAATTATTTTGTGGATGCACTAATCTTGTAATTATTTTCTAATTGTTGTATAGTAGTGTAAAGAACTCTTTATTAAACTTTAGAATTTAATATGAAATAATCAATTACTCCTCCGTCCCATAGTTATAAATTTGATTTCTTTTGGCACATAGTTTAAGAAAATCGGTTTAAGTGACAATTTTAATGTAAAAAATTTTTCCACATATACCCCTTAATATAGAATTAATAAATAAGTTAATTACTCCTTACTTATCACACTAAAACTCTCAACTTAATTGATTAGCGTGTATTGACCATTAAAGTCCTTAACCATAGAACTTTAACCAAAGATGGAGTTTTTACTTTCAACCAATTGTCTTTTATACACAAAATATGTTAAACTAGTAAAGCCTAAAAAGTTGAATTCTTTTATTGAGAATACATCAACATTAAATATGGTGATAAAAATAATGACGCTGAATGTTGTTTCTTCAAAAAAAAGTAATGGTTGAATATTTATTATAAGGGCATAAAAGTAAAACAATGAACCAACTAAATTTTATAAATAATAAGTAGCCTATATATTGGGACATCCCAAAATGAAAAATCACCCTATAACTATGGGACGGAAGGAGTATTTATATTCAAAATTTTAGAAACAATTTAAACATGTAAGAAATCGAACTAGTCGAACCAATCTCGAACTTATCGAACCGAACTCGAACTTATCGAGTCAATCTCGAACTTATCGAATCAACTCGAACTCGAACTTATCGAACCAAGACCACATGGTTCATGAACATGTTCGATCGAAAGCAATCGAACGTAACACTATGTATGCGAACTCGACTCGACTAAGCGAAAGAATCGAACTCGAACCGAACCTGGGTTCGCGAACGTTGCAAATTTACTACAATAATATATACTACATACCTGAAGGGCATACAAGGCAATTTTAACTAAAGCTGCTGAAAGATGATGATACAATCCATATCGCAAAACTTTTTGGTTCTCACTATTTTATCAAATCAACTAGATAATAGCTCATAATTGACATGAACATATAATGAAGAAATTGACACTTCAAACCAAAGATAACAACTTTGTGACGACCCGGGTTTCATCAAATGATTCATCTCCGGATGAAAACAATCACATTATACGAAAGCTTAGTAATTGATAACATCGGTAGAATGTCTAAAAGAGAAACTGGCATGGATAGAGCCCTCAAGAGAACATGACATCAAGACTTAAGATATTTTAGTTATCTCTCTATGCTCAACATATGAACCGAAAGTCCGAAGTCCCAAGAACTGTGACTGCAATTGAATGAACAAACAATTTCAAAGAATTAGACCATTTAATGTAGTCATTCGAAGAAAGCAGGGACTTCGAGAAGTTATGAAAAAATGTCATAAAAAAAGAAGAAAAGAGATGTCTTGATGCAGTACGGAAGAAGAAATTCAATAAGTTTATTATTAATTTTGTATTTTTATTTAGAGATAAATGTGTTATTAATGAAATTATTTAGTAGGATATTATAGTAATAGCTTTTCATTAGGAGAGTTTTAATTGTAGTAATAGATTTCAATTAGGAGAGTTTATAATAGTAGTAGATTTTAGTTAGAAGATTGTTTCCTAATATTGGGTTTTATATTTAAGCATTGTAATACTTCATAAGTTTCTGAAATTTTCAATTCAGACCCTTAAGTTTTTGAAATTTTCAATTATGTCCCCAAAGTTTCTAAAATTTTCAATTCAAATTTCTAAAGTTTCTAAATATTCAATTTAGCCCCCATAGTTTTTGAATTTTCAATTTAACCCCCAAAGTTTTTAAAATTTTCAATTCAGCCCCTCTACATATATACAATGTCTTCCAGGTTTAACAATCCAGACTTTCTTTGGGCTAAGATAAAGCAACTTGAGCATCGAACTTTGATCATATCTGAGCAATTTAAATGGTCTTGTGTCCCGTATAGTCTGCGAGAGTATTGGAAATTATGTGATGAGCTTGCACTTTCTGAAACAAGTCTTGCAAATTTAAAGGCACATTACGAGTACATAACCACATGTTTTGTTTGTCCATGTTTTGTTCAGGCACAAAAAATGTTCATCCTAATCGTGTTTGTTCAACTAAAGCGACGCTGCGTTCACAAGAGAGAAACTGCATGCAACGTAAATTCTTACAAGACAATTGATGACTGTTTCACAATACTTAAACGTCTCAATAACCAATATGAAATTGGTGAGGATAAAGAAGAGCAAGTACTCTCACATATTAATGCTGGTGAGAAACATGAATCGGAAGTTAAGTGTGTTGAAAAACTTGCAGATTCAGAGATGATTTGCAGTGAGAAAATTGAAGTTAAGTTTGACCCCAAATGCGAAAACATCAAGGAAGATAAAGTTGAGGTCAACAATATTGATTTTCTCTTTCCGTTGATCTGATTGAGTTCCCAACTACTTCAATTTTCTATATTATGTCATTGTTATTCCCAAAAATTGTGCTTAATGACATTAAAACATCGGATCGGAATGTTTTGTTGGAAGAAATCTCTCGGCCGTGGTTTATTATTCTACGATATTTCAACTCGAGGACGAGTTTTTTTCTAAAGCGAGAGAGAATGATGAAGTACGGAAGAAGAAATTCAATAAGTTTGTTATTAATTTTTATTTTTATTTAGAGATAAATGTGTTATTAATTAAATTATTTAGTAGGATATTATAGTAATAGTTTTTCATTAGGAGAGTTTTAATTGTAGTAGTAGATTTCAATTAGGAGAGTATTATAGTAGTAGATTTTAGTTAGAAGATTGTTTCCTTTCTAAATTAGAGTTTTTACTTAATCCCCAAGTATTGGGTTTTGTATTTAAGTATTGTAATACTTCATTATTTTGGGATATTATTGAATATATTGATTTGAGATTAAAACTGTGTGCTTTTGTGTGTGTTTCTTTTACTGGATTCTCTGGGAGATAGGTACTCTTATTCCTTCTTCCTACCCCATCCTACATCATGTCTACTTAAGAGTGCCATACACAAATCTTAATATTTGCAAGGAAAAGTCAACAAAAGTAGGACTCTCTTCTCCAGATGGAGGAAGTGATCCGTATTTCGTTTTCATATCAGTCTTTTTTAATATTTTGCTCCTATTTTCTTTTAGCATCTCTATGGCCAGTGCTAGTAATACCATCTTAGCCTTTTAACTGTCTGCAACACACTTATGTGCAGTAAACAAGCAATGAACCAACACAATGAGAAACATGGATGATAACACATTTCTAGGTCCAAATTTTGTATGCTATCTATCTGTCTATATAAAAGTGTTTACAAGAAAAAAGCACATATGTTTATACCTTTCCCCATTCAGAACCAAGACCACCACATCTCATTTTCAAGTGTATCATCCTCGTTCCCAGTTCATTCTCTACTTTCTTTCGCAAAAAGGTCTCATCAGGTCCAAATGCTTCCAGATATGCAGTGTAACGTTCAAAAGCAGTGTTTAATGCTTTAACAAATTCATATGGTAAAGGTCTGACATTCTGCAGAAATATTCACATGAGTATACAGCATGAATCCGAGAAACAGTAAATAAATAAGTGTCACCAATAACAATGTTTTTATGTAACCTCGCCACTCAATCCAAGGTTGTCATCAATTTCCATCCTCAAAGATACAAGTTTTCCCGTAAATTCCTCAACTGCCTCAGCTGCACGGAGTATATTAGCCAAGATCTCCTGGCCAGCCTTGTCTTCTGTATTTTTAGACAATGCCTTGTTTGCATAATGAATGACAGCATTTGGGAGCTCATCCCAACTTGCAGCCATCAAGTCCTTGACAACAGTTTCGATCTCACGATCATTTATGGCAGGCATGTGACTCAAATAACGCCTGCTTCCAATGTTCATCGAACTCGAGAGAGGGGACCGGAAATCTCGTAATATCAAATGACATCACATTATTCTTTTTGGCAGGTAATACAAAAAGATATACTAACTCAAAACAGGAAAGCTAAAGCTCATAGATAATGTATATCTATTGACTCTAACCAAGCCTAACCAAAGTCCACAATGCAGAAAATCTGTCCTAAAGACACCAAATGATGCAACTTCTAAATAAATGCTCATTAGTAAATTTGTGTCCTAAAAGCACTCTCCACATAAAGATGTTAAGTACCCAGATCAATCTTGTTGAACAAAATGCCACTCAAATAGAATTATTCCATCCCAAGATATTATAATTTATATATATATATATATATATATATAGAGGAACAAAAGAAAAATAAGCAAGGACGATATAACGAAGAAAGTACCCGGGGTGAGGGCGTTTTACAACAGTTGGGAGATGGAAGCAATGAGTCCACTACCGAGGTGATCTTTGTTCTTTGGTAGTGGCGGTGGCGGTGGCGCATGATAGAAAACCTAGGGATCTGCGATGAGATCGAGCGGTATAGAGATCTCATCGTAACAATTTTCTCCATTTTCGTTCTTGGAGTGACGACTAAGTCCCGCATAATTACACACCAATCTCTAAATTCAATTCACCGCAAAAATAAATCGCAACTCAAAAGGCATTCACGAATCAACCTGCACCACAAAAACCCAAATAGAACAAAGCTCGCATTGCTTGTTAACTCAAGATCTTCACATCAAAAACTCCAATTTAAACAAAATAATAAACATAAAACAAAGAATAAACAAAATTCAACCAATATAAATAAAGATCATTACTAAATTCCATAAATTGATAGATTACAAAATCCGTAATTCATAATATGATCTTATCCTCAAAAATCCTACTTCTTATAGTTATAATTTGACGAATTTGAAACTTCCGCATAAAATTCAAGGTTTCTCATAGTGATTGAATTAGTACAAACGAATTAGAATAAAATATATCGAAATTGACATTGATCGTGATCCGAACCCAATTAACTTACAAGCGTGAGGGTAAAACATATACAGTAAGAAATTTGAGCTTCTGATCGAATTTATCTGAGAAAATAAATTTCTCGGGAAAATTTCAGATTTTAAGTGATGTTGAACTTCAAGAAGTGCTCAAGCTTCGACAAGACGGACAGATAGAAAAAAATAAAATATCGAGACGTCTGACAGCTCACAAAAATAAATAGGCAAAAAGCACTTTTAACCCAATCGTGGTTTTTAAGTGTTTTAAGCAATTAATATTTGCTTTTTTAAATATTCAATTGACTCACTTTTAAAAATGTACAATCAAAGCCATTCCGTTAAATTTGAGTAACAGACGTTAACAATTTTCTTATGTGGCTTTTTGAAAAAAAATAAAAAATTACGTGTCTTTGCTGACTGGTTTTTTCGGTCAAATTTGTAGAAAGTCAGTCAAATTTGCAGAAAGTCGGTATTCACCATAGTTTCCGGCCACAAGGTCAAGGAACACAGACCATAAAATTAAAACAATTAAAACCCATATCAACCCAAGATTTTGAAACCAAGAACAATGGAAACCAAATCATCGAAATAAGAAACAAAAACCCAATCGAGATAAGACATGGATCTGTCGGACCAAAGCACCGCCAAATTTAAAAAAAATCCATAATCCGGCTACCAAATTTTGATAAAGCTTCCAAATTTCTAATTGTAAGAGCAACCCACTTCACTTTCAGCAAAACCCATTACATACAAACTTCAAATCAAATGAAAAATCAAAAGAAAAAAGAGATGGATGATGATTTCTTTCTGGCTACATCTTTTAACATTTGAGGCACAAATAATATCTTCAGGTCCGTGAAGAATTGAGTGCATATTGGCCGATACTTGCCACGAAATTACCTGAGAAGTTGACTAGTAGGAAAACACCTCAAATTCAGGTGATAATATTCACTCCTCCGTCTTAGATCTGAATAGCAACCATTTGATGAAAATAAGAGTGATAAAAGAGATAAAAAGATTATTTTTTGTTTTTTGTTTTTTGTCTGCACTGGCTTTTTAGTTATTGATAAAAGGAATGTGATATTAAAAGAAAGAAAAAGAGATAGTTTTTTTTATGTTTAGTTATTAAAAAATTTTAATATTATTTGTATTATTTAGAATTAATTTTAAAATAAAAATAATTATTAAAAGAAAAAAAAAAAATAAAAGGAAAAAAAAATTATATAGAAAATAAATTAAAATATTTATTTTAATTTATTATTTTAATTACTATTTTGTCACATAATTAATGATTTTTTTATTTTTTTTTTGAAATTAATGTAATGTCGTAATAGATCTCATTGATACAAAAATTTTGATATATTATTTGTATTATTTGGTATTAATTTTTAAAATAAAAATAATTATTAAAAGAAAGGAAAAGATAAAAGGAAAAGAAAAAATTATATAGAAAATGAATTAAAATATTTATTTTAATTTTATTATTTTAATTATTATTTTGTCACATAATTAATGATTTTTTATTTTTATTTTTTTTTAAAATTAATGTAATGTTGTAATAGATCTCATTGATACAAAAATTTTGATATATTATTTGTATTATTTGGAATTAATTTTAAAATAAAATAATTATTAAAAGAAAGGAAAAGAAAAAATTATAAAAAATTAATTAAATAATAATTATTTTTTTACCACATAATGATTTTATTATTTTATTTTTTTTGTTTGAGAAGAAAAAATTATAAAGAAAATCCATTAAACAAGCATTGACCATTATAAAGAAAATCCATCAAACAAGCATTTTGACCATTTGACCAAAAAAATCAGTCAGTAAAAGACACATAATTTTTTTTTTTTTTTCAAAAAGCCACATAAGCAAATTTTTAACGCCTGTTACTCAAATTGGACGGAATGGCTTGATTGTACATTTTTAAAAAGCATAGTGGATCAATTGAATATTTTAAAAGCACAGTAACTAATTGCTTAAAACACTATAACCACAGTGGGGTAAAAATGCTTTTTGCCAAAATAAATAGCAGGAAAATTTGTAATAGAAAGTCCGAACCTGAGGTTAGGGCCTTGGTTCAGCAGTGCGTATAAGCCATGTTTGGTTAGGAACTAAGGGATCTACTCCAATTTATTTTAAAGAAATTAATACGTTCACACGTCATATTTTTACAAAAACTTCTACCTAAGTAGATACGTCAACGAAAAACGGATATAATTTAAGACAAATTTATATTTTTATATGATTTCTCTCATATGAATAAATGGGTTTTATCTTCAGTTGAATAAATTATGTGAAATTATTTTAACATATAAAAAATATCATGGGACCTTTTCTCATATCTAGTGGTGAAGCTAGAAAATTTATTCAGTAAAGTCAAAATATTGTGATGCTATAAATAATTTGACGGGAGGTCGGGAGCAGCAGCCCTGAGCCAATTTTTTTAGATAATTTTATACTTTTTGGTCTGTTAAATAGATAAAACATGTATTTTGTTACAATATTATTAATATAAGAAGTAATAACATTATATATATATATATATATACACACCTTATTGACCTCTAATACGCCTTTTTAATTATAAATTTGTTAATAAATAATTTAAATTTCTTATGTTATAAAAATAATATAAATTAAATTATTATTTATTTTAAAAATATTAGATGAATATGCATACATCAAGGAGTAGAATTAATGTGGAAATGAAAAGGCTATAAAAAAATTTAATTTGACCTTGTATATTAAAAAATTTATAAAATTTTAGTATGGTCAATTTATTCATTACACTTAAATTTTTTATAAATTGATCATATATTATAAAATAAATTTTTTTTTTCAGTGAGGTCAATTGACCGCACTCTCTAATATGGCTTCGCCACTGCTCATATCTTTCTAGTTTTTTATTATTTTTCGAATTTTTCTAATTTTTGGAACTAAAATTCTTTAAAAATTTATGTTATTTTTGTACAACTATTTTTAATTCAAAATCGAATAACATGCAATATTTTATTACTATCAATACTTTAATGCATCAGTTGTTGTGAATTTTTAATTAAATCATCTAAATAGTTACATAATTATATATATAAAAAATGCTACTCTTTAAAATAATAGTGTGTGTGTATATATATATATATATATACATATACATATATATAGAGAGAGGAAAGATCAAGAGCATTTTCCTTATCTAACATTCCTTCTTAAATAGCACTCCTTTATTTATTCCTCCTTATCTAGCATTCACCTTATATTTTATGATAAAGTTTAAAAATTGTGTAGATTGTGTAAATTTATAATCTATTCACAACGATAAAAATTGTTAAATTGTGTAGACTTATTTTGAGGGCGTCACACCACCTACGACTTATCATCGATTTCTTTTATTTCTCCCACTTTCTATCACTACTTTCTCTCGAGGCGGCAGGCGAGGCAGAGTCAGGACTGAGACAGGCGAGACGAGGCGAGGCGGCGGGAGGAGAGAGGAGAGGACATGACATGACATACTTGACACAAACTTGTAAGACTTAAAAATTTAAGGTTCATTTGAGCGGAGATCATGCGAGCCTAGCCACATAAGGTAGAAAAAAAATTGTCGAGCTACGCATAAATATAGGACTCATTTCTAGTATTAATGTACAGTAAATATATATGAAATTATTATTTTTTCTTCTGAAGATATTAATTTTATTTTAATTGAAATAAATTTCACTAGAGCTTAAAAAAGGTAGCGGAAAATTACAATATTTATAACGGGAGATTACTTTTCTCTCTATTACTAAAAGAAAATCTTTTTTTTTTTAATTTTAAAGCCAATATGTAAAATCTTAAATTTAAAATTTAATGTGATTTTTTATTTTCATATGAGAGAAGTATTATTTTAGTTGGTTAAATTTACCGTGCTAAAATAATTTAACAATTTTTTGAATAATCGACAATACATTAATATCAATCAATGTATTAATGACGATGCATTAATGTATTATCGGGTGTTATATTTTTTGTACATAAAATTGTTAAAAATACACTTTTTATATATTTACTTTTCCGCACTTAAAATCACGAAAAATACACTTTTTATATTTTTATTTGACTCACAAAGTGTATATTTATCTATAAAAATATCTTTTTATGAATATCATCGTACCTTTTATACAATATGCATGACTAATACTTGCATATTTATATTTTTTATATGTTTAAACAAACATATTACTTATATGGTAACAATATGTATGTAGTCATTCTCGCACTTATTTGCAGGCTTTAGATTGGGTCAATTAAAGAAGCTTTAAAGTCCAAATGCCCCATTTATTTTACTTTTGCGTTGGAAACAAACAATGTATTCTTATATTGGATTGGGAAATAGGCTGGGCAAAAAGTAATCGATGTTTAACAGGCTCGTAGTCATGGTTCGGTTATTCGGTTCGTAAGCCATTAAACATCGGACAGCTTTGGTTACAAAAAGAAAGTCATGTGAGGATCACGTGGAATAGAGTGAAGCAATATGTTCGATGTATAAGGAGTGTGGCTGTCAGGGGGTCATTATTGATGTTAACGCCAAGATCTTTCTCCACGTCCCAATCACCAAGACGCGTCCGATATCCTGCATAGTTCAACAAGTCAACACCCAAAAGTTTGACGGCTTGACCGTCGGGGATAGCTCCGACGTGAGAGTCAGTATCGGCGATCACAAGGTTAACAATGGAGGAAAAAATGTCTAATGCCTGAGAGAGAATAATAATATGAATGTGTGTAATGTTTTGTTACTTACCTCCCCCTTGTGATCTCAAATTTCATACGTCTTTCTCTAATCCGGTTCTGGTACCACCCATCACCTCCTGACACCTTTCCCCCACTCCTGGTCATTTCAACCAAAAGTATGTAGCCTGCCTCCATACCTGCTGCCACTCTTTGCCACCGCCAGTCCTCCGAGTCCCATCCTCATTAATGCCATGTAGAAAGGTGGCAGACATAATAATCAACTATTATTTGGAGTAATGATTACCGGTCAAAGCTGGGCTAAATGGCAATTTGTATAATGGGCCAATTCAATAAGTAAGCCCAAATAATGGAAATGACCCATACGACCGGATCCAATCCTAATGGACTTAATGAAATAAATCAAATAATTGGGCCCAAAGCATCCGGACCAACAGGACAAGAGTAATCATAACCCAAGGGAGGAGCCCATTAAGTCTGGTCCAATAAGGAAAAGGATCATGGCCCAACATTGCCCCCTAGTCTTTTATTAAAAAGGGGGTTTAATGGAAGACTATAAATAATATGGATCCATGATATAACAAATTATGATAAGTCACGAGAGGCCCAAAGTGGGACTCATCAAAGCCCAATTAAGTCTGTCCAAATTGATACCAGAGATAGAAATGGGAAGCCCAACAGACATAAACCCACTCTGATTAGGATATTTAGACCCAAAACCGGATAACACCTCTTCCAATTCACCATCATTACTGTGAATTAACTGTGCCGCCCTCGATTACCGTGTAACCGTCAATATAAAAGGTAAACTTTACCAATTTTGTCAGTTTTACCTGTCAATTTGAATTTCGAACCTTCAAGCTTTCTTTTTATCTCTCGAGCTTTCCTTGTATTCTCTGCAAACTGTTAACAATGGCGTCTCAAGATTCTGAGCAAGGTCGTCCCCTGCTAGTGACACCAATTTGCTCCATTCCTCCAAACCCAAACTCTACCAAAAATGCTTCGAGTTCTGGTCAGGCTGCTGCAACTACTAAGAAGAAACCAACAACGACATTTTCTCCCAGTCCTTCCGAATTCTATAGAACAAAAGCGAGATGTCCATGCCAACATCCCTCGAAAAGTTTCTGAGGTCGACTTGGAAAGCTTGAACTCGTTGCCACATTCCGGATACCCACTTGGTGAGAGTTCCCAGGTCTGGAGAAAGGATGTACCAACGCCCTGAAGGATGGATGGCTGTTACGACGACCATTCTGGAGAAAGGGATCTGGTTCCCCCTTCACGCCTTCGTGGTGACTTTGTTAGGGTTTCTGGGTGTTGGGTTCGCCCAATTAATGCCGAACTCTTATATTCATATTCTAGCATTCATAGCTCTATGCCACGAACTTGGCGTCGAACCTGCGCTCGACTTCTTCTTTACTGTATACAAGGTCGGTCAGTCCAGAGAGAAAGGATTTAAGACCATAAGCAAGCATTCTTCAAAAACAGGAGAGAGGTTCGAGAGATGCTCGTTAGAGAATACTCCTTCAAGCAACAAAGGATGGCATGAAAGATGGATTTTCGTCAAAGGACCCGAAGTCCTTTCCTTACAAAATTGGGCCATCGATGAGAAGATTTCTACGGACTTGAGACGTTTACGAGAACGCGAGGTAGAGATGATAAAACTTTTGGACAATTTCCCGAGGGAGGAATGGAACTATAGACTTCTTTCCAACCAAGCGTGGTTGTATAACCACAAACGTAAGTACAAATTCATTTTGTGAATATTTGAAAATTTTGTGATATGGATTCTGATGTAGAAACATTAATCTTCCGTAGTAACTTTGATCAAACCGCCGCCTTGAGGTGAAAGACTTAGAAGATTTGTTAGCTGGAAAACCGGTAGAAGCCACCGTCGATTCTTCACAACATGAAGTCCCATCCGAAGACAATGCAGCCGGAAAATCTGCAGATGTTGATGCCGAACCTTCACAACCGGAAGCTTCCTCCAAATTCAACCCACCTACCGAAGTACCAACCGATGAGCCTCAGACCCACGCACCCGAAGATGACGAACCTCTTCTTCCGAAAAAGTTCTTCAACTTCGTCGAAGGAAAAGAGCCATCCGAAAAAGCCTCGGTACCGATCTCCATCCCATCGACTCAAGACCTTTCCGAATCCGAACCAGACCTTTAATTCGATACCTCCAACTATCAATCCAACACCACCAACCGCTGACCCAATACCTCCGACCGCTGACCCAATACCGCCGACCGCTGACCCAATACCACCGAATGTTGATCCAACACCACCAACCGCCGTCCCATCTCGAATTATACTCGATACCTGCTCGATATCATGAATCATATTCGAATACTGGTCTGATCTATACTAACAAGCTAAATATGTGATATTTGTATCGATCTTTATAATTTATAAAGTGTAGTATTAAATTGTGTAAGCTTGTACTTAAATAAATCAATGAATTGATTATCAATTTGTGTTTCATTCTTTGTAATTTATTTACATAATTAAAAATAAAAAACTTTTATATATAAACATTAGTTTAATAATAAAATTACCATGAAGTGGTTTAGTATTAAGTGAAACGGTTTATATTCGAAACTCAATTTGAAGGCTCGTGAGTAACTCGTTTTGTAAACGAGTCGAACACTTACGAGCCGAGTTGGTTCGACTAATGATCCGAGTCGAATCTAGCGCAAAATTAGAAATTTCTTATCGAATTTGAGCTAAATTTTTTCGAGTCGAGCTGAATGTGAGCATTAGAATGTTCGTTGATATTCGATTCGTTTACACCCCTAATGATAAGGGCTATGTGGGACGAGACTATATTTCAAACTTCAAGAGTTTCCCTTAGATGAGGGCTATGTGGCTTGAGGGCTATGTGGCTGGAGTATTTTCTGAAAATAGTCTCAAACAAGTTCAACTTTCTCATTTACATCCATTTTGTTAACTTTTTTTTAAAAATAGGCTAAATGTCAGATGAACTCGTGTTGAAAATAATAATTCAAATTCAAAACCACTTGGATTGGCGTTGGAATGTTGTCATGATCATTACTGTTCTTAATCAGTTTTTTTTATTCTTGTTAATCATATTTTTTTCAAACAAAAAACTTATCTGAATTAAAAAAAACAAATTTATTTTTTTAAAAAAAAGAAAGAAATTTGATAATTTTTTTATGGGATAAATAACGTTTTGAATTCACTTTATCTTTGAGGTCCTGATTTTCATTACAGATTCTGAAACTTTTTTTATTACAATTGAATAATTGTACTTTCATATTATAAGACCCCTCAATTTTATGAAATAAAAGTATTCAATTTTCTTATAATTACAATTCAAAAAATGGTTAAATTGATAGAAAGTTAAAGTTAAGGGTGATATATGAAATTTTTTTCAAAATACGCAAGTGGTTATAAAATATTCATTGTTGTTGGGAATATTCGTTTGGTCGGGAATATTCTTTCATTGGGGAATATTAAATGCGATGGTAGCGAATTGTGGTCCCCATAATGTAATAACTGCTTTATGAAGAAAAAGACAAATTAAAGTTTTTATAAATAATCTGTAGTAGTTTGCTACCAATAACATCATTGAATACCCAAAGGGTAAAGTAAAATAATACGCTGTTGCAGCACAAGTAGATACCAGTATTGCACCAATTATTGATTCTTACGTAGAAGACACTACTCAATAATTATTACGAATAATTACCGCTCAATATTTTATTTTGATTCAATGATTCTTTGCGTTGATATTTTATAATTGTCCTTTACACAAGATTTTTCATTATCGATCAATAATTTATATTATTTGAATAATATTATTAGATAACATTATTGGCAATGTCTAGAAAGTTCTGCCTCTAAAAGAGAGGTTTGGTCACCTAATTGGCTGCCAAGAAGGAGAAATTCTTATTGGAAAGCCCTCTTCCCTGAATCCGCACGGTCATGTCGATATTGTGATCTCGTAATATTATTTGTGAATAATTAATTATTGATTCATACGATGAGGAAAAATATTGATTTTATGAGGATATAGATGGAGAAATTTTTTAATGTGACAATTGTTGAAAATTAATATTTTATCTTTTTCTCGATAAAATAATTCAATTAAATGTATTATTTTAATAATATATTAATGATGATATATTTTACGATGAATGTGGGATATATGAGTATATATGTGGAGGAGGAGTATTTTGTTACCAAAAATATTTAAAGCATGTTTTATGTGTCGGTGGACCCCATTTCTCGATGTAAATTTGATTATAAACAGTAAAATCGCTCATTTGTGGATTTCGGTCAATTTTGTTTGAATTTGGAAAAACTTTCTTCTGTAAAGTTGTAGAGAATTGAATTTCCTATAAAAACTCATGAGATTCGAATTTTTCTGGCAAAAGGGCTATTTATTATGAATTATTAAAGTTCAAGTTCAAATAATTGATTTTAGAGTTTAAAATAATTTAAATAACAAAAACGTTTTTTACATTTTGTTTCCCTCATTTAACATGTGTTAGGGCTGAGTTCTTATGTTGAGAGCATACGTATGAATTCTTGGAAAAATATATATAATATTATTATTTTAATAAATTTTCTCGCTTTGGTGTTCTAAGCAATTTTCTATAAATAGGTCTTAGGTTATAATTGAAAATCACACCGAAAACTCAAGTTTTCTCTCTCTATATTATCGAGCGTATTCTTGTGAGTATTTTGAGTATAATTTGAGTATTGCTATACTCACGGTGCAAGTTCGTTCGTCAATATATTCCACTCAAAAGTACGCTTTCTTTTGAGGTAAGGATAATAAGTGATTTTAAGGGTTATTATTTCAAATTCTTCCGAACCTTCAAAATTCTGGAAAAATTTGAAATGATAATTTGATGAGTTTTGTTGATTGTGTCCAAAATGGCGATTTTTGGATGTATAGATTAGGAGTTATGGATTTTATGAGAAAATACTATTTTAAAAGTAATCTTGCTTATAACTCCTTGTGATTAACTCTAAAATTGATGAAATTTTTATTGTGAGTACATATATATAATATCAGTATATCGTATAAATTTCAAATTTTTGGATAAAAGTACAATTTATGATAAATGTTTAAATATTCTTGGTTTTGGCCATGTGAAAAATAGTAAATGACTTTTAAAAATTCTGAGAAAAATATATGTTCAATATAGGACTATATTCTGCTAAATTCCAGAAAAGAAATATTTTTGGAACTGATTTGTTATTTTTCATGAAAATGGACTAGTTATGAGTAAATGAATTAAATATATTATGTGAGGTAAGAAAATTAGAAAATAGGATTTTATGGCTTGAGAATCCTACATGAGGTATATGCAGATTTTTGATGAGAATTTTGGTTATTGGTGATAAAATCTTATGAGTTTGGCATTTTAAGATGATTAAATTCATTTATTAGTAAAGTGTAAATAATTAAAATAAATTGTTTATAAGTTTAAGAAATGATTAAAATATTGTGGTAATATTAATAATATTAGATTATGAGATTATTAAGTGATTTATAATATTTTGATTAAGTTGTTATGAAATCATTGATTTATGAATCTTACTCTTGAGATTAAATCTATATGTTGATTATATTATTTTTATATAACATTCTTATAACCCTAATGATGATATTTCTCTTTGACTTGAGTGTAAAGATGGATAGATTATTGGTATGATCGTGACTATAGGTTCTCTTTGGCCAAGAAGTGCAAAATTGAATTGTTGGTAAGGTATGATCATGACCATTAAATTTATAATTGAATATCTTTAGCTTTTAAGTGCAAAGGTGAATTGATCAACATATATAGTTATAATTATGGTTTATATAAATTCTAAATGATTATGTATTTCTTTGAGATATGAATATCTTTGGTCCAGTAGTAGTCAAAAGATGACTTGTTGATGAATATCTTTGGCACAGTCTGAAGATGAATTGTTGATGAATATCTTTGGGTGTGGGTCGTAAGTGCAAAGATGACACAGTAGTTGAATATCTTTGGCCGTAGTGCAAAAAGATGAATCTGTTGATGAATATCTTTGGCCCAGTAGTGCAAAGATGAATCGGTTGATGAATATCTTTGGCCCGTGAGTGCAAAAAGATGAATTTATTAGTATGATTATGAACATGAATCGTGATTTGGTATAACCATGATCTTTGATATTTCGTGTAAAGACAAGTGATGAAAATTATCTTCGTCCTGAATGAGAAAAGGAATTTAGAACAACAATTACAATTATGAGTTATACATGTGATTATGGATGTGAATTGTTGATTGATATTACGAGGATAAAACATTGTTGGTGGACTTTTAACATGGAGAAGATAATAGACTTTTTATGGTCTATTCGACTCTTCTAATGGAGTGCTTTCGTTCACCGCACTACGGTCAAATTTTTTTTATCATCTACCATATGTTCTAAATCTACGATTTATTATTGATGAAGGCTATTGATAATTTAATTATCTTTAGTCATGATATTTTTTTTTATCGAAGAAGCTCAGTTGTCTCACCCTTTTGCTTCACAATTCCTTCGTGTAATAAAAGTGTAGGCGGGTCGAAATGGGAATAACAAGGAATAGAATCGGTGGTCTATAGATGTTGAGGTGAGGTGAATTTAACTTGGAAGGGTGTTTTGCCACTATCATACAAGATGTCTAATGACATACAACCTCGTGTCATCATAAGACGTCAGGTCTTTCATCCACTTGGCTTTGAGTATATCTACCAAGACTACCTATATGATCTTAGAGTCTATTTGAAATTTAACTCTTAATTAAAGACAAGAGAGATAATGATATGTCAAGAGAAAACTCACCATTGGGAAGAATATGATAAGAATCTTCTCATTTTTCTTTAAGGGGTCTATCGGGTCAACCAAGGATAATTACTGGCCATATGATATCTATCATAACCTGTAAGCATGGCCTCCCATGTATATGAAAGGTTTCCTCGAGCACTTCCCAAATTCTAATTTCTAAAAGCAGGTTTCTAAACCTTTATGTAAGGTGTCATTATGAGGTCTCATCCACTATACATGAGTCGCAATTGATATATATTTGTATCCAAATTCACAAAGATACGTGTTGTTGTATTTTGCGGTTTGTCACATTGTAGTTGTTTTACCATGTACGATATGACAATGAACACATTTTTTGGGGAGTATAAATGGGTCATTATTTTCAATTTCACCAAAAAAACGGATGAAAAAGCTGACTAGGCATAAATGGGTTAGTTTTGCTGATGTGGACGGCCTTTGATTTTTGACCCATATCTATCATTATTTCCATTTTCAGTTTTCACATACAATAATAATAATTGAATACAAAAAATAAATACTTTATAATTTTATTTATTTATAATAATACTTTATTATTTATAATTATTCATATAAATTTTTTTTATAATTTATAATTTTTAAAAAAAATTAAAATTTTAAAATTATTATTATTAGTAATATTTTATTTATTTATTATTAAATAACATTTAGTTAACGTTTTTTAAAAAATTAGTTCAGTTTAAAAAAATATTAGTTCGATTTAAAAATTAACGTTTTTTAAAAATTAAAAATTCTATTTTTATATAAAAAGTAGCGTTTTTTAAAATTAACGTTTTTTAAAAAATTAACGTTTTTAAAATTAAAAATTCATTATTATGTTTTTGTTATTTTAAATTATTATTACAAAATAATAATAATAATTTCACAATAAAACAATTTTTTTTAAAAATAGAATTTTAAAAAACATAAAATTTTTAACATAATTTCTTTTTAAAAATTAGTTCAGTTTAAAAAAAAATTAGTTAACGTTTTTAAAAAACTAGTTCCGTTTAAATTTTTTTCTTAAACTAATTAGTTCAGTTTAAGAAATATTTAATTAATTTCTTTAATAATTTCTTAAAAAACGTTAACTAATTATTGTAATTAATTTTTAACGCTTTTTTAACTAATGTAATTTTTAACGTTAACGAATGTAATTAATTTTTTTAACGTTTTTAATGAAATTATTAAAGAAATTAATTACGTATTTCTTAAACCGAACTAATTAGTTTAAGAATTTTTTTAAACTCGAACTAATTTTTTAAAAACGTTAACTAATTTTTTTTAAACTGAACTAATTTTTAAAAAGAAATTATGTTAAAAATTTATGTTTTTAAATTCTATTTTTTAAAAAGTCTGTTTTATTGTGAAATTATTATTATTTTTTGTAATAATAATTTAAAATAACAAAAACATAATAACAGAATTTTTAATTTTAAAAACATTAATTTTAAAAAATGCTACTTTTTTATAAAACAGATTTTTTTTAATTTTTTAAAAAACGTTAATTTTTTTAAAACTGAACTAATATTTTTTTTAAATGAACTAATTTTTTAAAAAACGTTAACTAAACGTTATTTAATAATAAATGAATAAAATACTACTACTAATAATAATAAAATACTACTAATAATAATAATTTTAAAATTTAATTTTTTTTTAAAATTATATAAATTATAAAAATATTTTTATATGAATAATTATAAATAATAAAGTATTATTATAAATAAATAAAATTATAAAGTATTTATTTTTCAGATTCAATTATTATTATTGTATGTGAAAACCTAAAATGAAAAGAATGATAGATATGGGTCAAAAGTCAAAGTCAGTCATTCACATCAAAGAAACTAACCCATTTATGTCTAGTCATCGAACTTTTCATCCGCTTTTTTTTGGACGGAATTGAAAATAATGACCATTTTATAATATATGAGAAGACAGCTTATTCAATTGTAATAAAAAAATTTGATGAACTGGAATAAAAAATTCCAAGATAAATCTGATGGCAAAACGTTATTTATCCCATTTTTTTATTGAGCAAATTTGAAAATAAAAAAATTGAACGCCATTTCAAATGAGGTTGGAACAATTTATTTATTTATTTTTTATAAAAGCTAATGTGTCAGAGCATATGTTAGCTGAAGCCATTTGAGTTTTTTTTTTTAGGCTATTTTCAGAAAATACTGTGACAGAGTCTTCTGTTCTCTTCGGTGACTTCTTATCTCCTGGTCTGTGAGGCTGCCTCCTGCTCTTCAAGGGGCTTCTCCTTATTCCATCATAAGATCCGTCCTCTCAAATTTCCCTCGGTGTTTGTTGGTGGTAAGAAATCTATCCACTGTGCAACTTACTGGACCAAGACCATTTGGGGCACTCGATGGCAGCAGGGTTTGGACTTGATCAAGGCTGAGCCTTCTTCTATTCCAATTTGGATCAGATTTCGTAACGTCCCTCTTGCTATTTGGCACGATGATGGCTTCGCATACCTGGCTAGTCATTTTGGTAAGCCTGTGGTGTTAAGTTTAATCAGCTTGCTCACTTCTAAGTAACTATGCTTCCATTACAGATCTATTATTCAATTTTCCCAAGATACGTGCACCAGTTGTGCACCCATTTGGCAGTGTAAGCTCGTTGGAAAGTTGGTCGGAGACGGCGCATCTCAATCGGAGTTGCGACGCATCCGTACGCGCTTCTTTTCTTTGCGTATGTTTCCCTTCTCTGCAGTGCTGACCTGAATTACAGTTCGTGCAGTACGCGTTTGATGATTTTACGGGTCGTACAGTTCCAGATCTGGGTCGGGTTGTGAATCGGGTTCGGGTTTCATCAGGTTATTTGGTTTTTCCGCTGTATACGAGTATTTCAGCTCGGTTTCGTTCGTTTTCAGGTTTCTTCTTCTTCCTTTGGCAATCCGATAACTGTAACCTATGGATTAGTGAAATTAATGTAGAAGCAATCGATGGACTCTAAGATTCAACCCCTGTTTTAAAATTGATGTGAAGAAGCTCTAGTTTTCTTGGTTCAATGTTATGGTGTTTAGTTTATAATTGAGTTTCTCTGTCTTTAATTTTGATTCATCATCAACCTCAAATAACTCCAACTTTTATATTTCATTTCATTTCATTTTTTTGGGTTAAAAAAATATAAAAGAGTGATGATGAATAAATAAACTCAATTATAAGATATCAATTATAAACTAAACACCGAAGAAAATTATAGCTTCTTTACATACATTTTAAAACTGGGGTTGAATCTTAGAGTCCATCGATCGATTCTACATTACATCTCCGACTGAATTTCACTAATCCATAGGTTACAGTTCTCGGATTGCCAAAGGAAGAAGAAGAAACCTGGAAAACGAATGAAACCGAGCTGAAATAGTCATATACAGTAGAGAAACCAAATAACCTGATGAAACTCGAACCCGCCTCATAACCCGACCTGGACCCGGAACTGTACGAACCGTAAAATCACCAAACACTAACTACACGAATTGTAATTCAGGTCAGCACTGCAGAGAAGGGGGAACCGTACGCAAAGAAAAGAAGCGCGTACGGGCGCGTCGCAACTCCGATTGGGATGCGCCGTCTCCGGCTAACTTTCCGGCGAGCTTACACTGCCAATTGGGTGCACGTATCTTGGGAAAATTGAATAATAGATCTGTAATGGAAGCATAGAGTTTTTATGGGTTACTTAGAAGTGAGTAGAGGCGGAACTAGGGGGGCATCTGACCCCGGTAGCAAAGGCGGAATTAAGGGGAGCCGGGCGATCACTGCTGTTTTGTTTGGTGGAAGTCATGACCTTCCGGCGACTTCTTGTCTCCTTCGGCGGCGGCTCATTTTCTTCTTCGTTAAGACGTTACACAGGTTTTTTTTTTAGTAACTTGAAACGACTTCGTTTCATTAAAAAAAAATAATCTAATCTCTTATGACTTATCAGGGCCATCAGGTAGAATTTGAAATTAGGGCTTTCACTCTTTGTGTCGCCGAATGAAGGACTGCTCCTCTGCCTCTCGGCCCGACGGCCTCTGTATATATATTAGATTATGCAAGTATATCTAATATCTTTATGTATTCTGTTAATCATTGATAAAATAAATTGTTGAGATTTTCTTTTTAAATGGGCGGTGGTTCATGGTTGTATTAAAATTACTGGTTGGCATTTTATTGAATAAGGAATACTAACCTTGGTACAATTCTTAAGTTCTTACTGACGTTCCTTAATAGATCTTTATTTTATTCTTCATCTAATTTGATTACCTTTTTATTTTTATTTTTTTTTCTCAGGCAAATTATAAAAGTTTGTATTGTTATTTAGGTATCCTAAAATTATTAAATTTTATGTTTGTTTTGAACTCATAATCTTCAAAAATCTGATGGGAAAAAAAGCAAATAGTTTATTGTTTGAATACATATTAAACTCAATTGATGTTAAAATGCTAACTAAATAGTTTGATTGGTAAAACAGGACTGGATTAGTGGATTTCACATTTGATTCGATCTGTTTTGGTTCATTGTTTTTAATTTTAATTTTGTATTTTATGAATCTTTCAGTTCCACTTACTGTGAAACCCGGGAAGCCTGTATTGGAACCCTTTATCAAGATAGTAGGCTGCTTCATTACTCCAATCCTGCTTGGTCCTTCCTTTGAACTTTGGTAATTTCTAAATTTCAATTTAGGTTATGTCTTTCAATTGTTAGGTTAATTGAAATTATTAAATTAGGTTAATTGATGAAATTATGATGAAATGTTTGAAAGAAGCACTTCAAGCGTCAATAAATAAATTTTTTTTACTGATGTATTTTGACCCCCCACCTTGAAGCTTTGTGATTGATGGCTTTATCAAGGCTAGGCCTAGATGCTCTAGCCAAACATTGTTTCTATAGTTTCTAAATTCCTTGGTTTCCTTGGCTAGTATTACTCTTATTGTTGTTGCTATTGCACATGAATGTCTTTGAATGGATGATGCGACTCCATTATGTGGTCTGGGTTATGCTGCACTGTTGCTTTCAACCCCGACCTTGTGGTTGCATATTTGAATGTTGTAATGGTTATTCATTGTGCATTGGGTTTCTTGTTGGTATCCATGGACTTTCCGTCCTGATTTCAGAGGCTGAATATTGCACCGGGATATAGTGCAAGCATAAGAGTACACTTTGATCGTGTTGAACTCTTGATTGATAAAGTTAACCTTGCAAAGCAGGATGCTTTATCTACCATTTCATTCCGTGCTCTCAAATCTTGTTTGAAATATCATCTGACGGGCAGGCAACAATCAAGGCTGGCTGACCCTAAGTCACCTTGAAGCTTTGTGATTGATGGTTGTGTCAAGGCTAGGCTTAGATGCTCTAGCCAAACATTGTTTCTATAGGTTTTAAATTCCTTGGTTTCCTTAGCTAGTATTACTCCTATTGTTGTTGCTAATTGCGCATGAATGTCTTTGAATGGATGATGTGAATCCAGTCTGTGGTCTGGGCTATCCTGCACTGTTACTTTCAACCTCGACCTTGTGGTTGCATATTTGAATGTTGTTATGGTTATTCATTGTGCATTGGGTTTCTTGTTGGTATCCATGGACTTTCCGTCCTGATTTCCGGAGTATCTCTGCTGGGTCTTCAGCCTATTACTCTTCACGTGCGTAGCTTGACGAATTGTCTTGGCCATGGTTGCTGGTTTGGGCTCTCTTGTGCTGATTTGTTCCATCGCCGGATTTCTCGGGAGTCCAACTCGGAGGAATTTTTGATGTTGTTCGTCAGCTCTGCTCCGGCGGGCATCGCTGCAGTTCACGTGGCTGGCCTTGTAATTGGTGCCCAGCTGTCATAGTGGGTCTACTTGCTGCTGATCTTTCATGGCTGCCATATGATGCTCCAGTTTATTAGGCTTAGTCATAACTCTACTTCTTCAAAACACATAGGCTAATAGTATACGGCTTTGGTGGAAATGTAAACTACAAGTAAATCAAATACTACTACTGCACGGTGTCCTTTTTCTGAAGAAAAATGATAAAAGAAGAAACAATCAAATACTACTAGAATCTTGATATTTTAGGAGTAATAATTATAATAGCTAGGGAGCTCAAAAGGACATAGATGGGCCCCAATATTATTTGGCCCCTTCCCATGCTCCGCTCTTTTTCACTACTACTAGTAGCATCACTTTCCAGAAAAGGACATTTATGTGTCTAAATTCTTAAATTAGATTTAACGCATCGTTTTTTCACTACTACTAGTAGCATCGTTTTTAAACTACTAGCATCGTTTTTACTATGAAGATTCTCCATTTTTTAGCGGGTAAAGTACCCATTTTAGTAAATATTAATCACCCAAAAATATATTACTTCATTTCCCGCTTTCTTTTTTCCTATGTAATTTGTTAAAAGAAATAGAACGAACAAAAGTTGAGTTTTTAAAGGGTACTTCTAATGTATACAACCATAATTTATTTTTTTAAATAAAAGTGTCGGTACACTTTCGTATGTGTCCGTTCCCTCGCTCGTGTACTCTATTTTTCCCCAAGTCTTTCAAACGCTTCTCTCTTTTTATTTTCAACCATCACATGCACATGTCATCCTCCTCTGATTTCTCTCTACTTTTTAACTAACCGACTGAGACAGTTGGATCCGCGTTTTCCCCCTACTTTTTAAGCCGGGGTGGATGATATTTTTGGTAGTGTAGTGGAGGCTCACTTCAGTCCTAATACAGTGCCACTTTGTGTCTCTGCTGCAACTCTGGTCCGGTAAAAAAATTTTTTGGTGTGGAGCAAATCGAATATGCCAAGCTCTAAAAAATTAGTTTGACAAGTCTACTAAACGTGGTTTATTTAGTATTTACTGATTTAAAATTCAAGAAGAGATCAAGCAAAAAGAAAAAAATTATTTGTAATTTGAAATTATGGATTAAATTTCAAAGTTTTGATTTCAGTAGCTGTTGCTTGTATTGTATCATTTTGACTTTTAAAATGAAGCCATAATGTTTTCCAGTTTGGACACGGGTGCTTTTAAACTTGGCAATATCCTACACATGTTCTAGCAGACATTCACAATCTTTTTGTTTTGCAATTGGTTTGTAATTATTAAGTTCCCACCTTTTATGTTTGAATGTTGATGGAACTACATTTTGTTTCAGATACAAGCCGCAAAAGGATTGAGTGGCCAAATATGTCAAATTTGTGGGGATATGGTGGAGATAACTGTAGATATGGAGCTCTTTGTTGCCTGTAATGAAGGTGTTTTCCCTGGTTGTAGGACTTGCTATGAGTATGAAAGATGAGAGGGTGGTCAGGTTTGCCCTCAGTGCAAAACTAGATACAAGCACATTAAAGGTAAAAGTTTTCATGTACATCCCAGCCTCTCCATCTAGGAATTTTTGTTGAGGTTTGGCATTACTTGCAGGTAGTACAAGGGTTGAGGGTGATGATGAAGAAGATGACGATTTTGATGACCTGGAGCATGAATTTGATTTAGGGAAGGATGATGCTTTTGACCCACAAAAACTTACCCCAGTATTTTGCAGTGTCCATGGAGCAGTGATTGTCTCTGACAGTTTCCAAGTCTCTACCATTGTGTCTTTATCCCTTCCCATTTTTTATATACAGATATACAAAAAAATTTCAAAAAGAAACAAAGAAATGCAGCGAATGATCTAGTGGCGAGTTTAAAGGGAACAACAGAACATTGAGGAGACCCATTTGGAGTTATATTTAGCAGAATTTTTATTTTGTTTGTTTAAAAGAAATTGAATTGTTTGGTGAAAACGGAGATCTATGAAGTGGGTATGGAGTAAAGTAGAACAACTAGGGTTTTGTTTTTTGGGCTTAAATCTTTTGAACTTTCTTAAACTTGGAATATCAGAGAAACAAGTAGACCCAATAAAATGGTGTTTGTAACAGATTTGGTGGGTTTCTAAAAAGCTGAGTTGAGCAGATTTTGAAGGTAGGTACACTTGTTCATTGTTGTTTATTGTTATATCTTAGCCTTAAGAATGCAGATATGCAGTGCATGTGTGTGTGAAAAAGTAAATTTTGGGGTTAAATGATTTGAAAGCACTGTTTTGTTATCTTTTGTTTTGAAGGTTATTTTGACTTGACATGAAGTTGGGAAATTTAGTTTAAGACAAGACATTCAACTTTATTGGGTATTTACTGAATGCAGATTTTCATATTCGATGCTATTGTTTTTGTTTAGGATTGAAACTCAATTTCAGCGTTGGACTATGCTTGCAGCTTAGATTCTCTTTGAATTGGGCATTCCCTCGACCTCGACTCCTCTACAAAATCCTTTTGCGCATCTAAGCAATTCAATTTCACTCTCTCTTACCAGACAATTTTAATCATGGATTTATCAATTTGCAATTTCAGGTAATGATTTCGAACAGGTGTTACTTTTCTGAACAAAACCCTAAAATTTTTGGCGATGGTTCCTTTTTTTACATCCAGTCGGCTCTGTTCGACTCTTAAAATTTCTGGTGATTGTTGGTTTTTAAGGCTTTGTATAATGAATCTAATGCATATAAAAATACTGTAATTAGCGAACTAACATATCAAAAACAAATTTTGGTATTGAGTTTTACTGCATTTAACTTCTGTGTCATTTTGGTATTTTATATATGCTCTGTTAATATTGGAAATTAAATTGCAATCTAGGTGTTTGTGGAAATTACAACAATATATTTTTTCTTGGTCGAATTTTTGGCATATACAACTTTAGTTAAATTTGTTAAAGTTTTTTTGGGTCTAAAATTTAGAGGGAAGGTTTAGGGTCTACATATTTTTCACATTTCGTATAGTGATTAGAAGTCATGAATGGTCTATGATTGTAAATTTGAATATGGAGTACTTGTTTTGATAATATAAAGGTTCCACTTTCTTTATTAAATTGATAATATATTCTTGATTGTCTTCGTCTGCATATGTTTGATTGTCTTTCTCTGCATATATGAAGATTGAATGGCTGCCCAGTTATAAGGAGAAGTTGCCATGTTATAAGAGTTTTCAGTCTTCTGCTTCTCTTTTTCTGGAGTATATCATCCTCCTATTATTCATTCTTCCACTTTTCTAATAAACTCTTCTTCTTTATCTTTTAAAAAATGCTTCTTGGTATTGTGTACAACAATACATAGTTTGTTGTATAATGTTTATAGATCGAGAGTAGAGTACTGAGTTAACTCAGAAACAAATGGTGCAACTCCTTTCAAGTTAGACCACCCATTGTATTTGGCATGGTTCATCTGAGGTGGATTTATCAATTGATAAACCGTGTTTCATTAAATTTTTATATTTATATATAACATAAAAGGAGTGAAAAAGGAAAAATCATCTAATTTTCTTGATCTTCTCTCTGCTATCTTTACTTCTTTACCTATTCCAAGCTTTTCGGTTATTTATTTTCTTTTTATGAATAATTTGTTTCAACATTTGTAGCAGAACACATTTTTTTTTGGTGCAAATTAACTCATTATTTTCTTGATAGAAGCTCCAGGCTACCTTAAATACAGTTGTGAATAAAGACGTTTTCTAGTGTAGTCTTTTGTTAGATTCTCTTGAGAAACAAGTACTTTTGTTTATGAGAATCTTATTTAATTTCTAAGATCAAGAGCAGGCTCAAAATAAATACACAAGTATATCAACTATGGGAAAAATAAAAAGGTATACATTGTCCTTTTTATTTGGTGTTGCTGGATATAAACTGTTTTTCAGGTAAGCTTGGCTGCATTTTCTTTTTGTTGTTTCTGGAAAATAGTCACTTGCTCATTGGAGTGCATCACTTTGGTTGCTTTTATGCATATTAGATGAAATGCAGACTGGAGTAACGAAGATAATAAGTTTTCATTACTTGAAATAATGGTTGTTCTCTTTTGCCTTTCAGCAAAGTTCTTGAAGCAGAGCAACTAGAGCAACTAGATCCTGCAGAGACAACAGGAGTATCAGTTGATGGTACTGGGCGGGTTGGTACATATTTTTATACTGCACCAGAAATTGAGCAAGGGTGGCCAAAAATAAACGAGAAGGTGAGTTTGCACGTTGATTTGAAGTGCGTCTATTTGGTTACCCCAACACTTCTGAATAACTTTAACCACTTGTGAACATCTGTTCTGCTTCTCATAATCTCATTGGTCCGTTTTGGCAGGTAGACATGTACATTTTTGGAATTGTATTTCATGAGCTCTGACACCCATTCAACACAACAATAGAGCGACACATTGTCCTATCTGATATGAAGCAGAAGAGAGAACTTCCTTCTGATTGGGTTACTGAATTTCCAGAACAGACATCTTTATTACGACGCTTGATGTCCCCAAGTCCATCAGATCGTCCATCAGCAACAGAACTACTCCATCATTTTTTTCCACCTCGAATGGAATATGAGCTTATCGAAAGTAAGTACTTTAGTTGTGTCTTTGTATGTGGATGGCTATATTACTTCGAAGAGGTTTTCCTTCAGTTGATAGAAAGAGTTGTGAATGTCTTGGTAAATTAAATTTGTTCTGAATTTCTGATAATTTAAAAGATAAAAAGTGAAACAACAAGACCTATGAGTCATCAAATGTGTGTTAGGGGTCTAAGGCTATCTATTTTACATTTACACCTCTTGGAAGGATACTTATTTGTTCTTTATTCGTTTAGACATTGACACATAGTGAAGCTTGGATGTCATTGACCTATGAGTCGAGTGAATTTTGTTGGGAGCCTGAGGTTTTCTTTGTAATCTTTCAGCGTTGGTTTGAGGCTTTTACGTTCTCTTTTGCTTTATTGAATAAGCAGCGTTTCTATGGGTTCACGACTTTGTTGACTTTTTGTTGCACATTTTAGCTATATAAATAAATAAAATAATAACAGTATTATCAGTAAGTCTTGACTGCTCTAATTATTGTTTAACTCAAGGGTAGGATCTAACATTAAAATTGACTTTTGCTCACGTCTCGGATTGATCAGTCATAACTATTGACAATTGTTATGGCTGACACATTCTTTTATATTTTTTATAGTTTTGGTTCAAGAAGAAAAATTGGTATATATAGATCACAGTTCAAGAAGTTGTTGAATATCATTTCTCGCAACTTTCTTAATGCACTTGGACAACGGGAAGATCCAAGGCTGACCAAGGTGGTCATGAGTATCCAGGATTACATACACTCAAAACAGTACCTAAAGGAGCCTGAAGGATGGCGTCTGCAGAGTTCTTTGTTATCACACCAGTTTGTCCCCGAATCAGATTACCAAGAGAAATATCACCATCATTCGCCAAATAGATATTTCTACTAGTATTTCAGCAATTGTAACATTTTACACATCCTATCAGGACATGTTGGTAAGAGCTTACAAGGAATGCTGATGCCCTACACAATGTTTATGTGGATTGAGAGTTTATAAGCAATGTATTGAATTGAGATATAATTCCCTAGCTGTTGGGGGATACATATTAGGTTTACCTCAAGTTAAGTTTGTTTAGAATTGATTTCCCTTATTTGATCAGAATTCGTAGAGTTGTTTATTTGATTTAAGTTTACTCAACAGCCTGTAGAAGCTCAAGCCAAGGAGCTCTTCCTGAGGAAACAACGCAGAGGAACTTGAAGAGAAAGAAAGAGCGGCAAATGGTAATGTAAGTTAACATATATATTTGTTCATATATTGATTGTGTAATGATTTCTTAGCAAGCTGGTGTTTTATAATCTCATTTTTCTATTTGGTTGCTGATATGATTATGTGAAATTATGGTGAGGAATATGTACATTCTAGCTACTCTTAAATTCATTATATCTCACATCTTATATCGACTACTTTTTGGTTTTAGGTTGAAGGGCTTATGATGGATATTTCTGCAGCTCAAGAAGAAATTATAAGATGGAAGGTAGTTGCGCAACAAGAAGCTGATGTAGGCAAGGCTGTTGAACCAGATTTTGTGGCATGTGTATATCTAGAAATTGGTTATTGAACCTTTCTTTAAGGATGGCGAGTACTTAAAACAGCCTTTTACACGAGAAAATAATCAACACGTTTGTTAGTTACCTGTTTAGAGGTAGGTGCTGAAGAACCCATTGCACTCTCAATCCGTAGCTTCTGAAAATGTTCCTATAAGAGAGAGAGAGACATATTTTACTATGGGATTTACCCTGGTTGTTGGGTATTCCTTCCACCGGTACTGTTTTACCATGTAAGGTTAGTGGTTCCAGGTTTCACCGTCATCAAGAACACACACAGAGACACATATATACGAGATAAACTTATGGACAAGTGCATGAACAAAGTGTTATTACTCCGGTTAACATCCATGTGCATATTTAAGTAAAGTTGCATGCATACAGTAAGCAAGAGCCTGCATGAAGATGATAATATTAGTTTCTAGCTTATATAATTAAAACAGAAAAATTTTGAGTTACATTCACACTCGTATTTCCATTAGACTTCTGCCAATAACTAGATTACTGTACTCGAAGTTTTCTTCAAAGTTTAACAAGAACATGCTTATTATTGCTAGAGAAGTTTGGTGGGCATCATTGTAAACTTTTCTATTCACTAAAGTAATTTTTAATTTTATATCATAATTGTTTATTTGACTTATGCTCTCTAATTTTCTTAATTGCTGTTAAAAAGGAACGATGACGGATTTGTACAACTTAACATTTCCTTTTTTAAGTATGGATATTGATAAGACCTGCTCGATGGAGGATTGAAGGCCATATAGCATGTATGCCTAATTTTTGATATCGGATGAAGTAATATACAATATCAATTCCTCAAATGTGAGAGATAATAAATCCACATATCTCTGCTATCTTTAGTTCTTTACCTGTTCCAAGCTTTTCCGTTATTTATTTTCTTCTTATGAATAACTTGTTTTAATATTTTTAGCAATAACTCAGTTTTTAGCAATTAACCCATAGATTGTGGACTTGTTAAAGTAACCCAACATACACATACTAATCTTATAACAAATGTACAGAGTTAACAAATGTATAGTTTAATATTGTCTTGAAGGTCAATTAATGCTCAACATTGCTTCACAATTTTAATCATGGATTTATCAATTTGTAATTTCAAGTGCTGATTTCGAACATGTGTTACTTTTATGAACAAAACCCTAAAATTTATGGCGATAGTTCCTTTTTTTACATCCAATCTCTGTTCGACTCCTAAAATTTCAGGTGATTGTTGGTTTTTAAGGCTCTGTATAATGAATCTAATGTATATAAAAATACTGTAATTAGCGAACCAACATATTAAGAACAAATTAGAGGGGTTATGAGTTTTACTACATTTAACTTTTGTGTCATTTTGGTATTTTATATATGCTTTGTTAATATTGGAAATTAAATTGCAATCTAGGTGTTTGTGGAAATTACAACATATTTTTTCTTGGTCGAATTTCTGGCATATACAACTTTAGTTAAATTTGTTAAAGTTTTTTTGGGTCTAAAATGTAGAGGGAAGGTTTAGGGTCTACATACATTTCACATTTGGTATATTGATTAGAAGTCATGAATGGTCTATGATTGTAAATTTGAATATGGAGTACTTGGTTTGATAATATAAAGGTTCCACTTTTTTTTATTAAATTGATAATATATTCTTGATTGTCTTTGTCTGCATATGCTTGATTGTCTTTCTCTGCATATGAATATTGAATGGCTGCCCTGTTATAAGGATATGTTGCCCAGTTATAAGTTTTCAGTCTTCTGCTTCTCTTTTTCTGGAGTATATCATCCTCCTATTATTCATTCTTCCACTTTTCTAATAAACTCTTCTTCTTTATCTTTTAAAAAATAACCGAATAGACGCACTTCAAATCAACGTGCAAACTCACCTTCTCGTTTATTTTTGGCCACCCTTGCTCAATTTCTGGTGCAGTATAAAAATACTAGCAACAGTCCCGTGCCTCCGACACTATGAACGGTGGGATTTATTCCAAATTTTGGACGGCTCAAATAATTTATTAGAGTGAGCGGGAAATTCAAAATAATTTATATTTTGTTAGATAGATGTTCCAACCCCCGCCCAGTACCATCAACTGATACTCCTGTTGTCTCTACAGGATCTAGTTGCTCTAGTTGCTCCTGCTTCAACAACTTCGCTGAAAGGCAAAAGAGAACAAACATTATTTCAAGTAATGAAAACTTATTATCTTCGTTACTTCGGTCTGCATTTCATCTAATATACATAAAAGCAACCAAAGTGATGCACTCCAATGAGCAAGTGACTATTTTCCAGAAACAACAAAAGGAAAATGCATAAAGCTTACCAAGAAACAGTTTAATATGAAGAACACCAAATAAAAAGGACATGAAGAACAGTTAATGTACAGTAACACCAAATAAAAAGGACAATGTATACCTTTTTATTTTTCCCATATGATATACTTATGTAATTATTTTGAGCCTGCTATTGATCTTAGAAATTAGATAAGATTCTCATAAACAAAAGGACTTGTTTCTCAAGAGAATCTAACAAAAGATTACACTAGAAAACGTCTTTATTCACAACTGTCAACTGTGTTTAAGGTAGCCTGGAGCTTCTATCAAGGAAATAATGAGTTAGCTGCACCCAAAAAAATGTGTTACTGCTACAAATATTAAAACAAATTATTCATAAGAAGAAAATAAATAGCCGAAAAGTTTGGAATAAGTAAAGAACTAAAGATAGCAGAGAAGATCAAGAAAATTAGAAAAAAATAAATAACCGAAAAACTTGGAATAGGTAAAGAACTAAAGATAACACAGAAGATCAAGAAAATTAGATGATTCTTTCTTTTTCACTCATTTGTGTTATATATAAATATAAAATTTAATAAAACACGTGTTTATCAATTGATAAATCCACCTCAAATGAACCATGTCAAATACAATCGAATTTTAAAAATGATTAAAACTTATTTAAATTATAATTTAGAGCATTGATTATTGTATTTATTAGAAATAAATAAATAAATATTCTTTCATTAATAAACTATACTTTAAAACTCATTATATTCTTTCTTATTCAATTTTAATTACTAATTAGAGCATTTATTTTAAAATTTAAATTTAGGATTTCTATAATGATAAAAATCTATTTGAATTGTAATTTAGTATATTAATTATTATATTTATTAAAATAAATAAATTAATATTCATTCATTAATAAATTATACTTTAAATTCATTATTTAATTTTTTTTTTATTCTAATTGTAATTATAATTAGAGATAGAGATTCATTTTAAAATTTCAAGAATGACTTATTTAAATTGTAATTTAAAATATTATTATTTTTTATTTGAATTCAATAACAAAACCAGAACGAAATCGGCTTCTTTTCTCCCCCGTACTTTCTCTCTCTTTCATCCCAAAACCAGATCATTTTCTCAATTTCCTCCTCTCCTCCCAAGCCGCATCGAAGGCCGCATGAAGAAACTCCGAGCGGAGCACAACAGGTTTGATATGCTTATTAATCGGATCCAGGCCAAGTCCTTTGAGAGATCAAGCCCCTCGCCTTCGCCGTCTCCGTCTCCGTCTCCATCGCCACCGCCTGCTCCGGTTAGATCTGCTTATTTCTGGTTTTGTCCACTTATTTATACTGTTCACTTGCATGGGTCTTTCGAAATACTTCTATAAAAAGAAGGGTAATCCCACCTTGGTGTGTGGTTACTGACTTTGTTTAATCCATGCTTAAATCGATGGGTGAATCCACGAAAAACTCGAACAACTTTGAAGTATTAATTAATCAAGACTTTCCAATCCTTTGAAATCAGGGGTGGTTTTGAGGAAACGAGAATCACTACTAAATTAGGATATTCAGGCTCTGTAACTGCTGTTTAAGAGAATAAAAAAATATGGAATTAGATTATATCTGCATAATTTTCATAAACTATTGAACCAAATAAACTATGTACTATACAAATTCGATGAGAAAGATGGAGTTGCCACTAATATATGCCTTGGTGCCTTCCCACAGTATATTGACTTTGCTGTTTTGATTTATGTTACTGTTGTTATAATCAATTAACAAAAACTGTTGGTTAGCCTGATACTAATGGGAATGGCCTGATACTTTTTATGGATGAGAATTGATTTGTGTTACTAGCTAGAATAGAATAGAATATTGTTTGAAACCACTGAAAAGTGTTTGTTAATTTTGTGGGTGAAAAATGTACCTTGAGTGCGAGTTTGGTAATTAGTTAGTTAAACTCAAGTACGTATACGTACACCCCCTTTCAGATAGTAGTCTTATTCTCTACTATTTTTTCTGGCCTTCTTGGTGGTTCAAGTATATATATATCATGCTGCTGTGAAGAAATACATGTATGCTTGTATAGTACCTTGAAATACAGATAGATTAGTCATGTTAGCAATAGTAGTGTTCGATCCATTTTGATATTTATACTACATTCATGCCTCCCAAATGCAATATTTTTCTGCAAATATATTGCTGCTGCATTTAATTACATCTTACTCTCGATATTTAGAAGATTTCCAGTCTTACATCTTACATCTAACTCAAACAATAGCTTATTTGAGTTATGGAAACAATAAATTAACTCAAACAATAACTTTTTGTTAGGAATCTGATCTAGATTCCACTTCTGTATAAACTAGGGTACCCTATTAAAAAGCATGAGAACAAGTTCTGTTCTTAATACTGCTATTTGTCTCTTAAGTTGTAAATGCTTATGAAACCTTCATTATTTAACATCCTTAATTTTAGGTTCTTCTATGATTAGCTTAAAAGATGAATAATTTTACACCAATGCTAGCATGTCCCTTGGTTTTTCTTGCTTTCTTCAAGTCATTCTGTCCCAAAAAGGATTCATCATTCAAATACAGACCCCACATACTACTCTCTTATCAGGAACTGCACTACAGACTTCAATTCACAGAACCTCTCTTGTAGCTTCACATATATATAGTGCTAGATATCTCTCATCAGTAAAAGAGGAGAAACTCAATATACACTCGTGTTTCTTCACAATTTCAGGCCTTTTTTTTAATAATCATAAGAAGAGAATAATAGCATTAGGAAAGCAATTTACATACAACATGGTACAATTTAACACACTAACTCGTAATTCTCTTGTTCAAGCCATCAAACGAAGCTATGAAGAAAATATGTGAGAAACTTAAGTAACTCACGAACATATCTCATGACATTTTTTACCTCAAGATATGGAATGCCTCCTATCTTTACTGGGTTATTTATTCTGGCCTTTTTTAGTCGGTGTGGTTCCATCAGCATGAGCAAATACTAATATTATTTATTTTTCTCTTACAGTTTTGCAATTAGTTAAGATGCAAATTAATGAAGGTTGACAAGAGTTTTACTATCTTTTTAATGATGTTAATTTGATACTTTCTCTAAGATGTTTAAATTTTGATTTTTATGATCAATGGTATATGATGGTGTTGAACATTTTCCTCCCCTTTATGATTAAGCGTTTAATTAATATGTATGGTTTAAACTTTAAATTGTGATTGGTGATGATTAATTATTCAATTTTTTTTCTTTATTTTTTGTAAATAATTTGAATGAATTTTATATTAGGTGACTAATAAACGAATTCGGATATCCGGATAATTTGTTTATTCGAATATCCGGATAATCCATATTGAGATATCATTCCGAATACCGGGTACAAATAATTTTTTTAAAATTTGCAGGATACCGAATATGAATACGGATAACGAATTAATTTTTCGGATATGAATACAAATACTACTGTATCTGGATCTGTATATATCCGTTTACATCCCACTTAGAGACTTAAAAGGTAAGTAATATAAGTATAAAACTACTTCCTCTCGCGATTTCTCCATCTCCGACATTCTACCTCCCTCACCGGTAATATCCTCTTTCTCTCATCTCTCTTCTTCTCAGTCTCTCACACAAACACACTTTTTGCACATACACTCAATGTACAATTGTACACACACTCCACACACAGTGCACTATTAATTTGTTATTCCCCACTAGTTTTGTTCTTTTGCTGTTGTTTGTTGTAAAAATGTGTGTTACATGCACCTGTGATTGTTATATTTGGGTTGAATTAGAGTTCTGCCTTTGGGGAATAATTAAATGTAAATTTTAATTAAAAATTGTGTAATTGACGATTTTAGTACATAGTATAGGGGCTAAAATTGGGAGCTGAATTGGTGTTGCCTACCACACATTTGTTGATTGGTTTTAAATATAATCTCTAAACTGAGTTTTGAAGGCTTGTGAGCTTGTCCAATACCTGTATTGTGTCCTAAATTTTAAGGTTTAACTTGATCAACTCATCAGAGATTAGGAATGTACTTTTCCTACATTGAGATTTATATTCGTTGTACATTTATATATGATTAATGTCTTGCAATCTCTTGAAAACTCTCCTGAAAGACCTGAACAACAGCAATGTGTCAATTCAAATCAGTGCTCTTCTGTATATGATGAGGCTTTTCTGAATGATTTCTGTGACTCTGATAACTGGCGTGGAAGTGACATAGCTGTATGTAATGCTTACTTCAGTGTTAATATGCCTTCTGTTACTATTTATTAGCTAGCAAAAAATCAGTTGTTAGCGTCGCCTATTGTTAAACATCTGTAAACAACTAAACATTATCATAAGCCTTATATTTGCAAGTCTTTGGTGGAAGATATTAGAGTGGATACAAGAAGTGTGTAAACCAATATATACATATTTTCCCTTTTTGTTATGATCTTTTACTCAGGTTAAATAAGAATTCATATGCATAACTAAATTCCTGCAATTATTGATATTTTTCTATATCCCCCCCCCCTTCTCACACACATACCTTTTACCTCTTCTTGCACAATTTCGTTTTGGTTGATATGTTATTCCATTTTCCTTGTTCTGGGTTGTCCAGGAGTGAATGAGTTTGATTTGGGATTGTTAAATGTTTATGTTTGTCTGTATTGAATGTGAGGTTTCTTTTATGTTGGCTGGTCTAGATGTTTATGCACTGGACTCATGTATAGATATTCACCTTATATGCATTAGGAGGCCAATCTAGGAATGATTCTAGGTCCTTGAGGACTCATGCGAAAGTCAAAGGCTGGTACTGTTACTACCAATGTACCTCAAATAGGATTTCAATTGTTTAATGTATGTGCAGTACTTGTATATATTTCTAAATTATAAACTTCTGATATTAGGAATTCTTTTAGTTTCAATTTCTACAACTTCTTTTAGTTTCATTTATACAATATAATTATTGTCTATTACTTGTTTTATTATTTAGTGGCACTTCATGACTTGCAACTTGCATATCATAGTGTATGAATAGAATTAGGATAGAAATGACACGATCATGATTATCGTAATAGTGAAAATCTAAACTTCTTGTTGATCTGTGCTCTCAAGTATGAGTTAGTTCTTTTGGTAGTTAGCATTTCTGAATGTAGTATAAGATAAACAGGATCTTACATGTTGCAGGCTATAGACAAATTTGAGAAGGGAAAAGTTGAATATAGAGCATATAAGACGAGAGTTGTTAATTTACCTATCAGAAAGGCTATTTTTCCATAGGAAGATCTTCCTGTAAGCTTGCTTGCTGTAGTGGTACTCTCTCACTCTTTCTGTCATGTTTCACCATCATTGCACACTGATTCATTGCCTAGATGCAATATCTAATTTTGTGTATTATTTGTTTTGGAGGAAGATCTTTAATTTTGTTGTTGGTACTCTTAACAAAACTGTTTCCTACAATTATTTCATTAAACAGTTTTAGTAATATAATTATTTGGGAGAAAATTAATATTAGATATTTTTGCAACCATCTTATGTATGTTTGGGATTTGTATACACACACACATAGGTTTAAAAAATAAATGATATAATTTTTTCATTTCATTCTCGACAGATAGTCCGTCGCCTATGAGTCCGTCGATCTTTAACTCATTCTCAACGGTAGCACCCGGTGACGACACCGTTGACGATGATAGGGGCGACAAAAAAGGCGTGAATGAGATCATTTTTGACGAATTTTTTTGTTGTCTACTTTAAAAATTGCTTTAGAATGTACTAAAATTTGCTATATTTAATTTTTGGCAAAACTAATGAATTACCCACTGTAGTCGACACGTTTTACTCATTACACCATTGAACTTTTAATTTTTCAAATTATCCCAGTAAACTAATTATTATTTTGAAATTGGGTCATTCCGTTAAAAACATTAAACAACCGTTAATTTTTTATCGACAAAACTATTGAATTATCCACTGTAGTCGACATGTTTTACTGATTGTACTAATAAACTTTTAATTTTTTAAATTACCCCAGTAAAAATAATTATTATTTTGAAATTAGGTCATTCGGCTAAAAAAATTAAGCAGACATTAATTTTTTATCTACGTGGCTTTGGAAAAAAAATTCAAAATTCAAAAATATTATTTATGTAGCAAAAAAATAAAAAACTTGAAAATGAAAGCAAAAAAATTAAAATATTTTGGTACTCTGATCTCAAACGTTTATCAATAGAAGAAACTTTCTCACGAATGAAAAGTAATGTATCAACAACAGAAATGAAAATGCGATAATTGGCAATAACCACCTCTTGTATTTGCCTCTGAATTATCTCCGCATTCATCCGTAAAAACTCAAGCTTATATCAAATCATAAATACAATCCCAACAAAATCAATTTAACCAAATATTACTACCATATGTGTGTGTGTATATATATATATACATATATATATAGAGAGATTGGAGAAGGAGTGGACCTTGTGGAGGCGATCAAGAGTGAATGAGGAGTTCAGAGACATAAGGCCGCTTAGAGTCGAATGTAAAAGGGAGGAAACCTACACCACCATTTACTTCATCTGTTGTTGGGGATTCAGACTCCATTGTTATATCTAATGATGAATTTTGAAGCTCAATTCAATGTTTTGGGTATTTGGATCTAGGAATTTTCATTAATTTTATAGAGAAAATGCGCAATCTATTTGATTTGGGGGAGAAGAGAGAGATGATGGGAAGGAAGAGAGAGAATAAATCAAATTTGTTTATTTTCTTTTTTCTTTTTCACGTTCACGTATGATAAAAACTGAAATGATTTTATAGTCGCGAGGCAGAGAACATAATTACCTAATTTCAAAATAATAATTAGTTTAATGGAATAATTTGAAAAATTAAAAATTCAACGACGTAATCAGTAAAACGTGCCAATTACAGTGGGTAATTTATTAGTTTTGTCAATAAAAAATTAATTGCCGTTTAATTTTTTAAACAGAATGACTCAATTTCAAAATAATAATTAGTTTAATAGGGTAATTTGAAAAATTAAAAGTTCAATGGTGTAATCAGTAAAACGTGGCAACTACAGTAGGTAATTCATTAGTCTTGCCCCTTTTTTTTTCTTCCGCCAATTGGAATTTGTTGGACTCGAAAGTATTATCTTCAATTTTTTTTATGACCGTGTATGAATTATGCATGAGCTTTTAATAAGTTGATTGATTTCTTTACATGAGATGGGCAAGTCTTTGCATTAAATCTAGTGCTTTAAGTTTTTTATTTATATCTTTTAAAATTTTGCGTAAGTACTTGGTTTCTCTTCCAAATGTATCTCATGTTTTTTGTATTTCACAATATGCTACTTATCTACCTATCTATTAATTATATATAAACTCTATAATTATCAAGCGTTAATTTGATAACTGATGCTAGTAACCACAATGTTATGGACCTTGTGGTTTAATGTTGGCAACTTAAGCTGATTATTGGTGTTGATATCAAATGTACTGTTCGGTTTAATGAAGTGGTTTTGATTAATCAAGTTTACTCTTTGATTATTCTCTATGCTCACGTTCAATATTTTTTTTTTCATTACTTTATTTTACTCTTTTCTTTTTCTTTCCTTTCTCAATAATTTTCCTTCAAATTTTGTATGAATTGAATTCCTTTCCTATCGTCTTTCTCCTCCATGTCGTGATTGTTAATACTTGCCTTGATTGAATTACACCTTTTGTTTTTGGCATACATATTCCCTTCCTAGGTTAAGTTGTATAATGATGTATAATTATAGTTAATTTTGGCATTAATTTTACGTTTATTAGTGTTTATTTTATTTTATTTTTTTGAAAAAACTTGTCTTGAAAATAAAGAGTTCTTTGATCTTATGTAGTTGGTGCTTAAAATTGGAGTCCAATATAGTCATTGTGAATGCATTTGGTAGCTGTTGTGGCATAGGAAGGAGGGGTGTCACTGGTGATTGGCGAAGTGGAAGTTGTACCACCATAGACCAGGTTGGTACACAATTTTTATTCATGCTTATTTCTTCTATGCATAATTTTATGTCTGTTGTTTGGCAATTAGTTTTAGATTTAAGTGTCCGTTTTTATATCTATTTTGTTAAGGGAGAGCAGAAAAACTGTTCTGTTGAAGTTGTGTCACTTTTTAATTTTTCCCCTCTCCTACTCTCTCAATCCTAAATTATCCCCCAACAATTACTTAAGGTTTTTACTTGCATACAATGTGTGTGCCAAGGAAGGCTAGTTATATATAATGTGCCTATCCTTTATTATTTTTTCCCTTGTATTGAACTAACTTTTGCATTATGACTTTGCGTTTTGAAAAATGGAATATATCTACCTATATATATATAAATATATATATCAACAAATAAACATCATTCAGCACACATTTCATTGATGCTAGGTGTGATGAAATGATTTATCACATTCAACAACCACCAAGGTTTGCAATATTCATTGCGAGTTAAACTTGATATACAAGGTATTCAGATAAAGTTGAAAACTATTTAACTTAATTACTAGGAGACAAGCAAACGGATATCAAGCAACAAGGACGAATCTTCATTATCCGCAAGATCAAAACTGCATGACTTTTCTTCTCAAAGGATAGCCCTGAAAATATGTGAGAAAACACTAACATCTTCCTGTTCCATGACAAAAAAATTATCGGAAATAACAAAATCAATTACTTAAACGTTTTCTAATAACTACATAGGAACAATCTCATGATCAATTTTGTTTGTCATAGTATCCCTATCCTTATATATTGTGACGTCTTCTATACTCTTCTCAATGATGGTCAACTCTTTCGGAACTTTGGATTCTTCAATAGTGTTTGTAATTTGAATCTCAGTTTGACTTTGTTCCAAAACAATACCCTTCTGAACTTTCAAACACAGTGCTTCAATTTGTGGTGTACCGATAGGTTTTTGAAATTCTTAATATGTAATCAAGTACTTTACCTGTTCACGACCATCAATTGCATACTCATCCAATTCAAATTTTAGCTTTAGATACCTTGCAGTATGATGCCCGTTTGATTAGTGAGGAAGCAAACGAATTCTCTTCTTTCCACAATAAAAATTATAGCCATTTTCACAATCAAAAATATTCACCATGAAAATCTTTCAACCATAACCATCCTAGCAATATATGTGTTACATCTATAGGCAAAAACATGACAAACCACCTCAGTTGTATACTTTTTAAATTTAATTGGCACAACACTCCAATGTGAAACTGTGATTGAGGTATTATTGAGGTAAGGAATTTCAAAGGAATAAGAAATTAGTTCGGGTTGAAGGTTTAATTCTTTCACAAGTTTGGGTGAAACAATATTAAAGTCACTATCTTTATCAAGAACTAGTTTACATGCCTTTGACTGACTTACAACAGTGAACATAAGTTTGAAAAGTAGATTTGGGTCGCGAGTTATTATGTTGAAGCACTTTAGATATAAAAACGTTCTCATATTGGCAAGAGTATTAAAACTCACCGAACAATACAATTTTGGGGTGTGTTTTCAGCACGTATAAAACATTAAGGTTTGGTATGCAAGTATTTAGAAGTTGAAGAAATAATCTTAGTGAAACTAAGAGGGATCAAATTGATAGTTTGCAATATTAAATCAAATTGATAATTTTCTTCTTGTTTTTTTTGGATAAGCGAAAATTACGCTACGCTTTACTCGCTCCACCATCCTATTACTTTGGTTGGATTATTCGTAACTGCATATTTACAATGTAGGCGTGGTGATCAATTGGATCTTTGATTAATTAATCTCTTTTTTGATTGACCTCTTACACCATTACTTTGGCTTTGGTGTCTTTCGATTGTATTTTTCTTTTTGTGATTTGATCTTTTTTTATAATTTTCTAATATAGGGTACTAGAGAAATCTTGATTTGAATAACTCTTTTGACTCTTGCTCTTTCTTTATCCGAAACTTCCTTCTTTGAAAGAAAAGAAATAGAGAAAATTTATGTCTCAACGAATCACACGTAGAGAAAGTTCTCACCAAAAACTAGAAAATCCTCGAGACAACGCACGAGGTTCAATCAGCATTACACTCTTTCCTTTCATGTGCAGTTGATATAGTCTTTTGTGATTGTGAGAATTATTCTCTTTCTATTGCAATGAGGTGTTAAGTTAAACTACAACTGTTTTTTGTGCCAGCTTTAGTAGTTTGGCTTGTTTTTCTTCCTTTTTCTTTCCTAACAGAAAGTGTGGGTCGGTATATTATTCTCTTGAATCTGGTCGTAGTTATACCTTTTCATTTGGAAATGTGAATGTTCTTTAAGCTATAAACAGCTTCTTTAAAACATGGTGCACGATCTTAGTAAATCCCGTTTTGCTGGTGAGAAGGCTTGTATCTGTCCCCAAGAATATCTGTTAACATGTATGTGTTGCATTTTCAGTTGTGTAGTCTGATGTGTCAAGTCATTTTAGTGTTTTCTGACTTTTTTGTCTTTCATCCTTATTGGACCAAATCCAATTTCTCATTTGTTTTTTTACCTGGTATCTTGTCTTAGGCATGACTTTCAGTTCTTCAATACACGAAGGCTTAGTGAGCTGTATGAAAAAGAAGTTCGCTATCTACGTAAATATGTATTTTCAATACATGAAGGCTTAGTGAGCTGTAGTGGTAGTGGTTATTTTCATTTGATCTTCATTTTGTCATGTAAACTACCTACGTAAATATGTATTTTAACACTAGGGATTATATCATGATCAGTAACTGACGATTTGTGTGTTGTGTAGAATTTTAGCAGCCATGGAAAACAAATAGCTAGTCTTATAAGATTAAGTTATTGTACATTCTACCTGTAAAAAAAGAAGAAGTTACTCCGTGCTCTTTTCTAGTTTGAAGGATCACAAGTGAAAGGAAAATTATTGTCTTTTTTTAGACTGAAGTTGAGGGTTTCCGTAACCTGCATGGAATTGAAGAAGGTTGGGCATGGATTGCCAGATTTTTGAATGCCCTTCCAGCTATTGAAGTTTTACAGCTTGAGGCCACAATTGAAGGATTAAGAGAAGAGGTCTCAAATAAGACATCTAGTGTTGAGAGTCTGGAGAAATCCGTGGCTGAAAAGGATGAGAAAATATCTGAAATGGAAAGATTGATGTTGGAGAAGCAAAGTTTGGCCGACAATGAACTGTCAAAAATGAGAAGTCAGTTGAAGAATATAAGGTTATGTTGAAGAATTTGGAATCGAAGATGGACTCACAAAGGCCTTTAAGGAGTTGGTCAGTTGAAGAATATAATTTTTGCAATTGGGGGAAGAATTTAGGAGTTGGTCATTTTGATTGGTTTCACTACTTTTAAGTTAAGAGACTGCATTATGCTCAGTTCTAATGGCCTGATAGTTAAGTTGTTTGTCTATTGTTATTTTATTATAATGTCATTAAATCTTATTTAACATCAGTTAAGTTGTAATTTCAATTTGCATTTCTAATTTTTTTCAAATATCTCCTTACAGGTTTAGACAGTAGCTTAATTCGGTGTTGTTTTTCTTCTTTTTTGCTTTGAAATTTGGATTTCTCATAAAAAATGGTAGGTCGTTCTATCTCCTCCTTCCCTCTACCCAAGTTCGAAATTTGTCAACTCATTTCAAATACAAAGATATGATTATATTTGTTGTGTGTGCAACTTCGTGTTTTCCCAAATTTTATTCTTTGTTTTAGGAGGCCTCTTCCAAATATTTCTGTTTATGTGCTTGTGTGGAATAACAGCTTCGGTGTGTAGGATTTTTTTATTTTTTTTTCATTTTCCAAAAATACATTTTATCATTGTACTTCTTGTAAAACTAGAAGTAGAACTACTTCTCAGATAAATTTAGTTGCTAGAAACACCCAAGGCAGCTGGAACAGTATATGGCATTGTCTGTCTTATCTCAGTTGGCGACCTTCTGATTTATAGGGATAACATTTTACTGCTTTTCCTATTGTTTAAACAAAAGGAAAATTAGAAGAATAACAATGTTGATATTTAATTGTTCTTTTAATCCTTTTTGTTTATTTTTCCTTGAACTCTAATGAGTAGTTGCATGCACTCAAATATAAGGGAGCAAGGAAAAGAAGAATGGAGAGAACATCAATAGAGTTTATTAGCTGTTGCTGTCCTTTACACAAAGATAGTAAGCCCATTATATAGGCCAACTACACAACTGATCAGATCTAAATATTACATCAATAGTCAATATAGAACAGCTATGGAGATAGCTGGCTGTTTAAAGTCCTCAATAGCCAGCTGTTAAAGTCTTCAATAGCCAGCTATTGAGGACTTTAACAGCCAACTGTTAAAGACTTAAGCATCCAACTGTTGATAACTTTAACACTCCCCCTCAAGTTGGAGCATAAATATTCCTCATGCCTAACTTGTAAACAATAGGGTGAATCAAGTTGATCGCTCGACTTTACATATGGAATACAAATGAGGCCTTTACTTAGTTTCTCTTTAATAAAGTGTTGATCAATCTCAATATGCTTCGTCCTATCATGTTGTAGTGGATCATGAGCAATGCTGATGGCAGCCTTGTTGTCGCAAAACAACTTCATAGGGGCATTTGTTGCAAGTCCCAGATCAGTTAACAAATATTGAGTCCATAGAAGTTCACACACACCAAGAGCCACCGCTCTATACTCTATCTCAACACTGGATCGAGCAACCACCACTTGTTTCATGCTGCGCCAGGTGACTAAATTACCTCCAATGAAAATACAATAGCCAATATTCCATAGAGCCAACCCAATCTGCATCAGCGTAAATAAGTCTTCCAACTGTATAAGCAATTTCCGGTCTAGTATGTGACAGGTAAATATGTCTTCCCACGAGTCTCTAGTATCTATCCTTTTCTACTGGATTACTACAGCACCACAAAGTCTATGATTAGCCTTAATAGGGGAGTTTACTGGCTTGCATTTTATGTCGGACTCTGTTTTCGACTTATTTGGACCAAAACTTATGATTATGCTTTCTCTAATATTCATTCAGGTGGAGCCCACTACTTTAAAGAAGGAAATGCTCAGATAGATGTAAAACATGAATGCAAGGATTCAACTATAATTCAAGTAACCTTGAAACTCTGTGTTTGGCAATTCTTCGTTGTGGTTCTGAGATTTGTAAATGTATTGAATTATTGTAGTGACATCTTTAATAGATTCCCCCACACACACACACACGCGCGACAAACAAACCCAAAAAAAAGGTAGGAACATAATCTATTTGATTAGAAGAAGATGCATCCGAGGACTTGGTAACGATATTGGTTTTGGTATCCCACGATACAAACCCATATGATAGTTAGGAGCTTCAAAATTTTTAAAGAATTATGAAAAAAAAATCCAAATAGTAAGAGAACAAGTAAATCAATTAGATAAACACTTAGCATCTAATATGCACAGCATTGTCCAAATTGTCCAAAGGATATTACTGACATCTCGCAAACTTGTCTAATATTATATTGAAAAATATTTTTTATTATTATTTTTATTTGATAAGCTCATATGTAGATATTCATATTTTATTATTACTAATACACATTCTGAGCCACGAAAGGACTCCCAAGTTTTCATATTGTTGCTATTATTATTACTTCCTATGTTACATTGTTATTTTGTCTTTATTTCTCTTTTATGTCGTTTTTTCTCTACGTTATAACGAAATTTTGACGACATTTATAGTGATAATATTTCAAATTTTATCAAAGCATTGACACATATAACGAAATCGATACTTTGATTTTCATCAATGCGGTCGTTTATTTGAACCCTGTCATTAAGATTAAATGCTAGAATAACGTCTTGGATTTAATAGCGAAGCTTGCATGAAATAGTACTAAAATTTTAGGTGGTTGTTGGTCGTCAAGTGAATTTTGGTCACTTAATTTACGATACAACTTAATTTACAAAAATAATAAGCAACTCAAAACAAGTATATATTATCTGAACAACGAAAAATACACGGAAGTGGCCTAAGCCATATGACACCAAAAACTCACCATCCTCGCATTGATAAAACTCTAAAACCAACAGATGTGCCTTAAATATAATCATATCCTTCCGCTTCGAAGACTTGCTCCATTATAGGAATGAAACATTTCCTCAAAAAGGTTGTAATTATTTACAAGTCATAAAAAGGACTAGTGCTTATAATATTATTTGATTTACTTGTCAATCGAAAATAAAATTCCATTATTGTACTATGATGGACAAGTCACAACAAGTAATAATATCTGATTTACTTGTGTCAACCGAAAATAAAATTCAAAGGAACACGCTTGAGTCAATTTGTCAACATCTTAGCCACTATTTTAAACCAAGTCTTGGATTTTACTAATAGGTCTACTTTTTCCCCCTTCTAAATTCGTCAAATTTTTTATTTTAGTAATCAAACATCTGAACTATGAAGCACCAATACATATATATGATTGAAATACGACATAAAGCGCGATATGAATTGAAGAAATTAAGATACAGTCCAATGGAGAGATTTTAAATATTTATATATTGACATACATATATGTAATGAATAAATTATATTTCACAACTATAACCAGGTGGTTACCTTTTTTAAAAATTCTATCACCTTTTATAGCATAACCAAGAGGTAAGAACTTGTACCTTAAATATCATTATAATGCGTTATTGATGGAGTGAAACATTACATCTAAAAGGTCGTATTGTTTACAACTCATACAAAGGACACCAATTTATAAACTAAAATCAAGATAAAGTAAAATGAACAATTCATAATATAGGATAACATTCGAGTTTTGTTTCACACAAGTATTCCTAAAATACAATATTTTACATACCTTTACCACACAATTGTATATGATAAGATTTAATAGGAGTAGCAACCCAAACTTTAATTAGTTCGTTGAAAATAAGAAGTGTAAGTTTATCAAATGTCGTACTACTCTAAGATGATCTAATTTCAAAACCAACATAATCACTTTACATCTCTAGCCCCATTAAAATATCCATAATTCTTTTCTCGCCATATCACCCCCAAAAGATAATAGGAAATCATATTTTCCATGCCCCAACACTATCATCACTGCGCCTATGTCCCTGCTTAAGTGTCCATGTGCCCATACCTTCGCTTTGGTCGGGTTTGTCAAGCGTAAATTATTTTCTGACAAAAAAAATTAATATTTGCATTTCGGGGTAGGGAGGGAAGGGGGCGCAAGGAAATGATATGTTGGTCAGATTGATTGGATCCACGACCCATCTCATCTTTATTCTAGATCTAGCCTAGATCTAGTTTTTCTGTATATTATTATGCTTGGGCTTTATTTGTTTATAACTAATTCTTCATTTGAGGCTCTCTTAGCATTTTAGATCATATCTAGATGTGTTTGGATCCTATTTTTGGATGTCAAAAATTTAAAGTAGAAAAAAGACAAAAAAATAAACTTGAAATACCAAAAATTATAAGTGGAAAAATTGAATTGATTAATGTGCTAAAAAATAAATAAATGCATTGAGATGGTGATAGTGTGGCGGGGGAAAAGCGAGTCCAAAACACGGATTGGACGCATTTTGGACACGGATTGGGCGCGTTTTGAACTCGTTTTGGACTCCAAAACGCGTCCAAATCCGCGTCCAAAACGTTTCCAAATAATCTTTTCCAAATAGTTTTGATCAATTTGTGTCGTGGCCTCCCTAAAACAATAAAGGTAAATCTTTTCTTAATTGGATTCGGTTGATTTCTATGAATATTGTACTCCCTCCATTCCAAATTTTAAGATCATTATTGATTTTTGAAAAGTCAATTTGAAATATTTTTAAATTTAAAATTGATATTTTTAAATATAAGTCATTCATATGTTTTATACTTTTTAATTACCAAACCGTTTTTTAAGATCAGATGCTATTTCACTCGGATCATCTATGTTATTAAGATCTATTAACTATTTAGATCTTAATTACTTAATTTTATCAAACATCACCTAAAAAAGATTGAAAAAGAAAAGACGGGAGAAAGAGAGATAGAAGAGGGAGAAAAAAAGGGTTTAAACAAAAATAGCAATCGAGGTTTGATACATAAGAGAGTCACTTGATATAGTAAATCAATAAATGTTGTTTTTTATGTGGGCCATAACTGGAGGAAGGAAGGGGAGAAACTAATACTGTTAGAGTGACGGAATTGTAAGAAAAGTAACGAAATTGCAATAAAAATAACGGAACTGTAAAAAAATAATGATACGGTAAATTTATTCAAAACTTCAAAATTAAAGGGAGATGAGTAAAGGGATAGGAGTATATAATTTTACCCAAAATTTCAAATTTCAAATTGGCGTTTAAGGCCTTTCTTTATTCACCAATATATTATTCGGTGTCCCTCCCTCGTGTTATTTGGCACCGGCCACTCTTCCCCATGCTCTGCCCTTCTTCATTAGTACTAGTAGCATCACTTCCCAAAAAAGGACCTTTATATGTTTCTTAATTCTTAAAGGGAACTGATATTTTCACATAAAAAATTGATATTTCTACATGATCCCTCTCACATGAATAGTGAGTGGGTCCCACCTCCATATGAGAGACTCATGTGGAAATATCATTTTAACATGTGGAAATAATAGATTTCATTCTTAAATTAGATTTAACACATTCTTTGACGTTCACTATCTGAAGATTCTCCACTTTTTGGTGGTAAAGCACCCATTTTAGTAAATATTAATCACCCAAAATATACTATTTCATTTCCCACATTCTCTTTCCTTTGTAATTTGTCAAAAGAAACAGAATGAACAAAAGTTGAGTTTTTAAAGGGTACTTGTAATGTATATTTGTCCGTCTCCCTCCCTCGCTCGTGTACTCTATTTTTACTTCAGATCCGCGTTTCTTTTTTTATCAGATCTGTTTGGTCCGAGGAATTCCTCTTCATACTACTTAACTTGTAAATATGGATCTATCTTTCAAACTCGGGCCAAATTAGTACAAACATATACTGAACTAAATTTTTTTAGATTACCCGATTACTTTAAGTAGGTGTGATTGTTTGTATTTGATCAAACTAGTTTTTAATGATTATTATGCTGTTTTGAATTATTTTACCTTGATTCGGTGGCGGTTAGTTTTGTATTTGAAGTTATTTTTGTCGGTTTGTTGCTATACTGCATGAAATCAAATGTAGCGACTTTTTAGTTCAATAAGTTATCCAATACATTAATTTGGTTGTCAATAGCTTTGATTATATCATGTTTATGCTGCAACTCTGGTCTGGTAATTTTATTTTATTTTTTTGGTGTGTGTGGAGCAAATCGAACATGCCAAGCTCTGAAAAGTTAGATTGACAAGTCTACTAAGTGTGGTATATTTAGTATTTACTGATTTAATATTCAGGAGGAGAACAAGCAAAAAGAAAAAGATTATTTGTAATTTGTAAATTATTGATTAAATTTAAATGTTCAAGGGTGATTTCTCTAACAATGGTCCTGAAATCCTCTCTTGACCTATAATGAAGAGGTGAATGAAATGTCGCATGTGTTCCCTCCGCCTTCCATTTGTTAAAGGTGACTTATGATGTAGTATTGAACTTGATTATATCTAATTTTTAGCTAGCAGTTGTAGGTTGATTTGTTTTTCTACATGGAACCTGGGTAGCCTAAGAAAGAAGAGGAAACAGCTGCTGCCCGTGACTATGTCGACTACTCTGGTGGTGATCAGTGGTCTAACCAAATTCCTGATAGCTAGTGGACCCGTGATACGGCCGTCACTCCCATTCCTGCAGTTCCTAGTTTTGGTTGTCACTAAATCAAGGTACATATATTGGCCTTTATTCTAATTAGTACTCCCAGTATCCCAAATTAATACTCATCCAGACTTGCTGATGCTTTTATTGTGTGATCAAAATAGTGATTTCAATGTGTGCCATTTTGATTCCAAATACTAAAATTTGAATGAATTGGTGCATGCTATTAAATAGACACTACTTGGCGAATTTGTCGAAAGGCCCATTTAATACTTGAATAAGAGTTGTTTTTCTGAAAAATTACCTTAGTTATCCCAAATTTCAATCTTTGTAAAATTGTAAGCAATTTCGGTGTCAACTAGTTGCCTTTGTGTAGATGCTTATATTTTTTGTTGAACCTATTAAGTATTGGTTTGATTAATGTTTTTGTTAACTTTAAGACAATGCAAGTGTTGTTGTCTGCTTTGATATGAAAATACAATTTGTGATTTGGTTTGGGATGGGATGGATTGAGATATGTTTGGGCGGTTGGACATGGCCTTGGGATTTGACCACTTAGGTTGTATGTTATGATGTTAGTGTTTTGTAGTTCTAAATATGGATTTGGGATTTGATTGCCCAGGATACATATGATCATGTTATTGTTTTTTTGGAAATTATATTAACTCTTTTTGTTGAATGGTAGATAGATGTTAGCCCTGTTTATCTCAACTTTTTTATTTTCAACTTCTGATTCTAAGAAGTTGGAGTTGATTTTGATTCTTTATAAGTTGTTAACTAGTGTTTGTAATCGATTCTGATTCTCCAAAATTTGTTAATGAGTTTTTGGCAAATAGTTTGATGAGGTAGATTATTTTTTAATATATTTATTTAAATATTTATTTGTTAATGAGTGTTTGGTAAAAAAATATTATTTAATATATTTATTTATATATACATGAATAGGTATAAATTTTAAATGTAAATCTTATATTATATAGTTAATTATGTATAATTATATATTATATAAAATTATAAAATTATTTATTATAATGTTTATGTATATATATACACATTTTTTCTTGGTCGAATTTCTGGGATATACAGTTTTAGTTATTAGAGCTTTAGTTAAATTTGTTCAAGTTTTTTTGGGTCCAAAATGTAGAGGGAAGGTTTAGGTATACATACATTTCACATTTGGTATAGTGATTAAAAGTCATGAATGGTCTGAGATTGTAAATTTGAATCTGGAGTACTTGTTTTGATAATATAAAGGTTCCACTCTCTTTATTAAATTGAGAATATATTCTTGATTGTCTTTCTCTGCATATGGAGATTGAATGGCTGCCCTGTTATAAGGAGATGCTTTCCTGTTACAAGGGTTTTCAGCCTTCTTCTTCTCCTTTTCCGAGAGAATTATATTTCACAATCATAACCAGGTGGTTACCTTTTTAAAATTCTAGCACCTTTTATAGCATAACCAAGAGGTAAGTACTTGTACCTTTAATATCATTACAATGTGTTATTGATGGAGTGAAACATTACATCTAAAGTTCGTATTGTTTACAACTCATACAAAGAACACCAATTTATAAACTAAAAACAAGATAAAGTATGATGAACAATTCATAACATAGGATAACATTCGAGTTTTGTTTCATGCAAGTATTCCTAAAATACAATATTTTACATGCCTTTACCACACAATTGTATATGATAAGATTTAATAGAGTAGTAAACCCAAAACTTTGATCAGTTCTTTGAAAATAAAAAGTTTTTATCAAATGTCGTAACTTATTCTAAGATGATCTAATTTCAAAATAACAACCACTTTACTTCTCTAGCCCTATTAAAATATCCATAATTCTTTTCTCGCCATATCACCCCCAAAAGATAATAGCAAATCATATTTTCCATGCCCCAACACTATCATCACTGCGCCTGTGTGCCTGTTTAAGTGTCCATGTGCTCATACCTTCGCTTTGGTCGGGTTTGTCGAGCGTAAATTATTTTCTGACAACAAAAAAATAATTTTTGCATTGGGGGGCGCAAGGAAATTAGGTGTTGGTCTGATTGATTTGACCAATGACCCACCTCATCTTTATTCTAGATCTACTTTTTTTTATAAATTATTATGCTTGGGCTTTATTTGTTTATAACTAATTCTTCATTTGAGGCTCTCCTAGCATTTTAGATCATATCTAGATGTGTTTGATCCTATTTTTGGAATGCGAAAAATTCAAAGTGGAAAACATTCAAAAAAAACCTTGAAATACCAAAAATTTTAAGTGGAAAAACTGAAGTGATTAGTGAGCTAAAAAATAAATAAATGGATTGAGATGGGTGATAGTGTGGCGGGGAAAAACAAGTCCAAAACGCGGATTGGATGCGTTTTGGACACGGATTGAACGCGTTTTGAACTCGTTTTGGACTCCAATTCGCCTCCAAAACGCATCAAATCCGCATTCGAAATGCGTACAATTCGCGTAAAATCCACATTCAAAACTCGTCCAATCCGCATCCAAAACTATTCCAATCCACATCCAAAAGGCGTACAATTCGCATCTAAAACGCGTAAAATCCGCGTCAAATCCGCGTCCGATCCACGTCCAAAACGGGTTCAATCCGCGTCCAATCCGCATCCAAAGCGCATCCAAACTACTTCCAATCCGCGTCCAAAATGTGTAAAATCTGCGTCCAAAACGCGTCCGAAACACACCCAATATGCTTCCAATCCGCGTCCAATTATAACTAAGTCACTAAGCCAATATAAAGCATGAGTTGGCAAGAATAATTGTTCTCCTTCCATCTCAAATCTATTTCTTATCTTTCTTGATTACCGAATTTATGCACCCCAGAATTCTATAAAAACTTTTCTTCTTTGTCGGCTAAACTAGCAAATTGAGCAAGAATGGAGCAAGATAGTTTAAATGTAGACTGGGCTGGATAATTTGGATAGCAGGCAGCAAAAAAAAAGGGTTCTAATCAATCATAAGTGTCAATTTCAGCTTATTAAACTGATAAAGCAAGGTAAGTTTTAAATCTTGATTTTTGAAGCAAAAATTAACTGTTTTATATAAAATTTAGAGTATTTTAACTGTGCTAATTGGGTTGTATGTTAGATGGAGTTTTCAAAAAAATTAACTGTTTTATATAAAATTTATATTATAACTGTGCTAATTGGGTTGTATGTTAGATGGAGTTTAGTTGTTGTGCGGAGAATAAGGGAGGAGAATGTGGTTTAAAACATGTGCAAAGGTTTATGAAGTTTGTCCATAAAGCTTGTGCCTATGACCTGTTTGATTGTATGCTTCATAGAACTGGTAAGACCAAAATGAACAATTGAGGTACTGTAGTGAGTAAGGTATCCTTCATATATGTTATAGAGTATACATGGAATGTTTTGCATCGGCTAAGTGTGGTTTGAAGTCTGTTTTAAAGTAAAAGTCATATTGGTGCATAGATTGGCTGTTTTGAAGAGCGCTTTGAGAACTCTGTAAAATCCATCTAAATCGATCATTTTAGCTATTTTATATTTTCTAAAAATAGCTTGCTATACCAGTTATAGTATATTAGAAATTGACTTTGATTGGATCTATGGTTTGAGAATTATAAAATAACAAATCTAGCAACTTGGCATTGGAGATGGAGCGATGGCAGGCGGCAGCATTCTTTTCTTTACCCTCAATCTCAAGCCCAATGCGACTTTACTTGATTTGCTGTCTTAGAGTGTCCATTTCAAATTTGAGTTACAATTTTTAGAAATACTATGCCATGCCTATATAACTTTATTAAAGGTTTGGTTGCATTTAATGATGTGAGTTGTAAGATAGAAATTAGCAAAGGAGAGAGTTGTTGAGGCTCTACTGTTGAGGCGATCTTGATCTTTGAAGCGGCCTGCCCGCCTCGCTTTGTTGACTTTTTTTTTCTTACATTGTAGTCATCTTGACAGTTAGTTCATGTAAGGTGGAAGCAAATTGATAAATGTATATAACTTGATATATTAATTATAATTAGTATATAATATTAGGAATAAATTTTAGAAATATAGTAATTAAAGTGAGTTGTTTAAATATGAGAAAAAAACACAAGTTTAAAAGGAATTTGTGAAATATAGTGGTTGTATTATATCTAGTAATGACCTTATGTATGTAAAATAGGTGCTTTTCAAGAACATAATGTTTCGGGTTCACGTAATCGCGTAGAATCAATAGCTTTACACCAAGAAGGCAAGTATTTCAACTTTCCTCCATAATTAACATTTGGTTGAAAAACTTTATTCAATGACTAAGCCTTATTGCAAGTATACTAACTTTCTTCTTTGAGTAGAAATCTTGGATCAACGTTCCTTTTGAAGCTTGAAATGAATAATTTGTATCTTGAATTGATAATTCCCTTATGAATTCATTATCTAAATATTATTGAAGTTTCTTTTGATTCGTGAATTTATATTGACAGTCAATGCTATTCGAGTTCGGTTAGACTATACTTGATAAGTGTTCTGAGATTCATCATGAAAGATAATAATAGACTCTTGCCTTCATGTAATCCATTTAATTGACACGAGTCGATCCATCACCTATTCAATAAAATAAGTTCAAGAATTACTTGGGATGTTTTGTGCTTTTGAGCAAGCTATTCAAGACGTTGGAAGGGCGCATTTGCGTGAAGTTATACGGGACATTTAAGGCAAGTTTTTTAGAACTTATTGTTTGTTACATGCAAATTTTCAGTTTTATATGAAATTCTTATGAATCTGTTTTAATGTGCAATAATGTGATAATAATTGTTGATATCTAGTTGATATTTAAGTTAATTGTTCTACGTGAATTATATAATTTGAGAAATGCGAAACATGAGTGTTATGAAGTATGTATAAAATGCAAAGCTTGAAAAAAATATGAATTATGTGAAATGTGTTAACTGTTAAATTTGTTGAGCCGTTGTGCTCACTTTTGCAAATATTTTATTTGCAGATTAAAGATTGAATTATTTGGTGATCATGGCAATAAAGAAGTGAAGCACATATAGAGTGCAGCACTCTTGAAAACTTGCATATTTGTTTTAGAAAAGAGAAAATAGATTATTCAGCTTTATTTACAGATGTCTAATACCTTTTGCGAGGTCTTTTTATGTGTTATTCCTTCTATATGCTATTCGAAGTTTAAAAGTTGTATACATCATTATTTAAATATGAAGTTCCTGTTGATAATTGATGGTATGACTTTAATATATGTTGTTTATACTATTCATGGCAGCGATCTGGAGTTGAATTTCCCCACCGTACATCAGATTCAGCTCTGATATTCACACCTCCTGTTACCCACCCAACAGTTGGACATGCTCATGCAGATTATGGGATGCCAAGCAATTCTTCAACGAGGCTTGATGAAGCCATGTCATCTGAGATGGAAACATTAAGGTGAGGTTTTGACTCATTTTACATACTATTTGATCCATATTCCGTTCATGCTATATAACACCTAATCCTTTTATTTGTTTTATTCTTTTCACATAAGTTTGTCAAGCATAAGCTCGATGCGCGAGGTTCTGGATGTTTTATCTTCCATGATGCAGGCTGTGAATCCAAATGACCGTATGGTATGTGCAACAGAATTACCTTTTTCTTGGTTCATTTTCCAAGCAACATTATATTGTTTTATGTCTAAACCGAAAAATTATCATGATACGCCCCAAGATGTGGCTAGCCAATGATGGAAACTACAGGGAACTCCGATGGTTTACCACATGGAAGCATAAGGAGCAGCTTGAGGACTTTCAGCTCCCAACTGAAATTTCCGAGGCTTTGTCACAGCAAAGTGTTCCTTTTGGTTACAGATATGTTCAATTTCTAGACACGTATGCTACCACTTCAGTAACACTACTCGTTTTACTTTGTTATGCTATTTTAATTTTTACATTATCCCATTATAATTGTATAGAATTTAGTGCCTCTACCTCTGCCTAATTTTTTGAAGCATTCGTTTTATCATCAGAGCTGTTGCATCTGAAGTTTGTGAAGAGTTTTTTACTCCTATGCCTTCTCACACTGAACTTGCACTGAATGGTGTTGAAGTATTTCTGAATGCTAGTGGGAGTCACCACCAACTACGAAAACTTGATCTTCGCCTCTGTGCATGCCTTTAGAGACTTAACCATGTTTTCTAATTTAGTTGTTGATATTTGATTGCTTGGTTTTCCAGTAAATAAACAAATAAACATCCACTTAACATACAGAACTTAAATATTTTGGCTTTGCTGTTTTTATGTGGAGCCATCGCCTTTTCTACTAAAACTTAATATCATATAGTATTACAATTAATAAACAAGCTTTTAGAGCAAGTATTTGATATGTTGCAGATGTATGTTCTTGTATCGTTGTGAACGGGGATGTTGTCGCACAAGGTTCACAGTTTTCTTTGAAGGATGTTGAGGTGGTGGTTGCTCAAATAGATCTAGATGCGGTATGCTGCTATATTAATAATCTTTGTATTTCCAGTTATACCTTACTTGCCGGTGGGAGAAAAGTTCTTCCCCATTAATGTCATTGTATACTTGTAATTTTTGGTATTCTCTGAATACACATGTGTGCATACAATGCCGGACTCCTCATTTCAATTGTGCAACTTTGTACTTGAAATTTGTCAATAGAGATTTGCTTAGACATTCATATTTTTGGATCATTTTAATATGATAAATCTGTTTACTTATTTCAACTCTAATACATTTTTTCATGTATACAATGCCAGGTTTCAAGTCTTAGAGGATCTATAAGTAGTTTTCAAGAGCAAGCAAGTAGCAAGCCAAAAGTATTTTCTGTTAAAGTGCCTTACAAGCTTTGCAAGTCTTTTAACCTCCAAATGACCCTTTCAAATATAACTGAGGGTCAGTCCATGTTAAGATAAATTCACCCAGATCAAGAGTATTTGATGGCAAGACCACAATTTTTAGCACTCACTACTTTTCTTTTCTTTTCTTCTTTTTGTTGATAAAAGATGAGATTTTTATAGATATTGTAGCATTAACTACTGTTTTATCTTCTGTAGTTACACGAAAAAATATATTTAACATTAATTTTGTATTTTCATCTTCATCATATATAGCATGAATTCTATCTTCTTCAGCCACTCCCCTCCCCTCCCCGTGGCAATAAATGGGTTTCTTGAGCTGTTTCAGTGGCGAAGCCACATAGGACTTTGTGGGGGTCAATTGACCCCACTGGAAAAAAAATTGCTTTATAATGTAAGTTAAAATTTAAAAATTTTAAGTATTATATATATATTGACCCCACTAAAATTTTATAAATTTTCTATTATACGGGGTCAAATTGAAAATTTATAACTTTGTCAATCAAATTTTAACCACATATGACTCATATCCTCACAATATATGTATCTTTCTCTATAATATTTTAAACTAAATAATAATCTAATTTATATTATTTTTAAAAATAAATAATGAATTACTTACTTATGAACAGTTGTGATTAAAAAAGTCTATTATGAGTCAATATAGTGTATATATACCATATATTTTTACTCATTATATTTTTATTGTAATATAGTATATATATATATATATATATATATACACTATATATTTGTAACTCAATATTTGTAACTCAATAATAATTTCGACCCCATTGACGATAATTTCTGGCTTCGTTACTGGTTGTTTTAAATGTAGGACAATGTCTATCAATTGTGGTTTTATTTGGTCAGATTTCTGCTGTTTTAGTTTTTTTCTACCATTTTTAGATCAGATATCATTCACCTGAGGAAGAAATAGCTTTACCTGGGTGTATAAAACACGTATCATGTGATAAAACAGCATGTCGTGAAGCTGATGTATGTGCTATACAGCAGGACACTGAAGGTGAACTGCAACCAACTCATATAGGACATTCAAATGGTCAAGGTGATGTCGAAAAGGAAATTCTCCAAAGCAAATACCAATCAAAGTTGAGAAATTTTAACATGTAAGATGAAAGTTTATTGGATATAAATTCTCATCATAGAATTGAAAGATAGCGGTAACATTTGGCTAAAGAAATTTCTCTTCTTATTGCAGCATATGTATTACCTTGTGATGACTTAAAAACTGATGATGGAGCTGGTTGTGCCTTCTCAAATATTCAGTTCAGCTCCCCATTACAATTAACTCCATTGTTCATATCGTTCGTATCAGGGATTCCGAGCCCACATTTTTCAGAAAGTGTAAGTTAATTAGTTTTGTATTATGGTTATTAAGCCCCAAGAAGCTTTAGTAGTAGAACTTTGGGTATGTTGGTAACTCGATCACCAAAAATTGGTATTGTTTACATTATTACTACATAGTATAAAAGTGGCAGGGATAATACTTGCTTTCTGCTAATGGCGTCTTTAATACTTGGCTAATACTTGCTTCAGTACTCCATTTTTTATGTTGGTTGTAATAGAATTGGCTGCTATGTACCCATTCCATTTATTCCAACAGTAGCATCTCCATGTCATTAGTAGTAATAGTTTGCATCAATTTCAGCTTTGAAATTAGTAGTAATTAGTATTTAATAGTAACGGTCTAACAGTGACTAAATTCTACATCACAGCACAACTTCAATATGAATTTTGTTTGTGTTTATACCAATATGGTCCCTGTGGTCCTTTATATGATTGCAAAAGCAATAGATCAAAACACTACAACTTGAAGTACGGATTCCATTACCTAAAAATCTTCAAGATTTTACATCAATATGTAAGGTTGTGATTTAATCCATTATTGAAACTGTTTGAATGCACTTCACATAGTTATATTGGCGCTTTGGACACACTCACATAGTTGCATCAACAATTTAGCTCTTTTATGTAAAGCATTTATGGCGTAATCTATACATGCATATGAAATTTAGTTGTGTTCCCAAAAAAAACATGCTCAGATTACATAGATATACATAATTAAGGTGTATTAATTTCTACCTTTTAAAACAAATGTGATACATGCATATGAAATTTAACGAAAGAGTTGGGTTGCCTAGAAAAAGCATGCCTAGATTGCACTGGTATGCATATATTAAAATATTATATCTCAACGCACGTCCCCACAGCTTGGGCATGATTTTTTCGGCCAATGTTATACAATACTAAATTTTCTTGTCTATTTGTTTTATGTAGAAGTGAATGAAGAAGAAGACATTGATGTAGACTTTACGTCATTCACAAATTTGTAGCCGTTTACATTTGAAGAACTTGGAGAACATGGAAGAATTGAAGAACTTGGTGGAGTTGGAGTAGCAAGTGGAATTGGTACTCGTGGGTTAATAGATGAAGACGTTGATGGGAATTGGCAAGAAGCATCACCTTCTCAACCTTAGAATGATTTATGTTTTTTGTGAATTAAGTGTCGTGGATTTTATTTTAGTAATGTAGTTGAGACTTTGTTTGGTATTTTAGATATGTTTGCATTCACATTTAATCAAACACATGAACTTGTGGTTGAATTTTCGAATTTGAATGTATCCTAGAGATGTTTATGTACATTTGTGTTTGATTTTACCACTATTGAGTTTTGAGTTATGATCATGATTTAATATATTTCTTTTCATATAGATTTAGTATTTATTTGAATGGTATAAAGTAAACATTATACAAATAGGTATAGTTTTTATTTTATAGATAAATTGATTAATTGTACATATTTACTAAATATTATATATAAAAATAATTAATTTAATTTATTTATTTATTATTTATTATAGATTAATAACGTCACTGGGCCAATAACGACCCATCCATATGGTACCTTTTCTGGTTCGATGATCGGTCCAGGTGTGGAAACCTTAATCACCATCTTGAATTCTAACATTAGAGGGCTGAGTAACAATTTTAGACTTAAAAGGGAATTATTTTTTGAAGAATGTAGCATCTCTAGCTTCTATTATGGTATTTATTATAAATTTTACTAATTTCGGAATTCACAACCAAAAATCTATTTGCATTACTATTCTGAGCATATCCTATAAATATAACGTCAGTTTTAGGTCATACTTTCTTTCTTTTTGGTTCGGGCATGGCTTCATTTGCTAAACACCCCTACACTTTTAAGCAATTTAGCTGAGGAGATCTCTTTTTCCACAACTCAAAAAGAGGTTTTTTCATTGTCCTTCATGGTTACTCGATTCAAAATAAAGTAAGAAGTTAAAATTGTATCCTCCTACAAATTCTCGAGTGTTAGGACCTTAGTAGTAATGTTGACCTTGACCATATCCATCAAAGTTCTATTTTTTCTCTCCATTACGCCATTTGATTGAGGTGAATATGGAGGTGTCATTTGATGTATTATTCTATTATCCTCACAATATTGATTAAACTCTTTGTCTTTTTCCCTGCATTCTCCACCCCTATCAGATCTAAGAACCATATTCATTTTCTCCAATTGATTATCAACCTCAGCTTTGTAAATTTTGAACTTATCGAAAACTTTATCTTTAGTCTTAATAAGATAAACTTAATTATATTTAGAATAATCATTTATGAAGGTACAATATACTTATTACCGGCTCTAGTTGGAGGTATATTTGAATCACAATTATCACTATGTATAAGCTTTAAAACAATTTGTTAGTTCCCAGAGGGCACAATAGATCTAGAAGGGGGGGGTTGAATAGATCCTTTTTATTTCAAATACTTTTCTGGTTTATATTATTTTGTTCATAATTAACATATGACAAACATAAGAATCTTTTCAAGCACAGAGGAATAAGTAAAAGATCCCCTTCATTGATATATCCATAATCATACATACATTGTTCGTAGAGTAAGTTTAGTTGAAAGTAGTTAAAACATACATGCATGATTATAGCTTATAGTACATAATGTAAATGACATAATGTAAAAGACACAAGGGTTTTAAGTGGTTCGAGAGACTCAAGCTCTAATCCACTTTACTGCTTTCAACTAGCGAGATTTCCACTAAGGAAGGCGGCACCACAGAATCACTAAGATTCCTTGAGGCCGGCACTTGGAACTTGATTCACTAAGAACTCTTCAAGGCCAACAACCTTGGGACTCCTCTGTTTCCTTTAGGAACTCTTCAAGCCAATGAGGCTTGAACTTTGTTTAGTCCCTTGAGACAAGGACCCTCGAGCCCTTCTTCATTTAGTCCCTTTGGACAAGGACCCTTCTTCCAGCCCTAGCTTTGTTTAGTTGTTTGTTTGTTGTTGTTGGAGTCGGTCTTTGTTGTTGCAAGATGTCTTCATGCTCTGAACATATTCTCATACTTAGCGAGTTGGCTTGATCATCCTTGAAGTCTTGGTGAGTGTTGCATGATGCTCGACTTCTTAGGTTGCTTTCAACTACTCCGGATGACCCTTTGATGAACGCCTTGAAGATCATTCTCCTTGGTACTTGATGGTACATGCATGAGAGGCTTCTAAGATGGTATAAGCACTTCATTAGGTACTTAGAAGTTGTCTTATGCTTGACACCAAGATAGCTTTTGTGATCTCCTTCTTTGCTACTTGATGCCTTCTCATGATGGACTTCTTTAAGATGACCGTAGGCTCTTCTCTATTGTACTTAGAGTCTTCCCATGATGGACATCCGGATGGCATGTTTCTCTCCTTTCTCTCGGCGATTTAACACTCTTCATGTAGTCAACTCTCACTTCTACATAGTAGAACTCACACTTCTACTTCTTTCTTGATCTCGACTTCCGAGTGTTCTTGGTGGATCGTAGAGTGTGAGCCTTAGGACTCATTATCGCATGGTTAAATCAGTCCACCTTCTCTCCAAAATCGACAACTCCAACAACCTTTTATCTTTGAAGCTCTTCCTTATTTATACTCCTTCCCAATCCTTCCGTTGGAAAGTAACCGTTGAAGGCTATTCAAATCTCTTCACAGATCTCGAGTTGCATGAGGTAGACTGCTTGATGTGACTTGTTATACTTTTCTGACGCCGTTAGCTTCTCTTTGTTTTACCTACCCTGTCAGATGTATCACTTTACTGTCTTGGGCAGGTTGAAGACTTTATTTCTTCTAATTTCTTGATCAGAGGTTGTCCTTTTGCATCGATGCTCTCAATAAGCACTTGTCCGAATATTACCCTTCAGATTGAACCATTGCCAATGCTTCAGTCTTCAGCTATTCGAACTCTACGATTTTGATGCACATCTTCAAGGACCTGATCGCAGTGTCTTGTTGAGTGATGCTTGTTGACTAGTAGAGTTAACACTACGATCCTGAAGAGTGTTGCTTGAATCTTCACTGTAGAACACCTCTTCCTTGTTTGTGTAGTGCTTCAATACTTTTGTTTGTTTCGACTGTTCTCAGATACTGATGGCCTAATTCCTTGCTCTGGTCCCCTTCTGAATATCAAGACACTTCAGATTTGTGGCGCGTTTAGCTTGCTTTCTCCTTGTGATCTTCCGCTCACTTATCATCAATGAACTGACCCTGCACTTAATCACTTTAGCCTTGCTCTTGAAGAGGGCGACTACCTCGGTTCACCTTCCATCTGTTCCTTCTCTGCGTTTGGCAAACACTACGATCTTGGTTGCTTCCAAGATCGTTGTCTTTTGTTCACTTGATAGCTACTGCATAAGCTGACTTTCCTTAGTCAGCTTCTGAAGTCTTCTCTGGATCTCCTTGTGGAAGACTTCATCACGAATGGCCTTACACCAAAGATCATGGTTATACCAAATCACAGTTCATGTTCATAATCATACTAATAAATTCATCTTTTGCACTCACGGGCCAAAGATATTCATCCACGCTCATCTTCGCACTAATCGGCAAAGATATTCAACAACAGGTCATCTTTGCACTACGGGCCAAAGATATTCATTAACAGTTCATCTTTGCACTACTGGCCAAAGATATTCATCAACAATTCATCCTTGCACTACAGGACAAAGATATTCCTCAACAGTTCATATTTGCACTACAAGCCAAATATATTCATATCTCAAAGAAATATATAATCATTTTAGAATTTATATAAACAATAATTATAACCACGTTGATCAATTCACCTTTGCACTTAAGCTAAATATATTCAATTATAAATTCAATGGTCATGATTATACCAGTCACAATTCAACTTTTCACTACTGGCCAAAGAGAACCCTAGTCATGATCATACCAATAATCTACTCATCTTTACACTCCAGTGAAAGAGAATTATCATAATTAGGGTTATAAAAATGTTATATATGATAATAAAATTAATATAATCAATATATAGTTTTAATCTCCAGAGTAATATTCATAAATTAACTATAATTTGGTTAGAAAAAAAAAACCAATTTTATAGTGAATAGTACCCGTGAATAGTAACTCGTGAATAGTAACTCATGAATAGTAACCCTGACACAAAAAGGTAGAAATTCCACAATAAAATCTATACAAATATTTCGGTATAATGATATTGAAAGAATAACATTTCTTAAACTTATAAACAATTTATTTTAATTGTTTACACTTTACTAAATAATGCATTTAATCATCATAAAATGTCAAACTTATAAGATTTCATCACCAATAACCAAAACCCTCATCAAAAATCTGCATATACCACATATATGATTCTCAAGCCATAAAATCATATTTTCCAATTTTCTTCCTTCACATAACATATTTAACTCATTTATTCATAACTAGTCCATTTTCATAAAAAATACCAAATCAGTTCCAAAAATATTTCTTTTCTGGGATTTAGCAGAATATAGTCCCATATTGAACATATATTTTTCTTAGAATTTTTAAAATTCATCTACTATTTTTCATATGGCCAAAATCGCCGAATATTTAGACATTTATCATAAATTATACTTTTATCCAAAAATTCCGAATTTCACAGAGTACACTGATATTATATAGATGTACTCCCAATAAAAATTTCATCAATTTTGGAGTTAACCATAAGGAGTTATAAGCGGTTACTTTTAAAATAGTCTTTTCTCATAAAATTCATAACTCTTAATCTATACATCCAAAAATCACCATTTTTGGACACAATCAATAAAACTCATCAACATATCATTTCAAATTTTTCCAGAATTTTCTGAAGGTCAGAAGAAGTACGAACTGAAAAACATAATAACCCTTAAAATTCCTTACTATCCCTTACCTCAAAAGAGCAACACTTCTGACTGGATATCGGATATGACGTTGAAGGAAACTTGCACTGATGAATATCAACTCACCAAGTATCTAAATACTCACAAAATATACTCAATAATCTAGAGAGAGAAAGAGAGAAAGCTTATGTTTCTGGTGTGATTTTCAATTCTAACTTAGCCCTCTATTTATAGGAAAATTTTAGCAGACCTGACCTGCAACCTGATGGCTTTACCTAACGAAAGAATGAGGAGAGTGCTTCCGAAACGAGAGAAAGACTTGAGAAAGCCCTTCCGATTCTGGAATAGTGAGATAGCTAGCATACCCTAAACCCACATTATAGTCATATACTTTCTTCTTACGGCCTTGCTTCTTCCTAATCAGGTAGATACTTTCTCTGGGGAGAGGGAGGTGGGCGCCAATGCCTACAAATTAGCACCTAAGATTCTCATATCTTTTTCAATTGAAAGTCGACAATGGGGCTTCCCTATGCAATTAATGTAAAGGTCGGCCCATGAAGGGTTCTTGCTTGATCTAGCATCTTTAGATTATTTAGCTATTAGCTATATTCAAAGACCTTAGATTATTATATATGTTTATTTTATGCTCATCAATGGGAAATTACCGAAAAAGTAATATGCTTAAACGTCCATTTTGGTGAACATCGATGAGAACCCGAACTCATTCCCGGAAAAAGAATTAACGGGATATCGGGAAAAGAGATCTAAGCAGAGGCTTCCTCCTCTAAATCTAAAGAAAAGAGGAGAGCCATAAGCTACTTAGCAACCAATGCACCAACCCAGGGCCAAACTACCGCTATCTACCTTTGGTAATTTATCTCACCTATATCCATTCCTGTTGTTCCATTTTGATCTATCGATGCCTATCCAAAAGCGGGTTGTTCCAGAGCGAATAGGAAGGCTTAGAAGGCCTTAAAGGGATAGTTGGGCTATTTTTCAGAGCCGAACAACGATGCCATAAAGAATAATAACTGTTGGGTCATTTGGTACGATTTTGTGAGGCTGCTTCGGTGCTTTAATCGAAGCTAACGAAGACATTCCTTCTTTCTCGGCTATGGAGAATACATGCCTTCGACTATGGAGAAGGAAACACACTATGGATCTGCGATTAACGCAATGTCTTGGCGGGAACCAATAAAGAAAAGACCTTACTTACTTCCCTTCGAAAGAAAAAGAAAGGAAAGACTCTTCGAGACAAAAAGTGAGCCTTACTAGGGCTAAGCTAGTACCATAGATTATTAGATATACTCAATAATGAGATTATGAGGCTTTTTTCAACAACGAGCGGATTGAAAGGCTTTCCTGTCTTGAAACGATTTCAGTAAAAAGCGGGTAAGGTAGCATAGGTGTCCATCCACTCTATCCGATTCTCCGTTGAAATACCATCCGAGGAGACTACCAAAAATAGCGAGACGGGGTTTAATGGTTTTGAACCCCGGTATATGTAAGCTCGCTTAACTCGTTTGGCGTACTACTGCCGCCAAATGTGGAAAAACTCCCAATGTTGTCAACTCGATGGATCTCCGATCATCCGCCCACTCTGCCAAATCTCTTCTCGCCACCGTTGGATACATGTGTTTTCTAACATGGCTTCCTGATCGAGGCGAGGAAAAGGCGCTACTTGCCCAGCTTCTTTTTGCATTCTTTCACCCTGTTAAGATAAGAGGATTGTAATGCGGCGTAGCCTCTTAATAAGCGTTAGTGGCGCAACGTTTCACTCCTTTTTAAGGGCTAGGTCCTCGAGATCCGTAGATTCTAGAGGTGTTTACTCTTACCATTTGTGGAAATCCGCTTATTAGTTATTAGTTGGTATCCCCGAAGCGGTATTTTGGCGGTGAGGCAACCAGCAACCCTCGATTACATTAGGCAGTGGATAGGAATAGGATCCGGGTACAAAGATGATGGAGGTCCTTCTTCCACCTCTCGGATCCAGACAAGTCGCAAGCCTTTGGCATCGATGTAGAGGCGGCGGTATGCAACAAGGAAAGAGATAGATAGATAATTCACGCAGTGCCGTCGTTATTTCACCGTGGATTTCTCGTCTCGTTATTCTCTCTCGATCGTGATTTCCCACGTCTTGGTACCATCTTTGCTTTCAGAAAACAAAGAAGAACCGGGGCTAAAGCACTAGTCGATTCTCATGCTTGGTTTGAAGCAAGGGGAAGAAGTAAGATCCAAGTCAACAAGGGAATCGCTTGAGAACTAACTGCATACACGGTTACTTGCGCATAAGCGTTATCTTATCTTTTAATACTTCCTTTAGGAGGCTAGAAAGTGTTACGAGGCGCGCTAATCCTACTTCTCATGTCCCCACTCATTGATTAGCCGATCGAGAGATGGAGTTAAGCTATATTAGCTATAGAATCGAACAATGGACCTGAAAGCAATCAAGATCGGAAAGAAAGAGTGGCAACCCGCCATCCCTATATCTTCCATTCAATTACATCTCCACGAGCTTTGAGCTTTATCTCCCAACCAGCTCTCTTATATAGGTATTACGTCCTTGTATCCTTCATCGAATCATTCTCGCTTATCACTGTCTGTTTGTCCAGGTTATATCTCCAAGAACATTGTAAAGTGAAAACAAATGATAGTGTATTGCTCCGGACATTGAACTTCCCATCTAAGTCCTCGTCTTTTCCCCTGGCTCGATCCCTAAAAGCGGTAGTCTGTCTCCTTCTCCCTATCCCAATCATCTTCCTCTCAATGGATCTCTGCTGCCCCTTCGACCTATAAATCTATATATGTTATCTCAGATCTTTCTCAATTTGAAGTCTTTAACCGTAACCAAACCCCTCAATTCAAGTCACAATCCCAACAATCAAGCAATCGAATAAAGCCTACCTTACTCAACAAGCACCTAACTCTCTCCTTCTAAGGCAATCCCAATGACGATAAGTGAATCCATCTATTAAACCCCAACACTAATGGATGCTTAAGAAAGCGGAACCAAGCCGCCTATTGGTCAATATGGAGATTTATTCTAAGCCGGAATCCATCTAAGCGGTGAGTCATATAAGTCTTACCAATCGAATCAAAGTAATTGAGCCAATCGGAGACTCAAGACTTTGGAGATAAAGCCTTTCGATCCCCTTCCTCAATCTCTCGTTCAATCGGAGCTTCTCGTGGCAACCTCTTCCCCGCCTTTAATGCATATAAAGAAGCGAGCTCATATTCAAACCCCCCGGGGGACTTGGAAGAGGAAGCCCTTAGACCATTCCTTTGGAATCGAGGGCGAAGCGAGAATGCCTTATTAAAGTCGAGTTAGAGAAGGAAGGCAATGAATGTTAGTCCTACTACTCAAGAGGAACAATGAATAGGAAAGGAGCGACTGCCTTTATGAGCTTTTCGGAGGACTACTAGAGAATATGAACCTTAGAGCTACCTTCTTACACTTCCAGTTAGGCTTAGGCAAGGAAGGAAATACATTCAATTAGCTAAGTGGGAACGTCCGGGGGGGACTGGGGGCTAAGAGTAGAGAGGAACTAACCTTCCGCTTTCACCGGCCTTATTCCACTCACGATAAGTTAAGGGTTCGGATGGAAAACCTAGCTTGTGCTAACCCTACAAGCAAGCAAGTAGCAAGAAGAGACGTAGAACGATCTCCATATCCATTTCTTTCATTCTTCGCTATCAATCAATAGAAGAAAGAATTGAAGGCGGGACCGGGGATCGTCGGAGGATGAGACCTATCTATGACAATCATCACTAGATGAGGAGGGAATCCAAAAGGTCGCCTTTATCCTGGAATTTGACTCACTCAGGACTTCCATCTGAGATATAGAATTGAAAGAAGGAAAAAGTCCTTGGGACCACCTTTATAGTAGTAGTAGCTACATTCTTTGCCTCTGGATAGGCCTTTGAGGTTCCTCTAGTTATCTTCTTGAATCACTCTAAGCATAAGACCTTGAATTGCATCTTTGTCTTCTCTCTATGGATAGAAGCAATAAATAAGGAATGCATTATAAGAAGAGGATGTAGCCTTTCCTTCCTTTCTTGTACTTGTAGTTGAGTAAGGACTTTAAGCTTATAGTTTTCGATGAGTATACTGAAATGTATGGTTGATAGGGCTCTTACCTCCTCAATGTTTATAAAAGAATCCTACCGAAGGAGAGTGCATCGAGTGACTCAACCGATAGGTTGAGGAAGGCGTAACGTCTACTAGTTGGCTTTCCTGTAATCAAATATTGCTTATCGGGAGCGCATAGATAGGCACGATAGAAGTAAAATTCAGCACATTTCTTCACCAACCACAAGTGGGGCCCACCAATTCTAGAAATTTCCACCAAAATCATTTATAACCTTATTTCCGAATCAGTCACCTCTTAAAATTCATAACAAATTATACGCTCATTTTTAACGGTTCAAAATTTGTGGACATATACTCAACTTATATATGTATAACATATCCAAAAATTACAACGATCCAACGGTCGGATTAAATATTATAACTCACACAATAAAGCTGTAATAACACCGATTTGATCTTTTAATACCTCTAATCCGACAAAATACTGATAAAATACCTCAACATTAATTCCTTCATTTATAACCACATAAATAAACCCATCATTTATATCCACATCAAATAAATATTTCCTTATCATATAAATCAATAATTAATTATTCACAAATAATATTACAAAATCATAATTATGACAACCAGACCGTTCCCAGGAAAGAGGGGGCTTTCCGATAAGAATTTCTCCTTACTGGCGCGCAATTAGGTGACCAAACCTCTCCTTGACAGAACTTTTTAGACATTGTCAATAATGCTATCTAATAATATTATTCCAAATAATATGAATTATTGATCTGATAATGGAAAATACTGTGTAGTGACAATTATTGAAACAACAATAATATAAAATATCAACGCAACAATTATTGAATCAATAAAATAAAATATTGAACAAGAATTCTCGTAACAATTATTGAGTAGTGCCTTTACGTAAGGATCAATAATTCAAAAATACTATGTAAAAACCGTGTCTTCTTCGTTCAAAACATCGTATTCATCGTATTTTAACCACCGGGTATTCCAACGAGTGTTAACTTGAGTAACGATTATGCCGTTATTTATAAAAACTTAATTTTGTCATTTTCTTCATCCTACGCTTATTACATTATGGGGCCCACAAATGGTTTATACTGTCAGTATTTAATATTCCCAAGCGTAAAGAATATTCCACGACCAAACGAATATTCCCTGACAACAATGAATATTTTATAACCACTTGTGTATTTTGAAAAAAAATTCATATATCACCCTTAACTTTAACTTTTATCAATTTAACCATTTACTGAATAGTAATTATAAGAAAAATTGAATACTTTTATTTCATAAAATTCGGGGTCTTACACCTATTCTGCTTCGATAGCTCTCGAGTTATCCTTGACTCACCTGGCAAACTACGACTTCTGGTGCAGTGCTCGACGATTAGACTAGCCTATCTATTACATCATAAGATCAACCTAACAAGCTTGATCTTTCTATATTTATAGTCCTTGTATATCATTTCTTTTTAAGGACTTTATAAAGCTGTTTTGCTTATGTAGGATCAACCTAACATATTTGATCAATTCATTCTAAGTCCTTATACATATATTTCTATTATCTATCAAAGGACTTTACAGCTTTTCTTAATGCAAGCATACTTGCATATTCATTCATATATATCATAATCAAATCATATCTTAAATAGGAATATCATTCACATGTTTATTCCTGACACAATTGAATTTCTCTGGACCGGACCTATAAGATTTTTTCGGTTATTTTGCTTGTATGCATATTTTACATTTAACTTTTATGTTTATATTATATTTTGAAATTAGTCCCCAAATTCATTAATCTTTTAATTTTATTATAATTAACATGTCACAATCTTTCATTGCACATTGTATGACTAGATTTAGTATTGAAAACAAAAAATGAACTTTTATTAGAATCATTCATAACATTGAATTTAAAACTTATTTTTTTCATTTTACCATCAACTTCATAACACGCCTTGTAAAAGGCAGAAAAAAATAAACTTATTCATAAATCTTAAAATAACTATCCACTTCACACAATTTATCTTTTTAATTTTCACCCAAATCAATTTCCATCTTTTTCTCGCTCTACTCCTTTCATGATTTCACCAACGACACCTCCCATATTTTATGACATTTATAGTTTATCTTTATTCTCATTCAATTTTAAGCCTCAAATTCTAACTTTTTATTTATTTTTCTCTTATATTATCTTTAATATTTTATTGCCGAAAATCATACGCGTAATTCGTGAAATTGAGAAAGATAGAGTGAGCAAACAAAGAGAGAGAGAGAGAGAGAGAGAGAGTTGACACCTTTATGTTACATTTAGATTGAGAAAATAAAATAGAGGAATGAATGAAATAAAAATAGTATATTTGATGATTATTTTGAAGGATTAATCATTCCAGTAGAATAAAAATTCATTTCATCCAGTAGAGTGATATTGTTGGTACTTAAGACTCTTACAAAATAACTTAACATAGACATATATATATATAGAGAGAGAGAGAGAGAAAATAACATTTCTCTTTAAATAACACTCCTTTATTAAAACTACGTCGTTTTGGAGTGGCTGCGGGTGACATTTTTGTAAATAAAATGAAAACAAGTGGGATCACTCTCTTTTAAGTCACTCCAAAACGACGTAGTTTTAATAAATGAGTGTTATTTAAGGAGCAATGTTATTTAAGAGGAATGTTCTTAATCCTTGTATATATATATATATATATATATATATATATATATATATATATATATATGAGATAATTTTTTTTAAAAAAATCAACATCCATTTTAGTATTTTATTATACCGTGACAAAATACAAACTTGAAAATGTCAAAAAACATTTTCCATCTAAATTACAACACAAGGAGACTAGAAGAATGAAACAAACTTCAACCCCTCGGTAATATATTACTCCAGCCCTAAAACACAGGTGTCTGCAAGCTCTTTAAATATATCACCAACTAGAAAGTAGAAACAATACTCTTCTTGTCCTTGTTCAGTGTCACAAAGGCTTCAACCAGACAAAAACAAACGAGGCCTACTTTCAGCAGCCATACGCGGACACCAAGAACCAAGTAAAGAAGCCATAGTTCAATTGGTTATTTAGGGTTTTGGTTTCAGGTGGTGCAAATCGGAGGTCGGAGGAAGATCGACCAAATCGGAGGTCGGACGCGCCCTCACGCGCCGCTCTTCTTTCCCTGCTGTTAGGCCTCCCCTGCTGTTCGGAGCTGCTGTACAGTGCGTACAGTTACTGTTTGGTGATTTTACAGTTCGTACAGTCGGGTCGGAGCCCCATTTTGGGGCGGGTTATCAGGCTCCCTCAGGTTATATGGGTTACGTGCGGTAATGAACGTTTCCGGCTGTTCTGCGCCTTTTTTTCCGCGGTTTCTTTCTCGGTTTCTTCTGGGAGAAGCGTAAAACCCTCCCAATTCGTGGCTTTGCCCAATTCCGAGCTTGTTTCGATGGGAGTTGTTGAAATGGTAGAAAAAGGGGAGATTAGAAGACTGTTGAATGCGTTGAACTGGATTTCCCAACATGTTACCTTGTCGTCATGCGTGTAAGTACGATGTACCCATTACTTTTCAATGTATTATTTCAAATTAGTTAATAAAAAATGTGTATTTCTCAATTTTGTGGATTATTTCTCTATTGATCTTTTTTTTAAGCTATTTGTAAAAGTGTATATAACATTTTTTTTTACCAAAGTTGTCCTGTGTCTCATGTATAATATTTGAATACTTCCTCAGAATGGATAATTTTAGGAGTCCTATCTATTATTATTGTATTAGCCATTTCAAACTTAACTGCTTGCACTAATCTGGAAACAACTTAGTTAGAGGGGTAAGTTGTCTATTTAAGTGCAATGTTAGATGCCAACTTATTTTTTGTGAAGGGCATTTACCCACTTCAGCGAAACATAAGATGCCGCCTCCAATTGCTTCATTCTAGCATCTGATTTGTGATATATTATTTAATAAGGAGATGTTTTATGTTTTTGTTTTTTTATCGGCTGTAGTAGATGTTAAATGTGCTAGCTATGAAAGTGGAGTGAATTTAATAATTCCCTTTGATATCATATTTCATAATTTAGTTGGCTGGTACAAAAGATAAATACTTTTCACAATGAAAAAGAGGTTAGACTTTTATCCATCAACCCAATGAAATTGTTTCTATTTTGCTTGGCCCATTTTATTTGTCTTAAAACTTAAAAGACTTGTGCTCACATTTTGATTGCAATTATTGAATATTATTATTTATCAACAACAATTGTAAACTAGATTTAAAATATTAGTGCTTAACTTATATATTAGTGCTTGCGATGCATTATATTAATGTTCTATTAATTATTAGGAAGAGGATCAGTTATCTGTTGTATTATTTGAGATTTTTGGTAGCATAGTGGAGGCTCCATGATTAGGGTCTGATTTGGTTCCACTCTTTCATCTGATTTAGCTGCTTTGTTCGAAGGTACGGATTTCATATTGTATGCTATAGTTTTTCTTTGGGATTGTAACTCAATTTCAGCGTCGGACTATGCCTGCAACTTATTCATGAATTATGTGGCTTTCTTGAATATCCTATGCATGTAATTTATGTGTCGTTTCTTTATTTAGTTAGTGGCAGCAAAAACATAGGATTGAGTTTAGTTTCTTTATTGTATACAGTCGAATTATGTGACTTTTCTTTATTCTGTGGAAGTAAAAACATTGGCTTGCTTATGTGCATTGATTCTAGTGTTTTGCTTCATTTTCCATTGATTTTTTACACTTTTGATTTTTGTTGCCTTTTAGGCCCTGCCCTTCATTAGGAAAATATGTATAGTACAACAACCGGTACAAAAGTAGATAAAAACTGATGCAAACCAAGACTGCGGTATAGTACTTCGATTTGGATGAATTGATGCTTAGATGCAGTCCGATTCAAGAAGTAAATTACCGATGAACACCCCAACTCGGGCGTATTTGTTGGCTCATCATCCATATCTTGAGATGTTTGCTCCATAATGAATTCCACACCTCTTGGGTGCGAGAAACCTATTTCTCATACCTTATACCTTTGAATTGTGGCATGATCGATTACCGCCATAGGGAACTGGATTAGCTCGTCAATACTCCACTGTACTTTTGTTTGTCTACACAACGACGAATGAGGTAGTCCACCCGTCATACTTCCCCATATATATTTAGCAATGGACCCATTAACAATCAATCCCACGTCAACCTTCTTGTTGGTCACTATGGCGTATAACAAGATCATCCTCTCTTTGGTAACATCATTTTGTTGCTTTCCCATAACGACATATGCGGTGTCACGGAAACTCACTCTTTCGTTAGTATTTTGCTTCAAAGTCCATGTGGTTCTCGGTTTGCATAGTCGGCGAATCACCAAATCCAAGTCATGTCAATCATAGCCATAATACAAATAGTCATCAAACATGATGTCTTGTAGATTGAAATAAGAATTGATCACTGTGCGGGCATACGATGCGGATTTACCACGAACTTGCACCACACAATTCACCGCCTCTTTTGCGTTTGCATAAAATTCCTTAACCAAGGAGATTACAATTCAGCCCGATGCTCCGTTACATCAAACCAATTTTGTTCCATAATCATTACGCCCATCTCCTCGTTTCGAGTCTCATCTAACCTTAGACCCCTTTTTAGAACAAATGTCTTCCCCGTCAATATATTTATGGAAGCGTTGGATGCCTCCTCACTAATAAAACTCATATGGTCATAAGCTTGGGAGGATCGTGAACTATCTCCCTTTGACGCTTTGAAGCCGTTGTAGTCAGCCCAACAACTTTCACAATCAACACTCCAAGCAAAAACCACCACAAAATGTAATTGACTTCACTTGGGCAATACCACAAACACGTAGTGTGCAAACCAATTATTTATTAACCTCCTAAATGTACATTTGTACATTTGTTAGTGTATAATTTTGGTTATGTTGTCTTACATTGTAGTGATAAGTTGGGCCTGAGCCTTGAACTGGGTTCCTTTGCTGCTGCAGTGATGATATCAACAACAAATCTTGCTCAACATACACTTGAACCGGTAAGCTTTCTAGATGTTTCTCTATAATTAGATGCACGTTCTCATACCTGCAGATATAATTAGGTCTTTGCTATTTATTTACATGTACTCTTTTTAATCTCCTGATCCACTGTGTTTGGGTGAATTTGTTGGTTCTCACTTTTCCTGTGCATATCTGACCATTGGTTTTCTTCCCATTATTAAACTTCTCTCCTTCCTTCTATATTTACTTTCCTTAAATATAATTTGGATCATCCAGATAAAAGAAAAAGAAGTGCAACTATTTCCGTGTAAATACACATGTCAGATAAAATCAGAGCGTATGAGCAACTAAAGGGACATGTATACCACCTATCAATCCTAATCGTATATAGAAACTCTATATCCAGGGCAACCATAAAGTAGCTATATCATGCCTTGAAGGCAAACTCATCATGATATCTGCAAAAGAAACTAAGAAAACCTCATTGTGATTTGTGACAAAAGAAAAAGTAAGCTTAAGAACAAAGTCAAAATGTGGGTCATCGACCTTCTCTGTAGTTTTTCCCCTAATCTTTGGTTGCAAAGTTTCACAAGTTTGTATAATCATTTTTGGAGTTTACTCTCTTGTAAGTTGTGCCTATATTCAACTTCTTTGCTTAAAATTTAGGGATCACTATGTTCTAGGTTGATCCCATACGCAACTTCTCTGCTGCTCTTTTCCTTGCCAGCATTGGGATGCTTATTCATGTTCATTTTCTTTGGAATCACATTGATATATTACAAGCAGCCATTGTTCTGGTGATCATTATAAAAACTGCTGTTGTAACTATAGTAGTCAAGGGATTTGGATACAATAACAAGGCTTCTCTTCTTGTAAGATTTTACCGTAACTCTTGCATTGTCTTATGTCATTGGATTTTGATTACTTTCACCAAGTTGCTCAGACAAAGGAGCTTGATTATTCTATTTACAGGTGGGAATGTCTCTGACACATTGGGAATTTGCTTTTGTTCTTTTAAGTTGTGCTTTTTCTTGGTTTACTTAACAAGCTGCTTAAAACTTATTGAGGATTTTTTTTTTAAAAATAAATTACAATTTTAAAAACAGAAACTAAAGAAGAGGCTGTGTTGGGGTCTGGATATCTTTAGGTGTTTTGAATGCCCTTTTAATCTCTAGCTAGACCATCCATGTTTGAAATAGCTTGAGATTGCTAGACCATCCATGTTGTGTGGATTAAGATTCTCTGTAGAGATAGGTACTCTTACTTTTTCTTCCCACTTTGTCCTTACATTCTATAAGACATCTAGTGTTGTTGAGAGTTTGGAGAAATCTGTGGCTGAAAAGGATGAGAAAAAATATCTGAAATGGAAAGAGATATGTTGGAGAAGCAAAATGTTTGGCCGACAATGAACTGTCAAAAAAGTGAGAAGTCAGTTGAAGAATATAAGGTTATGTTGAAGAATTTGGAATCAAGAATGATGGCATCACATAAGGCCTTTAAGGGTAGATCAGTTGGACTATGTAGCAAAAATACATGACCAGATTTATAATGTTGTTAGGATAGTCGATGCTAATAAATTGGATCAGTCAGAGTTGGCAGAGTCCTTGTTTCTCCCACAAGAATCAGATATGGAGGAGAATATGTTTGGTTGTCTACCTTAGCAGGACTGGAATCAATACATGCATTAAGTTTGAGAACTGTTGTTGAAAAGACAAGGGATGTGTTATTAAGGTGGATTTTCTGGAATCAATATATATGTATACCTTTAATATTTCTTATCCAGCCATGGCCCAATCCCCAAACTCAATTTCTCGTCTCCTCCGATCCAAAAATCGAACTCAATTCTTGATTAATTCTGTTATACCAAAAATCCCCAATCAATAAAATTAGAACCCTAATTTATAGCTTTCAAGTTTCAATTTGATACATTTCTATGTAATTTTAGTTTCTTAACACCATTTGGATATGGTTTTGATTTTTGAATTGCATATGCTATAGAACATGTTCTGAAACTTGGGTTTGAATCATATCTTTATGTTTGTAATGCCTTAATTCATATGTTAATGTGTATACCTCATATAATGATTTGTGTTTTGCTATATGTTTGACAAAATGTCTGATAGAAACTTAGTTTCCTGGAATTCATTAATTTATTATGGGTATAGGCAGTGTAATTCATTTCATCACTACTGCTAATGGAGAGAGTGTTATCTTATGATTTACAGGCTCAGGACCGTGCTCACAGGATTGGGCAAAAGAAAGAAGTTCACGTTTTCCGTTTCTGCACTGAGGTTCTGTTTTATCCTTGTATGCATCCTTGCCTATACATAAATTTTAGCTCTAATACAATGATTCTTTCTTATTGCATGAACATAATTAGGCTTAAATTTAATTTTGTATTGTGACCGTGATGGCCTGATCATAATAATGTATAACGAACTCATTGGCAATATTTTATCCCTTCCTCTTTGAATGTTCATGCATTACTTTTTATGATTTCTGGATCGTATATTTGCAGTGGGCAACTTTCTTGGATTCTGAAGGGCGAGTAGTGGATGTAAAAACTTTGAGAAAGAGAATGTTTTATGGGGGAGTGGAGCACAAATTGTGAAAAGAGGTTCACAGATTATATTTTGATTGCGTTTTTTTAATATAAAAAAACAATTATAACCTTCCTTTTGAGTGGTTGAGCCTGAAGATGTGTTCTTATGGCTTTTATGGTTGCAGGTCTGGACATTCTTGTTGGGATACCATGCACATAATTCCACGTTTGCAGAGAGGGAATATCACGTGTCAGTCAAGAAATCAGAGTATGACACTATAAAAAACCAATGGCAGGTTTGTGATTAAAGCATTAGTAATCATTATTCATTAGTTTATCCTCCCTTGAACGAGCACTTGGTATTGCATGTCTATGGGTTTGATTCAAGGCTTTCACATGCATTACACTCTTTCCTTTCATGTGCAGTTGATATAGTCTTTTGTGATTGTGAGAATTATTCTCTTTCTATTGCAATGAGGTGTTAAGTTAAACTACAACTGTTTTTTGTGCCAGCTTTAGTAGTTTGGCTTGTTTTTCTTCCTTTTTCTTTCCTAACAGAAAGTGTGGGTCGGTATATTATTCTCTTGAATCTGGTCGTAGTTATACCTTTTCATTTGGAAATGTGAATGTTCTTTAAGCTATAAACAGCTTCTTTAAAACATGGTGCACGATCTTAGTAAATCCCGTTTTGCTGGTGAGAAGGCTTGTATCTGTCCCCAAGAATATCTGTTAACATGTATGTGTTGCATTTTCAGTTGTGTAGTCTGATGTGTCAAGTCATTTTAATGTTTTCTGACTTTTTTTGTCTTTCATCCTTATTGGACCAAATCCAATTTCTCATTTGTTTTTTTACCTGGTATCTTGTCTTAGGCATGACTTTCAGTTCTTCAATACACGAAGGCTTAGTGAGCTGTATGAAAAAGAAGTTCGCTATCTACGTAAATATGTATTTTCAATACATGAAGGCTTAGTGAGCTGTTAGTGGTAGTGGTTATTTTCATTTGATCTTCATTTTGTCATGTAAACTACCTACGTAAATATGTATTTTAACACGAGGGATTATATCATGATCAGTAACTGACGATTTGTGTGTTGTGCAGGATTTTAGCAGCCATGGAAAACAAATAGCTAGTCTTATAAGATTAAGTTATTGTACATTCTACCTGTAAAAAAAGAAGAAGTTACTCCATGCTCTTTTCTAGTTTGAAGGATCACAAGTGACAGGAAAATTATTGTCTTTTTTTAGACTGAAGTTGAGGGTTTCCGTAACCTGCATGGAATTGAAGAAGGTTGGGCATGGATTGCCAGATTTTTGAATGCCCTTCCAGCTATTGAAGTTTTACAGCTTGAGGCCACAATTGAAGGATTAAGAGAAGTGGTCTCAAATAAGACATCTAGTGTTGAGAGTTTGGAGAAATCTGTGGCTGAAAAGGATGAGAAAATATCTGAAATGGAAAGAGAGATGTTGGAGAAGCAAAGTTTGGCCGACAATGAACTGTCAAAAATGAGAAGTCAGTTGAAGAATATAAGGTTATGTTGAATAATTTGGAATCGAAGATGGACTCACAAAGGCCTTTAAGGGTAGATCAGTTGGACTATGTAGCAAAAATACATGACCAGATTTATAATGTTGTTAGGATAGTCGATGCTAATAAATTGGATCAGTCAGAGTTGGCAGAGTCCTTGTTTCTCCCACAAGAATCAGATATGGAGGAGAATATGCGTGCTACCTTAGCAGGACTGGAATCAATACATGCATTAAGGAGAACTGTTGTTGAAAAGACAAGGGATTTAGTAGAGGAAAGGAGACGTGAAGTAAAAAGGCTAAATCAAACGGTGACTTAACAAATCTAGGAAAAAGAGCATATTGGAGCCTTATTAAGAAGAGCATATTGCCAGATTATTCAGCCAGCACTTAGTTTGCTGGTAAATCTTGTTTGTCCTCCACCATCAATCGGTAATAAACCACCTCTACTTACTCAAGGTCAACAATCTATAGTCCAAACTTCAAATGGTCCTACAGTGGAAATGAGGGACAGAAATGCAGAACGGAATATCACAGACCGAACCGTTCACATGCCCAGCCAGAATGAACTGAGAGAGCGGAATGCGGATATGAGTGGCATAGAACGGGGCAGCTCGGTGGTATTCAGCACAACATCTTTTAGTAATACTTCACAAACACCTGCGCCAATAGTAACTTCGGGATTAGTTGGAGATCGTAGAATTTCCTTGGGTGCTGTAGCAGGTTGTGCTGGCCTTGCTGCACAACTTGAGCAAGGATACCACCAAGCGAGAGAGGCTGTCCGTGCCAACAATGGCATCAAGGTTCTTCTTCAGATGCTCCAACCACGCGTTGTTACACCTCCTGGTGCCATTGATTGTCTTTGGGCTCTCGCATGCTGAGTTCTGCTTGGTTTATCAAGAGATGATACTATTGCACACATATTAACGAGGCTTCAGGTAAATGACTTTCAAACTTCATTCATTTTGGAGATTGAACATAGGTCCTTACTTTGTATTATTAATACAGAGCATATATATAGATAGAGTTCGTTCTTATTAATAAAGAATTCCGTTATGGAGATGAGCTTTGAGCTAATATTTTGCTACTGTTTTGATGTCTACAGTTATATAACTTAAGTGTAACCATCTTCATTATTTCTTTTACAATATCCTGTGGGACAAAATTTTGTCAAGTCAAGAAATGGGATAAGAAGGGGCTGAGTGAGGAGGGAAAAAAAGGGGGGGGCTCAACAATAATGAGTGTATTTAGGCACAAAATAAATACAAAAGATTAAGCATAAAGGGATAAAAACATAACATATTTTATTCTCATCATTTCATCAACAGAAGCCTAAGTAGCTTTTCCAAGTCACAGCTTCACATGAACCATATAATAAAGCAACAAGGCAATGAAACAAAGTGGTGTCTCTCTACTTATGTTTAGCTCAACCTATGGCCGCTCATCTACTCTTCCTGCACCACTCACTACTCACTGCCAAAAACAACTTTCTTAAACATTATTAGTAAGTGTTTTGGAACTGGATAGTGGTCCACTTGTATGCAACTATATTACTTCTCAATTAAATAATTAGAAAAATAAAAAATAAAAAAATCTCAATTAAAACACCATGAATTAATTAAAATAACATAAAATATGTTCTAACTTTGTTGTTTCTTTAAAGCACACATAAAGCAACCCAGAAAAACAGAGAACTAGTGAGGAGAAACTTTGGTCTTCTAAGTTCTAACATTGCAATGCATGCCTTTTAAAACTAATCGACGTCATCCAAAAGAATAGGTATAGTCAAATAAAATAGTATGACTAAGGATTTCCTATAATCTCAAAAGACATGCATGGGTATGGGAGTTAAAGTGTAATACCCAATAAAATAATAATAAAATATTTAAGTAAGTTTTAAAATAGTTAATTGGGCTTTCCTTATATTTGGGTCAAATTGTAATTAATTTATTTGGGCCATTAAAATTATTTGGGTCTAAACTATATTTGTCTAATTTTAAATCCTATTTAAATTAGGAGTATTAATAAAACATATTAATTAATAATAAATAAGTAAAACCTAGTCATACCTTTTATTACGTATAAGGAGTTGTGAGAATATAACGAAAAAAAAAAGGAGGCGCAAGAAGAAGAGCGAGGGAGCGTGGTTGAGATTACAAAAGGTTTGAGAGCAAGATCTTTGAACTTTATTCACCACATTCTTCTTCTCAAAGGTAATTATTGGACTATTTTATATATATATATATATATATATATATATATATATGCGTTATATATATATATATATATATTTAGGATCCTATATATATATATATATAACCTATATATTTATATATATATATATATATATATATATATATGCTTGTTGATTCATTATATATATATATATATATATATATATATATATATATATATATATATATATATATATATATATATATATATATATATATATATATATATATATATATATATATATATATATATATATATATTATATATATATATATATATATATATATATATATATATATATATATATTATATATATATATATATAAGATATGAAGAAATTTATAAAGGGAAAATAATAATATATAATATAATATTGTTATTATAATTAAAATATATCTTTTGATTATAAATTGAATATAGTATATTAAAATTATTGAATTTATGAAAATATAATTTGTATGAGTTCATAATTTAATTATATGTATTATATTTTATTTTGATAATTAGATCGGATTGAGGGAGTTTAGCGGGTGATATTTGGATTAGGCGAATTATTTTGGTACTATATTAAGATGCAGATTAGTACTTTTTAGATGATACTCTTTTAAATTTAATTAGTTCGTTTTGTTATTCGTTTAGAAATTTGGTATTGCCTCTTGGGATTATTCTTTGTTGTCAAAATTATTGAGATAGTTTTGTTTTTGGGCGTTGATATTTGAATTAAATATTTGTACTCTTTGAACTAGTTAATCGTGTCGATATGTTTTGGAGACTTTATTCGTTTGTACCATTGTTAAGTATATTTTTCGTTCACATTCGGAGTTGTTTTGATCATTGATATCTTGTGATAATTGGGTATGTTTGTATTTGATAATTCGATTTCATTTGAATATGGTCATATAAGCCTTGTGATTTGAACCCTTTTGGCTTACATTTTGTAGTTTGATCCTTAGGGTATACTTGAGCTAACCACACATAGAATTACCACAGGCATATCCTCTTGACACAAGGGCATGACACCTTAAAATGGCGGTGTGATTATTAGTCCACAGCGTATCCTTTTGTATGCTCTGGGTATGAGCTTTGGCCATTTGATATATTTGTTCGGGATACGTATGGAATTAGACCCGATATTTGATTTGATTCGATTTGTTTGGCGGATTAGTGGCGTATGTGTAAATGCGTCTTATCCGATTTGATTTGTATATACATCATGAGTGCAGATGTATTTTGTTAGCCTTTGGCTATTTGTATTTGAGCTCGATGTATGAAATTGTTACCTTATAACCATTTGATTGACCTTATTTGTTTGGGATTCTTTTGGCTATAATTATTAGATTAACGATGTGTTAGTCATTTGTAAATGGACTCTCAAATTTTGATCTATTAAATAATTAGTTTTGTAATTCACATGTGTTCATTCATTCAACTCTTTTAGATTCATTACTTATTGTGATATATTTATTCATCTTCATATCCGTCTTTGGGCAATTGGCTCATGTTGTGTTCTTTTTTGGCGGTGTCGGGGGTGATCGAGATATGTGGGATGAGAGCTACCTTTGATCGAAATGAGTAGATTAGTTTTGAGAATTATTATTAGACTTGGTTTTCTAATATTTTGTATATGGATGTTTGGGCCATTTTGCATTTATTTCTTATTAGTAGAGACTATGTAAATGTGGAGTTCCTTATTTAAATTGGAGTATGTGACATTTGGTATTAAATTTTATTGGAGATATTTTGAGATTTATTAGAGGTTTGTATTTATTATGTTTGTGCGTGACATCCCTTTTTCTTTTTGGGAAAGGGGTTATTCTGAGTTAATATCAAAGCTTAGGTTATGATCTTGTAGATTGCCTTTTAGGCTTGACACATGAGTTATGGGTAGACCATTGGGTAGTTATAAGATTTGTTATAGTGTTGTATTTGATTTTGATTTAGATTCTGCATAAATTTGGCCTTGATTATTTGTTTTGATCTGTTTGTTCTTAATTGTTTGATTTTTGTATCATAGATGGCTCGTAAGTCTTGAGAATTCTTTGGGAGGCGAGGTAATAATGGTAGGAGGGTTGAGGCGACCCCAGGTTGAAAATTTGTTAACGAGGTGGAAATTGATGGGAATCGGGGTAATCTGATAATAACCCGGCTATGGTTGCGTGATGGTGAATGAAAGCGATTCTGTGAGTAGTAGCACGAGTATCTGAGGTATTCCATGAGATCTGAGGAAATCGACATCAAATGGCATGGGGATGATCTTGAGATACCACAACATGAGCGAATGTTCCTCCAGGGATCAAGTGGGTCGACAAGTCTGCGGTAGTTATATGTGTTATTAGAGAGGTTCATTAAGCGAAGCCCAACTCTTTTCGTTTTGCTCAGACTCAATTGATCTGGGGAAACTGGATCGCCCACTTGGAGAAGATTTTTGATGTGATTGGGTGTTGAAAAATCGAAAGGTGAGATTAGCGGTTTATAAGCTAGAGGATGATGCTTTCGTGATGGTGGAAATCGTTGAAGGCTACGGGGAGATGGATTTATGGATGGACTCATATGGGCGGTTTTGTGACCTTTTCTATCGTGATATTTCCCAAAGCGGCGATAGGGATGCATCATCATCGAAAATTTGTGTCCATTCGGCGGAAGGATGATGAGACTATTAATGATTTCATAGCGAGGTTTACTAGATTGGTAGGTTTTGCGGGTTCAATAAATTTGGACGACAACTTGCTGATGATGAAAAAAAAGTTTAAATGGGCTTTGAAATATGAGTATAGGAGATCGATCATCCACACCATATTCTGAGATGTATATCACGGTGGCTAATCATCATGACTAAGAGTGTGGAAATGGAGCCTGAGGACTTTCGAGCTTCAAATCGGAAGGGAGTCGAAAGAGATAGAGATGACCAACAAGGGCAAGGATTGGGGCGGTTTAGCGAGAAATCGAATATAGAAGGCAAAATAATTGGAATGAGCCTCCATCGAATTGATGATTTAATCCTCGAAGGATTTTGCTTACCAATCTGGCGGGGTGGTCGTGGAGGTCGGCGACGAAGTCGATGGCAAAAGTGGAGGCGATATCAAAATAGGGGATTTCAACGAGCAGAGGGTTTCAGCAAAATCGAGAATCGAAATTGACATCGCCATGACGAGGTCAAATTCGAGGCGGTATCCGGGGCCGGCGGTGGGGAAAATCAGAACCTTTTGCCACTTCCACTTTTGTCCATGTCTTTACTTGTGGTGGGTATCATCTTTGGTAGGCGTCTTATAGAAATACGAGGGCTTGTTTCTTATGTGGACAAATGGGACATAGAAGCGAAATTTGCCTGATTCGGCGTGGTAATGGGGGGGGCGGTAATCTTTGGTAATGGTGGTCGGTATGACCTGCCGGTGGGAAATATTTGCATTGATGACTAATCGGTGACCCCAAAGCACGAGTACTATTTGAGCATCCTTCTTGTAGGAAATCGTGAGGCATCGGTTTTGTTTGACACTTGATCTACACACTCTATTGTTGCACTTTCATTTATTAAATCATCTTGGAGTGTCTTCTCATATATTAGATCCTCATTTATCTATTGCTACCCCGATGGGGAATTACATGATTATTTACGAGCAATTTCGCGAGTGTCCTTTGAAGTTAGGGAGGAGGTGTGTCAACTAACTTACTTAGATGGTGATGCATGATTTTGATATCATCTTGGGTATGGATTGGTGAGTAAGCATCGAGCCACTATTGATTGTCGGTGAGGAAGGTTATTTTTGAACCTTAGAGGCTCCGAATTGAGTTTCATGTTCAATAGAATGGTGTTGTAAAGTTGATCTCGACTTTGAAGGCGAGCAAAATGATTTCTAAGGGGCGTGATTGTTATTTGGCTTATGTGAAGGATACCTCGAGGATGAGCTGACTTGATGACTATCCGGTTGTGCGAGAATTTCTGAGGTATTTCTGAGATCTGCCGGGATTGCCACTTGAGGGAGTTGAGTTTTATTGAGCTCATTCACGGGCGGAACCTATCTCTAAGGCACCTATAGAATGGCTCCATTAGAGTTCTGAGGAGTTGAAGGAACAATTGCGGGGAGTTGTTAGATCGTGGATTCATTAGGCCAAAGCGTATCGCCATGGGGTGCTCGGTGTTGTTTGTGAAGAAGAAGGGCGGATCTATGAGATTATGTATAGATTATAGGGAGCTAAATCGGATCACTTTGTCGAGAAGCAGATATCCATTGCCACGGATAGATGACCTTTTGATCGACTCAAGGGCAAAGTTCTTCTCGAAGATAGATTTGAGGTCGAGGGTACCATCGGTTGAGGGTGAGGAAGAGGACATTCAAAAATAGCTTTTAATACTCGGTATGGGCCTTATGAGTTTTTGGTGATGTCATTTGGGTTGACTAATGCTCGGCGTGTTTATGGATATGATGAATCGGGTTTTTAGCGAGTATTTGGACCAATTTGTCATTGTCTTCATTGATGACATTTTGGTGTATTCAAGTCTAAGGAGGAGCATGAAGAACATCTTACGTCTTTGTTTTGGGGGTTCTGCGAAAGAGAATAAGTTATATCTTTAAGTTCTCCAAATGCGAGTTTGGTTAGAACATGTAGCATTTTTGGGACATGTCGTGTCTGCTTTGAAGGTATTAAGGTGGATCTGCGAAGGTTGAGGCTATCACTAATTGGCCAAGACCTACCACGATGGCCCAAGTAAGGAGTTTCTTGGGTTTGGCGAGTCTTCTGAGCGATTTGTGGAAGGTTTCTCTTTGTTAGCTTTGCCATTAACTTTCGATTGATGAAGAAGGGCATAAAGTTTGTGTGGAATGAGGAGCGTGAGAAAAGTTTTGAGGAGCTTAAGAAGAGGCTTGTGTCGGCTCCGGTGCTTACATTCTGAAATCGGGGATAGGAGGAGGTTATCAGTTCTGATGATGCTTCCAAGAAGGATTAGGGTGCGTTTTGATGCAACATGGTAAGGTAATTGCTTATGCTTCGAATACAACTTAAACCTTATGAGGTGAATTATCCTACCCACGACTTGGAGTTAGCGGCGATTATTTTTTTTTGCCTAAAAGATTTGGAGCCTTATCTATATGGAGAGACTTGTGACATTTTCACCGACCCACAAGAGCCTTAAATATATTTTTACTCGAAAGGAGCTTAACATGAGGCGGGCGTTGGTTGGAGCTTCTCGAGGATTATGATGCGAGGATTGATATCACCCGGTAAAGCTAATGTGGTTGCGAGATGCTCTTAGTCGGAAAAAGTTCGAGGGAGTGTAGGCGCCTTGGTTTACACAACCTCAACTTATCTCGGATATGGGCGTGTGGGTTTGGAGCTATATGCTTTAGAGGTTTACGATGGGTTGGTAGCGGTATGAGGTGGAACCTTCTCTTATTTTGCGTGTCAAAGAAGCCCAAAAGCCCAAAAGGAGGATGGCGAGTTGTGGGTATATGGCGCGAGAATATGGATGAGGTAAGCGACGAGTTTAGCATTGATGAGCAAGGTGTGATATGGTTTGAGTAGCGGTTATGTGTTCGATGGATCGATGATTAAATGAGGCGGTGTTGGTGAAGCTCATAGTTAGCCATTTTCTATTCATCAAAATTCTGAAAGATGTATAAGGATTTGAAGGAGAATTTTTGGTGGAGTGGAATGAAAAGGGATGTAGGCTGAATTTGTGAGTAAATGTCTTACTTGTCGATAGTGAAAATAGAGCATCGGCGACACAGGTGGTTTGTTCTGATGATTAGAGATTCTGTGTGGAAATGGGATGACATTTCGATGGACTTTGTGATTGGATTCTGAGGGACTCTTAAAAAGAATGATCTTATTTGGGTGGTAGTGGATCGTTTGACCAAATCGGCTCATTTTTTGGCTATTAAATGAGGATTTTTTCGGTAAATAAGTTAGCGAGATATTTTTCAAGTGAGATTGTTGAAACTTCATGGGGACTCGGTTTCTATTGTTTGGATCGGGATCCATGATTTACTTCTCGATTTTGGAAAAGGATTTCAACGAGCTTGGGGAGCAGCGACTCAACTATAGTACAACTTTTCACCCATGAAGACGGATGGACAATCGGAGAAGAACTATTCGGACATTAGAAGACATGTTGCGATCTTGTGCTTTAGAGTGGACGAGGAAGCTGGGATGATTATTTGAGTTTGGTGGAGTTAGCATATAATAATAGTTGGCAAGCTAGTATTGGTATGGCTCCTTTTTTGAAGCTTTATATGGTAAGAAGTGTCGAGCTCAGACTTGTTGGGATGAGGTTGGAGAAAGGGTAATAGAAGGACCCGATTTGGTTAGGATTACTACGGAGAAGGTAGCGATGGCTAAAGAAAAATTGAAAAAGCTAGATCGCGACAAAAAAGAGTTATCTTGATATTCATAGGAGGGCTCTTGAATTCACACACAGTGAACACGTGTTTTGAAAGTTTCTCCATGGAAAGGTGTTGAAGGTTTGGTTTGAAAGGAAAGCTTAGTCCGCGTTTCATTGGCCCTTTTGAAGTCCTTGAGAGAGTTGGAGAAGTGGCATATCGGGTGGCTTTGCCTCCACGATTATCTCATGTGCATAATATCTTTCATGTTTGATTGTTAAGAAAATATAACTATCATCAAGCTTCATGTTGTGCGATACGAATTACATAAGATTCAAGAAGATCTTACTTGTGAGGAAGAAGCGAAGCGATTCTAGATCGTCGAAACGGATTATGAGGAGGAAGACAATTCCTTTTGTTAAAGTCTTGTGGAAAAACCATTGAATGGGAAGCTACTTGGGAGATGGAGAAGTCTATTGACGGAATATCCACATCTTTTTGAAAATTAGATGCGTTACATTCTTTTGATTAGGGGCGGAATCCTTTTTAAGGAAGGTGATGTAATACCCAATAAAATAATAATAAAATATTATAAGTAAGCTTTAAAATATTTAATTGGACTTTTCTTATATTTGGGTCAAATTGTAATTAATTTATTTGGGCCATTAAAATTATTGGGGTCTTAAAATATATTTGTCTAATTTTAAATCCTAATTTTAAATCCTAATAAAATTAAAAATTAATAAAACATATTAATTAATAATAAATAAGTAAAACCTAGTCATACCTTATTACGTATGAGGAGTTGTGAAATATAACGAAAAAAAAAAAAAAGCGAAAGAAAAACGAGGGGAGCGTGGTGGATTTACAAAAGGGTTTGAGAGCAAGATCTTTAAACTTTATTCACCATATTCTTCTTCTTCAAAAGGTAATTATTGGACTATTTTTGAATATAAAAACAATTATTTTGCTATTGTAATATGATCTTTTATATTGTATTTGTAATCTATTTTAAAATTTTATTATGCCATTTGATTAGTTGAATTTTTTAATGAAATTTTGATTTACAATTGAGATATAATATATATATATATATATATATATATATATATATATATATATATATATATATATATATATATATGCGTATATATATATATATATATATATATTTATATCTATATATATTATATATATATATATATATATATATATATATATATATATATATATATATATATATATATATATATATATATATTTATTATATATATATATATATATATATATATATATATATATATATATATATATATATATATATATATATATATATATATATATATATATATATATATATATATATATATATATATATATATATATATATATATATATATATATATATATATAATAAATTAAAAATTTAAAAAATGGGAAAGTAATAAATAATATTATAATATTGTTATTATAATTAAAATATATCTTTTGAGTATAAAATGAATATAGTATATTAAAATTATTGAATTTATGAAAATATAATTTGTATGAGTTCATAATTTAATTATATGTATTATATTTTATTTTGATAATTAGATCGGATTGAGGGAGTTTAGCGGGTGATATTTGGATTAATGAATTATTTTGGTACTATATTAAGGTCTGGATTAGTACTTTTTTAGCGATACTCTTTTAAATTTAATTAGTTTCGTTTTGTATTCGTTTAGAAATTTGGTATTGCCTCTCGGGATTATTCTTTGTTGTCAAAATTATTGAGATAGTTTTAGTTTTAGGCGTTGATATTTGAATTAAGTATTTGTACTCTTTGAACTAGTTAATCGTGTCGATATATTTTGGAGACTTTATTCGTTTGTACCATTGTTAAGTATATTTTTGTTCACATTAGGAGTTGTTTTGATCATTGATATCTTGTAATAATTGGGTATGTTTGTATTTGATAATTCGATTTCATTTGAATATGGTCATATAAGCCTTGTGATTTGAACCCCTTTTGGCTTACATTTTGTAGTTTGATCCTTAGGGTATACTTGAGCTAACCACACATGGGGGTACCACGAGCATATCCTCTTGACACGAGGGCATGACACCTTAGTGGCGGTGTGATTAGTCCAGGCGTATCCTTTTATATGCTCTGGGTATGAGCTTTGGCCATTTGATATATTTGTTCGGGATACGTATGGGTTCGACCCAGATATTTGATTTGATTCGATTTGTTTGGCGGATTAGTGGCGTATGTGTGCAAATGCGTCTTATCCAGATTTGATTTGTATACATCATGATGCCGATGTATTTTGTTAGCCTTTAGCTATTTGTATTTGAGCTCGATATGAAATTGTTACCTTATAACCATTTGATTGACCTTATTTGTTTGGGATTCTTTTGGCTATAATTATTAGATTAACGATGTTAGTCATTTGTAAATGGACTCTCAAATTTTGATCTATTAATAATTAGTTTGTAATTCATTGTGTTTCATTCATTCGACTCTTTTAGATTCATTACTTATTGTGATATATTTATTCATCTTCATATCCGTCTTCTTTGGGCAATTGGCTCACATTTGTGTTCTTTTTTTCCGGCGGTAATCGAGGGGTGATCGAGATATGTGGGATGAGAGCTACCTTTGATCCAAATGAGTAGATTAGTTTTTGAGAATTATTATTAGACTTGGTTTTCTTAATATTTTGTAATTGGATGTTTGGGCCATTTTGGCATTTATTTCTTATTAGTAGAGACTATGTAAATGTGGAGTTCCTTACTATTTAAATTGGAGTATGTGACATTTGGTATTAAATTTTATTGGAGATATTTTGAGATTTATTAGAGGTTTTATATTATTATTTTCACTACTTTTAAGTTAAGAGATCGCATTATGCTCGATTCTAATGGCACGATAGTTAAGTTGTTTGTCTATTGTTATTTTATTATAATGTCATTAAATCTTATTTAACATCGGTGAAGTTGTAATTTCAATTTGCATTTCCAATTTTTTTTTCAAATATCTCCTTACTGAGTTGAGGCAGTAGCTTTCGATTCTTGTTGTTTTTTCTTTTTTGCTTTGAAATGGATTTCTCATAAAAATGGTAGGTCGTTTTCTATCTCCTCCTTCCTCTACCCAAGTTCGTAAATTTGTCAACTCATTTCAAATCTGTTGATATGATTATATTTGTTGTGTATGCACTTCGTGTTGTCAGAAAGCTATTCTTTGCTTTAGGAGGCCTCTTCCAAATATTTTTGTTTATGTGCTTGTGTGGAATAACTGACTTGTGTAGGATTTTCTTATTTTTTTTCATTTTCCAAAATACATTTTATCATTGTACTTCTTGTAAAACTAGAAGTAGAACTACTTCTCGAGATAAATTTAGTTGCTAGAAACACCCAAGGCAAATTTGGAGCAAAGATATGGCATTATCTGCCTTATCTCAAATTAGCGACCTTCCGATTTATAGGGATAACATTTCTTCGCTTTTCCTATTGTTTAAACAAAAGGAAAATTAGAAGAATAACAATGTTGATATTTAATTGTTCTTTAATCCTTTTGTTTATTTTTTTCCTTGAACTCTAATGAGTAGTTGCATGTACTTTCAAATATAAGGGAGCAAGGAAAAGAAGAATGGAGAGAACATCAATATAGTTTATTAGATGTTGTTGTTGTCCTTTTTACACAAAGATAGTAAGACCATTATATAGGCCAACTACGGTGATCGGATCTAAATATTACATCAATAGTCAATATAGAACAACTATGGAGATAGTGGGTTGTTTAAAGTCCTCGATAGCCAATTGTTAAAGTCTTCATAACCAAATATTGAGGACTTTAACAGCCAACTGTTAAAGACTTAAGCAGCCAACTGTTGATAACTTTAACACTCCCCTTCAAGTTGGAGCATAAATATTCCTCATGCATAACTTGTAAACAATAGGGTGAATCAAGTTGATCGCTCGACTTTACATATGGAATACAAATGAGGCCTTTACTTAGTTTCTCTTTAATAAAGTGTCGATCAATCTCAATATGCTTCGTCCTATCATGTTGTAGTGGATCATGAGCAATGCTGATGGCAGCCTTGTTGTCGCAAAACAACTTCATAGGGTCATTTGTTGCAAGTCCCAGATCAGTTAACAAATATTGAGTCCATAGAAGTTCACACACACCAAGAGCCACCGCTCTATACTCTATCTCAACACTGGATCGAGCAACCACCACTTGTTTCATGCTGCGCCAGGTGACTAAATTACCTCCAATGAAAATACAATAGCCAATATTCCATAGAGCCAACCCAATCTGCATCAGCGTAAATAAGTCTTCCAACGGTGTAAGCAATTTCCGGTCTAGTATGTGACAGGTAAATATGTCTTTCCACGAGTCTCTAGTATCATCCTTTTCTCTTTGGATTACTACTGACACCACAAAGTCTATGATTAGCCTTAATAGGGGAGTTTATGGCTTACATTTTATGTCCGGACTGCATTTTCGACTCATTTGGACCAAAACTTATGATTATGCTTTCTCTAATATTCATTCGGTGGAGCCCACTACTTTAAAGAAGGAAATGCTCGGATAGATGTAAAACATGAATGCAAGGATTCAACTATAATTGAGTAACCTTGAAACTTCGGTGTTTGGCAATTCTTCGTTGTGGTTACGAGATTTGTAAATGTATTGAATTATTGTAGTGACATCTTTAATAGATTCTCCCCCCACACACACACACGCCGACAAACAAACCCAAAAAAAGGTAGGAACATAATCTATTTGATTAGAAGAAGATGCATCCGAGGACTTGGTAACGATATTGGTTTTAGTATCCCACGATACAAACCCATATGATAGTTAGGTGCTTCAAAATTTTTAAAGAATTATGAAAAAAAAATCCAAATAGTAAGAGAACAAGTAAATCAATTAGATAAACACTTAGCATCTAATATGCACAGCATTGTCCAAATTGTCCAAAGGATATTACTGACATCTCGCAAACTTGTCTAATATTATATTGAAAAATATTTTTTATTTGATAAGCTCATATGTAGATATTCATATTTTATTATTACTAATACACATTCTGAGCCACGAAAGGACTCCCAAGTTTTCATATTGTTGCTATTATTATTACTTCCTATGTTACATTGTTATTTTGTCTTTATTTCTCTGTTATGTCGTTTTTTCTCTACGTTATAACGAAATTTTGACGACATTTATAGTGATAATATTTCAAATTTTATCAAAGCATTGACACATATAACGAAATCGATACTTTGATTTTCATCAATGCGGTCGTTTATTTGAACCCTGTCATTAAGATTAAATCTTTAGAATAACATCTTGGATTTAATAAATAAAGCTTCTGAAATAATAGTACTAAAATTTTAGGTGGTTGTTGGTGCGTCAAGTGAATTTTGGTCAATGTTATCTCATTGTATTATATTAGATTTTAATGATTAAGCTTAATTAAAAATTAGTCATTATCTATTGTATTATATTAAAATAACCTCTATTTGTAAGCCTACAAGTAGAGGTCTGCAACTCATATTCGATTTAGACTATAAAACACAAATTATAGATTTAAATCTCTACTCAATCATATATGAACAAGAACAATATTTTATTTACGATACAACTTAATTTACAAAAATAATAAGCAACTCAAAACAAGTATATATTATCCGAACAACGAAAATACACGGAAGTGGCCTAAGCCATATGACACCAAAAACCCACCATCCTCGCATTGATAAAACTCTAAAACCAACAGATGTGCCTTAAATATAATCATATCCTTCCGCTTCGAAGACTTGCTCCATTATAGGAATGAAACATTCCCTCAAAAGGTTGTAATTATTTACAAGTCATAAAAAGGACTAGTGCTTATAATATTATTTGATTTACTTGTCAATCGAAAATAAAATTCCATTATTGTACTATGATGGACAAGTCACAACAAGTAATAATATTTGATTTACTTGTGTCAACCGAAAATAAAATTCAAAGGAACACGCTTGAGTCGATTTGTCAACATCTTAGCTACTATTTTAAACCAAGTCTTGGATTTTACTAATAGGTCTACTTTTTCCCCCTTCTAAATTAAATCAAATTTTTTATTTTGGTAATCAAACATCCGAACTATGAAGCACCAATACTGATATATATGATTGAAATACGACATAAAAGCGCGATATGAATTGAAGAAATTAAGATACGATCCAATGGAGAGATTTTAAATATTTATATATTGACATACATATATATAATGAATAAATTATATTTCACAACCATAACCGGTGGTTACCTTTTTAAAAATTCTAGCACCTTTTATAGCATAACCAAGAGGTAAGAACTTGTACCTTAAATATCATTACAATGCGTTATTGATGGAGTGAAACATTACATCTAAAAAGGTCGTATTGTTTACAACTCATACAAAGGACACCAATTTATAAACTAAAATCAAGATAAAGTATAATGAACAATTCATAATATAGGATAACATTCGAGTTTTGTTTCACTCAAGTATTCCTAAAATACAATATTTTACATACCTTTACCACACAATTGTATATGATAAGATTTAATAGAGAGTAAGAACCCAAACTTTAATTAGTTCGTTGAAAATAAGAAGTGTAAGTTTATGAAATGTCGTAACTTATTCTAAGATGATCTAATTTCAAAACCAACATAATCACTTTACATCTCTAGCCCCATTAAAATATCCATAATTCTTTTCTCGCCATATCACCCCCAAAAGATAATAGGAAATCATATTTTCCATGCCCCAACACTATCATCACTGCGCCTATGTCCCTGCTTAAGTGTCCATGTGCCCATACCTTCGCTTTGGTCGGGTTTGTCAAGCGTAAATTATTTTCTGACAAAAAAAAATAATATTTGCATTTCGGGGTAGGGAGGGAAGGGGGCGCAAGGAAATGATATGTTGGTCAGATTGATTGGATCCACGACCCATCTCATCTTTATTCTAGATCTAGCCTAGATCTAGTTTTTTTTGTATATTATTATGCTTGGGCTTTATTTGTTTATAACTAATTCTTCATTTGAGGCTCTCTTAGCATTTTAGATCATATCTAGATGTGTTTGGATCCTATTTTTGGAATGTCAAAAATTTAAAGTAAAAAAAGACAAAAAATAAACTTGAAATACCAAAAATTATAAGTGGAAAAATTGAATTGATTAATGTGCTAAAAAATAAATAAATGCATTGAGATGGTGATAGTGTGGCGGGGGAAAAGCGAGTCCAAAACACGGATTGGACGCATTTTGGACACGGATTGGGCGCGTTTTGAACTCGTTTTGAACTCCAAAACGCGCGTCCAAATCCAGCGTCAAAACGCTTCAAATAATCTTTCCAAATAGTTTTGATCAATTTGTGTCGTGGCCTCCCTAAAACAATAAAGGTAAATCTTTTCTTAATTGGATTCGGTTGATTTCTATGAATATTGTACTCCCTCCATTCCAAATTTTAAGATCATTATTGATTTTTGAAAAGTCAATTTGAAATATTTTTAAATTTAAAATTGATATTTTTAAATATAAGTCATTCATATGTTTTATACTTTTTAATTACCAAACCGTTTTTTAAGATCAGATGCTATTTCACTCAGATCATCTATGTTATTAAGATCTATTAACTATTTAAATCTTAATTACTTAATTTTATCAAACATCACCTAAAAAAGATTGAAAAAGAAAAGACGAGAGAAAGAGAGATAGAAGCGGGAGAAAAAAAGGGTTGAAACAAAAATAGCAATCGAGGTTTGATACATAAGAGAGTCACTTGATATAGTAAATCAATAAATGTTGTTTTTTATGTAGGCCATAATCGGAGGAAGGAAGGGAGAAACTAATACCGTTAGAGTGATTTTAATTGTAAGAAAAATAACAAATTGCAATAAAAATAACGGAACTGTAAAAAAATAATGATACGGTAAATTTATTCAAAACTTCAAAATTAAAGGGAGATGAGTAAAGGGATAGGAGTATATAATTTTACCCAAAATTTCAAATTTCAAATTGGCGTTTAAGGCCTTTCTTTATTCACCAATATATTATTCGGTGTCCCTCCCTCGTGTTATTTGGCACCGGCCACTCTTCCCCATGCTCTGCCCTTCTTCATTAGTACTAGTAGCATCACTTCCCAAAAAAGGACCTTTATATGTTTCTTAATTCTTAAAGGGAACTGATATTTTCACATAAAAAATTGATATTTCTACGTGATCACTCTCATGAATAGTGAGTGGGTCCCCACCTCCATATGAGAGGCTCATGTGGAAATATCGTTTTAACACGTGAAATAATAGATTTCATTCTTAAATTAGATTTAACACATTCTTTGACGTTCACTATCTGAAGATTCTCCACTTTTTGGTGGTAAAGCACCCATTTTAGTAAATATTAATCACCCAAAAATACACTATTTCATTTCCCACATTCTCTTTCCCTTTGTAATTTGTCAAAAGAAACAGAATGAACAAAAGTTGAGTTTTTAAAGGGGTACTTGTAATGTATATTTGTCCGTCTCCCTCCCTCGTTCGTGTACTCTATTTTTACTTCAGATCCGCGTTTCTTTTTTTCTATCAGATCTGTTTGGTCCGAGGAATTCCTCTTCATACTCGCCTTGTAAATATGGATCTATCTTTCAAACTCGGGCCAAATTAGTACAAACATATACTGAACTAAATTTTTTTTAGATTACCCGATTACTTTAAGTAGGTGTGATTGTTTGTGTTTGATCAAACTAGTTTTTAATGATTATTATGCTGTTTTGAATTACTTTACCTTGATTCGGTGGCGGTTAGTTTTGTATTTGAAGTTATTTTTGTCGGTTTGTTGCTATACTGCATGAAATCAAATGTAGCGACTTTTTAGTTCAATAAGTTATCAATAGCTTTGATTATATCATGTTTATGCTGCAACTCTGGTCTGGTAATTTTATTTTATTTTATTTTATTTTTTTGGTGTGTGTGGAGCAAATCGAACATGCCAAGCTCTGAAAAGTTAGATTGACAAGTCTACTAAGTGTGGTATATTTAGTATTTACTGATTTAATATTCAGGAGGAGAACAAGCAAAAAGAAAAAGATTATTTGTAATTTGAAATTATTGATTAAATTTAAATGTTCAAGGGTAATTTCTCTAACAATGGTCCTGAAATTCCTCTCTTGACCTATAATGAAGAGGTGAATGAAATGTCGCATGTGTTCCCTCCGCCTTCCATTTGTTAAAGGTGACTTATGATGTAGTATTGAACTTCGATTATATCTAATTTTTAGCTAGCAGTTGTAGGTTGATTTATTTTTCTACATGGAACCTGGGTAGCCTAAGAAAGAAGAGGAAACAGCTGCTTCCCGTGATTATGTTGACTACTTTGGTGGTGATCAGTGGTCTAACCAAATTCCTGATAGCTAGTGGACCCGTGATACGGCCGTCACTCCCATTCCTGTAGTTCCTAGTTTTGGTTGTCACTAAATCAAGGTACATGTATTAGCCTTTATTCTAATTAGTACTCCCGGGTATCCCAAATTAATACTCATCTAGACTTGCTGATGCTTTTATTGTGTTTTTTTGTGTGATCAAAATAGTGATTTCAATGTGTGCCATTTTGATTCCAAATACTAAAATTTGAATGAATTGGTGCAAGCTATTAAATAGACACTACTTGGCGAATTTGTCGAAAGGCCCATTTAATACTTGAATAAGAGTTGTTTTTCTGAAAAATTACCTTAGTTATCCCAAATTTCAATCTTTGTAAAATTGTAAGCAATTTCTGTGTCAACTAGTTGCCTTTGTGTAGATGCTTATATTTTTTGTTGAACCTATTAAGTATTGGTTTGATTAATGTTTTTGTTAACTTTAAGACAATGCAAGTGTTGTTGTCTGCTTTGATATGAAAATACAATTTGTGATTTGGTTTGGGATGGGATGGATTGAGATATGTTTGGGCGGTTGGACATGGCCTTGGGATTTGACCACTTAGGTTTATGATGTTAGTGTTTTGTAGTTCTAAATATGGATTTGGGATTTGATTGCCCAGGATACATATGATCATGTTATTGTTTTTTTGGAAATTATATTAACTCTTTTGTTGAATGGTAGATAGATGTTAGCCCTGTTTATCTCAACTTTTTTATTTTCAACTTCTGATTCTAAGAAGTTGGAGTTGATTTTGATTCTTTATAAGTTGTTAACTAGTGTTTGTAATCGATTCTGATTCTCCAAAATTTGTTAATGAGTTTTTGGCAAATAGTTTGATGAGGTAGATTATTTTTTAATATATTTATTTAAATATTTATTTGTTAATGAGTGTTTGGTAAAAAAATATTATTTAATATATTTATTTATATATACATGAATAGGTATAAATTTTAAATGTAAATCTTATATTATATAGTTAATTATGTATAATTATATATTATATAAAATTATTTATTATAATGTTTATGTATATATATATATATATATATATATATATATATATATATATATATATATACACATTTTTCTTGGTCTGAATTTACGGGATATACAGTTTTAGTTATTAGAGCTTTAGTTAAATTTGTTCAAGTTTTTTTGGGTCCAAAATGTAGAGGGAAGGTTTAGGTATACATACATTTCACATTTGGTATAGTGATTAAAAGTCATGAATGGTCTGAGATTGTAAATTTGAATCTGAGTACTTGTTTTGATAATATAAAGGTTCCACTCTCTTTATTAAATTGAGAATATATTCTTGATTGTCTTTCTCTGCATATGGAGATTGAATGGCTGCCTGTTATAAGGAGATGCTTCCTGTTACAAGGGTTTTCAGCCTTCTTCTTCTCTCCTTTTCCTGGAGGAATTATATTTCACAATCATAACCGGTGGTTACCTTTTTAAAATTCTAGCACCTTTTATAGCATAACCAAGAGGTAAGTACTTTTACCTTTAATATCATTACAATGCGTTATTGATGGAGTGAAACATTACATCTAAAGTTCGTATTGTTTATGACTCATACAAAAGAACACCAATTTATAAACTAAAACAAGATAAAGTATGATGAACACTTCATAACATAGGATAACATTCGAGTTTTGTTTCATACAAGTATTCCTAAAATACAATATTTTACATGCCTTTACCACACAATTGTATATGATAAGATTTAATAGAGTAAGAACCCAAACTTTGATCAGTTCTTTGAAAATAAAAAGTGTAAGTTTATCAAATGTCGTAACTTATTCTAAGATGATCTAATTTCAAAATAACAACCACTTTACTTCTCTAGCCCTATTAAAATATCCATAATTCTTTTCTCGCCATATCACCCCCAAAAGATAATAGCAAATCATATTTTCCATGCCCCAACACTATCATCATCATACTGCGCTGTGCACATTTTTATGTCCATGTGCTCATACCTTCGCTTTGGTCGGGTTTGTCAAGCGTAAATTATTTTCTGACCACAAAAAAATAATTTTTGCATTGGGGGGCGCAAGGAAATTAGGTGTTGGTCTGATTGATTTGACCAATGACCCACCTCATCTTTATTCTAGATCTACTTTTTTTTATAAATTATTATGCTTGGGCTTTATTTGTTTATAACTAATTCTTCATTTGAGGCTCTCCTAGCATTTTAGATCATATCTAGATGTGTTTGATCCTATTTTGGAATCACGAAAAATTCAAAGTGGAAAACATTCAAAAAAAACCTTGAAATACCAAAAATTTTAAGTGGAAAAAAGCCAAGTGATTAGTGAGCTAAAAATAAATAAATGGATTGAGATGGGTGATAGTGTGGCGGGGAAAAATAAGTCCAAAAGCGGATTGGATGCGTTTTGGACCTGGATTAACGCGTTTTGAACTCGTTTTGGACTCCATTCGGCGTCCAAAACGCATCAAATCAAGCGTTCAAAGCGCGTCTGATTCGCGTAAAATCCACATTCAAAACTCGTCCAATCCGCATCCAAAACTATTCCAATCCACGTCCAAAAGGCGTACAATTCGCATCTAAAACGCGTAAAATCCGCGTTGAATCCGCGTCCAAAACGGGTTCAATCCGCATCCAAAGCGCATCCAAACTACTTCCAATCCGCGTCCAAAATGTGTAAAATCTGCGTCCAAAACGCGTCCGAAACACACCCAATACGCCTCCAATCCGCGTCCAATTATAACTAAGCCACTAAGCCAATATAAAGCATGAGTTGGCAAGAATAATTGTTCTCCTTCCATCTCAAATCTATTTCTTATCTTTATACCGAATTTATGCACCCTGAATTCTATAAAACTTCTCTTCTTTGTTGTGGCTAAACTAGCAAATTGAGCAAAGAATAGAGCAAGATAGTTTAAATGTAGACCAAATTTGGATAATTTGGATAGCGAGGCGACAAAAAGAAAGGGTTCTTCTTGAATCATAAGTGTCAATTTCAAATTATTAAACCGATAAAAGCAAGGTAAGTTTTAAATCTTGATTTTTGAAGCAAAAAATTAAGCATTTTATATAAAATTTAGAGTATTTTAACTATGCTAATTGGGTTGTATGTTAGATGGAGTTTTCAAAAAAATTAAGCTGCTTTTATATAAAATTTATAGTATTATAACTTGTCTTAATTGGGTTGTATGTTAGATGGAGTTTAGTTGTTGTGCGGAGAAATAAAGGAGGAGAATGTGGTTTAAAAACATGTGCAAAGGTTTATGAAGTTTGTCCATAAAGCTTGTGCCTATGACTGCTTTGATTGTATGCTTCATAGAATTGTAAGACCAAAATGAACAATTGAGGTCTTGTAGTGAGTAGTAGGTATCCTTCATATATGTTATAGAGTATACATGGAATGTTTTGCATCGGCTAAGTGTGGTTGGAAGTCTGCTTTAAAGTAAAAGTCATATTGGTGCATAGATTCGAAATCGCTTTACAGAGCAGTTTGAGCTCAGTAAATCCATCTAAAGCCGATCATTTTAGCTATTTTATATTTTCTTTAAATAGCTTGCTATACCAGTTATAGTATATTAGAAATTGACTTTGATTGGATCTATGGTTTGAGAATTATAAAATAACAAATCTAGCAACTTGGCATTGGAGATGGAAGCGATGGCAGTTGGCGCTACTGCTTTGCAATGATCTCAATCGGGCACTTTGTACGTGATTTGCTGTCTTAGAGTGTCCATTTCAAATTTGAGTTACAATTTTAGAAATACTATGCCATGCCTATATAACTCGTTAAAGGTTTGGTTGCATTTAATGATGTGAGTTGTAAGATAGAAATTAGCAAAGGAGAAATTTGTTGAGGCTCAGTACTTGCGAGGCGATCTTTGGCAAGAACTGGCACAGCTTTGCTTGTCAATTTGCTTTTGGTTCATTGTAGTCATCTTGACAGTTAGTTCATGTAAGGTGGAAGCAAATTGATAAATGTATATAACTTGATATATTAATTATAATTAGTATATAATATTAGGAATAAATTTTAGAAATATAGTAATTAAAGTGAGTTGTTTAAATATGAGAAAAAAACACAAGTTTAAAAGGAATTTGTGAAATATAGTGGTTGTATTATATCTAGTAATGACCTAATCTTTGGTTGCAAAGTTTCACAAGTTTGTATAATCATTTTTGGAGTTTACTCTCTTGTAAGTTGTGCCTATATTCAACTTCTTTGCTTAAAATTTAGGGATCACTATGTTCTAGGTTGATCCCATACGCAACTTCTCTACTGCTCTTTTCCTTGCCAGCATTGGGATGCTTATTCATGTTCATTTTCTTTGGAATCACATTGATATATTACTAGCAATATTTTATCCTTTCCTCTTTGAATGTTCATGCATTACTTTTTATGATTTCTGGATCGAATATTTGCAGTGGGCAACTTTCTTGGATTCTGAAGGGCGAGTAGTGGATGTAAAAACTTTGAGAAAGAGAATGTTTTATGGGGGAGTGGAGCACAATTTGTGAAAAGAGGTTCACAGATTATATTTTGATTGCGTTTTTTTAATAAAAAAAAACAATTAAAACCTTCCTTTTGAGTGGTTGAGCCTGAAGATGTGTTCTTATGGCTTTTATGGTTGCAGGTCTGGACATTCTTGTTGGGATACCATGCACATAATTCCACGTATGCAGAGAGGGAATATCACGTGTCAGTCAAGAAATCAGAGTATGACACTATAAAAAACCAATGGCAGGTTTGTGATTAAAGCATTAGTAATCATTATTCATCAGTTTATCCTCCCTTGAACGAGCACTTGGTATTGCATGTCTATGGGTTTGATTCAAGGCTTTCACATGCATTACACTCTTTCCTTTAATGTGCAGTTGATATAGTCTTTTGTGATTGTGAGAATTATTCTCTTTCTATTGCAATGAGGTGTTAAGTTAAACTACAACTGTTTTTTGTGCCAGCTTTAGTAGTTTGGCTTGTTTTTCTTCCTTTTTCTTTCCTAACAGAAAGTGTGGGTCGGTATATTATTCTCTTGAATCTGGTCGTAGTTATACCTTTTCATTTGGAAATGTGAATGTTCTTTAAGCTATAAACAGCTTCTTTAAAACATGGTGCACGATCTTAGTAAATCCCGTTTTGCTGGTGAGAAGGCTTGTATCTGTCCCCAAGAATATCTGTTAACATGTATGTGTTGCATTTTCAGTTGTGTAGTCTGATGTATCAAGTCATTTTAATGTTTTCTGACTTTTTTTGTCTTTCATCCTTATTGGACCAAATCCAATTTTTCATTTGTTTCTTTACCTGGTATCTTGTCTTAGGCATGACTTTCTGTTCTTCAATACACGAAGGCTTAGTGAGTTGTATGAAAAAGAAGTTCGCTATCTACGTAAATATGTATTTTCAATACATGAAGGCTTAGTGAGCTGTTAGTGGTAGTGGTTATTTTAATTTGATCTTCATTTTGTCATGTAAACTACCTACGTAAATATGTATTTTAACACGAGGGATTATATCATGATCAGTAACTGATGATTTGTGTATTGTGCAGGATTTTAGCAGCCATGGAAAACAAATAGCTAGTCTTATAAGATTAAGTTATTGTACATTCTACCTGTAAAAAAAGAAGAAGTTACTCCATGCTCTTTTCTAGTTTGAAGGATCACAAGTGACAGGAAAATTATTGTCTTTTTTTAGACTGAAGTTGAGGGTTTTCGTAACCTGCATGGAATTGAAGAAGGTTGGGCATGGATTGCCAGATTTTTGAATGCCCTTCCAGCTATTGAAGTTTTACAGCTTGAGGCCACAATTGAAGGATTAAGAGAAGAGGTCTCAAATAAGACATCTAGTGTTGAGAGTTTGGAGAAATCTGTGGCTGAAAAGGATTAGAAAATATCTGAAATGGAAAGAGAGATGTTGGAGAAGCAAAGTTTGGCCGACAATGAACTGTCAAAAATGAGAAGTCAGTTGAAGAATATAAGGTTATGTTGAAGAATTTGGAATCGAAGATGGACTCACAAAGGCCTTTAAGGGTAGATCAGTTGGACTATGTAGCAAAAATACATGACCAGATTTATAATGTTGTTAGGATAGTCGATGCTAATAAATTGGATCAGTCAGAGTTGGCAGAGTCCTTGTTTCTCCCACAAGAATCAGATATGGAGGAGAATATGCGAAATGACTTTCAAACTTCATTCATTTTGGAGATTGAACATATGTCATTACTTTGTATTATTAATACATAGCATATATATAGATAGAGTTCGTTCTTATTAATAAAGAATTCCGTTCTGGAGATGAGCTTTGAGCTAATATTTTGCTACTGTTTTGATGTCTACAGTTATATAACTTAAGTGTAACCATCTTCATTATTTCTTTTACAATATCCTGTGGGACAAAATTTTGTCACGTCAAGAAATGGGATAAGAAGGGGCTGAGTGAGGAGGGAAAAAGGGGGAAGGGGGGGAGGGGGGCCTCAACAATAATGAGTGTATTTAAGCACAAAATAAATACAAAAGATTAAACATAAGGGGATACAAACATAACATATTTTATTCTCATCATTTCATCAACAGAAGCCTAAGTAGCTTTTCCAAGTCACAGCTTCACATGAACCATATAATAAAGCAACAAGGCAATGAAACAAAGTGGTGTCTCTCTACATATGTTTAGCTCAACCTATTGCCGCTCATCTGCTCTTCCTGCACCACTCACTACTCACTGCCAAAAACAACTTTCTTAAACATTATTAGCAAGTGTTTTGGAACTGGATAGTGGTCCACTTGTATGCAACTATATTACTTCTCAATTAAATAATTAGAAAAATAAAAAATAAAAAAATCTCAATTAAAACACCATGAATTAATTAAAATAACATAAAATATGTTCTAACTTTGTTGTTTCTTTAAAGCACACATAAAGAAACCCAGAAAAACAGAGAACTTGTGAGGAAAAACTTTGGTCTTCTAAGTTCTAACATTGCAATGCATGCCTTCTAAAACTAATCGACGTCATCCAAAAGTATAGGTATAGTCAAATAAAATAGTATGACTAAGGATTTCCTATAATCTCAAAAGACATGCATGGGTATGGGAGTTAAAGGGTACTAGGCGTGTGGGCAGAGATGTTGAGTGTCGCGCATGTGTGAGGGTGAGAGGGTGAATAGGGCGCGATTTCAAGGACGTGTGAGAATATGGGTGCTAATGGTCCTGGCAATGAGGATCATATGCACTAGTGGGTCGAGCAATGTCACTGGGAGCTAGTTTCTGCGTGCCCCAAAACTATCGTCACTGCTCTTATGTGCTTGTTGTTGAAGTGTCCACGCGCCCTGGCTTTGGTCGGGTTTGTCGAGCGTAAATTATCTTTTGAAAAGAAAAGAAAATAATTTTTTACCTTTGGTGGGAGGGGGGGGGGGGGGCAAAGAATTTAGGAGTTGGTCATTTTGATTGGTTTCACTACTTTTAAGTTAAGAGACTTCATTATGCTCAATTCTAATGGCACGATAGTTAAGTTGTTTGTCTATTGTTATTTTATTATAATGTCATTAAATCTTATTTAACATCGCTTAAGTTGTAATTTCAATTTGCATTTCCAATTTTTTCAAATATCTCCTTACAGTTGAGACAAGTAGCTCGATTTCTTGTTGCTTTTCTTCTTTTTTGCTTTGAAATTTGGATTTCTCATAAAAAAATGGTAGGTCATTCTATCTCCTCCTTCCTCTACCCAAGTTCGTAAATTTGTCAACTCATTTCAAATACAATGATATGATTATATTTGTTGTGTAAAATTAACTTCGTGTTATCTCGAAATTTTCTTTGTTTTTTAGAGGCCTCTTCCAAATATTTCATTTATGTGCTTGTGTGGAATAACTGACTTGATTGTGTAGGATTTTTATTTTTTTTCATTTTCCAAAAATACATTTTATCATTGTACTTCTTGTAAAACTAGAAGTAGAACTACTTCTCGAGATAAATTTAGTTCTTTAGAAACACCCAAGCGGTTTGAACAATATATGGCATTATCACATCTTATCTTAGTTGGCGACCTTCCGATTTATAGGGATAACTTTTTACTGCTTTTCCTATTGTTTAAACAAAAGGAAAATTAGAAGAATAATAATGTTGATATTTAATTGTTCTTTTCATCATTTTGTTTATTTTTCCTTGAACTCTAATGAGTAGTTGCATGTACTCAAATATAAGGGAGCAAGGAAAAGAAGAATGGAGAGAACATCAATTGAGTTTATTAGCTGTTGTTGTTGTCCTTTACACAAAGATAGTAAGACCATTATATAGGCCAACTACACAGCTGATCAGATCTAAATAGGACATCAATAGTCAATATTTCTATCTATGGAGATAGTTGGCTGTTTAAAGTCCTCAATAGCCAACTGTTAAAGTCTTCAATAGCCAGCTATTGAGGACTTTAACATCCAACTGTTAAGGACTTTAATAAAACAACTGTTGATAACTTTAACACTCCCCCTCAAGTTGGAGCATAAATATTCCTCAAGCCTAACTTGTAAACAATAGGGTGAATCAAGTTGATCGCTCGACTTTACATATGGAATACAAATGAGGCCTTTACTTAGTTTCTCTTTAATAAAGTGTCGATCAATCTCAATATGCTTCGATCTATCATGTTGTAGTGGATCATGAAGCAATCTTGATGGCGACCTTGTTGTTGTGCAAAACAACTTCATAGGGGTATTTGTTGCAAGTCCCAGATCAGTTAACAAATATTGAGTCCATAGAAGTTCACACACACCAAGAGCCACCGCTCTATACTTTATCTCAACATTGGATCGAGCAACCACCGCTTGTTTCATGTTGCGCCAGGTGACTAAATTACCTCCAATGAAAATACAATAGCCAGTATTACTGTCACCTGTTTTCCCATTGGCCTCACTTTCCCATGGTCCACTCTTTTTCACTACTACTGTCTACTGTTAGCATCACTTTTTAGAAAAAAAAACGTTTGTATGCGTCTTAATTCTTAAATGGATTAAGTTCAGATGACCACCTGGGGTTTGGGCAGTTTCTCACTTAACCACCTGTAGTCAGTAAACCTACATTTAAACACCCGACCTTTTGAGTTGAAGTGAAAACGTTACATTTTTCATCAAATTTAACCATGCGTGTAAGTCAAACGCGAAAAGCGCGTGAGAAAGAACTATAACAGTCAAAAAAGACAGTTAAATGTGTGAATTACCCTTCATCTTCCTCAAACCTCATTCCTCTCTCTCATTTCTCAATCCATGCGTCCTCTAAGACCCCAACTTATTATAAATAAAATTGAATTTTCCTTTATTCATTATTCTAAATTAATAAGGGTTAATTTGATATAATTCTTTGGTTATGGGTGAAATGTGCAAAGTTTACAAAATAAGCAAGTGGTTATAAAATATTCATTGTTGTCGGGGAATATTCGTTTTGGTCGTGGAATATTCTTCTTTGTCGGGAATATTAGATTCGACCACCTATGACCATTTATAGGGCCCCATAACGGAAAATGATTGGATGAAAGAAAAAAGCGACAAAGATTGAGTTTTATAAATAACAGGCGTAGTTATTCTGAATAACACCGTTGTTGAATTACACGGTGGTTAAAAATCGATGTCTGGCGTGGTTGTCTGATGCTTTACGGTATTACTGCATGTTGTTGAATTATTGATTAAATGCGTAGAAGGCACTACTCAATAATTATTACGATGAATTCTTGTTCAATATTTTATTGATTCAATAATTGTTACGTTCTTAGTTTATATTATTATTGTTTCAATAATTGTCATTTGCACGTGATATTTTCCATTATCGGATCAATAATTCATATTATTTGAATAATATTATCGAGATAACATTATTGGCAATGTCTAGAAAGTTACATCAAGGAGAGGTTTGGTCACCTAATTGCGCTGCAGATGAAGGAGAAATCCTTATTGAAAGCCCTCTTTCTTGGGAGCGGCACAGTTATCGATCTTGTGATTACATAATATTATTTTTAAATAATTAATTATTGATTATTATGATAAAGAAAATATTTATTTTATGTGGATATAGATGGAGAAAATTTTTAATGTGACAATTGTTGAAAATTAATATTTTATTTTTTTCTGATAAAATAATTCATTTAAATATATTATTTTAATAATATATTAACGGTGATATTTTTACAATGAATGTGGGATATATGAGTATATGAGGAGGAAGAGTATTTTTGTGGCGTTAAATGTTTAACATATGTTTTGTGTGTCGGTGGACACAATTCTTGACCGAAAATTGATTATAGACTGTAAAATCGCTCATTTATGGATTTCGGATAATTTCTGTTTGGAATTTGGAAAAACTTCCTTCTGCAAAGTTGTAGAGAATTGAATTTCCTATAAAAAGTAATGAGATTCAATTTTTCTGACAAAAGGGCTATTTATCATGAATTATTGAAGTTCCTAGTTCAAATAATTGATTTTGAAAGTTTTAATTATTTTATATAAGAAAAACGTTTTTGTGGTTGACATGGGTGGCTGATGTTTTTGACCAAAGAAGGCATGCTAAAGTTTTCAAAACATGTGGGTAGGAATTTTGAATAAATAATAATATATTTTATTAATTTAGTCTCCTTTGGCGTTCTAACATTTTCCTATAAATAGAGGCTAAGTTAGAATTGAAAATCACACCGAAACTAAGTTTTCTCTTTCTCTCTCTATATTATCGGCGTATTCTTGTGAGTATACTTTGAGTGTTCTTATCTGGTGCAAGTTTACATCGTGATATCTGAAATTGATCAAAATACGGTTATTTTGAGGTAAATGATGTTATTTCTTTCATGAAATGATATTATTTTCTTCAATATCATTATCTTGAAAAGATTGGTTGAACTTTTATCAAATTTAGAACTTTTTCATGTCGGGTTACTATTCATGAGTTCTTATTCATGAGTTACTATTCACGAGTTCTTCATTCAAATCTTATTCACGAAGCGTGAAGATGTTTTTTGTGAAATTTCTATCTTTTTGTGTCGGGAGTTACTATTCACGTATATCGCCACTATTCACGTATCGACACTATTCACAAATACTGGTCTTTCATTCAATTCAAAATAAAATTTTCTCTTTTCTTCCAGATGTCTTTTATGGTTCTTATCTTTGATTGTATCCATGTTTTGATCGTTATTTTTGATTTACGCTTCAAAATCGTTTATTATGAAGTATTATTGATCTTGGATAAACTGTTGTACGAATCCGAATATTTGTCCTTCTATCTCACCGGATTCGTTTCTTAAAAATATTTTCATCATCCTCGGTCCTTAATGGTGATACTTGATGAATATCTTTGGCCTGTAGTGCAAAGATGAATGATTAAACTGATGAATCTCTTTGTCCCGTAGTGCAAAGATGAACATGTGTTGAGATGAACATGACCAACTGGTGATACAAATGAATATCTTTGGCACAGTAGTGCAAAAGATGATTAAAGATGTATATTGATTGTTATTCTGAGGATAAAATATTGATGATGGACTTTTAAATCTTAGAAGATAGTAGAATTCATTCTCTACGTGACTCTTCTAATGGATTCTTTTTCCATTTGCATTTGTTGATCTAAAACTTGTTGTCTATTGTATTCTATTAGATTTTTCTCGTTGAAGACTAACGATAATTTGTTGTATATTATCTTAGTCATAATATTCTTTACTTTGGCTAGTTGAGCTCACCCTTTTCTTGTTGTTCCATTTTCTTCTCGTGGAGGTGAGAACATAAAGAGGATCGAGTCGGGGTATGGAATGAAGGTTCTAGATAGAGTTGTTTAGTAGTCCTCACCATTTTTGTAAAATAATGTATCAATAAATATGATGAGGATTTATTTGAGTATAGATATTGTCTAGAAGATAATATTTGTATTCAAACTCACAGTTTTACTGTTGTAATAATAAAGTGGTAGTAATTTCTGTACCATGTATTTGGCGACTCAGAATGGGTTGAGTGAAATGGACCTATTTTGGGGGCGTCACACGTCCTCTCTCTCAAAACTGACGAGAACATTCTCACTCCTTTATTCCCCTCATCGATTCCCCCACAACCCCTCTCTCTCTCCTCCTCACTCATAGAAATATTCTTCACGGTGACCTCAGGTTCCTCCTTTAATCTACGTAATTCTTCATAAATCGAATGATAATTGAAGAAAAGGGTCGATTTTTTGGGTTTTATTTTCTGGGTTTTTCTCAGATCTGCAAGATAAAAGGGCGAGATTCGGATCGGAGGTCGAGTCCTGCGATCCGCCAGAGCCGTAGTAGGAGTGGTGGGGATCGGTCGCCTTTCAATCCGGTCATCGTTCTCCGTGGAACCACCGAAAAACAGTGCTTGAGCCATTGCTACCAACCGGAGAAGGCCGAGGAGGTTCAAGCTATATTATGATGATGGAGCTGGGTCGGGTTTGAGGCCAATTCTGGGAGACTATGTCGGAGTTTTTGTTAGGTCGAGTTTTGGCGCTTTTTAGATCAATTATCTCAAATTGAAGCCGAAACGGACTTGGGCGAATGGATCATCCACCGCGTCAAAAGCCTGCAATTAGTCAATGCTGACTATTGAGATTGACGGTGACCATGTGGCTAGTGAATTACAATTTGTCTTTTTGCAAAGAAGCTTTTGAATTCTAACGAAGCTCACGAAAGGAGGGAGGATTAACCATTTGGAGGTTTGCCGGAGGTGGGTTTGCGGTGGGGAGGTTTTCCGGTGGGAGAAGAGGAGGAGAGAGAGCTTCTCATTGTTTATCTGAGAGAGGATGGTGGGATTAATAATAATGGGATTCAAGGAGGATTTCATGGGCATCAAGAGGGAGTGTTCTTTAGGAAAGTGGGGGTTTTAAGGCGGGTTTTAAGGAGCTTGTTTAGTTGATCCTCACCACAGTTGAAGGAGTGTTGCTTCCTCCGCCACTTCTAACGTGTCTGTCTGAGAGGCGAAGGAGTCCTAAAAGCGACTTTGCACCGTAAAAATGTAATGAATGTTACGATGGCAAACCAGAAAATCACTTCTTTTACAAGATATAACAATTGTAATGAATGTTACATATGGTTTACATCTTAGATACATCTTTGGGTTTGGAACATGTTTCTTCTTCGCATCAAACTTGCTTGTGTACCGCCGCCTTCCATTGTATCGACCTCTTCATCTTTATCAGGTTGACTAGAGTCTTACGACCCCTGAATGTTTATGATCTTGAAATTTATTGAATTTGTTTTCTTGTAATTTTTGCTCCATCTTGATTTATTTACGAATTGTCACGATTTTCAACATCTTTGCCCATATGAGTTCCTTGAATTGGGTTCTTTGATTATATCTGAAAAAGAGTCAAAGAGCAATTACATGAATTGGCATTCGAAACAATTTAAATTGTTTATCTCAATTCATTAATTAGGTATATGATTGTGCTTGAATATTAGTTTTTGGGTATTATTTCTGTTTTGAGATCTTCTTTCCCTTCTTGTTGTTTTGATTATTGGAAAGTTAAACGTAGGAGGTGCAATTGTGTTTTTTTTCTATTTATGTTGTTGAACGTAGGAGGGTAATTAAGTCTTTATACAATTTAACTAACGAGTTATACAATGCACTTTTTTCACTTCACCTCAAAAAGTGTGGGTGTTTAAATGTAGTTTCTTGACTACAAATTGGTTAAGTGGGAAACCGCCCAAACCCCATGTGGTCATCTGAACTTAACCCTTCTTAAATTAGATTTAATACATCATTTATCCACTGTGAACTGTGATATGAAGATTCTTCACTTTTTAGCGGGTAAAGCACCCATTTTAGTGATAGGAGTAATCCATGGAAGAAAATAGTGTAGCTATTTAGTTGATGTTGATTATTCTAATCAAACGTGTGCCTTTGAAACTTGAGATGCGGAAACTTATCTTATTTTTGTTTATTAAAGTATTTTTTTTCTTTAAACAAGGTTGAGTATTTATATATTTGTTACCTTTACATAAAACTTTTGCTCTTTTTTTATAATAATTATTATTTATATATTTACAATATATCATTAAGTATATTTTCTATTACCTTTGGTCTAAGAATTGTCCAACCCACCATCAGTTGGCTACATTGAATAATAATAATATTACTATATTTTTATGTGAAAATTATTACATGTTAATAATTTTTAAATAATATATATATATATAATATATATTTATATGAGCTCTTCTAGGTAGATATAAAAATTAAATATGAAAATTAGACAAAAATATATTTAAATTTTATCTGTTATTAAAATTAAAATATAAATAAATAAAATTTAAATATATTCACGTACACATAAAATTTTTGTATTTATATATGTAACATAGCTTAATTAATTTGGATTTGCATATATGGTTGGCGGGGAGTGTGGCTGGAAAAAAGTTTGGAAAGGACTGAGGAGAGAGAGTTCGTGGGTTTGTGCCTTGTGGTTATGAGAAAAAGAAAAATAATGTTTTGAGTCGTTGAGATGAGAACCGAAAGAAAAAAGAAAGAAATGTTTTAGTAATATGACCACAAGCACAGTCGTTTCGGCGAAAAGGTGAAGAATGTGGAGCCCAAATTCAAAATTAGAAACTAAGATAGTAAGATAAAATAGTTGTGTCAGAAAAGTAACTTTCAAATCAACTTAAAACCTTCCCTCTTACATTATTTTTGGGTTAAAAGCTTAAAGCTATATTCTTTTCCCTCCATTTCCTCTCAAAATTCTTGAAAGCGCCAATACTCCATATATATCTACTCCCACAACAAATCAGCATCACCATTAACAAATTAACAACCAGCTGGTAAATTTCTTGGGTACTCAAATGCTCATAGTCTGTAGTCTACAACGGTAAGTCTGATTTCTTGTTAGCCCTCCTCTGTTGCTCCCCTTTCTTCCTCTCTGTAGTTTGTACTTGTTGGCTTGTTGGGATCGATCGATTATTTTTTGGGTGTTTTTTTAGTAAAGCAAAATCCTTAGACAGCTATTGTGATCATGTGCAAAGGGAAGGAAGCAGGAGGAGGTTGTGGGTACCGTACAACATATCCCTCAATAAAGTAGTCCAGTTTTTACTCTATTGAAATAATATTCAGGCGGGATTGAATTTTTTCCCATCTTTTTTCTTTCCGTTTCTTCTCAAATAAAGGTCCTTACTCCATAATAGCACCAAGTAGATAAAGCATTATAGGCTAGTAACTGCACCTGAAAATCGTTGAGAGACCTCATCTTCTTTATTAAAAGTGAACCAGACTATCAAATGCTATCTTTATTGAAATCTACATGCTAGGATTGATGTTTGGTGTAATTTTAACCGTGTTCTTGAATCCTCCATATGATTAAGACAATGATTGCTTCTTTTTTAAAATCCAACTTCCATATTTATACCTTTTCTTGGAGGCCTAGGGGCGACCGTCCGTTAAACTACCAAAGAAAAAGGGTTTTGGGTTCCCTCAGTTGGTTTGGGTTCATATTTCACTCCGTAATAACTGTATTCAATAGTCAAGCTTGTGTGAAATAGTATTAAGTTCTTAGCTTGTGTGAAATAGTATTAAGTTCTTAGTTTGTAGGTACGAATTTCATATTGTATGCTATAGGTTTTGTTTGGGATTGAAACTTAATTTCAGTGTTGGACTATGCTAGCAACTTTGATTCTTCCATGAATTATAATGTCTTCTTTTTACCGAGCATGAAAGTATGATTTTTTTTTTTGCAACTTTTCTTGAATATCTACTCCTTTGTGTAATTTTATTTTCTTGAAGTTGGTTATTTTTTCTGCACAGCTTATCCCAAGGCCAAAAAATTTACCGACCCATTTGGAGTTATATTCAAAAGAATTTTTATTTTGTTTGTTTTAAAAAAATTGGATTGTTTGGTGAAAATATTGATCTATGAAGTGTGTATTTTTGTTTAGTATTTTTTATTTTTGGTCTTCAAAATTCGTGGAGGTTGCTATATAGTTGATTTGGGGTGTGGAGTAAAGCAGAACAGTTATGGGTTTTGTTTTTGGATTTAAATGTTATTAAACATATTAAGCTTGGAATATTGAGAAAAAAGCAGACCTAAAAAAATGGTGTTTCCAACAGATTTTAGGTTGGTTTCTAAAAAGTTGAGTTATTTAGATTTTGAAGCTAGCTACACTTACTCATTGTTGTTTATTGTTCTTATTTCAGTCTTTAGAGTGCAGATGTGCAGTGCATGGGTGTAAAAAAAAGAAACATTTGGGGTTGAATAATTTGCCGGTATTGTTTTGTTTTCTTTAATTATCCTATACATGTAATTTATGTGCTATTTCTTTATTTAGTTAATGGCAACAAAAACTTAGAATTGGGTTTAGTTTTTTTATTGTGTGTGTGTATATATATATATATATATATATATATATATATATATATATATATATATACTCAAGAAAATTTAACATATAAAAATCATAATATAAAACTAAAAATTTAAATAATAATTTTTGTTTTAAACATCAAAAATTAAACTATCAATATATTCAATCACTTTAATTCAAACAACTCTATTAATAATTTAATTTAAAATTTTAATATTTGTATCACTTATTCAAAATTATGTGTGCTAATTAAACTAAATTATTTTTTTTATAAGTTATCAATAATTTGAATGAGATAATTTTAATTATAAATAAAATTATAATTAATACAATTTGCATTAAAAATAATAATTAAACGCGCACACACAAATATATATATATATATATATATATATATATATATATATATATATATATATCCTTGTTGATTCATTCAGGGGCTAAATTAGTATCCTTGTTGATTCTTTTTTCGTACTCTCTCCTCTTGTACCGACTAAAAGTAAGTGGCTGCCTCTTTGTTATCATATCAAGGACTGTACTAGTCAACTTTGTGACAGGATAAGTGCATGCACCTCTTCAGTCTAATCTAATTTTTGGCGGGAAAAGGGCCTCTTCAGTTTGTCCGTGTCCTCTCTTGTGTAATCTATTTATCACTTCAAACTTTCAAAAACTTTTTATTCTTTCTATTGTCAACATCAGTTGCATATCCTCCTCTAATTCCTCTCTCTATTTTAGTACTGGCAGTTTATCTTTCTATTTCCAACCATCAGTTGCTTATTCTCCTTGGATTCCTCTCTTTACTTTAGTACCGGCGGTCGAATCCGCGTTTTTTTTCGATCAGATCTGTTTGGTGGCAGATCTAAGCCGGGAGTGGATGAGATTTTTGGTAGCGTAGTGGAGGCTCCACGATTTGGGTCTGATTTGGTTTCACGGTTCCACGCTTCCATCTCGCTTTGTTCGTAATTATGTGTCTTTCTTGAATATCCTATGCATCTAATTTATGTGCCATTTACTTATGCATCTAATTACTTTGGTCTGTTGGGATTTTATTGTTCGATATTGGTTCTTGCTTATTTTGCTCTTTTGTATATTTTTGAAACTTTCAGTTGATCATCTGTCAATATGAGGTCTGGGTAGGAAAGTGACCTGATTCACTAAAAAGCATCGACAGTAATCAAAAGATTCTATTTATAGGTATTTGGCACCGTACTTTTGTTTTGCGAAGTAATGCTAATTTTGGGTAGTTGTTGTGTCTCATTTGAATCTAATTTGCACATTGCAACTTCTGGTTAAAGTTCTTTCAATTTTTGAATTTGTGTTGACAGTGCGTCAAGCTGTTTTTGCTTTTAAATTTTTTAATGCACTCTCCTCCCACCCCAAACCAAAGAAAAAAAGCAAAAAAAGTAAAAGTAGTAAATATATATAGGGAAAACTGGCAGAAAAAATTATGAAAGTAATACTAAAACTAATAGTAATAATTATTGTCATAATTTCTAATATCAAATCACAGGGGGCAAGTTTTCCTGTTTGTATTGATTATGAAGAATGTAGTAAATGAATTAGAGTTGGCTTGCGGTTTTCGTTTATGAATTGGGTTTTGTGCTGTTAGAAAAGGTGATTGTGTTAGCTGGGTGAGTTTTGGAGACTCACAAAACATATGGAGATGGAATGGATATCCTGTTTAAGTGCCTAACAGAGGAGACCTTGTCTTTTTCTGTATTTTTTTTTATCAGAAATATGAACCATATATAAATAACATGGTAACCTTTTTAGATACTTCTAGGTTTTTATTGTTTCATAGATTTAGGCTAGCTTTGAGGCTGAAAACAAGAGAGCTAAAGAAGATTCAAAAGCACGGGAAGCTCAAAAGAAGCGTGAAAAAAAGCTCTGAAAAAAAGGTTATTCTGAAAAAATTCAAGAAAGGTTGCGGCCTTGATTTACAACGTCACCAACGCTTCTTGTACAATCTACATGAATAAGAGCTGATGGATCAAAAAAGGTATCTGTAGGTATTCATTTGTTGCTATACCAGCGAACACTTTTCTCCTGCTTTATATTATTAATTGTGATTCGACTATTATTCAATCAGTGCATATGATTCACAGCTATAGCAAGACAACTATTTGGAGGTTTTGTATTTGCGCCTTTGCGGATATCTTGATTTATCTGATACGAGTGTGCTATTTTGTGATGAAACTATTTGTGGTCATTTGGTGGGAGTAACTGAAAACATGAATTTGGAAAGGAAGGAATCGAGGTCTTCCTTGTGTTTAGATGGCCAAAATGGAATCAAGGAAGGAGGTAAGAGATAAATATAATATGATACTAAAATAAATACATCAAAAATATGTATTTTATATACTAATATATATTTATAAATATATAATTAACAAATAATTACATATTATATTTAATTATTTTATATAGATATATTTAATATGTAGATTACAATAAATATAACATGATAATAAAATAAATATATCAAAAATAGAATAAATATAGTTAAATAAAAATACAATATAATGCAATTTAATATGCTTAAATATATATTTATAAATAATATATCTATATATCTATACATAATATGATAATAAAATAAAATAAATACAACAAAAATAAATAAAATAAAAATAAATAAAATAAAAATAAATAAAATTAAAAAATAATATAGATATAATATTATATTGAAATAAAAAATACAATAAATAATTAACTATTTTATTACATATTACATATATAATTAAAATCTAAACTATATAATATAATAATATAATTAAACTATATAATATGTTAAAAATATTTAAAATAGTAAAAATATAATAACTGTTAACTATTGAGTAAGTGGCAAGTGTAATTAGCATAAAAAAAGAGCTGGCCTAAGTGCACTACATTAACTAATTAATATATAATTTGCAATAAATATTAATATTATAAAAAAGAAAAATGAATACTTCAATATATTTTAACTATAATTACATTAAGTAATTACATTAACTATAATCAGGGTTTAGGGTTTAGGGTTTAGGGTTTAGGGTTTAGGGTTTATAGGAGTTTTAGGGGTTTTAGGGGGTTTAGGGTTTAGGGTTTAGGGTTTATAGGAGGTTTAGGAGTTTTAGGAGTTTTAGGGTTTAGGGTTTAGGGTTTAGGGTTTAGGGTTTTAGGGTTTTAGGGTTTAGGGTTTAGGGTTTAGGTTTAGGGTTTTGAGGTTTAGGGTTTGAGGTTTGGGGTTTGGGTTTAGGGTTTAGGGTTTAAGGTTTAAGTTTAGGGTTTTTTAAGGTTTTAGTTTAAAATTTTAGTTTAAAATTTAAAATTTAAATTTAAGTTTAAAATTTAAAATTTAAATTTAAAAATTTAAAATTTAAAGTTTAAAATTTAAAATTTTAAATTTAAAATTTTTTAAAATTTAAAAAATTTAAAATTTAAAATTTAAAATTTAAATTTAAAATTTAAAATTTAAAAGTTTAAAAATTTAAAATTTAAAATTTAAAATTTAAAATTTAAAATTTAAAAAATTTAAAATTTAAAATTTAAAATTTAAAATTTAAATTTAAAATTTAAAATTTAAATTTAAAATTTAAAATTTAAATTTAAAATTTAAAATTTAAATTTTTTAAAATTTAAAATTTAAATTTAAAATTTAAAATTTAAATTTAAAATTTAAAATTTAAAATTTAAAATTTAAAATTTAAAATTTAAAATTTAAAATTTAAAATTTAAAAAATTTAAAATTTAAAATTTAAAATTTAAAATTTTTGAGTTTAGGGTTTAAGGTTTAAGTTTTAAAATTTAAGGTTTAAGTTTAAGTTTAGAGTTTGAGTTTGGGTTTAAAGTTTAAAGTTTGAAATTTTGAGTTTAAGTTTGAAATTTAAAGTTTAAATTTAAAATTTTAAAATTTAAAATTTAAAATTTAAAATTTAAAATTTAAAATTTAAAATTTAAATTTGAAATTTAAAATTTAAAATTTAAAATTTAAAATTTAAAATTTAAATTTAAAATTTAAAATTTAAAATTTAAAATTTAAAATTTAAAATTTAAAATTTAAAATTTAAAATTTAAAATTTAAAATTTAAATTTAAAATTTAAAATTTAAAATTTAAAATTTAAAATTTAAAATTTAAAATTTAAAATTTAAAATTTAAAATTAAAATTTAAAATTTAAAATTTAAATTTAAAATTTAAAATTTAAAATTTAAAATTTAAAATTTAAAATTTAAAATTTTAAATTTAAAATTTAAATTTAAATTTAAAATTTAAAATTTAAAATTTAAAATTTAAGGGTTTAAAGTTTAAAGGTTTAGAGTTTAAGGTTTAAAGTTTGAGGGTTTAAGGTTTGAGTTTAGGTTTAAGGTTTAAGTTTAAATTTAAAGTTTGAAATTTAAGTTTAAGGTTTAAAATTTAAAATTTAAGGTTTAAAATTTAAAGTTTAATTTAAAAGGTTTAAAATTTAAAATTTAAAATTTAAGTTTAAATTTAAAATTTAAAATTTAAAATTTAAAATTTAAAATTTAAAATTTAAAATTTAAAATTTAAAATTTAAAATTTTAAATTTAAAATTTAAAATTTAAAATTTAAAATTTAAAATTTAAATTTAAAATTTAAAATTTAAAATTTAAAATTTAAAATTTAAAATTTAAAATTTAAAATTTAAAATTTAAAATTTAAAATTTAAAATTTAAATTTAAAATTTAAAATTTAAAATTTAAAATTTAAAATTTAAAATTTAAAATTTAAAATTTAAATTTAAATTTAAAATTTAAAATTTAAAATTTAAAATTTAAAATTTAAAATTTAAAAATTTAAGGTTTAAAAGGGATTTAAAATTTAAGTTTAAAATTTAAAATTTAAAATTTAAAGTTTAAAATTTAAATTTAAAATTTAAAATTTAAAATTTAAAAGTTTAAAAGTTTAAATTTAAAATTTAAAATTTAAAATTTAAATTTAAAATTTAAAATTTAAAATTTAAAATTTAAAATTTAAAATTTAAAATTTAAATTTAAAAATTTAAAATTTAAAATTTAAAATTTAAAATTTAAATTTAAAATTTAAAATTTAAAATTTAAATTTAAAATTTAAAATTTAAAATTTAAAATTTAAATTTAAAATTTAAAATTTAAAATTTAAAATTTAAAATTTAAAATTTAAAATTTAAATTTAAAATTTAAAATTTAAAAAATTAAAATTTAAAATTTAAAATTTAAAATTTAAAATTTAAAATTTAAATTTAAAATTTAAAATTTAAATTTAAATTTAAATTTAATTTTAAATTTAAATTTAAAATTTAAAATTTAAAATTTAAAATTTAAAATTTAAATTTAAAATTTAAAATTTAAAGTTTAAATTTAAAATTTAAAATTTAAAGTTTAAAATTTAAAATTTAAGTTTAAATTTAAATTTAAGTTTAAATTTAAATTTAAAATTTAAATTTAAAATTTAAAATTTAAATTTAAAATTTAAATTTAAAATTTAAATTTAAAATTTAAAATTTAAAATTTAAAATTTAAAATTTAAAATTTAAAATTTAAAATTTAAAATTTAAAATTTAAAATTTAAAATTTAAATTTAAAATTTAAAATTTAAATTTAAAATTTAAAATTTAAAATTTAAAATTTAAAATTTAAAATTTAAAATTTAAAATTTAAAATTTAAAATTTAAAATTTAAAATTTAAATTTTAAATTTAAATTTAAAATTTAAAATTTTTAAATTTAAAATTTAAAATTTAAAAAGTTTAAAATTTTTAAAATTTAAATTTAAAATTTAAAATTTAAAATTGTAAATTTAAAATTTAATTTAAAATTTAAAATTTAAATTTAAAATTTAAAATTTAAAATTTAAAATTTAAAATTTAAAATTTAAATTTAAAATTTAAAATTTTAAATTTAAAATTTAAAATTTAAAATTTAAAATTTAAAATTTAAAATTTAAATTTAAAATTTAAAATTTAAAATTTAAAATTTAAAATTTAAAATTTAAAATTTAAAATTTAAAATTTAAAATTTAAATTTAAATTTAAAATTTAAAATTTAAAATTTAAAATTTAAAATTTAAATTTTGAAAATTTAAAATTTAAGGTTTAAAATTTAAAGTTTAAAATTTAAAATTTAAAATTTAAAATTTAAAATTTAAAATTTAAATTTAAAATTTAAAATTTAAATTTTGAATTTAAAATTTAAAATTTAAAATTTAAAATTTAAAATTTAAAATTTAAAATTTAAAATTTAAAATTTAAAATTTAAAATTTAAATTTAAAATTTAAAATTTAAATTTTAAATTTAAAATTTAAAATTTAAAATTTAAATTTAAAATTTAAAATTTAAATTTAAAATTTAAAATTTAAATTTAAAATTTAAAATTTAAAATTTAAATTTAAAATTTAAAATTTAAAATTTAAATTTAAATTTAAAATTTAAATTTAAAGGTTTAAAATTTAAATTTAAAATTTAAGTTTAAAATTTTTAAATTTAAAATTTAAAATTTAAATTTAAAATTTAAAATTTAAGTTTAAATTTGAGTTTAAAATTTAAAATTTAAAATTTAAAATTTAAAATTTAAAATTTAAAATTTAAAATTTAAATTTAATTTAAAATTTAAAATTTAAAATTTAAAATTTAAATTTAAAGGTTTAAAATTTAAAATTTAAATTTTTTAAAATTTAAAATTTAAATTTAAAATTTAAAATTTAAATTTAAAATTTAAATTTAAATTTAAAATTTAAATTTAAAATTTAAAATTTAAATTTAAAATTTAAAATTTAATTTAAAATTTAAATTTAAAATTTAAAATTTAAAATTTAAATTAAAATTTAAAATTTAAAATTTAAAATTTAAAATTTAAATTTAAAATTTAAAATTTAAAATTTAAAATTTAAAATTTAAATTTAAAATTTAAAATTTAAAATTTAAAATTTAAATTTAAAATTTAAAATTTAAATTTAAAATTTAAAAAAATTTAAAAGTTTAAAATTTAAATTTTAAAATTTAAAATTTAAAATTTTAAAATTTAAAATTTTAAATTTGAATTTAAAATTTGAAATTTAAAATTTTAAAATTTAAAATTTAAAGTTTTAAAATTTAAAATTTAAATTTAAAATTTAAAATTTAAGTTTAAAAAGGTTTAAATTTAAAATTTAAAGTTTAAAATTTAAAATTTAAAATTTAAATTTAAAATTTAAATTTAAAATTTAAAAATTTTTAAAATTTAAAATTTAAAATTTAAAATTTAAATTTAAATTTATTTAAAATTTAAATTTAAAATTTAAATTTAAAATTTAAAATTTAAAATTTAAAATTTAAAATTTAAAAAAATTTAAAATTTAAATTTAAAATTTAAATTTAAATTTAAAATTTAAAATTTAAAATTTAAAATTTAAATTTAAAATTTAAAATTTAAATTTAAAATTTAAATTTAAAATTTAAATTTAAAGTTTAAATTTTAAGTTTAATTTAAAATTTAAAATTTAAAATTTGAAATTTAAATTTAAATTTAAAATTTAAAATTTAAAATTTAAATTTAAAATTTAAAAAATTTAAAATTTAAAATTTAAATTTAAAATTTAAAATTTAAATTTAAAATTTAAAATTTGAAATTTAAATTTAAAATTTAAAATTTAAAATTTAAAATTTAAAATTTAAAATTTAAAATTTAAATTTAAAATTTAAAATTTAAAATTTAAAATTTAAAATTTAAAATTTAAAATTTAAAATTTAAAATTTAAAATTTAAAATTTAAAATTTAAATTTAAAATTTAAAATTTAAAATTTAAAATTTAAAATTTAAATTTAAAATTTAAAATTTAAAATTTAAAATTTAAAATTTAAAATTTAAAATTTAAAATTTAAATTTAAAATTTAAAATTTAAAATTTAAAATTTAAATTTAAAATTTAAAGTTTAAATTTAAATTTAAAATTTAAAATTTAAAATTTAAAATTTAAAATTTAAAATTTAAAATTTAAAATTTAAAATTTAAAATTTAAAATTTAAAATTTAAATTTAAAATTTAAAATTTAAATTTAAAATTTAAAATTTAAAAATTTAAAATTTAAAATTTAAAATTTAAAATTTAAATTTAAAATTTAAAATTTAAATTTAAAATTTAAAATTTAAAATTTAAATTTAAAATTTTGAATTTAAATTTAAAATTTAAAATTTAAATTTAAAATTTAAAATTTAAAATTTAAAATTTAAATTTAAATTTAAAATTTAAAATTTAAAATTTAAAATTTAAAATTTAAAATTTAAAATTTAAAATTTAAAATTTAAAATTTAAAATTTAAAATTTAAAATTTAAAATTTAAAATTTAAATTTAAAATTTAAAATTTAAAATTTAAAATTTAAAGTTTAAAATTTAAAATTTAAAATTTAAAATTTAAAATTTAAAATTTAAAATTTAAAATTTAAAATTTAAAATTTAAAATTTAAAATTTAAAATTTAAAATTTAAAATTTAAAATTTAAAATTTAAAATTTAAAATTTAAAATTTAAATTTAAAATTTAAAATTTAAAATTTAAATTTAAAATTTAAAATTTAAAATTTAAAATTTAAAATTTAAATTTAAAATTTAAAATTTGAAATTTAAAATTTAAAATTTAAAATTTAAATTTTGAAAATTTAAAATTTAAAATTTAAAATTTAAAATTTAAATTTAAATTTAAAATTTAAAATTTAAAATTTAAAATTTAAAATTTAAATTTAAAATTTAAAATTTAAATTTAAAATTTAAAATTTAAAATTTAAATTTAAAATTTAAAATTTAAAATTTAAAATTTAAAATTTAAAATTTAAAATTTAAATTTAAAATTTAAATTTAAAATTTAAAAAATTTAAAATTTAAAATTTAAAATTTAAAATTTAAAATTTAAAATTTAAAATTTAAAATTTAAAATTTAAAATTTAAAATTTAAAATTTAAAATTTAAAATTTAAAATTTAAAATTTAAAATTTAAAATTTAAAATTTAAAATTTAAAATTTAAAATTTAAAATTTAAAATTTAAAATTTAAAATTTAAAATTTAAATTTAAAATTTAAAATTTAAAATTTAAAATTTAAAATTTAAAATTTAAAATTTAAAATTTAAAATTTAAAATTTAAATTTAAAATTTAAAATTTAAAATTTAAAATTTAAAATTTAAAATTTAAAATTTAAAATTTAAAATTTAAAATTTAAAATTTAAAATTTAAAATTTAAAATTTAAAATTTAAATTTAAAATTTAAAATTTAAATTTAAAATTTAAAATTTAAAATTTAAAATTTAAAATTTAAAATTTAAAATTTAAAATTTAAAATTTAAAATTTAAATTTAAAATTTAAAATTTAAAATTTAAAATTTAAAATTTAAAATTTAAAATTTAAATTTAAAATTTAAAATTTAAGTTTAAAATTTAAATTTAAAATTTAAAATTTAAAATTTAAAAATTTAAAATTTAAAATTTAAAATTTAAAATTTAAAATTTAAATTTAAAATTTAAAATTTAAAATTTAAAATTTAAAATTTAAAATTTAAAATTTAAATTTAAAATTTAAAATTTAAATTTTAAATTTAAAATTTAAAATTTAAATTTAAATTTAAAATTTAAAATTTAAATTTAAAATTTAAAATTTAAAATTTAAAATTTAAAATTTAAAATTTAAAATTTAAAATTTAAAATTTAAAATTTAAAATTTAAAATTTAAAATTTAAAATTTAAAATTTAAAATTTAAAATTTAAAATTTAAAATTTAAAATTTAAAATTTAAATTTAAAATTTAAAATTTAAAATTTAAAATTTAAAATTTAAAATTTAAAATTTAAATTTAAAATTTAAAATTTAAAATTTAAATTTAAAATTAAAATTTAAAATTTAAAATTTAAAATTTAAAATTTAAAATTTAAAATTTAAAATTTAAAATTTAAAATTTAAAATTTAAAATTTAAATTTAAAATTTAAAATTTAAAATTTAAAATTTAAAATTTAAATTTAAAATTTAAAATTTAAAATTTAAAATTTAAATTTAAAATTTTAAAATTTAAAATTTAAAATTTAAATTTAAAATTTAAAAAAATTTAAATTTAAAATTTAAAATTTAAAATTTAAAATTTAAAATTTAAATTTAAATTTAAATTTAAAATTTAAAATTTAAAATTTAAAATTTAAAATTTAAAATTTAAAATTTAAAATTTAAAATTTAAAATTTAAAATTTAAAATTTAAAATTTAAATTTAAATTTAAAATTTAAAATTTAAAATTTAAATTTAAATTTAAAATTTAAAATTTAAAATTTAAATTTAAAATTTAAAATTTAAAATTTAAAATTTAAAATTTAAAATTTAAAATTTAAAATTTAAATTTAAAATTTAAAATTTAAAATTTAAAATTTAAAATTTAAAATTTAAAATTTAAAATTTAAAATTTAAAATTTAAAATTTAAAATTTAAATTTAAAATTTAAAATTTAAATTTAAAATTTAAAATTTAAAATTTAAAATTTAAAATTTAAAATTTAAATTTAAAATTTAAAATTTAAAATTTAAATTTAAAATTTAAAATTTAAAATTTAAATTTAAAATTTAAAATTTAAATTTAAAATTTAAATTTAAAATTTAAAATTTAAAATTTAAAATTTAAAATTTAAATTTAAAATTTAAAATTTAAATTTAAAATTTAAAATTTAAATTTAAAATTTAAAAATTTAAAATTTAAAATTTAAATTTAAAATTTAAATTTAAAATTTAAAATTTAAAATTTAAATTTAAATTTAAAATTAAAATTTAAAATTTAAAATTTAAAATTTAAAATTTAAATTTAAAATTTAAAATTTAAAATTTAAAAAAATTTAAATTTAAAATTTAAAATTTAAAATTTAAATTTAAAATTTAAAATTTAAAATTTAAATTTAAAATTTAAAATTTAAAATTTAAAATTTAAAATTTAAAATTTAAAATTTAAAATTTAAAATTTAAATTTAAATTTAAAATTTAAAATTTAAATTTAATTTTAAATTTAAAATTTAAAATTTAAATTTTAAATTTAAATTTAAAATTTAAAATTTAAAATTTTAAATTTAAAATTTAAAATTTAAAATTTAAAATTTAAAATTTAAAATTTAAAAATTTAAAATTTAAAATTTAAAATTTAAATTTAAATTTAAATTTAAAATTTAAAATTTAAAATTTAAAATTTAAATTTTTAAAATTTAAAATTTAAAATTTAAAATTTAAAATTTAAAAAAATTAAATTTAAAATTTAAAATTTAAAATTTAAAATTTAAAATTTAAAATTTAAAATTTAAATTTAAAATTTAAATTTAAAATTTAAAATTTAAATTTAAAATTTAAAATTTAAAATTTAAAATTTAAAATTTAAAATTTAAATTTAAAATTTAAAATTTAAAATTTAAAATTTAAATTTAAAATTTAAAATTTAAAATTTAAAATTTAAATTAAATTTAATTTAAAATTTAAATTTAAAATTTAAAATTTAAATTTAAATTTAAAATTTAAAATTTAAAATTTAAAATTTAAAATTTAAAATTTAAAATTTAAAGTTTAAATTTAAAATTTAAAATTTAAAATTTAAAATTTAAAATTTAAATTTAAAATTTAAAATTTAAATTTAAAATTTAAATTTAAAATTTAAAATTTAAAATTTAAAATTTAAAATTTAAATTTAAAATTTAAAATTTAAAATTTAAAATTTAAAAAATTTAAAATTTAAAATTTAAAATTTAAATTTAAATTTAAATTTAAAATTTAAAATTTAAAATTTAAAATTTAAAATTTAAAATTTAAAATTTAAAATTTAAAATTTAAATTTAAAATTTAAAATTTAAAATTTAAATTTAAAATTTAAAATTTAAAATTTAAATTTAAAATTTAAAATTTAAAATTTAAAATTTAAAATTTAAAATTTAAAATTTAAAATTTAAATTTAAAATTTAAAATTTAAAATTTAAATTTAAAATTTAAAATTTAAAATTTAAAATTTAAAATTTAAAGTTTGAAATTTAAATTTAAATTTAAAATTTAAAATTTAAAATTTAAAATTTAAAATTTAAAATTTAAAATTTAAATTTAAAATTTAAAGTTTAAAATTTAAAATTTAAAATTTAAAATTTAAAATTTAAAATTTAAATTTAAAATTTAAAATTTAAAATTTAAAATTTAAAATTTAAAATTTAAAATTTTTAAGTTTTAAAATTTAAAATTTAAAATTTAAAATTTAAAATTTAAAATTTAAATTTAAAATTTAAAATTTAAAATTTAAAATTTAAAATTTAAAATTTAAAATTTAAAATTTAAAATTTAAAATTTAAAATTTAAAATTTAAAATTTAAAATTTAAAATTTAAAATTTAAAATTTAAAATTTAAAATTTAAATTTAAATTTAAAATTTAAAATTTAAATTTAAAATTTAAAATTTAAAATTTAAAATTTAAATTTAAATTTAAATTTAAAATTTAAAATTTAAAATTTAAAATTTAAAATTTAAATTTAAAATTTAAATTTAAAATTTAAAATTTAAAATTTAAATTTAAATTTAAAGTTTAAAATTTAAAATTTAAAATTTAAAATTTAAATTTAAAATTTAAAATTTAAAATTTAAAATTTAAGTTTAAATTTAAATTTAAAATTTAAGTTTAAAATTTAAAATTTAAAATTTAAAATTTAAAATTTAAAATTTAAAATTTAAAATTTAAATTTAAATTTAAAATTTAAAATTTAAAATTTAAAATTTAAAATTTAAATTTAAAATTTAAAATTTAAAATTTAAAATTTAAATTTAAAATTTAAAATTTAAAATTTAAAATTTAAAATTTAAAATTTAAAAAATTTAAAATTTAAATTTAAAATTTAAAATTTAAAATTTAAAATTTAAAATTTAAAATTTAAAATTTAAATTTAAATTTAAAATTTAAAATTTAAATTTAAAATTTAAAATTTAAAATTTAAATTTAAAATTTAAAATTTAAAATTTAAAATTTAAAATTTAAAATTTAAAATTTAAATTTAAAATTTAAAATTTAAAATTTAAATTTAAATTTAAAATTTAAAATTTAAAATTTAAAATTTAAATTTAAAATTTAAAATTTAAAATTTAAATTTAAAATTTAAAATTTAAAATTTAAATTTAAAATTTAAAATTTAAATTTAAAATTTAAAATTTAAAATTTAAATTTAAAATTTAAAATTTAAAGTTTAAAATTTAAATTTAAAATTTAAAATTTAAATTTAAAATTTAAAATTTAAAATTTAAATTTAAAATTTAAAATTTAAAATTTAAAATTTAAAATTTAAAATTTAAAATTTAAAATTTAAAATTTAAAATTTAAAATTTAAAATTTAAAATTTAAAATTTAAAATTTAAGTTGATTTAAATTTAAAATTTAAAATTTAAAATTTAAAATTTAAAATTTAAATTTAAAATTTAAAATTTAAAATTTAAAATTTAAAATTTAAAATTTAAAATTTAAAATTTAAATTTAAAATTTAAAATTTAAAATTTAAAATTTAAAATTTAAAATTTAAATTTAAAATTTAAAATTTAAAATTTAAAATTTAAAATTTAAAATTTAAATTTAAATTTAAAATTTAAAATTTAAAATTTAAAATTTAAAATTTAAAATTTAAAATTTAAAATTTAAAATTTAAAATTTAAAATTTAAAATTTAAAATTTAAATTTAAAATTTAAAATTTAAAATTTAAATTTAAAATTTAAAATTTAAATTTAAAATTTAAAATTTAAAATTTAAAATTTAAATTTAAAATTTAAAATTTAAAATTTAAAATTTAAAATTTAAAATTTAAAATTTAAAATTTAAAATTTAAATTTAAAATTTAAAATTTAAAATTTAAAATTTAAAATTTAAATTTAAATTTAAATTTAAATTTAAAATTTAAAATTTAAAATTTAAAATTTAAAATTTAAAATTTAAAATTTAAAATTTAAATTTAAAATTTAAAATTTAAAATTTAAAATTTAAAATTTAAAATTTAAAATTTAAAATTTAAAATTTAAAATTTAAAATTTAAAATTTAAAATTTAAAATTTAAAATTTAAAATTTAAAATTTAAAATTTAAAATTTAAAATTTAAAATTTAAAATTTAAAATTTAAAATTTAAAATTTAAAATTTAAAATTTAAAATTTAAAATTTAAAATTTAAAATTTAAAATTTAAATTTAAAATTTAAAATTTAAAATTTAAAATTTAAAATTTAAAATTTAAAATTTAAAATTTAAAATTTAAAATTAAAATTTAAAATTTAAAATTTAAAATTTAAAATTTAAAATTTAAAATTTAAAATTTAAAATTTAAAATTTAAAATTTAAAATTTAAAATTTAAAATTTAAAATTTAAAATTTAAAATTTAAAATTTAAAATTTAAATTTAAAATTTAAAATTTAAAATTTAAAATTTAAAATTTAAAATTTAAAATTTAAAATTTAAATTTAAAATTTAAAATTTAAAATTTAAATTTAAAATTTAAAATTTAAAATTTTAAAATTTAAAATTTAAAATTTAAAATTTAAAATTTAAAATTTAAAATTTAAAATTTAAATTTAAATTTAAAGTTTTAAATTTAAAATTTAAAATTTAAGTTTAAAATTTAAATTTAAAATTTAAAATTTAAAATTTAAAATTTAAAATTTAAAATTTAAAATTTAAAATTTGAAATTTAAATTTAAATTTAAGGTTTAAAGTTTAAAATTTAAGTTTAAAATTTAAAATTTAAAATTTAAAATTTAAAGTTTAAAATTTAAAATTTAAAATTTAAAATTTAAAATTTAAAATTTAAATTTAAAATTTAAAATTTAAAATTTAAAATTTAAAATTTAAAATTTAAAATTTAAAATTTAAATTTAAAATTTAAATTTAAAATTTAAAATTTAAAATTTAAAATTTAAAATTTAAAATTTAAAATTTAAAATTTAAAATTTAAAATTTAAAATTTAAAATTTAAAATTTAAAATTTAAAATTTAAATTTAAAATTTAAAATTTAAAATTTAAAATTTAAAATTTAAAATTTAAAATTTAAAATTTAAAATTTAAAATTTAAAATTTTAAATTTAAAATTTAAAATTTAAATTTAAAATTTAAGATTTAAAATTTAAAATTTAAAATTTAAAATTTAAAATTTAAAATTTAAAATTTAAATTTAAAATTTAAAATTTAAAATTTAAAATTTAAAATTTAAAATTTAAAATTTAAATTTAAAATTTAAAATTTAAATTTAATTTAAATTTAAAATTTAAATTTAAATTTAAAATTTAAAATTTAAAATTTAAAATTTAAAATTTAAAATTTAAAATTTAAAATTTAAAATTTAAATTTAAAATTTAAAATTTAAATTTAAAATTTAAAATTTAAAATTTAAAATTTAAAATTTAAAATTTAAAATTTAAAATTTAAAATTTAAAATTTAAATTTAAAATTTAAAATTTAAAATTTAAATTTAAAATTTAAAATTTAAAATTTAAAATTTAAAATTTAAAATTTAAAATTTAAAGTTTAAATTTAAAATTTAAAATTTAAAATTTAAAATTTAAAATTTAAAATTTAAAATTTAAAATTTAAAATTTGAGTTTAAAATTTAAAATTTAAAATTTAAATTTAAAATTTAAAATTTAAAATTTAAAGTTTAAAAATTTAAAATTTAAATTTTAAATTTAAATTTAAATTTAAAATTTAAAATTTAAATTTAAAATTTAAAATTTAGAAATTTAAAATTTAAAATTTAAAATTTAAAATTTAAAATTTAAAATTTAAAATTTAAAATTTAAAATTTAAAATTTAAATTTTAAAATTTAAAATTTAAAATTTAAAATTTAAAATTTAAAATTTAAATTTAAAATTTAAAATTTAAAATTTAAATTTAAAATTTAAAATTTAAAGTTTAAAATTTAAAATTTAAAATTTAAAATTTAAAATTTAAAATTTAAAATTTAAAATTTAAAATTTAAATTTAAAATTTAAAATTTAAAATTTAAAATTTAAAATTTAAAATTTAAAATTTAAAATTTAAAATTTAAAATTTGAAATTTAAAATTTAAAATTTAAAATTTAAAATTTAAAATTTAAATTTAAAATTTAAAATTTAAATTTAAATTTAAAATTTAAAATTTAAATTTAAATTTAAAATTTAAAATTTAAAATTTAAAATTTAAAATTTAAAATTTAAAATTTAAAATTTAAAATTTAAAATTTAAAATTTAAAATTTAAAATTTAAATTTAAAATTTAAATTTAAAATTTAAAATTTAAAATTTAAAATTTAAATTTAAAGTTTAAAATTTAAAATTTAAAATTTAAAATTTAAAATTTAAAAGTTTAAAATTTAAAATTTAAATTTAAATTTTAAAATTTAAAATTTAAAATTTAAAATTTAAAATTTAAAATTTAAAGTTTAAAATTTAAAATTTAAAATTTAAAATTTAAAGATTTAAAATTTAAAATTTAAAATTTAAAATTTAAAATTTAAAATTTAAAATTTAAAATTTAAAATTTAAAATTTAAATTTAAAATTTAAAATTTAAAATTTAAAATTTAAAATTTAAATTTAAAATTTAAAATTTAAAATTTAAAATTTAAAATTTAAATTTAAAATTTAAAATTTAAATTTAAAATTTAAAATTTAAAATTTAAAATTTAAAATTTAAAATTAAAATTTAAAATTTAAAATTTAAAATTTAAAATTTAAATTTAAAATTTAATTTAAAATTTAAAATTTAAAATTTAAAATTTAAAATTTAAAATTTAAATTTAAAGTTTTAAGTTTAAAATTTAAAATTTAAAATTTAAAATTTAAAATTTAAAATTTAAAATTTAAAATTTAAAATTTAAATTTAAAATTTAAAATTTAAAATTTAAAATTTAAAATTTAAAATTTAAAATTTAAAGTTTAAAATTTTAATTTAGTTTAAGGTTTAAAATTTAAGGTTTAAATTTAAGTTTTAAAGTTTAAATTTAAAATTTAAATTTAAAATTTAAAATTTAAATTTAAAATTTAAAATTTAAAATTTAAAATTTAAAATTTAAAATTTAAAATTTAAAATTTAAAATTTAAAATTTAAAATTTAAAATTTAAATTTAAAATTTAAAATTTAAAATTTAAAATTTAAAATTTAAAATTTAAAATTTAAATTTAAAATTTAAAATTTAAAATTTAAAATTTAAAATTTAAAATTTAAATTTAAATTTAAAATTTAAAATTTAAAAGTTTAAAATTTAAAATTTAAAATTTAAAATTTAAAGTTTAAAATTTAAAATTTAAAATTTGAAAATTTAAAAAATTTAAAATTTAAATTTAAAATTTAAAATTTAAAATTAAAATTTAAATTTAAAATTTAAGGTTTTAGGAATTTAAATTTAAAATTTAAATTTAAAATTTAAAATTTAAAAATTTAAATTTAAAATTTAAAATTTAAATTTAAATTTAAAATTTAAAATTTAAAATTTAAAATTTAAAATTTAAAATTTAAAATTTAAAATTTAAAATTTAAAAATTTAAAATTTAAAATTTAAAATTTAAAATTTAAAATTTAAAATTTAAAATTTAAAATTTAAAATTTAAAATTTAAAATTTAAAATTTAAAATTTAAAATTTAAAATTTAAAATTTAAATTTAAAATTTAAAATTTAAAATTTAAAATTTAAAATTTAAAATTTAAAATTTAAAATTTAAAATTTAAAATTTAAAATTTAAAATTTAAAATTTAAATTTAAATTTAAAAGTTTAAAATTTAAAATTTAAAATTTAAAATTTAAATTTAAAATTTAAAATTTAAAATTTAAAATTTAAAATTTAAAATTTAAAATTTAAAATTTAAAATTTAAAATTTAAAATTTAAAATTTAAAATTTAAAATTTAAAATTTAAGTTTAATTTAGGGATTTAGATTTAAATTTAATTTTAAAGTTTAAGTTTAAAATTTAAAATTTAAAATTTAAAATTTAAAATTTAAAATTTAAAATTTAAAATTTAAAATTTAAATTTAAAATTTAATTTAAAATTTAAATTTAAATTTTAAATTTAAATTTAAAATTTAAAATTTAAAATTTAAAATTTAAAATTTAAAATTTAAATTTAAAATTTAAAATTTAATTTAAATTTAAATTTAAAATTTAAAATTTAAATTTAAAATTTAAAATTTAAAATTTAAAATTTAAAATTTAAATTTAAAATTTAAAATTTAAAATTTAAATTTAAAATTTAAATTTAAGGTTTAAAATTTAAAATTTAAAATTTAAAATTTAAAATTTAAAATTTAAAATTTAAATTTTAAAATTTAAAATTTAAATTTAAAATTTAAAATTTAAAATTTAAAATTTAAATTTAAAATTTAAAATTTAAAATTTAAAATTTAAAATTTAAAATTTAAAATTTAAAATTTAAAATTTAAAATTTAAAATTTAAAATTTAAATTTAAAATTTAAAATTTAAAATTTAAAATTTAAAATTTAAAATTTAAAATTTAAAATTTAAAATTTAAAATTTAAAATTTAAATTTTTTAAATTTAAAATTTAAATTTAAAATTTAAAATTTAAAATTTAAAATTTAAAATTTAAAATTTAAAATTTAAAATTTAAATTTAAAATTTAAAATTTAAATTTAAATTTAAAATTTAAAATTTAAAATTTAAAATTTAAAATTTAAAATTTAAATTTAAAATTTAAAATTTAAATTTAAAATTTAAAATTTAAAATTTAAATTTTTTAAATTTAAAATTTAAAATTTAAAATTTAAAATTTAAAATTTAAAATTTAAAATTTAAAATTTAAAATTTAAAATTTAAAATTTAAAATTTAAAATTTAAAATTTAAAATTTAAAATTTAAAATTTAAAATTTAAAATTTAAAATTTAAAATTTAAAATTTAAAATTTAAAATTTAAAATTTAAAATTTAAAATTTAAATTTAAAATTTTTAAATTTAAAATTTAAAATTTAAAATTTAAAATTTAAAATTTAAAATTTAAATTTAAAATTTAAAATTTAAAATTTAAAATTTAAAATTTAAAATTTAAAATTAAAATTTAAAATTTAAAATTTAAAATTTAAAATTTAAATTTAAAATTTAAAATTTAAATTTTAAAATTTAAGGTTTAAATTTAAAATTTAAAATTTAAAATTTAAAATTTAAAATTTAAAATTTAAAATTTAAAATTTAAAATTTAAAATTTAAAATTTAAAATTTAAGTTTAAAATTTAAGGTTTAAATTTTAAGTTTAGAATTTAAAATTTAAAGTTTAAAATTTAAATTTAAAATTTAAATTTAAAATTTGAAATTTAAATTTAAAATTTAAAATTTAAAATTTAAAATTTAAAATTTAAATTTAAAATTTAAAATTTAAAATTTAAAATTTAAAATTTAAAATTTAAAATTTAAAATTTAAAATTTTTAAAATTTAAAATTTAAAATTTAAAATTTAAAATTTAAAATTTAAAATTTAAATTTAAAATTTAAATTTAAAATTTAAAATTTAAAATTTAAATTTAAAATTTAAAATTTAAAATTTAAAATTTAAAATTTAAAAATTTAAAATTTAAAATTTAAAAGTTTAAAATTTAAAATTTAAAGTTTAAAATTAAAATTTAAATTTAAAATTTAAAATTTAAAATTTAAAATTTAAAATTTAAAAAATTTAAATTTGATTTAAAATTTAAAATTTAAATTTAAAAATTAAATTTAAATTTAAAATTTAAAATTTAAAATTTAAAATTTAATTTAAAATTTAAAATTTAAAATTTAAAATTTAAAATTTAAATTTTAAAATTTAAAATTTAAAATTTAAAATTTAAATTTAAAATTTAAATTTAAATTTAAAATTTAAAATTTAAAATTTAAAATTTAAAATTTAAAATTTAAAATTTAAAATTTAAAATTTAAAATTTAAAATTTAAAATTTAAAATTAAAATTTAAATTTAAATTTAAAATTTAAATTTAAAATTTAAAATTTAAAATTTAAAATTTAAATTTAAAATTTAAATTTAAAATTTAAAATTTAAAATTTAAAATTTAAAATTTAAAATTTAAAATTTAAAATTTAAAATTTAAATTTAAAATTTAAAATTTAAAATTTAAAATTTAAAATTTAAAATTTAAAATTTAAATTTAAAATTTAAAATTTAAAATTTAAAATTTAAAATTTAAAATTTAAATTTAAAATTTAAATTTAAATTTAAAATTTAAAATTTAAAATTTAAAATTTAAAATTTAAGTTTAAAATTTAAATTTAAAATTTAAAATTTGAAATTTAAAATTTAAAATTTAAAATTTAAAATTTAAAATTTAAAATTTAAATTTAAAATTTAAAATTTAAAATTTAAAATTTAAATTTAAAATTTAAAATTTAAAATTTAAAATTTAAAATTTAAATTTAAAATTTAAAATTTAAAATTTAAATTTAAAATTTAAAATTTAAAATTTAAATTTAAATTTAAATTTAAATTTAAATTTAAAATTTAAAATTTAAAATTTAAAATTTAAAATTTAAATTTAAAATTTAAAATTTAAAATTTAAAATTTAAAATTTAAAATTTAAAATTTAAAATTTAAATTTAAAATTTAAAATTTAAAATTTAAAATTTAAATTTAAAATTTAAAATTTAAAATTTAAATTTAAAATTTAAAATTTAAATTTAAAATTTAAAATTTAAAATTTAAAAATTTAAAATTTAAAATTTAGTTTAATTTAAAATTTAAGGTTTAAAATTTAAAATTTAAAATTTAAAATTTAAAATTTAAATTTAAAATTTAAAATTTAAAATTTAAAGTTTAAGTTTTAAATTTAAAATTTAAAATTTTAAATTTAAAATTTAAAATTTAAAATTTAAATTTAAATTTAAAATTTAAAATTTAAAATTTAAATTTAAAATTTAAAATTTAAAATTTAAATTTAAAATTTAATTTAAAATTTAAAATTTAAAATTTAAAATTTAAAATTTAAAATTTAAAATTTAAAATTTAAAATTTAAAATTTAAATTTAAATTTAAATTTAAAATTTAAAATTTTAAATTTAAAAGTTTAAATTTAAAATTTAAAATTTAAATTTAAAATTTAAAATTTAAAATTTGAAATTTAAAATTTAAAATTTAAAGGTTTAAAATTTAAAATTTCAAGATTTAAAATTTAAATTTTAAATTTAAAGTTTAAAGTTTAAAATTTAAAATTTAAAGGTTTAAAATTTAAAATTTAAAATTTAAATTTAAATTTAAAGTTTAAAGGTTTAAGGTTTAAAATTTAAAATTTAAAATTTAAAATTTAAAATTTAAAATTTAAAATTTAAATTTAAATTTAAAATTTAAATTTAAAATTTAAAATTTAAAATTTAAAATTTAAAATTTAAATTTAAAATTTAAAATTTAAAATTTAAAATTTAAAATTTAAAATTTAAAATTTAAATTTAAAATTTAAATTTAAAATTTAAAATTTAAATTTAAAATTTAAAATTTAAAATTTAAAATTTAAAATTTAAAATTTAAAATTTAAAATTTAAAATTTAAAATTTAAAATTTAAAATTTAAAATTTAAAATTTAAAATTTAAAATTTAAAATTTAAATTTGAAATTAAAGGTTTAAAATTTAAAATTTAAAATTTAAAATTTAAAATTTGAATTTGAGAGTTTAAAATTTAAAATTTAAAATTTAAAATTTAAATTTAAAATTTAAATTTGAGTTTAGGGTTTAAATTTAAGGTTTAAAATTTAAAATTTAAAATTTAAAATTTAAAATTTAAAATTTAAAATTTAAAATTTAAAATTTAAAATTTAAAATTTAAAATTTAAAATTTAAAATTTAAAATTTAAAATTTAAAATTTAAATTTAAAATTTAAAATTTAAAATTTAAAATTTAAAATTTAAAATTTAAATTTAAAATTTAAAATTTAAATTTAAAATTTAAAATTTAAAATTTAAAATTTAAAATTTAAAATTTAAAATTTAAATTTAAAATTTAAAATTTAAAATTTAAAATTTAAAATTTAAAATTTAAATTTAAAATTTAAAAGTTTAAAATTTAAAATTTAAAATTTAAAATTTAAATTTAAATTTAAGGTTTAAAATTTAAAGGTTTAAAATTTAGTTTAGATTTTGAGTTGAGTTTAAGAGTTTAAGTTTAGGGTTTAAGTTTGAGTTTGAGTTTAGGGTTTGAGTTTAAGGTTTAGGAGTTTGAGTTTAAAGTTTAAAATTTGAGTTTGAGTTTAAAATTTAAAATTTAAAGGGTTTAAAATTTAAAGTTTAAAGTTTAAAATTTAAAATTTGAAATTTAAATTTGAAATTTAAAATTTAAAATTTAAAATTTGAGATTTAAATTTAAAATTTAAAATTTAAAATTTAAAATTTAAAATTTAAATTTAAAATTTAAAATTTAAAATTTAAAATTTAAAATTTAAAATTTAAAATTTAAAATTTAAAATTTAAATTTAAATTTAAAATTTAAAATTTAAATTTAAAATTTAAAATTTAAAATTTAAAATTTAAAATTTAAAATTTAAAATTTAAAATTTAAATTTAAAATTTAAAATTTAAAATTTAAAATTTAAATTTAAAATTTAAGGTTTAAAATTTAAAGGTTTAAAGGTTTAAAAGTTTGAGTTTAAAGTTTAAAATTTAAGGTTTTGAATTTAAAGTTTGAAATTTAAAATTTAAAAGTTTAAAATTTAAAATTTAAAATTTAAAATTAAAATTTAAAATTTAAAATTTAAAATTTAAAATTTAAAATTTAAAATTTAAAATTTAAAATTTAAAATTTAAATTTAAAATTTAAAATTTAAAATTTAAAGTTTAAATTTAAAATTTAAAATTTAAAATTTAAAATTTAAAATTTAAAATTTAAAATTTAAAATTTAAATTTAAAATTTAAATTTAAAATTTAAATTTAAATTTAAAATTTAAAATTTAAAATTTAAAATTTAAAATTTAAAATTTAAAATTTAAAATTTAAAATTTAAAATTTAAAATTTAAATTTAAAATTTAAAATTTAAATTTAAATTTAAAATTTAAATTTAAGTTTAAAATTTAAAATTTAAAATTTAAAATTTAAAATTTAAAATTTAAATTTAAAATTTAAAATTTAAAATTTAAAGGTTTAAAATTAAAGTTTAAAATTTAGGGAGTTTAGAGTTTAAAATTTGAAATTTAAAATTTAGGGTTTAAAATTTAAAATTTAAAATTTAAAATTTAAAATTTAAAATTTAAAATTTAAATTTAAAAATTTAAAATTTAAAATTTGAAATTTAAAATTTAAAATTAAAATTTAAAATTTAAAATTTAAAATTTAAAATTTAAAATTTAAATTTAAAATTTAAAATTTAAAATTTAAAATTTAAAATTTAAAATTTAAAATTTAAATTTAAATTTAAAATTTAAAATTTAAAATTTAAATTTAAAATTTAAATTTAAAATTTAAATTTAAAATTTAAAATTTAAAATTTAAAATTTAAAATTTAAAATTTAAAATTTAAAATTTAAAATTTTAAAATTTAAAATTTAAAAGTTTAAAATTTAAATTTAAAATTTAAAAGTTTAAAATTTAAAATTTAGAATTTAAAATTTAAGGTTTAAAATTTGAAATTTGAAATTTAAAGGTTAAAGTTTAAGTTTAAGGTTTAAGGTTTTGAGTTTTAGGGTTTAGTTCGAGTTTAAAGTTTGAAGGTTTGATTTAGAAATTTAAAGATTTAGGGATTTAAAATTTAAAATTTAAAATTTAAAATTTAAAATTTAAAATTTAAAATTTAAATTTAAAATTTAAAATTTGAAATTTAAATTTAAAATTTAAAATTTAAAATTTAAAATTTAAAAAAATTTAAAATTTAAAATTTAAATTTAAAATTTAAAATTTAAAATTTAAAATTTAAAATTTAAAATTTAAAATTTAAAAATTTAAAATTTAAAATTTAAAATTTAAAATTTAAAATTTAAATTTAAAATTTAAAATTTAAAATTTAAAATTTAAAATTTAAATTTAAAATTTAAAATTTAAATTTAAAATTTAAAATTTAAAATTTAAAATTTAAAATTTAAAATTTAAAATTTAAATTTAAAATTTAAAATTTAAAGTTTAAAATTTAAAATTTAAAGTTTAAAGTTTAAAATTTAAAAGTTTAAAATTTAGAGTTTAAGTTTTAAAATTTAAAATTTTAAGTTTAAGTTTAAAGTTTAAAATTTAAAATTTAAAATTTAGGTTTAAAATTTAAGTTTGAAAATTTAAAATTTAAAATTTAAAATTTAAAATTTAAAATTTAAAATTTAAAATTTAAAATTTAAAATTTAAAATTTAAAATTTAAAATTTAAAATTTAAAATTTAAAATTTAAAATTTAAATTTAAATTTAAAATTTAAATTTAAAATTTAAATTTAAAATTTAAAATTTAAAATTTAAATTTAAAATTAAAATTTAAATTTAAATTTAAATTTAAATTTAAAATTTAAAATTTAAAATTTAAAATTTAAATTTAAAATTTAAATTTAAAATTTAAAATTTAAAATTTAAAATTTAAAATTTAAAATTTAAAATTTAAAATTTAAATTTAAAATTTAAAATTTAAATTTAAAATTTAAAATTTAAAATTTAAAATTTAAATTTAAAATTTAAAATTTAAAGTTTAAAATTTAAAGTTTGAGTTTAAAGGTTTAAGTTTAAAGTTTAGATTTGAGTTTAGAAGTTTAAAGTTTAAGTTTGAGTTTAAAGATTTGAGTTGAAATTTAAAGTTTAAAATTTGAAATTTAAAATTTAAATTTGAGGTTTAAAATTTAAGTTTAAAATTTAAATTTAATTTAAATTTAAAATTTAAAATTTAAATTTAAAATTTGAAATTTAAATTTAAGTTTAAATTTAAAGTTTAAATTTAAAATTTAAAATTTAAAATTTAAAATTTAAAATTTAAAATTTAAAATTTAAATTTAAAATTTAAATTTAAAATTTAAAATTTAAAATTTAAAATTTAAAATTTAAATTTAAAATTTAAAATTTAAATTTAAAATTTAAAATTTAAAATTTAAAATTTAAATTTAAATTTTAAATTTAAATTTAAAATTTAAAATTTAAAATTTAAAATTTAAAATTTAAATTTAAATTTAAATTTAAAATTTAAAATTTAAAATTTAAATTTAAATTTAAAATTTAAAATTTAAGTTTAAGGTTTAAATTTAAATTTAAAATTTAAATTTAAAATTTAAAGTTTAAAGTTTTAAAGTTTAAGTTTAGGGATTTAAAATTTAAAGTTTAAAATTTTAAAATTTAAAATTTAAAATTTAAAAGTTTAAAGTTTAAAATTTAAAATTTAAAATTTAAAGTTTAAAATTTAAAATTTAAAATTTAAAATTTAAAATTTAAAATTTAAAATTTAAAATTTAAAATTTAAAATTTAAAATTTAAAATTTAAAATTTAAAATTTAAATTTAAAATTTAAAATTTAAAATTTAAATTTAAAATTTAAATTTAAATTTAAAATTTAAAAATTTAAAATTTAAAAAATTTAAAATTTAAAATTTAAATTTAAAATTTAAATTTAAAATTTAAAATTTAAAATTTAAATTTAAAATTTAAAATTTAAAATTTAAAATTTAAAATTTAAAATTTAAAATTTAAATTTAAAATTTAAAATTTAAAATTTTAAATTTAAAATTTAAAATTTAAAATTTAAAATTTAAATTTTAAAAATTTAAAATTTAAATTTAAATTTAAAATTTAAAATTTAAATTTAAATTTAAAATTTAAATTTAAAAGTTTAGGTTTAAAATTTAAATTTAAAATTTAAATTTAAATTTAAAATTTAAGGTTTAAAGTTTAAAGATTTAAGTTTAAAATTTAAAATTTAAAATTTAAATTTAAAGTTTAAGTTTAAGTTTAGGTTTGATTTTTGAGTTTGAGTTTAAGTTTAAAATTTAAAAAGTTTAAAATTTAAGTTTAAAATTTAAAATTTAAAATTTAAATTTAAAATTTAAAATTTAAAATTTAAATTTAAAATTTAAAATTTGAAATTTAAATTTAAAATTTAAAATTTAAAATTTAAAATTTAAAATTTAAAATTTAAAATTTAAAATTTAAATTTAAAATTTAAAATTTAAAATTTAAAATTTAAAATTTAAAATTTAAAATTTAAAATTTAAATTTAAAATTTAAATTTAAAATTTAAAATTTAAAATTTAAATTTTAAAATTTAAATTTAAAATTTAAAATTTAAAATTTAAATTTAAAATTTAATTTAAAATTTAAAATTTAAATTTAAATTTAAAGATTTAAGGTTTAAATTTTAAAGGATTTAAAATTTAAAATTTAGGGTTTAAAGTTTTAAGGTTTAAAGTTTTAGGTTTAAAGTTTAAAAGTTTAAAATTTAAAATTTAAAATTTAAAATTTAAAGATTTTAGGGTTTAGGGTTTAAATTTAAAATTTAAAAGTTTAAATTTAAAATTTAAAAGTTTAAAATTTAAAATTTAAAATTTAAAATTTAAATTTGAAGTTTAAATTCAAAATTTAAAATTTAAAATTTAAATTTAAAATTTAAAATTTAAAATTTAAAATTTAAAATTTAAAATTTAAATTTAAATTTAAAATTTAAAATTTAAAATTTAATTTAAAATTTAAAATTTAAAATTTAAAATTTAAATTTAAAATTTAAATTTAAAATTTAAATTTAAAATTTAAATTTAAAATTTAAATTTAAAATTTAAAAATTTAAAATTTAAAATTTAAAATTTAAATTTAAAATTTAAAATTTAAATTTAAAATTTAAATTTAAATTTAAAAGGTTTAAAATTTTAAAGGTTTAGAGTTTAAGGTTTAAGGTTTAAGTTTGAGTTTAAGGTTTAAGGTTTAAAATTTGAAGGTTTAAAATTTAAGATTTAAAATTTGAGTTTAAAATTTGAAATTTAAAATTTAAAATTTAAATTTGGGTTTAAAATTTAAAATTTAAAATTTAAAATTTAAAAATTTAAAATTTAAAATTTAAAATTTAAAATTTAAATTTAAAATTTAAAATTTAAATTTAAAATTTAAAATTTAAAATTTAAAATTTAAAATTTAAAATTTAAAATTTAAATTTAAATTTAAAATTTAAAATTTAAAATTTAAAATTTAAATTTAAAATTTAAAATTTAAAATTTAAAATTTAAAATTTAAAATTTAAAATTTAAAATTTAAAATTTAAAATTTAAATTTAAAATTTAAAATTTAAAATTTAAAATTTAAAATTTAAAATTTAAAATTTAAAATTTAAAATTTAAATTTAAAAGGTTTAAAATTTAAAGTTTAAAAGTTTAAATTTAAAATTTAGAGTTTAAGGTTTAGGTTTGAAATTTAAAATTTAAAGTTTAAGTTTAAAATTTAAAATTTGAAATTTGAAATTTAAAATTTAAGGTTTAAAATTTAAAGGTTTTGAAATTTAAAATTTAAGTTTTAAATTTAAAGTTTAAAGTTTAAAATTTGAAATTTAGATTTGAAATTTAAAATTTAAGGTTTAAAGATTTAAATTTAAATTTAAAATTTAAATTTAAAATTTAAAATTTAAAATTTAAAATTTAAAATTTAAAATTTAAAATTTAAAATTTAAATTTAAAATTTAAAATTTAAAATTTAAAATTTAAAATTTAAAATTTAAAATTTAAATTTTAAATTTAAAATTTAAAATTTAAAATTTAAAATTTAAAATTTAAAATTTAAATTTAAATTTTAAAATTTAAATTTAAAATTTAAAATTTAAAATTTAAAATTTAAAATTTAAAATTTAAATTTAAAATTTAAAATTTAAAATTTAAATTTAAAATTTTAAAGTTTAAAATTTAAAAATTTGAGTTTTAAAATTTAAGGTTTGAAAATTTAGATTTAAAGATTTAGATTTAAAAATTTAGGTTTAAAATTTAAAATTTGAGTTTAAGGTTTGAAATTTAAAATTTAAAATTTAAAATTTAAATTTAAAAGTTTAAAATTTAAAATTTAATTTAAAATTTAAAGTTTAAAATTTAAGTTTGAGTTTAAAATTTAAATTTAAAATTTAGAAATTTAAAATTTAAAATTTAAATTTAAAATTTGAATTCCAAATTTAAAATTTAAAATTTAAAATTTAAAATTTAAAATTTAAAATTTAAAATTTAAATTTAAAATTTAAAATTTAAAATTTAAATTTAAAATTTAAATTTAAAATTTAAAATTTAAATTTAAAATTTAAATTTAAAATTTAAAATTTAATTTAAAATTTAAAATTTAAAATTTAAAATTTAAAATTTAAAATTTAAAATTTAAAATTTAAAATTTAAATTTAAAATTTAAAATTTAAAATTTAAAATTTAAAATTTAAAATTTAAAATTTAAAATTTAAAATTTAAAATTTAAAATTTAAAATTTAAAATTTAAAATTTAAAATTTAAATTTAAAAATTTAAATTTGATTTAAAATTTAAAATTTAAAATTTAAAATTTAAAATTTAAAATTTAAAATTTAAAATTTAAAATTTAAAATTTAAAATTTAAAATTTAAAATTTAAAATTTAAAATTTAAAATTTAAAATTTAAAATTTAAAATTTAAAATTTAAAGGTTTAATTTAAAATTTAAAATTTAAAATTTAAAGGTTTAAAATTTAAAATTTAAAGATTTAAAGTTTAAATTTAAAATTTAAAATTTAAAATTTAAAGATTTAAGTTTAAAATTTAAAGTTTAAAATTTAAAATTTAAATTTAAAATTTAAAATTTAAAATTTAAATTTAAAGTTTAAAGGTTTGAGTTTAAAGGTTTAAAATTTAAAATTTAAAGTTTAAAATTTAAAGTTTAAAATTTAAAATTTAAATTTAAGTTTAAAATTTAAATTTAAATTTAAAATTTAAAATTTAATTTTTAAATTGAAATTTAAAATTTAAAATTTAAATTTAAAATTTAAATTTAAAATTTAAAATTTAAATTTAAAATTTAAATTTAAAATTTAAAATTTAAAATTTAAAATTTAAAATTTAAAATTTAAAATTTAAAATTTAAAATTTAAGATTTAAAATTTAAAATTTAAAATTTAAAATTTAAAATTTAAAGTTTAAAATTTAAAATTTAAAATTTAAAATTTAAATTTAAAATTTAAAATTTAAAATTTAAATTTAAAATTTAAATTTAAAATTTAAATTTAAAATTTAAATTTAAAATTTAAAATTTTGAATTTAAAATTTAAATTTAAAATTTAAAATTTAAAATTTAAAATTTAAAATTTAAAATTTAAAGATTTAAAATTTAAATTTAAAATTTAAAATTTAAATTTAAAATTTAAAATTTAAAATTTAAAATTTAAAATTTAAATTTAAATTTAAAATTTAAAATTTAAAATTTAAATTTAAAATTTAAATTTAAAATTTAAAATTTAAAATTTAAATTTAGGGTTTAAAATTTAAAATTTAAATTTAAAATTTAAAATTTAAATTTAAAATTTAAAATTTAAATTTGGGGTTAAAATTTAAATTTAAAATTTAAAATTTAAAATTTAAATTTAGGGTTTAAAATTTAAAATTTAAAATTTAAAATTTAAATTTAAAATTTAAAATTTAAAATTTAAAATTTAAATTTAAAATTTAAAATTTAAAGGTTTAGGGTTTGGGTTTAAAGGTTTAAGTTGGGTTTAGGGTTTAAAGGTTTTAAGAGTTTAAAGGTTTGAGGTTTTGAGTTTAGGAGTTTAGGTTTAGAGTTTAATTTGATTTTAGATTTGAGAGTTTAAAGTTTAAGGTTTAAAATTTAAAGTTTAAGTTTGAGTTTAAAATTTGAGTTGAGTTTAAATTTGAATTTAAAGTTTAAATTTAAAGATTTAAAGTTAAAATTTAAAATTTAAAATTTAAAGTTTAAAATTTAAAATTTAAAATTTAAATTTAAAATTTAAAATTTAAAATTTAAAATTTAAAATTTAAAATTTAAAATTTAAAATTTAAAATTTAAAATTTAAAATTTAAAATTTAAATTTAAAATTTAAAATTTAAAATTTAAAATTTAAATTTAAATTTAAAATTTAAATTTAAAATTTAAAGTTTAAAATTTAAATTTAAAGTTTAAAATTTAAAATTTAAAATTTAAAATTTAAATTTAAAATTTGAGGTTTGAAATTTAAAATTTAGGGTTTGAAATTTAAAGTTTAAGGTTTGAAGAGTTTAGGAGTTTAAGGTTTAGAATTTAAGTTTAAGTTTAAGTTTTAGAAGGTTTAAAATTTAAAATTTGAGTTTAAAATTTAAAAGTTTAAAATTTAAAATTTAAGGATTTGAAAATTTAAATTTGAAATTTAAATTTAAAATTTAAATTTAAATTTAAATTGAAATTTAAAATTTAAAATTTAAAATTTAAAATTTAGGGATTTAAAATTTAAAATTTAAAATTTAAAAGTTTAAAATTTAAATTTAAATTTTAATTTAATTTAAAAGTTTAAATTTAAAATTTAAAATTTAAAATTTAAAATTTAAGTTAAAGTTTAAATTTAAAATTTAAAATTTAAAATTTAAAATTTAAAATTTAAATTTAAAATTTAAAATTTAAATTTAAAATTTAAAATTTAAATTTAAAATTTAAAATTTAAATTTAAAATTTAATTTTAAAATTTAAGGTTTAAAGTTTAAGATTTAGGGTTGAGGTTTAGAGATTTAAGGTTTAAAGTTTGAGATTTAAAATTTGAGGTTTAAGGTTTAGGGTTTTATTTTAGAGTTTGAGTTTAAAATTTAAAATTTAAAATTTAAAGATTTAAAATTTAAAATTTAAAATTTAAAATTTAAAATTTAAAATTTAAAGTTTGAAATTTAAAATTTAAAATTTAGGGTTAAATTTAAAATTTAAAATTTAAAATTTAAAATTTAAATTTAAAATTTAAAATTTAAAATTTAAAATTTAAATTTGATTAAATTTAGAAATTTAAAATTTAAATTTAAATTTTAAAATTTAAAATTTAAAATTTAAATTAAAATTTAAAATTTAAAATTTAAAATTTAAAATTTAAAATTTAAAATTTAAAATTTAAAATTTAAAATTTAAAATTTAAAATTTAAAATTTAAATTTAAAATTTAAGGTTTAAGTTTTAGGGTTTAGAGTTTGAGGTTTAAAGAGTCTTAAGGTTGAGTTTGAGTTTAGGTTTGAGGTTTGAGAGTTTGAAGGTTTGAGGTTTTAGGGTTTAAGTTTGAGGTTTGAAGTTTAAGGTTGAGGTTTAGGGTTTTAAAGATTTGAGTTTAGGGTTTAAAGTTTGAGGTTTGAGTTGAAGATTTAAGAATTTAGGGTTGAAGTTGAAGATTTAAAGTTTAAATTTGAAAGTTTAAAATTTAAAATTTAGAGACTGAGAAATTTAAAATTTAAAATTTAAAATTTAAAATTTAAAGTTTAAGTTTAAAATTTAAAATTTAAAATTTAAAATTTAAAATTTAAAATTTAAATTAAATTTAAAATTTAAAATTTAAAATTTAATTTAAATTTAAATTTAAAATTTAAAATTTAAAGTTGGTTAAAATTTAAAATTTAAATTTAAAATTTAAAATTTAAAATTAAAATTTAAAATTTAAAATTTAAATTTAAATTTAAATTTAAAATTTAAAATTTAAAATTTAAAATTTAAAATTTAAAATTTAAAATTTAAAATTTAAAATTTAAAATTTAAAATTTAAAATTTAAAATTTAAAATTTAAAATTTAAAATTTAAAATTTAAAATTTAAATTTAAAATTTAAAATTTAAATTTAAAATTTAAAGTTTAAAATTTAAAGTTTAGGGTTTAAAGGAGTTTAAGGTTTGAGTTTGATTTGAGTTTGAGTTTTAGTTTAAAGGTTTAAAGTTTGAAAGGTTTGAAAGGATTTAAGTTTAAAGGTTTAAAATTTAAAATTTAAAATTTAAAATTTAAAATTTAAAATTTAAAATTAAAATTTAAAAAAATTTAAAATTTAAAATTTAAATTTAAAATTTAAAATTTAAATTTAAAATTTAAATTTAAAATTTAAAATTTAAAATTTAAAATTTAAAATTTAAAATTTAAAATTTAAAATTTAAAATTTAAAATTTAAAATTTAAAATTTAAAATTTAAAATTTAAATTTAAAATTTAAAATTTAAAATTTAAATTTAAAATTTAAAATTTAAAATTTAAAATTTAAAATTTAAAATTTAAAATTTAAAATTTAAAATTTAAAATTTAAAATTTAAAATTTAAAATTTAAAATTTAAAATTTAAAATTTAAAATTTAAAGTTTAAAATTTAAGAATTTAAAGGTTTAGAGTTTAAGTTTAAAGGTTTAAGGTTTAAAATTTAAAAGTTTAAAGGTTTAAAGTTTAAAGTTTAAGGTTTAAGGTTTAAAGTTTAAAATTTAAAATTTAAAATTTAAAATTTAAAATTTAAAATTTAAAATTTAAAATTTAAAATTTAAAATTTAAAATTTAAAATTTAAAATTTAAAATTTAAAATTTAAAATTTAAAATTTAAAATTTAAAATTTAAAATTTAAAATTTAAATTTAAAATTTAAAATTTAAAATTTAAAATTTAAAATTTAAAATTTAAAATTTAAAATTTAAAATTTAAAATTTAAAATTTAAAATTTAAAATTTAAAATTTAAAATTTAAAATTTAAATTTAAAATTTAAAATTTAAATTTAAAATTTAAAATTTAAAATTTAAATTTAAAATTTAAAATTTAAAATTTAAAATTTAAAATTTAAAATTTAAAATTTAAAATTTAAAATTTAAAATTTAAAATTTTTAAGATTTAAAGATTTAAAATTTGAGTTTAAGTTTAGGTTTAAGTTTAGAGTTTAAAGTTTGAGTTTAAAGTTTAAGTTTAAAAAGTTTAAAATTTAAAATTTAGGGTTTAAAATTTAAAATTTAAGTTTAAAATTTAAAATTTAAAATTTAAAATTTAAAATTTTTAAATTTAAAATTTAAAATTTAAAATTTAAAATTTAAAATTTAAATTTAAAATTTAAAATTTAAAATTTAAAATTTAAAATTTAAAATTTAAAATTTAAAATTTAAAATTTAAAATTTAAAATTTAAATTTAAAATTTAAAATTTAAAATTTAAAATTTAAAATTTAAAATTTAAAATTTAAAATTTAAAATTTAAAATTTAAAATTTAAAATTTAAAATTTAAAATTTAAAATTTAAAATTTAAAATTTAAAATTTAAAATTTAAAATTTAAAATTTAAAATTTAAAATTTAAAATTTAAAATTTAAAATTTAAAATTTAAAATTTAAAATTTAAATTAGAGTTTAGGGTTTAAAGTTTAAAAAAAGTTTAAGGTTTAAAGTTTAAAGGGTTTGAAATTTGAGGGTTTAAGGTTTAAAATTTAAAATTTAAAATTTAAAATTTAAAATTTAGAAATTTAAAATTTAAAATTTAAAATTTAAAATTTAAAATTTAAAATTTAAAATTTAAAATTTAATTTAAAATTTAAAATTTAAAATTTAAAATTTAAAATTTAAAATTTAAAATTTAAAATTTAAAATTTAAATTTAAAATTTAAAATTTAAAATTTAAAATTTAAAATTTAAAATTTAAATTTAAAATTTAAAATTTAAAATTTAAAATTTAAAATTTAAAATTTAAAATTTAAAATTTAAAATTTAAAAAAAATTTAAAATTTAAAATTTAAAATTTAAAATTTAAAATTTAAAATTTAAAATTTAAAATTTAAATTTAAAATTTAAAATTTAAAATTTAAAATTTAAATTTAAAATTTAAAATTTAAAATTTTAAAATTTAAAATTTAAAATTTAAATTTAAAATTTAAAATTAAAATTTAAAATTTAAAATTTAAAATTTAAAATTTAAAATTTAAAATTTAAAATTTAAAATTTAAAATTTAAAATTTAAAATTTAAATTTAAAATTTAAAATTTAAAATTTTTAATTTAAAATTAAAATTTAAGGTTTAAAATTTAAATTTTAAATTTTAAAATTTTAAAATTTAAGTTTAAAAAATTTAAAGTTTAAAATTTAAGTTTAAAGTTTAAAATTTAAAATTTAAGTTTAAAGGTTTAAAATTTAAAATTTAAGTTTTAAAATTTAAAAGTTTAAAGGTTTAAATTTAAAATTTAAAATTTAAATTTAAAATTTAAAATTTAAAATTTAAAATTTAAAATTTAAAATTTAAATTTAAAATTTAAAATTTAAAATTTAAAATTTAAAATTTAAAATTTAAAATTTAAAATTTAAAATTTAAAATTTAAAATTTAAAATTTAAAATTTAAAATTTAAAATTTAAAATTTAAAATTTAAAATTTAAAATTTAAAATTTAAAATTTAAAATTTAAAAAAATTTAAAAAAATTTAAAATTTAAATTTAAATTTAAAATTTAAAATTTAAAATTTAAAATTAAAATTTAAAATTTAAAATTTAAAATTTAAAATTTAAAATTTAAAATTTAAAATTTAAAATTTAAAATTTAAATTTAAAATTTAAAATTTAAAATTTAAAATTTAAATTTAAATTTAAATTTAAAATTTAATTTAAGTTTAAATTTAAAATTTAAAATTTAAAGTTTAGGTTTTAGTTTAAAGTTTAGAAATTTAAGTTTAAAGGTTTAAGGTTTAAGATTTAAAATTTAGAGAAATTTAAAATTTAAGGTTTAAAATTTAAAGTTTAAAATTTAAAGTTTTAAAATTAAAAATTTAAAATTTAAAATTTAAAATTTAAAATTTAAAATTTAAAATTTAAAATTTAAAATTTAAAATTTAAAATTTAAAATTTAAAATTTAAAATTTAAAATTTAAAATTTAAAATTTAAAATTTAAAATTTAAATTTAAAATTTAAAATTTAAAATTTAAAATTTAAAATTTAAAAAATTTAAAATTTAAAATTTAAAATTTAAAATTTAAAATTTAAAATTTAAAATTTAAAATTTAAAATTTAAAATTTAAAATTTAAAATTTAAAATTTAAAATTTAAAATTTAAAATTTAAAATTTAAAATTTAAAATTTAAAATTTAAAATTTAAAATTTAAAATTTAAAATTTAAAATTTAAGGTTTAGAGTTTAAAAGGTTTAAGGTTTAAAGGTTTAAGGTTTAAAGTTTAAGTTTAAAGGTTTAGAGTTTGAGTTTAAGGTTTAAAATTTTTTGAGTTTTAAGGTTTAAATTTAAAATTTAAAATTTAAAATTTAAAGTTTAAAATTTAAAATTTAAAATTTAAAATTTAAAATTTAAAATTTAAAATTTAAAATTTAAAATTTAAAATTTAAAATTTAAAATTTAAAATTTAAAATTTAAAATTTAAAATTTAAAATTTAAAATTTAAAATTTAAAATTTAAAATTTAAAATTTAAAATTTAAAATTTAAAATTTAAAATTTAAAATTTAAAATTTAAAATTTAAATTTAAAATTTAAAATTTAAAATTTAAAATTTAAAATTTAAAATTTAAAATTTAAAATTTAAAATTTAAAATTTAAATTTAAAATTTAAAATTTAAAATTTAAAATTTAAAATTTAAAATTTAAAATTTAAATTTTAAATTTAAAATTTAAAGGGTTTAAAGTTTAAAGTTTAAGTTTGAGTTTTAGGGTTTAAGGTTTAAGGTTTAAGAGTTTAAAGGTTTAGGGTTTGAGTTTTGAGGTTTTAAATTTAAGTTTGAGTTTAAAATTTAAGTTTAAAAATTTTTAAATTTAAAATTTAAAATTTAGTTTAAAATTTAAAATTTAAAATTTAAAATTTAAATTTAAAATTTAAAATTTAAAATTTAAAATTTAAAATTTAAAATTTAAATTTAAAAAAATTTAAAATTTAAAATTTAAAATTTAAAATTTAAAATTTAAAATTTAAAATTTAAAATTTAAAATTTAAAATTTAAAATTTAAAATTTAAAATTTAAAATTTAAAATTTAAAATTTAAAATTTAAAATTTAAATTTAAAATTTAAAATTTAAAATTTAAAATTTAAAATTTAAAATTTAAAATTTAAAATTTAAAATTTAAAATTTAAAATTTAAAATTTAAAATTTAAAATTTAAGGTTTAAAGTTTAAAATTTAAAAGGGTTTAAGGTTAAAGGTTTAAGGTTTAGAGTTTAAAGTTTTAAGTTTTGAGTTTAAAGGTTTGAAGTTTAAAGTTTAGAGTTTGAGTTTAAAGTTTAAGAGTTTAAAGGTTTGAGTTTGAAATTTAAAATTTAAAGTTTGAAATTTAAATTTAAAATTTAAAATTTAAAATTTAAAATTTAAAATTTAAAATTTAAAATTTAAAATTTAAAATTTAAAAAATTTAAAATTTAAAATTTAAAATTTAAAATTTAAAAAATTAAAATTTAAAATTTAAAATTTAAAATTTAAAATTTAAAATTTAAAATTTAAAATTTAAAATTTAAAATTTAAAATTTAAAATTTAAAATTTAAAATTTAAAATTTAAAATTTAAAATTTAAAATTTAAAATTTAAAATTTAAAATTTAAAATTTAAAATTTAAAATTTAAAATTTAAATTTAAAATTTAAAATTTAAAATTTAAAATTTAAATTTAAAATTTAAAATTTAAAAATTTTAAGGTTTAGGGTTTAAAGGGTTTAAGGTTTAAAAGTTTAAGGTTTTAAATTTAAAATTTGAAGTTTAAAGTTTGAGTTTAAAGTTTGAGTTTAGGAAATTTAAAATTTGAGTTTTAAAATTTAAGGTTTGAAATTTAAAATTTAAAATTTAAAATTTAAAATTTAAAATTTTAAATTTGATTTAAAATTTTAAGTTTAAAATTTAAAATTTAAAATTTAAAATTTAAAATTTAAAATTTAAAATTTAAAATTTAAAATTTAAAATTTAAAATTTAAAATTTAAAATTTAAAATTTAAAATTTAAAATTTAAAAAATTTAAAAAATTTAAAAAAATTTAAAATTTAAAATTTAAAATTTTTAAATTTAAAATTTAAAAAATTTAAATTTAAAATTTAAAATTTAAAATTTAAAATTTAAAATTTAAAATTTAAAATTTAAAATTTAAAATTTAAATTTAAAATTTAAAATTTAAAAATTTAAGTTTAAAATTTAAAATTTAAGGTTTTTGAGGTTTTGAATTTAAGGTTTAAAATTTAAGGTTTAAAGTTTAAAGAGTTTAAGTTTAAAATTTAAAGTTTAAAATTTGAATTTAAAATTTAAAATTTAAAATTTGAGTTTAAAATTTAAAATTTAAAATTTAAGGTTTAAAATTTAAAATTTAAAATTTAAAATTTAAAATTTAAAATTTAAAAAATTTAAAATTTAAAATTTAAAATTTAAAATTTAAAATTTAAAATTTAAAATTTAAAATTTAAAATTTAAAATTTAAAATTTAAAATTTAAAATTTAAAATTTAAAATTTAAATTTAAAATTTAAAATTTAAAATTTAAAATTTAAAATTTAAAATTTAAAATTTAAAATTTAAAATTTAAAATTTAAAATTTAAAATTTAAAATTTAAATTTAAAATTTAAAATTTAAATTTAAAATTTAAAGTTTAAAGGTTTAAAATTTAAAAAAGTTTAAATTTAAAGTTTAAAATTTAAAATTTAAGTTTAAATTTAAAATTTAGGTTTAAAATTTAAAATTTAAAATTTAAAATTTAAAATTTAAAATTTAAAATTTAAAATTTAAAATTTAAAATTTAAAATTTAAAATTTAAAATTTAAAATTTAAAATTTAAATTTAAAATTTAAAATTTAAAATTTAAAATTTAAAATTTAAAATTTAAAATTTAAAATTTAAAATTTAAATTTAAATTTAAAATTTA